>JAXCHB010000033.1:0-4800000 GCA_036926305.1 Uropetala carovei | reverse complement strand
AGCAATTTTGACATGATTCCCGAGAAATTGTCCATCCAGATATAATTTCAAATTAATATTCAAATAGGAATACGTTGAGTTCGAATGAGATGATGAAAAAACTTTGCAGGAAGATTTCGTGTTTTCATAAAATTATAAGAGGAGTTATCTGCTAGGAGATAATTTGATGTATAAAGCGAATAAATCAGTGGATTTGTTTTCTTGCTGAATGATAATTAGGATTTTACAAACCTTAATGTTCTTGACCGACTTCCTCGAGTTGTTGGTGATGATGACGTTTGCGCTAATCTTCTCACCATGGTAGTATATCTCCCGGTCGAGGGTCACTTCCAGGTTGAGCTTTCCCTGGGAGAATGTGAATCCCTTGGATACGAGGGAACTGGGGAGGCGCCGACCGCGGGACACAGGAGCATATTGGATCTGCGGAGAAGGAAAAAGTCGTGAAGCAAGACGATTCAGTGAGACGTTTTGAATGATACGTAGGACCTTAATTTTGACATATGTGCTTTTATCTTCGGACATTATTAGCGTTTATTTGGTATTGTTCTTTTAAACTGATGTGCAATAGTTGTAAATGGAGCAATGTGAGCATTCACCGCAGAGTATGCGGGAAAATCCGATTGCAGATAATTTTTTAGCAAAAGCGTATAAGGACATTTATTATCATCTTATAGTCACTATTGTCTGCAAACACCGGGTAAAGTCTTGCGTTATAATAAAAGTTATTGCATTAGCTCTTTTATATATTTAAAGGTTCTGCAAAATTAATTGCGTAAAATATTGTAATTTTTGTAGTTACGACAACTTGAACATTTTTTTCAATTAAAATTATTAATTTAAACACATTTAAGTGCTAAATATTAATGAAGTGCCTTTCGTGCCGTACGATTAAAAACTACCCGACTAATGCAAGTGGAAGTGATTAAAATAAAGAGTATTTTAAAATTCCATTGCATTTTTTACCAATTTTTCTCCTCCTTATCTAAATTAATTTGCTTTTTCAATTATAAAAAACTTAGTAACGACAATGTAAATTCACTCTATAGCCAAAGTACTCGGGAAACACTATTTAAGCATCTAGTAATATTAGTTTGAATTCATATTGAGATGAATAAAACCTAAGGTCGTAAAACTAATAAACAATTGTTTCTGATGAGATTATATAAAACCAATTAAGCTAAAAAAATGACACAACCCTATGCATCAGCTGATGCGACTCATCTAAAATTCCGCTGAATAAGGAAGATTGCTATGCAGCGTCGACTGGCGTTATAATGCTTCGCTCCCTAATCTCGTAAGAGGCATTAAGAAGACCCATAGGCATACACATATTGCAGCGAAAAATATCTTTAAAGTGAGGATTAAATATGTTCAACTAAAGGTCAACGCTTTGTCACTTTCAATCCCTCAGAGTTTTATAATTCGTGCCACAATGCGAAATTCTTACAGGAAAGGAGAAGATTATGAAATTTGTGATCTCTCTCCATGAATTCACGGGCGACTCTTGAAATTTGTCTTTAAACTAAACGAGAATCATTTTCATGCTTAGTTATAATAATAATAATATCATGCATGCATATATTCTTCAGTCATATATAAAAACTTTCGCGAAATTTGGCGTTTGATTAATCTGATAGATTGCACACGAAGTCAATTTTAGTCTGGATTTTTGTCGAGTGAATTTTATGCGGTTTAGTTATTTGATGAGGCATATATTCTACTTTATCCGTTTGCATCGGAAACCCGGATCAAAGTCACCAAATTCAGAGATTCATACAATATATCCGAAGCAAGAGAAGTATATGAATTTTTAAGATAAAATCGACAATACAACCTTTATTTCAAAGCGCCGAAAATTCTTTTGATTTGAATTTTACCCGAAAAAAGACTGAAAAATCGCAATCAGCGATATATGTATTGGCTTAACAATTTTCCCTATTTAATCATCCAAAATGAACTCACCTTCTTGATAGCAAGAGTGACGGAGGATCGCTTGTGGCTCTTATCTTCAGCGTGTTCTCCAACGTAAGTCTTAATGGCGTACTCCACTCCAAGGGGTTTTCCATTGTCGTCCTCGCCTGCTTGGAGAGTGACGGAGGACGGTGAGTTTGGCGGGAAGTTGAAGGTGAATGGGAAGGCGTTGGGCCCGAGCTTCTTCATGAGGCGCTCCTGCGCGAAACGTAATAATACCAATTAACTACATCGTAACGATAACATTGTGAAAAGCCGATTTCATACTAATAAAAAAAAACGGAGATGTAGAGATTGACGTATTGAGAAATGGTTTTAGACCCATATGCCCACTTTCGGTTCTGTAGTTTATTAAGACATTTTGAAAGAAAAAATCCTAGTTTGGTCAACACCAATCTTTTACCCTTTCATATGTATGAGTGCCTTGGCGAGTCGTATTAGAAGTCACGAGTGCCTCGGAGGGTCGGATTAGAGTTTACATCGGAACTTACTAAAGGAATTATACCTATGCTGTTTTAAAACTGAAAATAAAGCATTAATCATTTTTAGAGTAAAAACTTCGCCAGGCGATCTGTTACGGCAACAATCGGACTTTAAATTATCTGTAATAAATAGAACAGACTATATCTTCACCAAAGCTTCGCGGACCGTAGATTTCACGCCCCTGCTCTAAACTTTGAATTATATTTTATCGATATTTATTTATCACCCGCCTTAATAAATGGAAGGAAGCTCTCCGTGTATTTCATTTCGATAATAGTTTAATAAAATTGATAATGTCCGGAAAGAAGTATATGTTTAGTTCTCCCGTTTAAAAGGATTCTACATAGCTCGCGTCTTTTTTTTCAAATTCCTCAACTGCTTTCAATCGAAACATGAAATTTTTTGTATTGAAGTAAATTTTCCTTGAATAAACTGGAGCAAGAGGAATCACCAGGACTTAGTCATTCAAAACCATCATTAGGATCTATTTAGTTTGGTCGATAATTAGCTTATTTTTGAGAATTTGTACAACTGTAATGATAATTTTCACAGGTGCGTGTGTGCATATTGGAAGATTCGATAATTGCTACTTTTAAAGGAATTGAGAGCGCAGTTTCTGTCGGTCATTACCTGGATGGGGGTGAGTTCTTGCTTGGAATCTGCAGGAGGAACGATCTGTCCTTTGGCGACCACTAGCTCCTTGCTGAACTTCACTCCCATCACCTCATCTTCCTCCCGCCCATAGCGGTAGGTCGTCGTCACCTATTCGCGGGAACAAAGATGTGAAAAATTAGCGAAAGCAATGGGCAACGGTTAGGGTTTGGGTGGGCCATGCCCTTAGTTAATGGCGGCAGAAACAATGTCAGCGTAGGCGATCATGTCTCTATTACTGTTTTACTTATTAAGGTTGCTTTTAACAGCAACATAGTAAAATAATTAATTTTTGCTGTATTTTGTATAATAATAATTTAGAATAAACTGTATTCAGCATATCCTACATTTCTAAACACTCTTTTCCATCGTAGAATGATTATTCAGCAACAAATGGAAATTTCGCGATAAAATGTTAACAATTAGGCTATAAAATTATACTAATGTGACTGTTACAGTACTTCTCTCCCTCTTTGTTTCTTAGAGTCGATAAAAAGTTCCACGGAATATTTTTCACTCATAAATTTCTCAGAACTTTATTTGAACGAATTTTACAATGATTAAATGTAAACAATCGAGATTATTAAAACAACGCAAATAAATTGGGAAGTTCGTATACATTCCAATTTATTTGCGTTTCTGAGAATGCTAAAGAAATTCCGCTGAGAATAATTCATCCTCTTCTTTGTGTGCTCCTTTGCCAAAATATTCAAAAGAGAATCGGAATATTTTAATTCACAAAGGCAGATAGACCAATGGGGGGAGACGAATCTACGCGATTTTTTCCAGTCGTTATTCACTCACCTGTCCAAATATTTTCCGTCCTTTGAGATAATCGCTCTCAACCACGATGACTCCATCGATGGGCTCCACATGATCGAGGTGATCAATGAAGTCACGCTTGCCTAGGTAGACGGTGACTTTACCTGTTGGACGAGAAGGAAGTTTTAAAAAAAACGTTATTCATACGAAAGAAATCCTTCGTTTTTTTCATTCACATACGAGAAGCAATATAATGGATACGGCTTTAAAAGAGTCATTCAGTAAAAGAAGAAGTAATCCGTTTCTTTACGGCAAAGTAGTTTAAAGTAATATCGAAAGTTTCTTTTTTCTAAAAAAAAATGACGTTGAGAGGATAATCCGTCGTCAACAAGAGAATTTTCCGCAAAGCTCTCGAAAGAAGATTCCCGTTCAATGATTACCACATAAAAGCAACAAACTGTGATTTCCGTGTAAAAGAACTTAATTGAAATAGATTACATGAATTTAATTGTTAGTTTTCTGGAAAATTTTAGCAGTGGGATATTTAAAAAAAATTAAATAGAAGAAATCATAACTAATCTAAGAATATATTTCCCACAAATTTCGAAAAATTTCTGGAATTTTTGCTGTAAATGACAGCAAAAAAGTGTGGAACATTTTTATTTAATGGTAACGGTCAAGACATATTTTTAATGAAATTTTACCGAGTTTAAATTAATAGTACCACTTTAAATGAGATATATTGATGACAAATTTAACAAAGATGAACAATCACCTCTTTAGGTATGAAATATTTTCATAAACTTTTGAATGCTTCTAAAGACATTTTTGGCCGATTTTACGACAAAAATAGGATAACAATTGGCGATTGATTATTTTCTTAGACGTACCATTGGGAGTAGTCTTCTTGAAGACCTTTACGGCGACCACGAAGACCAGGAATAGCAAAGGGATCATGTGTGATGCTCTTTACTACTACTGCGGAATCAAAAAAACAAAACCAGAGAACTCGAACAGGACCCGCTCCTTAGATACCGTTTATCGCGCGGATTTTGGCTTATTTATGTGATGATTTCGGAATTGGACTTCTTCACCCACTGTTCGTTCTGCGTTGAAAGCGTACACCCTACGAATGCTTTACGGCCTATGGGACTTTATATACCGTTTGGGGCACATGTCTGGCTTTGTTTCGTCACATTCCCTCCCCGACTGCACCTTTTCTCATCTCCTTCCCCCCCTCCTTCTCCTCCTCCCATCTTCCCCCCCCCCTCCCCACCCACACCAAACCCTCCCTCCGTGGTCAACCTCCTGGCCACACTTTTAGATCTCGGTTCGCCTTGGGTGATGCGTGCGTGGGCGGGCGGGGGCACGCGACGAAAAATGGGTTCGGGCGCGGGATGAAAATCATAACCCGATATACGGAGGATCATGACGTTCGCGAATTCAATTGGATTAGCTTCGGAAGGCGGGAGTTAGAGAGAGAGAGGGTGTTGTCGCAAGCATGGGAAAGAGGGATTGGGGGGGAGGAGCGGGGGTGTCGGAGGGTTTCTGGCATAAGGGGCCTAGCCTTGCGCTATGGGAAGCCTCAAAGTTGAGAAAGGAGAGCCCTGGGACGCTACATGTCGGTTGAATGGATCGCGGTAGACGGGGTGGAGTGGGAGGAGAGAGGGTATTAGAAAGAATAAGGCGAAATAGTGAAAGGGGTTAGGAATCGTACGATGCACGAAAAACAAGAGAATAAATCATCTGCGCTTGTGTTTTTTGGAAAAAAGAAATTGAACGGAATTTCCACGACAGACGAGAGGAGAGGAAAAACGTAAGGAAAGAAATGATATTAAGGGCGGGTTTTTGTTGCCCCCCCCCCCCCCCCTCCCCACCAGTACAGCCCACCGAGTCTCCAAATGTCAACGACGGGAAGAACCTATGGCCACGAACAATCTCTCAAAATTTGGTTTCTCTAACTCAGGGTTTCTCAAATTGGGGTACGCGTATCCATGGTGGTACTTTTAAAGACGTTAGGGGATTCTTGAGAAAATTTACGTCATGGCTGACATTATGACACTTGACACTCCAAATCAACTTTTTTCATTTTGCTGAAAGAGTGTCATGTAAGTTACGATCGGTATTAGAAAAACCGGTAAAAGTTATTAATTTCATTAATGTGAGAATTTTTTCATCCCTATGCAATGAACTTTTACTACAAATTGAAGTCATGTGGCTATTATGGGGAAACGTGCTGACGAAAATTTTTGAGCTAAGCGATGAAGTACGTACTTTTACTTTCTCATATATTTTTAAAAGTATTCCTACTATCATCTCTCCTAAATGTTAATGTTTGGATTCAAAGACTGGCGTGCCTGTGTAATATTATAATTTAAAAATTAAAGCTGAGAAGTCGAAGTCTCAATACGACCATTTTAATACAAGAGATAAAATAGAGTTCATGATTTTAAAAATGAACATTTTGGGCCACATGCTTAGAAAGAGGTTCGTTGGATCGTTTTGCGACACTGCAGAAATATTTCCCGACAAATGAAATATTGATCGATGAATTTGTGAAATCGTATATAAAGGAACATTTGGAAGGACTCACAGAGCAATTAGGAGAATATTTTCCAGAAAATGACGATTTTAATAACTTGGTGCGTAATCCATTTGATGTGGATTTTTTTCCACATCTAACAATAAAGAACAAGAAAGCCTCACGGACATTTTTACTGACGGTGACTTGAAAGTTAAATTCTCAAATGTATCTTTGATTGCTTTCTGGGCACAGTTACCAAATGTGTATAGGAAAGTAGTTTTAAAAAATCAATCAAAATACTGATTCCCTTTCCCATAATTTACATAACTTATTTTTGTCTCCGAGTTTAATTAAGACAAAAAATTGTCAGAAATTCCATGTCGAATCTGTCTTAAGATCGAGGTTTTCTTCAATCTAGCCAATGTTTTATTCTTTATCTCACGAAAAATAGGCGCATTCATACCAATAAGTGTTATTTATTATATTTAAGGTCGTTTATTTTTAAATAAATATATTTTTTGTAATACTTGTAGAGTTATTTTGTAATGGGGTACTTCAACTGATTGAGTTCAAAGGGATACACCGCCAAAAAAAGTTTGAGAAACCTTGCTCTAACTTGAACGGCTTACAAGTACTTCACCGGAGATGGAAATGTGGCAAAACGATCACATTAACGGATTTTTTAAAAATATCTCAAAAAACTGCGCAGAAATGCAAAACGTACTCCGAAGATCCGACAACTTGGTCTATATTTTTTTACGAAGAATTTTCTCCATCTGCTGAAGGATATCATCAGGAGGTTCATATATACACACACACATATATATATATACACACACACATATATACATATATATATATATATTATATAAACTTACGGAAGAGGAAAGGTAAATGAGGATATTTAGGGCAACTAGGTGTTGAAGGAAACCCAGTGAGCACTTACCGGAAGGAGAGCCGCTGGGGTGTTGGAGAGACACATTTGTAGAAGTTCGGGGTGATCCCTTCGTCAGCACAAGAGAGACGCAACAACTAGTTGCCCTATATATATATATATATATATATATATATATATATATATATATATATATATAAATGCTTAAGGAAAAGGAAAGATAATAATAAAGATGGCAACAAGGTGTAGGAGGAAGCCCAGTATATATATATATATATATATAGGTATATATAACTTTAAAAATACCTTCTCATTTTTATGAAGACAGATTTGGCTCACATGCCATCTATAAAGGTTTTTTCCCCGATTCCATTCATGTCTTGCTATCCCTCAGATATTTCTCTGCATATTTTTTTCCATTTACAAGCATTGTGCATTCAAGACAGGATATAAGGTGATGTAACAGCGTGCACGCGAGTCTTCAGTTTTATTTTTTACATTTGTTTCCACGGATAATAAACTGTAATGTTTTTTCGAATACCTTTCTTTTTATAGGCTATATGCTCGGAGACATTAAAGACAAATTATTTTTTCCAGAACAAAAGTTTCTGGCCGAATTGAACAATCGATTTCTTTGAGCGGGTTTAAAGGAACATTTTTCACCGCTGGAATGAAATGAATCCCAGCCACATAAATATCACTGGTGGCGGTATATGATTATTTTCTGTTCTGTTGAAGGGCCAGGGAACGTAATAAAGTTTTTAACCCCTTCTTTAGAACATTACTGCTTTTTTATCAAGTTCATATATATATATATATATATATATATATATATATATATATATATATATATATACCTGCGCATTTTATGATTTAATTACAAACCCATACATTTGTATGTCCGAAGTTTTTGTGTTAATTCGGTAATAATAGGTTTTGCTGTCGATTCGTACTTTATCGAAAATTGAAATATTGTATTTTACGCTTATTATTAGATCTTTGACTGCTGTCGGCGGAAACAGTCTACAAATTCGCCATCGATACATGATGTGACTTGAGTCAAATGTTGTCGATTAATTAATTCGGAATTCTTAACACCATAAAACCAGTGCTTCAATTGTAAATGAGTTTTTCGTCAAACATAGTCATGTTCTCGATTTTTTTTGCCATAAACTTTATCCTTCTATCATCACTAACAAGCGATATAAATTTATTTCAATTACATTTTCCTTTTCTAAAAGTGATAAATCGAATGATAAATTAAATTATGCGTGTTATCGTGATATTTCATATTATTTATATATTTTATAACAGTATTACTCAATATTTTGCGTTGATTAAATATTTAGTTTTTTACTTACAATGCGTCATTTTCGGTCCCTTTACATTAAGGCTGCAATATTTCATTGCACAGCGCCCGCAGTTTCTTAATGAGATTATATTCCAGCAAGTACCGATGCAGAAGCGGCGTAAACAGCAAAGAGAACAACAAATTGACGCCTTGAGTATATCAGTCATAAGCCGATTAACAATTGACTCCCGTCCTCTTGACGGGATTAGTTATATTTCGTTTAAGTTACAACTATGCATTGACTTGAACTAGATTTATTTTTTAAAATACCCTTTATTTATTTCATAATATGATTTCTTTAACCTTGAATACCTAATTAATTCATAAATTAATGAATCTCCAGGAAATTGCCCTTTATACGTTCCATCCAGTAATTCAGTGTCCTTTCCATTCTTTTGACATTTAAATATCTTCTAATACAAAATAAATTAAAATGCTAACAACGACACAAATTAACTCTTCATAGCGTACAGCTTCAGTGAAAAATTAAACAATTTTCTATGTTAAATGTAGACATTTATCAACTTTAATTCATAATGTGACAGCATGGGTAATTTTAATTCTCAGGAAATAAAATTCGTTTAAAGTCTATCATGAATTTTCTAATTTTAAAGTTTCTAACGCATCATTATGAACGCTGTTCGGCCACGATTTGTAGTAACTGGATATTCTACGATGTGGGTGTTATAATGAAAAAATACACATTAGTAGAGATTTAAAAAATAATCATATAAATCGTATTATATAAAAAATGTTTAAAAAATATAAATATATGCGGAGGCGTTCAAGCGATCCATCAGCCATTGATTCAGTGGTACAGATTTTCCTTAAGAAGGGTTTGTAGCGTTCTATGATATATGATTTTGTTATTGGTTGTTTATAAAAGCGTCATTATGTTATATGAACAAATGTCTTTCTTTGTATCACCTTGTATCCCAGAAAGGTATTTTGAACGGTGCTTAGGTATATTAAAATATTATGAAATTAATGATCATTTAGAAATTAAAACGAAAATTTGAAAGAAACCGCCGGATTTTAATCATGAAATTTCGTGTGTTGTACAATAGCTTTTAAGATAATATAAGAAATGAGGAACATATTATGGTTTAAAGTATTGCCGCATATAATGAAAACTCTTTGGTTCTCTCTCGTTATTTGCCTATGTACCAAAAATCATTGCAATATAATATAATCAGTGCTAAGGCGTATGTTCGGCTAAAATAATGAATATTGTTTTATTCGACTGATGGAATACAAATACAGAAAAGATTGTTATTCGTAAATAAAACTAATAATATCATTATTTATTACAACCAAAATTGACAAAATGTCGAATCATGATTTCTGACTGACAATTAACCTGGTTGGATACCTCATTTTTTAAAAGTCGATTGACAAATATAAATATAGAATTTACTGAACTTTCTCTCTAAGATGGAATAACTGTAGTCCAAAATCATGGCGTGTATTTATAAAATTGCGCGGAATATTCATCACAGCTAAATCGTTGAGTCAAGTACTTTAATTCAACAATCATAATACGCACTTTTTCAGAAGGAATTGTTCTCATAGCTACGGTGTAAGGTAACAAAATTAACCTAAAATTTAATGCACACTATCAATTTTTCGGGCGCATTTTCAGTTATAATGCGTCATTTTCATTGTTTAATTTATCTTTATAATGTTATTTACAAAATAAATATGAGAGTAATTATTATTATTGTTTATAATACTGACTTTTTGAAAGAAATAGTCAAGAAGAGTTTTAGATTTTGATATTTATATACTCGTATGCAGGACTATGGCGTGGAAATCACCATTCCCCCCCCTCCCGAAGCAAAAATACAAAAGCCCCAGATAACGACACGGAAAGATCAGCGGTGACTGCTATAATATCGTCCTAATGTATAACACCGTTTTAAGCGGTCGCCTCTCTACTTTGCCTTACAACACGGCCTTATTCAGGGTTCATACAATCGTAATTCACGTATATTTTAATACAGAAAAAGGAAATATATATCTTTTTGCACAGCAAAATGAGTGTAGTAACATGGTGTAGTTCTCGCCTGATGTGCTCAGCACGTAGGACGAGGATTAGGCGTTAATATTTTCTAGTGTTCAGAAATATTGGGGGGCGGGCTAATTACCCTCTTTACCGCCCTTGCCTGATTATGATAAATTTTAGGAAATTTATTTAAATCACCCTCTCATTTTACATCAATAGCTACTAAATCCTTTAATGTCAAGACCTTATCAATGTTTTAAAATGGACGACATGACGGAGGAGATATGCAGTAAATCTCTTTAGTCGTCGCGTGTTCTTCCTTGTCGACAACATTAATGACGCAAATGTTAACATCGGGTTAATTCTCTTTATCAATAGTGCATTTAAAATTTCTGAATTACATCGGGTGTCCTCTTTTTGCAATTCCAACTCCATTTGTTGTTCTTCCAACTCTTTCCTACTTCTTCTATGTAAAATTGCGTAATTACAAATTATATTTCAACAGGTGAATACTTGATTGGACTTTGTATTTGGGCCCGTATTATATTCGGAAAAAGAGGAGGCACTTCACTGTAGCTCATTTCAAATAAAATGTATATCTATATACGCCTTTCTATTGTTTCTTACTCATGTCAGCTGATTACGTTTTGGACATGAAGTTGGCGCTAGAGTAGCCATATCATCAATATGGCAGGAAGGGGAGTGTTTTTGTTGGAAATGACGTATTGTAAATAAATAAATTGCCGTGAAAAGTAAAATGACTGAAGTGATTACTTAAATATTTACAGGTTACGTATATTTTCATTTTTGTGTGTGTTGTTCTTTATTTTTGTACGATTATTACGTTTAATTTATTTCTTACGTTAAATCTAATGGAGTGTTTGTTTTTTACATTAGGATTCACAAAAACAAGAATGCCTACCTTTTTGACACCAAATCGGCATGGATATTCCGTACGGTTTTCACCTTTCCAACCAGAGAGGATTGTGTGCGCTACATCACAGTACTTTGGATTGGCTGGTAATCATTTTAAATAATAATTTTGTGTTGTGTAAATAGTTAACACACACGATATTCAACTATTGTCTCATATTTGCAGGAGGTGGGACACTGTTCCTTCTTGAGTTGACTCCGGAGGGAAGTATAATTGAAATCGCAACATTCCAGTGGACTGATGGTTTATTTGATGTCGTATGGAGTGAAACTGATGCAAATGTTGTCGTAAGTGCTAGTGGGGATGGAATTTTACAGTTATGGAACGTAACTTGTCCTCAGGTATGAAGTCACGACACTTTTTTAAAGTTATAAATGCTTTTCTTAGCGGAAATTAATATTTCGTTTTTGTTGTCAGTAAAACTAAAGCATTTATTTCATTCGGAATGACCTCACAGTAAATTTTACCCGTTGCAGCTCCCACCTCAAACATTTAGAGAACACAAGAAAGAAGTGTATTCTGTAGATTGGAGCCAAACACGGCAAGAGCAATTTATTCTGTCAGCATCCTGGGATTGTAGTGTTAAACTTGTAAGTGGTGATTTTAACTATACGTTATACTTTGTTGAATGTTGTAATAAATCCTTGACCAAGTTTCGTATAAAAAGTTATAGGCATAGATAAATCCTGTTCTTAAATTTGTGTATAAATTATTTAATTTTTCAATGCTCATTGTTACGCTTTTGTGTTACTTGCATTTTTATTAAGTAATTATTTATTTTCTCTTTTTCAATTATAAATTAGTGGGATCCTAATAGGCCTAGCTCATTGGCCACTTTTCTAGGCCATTCTCAGCTTGTGTACAATGCAATGTGGTCTCCTCATGTTCCAGCATGTTTTGCATCTGTTTCAGGTGAGCTGTGGTTAAGTTTTTAATGTCATGTAAGGTAATAGCGCTTGTAAAACATCTGCAGTTTGTATTTTATTTGGCCTTGCATTTTATTTGGTCTTGCATTTTATTTGGTCTTGAATTCTAGGAGATGGAACCCTGAGAATATGGAATTCGCTTATGCCACAGCGTGCAACAATGACAGTCCGTGCTCATGATGCAGCTGAAGTTCTCAGTTGTGACTGGTGCAAATATGACCAAAATATTATTGCCACAGGTGGATCAGATGGACTGATAAGAGGGTGGGACTTACGTAGTCTTGCATCTCCAATTTTTGAACAGAAGGTTTGTTCCATACTGAATCTCGTACATTAGCATTCTGCTTTAGTGTTAAATTTGAAATTGCAATGGCATTTAAAAATGTATGATTGTAATATCAATAATTTAAGTAAGTGATTTTTTGAAGTTTGAGGCAATATTATGTTCAGCCATGCTTACCTGCACATGGGGTTCTTCCTATGGTACACATTAACACAGAAATAAGGCTATCCAATAAAAGCGTTTAGAGAAATGGTTTACATTTCTTTTGCCATTCCACCATGACATCATTAAGAAATCCGTTTGAATTTTTCCTAAAATATTGATTTTTAGTACTTATTCAGTGGACCCAAACAAACAATATATTGCTAATTTCTTTTTTTATAAATTTGGTATGTTAGGGTATTTATTATTGGTTCAAGTTAAATACAAATAACTTAGAGGGTAACATTAAAAAAATCATAATGCAGTCTTCACAAAGACTGCCTAGATGCATATAAATATTTGCAATTTCTGTAAGATAAAGCAACTAGATCTAATACTTCCAAATTTAAGACAAATTTTATTTGGGATAATTATCGGTTGTCGTTTTCAAGGTAGATTTTTAAGGTATTAGATTGAGTTTATGTTGTTTACCATTCACAGTTAATTTTTATTGGAAAAGACGTTTCAGTAAACTTAGGTTATTTTTGTAGTTTGATGAAATTTTTCCACTGATAAAAGCAACTCGTGCATGAGTTCATAGGCACTATTTTAGTGGTAATAGTGCCAAATTAATTTTTATAAATTTACAGATAATATTTTATTTCATTAATATAACATGTTCATGATATTGTTATATTTTCAGGGCTGTGAGTATGCTGTCAGAAGAGTACAGTTCTCTCCTCATCATCTATCTGTTCTTGGCTCAGTTTCATATGATTTCACTACAAGGTAATTTTCTGACTCATCTCTTTAGTCTCATTGGCAAACTGTGGTCAACAGATAGTTTAAATTTTATATTTCACCAAATTTGTGGTTATTGAAAATACAATTAAAATATATTCAATTTAAATGAATGATTCACATTTTTTCTTGATTGTCTTAAGAGTACTGTTATAGTTACCTGAATTTACCCTTAATTCTGTACCAAAATGGCATTGCCTTATTTAGATTCCACTTAAAATGTCAGTTGGACACCTTTCAAATGTCATGACTACGTCTAATAGCAGATTTTTTAAGTGAACATTTTCCTGCAGGATTGTAAATCAGTTTTATTGCCAATTTCATTATTTCTTACTTGGGTTTTTATCTATATACTTATTAATTTGATCCTTTGTACCTTGAAGTTCATGAGTTTGTTTCATTTTCAGAATCTGGGATTTCAAGGCTTCGTGTGATCCAATTGAAACAGTGAAACATCATTCAGAATTTGTGTATGGCCTTGACTTTAACAATCATGTTCAGGGCCAAATAGCAGACTGTGGTTGGGATTCTTTAGTTCATGTCTTCACCCCACGATCTCTTGGAATGGTTGGAGTGAAATGATGATGTGACAAAATGGATGGATTTTTTTCAACATCCAGTTGTTTACCTTGCCCAAATTATTTAGGTGAAAAGCAAACTTATGAAAGCCCTGTTTGTATCTATGCATCTACCTACCAATCCTAAAATAATTGTTTCCAGCTAAAAAGACCTTAGTAACAAATTGAAAGATATTAATCTGAAATTAGTTTTATTCCTAAAGCTATTTCTAGCATAAACCAGTTTTTGTGCAGTTAATTCATAACATCTTGTTACTTTATACCTCACTATCAATAATTGCAATGGCATTTGCCAGTGGAAATAACATAAATGTCTCGAGTATATTTTTTTCTTTATAACGGAGTGATTATGCTGCAGAAGCAGCCATTGATCAAAAGTATTTAAACCCTGAATAGTTAAAAAAAAATAATGACTAGAACAATCCAGTTTCTATATATTATTATGCAAATTTCTATGAAGTTAAAATATTACATTTATATGGTTGCACAAAATTCACACACGTTAGCTGATATTTGTTAATAATGAATACTTTGGAGGTGATTCAAGATATTTGATTGAAACACAATAGATGTAATATTTTTATCCAAAAAAATTATCAGTTTATAGTTATAGATTCACAAATTACAGTTTTTTAGTGTTTTATCTTTGGAAGATTGCAAAATTTATAGAGCTGAAAGTAGTTACATTATTTTCATCATAGCGAGGTTAATTTTCCATATTCAGCTAATGATATAAAATATTTAAGACAATTTGTGTGAGGGTTCATATTATATCTTTGGATGAGCTTCTTTAAAGTTTACACGTTTCATCTCGAATACTCTTTGAAAAGCTAAATCCAATGAAGCAACCCACTCTTCCACTTACGTCACAAGTTTTATTCAGATTTAAAAATTATTACAACTGAATGATGTACCAATTTTATATTAATTCACAAATATTATTTTTTCTATATTTGTGCCATTTTCTATGAAGCGATAACATTGATAGTGTTAATTCATTGTTTGTCATAGATTAAATAATTTGTTTGTGAAAAATATTAATGCTTAAATGTAACTGGTTTCTCATGAAATCTGCCCATAAGGCTTTGCATGCTATACTTTTCAATAAGTTTATAGAAGACTGCATTTTTCTTATTTATTGTGTACATCAGATATGTATGGGCAAAGAACAATTGGAAATGTGATTTGAATGTGAGCAATGCAGAAAGGAATCAAAATTTCTTTCTGTCACTTTATTATTTCATTCTGCTTCAAAAGCAGGGAGCTCATTACGAGTTCTGTTCGAGTGGTTGATCTGTGTATAGAAGTGGTAATTTCATATTTGTGATTGCGTGTGTGAGTGGATTTTTATGAGTGAGTTTAAGTACTTTGGTGTATGGCAGGGAATGGTTGCCTTCCCCATTAATTTCTTTCATTAGAGTTGGTTGTTGAAAGTGGATCCTTGGATCTTAACACTGATGGAGTTATGGACTCGAGGGTGACAGGCTTACTGTTAATGGATTTTTCTTAAAAGTTTGCTACAGCTCAACAGAAGAAAATGTCCGCTCTCTCTTAATGTAACTGGATTTTCAAGTGTACTCTGTTGGAAATTTGTTGAAGTTGTTAGATTTTTGAATCATATGGTTGAAGAAATTACCTCACTTGTTTCTGTACATTATTGCAGCCTATTAAGGCTACATTTTTGTTTATTTTTAAAATTAATGTTGGTGCTTTAGCTTTGGTGAAATGTGTGTTTTAAAATTTGCATTGTATAAAATGCATTAATAAACCAATTTTTGATGGTGTTTAAATTTTTAATAACAATTTTATGCTGATTTTTTTCTGTTTAAGATCAGCATATTGTTAATTCCTTAAATCAATGCACTGCAAGTGTGAAGGAATCTTTGATTTTTATGTTAACTATTGCTGTTAGCAATAGTGTATAGGAATGGGTGATTTTAGTTTGAACACGCATTATTAATGTATTATTTATGTATTTATTTTTAATGTAATTTTCTCTTTGATAGGCCACTTTTATTGAACATGGTAAATTACTAAAATACAATTATTGTTTAATGATTTTATTGAGATTATTTGAATAGAAGGAATAAACTGTAAACATTAGACAGATTCGAAATCAGAAAATTTGGTCTGAATTTCAATTTATAACTTTTAATGTAAAATATCTATAACACCTTAAAAAAATTCTATGCATGTACCCCAAGAGCACTTGAAAAGAGAAAATATAATGCATATATTTTTAGTTATAATAATTGCATTTGATAAGAAAAAGTATGCAACAATTTGCCTTTGCTTTACAACAATTTCATTATAGGAAGATATACAAGTAGGTGGGCAGTAATACATTTACAATTAGAGTGCGTTCAATACAATAGTAATTGAATTCGTTATTTAACAAAACTTGAAATTCCTGCAAGGAATTGAAAGTACCTAAATCTCACATATAATGAGCATAAAGAGGCAGTTGAATGGTTAGCATGGTAATCTCATTACTTTTTTGGTTTCCACAGTTCTCCACTCATTCCCAGTTTCTTCTTCAACAACATGTCACGAAAGTGGTCTGACTTGTCCGAATGGTTTCTCCACACATCTCTCGCTGCCTTCCAGAAACGCTGGACCTCCAACACAGTAAGTCTAACCTCTCGTTGGTGACCCCTTGACCTGGCTCCCTTATCGGGTCCCACAGGATAAGGAGAGGCAGGATGGGAAGCAGGAGGTAGGCCCAATGGGTAAACTCTAACCCATCCACCCTCACGAGACACTGCTTGTCCCCAGTCCTTACCATTTCCCCACACGATAGGCGTCGGACGTGGTGGATCTTCAGAATGAGATCGATAGTGACCACGGAAACCGCGTCTCGTGACTGTTGGTTTCATCCCTGAGCACCTGACCCAAGACACGTCTTCTCCCGTTCCGACCACAACCACGTCTGGGGTAGCACATGCACGTACACGAGAAGGGACGGACTTTCTAAGCGGATTGGCCGGCTTTCTCCATATTTCTCCAATGGTTCTTCTCCTCCTCCCCACTTTTGGCTCCACGTGGCCATCATTTAAATCATCCTCTTCGTCTATTGCATCTCTTTCTGACTTGGGTGCCTTGACATTCTTCTTCTCATCTTCATTCTGATTTGCAGATGGTTCATTTTGTTCCAGGCTTGAATCCCAGAGTGTAAATAGATTAAGGCCTGTGTTGCATACAGGAAATCCCAAAAGATCGAAAAGGTCATGAAGCATTGGTTTTTTTACACTGGCATCAGCATCACAGTCTGTTCCAAGCGCTGGGCTCACATTGACCTGAAATATTTTTCCCTCAGTATGTTGGTAATTTATCCTGATATAAGCAGCTATGCTTAAGATATTTTAACATACATTTTCATTAGTAAATTTTTTGAGGCACTCTTCTAGAAACAATAATAAATGATTAGAGTATTGGATTTCTTAAAATTTATATTTAGATTACAAATTTTAATATTTTTCACAAAAATTTTAATGTACATATACTATTTTTATATTACCAATCATGTCATTATGTTTTATCTGTGAGACAGGAGCAACCAAAGACATAGTTTAAAAATGGATATCTTCCATGTGTATTTCTAGCTACACATGTTATTGTTATTTCTTGAGTTACTGGTTTTTATCATTCGAGGTAGGTTTTGACATGATATTTACTGCTCTAATGGTCCTCATTACAATTCACTATTGCTAGTAATCCTTCACTTCATGATTATCATTATTGTTTTACATGCATGATTACCATATGTTAATTTCTCTGTCCTTTCAAGAGAGAGAGATTTCTTCAGATAAGAAATCAAGTTACCGCTAAATAATTCATCTGAGCTTTTGCATCCTTACTAAAAAAAGTAAAATTGTTTGATTACTAATCAGTCTATTAATATATATTACTGCCAAATATTTACACTGGATGTATCTCTCTAATGTAATCTTTTTATGGTATTTTCTGATCATTTGTATATAGTTTACAGATAGATCTGATCCCTATCTAACAATCTGCCTCCATATAATTTTATTATCATGTTTCTTCTAAATATCAAGCATTATCAATGATGAAATTCTTTTGTTTCACGCTCGATGCAACATTTACTTTAGCAACATTTCATCTTAGAAGAAACCTTTCATTTTTTTATTTCTTCAACCATATGTTCTATTACAGAAAATAATACCATCTTGTTTTTTTTCTTTCCACAAATATTCAATTAACTCAAATTTGTATGGATGTTTACCTAGAATTTTACTCTGCTACAATTCTTTCGCCTACTACTCATGCTAGCTTTAATAGCCTTTTACATAAATATAGCAGTTGTAAAAACTCCAATATGTGTCCTCCAAAAGCTCACACTAGCCTTTGAATAAGTTATTTAGGTTATTATGTCCAGGACTTTCAATTAATTTCAGAGATCAGACATTTCACTATGACAGCTGCATAAAGATGCTGCGGTTTACACTATAAACACTTTATCATTAAATTTCTTCCTTTATAAAATAACCATTTTTGTTATGTATTAAAAATAAACCAGGAAATAGCAACAAAATCATTTATTTGTCAAATAATTTCAATAATGGTTGTTTTGGAAAAATTTGTTAAAACATCTGATATTGACATGAAACATTTTAATGGCATTATATTATAAAGTACCAAATTGAATATATAAATAATATCATATTTGTTTAATTTTGGCCTTGGTCAATTAGACTGTAAAACTTATTTTTTAGTTTTTGTTTAGCTTGATATAAAAATGCCCACTCAGAGTAGGAAAGCACTAACCTCAAGCAGCCATGGTCTGAGGGATGAGTCTATGAGAACATCAAAGCCAAAAAACTCAAAACAGTTGGCTGGAGTACAAGGAACACCAGCCACTTGGCTTAACACGGTCAGTACAACTAGGACAGATATCTGTTGCCAGAGAAACCAGTCTGTTACTCCTGTTTGATGAAAATAATGCCTCAGCTGTTTCAGTGTCCATTTGCACCCTAAGGATGAAAAGAATACCATTTGGAATATTTTCAATACAGGCAGTCCTCGACTTTCGTACATAATGCATTCCTGAAAACGTGTCTGAAAGTCAAACGTAGATTTAAATGTTATAGGGGGTTTCCATTCCCAGAGAGCCAAAAAATATTATAACATCTCTAATTATGGTATAAATGTTTAGTTTTTTTGTGCAGGAGCCTTTTAGACACAATCGTCGATTTTATAATATAGAGAGATAGGGCAAAATGCAATAAAATATTTAAATAATTGCACAAATAAACACTGCTGTATGGACAAAGATGGCAACGCGGTGGAAACTAGTGGCTGGCAACCAGCACCACTCGAAATATTCGTTCGTCATTTAGCTGACTTGCGAAAGTCTGATCGGTGCACAAAAGGCGGTCCAGGTGTGTCAATCTATGCTCTCTTGGGTTCTTGTTCCCTTGTATTATCCTAAGGTTATCACACACATAGTGTAATTAATTATTATCTTTTTATAATTTATAGTTGTTTTTCATTATTCTTTTTTCTCAAGAAATTTTTATTACTATAAGAGTTACATTTATTCGTACTGTTTGTAACAGTGCTTCCATCCTTACCACAATCTAGTCATTGACTATAGTTATTATATCTTTGTATTAAGTTCCCTTTTTCTTGTTTATGTCTATTTATTTTTTGTATTTTTGGTGAAATTATCTTTGTTTATGGCAGTGTCTTTTCTGGCAGAGGTGGAAGACCAGCTGTTGCTGAACCCCAATACCATTTTACAGGCTGAGTTGGATAAGAAATTACTTTGTGATTAATGAAACTTATTCTGTGATTTGTGACTACAATGTGATTACCGGCTGTAAATAAATATTATTATTGTGCAAGTTGTACGAATATCGAAAGTCGAGGACCGCCTGAAGTGCACATACGAAATTACTCTTTTTTCATTAAAGCATTTGCTATTTTCATAGTTTTTTTGTAATATTGCCTAAACTTGGCCCCAAAGAGAGTGATGATTGAAATGAAAGAAAAGTCGGTAAAAAGGGCAAAAAAAGTGACGGGTTCGGAGAAGAAAATTGAAGTTTTAGACAGGCTTGCGCATAATGAATTTGCTTCATCAGTTGGTAAATTACTTGGTGTGAACGAGTCCACAATAAGAACGATTAAGAAAAGTGAAGAAGCGATCAAGAAAGTCCCGCTGAGTCCAATTGTCATTCACGAGAAAGCCAAGCTACTGCACAATCATTGTTTCAAATTGTTTCGCGGTCTGCTAACGGGAAATCGCCGTCATCGAAGCGTGTGTAGATCGGTTCCTTGCTCTTTAATAAAATGTGGCGTTTATTCAGAACGCCACTGTACGTATTGTATTATTATATTTGTTCTTCTCCTTCACAATTGAACACACACTCGACCGTCTTAAATCCAATGAGCGTCCGACTGAAGCTAAAGATTCACCGCTTTCGGCACGCCTAATTATTTCCATCTTTGTCCCAATCGTGTTCACTTTATGAGCCCTAGGTTTCTTTCCACTTGTATTAGCACTTTCAGTTTTCCGTTTATCACTCGTTTATAAAATAATACGTGTAAAATGCACAAAGAAACTGCTGTACGTACAAACTAAGACGTGCAAAGCCGTCGACGTTGCCGAGACCAGCCGAGACTTAATAATAATTTATTTATTATTAACCGACTTTACAGTGGTATTAATTTTGTCAAATTTCAGTACAATATTAAAAAACATTACACACAAATCTTACATTACATACAATACGTATATTATTACGTAGCATACTTTAATTTATTAAAAGTGTTGCCTTGCCTGACAGACATCGCCATTATGCGATAGCTCGAAATGTTTGATTGTCAGCTGACGAACGAAAGTCTGAAACAGCGTTGTTCTGCGTACGAAAGGCGGTTTAGGGGCGAGAATTTACAGTGTACGAAAGAGCGAATTGCTGCCTGTACCAACTGTGAGGTAAATTTTTATGGATTTTTGATATGCTTTTGGGTAGTTATTTGACCAAAACTTAAATTCAGGTCATATTTTAAAACTAAAATCAGTGATCATATTTTGAGAGGGTAGATATTAGAATTCTCACGAGTTTTGACAAACTTTGTACGTTATTTCTCTAACAAGTTAATTACTTTCCCAAGTCCAATGTTTATCCTGTCAAAAGTAAGTTTTCTCTATTACCCATAGATGCTCCCCCAATGGTTTCTATTATCTTAGTCATTTACTAGTTTGAAAAAATGAAAGGAGTACTGTTCAAGACTACCAGAAAGACACCTGCCTAAAATAGTATTTGTAATGAATTATTACACAGTAAATTTAAATTTAATGTGCTTACCTTTAATAAGTATAATAATATACTAGATTGTCAAGAACTAACTAGTCTTATTACCAGCACATGTGGAATTCTCAGTTATTGAGACAAGAGTTGGAAATACCCTTTCTTAAACCATTGAAAAATTCTAACAATTGCATTTTAATCATTTTTGAAGGCTTCTCTATTAAAAAAATAATTGTCTACAGCTGCCTTAAAAAAAAGTTGATGAAATATCAAAAGACAGATGTAGATTGTGTAAGCATTATTGTATTAACATTTAAAGAAGTAGCAGTGAAATAGCACACAAAATAAAGTATCATGGTATAATCAAAGATTAATACTAATTTTTTTCAGGCTTTTGTTATTTTATCAGATTATTTGTGACTCGTGTCACTAACCTTGGATGGGAATATTACTATACCTGCCCCAACTCTATCCTTTTTCTCTGTGTATCCAGGGCCGAGCTTGTTGAGAGATGAATTGGTCAGGTGTCGGAAGACATTTGACAGATCACCTAATGCAAATTTATCAGTGGCAAAACGTGCAAGTCCATCTTGGTAGAGATAAACAACCAATGGATGAAATGATGGCACACACACATAAAGTCTCAGGTCAAACTTATACCCTCCAATAAGCAGTGGGTTAGGAATGTAGCGCTGAACAACTGCATTTGAGTCATAGCACAGTTCACTTGGTTCCTGTATAATGATTAAAATCAGAATTTTTATTTACTTTCAGGATTTTAAATCCTGAGAATGTAACATTTTTGAGTACGATTTTGAAATTGCTCTCAAAACAACTTCATGATTTAACCATTTTATATGATTTATATGTAAGGTATTATGAATGAAAATAAAACAGAACAGGTATGACTGACAATGAAACATTAAATTGTAAATTTAGTATTATAAATTATTATAGACTGTAGAAGTCATCAATAGTATTTATAAATGATTATTAGCTTTTTTCACAAGATATATCATTCATTCATATTCCAAAGATATTCTACATTTTCTGACAGAACAATTTTTTAAAAGCACGCCTATATGACGATGAATATTTCACATATCACTTTGATCTCAAAGAGAAATAATTGCATTCATATAGCTATCTCGATGTTCATAATGCCCTTTTTTTCATTAGAATTTAGAATAAAAAATATTTTAATTAAATATATAAATTGTTTGTATTTTTTATTAAAAAGCATAACTTTGATATTCCAAATGCTCATAAATTACTTCATTAAAATTTTGCCTGAATGTATGCTAACAATAAAAAAACTGGCAATTTGCCAAAGTAGGGATCATATTTAAATACACAGATAATTTAATGCTTTGAATTTCTGATTAATGGATTCTAGAGTGGCAGAAGGCAGAGAAGGGGAGAAATTCTGGATGTGATCGCAAAGTGACCTTGTCTACCATTTTCTGGGCAGGTGCTTTAACAAGCTATGCTATGAAGCCAATACAATTCATCATTCTCAAACAAGGTATTTCCAGCTCATTCTTCATTACTTTATATTCCATCGTGTTGACGGAAGTAAATTTTTAATTATTAATTAAAAATTAATGCAAGCATTAACCGTAGTCTTTCTTACTAACTTAGCATGTTATTCAAAATCGCCACTGAACATGAAGGCTATCACGTGAAACTATTGTAAAAGCAGGTCCTTACCCTAAACAAGAAAATCCCCCTGCCCTGGCTTTGGCCAACTGGTTTACATATCCACACATCTTGCCATGAGTTTCCGGTGCCAAAGACACTCCACGAATTGACAGGGGCATTAACCATTGAAGTTATTGAGGAAGCGTAGGAGAGAGGAGGAGAGGAGGATGTAGAGGAAGAGCAAGGAGGGGAAAGGATTTGGCAAGAAGGCATCATGGATGAGAGGTTTATGTACGGGGAAAGATTTTTTGACAAAGAACCTCTTCGCCGGCTGCATTCAGCAACAAGTTTAGTATATTCTAGGGGAAGATTGTATCCAGGTGGGCTGAGAATTCAAATAACCAACAAATGAGCACAGAAAATATATATGGAAAATATCACATGCGCATTACTCAGATTAATGCTCCTCAGTTTTTTCTCATTCAGTATGGTTAAAAAATAAACTTACAAGATTGAAAAAATATATTATTCCGTTTTAGAAAATAGGATAGAATATAATGTTTTTTCTTCATAAAGAAAGTTTTAAAAATTTCAAATCTTTAAAACAGCGTATATTGCTTTATGTTAATTTTTGGTATCATTAGAAATTATGAAAAGTTGTTTGCATACATAATTCGTCATTAGGTTAGTTTGCTATTTAATGTTATCACAATTAATGTTGATGTAAGCATTTTCTACCAAATTAATTCACACTTATTCCAATAAGTTCTCTCTCTTATATTTGTGTGAACAAATCTCCAAGATGAATAAATGAAATACATCCTGTTATTGTCTATTCTAAAAAAATATCACTTTTGGAAATTTCATTTACCTAAAGTCATATATTGACCCATACACTTTTTTCATGCATCTCAGATATCTCGCTAGGCTATCTTTTCTGCAAATTGATGATCCTTTGGGAACATGATTTGTGAACTACAAAAAAGGGATGGATTACATAAGGAAAGTGGAAAACATAATGCTTGAGCTAAAAATAAATTTCAGTCATTAACAACCCATTTACTTCCAATAAGATTTAACTTAGTTATCAGATTGATCATTTTATTATCGATGAATATCATTTTTAGAATTTAATTTACACAATAAATCCATAGATAATCTTTGCTTGAGACAGACACACACCTGCCATTGTTTGAGCTGCTTGTAGTGAGATAAAGGAAACCCTGAAGTTCTCCACCAAAGATTCCATCTGTCTCGGAATGAACTGTTCTCACTATGATCACGCCAGCCACGCTCCAGACAAACCTGCACAGTAAAGAATGGATCGTTAATTGAATCTGGCTGTGTTCAACGCAATTATTTATGAACATTTTTCAGATTTTGCCTGAAAAAAATATACCTCAGTTTTTATACGATACTTTGTGTCCCCTTATTACCTTTATAATGCAAGAAATAGTACAGATAATTTTCATACGAATAAACTGCATATTTACGGCTGAAAGTGCTCCTACAGAAGATGCTGCTAATATATTTTCATTTAAATATATATTAATTTCATTTTCAAATATTTAGTTTTGTCTAATTAGAATTAAATAATTCTTTAATACTGTAAAATATAAATAATTTTCTTCATGAACGATCCCTAAGAATATGTTGTAATAGGTGCCATATCTTCCAGCTATGGCTCTGCTCAAATCTTTCAATGACAAATCGCAGAATGGAAAGTATAAATGAGATTTTTCAACTAGGGTGCTTCACTCCATTCCAAATTCCCTGCACTTCTCATTCTAAGGGCCCTTATGCCATTTCTTATGAACTTATGCTGCACTGTCACATGGCCCAAAGGCAAAGACAGAAAGAAACAATATGCTAAGTTTATTATATCATGACACACAGACCCGTCTTAAGGGGAGAGGGGGCAGCTGTCCCGGGCCCCATGCCTATGAAGGGAAGGGGGGCCTGTGGCAGTCGTCTCGCCCTGGGCCTCATGGATCCTTGAGAGACATACGCGACCAGATCCAAAATGAGATTTTACCAGCAAGTTTGATGAATTAGTTCTCTATGAATATTATGTAGATTTTTTCTCAATAACAATACTCTTAGAGTAAACTTTGTAGAATAGACAGAATGAAAAATTTTCAAAACCCTCTAAAAATGTAGGAACTTTTCATGGGAAGGGAATTTGCAAAAATTGTGAAATTTAGTCGGAGGTTCGCGACTCCAGAGAGGTTGATTTATTTATTTATTTATTTACATATTCACGCTACAATTAGGCTCTTGGCCTGGTGGTAACAATCCAGTAGAAACATTAACACCATGTCAATTTAATAACTCATTTCATGATTTTGTCAATTAGACCAAATACTTTTTGCACTTCTTCCTAAAGTCTTTCAGGTTTTCAGGAAAGTGGTCAAAGATATCTCCAGATAATTCATTCCATTCTTGAATACCTCTGTTCAGAAAGAAGTTTTTTACAACTTCTAGTATTTGAGGTTTGTATTTGATTTTTAAATTTATGATCATTTTTACTGAAAAAATTAGGAGTTTCTAAACTACTACTGAAATTTTTCCATCCCCCCTCGTTACTTACGATCCCGTACATTCCACACAGCCTATTTAATTTCCTTCTTGTTTGTAATGATTCCCACCCCAATAATTGTATCATCTTTGATACACTATCTTTTCATTTGAATTTATTCAGAACATATTGTGCAGCTTTTCTTTGGACCTTTTCTATTTTATTTAGTTTAGTTTAATTTTAGTTTCGCAGGGATCTCATACATTCATAGAATACTCAAGTATTGGCCTCACTATACTTTTATAAGCCAATTCCTTGGTATTCTTGTTACTCCCTCCCAGGTTCCTCATTATCCAGTGAAGGCTTTTAAATGCCTTTTTCACCACATTTTTAATATGTTGGCCCCATCCTAGATTTGACGATATGTTCAGGCCCAGGTATTTAATGTTGTCGCGCTTTAATAACAAATCTCCGAGTAATTTATAATTCCTTAATTCAGTGTTCTTTTTTTGTAAAAGTTATTTGTGTACTTTTCTTAACGTTAATTTCCATCTTGTTGACTTTTATCCAGTTTTCCAATTTACTCAAATCCTCTTGTAAGATATCTTTATCTTCTCTTCCTCTTATTCTTCTATATATGATACAATCATCCGCAAATAGCCATAAGCCAGAGTCTGTACTTTCGTGTAAGTCATTAATGTAAGTCAGGAATAGCAGTGGACCCAAAACACTCCCTTGAGGAACGCCTGATGTAACAATTATGTCTTCTGAATATGCGTGCTTTATTCTTACCCTCTGCTTTCTCCCATTCAAAAAGTCTTTTATCGAACCCTTCACTCTCCAGTCTATGTCTAGTTTATCTATTTTTTCAAATAAGCAGACGTGATACGATGTCGAACACTTTTTTAAAGTCTATGACTACTGCATCGACTTCTTCCCCTGCATTAATGGCTTCAAAAATATCTTGATATAAGCCTACTAGTTGTATTTCACAGGAGTGCCCTTTCCTAAAACCATATTGGTTTTTAAACAGCCAATTATTGTCGTCCCAATATTTACGGATATATTGAGCTATCACTTTTTCCAGTACCTTACATGTTACCGACGTTAGACTTATTGGTCTGTAATTTTCTGCTTTTGATTTATCTCCACCTTTAAATACTGGAATAACGTTAGCTTCTTTCCAATCAGAAGGTAGTGCCTGGTTATTGATTGACACATTGAAAAGGGTTCCAAAATATGGGATCACTACTTCTTGACCTAGTTTTAGAGCATCTATTGATATATTACCTGGTCCTACTGATTTATTTGACCTTTCTTTTGAAATAATTGTATTTCTTGATCTGTTACTTTAATATAGGCTACATTTTTTGCTCTTAATCCTGTCTCATCAGGTGTAGATTTTTTATTTTCCTCTATGACATTTATATTTCCAGCCTCACTCTCCCTTCCTTTAAAGACCTTTGCATACCAGTTATTCAAGACATTGGCTATACCCACATCCTCAAAAGCAATTGTACCATTTTTGTCTTCAATTATGGCTACCTCTTCCCTGTTGTCCTTTTTTCTTCTAATCTCCTATAATAAAACACTTGATGTCTTTGTTGGTGTGTGACTGGACAGTCTCATCAGTTAGTTATACAAACTGGCAGGAGAAGAATTAGTGCTGCCCCTCCTGCCACTTTCTATAACTAATTGCGGCCGCACCTATATTCATTTACGTTCATTGGATGGATGGTACTTCTGTACATATTAACTGGGAGCCTAACTTAAAAATATAAATAGGGAACAAATACCATTTAAATCATGTTTTAATTTTTAAGAATATTAAAAGAAACCAATTAACATTTAAATGATTTGTTATAGATAACAATTAAAAAACAATCACATTTTAATTTCTGGTGGCCAATATTTATTAATTTCTTCTAAAATGGTATCAAAAGCATCTCGACTGATCGCTTTGTTATAGATAACAATAGAAAAAACAATCACAGTTTTATTTCTGGTGGCCAATATTTAGCAGTTTCTTCTAAAATGCTATCAAAAGGGTCTCGACTGGTCAGCCTGTCGCAACATTTACAAACCCGATCACCGGACAACGGGGAGGGAAAGTTTGGTTCCAGCGAGGCAAAGGGCGTGGTAGTGCCCGGAGACGACAACTAAAATGAAAACAAAGTGAGCCGAAGGCTTGCCAATATCCTCTCCATTTGCGGCACAACAGTCAAGCGAGATATAATCCCTTTGTAGACTACAGATATCTTTGTAGAAATCATTCGGTACTTACGTATTAAGTTGGGCTCCCCGTTAATACGTAAGTACTGGATGGATAAATGTGGTAAATTACGTATTTTAAAACATGCTAATGTTTGAAATAATTTGACGATATTTTAACATGCCTTCGTTGTCTTATTGAAGTCTTTCTGCATATTAAAGGCAGTTGTTTGCGCTGTGCCTTCGCGTTATCTGAATATAGCAGATATTATGAAAATAATTTTTTTCGTGCTGTTTATTTTTAATTCACGTCAATCCAATTGTAGGGTAACCGACCAATCAATGATTACATTGTTATCTAAATAAATAAGGTATATGCGCTGATTGCGTGTGTATTGAGATATCTATTGAGATTGTTCTTAACTGCTGTTTAGTGGAATTGAACGATTGATTGTGATTACTTATTAAATGTTGCTTTTCACATGGACAGCTGTATGTAGCCATAACTAGAACACGTGACAAACATAATTTGAAATTTTGGGTTAAGGATAAAGATAATCAAGGGCAGTTGCTGTTAAACGAAAGAGTATTTACAAGGAAAGTCGTTATAAGAGAGCTACTGAATAGCTAAAATAATATTATTGAGGTATAAGACTGTTTTCCTCTTAATTTTTAAAACTATCCCTTTGTCTTCATTTGTACCCCTTTCCAATCTTATTCATCTTTATAATTTTATCATTTGTTTGTTGGTTTTATTTTTATATTGTTTGTTTTCAAAGGCCATTTTAAACGGTCTCATTCGCCTAGTATATTTATAATATTTATTTGTATTCTTCTTATATAGAATTCCCAGCAAATATTTTTCCCTTGCTTTCTTTTTTTCAGTGTTTAAATTTTTGATTATGTTTTTGTACTCACAACGATATGCATCTCCTAGAAATCTTTTATTATAAACTTTTCTAGCTTCACGTTTTAACCTCCTAATTTTCCCATTGTAGTATTCAGGATCACTATTATTTTAATAATTTTCTTTGGAACATATTTCAGTAATACCTCAAACATTATATCTTTAAATCTTAGTCACATATCATTTATATTTGCCCCTGTTCCAGCCCACTGTGGATAAGCTTCCCTTAAAAATATTTTGAAACCTTCAGCGTTCCCTTTTTTGTATCGCCAATTGGGAGTAATCATTTCACTAAATGCTTGTATCTCAAAATCTTCTAATATTATATTTACTTCAGAGTGATCGCTTAACCCAGGAATTATTTCGAAGTTTACGGGTTTTATGCAAGGTCTTAAAAGAAAAACATTAAAATATTTTGTTCCCTCGTGGGTTTATCCACTGTTTGAGTAAAACCCTCCTCCTGCGTTAGCCTATTAACAATAATTTGAAATTTCCCTTCACATTCCGTTTCCCCATCCCATCGAACGTGGGGGAGGTTTACATCCCCGGCAATTAACATATAACTGTCAGTCGAGGTTTATTCGAAACCCGATTCGGTTTTTGTGATATTTCTTGGTTAAAATATCATTATTGTATTTACAAGTCTAAACAAAAGTTATAGAGAATGTAATTTCCTACAACTTTCATTTGAAACAATTTTCTATTGTAGTTATCGTTTAGGAGTTATTTATAAATAACCGGTTTTTCGGTTTTCTCCTTAAAAGCATCGTTATTGGTAATCTTCGTGAGGACCAAAGTTGTAGAGAATAATATTTCTTCCAAGTTTTGTTTGAAACAAATTTTCGTAAAACCATCCATTTCAGAGATATTTTAGTAATGGGAAAGTATTGTATTCATGAAAAAAATCGACTTCGAGATTTCAACGGAAATACATGTTTTGAGGTCCCTAGAACACGTTTAGACTATTTTCGGAATGTCTGTGTGTGTGTGTTAGTGTGGGCGCTCTAACTCAAAAAGTACGTGCCATATCGTTACCAAACTTCATATATAACACTTTAATATTAGCATAAAGAACTGATTAGTTTTTCTGCAATAACGGATAAGCGGAAGTCGAGGTTTATTCGAAACCCGATTCGGTTTTTGCGATATTTCTTGGTTAAAACATCATTATTGTATATACATTTCTATACAAAAGTTATAGAGAATGTAATTTCCTACAACTTTCATTTGAAACAATTTTCTATTGTAGTTATTGTGTAGGAGTTATTTATAAATAACCGGTTTTTCGGTTTTCTCCTTAAAAACATCGTTATTGGTAATCTTCGTGAGGACCAAAGTTGTAGAGAATAATATTTCTTCCAAGTTTTGTTTGGAACAAATTTTCGTGGAACCATTCATTTCGGAGATATTTTGCTTCTTCTTAAATTTACAGTATACAGCGCCACTACCATGTAGTGGTGAATTCTGTAAACATATTCAAAATATAATTTAATACGGCAATAAGGACGACTGTATTCACTTACGATACGAAGTAATAATTTTGCCTTATAATACTATTCATATTAATTTAAATATCTATACTCCAAATATGGAGAAAGTCATGTGTTGTCCTCGTCAGATTTTTTGACCAGAGAAGAGGGCGGAAGTGGGCTGTTTGAACCGCGATGACTGCAGAAATGTGTTATGTGGACCTCAAGCCGAAAAGTTTTGTTGTCGTATCCATTGCCGCTATTTATGTGTCACCATATCGGGAGGTACCCTATGACTGGTGATTTCGGTGCGGCGCGGAAATCGCGTTTTCGTTAACATTCGTGGGATCATTCTTCTTTTAATGGCGGACTCTTCCGCTGTCTTCAGCCGAATGCTTCACGGCGCATTTTCGCATTATCATCGATCTCGCTGAAAAAATGTTATCGTTTCGCATCGGTTCTCTCCACGAGTCTCGTGACTCGTTACCTGAGATTGATTAATCGGAACGCTTAGTGAATGTCTCAATGTGTCGCACAAAAAACAAACTTTGGTGAGCATTAGAAATAAGGGTTTTATGCGTGAGTGCGTAAGACCAAACAAAAATGTGAAATTGGGGAAGGATAAAAATCCTGCACTTGACCGGGGAGGCGCTTGGCAGGTTGTCTCATTAATTCGCCCCTTGACCTGAAATCCATTGGCCATAAGTTGGAAACGGTGGACATATTGGACGACAAAGCTTTAATGGACGATCCCGATAACTCCTTTGGCCATAAAATGTTATGCACATAAGCAAAAGATAAGATAGGTGTGGATTTTGTTTATTTTGGGAAAGATTTCTAGAGTCAAATTGGCACTGATTGTAATTCAGTATGGAGTTAAACGTTAATGTAGTGATATTGTGAATAAGCCGAGAACGGCTTAATTGATCTCGATCAGCCTTTCAGCATTTAACCAGCGTGATTATTCGAAGGTTTTAGGTTGGCCATCCCGTATTTTAACAATAAAATTTCGACTCAAGGAGTGTTCCATCCCTCAATTTTTTTAAAATTGGAACTTTAGATTTTAAGCACGTTAGAATCGAGATAGGAACATGGCCTCTGAATATACCTATATGTACTGAAACCTAAATTAGCTCCAAATAATTGAAATGCATTTTAAAAAATCACGAAATTTTCCGGTAACAAAAGAAAATAATTTCCAAAGATTTCCTTCCGAATTTTTAGTGCATGCGAGCCGGAAATACCGTCTTTTATTTTAGGAATTTATTCTCATAATTTTCTTTGAGTTTTATTTTTAGACATCGACAAATAAATGGAAAGATTGAGAAGAAGAAAAATTCTGAACTTGATCGGGGATCGAATCCGGGTCTCCCACATGCCGGGCAGGTACTCTAACCACTAAGCTATCAAGTCAGACTAAATCTCCACTCTCGAATTGGGGTATTTACGGTGAAGAAAGAGCAAACTCAGTTAGTAAATCTTCCGACACTAGATGTCCTCACGGAGGCACAGCAGAAAACACCCCACACTTATCCCAGACATTGAGAAGATGTTAAATAATAAGAGTTAAATGGTGGAAATTAACTTATATGCCTGAGTGCATAGTACTGATGACAAATGGAAAGATTGAGAAGGAGAAAAATTCTGAACTTGACCGGGGATCGAATCCGGGTCTCCCACATGCCGGGCAGGTGTCCCCCATTTAACTCTCATTAATCGACAAATAAGTTTAAAATTCAAATGATTTTACTTGGAATGCAATTTAGAAGGAAGGACAACAAGGGAGGCAGCATTATCTCCCGTGGGATTGCTATGTTTTTGCTTAGAACGTGGGAATAATCCAGGGGTTTCGCTAACATTGGACGTGAAGTGACTGATTGGCGAGGCTCTCCTGCACGACTGGACGCAGTCCGTAGCAACGGAAGCCCATATGGCTACGGATGGTTATAATATTTATGACTATCCGTACAATAAAAGAAGCGTTCTAAAGGGAGGCGTTACGTTGAGTTTACCACAAAAATACATTTTAATTCCAACCATTTCTGCAGATTTTATTATTGTAATCGGATCTTGAGCGAACATGTTGAAATGAGAATTACGCAAAGTTGACAATAAGCTTCGAGACGAAGCGATAATAAAGATAACTCCCATAGCCATGAAACAGATGCGCATTACAGCTGCAAACCCACGCCCTTTGCGGAAATTCACCGATACTTGATTCTAAAAGAACCAAGTGTCGTTCAATTGCCACTGCGTACGTATACGTTTTAGAGGAAATATTAATCTGGTTTCCTCTGTCGTTTCCTCGCCACGGAGGTTATCTTTATGAAATAATTCTGATTCCACTTTTTAGAACAACACGATAATGCACTTTGGTATCCGATACCGATGAAGCAAGCAGGAACTTGGTGGCCTTATGGACGGGAGTTCATTGGCGAAAAAACTTCAAAAAATTAACTTAAAAAATCCTGAAGTGGAATTAAAAATCAAATGGATGTTTAAACTTGCACAATAGATAATTCTTTCCATTTTCAGCGACGTCTAAGAGGATATCTCCCATGAAGATATTTAATAGATATTTTTTTAAATGTTCATTGAAAAGAAATAAACATGAATTTCGATGCCGAGCATTCAGGAAAGAACCTCCATAAAGAGGTGTTTTACACAAATACCACTCCTTGATCGCCATTTTTTATGCACGTTCTTCGTTTTAGGACGAAGAATCTTGATTTGGCTTATCATTACGTGAAAAGTTTCTTTTCGAGATACTCTAGTAGTTATAATTTCGTCGATGTAATAAATACCTGTTTACTTTCTCCATATACGTAGTATAGAGAAAGTATTGTTTTCATGAAAAAATTCGAATTCGAGATTTCAACGGAAATACACGTTTTGAGGTTCCCGGAACACGTTTTGACCGTTTTCTCGATGATGTCTCTGTGTCCGTGTCTATATGTCCGTATAAAATTTTAGTTTTTCTTAAATATTACGCTTAAAACTGAATTTTTGTTAACACACATACATACATACATATATATATATTTATAAAGTTGTAGGTATTATTTTTTTCTACAAGTCTTGTTTGAACTAAATTTTCATATGAGGAATATTTCAAGAGATATTCAATTTTCTTCGAAATTGACGCTTAGTGGACAGCTCGCGCTCGTGGTAGTGACGGCAAAGGTGAATTTACAAAACAATTGAATCGCTAGCGCTGATTGTATATCATTCTTAACTTATCTATGATTCATGTTGATATCGTCTTTTCTTGGTTCACATAGTGATTGTCCTTTATCAAAGCGCATACCAGAAGGGAAGGGAGAGCGGCAGGAGAAATTTAATGCTTCTTATCGGTGTACACGGATAATCGCGCGTTACGCCCGTTCGTCTTATGTTTTCCATCCGACCCTCGCGTGCTCATTGTGTCCTCGTGCTTTGCTTTCCGAGGAATAATTAAACCAATTACGGGGATTTGTTATCGCATTGTGCCAACCTCCGAGTGCCTTGGAATGATAAAAACCCTTCCTCTACCTCCCAAAGAACACGACAGCGACGCAGCGCCGGCCGCACCATCTCCATCCCTTGCCGCCGCGGCGAACCCCTTCCACCTTCCTCCTGTCCACGCGTGCCAAGTACAGTCATCTCTTGGAGGCGTATTACTTCCTACGAATTAATTCCCTTCTTCAGCTATCCCCTCTCTTCTGTGAGTAAGGAATGTACGAATGCAACGCGATGCGTCGCTCCATCCAACGTCTCTCCAACCTCCCTCCAACCTCCCTCCAACCACCCTCCAACCTCCCTCCAATCCCCCTCCAACCTCCCTCCAACCTTCTCCAACCTCCCTCCAACCACCCACCAACCTCGACCCAATCAGCCTCATCCACCCCACTTACCGTAGTGGCCCCCACCTCCATCCTTCTCAACCCCACTCCGTCCCTTCTCGTGCTCTCTCTTCGAACTGGGCAGGGGGAGAAGAACCCGCCGTGCCTTGCATTATTCCTCGCGATCTCTATCAAAGGTCTCCTCACTAATTTACCCCTTATCTATCGCTGTGACGCGCCGCGAGCTCACTATCTTCTGCAACTTATTCGCCATCAATTTTTCTTCCTTCGAGCTGCAATAACCTGTTGTGATCGGAGAAGTAACTTAGTGCCGCCTCCCCCTTCTCCAGAGTTTATTTTTCATTTCGAATTGGTATATCGACCATCGTCGGTCTTTGTTCTTTTTTTCACAAACAGAATGATACTCGGTTAAATTTCCAATCTCTTATATCTGATTATTTTTTAATCACTGCCGAGCTTTGATTTGAGATCTTTATTTTTTTTCTTTCTTGCTGTATAGTTTAATTTCATTGAAATGGCAGTTCATAGAAGCATATGGCTACTCCTTATGATTAGTATTGAAAAGAAATAGGGTGTTTCGTCATTGCTAATAACGTGCAAATTTCAAACAATTGCTTACCGTATTATTTATATGTACGAAAGGTATTAAAAAGTGGAATGCGGTAGGCATGGCTTTAAGTTTTCTCGATAATATTTTTTACGTTTATTTCCATGAAAATGATAATTTCAATAAAATGATAATTATACATATAATATCCCAGATCTCTCTGTCATCGTAACCCTCTTTGAAGCTTAATATCTCGCAAATTAATGAACCTAATTTGATGTGATTTTCAGGATAGCATTATGATATAATGAAAATTCGTTTTAACGTATTAGACTAGAGATCAAAGACCCGGGTTCGATTCCTGGAGATATTTTTTATTTCCCATAAGGTAGCACATAAAAAGGGACATTTCGACGTGCAGGCTTTCATTCTTTTTTAGGCGCGTTTCGCTTCCAGCGTGAGCGCCTATTATTAGATTAAAATTAGAAAGAATTGACGTACAATCTTCGGATATAAACCATTTTGAAGAAAACATTATAAAGTTTCTTATTCTGTTTATCTTTTTCCGCCTACAGTTCGAAATTTCTCATTGTAAACGTTTAATTCACACAGTTTGAGGAAATATTGCCATTTTAAGGGGATGTTGCCTTGCCTGCCAATTCCGTTGTTAGACCTCTATATCATATTGTTAATTCAATCCTTATGGGTATAAACGTGCTTTGAATGCTTTTAATACGAGAGAGGGGGGGGGGGGGGGGGGGGAGAGAGGGTAGGAGAAGGAGAGAGGGTGTGAGAGGGGGGAGGGGAGGGGGGAAAGGGAGGAAAAGAGAGGCAACTATTTTAAGTTTAACTAAAGATAGCCCGGCAACAACAGAATATTCACTAGAAATGTTGCGTATGGCAAAATATTGTGACATTAATTATTTTAAATGAAAATAATAATAATAATAATCTTTCTATCTATAATTCTTCCGTTGATATTTCAACGGGCATTACACTAGTACGTGTAATAATAATCAATTCAAGTTAATGGTTGTAGTTCCACGTCGAATCTCGGCGACAGAGGCAATATCGAAAAACACAGCTCCCATGCTCTGAGTTATCAAATTAATATTTTAAACTGCATTTCAAACGATAAATGTATTGCATCTATCATCATATTTATAAAGTTCGACACAGCATCAATATTTTTCAAAATATATAAACTATACACTCGTTCTTTGATTGTTGCGATTCCTCTGCCTGACTCCATCTTACTGAATAGAGGAGACCTTGACCCAGATTTTTAATCTCATTTTTAGTCAGTTTGAGACTACGTAGTCAACGAAGTCGCTTGTAGTGTTCTCGGACTAAAATAATATAACGTATTCTCAGCGTTTTCCACGTTTCGTATTTGTCTTGGTTATGGTTTTATGGCCTGCAATGAGTACAACTTATCTCCGAAAAAGTTCCTTATTTATTTTTTTGCCGGAGATCCATCCGGAAAACTCAAATAAGCAAATGATTTTTTTTAATTCAGGGAATTGGCTCATCATAGACTACAAACTTGAAACGTAGAAAAATTCATTGTGAGCAATGCGACCCTCTGCGACTTCAAGGCCTGTTTTGCTTCGTTGTTTTTTGGCGAGAAAGAATTCATTTTCAAGCTCCTCGAGGACGTTACAATAAAAAAGTCACGCTAAGCATCCCGAAGAAATAATCTTGGTTTATACTACTTCACGATTCCACGGAGTTGGGTCTTTCACCGTTAAATTTATCCTGGCCCATCAAAATTTTCATTATTCTGTAATTTAAAACATTTGGCGAAAAAAATTCCGACTTCCTTATAGCAAGACCACTTGAGAGGAAGGCGGATTCCGCATAAATCATTATTTATGTGCAACTTAATACTATGCAGTTTCCCATTTGATCCACCTAATTAAGAAATTCCTCTCAGAAATACTCTCCGCATTCTTATAACGAATTGAAGAAACAAACTTAAGCAACTTGAAGCAACGGGACTTCAAATTTACTACGCATCTTTTGTTGTTATATTTAGTACTGATTCGTGTCTCAAGGGAGAAATTTAAGGGTCCTTTTACAAAATAGCCTGACGGGGTCAATATTTTTTATATTGGCCGCCAAATTGGAATTTGACGAAAATTTTCGGAATTTGTGTCTTCCATTCAATCTTGACAGGTTTATTAATAATCCCGGATCGATAAATTGTGGCAAGTTTTCTCATGTATTTTATTTCGTAAGCAAATAAAATAGTAAGGAGAAAAAATTGAAGGAAGAGAAAGCATTTCTGCTTTGACAAGGGACAAAGTGGTCAAATTTTTTGTGCTGGGAACTACGAGAGAAGAAGAAAGCATCCGATAGGTATTATACCCATGGAAAATTGAAATTGGGACAAAAGAAGAAAGTCCGCGGAATTCGAGGTTCGAAGAAGTGCAAAAATTACTTGAGATGCCAATGAAAAACTAGACACACGAAATGACGGCTTAGGAAAGTGAATGAGAGAAATTGAGGCTTTGCTGATGGGAAACACGAGGAAAAAGAACACGCTAAGCTATACTTGAGCTAAATAAAGGATGAAGTTTTATATAAAACTTCCCGCGACATTCGTAAAAGAGACATTTGAATATTTGTTGGCTGATGTCGAAACGGTGATGGTCCCACCATTTCGACATGAGCCTATTTGTTTATTGTTATCAAATCGAGAAGGAATGAGACGAGCTTCAAACAGATTCAATCTCCGCTTCCCGTTCATAGATCTCTTAATTTTTCAAAACTATTTTCATTAGTCTGCGTAAAACCTTTTCTAAATCCACGGAAACTTCTAATAAGACGTTTTCTGATGCAATAATGATGGGATACTTATCAATGGAAAAATAAAGTCGAAACGCTGTATTTGCAATAGTCTTAAAAAGTTTAAGAAACCAGATGCACATTTAGTTTATAAAGCAGGTGTCGCGACGTCAGTGATAATTTTCTGCCATTAGGTTTAAAAGAAATTATAATCTAGTATTCGTTGTAGTCGAAATGCAAATCTGGTTTTCCTAACGTTTCCATGGCTTGTTTAAATTTGATACTAGTCATTGGGCTTGCTCGATGAATTTATAGACTTAATGAAAACATACGTTAATAAAATTTTTGTATCCAATGGCCAATGGCGAACGGGCGCTTGGCTTTGGCCAGCCCCGCTTTTCATTATGTCTCTAATCGAAAGCAAATGGAATCAATTTTATATCTTCCCAGATATCAAAAGCTGTTGGAAATGAATTATCTCGCGCGGTATTTCCGTGTTTTTTAAAAAAGGAAATTGCATTTATCCCCAGTTACGAATGATAGGAGCCAACAAAAAAGAGATCTTCACGAAAAAACGAATTAAAAATTACCGTGACGTCATACTCGAAAATGTCTCTTTTTGCTCGGTCACGAACTGCGAAGTCTTGACTTCGGAAACGTCGTCGTTTGCCTATCTCCCATCACTCTTATTTGTCGGAGGAAAGTATGAGCGGTACACGTCGCATGCATGACATTTTTCAAATGTTTCCGAGATAATTAACTCGGTCGCATCAGTCTCTCGTTTTTTTTTTTTTAAGTTACACGTTTTACATGCACTTAGAATTTCGCGTGCAGGTCTGCCGTTCTGGAAATATTAAACGGGATAATGCCGGCGGATCATGAGAAATACATAAATCTCTGCTGGAGAACATCTACTCGCCGCGGAATCCGGCCGCGACATCTTTTAAAAGGGCGAAGAGTGAGCGTATCACAATTCCCTCTCGAACGGCGATTAATTCGAGCAGTTTTGTGCGCATCGGCGGTCAAACGCAAAGAGAGATAGAGCAATAGGAGCGAACGGGAGGGAGAGAATGAGAGGGAAAACGATTTGTCGTGACGTCACGAGCGGGGGAGAGTTGTCGTGCGGGTTTTTGTCGACGAGGACCACCAGGACGCGATATAGCTCTCCTAGCCGGCCTGCGCGCAACGCCCCCCTTCAAGATCTCCCCTTCCCCCTCTCGAATACCACCCCCTTCTCCGCCCCGCCACCGATACGCCCATTGGGATGTCGTGAGGCAAAACGGAGATATTTTTCGATATTTCCGAGCACGCTTTCCTCAGAAGGGATGAATGGAAGAGAGGACCTTCGTGGCTCGCTTCTTCCAGCGGTTTTAGTAAAGGGAAAGGGCGGATTGAGAGGGGGTGGGGTGGGCGACGTTTGGGAGCGGAACATGTGGGCGGGAGGTTATGTTTTTAAGGGGGCGCTGAGGTTCGATTAATTTATCCAGTGTGGGAACTCCGGCCCTTTCCGCCCCGCCTCCTATACCTTTCCAATCCCGACGTAAAATAAGGGAAACTATTCCTCTTGACGCTCTTATTTGGACCGCGCGCGCGCCGTTCATTCGCCCATTCTCCCTAACTGATACCATCATTTTTAAAAGGTCTTTATAAGTGTGTGAAAGAAATGTAAAGTATTACAGGGGGCCCCCGTTTAGCGCCGTTTCACTTTGACGTCCAAAATGTATTGAGGAACGTTTTCGTTTAACTTGTAAATGGTTCACCTTAACATCCATCATTTTGCGTCTTCGCGGCGTTTGTCCTCAGACCGGAGGCGAAACTAATATGCCGCGACGTCACGTTATTAAAACATTTAATAGTTAGTCTAGGTAATTATTAAAAGGTGTCTTAAAAGTTTAAAGTTGTGGTAAGGCAACATGAAAATGCGTTTAATAAAGTGTTTCTTTTAAAATGTGTTTGTGTTGAAATGATTCAAAAATGTTGTACTTCGTATGAGAAGGACGTAGAACCTAACCTCCTCCCTTATTCCATTGATCCTTATGGGAGAAAATCCCTCGCTTAACGTCCGACTTTTCTGGAACGTAATTAGGACGTCAAGCGGGGACGTCCAGTTTTACTATTCGTAGGAGGATATTAAATCGCCTTGCAAGGAAACGCTTTCACCTCAAAAGCGATCGTTTATGAAAAGGATCCGAATGATAAGGGCTACGTAAATTTTTGAACGGTTCGTGATTACATCCAACGTATTAGACGGCAAATCCAGTTTTATACTCAAGTGAGTGTAAAATAACAGCTGCTATAATTTATGAAAAAACTTTCTTCGCCATTGCAATATTTTCCTTTCATTGTATATATTATAAATAAATAAATAAATATATATATATGAATACGGTAAAATCATGTATTGCAAGTTTTTGTGTCACTATAGAATAACAGTATTTCTTCATTACCTTAGGAAACAAATATAAACAACCTTTTTTGTATTTAGTTTTTGTATAACGATCACTGCAGATTTTGGAAGATTTTTAACATATCTTTGATACGAAAACAAGACTCGTTCTATATCCTTCTATTGGTTCCGGATGCGGCCTTTCATCCTGCTTCGGGAACAGTTTTATATAAGAATATCGTTTTTTATATTTACTGTCGTTCGTCGGAAGAAAATGGAAATGAGTGACGTTGCTTGGAACCTGGAGGATTTCTGATTTTTACGCATTTTTTTATGGCTGGCATGCCCGCCAGTGTTTTGAATGAGATTTAGTAGTTGTTCGAGCAGCATCGAATGGATTTTATTTATGGAATCACGGAACATTCTGTTTTTTATTGTTTGTAAAACTTCTATAGAAAAGAGATGAGACAAGATATAAAATTATGTTTAAAAAGCGTCTGTTCCTGCAATGTGTTCAATACAGTCAAAGGTAATAATTTCAAAATGTATTTTCTTAAATTTAAATGTAAGGGTACAAGGTTATTTGATACTTGATAACGAACTTGGTAAAGATTTTTTAAAGTGAAAATTGCATTTATAGCTAATACCTTAATGCCAAGTACAACAGCATTTTAGGCGTTCTTCCTTAACTATATAAAACTTGCTTAAATACTTTACGGTTTTATAAGATCGTTTTTAAACACTTTTCTCGTATAATATATGAGATATAAACAATGATTATGTATTTATACTTTTCTTTTAATCCAGTCAAATTATAATCATTGTGCAGCGGAACCGCAATAAGAAAAATGTTGATTAAATGTTTGGAAATAATTCCGTCGCTCTTTTTAAATTTTTTAACATTTACCAGGTTTGAAAAATACGTATAGTATGGAAAGATGACAAAAGATGTCATTTTTCACAATATCATTTGTGTCAGTATTGAAATTATCAGGGATTCTAGGCTCAAATACCTCAACTTATGGCCTTTAGCAGGTAAATGGTACAATCTACTCTTATGAAAGTTTTATCGTCGACACGCATTTCATCGAAGCCGCAGAAATTTGTCTTTTAACTTTGAAATTAATTGCGCATTAGTTACGAATATTCCGACGTTACAGGGCATCGCGTAATGTTTCCTTCTCTGATAATTGAGAATCGAAGTGAGCTTATTTTTATTAAGGAAAGTTCTTTTTTTTGTTTGACTCACGCTGTTATTAAACTATAGTCATGGTGTTCCTGATTCAAACGCATTGTGAAAATTTTGAGAGATGCAGGGAAAAAAAGAACATCATAAACATCCGTTTAAAATGGAAGCTCTGTGTCGGGAGCTTCATCGAATCGTTAATTTTATTTTTAGAAAATTTCGACAAAAGTTCAATATTCGCCTAATTCTCAGTTTCGCGTTTGTCGTCTTTTCTTGGCCGCCCTTCCTCCTCCTCAACCCCCTTTCCCTTACTGGAATTCATCATCGATTAGGTAAATGGAACGTGATTAACGTAATGGCTTTCGCAGGCGCACGGCAGCGTATCACGGAGGTTATTTGAGGAATATTCCGACGGCACGAGAGTAATGGCACCCTAACTTACGACAGACACTGACCTAGTCACGCGCGCGGAAATCAATCGGGAATGCTCTTTTTTTTAAACGGAACAGGAAACGATCCTTCAAAATTATCACAACTTTTAAATGACTATAATTCCTGAACCCGGAAACTTTTTAATAGCGCATACCTTACATAACTTTCTTTTGTGTTTGGTGTAGTAAATAAATCCTGACACAATAAGTTCATGATAGATTTTGACATTTTTTCGAATGTATCGGTTGGGTGAATTAAATGTTCCTCCGGATTTTCGCATTATTTTTCCTATTCTATCCTTAAAGGTCATCTCATCCGTGCAAAATATGAATAACAGCACCATCAATTATTAACTATCCCTCATATTGTAATAACCGCATAAACTAATAAACTTTGTACAAATACAGTACCCGTGTTGAAGTAACTTTTGGTAATTTATCAATTCAATTATTTAAAAATTACAGCTGGAAAATTTAAAAAGAAATTACTATAAATCTTTTAACAGTTGCTAAATGACTTATTTGATTCAATTAGTAAATGACATGGATTTTTTTACTTTGAAAGCTTGAATAAAAATTCTTAATGAAATGGTTGTATTAGCACGAACATCATTATTAACCTGATTACAGCTGATGTAAATGAATTACACGGCTATCCATTTTCACAGGAACTTCAAAACGCTAATCACTTAAGAATCAAAACTTGAAAGAAGTACTTGATCTTAGGTACCTCCAATAACACTGGTTATTGTCTGTTGGAGATACCTTACGTTAGTTCTTATTTTTCAGGTTTTGTTGCTTATTTTTTTTTCAGCCATAATACAAGATCGATAATTCTTCATTGTAATTCAGTCTATTTCAATCGCAAATTAATCTATGCAATCGCACCATAGAATGAGCTGCGTCATATTGGATTATGGGATTGATTTAGAAAGGAGTCTATTCTTAGTAATGTGGAATTGTCAATTTTTTACTTTCATCTGGAACTTGAAATATCCCAAAAATAACCTGCTGAAACGATTGTCAATCTCGCCATTAAATCCATATAACTGAAGGCATGTAAATAAACAAAAAATACACAGAACACGCGACATGACCACTTAAATAAAAGTTTTTGTATAGTACGTCACGTATGCAATTGTCATTTTTTATTCACCTAAGTTTTCTATGGAACTTTTTTAAATTTTTATTTACTAAATATCTCTCCCTGTTTATTCTACAGCAAAATAATTCCTAAAATACATCATAGTACAATGAAAGCCTCAGTCACTAATAAACAAAATATATACAAAGTTACAACATTTTTAGGAGAAATTTATGCTCGAGGTAAATTATCATCAGTGAAAAAATGTCAAGGTCCATTCACCTATAAGGGTCCATTTTCAATTTTTTAAAATTATCGACATGCATAACAGAAACCTTTGCAATTTGAAGTATTTATATGCAGATACACTGGGGTCATTAGGCTTTATTTTTGTAAAACGCAAGATATTAAATTAAATTAATCATTTTAAAGTAAACTTTATTCAAATGTTTGGTATACAAATAGCTAACGTTCAACATTCAATACAAGTGATTTAGTTGCCTATTTGTGTCTGCATGTTAATACAAAATGTTCCAAAGTCCATGTAAATTATATAAATAACCGAACTCTATTGATAAATCCTCTTTCATATGTGTAAGACAAACCCCAATAAGGTAAACAAATGAAAGCCAAAAAATCAGAAAGCAGGTCACTTCGTTGTCTCGAATCTCATCAGTAGTTTGAAACAAGGCCTTCGTAAACAAAACTCCCAAACAATACCAAATCGATCGAGGTTGTTAATGGGTTTTCCTTCGTACCGCTGCAAACTTGTAATCTATTAAACATTTCACGAAACCTAATAACTTAACCAAAATTATTATATCGAGAACTTTCCCTTTCACAAATTTACCATAAAATCAATTAGATATAGACCTCAGTCACTAATCGAAGACGTAACGAACATATGCTGCATTTTATCTATAGTGTCTCTTTGCGCGTTGGCATTACCTTCGTTCAAAATAATATAAACAACTACCTTGCACTCACCATTGCCCACTTTTTGTGACGAAAACAAAGGAATACAGATGCGAAATATTTTCCATTTCGGAGGCTTGGAAGAATTTCGACGTTCAACTTTCGAACCTCCGTTCAATACGAATCGTGATATTCCACCGGCGTTTAAGGGGAATGATTCTTCGCGACGCCTTTACGCAACAGGCAAAGCTTAACACGCCTTTTACCACAACTTCTAATTTCCTAAAACCTCTCATCACCGGAAAACAAACGAAGCACGTCCGACTTCCCGATACCAAGCCGTTGGAAATGGAAAGGGAAAAAAAGACGAATCGAAAGGAATGCAAAACGAATCGAGCGATTGCAGGGAAAAAAAACAGCACTCGCTCACCTGCACTAGAAGGTTTGGTCCTCCCCCGTTGTCGTTAACCTTGAACACAAAAGGACCGCCGCCGTCCATGCCTCTTTTAGTGCCGGTTGCGTACGGTGCCTACGGGGGCTCTCCCAACTCTGCCGCCACGGCGCGCACGTGGACCTTATACCGGAATACTTCCCATCCCCTCAGACCCCACCCCATACTCCTTTTCATCCCCCCCTCTCCCTCGCTCCCCCTAATTCCATCTACTCTCGCGTGCCGCATCACCCCCTACATAACCGCTCAACCCACCACCTACTCCTCTTTTGTCTCTCGACCCCTCCTCTCTCTCTTTCTCTCTCTCTCTCTTTCTCTCTCTCTCTCCTTCTCTTCTCTTAGCTACCTATCCTTCCTCACCCCCTCCCCCTCCCTTCAATACGATTCCCTGATTAAAGAATCCTACCGAAAAAAAATGTTTTTTTAAACGTGGTTCGGGTGGAAATGCCGTGCCTCAAACTCCTATGAAAAGTTCCCTGCAAGGCGATCCAAGCAGCATGCGACCTCCCTCTCTCTCTCTCCTTTCTCTCTCTCTCTCTCTCTTTTTCCACCCTCCCCTCCTTCCTTTTACTCCCCAATCCCCCCCTCTCCTGTTTCCTCCGCTGGATGGTGGGCCTTTTTTCTTCCCACTCGTAACTAGGGGAGCGGAATCGTGAAGCACGCGAATGAGTAGGAAAAAAATACTCCTAACTCCCGCGGCTGTGTTTAAAAAATCACGGTGCATAGTTTAAAAAAAACGTATCTTTTCATAAAGATCTTAGGGGGTGGATTTTTTTTATGGGGTTGCCTATTTAAAAAAAATGTGCGTTAAAATGCTTTGCTACCGCGCTCTCTGGTTGGGACGTTTTTATCACCTGAAATACTTATTTTTTTCTTTGCGAACGCCCATTATTGCCCTCCGTCTTCATTCGGAAGCAGTTACTTTTATACCTAGATCATGCTTTATGTATAGAGCGTTATTTTTCAACTAAGAAATAAACTGCGACCTGTTTCTCAGTTAACCACTGCACCATAACAATCGCAAAGTCGATGTTTATTCGGTTGTACGGGTTGATCTATGAACGGGCTGACATGACCGCAGAGTTGGGACCCCGCGATTGAGGGGATACCGTTTAACAAAAAATATGTTAAGCACGGAAATAAACAGTACTCATTAGTTAAAAACTTTTATCGAGATTTCGCTCTTATGTTTAGTTTATTTATGTTAAGGGGCCCGAAAAACATTGGGCCTGGTCAACCTGAATTTAAAATTCGTCACTCCTCCGTTGACGTGGTTTTCCACAAAGTAACTTATTTAAGTACATTTTCCAATTGAAGTAATTTTTCGAGGTTAGTTTTAAACTCTTCTGTCAAAGATGCAATTATTAGGTTGTTGATTATATTGCTAATTAAATGTTAACTTTTTAATAGAGACTGAAGGAGCAACTATGACGTTAATGATCTCAATAGGAAATTGACAAGCTCGTGTTATGAATTGGAACAAACTTACAAAATAAGCGCTATTTTTTCTGATTTATACGCACTTAATGTGTTAACGGCTGGCTTAAGAATGTTTATTCCGCTTTCATTTTTCATTTTCTTCGAAGCATTTTCGCTCGGGATTTTTCCTGTCTAGTCTTTTGTTTTCCGCCTCTCTTCTCTGATTCGCTCTTTCTCTTCGTCTGAGTATCTAAGGCAGTGTTTCCCAATCCGGGTGCCGCGACACACTGGGGTGCCGTGAAGTGTTCTGAAGGGTGCCGCAAAAAACATTCTGTTTTCCCAATTTTAGTCTCATTTTGCATCGTCGGTTTTCAAAAATGCAAACCAGAGTTAAGTTGACCTTCATTTCATCGCAAAGACACTTCGAAATGAAAGGAGATATGGAGATTGGGGTTAGGGGTTCAACTTCACCACGATTATTACTGACGGTGGATAGGGAGGGGTGCCGCCAAATTCTGAAAAGTCACTTAAGGGTTAGTGAACTGTTCTCGGGTTTCACACCGGGTGAGGTCTTGAATAGTATTCGACGTTTCGGCGTATGTCACATCCGCCATCTTGAGTTTTCCTGAAGATGGCGGATGTGACATACGCCGAAAAGTCGAATTCTATTCAAGACCTCACCCGGTGTGAAACCCGAGAACAGTTCACTAATAATATTCGCCGGGAAAGCTTTAAATCCTTTTTCACTTAAGGGTGCTGCGACTCTGAAAAGGTTGGGAAACTCTGATCTAAGGTATCCTCCGCTTTCCACCGAAATTCGGACTCTATCGAGAGGATATAACGCCCGCACCAAGTCAAACTTCCTACTCCTTTACACGAAATAGTTCGGTTACTCTTTCTGGCAGCGTATCGGAGAACGAGTTTCTTTTCTTCCTTATCCCTGAACCGTTTTAGAGTTTTCCTATTTCAGGATCGAGATCCATCAACCAATCCTATCGACGCCACGCACTGGTGGAATGGCCGCAATCCCCTTTTCCCTCGCGATCTACCCTTAAGATGAAACGGAAGAGAGGCGTCCGTTGGATCGAAATGATTGTTTGCCAAAGGAGGAAAGGGTTCGCGTCGTCTTGAGCGGCGCTCAGCAACCTGCGTGCCGCGGCATGCACTGGCGCGCCACGACGAAGTGTCATACTGTGGTTTTACTCAAATCGACAATCCTGTTGAAAACTGAGATGTAATGTTGTTTTATTTTGAGACACAACATCCTTCAAGCGCGGGACTGGGATACACTATAGCACAGGGTAGGAGCACGCCGCCGATGCTTTGAGTCCGAGCGTGTTACTAACGAAAGAACGCTAATCATAACCGTGTTTAGCGAGGGTTACCTCTATAGGGAAGAGAATAAAATCACCGTATTTTTCTATATCTAAAGCTTATACCATAGAAAGTTTAATTCCTCACGCTTCATTGTTGAATATTACGAGACTACATTTGGGTATTTTAAACTTAAGGAAATTTATTTCTTAATTGGATAATTCACTATTTCTGCCGTTAAATTATTTACTAATCCCTTTGAAATGTTTAAACGGATTGAAGGTGTAGTTCATGGCGATAATTTTCTCCATCTATGTGAGCAAGGTGAAAATTCCTGCTACTTGTGTTGACTACTGACAATGAGAGGTAAAAATGTTTTGTGCAATATCATGGAGTTTGGTTCAGTGTGCCGCAAGGATTGAGTGGACCCAGTTTCGCACCTAAAAATTTACTTTGTTTTTTAATTTCTATCATTTTAGCTGTGTAGCAGAACATTTTAATTAATAAACATATAAATTCTAATCTGTACCTTTTAGATCCTCAGTATTCTCAACGTAATATTACAAGAAATGTTTTTATTCAATTATTTTTCAATATAGTGGCCCGGTTGCCCTCCCGCCCTGGGTGCGCCACTGAGTGGTCCCGAAATTTTGCAGTGAAATTAAAAAGATTGCGTATCGCTTGAATGGGGCTAGGGCTATCGATATATTTCAGGTGTTTTTTGCGATGCGAAGAATGCACTGGAGTACGCGCAGCGACATACCTTTGTGCAACACTCGCCTGAAATAATTAATGGCAGTTGAACGAATGAAATTAAAAATTTCGATTTATTATAAGGAGTAAATCGACTTTATACCATTTTTCCCATCCAAAACGGTCTCCTGAAATCAATAAACCTAGCTTTTTATTTCTTCCGTTTCGCCACGATCACCTTTTTTTCGCATCCTTCTCCCTATCAGTTGTCAGACTGATAAGAATCCATCGATAGACATTTTTCACTCTAGTTTAGGAGCCCATCTGTCTGAATGCTAGATTTGATCTCCTATTTAACGCAATGTCTCGTTATATTTTATGGTATGTTCTGTATATTATAATTTGTAAATATTTCTTATACACACAAAGTAAAATGGTTTTAGCAGCAGCTTATGAATAAACTGCAAAAATAGATTTTAAAATTAAATATTATTTCACACCTCGCCACTAATCTCCTAATAAATCGACTGCCATTCCAAGTAATTGATGTGTGTTGCATTGTTTTCCCAGAATAAGAAATGGATATGAACGAGCCATACTAATATTAGCACCTTTAACCGTTATATTTGGAGTAAATAAAATAATTCATTATTTATGTATGAAAATGGTTATTTACCATTTCCCATTATTGATACAATTTAGGTGATATAGAAGTTTCATAACAGCAATTCCCTTAGAACTGGAGCTTGACATAAAAGAAAGCTAACCTACTGTGAAGAATACAAAAAAGCATTAATAATTTAACTATCTATAGCAGTGTTTTTCAAACTTTTTTGAGTGACGGAACTCTTTGGAATGGGAAAAAATTGACGGAACCCCTATATATGTACATATGCATTTAAATATATTTACATAAAATAACCTTTATTTTATGCACTTAAAAGAAGTAATTTCTGCTTCTGCGATAGATGGAGTTATGATGTGAGAGCAAAATGGAAATATTTTTTATTTTTAAATTCATTAAAAATCTAAATTTATAGAAAAATTATTTTTGGTGGATTACTTCGCGGAACGCTTAGGCAATGCTGTCGGAACACCAGTGTTCCGCGGAACACCGGTTGAAAAACACTGATTTATTGACTTAGACGAATTGAATTGTTCCTTTTGTAGGCAAATCCATCGTAGCTTCAATCATTCCTAGCAGAAAATCACCAAGGCGAACTGAAACGCTAAGAGCACTCTTAAAGAAACGAAAAGAAAATTTTTAAAGGCATTTACGCTAACATGACTCGACATCGGGCCTGGAATTCCTTTTTCTCTCCAGCGAACACTTGAACGCTGCATTGAGAAAGGAATTACAACGCCGAGAATTCTGCAGCACGCGGTGATACAGGACGAGTCTCATAAATTCCTGGCTCAAATTGTTTCCTGAGAAATTCATTCCTTCCTCCCCTGCGCTGACTGACCTTTCAAAGTTCTCGCCGTGCCATCTCTCGCGTCATCACATGAGTTTGCAGTTTCGCTTCCGAAACACCGTACGCAAGAATTCTTCGCCAACTAGTTTCTGAACACGATCCTTTTGAGAGGGAAACTTGGAAAGAAATATGAAATGAAAAAAAGAAGTAAATAAATAAAAAAGAGCGCTGCCGCAGTAGAATTGTTTTCAATCCATCCTTCACGTGATTTTGTTTTGTTTTCCTCGAGGAATTTGTGGAAAATGCTGAATTTCGTCTTTAAAATTCCTTTGTTATCTCCACGTCCATGCGGTTCGTAATACTTATTCATCCAAGGAAAAAAAACTCCAGTCTACCTCTCTGGTCGTAAAAATATTGGCTATAGTCAACAAACAAAATATGGGGTTGTAAAAATGAAACTTATTTTGATCTATGTATTATTTCGAATAAAAGTACCCTTTTGTAATGCGACAGAGTAATGAAAAAAATGTATGTATGCATTTTTAAATTTTCGTCTTAAATACCATCAGTGTCGTTACAGATTAAAATTTTAAGTTTTTGTACCTAGACTGAAAGAAGTAATTTCAAAATGCCGTTCTAGTGTATCAACACCCTTATATAATTTACTTGGTTTTGCGTTGTGTGTCAAGCGTAATGGTCAGAGCACCATTGGCGGCATAAGTCCAGGGGCATTATGGTAAATACCACTCGACTCATACTTAGGATTCTCAGATGTACTACTTTTGGTAGTACAGTACTACTTTTTTACCTTCTGTACTACTTTCTATTACTTTTGTACTACTTTTTGGAGAACAGTAGAAACTGCTCAGGGATTTCTATCTTCCTCAACCCCTTCAAATTTGTCCTTCAACAGCAGTTTGCTCATTACTTTGTGAATCATTGACGATGAAGCGAAATCTCTTTCACTGATAACAAGAGGAGATCGTAATCTTTAGAGCAAATATATACATATTTATTTCAGAGAAAAATCGATGAATGTATATTTTTAAAAATGGTGCAATCCTTATGCAGTTCTGTATACTTTAAAAGATTAAAATGCAACCGTTCAGTTAAAAAAAGAATTTCTTTAATTTTATTCTATGGTGGTTGATTATAAACGTTCAGAAGTCATTCGTCTACTAAATGGTTAATGTTTAAAAGTACTGAAGATATTCAATACGATGAAATTCTAAAAAAGACAGAATTTTTAATCGCAGAAATCGCTGCAAATGATTCTTTGTTTGACGAAACGATTTAATTGATTTGATTCCTTATAAATACCTCAAAAGAATTTAATAAATTTCCATTTGATAAAAAGTAGGCCACCTTATTTAAAAATGATAATTTCGTTGATCTAAAGAAATTAGTACACATAATTTTAGCGATTCCAACATCGAATGCTAATGTTGATCGAGTTTTCTCTTTGTGTATAAAAAACATGGACTGGCGATAGAAACAGACTGAAAGTTGAAACAGTTAAAAGTTTGCTACAAGTGAAATGTAATTATGCCTAGATGCAGTGAAATGTATGAGAAGTTACTTAAATACGATATATAGCTTAAGCAAATATGTTCAAATACAAATATATATGTACTTACTGTTTTGTAAGATAAAATTAATTAATGTAGATTGTAAATTTGTGTACTACTTTTTGTAAAAAATGTCCTACTTTTTGCAAAAGAAAGTCCTACTTTTTCGTAAAAATGTGCTACATTTTGTATGAAAGTGTCTGGGAACCCTACTCATACTTCAGTATTTACTTAGCCTTGCCCATTTTAAATTTTTAGCTGATCGCCGTCTACATTGAAATCATGGGTTTAATTCTAGGAGCGTTATTTTCTCCATTTGATTAACAAGTGGATGACTGTGGCACATTAATCATTTGCAAATATTAAAGTTACATTACTCTCCATTACTGTTTTTAATTTCAGGAACATTCAGTTATGTGGATTCTATAATATTTATTGTTTGCTGTTTAATGCATATAAATGTTGGTTTCTTTAATTTTTATTTTATTTCAACGTAATACTTAATTCGCGCATACCCGTCATATTTGACGGTCATTTACGCTAGTCTTTTATAAAAAAGAACTATAATACGATTGATATATATATTTTTTGTTATTAGAGTGACATTTTTCATCAACTACATTTGTTTGACATAGTAATGTATATTTCAAAGTAATGATTTCGACCTTTAATTGCACCCAAATTTGGATGTAATTTTATATACACGGAATGTTTAATTATGAGTTGTAATGGCGTAGTCTTGTATTACGAAATATTAAAACACTGATAGAATATTTTTAAAAAAATATTATTTAAACAGCAGAATTAATCGGTTCCCACTTCTAAGTCTAATTGTAAGCTAATAGTCAATAGCTATGGAATATTATTGATAGCGAACAGCAATGATAGTTCATCAAAAAGAAAAAATGATGATACATCCGAAGGTATTAGAGGAGAGATATGAGGCATAGAACTGTAGGAAATAGCTTTTAGAGGGAAAAAACTCTTAAAACGGTCACAAGCTCGAAAAAATGCGCAATCCTGCCAAACATTAATTTCCCCTTTGATTATTGCGTCATCTTCGGATGAATGCTCCATCCAGAAGTTCCATCGCAAAAAAAGGCTCGTTAAATGGATTCGGGCGTTTAATATTTCAACATCGCTATATTAGTAAATAGGAAGTTAAGCGATAATTGATTGCATTGAATTAATCGACGCCAATTTTCAACAACTTATGAAGCTCTATGTATCGTGCACTCAAAAAAACCGAAAATACATCCGACTATGTGTTTAAATAATTTTCTGCGCTATTTTAACGCCTCAAACAATCTTCAAATATCGATTTAACCCAATGAGAAAGAAACAAATACGATGGATCCCATTATTTTCGAACATAACTAATATCAATAAAGGAACAAAAAATCTTCTTTTAAATCCATTAAGTATAAAATTAGCCATTAGATTTTCTATTCAGAAACTTTCGCACGAAATGTTTTAGTGAGTTTTCTTACGGAAGTTGCGTGGCGCAGGATCGATCAGCATTTTTTTTCAGGCACAACTTTTATCGGAAAGCCCATAAATATCTTTCGTCGGAAATTTCATTTGCGAAATCTGAAAGATCTTTACATTTTTTATATTGCGTTTTTTTTAGTTTAATATTTTTTTTGCGGTCGAAGATAATTTTTTTTTATTTTCAGGAGAGAAATATGTTCAGAAAGCAAAAGAAGGAAGCAGGTCGTCACCACCGCTTACTTAAACGGATGACTTTTTTCGAAATAATAAACTTATCGATCAGAGATCCACGTAGCAGAGAAAAGCTCTCTTTCTCTCTATCTGCCTCACTGCCAAAGAAGTAAATTTCCGCTTCTACCGCCGACCACAGCCGGCAGCAAAAAAAAGAAGAAATTTGGTCTTCTACGGAAAAAGTGGACGATATAGTTGCACCGTCTACCATATACCCCAATGTTATTTATTCCTAGAAATCATCCTTCGATAAGATGGTTTTTTTAATGATAAATATGACGAAAGCTTACTTTTTCTCAAATGTGTATGTAACGGGAAAATGAAAAAGTATTCTTTGGAATTTTCATCTTTTTTTTAAGGATATAAGAACATTCGATGATATTTACATCATTGATGATTCTGATACAATATCGTTTCAAGGAGTTGCGAGAACGTTTAATAAACACGACAACTCAGTCAAGCGTTTTAATTTAATTTAAATGTCTCTCATATGCTATTTAGAATGATGGACGTCATTTTTATAAATATAAAACCAAATTGTTCACACAATTTCATGCGCAGTTTATATTCAATTGATCTTTAAGTGTTGCGAGATACTACTTTTCCAACGGATTAATTTGTCTGTCGGTCCTTTTGACTTATTTTGTTTATTGTTATCCATTGCGAACACTATATTTTTCATTCACGTCTATCAATCAAAGCTGCTGCATCGCTTTGAACAATAAAGTAACCAGTTTCCCATAGCAGCATAAATAAAATGAAATTATTATTTAATGGCGGTTGAAGATTACGTGATACACTTTGATAGAAAATGTAACCCTGATGATTTAGAGGTGCCATATCTCTAGAAACAAAATACGGAATTTTTGCTTCAACAAAGCATTTTATGGCAATTTGCGACTTGATTTTTATTCATATCTAGAGAAGAGTATTTAGCGCGTTTTTTTTCATTTTGGTGTCTATTCGTCAGTCTGTGCACATTCTTAAATTGAAATTGTGATGAAAGCGTCAAAAATAGAGATCTGAAACTTGGAGTGTAGATTTCTGTACTGCTGTCATTTGGTTTTTTATTGACTAAGGTTGTTAGTACGATTAGGAGTCATTGTATTTACGCGTCGTAATCTGGAAACGTCGTTATCCAAAGAAATTTTCCCCCATTTTCAAGTCCCTCATAAACCGTACAAATGGACCTTTGCCGCTTTAAAAGAATCTTACAAAACTTCTTGGCGGCCGTATACGCCGGATATAAAAACAGGATTTGAACCAGCTTCTCTCTGAAACCGAAATCTCTAGCTGCAGTACAGTCATTTGACGATATAGCAAATTCTACTGCTTTTAACTTTAAACTACCGTCAAGTTTTCATTTTTCTCGGCGGGGCTATGATGAGGATATTTAGTCATTATTTTGCGTAATTCTATTATAAATCGCAACTGATATAAAATAATTGCGTTGCGCGACTGCATTGGATATCATGCCAGTGTAGAGGAAGTTTCTGCATATTTCCCGATCATAAAATCACATACGTATTTCCTTTGTTTTTATTGTGCGGGATTTAAAATTTGTCCGGTGAAACATTTAATGTAAATTATTTGTTACATGGATCGACTTATACGACAAGTACACGCTTAAACTTGCACTTTCGTGGCGAAAATCGAGCTCGATTTAAACGCCGGGTCGACTTGTAGACCGCTATATTTGACATAGATTCTGTCCGCAAAATACTCTGCCTCGTCTTGGAGAATATCTTGCTAAAGTATAGTTTTTTTTAGGAGGAATCGTTTAGGGTATTTTCCACGCTTTGTCGCGGGTATTACATCTTTGTAACCTCGTCGCATAGCATGCAAATAAATTATAATGTAGGACTCTCGGATTGATTCGTCGGCCGCGGGATTATTTAGTCACACCGGGCGATTCATTCTGTTAGAGGATAGGCAAACCGCCATTTTCATCTCGGAACCCTTTGCTGCTCGTCGCAGGGCGATGAGGCGTTGATTCTCGTGACTGGAACCTTGCTCCTGGTTTTTGCGTGCCTTGGCCTAATTACCCCCGCGGCCGCGAGCGAACGAGCGCGGGCAGAGAAGAGGGGGCGGAGGGTGGGAGGAGGAGTACTTGGGAGAGGGGGGGGGGAGAAGGGAGCGGGTCACGTGGAAGGCGTCGACTAGGGATCCATTACCTTTCCTAGCAATGCGGCCAGAGACGAGACGAGAATGTAGTAGGGATGTTGTTTATTTATTAATTTTGTTTTCAAGTTCAGTTGTCTAGCGGAAAGAATAGCGAAATTAGCTTTGTTTACTCTTAAGTATAAACGGCGAAGGTTTTTCATTCCGTTATTTTGTTTTCTCTTCGTTCGAGTTTTTATTGCGGTGACGTGTCTGAGTTAAACTAATAAAGTTATTTTCTGTCGAGTTCTGTAAGTTTTTCGAGATGATAAAATTACGAACGATGAGTTTGCGTGTTAATCACTTCCTCTTAATTTAATTCTTGATGTTTTAATTGTCGAGTCACGTTGAAATGTAGGCGACGCGAAGAGATTTTTTTTAGAGAAATGCCGTGGGATGAAGCAATTTCGAGATTTCATTGGTAAATTAGAGGTCGCCTTACGTTTCCAAACCTGTTTCGTTTGCTGTTATGTCACTGTCATCTATTTATGTTTTTTTAATTGTAGTAGTTGCTATGATTGAAAGTCAGCTATTATGACTAAAATTTGTGCCACGCATCAGTCAACTAATTTTACACGGCAAGCTCAAACGTTCAAAATATGGATCAATCTGTTTTTATGGACTATAAGTACCGATTACAGAGCTGCGTTTTTAGATTGTGATTTTATCATTTTTAAAAATTATATGTCATCTTTCCTTGAGATCTCTTTAAAAAAAAGTTTCTTGGTATAAAACCGGGTTCATGGAATTCGAACGAAAGCTAGCACAACTCCAAAGCACAAACATTAAACACCGCTGTCCACTTTAATCGTGGCGTTCGCAGGAACTTGCATGCGACATTGTTAGACACAAAAACGCAAGCCGTCGTCCAATAACAGTTTGCCGGGCGCCGCATACTTTAGCAACACGTGATCCCCATTCTGCTCGGAGCAAATGCCTCGCGTGCTTCTCTTCGGCCACATTCTCATACCTCCTCCATTAGCTGTGTGTGTGTGTAGGTCAGGAGGGAGAGAGAGAAAGGAAGATTTTCCGGTGTGACCCCACGCTATAAATATGGCCGACCTTGAAAAGATCAAGGATAGTTCTGGAAGCTCCCCTTCCTCCTCTGCAATAAATCCAGCGAAACACCTAATGTCGAATATGCAAACTGTAATGACCGTAATAGTATGAACACAAGGTCGTACGCGGAGGTAATAGTCTTTTCATAAAAGTTTGGTGGCAGTCACCGTGAGAGACGTGGTAATTTCAGTACTCGTGCGATTTTTTTATAACATTGCATCTATCTGCCATTTGACAAAACCGCCTAATTTGCCAAACAAGTTTAGAATTATACATCGTCCGTCGAGGTGATTGTCTTATTTTTGTAAGGCGAATTGCACGAATTATACGCTCATTCCAGTTTGGTAATATTTGCTCGCCAATGAAAAGAAAAAAATAGGAAACGTATAATTTATAGCTTCGTTGGGTTATCCTGGTGTGACCTTCTGGAAGAATAATTTCGAAGATGCATTAAGATAAAGTGCACGGTACGTGTGCATTCGTATTTTCTCACGGATGTGACCTGGGAGTGGTTTATTTTTTCGAAGGACGCTCGATTGCATAGTATAAATTGATGACTTGCCAATTCAGTAATAATACCTAATGATATGCAGTGCAAGGCTTGCAGAAAAAGAATATATGGCGCCTGATATTTTCCATAATTTTTAAAATGGGAGCAATTTTTCGGCGTTGATGGAATGGTGGATTCAAAATGACTATGGGATTTTTAATTAGGTTGTCCACTTGAAACTCATACCTCATAAAATCATGACATTGCAACAGTTACGACAATTCAGAAAATTGATAATTACGTTTAAATTATAAATGTCTGCACAATTACCATTACTTAATTTGAGTACTACATAGTATGTAGGTACATAACTCCAAATATCACATTTTTAGCGTTTGGCAAGAGTGAAATTAACCGTGCCCTGCCATATATCACTCTGAAAAAAAAACAAAATTAATTGAAAGTCTTAGGAAACTAAAAATTAGAAGACTAACTGTCCCGTATCGGTTCGTGCTAAAAAATATTTTAACATGGAGTCAAGAAAATGGTTACTCATTCGTGGAGCAACCTTTTGAGTGAAAGAAAATAAAATTTTTACTAATTTATTATAAATTATGCTTCGTTAATGGAGGTAACTGCTCAATTTTTCCTCAGTCGTCTTATCGAAATTTATTTAGGAATTAAAAAAATAAGGGGCAAGTTCAGGAAATGATAACTCATGTTAACACGTCAAGTTCATGATCAGATGTGCCATCGCTGTAAACTAATTTAATACATTTAAAAAATTATAGATAGTTTAAAATCTCCCGTGGACCAATTATATACTACTACGTCTACAAAATTGTACATTTTGAAGCAGTTACTTTCAAAATATTATAAATATTCAGGAAAACGTATCTTCATCTGTTTCCTCAACAATGTCAGAACTCCAACGTATAACAGATAAGAGGGCAATATTCCGGTAGCTAATGAGACCCAACAAAATCTTGGAAACAGTTCTTCAATGGAACAAATTTATAATTCGGATTAAGGTAGCAACCGTTACTGTAAAAAATATACAAGATACCGAATTAATTACGTGAACCGAACGAGCGTGCGTTGAAGCCGAATTTATGACGAAAATCGTTTCTAACAATAGTAGCGGACAAGGAAACTGAATCGATATATATATAATTCGTGTTTACTTTGCTTCCTGGTTTTATTTAGACTCCATGTGATGGTTTTCGGATCAATAGGAAGGCAAGAGGAAGGGAATTTTGGAAGTGGGGACCACCCTATCTATTGTCTTCAATCCCAAACGGTTCCCTGCCACGGAAGAACCGGGCTCTTAAATTGTGCCGGCGTTCTGAATTGGACACGAGAAACTCGATACGCGGTTTAAAGGCCAGTAATTAAGCCCTTCGATTAAAATCTCTTCGCTTGAAGTATTCATTATTCTTTTTGCGTACGTGGAGGTTGACAATATGGCGGGTAATTAGGTTTATGACTACCTGCATAGGAAAAGAGACTGAAATCCATAATATCCTGTTTTCAGAAACGTATTTCTTAACATGAATCATTGTACGATTTATGCAATGCGTTCTGCCTCTCAATTGAAAATTTTGTGATTAAAATCCAAAAATTGGGAAGTTATTTTGCAGTTTATCTAAAGGTCTTAACCGGTGGTTCTTAACCTTTTTCGTCTCGTGCCCCCCTTCTGATCTTCTAAAATACCCACGCCCCCCTCCTCCAGAAACTTTTCTTTAATTTTTTAAGGGTTTTATCGAAAAAATATTTGTAATTTTTGTTTTATTAGTTTTTTTGGCCGAGGTCAACCGAACACAAGATTAGAATAATCGAAAACGATTCATTTTTCTGAATTAGGCATATTCCTGTACCAACTTACCCTGCAAACACTTCCCATCTTAACATAAAACAATAAGATTTTTACAGTTAGTAATCACTCGTGGCAACTTCAAGTCGGCTAACTCGTGAAGCGGTCAGACACGCTGTTGCCACACAATATTATGCTTTCTCGTTAGGCACAAATTGCATAAAAAATCCTTGCTGTTTTTAGGAAAAATTATTTTGGTCCTAAAAGCTTCACTCCGCCCTGGAATCCTCGTAAGCACCACTGGGGGGCGTGCCTCCCTCCCTCGGTTGAGAATCACTGGTCTAAACGACAAGACGAAATTGATGAATTAATAATGAAACTCTTTGTATTTTTAAATCTTACAAAAAGCTTATGACAATTTATTCATTAATATGTGTGGGAGACAAAAGTAAAATACTTTATTATAAAAAAATCAGGCATAAAATGTTTTCAAAAAACCGCGGTGACGCTTGTATAATTTCCGCCTCCCGTCATAGTTCTTAGATTTTGTACACATACCACGTCATTAAAACAGGGTGCGACAAAATTCGATTCTTTTTTTTTTGTTTCATCTTTGTATTTGTAGCTTGCCATTACAGAAGAAACTACGATTGAAAACTATTGCCTATAAAATGGCCATGGAGTAGCCTTTGAAATGGGTGCCATAATAACTTTTCGCGCCTAAACCGATCCCGTAATTGTGGTTTCATCCCCATATGCAATATATTATTCTCTTTGCTAAGTGCATTCAAATGGCGCATCAGAATTGTGGTGCGAATCTCTTTTAGAATTTGTGTGACGAGAGACTCTTCGGAGGAAATGAGGATATCGATTAGATTGTGTTCAGCAATAATATGTTATTTCACAATTTCATGGGATCGCTCGTGCTCTTTGGTTTCTACGGGGACTTTGTTTATTATATACCATTTGTATTTTGAATCGATATGTTATAATATAAATATAATTGTGTATGTTATAATTCGCCGCATGAATTCGATGTGGCTGTGACATGTCTAAATTTAAAAGATAGGATACTAATTCGCCGGTGTGCTTAAGCTTTGACGACAACATGATAAAGGCACACGGTAATTAAATTTATCTTTCAATTTATGGCCGTAAAGATGCTACGTTAGGTTAAAAACGCAATTGCGGGCCTCTACATGATCTTCGAGTTAAAATTAAACTCCTTAACTCCATTAGCGCGTGCTTTAAGTCCCGAGATTCTATCTTGATATTAACCGTTCCAGGACATTTCGTCCAAAGACATTTCGTCCAGAGGCATTTCGTCCAAAGGCATTTCGTCCAAAGGCATTTCGTCCAAAGACATTTCGTCCAAAGACATTTCGTTCAAAGACATTTCGCCCTAAGTAAGACATTTCGTCCAAGAACATTTCGTCCAATGGGTATTTCGTCCAAAGACTTTTCGCCCAATGTTTATTTCGTCCAACTACATTTCGTCCAGAGTAATGGTGAGGGGGGAGGACGGGGAGGGGGGACAAGTAAACTTTATCAGATATAGGCGATATGGATATCTATCGACTCGGAATTAAACATAGATTTAATAAAATCGTAATTTAAAACCGAAAACACATTCGTTGATGGAAAATATACAGAATACCCTAAGACCTGGGGAAGAGTCATAAACGCTTCTCTAAGACAGTCAGACAAACGACTTTATTAGGGCGAAATTGAGACTATATACAGTCTCTTCATACATTTAACCCTGCGTCAACAATTACAAATGAGAATAAAATAGTAATAATAATTTCACATAAAAGAACCAGAAAATGAAAAAAACAAAAAACACAAGGAAAACACCAAATTACAAATTCGAAAAATTTCTATAAAAAGACAGAGTAATTGCTGTAAAAACCTAGGAAAAACCTGACTTGGCCATCCCAGTAAAAGACCACGCAGGAAAACACCCACGAAGGGAGGGGAGGGGGGGTGGAAAAAACCTGCGAAAACCCTAGATACATAAAAGAACAATAGTGGAATTACAATAATACATACAAGTTTAACAAGATAAGATTTACGAAACATATTTTAATGTTATGAGTAATGAACAAGATAATTAAAAAAATAAGATGGTAAGAGGGAGAGAAAAAAGTGAATAAAATCTTTTGAAAAATGCTCTCTTATTTCGATCTTTCTTTTATCAGGATTGAAAAAAACAAAACGAACTACTACTCTTATTTGTTCTTGATGACTCGAATCAGGAGAGCAGTTCAATTGAACAGAGTAGTATTTAGAATTTTTAAGCATATCTGAAATTTTTTCCTTAATTTTGGTTGCAAGGAGCTCCATTATTTCATTCTGATTTTTTTCAACAATATATTACGGGACTTGTCCCCCCTCCCCGTCCTCCCCCTTACACTGCCAGAGTTTTTATCGTTTTAATTTACGATTTTATTAAATCTATGTTTAATTCCGAGTCGATAGATACCCATATCGCCTATCTTATATAATAAAATTGAATGTCTGTCCATCTGTCTATCTGTCCATCTGTCCGTCTGTTCCTTATGCATTCCCACGCCCTTTGAGCTATCGGGACCAAACTTTGCAAATTGACTTCATATGACTCTATGAGTAACATAGGGTACCCTGGATTTCCAAAATCGACCCGGGTTCGAATCCAGGAGACAATTTTATTTCCCCATAAGTTTACACGGGATTTTCGATTATTCAGAGTGCAAGGTTTTTTTCCTTCATTCATTAAAACATGTAAATATGGACCGATGTTTTTGTTTATGTTTTATTCGACGGCTAAAACTCTATAATATCTTATTCTTGCGATGTTTACATGTTACATGGTCGAATCATTCAGAAATACCCAGTTGTTTTCGAAATTTTGCGGATATTTCGTACTCTTTCCGGACGTTGTCAAGGCGACCGTAATTGTTGCCTCCGATTCAATTAATGCCAATTAAACCTTCAAATAGATGAAAGAATAGCGTTATTCGCTTCGCACTTTGTTTAATTGTAAGCATCGAAATTATTGCTGTAGCAATGTCAACATTTATACGTAGCAACATAAATATTTACGGATAATTATTCAGTTAACTGAGTATGGGAAGCGTTTCTAACGATTCATTCAAAACAGTTGAATCTTCCTATCATCGTTTGAATGCAGGAATCTTATCTCTTTGTAAGTAGAACCATTATATTATACATCCATAATGTTTATTAACGTAAATAGGCTCACGCATAAATTAAAAATTAAATGAGAATAGGGACACACGTTATTATTTTAAACACATTACATGGTTATCTTCTCTTCATTGATAATCTACATAAACGGTTGCATTGATTGTTATATAAAAAATAAAGGACATATATTTGAATAAAAAGAAAAACATAAAAGTTCGCGCAATTTATCGGTATCAGAGATATAATTCAGAATTAATTTTTACTTTCTCCAATATGTGTAGTATAGAGAAATTGTTTTCATGAAAAAATTCGAAATCGAGATTTCAACGGAAATACACGTTTTGAGATGCGCAAAGGGAGAAATGATTGTATTACCATATAATACATAATTTTGTTCGCCAAAGACGTCTGGCATAACCCGGGCATCGCCGGGTACTTTCAGCTAGTATCTGATAAAGTTTACTTGTCCCCCCTCCCCGTCCTCCCCCTCCCTATTCCTCTGGACGAAATGTAGTTGGGCGAAATAAACATTGGACGAAATATCCATTGGACGAATGTCTTTGAACGAACTATCCATTGGACGAAATGTCTGCGAAACATATTAACAATTTTAAAAACTTATCTTAATCCACGGATATATCAGGCAAATGTAATAAAACCCGTGAGAGGCAATTGAAAAGCGTATAAATAATAAACTCGGCATTTTGAGACAATTAGAGCAAATCCGTGCTTCTAACACGAATGACTAGAAGACGTTGCGACAGTGAGACGAATTGTCATATTGATAAAAACCAAAAAATCCACGGAAAATGACATTGGTTGATTATGATAAAAATTCAGATTATTTATCTGATTGGCTTGCACAAATTGAGGGCTTTTAATCTTTGGAACTACGTATTAAATGTTCCTTGTGGGCTAATGATAAGTGTCCTTTCGGCGGATGTAGACGTGATAAACCGTAATTTTTCGGTAATTGCTATATTTAAAATCTCTTCTGACTAATTGAAGGATAACGAAGGACCGCACTACGCTATGGAATGCGTGTATGGTGAAATGGAGGCAATATAAATTAAATGCTACACAGTGCTTGATAAACGATCAAAGAATATTCCAACTGACCAAATGATTTATTTTAGAATACGTTAAATATCACGTTCTGAAATGCAGCACATTTTAGGAAATGCTATGTTTTAGCAGGAGATGAGAACGTTTCCTCCAAGTGAGATCAAATCTCTCTACATTGTACGAGAACGCCCCCGAGTTCTCAAATATCTTTACTATTTTCTTTGAAACACTTAGGGTATTTGAAAAGATCCATTTCGATATTGAACCTATTGACTCTTTTATCGATGAATCGGACAGTTTTAAAGCGTTATCTCAATGAATTGACTGTTAACTAATTAGTGAAACGATTTCGTTGTGAATTAAACAAGAAACGTATCTAATCTGGTTTTATTTGAGGGCACTTAGTGAATCTCGGTTTCGTGATCGGAGATAAGAAAAACTCCGATGAGGAACGCCCTTCCACTGTTCGTTATCTGCGCCATTAGCTTTATTAACTGCTGACTTGCCGCATGCTATGCGACCGGCTCCGCTTTGACACAACTTCTGCTAAATTCAGTTTGTGTTGTGGAAGGCTGAAATAGCGACGCAAAGGATAGGAGAACGTGGTTAAATGAAAATTCAAATGTGAAATATCTTATATTTTATGGGTAAGAAGGTTTGTTTCGTATATGAAATAACAATAATGATAAAGTGAATGCTAATTCGAGGATTTATTTCAAAGAGATGGCCCAACTAACTTAACGACACGACCGATGATTTTCTTAAGTGATTTCTCTCAATGATATCCCCCTTTCCGCCGCAGCGTTATCTTCTGAAGATTAGAAGAAGAAATATTTTATTCGGTAAAAATATTAAATGAAGTCATCATTAGATAGGTTAAACTGTATTGTCATCTTCGCTTAGAGATTCGGCGCGATGGATTCCTTCGATGTCTACGATTTACGTAGTGGCGGAACTACTTGAAATGCATATGGGAGGTTTTATACCAAGGTGACTGGTGACGGTGATGTGATTGTGATTTGATGGCAACTTCAGTTGCCGTCTGATCACCGTCACCAATGTTTTTATAACAAAGCAACTAATTTTTGACGGTGATATGATATTTATTTCCCCCTAGTATCAAACAAGTCCTCAAGCGAAGAGGATATACTGCTTGACTGCGTATTACGAGGGCGGCGTCGCGTCGCCATGGTAAGCGGAAAGATAGAAGATTTCCAATAAAATTAATTTTCTAAAATGAGTGTTGGCAGAGCCGTGCTTAGGACAATCGGAGCCCTAGGCAAAGCATTTTTTAGACCCCCTTTTCTCATTACAAAAAGAAAAGTACCTATGTACAGTAAACTCCCAGTTATCCGAAATGCCCGGGAAATTGGGTTTTCCGGTTAAGTGAATATTCCAGTTGCTTGAGTATTTTATTGGATAAACTTCGATAAAGCATTTGGATACCAATATAAGAAACAGATTCCGAATTATACATTCACCTTGGAATTGCTAACCTTTAGCCTAGGTACTCTACTCAATTGTTCTTGACATTCAATGAAGTAATGAAACTCAAATATACAAGTATTCAACACGTTTAATTTAATTATTTTAATATTTAATAACTGTATTACATCCTATGGAATTTCTCGTATGCCTTTCTATATTAACTTCTCTTTTGTTCTGATAACAACGCGAGGTAAGGGTTAACTTCGTCCAACCTTAGAATTTTCCAACAAAAAATTTGTTTCCTTGTCCGAGAAAAGGAGAGAAATTATCTTCAAACAACACAATGTATTAGCAGAAATTCTTGAGGCAAATTGATATTAAACAATAGAGAAGCGAATGGTGACACCCAATTATGACACCATTACATACAGTGCAGTTAGTAAATATTAAAATAATGCAATTAAACGTGTTGGATATATTCCTTAACTAATGTTTCAAAAAAGTCGCAAAATTTATCGGAAGCTTCTTCGTCTTCCGATTTTGCATCACCCGGAACATGTAGACGTCTGATCTTAAATCTGATCTTAAATCTGAAATTGCACACGGTTCACTAATCTCCATTTGGTCATAAAAATCTTTGGCCTTTTCAATTAACATTGGTCCAAAAATAGAGGCTCCCTCGGAACGCATTATAGAAAATCATTAATAATTACCAATATCCAATTTCTCATAACGAATTTCATTAACTGTGATTTCTGTGCCTTAATGTCATAAATAGTGGAAGAATCGACTTTGAACTCTTTCATTAAAACATTGCGGTTATCACTTTCCTCTAAACTTTTTATTATATCAAGTTTCTGGGTTAAGGTTAGCACAACCCGTTTCCTTTTATTACCTTTAGCGCATATTGGAGTTTTAGGAGGCATTTAGAAATGGTGTGCGAAATATTTTATTTAACGCAAACACCGAGTTCAAGAAACATCCACAGTTGTGTATTGCAACTGCTGAAAACGGAAATTTTAGCGGTAACATTCCGAATTAGATACTATAAACAAAAAATTGCCGAAAACGCCAATTTTATCTGTAACATTTCGAACTAGATGTAATAAAAAATCGAGAGGCAGGAGATGCCGGTTGATTGAGAATTCCGGTTGCATGAGTGCTGGATAACAGGAAGTTTACTGTATGACGCAAGTGGAAAAATTAACTAAATCTGTTGAAATCCTTTATTTTAAAGTAAATAAACATAGATACTCAATTTTTTTCTTTCTTGCCTTTAGTACTGCAAATTTATCAATCATTTCATTGTAATCAATTTCGGCAACAACCTCATTTTCAACACAAAGCAGCGCCAACGCACGTAATTTTTCTTACGAAATACTGCTACGTTGACAGTTTTTTTACGCGTTTCAAAATTAAAAAGCTACGTTCGCCAATAGCATTACTGATTGGAATTGTCAAATATGTTCGCAGTAATAATCCAATGTGTGGGAATGTTGCAACGATGCTGTTTGCTATTATGAAATGTGTTTATCCAATGTTCTACAAAAACATACTCGAAATTTAAAAAATTTTTCACTTCGGAAATATCGTGTCTATGCTGCCGTTTTCCGGGTGGTTTTCGGAAGAGAAAATTTTTAGTATCTATGCCAATTTTGACAAGCGTAGAATGTTAGGCAAAAGTTCAGGCTTTAAAAATATGTCTTTGCTTTGCTGATAGCATAAGCGGTAGCGAAATTATAGACTATATTTTTGACGGCGATAATAGGTGACTGGCAGGTGGCTAGAATCACAGGTGATCGGCAGGAAAAGTCACCCGGTGACTAGAGTTGCTGAGTCGCTTCCAAGCTGCGTATAAATCAGGGGTCGGCAACATTTTTGGCAAGAAGAGCCCTTTTTGAGAAAATCGGATTGTTGTTAAAAATGCGTAGAATACACTACTCTTAATTCTTGAGCAATGTCAACCATTTCTACATATGCTCAGTATGAAAAAATGCCTAAGTACGTGATTTCATTCATTTTCTCTCTACCATCTAGGCTCCAGAGCCAGTAACAGACAGACAGACGGCATTGCGAAAACCACATTTTCGGATTCAGCGACACCTAAACGTATATTTCCGTAAAAATCTCGAGGTCGAATTTTTTCGCGATAACAATACTTTCTCGATACTTCGTATGAGAAAGTAAAAACATAGATGGAAGTTTCTATATCAACAAGGTAATAATATAAACAGAAAAAATATTTCGAGAAGTAATTATTTTTAATAAACTTATACCGTACGTGAGATTGTTTTAATTTCTTATACACCTTTTCAATCATTTATTTAATAGGTCTAAAATGCTGTTTCGAAAACAAGTGGAATTATCTGTCCTCAATTGCCAAAGCACTTGAAAAACCAAAATAATACTCGAGATTCGGATCTGAGAATTCCGCCGCTACGCGAAACTACACGTATAGTAATCCATTCAGAACGCACATCACAAAGAAAGAAATAGTCCTATGTAAGCCTTTGTAATACGAGATATTGTGTTATTTAATAATTTATAATTGAAACATAAACAACCTTTTTTAAGTATCTTCCACCCTTTGACTGGCATTCTTAGTTTCAGATCAAATTCTATATTCTTACTTATTTTTATGTTTTTTTTTGTAATTTGAGTTTAGTTCCCCTCCATTAGAAGTTAATACAGTAGAACCTCATAAATCCGGCACTCGAAAATCCGGAATTATCAAAAATCCGGCAGTTTTTGAAAAGTGCACTTTTAAAAATTTTTGCTGCGGATAGCCTAATCCACTATGGAACGATAAACGCACCGCTTCGCATCTAAATTCGCGAATTATAGAACCAATTTGGCGGCAGCAGTTACATTGTATGTGTGAGTGAGTCCAATTGTCAGCTGGCCAATACATGTTGGTACGTGTTAGGGAATAGTTTCCATAGTCACATTGTATAACTTGTATACAGTCGCGTGTTCAGATTCGTAGCGATCGCATGTGTCTTTCATTAGTGTGATATTGCTCAAGTTCATATTGGAATGTCTTTAAAAAAAATCTGAAAACCCCTCCAGTAGTATTATGAAGCGTAAACATAAATCTCTTTCTATTGAACAAAAAGTAGATTTATTAAGAAAACATGAAAATGGTGCTTCAGTTAAGAGACTTTGTGAAGAATATAGCGTAGGCAGTTCTACTGTGTATGACTTGAAGAAACGAAAAAGTGAGTTGCTGACATTTTAAGCAGACAGTGACATTTCTAAGGTCGAAAAACATTACACACTTCCAGGGTCAACGATTTCGATAGAGTATTGTTTGAATGGTTTCGACAAAGAAGAAGTGAAAGTGTGCCGATGTCAGGCCTATTGCTAATACAGCAAGCAGTAAAGCTTGCGATTATTCGCAAGATTGGCTTCATCGCTTCAAGCTTCACCATGGAATACGAAAATTAGCAGTGTCTGGCGAAAAACTTAATGTCGATTCGGATGCTGCCGAAACATTTGTAGAGGAGTTTACCAAGTTAATTTCGGTTAAAAATTTTACTGCAGAGCAAATATATAACGCGGACGAGACAGGATTATTTTGGCGATGTCTTCCTCGGAGCACACTTGCAGCCGCCGATGAGGATATGGCATTTGGAGTGATGTAGTCAAAGGAGAGGCTGACGGTTCTTGCGTGCGCAAATGCAGCAGGTACGCACAAACTAGAGCTAACTGTAATTGGTAAAAGTGCACACCCTCTTGCTTTAAAGAGTGTAAGGAATTTTCCTGTCAACTACCGTGCTAATAAACGTGCTTGGATAACTTCTCAATTAATGTTGGATTGGTTTGTGAATTATTTTGCACCGGAGGCACGTGCTCATTGTAAATCTAAGGGACTGGGTGATGATTGTAAAATAATTCTGACATTAGATAACTGTCCTGCCCATCCTGATGCATCACTTTCGGTATTGGGTAACGTGCGTTTGGTTTATTTATCTCCAAATTGTACATCTATTATTCAACCTATGGATCAGGGAATATTACGCTCACTAAAATGCTATTACAGACAGCAATTTATGCAGAAATTGCTTGTTGCTTGCAATAGAGACCAAGGTGTTGACGGATTTAAAAAGGAATTTAACATTAAGGACTCGATTTGGACTCTAGCTAAAGCGTGGACTGATGTAACGGCCGCAACATTGAAAAATGCCTGGCATAATTTGTGGCCTGCAAGCATGTTTGAAGGATGTGATGAATCACCACCAGATTTTCTAGGTTTCAATGTTAGTGACAAAAAGAGACTGGTGTCTGAAATTATGGAATTTGCTAAGGGGTCGGCGAATAACGATTTCACGAAGGGTCTGGAAGAAGACGTTGAAAACTGGATGGAAATCGACTATGAAGTACCTGTAATGAATCAGCTAACTGACGGAGAAATAGTTAAAATGGTTTTGGAACCCGAACGTGAGAATTATGAAAAAAGTGAAAGTGACGATGATGACAATGCAGTTGCAAACAAGCCTTCAATAGACCGTTGCATAGAATTAGTCAGTGATACAATATTGGCTTTACAGCAGCGGTCATGCATCGAATCACAGGATATGATGAATTTGTACCTAATTAAAGATAAACTTATTAAGGAAAGATCACTATGTATGAAGCAATCTGTGTGATATGCTCAAGACAATTTCGCAGAAAAACCTTCAAAAAGCTTCCAACACTGAAATGAAATGTAACTTGCATTCCCGCAACTAAAGACGCTATCTCGACCTTATCGTCTAGCCATCGAGAGTAGAAACGAGACTTGTAAATTGGTAAGTGTGCATTAAATTTGCTATGACCTTATTCCAAATTCGTCCACTTGTTAATGATTCTTTCTTTTATAAGTTTTGGCGTAAATTTTGGATTTTAATGTTATGTATTTTATTTTTTTACGTATAGGCCGTGATATGGTATGAAGGTGCAGTGGCGTAGTCAAGGGTGGCAAGAGGGCAAGGCGTCTATTATGATTTATTTAATATTTTGCATGTTTATTTACATACATTTAGTGTATATATTTCATATTTTTAAATATTCTGGCGTGATTTCTGATTAAATTTTGAAATACATTATATAGATTACAAAAAGCTTTCTTTTGTTTTATCCCGCAATAGGCCGATTTGCCCCTGGATACTTAAGCAATGTGCAACATTTTCAAAAAACCGGAATTTTCTAAAATCCGGCTCGCGCTAGGTCCCGAGGGTGCCGGATTTATGAGGTTCTACTGTATAATACATAGATGAAGTGTTTGAGGTGGAAGAAAAAAATAAGTGGTATGGTTTTCCATGATTTTGAATGCTGAAAATAAGGTGACGGTATAGTTCATGAGCTTCGTAAATTTTACATATAAGTTATGTATGGGACTGTTATTTTATATACATATGTAACTTTTGGTTTAACGTATATAGGAGTAAAATGTAAACTATAACTTTCGTTACTTAATTAATATGTTCTGTATTAAAATACGCCATGGTAAGCTAACAGTAAACCTGGCCTGAACCCATTTATTAATATACCGATGGGAAAGCCCTATCTTTTGCTCACCCGTTTATGCGACCGAAAAATATTTCAGGTTTGATAGTTTTTAGCACTCGAAAAATATTGGAGGCCAAAGGCACTTCACTGTATGCAAGTCTTCCTATTGAGATTGGAAACCAAACGTGACAGTTTCAGCGTTTTGACAATCGATTTACAATTCCAATGAACAATCAATAAATTCGAAACTGAATAAAAGAATGAAATTCATGGCATGTGTGACTGTTGTCATTTTCATATGGACTAACTTTGTAGACCTCTGACCACATGTATCACGTGAATTCAACGCAGTGTGATAACGGAGAGGTTAGATCAAAATCGATCAAAGCCGAATACAATTTTTAGCGCGTCACGGCAAATCACTTGTGTCCATTGCGTCCGAATTTCCTTTTAAACTCGAGCAGATAAAGGAAGATAGGATTCCAAAGCAGTCTTCTGTTTTTCCGATCGAAGAGTTTCATTTTTATTCGAATCATAAAATCAGACACAAAGAAATGCTTTTAGAGATAACTCCAAAAGATTCCATGATAGCAACCCCATTTTGTTCATAAAACATTATTTGTTTATACGTAAGAAATACCCTTTCATTGGAGTTAACATTCAGAAAAAATAAAATTTAATAGTTACGAAAAGGAATTTTTTTATAAAAGCGTCTTAGTAAATGATGAAACTTCAAATAGCTGTAGTATTTGTGCAGATAAGGTCTTCGAGAGAATTTCCCTGTAAATTTCTTCTCTAAGCATTGTATAATAAATCATTTGGCCTCAAAATCACTTGAGTTATTCCAAATGATTTAGTGAACTCTAACATTAGATCGGTTCCATCGGAGCAAGCGCTTCGGAGACGATTTGCGTGCTCTTCTAATTTTAGAAAAATCTATATAGACTGTAAGGAAATTACGGAAAATAATTTTAATTTATTCCAAATTAAGGGAACTTATGTAACCGAAGTTGGAATGAAATACTTGGTAGAACACCATTATAAATATATTTGAGTCAGGCATGTCAAACCGGCGGTCCGCGGGCCGCATGCGGCCCTTTCTCTATCTTACTGCGGCCCGAACGCTAATTTTTCTCTTAGCTAAATCGTTCGAGATTTTATATAAATACTTTATTTTATGAAAAGGACAGGAGATTTTGTCTTAGTTATTGAAATACAATAGAACGTGATTTCTAAATCGTTTTTAATACCTAGTAAAACAGGTGACCAATCTTATAGATAAAGTCTATTTTGCCAATCCTGGCCCTCATTAATCAACCCTAATCTTAATGCGGCCCTTCTGTAATACCCATCATTTCAATGCGGCCCTGATGCTTCTTCGAGTTTGACATGCCTGATTTGAGTGAAAAAACAAGTTTTGTAAAAAAGAAAAGTTGTAATAGTTTTCGTTATGCCCACAAAAATAGTATTTATAAACAAATAAATTTAAAAGGAAACGTTTTTGTCTAATCAGAACTAACTATATGCTGTAATTCGTTAATTCATCCGAAAAAATCATGCTTTTTTCCTTAAGTTAATAAAATTACGTCATCATATTACAAACTTCTGAATAAATCATTGCAAATCATATCGATGGAAGTTTTATTTTAGATTTTTAATGACATCAATGGGTATTTCTGTTGAAATTTTTGTGCAGATTTTGATTACCCTTTTCAGATTAATTTTTTCATGGTCTTGAATGTCTAATAGGATATAAAGGAAGAGAAAATATTTATCTCATTTCACAGCGCAACTGATAATAAAATTACAGATAACTTTATCGTCGTTTTAACAGAAAAAAGCACGGCACATCCATAAGCACGGCTCGGCAGATAAGACTTAAAGATAGATGAAAGGCGATTTGATGGGTGAGCGGCGCACCACTCATATGCACCAATATATCCCGAGCAGTGGACTTTCTGTTGAGGTGAGAAACTTACCTATCACGGCAACAGGTGTCTTCGAAAACAAGTGAGCACTCGCCTTGCGAGCGTTTTGAACGGTGCCATTGCGAATTCGTGCGTTAGGGCACGGCGGTGAGAATGTGGTCGCCTCAAAGGATTCTTTTCTTCGTCTTCTTCATCGTCTGTGGGGTTTCGTGCGAATTGAGTAAGTTGACGCCGGTTCATTCCCAGTAAATTAGATCTGTTTATATCTCCATTAAAGTGGACCAATTATGTCCGCTTCTGATAACACTATAAGAGTATTCGTTCATCCTACGAATGCAAAAATTGGCTGAAGACATAATTTCCGCACTATATGGAATATCCATATTTATTGAAAATGCTTTTTAGTTGATTATACAATTAATTTTTCAAAAACTTTTACCTTGAGTAATGTTATTAAGATTGATTCATGTAGGTGCTATAAAAACAAAATAGGACGGATTTTAAACTGAAAAACCACGTCTGATTTGCGATTCAACTTTTCATTTAGCATTGCGTTATTCCGAACTATTATGAATAAAGATTCGATAGGAAGTTCAAAATATAATGGCTCCCTTTCCAATAACTATTTTTTTAATTCCATCGCCTTCCGTATAGCTAATTTGCTTGTAATTTTTTTCGAGGATAAGTCTATACTATTCTTTTTTTTTTTGTTACTTTCAAAGTTATAATTTTGATCTGAACAAATTTATAATCAGAGTAATTTCCCAATTAATTTGGATAACCGTAGTTTTTCTGTGCACCGTAATACGGTTTCCTTTACACCAGTGGTCCTCGAGCTTGATGCATTTGCGACCCCCTCTTATTGCAGCCGATCTTGTCGAGAACCCCTATTGTGACAACCGGCATTAATCGCGACCCCCTTAACTCCATTCATCTACCAATAAAATGTTATTGGAAATTTTATAAAAAACAGGTTTTTTTGTTACCATTAATAATGAAATAAAATCACGCGTTTAATATTAACGAAATATAAAATGTTGAAATCTTTACATATAAGCACTGTTTCGTAAAGGATTCGAGCATTTATTCGAAAACTAACAACATCAAAAATTAATGATTTTTCATAGAAAAATTACTATATTATACGACTATCTGAAACGCCCGGCTTCGCACGGGAAAGAGTTTTCTTTTAAGTAGCAAACGCTTTTTATTGTTCGGGGCAAACGTTCCCCATCCCTTAATTACGCAAGCGATGCTTGCATTAACATCTAATATTTCATGTATTGTATTGTAAAGTTTTTACCATTAATATAATTACGCATTAACGTCTTACTTAATATTCATATGGATAGATGCACCTAAGCCTTTAAAACAGCAATAAAATTATGTGGATTATGTCAATAGTATTAGCCGAAACGTAAACAATAAACAACATCTTCGTTACCAAACAAGTGTAAGTAGATGTATCGATTTATACTGCGATAAATCTTTCAATGTTAATGGAAAATAACAATGTTCTAACATTCCTTAAAAATCATTTGACTCACTACAAAAGTATTCATAAACTATATTTAGGCATGAATCCAGTTGTACCCTTTATCTTGGAGTTAGAGATTCTTCCTCTACTGCGCGCCACGGCGTGGATGTCTCTAACTTTGAAGAGGACAGCAATTAAGAAATTTAACTTTGTTGCTGCCGCCTGGAAATGGTCATCTAAACCGATAAATTTTGCGCTTAAAGGAAAATTTCGAGCAAATTAGCATGTAATATTACAAAACATGAACAGAATTAAAATATTCAGTCTTTCATGCGTAACATAAGCCATTTTCCGTGATCGTAAGTTAAGATTTAGGTCTATTTATATCCACATCGGTGAAAAGCTGTTCCTGTTATCAAAGAACAAGTAACTCTACATCTTATACACAGTGAGAAAGGCGGGAAACGACTACTTCCTTATCCGTAATTGGACGGCGGGGACTGATTAAACTACGCGTATTTTCCCAAGTCCTACTATTCATTTGAATCAAATTTGGTACGATTGTGGAGGGCTCCCAGAAATAATTCATACGTGGTTTTTGTTTTATTCAAAACGGCGGTCGAGTGAATTGTTAAATACCATGTATCATCTAGAATTCCGATCAGATTTGAATCAAATTTCCCCGGGCACCGCCGGGAATTTCTACTAGTACAAAATATAAAGAAATCATTTAATTTCCGTATATAATGGATTTTATTTGTGACTTAACACAGTTTACATATAAATTTCTTCGTTTCCTATCTATATTTGAAATGATTAAAAGCTCAAATTATTAAAGTTAATGAAATATTGTTATTTAATGGATATATTTTAAGGTAATGTCAATCTAAGAACTCAAATGTAACTAAATAAAAGTCCAAATATATAGGTATCGAAAAAGGTGTTTGTGTGTACATAAGCACGTATATATGTATGTATATATGTTACTAAACGCATATTATGCAACTTAATGAAAATTAATTTTCTAAAGATAAATATTTCACTGAAAATGACACATTATATAAGCAAAGTTAATTAAGAAAATATTATAGATAAATACAAACATTTAAAGCGAAAAAAAATGTTTAAAAACTATCTTGAGATTTGAACCCCGGAACTTCGCGTTCGACGTCCGATACGCTAACCATTACACCAACGTAACCGGAAGTTTAAACTTCGCCGATAGGACTTCCGGTCGTGTTGGTGTAATGGTTAGCGCATTGGGCGTGAGATGCTAATTTCCGGGGTTCGAAACCGTCGCTGAGTTAATACATTTTTTTTCGTTTTAACGATGTGTATTTGTTTATAATGTCATCATAACTTACGCTAAATCATCAAAGATGCTTTAATTTAACTTTTTCCTTTTAAATAATACAAAGTATAAAGAAATCATTTAATTTCCATATGTAATGGGTTTTCTTTGTGACATAACAAATGTTACTTATAAATGTATTACATTACTATAATTTCGCCGTTTCCTGTCTATATTTGAAACGATTAAAACCACAAATCATTAACTATAATGAAATATTGTTATTTAACTGGCAGAAATTCCCAGCGTTGCCCGGGGAAATTTGGTTCAAATCCGATTGGAATTCTGGATTATACATGGTATTTAAGAATTCCCTCGGCCGCCGCCGCACAGTGGGACGGATTACTAAAAAGATGGTCATAAATGGGGAAGGTATATATTCTCGCCTAAAGTCAAATAATGAGGCACTATTGAGAGGAAATAATGTAAATAACAAAGTTTGGCGAAATTTTAACGCTTTGAAGCACATTTCATACGTCAAATTTTAAGAAACGCAATATACTTAAATTTATCCAATCGCATTGATATGAAGTTGAAAACTATAATGCAATTGTATTCAGTCGGTACATGTAGCAATATTTTAGCTTCTTACTATTTACCAGTAATGATCTAAAATATATTAAAAACAAAATGCATAACAATTACGAATGTGAATTTTGTTAATAGTGAAAAAGAAATTAGAGTTATTAAAACAGGTAATATCTACATTACAATGCCATCTGTTTAAAAGGTAATGAAAAGATTAATCTAATTTACTTGGTATATTCAAATTGTACTTGCAACATTTTAAAAAATCAAGTGGTTTACAAACCACAGAAGATTACTTAAGAAGACATTGATCTTATAGAACTAGATCGCTATTTACAAAATGTACAAACGTAATTACTGTCATCGTGTTCACAAAGATAAAGTATTAAGAGGACATTGTTCTTAAAGAACTAGGTCGTTACTTACAAAATGTACAAACTTAATTACTGTCATCGTGTTCACAAAGATAAAATGTGTTCAGAAACGCAGGAAATTAATTACTGAAATCGTTTTTACAAAGATAAAATTATTTACATAATATACAAAATTAATTGCTATCACCGTTTTCGGAATTATATAACTTCATTTTGAACCTGTGTAATTCGTTCGACCGTATGATCTAATAAGTCCTCCAATTTTATTTCCGCACTTTTATCTGTAATTGTGATAGAAGAACTAATAGGATATCAACGGTTTTTCGCCTAGTTATTGATATAATGGAGGAGTCGCAAAGAAAAATATTTAGAGCCAAATGTGAACATCTTACCAGACGTATTAAAGAAATTACCAGGCACCCGCAGTCGTCTTCCTCAGCAGTTAAGTTAGTGCTGTCAACCTTTACATACCAGATTAAATTTCTCAATACTAAAGTAGTTTTAATCATTGTTAATTTCTCATTGCTAAAATGAATTTTGAACATTTCTAAAGCGTTAAAAGCATTGTTACTGTTGCAGCGGGAATATATTAGCGCCTTTTCTTGTACCGTAAAAAATCATTTGTCAATAATAGAAAATAAAGATTTTACCGTAGAATTGTATTAATTTCAGCATGTTTGCAGTACGCCGCATTACATAGAAGTTTATTTATAATGAATATAGTTTATAGTTTTCATTTGTTAGTTTTCATACTGTCAACTAATATTGTATGATAAATATCAGCTCAAATTTATAGTGTCGCACCAACGTATATAAAAAAGTAAAATTTTTGCTGGCGCAAATATGCGCAAAATGTTTTTACATTTTCAGAAAATAGAATGCCTAAGCTTTATTACCCAGTATAAAACTTTGTTTAATAAAGCTTAATACTATACTAAAAGTCCTTATGAACAAAATATTTACTTACGTATTTTGAATTTTATGCTTAGTCAAAGGAAATACCTTAAAAAAATACAAATGAACGGGATTAAAGTTTTAAAATGTACAATGAAGTTTTATCATACCTCCAGCAACAGAATCCATATTAAAGTTATGTCACAATATAAGTGTTAAAAGGAATTAACGAAGGCAAACCACAACGATGTGACTCACACGCTATTAGACGCCAAGCAAACGTTACTGTAGGCCACCAATTTTGAAATGATACAATATCAAAAGAATGCGCAAAAGGAGTGTGTTATTACCGATACTTTGTGCGTAGGTCGTTTTAGACTACAATTAGAATAATAAACAGGAAATATCTGACATTTTGATTTTTTCATTTATGACCACCTTTTCCGTAATTTGTCCCACTGTGCGCCGTTTTGAATAAGACGGGCAGAAAGAAACGAAAACCACATATGAATTATTTCTGGGAGCCCTCCTCAATCGTACCAAATTTGATTCATATCAATAGTAGGACTTGGGAAAACACGCGTAGTTTAATGTTTAAATCGACCGCCATTTTGAATGAAGTGGACATAAAAAATACTAAGAAACCAAATTTGGTTGGAATCGATTGTGGGCGTGCATAAAGGAGCCGACAGATAATGGCTTGCCAGTAGCATTAGCATACAAAGTTATTTTGCTTTTCGTACAATTACCTATATAAAACATTTGGGATTAAAAAGCAGCGTACGGCCTTTCTATTTTTGAAGAAAGTATCTATTGAAAGTTTGATTACTCTAACTTTAACGGTGTGGAAATGTATAAATGCACAAATAAACAAACAAACAAACTTTTATAAATATATAGGAGATAGGTATTAAATCCAGAAATACTAAATGTAACTGTAAATGATGCCTTGAAGCAATATTGCATAATTTTCAGGATAGCTCAGCAATTACAATAATTGAGGGGTGTGAGGCAAAAAGATGGTAACCCACAAACTTATCTATTTGTAGTTAGGTTGCGTACAGAAAAGAAAAAACTTCAATTATTATTTTGGAAATTTGTTTATCATTTGTTGTAGTTCATATTTTGTAACTTGCGTTTATTTATGATTTCTCTTACGGGTGCCCCCCCCCCTCCCCCCACCCACAACCCCCCTCCCCTTGGTCTGATTTTTCTCATCTACAAACTTGACCTTATACTTTTATTGAAAGTGACAAATATCAAATTTTAACTTCCTAAGTTAATTTACTCGAGAGTTATCGTCGAAAAATCAAATCGATGCCCTCCCCACCAAACCCCCATTTAAAATTTTTTTGAGACACACCACATAGCCTATATTTTAACCTGGACCACTCTAAAGATACTGTGCAAGTTTCATAAAAATTCGACCAGCCGTTTTTGCGTGATGCGGTAACAAACAAAGAGACAGACAGACAGACAACAATTGTGCAAACCGGTTCAAACGTCTTCTTGTGATGCGAAACATACAAAAAAGTAAAACCCCGACAAAAAAACAAATGTACAGACAGAGGTTACAATTTTATTTATATAGATGAACCAGATTGGGGGCTGGCAAAGAATGGCAAGCGTGCCTAATGTGGCACGCATAGAGATTTTACAAGGCAAGCTAACTCGCATAAATTTCGTCTTTTCATCAAAATGCAAGCTATGCATGAAAGTAATTTAACAGACACGCGTGGTCGGCCACAATTTGAAAATTGCTAAGGCAGGCAGGCAGACAGCGCCAATTTATGGAACATCATTATATTTTTCTGGAGAAAAATTAAACAAGTAGTGAATGTACCTCCTGAAAATTAGGATGTCGAGAGATTCAGAATACGGCTGCCATCCATGGTTCTTAAATGTTAAAATATGCCATACCTCGCTTGGGTTCGACAATACCCCAACGTAATACATATTTCCATTTTAAATTTAACAAGTAATTGCAAATTATTCATCCCTAAGTTGAAACTAAAACAATCTTAGACTATTAATTTTGTTGATGGATGCAATGGGTGCTATGCACCCGGGCGCCAATTTCCCGGGGCGTCTTCCCATCAAGGTATTTGTATCTATATATTATTAGAATTCGACTTGGGAATGTTTCCTCCTTTGTCCGAGTGAAAAGGGAAAGTTGGAGATAATAAAATGACACAAAATTTCCAGGCAAAATTTTTCGATCCCTTGCGATACGCGGTCGCATGACTCAGGGTCGCTAGAACACACATCACTGGCGACCGAAAATGGGTTCACCGTATGATAGGGTGACCAGATGCTTTTGGTAAAAACCGGGACGAAACAAGTTTTAAAAGAGAAAAAGCGGGACATTTTCTAAAAAAACCGGGACAATGGGTATTTTGATTTTTTTTCTTAAATATTCTAAAAATCAAATAAATATGTTTACAAAATAATATGTAAAGTACAATTTATTGAAATAACAACTTACATATTTCGTGATTATTTAAGCAGTATTACAATAAAACATATTAGGTCAAAATGGTGTTTTCAATCATATTTTAAAGTACTTCTGCCTGCCTTGATCAAATTTTCATCATTTTTAATCATGTCATAAAAACTATTACAGGTCATATTAAAGTTGAATTTACACATCATTATGGAATTGATCATTTTTATATCCAAGCGGTTTCGTTCATCAGACAATTGAATGTCTATTTGTGAAAATATTCTTTCCACACTTCCATTGTGTGCCAGAATGGCAAACAGAAAGTTCGTAGTTTCTCAATTTCTGAGGTGTTCTAGAAATTCAAATTTTGAAGAAAAAAAATGACCACCGGCCGTAGCAAGATCTATTAAGCCACTCATCATTCTTTTCTTTCAACTCTTTTGAAATCAAATATTTAAGCAATTAAAATTGATTAAATAATAAACTTTCGTCAACTTTAAAGTCCAAATCAATAACATTTTTACACATACTTTGCACTTCTTCCCAAACTGGGGAACTTTTTAATAGCATCCATTCCATATACTTCAATTTCAGTAAGGGTTCAACCCATTTTTACTTTCTCATACAAAGTATTGAGAAAGTATTTTTATCGCGAAAACATTCGACCTCGAAATTTTTACGGAAATATACGTCCGAAAATGTGGTTTTTTCAATGCCGTCTGTCTGTATGTTACTGGCTCTGGAGCCTAAACGGTATTGCGAAAACGAATGAAATCTCGTACATAGGCATTGTATCATACTGAGCAGAGTATATGTAGAAATGGATGACATTTCTCAATAATTAAAGATAGTTTATCCTACGCATTTTTAACAACAATTCGATTTTCTCAAAAACGGCCGTAACGATTTTGATCAAATTTCGAACAGGTAATTTAGTCTACGTCTTCAATAATACTGTATAGTTCATATTTCTCAAAAAATGAATATAAGGCTAGTTTATTCTAGGCAACTTGAACAATAATTCGATTTTCTCAAAAACCGCTAGAACGGTTTTGATCAAATTTCGCACATTTACTTGAGTATACGTCTGCAATATTGCTACGTATTTCATTTTTCTCAATGAATGAATATAAGGCTAGTTTATTCTTGGGCAACGTTAACAAAAATTGGATTTCTAAAAACCGGCTGATACGATTTTCATTTTCTAAAGATAACTAATCGACGCATTATTATATGAGAATGTTTGTACAATGTATGTTGTACCGATTTTTACTTTCTCATACGAAGTATCGAGAAAGTATTGTTATCGTGAAAAAATTCGACCTCGAGATTTTTACGGAAATATACGTTTTAGGTGTCGCTGAATCCGAAAAAGTGGTTTTCGCAATGCCGTCTGTCTGTCTGTTACTGGCTCTGGAGCCTAGACGGTAGAGAGAAAATGAATGAAATCTCGTACTTAGGCATTTTTTCATACTGAGCATATGTAGAAATGGTTGACATTGCTCAAGAATTAAGAGTAGTTTATTCTACGCATTTTTACAACAATTCGATTTTCTCAAAAACGGCTGTAACGATTTTAATCAAATTTCGTTCAGTTACTTGAGTTTACGTCTTCAATAATACTGTATAGTTCATATTTATCAAAAGATGAATATAAGGCTAGTTTATTCTAGGCAGCTTTAACAATCATTCGATTTTCTCAAAAACAGCTCCAACGATTTTGATCAAATTTCATACAGTTACTTGAGTTTACGTCTTCAATAATACTGTATAGTTCACATTTCTCAAAAAATGAATATAAGGCTAGTTTATTCTAGGCAATTTTAAAAACAATTCGATTTTCTCAAAAACTGCTATAAAGATTATGATCAAATTTCTATTTCTCAACACGACATTCTATTTAAGATAAATGGAGTAATTAAATTGTTGCAGAGTCCATTCGTGAATATGAAAGCTTCACTAAACTCTTTTGAGCAGATTCAGCAATATTTCGGAGCTTGTAGGTCAGAAATAGGGTTAAATTAATTAATTATAGATGCTCGAGAACTGGCAACAGAACTAGAGGCTGAATCAAAATTTATGCAGGCGACCGATTTTCTGCCACGAAGAAAGAACCCCAATTTTGAATCTGCACAGGTTGTTGCAAGTTTTATAATCCCCAAGATTATTTCCGAGTAATTTTTTTTATCTTGTATTGGATCAAACAATTGCTTCGATAAAGAAGAGGTTTCAGCGACTCAAAAACCACAGTGAATATTTTAGTTTCTTATATAACTTGAGTGAACTGAAAATCATGGATAAGGGAATTCGTATTTTCTTAGAATCAGCTGTTAGTGAAATACCGTGAGTCTTTGATTTTCCAGCACTTAAATGCAAATTCTTTTTATAAAATACTATTTGGAATATCGAGTTTGGTTTTCAAAATAATTTCGTATAAACGGGAATAAAAAAAACTACTGCATATACCATCGGTATTACAAGAAAAAAAACCGGGGCATTGATGCGTCCCGAAAAAAAATCGGGACACCAGGACAAAATTCTGAAAACCGGGACAAATCGGGGGAAACCTACCGAAGGACTCGCCAAGGGGGGGGAGGGGGGGCGCTACTCTGCTAATTGCTATCCCGACCTTAGCGAGGAGCTCTAGCTGAGTCGGCAATCCTTTCGTAAAGTATGTACCATCGACCTTTACCACAAATCCTTTCGCTGGAAGAATACCAGGTGCCTACCCTTTTTCTCCCACTTACCGAGTGCCTACCCTTTTTCTCCCACTTACGGAGTCTTGGAAATCCCAAATCTTTTTACTTTCTCAAATACAAAGTATATTGAGAAAGTATTGTAATCGCGAAAAAATTCGACCTCGAGATTTTTACGGAAATATCCGTTTTAGGTGTAACTGAGTCCGAAAAAGTGGTTTACGCAATGCCATCTGTCTGTTACTGGCTCTAGAGCTTAAACGGTAGAGGGAAAATGAATTAAAATCTCGTACTTAGGCATTTTATCGTACTGAATATATGTAGAAATGGTTGGCATTGCTCAATAATTAAGGAAAGTTTATTTACGCATTTTTAACAATAATTTGATTTTCTCAAAAACGGCTCTAACGATTTTGATCAAATCTCGTGCAGTTAATTGAGTTTACGTCTTCAATAATACCAAATAGTTCATATTTATCAATGAATGAATATAAATCTAGTTTATTCTATCAACTTGAACAATAATTTGTTTTTCTCAAAAACGACTCCAAAGATTTTGATCAATTTTCGTACAGTTACTTGAGTATACGTCTGAAATATTACTACGTATTTCATTTTTCTCAAGTTTATTCTTGAGCAACTTTAACAAAAATTGGATTTTCTAAAAACCGGCTGATACGATTTTCATTTTCTAAAGATAACTAAACGACAAATTAATATATGAGAAAGTTTGTACAATGTATGTTGTACCGATTTTTTAAATCGGTTTGGTATAGCTTTTCCGAAAACTAGCTTTCCTTACTCCTTCACGATATCCCACCTACGTTAACGTTCATATTCGTTTCTAAATAGTATCAAATTCAAATATCAAAAAAAATTCTCCAAATAATGAGAGAATTATTGACATCTGCTTCTTCATAGGATTTTAAAGTATCTTAAAATGAAAATACGAAGTTGGGACTTTGATGAAAGAATGCATAAATAATTAAAATTTTGTTTTCTTATTGTCAGAATAAATATCAAATCTAATTTGGCTTGTTAATGGAAAAAAATATGGGAATTTTTGATTGATCATTAAGGTAAGGGGACTGAGTATTGAATTATAATCATATATGTGGCGAGTTTTATAATTTTCCTTCAAGCAGATATTAAATGATATGTTTATATTAATAACTAGCTGAAAATACCCAGCGATGCCCGGGTTATGCCAGACGTTTTTGGCGAATAAAATTATGTATTATATGGTAATACAATCATTTCACCTTTTGCGCATTTTTTTACCAAAGGATGAAGGCATTATAAATTAGAAAAATATGTTTTGATATTTATTTCTAAGCTTGCTTGTAAACGTGTATTTCCGTTGAAATCTCGATTTTGAATTTTTTCATGAAAACAATACTTTCTCTATACTACGTATATTGGAGAAAGTAAAAACTAATTCTGAGATATCTCTGATACCTATGAATTGGGCCGGGAGGGTCCACGGAGGTCCGGAGAGAACCTGAGCATACGTGAGAGTAATAGGATTTCGAGTTTAACAATGTAATCGGTTGGCAAGGCAATTTCACGTTAAAAACGCTAAATTTTGTCAAAATATGATATTAAAACGTTAAATTGGAACGATTTAGATTCGAAAGCGATAAAAGACGATAAGAATAAGAAACTGCATTTATTTTTCTTTAAAACAGTCTAAGTCCGAAAATCATAGGTCAAACATGTGAATTTTAATAAGCAAAATAAAATAAGGTTGCAGGTCGAAATATCGATTTTCCATGTTATCTTATGAGGAATTGAAATCATTCTCGGGAATCGAACCAGGGTCGGTTTTTTTCGTAAATGGCTTCTACTTTAAGAACCGAACATTCCTACCAAATGTCAATCTTCTAGCTACTAGGAAAGTTTGTTAAAAGTAGCATTACAGAGTTCCGATTTCCAACATGACGACAATGAAGACGACGACGAAGTCAATTTTATATATTAGACTAGCAGAAGTACCCGGCATTCCACGGGTTTTTATGTAATATAAAAGTAATAAAATCAATTTTAAATTAAGACCTATTAAGACATCAACGGGCACGGGATTGATAGCCCTTTGTCCTTTATTCATCTTCCTCTTTGATGTTAGATAGTATATAATCTTATTTGTTAATAAATAGCTTATGTAGTCAATTTTGGGAAGCGTGCAGAAGTTATGTATAAAATCTTATTACAGACACACAATTTTTTTAGGAAAAGTCACACCAACCAACGAATAATCTCCTAAAGCTCAATGTATCTGATGATGGCAACTGATGCTTTCTATTCAGTTGCTAAATAAACAACCAACAATCACAAAATACCGTGTCATAGTGATGAGTAAATATTGATTATGCGGAATACGAGTTTGTATGTCAACATAATAACAGGAGAAACTAAATAAGAGTACCTATTATTACTCTAAATAGATATAAAATTATTGAGCTTAATTGTGTTTTCCATCGTAATTAATTGAATAATAGATTGAGATATTTGATCGAATCGATTTTAAATAATGTAGTAAAATGTTTTACTTTTCTAATGTAATTAATTACGTGAATGTATCGGTAGTGTTTACATTTTACCCATGGAACCGCAGACACGAATTCTTAATTTTAGTTCAGAAGACATAATAAAGTTCAACAAAAGTATTATTCAAATAAAATCTTTTGAAATTCACTACGTTACGTGTTCAAAATGTTAATCTAATTTAGTTCTCGTATTAAAATAACAATTATTCAAGAGTGAACCTTATTTCCAATTGATAAAACTCTTTTAATTCAAAACGATATTATATATTACAAAAAAGTATCTAATTATTATTGAAATGCAAAATGGATGAGCATAGGAAAAAACTTGCGTGTTAGCATGAAATACTCAATTCTGTTTTTATTGATAAATTGTTTCCATGATAAACAAACACCTTAACGACCCGTGTTTTTAAATAAAATCAACATAAAACAAAACACAAAAACTTTAACGTGGTAATTGAATTATATATCTTAAATAATTTTCACTTAAACAAAATATGAAATAAAATAAGACAAAAGGCATATAAAAACAATTTAACTTATATCCAAACATACCTATAATGCGAATGACACGATTACAGAAAAAGAAACAGTTCACTAATGTTTATTCGCAGAATCAACCTGTGTATAGAAGACCATAGATAATGAACGAAAAACATACAATCAAATCAGAAGGTATTAAATGAGTATTTCATCAACTATTTCTACGTTTACGATATGTTTATAGTTCAAACGTAATTTGTTTACATCGGTTGCTAAGTATATCCAAATGCTGAGCAATAATGAAAATAAGATTTTCCCTTCAATTCGTCTTATTTGATCTGTAAGCCCCTCTTTAAAAAAATTATTCCAAAAGAGGAGATAATTTACCACAAAAAAGTCTGCGAGAGCATATGTCTGCGATATATATGTAAGGAGTTAAAAAATTCGAGAAATTTACAAAAAAAATTTAAATGGAAATCCCATATAAACAAAAAAATTTTATTATAATTAAATAGTACACCGAATCGCTTTGAAAACCTTACTACACCACTGTACACATGATAACGGTTAATATGACACCTTCCTCTTTTTTCTGCGTGTTGTAGTTTCTGAGCCTTAGTAGAACATACATAGAAACACCTTACTTTATAGATATGTATAGATAGATTATGCAAGTAATTTTTTCAATCAATTCGTTATGGGATACATCAACAGGAATACATCAGCTTGTCTCCACTCTCTTATCTATGAAAAAAGTCGTATTTGATCATACCACGAAATTTCGATAGTAGGGAGGCGCCACAGAGATATCTAGCACCCGGGCGCGAAACACCCTAGGTGCGGCCCTGGATGCGAGTCAAACATTTAACAAAATTACGGCATATCCTTAATCTTTCGAGTTTCCCGTTTTATTTTTCCATTCCCAATTTTAAATAATAACTGACTAATCACTGCCCCCCTAACCACCGTCCAGTTTGCTAGTAACTTGAGCCCGTAGTAGAAGAAATAAGGAAAGAGCTGCTAAAGCAGGTAGCGAATGGCAGTTAAAAAATTGTTTACACAGAATGTTCAAACTTGAGTATTCTAATATGATGGGTCTGAAATAATAACATAAAAATAATTTAATATAATTAGGTGTAAGAATTTTTAAAACGAAACGATTATCAAAAAGGGAAATTTAAATTGAATTTTTATCCTATTTTCTGGGCACTAGAACCTCCATAAGAAAACATGCACAGCGAGACAAAATAGTGAATCGATTGGCGAAAAAACAAATCCTCTAGTTGCTTTCGTTTAGGAAGAATTTGCGTGTCAGGCAGACATACAGGCGAACAGGTGTGCCTCTACAAGTGAACGTACACAACGAGACGGAATATTATATGAACTGCCTAAAAAACCAATTCTCTGGCTGCTTTCGTGTAGGAGAAGTTCGCTTGACAGAAACGGACAAATCAAACTCATAAGTCTAATCACTCAATATACATAAACTGTAGCGGAAGCAGTGGCGTGAATTATAATGAGCAAAATATACCTCTTCCAGATCAATAAAAATATTGCTGGAAAATAGGCAGGCCGAGTTAATAAGGTCGTCACTTCATCACTTTTCTGCGGTTTTTCAAAAAAAAATCTGCTTATGTGTTTGTCTGTCTGTCTGACTTCTCACAAAAGAAAGCAGCTGAAGACTCCGTTTTTTCGCCAATCGATTCATCATTCTTTGTCCTAAGCGCTTTCTTGGTTTGTTCGGCTATTTTTTCTAACCACCATTTTGCTTCCAAAGGAATCTATGACATAATCGAAAATTCATTTCAGCGAAACTGTGTTATGCTAACTTGATTTTTTCTTTTCTTTTACACCCCAACAGGTTGCACGGTGTCATACAAGAACCAAAACTACACCGACAGTGATTTTAAATTTGCCACCATATTGCACGCCAAGGACACGGGACTAGTTGGAGAGGTCATCGATGTGTTTGAATCTTTCTACGTTAGCAGTAATTACCTTCACAATTTTTCTTTGTTCTCGTCTTATTCTAAAAGTATCAAACGTGAAACCAAGATTACCTTGCATTACAGTCCACCGGAAGTTCTTCCATATATGTTAAAATTCCCTCGTTTTTGACCAACACAACTTATTTACGCATCACTTTGAATTTAGTTCACACCTATGTAATCTATCAGTCGATCGAAAATATCCATTCCTAAATTCCATTTTCTAAAAATTCTAAAATGTGGATTGGAGAGGGAGGAGAATAATAACGCCTTGAGCAAGACAAGTGATGCCAAGGACATTTTCGTCCCTTATGCTACTGACTGCGTTTTCCTATTTGCAAGAAAAATATGTCATGGGAATTGATATATTTATATGACGCGATAAAATTTGTATACAAGGTACAGTAAAAAAAAGTTCCCGGAATGACCGTCAGAGTGCGCTACAAGCGATTGACCACAGCTCACGCATTAATTATCATCAAGTAGGTACTAATCTTTTGCTATACAGAGATGCAAAATTCCACTCTTATTGTATAGTTAATTTTCTTTGTAATAAGCTGTGGAGTATTATCGGTTTTAGTGCAATTTCGATGCCGGAATGTTGTGCTTAGTTAATTTATTGTGGGGATAATTAAAATAAGTTAAGCGCATCCTTCCTCAAAATATATTCCCTCTGCCTCAATGCATTTATGCCAGTGTTCTTAAAGCTGCTGGAAGCAATCCTGGAACACTTCTTTTGGGTTGGTAGGCAGTACTTCCCGTGTTGCTGTGACGACTTCTCCGTCACTACCAATGATAACTTCAAAATTGCACGAACACGAACAATACTCCATAGCCTATAACAAAGAAAAACTATGATAAGTATGGGTTTTGTCTCTTTCTATAGCAAAAGGTTAGTGATTGATAATAATGTGCACGTGATCTGTTGTCAGTCGCTCGTAGTGCACTCAGACGAACAGTCCGGATACTTTTTTATTGTTCCACGTAATTTTTCATGTGTGCATCTCTTTACGGCTCTCAGCCAGTCCGCCCAGATCATCACCTCTCCTCAAGCATCTCACTCTTCTCACATTTAGCTGACCGTTCACGGTCGACTATCTTCCATCCCTACTTTCTATCACTTCTAAAATTTTTCCCAATCCCTAATAATCTCCATCCTTCCTCAATGAGAGCGTCGAGCATCATCTATCCCCCTCTGCACTTCTCTCTTCCGGGAGAAAGTTTAGTTCCTCAAGCTTATGCACTCATGGGCGTTCACAGGAGGACGGTTTCTTCCTGTAATTTCAGGAGAAATTATAAAAAAATTGCATGAAAAGTTCTCCGGCCCTTTCATCTTGACGTCTCTATAAATAATATAACACTGCAGTTATGCTGTATCCAGCAAATATTGAAGGGAACAACAAGACACTATATAGTTTTTTAAAAATTATCAACCTCGTCTTGTGGCTAAGATCAGAAATCAGAATTTTCCAAGGCCCTAAAATTATTGTGAAAACCAAGTACACGTTTTAGATGTAAATAGTAGATTCTAGAATCTACTATTAGTGAATTGCTGCTGATGACCGCTGCCCTATAGCCAAAATGCGTATCCGGTTTTCACAACCATTTTATGGCATTGGGAAATTTTGCTTTAACAAGATATTGTATAACTAGAATAATATCCACATATGTCTCTCCTATGTTATAATACATTTCCGTATTTTTCTTAGGTATAGTTTACCATGATGATACATCCTACATAAATGTTGAGCAAAAAGACAACAAAATCACTGTAAGCTATGGAACTAATTTTCCTGATTATGAGGAGAAAGAGGTAATATGTAACGTATTTTATAGTTACAGCTATCTGAATTAAAATATATATACAGATGTAGACTTACAACGTCTACACTATATTAATGCACACATTGTAAAATTTTCAAATTTATTGTGTTTATAGAAACATTAAAATGCACTTCTGATCACTAGTCAGGTTTTGTATTTATCGGTGCGATTCCTGGGGTAATTTTGAACGTAAATGTATATGAATTCCAGCAAAATCCACCTGTATTGCGGCATAAAGTTATAAGGTTAGTTTATGATTCGGTATATACAAAATAAAAGACAAACTGTTTGATCTCAAAAGACTTTTCAGTGTGACCATTCACAATTTTATATGTCATTTTTGCAGCTGTGATACTGTGGACTATTAGTGGTTTATATAATTACTGTAGACCAGTATTTCTCAAACATTTTAAGCCACAGATGTTCTGAAATTTTCATTGATTGTCTTGTTATTTACTCTGAAGTATTAATCAGAGTCGTGCACGAGATCAAACAAGTTATATGTGAAAAAAATGGTACAACATACATTGTACAAACTTTCTCATATACTAATGCATCGTTTAGTTATCGTTAGAAAATGAAAATCGTATGAGCCTGTTTTTAGAAAATCCAAGTTTTCTTAAAGTTGCCCAAGAATAAACTAGCCTTATATTCATTTTTTGTTAAATATGAATTATATAGTATTACTGCAGACTTATACTCAAGTAACTGTATGAAATTTGATCAAAATCATTACAGCCATTTCTGAGAAAATCAAATTATTGTTAAAGTTGCCTAGAATAACCTACCCTTATAATTATTTTTTGAGAAATATGATCTATGCAATATTATTGAAGACGTAAACACAAGTAACTGCACGAGATTTGATCAAAATCGTTACAGCCGTTTTTGAGAAAATCAAATTTTTGTTAAAAATGCGTAGAATAAACTTCCCTTAATTATTGAGCAATGTCAACCATTTCTTCATATACTCTGCTCTGTATGATAAAATGCCTAAGTACGAGATTTCATTCATTTTCACTCTACCGTTTAGGCTCTAGAGCCAGTAACAGACAGACAGACGGCATTGCGAAAATCACTTTTTCGGATTCAGCGACACCTACAACATATATTTCCGTAAAAATCTCGAGGTCGAATTTTTTCGTGATAACAATACCTTCTCAATATACTTCGTATATGAGAAAGTAAAAGAAGAGCATTTTCTACCCAACTCGCGGATCCCCGGTTGAGAAACATTGCTTTAAGTGATTAAGTTTAATGATTAAAGAGTCAAAGTAGGAGTGAAAAAGAATTATTACCACCTAATTCAATATTACTCATGATTACAATTTCTGTTGAAGAAATCAATGTAAATTTCTCAAAGATAACCTACTCCTATAGCACAGATTTATAAAATCTAGAAGGATTCTAAAACCAGCAACTAATTCACACCAGGAATGGCATAGTTCAGAGAGAAACCAAAGCCTTTTCGAATTATCCACCAATTAGTTCGGATTCTAAAAAATGCCAATTTTCATATCTATAAAAACGAGAAATTTAATTATTAACCAAATTAGAATCCAAGATATTTATTTTAGTGATATGTTTTCTCATCATAATTTTGCTTGGTTTGTTTTTTGATGTGTACCCATATTTTAATCAAATATAAGGGAATTATTTTTAATAGCCTGCAAAACTGAAAAAATGTATCTTATTTTCCTTCCAATAAGATGCACTTTCCGGGAAAAAAAATATTAGCCAAAAACTGGCCAGTGTATTATTGGCCAAAGGTGCCCGAATATCCCGTGAAAACCGCTTAAGAATGGATTAGTTCTAACGATAGTCGTAGTAGGAGAAACAGTGTCGTTCACTCTAAGAAGGTTGTAAAGTGCAAAATTGCTCTCTTAGTGGAAATGTTTCAAATGGATTTTCTGACATAGTAAGGAAGCACCCGGGGAAAGAGTTAGGAACACCGACCAAAACCTTAACAGTTATTAAAATAATTAATTAATTAAATGACAGAAACATTACACTTATTATATATAAAAATAAAAATTCAAGAACAATATTTTTCCAAATATTTATAATGAAATGTCGACTCGTGACACTTCTGTTTGTGCGAATTCTCTTCGTCGCCTGACTATCACCCACTAACCCCCCCCCCCCCCCTTCTCTCTGCTACGGCGTATATGGAACTAAAGCCATAATCTGAAGAAGTCGACACTTAGTGATATTCCAAAAATCGGTACAACATACATTGTACAAACTTTCTCATATGCTAATGCGTCGTTTAGTTATCTTTAGAAAATGAAAGTCGTATGAGCCTGTTTTTAGAAAATCCAATTTTTGTTAAAGTTGCCCAAGAATAAACTAGCCTTATGTACATTCATTGAGAAAAATGAAATATGTAGTATTATTGTAGACTAGCAGAAATTCCCAGCATTGCCCAAGGGATTTGTTTCAAATCCGATAGGAATTCTGGATGATACATGGTATTTAAGAATTCACTCAGCCATGGTGTTGAATACAATGGGCAGAGAGAAACGAAAACCACGTATGAATTATTTCCGGGAGCCCTTCACAGTCGTACCAAATTTGCTTCAAATCTACTTGGAAAAATACACGTGGTTTAATCAGTACCCGCCCTCCAATTACGGATAAGGATGTAGTCCTTCCCAACTTTCCCACTGTGTGTAAGATGTAGAAAATAAGCTAAAATCAGCAAATTCAGGAAAATCTGAAAAATCAGGAAAGTCATGAAAATCAGGAAATTCAGGAAAAACAGAAAAATCAGGAAAATCAGGTAAATCAGGAAATTCAATAAATTCAGAAAAAATCAGGGTTTCCGTGAATTTTATGATTTTCCTTATTTTCGTGATTTTCCTGAATTTCCTGATTTTCCTGAATTTTCTCATTTTCCTGAATTTCAGGAATTTTCTGATTTTCCTGAATTTTCTGAATTTCCTGATTTTCCTGATTTTCCCGAATTTCCTGATTTCCCTGAATTTTCTGATTTTCCTTATTTTCCTGAATTTTCTGAATTTCCTGATTTTCCCGAATTTCCTGATTTCCCTGAATTTTCTGATTTTCCTTATTTTCCTGAATTTTCTGATTTTGCTGAATTTCCTGTATTTTCTGATTTCCTGAATTTCCTGATTATCCCGAATTTCCTAATTTTCCTGAATTTCCCGATTTTTCTGATAATTTCCTACATCTTTTTATCAAACAATTTAATAAGGAAAATCAGATAAATGAGGAAATCAGGTAAATCAGGAAAATCTGCAAATTCAGGAAATTCAGCAAAATCAGGAAAATCAGAAAATTCAGGAAAATCAGAAATTTCCTGATTTTCCTGAATTTCCTGATTTTTCTGATAATTTTCTACATCTTTTTATCAAACAATTTAATAAAAAAATCAGGAAATTCAGGAGAATCAGGAAATTTTGGAATATCAGGAAATTCAGGAATTTCAGGTAAATCAGCAAAATCGGGAAATTCTGGAAAATCAGGTAAATCAGGAAAACCAGGAAAATCCGGAAATTCAGAAAAATCAAGAAATTCTGGAAAATCAGGTAAATCAGCTAAATCAGGTAAATCAGAAAAATAAGGAAATTCAGGAAAATCAAAAATTAGGTAAATCAGGAAAGTCAGGAAAATCAGAAAATTCAGGAAAATCAGGAATATCAGGAAAATCAGGTGAATCAGGAAATTCAGGAAAATCAGGAAATTCAGAAAAATCAGGATATCCATGAATTTCCTGATTTTCCTGAACTTCCAGATTTAACTGATTTATCTGATTTTACAAACATTCCTGAATTTCTAGATTTTCCTGAATTTTCGGATTTTCCTGAATTACCTGATTTTTCTGATTACATGATTTTCCTGAATTTTCTGATTTTCCTTAATTTCCGGATTTTCCTGAATTTCCTGATTTCCCTAAATTTTCTGATTTTTCTAAATTTCTGAATTTCCTGATTTTGGTGAATTTCCTGAATTTTCTGATTTTCCTGAATTTCCTGATTATCCCGAATTTCCTAATTTTCCTGATTTTCCCGATCTTCCTGAATTTCATGATTTTCCAGATTTTCCTGAATTTTCTGATTTTTCTCATAATTTCCTACATCTTTTTATCAAAAAATTTAATAAGGAAAATCAGGAAAATTAGGTAAATCAGGAAAAACAGGAAAGTCAGGTAAATCGGAAAAATCAGGAAAATCAGCAAAATCAGGAAATTCAGGAAAATCATGGAATTCAAGAAAATCAGGTAAATCAGGATAGTCAAAAAATTCAGGAAAATCAGGAAATTCAGGAAAATAGAAAATTCGGGAAAATCAGGAAATTCAGGAAAATCAGGAAATTCAGGAATTTCAGAAAAATCAGGATATCCATGAAGTTCCTGATTTTCCTGAATTTTCTGATTTTCCTGAACTTCCTGATTTTCCTGAATTTTCAGATATTCCTGATTTACCTGATTTTCCTGATATACCTTAATTTGCTGAATTACCTGATTTTCCTGATGTTGCTGAATTTCCTGATTTTTCTTAGTTTCCTGATATTCCTGATTTTCCTGAATTTCCTGATTTTCTTCATTTCCCTGAATTTCCTGATTTCCCCCATTTTCCTGAATTTCCTGATTTCCCTGAATTTTCTGATTATCCTGAATTTTCTGAATTTCCTGATTTTGCTGAATTTTCAGATTTTCCTGAATTTCCTGATCATCCTGAATTACCTAATTTTCCTGAATTTTCTTATTTTCATGATTTTTCTCATCTTCCTTATTTTCCTTATTAAATTTTTGATAAAAAGATGTAAGATATTATCAGGAAAATCAGGAAATTCAGGAAATTCAGGAAAATCAGGATAATCAGGAATATCAGGAAACATCAGGAAACTCAGAAAAATCAGGAAATTCAGAAAAATCAGAAAATTCAGGAAATCCAGGGAATTCAGAAAATCAGGAAATTCAGCAAAATCAGGTAATTCAGCAAAATAAGGTATACAGTGGAACCTCGCTTAATGAGCATAATTCGTTCCAGAATCTTACTCGTAACACGAAACACTCGTTAAGCGAAACAGTTTTTCCCATACAAATTAATGTAAAATACGATAATGCGTTCCATGCCCAAAAAATACTCAAAATATTTTATGTATAACGTTTATTCAAAGAAAATTATATATACATTGTTAAGGAGCGTGATTCATCTTCATCTTTTCTTCTATCGCGGAATGAACGAACCTGGAATGGGAATTCGATTTGTAGAAGACAAAAAAAAATCGAAATAATTAATTTACTACATACCTAATTCTTTTTTACTAGAAAGCTGTCTAGAGACATTTGTTTTTGCCGACGCTTCAGAATTTGGTGGAAATGCGACACAGCATTATCATTAAATAAATTAGTAGCGCGCATAGCCACTGCCTTATTAGGGTGATGCTTCTCAATGTACGATGCAACAGTTTCCCATGCTTTCAGCATTTCTCTTATTGCGCCAGAAGATTGTTGGTTTGCTGTTACCTCCTCCTCCTCCTCGGACAAACTCTCCTCCACAACTTCTTGCTGTGAAACACAATGTAACTCCATAAGCTCTTCGGTGGTCAGCTCTTGGCTGTGCTCTTCCACAAGCTCATCGATATCTTTGTTATCCACCTCCAGTCCCATGATCTTGGCCAAAGACACAATCTCGTTGACTACAGGCTCCACAGGTACTGTCTCAAACCCCTCAAAGTCACATTCGACAACGCTCTCTGGCCAAAGCTTCTTCCAAGCAGAAGTGAGGGTTCTCTTGGTAACCCCTTCCCACGCCTTTTCGATCATCTTGAGGCAGGCAACGATGTGGAAGTGATATTTCCAAAACTCTCTGAGAGTGAGATTAGTCCCTTCAGTCACCTCAAAACAACGCTCGAAGAGCGCTTTAGTGTAGAGCTTCTTAAAGTTAGAAATAACCTGCTGGTCCATAGGCTGGAGTAACGGAGTGGTGCTGGCCCTATATAGAGCCCCCCGCACCGCTCTGTCCGACCCCCCTCGCCTTCCGACCCTCGCTGTTGCAGGCGCACAATCCGGGACTTCCCCTCCCCTCGTCACTCGTTATGCGAAACGTCCCTCGTTCAGCAAATCATTTTTTTACAATTTATTTTGCTCGTTATGCGAATTACTCGTTATGAGAGGTGCTCGTTAAGCGAGGTTCCACTGTATCAGGAAAATCAGGTAAATCAGGAAAAACAGGAAAGTAATTAACCATTACCTTGAGATCAGCGATTTCAATTGCGGGTGCCCCCCTCCCCCCAGAACCCCACTCCCCTTGGTCTGATTTTGCTTATCTATAAACTTGATCTTATACTTGTATTGAAAGTGGCAAATATCAAATTTGAACTTCCTAAGTTAATTCACAGGAGAGTTATCGTCGAAAAACCAAATCGGTGCCACCCCCAAACCCTCACTTAAAATTTTTTTTGAGATACACAATATAGCCTATATTTTAAGTTGTACCAGTCTAAAGATACACTGCAAGTTTCATAAAAATTTGACAAGCTGTTTTTGCGTGATGCGGTAACAAACAAACTGACAGACACAACAATTATGCAAACCGGTTCACACGCCTTCTTGTGATGCAAAACACACAAAAAAAGTAAAACCCCGACAAAAAAACAAATGTACAGACCGAGGTTACAATTTTATTTATATAGATGTGTACTCAAGTAACTGTACGAAATTTGATCAAATTCGTTCGAGCCGTTTTTGAGAAAATCGAATTGTTGTTAAAGTTGCCTAGAATAAACTAGCTTTATATTCATTTTTTGATAAATATGAACTATACAGTATTATTGAAGACGTAAACTCAAGTAACTGAACAAAATTTTATTAAAATCGTTACAGCCGTTTTTGAGAACATCGGATTGTTGTTAAAAATGCGTAGAATAAACTACTCTTAATTCTTGAGCAATGTCAGCCATTTCTACATATGCTCAGTATGAAAAAATGCCTAAGTACAAGATTTCATTCATTTTCTCTCTACCGTCTAGGCTCCAGAGCCAGTAACAGACAGACAGACGGCAATGCCAAAACCACTTTTTCGGATTCAGCGTCACCTAAAACGTATATTTCCGTAAAAATCTCGAGGTCGAATTTTTTCACGATAACAATACTTTCTCGATACTTCTTATGAGAAAGTAAAAAGGAACACTTGGTAGGCAAGTCAAAAGAAAAATGATTTAAGTTTTGAAAACTAGGAAACACTTTCAGTGGGCCACATAATATTGCTTAGTGGGCTGCATCCGGCCAGCGGGCTGATGGTTGAGCACCCCTTATAGGGTGGGTCGAAAAAAATTTTATGCGAAATGTGAAAACATATAGGGCTAAAAAGTTGCATTACCTGAAAATTATTAAGCAGAAAAAATTGTAGCCCCGTAAATTATTTTTTCACTGGAGCACTGGCCTTGAAAATCACGGAATAATGATAAAAAGTCAGTCAAAAAAAATTTTTTTCGAAAAATTTTTTTTTGCAAAATTTATAAACACATAGGGCTAAAAAGTTTCATTATCTGTAAGTTATTAAGCAGAAAATATTTTAGCCCCGTAAATTAATTTTTCACCGGGGCGCAAAGGCCTTGAAAATTACGCAATAATGAGAAAATTTCTAACAACAGTACTTTTATTTACTCAGTGCAAAACATTTAGTGGCTGTGTTATTTTGAATCCTTGTCATTGTCGTTTGTGTCCTAAGTGGACGCGGATGTTTAGTGTGGGTGGCTGTGGTCATTTATCGATAGTCGGGAATGGCGTAAAGTCGAGAAAGTTGTCGTCTTCTGCATTAGTAGCATTGGAGTAGCAGGTAGTTTCGGACGGCTGTTGAGCAAAGTGGGAGGAAGAGGAAACTGACAGTAAATGCTGCCTTTTCGTACTAAATCAAGAATGGCAAAATATTCAGTAACAGCAAGGAGGAAGACTGCAACAGAAGCAGAAGATATTTTTGGGACACCAAAAGATCTTGATTTCAGAGTCCTCCCAACTTACCAGTATGTGATGAGGTGTTATTTATTCACACGCCTACAACTGAAGAGCGACGGAAGCAAAGACCCTGCCACAAGTTTGGTTTCCAAAGAGGTTGCCAACAAGATTGAGGAAGTATGGAAACGAGCATCGATTCATGTAGTTTCTTTGTTTCGAATAACCACCATGATTAGCAACTACCACAGTAAAGTGAAGAATATTTTCAAAGTTGGAGAAAAAAGTAAGAGTGAAAAACTTAATAGGAGGGGCGCACTTAAAGTTTCTAGAATTCCATATTCGAAACAATAGAATAACAATGCCGTTATTATTTTGTTTATCTCCAACTGTTTTTATTGTAAACACCTTTGTTTGTGATAATTTAGAGTCTTTAGTTTATTTTTAATTCGACTAAAGTTTGTGAGTCACAAAGAAAAATGGATTTGAATAGGAAGCATTTTCGCGCCATGATTTATTATGATTTTAAATCACTCCTCACTCCAAAGCAATGTGAAGAAAGACTCCGAAATGCTTTTGGTGAGATAGCCCTATCATCTGCCACGATATACAACTGGTTCAACGAATTCAAAAGAGATCGTTGTTATCTGAGCGACGAATTTCGTGAAGGTCGTCCAATCTCCGCTGTCACCGATGAAAATGTTGCTGCTGTTCGCGCCATGATAGAAGAAGACAATCAAACGACCTACCAATTTATTCAAGGAAGGTTAGGGATTGGTATGAGTCAGATAAAACTAATTTTGCACGAGCATCTAAATGTCGAAAAACTTTTTTATCACTGGGTGCCGCACAGTTTGAAAGATGAAGAAAAATTCCATCGTGTTGAATGGTGCAAAGACTGAAGTTGTATCACGAAGGCGAGTCCAATTCTGTCTGGAATATCATAACAGGTGACGAAAGGTCGATATATGTATTTGAGCCAGAGCGGAAAGCCCAGTCGGCTCAGTGGATCTTCTCAGGGGAGAGAAAACCAACCAAAGTTTGGAAAAGTCGCAGTGTTGGGAAAAAATGGTGGCTACTTTCTTTTCTAAAACTGGACATGTAGCAACGATTGAAGTAGAAGATAGGCGCACAATTACAGCTGAATGTTATACAACCGTCTGTTTGCCGGAGGTGATTGGTAAAGTAAAAGAAAAACGGCCGAAAGGGAAGATTGTGCTACATCATGACAATGCTCCAGCGCATGCAGCCACATGAATGATTGAGTTTTTGGAGGCCTCAAAGGTGACCACCATGGATCATCCCCCTTACAGTCCCGACTTGGCACCTTGAGATTTCTACTTATTCCCGAAAATCAAGGATAAAATGCTAGGGATCAGATTTCAAACTGCAAATGATGCAGTGGAGGCCTACAAAAATTATGTTTTTGAAGTCACTCCACGAGAATGGCAACACTGTTTTGATGAATAGTTTAAGAGGATGCAAAAGTGTATCGACTGTAATGGAGACTACTTTGAAAAGCAATAAAAATGTTACCTTGCAATCAGTATGTTTCTCTATCACATTTTCTAAAAAATTTTAGTGCGCCCTATGTACAATAGAAGAAGTTAAAATGAATGTAGGGAAACTCTTCGACATTGCTACCTGCAAATGCACGGAATTTGCATCATGCAAATGCATCAAAACTAGGAAAGTACCTGAGGTTGAAAGAAATTTCTTAAAGGATCAAAGAACTTCCAGGAAAATGATTATATATCGCGTCGATGTTGCAAGAACCATGCAACTCAAGAGGAGAGAAGAAAGGGAAAGCAGGAAACGACGTTCCGCTGAAGCTTTCAAAGAACCCTCAACCTGTGAAACCGCACAAATGGGCACACCATCAGACATGGGAGAGACATGCGAAAGTTCTTCGGAGACAGATTCTTCAAACGACATCGATTTTACTTGGAAGTATTCTTTGGAAACTCAACCAAGAACTCCAAAAAGAAGACGCACCATTCAAATGAGAATTCCCCTGCCAGCTTTAGTGAAAGTTAAGGACAGAACAGGTGTCCCCATGAGAAAAGTCGCAGCCATTGCCACCGCAGTATTGGAAGACTTCAGTCTGGTGTCTGAAGAGGATGCGACCAATGTAATTGACAAGTGCAAAGTTCAAAGAGAGGTTGCCAAAAATCATGGTGACATGCGAAGAAAGTAAACAGAAGATAAAGTAAAGCCACAAGGCCTCTACTTAGACGGAAAAAAAGACCAAATGTTAACAGTGATGAAGAAAGGATCCAGAAGCCACAGACTTACTAGAACGGAAGAACACTACTTTCTACTTGAGGAACCAGGCAGCAGATATCTCGGCCACGCATCTGTATCAGGTTCAGCCACAGCAAGCAATAATGTTTCTGTCATCTCGAGTGCATTACACGAAAATGACGTGGGCCTGTTGAATCTAGCTGCAATTGGCTGTGATGGCACAAACACAAATGTTGGTGTAAAGGGAGGCGTGATACATCTTTTTGAAAACCAAGTAGGAAGACCTTTGCAATGGTGTATCTGTCTTTTACACTTCATAGAACGGCCTCTTTGCCGCTTATTAAGGGGAGTAGATGGACACACAACAGGGCCTTACACTTTTTCTGGTCCGATTGGAAAATTATTAGAAAACTGTGAAAATAACCCTGTTGTTTGTTTTGAGACAATATCTTCTGAGCTTCCACCAATGGATACAAGAGATCTCAGTTCAAATCAAAAATATTTGTTTGAAATATGCCAGGCTGCGGTGAGTGGAAAATACAAAGAAAGTTTTATGGCCAACAAACCGGGGAAACTTGCTCACACATGTTGGCTAACAACTGCCTTAACCCTTAAGTACACTCAAGGGGGTGCTTGTGGTCTATATGACCCCAACTTCTATTTTTCTCTTAATCATCATGATGTTGTTTCAGGTTGACGAGCTTAGCCCTTGCTCTCCCCCAAAGAAATGCTAAAGTTTCTGACTTAAGAGCATTAATCTCTAAGAGTTGGTATTAACTAGGAGTCTCTGCCCCTGCATGTGGTTGAGGGGATTCCAAATTGTCCAAATGTTTGGTGGAATATTTTTGTTAGAATTGAGCCCCCCCCCCCCCCCCCCCCCCCCCCCCCCTCCTTCAAGAGAAAATCCTGGGTGCACTCCTGTCTTGTTTATTGTATTTATTTAATGAGTTATATTGATTATATACTAAAATGATGTACAAAAGGAAAAAATTCATATCATTGAACAAAAATAAAAAATAAAATAAAATCTTTGATGGTCTAATGCAGGGGTGCGCAACCTTTTCCTACTCACAACCCCAAATTTAGAGATGACAATCACAGTATACAAAATTTATGTCATTTATAGGTTTTGAATAATATTTATTATATTTATACAATTAAACTGGTAGAGTATAAAGAATAGAAAGCAATAATGACACAACATATAACATTAACAGAATGAATACATTTAATGTGAAACCTGAGCCTGGATAGTTGGTAGAATTTCGTCGAAATTTGGTAATATATTTGAAATTGCCAATCGTAAATCTGGTTCTACCTCGAGTCTAGAACGATGCTTTGTCTTGATTATAGTGAGACAAGAAAAATCAGTTCTGCATAGATATGTTGAACCAAAAGGAAGCAGTGATATTAGAGTTTTTTTTTTTTAATTTCTGGTTATCACTTTTGACGGAAATCCAAAACATTTCTATTGTTGTCTCTTCAAATCATGTGTAGATTTTCGTCACATGATAACTTGATCAATTGTTCTCTTTCTTTAAGGGTGTTATTATTTGAACTTGAATTATCAAAAGAAAAAGGGTTACAGATCCACCCCAAATCTTCTGGAAATTTTTCAAATTTTACATCAAAATTTTCTATCAGATTTGTCAGATGAATTGAAATTGTAGTTTTAATTTCATGTAAATCAATATTGTTGTTCAAAATAAAATCGCACATATATGAAAACATTTCAAAATTATCTCGTGTAATTTCATTTTTCCATAAAGCTACTTTCTTTTTAAAAGATTCTACCTTGTCGCTGAGAGTGCAAATGTTTGTACATCGACCCTGCAAACTCACATTTAGATCATTTAGTTTTCCAAAAATATCTGCAAGATAACTACGAATATCTAGCCATTTTTTGTCTACGAAATATTTAGATAGTTTGTAATTGTGATCCAGAAGAAATATCCTAACTTCGTCTTTCAGATCAAGCAACCGTTGAAGCATTTTTCCATGTGACAACCACCTAACTTCAGTGTGAAGAAGAAGCTTGTTATAATCAGAACCCATTTTAGTGCGTGTCGCCAATTACATTGTCGACATTGTAGTAACTACAATGTCAAGCGATATGATAAAAGTATTATGTTTAGGTCTTATTTCTCACTCCCTCGCGACCCCTCGAACTTCTTCCACGACCCCCAATGGGGTCGGGACCCCTTGGTTGCGCACTCCTGGTCTAATGAATAATCAAATCTATAAGGGGTCACCTAAACCTCACTCACATACTGAAGGGTTAAGCATCTTTGATTTGAAGTTTCAGCAAAAATGGAAGAGTGAGCATGTGAAATACGTGTCTTATTCCATGGAGCTTTCATTGCCATTATTTTTTGAATTTCTTTCATATCCTATTATTTTTATGCATCTTTATACTTAGTTATTCAAAAACGTTGAAAAACTTTTTTTATGTGAAACAAAAATTGGGTTTCATACTTCTCAACAAAACAGAAATATGAACACTGATTTGTCCCAAGTTGTTTATACAAAATGTTAAAACTTATATGCGGTTTTCTATCACAGGAAATCCCACATAAGTGTTAACATTATTTTGAAACACCCTGCATTTTCGAATGCTGTGTGTATTAAGTTTTCTTCATGTTAAACACTTAACGTGAAAGTATTATTTTAATTGCAATATCTTCTCTGTTGGGGCAATTTGTACGATGCTTTCAAGAGAGATAGTAAGGATAATAGCGTTCAAAAGTGTATATCTGAACTTGAAATTATATTTTACAAGATTACTTGGAATTCCATAATTAAAATTAGAAAAAAGTTTGTAAAAGTTTCATTATAAAGTAATACTATATTAATATTTTAATTTAAGCAATAATCCCTTGTTTATTATTGAATAAATATTAATGTATTTTCATTATTTTTAGATATAGGTATATTCCAAATTTTTTTGTAAAATTCTGCATTTTGAAATAATTACACACAGATAAAAATACATAGAAACCATTAAGTCTGCTCATCAGACTCCTAAATCTAGCTTCCTATTATTAGAGATAGTAAACAAATTAAGTAATCTAAAAACTGCATCAATAGTTGCAGTTACATGCTAATTGATATTTTTAAGGTCACCTAATTTTGATGATTTTATTTTTAAGACCATTTTTATGACAAAACTAAATATAACTTAAGAATTTAGTTGACTTAAAGTGGTGTAAACTTGAACAAATGCTTATGAGGCACTACTTTTCAGGTCGATGATACATTATTAAGGAATATCATATTAACATGCAGTCCAAACTCCTTAACTTTGGTAAGTAAAATTCTATTTATATGTGTATGAGCATTTGTGTGAGTGTTTGGCTTTATGTAGTTGAGAAAACTCTTTATATTTAATATTACAAATATGAAGTATGATTGCAGAGACAACACGGAGAACAAGTAAGGTAAGAGTTGCCAAAGCAGAGAATAAGTTGCTGCTTTTTTCAGAAAAAATACAGAATGTTGAAATGTATGTACACTAGTATCACTAATCTGAAATAATATTATATAAAAATTAAACAGACAGAGGGACAATCCAGGAAAATGAAACGGAATACTGCATTGATTGGCAAAAAAACAATCTCTAGCTGCTATCCTTTAGGAGTAATTAGTGCATCATACAGACGTACAAAGCTGACGCATAAGCTGATGTTTTTTTTAAATCACTGTATGTTATATACCAATTTCGTGCATTTTAATTTTTAATTTTTCCATAAGGTATCAAATTTGCACTACACCTAATACGGCCTTTTCCTAGAAGTGACTTTTCCGGAAGGGATTCCTGTATATTCTGATCTAAAGGTCAAGGTGGAAGATTCGGTGACTATGACAAAGTCTGTTTTCCATGCTACTCTTATAGGGGAAAAGTAAAGATCCTGGAATTGAACACGGGACTGTAAAATAGGATGAAAACATAGCCCTCGACCTTCCCCTGAATGAAAGTGGATTCCATACAAAATTTCGTTGCGCTGACTCTCGCGGTGTCCGAATTCATAGAAGACAGACATATGCTAATTTATATCTAACTGACTGAAGTAGCCGGCATTACCTGGATGTATTCAGTATTCATGTATGACAAGCTGACGAACTTTATCATTATGATTTCCTGTAAGTTAACTATATTGGCTATCGCAAAATGCTCTCGGACCCCTTTCCCCTTAGCACTTATAATTTCAAATGTGAAGATTGAGAAGGAGAAAAACTCAAACCCGGATCTCCCACTTGACGGGTAGGTGCTTTAACCAACTAAGGTACTGAGCCAGACTAATTCTCCATTCTCGAATTGGGGTATTTATGGTGAAGAAAGGGCTAACTCAGTAGTAAACCTTACCACACTAGATGTCCTCACAGAGGCACAGCAGAAAACATCCCTAATTTAACCCAGAATTGAGAAGATGTTAAATAACAAGAGTGAAATGATGGAATTTTAACTGATACTCGTATGCATGTATGCATAATACAGATTGGGTTCGAGTCCCAGCCAAGTTCAGAATTTTTCTCCTTCTCAATCTTCACATTTGTGATCAGTATTATGCACACATGCATATAAGTTAAATTTCCATCATTTCACTCCTTTTATAGTTTCACTTTGGCATCTGTCTGATTGACTGTGGACTTGCTTAAACTGAAATTGTGACAAAAGTGTAAAAAACAGATGGTTGAAAATAGGAATGTAGATTTCTGTACAGCCCTCATTTGTGATTCTTTATATCTGAGTTCTGAAAAATATATGTAAATATAGATGATCGGATAGGGACCCATTAAAAATTTTTTTATTAACTCCGAAGGTATAAATGATGAAAAGCTGGAATGTTTGAGAATACATTTCCACATTGATGCCACTTACAAGAGAAACTGTAGTGACCAAATATGTGATGATACAACCACATAAAAAATAAATTAACATAAGCTAAATTTATACATATAACAAGTACTTTCCTGTTAACGGGAATACCTTAAAAATTGAACATGTATTGTTATGATTGTTTGAGAGGATGTAACATTGAAAGGATATATTGACGTATTGTTGGATTTATGATATTCTATTTTAAAAACAACATTAACAGAAACTGATTGGCCGGTCTCGACATTTACAAACCCAATCTCCGGACAACGTGGAGGGTTTCTTTGGTTCTGGGCGAGGCGAAGGGCGCGGTAGTGCCCAGAGACGACTACCCATTACAACAAAGCGAGCCGAAGGCTCGTTGATATATCCTCTTAATTTGCGGCACAACAGTCAAGAGGATATAACATTGAAAGGATATATTGACGAGCCTTCGGCTCGCTTTGTTGTAATGGGTAGTCGTCTCCGGGCGCTGCCGCGCCCTTCGCCTCGCCCGAAACCAAAGAAACCCTCCACGTTGTCCGGAGATTGGGTTTGTAAATGTCGAGACAGGCCAGTCAGTTTCTGCTAATGTTGTATGTAAGTATGGCATGGGGATAATACGTAAGTCCTGCGAAGGGTCCTGGAGGTATTCCTGTTAACAGGAAAGTACCATTTATCCATGTTTGTGGATAACACTAATTGTTTGTGTTCTGACTTTGTGAAACCTCCCTAGTCCTATTTGAAATCCCTGTACAGGCAAAGAGTTAAAAGATCACTGAAGTATTGTGATGTAACATTTTCTGTTCTTTGTAAAACGTTTACGTGAATTATTGAAGATGACATTAGAAGCACTGTCATATGCACTTCATTTGAGCTTAATGGTTTTCTGTCATAATGAAGTATTTTCGTATTTCTTATCTCCTTAGAGAATAAAAGTAATTATTGAGGACACTAACAACAAACTTCCAAAATTCAACAATGAAACTTATGAATACCAATTACCGATGCCATGGCCTCCTGGCATTGACATTCCATCCAACTTTGGAAAGATGTGGGTTTATGATTCTGATCTCTCCAGCAAACTCACTTTCTCAACAGAAGGTACGATTATATTTTATTATTAATTTTAATAATTCATAGAAAACTACTATTTCTCTTAGAAATCAATATCTGGTATTGCATGTCTATATCATTCCAAATTATAATGTTTTAAAATGCATGTCGAATCAGTTGTTGACAAAGAGTTCATTTATTGAGGGAGATCCAAAATTATCTTTCCTATTTAAAAAATTAAGAAATAAACAATTAACTAACAAATAAGCATGTAGCTTTCAACATACTGAAACTTAACTCAATTTGTTTTATTGACATACTAGTAGACTTTTATATGTGCATTATTTGAGGTTTTTAAATGGATATTTGATTTTAGTCAGTGTCCACTGCTGCATGTCTAGTTACAGTAACAAAATTCTGTTATCTTGGTCTTTATTTTGATGATTTTTGCAATACAAAAGGTATGTGACATGCTGTGCCCTCAACCTAAGAAGTCTTGTGGAATGATCTTGTACACTCACAGAGGTAGTTGAATTAGGCAGACTCAACCAATTCATTGTCTAAGAAATGTCAGACTAGGAAAATTTCTTACCATAAATCTACACTGAAGTTAAGAACCATCTCTTAAGGTTGCCATTTAGCTCGACATCTGGCTGCAGCATCTGTGATTCTCTTAAAGGTTGCCAATTAACTCACCATCTGAGGGTAACACCTATGATTACCTTCCCTTTTCCTTCCCTTCTTTCTCCTTCCTTTTTCCTCCCCTTCTCCTACTTCTGCTCCCTACTCACCCTCATGTCCCCTTCCTCATACCTTTTTCTCCCTCTTCCCCTTCCTTCCGTCCTCCTCCCCTTCTCTCCTCCTTCTGTCATCCACCTCCCCCTCTTGCTCCCTTCCCACCCTCTTTAACCCCTCCTTCCTTATGGAGAATTGGAAAGGCACCTGTTTTTCCCATGCGGCCACCCATCCAAGATCTATCCTGGAGCTATGATGCTTAACCTCAGCGATTAGACATGAACCAATGTCTCCATCGTGTTATGGCTGTTTCCGAACGTGAGGCTGTTTCTTAAACATATTATTTTTTGTTTCTTAAACATATTATTTTTAACATCATCACTATTTACACCACCGATAGTGGCTACATCATTACCAGGGCCGGTTTCAGGCATAAGCAACGTAAGTGGTGGCTTACAGGCATCACTTCAGAGGGACGGCTAAATCAATATTTCGGATTTTTACATTTTCATTTTTTTAAAGGTTTATTGCACAGAACTAGAAAACATCACAAAGAAATTATATTTTATGCCATGATGTCATTTATATTCAGGGTTGGTTCAAGGTGTAAGCGAAATAACCTACCGCTTACAGGAGTCACCTAATAAGGGCGGACAGATGAACGTTTTAAAGTTTTACATTGGCTAAAACATGCCAATACACTGTGCACTTCCCTTAATCTCTTTAGCATAATATGTACATACAAAAGCAATAACTATACTGTTAAGTTTCATGTGCTTTTAGGGATTAAGCATTGTAATTTGAAATAACCTCTTCCCTCCCAAATATAGTGAACCTTCCATACTAGAGATTTTGATTACTCGGGGTTTGTATCTTTGTGCAACTATTTAACATTCGGGGTCTCTACCTTTTGCGCATAGCTTCCCTCCCTGATCCCTGATAAATGACTTTGCAAAGAGAAAAGCCTGATAAAACTTAATCTCGTCCTTATCAAAATGCAGGTTCGTAAAGTTGCAATATAAAAATATTAGGTAATATAATCATTATATAGTAGGTTTGTTATAAGGTCAGTGGATGTTTTATTTCTATTTTCTGAAAATATTAAGCTGAATATTTTTTAATAAAACTGATAAAATGTTTATTTTCTTTTGACTTTCTCATACGAAATTTTTACGGAAATATACGTTTTAGGTGTCGCTGAATCCGAAAAAGTGGTTTTTGCAATGCTGTCTGTCTGTCTGTTACTGGCTCTGGAGCCTAAACGGTATTGCGAAAACGAATGAAATCTCATACTTAGGCATTGTATCATACTGAGCAGAGTATATGTAGAAATGGATGACATTTCTCAATAATTAAAGATAGTTTATTCTACGCATTTTTAACAACAATTCGATTTTCTCAAAAACGGCTCTAACGATTTTGATCAAATTTCGCTCAGTTACTCGACTTTACATCTTCAATAATACTGTATAGTTCGTATTTCTCAAAAAATGAATATAAGGCTAGTTTATTCTAAACAGCTTAAACAGTTCGATTTTCTCAAAAACGGCTAGAACGTTTTTGATCAAATTTCGTACAGTTACTTGAGTATACATCTACAATAATACTACGTATTTCATTTTTCTCAATGAATGAATATAAGGCTAGTTTATTCTTGGGAAACTTGAACAAAAATTGGATTTTCTCAAAACAGGCTCATACGATTTTCATTTTCTAAAGATAACTAAACGACACATTAGTATCTATGTATATATGAGAAAGTTTATACAATGTATGTTGTACCGATTTTTTTAGTATATGATTAATATAATTTTATGCCTTTGATATCCAGAGGGGCGGCAAATTTTTAATTCGCTTAAAGATATTTTTTAACTGAAACCGGCCCTGATTGTTACTTTCATGTATTTCTGCTTCCTAGTAAATTTAAGCTTTTAAGTTAATCTAATAGAACCAAATTTGTATGAAAACAGGCTCATTTTTTCCTTCATTTTCATTTCCTTATTGGCACAGTTAAAGCAAAAAATCGGTACAACATACATTGTACAAACTTTCTCATATACTAATGCGTCATTTAGTTATCTTTAGAAAATGAAAATCGTATGAGCCTGTTTTTAGAAAATCCAATTTTTGTTCAAGTTTCCCAAGAATAAACTAGCCTTATATTCATTCATTGAGAAAAATGAAATACGTAGTATTATTGTAGATGTATACTCAAGTAACTGTACGAAATTTGACCAAAAACATTCTAGCCATTTTTGAGAAAATCGAATTGTTTAAGCTGCCTAGAATAAACTAGCCTTATATTCATTTTTTGAGAAATATGATCTATGCAGTATTATTGAAGACGTAAATTCAAGTAACTGTACGAAATTTGATCAAAATCGTTAGAGCCGTTTTTGAGAAAATTGGATTGTTGTTAAAAATGAGTAGAATAAACTACTCTTAATTATTGAGCAATGTCAACCATTTCTATGTATACTCTGATCAGTATGATAAAATGCCTAAGTACGAGATTTCATTCATTTTTGCTGTACCATCTAGGCTCCAGAGCCAATAACAGACGGACTGACAGCAACACCTAAAACGTATATTTCCATAAAAATCTCGGGGTCGAATTTTTTCGCGATAACAATACTTTCTCGATACTTCGTATGAGAAACTAAAAATAATTCAGCAGACAATTCATTAATTAAAAAATCGGTACAACATACATTGTACAAACTTTCTCATATACAATGCGTCGTTTAGTTATCTTTAGAAAATGAAACTCGTATGAGCTGGTTTTTAGAAAATCCAATTTTTCTTCAAGTTGCCTAAGAATCAATTAACCTTATATTCATTTATTGAGAAAAATGAAATATGTAGTATTATTGCGGACTTATACTCAAGTAACTGTAGAAAATTTGATCAAAATCGTTCTAGCCGTTTTTGAGAAAATCAAATTATTGTTCAAGTTGCCTAGAATAAACTAGCCTTATAATCATATTTTGAGAAATATGACCTATTTGGTTTTATTGAAGACACAAACTCAAGTAAATGTACGAAATTTGATCAAAATCGTTCCAGCCGTTTTTGAGAAAATCGAATTGTTGTTAAAAATGCATAGAATAAACTTCCCTTAATTATTGAAAAATACTGACCATTTCTTAGTACTAAAAGATCGCTCTGCTGTCAAAGTAGTAACCGGTATCACACAAAGAATTTTCAATATGCACTCGATGTTTGGAAACATAGACGAAAATTTGTAAGGTGCCATTGGCATATTGACTTTTTCGGATTTCTGTATCCAGACTTCCCTCCATAACTTCAGTTCTCCATGAAGTACCTCTATCGTGGATGATAAATCGGATTCATATGTTTTTGCTGCATCCAGTATTTCTTCATCTGTTGTGTCTGAATCAAAATAATATTTGGGAATTATTTTTTGCAATTTTGAAATAGCTATGGTATTATCTTTGGAAAATCGTGAATCTAACTCTGAAATCAGGTAGTTGAGATAAGGTAAAAATGTGTTGATTCGGAAATAGTCTATCGGAACGGTCAAATTAGCTCGGTTTTGTTGCACATTTGTGACTCTTGGAATTTTTATTTCTACATCCATTTTTTCGGCAATACTCTTGGTCTGGTCAAATATAATTCTAAATTCATTTTCTGAATTTTCTCTTATTCTATTTAATGCAGATTTAACAATATCTACCATTGCCATTGCTTTACAGAAGTCAACGTTAATGCTTTTCAGTTGAATTGAAAGTGGTAGTGTAATGGCGAAAAACTTTGTCAAAATTTTTAAGCACGGTGAAAACTCAAATTTGCAAATTGCTGCAGACAGCGACTGGGCACTGCTTGCTGCGTGGATACTGGCAGTATTGGTACTACTTATATCATCCATTACAGAGATGACTGCAGGCAGTATTTCCAAAAAATGTAGGATTCCGTCGTCCCTCTCAACCCACTTTTCCTGGTCGAAATACCGAATGCAGAATGAAAGCTGTTCGGAAATGCTAACGTCGGTTGTTTTGTCAGCCAAGATACTATAAAACTTCGAAATTTTAACTTTTTCAACAATTTTACTTTGTATAATTTCTCTACAGCATTCAATTAATTCATTTTGGGTTGTTATACTAATAAAAGTAGCATTTTTTCCAGCAGTCTGTAAATGGTTCTCAAGGATCTTATCACCCGCATCGACACAAAATCTTAATAATGCCTTGAAATTCCCTTTTGTTATCAACTTATATTCGTCGTCTTCGTCTAAGAAAATGGACCCATCATCTCTATGACCTCTCAGAGCGATATTTTGCATTCCGGAAAATATTATAGTCTTAATGATCGGTATTAATTTTTGTCTATTGCTTTCTATTCTTCCCTGTTTAGCACTGTCTATTACCGCTTCAATACTTAATGTTTTACCATGCATGACATCAGTAAAATGCTGAGACCTCACTACGTTGTTCTTATGGTATTCATTTTTCTCATGAACTTTGAAATCATTCTTGGCATTTTTGTATGATGATAACGGTTCTGTCACCAACCTTCCCAGCTTCACACGACTACGACCTCCCTCATTTTCTCCAAATAACACGCAAATTCTGCAAAAACAACCATCTAAATTTATGACTATAAGGCAGCCAAGGAAATTCCTTTATCCAGTGCGTTTTGAATGAGCGATTTTTGTTTCCTTGGACAACAGAGGGAAATTTGTAGTTTTCAAATGGATACCATGGATCACGCAATATACTGTAACGTTCTTTATCAACTATTTTATGCATAAAGCCAACATAACAACCAATATCTCTAGCATATTGAACTTCATTTGAAGTTGAAGCTGAACATTCTTCTAAGACGTTTTGTGATGAAATATCTCCTATATTCTTCACAGTATCACTTTTGCTTTCAGACTCAACGTTTTTATCGACACTGCTTTCATTACTTTTAAACTTTTTAAAAAATGTCATAAGACTAGATTGTTTCTCTTCTCGTCTTTTATCCATGTGTTTAACTGTAAAAATAATCACAAAATATATAAATATATATAATCAAATTATTTTTTTTAAATTCTATATTTTACAAAAACAAACCACAAAATAATGCACAGAACAAGGCAAATACAACACCTATAATAATGTGACGGACGGAAAAAGCTAAACTCTGAATTAAACACAACGCACGACCAAACCACGCGACGCCTCGAAGTAGAGTGGTGATAGCATCAGCATGCGCACTATGCGCAGTGTTGCCATCATACCAATCTATATTCACCAAATTGATCGATACAATTTGCTAGATTTTATAAGATTAAAGTAAAAAAATAGCTAATTACATTTTTTATGAAAAACATATTATACCATAGAATTTTTTATATTTTAAATCAGAATTAAGGATTCACTGTTGAAACAATAATCTATGTCTAAGTTTATTCTTGTTCACTCTACAATAGCTAATTATGTTTTCATTAAAAAAGGTCAAAAAAAACGACAGGGGGGGCATGTGCCCTGGTGCCCCCCCCCCCCCCCCCCCTGAATCCGTCTATGTATGCAACGTTATCAGGGTTTTTGTGTTTTGTGCTTGAGAAGTTTGTTATATGCAGAACAGGTACGTTAAGAAGTTGCTATATGCTGTATACCCTCGACTACATCCCTGATTTCATGTCCTAAGTCACCATTTTTTTAGATCACTAGGTTATCTCGTTTCAGAATTCCTCAAAGGTAACATATTAAGCAGTTACCTAGAGGGCATTGGTCTGAGTATGAAGTGAAGTAATATTTTTAAGATCGTTGTTTATTTTAATATTATCTTAGAGAGTAGATATTTAAATCATAATATGTGATTCTTGTTTAGTATTTCAATCAGATAACAGCTTCAGGAATGTGGAAACAAAAATTTTAAAGAACCTTAAACCTCTAACAATGTAACTTCGATTCAAAACTATGTAAATCAGTACACAGGTATCAATTGATCGGTGACGTAACTTTGAATCGATGTAAATCAGGACGAAGTAAATCAAGGTATACCTGTAACTATATTTTATTGAGTGACACCTGCAAAAGAAACACTTGTCAATAGAAACTTTGAGTTAGGTTACAAAAATTTGAAAACTACATGCTTCTTAAGTGGTTCACTTTTAAAATAGGATTTCATTTTGGACCTATTGATTAATGCTGGAGTGAAACATAATCACTAAAAATTCTTATTAATATAGGAATCTTTTCTTAATAGCATCAAAATGTCCTTTCTCATTCTGATATATTTGTTGAAATAATAATAATGAAAGGAAGACATAAAAAGATCCATAAAAAACAAAAATGTGTTATATCTACTTATGACTAAAGATCAAATGCTAATCCTTATTTGCCTAACCACTGTATCATTTCCCACTGACCCCAGTACAAATATCAGAATTAGAACCAAAGCTTTCCAAGCATATTCAAAACCACACTAATGTTATTCACAATACAAATTCCATTTTATAGGAACTCCAAATTATATATGTACTTGGACATCTTAGCTCATCTCATTGAATTTGTCTGATATACTCATTTTATGATTCAGGTGATAATGCCAAGCTTTTCAGCGTAACGCAAGACAGAATAATTGATCAAAATTTGCCAGGGGAAAGTTTTAAAAAGCCATTCTACAATGTTAAATTTAAAGCTATCAAGACACTTGATGTGAAGGATCCTATCACATTCACGCTCATTGCTGATGTAAGTACATAATAACATTGAAAAATATCAAAGTTTATATTTATAATGCATACATAATATCAAATTTACCTTATGAATTATTCACATGGGTTTGTAACTTTTTCCTCTATTATGGTAGGAGTTTGAAGAATGCAACATTGGTTTTGGCCATTCGTCCTTATTTTCAAAATCATCATAACAATACAACATGCATGAGTTGCAGCAAATTTTATTTTATTTTGTATTAAAACAAATTTTAATGTTTATTAATAATAATTAATAATAATTTATTGTAATTACAAATCTTTACAAAATTTCAAAATTACAAATCTTTACAAAATTTCAAAATAAAATCCCTTCCTTAGGTACAGAGTGAATTTACAGCATTACAAAAATAAGCAAGTAATAATAATAATAATTACACATAGTGTTTATAATAATTATTATTTAGAACATTTAGTAACATATAACTAATAAATTATAGTATATGTATATCTATTTAACACAATAAATGTGATATTATTTATAAAATTACTTTAACAGGAGATTTTTATTATACAAAAGTGTAAAATGACAAAAATCTGCAATACATTAATTATAAAATGAAAAATAATTTCAAGTGAAGTACGTTCAGGTCCAAAAACAAAATGAACTTGACAGCAGGTGCCAAAGATTTACATATTTGAATCCAGTTGATGACCTAGGTATTTGGGTAATTCAGTTCATACAAATAAACCAAAGAGTAAATACAAAATTACAATGATTATATTTTGATGTACTTAAAATGTTTAACCTTATCTTAAGAAGTTATCAAGAAAAATGCAAATTTAAAGTTTATATGTTATCTAATAACCATAATTTGAGTTTCCTCTTTATTTCAAAATATTTATTTAATGTTTTTAGTTCATGTGGTAGTTGATTAAAAAGTAGAGGAACCTTAACTTCCAATTTATTTTTACCATTTAGGTTAAAATATCTAGGTACATTATATGTAATCCTATTTCTTCTATCCATTTCATGTTTATCTGTTTTAATTGTTTTATATTTAGAAGAGTAGTAGTTATCAACCAAAATTATGTATTTGAACAATTCATTGATCGGCAAAATTTGTAATTTTTTATAAATATCATTGATATCTAAGTTAGCATTTGTTACATCCAATAATTTAATGACTCTATTTTGATTTCTTTGTAATACATTTAAATAACCAGTTTTGGCATTTCCCCAGATTGTGATCTTAAAATTGACTCATAAATAGAATAATAAATAATTTTTTTAACAGTTGTTGGTAATATACTTTTGGTGTGGTATACCGTATTTAATCGATTGTAAGCCGACCCTTTTTTACGTTTTTACCATCTCAGAAATCGCCACTCGGCTTAGAATCGGTGTAAAAAAAGTAGTCAATGAATTTATGTCCGTAGTTACATTATAACGCGAGATATAAGTGTACTAAAGTGGAAGTAAACTATCTACTTTAAATGTATGCAAAAAAGAATCAAAATGACTGAAAACCTACGAAGAAATAAATTATGTAAATAATACTTGGCACATCAAAGTCGTGAAAAAAACGCAGCAATAGCACTCGTATGTGTAAGAAGCTACATATGTACACAGTGTTTCATTTTACTCGTGAATTGAAACATTTGCCTTTATTACCCCCCTCCCCTCCCTCCTCTACCTACATTGTTTCAGCGTGTCTAGCATGCGCGTACTGGGATTTCCCGAGCGAACCGTTACTTCCTCATGCCTTAGCGGTATAGCAGCAAACTTGGGAGAATAATTTAAGAATAAAAGTGAAAAGGAATGCCCAGCTGATACTCGTCAAGTACTAACGTATGTTATGTAATACAGCGTCCGTATTTGGTTGACGGGAAATGGCTATTTTTTTACGAGAATAAGATCCCGGGGGATAACGAGGTCAAATTATTCTTTTCGTTTGAGTTGTTATGAATAGGTGAATAAAACCTATTTTATGTCGCCGTAATTTTAGTTAATACTCTTTATTTAATTACGAACTGAAAATCTGAGGCGTTCATACTTGTTAGTATTTTGAAATCACTTTAAAATCAAAATTTTTCCTTGCGTGGCCTTGTGGAAAGTGGGGGTCGACTTACAATCGATTAAATATGGTAATTGATAATTTTATTCACTTTCCTTAATTTACTATTTATTTTGTAAATATGCTTATTAAATTTAAAGTTGTCATCAATTAATAATCCTAAATAATGAATTATTTCCAATACTTGTTCAAGTGATTTACATTTGCAAATATTTAGATCATTATTACGTAAACATTGATGTTCATGAATTATAAGATTAATCCTTTTGTGTTTTGTCATCATATTGGAAATAAACATAATTTTAGACTTTTCTAGGTTTATTAATAATTCATTATCATGTGCCCACTTTGCCAACTCGTTTAATGCCTTTTGCATATTGTCGATTGTCTTATTCAGATTTCTATGATATGATATTAAAATAGTATTATCAGTATATAATAGTGTATCTATTACAGATATTGTGTCAAATATGTCATTTACATATATATTAGGTACAATAGGTACAATATTTGTCCCAGAATGGATCCCTGTAAAACTTCAATGTTTATATTATTTATATTACTTAGATAGCCTCCTAATTTAATCCTTACTTTTCTTGATGTAAGGTAACTCGTAAACCAATTCCAAGCTATACCTCTAATTCCAATTTTATATAATTTATCTAAAAGAATATCAGTATTGATTAAATCAAAGGCTTTTCTAAAATCTACAAAAGTGACAATAATACAGAAATTTAAGTCTAAATATATATTTATTGTGTTTGCAAACTCTTGTAATATATGTTTAGTACCCAATTTTTTCTGGAATGCATATTGGTTTTTTGATATTAATTTATGTTTAGTTATGAAATTCATTAATATATTTGCTATGGATTTTTCTAATATTTTACTTATTGGCGGTAAGATGGATATTGGCCTATAATTATTTGGGTCCATTAAGTTATCTCCTTTATGTATCGGATTTATTATGGCTAATTTCAAGTCATCTGGTACCATACCTTGTTTAATACTAGCATTTATCAATGTAGTTATTATTGGAATAATGAAAACATTCCTCGTATACCATCATTACCACTGGCAGTATTTTTAAGTTCTTTAACAATTTTAAGTATGTTGTTATCAGTAGCTTCTGGGATAATATACTTTCCTGTACACATTTATGAGTATACCACATTATTTTTTTGTTACAGTTTAATTTTAAATTTACTAATACATCTGTAAATTGATTAAGTAATTTATTGATGGAAACCTCAGCATTCATATTTTTTTCAGTAGTTTTGACTAATTGAATATTTTTGACATAATGTGAGGTTTTATCCATTATCATATTTAATTCTTTCCATGTATTATTATAAGATTTTCGGCAAATCACTCCGTTTCTCTTATGACGAGTTCATACAACTCGTTGGAAAACAAAAGATCAAAATAACCCTGGGGAGACTGGGAGTGAGGAATTTCTCTGAGACCGGATGTACCCATAAAAGGAATATTGGGACGGGAGGGAGGTGTCACATTCCACACTAAAGTGTTAGTAGGATGCAGCTGGGGGATGGAACTAGAGGCACTAGGGGGTGGGGTAGTGGCACCGCTAACGGGACTGCCCTCACAGGGTTGCAAAATTGTACCTGACAAGGATGCTTCGTTGTTCTCTGACTCTGATTCCTCATCGCTAAATTCTTCATCAGAAGAAAACGCACGAAGAATTTTTTCAATGTCACTCTGTGAGAGGTCCAATATGCACACTTTCTGTCCTTTCTTTTGCCTCTGCAGAACAGGATCCACTGAAATTGAAATTCACTATAATTAAAATGTAAAATAAATATATCGTAATAATTAATTCCCCTTTGGTTATGAAGTATTAGCATTAACATATTTTAATTACCTTGGGATTTCGAGGTGGTCTTTTTTACGGGCCTTTTCCGTCCATGTGATGTATGACTTCTCTTTTCTAAAAAAATAATAATATTATTATTATTTCAAGAATTGATTAACATGAATTCTTTGTAGGAAAAAGTAAACAGAAGATATGAATTAATTATTATGAGGAGGACAAAACTAACCGGAATATATTCCAGATGGCCCAGCTACTGCCAATTCTATATCAAGTGGGCTGCTTTTCACATTGTCTGAAATATTTTTGCACAATAAATACAGTTGTAAATTATCCACATTTTCCTTGAATAGTAACAAAAAAGAATTGCATGGAAACCATGAAAAAGTAGAAAAAACACTCAACAAGTTCGTCTTCAGAATCCATGATTAACTCTTGAAAATCACAATTTGCTCTAAGGAGAAAAAACTGGAAACAACGAACGAACCACTTTCACATACGCTTTGAAGTGCACTGAGATGCGGAGTAGAGGAGGGAAGCTCTCCATCCAAGCTGGGCTACGCCATTGGCTGGAGAACATAATGGGACCGATGCCTTGCCTGCAAGGCATCAGCGTCTTCGGCTATCATGGCATGCCTTGAATTCAAGGCATCCGCATTGAATGGGTTAACTTAACACAAGCGGTCTTCCAGTCTACTAGAATAACAAGCCATTCATCCTCAATCATTGATAATATTTTCTCTAATCTAATAAACCATAAGGGAGAATCTATAAGTACCCTTCTCTCTGATCATAATGCACAAATCACTGAGTTTCACTTGTCAGGTTCCTCCCATTCTGGAACTGAGGCTGAAAAACACAGCCTTATAAGACTTTTTTCTACTGGTGCTCATTTGAAATTCTGCCGTTGTCTGATGACGGAACTTTGGGTGAGTGTCTATAGTGCTACCTCAGTAGATGAGAAATTCAAAAACTTCTTGATAACTTTCCATCAATATTTCTACGAATGCTTCCCTCTTACTTCTAAAAGATCTACCAATCGATCCTCTTCATACAACAACACTAAAGCATGGGTAAGTCAGGAAATAAGGTGCATGTCTTCCCTTTTAAAGGACCTGCACAAGAAATATCTACTAAGTAATGATGCAAATGACTGGAGTAAATATCGGAATCTCAAGAAAAGCTATTATGGACTTATCTCCAAGGCTGAAAAGGATTACAATGATAGATTAATTAACTCATCCAGTAACCACCCAAAAACTGCTTGGAAAATTATAAATTGTCATTCCTCCCTGAAAAAGAGATCAGATGAAATTGAATCTATCCTTCTTAACAATAATCCAAATGAATATTTGACAAAACTCAATGCATATTTTCTGAACACAGTTGACAATTTGCTCCTTAAGAGGAATAGAGTAATACCCTTCCATACACCTCTTCCTCAGTTACCTAATAACGTCTTCATTTATCCAACCAATGACAAGGAGGTGAGGTTAACTACTGAGAAAATAAATCATAAAAACTCAGCAGGATGGGATGAAATACCCTACTCGCTTATCAAAGGGGATATTAAGATGTTACTTTTGCCCCCCTTAACTCATCTAATAAATGAGTATTTTCTAAGATATTTGAATCCGTCATGTATAAATGAATAGACAGTTTGGCTTCCTAAAGGGTAAATCAACAGCATCTGCTATATATCACTTCATTGACTCTCTGCTGAGGAACATGGACAACCATGAAAATACCATTGGTATCTTTTATGATCTGTCCAAAGCATTCGATTCCATAGATCATTCCATATTGCTCAGTAAGCTTAATATGTATGGTATAACAGGTATAGCAAATAACTGGATTAGATCCTTTCTCTCGAGTAGAGAGCAATATGTGTTCATAAGTAGCCATTATCATGGTCTCTGTACCTCAGAATCACTCCTTGTCAATAGAGGAATCCCTCAGGTCTCAATATTGGGACCTCTGCTATTTGTACTGTATATCAATGACCTTCCTTCCCAGCTCAATAATGAGACTATATTTATGTATGCTGATGATATTAATCATCTTATAAAAAATTCAAAAAGCACAAACACCATAATATCTGTACAATAAGCTATCCAATCTGTGGAAGACGGGTGCTATAGGAACCAAGTCTTTATCAATAGCATAAAGACATCTTTCATTCAATTTCATCCTCATCAAATGAAAATAATGTCAAGTCCTCTATTAAAGCTTGCAGGATCATGTATCCCTGGCAGCACCAGCACTAAATTTTTAGGAATTGTAATTGAAGAGTCCTTAAATTGGGCAGCTCAAATAGAAACCTTGAGCAAAAAGATTGATCAGGTTGTTTCCTTATCAAGCAATTTATGTCAGTTATAAATTTGGAATCTGTCAAGCTTGTTTATTTTGCTTATATACAGAGATACATAAAATATGGCATTGTTGCTTGGGACCACTCTCCATCTGCGATAAGAGTTTTCAGGTTACAAAAATCAGCAATCAGATACATGTATCAATCTAGGAGTAAGGATAGTTGTAGATCCTTATTTAAGCAATTAAATATAATGACTCTATACTCATTTTATATTTACTGTACTATTATGTTCATGAAGAACAGTGATACTTCATTACAGTTAGTGCATAACTCAGATATTCATCATCACAATACAAGAAACAAAAGAAATTATGCAAATCGGTGTCACAACCTAAAACTCTTCACATACAGCCCTTCTTATGCTGGGGCAAACTTTTACAACAAACTCTCAAATGACTTGAAAGATGTAAACAGTAAGGTGATTTTCAAGGAGAGACTAAAAGCTTATCTTATCAATAAAACCTATTATTCCATAGAAGAATTTTTATGTGGTGGATTTCATAATTACTAATTATGTATTTTTTCCCCATGTGTATTTTGGTCTACTGCACTTAATTGTTTCTTTTATTTTGATATGTCCTATATTTGTATAAAATCTTTTGGACCAATAAATATTATTATTATTATTACTATCTAATTGTGGTAGTTCATTATTTGATCTCTTTCTCCATTGCCCTGTATTAATATTCTGGGTTTATCCAAATGTCTTCCTTAAAATCTTATTTTCAAACTGCTGCAGTTTCTTTTCATGTTGAATGGTTGCATTCCAAGTTTCACTGTGATACAGTACTACTGGTTTAATTATTGTTTGGTACATATATTCTTAATTTTGTGTTTATTGTTAGCAGTCTAGACTAGGATTCCCTGCAGTGCATAAGACATATGTTCTATTTCCTGCTTGGATTCTTGCCTGAGTTTCTACTTTTAAATCATTTCTATTGTTTATATTGACCCCTAGATCAGTGCTTCTCAACCTTTTTTGCTCCACGGTATACCATACGATTGGTAAAGCAATAATTGTATAATTTTATTATGCGTTAAATACATACATAATTCAAAAATTAAATATCTTTGGGGTGTGTGGCACACTAGTCCCTTCCTTGCGGAACACTAATCTGCCACGACACACCAGTTGAGAACCACTGCCCTAGATACTTGAAAGAGTTTATATTCTGAAAAGTCATGTTGTTAGCTATAGGAAATAATTCACAATAAAACAAAATTATTAATATTATGATATGTTCATTAAGAATCTATCTCTAGCATTTGCCTTTTCTTTTAAACTTAAAAAAATATACACTTTTCTTAAATTTTAATAGATAATTGCATGAACTACATTAACTATTTCAAAGAGTTTACTATTTAAAAAATTCAACATAATCTCACCTTTTAAAATATTTTTATGAATTGATAATATTTTGCAATATGTATTAACACTTCACCAATTAATATTCAAATTCAAACTTTTTTCTTACCCTACAAGGATGGTGCTCATAAAAGTCCTGCAACTGTGAAAATTAAACGCAATACTGATGAATCATTACCAACATCACCCAATTTTGCTCTTCCTTTGTACTCCGTTAACCTTGAGATGGTATGTATTACATGAGAATGTGTGTTCATAAAACATCCTTGAAATTACATAATCCACAATTCATTTTTTTATGTAAAATTCAGATGAATTAACATATCTGATGGAAAAAGATATTTGATGTTTGTCCATGTCATATATGTCTTAACAAAAAGAATGTATGCCTGTTTCTGAACAAGTTTTTCCCTGAAATTGCTATTATGTATTAGTGCAATGGCAATAGCATTATTTTATATATATAAACATACACACAGTAAGTCCCCAACTTACATGGTTAATTCGTTCCGAAGGTCGCCGTGTAAGTTGAAAACCGTGTAAGTCCAACAATGCTTAAACACGATATATTTTTTGACATCTACATTCGTTTCAATGGATAGTAAAAGCTAAAAAAAGTACTGCTTATGTGATGAGGGTTTATAATTTGTTTATGAAGAGCAGTACAGTAACGAGGGACAACTTGCACCCACGGGATAACTAATCTAAATGGCGAAAGTGGCGCTGTCAGCTGTGCGTCAGCATACAGTAATCTCTCGGTTTACGAGCTTAATTTGTTCCTCGAAAACTGCTCGTAAGGCAGAAACTCGTAAAACGAAAATTAATTTCCCAATACATCCCATGTTATAAATTTTATAAACAATAGTTACATCATTAAAGTTGGGATGCCGTGACTTTCTGCGCATTCGAGAAGATTCTGGAACCGACGAAAGCCGAGAATAGGTGCCGGGAAAAACGATCGGTTTCCGAGAGGAAGGAGATCGTATTATAAGTGAAAATTGGCTCGTAAATTGAAAAACCTGTATTAATTTGTGCATCTCGTATAAGCAAAAACTCGTAAACTGGTTACTCATATGCCAAGGAATTACTGTACTAGTACCGCCATCTATTGAGTGGCAGTTGAACTAAAAATCGAGAGCGCTGATAAGTTGTCATGTATCCATGTATCTACGGATCCGTGTAACTCGGACCCGTGTTAACTCAGGGAGTCACTGTATATATATATATATATACCGTATATACCCGAATATAAGACGACTCTGATTATAAGACGACCCCCCATTTTGAACTCCTAATTAAAGGTAAAAATTTATTATGCACACAATGACAGAGATTTATTATACCATTGACTAATAAACATTGAACCAATTGAAATAAGCAATTTTGTAGTGTTAGTTGGCATATACAGTTGCTTTCCTTCAAGTGTCTATCAACGACTGATTTTAACTTCTTACAGGACCTACTATAAAGGCGACGTCAATGCAAGCGTTTATTTAGATTATCAATGAAGAGAAGATAACAATAACGCTTTTCTTTCATCTATTTGAATGTTTAATTGACCTTTAATGAATCTGTGGCAACAATGGGTCTCCTTGGCAACGCCCGGAATGGGTACAAAAAATCCGCAAAATTTCGAAAAAGAATGCGTATTTCTGAGAAATTCGACCGTGTAACGTGTAAATATCGCAAGAATAAGATAGAGTAGAGCTTTAGCCATCAAATAAAGCAAAAAAGAAGAAAATCGTTCCATATTTACGTATTTTAATGAATGAAGGAAAAAACCTTGCACTCTGAAAAATCGAAAATCCCGTGTACACTTATGGGAAAATATACTTGTCTACTGGATTCGAACCCGGGACACTTTAGCAAATGAAAATATTTTTCCAGGGACCTCATGGCCAGTAGAAACAAAACACCGTTTACCACATATCTTTTACGACGAACGGTTCTCGAGAAATACCTCGATATAATTACGGGTGACTTCATACTCACGGACGCACGCAGCATCACTACGCACATAATATATAGGATAAAATTCAAAAGAGTATTTGTATTCGAATACATTTGAATCAATTCATTTTCTACTACTACTTTTAATAATTGATTGTTTCGACTGATTTAAAGAATCGAATATTTCGATTATACTCTGCATTCAGTTCCTCTGTCAGTCAAAGTATTACGCACCGTGCGATTATAAGACGACTAGCAATTTTTCGGTCATAAAAATTGGAGCAAAACTATATATATATATATATATATATATATATAATAGCCATTTCAGGGAAAAATAGTATGAGCATAAACTACAATAATCGCTATATGCTGAAATAATTAAATTAAAACATAAATACTCCTTAACCGTACAAAGTGAGAATATTTAGAGACAAAACAATAAAATAGGGCTTTAAAAAAAAAAAAACCTGGTAAGAAAGAAATCAATAAAAAAAAAGAAAAACAAAAGTAACACTTACAGGTTTTTCGGGGGAAAAAAATTCCTCGCAGGTAGCCTGGTGTCACCCGTTCATGCACACATATCCTTCCCCAAAGGAAAAAAAAAACCTTTTTCCTTCAGAAGAACAAACATTCAAACACACTCAAACAAGGTGGGGGGGGGGGAGAAAGCGGGGAACCTAGTACACATTCACTCCTAAAGAAAACAAGTTTTTTAAAAAAAACACATTTATACGCACATTCTCGCAAAACAAGGAATCTCTAAATATTCACAAAACACTGATACGTATTTTGGACTCGAAGCGGCCATCATCAGAGAAAGATGTTGAATGAAGGTCTGGTGTGTGGTTTAAAAGTGTTGATGGAGAAGTGTTTATGTGAGAGTAAAAGGAGGGGGGGGGGAGGATGGACCGTTAGACTATAAAGAGGGGAGTGGGGTAGAGGGCCAAAATCGCTGTTCATAACAGTTCCTTTGTATTTAGAGATGAGCATACTTTCGTAGGCGTCCAGTTTAAAATCGTTGTGTACAGATTTCAAAGTTGTCTATGGTAATGGGATGATTGTATTCCTGTATGTGAGATGCTACACTGGAATTAACAAACCTCCCGAATTTAAAATGTGACAAATGTTCCTTAACATGAGTTTCCCGTTTTCATTTTGTCTGCCCGATATAAATTTTGTCACAACCCTCGCATGAAATTTTATAAATACCTGATTTCTGTAAAAAAGGAATGGTGTCTTTCAGATTGTGGAGGAGGTTGATAAGTTTATTTCGGTTAACTTGTACAGTCACAAAACCGTGTTTGGAAAAAATTTTGCATAGTTTGCTTGTTGTCCCTGGGGAAAACGGAATTTTCATGTATTTTAATTTGGCTGCAGAAATATTAGTGAGAGTCGTGTGTGTTTTAAGAAAAAGTGTATAATTATGTTTTCGTAATATATTATAAATTATGTTTGTGTCATAGCCATTAAGTGTAGCCACATTTTTAATGTGAATCAGTTCTTTTTGAAAATCTGTTTTGGAAAGTGGTATATGTAGAAGTCTATGTATCATGGAATGAAAAGCTGCTAACTTATGTGATATGTGGTGGTGTGACTTAAAAGGTATGTAAATGTCTGTGTGTGAACTAGGTTCCCCACTTCCCCTCCCCCCCCCCCCCCCCACCTTGTTTGAGTGCGTTTGAATGTTTGTTCTTCTGAAGGAAAAAGGTTTTTTTTTTCCTTTGGGGAAGGATATGTGTGCATGAACGGGTGACACCAGGCTACCTGCGAGGAATTTTTTTCCCCCGAAAAACCTGTAAGTGTTACTTTTGTTTTTCTTTTTTTTATTGATTTCTTTCTTACCAGGTTTTTTTTTTTTAAAGCCCTATTTTATTGTTTTGTCTCTAAATATTCTCACTTTGTATGGTTAAGGAGTATCTATGTTTTAATTTAATTAATTCATCTCGCCGTAGTCTCCCACGTTTTTTTTTTATTAACCCATTCTTTCCCGGAACATTTTTTTTTTTAAATTTTTATTAATCTTTAAATATGCTACTATATTATCAAGCAAATGTATGGGAAAAATAGCAAAAAAATTCTCTGATACGTACTTCCGGCTAGGAAGGGCGTGTGTTTAAACACACGGTGGGATAAAGCCCATTTGAAAATGTACAATGATAAATAAATGAGGCAATTTATAATAAAAATCATTACATTCTTTATACTTTTCTATTATCACATATTATGAATTTCAGAACACATTCTTAGTTAAATGACACTTCCTTTGATTGTATTTATACTTAAACCTTGATTAATTTGTTATGTGGGGATATTTTGAACCAAGTACAATGGGAATTATATTTAGTGAATGTAATATCACTAACAAATATTTAACATCCTTTTCATAAAATGCCATGTGATACAATTACATCAGTTCACATTTTTTACATATTTCGGTTAGTTGGTCTTTACTTTACATGGTATGCTTTGAAACACATGTCAGGATGGAGCCCTATGTTGCACTTTTCACAAATGAACTTCGAGCTCTTGCCGTAATGACCACACCATCGATGTGTTTTAATTTTAGACATCCAGTCATTATACCCATCATATCTCCCATCTGTCATTGCCTGCCTCATCGTTTTTGGTCTTAGCAATTTAGGCTGTTTCAGTGGTCAATAGACCAATCACAACCTCCCTCAAGAAATCAATTTGACATTTTAGGATTCCTAATTCGGAAAATGTGCCATAAGTGTACAATGCTGCTGTTAAGGCAAAATCTAAATGAAGGCCAGTACCATTTATTTGACCTTATATTCACGCGATATATATTGCACATTGTTGATCAAATAAAACTACACCACCCATTCCGTGATTGTACATTTTCACAACTTGTGGTTGGGGCAAGTTAACATGTCTTTTATACTTAGTACTCCATTGGCTGCATGTGGTAAGGCCAGCAACTGATTCCGATTCAATATTTGTGGCAATGGTAACTTGTGCATTGTCATGCCAGCGAATGAGTGAGATAGTGCTGTTCCTATCAGTGAGAGCCAAGTATGCTCCTCGATCCTTACTTACATCTGCAACAGGAGCTTTTTCTATTCGGTCTTTTCTAATAGTTCCAATACAATTTATATTTTCAGCTTTCAACTTTTCAAGTAATGTCAGTGAAGTAAAGAAATTATCTATGTACAGGTTTGAATTAGGAGGGAGAAAATTTACGCACATGTTCTCGGTCACTGAAGCACCGACTGAGACACCTTGAGGCCTGTCTGTTTTTCCTGTATAAACCATAAAATTGAGAAGGTACCCTCCTGAAGTGGCTATACACCACATTTTATATCCTAAACGGATGGGCTTCCCTCTGATAAATAGTTTCATAGAATGTCGCCCATAATAGAGTTCCATAGCTTCATCGAGTGAAAAATCACTACCATAATTATCAATCATATCAGTAAATTTTCTGTTCATGTGATCAACTACTGGCCTAACCTTGTATATGCGATGCGCAGATCCGATGAATGTTGTGCTCTAACACGCTTATAATTACGTAATGGCAGATGGCCTTCTAGTAATTGGCCCGTTGCGCTATTTTTGAACAGAGTATTAAAATCTGTGCTTTTGCTCCCACAAAAACTGTCAGTATCAGGCTACAAAGTTTTTATAACACATTGTTGCAAGTGAGGTAGCAGATTTTGTGAGAAATGGAAGCGGATCGCAGGCAGATTGACGTCGATGTGCCGGCATCTGCCTGAAAGGTGGTTTATCTCACCGTGTGTTAAAACACACACAGAGTTTACCATCATGCTGAATTGTTTTAATCGCTTGTATTGGCAATATTTATGCATAATCATAATTTCTAAACCTTCCATAATGTAAACTATTTTAAAATTGTAGTATTTTAGCAAGCATCTCCGTAAAAATAGTACATACTTATTCATGTGACAAACGCACATATGCAACGACACATATTATTACCATTACTGGCCAACATGGTGTGAATTGGCTTTCTACTGAGTGATTAAATACTTTCAGACATAACAAAGATGATTCTCAAATAGTTAGATGAAGTACATTGCTAATACGAGAGGTGCAGGAAATTTTTATATTTCGACTTTCTTAGCATGTGTTTAAACACACGGTGGTAAACAATGGGTTAATATGCTGAAATGGTAAAAGCCAACTTTCATCAATTGATATAATATATTTTTCGTATAACATTTATCATCTATGACTAATATATTTATAAACATGCTATTACTTGCCCTCTACTAGACCTGTGGTTCAGTTTTTTACTAACTCCTATTTAAACCCTATCATCTATTATAATAATATGCTTCAAAGCTCGGTGTCTGTCTTGGCCTGTATCTGGAAGCATTTCAGTTAGTTGCCAATAATTGACAGCCCTGCCTCTAACTAATCTTTATTCTGTATATCATTAGATATATCCATGTTTGATTACCTAGTTTAATGTGAATAATTTGACTTCTTAGGTAGAAAAAGGGTATATATTGCAACCAGCAGAAGGACCCATAACATTGGAAAACAGCGATGATGTAAGCAGTGTCACTTTTTTCAATGGAGATGAAGGTAAATCTATATAAATAAAATTGTAACCTCTGTCTGTACATTTGTTTTTTTGTCGGGGTTTTACTTTTTTTGTGTGTTTTGCATCACAAGAAGACGTTTGAACCGCTTTGCATAATTGTTGTCTGTCTGTTTGTTTGTTAGTTACCGCATCACGCAAAAACGGCTGGTCGAATTTTTATGAAACTTACAGCATATCTCTAGACTGGCCCAGCTTAAAATATAGGCTATGTGGTGTGTCTCAAAAAATATTTTAAGTGGGGGCTTGGGGGGGAGACATCGATTTGGTTTTTCGACGATAACTCTCGAGTAAATTAACTTATGAAGTTCAAATTTGATATTTGTCACTTTCAATATAAGTATAATATCAAGTTTATAGATTTGCAAAATCAGACCAAGGGGAGAGGGGATTGTGGGGGGAGGGGGGGCACCCGAAAGAGAAATCGCTGCTTTCAAGCTAACGGTTGATTACATCAAAGAAGTATAAATAAGAAATATTTTAGGAAAACAATTTGGGTAAATATTTTAGGAAAAAGTCTGTCTGTCTGATTGTTTGTTTGTTACCACATCACGCAAAAACAGCTAGTCGAATTTTTATGAAACTTGCAGCGTATCTTTAGACTGGTCCAGCTTAAAATATAGGCTACTAGCTGGAGTGCCCGTTGAATTTCAACGGATTTAGTGAATCTAAAACTTCGACCGTGTAACATGTACGCATCACAAGAATAAGATAGCACAGTTATAAGCGTCGAATAAAGCAAAAATCACGAGTAAATTAACTTAGGAAGTTCAAATTAGATATTTGTCATTTTCAATACAAGTATAAGATCAATCTCCTATATATTTAAAAAGTTTGTTTGTTTGTTAATCTGTACATTTCCACGCCGTTAAAGCTAGAATAATCAAACTTTCAACAAATTCCTTCTTCACAAATAGGGAGGTCGTAGGCTACATTTTAATCCCAAATGTTTTATATTAATTGTACAAAAAGCAAAATAATTTTGTATGCTAATGCATTGCCAACAAGAGATGGGTCAGAAAGTACGGGACAGTTCTTTTCGAACAGTTCTGATGCCTAAACTGTTCAATAAAATAACTGTTCTCATAAACTTCCTGTTCTCAAAGAACAGGTAACTCTACATCTTATACACAGTGAGAAAGGTGGGAAACGTCTACTTCCTTATCTGTAATTGGACGGCGGTGACTGATAAACTACGTGTATTTTCCCAAGTCCTACTATTATTGATTTGAATCAAATTTGGTACAATTGTGGAGGGCTCCCAGGAATAATTCGTAATCAGTTTTTGTTTCTCTCTGCCCATTTTATTCAAAACGGCGGCCAAGTGTATTCTTAAATACCATATATCATCTAGAATTCCAATCGGATTTGAACCAAATTTCCCCGGGCAACGCTGGGAATTTCTGCTAGTACACAATAAAACAAAATTATTAATAATATGATATGTTCATTAAGAATCTTTCTCTAGCATTTGCCTTTCTTTTAAACTTCAAATATACATTATTCTCATTTTTATAGATAATTGCATGAACAACATTAACTATTTAAAAACATTTGCTTTTGATAAGAATTTATCTAATTTTTCTTTCAATTGATATCTCCACATTTATTGTCAATGTATTGTGCACTTATTTCAGTTTTTCACTTGTCTAAATATTTCATAACTCCTTGAGAAAGTAAAAGTTTATAATATAATTCATTAAATGTTTGCCAATATTAGATTTAAATTCATATTTAATTTCAGCTATAATATTAAAACTGATAGAAATTTTAATTCTTTGCAGATTTCAACAAAAATTTTGATTTGACATACACCAAAAATGAAGTTAATATAACAATAAAAAATGAATTTGAATTTCCTGAATCTCGGTTTGGACTTCTAATTCTAAAGGTAAATGTACACACCTAAGTATGATTGGTTAATATTTAAATCTGTAATATACAAACTGCCAAACAAATTCAGAACCTTATATGTAAGAAGACTGTAATTTTCCAATTATAATACATATTTTTTTCTCAAAATAGTTGACAAAAAGTTAGGGTGCGTATTATATACGAGGTCTGACAATAAAGTAATGAGACTGATTTTTTTCCTGCTGTATTGGCAATGCTGCGGCCTGCTACCACAGACCATGTTTGACCTTGATCCTTCCTCCACCCTTACTCCAAGTGGCACCGCCTTGCGTTCTTTCAGTCTTGAATAGTTGCTTGACGAATGAGGACATGTTTGTGCGCCTTGTCACGAAAATGGAAACGCGGAACATCGCGCAGCGGTATGCCATCATGTTTTGTGTTAAACTCAGTGAAGGAGTCACCACAATGTATGGAAAGCTTCAGCAGGCTTTTGGGGAAGAGGCAATGTCAAGAGTACAAGCTTTCCGCAGTGGTGTTCATCGGGATCACCAAGGCCCAAGAAAGCACGCATGTCCAAGTCAAAAGTGAAATGCATGCTTGCATGCTTCTTTGATTCCAAGGGCATTGTTCACAAAGAGTGGGTACCTCCTGGACAGACAGTTAATCAACATTACTATGCAGAAATTCTTGAAAGATTGCGAAAGCGAGTCATTCGGGCTCGTCCAAACATTGCGAAAAACTGGATTCTCCATCATGACAATGCGCCAGCCAATGCGGCACTGTCAGTAGGGAAGTTTTTGGTCTTCAAAGACATTATGGTGTTGCCGCAGCCCCCTTATTCACCCGATCTCGCACCCTGCGACCTTTTCTTATTCCCACAAGTCAAATCGGTGGTGAAAGGACGTACTTTTGAATCAACAGAAGTCATCCAAATGGCCGTGACCAAGGCCTTAAACAACATTCCTCAAGATGCGTTCCAGAAATGCTACAAGCAATGGCAGGACCGTTGGCGTAAGTCTGTGCAGTCACAAGGGAACTACTTTGAAGGAGACCACAATATAATTGATCAACAGACAGAATAAAAATTTTTTTCGAATCAGTGTCATTACTTTATTGTCAGACCTCGTATGACTATAAATGCATACAACTTTTTTCAGTATGGAAATAATTTATATTTTTGAACATGTTTTTACCAATAAATCATATGATTAATACATATTTCTTATTTGTGTCGAAGTGTTTAGCAGATCGAAGTGGATTTTAACCAGTGTTCGGAATGAGCCGGAACGCACCAGAACGCCGCTTCGGCTCGTCACACGCACCGATGATACCGTTTCGTCAGACATTTAGAAATACCGTTCCTTATAACCAACGTTCCGTTTATAAAAATTTCCATTCCACTACAATGCAAGCGTTCCATTTCGTAACATTTTCCATTTCAAGCACAGATTTTAACCTGCTTCAAAAGAAATGCCAATCATCACGCGCGGAATAAATTAGTCATTTAAAATATACCTCCTTTAAGTTAATTTCAAGATGATATTCAGTACAATGATAATATAATTCATAGTGATTCATTGGTGTGTATTTGTGGACAGATGGTGGGCGGTTAAGTAAAATTTTCCCGGGTTAGAAAAAATTGTGTCCGCCCCTGGGTAATAGGCATTTTTGTGTTTTGCCCCCCGTTGCAAAATTTTCTGCCGACGCCCCTGGTCAGAATATAACGTGATATTTTCGTAAGCTCTCTCACACATATCTAGTTTCGTAGCAAAGCGTGAACTTGTATTCCAACTGACCAGATTAATACAGAAGGCGACATTGAGACAAAATGCTTTTATACAGCATAGCAATCTTTAATGGGAGAGTCAGAACGTAACGATATTTTTGTAAACCCTCAAACATATCTAGTTTGGCAGCAAAGTGTGAACTTGTATTCCAACCTATCAGATTAATACAAAAGGCGACATTGAGACAAAATGTTTTTATACAGCATAGTGATCTTTAATGGGAGAGTCAGAACGTAACGTGATATTCTTGTAAACTCTCTCATACGTATCTCATTTGGTTGCAAGGTGAGAACTGTCCCGATACTACACATAGTCAAGTAAAATTACATTGATCTTTTACAAAAAAAATAGGTGCGTATTATACATAGTGATAAGAGAATTTTCACATTTCACTCATGAAAACATGGGTGCGTACTATAATTGGAAAATTATGCTACTTTAATTTCCTAGTCATTCTGTTAGCAAGTGATTAGCCAAATGGAAAAAGTACAGCATATTTTTATGCATAGGTTTCCCATAACATGACCTCAAAAAGCTTAAGCATGCATGTCAATATCAGATTCCAAATTAGGCTTTATCAGAAATTTTATCATGTTTCACCTAATAGTAGATTTACATATTTTTATTTTGTTTGATACCTAAAAATTCGTAGATAATAAAAAATTTGTTCACTTTGCTTTACCTTTAAACATATTTGTTGTAACTTTCATATAAAATTTGGGAATCACTAATTTAAATACTTTTTCAGAAGAGAATATGCATGAATAGTGTTTTTGGAAAATTTTGTGATTCCAAAGCATTAATTTCTACTCTGTTGAACCCTGTCAAAGCTGATTACATTTTAGCCCATTGATTATTAGCAAATAATTATTAATTTTCCAAAGTTATTATACACAGGTGAAAGTGTTGGTGAACTTTGTATCCAGACAGGCATATGTTGGACATGAAGATTTCTGAAAAAGTTTGAGAAGAATTCTACCTTGACCAGGGATTGAATCCAGGTCTTCCACAAAAAATAACTGTTTCTGAAGTGGAAGAATTAGTCTGCTTCTGTCATCCAGTTGTTAGAATAACCACCCAGAAAGTTAAAGATCCAGGTTTGGTTCCTGGTCATGGCAGAATTTCTCTCCAGCTTTTACGAAAATCTTCATGGCCAGCATATACCTGTCCATACAAAAATGTCACCAATATTTTCATTTGTGTTTATCTGGCCATCTTACTTTTGGGATGTAAATGGATTTTCTTTGGGCATTCCTCATTGAAAACATTCATTTTGATGTAATTGACACCAGCTTGGCAGGCCTGACCTCAGCATGAGAAATACCCGATTCTGAAGCTGGAGAATTAGTCTGCTTCAGTAGCTCTATCTTGTGGATGGATTTAGATTTTTCCTGAGAATTGTAGAATTCTGCAGAACAGAAAATAAAAAGCATTACTAGGTAACAGTTAGCTGGAATATGCAGATGGTTTAACCCTCTTAATACCATGTTGTCTTTGACAACCCCAGCAAAAGTTTGTTTTTTGTGTTATTGAAAGTTGAACAGTAAAAAAATTTTAATTGGATTATTTTCTGTAAAATGTGAGACAGGAAAAGCTTATTATTTTCATAATTTTTATTATTCAGCTATCAATAATACAAAAAACAAAATTACGATATGGTCGCCAGAGACCTCCTGGTATTAAAGGGGTTAATCAACCCAAAAATAAACATAGGAACTCACTATGGCTTGGAATATTGCACAAATTTAACGTATTTGCTTAACTTTAAATTTTATTCAATTTATAGTAGCAGTTTCCAGAATATGTATAATCATCCCTGAAGTAATGTGCAGAAGTACACAAGTACGATATTTAAAAAAATGTTAATCAAGTCAAATACTTTACTTGTAATGGTCATTTCATTTCATTCATTTCTATAATATATATAAACAGCTCAAAATGAGTATACATATATGAAAAAAAATTTGAATAAGTTGTCATTATCTATACAGTACAGAACCTTTTATCTGGATTCCACTTACCTGGAAATCCAGTTAATCTGCTATTTTAAAAAATAATGCATTTTTCTAATATTTGTTAGGAGAAAGAAATTTAAATTTAATGCATCGCTAGTAATTACCCGGCTCACCACCATGCTTTGGGTACACTCCAGTAAACAAGTGAACATGTTAGAAAGTTTGTGCAATGTATATTGTCCAATTTTTTTAAGGTAGTAGTTAACGAAGCACCTCGGCATGGATATACTGTTGTCCATATTGCCTTTCCACAAATTGTATGCCCAACGACCACTACATCTACTACAACGCCATCCCCAACAACCACGTCTACAACAGAGGTATGTTTTCAGCATTTCTAAGTCTTATCTAAGGAACAAGAATTTCTTTGACTTTCTTACTTGAGTGGGTAACTAGTGAGAAATTTCTGTTGACTCACACAAGTTAACGAATCCTGCTTTTTATAATTTTTTTTAATAATGCCTTCCCTGCATAGCAAAAGGCTTGTCTGCAGGTAGGGGAAAATCACAATATGAATCACAACATCCATGCTCGAAGCGGGATGCAAACCTTTGGGTTAGAAAGTAGGCACATTACCTACCAGCCTAACTAATTAAACTGTTCAGATGTATTTTGCACTGGGTTAATAACATATTAAATATCTTGGTAACCATGCAGAAATGGAATAGTTTGTGAGTAATTTTCAATGATGTTTTCATTTGCCTAATTCACTAATTATGATTAAGAGTATTGTTTTGCTTGCTATAGTGTTATAGACCACACTCATTCTGTTGCAGTTACACTGTATTATGTTAGAGTCAAATCGCTTCATTTTCTCCTTATAGCCAAAGCAAATTTAAATGTAAATAGCATATTTTTTAAAATAGGCATTCTATAATTGGGTGATATGCATAAAAAGGAGTAATTATTCAGGAGTAACTACTCATGAGCAAGAGCAACATCATCGAGAGAATGCTCACTTCTTTGAGCAATTACTCATTTTCATATGCATGAAGCATTTCTGTAGTTGGTGAGTAATTACTCCGAGTTTATTGAGAAGTTACTCTTCCTACGTCACAGCTATGACGACAACGGGGCACGCATTTTGATCTGGTATGTGGACATTACCAAAAGGCAACATTAGCCTAGGAGCAATTGCGTATCCAACGTCTCCTAATAGTAACACGTTAGCGGGATTATTAGACATCACCATATATACCTCGGAGTTCCTCCAAATTCTCGAGTCATGCACGGAGCCTGGCCATGATGCATCCACACTTGTAAATTTAACAACTGCGTTGCAAGTAACTGGCGAACCCTTTCCGATTGATAAATTCATCTCCAAAGATCGTGGCCTTTTGATTGCAATGTGTGTGCAATCAATAGCCCCGATAGACCCCGGAAATGTGTATCTATCTTGCCAAATATGTTTGGCTTCATTGAATTCTTCCGTGAAACGAGGAAACTTTATCCAAACATTCGATTTCACCAGTATTTTGTCCATTACCTCGCTGATTGTCCGGGACACAGTTGACTGATATATTCCAACATCTTCTGCAACCCCAGTTTGAAAACCAGAGTCAGCGACATATCGCAGAAAAACTCACATTTTTTCAGTGCTTGACAACACACCGCCTCGTGTTTCAGCTATTTCCCCGAGGAAATGGTGGGACATCCATTCCACATTTTGACTGTTATATCTGTACAGTGCCCTGAAATTTCTCTCAGCACTACTCCTGCGATCCTTATAGACCTTCTCTGACCGACCCGTCACCATAAACTCTGCCATCGTGCTACTTCTATAAAGTGGAGTATACTACTGACGTGACTCCAAAAATACGGAGCAATTGCTCCCCCACGTGAGCAAGAGTATGTTTTTATGCATATGAAATTGGAGTAATTACTTCTGAATAAGAGATTGTGAGCAATTACTTCCTAAAGGAGCAATTGCTTACTCTGTGAGTAATCTCTCATAGACTTTATTCATATGAAAGCGAGTAATTACTCAGAAAACGCGAGCAAAGAGTAATTGTTCTTTATTATGCATATCACCAATTATTGGCAATATTAAGAATTTGAAGTAATTCTAAGCTTATGTTGAAATCAGGGCCAGACTTATGAATAAGCTAAGTAAGCTACAGCTTAGGGCCTCACGATATGAGCCTAAAAAAAATGCATTCAAATTTTACTGTGTTGCTTTACAGAAAAACGTGAAATTGTTTTCAAACAAAATGACAAAAAATAAAAAAATCTAGCGGTATTGGATCAGAAATTGTGTGTTTTAGAATGCTGTTGAATTTTAGGGACCTCAAACTTTACATAGCTTAGGGCCTCAGAAGATCAAAGTCCGGCCCTGGTCGAAATTATAAATAAAAGCAAAAACTTTGGGACTTATAACTCTTAGTATTACGAACATTTTAAATACTTTCTCTTAACCTGAATTAACCCAGAATTCAGAGTTCGTTATTATTTGCTGAATTTAGCATATTATGTTCTTATACAGTCCATTAGTCATGTGTGCCTATTAGTTAATGATTCCACAAAAGGGTTAAAGTAAGAAATAGGACCCATATGGTGAAAAAAAAACTTTATTGAGGGCTTGAGTAAGGCGTGTTATATCCGACACCACACAATAATGAGCTGCATTATAACCGGGGTCATAGGTGCCAACTTTTAACTTTTGCCATGGGGGCAGAATAGTTATATCCAAATATTTATATGGGCAATTACCCCCAAGCTTAAATAAGCACAGGGGCAATTGCCTCCATGGAGTCAGCGCCTATGACTGGGGTACACTGTACTAAGAAAAATATTTTTTGGGCAAAATTCAGTTCCTGTATGATCTTTGAATAAAATCTGAACATTTCAACTATGTACTGACTGGGAAATACATTTACCACAGTACTCTGGGATGGTAGAGAGAAATACACAGACCGTGGCTTTGCAGAGATTTGTGTTTTTCCCTCACCCCTATGATGGGGATTCAAATAATGCTGGTGCGCTCTCAAATACCTTCAGATGAATTAGATACATTTTTATTTTATTTTTGCTGTGCTGTACTATTATGTACCAATCACCTGGAATTTAATGTTTGCATATTATACTTGGCATATAAGTCAACCTTATTTTTTCAATGATTTTTATAGCTATAAAGAGAACTATATACCGCAATGTACAGTAGCTGAAATTTTGCACAGAATGTTTAATTTAATTTAAAAAGTTCCTATGGCAAAGGTTGGCAAATATTTTTCATTAGTCACACTCATTATAAAACAAAATTCTTCCGAGGATCAGAAATTTTAGTTAAATTTAATAACAGTGATGAAGATGGCTCCAGAAAAATTGGCCAATTAGGCAGGTAAGATGTGGTGATTAAGGGAAGTTGTAATGTTGTTTCTCTTACATATTCTTTTGATCAGTCTGATTCTCTCTATCTTTCATCTATTAACTTTCTTTTTATTCTCTGCTTCTCATTGCACATCATTTAATTTTTATAAAGCAAGCTCAGTTCATTTTCCTTGAGTAAATTATGGCATTTGTGTCTCATAAATACAATGCCGTAAGCTTCTAGCTAAAACTTAATTATATTTTGGCCAGTTTATACCCCAAACAAATAATTTGAATTTGGTTTTTTCTAAAATATTACTTGCCTAACTATGGTCAAGTTGACAACAACTACCACCACAACTACAGAAGAGCCTACAACCACAACCACTGAAAGGGTTACATGTCCAACCTGCCCACCCTGCCCAACCAGCCCTCCAAGCACTGCATGTCCTGAGGTGACATGCCCAACGACTGTGTGTCCTGAGGTGACATACCCAACAACTATGTGTCCTGAGGTGACATGCCCAACAACTGCATGTCCTGAGGTGACATGCCCAACGACTACATGTCCTGAGGAGACATACCCAACAACCACGTGTCCTGAGGTGACATGCCCAACAACTACATGTCCTGAGGTGACATGCCCAACAACTGCATGTCCTGAGGTGACATGCCCAACGACTACGTGGCCTGAGGTGACATGCCCAACAACTGCATGTCCTGAGATAACATGCCCAACAACTGAGTATCCTGAGGTGACATGCCCAACAACTGTGTGTCCTGAGGTGACATGCCCAACAACTGTGTGTCCTGAGGTGACATGCCCAACGACTACATGTCCTGAGGAGACATACCCAACAACTACGTGTCCTGAGGTGACATGCCCAACAACTACATGTCCTGAGGTGACATGTCCTACGATTACCACAGAGGTAAACCATTTGGTTAATCCACTCCATGATAATTTGCATGTTAATGAGGAAATGCAATCAGAATAAGACTTCTCATAGGTCACAGAGACCTCCGAATGTGACTGCACCACTGACAGTACTGCAAAGATGACAACAGAAAATGGTAGTGAGTCCTCATATCCAACCCAGGAATCTACAGTCTTACCTGAGGTAGTATATCACCCAAACTTTTTCCATTTTCATTTTTGAATATGTTGTTTGTAGTTCATTTCTTGAATAATGTCACAGACACCATGCCCACCATGTGATTTGTGCTCTACACAATACTCAGATGTAAGTTCTACAACAACATCTATTCGAACTACTACTGGTATAAGAGACAGTTCAACAAGCAAACAGGTAAGTAAAAAATGTTGCACCAGCTTTTAACATTAATATTTAAGTAAATACACTTTAATGCTCTGCTGAATTTGGTAACCACAGACAGATCCCAACTGCTGTGAGTGTAGCAGTACCACAACAGAGATTGGCAGTACCACAACAGAGAGTAGCAATACCGCAACGGTGAGCAGCTTCTATTCATCACTTTCAAATTTGTGTTGTTTTTCGTGTTTCTGTTTCTCGTATGTCTTCAGCATCCTCAGCGGCTCTCCAGTTTTGGTAAGTGTCCACTGGGCTTCCTCCACCAACCTGTTGCCATCCACCTTTATAATTACCTTCCCTTATCCTTAAACATATATATCAGAGGTGCCCATAAGGTTGATCGCGATCTACAGGTCGATCTCGAAGTCCTTTTCAGTCAATCGTGAACTTAAAATTAAAAAATTTACATTACCTTTCTTAAAAAAATCTGATGTGGCCAACACGACTTTCTCCATATTTGGGGTATAGATATTTAAATTATTATGAATAGCATTATGAGGCAAAATTATCATTTTGTATCGTAAAAGAATACAGTCGTCCTTACAGCCGTAAATTACGTATATTTTGAATATGTTTACAGAATTCACTGCTACATGGTGGTGGCGCTGTATACTGGTATTAAGAAAAAGCAAAATATCTCTGAAATGGATGGTTCTACGAAAATTTCCTTCAAACAAAACTTGGAAGAAATATTATTCTCTACAACTTTGGTCCCCACGAAGATTACCAATAACAATGTTTTTAAGGAGATATTTGACGGAAACCGAGAAACCGATTATTTATAAATAATTCCTAAACAATACCTGCTATGGAAAATTGTTTCAAATGAAAGTTGTAGAAAATTACATTCTCTATAACCTTTGTATAGAATTGTATATACAATAATGATGTTTTAAGGGAGGAATATTGCAAAAATCGAATCGGTTTTCGAATAAACCTCGACTTCCGGTTAACTGTTATTGTCCAAAAACTAATCAGTTCTTTGTGCTCATGTTAAAGTGTTATATATGAAATTTGGTAACGATCTGGCAAGTACTTTTTGAGTTAGAGCGCCCACAATCACATTCACACACAGACATCATTCCGAAAATTGTCTAAACGTGTTCTAGGGACCTCAAAAGTCTCAAAGTCAATTTTTTTCGTGATCACAATACTTTCCCTATACTACATATGGAGAAAGTAAAAAGGGTAATCTTGAAAAATGTTATAAAACTATGCATACTAATTATGAGATTAATTACCGGCATAACAGTGAACTGCTTAAGAGTAAAGTTAAGGATCTGTAAGCAAGGCTTTTCAATCGGCAATCTGTAGTCTCCGGGCACTACCTGCTAGGCCACTGGAGTTAGAAGATAAGAAGCCTAATGAACTTCACGGTAAAGGAATTCTGAATACAGATGGAAAAATAATCGCAGAACCAAATGATGAAGCATAAGTATGGGGAGAATACATGAAGGAACTATACAACAAGTAGGCAGGATCAGTACAAATGGAACTGGAAGAAGAGAATAACATTGAAGTATTATGAAAAAAGGAAGTAGAAAAGGCGATACTGGAACTAAAGAAAGGAGAAGCTACAGGCAGCGATGGAATACCGGTAGAGGTACTTAAAGTCATGGGATCGGAAGGACTAAAAGTGATTACGAAACTAATTAACAAGATTTACGACTCGGGAGAGTGGCCTCAGGATTTCTTAGATGTAACAATGATCCCTCTAAAGAAGAAGCCAAAGGCAATGCAGTGTAAGGACTACAGAACGATATCCCTACTGTCACACACTTCGAAGATCATCACGAGAATTCTTAATAAAAGATAGAGAAAAAGGTCAAAAAATGCTATGTGAAGATCAATTCGGCTTCAGAAAAGGACAAGGAACCGTAGATGCTATCGGTGTGGTGAGAATCATATCAGAAAGGGCAATAGAGTACAGCCAAGATTGCTGCATATGTTTTGTTGACTGGCAGAAGGTCTTTGATAGAGTAAATTGGGTACTGCTGGTGAGGATATTAAAGGATATAGGTGTAGACTGGAAAGACACGAGACTGATCAAGAATCTATATGTGAATCAAGTTATAAATGTCAGGTTGGAGAATGCTGACACCAGCGGAGTACATAACGGTAGAGGAGTAAGACAGGGCTGTTGTCTATCACCGATTCTATTCAATATATATGGAGAGAGGCTAATTGAGGAAGCGTTAGAAGGCATGGGAGATTTCAAAATCGGAGGGATTATAAGAACAGTGAAATATGCGGATGATCAAGTACTTCTAGCAAGAAAGGAAAAGGAACTCCAGAAAATAATAAATAGACTAGTGATAACATGTAGAAAATATGGTATGGAAATTAATACAGAAAAATTCAAGGTCGTGCGAATCTATACTTTTAATATATAAAATCGTTCGTTTGTATGTATGTTACTCGAGAATCACTACACCGATTTGGACGGGAGTTTCACTGGTGTATTCCTTATACTTCCAGGAGTAACATAGGCTATATTTTTTTCAGGTCTAAAGGGTCATATTTTGGAGAAAAAAACTTGACACCCATTTTCCGTCAGCGAGAAAAGCAACTCTAGGCGTGCGCCACTTACTGCACTATCTACTTTTTCCCGGTGGCGATCTTAGGAACTAGGATCGCATTTCCCTCTCGCGCTCCCCTCTCGCCTTCCCCTCACGCCTCAGCTAACACCCATTTACCGCGCGCTGCTCACTACGCATGCACAATACGTCTTGCACGCGCACTCGCTCGATGCTCCGCTCGCTCACTTTGTACATTCCCGCACGCTTTCTTTCTACGTTAAGTTTCCAGCACAGCTTAGATTGTGTTTTGATATTTCTATGGTTTTAAAATGCTGAAAGTTAGGTCACAGTTGTCTACATCATCATCGAGGGCTAGGAGAGCAGCGCTATCGAGAAATAATGAAACACCCGAAGAAAGTGAGTTACGACTTTCTCAAATGCGTTCAATGAACAATGCCAGGCGCCTTGACGAGACAAGCCCTGAGAGAGCTCCGTTTGAATGAAAATCGCTTGCGTAATTCTCGAAATAGAGCAGCCGAATCAAGTACACAGAGAGAGACCCGTTTAAGAGAACAACGAGTTCGCACGGCTCAAAGTAGGAATGTTGCGTCCAACCCAACCCATGGATTCAAGTCAGCGTTTTCATACGATCCTGCCATAAACTATGCTGACCGTCGTGACCTTTCGATAGGGAAAATGGATAAAATTTCTGGACATTGTCACGCGAAAAAATGGCCCAAGGAAAATGATGGGATGTATTGTTCGAATGGTAAAGTTCGCTTACCAGAATTTAAAGATCTTCCAGAACCACTGAAAAGTTTATTGCGCTTTTAATACGAGAGAGGGAGGGAGAGAGATGGATGGTAATGGACGGGGGAGATGGAGAGAGGGAATTAGAGAGAAGGGGTGGAGAGAAGGAGGAGGGTGGGAGATGGAGGAGGAGGGAGGAAAAGGGAGAGAGGGGAGGGAGAGAGATGGAGAGGGTGAAGGAAGGGGGAGAAGAAAAGGAGAGGGTGGAAAAGAGGGGGAGGGAGTACTATCTTATTATTGCGATGCTTACATGTTACACGGTCGAAGTTTTAGATTCACTAAATCCGTTGAAATTCAACGGGCACTCCTGCTAGTATCAAATAAAGAAGAAGAAAATTTGAACATAAGTATTCTAGGAAAACCATTAGAACAAGTTTTAGATTATAAATACCTTGGAAGCATTATAAAGAGAGAAGCATAATGTACCTATGAAATCAGGACTAGAATAGGGAAAGCAAAAGCCGCTTCCAGAAGAAAGAAACTCCTACTAATGGGGAATATAAAGGAGGATATCCGCAAGAAGTTGATAAAATGCTATGTAAGGAGTATAGCTTTGTATGGGGCAGAAACATGGATGCTAAGGAAATATGATGTAAAATACTTGGAAAGCTTCGAATTACGATTATACAGATTATCAAAAAGAGCAAGATGAACTGGATTGGGCATTACCTGAGGAGAGAGAGCATGATTAAAGAAGTGCTAGAAGGAAAACTGGATGGAAAAAAAGAAAGAGGTAGGAAAAGGTTTCAGCTGATAGACGACTTGAAAGGGAAAGAGCTATCAAGACATGAAGAAGACTGCAGTAAATAGGAATATATGGTGAACTAGGTATAACCATGAATAATCACGGACCTGTCAACAGACAGACTACCTATGATGATGATATATGGTTAGTGGATTTAAAGAAGGCGTGAAGTCAATTGCATAGAGAGTTTTATTATCAAATAGTACACAACCAAGTCATTCTGCCACTGGATAACTGTGGATAACTACTGCTCGCTTCAATCCCCCCTCTCTTGCCCTCCCTCCCTGCCCAACATTGTCACCCCTTCTCACTGCATGCAGGGACAAACATACACCGTCTCTACTGCGCTTGGTTTAGGCTCCATCCCATATATATATATAGGGCAACTAGGTGTTGAAGGAAACCCAGTGAGCACTTATCGGAAGGAGAGTTGCTGGGGTGTTGGAAAGACAAATTTGTAGAAGTTAATGGAGCTTTCAGGATGATCCCTTCGTCAGCACAAGAGATGAAGGGATCATCCCAAAAGCTCCAATAACTTCTACAAATGTGTCTCTCCAACACCCCAGCGGCTCTCCTTCCAGTAAGTGCTCACTGGGTTTCCTTCAACACCTAGTTGCCCTAAATATCCTCATTTACCTTTCCTCTTCCATAAGTTTATATATATATATATATGTATATATATATATATGTATATATACGTAAATATACATATTATGGGTTGAGGTCATATAGCACTTGGTATGAATACCCTGAATTTCTGGTGAGTCATATTTATCATTCAAAGAAATCACTTTTATTCTGGTGCTGTGTTAACTGGAAGAGCAACAGATGGAATTAATTTAGTTATTTTAGCGTAGCAAAATGATTTTCTTTATTGTTATCTAACATATTTTTAATGAATGTTAATGTTATTTTGATCTGCATTAGAGTTGCTGATAGACTGCCATCAACCTTTCAGACTGCTTTCATCAAAGATCTGATCGTAATTTTTTCTGATGACAGACTTTTTCTATCTAAACTCATTCATTCAGTTGCAGATGCCTCCCATTTGTTATGAATAATAAATTTTGAATAAGTTTCTTGATTGAAATATATGAGCTTAGGTTGATTGTACTGAATTCCATACCCCATATTTAAGAACAAGCACTAAAAAAAGTATTTATCTCATTGTCAGTTATATCCAATAGTCATGACAAGGTTATGAAAAACCAGATGTGCATTTCAGCTACAAAGCAGTCATCTTCTTCAGTTTTCTTTAGAATCTGCTTTAGGTGATTTATTTCAGACTGCTTTAGTAGCAAAAATGCACATCTAGTTTTTCATAATCTTGTGGCTATTGAAGAAACCTGAGGTAAGATCTTTTTAAAGTGATTGTTCTTTATTTTTTTCAGCTATAGGACAAGATTGATAATTTGTCGAATCTCTCCTGATGTCAGGGCTGTCCAAGCACTGAAGGGGACCCAGATGTGAATATCCCTGTGACCCTCTGATATATGTGACATCTGAATAATGAATTTTTATTGCAGTTTTTTGTAAAGTATTGATTGATAAAAAATTGTGAATTTGTAAGTATATAACAAAAATAACAGTAAATAGTAGATGATTCCATGATTTATGGGACCCCCAGTTTTAAAATCATAACTTTTCATAGTGTTTTGTGTTGGAAATCAATCTGACAAGTTATTTTTTAATGAAAATTCATGCAAAATTTATACCAATGCTTTAATAAAATGTAGTCCCAGAATGAGAAGGATAACTTACAGTCTGGACAAAATTACTTTGGGATTGACGGTTGAGGCGGCTTGGGTGTGATATTGCCAGCATGTGCATAACAGATGCCCCAAAACATGCGCTAAAACCACATTTCAAATATCTTTGCGACTGAGTGAGAGAAGAGAAAGCATCCCAAAACATGACCAACGAGAACCAATAGGAATGAAGGAGGTGACTCAATTTCATTCTCTCTCAGGCCTCCGTCCTGTCAACTTCGAGTCTCTCTGTGCTGTGTTGCATTTTGCTTCGCGAGTCCACCGAAAGGTGCATTCGAGTGTAGTAGATATGGCAATGCCGAGTTTGAGTTTTCTCCCCAGAAGACCTCCTAGCAGTGGAGACACACGAGCGGTCCCAAGTATTTTGTTTGCAGGGGACATAGCGACAACGCAGCGTGGTTGCTCTTAGCAACACTTCCCTTCCCTTCATCTATGATTGGCTGTGAGGGAGGGGAGTCTTACCCTACCCTGAAGTAAAGTAATTTCGTCCAGACCGTAGTAAAATTTTCTCCTACCCACTCTCCCTTGCTTACTTTGTTTCTCCCTAACACCCACCCCTCCCCAATACCTTGATTCAGCCTCCCCCCCCCTCTGCCCTCCCATTTATTGGTCCCCTCTACACTTTTCCCTCCCCCACTCCCCTCTGATTCCGTATATATTTGTGTTGCTTCTTGTTTTTGTACCTGATGATGACTAGATATTAGTTGAAACCGGTCGCTTTTTCTGTTTACTAAGTTATCCTTCTCATAATGGTGTTCCACAAAGTAAAGGCTTCCTCCGTTGATTTTAAATATAACCCCGTTATAATGAACCTCGTTATACTGCTGGTGAAGTCCACCAAAAATATTTTTAAAAGATGCAAAGCATTCAAGCAGTACAATCAGTCCGATGTAACATTTCTTCAGTTTTTCGTTTTTACCAGAAAGTTTTGGCACATTTCTGGGAGTAGGAAAAAAATATTTTGAGAGTAATTGTGACAATTTTTAAACGGATCAAGTCCTGCAAATCGTGGTCATGAAGAAGAAGGAAAAGATATGTTCGAAACATCAGAAATTTGTCCTTTGAAAAAACATTGTCATCTTTGTTTTTCAAGATGCTGTTACTCAAAAATCACCCCATTATTTATCACTTGGGCAAGTGTAAGTTATTCATTCCAAACTTTTTTTAGCCAGAAAATCTCTCCTATGCTTTCCCAGATGCATTGGGTGTATTCATTGGTAGTCGCTCAAATCATTAAGATCTCTCGGTTCTGAAACAAACTTCATTGGTCACATGCATTTCGTCCATCCGTGCATGCACGTAATCACCTTCACTTGGGACTAGGGTTGCCACCTCTTCCAGAATTCCAGTAGTCTCCCAGAATCAAGCATATGTAGAGTCTCCCAACGGACTTTGTCCGGGCGACCAAAGTCTGCAGATTAATTGCTCTGGTTATATAAATAATATTTTAAAATGTGATATGGCCATTACATTTAATTGAAATGAATGGAGATTTGATGTAAAAATCTTGTGTGTCCAGCATATGACTTTCTCCATACAGAGCAATGTATATGATTGATCACTACATCAGCGTCCTCAGAAATAATTATCAACAATCACACTTGTGAATGATTTAAAAACATTTTCGTCTTTATTTAAAAAAAGAATAAATAAAGAAAATTTTTAGCTGTTTTTATGTAGATAATTAAATTTCGATTTGGGATTAAAATTACCCTTGGCAGCGTACGCAAGGCTATCAACAATTAGAAAATTTAATCATATCAGCGGGAAAAATGGTATCACTTAGCAACGGCTTACAAAAAATTCATTGACCACAATTCACCGAAACACAATTCATCGACCACAATTCACCGATTCACAATTCACTGAAACCACAATTCACCGAACTGCAATTCACCGAATCACAATTCATCGAAATGTAAATTCACCGAACCACAATTCATCGAATGTATTATTCATCGAAATTTCCAATTCACCTCATGAAGATGGGGGGAGAGGAGAAGTGATATAAACGAAACAGCAACATGGACGTCTTTTGACTGAATATGACAATTGGAAAATAATAAGTAACAATAAACTATTAACGTTTAAGGAGGCATGGGTATGGGGAGGAAAGAAGGAAGATTAAAAATTATAACAAAACGAAATACTAGCATCATGGATGCCTTTCCACTGCAAATAACTCGTACATGAATAATAAATAAACAAATTAGGCTTACGGGAGTAGGGGGAGGAGAAGGGGAAGGTTAAACATTTCAAAACGGAATACTGGCACCATGGGTGTCATTCGATTGCAATTAACTCGTAGATGAATAATAAACAATAAATAAACAAATTACGCACTCAAGGAATATGGTAGGGGGAGGAAAGGGGGAAGGTTAAACATTTCAAAACGGAATACTGGCACCATAGATGTCATTTGATTGCAATTAACTCGTAGATGAATAATAAACAATAAATAAACAAGTTACCCATGGTGCCAGTATTCCGTTTTGAAATGTTTGACCTTCCCCCTTTCCTCCCCCTACCATATGCCTTGAGTGAGTAATTTGTTTATTTATTGTTTATTATTCATCTACGAGTTAATTGCAATCGAATGACACCCATGGTGCCAGTATTCCGTTTTGAAATGTTTAACCTTCCCCTTCTCCTCCCCCTACTCCCGTAAACCTAATTTGTTTATTTATTATTCATGTATGAGTTATTTGCAGTGGAAAGGCATCCATGGTGCTAGTATTTCAATTTGTTATACTTTTTAATCTTTCTTCTTTCCTCCCCATACCCACGCCTCCTTAAACGTTAATGGTTTATTGTTACTTATTATTTTTCCAATTGTTATAATCAGTCAAAAGACGTCAATGTTGCCAACGTTTCGTTTATATCACTTCTCCTCTCCCCCCATCTTCATAAGGTGAATTGGAAATTTCGATGAATAATACATTCGATGAATTGTGGTTCAATGAATTTACATTTCGATGAATTGTGATTCGGTGAATTGCGATTCGGTGAATTGTGGTTTCGTCGAATTGTGAATCGATGAATTGTGGTCGGTGATTTTCCTAGACCCCTTAGCAACGTATTTTAATATAAATTTGGAAGAAAAACAAGAAACCTGTCTTAAACAATCGGTTTTATGAGAATGGTTCAAAAACATGTAGAAAATTACATTGTCTACAATTTTTATAATAACAAACAATGAATTAAATTGAGTTTTAAAGGAGATATTTGAAAAAAAGGAAAAATGGCAAGAATAAACCTCCACTTCCGGTTGATTAGTTTCAGCTAAAACCTTTTCAGATCTTCGTTTCTTAAAAAAATCGTAAGTAGAAAGTTTTGTGCTGATTTGAATAATAGCTTTTGAGTTATAGTGCCCACAAAATTTTGTCACATGCACACACCCACAGACATCATCACGAAAAGAGTCAAAACGTACTTAGGGGACCAAGAATCTGCAATTCCTGATGTGGCAACCCTAGTTTGTGCAGTTAGCGCTCTCTCATTTCGGTGATCATAAGTGAAGTCAATTTATATTCAGGTAAGCCGATGTACAATATTGTCACAACAAAATTCAGGTTAAATCCTCATTATATGTTTACTAATGAATAAATAACCAAAGTTTTATTGCTCAGATTAGTTGTTTTTTGGCCAAGAAAAATCTCCTGGGATTGACTCCTCCTAAGGTGGAAATATCCCGGAATTAACCCATCATAAGGTGGTAACCCTACTTGGGATATTGCCGCAGTGGCGGATTTAAAGGTGGTCACACGGCGCATGCCATAGGCTCCTTATTTCAAGGGGTCCCAAAAAAATGTTTTTTAATGTATAATCTCATAAAAATTCATCTTTTTTTTCCACTGCGACACTTTATTTATTAGTGTGATCATTAAGAGGGGTCAAATAAAGTGATAGGCATTAGATGGAGTTTCACTATATATTTACATTGCCGAATCCCCAAAAGTTTAGCGCCAGGGGTCCCAGAATGCCAAAATCCACCATTGCACGGCCATACATATTTTTCACCTTGATTTTCTACTATAATAGGTCGTTTCTACCACCTGCTTACAACTTTAATGTGAGGCACAGCATTAGAGATTGGCTATACATTTTGACATAATTCTGCAATTAAATTTCTTAGGTAAATACTTATAGATTGTCAAAAATAGGTCCACAACCTTTCACTATGTATTTTTCGACCAAAATACTACACTCTTCCTATAACGTGAGTGTTCTTTGTTCCCTCTGCTACCTGCATTATAACGAGGTTCTATTGTGATTGAGATCTCCAAACTTCGGGGATCCGGATGCCTCACCTCCTTCCCCTTTGGACAGCCCTGCCTATTGTATTAAACTACTACACAGTCAACTATGAACAAATATTCTTATTGTATAATTTACAAGCTCTGCTCGATTGAATTCAGCATTCTTTAGTTACTAAAAACTTTGGACACGTTGTCTTGTGAATCATCTTCTAGGTTTAAACTCTTGAATAATCTCTGTAAAATTTACAAGGAAAAAAATCAAAATGCTTGTATATAATATTGAATAAAATATGGCAATAATGCTAGAAAATAGTAAATATCCCTTCAGGGCCTTTTTAATGCCTAGGCCAACAAGGCTCGGCAGGCCCCATTTCATCTAAAACAGAAAACTCAAGTCCCAAGGGCCGTAAAACAAGCAAGAAAAGGCATTTCAAGTTGATATTATGTTAAGTATTATTTAATGATAATTTATTTATTGTAGAATATGTCCAAATTAATTAAAACATGCAAAATCTCTGGAAAATTCCCTAACGTTGAAATTCTTGTATTTTTTTAACAATTCCTGTTAGCAATGCGAGTGGAGAATGATTTTTTCGGCAATCTAAAGAGTCAAGAACTACTTACGAAATACTTCCCTAAAGCCAAAATTATCAGCGCTATCAGCGAAGCAAAAATTAGGCTGTAATGATGTAATAATTAATTTTGTGTAAGAAAAAACTAGTAAAGTTCCTTTTTAACTACAATTGTAATTTATGTTCTAATGTTGAACTTTAAAAATTATTTTATTTACTATTATATTTTTATTAACAAAAAATTAAATTAAATATGTAATAAATAAAAATGATTGTGTTTCTTAACATTAGATTAAGGGGCCCACATTATTATTTTGGCCTAAAATAAATAAAATGGCCCTGTGTCCCTTCATTAATATTTTGATTAAGCCATAATTTTCAAACCTTGTTCTAAAAATCTAAAGGAACAGAAATTCTTATCCCTCTGGCCAAAAGCAATGATGATGTTTTTTAGTGTCCGTCTTCATAGGATTAGCTGCTTAGAATAAGCAGAGTACAAAATTATAAGCAATAAAACAACTTTATATCACAGTAATGTGTTGCAATTGGAGTGATTGTTTCAAATAACACTACCTCTGCTGGTATACCTGCATAGTTAAAAAAATGATGTGAGTGTATTAAAGCGTGTGGCATCCTAACACGAAAGCTGAAATTTGGCAATAGATTTATTTTGCATATCTTAATCTGAGTGAGAAAATTTTCCCTATTCCCAGACCACAACTCTTCCACCAGGGCACCTCCACTTCCGAGAATCTCAATATAAGGCCACAGCACGAGTTGGTGATATCGGGTTCATTACTCGAATAGTAGCAGAGTATTCTTTTCCAATTGACCCAAACTTCATTGAATATGGCATAGAAGAAAACAGTGATGGTGAGACTGAGTAAATAAAATTGAAGTAATTCCAATAGCAATAAGGTTTTAGGAAATTGATTGTTTTTTTAAGTCTGGAATTTAATTTCTCTTATTACTGTATCTCCCCATTTCTTGCTACTATTTTTAATAATAATTCCTGACTTATTATTGCTTCTCAATAATTTTGAAACATCCAAGATATTTATGTGGTAATTCCAATAAAATTCGGAAGAAAATTGTATTTGACAAAAGTTATGAATATTTTAAAATAAATTATGATGGTTAACAGTGATGACGTTTAAAGTAATTTTTGCGGCACTTGAAATTCAGTTAATTTGGAAATTTTCTAAATAAATCCATGTGTCATTAACAAACAGTATACATTTTGAAACAATGCCAATTTCTGTTGGAATTAGTAGAGTCAGTTGTGATGTGAAGATTAAAGAATAAATTCCTAACTTTTGATTTACATACCAAAATTTCATTATACCTATCACTCCCAAATATATAATAAATCAAATCTTTTCACTTGACTTAATTTTAACTCATCAAACATGATTTAAATTAATGCAACATATCATACTCTGCAAGTAAAAATAATGCATAATTAGCCAAGCATGACATGTCATATTGCATGTAAAAAGTTAGCTAAAAATATGGAGCATAGGGATGCTAAGATGTAACTTTTCTATTATACTTGGGTAGACATGCCTTTCCAAGTTTCTATTAACAAAGATAATTGGGGTTTTACTGTTTTATTTCCTTGAAAAATAATTTATTTCCTAAGGTTTGTGAATGGTTGAAGAATGTTTTGCACATGTTTTATAAGCACATCAATCACTGAGTTCTCAGCTATTAAATGATACAATTATTTAATATTTTAGATTTTGTGAAAAGATCACTGAAGATTATAGATGGGGATTTAATGTCCTCTGACCCTATGGAACCTGGATATCACAACTTTACTGCCACTGCAAACATTATAGGTCATAAAGAGCAAGCAACAGTTCCTGTGAGTATTTTAGTGTTGATGTTCTTTAATTTATTTTGTATAAGTCATTGAAGAAAGAATTTAAGTATTTATCACATTGCAGGAATCTAGATAGGAGGAAAAAAGTAGGTTTTCATTAAAATTATTTTAATTTTACAACAATTCCAGAATTACCATATTTCTCAGACTATAAGATGCATCCCGATTTGTGAGGAGATTTTTCAGGAAAAAAATAATTTTCGTTCACCAAAGCATTTAAAAAGAGGCACATTATATATTACAGTAAAACTCGTTTAATATGTATTTGAGGGGACCGACTCATTGCTTCGTTATAAGCGTGACTATGTTATATACGAGAAACATGGTTTTTGGCCTATACATCCCATATAACACGTATACACATACAGTAAAAGCTGTGCTATCTGGCTATTTGGAACCGGCCAGCTTTGGATACTGGCAATTACACAAATACAATTCATTTTGTATTTCTTTTTCTTTTTTTATAAATTTTTGTGTGAATAGTATATGTGTAATACCACAACTTCCACTTTAAAATTTCTTAAATTATAAGATGTATATATTACGTATTTACTCCGTATACTTCTGTGGCTGCCGAGTAAGCATGGGGTTTTTGGTTACATAAGCCATTTGCATTGTCTAGATGTTTTGGTGTACTTCTACAATTTCCAGTTTTATCGATTTTTATTATTTAAAAAATTACCCATTCATTGAATATGGCATCAAAATAAATACCTAAAAGCACGGTACAGGAGAGAAAAGGTAGGTTGAATGCTAACACAAAAGCTGGAGCTGATCAAATGAATTGAAAAAGGAAAAAATAGAGCAGCCATAGCAAAAGAATTCAACATAGGATCTTCCACGCCCTACGATATCAAGGCTCATAAGGCTAAATTAATGAAATTTGTGTCATCTTCTGAGACGAGTAAATCATTTAATAAACATCATACGTTTCATAAGCCAAAAATTGAGGAACTGGATAAAATAATACATGACTGGTTTTCACAGAAATGTTCAGAAAAATTAAATAATTTCGTCCTTTTCTAATAGAGTAAATAAAGATAAATAATAAAGATAAATAAGAAAGATATAATCCAATAAATTCAATTTTGGGAACAGGTTCACTGCCTTAATCCCCAAACTTCCCGGGCACCCTAAACTTTTCAAGTCTTTTTGTTTTGCATGTGAGTGTAGCAGTGTATTAAATAAGAATGGGTAAATAGTGTCTATATCTAACTACGTGTGGAAGAATTAAAATGGAAAATGCAAACCCCATGCATAGTTATGTTTGGGGAGTACGATAGTGAACCTAACGCCAATTTTGTTTGGTTATTGCTAAATTTGCAATGTCAAAATCGCTTCCCTAACCGGATATTTCTCCTAATCGGCTATCCACAATCTCCAAGATAGCTGGATAACACAGCTTTTACTGTATTTGCAGTGAGTCAACTTCAATGCCGTACTTACATATGCAAAGAGATGCTTATCAACTTCACGGCATGTAAAATGTTTGACTGCTATTACATACGATTTTGTAAATGGTCAATTAATATTATTATTATGGTCATTAATTTACATAAACATTTCACATTTTTAATATCAATTTCAAAACAAAGGGAGCGTGGAAATTCATATGGAAGGAGAAGAGGGAGAAAGGGGACCTCTACCAACAAGTGCGTGGTAAACGGGCGGAAACCATTCATTACTTATCGCTCCGCTCGCCAAAATTTGTTATATATGTGGCATTTTTTGCCACGGGACCAAACATTTGTTCGTTACAGCCAAGAATTCGTAAAATGCATGTTCGCTACATCCGAGAAATTTAACCAATGCCGTTATGGAGAAGTTCAAGGGACCGAGACATTTCTTCGTTATAGCCGAGATTTCATTTTAGGCGTGATCGTTATAAACGAGTTTTACTCTATATATTTTTTCTAGCTGTGATTAAGTTCATATCTGGCAACATTTAAAGAAGATATTATGGCATAACAACTGTTAAACATAACATTTTAGGTAAACTTTATTCATGAAAGTAAATAAGGATTATCTAAAATGTAAACAAGAAGGAAAATTATACTCTATGAACAGAATACAAAGATTTCAGTGTTCTTTATAGGATTTATGTGCCTAATGATAACAAAAGATTGGGCAGTTCTTGAATTTTTATATCTGAAGCAATTAGTCATAATTATGTGGTAAAGTGGAAGGTCTAATTGTAATTCGACTATAAATTTTAATAAAGGTCACTCATAATTAATTTAATCAAAACCCGTCCTGCAATTCAGGAGATGAAAGTCACAAAGGGAAGGAAGGGCGAGACGTGCCCATGTGGCATTCCGCTACTATCGCTTTGTTGGTAAATAACGCCTAATAATAGCTTTGAAACTTGTATAACTAAATGTGTCCTGCATGCACTCGGTGGTCCTATTAGTTAGAGTATAACTAATACAGTTTTCAAAATGGTATTTCACATTCAAAATTCACTCACATCAAATAAAAATGTGATATCTTTAAAGTTTGTATATGCATGCAATTGTTAATTATATTCTAGCTAATAATATGAACTTGCAAAAATCTCACAATCTAGGAACACGGCTTGGAGAAATAGACAATGTATTATTTGTAGGAAAGTTAATTCTACGAACAATATATAGGTGAACCCTGCTTAATGCGGGGGATGCCTTCCTGAGGTCTCCGCATTAAGCAAAAATCTGCGTTTGCCGGGGCACCATAACCTTTAGGCACCCAGAGGGAAATAGCTTCCCAAATGGTGTTTTTGGACCCGCATTCAATGTAAAACATATTTCTACTGGACTTTTAGAACGTAATTTATTAAACAAACTATAAAATTACCTAGTAAACAGTAAGACAAAAAAACTTTTTAGTGGTAAATATACATTTCAAAATATTTCTCAGTTTTATTTAAAAAAGAGTCCAGGTTCGACTGCTTAGCTTTTTTCGCTTATTACGTAAAACTTGTCGGTAGCATTCAAATAGTCCGTCGCAGCCCCTCTTCACAGCACTCACTCGTGTGAAGTCATTTTGCTCCTCCAACAAAGTCATGCATTGATCGACGATGCTCTTGCAGCTCCGTTTATAGATCAAACCCATAGTAGTGCATGTTGGGTTTTCAGCAATTTATATATCATTATATACAGTGATGAGCTGAAGCCGACTCCCGCCGAGCTTGTTGTTAATTTTTGTCAGAATTAGCGAGCCGGTTGTTAAATCTTTAGAAAATATGAAAATTTATCAATTTTGTCTTTTCAAGTACATTTTGCCCTATCTGATAGTCAATTACCGACAGTGTATGAAATGGAATATATTATGAATGGAACACTTATTAAGCTAGCGGAACGGTATTACTAAACTAGAGTGATATGGTGCCCCTGGCATATAGGCCTACCCTGCCATCCTTATCCAAATTTCCTTACAACTTTTTTTTTTAGAGAGCCGGTTCTTAATTTTTTTCCAGCTCATCACTGATTATATATTATTATACATTATATGCATTCAAACATTAAGATACCACGTATTTTTCATTTGTAGATCAAAATTATACAATTTTTTGATGTGTAGCGTTATTGTTTTATTAATAATGACATGTTAATACTGTAAATTAACATTGTAATAAAGTAATTGACGAAAATTATAGATTTTAAAAATATAAATCATGGAAAACATTCTTTACGATCCAATGAATCCAAAGAAACATGAAGCATGAATCATATTTCTATTTCCGTTTTTCAAATGTTTTCTGCCTTAGGAGATATATATTTTGTGTTAGACCCGTGAAATTTACAGGGAAAAGAGTGAAATTGGCCACCAGACAATACAACATTATGCAACACTGCTGAAATATCACAATATTTAGGATACTTTATGAAATTTGGTTAGTGCGAAATTTAAAAAATCATAATATATTAGACTGCAGTCGCACTGTGCATAAGATATCTATATTTTTTTTAAAATTTTAATTTGAAATAAAATTCGCATTATAATGAATCTGCATTGGCTGGGGCCACGTTAAGCGGGGCTCACATGTACCTTCTTTTTTCTAATCAGAAATGAAACTTGAAAGCATGTAGCACACAAACACTTTGAACAAATGCACAGATCTGATTTTTCTCTAAGAAGAACTGTTGTTTGCTGTTTTTCATACTCCTTATATTTTGTTAAAAAGCTTCAAGTTATCAACCTAAACCTTACTTCTACTTAACCCATCGAGAAAAATCCGACGATCCATCGGAAGTCAGACAAAGTCGGCAGTTTTCCAATTTCTGAGTAGGATGGAAAACATTTAGCTTGAGTGATTGAATTTCATTTTAGAGCCTTTTGCCTCAGGACGTGTAGAAGATCTTCAATGAAAATCAGTAATTTTAAATCGTGTCTGCAACCCTTCGCGAATCCCCAGAAAGAGCTCGTGCACCCCCAGAGGCTCGCGCACCACAGGTTGAATATCACTCAGTGTGCTGCAGACATTGTACATGCATTCTTGTATATTAAATCAGCTGAAGCTTATAGCTATTAGTTTAGACAAACTTTTACTCTTGTAGACATTGTACGTAATGCTAAATACAAAATTTTTTATGAAATCTATCAGAATTATAATGGTACATGGCATTAATCTCACTATTCAATGGGCTCACTAAGAACTAAAACATGAATAATTTTGCAAATGCACCGAAATTGTAATCACTTTGAGTGGAAATGAAATAAATCGAAATAATGAAAATGCATCGTTGGAATTCAAGTTGCTTAAGGTTTTACTGAATTTATTAGCAATTTATTTTATATTAATTAATAATATTATATATTAATAATGTATATTTTGTTTGGCTCTGAATGATTGCCAATAACAGTAATAATAATTATTCCATTTTGGGGTTCATAGGGTTTGTGAATGTCAGTACCATATAGAGATATAATCTTTAGTCTATAAGATGCTGGCTGAGTTTGTGAGCCATTTTTCTGGAAAAAAGGTATGTCTTATAGCCTGAAAAATATGGTAAATATAATTAGTAAGTGAATTCATAATTCAATGCATTTTGCATTAACTACCCACTAAAGTATCTTACTGAATCAAATTAAAGTAATTAAAAATTAAATTTTAATCAATTGTTTAAAAAATATAACATCAATTTCATCTTATTATTGTAATTAGCAAACGATTATGAATCTAACCGCACAGAAAGAGGAAGTAATGATGAGATCAAAAATAAACACATCATAGATCAGTTAACTTGTTGACCTATTGCACAAAAATATCTATTCCAATACATATATACAGTCTATATTATCTAATACAAGGGTTTTTGTCTGTGAACTTGCTGTGATCTGTGTTAGTAACTGTACGATTGATGTTGCTCTACCCTTATATTCTGTACCTACTCATAAGTAGCCCATGAATACATAAAGATTGAGATCCAATGGTCCAAACATAAGAAAATATGCTAATATGCTCTCAAGATATCTAATATAATGGCTGATACACACTTGTGCATGTGTGTGTGATTGCAGGCATGTGTATGTGTATGTACAGGCAGTCCTTAATGCCCTTAATTGTTTCTTAAAAAACCCAAAGCTTAAGTTAAATGAATTTCCCCATAAGAGTCAATGTAGTAACTGGGTTTTATTCCATTCATCTGACATGAGAAGAAAATGAATGTGAATGGCACATTTTATTAAATGGCACATATAGACAATCAGATATTTAAATTAATAAGACGTATAGTTAGTATAGTTAGAAATTTATAAACTATGCATACAGCACAGTTCAAAAGGTACAGTACAGAAGTTCAAAGAGTGCTGATGTTTTGTGCACACACAAATAATGATATTCTAAGACTGGAGCTAAGTTACACACCATGGCTGCAGGTCAACATCTTTCTGAGACAATAGTCCACAGTACACTAAAGTGAGTTGAGCAGGTGTAAAAATACAAAGTGGTATCAATATTCAAAGAATGTTAAATGAAATTAATGATGAGCTGAGGACTGTCTGTCTGTTTGGTATGTGTGTATGTATGTGTGTATGTATGTGTATATGTATGTATGTATGTATATATGCATGTATGTATGTATTCTCATGTATGCATGTGTATGCATTGGTGTGATGATAGGGAGGTTGTGGTGGTTTAAATCATCCCTGTCTGAAATCCCAAGACCATAATGATTTTAATACCTCTAAAATTTTAAATGCTGTATTTGCTGAATATAATGTGCAACCAAATGTAAATCGCACTCTAATATAAGGCACAATCAAATTTTCAGAAGTCAACTTTGAGGAAAAACATTCATAGAAATTGTATGACTATAATGTGCTGTAGATTTTTGTGAAAGTCATTTTAAGCAAAAAATGTGTGCATTATATTTGGGCAGATACGGTATTATTATTGACCTAATTTCTATAGAAGAATCTATATCAACTTAAGGTTTCAATGTCTGAGCAAAACTGCACCTGCCACCAAATTTGGCGATACCACTTTTTGAAAGTTTATACAGTTTCATTACTATTAAAGTCCACAGGATACAATTTTACGTTGAAAAAGGATACAATTATTGAATATTTACTGCACATAAATGTAAATATGTATGGACTTATTTGTCCAGAGATATTAATGTGTGTTCTATTCTCTGCATGTAGGTTTTTCTCAACATATATACAGTAGACATCTGTGATAATGGAACTGGGATTGAAGTTATTTTTCGCAATTCCTTCATGAACATCTATGTTAATGAAGAAGAAATCTACCCTAAACTGACACCCTCAGTTTATCTACCAAATGTAACTTGCATTTTTAGTAAAGTGGACGAGAAACCATTTCTTAGTAAGTATGCTTGTTTTGATCAATTTGATTTATTTAATAACTGAAGATATTCAGTGCACCTATTCAAATACAAATAAAAGCATCTTGGAAAATAAATACTTTATTAACCCAAAAGGAATTTGACCTCAAATTCAACATGATCACAATAAAAAACAAGGTCTGTTCAGGAAAAAACTTTGTAATACCAATTTACCATTTATTTACATATGATTTTGGTAAGTTTTGTTTATGAATGATACATCAATGAATTTTCACAAAGTATGAAATTAATATTTAAACATAAATATGGAATTTGTCAACATGGAGTGTTACAAACAAAATTTAAAATATTAGCAGTTACAAAGATAGAGTACAATACATATCACCACTGAGTAGCAGGTTTTCGTATTTGAAGACCAGTCAGCTAAACACTAATGGAGGCCTTGATTATAGGTCAATAACTTTAGTTTCATAGTCTAAGGAGGTCGAGTAATCCATTGGCAACCTATCTTCATTTTACATCACAGCTTTTCTTGAAATGCTTGATATCGTGAAAGAGTAATTGGGAATGTAAAGCCAGTTCAAGTCAGGGGCGGTCGCAGCCTTCGATTATGAGGGGGGTCACATAGCAAAAAGCGGGGGGGGGGGGGGGGGGCGAGAAATTAGAGAAAATTTGTCAAAGTTTAAAGCACAAGCTTTTTATTATATTTATATATGTATCAATATGTTTCCCACTAAAAAGAGTTATCAGTTATCAATCAAAAATTCAGCAACCAAACAGCAGTGGAGTGTGCGTTCTGCGTTCAGATGACAAATTCCAACCGTCGTTTATTTGACTTCGCGAATCGATCTATTACATTGTCAATGTGCACTTCCACTTCACGGTGCGTATGCAGCAAGGCCAACCCCGTGAGCCTTTCTTCCCCCATACGATTTCTGAGCCAAGTTTTCAGTCTTCTCAGTGTAGAGAAAGTCCTCTCGGCAGTGGCGACGCTCACTGGAAGTGTGGCTAAGATATGCAGAAGTGTACGGATTGACGGGTACATGTCCCTATCACAATCATCTATCGCTTCAAGGACGCCATTAGGGACACGACCTCCGTCCTCTCGTACTCTCTTCCATTTAGCTACCCAAAGTTCATATTCTCGTACAACAGAGTCCTCAGGGATTTGGAGGAATTGTCCGTAGCTCCTGGCAACCACTCTCAGATTTTCAGTATCCTCAGTTTCTGAATCTTGAGAATATGTTTCTTTGGTTATTAGGATTCGCAAATTGAATGTCTCTAGCACCTCTTTCGGAAACCTCTCCTTCAAATCTCTTAGAATGTTGTCCAAAAGGGGAATGAAGATAGCTCTCCTATAAAACTCCTCGCTGGATGTGGCCAGATGATTTTCACGGTGTTTCTGCCTTTCCGTAGTCCTTGGTCTGGAAATCTCCACTCCCATATCCAGTGCCAGATGGTGGATCTCCGAGAACAACTTCGAGAAGTGTGAGTCGGTATCTTGACGCTTCAACTCTAGGACAGAAACAGTGTCGCGAATGGCTTCAGATACTCTCTTTAAATCGAGCGATGGCGACTGCAAAAGCCGACTCAACGACACAGTAGTCCCTGCAATGAAACCGGTTGAACCATATCAGAGTTAAATAAATATTTCAAATTAATTAAGCATGAGCAAATGCGCTAAAACATTTCCTTGTAGATGGAACAATGCCAATTTAAAACCTACCTAGTACATCACATAGGCAAATCGTTGATACGATGAACTCTGAAGAGCGCAGAGCTTGCAGCAGACATTAGGCTTCTGATGAGGTCTTGCTCTCCTGCCATTCAGAAATTTTTTCGAGCACCCTGCAGATCTTAGGGAGCAAAAAACGGAACTGAAGATGTCCGTCGTGCTTTTCTCCGCAGCGAGTCTCACAGAGCCCTTTGAGGGCCACGCCGATCTCCTCGAAAAATACGGTATGCCTCTTGGGGGAAGAGTTGGCAAATTCAATCACTTTCTTCATTGTATTGGTAGTGTTGCGGCAGGGAACAACTTGAGAAGATTTTGACAGTGAATTGTTGAGCATATGATTTGCGCATGGACACCTTTTGGCATGAACGGCCCTCTTCAAAATTTCTTGCACCGCACCTTTCACTTGAGAAGCCATCACAGAGCAACTGTCGGTTCCTATGCCAACACATTTCGAGATATCAACTGAAAATTTTTTCACTAAATCCTCAACCACGTGTGCCAGTGCAATGCCTGTAAGTCGAGTTTCATCGTCCTTTACATCTTCAGGTCTAATCATTTCGTAGGCATCAGCAAAGGTAACAAAGTCCTCCCTGATGGTGCCATCGTGAACATAACGAAAGGTGAGGCTCAGTTGTTCTACATGAGAGATATCAGCGGTCTCATCAAATATTATTGAGTATGCATAAGCGCTCTTAACTCTATTGAAAATTTCAACTTGAATTTCCTCCTTGCAACAGTCAATAAGCTCATTCTGCACACGCTTGCTTATGTATGTGGCATTTGCTTGAGAATTTTTAAGATGATATTCCAATAGTTTGTCCCCAGCTGACACACGAAATCTAAGTAGAGCTCGGAACAGCCCATCATTATGAATTGGGCCCATTTCAATAGCTCTGGAATCGTCACTGCCACTGAAGAGAGAGCCGTGGTCTCTATGGCCACGAAGTGGCACATTTTGCCTCCCACAAAAAATTATGGTCTCAATGATGGGTCGGAGTCGATCTCTGTTCTCTTCGACCTGAGCTTGACGTTGCGTACAGACTTGATTAATGACGTCCAATTCAGGATTGTGAAAAGTTTTCAAAAAGTTTTTGCCTGCCTCAACTGCACCTTGGTGATACTGATTTCTTCCGTGTGCGACAAGCGTGCCATTCTCGCCCAACATATCATCAAATTTCAAGAGGGGCTCCCTCACCAATTTCCGAAGTGGACTTACTTTATGCCACCCGCCCCCACTGTCAGAAGTGAAGAGAACACAATATTTGCAGTACAAGCCTTGATCCTTGTGAGAGAGGACGAGCCAGTGAAATTTCTCAAGATGAGAGCGTTGCGCGTACTTTTTTGTTTCTTTACCCTTCTTTGTCACAACGCAGTGGGGGAAGACGTAGCCGGGAGGCGGGGACCATGGATGCTCAAGAAGCGTGCACTTTGTTAGATCGTCGATTTCTGAAACTTTGCCTACATAAAATCCTATGTCCGAAGCAAAGGCAGATTCGCTCGGTGGTGCGCTAATTGGTGCTGATTCCTTCACATTCTCCTGCGTTTGACGTGAACTGCCTTGTGCCGGTTCACATTCTGCCTTCGAGGATGACGTTTCACCGTTATCTGAAGTTGATCCCACAAGATCCACTGAAGCCTCACTTTGTTTCGATTTCTTCATGAAAAAGCTGTCAATTGTTGTGATCGATTTTCTCTTAGAATCGCGTCTTCCACATGTTCCTTCACCTCCACGACCCGACTCAGACTCACACCATGAATTAGTATCCTGCACCACAGACAGAAATTAAAGTAAAGTTACGGTAAAAAGAGGGTGACAAAGTTCCCACACCAAGGCCAAAAGCAAAAAACAACATTCATATCATCACATATTACAGACATACAGATATTTGATAGCAACTAGCTTGCAACTCACCATTGGTCGACAACAGAGCTGAAAATTCCATATGATTGACAATCTCAGCCACCAAAATCTACTCTCTGCGCGTGGTGCATATAAACAATCCGGAACAATAGCGGGCCTTCGAGCGGCGCAAGCCAACAGCTCCGCAGACAGCGAGCGGGGAAGCGAGGCAGTGGAGGGGGGAGTGCTGGTCTAGGTTAGGCGCGCGGGCTAGCGGGTTGTGACGTGTCCTTGTCGGCCTGAGTGTAAGCTCCGCTGGGCTCACTGTGTTGTTGAGTTCGCTTAACACATTCGGTGCGGGTGCCGCCGATAGGCGGCACCCAGGTATTTACTTAGGACCGGCCGCCGCCTTTCGGCGTCTTCCTTCCTATTCTGTGTAAATATTAAAAAAAAAACGACGTTCTCGAGAAAAATCGTGTTCACCACCCCCGCAGCGAATGTGTTAAAAAAACCTTTCGCTTTGTTATCCAGCACCAACGTGAATATTTTTCTTAGCGAGGAAGGCCTTTTGGGGGGGGTCATGACCCCCCCCCTGCGACCGCCCCTGGTTCAAGTAACGAAATGGAGCAAATTAAAAGAAAGAAACATTTGTTTTGAGAAAAAGGTTTGAAAATCAATTCAGATATTGTTAGTTCAAAAGGACTGAGCAAGTTAGCTTTGGCTCAGTACATGATCGCGTATCCTAAGCGGCCATGGTCCACGGTGGTCCCTTGAGCCAATTTTGTTTCTTGCTTGAAAAATAATTTACAGATATAGCATTATGCCTTCTTGTTAGTTTGTTTATAAACTAACCAATCTCATTGAAATCTCTCTCTAATTTTATTAATTCTTGTGAATGCACTTGCATTTAGATACCTATTTATTGTCCTTGCCCCATCCTTGAATTCAATTTTCAAGGACTCAAGGGTTCCGTAAACTTACTCTGGTCTAATTTTAATATAACTAGTGATGCCCAGAAAAAAATTTGATAAGTCAGTCGGAAATCTGAATGTTTGAAAGTCATCTTACCGAGAAGTAATTTTTCTGTCAAATTAAAGGATTATTACTCACTATATTAAAAATAAAATATTATATCAGCATATCAGTAAAAATAATATCTACGAAGAGAAATTAACCGTGCTATAATCATCCAAATTTTAATGTGTTAAACAAATAGCGTATCATAATTCTCATATAATGTTCAACTGATGCACAGAACTATTTGTGTTGAAAAGTATCAAGTACGTAGAATATAAAATTTTACTTACAAAAAAGATAATTTTCCAGTATTCAGATGCTGGAAGTAGATGTAACCACTTTATCAGTGAACTGAATATCTTCGATGAGAAAATAACTGTCACTATCATAAAGCATATGCAGTGAAATCTCATTACACCATACTTCACAATTACGTATATTTCATATTAACGTACTTTTTTTTAATCCCCGTCAATTTTCCCGTATAAATATTTCAAAATAACGTGCTTCAACTTAACATACTTTTCAATACTACGTATGAAATCCGGAGGTCATGAAAAAAGATTTTTGTGGTTTTAACTTATGCTTTCATCCGTAAATGACTCAACTATAACCAGTTGTTGCTTATTCAAGTCGTTTACACAAATTTTGAAGGCATTTTGTGTCTTTAGTACGAAAAGATCTGCGGAATTCCGCCAAAATCCCAAAAGAAGGAATTTTCTGAGCTGAAAAATGTAGAACCGATGATCAGTTATTTCACAACAGCATTGAGATAAAATCTTAAGTTATAGGAAATATATCTCTTGTTAGACTCATTATCGCCAGATTCGGTTTGCGCCGGAGCTGTGAGAATGCTGATCCCCCGCTGAGATGCTTCCAGAAAAAATACTGTGCTCCTTATGGGTATATTCAGTATACCGTACTTTCAGTATAAAGTATAAAAATTCATGCTCCGTAGAGATAAATTGTATCGAGATTTTACTATATAAAAGACAGTGTCACTTTGTCATGTAATGCTTTTTGAAGCTTAATATCTCGCAAACTACTGAACCGAATTTGATGAAATTTTCAGGATAGCATTATGATATAATAACAAAATGTTTTAATGTATTGGTAATATATAAAAGCCTTATTCTGTCCCTTTGTCCTTTTGTCATTCCCTCTGTCATGCTATGAAAAACAGAAATATACCTGGCAAGAGGGGACGAAGGTCAGCTTTTGAAGCACAGTAGATACTCGTGGTGAGGGTTTTTAACCTTCGCTCGGATCAAAGGCAACTCTTTCAGCAGGAGGCATGATATCAGGTCAAAGAAGACTGCCACAATTTTATTTCAGAATAATCATATAATTCATATAATGTTCAGTGCATGCAAGGAGCTATTTGCATTGAAAAGTATTAAATACATAGAATATAATGATTTTACTTACAAATAATCTGATGTGGCCAACACATGACTTTCTCCATATTTTGGTATAGATAATAAATTATTATGAATGGCATTATAAGCAGGGGTGTATCGGGGGGGGGGGGTGCATATGGTGCTATCAGAAGCAATCAAGGTTTTGGAAGAAAATTTAGTTACAAGTGCTGGTAATGCAATGTATACTAGTTCTGTAACACAAAACGATTTAATAAGTACATTTGGTAATGTTATTCAATCAAAAAAACGTTAATAAATCCAAAGTTTTCACTGTGTTAGCAGATGAAACAACAGACATTGCACAGATAGAGCAATTTTCACTTTGTGTTCGATATGTTGAGGAAGTTATGAAACTACGAGAAGATTTTCTCACTTTTGTCCCAGTAACTGATATGGACGGTGCTTCACTCGCTCTAACTATTGAAAAAACTTGAATAGATCTTGGTTTTGATTTAAGAAACCTTCGTGGACAAGGTTATGATGGCTCAGCAGCTATGAGGGGAAAATTTTGAGAAGTACAAACAATTATTAGACAGAAATACCCAAAAGCTTTGTATACGCATTGTGTAGCGCATTGTTTGAATTTATGTATATCAGACCCTGCAACAGTTTCTGAAATCCGTAATGCATTTGGTGTTATATCCGAAGTTTGCACATTTTTTCATATATCTCCACAGCGGATTCGTTATTTAATAGCATATGTAAATTTTCTTTTCTTGTTGCAATTTTCGTTGCAAGCAAAATGTTAGCTTTGACGTACAACCTTTCTTTCTGATTGAAAAATAAGCAGATAGATTTGATAAACGCTTTAAAACAAGTTCGTCAAACTATTGATGTATTAAAAAGTATATGAGAGGACTCTGAGGAATCTGAAACTAACTTTGCGGTCATTTATAATGAAGCTAGAAATCTTGCAGACAAATTAAATGTCAAAGAAGAAGTACCTCGAGTATGTGGACTAATAGACATAATGTTTCTTTAAACACTCCTGAAGAATATTATTGAAGGACAGTTTTTTATCCATACATGGACTACCTTATTGCATCGTTAAATGAAAGATTATTGGCTCACGAGGAAACAATCAGTTCTTTACAATACCTTCTTCCTGTGTATTCAATAGATAAACCTTATTCAACCATTAAATCTGAAGTGCAGATATATGAAGATGATTTACCAGGATTTCCTGATATTGTTCAAGTAGAATATGAGCTGTGGGAAGCTAAGAGGCGAACAGAAGATCAAAGAACCTGCCGACCACCGCAATGGATGCTCTAGCTGGTTGTGACAGGAATATATTTCCTAATATATATGTTCTTATCAAAATATTAGCTTACTTCCTGTCTCCACAGCTACTGTTGAACGAAGCTTTTCATCCTTGCAAAGACTTAAATCATATTTACAAAACACAATATCTGAATCACGTCTTGTAGGACTGGCGCTGTTATCCATACATAGAGATATTAATAAAACTGATGAAGAAGTTATTGACAAGTATGCCGATAGTGGAAAAATAGACGGATTAATTTGATTTTGTAAACGTTTTTTTAACATATTTTATTTTTTAATTTGAAGTATTATTATTTTTATGGGTTTTGATGAGAATGTTTTCTTTAAATAAAAAATGTTCTAAACTTTATGGCCGTCGTTATAATTACTTTCGATCCTTAAATTTACCCAGTTCGTGTTAATTTTATATGAATTCAAAATAATTGTTTCTTTTTACTTTCTCCATACATAGTATGGGGAAAGTATTGTCATCACGAAAAAAATTGACTTCGAGATTTCAACGGAAATTGTACACGTTTTGAGCTCCCTAGAACACGTTTAGACTATTTTGGGAATGATGTGTGTGTTTGTGTGGATGTATGTGATTGTGGGCACCTAACTCAAAAAATACTTGTCATATTAATACCAAATTTCATATATAACACAAAGAACTGATTAGTTTTAGGACAATACCGGTTTACTAGAAGTCGAGGTTTATTCGAAACCGATTCGGTTTTTGCAATATTCCTCCCTTAAAACATCATTATTGTATATACAATTCTATACAAAGGTTATAGAGAATATAATTTTCTACAACTTTCATTTGAAACAATTTTCCATAGCAGGTATTGTTTAGGAATTATTTATAAATAATCGGTGTTTTCGGTTTCCGTCAAATATCTCCTTAAAAACATAGTTATTGGTAATCTTCGTAAGGACCAAAGTTGTAGAGAATAATATTTCTTCCATGTTTTGTTTGAAACAAATTTTCGAAGAACCATCCATTTCGGAGATATTTTGCTTTTTCTTAATACCAGTATACAGCGCCACCACCATGTAGCGGTAAATTCTGTAAACATATTCAAAATATACGTAATTTACGGAAGTAAGGATGACTGTATTCTTTTACGATATGAAATGATAATTTTGCATCATAATGCTATTCATAATAATTTAAATATCTATACCCCATATATGGAGAAAGTCATGTGTTGGCCACATCAGATTTTCTTATTTCATTAGCGGAAAGGCTCAAAATTACAAACTTTTACTAATAATTTTATAAATTTTCCGTCCCCTCGGGATTGCACCGAGTATTCCAACAAATTAAAACAAACTCCTAACAGCACCCTCCTTCGCAATATCCTAGACACTGATTATAAGGCAAAATTATTATTTCATATTGTAAAAGAATACAGTTGTCCTTATTGCCATAAATTAGGCATATTTTGAATATGTTTACAGAATTCACCGCTACTTGGTGGTGGCGCTGTATACTGGAAATTTACAAATAAGCAAAATATCTCCGAAATGGATGGTTCTACTAAAATTTGTTTCAAACAAAAGCTAGATGAAATATTATTCTCTACAACTTTGGTCCTCACGAAGATTACAAATAATGACGTTTTTAAGGAGATATTTGACAGAAACCGAAAAAACCGATTATTTATAAATAATTCCTAAACAATAACTGCTATGGAAAATTGTTTCAAATGAAAATTGTAGGAAATTTCATTCTCTATAACCGTTATATATATAATTGTATATACAATAATGATGTTTTAACAGAGAAATATCGCAAAAACCGAATTGCGTTTCAAATAAACCTCGACTTCCAGTCAACCGGTATTGTCCAAACACTAATCAGTTCTTTGTCTCATGCTAAAGTGTTATCTATGAAATTTAGTATTAATATGACAAGTACTTTTTGAGTTAAGGGCGTCCACAATCACATACACACAGACAGGCATCATACCGAAAATAGTCTAAACTCGTTCTAGGGACCTCAAAACGTGTATTTCCGTTGAAATCTCGAAGTTGATTTTTTTTGTGTTCACAATACTTTCCCATACTATGTATGGAGAAAGGTAAAAGGTTATATACCAGTATTCAGATGGCAGAAGTAGATTTAATCACTTTATCAGTAAACTGAATATCTCCAATGAAAAGACAAACGTGTTATAACCGTCCAACTTATTAAGGCAACACTTTTCAAATGGTGTATGAAGATCACTTTGGTTTGGTAAATTTAACTATTTACATTGCATATTGTTTGAGGTTACTAGAACAATAGTAAAGCAATAAATAATATTTATTCTTTTGTCGATTCCAAAGCTTAATTGATGCCAAGGCAATTGCTGCTCAATAGAATATTAATTGAATAAGTACTTGATCATCCTTGAACAATTGATTGCTTAATTGAATCGGAGGCAACAATGCGGGTCGTAAGACCTTCGACTGTGCAACATCAAAACAATGTTAAAAATTTGTAGCACATCGAAAAATCAAAAATCCTGTGTTAACTTATGGGAAAATATATAATCGTCTCCTGGAGATTTCCTTGATGTTTCATTTTGCTAGACCACACCTCATTGAGTATTTCAGCATATTGGAAGTTTCCACACAAAATTTGTGACATCAGTGAGAAGTCTGTATGTTTAAAGGTTCCTCAGAGGAAAAATGCAGGCCACGTTGGCTACGCCTGGAAAGAGTACGAAAACCCCTTAAAATTTCGAAAAGGATGGCATATTTCTAAGAATTTCAGCTGTGCAACATCTAAACATCACAAGAATATGACAGTTTTTTTCATCGGATTAAACAAAAACGAAGGAAATCGGTATATATTTACCTATTTATATAGATGAATGAAAGAAGAAAATCTTGCACATTGAAAAATCGAAAATTACTTGTAAACTTATGGGAAAATATAATCGTCTTCTGGAGCCAAACCCAGGACTTTTTCAGGGATGTTTGATTTTTCTAGGCACTACCTCATGGGGGTTTAACGGTTTTGAAAGTTTCAGCTCTTAATTCCAAAAGTACTGTGACAGACAGATGCTTGGGAATTTATATATACTGATAATCTTGAATTGATCATTTGACAAAGAATTAATATCATTAGGTTGTTGTGTTGCTAACTCAACGGAAATATTTTCAGTACTGTATATAGTAGTCACAGTAACATCATTGGATTGAGGTTGAAGTTTTTCGTTTGAGGTTTCCTGGGTCAGTGAGTGAGATAATACATCGTCATATTGAGGTGGAATATTTTCATTAGACTGGGTCAGTTGAGAGATGTCATCACTACCTTCATGTGCGCAATGATATCGAATATTTACATTAGAACTGCCTTGGGTCCACAATGGAGATTGAGACATTTCTTCGTGTGACCGGATTGACACACAAGGAGCACCGGCCCACTGGCTTTGACCGGTATACCTTACGGCCAGTCTGCCCCTGCTTACTAAAATAGATAGACTATCTAAATATTGTTGTCAAAGTGGACTGTAAAAATTTATGTCAGCCAAAAAATCTAATTAAAAGAATATTTAAAGAAAATAGAATTTGTAGAGCGCTCTGGGCACATTTAAACTTTTTGGTAATTTTATTCGAGTCCTCCGGGCCCCTTCAATTTACAGGCCCTAATAGGGTTGCCACCTCAAAGTCCTCACCAACCTGGACATTTTCAATTCTGACCCATAGATTTCTCTGGTCTGACCTGGAGATTTCCTAATTTGACCCAGAGATTTTTAAAGGCCAACTTTTTTTACTGTTTTTGCCCTTCCAGAATGAAAATAGGATTATGGTTTCTTTTTTGTAACTGTCTATGATTGTCTTTGTTTTCCCGTCTCCACTATCACATTTTGAACCAATGCACCAACTTTCATGACAATTGGATAGAAACTTTCTACAGAGGCCAAGATCATGGGGATAGGTTTTATGACGAAAATTGAATTTCCGGGATCAATTCCATGAATTATCTTTGCCTTTTGATTTAAATGGGAAAACTGAAACCCATCGTGCAGGGTTATTTCCCTACCCACACTAAAATACATTTAAAAAATGATATCAGCATGGGATTTTTGCTATTCTCTGCGGGATGGAATGAAAATTCTAATTTTTGTCGTAGAATTTTCTTATCGATCATATTTCTTTGAATTTTGTGTTAATAATTGCAATTTTGCAATTTTTATTCCCTCATAATGAGATTATTATCGTGGAGATGATTATTTCTCAACTGCCCTGGGGTATAATCTAGTATACAAATGCATCATTTTTTCTCTCGAAATCACATAATCAACTCAATTTTTATGCAAATGTAAGTTTAATACCTGATGATGTTACATAAAGTGTGTAATGTGGGAAAACAAAGAGCAGCTCATCGGCTGTGAATTTAAAGTTATAAAAGCCAATATAACCAATGGCTATGCCGTCCAGTTAATTAACAATTTAATGACAATATAAGTAATTAATTCGATGTCTACCTTAGGAAAGTAGGCATCTTAAGTTCTGTTCATTCATCTTGTTAACAGTTTAATACCCAAGAGCTATGTACTTTTTATAAAAATGTTAGGAGCAAATGTATTTAATTCCAAAATTACAATAATAATGCAAGATTGAACAATACTTAGGGATGAACAAATTTAGTATATTGAAAATACATACTCTCTTTAATGCGTAATGGTCAGTTTTACAATAAATGGTATAATTTAACATTAAAATAAACAGCCACAGGAAATATATGAATACATTCCACATAAATTACAACTTTCACATAAATTTTATAGGAAATGGCGAATAGGATTACTACATGATTCTACATACCTTTTATCTTTTCTTAAAAGTATATTTTATGTTGCTTGTGGAACATTTTAACAGTCAGTTTGTTCAGGTTGTTTTAGAAAATTCAGAAACTCTTCACAGGTCATGTTTCATGTATATTCAGGACCGGCCAAGCATTAAAGGGATACAAACAATTTTGGGGGGCCTAATCCACCTGATACGCATGAAAAATATTATTCTTAATAAAAATTTATTACTTCCTAAAATTTAAAATAAATATAATGTTAAAACAACAGTTTAGTAAGCACAAAAAACGAGGTATACTAACTGTAATTATTTCGATCAGTGTTTGTTGATTTATTTAATGCCGTTTTCTCTATGAATTTGGAGAAATTGTAATTTTTTAAATAAAAGTTTGCACAAAATTTACGGCAGATTCTTTAATAAATAACTGACATCTCTAAATTTTGGTGGCAATAAACAAATGTTTATTCGGGGGCCTGGATACCTCGCATCTGCTGCATCCCCCCCTCCCATTTACCTTCTACCAGGTTAATTGCATGGCACAGCCATTCTAGAATGAAATCTTTATTCTCTTAGAGAAGTTAAAAATAAATCGTAATCTTTAATGCCAATTTTGAAAATATTCATGTTGACCCAGAGATTTTTTTCTCTTACCCGGAGGCAAGTCCGAAAACCCGGATACTTCAGGTCGAAGCCAGAGAGGTGGTTACCTTGGGTCCTAGGCGCGTGCCTATTTTGCCTTGTGCAAAACGCGGCCCTGACATCAGGTTTCTAACTTTTTTCATGGCTATTTAAGATACATTGTCATTTTGATAATGGCATCTTATAATTACTGTACATTTGTTTCATGGTGAAAAGGTTTAACCTTATTTGAGGTGGTATTCTTAAAAGTATTATTCATATACAGTAATACCCTGCTATACGTCGGAGATGCATTCTTGAAAATTGCAACTTATAACGAAACAACTTATAGCGAAACAAAGATTACCATAAGAACTATGATAAAAGTTAGGGGTTACGTTCCTGGCGTGACACATTTGTTTCCCAAATAATATATATTAATACAGTTCATTGGACATACTATGTTACCACTATGTGTTTACCACTCATTGCTACTAGGGTTTAATATACATTTTATCGTAACAACGAGTAACCGATTGCAATAATAAATTCAGAAATCACCGAAAATAATTGTCTATAGTGTGATGGAGCATAAAAAATGTTTCTTTACTTACATGTACACTGATACGCACTTTAGAGTACTTTTCAAGCAGATTTCGCAATCCAAAGTATATCCAATATCTCACAAATGTAAACACACAAGATGTTAGACACAACTGTTCACAAAGCTCAGAAATAGATTTTTACACATCGTCATTAAAATTGGGACAGTCCCTTTTATCCCCTGTGTATCTAGTGAACCACCTAACCCATTGTGATCTCTCAGACACATGGCCAGCAAATGTTTATTCTGAGTATGATTTTACACAAATTGATAAACATGAAATTAAATCAATAGTATAATAATAGTGTTTATTTAGCATTGCTATTCTTAATACATGGGAGGGTCAGTAATTACAGAAAGCATGTAAGACAAACAATACATACAGAAAGCATGTAAGTCAAACACCCCTACAAACAAAAATCAAACAATAATAAAATGAAATATACCTATATATATCTATGTTGTGATATACATTACATCATCAATCCTGTACATACATACACTTGAGTAACCAAAAATTTCCTTACATCATAAATTAATTCATATAAATAATAATAAACATGAAATTAAAAGCTGAATAGAGGGTTTTCAATTGGAATTTCTGAAATTTTGCTGTTTAGCATTTCACAAACGACGTATATGCAAAGCAACACAACTTATAACGAAACATGTTCCTTAATTGATTGGCGACGTATATGCGAAACAGTGTATAGCGGGGCAACGTATAATGGGGTTTTACTGTAATTTCATTTATTTTCAAACAACAAATTAATGAAAGAACAGATGATGGGAGACTTAATGCATTTGGAAACAGAAATTTGAAATACACTTGTAGAATCTTCTATTGAAATTTTGACTTAGGATAACCTGATAGAACACATCTTCCATATGATCTATCTGAAACTTCCTGAAAACTCTGGCTAACAATGGCTGCTAGGGATATGAAGCTGAAGCTCCTGAATGCTAGTGTTTTTTCTGCCCATGTAAAATATGATAATTTTGGCATTTAACCATACCGTGTTGCATTTACTGTATTATGTTAACAGATGTCCTACTTCTATTAGATATAAAATGCTTGTATTCTCAATTCACAGACAAGTTCAAAGTAAATCCTGATGGAAGCATCAATATGGATAAAATTGACAGGGAAGAATCTGTATTTGAAGGAGTGAGTACTCCTGAGATACTAGTCACACAGGAAGTTAAATGTTTGAAAAGTCGTTATGTATCATTATATCCAGAATATATTGATCAAGATGACAACTGGTCTACTAATTCAATGGTGATTCTGGTCCATGTTAATGATATAAATGACAACAAACCTCAATTCACTCAAAGTGAAATGTACCTTGGATACCCAGTAAAGGATATTGCTCAGTTGGAGCTACCTACATACCTGGGAGTTGCATTGGTAGGTTATTTAATCAAAGAATTTCAAATTTTTCTATCTATAATTGTATAAGTTAATACAGGGTTAGTACAAATTATCTTTACCATTTTGGAAATTTATTGTGAAACAATCAGATAAGATACAACATCCAAACTTTCAAACATTAAACCCAGCTTTATCTTATGACTGTGGTAAAACTAAAACGATTACAAAAACTTAGGTTCAAAGGCTTTAAGATAAATTGTTTATGAAGAGTCTGTTCAAAATCTTAAGCTTGAATCTGGCATTATTTCTACTGTTCAAATGAGTTCAAAGTTATAAATTACTGTACATTTGTTTCGTGGTGAAAAGGTTTAACCTTATTTGAGGTGATATTTTTAAAAGTATTATTAGGTAGTTAGGTATTTATTATTTTAAGGAATAAGGTTTACAGAAATTTTTAAACAATGGATCATCAAAGATATAAAATTTTCTATGGCACATAATGATTGGCATTTTAAAATGCATTGAAATGGATATAATGTTCCCAAATGATTGTTCTTTCAGGCAAGAGATTCTGATAATGGTGAAAATGCCACAATTAAGTATTATGTGGAGGGCACAGATGAAGTCATTATCGATGAAAGAAGTGGCATTTTTTATCCTCACCCAGAGCGTTTTCAGTATAAAGATTTTAATTTTACCATCACTGCTTCAGATCTTGAGCAAGCAAATAGCCAATCTGTTGAAGTAAGTGATATATTCCTTTTTATACACAGTAATACTTTTTGATGAATTTTTTTTGGACCAACTATAAAAAAAGTGATTTTATCCTATCCATCACAACTTATAATATAAAAATGGTAATGGAATAAGTTATTGTGTAACTTAAGTAAAGTAATTCAGAAAGGGTCAAAAACTTCCAGTTTGGTATAGTACCCAACCTTTCTAATCGGCAGTAGGATACAGTAGCATATTTTTTATGATAGGTCTTGACTGCCCCCTTCTTCTCTTCCATCAGTTGAAAATATTGGAATCTAAGTACCTCTCTGAGATAAGGATGGATGGCAAACATTTGGATAATGTGGATGAAATACTGACAGATCTCTCAAAACGGACACACCTCCTAGTTGGACTAGTGTCTGCCCGTATGATAACCACAGGCAAGACACCATCAAAACCTCCAAATCCTTCACCCAACAAGGACATTTTTCACAGTCTCTCATACTTATTTTCTGAGGACATTCAAGACAAATCTGAGGATGACAACGATGAGACAGAAATGAAAGATGACACATTTTGCTTGCGTCTCATCGTGTATGCATTTTTGGGCAGGGATCCTGTTGAAGCAATAAGTTTTCAAGAGTGAGTAACTTGAACCTGACAGAAAAAGATTAAATTATAAGGAATTGAATACAATTTTTAGAATTTCAATTCACTAAACTAATTCTGAAATTTGATCTATAAATTGACCTTTAATAAAGAAATATAAAACATTTTCTAAAATAAAGCAGTAGATTGGCTTGATTAATCTGCACAGATCTCATACATTTGTATGCATACAAATTCTTCAACCTGCTGTTTGTTGAAGGTGGTAATGGGTTTTTGGAATGAATAAGAGACACAGTCATGTACACAAGCATTTACCATGATCTTCAGGAAATAAGCCTATGGTGCTTGTTCTAGCTAGATAAATATGAAACTTACCAAGATCTCTTAACAAAGTTTTGTTAATAATTTTGAAACACCATTATTTAAACAGAGCTGTCAATAAAACTGCAGCGAACGTGACCATCAGAGAATATAGGTCGAAGTTGGCTGAAGTTTCTTCAGAATCTGATGGCCTGTCAGCAGCCGTCATATCCCTCGGTGTCATCCTGGGTCTTATAGTATTTGGTGCAATTGCATTCGTCTTCTACAGGTGAGCAATAACAAAATACCAAATCTGTCTTTTATATTTCATGCATTAACGTGATGATTCATTTTGAAATGTGGTGAAGTGGATTAGATGTTTCTCATTCCTCTTGGCCGATTAAATAGGTTTGTCTTTGCTATAATCCAGTAAAATATTTTTACTAGTACAAGTAGAGAGTCTTCAGTTCTGTTAATGTAAATTTTGAGAAACATTAAAAAATGCTTTAAGGTGATATTTACAAATAATAAAAAATAACATCAGGCTCATAGATTTATTTATGGTCAGAAATATATGGTATAACCATATTCTTCTTTTACTCTCACAACAATGTGCTGTCTTCGTGCACAGCTAGCAGTCACATTTGTAACAGTCGGGTTGTTGTGGCAACAAAAGTCTCTGCTTCAAAAATCTTGTAATAATGTTCTTAAAAGTAAAATTTTAGATGGACTCAGGCCATATTTGCAATTTTCGACGGTATGGAAATAAATCTTTATTCTTTTCTCTGAACCTGGGTTTATGTCCCAACTTCGTACCTTGATTTAGGTAATTTCAAAGTGGAGATAAAAAATACATTAATACTACACTCGTTTCCATCTTATTCCAATGGAAGAAATAAAATAAAAGAAAATACTTTTAAAACTTATTTAATTGGGGTGGTTGGAATTAAAAGCTTCCTAGAACACTGTGCAGGTTACCTCCAATAAACAGTGAATCGAATCATTAGTTCCATATAAATTCGCCAGTTACCTTTCTTTGTCCAACATAGGATTACTAGATGGACATCAATGAAAAGCAGGACAATAAATGATCTGAAATTGAATTTTTAAAGTATGGAGTGCGTGAAGAAAAAATTTTTATTTTAACATGCATTTCACCAACATTATACCCATTTTCTACTCTTATGAAGCTTAACCTTGAAAATCCTAGTTGTATGCTTATTGCTGCAGCCAATGAAAGCTCGAGAGACTATCGATGGGGAGGGGAGAAAGTCAGTCACTCTCTCGCCATCGTGCTGTTCACATCACTCCGAGCTCGACTGTGTTGCCAGATATACCGCGTTTACGCCTTAGTGTTCGCATGCGACTTTCTTGAAGAGCAGATATCGGGCAAGAGCGTACTACTTTCCCGTGCCTCTCGAAAACTTCAAATGGTGGTGGAAGGGGAAAACGCCCTGATAGGCTATTCGCTGCGCCACGGTCAAGCTTCATAAGAGTAGAAAACGGGTATAAACATCATTATATATGTACTCTACATTATTAATTTGATAAAAACAATGAGGAAGATAAATATTATTTGAATAAAGATTACCATACCTTTAGAGTGTCGCAAAGTTGATGGCTCTAAATCCTAAGGCTGAACGTTAGAAGTCTTCTCATGTAACATTCAGCTGTGGAGGCCTGTTAGTTTTAAAAAGCTTGTAAAACGTACTTTGCTGTAGCGCTTTTTCCCAGGGACACAACTTGACCTGCACATGCATCTAACTGCAGTGTAATGAGGCTCGTAGTAACAGATTCTACGTTGTTCTGGAGGAAATCTAATTTTCTAAGAATTTTAAGTATATGTCGAGTGCACTTTTTACTGTCTACAAAACCGCTACGTATTTTTAGGGTAAAATTTGAAATTCAATTGAATTCTGATTTCTCACAGATGCAGGAGGAGAATGACCAAGGAAAATGACAGCATCGAAGCTGGCCTTGTGGAAGAGAGCAGTGATATGGAAAACCAAAACTAGTAAGTATAGGACGACTTCTAAAGGTTCATAACCATTTATGAGCGAAAAAGTACTACAAAATTAATCAAAACAAACATTTAATAATGGAGGATATCCAAACTCAGATGGCTTGTTAAGAAAATTGACATTTGTTGTAAATGTTTCACTTTTTTCAGCTTTAAGCATATTAGGCATAAAAAAGTTACGATTGATATTTGGTTAATGTATCAGTGCTACTTTGTTATTGCAACTATATGTTTATTCCTAAGCTTGACCGAGGAGCAGGGATAATTAAATAGTATCTCAAGGCCTATGAAAATATACATCTACAGGCCCATTCTTCCAATCAATGGTAAGGAACATGATTTTCCTATTAAAAAATTGCACTGGCATCCAATTCACCACTTCTAGCAAATTAAGTATAATACAAGGATATAAAGAAAACTGTAACAAATTCATTTTAAGGTCTCTGAACCCTGTCCTTCAAATATTTGTCTTGCTTTCCTTAGGTTCCCTAGCTTTTCCAGGCAATAAAACAGCCTTGTCAAGGAGTTGATATTCCTGAAAATCATATGCATCAGCAGTAGCATAGCTAGAGGTATCGGTCCCCTAGGCAAGAATCGCTGATGGGCCCCCTAAGCGGAAATATTTTAGTAATGGGGGGCCCTCTTGAGAAAGAGGTGAAAGAATACCAACCACTAGTTTATTATGCAGCCCAGGATATATAAGGATTAAAAAAATTAGCTTAAAATAAATAAAAGGAAATATTTTAGTAAAAAGTTTTTTTATATATTTTATTGTTTATTTTTCTCTGTGGTGGGGGGCCCTCTTGAGGAAGAGGTGAAAGAATACCAACCACTAGTTTATTATGCAGCACAGGATATATAAGGATTTAAAAAATTAGCTTAAAATAAATAAAAGCGGAAATATTTTAGTAAAAAATTTTTTTTATATATTTTATTCGTGTTTATTTTTCTCTGTGGTGGGGGCCCTCTTGAGAAAGAGGTGAAAGAATACCAACCACTAGTTTATTATGCAGCACAGGATATATAAGGATTTAAAAAATTAGCTTAAAATGTCTTTTTCCTTGCTTTTGCATTTGCGAAGATATTGACAATTGACAGTTTCAACACAACATATGGGCCCCTTTTGTTCGAGAGCCCTTAGGCATTGCTTACTCTTGCTATATGGTAGCTACACCACTGTGCAGCAGGATGAATACCACTAGTGTCACGTCAAGAAATGACTGTTTAAAATTTCAAGTGTTCTCTTCACTCAGAGAAATACAGTAAAACATGTGAAAGGTGGAAACTCAATGGACCAAGATATATTTTAGGCAGATTTTTTGCTTTGTCACATTAGGAGAATGATTTAAATTTATCGATATCACCTCTTTATAAGTCCATAAAAAATATAGATTCTGAAATATTAAAATTATCACCCTGAATTTAATAACATTTTTCTCCTTATAGCAAGATACTGACTTAATTGAAAAAAATAAACTTTAAAAATTTGGAATAACATAAAAGATACAGTGAGAAATCTGTTATATTTCCAGGCCAATTAGATGCTCAGATTTTAATGCAATTTCTTTCAGAAGAAAGTTAATTCCATGAGTTTATGCTCAGTGCTGTAGTCATAAAAAAAGCATAGGGTAAACTGTATATTAAAGTAAAACTTTGAGAGAGGGTTCTTACCCAGTTTTGTTAGAGCAAATTACACGACTATAAAGTTACAATGTCAGGAGAAAAGGTATGAGCTGTTTTTTTTTCAGTCAACCTTTATAATTTTTCATAAAGCGTGGATATATGCTATTTGTTTGAAAAAGCAAAGGGTATACCCTATTCCAGTGTTTCCCAACCTTTTTAGAGTCGCGGCACCCTTAAGTGACTTTTCAGAATTTGGCGGCACCCCTCCCTATCCACCATCAGTAATAATCGTAATAATAACTCCCTTCTCCATATCTCCTTTCATTTCTAAGTGTCTTTGCGACTAAATGAAGTTTGTCTTAACTCTGGTTTGGATTTTTGAAAGCCAACGATGAAAAATGAGGCTAAAAATGGGAAAACAATTTTTGCGGCACCTCTCAGAACACTTCACAGCACCCCAGGGTGCCGCGACACCTAGGTTGGGAAACACTGCCCTATTTGTTCGAAAAAAGTAGAAGATATATGGTGTATACCACAGTATACCCTCCACTACAGCCTGTTGTGCTTGCTATATGAACGGGGGAAAAATGGTACTGCGCATACAAAATAGCCAGCTAAAATGAAGCTTGTTCGTCGCATAATTCTTCGTAGTTTTTAAATGCACTAAAATAACAGAAATCTGTTTTAATTGTGAGTTATTCCCAGTGAACGTGTTCTTAAGCTGACTTCACCACAGGGTACTTGTGTATCTTTGACCAATATTATCAGTCTCTGTGCCTCTTCATCATTCGGAAAATGTAGAATATGCAATCTAAGACAACAAGAAAAAATATTTTAAATGTATCAATTTTTGCATGATTTATTTTCTATAAAGATTTTTTCATGTTTTAATAATAAATGTATAATTCGACAGATTTAAATTTTTAAAATTATTTTTGAGAGTGTGAATGTTTAGTAAACTTCCGACCTTGACAGTTTTCCATCTAATCTTTTGAAGATTTTGCCATAAATATTAATGGTCCAATCCTACTTCCTGAGATTTGTACAAAAAATATTTTTTTATATAACAAAGAATTCTCACATTGAAAGCCGAATTGCCTGTAAGAGTAATATGTAATTGGATCACCCGCTCCAACAATTTTGTGGTAATAATTTTATTGTTTTCCAACAAAAATGAATGTTTTCATTTATTTTTTTGTAGCCACCAAGCACATGATTCTGATATGCCTTCCACCAGCAGTGGGAATATGGAAAATGGTGAGACAAGGCAGGAATCAGGCGATGCGAATCCTGATAGGCGGAAGTCAGTTGCATTCGCTGAAGAGCCCCAAGTGCTTCCAAGCGAAGAAGACGAAGTCGAAAACTAAGTCCTTTTTAGCAATAATATGGTCCATTGAACTCCAAAGAAATTGGGGTTACTAATGTTTATGATGTATATATGTGAACATTTACATGCAATAATTTCAAATAAAGGAATAATTGCTACATTATAAATGAATTGATCACATTACAATTTCACATTCAACTTGAAGTTTTGATTTTCAGTTCCTCTGCATTTAGTAATTTACAAAAATATTTTTAAATACTCAAAAATTAAGTAGCATCAATGACCTAGCTGAGTTAACACTTTCAACGAGATTACATCAATTCAATTTACCTCGGTGACGGGATACTTGAGAAAAAAAAATTAACATTAGAGTATACTTTCACATATTACTTGGTATATTAATAGTTGTTATCCAACTTTTGACATTTATAAACAGAAAATTAATGATGAGGTTATATAACCTCATCCGTCAGTTCGCCTGTCTTATCTCAGGATGTTAGGCTAACCAGCGGCACACAATCTCCTATCTATGCAATCCGCATCACATCCTACTTGATTCGAGTTTCTTTCGTATACATATTTTCTTTATTAATTAGTAGGAAAATGAAATTTTAAGTAGTAAATATAATAATAGAAAGAAGAGGAAACAAGAAAGATAATAATAACCGAGTAATAAAATGTTATAATCGTGTTTTTTTAATATTTTATAAAAATTTAGTATAAAAATACACAAATATACGATACATAAATTATACATATATATTTATTACATAAATTATAAATGTACATGTGTGTGTGTGTGTGTATATATATATATATAGAGAGAGAGAGAGAGAGAGAATACAAAAATAAACGTATACATATAAAATTATACAAATAAATATATACATATAAACACACAAATAAACACATACAAATAAATATATACATATAAATATAAACAAATATATACAGTGGTAGCTTTACAAGATTTGGAAGCCCTTCTCTTTATGAAATGTTATAAAACATTTTTCTATACAGAGCCCAGGTTCTCCTTCACACCCAGGGCAGAAACTGGAAACCCACTTCTTTGCGGTGCCATAACACTCCCTGCACCGTTTCTGCTGTCTTTTCCCCTTTTCATTAGGTGGGTAAAATTTCGGGAAATGATTTGCATTGATGAATTGGGTGCTCCTTGGTGTGGTTGACAGTGGTAAGGGGCATCCACAGAGGGCATCTATAATGGACAAGCGGAAGTGGAATAAATCCAGACCCTTATCCGGTGAATGATTTTTATAAATTAGAAAAGAGTTAAGCAGCATTTGTTGTATTATATGAAAAATAATTTTTTTGTACCATTTAATTGTTTTATGTTCATAAACGTAATAAGCCAAATATTGATCTACCCTATCAACCCCCCCCCCCCCCATGAATTTATTATAATGCAAAATTACTTCTGGTTTTATAAGGGTCTGGTTTCTCCGAGTGGTAGTACTAACCAAATCACCAGAAAACTCTGACGAAATGGTTAGTACTTCCCTCTTATCCTTCCACTTGGCAACATTGATGCCCTCCTGTGACCACTGCTGGACCATTTCACCTCTTCTTAATTTTTTTGTAATAACCTCTCTTGGGTTATTTTTGCGAGAGGGACGAAGAGTGCCTGTTACATACGTTCTATCATGAATAAGCTCAGTGGCCAAGTCCACGCTGTTATAATAATTGTCCATATAAACAGAGCGACCCACCCCTTTCAGTCCCTCTGTTAATTTATGGACAATTTTTCTGGCGTGTTCTAGGCCACTGAGTTCATCTTTTGCTCCCGCATAAACTAAGAGGCGGTGAATTAGTCCAGTTGGATCCGTCAGTAAGTACAGCTTGAAGCCATACTTATGCCTTTTTGATAGCAAATACTGACGGATCGCTATTCGACCATGCCTCCTTCCCCGGTTCGTAAACATTCTCCATGATGTCATGGAAGTGTGACAAAATGGGACGTATTTTATGCAGGGGGTCCCATGGAACAGGATCACCAGCTACTGGAGTTTTGGCCAGGTGAAATGCCTGCCTAATTGATTGAAAACGGTCTCTGGGCATGGTTCGTGAAAAGAATTTGATATTAAATTTATGGTCAGTACTCCAGTAGTTGCTGATCCTGTTCAACTTTATGACTCCCATATGGAACATCAGCCCAAAGAATTTTTTTAATTCATCTATCTGCAGATCCTTCCAGTCGACAATCCGGGCTCGTGGAGAAACCCCCCGAAGGAATAACTCCTCCGCAAAGCTATTTGTTTCCCGGATTATCAAACTGTAGAAATCTGGAGTAAATAGTAAATTAAAATAATCGATGGGCTGATTACCATTTGGGACGCTTTTCAGAAGTCTTTGCCCTGTAAAGGGGATGGAAGGAATATTTGTGGGACGAGTAGAACTCCAAATAATATTTGGCAGAACTGGTGCAGGGGATTTTGGTGGAGAGGGTGAGGGTGGTGGGGGTGGGGGTGAGGACGAGGGTGATGGGGAAGAGGGTGAGGATGTTCGGGTTGAGGGTCCTGGGACTATGGAAGACAGTGGTGGGTATGTAAAGCTGGTAGGTGGGACAGGGGTTAAGGTCGTAAAAGTAGGAGGAGAAAAAGGCCGGGGTAAAAGATACTGTGATATTCCGGAGGTGGAGGGTTGTCCAGTTTCTAATGGTACATAACACAAAGGGGCTTCGCTACCTGAGTCCTGAGTGTGAAGGGATCCCTGGGCCTCAAGAAGGGTTCCATCCTCCTCCCCTTCATCTTCTTCTTCCTCAAGCAACTTTGCAATGGTTTCGTCGTCTAAGTTGCTGAGGAAGAATCTGTCCTCAAACCGAGCTTTCTTTGCCGATCTCACTGTACATGGAACAATTGAAATTAATGGAGGAAGTGTGTGCATATGTCCACATTTGTGTATAAATCTTTCAATGTTATGTATAATACTGTAAATATTGAATACTTACGGACTCTGGAGGAGGATTTCCTTGAAGGTCCACCACGATCCATAGCAAAAAGGACCACAAAAATAAAAACTGAAATTACCCTGAAAAATGATATAATAAAACTCAAAGTGCGAATAAAAACAAAAAAATAACAAAACGGATATATTATATTCGAAGAGAAACTTACCTAATCAAATATATACAAAATTATTTGGGCCACAGTAAATTTGAAGGGCCGCGAAAAAAACAGAAATGTCAAAAAGAACGGGCCTCAGAAAAACCTTCAATTACCCTGAAAAATGAAATAATAATTACACTCAAACTGCGAATAAAAACAATAAATAACAAAACGAATATTTATATTCGAAGAGAAACTTACCTTCACAAATATTTTTCCAAACAAAAAAGGGAGCACAACTTCCAAGATCGATCTTCACATGGACGTAGCTAGAACAATACTGAATGACTGAAAGAAAAGACAGAAGGCCTACGGCTTCCTATTCCTAAGAAAAAACATATGCACTCATAACACCCAAACTCAGAAATATCTCTACCTTCTCCACATGTGAGGGGCACCCCATCACACTTTTCCCTATTCCAAGAGGGGTTGTCCCACTGCAATGGATTTTCCCTTTCTTCTCCGACTGTCTCCTCTTCTCTCCAGGTTACCCTCCCTCTTTCTTTTTGTGTATGTTGGATCGACTATAACATGGGTGTCGGCAGGGGGGTGGGGGTGGGGGGCATTTGCCCCCCCCCCTCCTGGAAATGTGTAAAAATGTAAATATTATATTCAATATTATTTTAAAATGTGAAAAAACGACATCCGGAAAAACTTAAAATGTTGCATACAGATCGTGAGAATTCTAACCATTCAAACATGTCACTTTATTGTAACAAATATCTTATTTATTGATACAAGCTTTTTTGTTTCTTCTAGCTATTGTTAATTACAAAGGCTGCATGCACGTAATAGATGATTTTGTTAAAGACATTTTATTGTTCACCAGGGCCGGCCTTCTAATGTATGCAGCCTATGCATCGCATTGGGGCTCCCTCCTCGTAGGGGTTCCAATTTGCTTCGATTAAGGTGGCCAGACATCCAGTGGCGTACTGATAGCCCCCTCAACCCCTGCAATGTGGGGGGGCCCCGAGATTTAGTGGGCCCCCAATCATTCAAACCATACTAAGATATCCATAGGGGGGCCCCATATTATTTGGTGTGTGGGCCTCCCTAGATTTTCAGGTATGCCACTGCAGACGTCCCTCTTTAGGCAGGAAAGTCCCACTTTTTGACAATCTGTCCAGCTGCCCACCCGATCCAGGAAATGTCAAGCTTTCTAGTAGTTACAAAAGTATAATAGGCCCTCGCTAAACTTCGCCATCAATAATCATTGCTTCGCTCAACCATCGTTGGCGCTACGGGGTTGTTGCCTGTCAGTACCATGAGCAGACATTCTGTGGCTTCTAAAGCAACATACTATCAAACACATGGGTGGATACACTAGAAAAAATTAACTCCTAACCCTTGTCCTATGTGCTAAGCAAAATGCGCTCTTAGACATATTTAGTACAGATTATCTCTAATTTGTGCTGGAGGTTAATTCTAAGCAAAGAAATATCCTTGCAAAGTGAGAGTTGCACTGATAGAAGATTCATTGGTCTACGGAAGTCTCAGAGGACGATAGGTGTAATCGCTCCCATTGAATACCACCTCTCTCTCTCTCACTGGAGAAGTTTCTGGATTCCCATGGAGGTTAGAATACTCTTTAGTTTATGTAAATATATTCTTGAAAGAAACAACCTATGCCAATTCTTAAACATATTTGTTATGTAAACATGACCATTAGTCATCGACCAATGCTGGAAGCAGGAGATATCCCTTTAAGAAAGGTTTGGCCAACCTTTATGCCTCTCCATCTATATTATGGGTGCAGTCATCGGTAAGATTATTCCAAAAGAGCAGTTTGGCAGTCCTTACACTCAAGGATTTAATGGGAAAACCCTCATGACTGCAGAACTAGTCAGCAAATCGGTAGCCAGGTATTCAGTAAAGAATTGCGAGTGAAGGTAAAAAGGTCTCTTTTGGCAGTGCCAGGAAGATACAGTAGCAGTTAATAAGTAAGTACATAATCTCTTTATATATTTTCCTATTCCTTGGGCGAAAAGGAGGGATGGGAGCTGGTTGTATTGTTTTATTCAAACATGACTTTAACTTTGTAGCTCTGATATTAGCCACTGTTGCGCATTAGGTTTTAACTTTTCCTTTAGAAATGCCATTATAGTTTGGTACCAATTTCTTCTTCAGCAGTACGCATGAGGGGTTAGGTACTGTATTTTATCATAATAGGACTCATTTCTGTGATGCCTATGGTTCATTCGCTACCAGCTGTCAGTAGCAGAATCCTGGCGTAAGCTTGGTTTTTAATAAAATAGTTTGATGGGATATTAACAAGTGCTCTCACATAACTTTTCAGTGAATTATTATTTTGGGAACATATATGGTGTTGTAATACTTTTAAAATTTGAAAGCTTTTTTAAATTAAGTTTTTTCGTATTACTTATAAGAATAGAAAAAAATCTAACAGGAAGAGAACTTTTGGTGAAAGATTTTCCTTTTCTGAAAAGAACTAAAATAGAAGATACTGTTCTTTGTGATAAATGTAACAGTGAGTATTCCATCTCCCATGGTGGCAGATATGATTTCACAAAACATTTAGCAACAGAAAAGCATAAGAGAGCCTTAAGTAATGCCGCTTCCTGCTCTAACTTAGAGGATTTCTTCCAAAAAACTAATTTTGCTGAAAAGGAAAGACAATTAGCAACAGCAGAAGGACTATTTTCATTCCATGTAATTAACCATAATCAAAGTTTTCAGTCAATGGATTGTACATCCCATATAATCTAAAAATTGTTTAAAAAAATGTTTTCATATGCCAGAACAAAAACCGAGGCCATCATTTGTAATGTCTTATCTCCATTTTCATATTTTCAGTTGGAAAATGAACTCAAGAACACCACATTATCTAATCATAAAAATTTAAAACTTCTTCCAACACTTATTCGATTTTTTTACCCAAATGTTGGCATCAAAATGAGAATTCTTGATTTTGTTTCATTACCAGGTGAAACTTCAAAAATAATTTCAGATTCAATAAATACAATTTTGTTAAAAACAATGCAAAAGAAAAATTAATCGCGTTTTATGCAGACAATGCCAATACAAAATTTGGTGGTAAAAATAGAAAAGGAACTAATAATGTTTTTGCTAAACTTAATGAGCATTTGAACCAAAACATAATTGGAGTCAGTTGTGGTGCAGATATAGTTCATAATGCAACCTAAACTGCTGCTGATTTGTTACCAGTTGATATTGAAAATATGGTACTTAGGTATTATCTCCAGGACCTTCACAGGACTCCGACAATACATAAGTACCAAAGATTTTTATTAATGATAACGATCTTTCTGAATAATTTATGTAATGATTATAACATTCTATAATAAATTATACTATTTATTTATTCATTTTTACCATGTTTTGGTGGAGAGAACAAGGTTGGATTGGTTTCTACCAAGATATCAGTAGTCTACAGAGGAATTATATCTCACTTGACTGTTGTGCCGCAAATGGAGAGGATATTGGCAAGCCTTTGGCTTGCTTTGTTTTTAATTTAGTTGTTGTCTCCAGGCACTACTGTGCCCTTCGCCTTGCTGGAACCAAACTATCCCTCCCCATTGTCCGGTGATCGGGTTTGTAAATGTCGCAACAGGCCGATCAGTCATGGGTTAGCAAGCTTTAAATTAACTCAATGAAGCCATTATTGTTGAGTCCTGCGAAGGTCCTGGAGATAATACCTAAGTACCAAAAATATTTTTATTAAAATGTATTCCTATTTTTATATATATACTATACATGTTGAAGCTTTAAAGGGATTTTGTGAATCTGGTGAAGTTGAGTACCATAAATTGCTTGTGTATTGTTGCCTGCAGCTGAAAGAATTTTAAAGCTATTTAAACCATTGAAATAATTTTACCAGTCTCAGGACATATGTCCCAGGGTCATTGAAACATTTTTCAAGAATGATCTTGAAGAGTTATTGCTAAAATTTATACACAATAAAGCTTTTTATTCCATGCTGCAGTTAAATGGATTGAAGGAGACAAAATTACAATAACAGAACATTTACATAAATACCCTGCAAGCCACCAGAAGCATTTGGCATGGGGTGTCATAGCACCAAACTACTAATGCCTCCGTTGGAATGTCTTATCACGTCTGGGAAAAAAGATCTGTAGTATTTTTTGGTTCTAATAACTATTTCGATGTATTTTCTCATACTCTCTGATCTAACATTACGTTCAGTAACACCGATGGGTGCAACTATGCCGTGTACATCTTCAACGAATTCGGAGCTTTTTAACTTTCAAATAATTTCCTTTTGTACTCAATTCTTCTACTCTTCAACGGCTGCCATTTCAGGTCCCTCAATATCTCTGATACACTCGCATCATACCGGTATTCTCCCTTTAAAAATCTAGCCGCTTTACACTGGGCCATTTCGAGCTCCCTAGTTAGGCCCTCCTCGAAAGGGTCACAGATTGCACAACAGTATTTCACGATGGGTCAAATTAGCATCAGATCAGACTGCTGACTTGAAATTTAAATTTAGTGAGAGATTAGAAAATTATTTCATGCCTCTTACTATTTGAAGTGATATCAATAAATTGGAAGGAGGGTTGACTGAATATCTTGGTTTTTTGTACATGTCCGGAATTTTGTTAAGAACTGCTTTGATTATTTAAAACAGTGGTCCTCCCAATTTATCACAATTAGTGCATTGAATTGGTTCATTTTGAAGAAGCCCTAACATGAACAAAATTCTGAATTCCACAACATTTCACATTTTTCAAAATTATGTCCGCCCCTGAGTAATAGGCATTTTTGTGGTCCCCCACCCTCCCCGCAAAATTTTCTGCCGATGCCCTTGGATGCTAACACCCTTGATTACTATGAAACCATTAAGCATCAGTATAAGTCCCTCATTAAAAATGCAAAAAAGTTTTATAATGATCATCGGTTAAAAAATATAGCTAATACATATTTCTAAAGAAGCTTGGAAAATTATAAATGAAATTAGAGGCTATGGAAAGTGTAGTTCATTACCTACCATGTTAGATAAAGATAAAGCTACAATACCTAATCCACATTTAATAGATGATGCTATTAATAATTATTTTGTTGATGTAATTCCATTCAATCATTGGACTTTTGATATCAGTCTAATTCGATATTCCTCTATCCATGTAGCAAAATGTGTCAACAAATTAGGTCATAAGAACTCTGCTGGACTTGATGAAATATCAGGCAGACTCCTTAAATTCAGCTACCCATTATATCCAATGTCTTACGGCAGTGTTTCTCAACTGGTGGGACACGTATTGGGGGGAAGGGGTGGAGAGGGAGGAAGGGTGAGGGAGCGAGGAGGAGTGAGGGGATAGAGGGAGGTAAAGTGAGAGAGAGGAAGTGGGGGGGGGGGAGAGGGAGGGAGGGGAAGAGAGGCTGGAAGGGAGGGAGGCAGAGAGCCACCGTTATTTTCTTCTTCGTCAAAGTATTCGTAAATCTTCACTACAGTTTTGCAAGTTTGCAAATGCAATTTTGATCCATGAATGCCTTTTTTGGAACTCTTTCTGATTTTTAAAAATCACCAGACGACTTGTTATGCCCTGCAACAAACTCAGCTAAAAGAAAACGAGCGCAAGCAATTCTAAAACAACGACACCATTTAACTGTCAACACCGGACTCAAAGGACAAGAGCTCAGAGGAGGTGGAGAGAGGAGATCAGACAACAGCGTGTAGTTTAGAAGGAGAGGGGATGCCGTCGGCCCCTCGCCATTGGTTGGTGCGCATCCACCTCCCACAACCCTTCTTTCACTGGCTTGACTATAGTAATACTCGACTGTTTCCAAGGTTTGCAATTAATTCATTCTAAATTTTATTCCAAGATAATCAAATTCAAGTGATAGGATTTAAAGGTTATTTAATTGTACCGTTTTGATTTTATAAGCATTCTTAGAAATTGTTACAATATTTTATAAGGTATAATTTTGATGGGTCAAGTAAAATATTGTAGTTTTTGTTAAAAATTATGAGGAAATTTTGTGAAATACTTATAAACGGTTTAAATAAATATCTAAAAGTAATGATCACAGGTGGATTATTTTACAGGGAAAATCTTGTTGGGCTGTTGAAAAATTAATTTATTTGAATATAATCGATTTTTACTTTCGCCATGCGTAGTATAAGGAAAGTATTATGAAAATTTTGTGGGGTCGGCCTCTATTCAGGCAGATGTGGCGTACAAAAATCTTTCTTTTTATTAAACCAATTATATTTTTCGCTAGACAAAACATTTTATCATTTCTGATTTAGCGTAAAGTTATTCACAATAAAAATCAATATTGATTTCACACTGTAATATCCCTCCTATGTACCATACTCTTATCCATGCATCTAGTGACCACACGTTATTCATAATAGAGAAAAGTCGCTCCACTGCACTCTGCTGGAGTTGATTCTCCGGGTAACGAGAATACATATTCAATAACTTTCGTTAGACTGACAATTGAAATATTCTGTTCAAGAAAATGTCTAAAAATCGGAACAACATACATTGTACAAAATTTCTCATATAAGAATGCGTCGTTTAGTTTATAAAATGAAAATCGTATGAAACGGTTTTTGGAAAATCCGAGTTTTGTTAAAGTTGCCCAAGAATAAACTAGCCTTATATTCATTCATTGAGAAATACGAACTATGTAGTATTATTAAAGACATAAACTCAAATAATTGTACGGAATTTGATGAAAATCGTTAGAGGCGTTTTTGAGAAAATAAAATTATTTTTAAAGATGCCTAGAATAAACTAGCCTTATATTCATTCATTGAGAAATACGAACTATGTAGTATTATTGAAGACATAAACTCAATTAACTGTACGAAATTTGATCAAAATCGTTGTAGCTGTTTTTGATAAAATCAAATTGATGTTGAAATTGCGTAGGATAAACTTATTATTGAGCAATGTCAACCATTTCTTCACAGCCTCTGCTAAGTTTGATAAAATGCTGAAGTACGAGATTTCATTCATTTTTGAACTACTTTTAGGCTCCAGAACCCGTTACAATGCGACACCTAAAACGTACGTATATTTCCGTAAATATCTCGAGGTCGAATTTTTTCGCGATAACAACACTTTCTCAATATACTTCGTATATGAGAAATTAAAAAATTCAATCCATCTCTGAATTTTGTCCCTTCCTCAACCCAACTTTTCTTTCTGTCATTATGAAAGATAAATTGCTTTGCTAAACTTCATCGAAAAGATCGTAGAAGTCAATGAAAAGCTATCCATATCATTTATTGATGGTTCGCGCTGTTTCTTTCCAATCTCGTGCCAATTGAATGTACTATTTACCCAATAAAATCATTCTGCTTCTTCGAAACTGTTCTCCCGCAACGATATGTATGATAAGCTTTTAACATAAAAAGCGTCAAATTCTTTGATTAACGTTTCAGAAATCGCATTCCCAGGTTCGTCGAATTTCGTTGGAAAATTTCAGCCCCTTTTGGGATGTAAGATTTATGCTAGCGTTCTTGCTAATTAATTTTAAAATGTCGTAGTTCACAAGCTAGGTTAATTGCGCTAGCGTTAGTTTTTTCTATGTTCAGTATTACTTTATTAAATAATAATAGTAATTTATTTGTAAAAACATGTTCGTTATCGAAATGCATTGAAATGTACGATTTATTGGTAAAAACATGTTCGAAAATATAAATTATATCCGTAGTGAAAAAAGTTGTATGCATTTATAACCATACATAATATAAAACTATTTAAATAGGGTAATATAGCTAACATTTCTGGATCTTTCTGGAAGCATTGTTGCTAGGTCTTAACTACGGTTTGCGGTAAGCTTCCTTAGCAACAATCACTGTTAGCGCAGAAGTGTGAGGGTGAGGACGTGTTTTCATAGTACCTAATAAGTAATGGGAAAAGGGAGTTGTATCCCGAAGTTTTTTAGGAGGGTGCTGAAGACGTAAGTAATTTTCTTTCTCTGGGTATAGAAAATAGCTTAAAATAATTGATTGTAAAGTTCTAATGGCGGGCTCTTACGTTTGGGACAAATTACTCTAAAAGTGAGATTAATTAAGTTCGTTACTAATTTTCGTTTGCAAATTTGGTGCCGTTTATCGGTTTTATCGTCCGTGATAAGGATAAAAGAAGGTTAAATGGTATGAGCTTGAAAAATGTTGTTGCTATGACAACATAACATTCATCCTGACATAACTTTTTTCTATTTTACACTATATTTAACATTAGCTGCGTGTGCAAGATTAAAAAATTACGGTATATTTCGTATCGCATCGTAAATAATATTTCCAAACTATTTATTTAAATACCGGACTTAGTTTAAAATAGGTAATATGCATATGCGTATGATACCTCCTTGATATCTGGTTCAAACTAGGGGAATGAAAATGAATTACGATTGCATTTGTGTAACAACAGCGAAACGCTAGGGCGTCATAAGCTTTTATGACGATTTAGTGGGTATTTATCGCGAGTTAATACGGTATTTTTTAAATTATTTTTGTTTTTCGCTGTTATTGTTAATGTTTATTTAATTGTTTTATGCTGTTTAATTCGTTTTTGTGAATTGGTTTATATTACGTTGCATTCATTGTAAAAACTTCGCAATGCAACTTTTTGTTCGAATTTAATAGAAGTTCGAAAGAAATGTAACAAGCGGAATACATTTTCACCTAGAATCGAACCCAGTAACTTTTGCGAAAAAAAGAATGTTAATTCAGCAGAAATGCTTTAAACGCATTTTTGCAACCACCTCCATATGTACCACACGCATCGTTGGTAAAATGACTACGAAGTAATTGTTCATGAATAATGTTGTAAGTACCAGTGAAAAGGGTTATATTTATTTTGTATAATATTCGCACTATGCGTGAGGTGACCAGACGCCCCTCTCTAGGCGGGACAGTCCCAATTTTTGACCCTGTCCCGCTTTCTAGAGTCACGAAAGTACTTAGCTATCAATAATCGTCATTTTGTTCCATTTTTTCAGGCTAAGGGATTGCTGCTTGGGGTCCTGCCTCGGCTGCTGCTGCTGTGGATACTGCGGTAACGGTGTGGCAGAGTGCATATACAGGGCAGTGACCCCGAGGAGGAGAGGAGCATTTGATCGAGTAAGTCACTCTATTTATGCCTCGCTCCCTTCCTTCATTTCCCCTCCCCTCTCTCTCTCCCTCCCTGTATTCTCACTTCCTCTTATCCTTTTCTTAACCTACCTCTATTTCCTCTCTCTTCCCTCCATCTTTTGCCTTCTGCCGCCTACCTTCTCACTCTTTCCCTCTCTCTCTCTTCACTCCTTCACTTACTTCCTGCCCCCCTCTCTTCTTCCCCTTTTTCTCTTTTTAATAGTTAGAGAATACTTACAGTTGCACTAATCTGTTATAGCAGGGGTGCCCAATCTTTTTCAAATCATGGGCTACTTTCATCCTGGTAATTGTCTTGCGGGATACTTATTTTTCAGTGTATAAAAACTGATTTTAGGAATGAATTACACTATAAATTTACCGCAAAATATGTATTATACATCAAATTGGTTATCATGCAGGTTAGTCACTTTTATTATGAAGGAGGTTTTAGCATTCAGGAACACCCAAATTCAATTTGTAAAACATTTATTAATTTTGTGTTTAATATAAATTCAAGTGAATCACATAACACAAAGTGAAAAGCTATTAAAAAGGTCTGAATCACGAAATGTGTTTTGCCAAATAAATTACATTGGTTCCATTTGCGGTGCAACAGTCAAGAGGAGATAACGTTGAAAGGATATATTGACGATCCTTCGGCTGACTTTGTTTTAATGGGTAGATGGCTCCGGGTGCTACTGCTCCCATCGCCTCGCCCGGAACCATAATAACCCTCCCCATTGTCCAGAGATTGCGTTAGTAAATGTCGAGACAGGCAAGTCAGTTTTTACAAACCCAATCTCCGGACAAGAAACTGATTGGCCTGTCTCGACATTTACTAACCCAATCTCCGAACAACGTGGAGGGTTACTATGGTTCCGGGCGAGGTGAAGGGCACAAGGTAGCGCCCGGTGCTGACTAGGCATTAAAACATAGCGAACCGAAGGCTCGTCTATACATCATAATAAAAGTGACTGGACTTTAGCTTGGAACTCCTTCATAATAAAAGTGACTAAACTTCATGATTACGTACAAATGATTAATTTAATAAAATCTAATCCTGATTTGCGCGATTATGGGCATGTTTACACTGTATATCTTCAGCTAGCGAATGGTAACTGGGCATGTAACTAGAAGCAGAGAGAAGTAAACAGTGTTCGACTTCTTCATTAGTGAGAGCATTACTGGTTTATGATTTGATTAAGTTCATATTAGAAAATAGAAATCCTTACGCAGGATAATAAGCTTAATGCCTGGATTGAAGCGTGGGTGACACAGACCCTCCTAAACGGCGACCGGTCGCTCATGGGAGACGTAAAGGGCACCCCTGTGTTATCGTATCAGTTTCATTCATTCATGATGTCACGAGTAGTAACATGGTTTCTTTTTCGTTATTATAGGAAGTAATAAGACGTCAGAGAGCAGGAGGTGGAGACATAGGCCGTGGGCAAGTCGTCCCCCGAGGTGTTGAGGTGAGTCACTCTATCACTCCCTCCCTTCATTTCCCCTCTCTCCCTCTATTCTCTCTGTATTCATTTCTTACCCCAACTCCTCTATCTACGTTGAAAACCGGTTAACACGAAATTATGGGGACAATCATTTCGTGTTATCCGAATTTCGAGTGAACCGAATTCCATGTTAATAGTTTTAATCGTAAAATTTTCATTTATCAATTATGGAATTAGGCTCGTAGGCAAATCCATGATGCTTATCGATAATAGGGTGTAATACACAGCCGAAGATATTATCGCTATAATGGAAATCCTAACTCAAATGCCATTTCGTGTTATCCGACGAATATTGCAAATTCACTAAACTGTTATAGTATAATTTTCATTCATTGTGAAAATACTAATTATGTGGTTTCTTTTCCCTAATATAGGAAACATCATCATCACTGGCTTCGAGAGGAGGTGGGGATGGGAGTAGGGAGGAGGTGGAGGAGAGAGTGGAGGGCACTGATCGACCACCGATAAGGCGACGATGGCAGTCTCTTCCTCCCTCTCACTCCTTCCCTACCTCCCTCTTCTTCCCTCTCTATCTTCCCCCCTCTTCCTCTCTGCTTTCTGTTTTCCCCTCTTTACCTTTCTCTCCCTCCCTCTCTTTTTCTCTAAATCTCTCTCTGTCACTGTCTCCCTCTCCCTCTCTCTCTGTCCATCTGTCTGTCTCTCCCTCCCTGTCCCCCTCCCTCTCTCTCTGTCTCCCTCTATCTCACCCCCCATCTCTCTCTCAGCCAGTGACGGGGGCAGTCACGGCCTCCTGTCTGGGACGTGCCGTTCTCGATCAAATTGCAAATCTGCAAGCAGTCCTACCTGGTCTTCAGCATCTCCTCATACCAACTTGGGACTGGCTGTTAATGGTGATGGACACAACAGAAGCACAAGTGCATTTTAGTGCCTCCTTCAGCACCACTTCTGGTCCATCACCATAATGGTCGTTGCCAGTCTCAAGCACAGGCTGCCTCAGCTCATAGGGACAGAGCTCGCATTGTTGACTTCTCCACCAAAGGACAGAGACATGAGCCTGAAGGTAAATTTCGGTTTGCTTAATTTTAATTTCCAGTTTATTTTGTTTTTAAATATGTGGCACAAAATGTTAGATTCTATGCTTATTCTTTAAGTTTGACCAAATTCTTTATAAATCGATGGAATTGATGGATCATTGGATTCAAAATCGTTATCTGCATCACCACATTCATTAAAATCATTGAAAACAAAGCTGCAGTTTCTAAAACAATTTTTGATACAGGCTTCTTATACACACAATGGAACGACTGAGAAATGGACATAATTGCATCTAAATCATTGATTTTAACCACCAATTCCGATCCTCACTTACATTGATATACCTATACAGTAGGACCTGATAAACCCGGCAACCTCAGGACCTAGCATTTGCCAGGTGTTTGAAAATGCCGGGTTTTTGAAAATTTATAAAAAATCATTAAGTAATGTACATTTTTGGTAACTGATTATATTATTCAAGTGATGACTAAGAATTAAAAGAGAACCCATTATCAATAAAGAGTATTGCTTATACATGCACTAAAACGAGGAATTATATACGAACCATAAAAAGTAAATAACGAAATACGCATTTACGTTATTTTCATCACACATCATTCTGAGAATTTTTTTTAAACAGATCAGGCAAACTGACTTGCTTCATGCATTTTGATTTTTCCTTCATAAGTTTATCTTGTATTCGATAGAAACACGTATTCTCTTGAAAATCAATGAAAGAGCGTTGTTCTAAAGCAGATATGGTATCTGTGACGTAATGTCTTCATCATCGTCACTTTCATTTTCTTCATCTTTTTCATGCTCATGTTTCAAAACCATGTCCACTATTTCACATCAGCTGAAGTACGACAGGCACAACATTGTCGATATCAACCGAGTTTTCAATGTCATCTTCTACCACTTATTTTGCTATGGTGAAAAATTTTTGCTTGTTGTATAAGCATTAGGCGTGAAACCATTTTGCAGGAACCTACCCCTAGGGTTATAATGTAAACATAAGGCATAAACATATCTTTGGATTGGGTATCCGTGATGTTTTTGCAGAACACATCCCTCACAGATACTGGGGGAGTAGCGTATTACTGCAACACACTTGTGCCTACTGTTATACTCGCAGAAGACAAGAATTGTATGATTTATAAGCTGAGCCAAATGTTTAGGGTTTAAATGCATGGTTTAGACTGCCATTGGTGCATCTTCGATATCACGATGGACATTTTGACGATTATGATGACATTATCTTATAAATATTTTAGTGTGTGTATGTATGTTCTTTACACGTTTTTACACCGTTGTATCTATCGAATTCAAAATTTTCATGGGTCTTCCTATGGACCAAAGGGAGAACTTGGGCTAGGTTTGCAGACCGTGGGGTCTCTTATAACCCATGGGGCCAACAAAATACTATTTACATAAGAATGGATGGGAAATGTTGTGGAGAAACCCCAAAATGCCATGCAGCCCTTCACTGATGTGGATATAAATATACCTAAATATTAAATTACGATCACGGGAAATGGCTTATTTTATGCACAAAAGACTGAATATTTTAATTCTGTTCATGTTTTGTCGTATTACATGCTAAATCACACAAAATTTTTCTTTAAGCACACAATTTATCGGTTTTTTCCAGGCAGCAACAAAGCTAAATGTCTTAATTTTTGTCATCTTCAAATGGAGATGGCCACCTAAGGATTAATGCAAGGAAAATCCACGCTGTGGTGTGCCGTAGAGGAAGAATAGCTAATGCCAAGATAAAGGGTACAAAAGGATTCATGCCTAAATATAGTTTATGAATACCTTTAAAGTGAGTCAAATGATTTTTTAAGGAATATTAGAACATTGTTATGTTTTACCATTAGCCTTGAAAGATTTAACGCTACATAATTACATTTGTTTGGTAACCAAGATGTTGTTTATTGTTTACTTTTGGCTAATAGTAGTGACATAATCCACATAATTTTATTGCTGCCTTAAAGGCTTCGGTGCATCTATTCATATGAATATTAAGTAAGACTTTATGCGTAATTATTTTAATGGTAAAACTTTCCAATACAATACATAAAGTAGTAAAGGTTAATGTAAGCATCGCTTGCATAATTAAGGAATGGGGAATGTTTGCCCTGAGCAATAAAAATCGTTTGTTACTTAAAAGAAAACTTTCCCGAGCGAAGCTGGGCCTTTCAGCTAGTATTTTTATAATATTGAAACTGGTGATGCTCCTTTAACATAAGAGTGGAGACTAGCGAGAAGGAGATTTCTGCTACAATCGCAATAAAGTGCTCAATCAAATATATTGTATCATGCGGATAAGAGGGAGAAGATGCTTAACTTGGGTGGATCTTGTTTGAGGAAGGGGGAGTGAAGAGCTTGACTTTTTAAAAATCCTAGATGTCAATATATTCTGGCACAAATTAATTTTTTTCCCTCCAAACTGGGCCAAAAATAGGTGTGTGCATGGTACATGAGGGCATGGGTTACACGAGTAAATATGGTATTAACGATTGTAACACAACATTGCTTCTTCTTACCCCAACAAAATCTGCGCTCATTTACATCTCTTTTGAACTTTAGTATTTGCAATCCTAAAAACCTTTTAATTTTGTTGGTGTTCCAGAATTATTCTGAACACTTTGTTATCTATGGAAGAATTTTGAATGAGTGGTTGTTTGTCAGTTTTTTATGATTGTCATGCTATATATTATGTATAAGGTAGATTAAATGAAGAATAGCTGATAATATTATTTATTTGTTGACCATTTTCAAAGTTCTTATTTGAATGTTGTATTTAATAAATAGTGATATATATTCATATGAATGTGATTTCTAATATTATTTCTTTTGCATTAACTTTTTATCTTAATACTTATCATTGAAACTGATCATGTTCATATAAATGAAATTTATAGAAATCGTTCCATCACATCTAATTTTATAATTCCCATTCATCATATCACTTAAATTAAATCTTCATGTTTTCAACAATGATTAGGCGAATTTGTATTTTGTGTTTAATAATTGGTAGATAAGCTGTAAAAAAATGTGCATGGATATCTTTCTTTCAATACAAACAATATCTCGGTATATTATTCTCTATGCATTTCATTTATATAAGTCATTGATTTTTAGAATTCAGGTTGGCACTATGACATCAGAGGAAACTATGACATTTCCTTCTACCTGGCCGAGTTTTTTATTGCAATATCTGGTGTGATACTAGTGATCTTGCCATTGATCGAGCAAATTGGAGGTACAAAGTTGGGTCGCTGTGCATCGAGCAGTGGAGAAGATGAAGGTGATGGTGATGAGGAGGGTATCCTAAAAGATTTCAGGCTGTGTCAGCGTTTCCCATGTGATATAGGTGAGAATGGAAGAAAAGCAGATGTGAAACAAAACAGACCGTGATTACATAAAGCCTTCGAGTGTTTAATGCTGGAGAAATTGTTCCTTGTTTTATGTCCTACAGCTTAATGGTTTTTTCACCGTATCTAAATGAATGATATATAATGCGAAAGAAAGAAATATATCATTAAATTGTTCAGATTGTGATGGCATTCCTTGCTGAGTATCCAAAATTTTTTTCATGTTCTCTTTCAAGTGCATTTGAGTGGATTATTGGTCTTGAATCCAAGTCACTGCTTTTTTCATATTACAATTGTTCAAGTGATAGCCAACGTATTGCATGATTATAATCAGAGCTTTTAGGTGAGATTTTTGCATTTTTCTTAATTAACCATGGAGTAATAATATAAAGAGAAAGGATAAAGCAAATTTGCAAAGATTGTTGAGAATTTTCCCACAGAAAATGAGCAACATTAATTAAAATCGATCAAGTGCAAACATAATCACATCTAATACTTCTCCAATTATTCCATGATTAGTGAGCATTTCCTTCTTGTTTTATTATTTATGAATAAAGGCAATACATATTTATGCCATTATTTAGACAAATTCACGTTAAAAATTATTATGTGAACCTAAAATGAATAAAAATAATGCAAAGACCGTGAAATAACAATATGAAAAAGATAAATAGATTAAACGGAAGAAACATAATGAATTAAAATCCATTCTAAAGTCACATTAAAAAAAGAATAAAGAGGAGAATCTAAATCGGCAGGGAAAAAAATCGGCACTTGGTGGAATCGAAGCTGCGACCATCATCACCGAAAACGAATTGTTTAGCAGATAGCCAAGACTGTGCAAGAGCAATCGTGCGGTAGCAGTGGACTTCCATCGTACAGCCGACTCATCACAGTACAGCGTTGACAAATCGCATAAACTTTAATTACATTTTTCTCGGTAATAATGAGGTTTTCAAAATTTTTACAAAGAATATTTTGGTCTTAGAAATTGGCTAGGAATCACGTACTGAGATTCGTGGGCGCGAACTCTGGGACACCCTTTGTATATATATATATCATCATAGGTAGTCTGTCCGTTGACAGGTCCGTGATTATTCTAGGTTAAACTTGGTTCTCCATATACTCCTTTTTTCCACAGTTTTCTTCATGTCTTGATAGCTTTCTTTCCCTTTCAAGTCGTCTACTAGCTGAAACCTTTTCCTACCTCTTTCTCTTTTTCCATCCAGTTTTCCTTCTAGCACTTCTTTAATCATGCACTCTCTCCTCTGGTAATGTCCAATCCAGTTCGCCTTCCTCTTTCTGGCAGTCTGTATAATCGTTCGCTTCTCTCCTATTCTTCTTAGTACTTCCTCATTTTTCACCCTATCTGTCCATTTTATCTTCAGCATTCTTCTCCATGTCCACATTTCGAAGCTTTCCAAGTATTTAATATCATTTTTCCTTAGATATATATATATATGGCTGTGTAATCTGATGAATAATTTCATGGCTAAGTGTAATCTGTATCTTTTAAGCATTTAAATTGAATTCCACTTACCTATTGATTTTATTCTTTTGGGCTACTGCTGTCATCTTTGAAGTGAAGAGAAAAAGCACTAAACAAATGAATTTCCCCTGTCCGCGAGGTTTTTTTTATCACACTGTGACCCGTACTCCGAAAATGTCTCCCAATAGGAAAGCAAGTGATAATACATAAAGTTATAGCAGGAAGACGATGGTGACTTTAACCTGTTGAGTGGGTATGCCGTATATATTCAAAATGGCCTGTTGTAATCTGTATCCCATATATATCCGTCATGCCGTTTTTCGGGCCATCCGCTTTTCCCGAGTAAAAATACGCTTTTACGAAAACCCTGCATGTGTAATGCGGGGATGCCTATACCTGCCCCTTAGGTAGTTAAAGCGGAGGTGTCAACTCTAATGCCTTTTTCACATCCCCTAGTGAATTTTAACCAGTAGGAGCACTCTCCTCTAACTGTATAGGATAATTCTAGGCAACTGGAGCAATGAAACCCTCCTCTCCATTGCAGTGAATGTTTCATATGCAAAACATACGTGAAGAATATTCTCAGAAGATTGAGAGGGATATTTGTGTAATTATGGATTAATGTGAAGCTTAATTGAGAAAATTGAGTTGCGAAATAAACATGCTAGTGGCCAGAGTGCGGCATTAGTGGGCAGGCAATATGCGATAAACAGTACGGCTACGGCAGATTTAAATGCCACATTGCATTTGTTCAATACTACTTTTAACCTACCTTTTCATCATTTATTGTTGTCAAAATAATGTAGAGCCGTGAACCTAAACCCCTTTTTCTCATATGGCCTTTGAGTAATTTGGGCATACAGAGTAAACAGGTCCCAGGGATGGAAGAATGAAACAATGTTTTCATTTAGGCACTTTCATTTGAATCGTAACTAAAAATATCGGAATGACAAAAAACATAAATGTGACAAATAAGCGGATCACAAGGGCGGAAGAATGACTCAGTGGTGTCATATTGCACCTGACATATGAGTGGAACTACGAAAAGCGGACCGATGAAAAATGGGGACTGCCTGTATTGGAATAGAGCTATGGTGGCATGCAGGGACGTGCCCAGACATTTTGCTGCTGAGGCGAGATATAACATGGCGCTCCTTTAATTCATTTACTAAGTAATTTTATTATATGTTGGTTGAAAATGATAGGGATGACCAAAGTCACACATTCCGTCGAAGGCTTCTTGCGGTTTTAAGGCAGTCTTGGAAACCCTGACACACGGCAATGTTAATAATTATAAATAAAAATAATTACTAATAATCACTTTCATCTAACACGAGGAGGCATTGAAGGTGAGAATCAAGTATTGTTCAATTTCAGAAATTAAAATAAAATCTACCGTTAGTGATTTCCTTCCTTTCTGTAAGGGCGATGATGACTGCTCGAAATTTTCGGAGATGAGCGATGCAATTCTCAGGACAATTTAAGGTTGTAATTTTCTGGATATATTATTTGAAAAGGTTAGAAAATTTTCATGGCTAATTAAAAAAAAAATATTCTGAAGCCTACTCTGTGTAGCTCTGCGGGGCATAGAAAATGCTCTCGCGGACTTTGGCTTGGCCACCCCCACTTTAGTAGTTAAATAATAACCACACTTTGATATAAAACATCGTTGTGCCGTCTCCTTGAAATTAAACAAAAAATGGTATATACAATGAGACTTACGCAGCACGGGATGTCTAGGTTTCCCTCTGATGCAGCAAAAGTACCTCCAGTCGACTAAATATTTTACTACAAATAACAAATATGCATTAATCTTCTATTCCTCTTCAACAATTTCTAATATAGAAATGCACATTTCTGTTAAAACTATAAATCTATTAAAATTCACTGACCTGTAACAATCGACAAATGAAACAAGAATTCACCAAAGCACGAAACCCGTGCAACACTTCTTGAATGACTCGCCGCGAGGAAAGACTGATAGAATGCTTATGGAAGAAAATGAAAGTTTATGGAAAATAAACCTCCACCAATGGTAGAGCTTTAAGAAAACCCCTGTAAGGAATTAAGAAACAAATATTTCCAATTATTTTGTAACATTAGCAGTTAATATAGAACAAGATAAGTAAAATGAAGAACTCACGAACCACGGTGAAAACAATGAATAAAACGTTTTTTGTGGAGGTGATCATTTTGTTAAGAGGATTTTTTGTGATTTTCTCGTACGGACCTTCTTAAAACATGTCCTACACTAATAAACAAACAACTCCTTTACCGTTTATACATCTCAAATCCGACAGTCCCCAGAATGTACGGCCTACCAAAATTACACAAACCTTACATTCCTTTAAGACCTATAGTTTCTGGAATCAATGCTCCCACATACAGTTTAGCCCATTGGCTCAACAACAAATTTAAACAAATGCAATTTCCTAATGATTCACGCATCAAAAACTCGACAGATTTCATCAACAAAGTAGAAAACGTAATTCTATCAGACAATGAAATATTGGTATCGTTTGACGTAAAATCTTTATTTCCTAGTGTCCCCATAAAAAACACAATAGAATTTCTAAAAAACTCACTACTAGAAAAAAACCTTCCTCGTCCGATTGTGGACGAATACATCCGCCTAACTTCCCTCTGTATGCAACAAACATATTTTCAGGTCAACAACTCTTTTTATCAACAGAAAGAAGGCACATCCATGGGCAACCCTTTATCTCCCTTATTAGCAGAAATCTTTATCATTGAACAATAATAGGAAGCGCAGCTCCCATAAGGACAATGGAAATACGTTGACGGCAGAGCGATCTAGCGGTCAATACGAACTGAAGCGCGCCTAATTTAAACTCAAGCGGCAGACCAAGTTTTGGCGGTACATTTGAATTAATAAGGTAGATGACGTATTTAACATAAGTTTAGGACTCAAATTAAAACAAAACAACTGGGTGCAAGATTTTTTATTTACTCACGTAAAGAATAACAATACAACATTTATAAAAACACAACATTCTTTTCCGGATAGTAATACATTCATAAATAACAATAATATTTGTTCCGGCGACTGGTTGGTAAAGGCAAGTGGACAGTATAAATTAATAAATGCTAAAATTTTCTAAAACTTACCAAGATGGTTTGGTGTTGAGTGAGCTTTGGGAGAATGTAAAACATCCTCAGAATCCCTCGGCTCATCTACAAGAATTAGAATAAGATAGGATTAAGTTAACGAAATTCGAAAAACCGGTATATAATAAAATCGAAGTTTCACTGTATAATACTCAAACCTTCAAATACACGAGGAGCGGCATTCGCTTTTAGGAGAGGCCGAGGGAATCTGCTGCGGAAATCATCATCTGTAAAATGATCACTGCAGACCCTATACTTCTTCATACAGTTGATATCCGCAGACATTAAATCCTCCCTCAGGCAAAATTTTGCCCTAAATTATAAAGCAGAAATGGGCATCAAGACTAATAACAAAAACACGTAATTCTCAACTTAACACAAGTATTCCATTTTATGCGGTATCTCTTCTTTAAGCTCACCTCGAAATATCCTTCGGAAATCCGAAATCTTCTTGTCTACCCTGCAGCCATTAAAATTGTTGCACCAATATGCTGCACAATAAGCATTCCGTTCCATTTCAACAATTAGAAAAACACGACGCTGAAAAACCCCACCACTTTCCCGCGTGATTTCCAACGAACTAGTTTGAACAGTTTGAATCATGGAAGAAAAATTAATTATTATTATTAATAATTAATTATTTCTTCCATGGTTTGAATAATGAGTGTGGAATGGGTATTTTTAGACTCACATTGACCGATAGGATCGCTGCAGGTGCAACCATCAGAGACATCTATAGGTATTCGGGAAAAGATCGAAGCTGCACTTCCTATTATTTCTTCCATGTCTTTATGACTAATTTCGAACGCATATGTTTCTTTCTCTCAATCTTCATTTACGGAATTCGAGGAACTCTCAGCTGGACATAACCTAGCCATCTCTCGATGTATAGCGACGGTCACGGAATATTCCTCCATTACCTCCTTAAGGAAGTCGGCAGATATAATCTCAAAACTGTGCCCTTTGATAGGTATATGGGAAGGCCGTTTTCTCAAAAGGACCTGAGGCCAATAATGTCATCAGACTTGGTCGGTGTAGAGGCTACCAATTATAAGTGTGCTTTGAATGCATTTAATATGAGATAGGTAGGGAGAGAGATGGATGTTAACAGAGGGGGAGAGAGGTAGAGAGGGAATGAGGGGGAGGAGAGGGAATGAGGGGGAGGAGAACGTCCCACTGGTGGGACTTGAAAGCCGTCTAGGTGAGACCAGAGCCAGCTGAAAACATTTTGCCACCCCAATTGGTTATACTTTCTGGCACCTTCTCCTTTATATAGTTAACAGTCTCGGGTGTAACTCAGAACTCGAGTAATTTCTTCATATTATTGAAATAAAAAAGATTTCCTTGGTAATTCCACAAAAATTAATTTTTAAAAATAAATAAATTTTTGTGGATTTTCAAAGTAAATCTTTTTTATTTTGACCTTCTCCTTTGCGTCTACCAATTATTAATGAACTACTTATATGCTTATAAACGTATAAATATATTTATTACAAAAAGTGAGGTTTTTCTTTATATCATGATCGTACTTCTTGAAAAGGTGGTAGGTAGGACGCAAGAGGCAAAAGGTTGAGAACTACTGTCTTACGGTATCTTGTGAACAAATTCTTGCAGTTGGGTTCCTTTCCTAAATCTCTACAAACATCCAAAATCATTTTTGTCTACAAGAAAAAAGTTGACAAGAAAAGTATTGAAAATTATTGGCCAATCTCCATTTTACATCAGTTCTCAAAAGTTTTTGAATATACGAGGGTTGATCGGAAAGTAAGAATACGATGTCTGCATTTCAAAAAGGACATGTGATTTACAAATTACTATAATGCACATTACATTAATGAATTATTTTTCTACGTATTTCCCTTCAGTTAAGAAATTTGTTATAACAGAAACCCTGAAAAAATTTTGTGACTTTGCATCTGTAGATTATAATCAACCACTGAAACACACCAAAACAAGGTTATCACTTTTCCCTGTCATTGAAAGAATTCTAGAAATGTATAAACCATTAGTCTTATTTTCTACCACTTGAAAAAGTACCCATTATTTTAAAATCATTTTTTGAAAATCTATTAAATGAAGCCTATCTAATGTTTTTGCATTCATTTGTTCATATGTTTCATTCAAATATAAAAACATGGAAAGAGAAAAATTAAGTGATTGAAATTATGAATATGTATATTAGGTACAGTTAGGGAGTCATTAATTGACCGAATTAAAAACAATTTTTTCCCAATAAGTGTGATAACTATATTAAATAAAAATGCTAACCTTCTGAATGAATGAACTGCATTTAAGAAAAATTTTATACAAATTTATCAGAATGTATTAGAATATTTACAACTATGGGTTCTGCTCTACTATACTACCAACAGTATATATTTTAGGCGGGGTTAAAATGTGTGGAAAGGGAACCTTGTTGCCGAATCAGTCCACAAACGTGGACCAATTATAGTGCTTCGCAAGTGGGCAGAGACGCTGGATGGATAAGAGACTTTGTAGGAGTGGGGTCAGATACGGGTGCGGCAGGCGAACTTGAGTAAACGAAATTTTGAAAATGTTGAAAACTTTAATATTTAAAGCTACATAAAATGAAATTACGAGTATTTACGTTTGGTAATATTATCGTAGTAACTACGAATATATTACTTCCTCCTTTATCTTTCATAAGTAGATATAAAACATTTTCCACGTTATCGTGTACCTATTTTATATGATTGTCATTTAAACAATATATTCTCTGCATAAATGACAAATAAGAGAAAAGAATGTTATATTTTACATTTTTCAGAATGCGTAGAGAAAAGGAAGCAGGAAGACTATTTGGTACGCGAATGGCAAAGGTCGGAGCAGGTAGTATAATAAACACAAGGAGGGAAGGATGAGGGAAAAGAATGGTGTGGGATTTCTAAGGAACCACATGTATGACCACAACATATGTTCGTTTCACACAGTTATTTGCTTCTGCTTTCAAGCAGCTGTTAAGTATATAACGGTAGAACTGCGTAGAACCATCTCGTAACACTTCTGCCAAAAGAAGATACTGCGATGTTTTCCTTATCCTATCTCGTATTACCGAAAATACGGAAATTTTAGTAATATGCTGTAAAGATGCAGCATTCTAATAGTTTAGGTCAAAATCTTATTGAACTATTAATTTAAAAAAAATGTAGTACAATATGCATCGTGAAAGGGAAGAGGGTGCGGAGTATGAATAAATACACAATATTTAATTTCATCTATTTATTTTTATTATTAACAATCAACTCTATATAATTGCAAATAGTTAATAGATCACATCACGAAGAAGAGCAAAATATTCTTAAAGGTAGCAGTTGGATTACAGAAGAATTACATTTCGAGTATTTTCTTACTTCTATTGTTACTAATATTTTTAATATAACAAATGCATTACACAGATTAAAGCAAACACATAAGTTAATAATTATCATATTATTAGGAAATCATGATTGGATAAAAGAATAAAAATAACACTTCTCATTGAGTAGGTACTTTTACTTATTCCAAAGACAATAAACCATTACATATTATATACACTGTGATTCAGAGTAAGCGTTTGCATGAATATGGGAATATTAAAGAAATTCAAAGTAGTAAAATTACTTAATATATTTAAAACTGCACACAATTTGAACATTTTTACAGGGAAAAACCAGTAAGGCAAAAACCCCATTTGCAGAAAAACGGCCACAAGAAGAGAGACATGAAAAAACTGCGAAACCTACTGAGGTAAACTAAGATATAGAGAGCTGTAAAAGAAGCAATGATTAGAAAACATAACAATAAACACGATTAAATTGTGCACATAAATAGTAAGATCAACACTAGAATAAAATAACCGTTTTTGTCAGCATATTATTATTGCTGAATTTCATAAAAAGAAGAAAGTAATATAACTTCCTGAAAACCAAAACTTTATTATGAACAAACTGGGTTAAAACATTTACTGTCGTCATTACATTAGGATGAAAAGTATTTCAAATCCCAGATCATTCAAAATAAATTATTGGCTTCGCAAAAGTTATGAAATTATCTCTTTTTCAAATATTCTAATATTAAATTTATCCTGAGAAAACATATGACATTAGATTAATCATAGCCACATCAATGTCACTATTGAAATATAATGATTGGTACAGAGACAGAGTGAATTAAAAATAGAGTAGCTACATATAAAATTTAGGTTATTTGTAAATAGATGAAGTAAAAGTAAGAGAATCAATTTTAGGATATAAAATAAACAGAAATGGAATTATATACTAAGCATGAACAGTAAGTAATAAAATAAAGTGGAAATGTATAATTATGAGAAAAGTTAAGACAAAAATACTTTTGAAATAATCACTTATCTTCACCTGCCTTAAAGTTATTTAAATCCATCATTATCATGTACACACAGGCGCTGACACTGACACTATACAAATAGATTGCAATTTAAACTTTAATAAGCTAAGTCCTTATAAAGAAGAAGAAGCACTTAAAGGCTTTGAGCATGAAATATAAAAACTATAGCACAAAATGGGAAATGCACTGTGGGATAGAGGGAGAAACACATTCACACTTCAGGGATTTCAAGTAGACACTGACCCTATACAAATAAATTACAATTTACACTTTAATAAGGTTAATAGGAAGAACCACATTTGGTAGAAAAGGCACTGAATAAGTAAACCATTATAAAGAATATTCAATAGTCAGAAGCACACACATGATTTGAGCATGAAATGGCAAGACTATAGCACTAAAAATGGGAGTAAAATCACTGTGGGATAGATGGATGAACACACACTACAGGGATTTTAAGTAGGCACTGACACATGCAAATAGATTGATGCCCATTTGAAGTGTAGGGATTACAGCAAGCCATGGAAGAATTTAAAACTGCACCTAAGAGATAACTAATGAATGTAACAGAATCATATACTTTTCTTGCAGAAAAGAATGAAATTTTAAAAAAAAATGAAAGGCTTTTCACCATATAAAATTAATTAATATGTCTTAATTAATTGATGAAGGTTTTAATTATATCATTACAGATTATTTTTATTATTAGCATTGCCTTAACTTATGAATTAATACTTATAATCAAACTTAAGTATGAACATTGGTTGGAGTTAACTGGTTCTGCAAAAAAGAGAGGAATAGCATAATGAATTTCAAAACACTCATTTAATAGTGTGGTAATGTAATACTCCAATATACCTATCTTGTGGAAATTAATTAGCATCTGGAAATTTGGGCAAAGGCACCATGGAGCATCTGATCAACTTGGCATAGACTGAAAATTTAACTTATTAATATGAAGTCATGATGAAATTATAACTCATCATTCACTTCACCTACTTACCTATTAAAACATTAAGATATATTTAAATCAGGCGACAAATTGTTGACTGATTGACAGTGTTCAATTGAAGCTGTTCAAAAAAGGAGATACTTGTATGAGTAAATAGCAAAACAATACAGCATATTAGTAATTATCTAATTTTACACTTAATTTTTAAACAAAGAGTAATTATTCCATCAATACCAACCTTTCTTAGTATTTAAACAGAATGAAACAAATAAATAATATCTATAATTTTTAATACTTTTATAGTTACCTTCTACAAAGGTGAAACTCCTAATTCTTCCATTACAACGTTATCTTCGCCAATATTGACATCACTGCTAGTATTCGAATCCGAACTTGAGGTCAATGCTATTATAATTTCTTGAATTCCCTCTTCCAATATTCCTTCTTTAATCCAAGCCTCCTCGATAACTTTCTTTGTGTGTTCTACTACGGTTTTCCTGAGAATACTTCTCGTTGGTTATTCTTCTGACTGTAGCCGTTCCCAAGTTAAGGGCAGCAGCTGATCTTTCTACAACCTTCGAAATAGCAAGTAACGGTCCACCATTACTTTTCTCCCTCACGAAGTAATTTCGTACACTTAAAACTAAATTCCGCGCGGAACTCTGAAGAACACGTCCCGCAGATTTTCGCGCAGACATCTATCACACAATAAACCCAGCCGCTTCAACCAAAACATGCTACGCAGCTAAGGGTCCCTGAGTCCTCTGCGTAGAAACCAAACAGACGGCAACGCCGGATGCCTTTGATTAGTTGACGAAGGGAACGCCCTCATATTTTGCGGCCATGCCAGCGATCATTAAGTTTGGTACGTAGTATAGACATTCTTCTAACTAGGAAAAACAACAAATTACATTTCAACATTTACAGAAAACCAACACATACATCCACATGAGTTCTCACCATCACATTTCACAAAAACTAGCACCTTTTCATTCCATGATCCATCGATTACTCAACACACCACTATCAAATACAGATTTCTCCAAAGAATTATCCTATATAAAACACAGCCATTCAGAATGGTTTTAAACCAGAACTCATTCATAAAATGTTAAAAAAACATCAACACAGAATGAACCTTAGAAACTGCACAACACTCAACAACAAAGACACCAATACCAAAAAATTTATGAAGCTACCTTACTACCCTTACGCTACCAAAAAACTTCAAAAATTTTCTCCGAAATAGGATTACACACAGTTTTTGTTAATGAAAATAAATTGTCAAATCTCATTAAAAACCCTAAAGACAGAATACCCCCCCCCCCCCCCCCCCCAGAAGAAATCAGGCATATACCAAATCAGATGTGAAAAGTGACAAAATTTATATTGGACAAACGAAAAGGAAATTAGAAACACGTTTCAAAGAACACTTAGCCCATTACAGAAACAACAGAATAGACAAGTCCAGTGTAGCATCTCATATCAACATCTGCCATCATCCTATTGGCGCTGTATACTGGTATTAAGATAAAGCGAAATATCTCCGAAATGGATGGTTCTACGAAGACTAGTTTCAAACAAAACATGGAAGAAATATTATTCTCTACAACTTTGGTCCTTACAAAGATTACCAATAACGATTTTTTTAAGATATTTGACGGAAACCGAAAAACCGGTTATTTATAAATAACTCCTATAGAAAATTGTTTCAAATGAAAACTGTAGGAAATTACATTATCTATAACCTATTGCACGCAAGACAATTGAGGTTAACATGCAACAGAAAAAACTTTTTATATAATAATATAATCATAGTTAAATCATAAAATTATTTCTTTTGGATATATTTAAATTGACACATAAGCTAGTCATTTTGTTTCGAATGGAGTAAGTTAGAAAACTTCAATTTCCAAACTTCCAATCATATTGAGTTGGACTTTTTTTTAATGACTCGAATTAAGATTAACTTATTTCAAAATGCATCCAAACGCATGTTTAACATAATTATATTGCCAAGAAAATGAACAACCATGCCCTGAGCGGGATTCCTTCTTTTGCAGCGTATTAATTCTCAAGCATTTTCTCTCGCTGTCTATACACCTACCGCGTTCTCTCCTTTCATACTTTCTTCTTTCGTACGTGATACTTTTCAATCCTTCTCTTTTTCTTATATTCCTCCAGCAGTTTCTTCTTCCGTTTCAATAAATGCCACAAAATATCAGTAGCGTAGATTTACTATTACAGTTTTCAGATTTTAAAAAAATCCTAAAACAAAATTGACAAAATTTTTCATACAAATTGTGTGCGCATTCCGATGTTCTTTTACTGATTACAGCGCTAATACAGGCAGAAATATGAGACTTACGTTGTATTTGACGGTGTAGTGGTATACGGGTGGAGTAATTCTACGTCCAGGAAGAGTAGGGTCGTGAACGGGTAAGTAACTTTCCGTTCGTAATTCGCAAGAGATTTACGTCGACCTCGTGTTACTGTGATTGATTGTAGGTTTTAAATGCTTTAGTTAGAATTAAGCGAAAATTTAATTGTCGTTGTCGGAACGCCGCATCGGGGTAGCATCATCGCATTAATATTACCGTTCAATTTTGTCTCAAGGTCATTATTTCTTCTGATCCTTAGTTCATAGCTTTTGTGAAATTATTTCTTAATTAAACGAAATGGTTGATCTCTTCACTGAATTTTATGTCGGCATAATCTTTACATTAATTAGGAGAGACCTTTACATAAGATATATGTGGATCTATGCAATTATTTTCCTTGGTGAAAGTTAATCACGTGTATTTTGGGTGAACTGAGTCAAGTTGAGACATGAATATGGTTATTAATTTGTCGAGTGGTTGTGTAAGCGTATAGTTTGAAGGTAAAGGTTCGTTTTCTATCAACTTTGATTTTTAGAAATGATATATGTATACGGTGTTAGCCTATGATCAGATTGGCCAACGGTGGGAGTTTGATATGAGTTTCTGAGGTAATCCATCTCATTTTCGTGTATTTTAATCTCGTTAAAGCGTATGTTTGATAAAATAATAATATTTTAATGCGCAACTGAAAATATATTGATAAGGTTTTCTCCTAATTATTCAGTTTTCAGACAGAATTCTCCGTGTGCAGCTGTATTTGATTTTGGCAACCATTATCGAGAAATTCATTCAAAGCAATGCTGTATTTCGTTTATTGAAATGATATTAATTACGTAATCAATACATACTAGTGTCATGGTTTTTGAAATAAGTATTAAGCTTAACTTAGCAACTTAAGGAATATAAGTCTTATATTTTACAAATCTTGGAATTTGAGTTACAATACAATATTTTCGAATATTATCGGAGTGATTTAGCACGAGAGACACTACATAATGTAATCAGGTTATCAGAAATAATATTCAGAATTAAAATACAGTAGGTACATATTTTAAGATTTCATTCTCTTGTTTCAGAGGAATGTTTGCAGAAGACGTCACAGAACAGCTGTCATGTTCCCTTGTGTGATATCAAGAAATACATATTAACGGTGAGTACAATCTTTTAAGTAGTTTGCCAATTGCATTTGTATTGGCTGTTACTTGAAGTTTCCAGTGAGAATTATCGACGTATTTTACTGAATAGATAGGATAAATTTAGTCGTGTAACCACGCATGTGTTTTAATTGCGTCTATATATGTGCAGTACTTATTGTACTAATTTTTCCATCTATTAATGGTGAAAGTGTAGTAACTTAAGCTTACATTGGAAAGTGATAAATCTCAATTTATTTTAAGTGAATATTTCATTGAGAGAATAAAATTGATTTTATAATTTCGACTTTGAAAGGTTTGTTAATTATCGTTAACATAAGTGTTATCAATGCTTCAATTTTTGGCATATTTTATGAAATACTTTGTACCTGGGAAATTTTACTTTTCAATCTACTGACATCCATTTCAGCATAAATCAATTAAGTATGCTCTATAAACACGAGATGATTTCATAGAAACAAAATTATTACTTTGTAGTGACAGTGTAACGTGAAATGTTCATTGACTTTTAACTCTTTGGTGAGGTGTAAACTAATGTTGAAATTATGGAGACATTTTGAGGAAAGTAATTAAAATATTTTGCTTGGAAAAGGCTATCTATATGGAAATTGCTAAAGCAATCAATGAAATATTTTGAGGAAAGGGATTTCTTAGTCAAAGTTAGTCGAATTCTTGGAATACATGCAAATTTTTGAGAAGTTTGCTATGTAATGAAAGTTTATCGTGACAATTGGTTTTTATTCTGTTTATTTCCACCGGTGGTTGGCTAATCATCAGTTGATCATGCAAAAATTGTACAGGATTTATTCAGATACTATTTTAATGCATTTTATTTTATAAATATTCAGTCAATCAAATCAAAATAGCAATTAAACTGTAAGAGATAGAAGGCTGAAATGTGGTTATGCCATTTATTACTATGACGAAGGATTTTATTTTAATGAATAATTGAAAGTATATTGACAAGGTTTCTTCCCAAGTATGTATTCAATTTTCGGGCAAACTCCTGTCTAGACTTATTAAATGTTGGAAACCCTTTACCGAAAAATTCATTCAAATCAATGATTTATTTAGTTGATATTCATTTCCGTAATCAATATATGGTAGTCAGGTGGTTTTGAAATAAGTATTGAGCTTAACCAAGCCACTTAAGTAATATAAGTCTTTAATTTCATTACAAATCTTTGAATTTGAGTTACAATAGAAAAGATTCCAATGTTACCTCAGTGATTTAGCACGAGAGACATTACATAATGTAATCTGGAATATTATTCAGCATGAAATTACAGTATATATTTTAAGATTTTATTCTCTTGTTTCATAGGAATGTTTGCAGCAGACATCACAGGACTGAGCTGTTATATTCTCCTGTGTGTGATAACAAGAAATAATAACAGTGAGTATATTCTGTGTGTTTCTTTTAAGTAGTTTGCCTATTGCATTTGACATATTGGTTGTTTTGTGATACTTTTGTTGGCTGTCACCTCAAGAAGTTCCCAGTGAGAATTATCGACCTATTTGAATGAATAGCTAGGAGGAATTTAGTCGTGTAACCATGCATTTGTTTTTTTACTATATGTTCAATACTTATTGTGCTAGTTATTCATCTATTAACGGTGAAAATGTAGTAACTTCAGCGTATATCGGAAAGTGATAAATCTCAACATCTTTTAAGTGGATATTTTGTTGATAGAATAAAATTGATTTTATAATTTAGACCTTCAAAGATTTGCTAATTATCGTTAACATAAGTGTTATCAACGCTTCAATTTTTGGCATATTTTATGAAATACTTTGAACTGGAGAACTTTGACTTTTCAGTCTACTGACTTCCAATTCAACGTAAATCAATTAAAAATATGAGATAATTTCATAGAAACAAAAATATTAGTTTTGTAGCGACAGTGTAATGTGAAATGTTTATTGGATTTACTCTTTGGTGATGTGTAAACTATTTAATGTTGAAATTATGGAGACATTTTCAGACAGTTGAAAGTGATTAAAATACTTTGGAAAAGGTGTCTGAACGGAAATTGTTGACACAATCAAGGAAATATTTTAAGGAAAAAGATTTATTAGTCAAAGTTAGTGGAATTCTTGGAGTACATGCAAATTTTTGGAAAGTTGCTATGCTAATGGAAGTTTATCGTGACAGTTGGTTTTTATTATGCTTATTTCCATCGGTCGTTGGCTAATCATCAGTTGAGCATCAAAAAATTGTAGAAAATTTATTCAAATACTATTTTAGTGCATTTTATTTTATAAATGTTCAATCAAAACAGAAATTTAACTGTAAGAGATAGAAGGCTGATGTTTGCGGGGTGTATGTCATGTGTTATGCCATTTATTACTATGACAGAGGATTTTATTTTTGGTGGAACTGGTGTGCGACAAGAGGTCCAATGCTTTTTAAAATGTGAAACATATTTCATAGCATTAACATAACGATTTTTATCTTATTAGCCTGTTATTTACAAAGTATTAAAGACAATGAATAAAGAAGTGAGATCAAGTCAGAAGCGATAATGTCAGTTTTTACCTCTTTAAGTGCAGTCTTGTCACAATGCAAGCTTTAGGAAGATTAGAAATATTTTCTTACTATTCTTTGGCTTAAAATTCAATTCTGAATTCATGTTCTTTGATCGTTTTTAAAGGTAAAAACAAACTGTAATTTTATCCAATATGACAATGGTTTTAGGTTGTATTATAGTTATAGACATTATAATAAATGCTGTGATTTGTCGATAATTTCCAATTAAGAGTACATGGAATGATTTTTATAAAGTTAATTGATCAATTTAGTTGATTTTATAGCATAAATTAAAATGAATATTGCTGTTACTACTTGAAATTATTAACAGATAATATTTAATACTTGTCAGTAGTTAAACCTCAGTATTAATTTCCATATTTCCTACCTGTTATCACTAGTCTATTTATCATTTTCTGGAGTACTTGATCGTCCTCGTATTTCACTGTTCTTATAATCCTTCCTCTGATTTAGAAATCTCCCATGCCTTCTAACGGTTCCTGTATTAACCTCTCTCCATATATAATGAATAGAATCGGCGATAGACAGCAGCCCTGTCTTACTTCTCTACCGATATGTACTCCGCTGGTATCCGCATTCTCCAACCTGACTTTTACCAGTTGATTTACGTATAGATTCCCGATCAGCCTCCTGTCTTTCCAGTCTACACCTATATCCTTTAATATCCTCATCAGCAGTACCCAATTTACTCTTACCAAAGGCCTTCTGCCAGTCGAGGAAACATACACAGCAATCTTGACTGTATTCTATTGCCCTTTCTGATATGATTCTCACTACACCGATAGCATCTCTGGTTCCTCGTCCTTTTCTGAAGCCGAATTGATCTTCCCCTAGCATTTCTTCGGCATTTTTCTCTAGTCTTTTATTAAGAATCCTCGTGATGATCTTCGAAGTGTGTGACAGTAGGGATATCGTTCTGTAGTCCTTACACTGCATTGCCTTTGGCTTCTTCTTTAGAGGGATCATTGTCACATCTAAGAAATCCTGAGGCCTCTTTCCCGAGTTGTAAAGCTTGTTAATTAGTTTCGTAATCACTTTTAGTCCTTCCGATCCCATGACTTTAAGTACCTCTGCCTGTATTCCATCGCTGCCTGTAGCTTTCCCTTTATCCAGTTCCAGAATTGCCTTTTGTACTTCGCTTTCCATATTACTTGTTCCCAAGTTTGTCTTCTTCAATGTTATCCTCTTCTTCCGTTCTATTTGTGCTGATCCTGCCTGCTTGCTGTATAGTTCCTTAATGTATACTTCTCATACCTGTGCTACATCCTTTGGTTCTGCGACTATTTTTCCATCTGCGTTCATAATTGCTTTACCACAAATCCCATTAGACTTCTAATCTTCTAACTCCAGTGCCCTAGCATACATCATATCATACCGTCCTAACTTCTCAGTTGTATTTCCTCACATTTTCCTTTTATTCAAATTTCCCTAGCTTTATCTGTTACCCTTCTCGACTCATTGTTTGTGCATCTATAGTTGGCTCTACCTTCTTCACTGTTAACATTTTTTTCCATTTTTTTCTCTCATCCATTATCTCCAGCATTTCCTTAGTGATCCATGGGTTTCTGATTTTCTTCTCTTGTTTCCCAATCTCTTTATTCAAGGTGTCTTTGATGCTGGCTTTAATTTCTTCCCATTCTGTATTCACGGTCTCTGGTTTGTTTTCCAAATTTCTAAGGCGACCTTCCGACTTCATGCTGAAAGCATTCTGCCTTTTCAGTTTTTTTAGGTCCCAAGTCTGTCTTTCTCTTCTCGTTTTCCTTATTTGTTTCAGCTTTGTGGTTACATCGAGTATTAGAAGGATGTGATCTGAATCAATGTTTGCTCCTGGTAATGTCTTAGTATTTTTTATGCTGTTCCTGAATCTTTGTTTTACTAGGATGTAATCTATTTGGCATCTCATTTTATCTCCTGGGCTTTTCCAACTGTGTTGTTCCAATCTCCCATTATTGTGCAGTTCTACTTCATAAATGTCATTCTTTTGCTCATACATCTCCCTGATTTATTCTTCTTCAATAGCGGTTGTTGGCATATATACCTGGATTATCAACATGTTAACTGGGACAACTTTTAGCTTTATTGCCATCAACCTATCGTTCGTTGCTGTTATTTTTGTCACGCTATTCATCATATCTTTTAAGTACCAGAGCTACTCCCCTTGCATCACTATTTCCTCCGGTGTAAACTACCGTGAATTCTTCCGAGCGGATCTGCCCTTTTCCTTCCCATCTGACTTCGCTCAGCACTATGACGTCAATCCTATTTCATTTTTCAGGTTCTCTAGCTTTTCTGCCTTCCTCGTGGTTTTTAAATTTCAAGTATCTTTGCATAAGTTACCTTCGACAGTTGCTTTCCTCAAGGCAGTCCATGCCCGGAGATCTGATTGGGGGACTATTTTACCTCCGGAATATTATATAATATAATCATTATTAGGGAAATGTAATGTGGTAGTTTCCCTCTTGCTTTCCACATCGCAGTACTGTAGCCGATCAAATCATGCCTACTGTTCTATTGAATATATACCCAACCAACATCATTTGTTTTCATCTCTATACCGTACCGACAGTACTGCTGCCTACTGCCAGACACCAATGATAGTTTTTTATTGTTAATTAAGTAATTAATTTTTTTGTGAAAAAAACCTCCATTTGCGGGGATCGCACCCCGCAGCTTTGTAATGGGAAGCTGACACGCTAAGCACTACACCTTATGGAAGGTTAAAATTTTAAAACTAATTGTCAAACGAATCTTTCACATAATAATTTGAATAAACTCGTAAAGAATTTAAAATTTTAAGATTCTAAATAGACCTTGATAAGTGAATGTGCTCTTTCATGTTGTTTAAGCAAATTAATCTTTTATATTTAGATTTTTTAGTTAATATTTCTTTATTGAATTCACCACAACCATTTTTCCTCTTCATTGTAGGCATTCACAGTTGATGCTGAGTGAAAATGCGATGGTTTGAGGCGTCGAGGAACCATGAATCGAAGAGTACTGCTTTGCTGAGACGACAATTGATACACCTGGGTGCGAGAGTATAGAGGAATCTGAGCTGGAGGCTATACATATGGGATGAGAGAAGGTTTTTATACCTGTATGTTGCTATATTCTGGTTTGTTCAATATGTCAGGCGATAAATATCTTGTATAGTATGTAGCTGCATCTTACGGAGGATGTAGGAGAGATTGTAAATTATAAGTCCCTTTCAGATGAGCTAAACGCTTCAAATTTGGCATTATTATAGCTTTATGCTCACAACCAATGAAAATAAATACAATACAATAAGAATTCCAATTTTTAGGAGGTTTTTCTCCTGTCATTCAGAATGAGCAGAAATTTACGATAGGATTAAACGATTCCCCAAGAATTTGATTTCTTTTAAAAATATTGTTTAATCAACTTACACTAAAAGTAAGTAAATGGAAAATATAGTGCTACGTCTGAAAAAAAAAGTTTTATCTGATATCGTCCGTAAGAGTATTTTATTTCTGAGAATGTAGGGCATCAATTTTCTGTTTGAACTTAAAAACTTTCTGATAACTCAACTTTTTTATAAAATGCATTTAATTTGATTTTATAAAGAATATTCCATTTTGTTTGTAAAGGTTTATTAGCGTACTTCTATAAATTTTAAATTTTTGTTAAATTCACTTCCGTTAATAAGAATCAAATGTAGTAACAAGTTATTTACGAATTTCCGAAGATGTTGAATTTAAAAACTTTAGAAAACTTATAAAATGCCAAGTTTTCGTATTGACTTCTGAGACAGCACTGTATTTGCTCATGTTTGCAGACTTGTCATGTGAATATCGTTCCGCAAATTGGATGTTGGAAAGTAATTAATTAAATTTAATCTTAAAATAGGAGCAGCCATTAAAAAAGATTATTTGTATCGGGATTTTTGGTGTTCTACATTTAATATTTTACCAAGAGGGTTTGTCGTGGTTAAATAATTCCAGATTTAATTTAATAATTTAAAGAAATTTGGAGATGTAGGATCTGCTTGAATTAATTCAGAAAATATTCTTTGGGGTTTTTATTGTTGTTTATTCAAGGCAGAAAAAATTCTGAGGCAATAAAAATTCAGTTCATTATTCAAGTTATCAAAATCAGATAAAGAGATAAAATGCAAATGAAATTTCAGTTAGTTTTGAGAGTTTTGATTGAAAATCCAGACTATGTAAAGTATTTTCATTGTGAAAAGTTTATATTCTCCAATTATTAAGCCATGCATCGGAAATGGTAGTTTAATTGTTCTTGATTCTAGACGATATTTAGAAAAAGATTTAACTTTGTGGAGAGTTAAATTTCTTAATTAAGAAAAATTGTGCAGGTTATTTTATTCTTAATTAAAGTCAATGTCCAGAAAAAAGTTCTTTTAATAATTCCATCAATATCCAATTTGCTAGATGTTATTTATTTGTAAATACGTTTCCAAAGTGTTGTGTTATTTATATATTATTCAGAACAATTGCAAATTCTTTTGTCTAAATGTATATAAGCTATTGCTTTTCCATTCTGTATAATTATTGCCATTTTTTTAAATCTGAACAAACCAGAATTAGCAGCGCTTTTGGGTATATATTTATCGTCTCTCATTTCATTTTTTTCTAAGCCATGCTATTTTTCCTCTCTACTTTCTCACCAATAGAAATGATTAAAGAAATATTATCCATGCCAAAGTACTTTGTAAAAATGTCCAACTTTTATTCTAGTGCTTGTTATATTTAAAAAAATTTCTGCAGTTCATGAATATTTTTAAATGGCAATTTTGATTTGTGCTAATATTCAGATCTTTTTAAGTCCAGAAATTTTTTAAGTCAGATATTATTCTAAGTCCAAAATGTAAACAAATTAATTTTTTTCAAGTTCTAATTTCAGAAATCTTTCAAGTCTAGCGTTAAAAATTATTGTCCAGATTGTAAACAAATTACTTTACAAATTGGACAATAGTTTTTAACTCTTAGACTTGAAAGATTTCTGGAATTGGGACTTTTTCAAAAGTTTTTCTAAGTACAAATTGTAAACAAATCAATTTTTTTTCTCAAGTATAATTTTTATTTTCAGGTGCAGGATAAAATAAGTAGACAAGATGTATTATTTCAGATTGTAAAATTTTTATTGAACTTGTATGTATACACTGTACATTTTAATTGCAATAAAGACATTTTATTATGATCAAGACCTGTTGACTCCTTTTAGATAGGAATAATTTCTTTTTCTCGGAGCCTCTTTTAGGTATCGTTGGACTTAAGGGGTTTTTTTAGGTATATTTTTGCTAAATTTAGCACATTTTTAACCTAAAAATGACATTTTTGACCACCAATTCAGCCAAATTTTGCTGATTATTGAACAAATTATTCAACATTATGACAATTTATCTGCATTTCAACTATTCAACAACTGACATATTAAATATAACACAATATTTTCAACTGTTGTTCAACAGCTGACATAAATACATATATAACATGAAAAAATAAACCATCAAACACATTTTGCAGCTGAAATAAATTATTGAACAAGCACTTGAAGAAGTTACTTGCCTCTGATAAAAATAACTGCGACTGAGCTGTGGAAAAATTAATACAAGCATTTAGACTACAGAACAGCCGTCATCAGTGGCGAAATGCCACTGACGACAACTGCTCTGAAGTCGAAATGCATGTATTAATTTTTTCACTACTCTGTCGCAGCTATTTTTATCTGAGGCAAGCAATCTTTCAAAGTACTTGTTCTGGAAACACTTAAACAAGAAACATTTCACATTATCAATGACCTTAATTACAATTAACAATGTCTCTTATTGGTCAAGAAATACGTGAAATTGAATGCACGCAACTGATTCCAAATGGGAGCAATGTTTGCATAAATGACAAAAAAATAATGAATCTCGCAAAGCAATGCTTAATTGGAATTACTTAAATGCCAGGATAACATTTTTATAAACTATTCCAAGTCAGAAATAAACTTCAAAAATGCAATATTAAAATTTCATGTCATACCTATTTCAAATGTTAATAAAATTAAACCTTTATATTTGCCAAATTAATTATTGTATAAATGCACAAATTATATTACCTCAATTAGACGTATTACTGTTTTTTGAAAAAGATTAATAGCATAATATAAACAAAGATTTACTTCTGATAGCAATTTAATTTTTATAACAGCAAAGATTGAACTAAATACATTTTGTCTTTAAAAATTATCTTGCATTTAAAAATATAACTGATTAATCAAGGTGAGATTATATTTACAACATCAAAAACATATTTGTTCTAATGTAAAGCTCAGATTCAAAGCTATTATGCAAAATATAACTGATTTAATCAAAGCAAACACCCTATTTATGAAAAAATATAGCATATTCTCAAAGTTTGTCTTATATTTCCAGGTAATGTACAGTAAGTGCGTAAAATTTAACGACTTGAGGTTAATTTACTTTAAATTTAAGTAGTAATTGCATTGCGTGACTCAACTCACTATCATTAACAAATCACAGTGCTCCTTATCGATAGCTTAACACTTTCATGGCCAATTTGTCAAATTTAAAAGGAAAATCACCAAATCAAATCATTAAAAATTTATCAATAATTATATTTTTTAACATTATAAATGTGCAAATTGTAAGTAGCAATACATTATCATTACAAAACATTTATTTAAAAACTTATATTTGAAGAATTTTCAGATTGTAATTTATGAAAGTATTGAGTGCACGAAAAACTAAAGTATTTCATTAAATATTTGTATACAATTGAGTTATTTATGTTAATAAATTTAAAGAATTCCTTTTCAGTAACGCTTATGTTAGAATAAGTCAAAATCTCATATGGAGTTTACCGAAATTATCGTTACAATAACTTAATGAAGATATTTTAAACAACAGCCATGAAATTGTTAAGTAATCTAAAATATAACTCAACCAACAAGAGACAACGTTAATATTTACATAGAGACCAACCTGAGAATCAAAAGAATAACTACAAAATTGAGAAACAAAATAAATATCCTATAATTATTATACCAAATAGAACTGAATGAGCTTCCCACAATCTATATATATTTGCAAAAGTTTGTTTGCGTGTCTCATTATGCATGCCATAAACTATAAGACACGAATAACTAAAATTTGGTACAATTATTATTAACATCTTAACTTGATGAATGTATAAAAGGTTTGGTCAATTGGTTAATTATAGTCAGTGCTATAATAATAATAATATAGGGGAATATAACATTTTACAATTCCACTAGAGATGCCTGCATTTCAAATTTGAAATGTTGACAGAATTTTTTACAATAAACAAAGAAGCTTCAAAGTTTATTGTATATTAGGATTAGCTATGATGCTGGTCAACACAAACATCCATGACATTTGACGGTGCGATGAGACACTATTACAACGCCAACCTTCATAACAGCCTACTTAGTTAGACAACAAACCCATACAGCGGCCGGGTTACGCAATCTTACTTTCGATACTACACAATTTATACAAGTGAAAACATTTACCACTTACTTTATTTGCTCACATTACACTGTGTTGGATGTGGTTTGGTTAATACAACACGACAAACAACAGATGAACAAACAAAAAGAATTAATGCAACGAAAAACAAAAACAGTAGAAAAGAGAATTAAAATCACACAGGAATTCAATGCTCTGACTCTTAGAACGATTCTCTAAGCAAAGAGTTTTGTTAAAATAAATTTATGTCAAGTGAATAATACTTTGTTACAATAAGTGGGCAATACCTTTGTTAACACGTTACAAATTGTAATCGACAATGCCTTATCCCCCTCCCTCCCTCTGCTGTTCCCCCCCTTATCCCTCGCTAGGCAATAATATGAATCTCGAGTCTCAACAATGATATTCGTTGTCCAGGAAACTTATCGATAAAAGTCAAAATCTGTCACATATTCGTTAAATGTGAGTAATTTCAAAACATGTGGTGCATTACTTTCTGGGAAACCCTCGTACAATGTTGTGTGAGACAGACGCTCCTTTCTAGGAACCTGGTATTATCTGAATTTTTAAAGAATGTTTATTTTGAACTCCTGAGCATCCCGCATATAACTGTCCATGCGTAAAGCAAAGCTACCGTATGGTAACTGACTTAAGAAGTCACCTCTCTACTCTGCGTGCAAGGGGATTTCCCTTCTAGGAAGCGCGCTCACCTTCAATGCCCCTCTATTCTAATGGAATTCGTTCCCCTCCACTCTACATATTACCTCCGATCACTGAGGCGTAAGGTAACTTCTAGTAATTTTCAATTGCTACATTAGGCGGAACTACCTGTACTCTACATGCACGTTCTCTACCGGAAGCTTAGAGAACGAACTCCACCTGGCAAAAAGCGTCACCTCACAAAATGAATCGACTGCGTTGATTGTCAATTTTAATTACGAATCCTCAAAATATTTTCCAACTCTTTCATTTATATCAATTAAAATATGAAAAAATTTCCCAAATAAAACTTAATTCAAGCATAGATATAATTTTTTGTTCATAATTATTGCCATAATTTGAAGTCACGATGATTTAAAACATAACCTGAGCAACGCTGGGTAAATTTGCTAGTTATTTATAAGCAAAGAACTTTGCAATACCATTTTAATTTAATTTATTCACCAGAGAACTATATAAAGATGTTTGTGTAGCATTGTAAAATAAATTCCAATAATTACTCCAAGATTTGATGCACAAAAACGATTACAGTGTAATTTTCCTAATAAACGTTTAATGTGACTAAATCTTAGAAGGATATTTTGTAGTTTAATTTACATTCTTCATTAGAAATAATTTTATGAACTCTGTATTTATCTCAGAATCACTACAAATATGCTGTCAACAATTTGTTGTTAACATACATTAAAGTTATGGTAATTTAATGTTGTGCTTACGCAAACTGTATAATTATAAAATATCAGTTGATTACTTCGTTTAAAAATTAGTACAAGAGTTTAAAATAACACTAATATTTATAATGAGATTTTAAGATATAAACAAGTTAGGAAAGTGTACAACGTAACACAAATGGGTGCGTTTTGTGCATTGGAGTATTTGAAAGAAATTATTTACGTGTTTGGAAGGGAAATAGCATTATAAAGTTAATAATCCATTTTCTTCCCATTTAAAAATATTACATGCATATGTAAGGAAATTAAACATATTTCCGTGAGATTGTTTACGTTAGCAACAATGAAGAAGCAACCATGCTAGAAAATTTCAAAGTTCAACTCAAATTACGACTCTTGTTCGATTTTCTCGCAAACGGCGACTCCTACGATAAAAATGTAGAGGAAAAGAAATACCCTGCTTTATTAGTTGCACAAGTTTTACTTGATAAATATTTTGATATGACCGATACTTTACGAGATATGAGGGAAAGTTCATATTTTATCACCAGTAAAGTGGTACCCCTGATTGGCTTACGTGACTCATTTATGTGATTTTCTTATTATCTTTGACCGTAAGTCCTTAATATCAAATTTCATGAAAATCTGCTTGGTAGAAGCAGATAACGAACATGCGGACAGACCAGATGGAGACTAATACTAATAGGCGCTTATGCTGGAAGCGAAACGCACCTGACAAATAACCTTGCATGTAATTACATTTACAGATACACATACATTACTAAAAATTGTCTTTAATGACAAGAATGATATGTTACTTATTTGGTCAATATACAAGTAGAAGGTACTTGCATTCTGTAAGCGTTTCAAGTCATTATTTATGGCTTTTGCAAAGTAAAAATTATAAACTAGTTAAATAAATAAAACAACTTCAAGTACTCATTAGAATAAACTTCATTAGACCACTGATTCCCAATGAAAAGACAAAACTGATAATGGTTTGATTCCGATGCAAATGAATTGGAATATTTCGAGGCGGTGCTTACTGTAAAAGAGAGACTGACTGATATTATTCACTTCTTTCGGTAAATTGTGATGAGATTAGCCATGAGGAAGTGTATCATCCGAAACAAAAGTACCACGAAGCCAATGAAAAGGAAGAAATCCACAGTACATTGAACCCTCTGCATACTGGACCTTGATGGAACGTACTGAGGATATAACGGACAGAATGTCCGGCGATGCAAAACAGTTAAATGATGCCACTACTACATTGTGTCTCATGCGGACCTATCACATGTGCGTTATTTGGAAGGCCTAATGAATACATCGCAACATTATAACTAACGTATATCACGGCGTATAAGTCGACCTTTGAAGCTTAAAAATTTTTCCTAAAACTTAAAGTCGACTTATACGACAAATATAAAATTGTGAACCTTAAATTACAGATGAATAACATCGATATTTACCAACAAGGGGAGGCCATAACATTAATATTGAAATTCGTAATACCCTTTTAGGAGGTGAAACTAGAACTAAAACATCACCTATATCTCTCTGCGTTTTTGCCAATGGGCCCTTGTTTAAAAGATCTTAACAATTTAAATTCAGGTGTAAGCACGGATGCAACATATACCATTAACCTTAAGGTTACAAACAGAAGCAGCGATAGCTGAATGGGTAGAATGAATGTCTAGTATCGGATGGGCTGGGGTTTGCTCCCAGCAGCCAGCATTTTTTTCTTTCAGAAGTGGTCTGTACATATATTTTAACTAGTAAAATTGTATTATTATTATGTCTTTTTTGTATTTTTGTTTTTTTCCTCAATTTTTTGTGATTATTTTTTTTGTCTTTTTCACGTACCTTTTTGTACTTAATTTATTTGCACCTTCCACATATAATTATGATATTATAATTATAAATAAATAATAAAATTTAGAATGTTATAATCATTACTTGATTGTTTATTAAAATATCAATTCTTTAATACGACATTTATGAAATGTTTATTACGGACAATTACCTTGTTTTTTTAATTGTATCATCCAAAGTATTGTAATGCTGTAGAAGTAAGTGAGATAGAAGAGGTACACTTCGATCGGAATTAACCATACTAATTGCAAGTTATAATTATATGTGGAATATGCAAATAAATCAAGTACAAAAAAGTACATGAAAGAAGACAAAAAAAAATAATCAAAAAATATGCGGAAAAAACATTTCCTTTTTTGAAAAGGGGAATAATGTAATTATCAGAACCATCCTCACGCCTGCCAACATGCGATACTTTATTGAATTTCACCACCGTAGATATTGATTGCGATAACTAGGTGCAGTTAATTTTGATAGCATCATTAACAGCCGACATCAATCAAATCATAGGAACCATTATTTAGTTGGTCAAGCTCTCTGAGAATAGCAGTTTCTTATTGGTTGAAATTAAAACACCTGTCAAATGGAAGGCTCAAGAAGAATAGCACGGACTCGAAAAAATATTCCTATATTTTTTTATTACTATGTTTATTTCTGTATCTTGTTAAAACTTGGATCGTACAGGACCTTGATTTTGCCTGGCAACGATTTCATGAGAAGTATTTTTAAGTGAAACAAAGGGGGTCGACTTATACTGCGAACATATACCTAATCTAGTATTTTCAAGTTGAAAATTCAAGGTCGACTTATACATCGCAATATATGGATATATATATACATATTATAATGTATATAATTACTGTATATACTCGTGTATGATGCGTCCCAGTGTATAACTGCCGTGTATAATGCGCACTCGTACTTTATTCCAAAAAATCCCGACTTTTTCTGATACCACGTGTATGACACACATCCTTGATTTTTGGGAGGTATATGAATTTTAAAATGTTTGGACTTGTCCATAAGTGTATTACGTTCAATAAGCTCCATATTATGTCTAAGAGAGACATCGTCAATAATTAAAGCGACTGAGTTGAGATGGCAGCAACCTCACATGGTAAGTTGGGCAAAGTGATGCCGTGTAGAAAACTGCAGCGCCACTGTTGCCAATCCTTTTAAATCAGACAAAAAGGGATCTATAAATTAGTTTTGATTTAAAGTGGACGTTGGTTCTCTCTTTCCTATCTCATTCTAAAACTGTTTAAGAGAAGGAATAACGTAAAAATTTAACAAACAAATCTGGAAACAGGAAACGCAACAGGTATGATTAAGTTCACACACGAGATTCTATGGGTTTTAAATTACTTACGTTGTCAATCGTAGACACTAGAATCATTTACTAAATAAAATTATTTCAATTTGCTTATTCTATGTTTTTTTTGTTTTTGATGTGTGTTTTGCGGGAAGACTATCTTGTGATTTTGCAAAAATTACAACAATCAGCTGATGAGCTAGTGAAATGCGGAATAATTAGAGAGGATGGAATTATAAATGTATAGAAGTAATTAGGTGTTCTATACATATAATTATGTATGTATAACCTGGAGTATCAATAATTATTGCGCTTTTCCCATTAATTAACCCAAAAAGCGTGAATCTGGTGCGAGGTAGGTTCCCATTTTAAGTGCAGAGAAGTGTTACCTGTGTATAACGGGCACCCTACTTTATGACCTGAAAATTTGGTCTTCAAACAGCGCGTTATACACGAGTATATATGGTAGATACAATGTATAATTTATTGGTGTAGCAAATCCGCAAAAATTAATTGTTCCTCCGTTTGACCTTTGTGACTGGTTGAAATTGACTGACTTGCATTACTTGTGGGGTTTGTTTGTCTTAAAACATTCTTTGTATTCATTGTTACTTTCTGCCAATTTCCACCAGGGTCCGGAAAAATCTAAAATCTCGAAAAAGTATCCCAAGTTCCATTCCTAAGAATAATTCCGTTTCAAATAAGAACGCAAGGGAAAATCAATTTTTCTTATGGTCACTATAATTTATTTCATTCTTAATTATGTTCTTATAAAAGTATGCTCCCGCTAGCACAGTGCAGGCACCTTTTACTAGTAAAATATAAAAATTAATACGATTCCTATTTTCCTAAATTAATTAGAAAACTCTGTGCTATTATTTCATGCGCTCTTAACAATTTGTATAAATATATAGCAGAGTAAAACACTGTCTTTCATAACATGCGCATTTTAACAATTTAAGGCAACACATACGTTTCCTTCGGATGTTTCGGATATAACAGACAGGCCTTCCCCTCCTTTTAGTCCAATATATCGAGGTTTCACTGTACGTATGTAAAGAATGCGATGTCGGACTGTGTACAATACCACGTTTTGGAATATACCATACACGAAAACGTATCAAGTATATAATCGCAAGCTCTGGAATAATAAAAATTAAAATAGTTATAACGAATCCAACGTATATTTTCAATCCTTTCAAACTTTTACAAACCTATGCCAACAGGTGCTTATAATGGAATCTTAACTTAGTACTTAAAAAGAGTTAAAAATGAAACAATCTTTTGTTATTCTAAAAGCTCCCAATTGCAAGCGCTATCTGAGTTTATATAAACATTTGAAATACAGTTGGACCTCTATAAACATCACCATTGATAAACGTTGTTTTGATCAACCCTCATTTGTCGCCAAATGGTACAAAAAAATTAAAAAGTTCCGATGCCAGTTTTGAATGAAGCAGACAAATGAATGATGATTGCACTGTGACCGAGAGAGAAAGATTCCTGGCATTGCCTCCAATTCAATTAGTGCCAATTAAACCTTCAAATAAGTGAAAGAATAGTGTTATTCGCTTCACACTTTAAGCATCGAAATTAATGCTGTAGCAATGTCAAACTTTATAGATAGCAACACAAATATTTACGGATAATTATCCAGTTAATAACTGTGTATGGGAAGCATTTCTAGCAATTTAATCAAAGCAATTGATCTTATTTAAAATCATTCGGATGCTGGAATCTTACTTTTTCAGTAAGTAAAACTATTAAACATCTATAATGCTTATTAAGGCAAATTGTCTCATGCGTAAATTTAAAATCAGATGAGAATAGGGACGTACATTATTTTTTAACAAATTGAAAGTTATATGGTTATGTCACCTTCGTAGATAATCTAAATGACAAAGAATGTTAGGCGACGGGCTACGTTTATTCAGGAGCAGCATGAAAACATTTCTTTTAGATTGATAACCTAGAACTCGCCGAAACTTATCTTCTCTTCATTGTTAATCTAAATAAACGGTTGCATTGATTGATATATGAAAAAAAGGACGTATACTTCAATAAAACGAAACAAAGAAAATTAAAAACATAAAAGTTTGCAATCAATTACTGTGTAGCATTAATTTCCTCTCTAATTTGACTTTTAAAATACAGATTTCTTACTGACTTTGCATAATTAATTGTCAATATGCACACACAGCCTCGCCCTCAGCGAGATTTCTACCCGCTAACCTTACCTATACTGGGGAAATGCATTATCAGAGTTAAATGCGAATTATTGAGTTAAACGTGAAATATTGAGATCAACTTATTCTACACAATTCTTAATTTTTTATAAATTAATTGAAAAAACAGTGAAAACACTGTGTGGGTACAGCTAGTACTCCGTTAATTCATCAAATAGAACTTATAATTTTGTTTGTTTAGTTTACATAACAACGCTTTTACTCATTATTACCTCTGACGGTAAAGCACTATCAATTGCAATTTCCCAGGTTGTTGTTACTATCAGCATTTTAATTACTACAAATATAACTTTTAATTAAAGTTTAAGGCAATAATAGCCCATTAATTCATCAAATGGAAGAAAGAAGAAGATAACGAGGCCTTTGAATCTGTGTAATTTTTACTTATGTACCAATGACGTGAATCTAAATTGATTCTTTCGAAAATTTTAATGTAAATCTGATTCAAACGTACTTTATTGTGTCATTTTATGTTACTTGTCGCCACCTGGCACATCCAGCCACCATGTGACTAAATGAATAAATAAATAAATATTATAGAGACAGAAGAAGATAAAGAAGAACGACATAGAAGAGAAAGAGTGAGAAGATAAAATACGGACAGATGAGCAAAGGCAAACAGCGAGAGAGACCATAAACGAAATCAGGTAACAAAGAAGAAACGAACAAACTGAAGAAGGGAGTAATATAAGAAGAAGCCAAAACAGAATCGATGCAGCCAACGGCGGAAGACGAAGAAACGACACAAATTTAAACTCAGCAATAGGAAACGGATTAGCTACTCGACGAGATGATTCACATTTAGGAAAAATTAATAAAGAATGTCAATATCATAGAGCTTTGTTTTTTAATAACTGAGAAAAGCATAACAGATGCTGGTACGAGAAGAGCACTTCCGCAGCTTCCAGATATATTAAAACTGCCGTAGAGAGAAAATACCCCTATGTGTAAAAATACGTAAGACTAATGTAGTTTCTGCACATGCCAGGACATGAAATATATATTTAAAGCGGGAAGCTCATTAGTTCTAATTTGAAATGCAACATCAATCACACTCACCCATCTTCTTTCTTGACATCGCAAAGCAGAGCTGGCCTGTGGAAGATCTACCATGCTAGCTGCGTTTTCAGATTTCATTCTTCGGAGGCTCGCATCTGAAACAACGACAGAACCAACTCAGAAATCTCGCACCCAAAGGATAAAAATTCTACAAAACCTTAACAATAACTTTTGATTTGAAGTTTATAAAGTAATGGAAACCGGCTAATAATGTATTATTCATACGTTTTTAAAAACACAGATTCTCATTTTATGAGGTAAACTATAATTTTTACGTTCAAAACACAATATATATTGATAACAAACCCTTAATTAATCCTACGTTAAGAGTGTAACGCCATATCTTGGCTATATTTGCCCATAAACAAATCCGTCCTTGCAAAAAATTTTACCAACTCTTCACAGAAAATGATACTTTACAACGATAAAATCACTCATTAAACATGTTATGCAGTAACAAAATGTTATACATAAGGACTAATTTATAAAAATAATTACTCCATTATACATAAATATGATAAATATAACATTTCCTATATACATATATATACGGTAAAGATATTTCAACTATAAATCAAAGATGAACAGAGAAGTTATTTAAGATTTCCTTACCTTTGTAGCTATAAATCCTCGAGGAGATTGACCAGGACAGCTGTATCACACAATAATAACAGTACATTTATTTTCCAGAAGATCAAAGTTACATGGCAAATCAATAAGACAAACTCAATCACAAAAGAAAATACAAAGTAAAACAATATAACAGCACGAGTGGACTAACGAAAAACAATAATACATCAAAACATCACCATAAATTACAATTAAGTGGCAAAGCAGGGCATACTGAATAATTACATATACAAATTCACATATCATTGTATTATAAAATAAGAAATAGTACTATTAAGAGAAGTTAATTAATGTCCAGTAAGCAATGTGAAGATTACACACATTGAAACTATAAAAAACTTTAGATAATACTTCACTTCGCTTAAAGTGTCTTAAAACGTACACAAATCAAACTAAAAGTACATAATTAAAAACTGCTGTCAAAATGCGTCACATGCACCACTGTTTTCGAAGAATAAACGGCCAAAATTTTGTCAAGATCAAAACTATCGACATTAAATTTCGAATACAATAAAAAGGATTAGTTTTTTACTTGTAAAAAGTTCTGGTGTAAACACATAAAATAACCAAAAGTATTAAAACTCTGCTGTCAAAATGATTATCACGTGGACCAGTTTTCGAAGAACACACGGCCAAACACATATCACGATCATAACTATCAACATTAAATTTCGAATACAATAAAAAGGTCTAGTTTTTTCCTTCTAAAAAGGTCTGATGGAAACAAAATAAATTTCGAACTGTATTACGCACATAACAGACAACCCCGTCAGCCATTTTAAGATTTCTACGAAGTAACCAGAAGTAACGCGCAGGCGCGCAGGCTAACCAACATTTCCCCTTATAAACCTGGATATTTACAATTTCGACAAAAAAACCACAAAAAATAAACAATTCCTTTTTATATCTTGATTTCTCATTTTAGTAGGAACACAATTATAACTTATTGTAGCATCGATAAAATTTGCTTAAATGTTATAAATTACTTGCAGTAAATCAAATTTATTGGCATTAAACTTTTGCTTTGCAAACCTAAATTTGGATTCGTCATGGAGAGGGGTAAAAATAAGGCATTAAAATATATTTTCAGATTGCTTAATAACCGACAATGTAATTAATTAATTAATAACGAATTTTTGGTCCAAATACGTATGCGTTTTTTTGTAACATTTATTTTTCTGTAGGACGTCTTCATAAACAATTACATGGGTAGTTTCGGCGGCATTTACAAATTATGCGGAAACAATTATTAGTTATTAAAAACTATTCACGAGTGTAATTATAAGAATAGCAATTATACTCCTGAAAATACTTTCAGGTTTTTATCTTATCCATGTACTTTGGAAACCTGTGGTATATTCAATTGATACCGATAAAATATTCGTATAAATTTGAAATGTAGGTACCTACCGTAGGAACCTACTGATTTACAAACACAGATGTCCGGAACAGGTAGAAAAATACACTTGTAATTGTCCTAACTAAGATACTCTATTTAGTAAGTGAATTAGCCTTCATAAGAACTTAAGAACCATAAAAAACTCGGGTGATTCCTTCTTCACGGTAAACTTCCACCTCATTTCCTATTTGAAATCCAAAAACTCACGTAATATATTTTCAAAAAAGCATTCGTGCGTCAATTTCCAACAAATCCTTTATCTAATTTTACAATTGTCCGACCGTCTTTCTCCATTTGTATCTCCCATTATTACACCTAATGCCTGTCACATAAGTATATTCGAATCATCCTTTGCATCAATTTATAGAAATTTATAAAATTTTATTATTGTAATATTATCGTATATTTTATAAAGGTAAACTCCTCTCTATTATGAATTTTACACTGATAATAATAATACTCTATTTACGGGACAAGGCCTTTTCCTAAAAATACAATCAGAAATGTATTAAAAATAAGCCAAAATATTTAAACGTGCGTTCTAATACAATATAAACCATTAAAGCACAAGAGTAAGAAAAATTATACTATCGCACATAAAAATCACAAATCCTATAAAAATTATACTCAAAATCCATCTGACAATATAACAATATCGTACAAACCTTTGTATGAACTCAACATTAACGAGGATATGTGCTAGTTATAATAAGTACTTCTCTAATCTAGACATTTTTATCAGAAAGTCTGAGTATATAACATAATTATCGGCTTTATTGGGGTACTCAATAAAAGATATGTATGAATTTATAATTTCACCATTGTTTGAAATTATGTACATATCTTGAAAATGAAGGAATATATGATTGTTATCTGCCTCACTTCTTTTATAAATATATTTCATTCGTTGTTATTGGTAATACATAACTACAATTGTATAACTACCATTGTTACTTGCCTTATTTATAAATAGTTCATAGGTCGTGTATGGTAATATATATATATCATTGTATTGAATAATGAATATTTTATGCTTGTGAATGTATATGCTTTTGTATTGCTTTTTCGTTACATATATAATTTGCCATCTTGATATCAAGATAATTAGAATCAAGTGTATTTATTAAAATGTAAACCAGTTTATCCTGTAATTATTTTGTTGGGTAAACTTTAAAAATGATAAATAAATAAATATTCTAAGGCATAAAGTAAAATTATATCAGATTCATGGTACTTAATAAAAATTTACCTGAATTAAAATAGACATAAGTTGGCATAAATTTCTACCACATTTAAGTTAGGTATTGCAGCTTAGTTTTAAATGATTGCAGTGATTCATTGAATATATCAACTTTATGACTTATAAGGTTGTAGTCTCTCATCATAGTATACAAAGGTAAAATGCACATATAATTTGTCCATATATGGTATATGAAAAGTCATATCTAACCTTGTATACATTAAAGGCACTCTGAGGTTTATTAAATTAAGTAATTCTGGGCTTTTAATATGGTTATTTAACAATTTATATAAAAACATAAGGCCACTATTCATCCTTTGAATGTAAAGGAGTAGCATATCAAGTAGTATTGTCACTCCTAACATAGTAAAAAAGCAAAAAGTGTCAAAAGACTTATGTCCTTAACAACGCTTTCAATCTATTATCAGAACGTAAGGGGATTAAGGACAAAATTAGAGCAACTTAAACTAGCTATTTCTACCGCTGACTATGACGTTATCGTACTCACTGAGACTAGGCTCAGTGAAGACATAACTCTGAATTGGACTTACCTCATTTAGACATTTATAGACATGATCGCAGTGTAATTACTTCTAATAAAGTTCGTAGTGGTGGGGTTTTAATTGCTATTAAAACAAAATTGCAATCTGTAAAGGTTATAAGCCAAATTATTAATGTAGAACATTTTTGTAAACATTTGTAGTCAAGAGGCAAAGGTTTTAATTGGGGCAGTGTATATCCCCCCAGCCTCTGCCATTGATAAGTACTTATCTCATTGTGAAGTGGTTGAAGATATTGTGAATAATAACAATTTTTTGATATTATTGTACTGGGGACTACAATTTACTTGATCCCTGTTGGAACACTGACTGTGATAGCATGTCTTTCACCACTCAAGCAAGAATTATAAATGAAAGTTTTACATTACTGGGTCTTAAGCAGATGAGTACTATTTGTACAATTTACTATTAGATCTAGCTTTTTCTAATTCAGGGCAAGTAACTTCCGAAAAGGATCCATATCCTATTTAAAAATGTGTTAATCATCACCTTGATATTCATTACAGTGTAAAGTTGGCCAAAGAACTAGATTATAACAATTATCAATTTACTATTTATGATTATAGAAACTGTCATTATACTACATTGACTAACTACTTAGATACTTTAAACTGGCTAGGAATATTGTGCAATTTGGAGATTAATAATGCTCTATCAATTTTCTACTCTATTCTTTATGAAGCTATAGAACTGTGTACTCCTACCTTAACAATCAAAACATCATCTTATCCTAAATGGTTTAGTGTTGAATTAAAGGAATGTATCAAACTCAAGAAACATTACCATAAAATTTTCAAAATTACTGGGAGTAATGATGATTATCATAATTTTTCTAAAATCCGAGGTGAATGCAAAACACATTCTGGTTCATGTTGCAAAAACAATATAAATAACATGGAAACAAATATTCCCTATAACTTAAAGTATTTCTGGAGACATGTTAAAAATCATCAAAAATTGGATAGAATACCAAGCATAATGTATTATTATGAAGAACATGTTGCAAATAATGACCACGATATTTCAAACCTCTTTGTAAGGAACTTTTCTAAGGTCCACAGTACTGTGATACCTGACACATAAATTACACGTTTTCCTTTGGCAAAATGACAGTTTCAACTGAGGATGTACTATGGAAATTATTGTCTACAAATGTTACAAAGTGTACTGGCCCAGATGAACTCTCTCCCTTTTTTATTTAAAAAGTGCAGTCAATCACTGGTTTACCCACTGTTTATACTATTTAAAAATCTTTTAGCAGTGGCGTTTTTTCTGACCTCTTTAAAATTGCTTACATTACACCGATTCACAAAGATGGTGACAAAAGCAATACTTGTAAAATCAATATAGGTATGTAGTGGAAAAGGGAAAATTAGGTTTGGAGTAGCATTTAAATTCAGCCAAGCATATGAGAAACAGTAATTCTGGCACTACATGAGGAAAAATTACAAATGATGCTATTACTAAAAATAGAAAGTAGGCTGAAATTGTTTCTGCTTGTAACTTTAGGCTTTCATTCAGTTTGACATCACTTTGAGTTATCGATCAGTGATTTGCACAAATAAGATTATTTGCGGATTCAAAGATGGCTACTAAAATTACCCCAGCCACAGCTAAGACATAAGCAATAGTTGACAAGGTATTAGCTCCACATTCTCTACCTTTAATAAAAATTAAACTTGAATATGTACATCAGGATCTCCACTGATGGTAGCAATAATTTATCACGAAAAATTTTTCGAATACTCGTACAGTATTTTGATCGTCATGTTTAAGGACTCACACAAGCTAGTTGAATTGAAATGTTTAAAATGAATCAGAGGGGACTATAAGTCACCTTGTTTTAAAAACATATGATTGGCCAGAAGAGTGTATCGCATTTGGAGGGGATAACTGCAACTCCAATTTTGGTTATGTTGATGGAAATGGACAGAGCAATGTTTATGTACTCTTGTCTGCGGAAGTTGGGGAATTACTTGGAATAAAATGCCCTGCCCGTATATCTTACATAATTGTGTTCAGCATGCAAGGGATTCCTGGCTAATTGATATTGAATCAAATTTGGTTACAATTTATAATCGTTTTTCTGTATTCACGGCCAGAACAGAAACCTTGAAAGAACTTTGTGACTTTGTATCTGTAGGTTATAATCGGGTGGATTATACATCGTAATTATTCTGTATTTATTTTACTTCATTAGCCCCAAGAGGAAAATTTGTGGTCAGTGGGTGAAATTTTAAAAATGGTAATCGCTCATGGAAAGGTGAAATATATTTAATGCTACACATTATGTTGTAAATTACGATGTATTTCCGAACGTCTGTCAATCCAGATGGCATTCATTTCTTCTTGTAAGCATACAAAATTTTATAAAATGAGCAATACAAATGCCTTAAGCCTGTTGTAGTACATGGACCCATTTATAATCATTTTATTAAAATAAATATGGAGTAAATTTGTAAGTATATTGCTCATCATATTTATCCTTCCATTTTGTTAATAAAAAGTAAATATGTACTCCATTTTATTTAGAAAACTCGGTCACCTTAAGATATCCTGTATCCAATGTAAACAAGATAATCTTAATTTTCTAAAATTACCGGAAGAGTAAAGAAGATAGAAATAAAATCAATGTAATGGGATATTTCCATCTTGATGTCCATAGAGTTACGTCTTTCTTATGAGTTTGTGCCTTCCATATTGAGCGAGATTCTTCCGCACCAAGGTAAGAGTATGTTTTTCATAATATTTTTAAAAATTTGAATTAGGATACAGTATTTTATTTTTATGAATTCCTCGGTAATGCTGATGATTTTACGACATTCAATACATTGTCAACAAAAATCATTTTAAGCTCATTAATTCAATAAAACAAACAATTATAACAAAAGTTAGTGTTAATTGGAAAATGGATTGTGAGAGCTGAGCTTTTAAATCGTTATGGTAGTTAACAAAGGATCAAACCATAGCTATAAATGTATTGGTAAAGTTTAGTCATTTGTATTCTCAAAAAGTATTTTGCTTTTGGCTATCACTAATTCAACAAAATTATTGAGCTTGTCTTGTGGCAGAAAAAATTCAAGAACAAGCACTTTAACCCTTTCAGTGCTTTGACAAAACGATTTGTCACTTGCTTAGTCTCACCTCAGCAAATTAGTTTTGCATCATATTATAGCAATGTGCTTTTACAGAGAATAGCGAAAACTCCTGACTTTAAGAGAATGGTTTTCAAAATAGCACATACTGCCAAAACATTCAGCTCAGCATTGAAAGGGTGAAAAACAATACTTATCTCAGGTATTTCCAATATCCCCAACAAGCAGAGCCGTCGCGTGGTGTACCGGCGCCCGTGTGCGAAACACATGTGGCGCCCCAAGGATTTTTAAAAAATCTTGTACGTCAGCCTTATACATATTTATTTTTTAAAATAATACATTAATAATCTTATCTTATAAATTATAATCAGAGGATTTATGGCAGATGTCTAATAAAACAACTTAATACAAATATACATAATACAATTAATATAATACAAATATACTTAATACAAATAATATAATACAAATACAAACTGTATCAAAGGATAAAATGTCAAAGAATATCTAAAATTAAATTTATTACTGTAAATATATGTAACTTCCAAGGAATTATAACTTAACTTTCTTTACTTTCGCTGAGGCTATCTTTTTTACGATGTAGTGTATATCTAATTCATTTAAAATTTCATTTTCTATGGATAGATTTATCATACGTTTTTGTGACATGCTGCAGCGTAAATAATTATTTATTAGTTTTAATTTTGAAAAAGATCTTTCCCCTGTCGCAACAGTTAAAGGAAATGTTAATAGGATTCTATATGAAATTGACAAATTAGGGAAAGTACAAAAGGTGATCTCTTAACAAGAAATAGGTGCTACTAACCCAAGTCCCTAACTCCCTATTTCTCATTTAATCAAGGTCTTGTCGTTCACTATGTTTCCTTGAGAACTGCAAGGGTTTACTGTACTTTGTAAAATACTACAATATGAATGTTTCAATTTCAGTTGTACTTGATCAACAGACATGCCAGGAGAAAATGCACAGAAAGACAATGAGACTCATGATATGAAGCCATAGGTTGAGAAATTTCTTGAGGGGTTTCATGCACACTGCAATTCCTGTATGACATGGTTAATTTACATTTTTCATTCTGAACATTACCATTGCTTCAAATAAAGTAGTGCTGACCAAATTTACACTTAAATACGGCTTGTATTTTAATCAGGATCGATGTAGACAAAATTTATAGTAATTATTTATCTTTGGAAGTGTCAGCTGAATTATTTTTTTATTTCCGTTGGAATTGATTGAAGAATTGTCAAAAAAATAGTAAAGTAAAATGACTTGAATTTTCATGAAAATCAGGATTTGGATTATAATTTACCATGGATGGCAAATCGATGGCATGCTGCCACTTTAGGTATGTGAGATGATTTTGTTTGGCACTCAGCAAAAATCATTTATTTGCTGTCTATGTAAATCTCGGGGTTCGCTGGAGATCGGCTGAGGGAAGGTGAGGGAGATTTTGGCAATAAAAGGCCGCTCAAACTTGAGTAACTATATTCGTCTCTCCACATCCTGCTCCCGCGAACAACTAACTGTCCTTTCCTTCGCCTCTCACATCGCATAGCCCGTTTCTCCTCTGGCCCCATGCCACCTCAGCTATTCCCACGCGTGCACTCCTTCAGGTCGTAGGGTGAGGCATCCACCAAGCTTGGGAAACGCCTAGGTGGCAAAGCAGACAGGAAGTGGCAGGGAATATTCTAGCATAGCACTTACATCTACTTAATATTTTTCCATTTCTGACTAAATATATAAGACTATTTCTAGTGAGATTACAACTGTTTTGATAAATAACTGTATAATAGTAACCTTTTGCCCAGGGTAATCCATAATTGTAGTCTGTTCATAAGTAATCTTGGGCAATGTATATTTTTAGATAACTTGAATTTTATGTAATCAATGCATTGTTTTCTGAGCTCTAGTCTGAGAAAAAATGATCATGGTTAAACCATAAAATTATTTCTTTTTGGGTGGATTCTTCCATGGCTTAGGTTGTACCTACGGCTCTGTGTTTTCAGAAAATGCTACGTTTTGGAGAAGTATTTACTTCATTCCTGTTTTCTGTAAGATACAGGAGGAATATAAATGAGAAGAAAGAAAGGAGGATTTGCTTGGTGTTCGGCAATTAATTGCCGAAATAACTCCAGAATGCCGAACAACAACTACAGTTTCTTCCGTTTCCCGAAGGATCCCATTAAGTAAGTTTTACATGAGCCTAGGCTTACAAAGTAAATGTAAATGATGTCTTTTTATTTATTTTATACTCTAGGGAGCATTGGTATTTTTCGAATTGACTATACCTTCCTTTAATATGAGTACTTTCCAACTTCTGAACGTTGTTTACTCATCAGGTGCAAGGAGTGGGTTATTCGCTCACGCCTGAACGACCTCGAAAATAAGAGTGCGAGCTATTTGGATGCCAACTGCAGAATATGTAGTGTACATTTGAAGACAATATGTTCCTCAACTATTTAAAAAATAGACTGCATAGCCATGCAGTGCCAACTAAATTCGACGTGCCCAATCCACCACTTCTGATAGGAAGCCAAAGAAAGCCTCCAAAAGAAAAGCAATCTGTAAATGCACAATGTTCTTGGGAAAACACGTCGATTGGCGATAGTCGTATATTGGTAGGTATGTATGTACGTACATGTGTGTATGTAGTGACTGGGTTTTTTGTATATGGGTTAGCATTGATGAATGAGATTGGTATTTATACTGCTGAATGCTCTCTTATACATACGATATATATACACACACAAACGCACTCATATGTGTTTTTGCGAGTGCGTGTGTTTATTAATGTGTGTATTTGGTAATTAATAATACAATATGTGTAGTTGATTCGTACTTCCGTGTGTAAAAATCCTTTACAAATAAATCTTAGTGTAGGAGGAAGTAGGCAAATAAATTTCTAATAAGACATTAATTTTAAAACCTTAAATACCCAGTATTTTAGAAATGTCACATTGTGGCATAGCACGTTATTCATTCGACTCAAGTGACTTAAAACTTAATAAAAGTTTTTCACAAATAATTTGTTACAGTTTAGTCTATTTTAACTTATGTGACTATATAAATCTATATAAGCATTTGTCATTTATGTGAATCCTATCTATTCTTCTGTTCATAATATGTTATATTTTTAAGAACATCTGTTAGGTTGAATGTATTACTTGTATTTATTTATTATTTCGATTTCATTTTTTTTTATTTCATTTATTTATCAATTTTAAGTAATTAATCGATTCATTAATTTATTTTTGGCAATCTTGCTTTGAAATATCTAACAGATGCCTTTATTTCATTTTTGTGTTCTTAAGAGAATTCATCAGCTTTACTGCATATGTATAACATCCATATATGTCCTATGTTTGAGTAATTAATTATAATTGTAGCAATTGAGATGAAATCAGAATGCTTTGCTGGTTTTTCACACTCTCCTTCTTTAGTTTTTTCCTTATGAAGTGGGCTTTTTATATATTTTATCCACTGTTGTGTACATATATATATTTCTTGCTTTTCAATATCTTTATATGTATTAAATTAGCTTTTAGCTTGATAAGGGATTAGATGGAAGAGGAGATTTATTAGTCTCAATCCTGCCTCAAATACATTATTCATTTATTCATTCACACCTCTTGTAATAGGAGATAATGCTACAAAAGGCACTACTGATGAATATGGAATTGAAAATTTGGATATTCTATCTCCACCATCTTCTTCACCTGCTGGCAACAGTATGATTGATACCATCAGTAGATTAAATAAAATCATAAACAGGCAGAGAGTCCAGATTCACAGGCTGAAGAAATTGAACAATTTCTTGAAAGAACAGCTGCAGGATGCTCAAGCAGGAGTTACGTCACTGGAATCCCTATGTGATAAATATTTACCAGAGAAGATGAAGGCTTTGGTCTTAATGTTTGAAAAAGGTAAAAAGAATAAAAACAAGGGTAATATAAAGGCAATGGCTTTAGGCCTTCACTTTTGAAGTCCAAAAGCATATATGTACATGAGCACCTTTTTGCCACTTCCATCACCTAGAACAATTCGAAGAACTCTGAGCAACTTACCCGTAAATGTAGGTATTTCTGAGTGGGTTCTGACTAATTTACAATTAAAAGTAAATACTCTGTGGCGATACCATTTCATAGACTGCATATGACATTGAAAGTTAAGATCTTTGGCTGTACAATTCGCAAACTGTTCCGATATTGAGTTTCGCGACAGATCTTCCCAGTCCTCTGATGTCAATCAACAGTTTTGTCCAGCAATAATGCTTCACCACCTCTCTCCACCAATCCACATTATATGTATTTGATATTTATGCATTGTATAACTAATTATCAGGCTTGATTTTCACTCATACTGGGTCTATATATTAGTACCATTTATGTGCAGATATCATTTTCTGCGGTTTTGCCGTTTTTATAGCAGTAAGAGATCCATTCAGGAAAGAGCATACAGAAGCCAGATGCTTTATATATGTGAAAGTTTTAAGCAAATGCTTAAACTACGAACTCTAATTTCGTCTTTGTGTTGGATTTATCTGTGAGTTTTACTTTGAATCGTATTTTAAGCTGCATTGTCGAACAACATCCTTTGAAAATTGCAAAAAATCTGTGCAGTAATTGCATGGGACTCAGTTACTTGAATTATTATTTGTAAAACTAAATGTGGAAGTTATAATTTAGTATTTATCTTGTGTCCTAAAAGTCTGTGAAGTTTTTCTTATATTAGAGTAGTAATCCCATAATTTGTTTTCTCTCACTTTTACAGCAGCGTCCACTTTATTATGATCATTCCAGACCGTCGTCATATATTTCTGTCCATGCAGTACACCACCAAGCATGCAGACAAGCAGAGGGATTGCTGTAGCCGCAGGCAATCGTCCTGGTTCTCCTGGATAACTGGAAATGTCAAAACAATCAATTGACTACTACATCAGATTTTGTATTCTACAAACTCGAATGATGATTGTATTCTGATTTTAGGCAGTGGATTCTAACGCCATAATCAAATGTGCGCGGTTCTGTCACCACCGGAATTTCTCTCTGAACCTGTGATGCTATGTAAAAATAAAAATGTATTTCTGAAAAAATAAAAATATTAAACAAATATGCACTTTTTATTTAAAATATTGATGAGTAGATTGGACGTACTCAAAAAAAAATGCTGATGTAAAATAAGAGAATAAAACGTAAGATCAAAAGAAAACTAATATATTATACTAGTAGGCCAGTGGTTCGTAACCTTTTTTGGCTGCGACCCAAATTCTGGTTGCGGTGGCCCATTTCCTCCAATATCCTAATTGTAATAAGTAATAAAATTAATAGGAATTTAATAAATAAATGAAAATAAGCTCTCAGGACATTAGCATTGAACGGGTTGTTAGGAGGAATGATATGGATATAGAAAGCAATGGAAAATCTTAGACGGTCCACTCAAAACGGCCGGGAAATTCATTTGTTTAGTGCTTCTTCTCTTCACTTCAAAGATGACAGCAGTAGCCCAAAACCGCAAAGCACGCGAATTTGGTAGCCGCAAAATTGGGGGTTTTACTGTAGTAATCTTCAGTGAGCAGATCATAGAAAGATCACAAACATACCTAAAATAGATGACATAAAGGAAGAATTTTTAATTTCAAGATTAAACTATGACGAATATGAAATGCTAACAAAATCCTCTTAGCAAAAATAACTTTATTGGAATAAATATTTCAAACCAAAATGGTTGAGTTCATTCACGATCAGAAAAATTATATACAATATATCCCTCAGAATTTATATAAAAGGTATCTGAAAGTATAATTTTAAAATTATCAAATTACAGCTTTAAAAATTATGTTTGCCTATTGGTACAGAAAATCTTTCACAGATCAGGTTTTAATATCTCCAATGGGGCAAATATGAAGCAGTATACACAAAATATACAAAAAATCATCAACAAAAAAGATAAAACGATTACATTCAACCAAAACAAAATGCTTGATACAAAGCTGCCACATCCTCCCAATTGTCAGACACTTGTCTCTTTCTTCATTACACTTGCGTTACCTTCAAGAAGAATTTCTTCATCACTATTGCAACTATCTAATTCACTGTTGCCCTCACATAGGCTACGGCCACACGGACGTTTTTTTTGCGCTATGGGAACGAACGCATAAAATGCGCAAGGAATAGTACACCGGTGTTCTAATGTACCTGGCCACATGAACGTTTTTTTTCGTGTGGCCGTCTAGCGAGTATGCGTTGCCAAGGCCATCCGCAGAGCCAATGGGTCAGGGTGCATGTCACATCCAAATTTTTAATGCATATACGTGGCCATACGTGCGTTTCTAGGATGCCGCCACTGTCGTGTTTTCAGTTCTCGTTGGTTCTCGTGCAGAGGAGATGCAATTTGTAAACAGCGAGCACCAGCTTACTGAAGTGGAGAAAAGTCCGTGACTGTACGATTTTTCATGAGTGGAGTACAAAGACAGGAACAGGAAGATAAGTGCCTGGGATGAAGTTAGCAGAGCTGTTATTAGCAACTGGGAAGATATTTCTGATGCAGAATAAAATACAATAGGTAAGTGGAATTCAATTTAAATGCTTAAAAGATACAGATTACACTTAGCCATGAAATTATTCATCAGATTACACAGCCAGGAAAAATGATATTAAATACTTGGAAAGCTTCGAAATGTGGACATGGAGAAGAATGCTGAAGATAAAATGGACAGATAGGGTGAAAAATGAGGAAGTACTAAGAAGAATAGGAGAGAAGCGAACGATTATACAGAGGAGAGAGTGCATGGTTTCACATCTGCTTTTCTTCCATTCTCACCTATATCACATGGGAAACGCTGACACAGCCTCAAATCTTTTAGGATACCCTCCTCATCACCATCACCTTCTCCACTGCTCGATGCACAGCGACCCAACTTTGTACCTCCAATTTGCTCGATCAATGGCAAGATCACTAGTATCACACCAGATATTGCAATAAAAAACTCGGCCAGGTAGAAGGAAATGTCATAGTTTCCTCTGATGTCATAGTGCCAACCTGAATTCTAAAAATCAATGACTTATATAAATGAAATGCATAGAGAATAATATACCGAGATATTGTTTGTATTGAAAGAAAGATATCCATGCACATTTTTTTACAGCTTATCTACCAATTATTAAACACAAAATACAAATTCGCCTAATCATTGTTGAAAACATGAAGATTTAATTTAAGTGATATGATGAATGGGAATTATAAAATTAGATGTGATGGAACGATTTCTATAAATTTCATTTATATGAACATGATCAGTTTCAATGATAAGTATTAAGATAAAAAGTTAATGCAAAAGAAATAATATTAGAAATCACATTCATATGAATATATATCACTATTTATTAAATACAACATTCAAATAAGAACTTTGAAAATGGTCAACAAATAAATAATATTATCAGCTATTCTTCATTTAATCTACCTTATACATAATATATAGCATGACAATCATAAAAAACTGACAAACAACCACTCATTCAAAATTCTTCCATAGATAACATAGTGTTCAGAATAATTCTGGAACACCAACAAAATTAAAAGGTTTAACAAAACCTTGCGTTCAACTAAACTAAAAGTGACTCTCTGCAAAACGTCTCTCTCTCTAGGAGATGCATAAAATAATGATTCATACAAAATGCACTAGGAATAAGATTAATGAAGTATAAACAAACTTGACATCTTTTTTTAGGATTGCAACTACTAAAGTCAACACAGAGATGTAAATGAGCGCAGATTTTGTTGGGGTAAGAAGAAGCAATGTTGTGTTACAATCGTTAATACCATATTTACTCGTGTAACCCATGTCCTCATGTACCATGCACACCCCTATTTTTGGCCCAGTTTGGAGGGAAAGAAATTAATTCGTGCCAGAATATATTGACATCTAGGATTTTTAAAAAGTCAGCCTCTTCACTCCCCCTTCCTCAAACAAGATCCACCCAAGTTAAGCATCTTCTCCCTCTTATCTGCATGATACAATATATTTGAATGAGCTCTTTACTGAGTTTGTAGCAGAAATCTCCTTCTCGCTAGTCTCCACTCTTATGTTAAAGGAGCATCACCAGTTTCAATATTATAAAAATACTAGCTGAAAGGCCCAGCTTCGCTCGGGAAAGTTTTCTTTTCAGTAACAAACAATTTTTATTGCTCAGGGCAAACATTCCCCATTCCTTAATTACGCAAGCGATGCTTACATTAACCTTTACTGCTTTATGTATTGTATTGGAAAGTTTTACCATTAAAATAATTACGCATTAACGTCTTACTTAATATACATATGAATAGATGCACCGAAGCCTTTAAGGCAGCAATAAAATTATGTGGGTTATGTCACTACTATTAGCCAAAAGTAAACAATAAACAACACCTTGGTTACCAAACAAATGTAATTATGTAGCGTTAAATCTTTCAAGGCTAATGGTAAAACATAACAATGTTCTAATATTCCTTAAAAAATCATTTGACTCACTGTAAAGGTATTCATAAACTATATTTAGGCATGAATCCATTTGTACCCTTTATCTTGGCATTAGCTATTCTTCCTCTACGGCGCACCACAGCGTGGATTTTCCTTGCATTAATCTTTAGGTGGCCATCTCCATTTGAAGATGTCAAAAATTAAGACATTTAGCTTTGTTGCTGCCTGGAAAAAACCGATAAATTGTGTGCTTAAAGAAAAATTTTGAGTGATTTAGCATGTAATACGACAAAACATGAACAGAATTAAAATATTCAGTCTTTAGTGCATAAAATAAGCCATTTCCCGTGATCGTAATTTAATATTTAGGTATATTTATATCCACATCAGTGAAGGGCTGCATGGCATTTTGGGGTTTCTCCACAACATTTCCCATGCATTCTTATGGAAATAGTATTTTGTTGGCCCCATGGGTTATAAGAGACCCCACGGTCTGCAAACCTAGCCCAAGTTCTCCCTTTGGACCATAGGATGACCCATGAAAATTTTGAATTCGACAGATACAACGGTGTAAAAATGTGTAAAGAACATACATACACACACATATACACACTAAAATATTTATAAGATAATGTCATCATAATCGTCAAAATGTCCATCGTGATATCGAAGATGCACCAATGGCAGTCTAAACCATGCATTTAAACCCTAAACATTTGGCTCAGCTTATAAATCATACAATTCTTGTCTTCTGCGAGTATAAATGTAGGCACAAGTGTGTTGCAGTAATACGCTACTCCCCCAGTATCTGTGAGGGATGTGTTCTGCAAAAACATCACGGATACCCAATCCAAAGATATGTTTATGCCTTATGTTTACATTATTAACCTAGGGGTAGGTTCCTGCAAAATGGTTTCACGCCTAATGCTTATACAACAAGCAAAAAATTTTCACCATAGCAAAATAAGTGGTAGAAGATGACATTGAAAACTCGGTTGATATCGACAATGTTGTGCCTGTCGTACTTCAGCTGATGTGAAATAGTGGACATGGTTTTGAAACATGAGCATGAAAAAGATGAAGAAAATGAAAGTGACGATGATGAAGAGATTACGTCACAGATACCATATCTGCTTTAGGACAACGCTCTTTTATTGATTTTCAAGAGAATACGTGTTTCTATCGAATACAAGATAAACTTATGAAGGAAAAATCAAAATGCATGAAGCAAGTCAGTTTGCCTGATCTGTTTAAAAAAAATTCTCAGAATGATGTGTGATGAAAATAACGTAAATGCGTATTTCGTTATTTACTTTTTATGGTTCGTATATAATTCCTCGTTTTAGTGCATGTATAAGCAATACTCTTTATTGATAATGGGTTCTCTTTTAATTCTTAGTCATCACTTGAATAATATAATCAGTTACCAAAAATGTACATTACTTAATGATTTTTTATAAATTTTCAAAAACCCGGCATTTTCAAACACCTGGCAAATGCTAGGTCCTGAGGTTGCCGGGTTTATCAGGTCCTACTGTATAGGTATATCAATGTAAGTGAGGATCGGAATTGGTGGTTAAAATCAATGATTTAGATGCAATTATGTCCATTTCTCAGTCGTTCCATTGTGTGTATAAGAAGCCTGTATCAAAAATTGTTTTAGAAACTGCAGCTTTGTTTTCAATGATTTTAATGAATGTGGTGATGCAGATAACGATTTTGAATCCAATGATCCATCAATTCCATCGATTTATAAAGAATTTGGTCAAACTTAAAGAATAAGCATAGAATCTAACATTTTGTGCCACATATTTAAAAACAAAATAAACTGGAAATTAAAATTAAGCAAACCGAAATTTACCTTCAGGCTCATGTCTCTGTCCTTTGGTGGAGAAGTCAACAATGCGAGCTCTGTCCCTATGAGCTGAGGCAGCCTGTGCTTGAGACTGGCAACGACCATTATGGTGATGGACCAGAAGTGGTGCTGAAGGAGGCACTAAAATGCACTTGTGCTTCTGTTGTGTCCATCACCATTAACAGCCAGTCCCAAGTTGGTATGAGGAGATGCTGAAGACCAGGTAGGACTGCTTGCAGATTTGCAATTTGATCGAGAACGGCACGTCCCAGACAGGAGGCCGTGACTGCCCCCGTCACTGGCTGAGAGAGAGATGGGGGGTGAGATAGAGGGAGACAGAGAGAGAGGGAGGGGGACAGGGAGGGAGAGACAGACAGATGGACAGAGAGAGAGGGAGAGGGAGACAGTGACAGAGAGAGATTTAGAGAAAAAGAGAGGGAGGGAGAGAAAGGTAAAGAGGGGAAAACAGAAAGCAGAGAGGAAGAGGGGGGAAGATAGAGAGGGAAGAAGAGGGAGGTAGGGAAGGAGTGAGAGGGAGGAAGAGACTGCCATCGTCGCCTTATCGGTGGTCGATCAGTGCCCTCCACTCTCTCCTCCACCTCCTCCCTACTCCCATCCCCACCTCCTCTCGAAGCCAGTGATGATGATGTTTCCTATATTAGGGAAAAGAAACCACATAATTAGTATTTTCACAATGAATGAAAATTATACTATAACAGTTTAGTGAATTTGCAATATTCTTCGGATAACACGAAATGGCATTTGAGTTAGGATTTCCATTATAGCGATAATATCTTCGGCTGTGTATTACACCCTATTATCGATAAGCATCATGGATTTGCCTACGAGCCTAATTCCATAATTGATAAATGAAAATTTTACGATTTAAACTATTAACATGGAATTCGGTTCACTCGAAATTCGGATAACACGAAATGATTGTCCCCATAATTTCGTGTTAACCGGTTTTCAACGTAGATGGAGGAGTTGGGGTAAGAAATGAATACAGAGAGAATAGAGGGAGAGAGGGGAAATGAAGGGAGGGAGTGATAGAGTGACTCACCTCAACACCTCGGGGGACGACTTGCCCACGGCCTATGTCTCCACCTCCTGCTCTCTGACGTCTTATTACTTCCTATAATAACGAAAAAGAAACCATGTTACTACTCGTGACATCATGAATGAATGAAACTGATACGATAACACAGGGGTGCCCTTTACGTCTCCCATGAGCGACCGGTAGCACTTTAGGAGGGTCTGTGTCGCCCACGCTTCAATCCAGGCATTAAGCTTATTATCCTGCGTAAGGATTTCTATTTTCTAATATGAACTTAATCAAATCATAAACCAGTAATGCTCTCACTAATGAAGAAGTCGAACACTGTTTACTTCTCTCTGCTTCTAGTTACATGCCCAGTTACCATTCACTAGCTGAAGATGTACAGTGTAAATCAGGATTAGATTTTATTAAATTAATCATTTGTCGGTAATCATGAAGTTTAGTCACTTTTATTATGAAGGAGTTCCAAGCTAAAGTCCAGTCACTTTTATTATGATGTATAGACGAGCCTACGGTTCGCTATGTTTTAATGCCCAGTCAGCACCGGGCGCTACCTCGTGCCCTTCACCTCGCCCGGAACCATAGTAACCCTCCACGTTGCTCGGAGATTGGGTTAGTAAATGTCGAGACAGGCCAATCAGTTTCTTGTCCGGAGATTGGGTTTGTAAAAACTGACTTGCCTGTCTCGACATTTACTAACGCAATCTCTGGACAATGGGGAGGGTTATTATGGTTCCGGGCGAGGCGATGGGAGCAGTAGCGCCTGGAGCCGTCTACCCATTAAAACAAAGTCAGCCGAAGGATCGTCAATGTATCCTTTCAACGTTATCTCCTCTTGACTGTTGCACCGCAAATGGAACCAATGTAATTTATTTGGCAAAACACATTTCGTGATTCAGACCTTTTTAATAGCTTTTCACTTTGTGTTATGTGATTCACTTGAATTTATATTAAACACAAAATTAATAAATGTTTTACAAATTGAATTTGGGTGTTCCTGAATGCTAAAACCTCCTTCATAATAAAAGTGACTAACCTGCATGATAACCAATTTGATGTATAATGTATAATACATATTTTGCGGTAAATTTATAGTGTAATTCATTCCTAAAATCAGTTTTTATACACTGAAAAATAAGTATCCCGCAAGACAATTACCAGGATGAAAGTAGCCCATGTTTTGAAAAAGATTGGGCACCCCTGCTATAACAGATTAGTGCAACTGTAAGTATTCTCTAACTATTAAAAAGAGAAAAAGGGGAAGAAGAGAGGGGGGCAGGAAGTAAGTGAAGGAGTGAAGAGAGAGAGAGGGAAAGAGTGAGAAGGTAGGCGGCGGAAGGCAAAAGATGGAGGGAAGAGAGAGGAAATAGAGGTAGGTTAAGAAAAGGATAAGAGGAAGTGAGAATACAGGGAGGGAGAGAGAGAGGGGAGGGGAAATGAAGGAAGGGAGCGAGGCATAAATAGAGTGACTTACTCGATCAAATGCTCCTCTCCTCCTCGGGGTCACTGCCCTGTATATGCACTCTGCCACACCGTTACCGCAGTATCCACAGCAGCAGCAGCCGAGGCAGGACCCCAAGCAGCAATCCCTTAGCCTGAAAAAATGGAACAAAATGACGATTATTGATAGCTAAGTACTTTCGTGACTCTAGAAAGCGGGACAGGGTCAAAAATTGGGACTGTCCCGCCTAGAGAGGGGCGTCTGGTCACCTCACGCATAGTGCGAATATTATACAAAATAAATATAACCCCTTTTCACTGGTACTTACAACATTATTCATGAACAATTACTTCGTAGTCATTTTACCAACGATGCGTCTGGTACATATGGAGGTGGTTGCAAAAATGCGTTTAAAGCATTTCTGCTGAATTAACATTCTTTTTTTCGCAAAAGTTACTGGGTTCGATTCTAGGTGAAAATGTATTCCGCTTGTTACATTTCTTTCGAACTTCTATTAAATTCGAACAAAAAGTTGCATTGCGAAGTTTTTACAATGAATGCAACGTAATATAAACCAATTCACAAAAACGAATTAAACAGCATAAAACAATTAAATAAACATTAACAATAACAGCGAAAAACAAAAATAATTTAAAAAATACCGTATTAACTCGCGATAAATACCCACTAAATCGTCATAAAAGCTTATGACGCCCTAGCGTTTCGCTGTTGTTACACAAATGCAATCGTAATTCATTTTCATTCCCCTAGTTTGAACCAGATATCAAGGAGGTATCATACGCATATGCATATTACCTATTTTAAACTAAGTCCGGTATTTAAATAAATAGTTTGGAAATATTATTTACGATGCGATACGAAATATACCGTAATTTTTTAATCTTGCACACGCAGCTAATGTTAAATATAGTGTAAAATAGAAAAAAGTTATGTCAGGATGAATGTTATGTTGTCATAGCAACAACATTTTTCAAGCTCATACCATTTAACCTTCTTTTATCCTTATCACGGACGATAAAACCGATAAACGGCACCAAATTTGCAAACGAAAATTAGTAACGAACTTAATTAATCTCACTTTTAGAGTAATTTGTCCCAAACGTAAGAGCCCGCCATTAGAACTTTACAATCAATTATTTTAAGCTATTTTCTATACCCAGAGAAAGAAAATTACTTACGTCTTCAGCACCCTCCTAAAAAACTTCGGGATACAACTCCCTTTTCCCATTACTTATTAGGTACTATGAAAACACGTCCTCACCCTCACACTTCTGCGCTAACAGTGATTGTTGCTAAGGAAGCTTACCGCAAACCGTAGTTAAGACCTAGCAACAATGCTTCCAGAAAGATCCAGAAATGTTAGCTATATTACCCTATTTAAATAGTTTTATATTATGTATGGTTATAAATGCATACAACTTTTTTCACTACGGATACAATTTATATTTTCGAACATGTTTTTACCAATAAATCGTACATTTCAATGCATTTCGATAACGAACATGTTTTTACAAATAAATTACTATTATTATTTAATAAAGTAATACTGAACATAGAAAAAACTAACGCTAGCGCAATTAACCTAGCTTGTGAACTACGACATTTTAAAATTAATTAGCAAGAACGCTAGCATAAATCTTACATCCCAAAAGGGGCTGAAATTTTCCAACGAAATTCGACGAACCTGGGAATGCGATTTCTGAAACGTTAATCAAAGAATTTGACGCTTTTTATGTTAAAAGCTTATCATACATATCGTTGCGGGAGAACAGTTTCGAAGAAGCAGAATGATTTTATTGGGTAAATAGTACATTCAATTGGCACGAGATTGGAAAGAAACAGCGCGAACCATCAATAAATGATATGGATAGCTTTTCATTGACTTCTACGATCTTTTCGATGAAGTTTAGCAAAGCAATTTATCTTTCATAATGACAGAAAGAAAAGTTGGGTTGAGGAAGGGACGAAATTCAGAGATGGATTGAATTTTTTAATTTCTCATATACGAAGTATATTGAGAAAGTGTTGTTATCGCGAAAAAATTCGACCTCGAGATTTTTACGGAAATATACGTACGTTTTAGGTGTCGCATTGTAACGGGTTCTGGAGCCTAAAAGTAGTTCAAAAATGAATGAAATCTCGTACTTCAGCATTTTATCAAACTTAGCAGAGGCTGTGAAGAAATGGTTGACATTGCTCAATAATAAGTTTATCCTACGCCATTTCAACATCAATTTGATTTTATCAAAAACAGCTACAACGATTTTGATCAAATTTCGTACAGTTATTTGAGTTTATGTCTTCAATAATACTACATAGTTCGTATTTCTCAATGAATGAATATAAGGCTAGTTTATTTTAGGCAACTTTAACAAAATTCGGATTTTCCAAAAACCGTTTCATACGATTTCCATTTTATAATGATAACTAAACGACGCATTCTTATATGAGAAATTTTGTACAATGTATGTTGTACCGATTTTTAGACATTTTCTCGAACAGAATATTTCAATTGTCAGTCTAACGAAAGTTATTGAATATGTATTCTCGTTACCCGGAGAATCAACTCCAGCAGAGTGCAGTGGAGCGACTTTTCTCTATTATGAATAACGTGTGGTCACTAGATGCATGGATAAGAGTATGGTACATAGGAGGGATATTACAGTGTGAAATCAATATTGATTTTTATTGTGAATAACTTTACGCTAAATCAGAAATGATAAAATGTTTTGTCTAGCGAAAAATATAATTGGTTTAATAAAAAGAAAGATTTTTGTACGCCACATCTGCCTGAATAGAGGCCGACCCCACAAAATTTTCACAATACTTTCCTTATACTACGCATGGAGAAGGTAAAAATCGATTATATTCAAATAAATTAATTTTTCAACAGCCCAACTAGATTTTCCCTCTAAAATAATCCACCTGTGATCATTACTGTTCGAAATTTATTTAAACCGTTTATAAGTATTTCACTAAAATTCCTCATAATTTTTAAGTGTTGCACTAACAAAAACTATGCAATAATACAATTATTACAACATCCCTCCATTATGCGTTAATAATTTGAGTGCTTTTTGGCCTTCCCCCAAGAACTCTACCCAATGTATTTTTTTAGTTTAAAAAGGCTAGGCTCACCTCACAGGTAGCATCAAAGTCATTCGTTCCCTATTCCACTTCTGTTCTTATAGAAGCTGAAGGCACGTGAAATTTCACAAGGATTTGAATTATTGTTAATGGTCAAAAATGAAAGACACTATCTATAATATATAAGCGCTTCTTACATACGATAAGAATCGTAAGGAACTTATAGATGGGACACAGACTAGAAATTTGGCACAATTAAAGATTTTTGGTCAAAACCAATAGAAAAAATACAAAATTGTTGATGTTCCAAATTTTATGGGATGTTTTTTCCCCTTTATTATTGCCCAATAAGAAAAGCACGTAAATAACGTACAGAGGTTTATATATTTGATTTTTTTTAAATTATCTCCTGTCAAGATTCAAACTCGGGACTTGAACTATCAGAAAGATAAATGTTTGTAATTTCTTATTTTTGAGACAAATTAAAATAAGTGTATATTTAGGATAAAATTTTAATTTTTATCAGAAGAGTTGGAATTTTTCAGAATTAAAACAATGGAAATCGTACCATGGCAACGAGCTCTATGCTTTTACATGTGGCGGTGCACCATCAACACATTGAAATAAATAATGTTGTAAAGGAGAAAAAGGTCAAACGACAAAAATAAACCTACACTTCCATATGATGATTTTAAGCCAAAAACTTTTCAGACCATGAAGTACTTATAAAGGTCTTAAATATCAAGTTCTGTACTTATTTCAGTATTAATTATTTATTTATAGTGCCCAGTGTTTTTTTGCACACAAACGCCCCCCCACAGCCAAAAAGAAAATAGTGGAAATGTACTCAGTGGACCTCAAAAGAAGCATTTGAATAAGCAAAAGCAATTTTTGAAATAAATTTATTTACACAATCAAAAAAAGTCATTCTATACTAGTAGACTTCACACTGCAAAATTGTGTTTTGTGGTGTATGACAAATATTGAAACAGGGAGTTATACACTTCTCAGTCAGGACAATAATACCTGCTTTCTTTAATAAATACAATAAAATATTGTGGTTTTCAGACAGTATCGGAAAATCCCCATCAGGCATTGATTGTTTGATGGATAGTGGGAGTGACAACAATGTTATCGCCCAAGGCCTCTGCAAAGAGCTGGGTGCAGTGGACCTAGAGAGACATGAGGAGACATTGGAAGCCACTGGTGGAGAAGTCATCAAGATGCTGGGATGACTTAATCAGTGTTGAATCCAGGGGGGTACCCGGGGGGGAAAATCCTCCCCGGGTAATATAAAATCCCCCCCGGAGAAAATGGTCAATTAATTCAGTTTTTATGGGATTTTAGTGAGTTTACGCAACTTTAACAATATATATTTTAATTCTATTTTCTACTAATATTTAAGCACGTTTAACTAAAATCGGGTTTTAAATATTTATTGTGACATATAAGTTATAAATATCTATTTTAAAGATATTTTGACATGTAGACTGCGTCATACATTTGCTGAATCCTGAAGCGTCGATACTTTGTTGCGCGTGCAGCGTACAGAAAAAAAATCATGCCGTCGCAACGGAAGCAGACTCATGCTTCAAGGTTGTGATTCAAAATAATGTTTTGATTTTCTCTATTAAAATTATGCACATAGTATCTTCTCGCCATTCTAACACAGACTGCCTGGAACAATCTTGAAAGATAGAAGAACTATCTCTCTATTCCCGAATACTTCCTACTTAATTTAAAAAATCTTATTAAGCATGAAGATATCCTCAATACTTGGTTAAAAGGCCGCTCTATTTATATTAGCAAAGCGACTGGGTCAGAATTTATTTCACGCATTGGAGAGATATTAGATAAACATGATTCCAGCATCGTTGTAAAAAATAAGTACTTTTCGCTAATGGCTGATGAGTCCATAAATATTAATAATATGTCAGAACTTACAATAATATTACGTTTCATAGATAACAATAATATTAGAGAAATGTTCCTCCGTTTAATTAAATTAGGTAATGTGGATGCAGAAACCATAACACAAACCATTTTATGCCAGCTAAAACAATGGAAAATAATTTTAAATATTTAGTGTCATGTTCATTTGATGGAGCTACTACTTTCTCAGGAAATATTTCCGGTGTACAAAAGAGAATATCAGAAAAAGTTGGACGAGAAATATCTTACATACACTGCAGAGCGCACGTATTATCCTTAGCTTTGACAAGCAATAGAAACAAATATCCAGCGATTAAACGAGTGCTGCATGTTGTTTAAGATATTTACAAACTGTTTCATAGACCATCTAGACGGAATGAATGTTACACAATATTCAATCCATTCTTGAGGAACCACTATCAAAAATTCCAGAAACCATATAAACTCGCTGGCTAAGTAATTTTAGATCTATTGACGCTGTCAGGCTTTGTTACGGTTCCACAATGATGAACAGATACATAAGGATGGTGCGGACCTTGCTTCTTTAGCAGGAGGCATTTTATTAGAAATAGAAAAATCCAGTTTTTTAATAAACCTCTGTGTTTTATATGAAGCACTACTCGCTCTTTCAAATCTAAGTAAGATTTTACAAAAAAGAAGATTTATGTTTATCCGCTTTACCCAGACTTATTAATTCCATTATTAAACACCTTAAAACTATATCTCATGATTTCTTTGAAAATAATGAAGAAAGCACAATCTGGAAAAACGACATGCCCATAGTTAAAGATCTTGAAAATATATGCCCCGTAAAGGAAAACAAAAAACCTGAAATAAGTTTTAAAACAGCCAGTAAATTCGTCAATGAAATAATTAACCAGATGAGTTATCGATTCAACGACAAGGCTATACTGTTGATCAAAATTACCTCGAAGTTGGAATCAGCAAAATCATTTCGTACTGTGACTGAACATTTATCTGGTTTGCTGCATTTAAATTTCGATGCATTGTTGAACGATATTCGTTCCTTTACGTATGCCGTCCAATCCCAATAATATATTGAAATTAATATTGAAATCCAATATTGGATATGATGAACTTAAGAGTTTATGCGTAAAACTATGTTCCATTCCAGTATCCACCGTGAGTGCTGAACGGTCTTTTAGTACAATGAATAGGCTAATGACAAAATTAAGAAATAGATTGGGACAAGAAACATTGCAAGACCTCATGAAAATCGCTATCGAGGGACCTGATGAGTTACCAAATACTTTGTTAGACGATGTTATTGACACATATGCTAAGAAGCAACAAAGAAGACTGAGGTTAACTTAAATTGTTTAAGTTCCTTATCAAGTGCCTTGAGAGTAAACCATAAATTCATATAGTTATTATTTTTTATTAAGGCATAGGAATTTGGCAGTTTTTGAGAAATAAAATATTTTTTTGTTACATTATGTCTATTTAAAAGTACTAGATGCATAAATAGGTATAATTTCGTATATTTGTTTAGTTTTAGTTTATGCTTTTTTTGATCTTTCTGAGTACTGATGAATACACGTTTATTTATTTCTTCTTTTCAATAAATATATATTTAGTGTTTTATAATTACATATATTACTTATCAAGACTAAGGTTTATTAAAGCGTTTGTTACATATCTAATCAAATTTTCTATGATTATTCCAAAGATTAAATTTAGTTAATTTTGTTATTAAATGATGTATAAAATTATACTACAAATTATTTGTTAAACTGCAATAAATAAATTGTATTTTATTTTACTTAATTATTTAAACAATTACAAAAAAGACAACTCCTACTAATTTTCCAGCGATATATTATATACCCCCCCGACCCATGCAGTTTCCCCCCCGGGGAAGAACGTCTGGATTCAACACTGATCGGCGCCCGTGTGCAAAACACATGTGGCGCCCCAAGGATTTTTAAAAAATCTTGTACGTCAGCCTTATACATATTTATTTTTAAAAATAATACATTAATAATCTTATTTTATAAATTATAATCAGAGGATTTATGGCAGATGTCTAATAAAACAACTTAATACAAATATACATAATACAATTAATATAATACAAATATACTTAATACAAATAATATAATACAAATACAAACTGTAAATACAAATTATATCAAAGGATAAAATGTCAAAGAATATCTAAAATTAAATTTATTACTGTAAATATATGTAACTTCCAAGGAATTATAACTTTACTTTCGCTGAGGCTATCTTTTTTACGATGTAGTGTATATCTAATTCATTTAAAATTTCATTTTCTATGGATAGATTTATCATACGTTTTTGTGACATGCTGCAGCGTAAATAATTATTTATTAGTTTTAATTTTGAAAAAGATCTTTCCCCTGTCGCAACAGTTAAAGGAAGTGTTAATAGGATTCTATATGAAATTGACAAATTAGGGAAAGTATTATTTAATTCATTTTTAAATAAATAGGTCAAAATGTCTATCGGTTTCATTTTATCTTGTAAAAATGGCTGTAATGTAATTATTTCATCATAAAGCTCTACAGCATTTATGTCTCTATTATGGTCACAACTCAATTCTGATTGTAAATTTTTGCAATATTTCATTAAATTATCTGTATCCATTCTGGAGGAAACTGGCAAATTATATAAAAAATCAAATTTTGACGAATGTGTTTTCAGTAATTTGAACCTCTCTTCAACAGCATTAATTATTTCATCAAGTATTGCAAAATAGAAATTAATTTTGTAATTCCCTTCTCACATTGTAGCATCTGTTGACGTATAATTCAAGTTCGCACCATCGCATGTATGCAAATGTTTCTTGCGATGAAATTGGGGAGCGCTTGCAAACGCTACGCATGAAGTGAGAACAGTTCAGCGTACTCCTACTTTGACGCATCAAATGGAAGGGATGGAGTCGCCACAGAAGGTTCAAATATGGTGCAAATGAAAGCACGGTCTGTCTAGTATTGAAATGCAATGCCCCCATCAACAGATGCTTCATTTCAGAAAATGATTTTTTCCGCTTTTTTCGGATTTCATCCCACTGTGAGCCGGCGCCCTTGAAGGTCGGCACCTGTGTGCGGTGCACACATCGCACCCTATATCGGGACGGCACTGCCAACAAGGTTATAAAAAACGTACATTTCGGCTAAATTAACCGATGGTGTATTACCACTGAAGATGGACTGGACTGGAGGCAAGTATTTTTTTAGTGATTGTTCTTGAATTTGAGTGTCACTATTTAAAATTTGGAGTCCCATGAAAAAGTTAATTTTAAAGTCCATGTGGTTTTAGCATTGCTCCATCAAATTCTCTGATTAAGATTGATAAATAATTTAACTGTCAACTACACTTTTCAATCAAGAGGAAGCTCTTATTCTCAGCCAATTAACGTTTGAATGGATTTCCATGATAGTAGAAAATTTAAGTTGGGAAACTCTGATAAAGGATAGTTTGGAAATAAAATGACCTATTGTTGTTAGCGTTTCAGAGGGCCAAGGCTGTTTGAATCAGTGCATGAAATGGAAAATGTTACACAATGGAAGGCTTGTATTGCTAGTGGAATGGAAATTTTTACAAAACGGTACGGGACAATAATACCTGCTTTCTTTAATAAATACAATAAAATATTGTGGTTTTCAGACAATATCGGAAAAACCCCATCAGGCATTGATTGTTTGATGGATAGTGGGAGTGACAACAATGTTATCGCCCAAGGCCTCTGCAAAGAGCTGGGTGCAGTGGACCTAGAGAGACATGAGGAGACATTGGAAGCCACTGGTGGAGAAGTCATCAAGATGCTGGGGTGACTTAATACGACGACGGTGATCGATGGAATCCCATATCCTTTGACATGCCGAGTGATGCTGTCTGCAATTATCCCCTTTGCTAGGGCTCTGTTTGGCGATGAGCTGCTTGAACATGCCTCAGTTCACTTGAGTAGAATCGAGATGCAGGTATGGCCGCAATAGAGCTACGTGGTGGTGGTTTCCAGAAAGAAAGAAGGGTCAGCATCAACTATAAGCCGCTAAACAAGGTGTTGGTTAGACACTTCATGGAGAACGGTCCCGTTCGGCCTTTGTCTGATAAGATTGCTGACTTGATCAACTTTCCGCAGCCAAGGACGGAGAGGAAGTTACGGAGTTTTTTATGGCCAGCTGGTTATATTAGGAAGTATATTGAGGGCTATGCAGGGATCGCCAAGCCTCTTAGTGATATCTTAAGGAACGGTCGGACTGTTACGTTTGGTGAGGATGAACACTAGGCATTCCTGATGATTCAACACTGATTAAGTCATCCCAGCATTTTGATGACTTCTCCACCAGTGGCTTCCAATGTCTCCTCATGTCTCTCTAGGTCCACTGCACCCAGTTCTTTGCAGAGGCCTTGGGCGATAACATTGTTGTCACTCCCACTATCCATCAACAATCAATGCCTGATGGGGATTTTCCGATATTGTCTGAAAACCACAATATTTAATTGTATTTATTAAAGAAAGCAGGTATTATTGTCCTGACTGAGAAGTCTATAACTCCCTGTTTCAATATTTGTCATACACCACAAAACACAATTTTGCAGTGTGAAGTCTACTAGTATATAATGACTTTTTTTGATTGTGTAAATAAATTTATTTCAAAAATTGCTTTTGCTTATTCAAATGCTTCTTTTGAGGTCCACTGAGTATATTTCCACTATTTTCTTTTTGGCTGTGGGGGGGCGTTTGTGTGCAAAAAAACACTGGGCACTATAAATAAATAATTAATACTGAAATAAGTACAGAACTTGATATTTAAGACCTTTATAAGTACTTCATGGTCTGAAAAGTTTTTGGCTTAAAATCGTCATATGGAAGTGTAGGTTTATTTTTGTCGTTTGACCTTTTTCTCCTTTACAACATTATTTATTTCAATGTGTTGATGGTGCACCGCCACATGTAAAAGCATAGAGCTCGTTGCCATGGTACGATTTCCATTGTTTTAATTCTGAAAAATTCCAACTCTTCTGATAAAAATTAAAATTTTATCCTAAATATACACTTATTTTAATTTGTCTCAAAAATAAGAAATTACAAACATTTATCTTTCTGATAGTTCAAGTCCCGAGTTTGAATCTTGACAGGAGACAATTTAAAAAAAATCAAATATATAAACCTCTGTACGTTATTTACGTGCTTTTCTTATTGGGCAATAATAAAGGGGAAAAAACATCCCATAAAATTTGGAACATCAACAATTTTGTATTTTTTCTATTGGTTTTGACCAAAAATCTTTAATTGTGCCAAATTTCTAGTCTGTATCCCATCTATAAGTTCCTTACGATTCTTATCGTATGTAAGAAGCGCTTATATATTATAGATAGTGTCTTTCATTTTTGACCATTAACAATAATTCAAATCCTTGTGAAATTTCACGTGCCTTCAGCTTCTATAAGAACAGAAGTGGAATAGGGAACGAATGACTTTGATGCTACCTGTGAGGTGAGCCTAGCCTTTTTAAACTAAAAAAATACATTGGGTAGAGTTCTTGGGGGAAGGCCAAAAAGCACTCAAATTATTAACGCATAATGGAGGGATGTTGTAATAATTGTATTATTGCATAGTTTTTGTTAGTGCAACACTTAAAAATTATGAGGAATTTTAGTGAAATACTTATAAACGGTTTAAATAAATTTCGAACAGTAATGATCACAGGTGGATTATTTTAGAGGGAAAATCTAGTTGGGCTGTTGAAAAATTAATTTATTTGAATATAATCGATTTTTACCTTCTCCATGCGTAGTATAAGGAAAGTATTGTGAAAATTTTGTGGGGTCGGCCTCTATTCAGGCAGATGTGGCGTACAAAAATCTTTCTTTTTATTAAACCAATTATATTTTTCGCTAGACAAAACATTTTATCATTTCTGATTTAGCGTAAAGTTATTCACAATAAAAATCAATATTGATTTCACACTGTAATATCCCTCCTATGTACCATACTCTTATCCATGCATCTAGTGACCACACGTTATTCATAATAGAGAAAAGTCGCTCTACTGCACTCTGCTGGAGTTGATTCTCCGGGTAACGAGAATACATATTCAATAACTTTCGTTAGACTGACAATTGAAATATTCTGTTCGAGAAAATGTCTAAAAATCGGTACAACATACATTGTACAAAATTTCTCATATAAGAATGTGTCGTTTAGTTATCATTATAAAATGGAAATCGTATGAAACGGTTTTTGGAAAATCCGAATTTTGTTAAAGTTGCCTAAAATAAACTAGCCTTATATTCATTCATTGAGAAATACGAACTATGTAGTATTATTGAAGACATAAACTCAAATAACTGTACGAAATTTGATCAAAATCGTTGTAGCTGTTTTTGATAAAATCAAATTGATGTTGAAATTGCGTAGGATAAACTTATTATTGAGCAATGTCAACCATTTCTTCACAGCCTCTGCTAAGTTTGATAAAATGCTGAAGTACGAGATTTCATTCATTTTTGAACTACTTTTAGGCTCCAGAACCCGTTACAATGCGACACCTAAAACGTACGTATATTTCCGTAAAAATCTCGAGGTCGAATTTTTTCGCGATAACAACACTTTCTCAATATACTTCGTATATGAGAAATTAAAAAATTCAATCCATCTCTGAGTTTCGTCCCTTCCTCAAGCCAACTTTTCTTTCTGTCATTATGAAAGATAAATTCCTTTGCTAAACTTCATCGAAAAGATCGTAGAAGTCAATGAAAAGCTATCCGTATCATTTATTGATGGTTTGCGCTGTTTCTTTCCAATCTCGTGCCAATTGAATGTACTATTTACCCAATAAAATCATTCTGCTTCTTCGAAACTGTTCTCCCGCAACGATATGTATGATAAGCTTTTAACATAAAAAGCGTCAAATTCTTTGATTAACGTTTCAGAAATCGCATTCCCAGGTTCGTCGAATTTCAGCCCCTTTTGGGATGTAAGATTTATGCTAGCGTTCTTGCTAATTAATTTTAAAATGTCGTAGTTCACAAGCTAGGTTAATTGCGCTAGCGTTAGTTTTTTCTATGTTCAGTATTACTTTATTAAATAATAATAGTAATTTATTTGTAAAAACATGTTCGTTATCGAAATGCATTGAAATGTACGATTTATTGGTAAAAACATGTTCGAAAATATAAATTGTATCCGTAGTGAAAAAAGTTGTATGCATTTATAACCATACATAATATAAAACTATTTAAATAGGGTAATATAGCTAACATTTCTGGATCTTTCTGGAAGCATTGTTGCTAGGTCTTAACTACGGTTTGCGGTAAGCTTCCTTAGCAACAATCACTGTTAGCGCAGAAGTGTGAGGGTGAGGACGTGTTTTCATAGTACCTAATAAGTAATGGGAAAAGGGAGTTGTATCCCGAAGTTTTTTAGGAGGGTGCTGAAGACGTAAGTAATTTTCTTTCTCTGGGTATAGAAAATAGCTTAAAATAATTGATTGTAAAGTTCTAATGGCGGGCTCTTACGTTTGGGACAAATTACTCTAAAAGTGAGATTAATTAAGTTCGTTACTAATTTTCGTTTGCAAATTTGGTGCCGTTTATCGGTTTTATCGTCCGTGATAAGGATAAAAGAAGGTTAAATGGTATGAGCTTGAAAAATGTTGTTGCTATGACAACATAACATTCATCCTGACATAACTTTTTTCTATTTTACACTATATTTAACATTAGCTGCGTGTGCAAGATTAAAAAATTACGGTATATTTCGTATCGCATCGTAAATAATATTTCCAAACTATTTATTTAAATACCGGACTTAGTTTAAAATAGGTAATATGCATATGCGTATGATACCTCCTTGATATCTGGTTCAAACTAGGGGAATGAAAATGAATTACGATTGCATTTGTGTAACAACAGCGAAACGCTAGGGCGTCATAAGCTTTTATGACGATTTAGTGGGTATTTATCGCGAGTTAATACGGTATTTTTTAAATTATTTTTGTTTTTCGCTGTTATTGTTAATGTTTATTTAATTGTTTTATGCTGTTTAATTCGTTTTTGTGAATTGGTTTATATTACGTTGCATTCATTGTAAAAACTTCGCAATGCAACTTTTTGTTCGAATTTAATAGAAGTTCGAAAGAAATGTAACAAGCGGAATACATTTTCACCTAGAATCGAACCCAGTAACTTTTGCGAAAAAAAGAATGTTAATTCAGCAGAAATGCTTTAAACGCATTTTTGCAACCACCTCCATATGTACCAGACGCATCGTTGGTAAAATGACTACGAAGTAATTGTTCATGAATAATGTTGTAAGTACCAGTGAAAAGGGGTTATATTTATTTTGTATAATATTCGCACTATGCGTGAGGTGACCAGACGCCCCTCTCTAGGCGGGACAGTCCCAATTTTTGACCCTGTCCCGCTTTCTAGAGTCACGAAAGTACTTAGCTATCAATAATCGTCATTTTGTTCCATTTTTTCAGGCTAAGGGATTGCTGCTTGGGGTCCTGCCTCGGCTGCTGCTGCTGTGGATACTGCGGTAACGGTGTGGCAGAGTGCATATACAGGGCAGTGACCCCGAGGAGGAGAGGAGCATTTGATCGAGTAAGTCACTCTATTTATGCCTCGCTCCCTTCCTTCATTTCCCCTCCCCTCTCTCTCTCCCTCCCTGTATTCTCACTTCCTCTTATCCTTTTCTTAACCTACCTCTATTTCCTCTCTCTTCCCTCCATCTTTTGCCTTCCGCCGCCTACCTTCTCACTCTTTCCCTCTCTCTCTCTTCACTCCTTCACTTACTTCCTGCCCCCCTCTCTTCTTCCCCTTTTTCTCTTTTTAATAGTTAGAGAATACTTACAGTTGCACTAATCTGTTATAGCAGGGGTGCCCAATCTTTTTCAAATCATGGGCTACTTTCATCCTTGTAATTGTCTTGCGGGATACTTATTTTTCAGTGTATAAAAACTGATTTTAGGAATGAATTACACTATAAATTTACCGCAAAATATGTATTATACATTATACATCAAATTGGTTATCATGCAGGTTAGTCACTTTTATTATGAAGGAGGTTTTAGCATTCAGGAACACCCAAATTCAATTTGTAAAACATTTATTAATTTTGTGTTTAATATAAATTCAAGTGAATCACATAACACAAAGTGAAAAGCTATTAAAAAGGTCTGAATCACGAAATGTGTTTTGCCAAATAAATTACATTGGTTCCATTTGCGGTGCAACAGTCAAGAGGAGATAACGTTGAAAGGATATATTGACGATCCTTCGGCTGACTTTGTTTTAATGGGTAGATGGCTCCGGGCGCTACTGCTCCCATCGCCTCGCCCGGAACCATAATAACCCTCCCCATTGTCCAGAGATTGCGTTAGTAAATGTCGAGACAGGCAAGTCAGTTTTTACAAACCCAATCTCCGGACAAGAAACTGATTGGCCTGTCTCGACATTTACTAACCAAATCTCCGAGGAACGTGGAGGGTTACTATGGTTCCGGGCGAGGTGAAGGGCACGAGGTAGCGCCCGGTGCTGACTGGGCATTAAAACATAGCGAACCGAAGGCTCGTCTATACATCATAATAAAAGTGACTGGACTTTAGCTTGGAACTCCTTCATAATAAAAGTGACTAAACTTCATGATTACCGACAAATGATTAATTTAATAAAATCTAATCCTGATTTACACTGTACATCTTCAGCTAGTGAATGGTAACTGGGCATGTAACTAGAAGCAGAGAGAAGTAAACAGTGTTCGACTTCTTCATTAGTGAGAGCATTACTGGTTTATGATTTGATTAAGTTCATATTAGAAAATAGAAATCCTTACGCAGGATAATAAGCTTAATGCCTGGATTGAAGCGTGGGCGACACAGACCCTCCTAAAGGGCGACCGGTCGCTCATGGGAGACGTAAAGGGCACCCCTGTGTTATCGTATCAGTTTCATTCATTCATGATGTCACGAGTAGTAACATGGTTTCTTTTTCGTTATTATAGGAAGTAATAAGACGTCAGAGAGCAGGAGGTGGAGACATAGGCCGTGGGCAAGTCGTCCCCCGAGGTGTTGAGGTGAGTCACTCTATCACTCCCTCCCTTCATTTCCCCTCTCTCCCTCTATTCTCTCTGTATTCATTTCTTACCCCAACTCCTCCATCTACGTTGAAAACCGGTTAAAACGAAATTATGGGGACAATCATTTCGTGTTATCCGAATTTCGAGTGAACCGAATTCCATGTTAATAGTTTAAATCGTAAAATTTTCATTTATCAATTATGGAATTAGGCTCGTAGGCAAATCCATGATGCTTATCGATAATAGGGTGTAATACACAGCCGAAGATATTATCGCTATAATGGAAATCCTAACTCAAATGCCATTTCGTGTTATCCGAAGAATATTGCAAATTCACTAAACTGTTATAGTATAATTTTCATTCATTGTGAAAATACTAATTATGTGGTTTCTTTTCCCTAATATAGGAAACATCATCATCACTGGCTTCGAGAGGAGGTGGGGATGGGAGTAGGGAGGAGGTGGAGGAGAGAGTGGAGGGCACTGATCGACCACCGATAAGGCGACGATGGCAGTCTCTTCCTCCCTCTCACTCCTTCCCTACCTCCCTCTTCTTCCCTCTCTATCTTCCCCCCTCTTCCTCTCTGCTTTCTGTTTTCCCCTCTTTACCTTTCTCTCCCTCCCTCTCTTTTTCTCTAAACCTCTCTCTGTCACTGTCTCCCTCTCCCTCTCTCTCTGTCCATCTGTCTGTCTCTCCCTCCCTGTCCCCCTCCCTCTCTCTCTGTCTCCCTCTATCTCACCCCCCATCTCTCTCTCAGCCAGTGACGGGGGCAGTCACGGCCTCCTGTCTGGGACGTGCCGTTCTCGATCAAATTGCAAATCTGCAATCAGTCCTACCTGGTCTTCAGCATCTCCTCATACCAACTTGGGACTGGCTGTTAATGGTGATGGACACAACAGAAGCACAAGTGCATTTTAGTGCCTCCTTCAGCACCACTTCTGGTCCATCACCATAATGGTCGTTGCCAGTCTCAAGCACAGGCTGCCTCAGCTCATAGGGACAGAGCTCGCATTGTTGACTTCTCCACCAAAGGACAGAGACATGAGCCTGAAGGTAAATTTCGGTTTGCTTAATTTTAATTTCCAGTTTATTTTGTTTTTAAATATGTGGCACAAAATGTTAGATTCTATGCTTATTCTTTAAGTTTGACCAAATTCTTTATAAATCGATGGAATTGATGGATCATTGGATTCAAAATCGTTATCTGCATCACCACATTCATTAAAATCATTGAAAACAAAGCTGCAGTTTCTAAAACAATTTTTGATACAGGCTTCTTATACACACAATGGAACGACTGAGAAATGGACATAATTGCATCTAAATCATTGATTTTAACCACCAATTCCGATCCTCACTTACATTGATATACCTATACAGTAGGACCTGATAAACCCGGCAACCTCAGGACCTAGCATTTGCCAGGTGTTTGAAAATGCCGGGTTTTTGAAAATTTATAAAAAATCATTAAGTAATGTACATTTTTGGTAACTGATTATATTATTCAAGTGATGACTAAGAATTAAAAGAGAACCCATTATCAATAAAGAGTATTGCTTATACATGCACTAAAACTAGGAATTATATACGAACCATAAAAAGTAAATAACGAAATACGCATTTACGTTATTTTCATCACACATCATTCTGAGAATTTTTTTTAAACAGATCAGGCAAACTGACTTGCTTCATGCATTTTGATTTTTCCTTCATAAGTTTATCTTGTATTCGATAGAAACACGTATTCTCTTGAAAATCAATAAAAGAGCGTTGTCCTAAAGCAGATATGGTATCTGTGACGTAATGTCTTCATCATCGTCACTTTCATTTTCTTCATCTTTTTCATGCTCATGTTTCAAAACCATGTCCACTATTTCACATCAGCTGAAGTACGACAGGCACAACATTGTCGATATCAACCGAGTTTTCAATGTCATCTTCTACCACTTATTTTGCTATGGTGAAAATTTTTTGCTTGTTGTATAAGCATTAGGCGTGAAACCATTTTGCAGGAACCTACCCCTAGGTTAATAATGTAAACATAAGGCATAAACATATCTTTGGATTGGGTATCCGTGATGTTTTTGCAGAACACATCCCTCACAGATACTGGGGGAGTAGCGTATTACTGCAACACACTTGTGCCTACATTTATACTCGCAGAAGACAAGAATTGTATGATTTATAAGCTGAGCCAAATGTTTAGGGTTTAAATGCATGGTTTAGACTGCCATTGGTGCATCTTCGAATCACGATGGACATTTTGACGATTATGATGACATTATCTTATAAATATTTTAGTGTGTGTATGTATGTTCTTTACACGTTTTTACACCGTTGTATCTATCGAATTCAAAATTTTCATGGGTCATCCTATGGTCCAAAGGGAGAACTTGGGCTAGGTTTGCAGACCGTGGGGTCTCTTATAACCCATGGGGCCAACAAAATACTATTTCCATAAGAATGCATGGGAAATGTTGTGGAGAAACCCCAAAATGCCATGCAGCCCTTCACTGATGTGGATATAAATATACCTAAATATTAAATTACGATCACGGGAAATGGCTTATTTTATGCACTAAAGACTGAATATTTTAATTCTGTTCATGTTTTGTCATATTACATGCTAAATCACTCAAAATTTTTCTTTAAGCACACAATTTATCGGTTTTTTCCAGGCAGCAACAAAGCTAAATGTCTTAATTTTTGACATCTTCAAATGGAGATGGCCACCTAAAGATTAATGCAAGGAAAATCCACGCTGTGGTGCGCCGTAGAGGAAGAATAGCTAATGCCAAGATAAAGGGTACAAATGGATTCATGCCTAAATATAGTTTATGAATACCTTTACAGTGAGTCAAATGATTTTTTAAGGAATATTAGAACATTGTTATGTTTTACCATTAGCCTTGAAAGATTTAACGCTACATAATAACATTTGTTTGGTAACCAAGATGTTGTTTATTGTTTACTTTTGGCTAATAGTAGTGACATAATCCACATAATTTTATTGCTGCCTTAAAGGCTTCGGTGCATCTATTCATATGTATATTAAGTAAGACGTTAATGCGTAATTATTTTAATGGTAAAACTTTCCAATACAATACATAAAGCAGTAAAGGTTAATGTAAGCATCGCTTGCGTAATTAAGGAATGGGGAATGTTTGCCCTGAGCAATAAAAATTGTTTGTTACTGAAAAGAAAACTTTCCCGAGCGAAGCTGGGCCTTTCAGCTAGTATTTTTATAATATTGAAACTGGTGATGCTCCTTTAACATAAGAGTGGAGACTAGCGAGAAGGAGATTTCTGCTACAATCGCAATAAAGTGCTCAATCAAATATATTGTATCATGCGGATAAGAGGGAGAAGATGCTTAACTTGGGTGGATCTTGTTTGAGGAAGGGGGAGTGAAGAGGCTGACTTTTTAAAAATCCTAGATGTCAATATATTCTGGCACGAATTAATTTCTTTCCCTCCAAACTGGGCCAAAAATAGGTGTGTGCATGGTACATGAGGACATGGGTTACACGAGTAAATATGGTATTAACGATTGTAACACAACATTGCTTCTTCTTACCCCAACAAAATCTGCGCTCATTTACATCTCTGTGTTGACTTTAGTAGTTGCAATCCTAAAAAAAGATGTCAAGTTTGTTTATACTTCATTAATCTTATTCCTAGTGCATTTTGTATGAATCATTATTTTATGCATCTCCTAGAGAGAGAGACGTTTTGCAGAGAGTCACTTTTAGTTTAGTTGAACGCAAGGTTTTGTTAAACCTTTTAATTTTGTTGGTGTTCCAGAATTATTCTGAACACTATGTTATCTATGGAAGAATTTTGAATGAGTGGTTGTTTGTCAGTATTTTATGATTGTCATGCTATATATTATGTATAAGGTAGATTAAATGAAGAATAGCTGATAATATTATTTATTTGTTGACCATTTTCAAAGTTCTTATTTGAATGTTGTATTTAATAAATAGTGATATATATTCATATGAATGTGATTTCTAATATTATTTCTTTTGCATTAACTTTTTATCTTAATACTTATCATTGAAACTGATCATGTTCATATAGATGAAATTTATAGAAATCGTTCCATCACATCTAATTTTATAATTCCCATTCATCACATCACTTAAATTAAATCTTCATGTTTTCAACAATGATTAGGCGAATTTGTATTTTGTGTTTAATAATTGGTAGATAAGCTGTAAAAAAATGTGCATGGATATCTTTCTTTCAATACAAACAATATCTCGGTATATTATTCTCTATGCATTTCATTTATATAAGTCATTGATTTTTAGAATTCAGGTTGGCACTATGACATCAGAGGAAACTATGACATTTCCTTCTACCTGGCCGAGTTTTTTATTGCAATATCTGGTGTGATACTAGTGATCTTGCCATTGATCGAGCAAATTGGAGGTACAAAGTTGGGTCGCTGTGCATCGAGCAGTGGAGGAGATGAAGGTGATGGTGATGAAGAGGGTATCCTAAAAGATTTGAGGCTGTGTCAGCATTTCCCATGTGATATAGGTGAGAATGGAAGAAAAGCAGATGTGAAACAAAACAGACCGTGATTACATAAAGCCTTCGAGTGTTTAATGCTGGAGAAATTGTTCCTTGTATTATGCCCTACAGCTTAATGGTTTATTCACCGTAACTAAATGAATGATATATAATGCGAAAGAAAGAAATATATCATTAAATTGTTTAGATTGTGATGGTATTCCTTGCTGAGTATCCAAAATTTTTTTCATGCTCTCTTTCAAGTGCATTTGAGTGGATTATTGGTCTTGAATCCAAGTCACTGCTTTTTTCATATTAAAATTGTTCAAGTGATAGCCCACGTATTGCATGATTATAATCAGAGCTTTTAGGTGAGATTTTTGCATTTTTCTTAATTAACCATGGAGTAATAATATAAAGAGAAAGGATAAAGAAGGGGGAAGCCCTTTGTCTTTGCAAAGATTGTTGAGAATTTTCCCAAAGAAAAGAAGCAGCATTAATTAAAATCGATCAAGTGCAAACATAATCACATCTAATACTTCTCCAATTATTCCATGATTAGTGAGCATTTCCTTCTTGTTTTATTATTTATGAATAAAGGCAATACATATTTATGCCATTATTTAGACAAATTCACGTTAAAAATTATTATGTGAACCTAAAATGAATAAAAATAATGCAAAGACCATGAAATAACAAGATGAAAAAGATAAATAGGTTAAACGGAAGAAACATAATGAATTAAAATCCATTCTAAAGTCACATTAAAAAAAGAATAAAGAGGAGAATCTAAATCGGCAGGGAAAAAAATCGGCACTTGGTGGAATCGAAGCTGCGACATCATCACCGAAAACGAATTGTTTAGCAGATAGCCAAGACTGTGCAAGAGCAATCGTGCGGTAGCAGTGGACTTCCATCGTACAGCCGACTCATCACAGTACAGCGTTGACAAATCGCATAAACTTTAATTACATTTTTCTCGGTAATAATGAGGTTTTATGAAATTTTTACAAAGAATATTTTGGTCTTAGAAATTGGCTAGGAATCACGTACTGAGATTCGTGGGCGCGAACTCTGGGACACCCTTTGTATATATATATATCATCATAGGTAGTCTGTCCGTTGACAGGTCCGTGATTATTCTCGGTTAAACTTGGTTCTCCATATACTCCTTTTTTCCGCAGTTTTCTTCTTGTCTTGATAGCTTTCTTTCCCTTTCAAATCGTCTACTAGCTGAAACCTTTTCCTACCTCTTTCTCTTTTTCCATCCGGTTTTCCTTCTAGCATTTCTTTAATCATGCACTCTCTCCTCTGTATAATCGTTCGCTTCTCTCCTATTCTTCTTAGTACTTCCTCATTTTTCACCCTATCTGTCCATTTTATCTTCAGCATTCTTCTCCATGTCCACATTTCGAAGCTTTCCAAGTATTTAATATCATTTTTCCTGGCTGTGTAATCTGATGAATAATTTCATGGCTAAGTGTAATCTGTATCTTTTAAGCATTTAAATTGAATTCCACTTACCTATTGTATTTTATTCTGCATCAGAAATATCTTCCCAGTTGCTAATAACAGCTCTGCTAACTTCATCCCAGGCACTTATCTTCCTGTTCCTGTCTTTGTACTCCACTCATGAAAAATCGTACAGTCATGGACTTTTCTCCACTTCAGTAACCTGGTGCTCGCTGTTTACAAATTGCATCTCCTCTGCACGAGAACCAACGAGAACTGAAAACACGACAGTGGCGGCATCCTAGAAACGCACGTATGGCCACGTATATGCATTAAAAATTTGGATGTGACATGCACCCTGACCCATTGGCTCTGCGGATGACCTTGGCAACGCATACTCGCTAGACGGCCACACGAAAAAAAACGTTCATGTGGCCAGGTACATTAGAACACCGGTGTACTATTCCTTGCGCCTTTTATGCGTTCGTTCCCATAGCGCAAAAAAAAACGTCCGTGTGGCCGTAGCCTATGTGAGGGCAACAGTGAATTAGATAGTTGCAATAGTGATGAAGAAATTCTTCTTGAAGATAACGCAAGTGTAATGAAGAAAGAGACAAGTGTCTGACAATTGGGAGGATGTGGCAGCTTTGTATCAAGCATTTTGTTTTGGTTGAATGTAATCGTTTTATCTTTTTTGTTAATGATTTTTTGTATATTTTGTATATACTGCTTCATATTTGCCCCATTGGAGGTATTAAAACCTGATCTGTGAAAGATTTTCTGTACCAATAGGCAAACATAATTTTTAAAGCTGTCATTTGATAATTTTAAAATTATACTTTCAGATACCTTTTATATAAATTCTGAGGGATATATTGTATATAATTTTTCTGATCGTGAATGAACTCAACCATTTTGGTTTGAAATATTTATTCCAATAAAGTTATTTTTGCTAAGAGGATTTTGTTAGCATTTCATATTCGTCATAGTTTAATCTTGAAATTAAAAATTCTTCCTTTATGTCATCTATTTTAGGCATGTTTGTGATCATTCTATGATCTGCTCACTGAAGATTACTACAGTAAAACCCCCAATTTCGCGGCTACCAAATTCGCGTGCTTTGCGGTTTTGGGCTACTGCTGTCATCTTTGAAGTGAAGAGAAAAAGCACTAAACAAATGAATTTCCCCGTCCGCGAGGTTTTGTGACCCTGTACCGCGAAAATGTCTCCACTTAGGAAAGCAAGTGATAATACATAAAGCTGTAGCAGAAAGACGATGGTGACTTTAACCTGTTGAGTGGGTATGGCGTATATATTCGAAATGGCCTGTCGTAATCTTTATGCCATATATATCCGTCATGCCGTTTTTCGGGCCTTCCGCTACGGCAGGGATGCACAATCAGCGCTCCCAGAGCGCGAGCGCTCCAAGCGAGCCCGCGGGTGCACGGCAGAGCATATATTGTGGTGATAGCGGGGGAGGGGAAGCTTCCCCTCTCCCTGCACTCTCCTCACTCTCTCCTATTATTATTGTCCTTTTCTAGTCTTATGACGCAGCGAGTAGCCTATTAGAGCGTTTTCTCCCTCCACCACCACTTTAAGCTTTCGTGAGGCGCAAATATGAAGTACACCTTTGCCAAGTTGCCAGCGATCCGCTCTTATTAGTAGCATGGGAAGAAAGCGTAAACGTGGCAATAGTGGGCAGGCAATATGCGATAAACTGTACGGCTACGGCAGATTTAAATGCCATATTGCATTTGTCCAATACTACTTTTAGCCTACTTTTTCATCATTTATTGTTGGCCAAATAATGGAGAGCCGTGAACCTAAACCCCATTATCTCATATGGCCTTGCTTCTATTTTTGCAGATTCCAAATTCTCGGTGTTTTCGGGAACGTAACCCCCACGGATTTGGGGGTTCTACTGTATGCATTTTTTTTGCGAAATGCGAAAATGAGATAGAAAGTTAGATATTTGTCAAAATAGTTCATTTTTCTAATGAAACCCATAGGAAAGTCTTTGAAATTTTGATTTACAAAATAATTATGCATTTAAGTTCATACTTGCATTTCTTGTAATAAATACATATATATATATCTGCTGCCAGCGCCTTCTTTAACATCAGGAATGCCTAGTGTTCATCCTCACCAAACGTAACAGTCCGACCGTTCCTTAAGATATCACTAAGAGGCTTGGCGATCCCTGCATAGCCCTCAATATACTTCCTAATATAACCAGCTGGCCATAAAAAACTCCGTAACTTCCTCTCCGTCCTTGGCTGCGGAAAGTTGATCAAGTCAGCAATCTTATCAGACAAAGGCCGAACGGGACCGTTCTCCATGAAGTGTCTAACCACCACCTTGTTTAGCGGCTTATAGTTGATGCTGACCCTTCTTTCTTTCTGGAAACCACCACCACGTAGCTCTATTGCGGCCATACCTGCATCTCGATTCTACTCAAGTGAACTGAGGCATGTTCAAGCAGCTCATCGCCAAACAGAGCCCTAGCAAAGGGGATAATTGCAGACAGCATCACTCGGCATGTCAAAGGATATGGGATTCCATCGATCACCGTCGTCGTATTAAGTCACCCCAGCATCTTGATGACTTCTCCACCAGTGGCTTCCAATGTCTCCTCATGTCTCTCTAGGTCCACTGCACCCAGCTCTTTGCAGAGGCCTTGGGCGATAACATTGTTGTCACTCCCACTATCCATCAAACAATCAATGCCTGATGGGGTTTTTCCGATATTGTCTGAAAACCACAATATTTTATTGTATTTATTAAAGAAAGCAGGTATTATTGTCCTGACTGAGAAGTGTATAACTCCCTGTTTCAATGTTTGTCATACACCACAAAACACAATTTTGCAGTGTGAAGTCTACTAGTATATAATGGCTTTTTTTGATTGTGTAAATAAATTTATTTCAAAAATTCCTTTTGCTTATTCAAATGCTTCTTTTGAGGTCCACTGAGTACATTTCCACTATTTTCTTTTTGGCTGTGGGGGGCGTTTGTGTGCAAAAAAACACTGGGCACTATAAATAAACAATTAATACTGAAATAAGTACAGAACTTGATATTTAAGACCTTTATAAGTACTTCATGGTCTGAAAAGTTTTTGGCTTAAAATCGTCATATGGAAGTGTAGGTTTATTTTTGTCGTTTGACCTTTTTCTCCTTTACAACATTATTTATTTCAATGAGTTGATGGTGCACCGCCACATGTAAAAGCATAGAGCTCGTTGCCGTGGTACGATTTCCATTGTTTTAATTCTGAAAAATTCCAACTCTTCTGATAAAAATTAAAATTTTATCCTAAATATACACTTATTTTAATTTGTCTCAAAAATAAGAAATTACAAACATTTTACTTTCTGATAGTTCAAGTCCCGAGTTTGAATCTTGACAGGAGATAATTTAAAAAAAATCAAATATATAAACCTCTGTACGTTATTTACGTGCTTTTCTTATTGGGCAATAATAAAGGGGAAAAAACATCCCATAAAATTTGGAACATCAACAATTTTGTATTTTTTCTATTGGTTTTGACCAAAAATCTTTAATTGTGCCAAATTTCTAGTCTGTGTCCCATCTATAAGTTCCTTATGATTCTTATCGTATGTAAGAAGCGCTTATATATTATAGATAGTGTCTTTCATTTTTGACCATTAACAATAATTCAAATCCTTGTGAAATTTCACGTGCCTTCAGCTTCTATAAGAACAGAAGTGGAATAGGGAACGAATGACTTTGATGCTACCTGTGAGGTGAGCCTAGCCTTTTTAAACTAAAAAAATACATTGGGTAGAGTTCTTGGGGGAAGGCCAAAAAGCACTCAAATTATTAACGCATAATGGAGGGATGTTGTAATAATTGTATTATTGCATAGTTTTTGTTAGTGCAACACTTAAAAATTATGAGGAATTTTAGTGAAATACTTATAAACGGTTTAAATAAATTTCGAACAGTAATGATCACAGGTGGATTATTTTAGAGGGAAAATCTAGTTGGGCTGTTGAAAAATTTATTTATTTGAATATAATCGATTTTTACCTTCTCCATGCGTAGTATAAGGAAAGTATTGTGAAAATTTTGTGGGGTCGGCCTCTATTCAGGCAGATGTGGCGTACAAAAATCTTTCTTTTTATTAAACCAATTATATTTTTCGCTAGACAAAACATTTTATCATTTCTGATTTAGCGTAAAGTTATTCACAATAAAAATCAATATTGATTTCACACTGTAATATCCCTCCTATGTACCATACTCTTATCCATGCATCTAGTGACCACACGTTATTCATAATAGAGAAAAGTCGCTCTACTGCACTCTGCTGGAGTTGATTCTCCGGGTAACGAGAATACATATTCAATAACTTTCGTTAGACTGACAATTGAAATATTCTGTTCGAGAAAATGTCTAACAATCGGTACAACATACATTGTACAAAATTTCTCATATAAGAATGTGTCGTTTAGTTATCATTATAAAATGGAAATCGTATGAAACGGTTTTTGGAAAATCCGAATTTTGTTAAAGTTGCCTAAAATAAACTAGCCTTATATTCATTCATTGAGAAATACGAACTATGTAGTATTATTGAAGACATAAACTCAAATAACTGTACGAAATTTGATCAAAATCGTTGTAGCTGTTTTTGATAAAATCAAATTGATGTTGAAATTGCGTAGGATAAACTTATTATTGAGCAATGTCAACCATTTCTTCACAGCCTCTGCTAAGTTTGATAAAATGCTGAAGTACGAGATTTCATTCATTTTTGAACTACTTTTAGGCTCCAGAACCCGTTACAATGCGACACCTAAAACGTACGTATATTTCCGTAAAAATCTCGAGGTCGAATTTTTTCGCGATAACAACACTTTCTCAATATACTTCGTATATGAGAAATTAAAAAATTCAATCCATCTCTGAGTTTCGTCCCTTCCTCAAGCCAACTTTTCTTTCTGTCATTATGAAAGATAAATTCCTTTGCTAAACTTCATCGAAAAGATCGTAGAAGTCAATGAAAAGCTATCCGTATCATTTATTGATGGTTTGCGCTGTTTCTTTCCAATCTCGTGCCAATTGAATGTACTATTTACCCAATAAAATCATTCTGCTTCTTCGAAACTGTTCTCCCGCAACGATATGTATGATAAGCTTTTAACATAAAAAGCGTCAAATTCTTTGATTAACGTTTCAGAAATCGCATTCCCAGGTTCGTCGAATTTCAGCCCCTTTTGGGATGTAAGATTTATGCTAGCGTTCTTGCTAATTAATTTTAAAATGTCGTAGTTCACAAGCTAGGTTAATTGCGCTAGCGTTAGTTTTTTCTATGTTCAGTATTACTTTATTAAATAATAATAGTAATTTATTTGTAAAAACATGTTCGTTATCGAAATGCATTGAAATGTACGATTTATTGGTAAAAACATGTTCGAAAATATAAATTGTATCCGTAGTGAAAAAAGTTGTATGCATTTATAACCATACATAATATAAAACTATTTAAATAGGGTAATATAGCTAACATTTCTGGATCTTTCTGGAAGCATTGTTGCTAGGTCTTAACTACGGTTTGCGGTAAGCTTCCTTAGCAACAATCACTGTTAGCGCAGAAGTGTGAGGGTGAGGACGTGTTTTCATAGTACCTAATAAGTAATGGGAAAAGGGAGTTGTATCCCGAAGTTTTTTAGGAGGGTGCTGAAGACGTAAGTAATTTTCTTTCTCTGGGTATAGAAAATAGCTTAAAATAATTGATTGTAAAGTTCTAATGGCGGGCTCTTACGTTTGGGACAAATTACTCTAAAAGTGAGATTAATTAAGTTCGTTACTAATTTTCGTTTGCAAATTTGGTGCCGTTTATCGGTTTTATCGTCCGTGATAAGGATAAAAGAAGGTTAAATGGTATGAGCTTGAAAAATGTTGTTGCTATGACAACATAACATTCATCCTGACATAACTTTTTTCTATTTTACACTATATTTAACATTAGCTGCGTGTGCAAGATTAAAAAATTACGGTATATTTCGTATCGCATCGTAAATAATATTTCCAAACTATTTATTTAAATACCGGACTTAGTTTAAAATAGGTAATATGCATATGCGTATGATACCTCCTTGATATCTGGTTCAAACTAGGGGAATGAAAATGAATTACGATTGCATTTGTGTAACAACAGCGAAACGCTAGGGCGTCATAAGCTTTTATGACGATTTAGTGGGTATTTATCGCGAGTTAATACGGTATTTTTTAAATTATTTTTGTTTTTCGCTGTTATTGTTAATGTTTATTTAATTGTTTTATGCTATTTAATTCGTTTTTGTGAATTGGTTTATATTACGTTGCATTCATTGTAAAAACTTCGCAATGCAACTTTTTGTTCGAATTTAATAGAAGTTCGAAAGAAATGTAACAAGCGGAATACATTTTCACCTAGAATCGAACCCAGTAACTTTTGCGAAAAAAAGAATGTTAATTCAGCAGAAATGCTTTAAACGCATTTTTGCAACCACCTCCATATGTACCAGACGCATCGTTGGTAAAATGACTACGAAGTAATTGTTCATGAATAATGTTGTAAGTACCAGTGAAAAGGGTTATATTTATTTTGTATAATATTCGCACTATGCGTGAGGTGACCAGACGCCCCTCTCTAGGCGGGACAGTCCCAATTTTTGACCCTGTCCCGCTTTCTAGAGTCACGAAAGTACTTAGCTATCAATAATCGTCATTTTGTTCAATTTTTTCAGGCTAAGGGATTGCTGCTTGGGGTCCTGCCTCGGCTGCTGCTGCTGTGGATACTGCAGTAACGGTGTGGCAGAGTGCATATACAGGGCAGTGACCCCGAGGAGGAGAGGAGCATTTGATCGAGTAAGTCACTCTATTTATGCCTCGCTCCCTTCCTTCATTTCCCCTCCCCTCTCTCTCCCTCCCTGTATTCTCACTTCCTCTTATCCTTTTCTTAACCTACCTCTATTTCCTCTCTCTTCCCTCCATCTTTTGCCTTCTGCCGCCTACCTTCTCACTCTTTCCCTCTCTCTCTCTTCACTCCTTCACTTACTTCCTGCCCCCCTCTCTTCTTCCCCTTTTTCTCTTTTTAATAGTTAGAGAATACTTACAGTTGCACTAATCTGTTATAGCAGGGGTGCCCAATCTTTTTCAAATCATGGGCTACTTTCATCCTGGTAATTGTCTTGCGGGATACTTATTTTTCAGTGTATAAAAACTGATTTTAGGAATGAATTACACTATAAATTTACCGCAAAATATGTATTATACATTATACATCAAATTGGTTATCATGCAGGTTAGTCACTTTTATTATGAAGGAGGTTTTAGCATTCAGGAACACCCAAATTCAATTTGTAAAACATTTATTAATTTTGTGTTTAATATAAATTCAAGTGAATCACATAACACAAAGTGAAAAGCTATTAAAAAGGTCTGAATCACGAAATGTGTTTTGCCAAATAAATTACATTGGTTCCATTTGCGGTGCAACAGTCAAGAGGAGATAACGTTGAAAGGATATATTGACGATCCTTCGGCTGACTTTGTTTTAATGGGTAGATGGCTCCGGGCGCTACTGCTCCCATCGCCTCGCCCGGAACCATAATAACCCTCCCCATTGTCCAGAGATTGCGTTAGTAAATGTCGAGACAGGCAAGTCAGTTTTTACAAACCCAATCTCCGGACAAGAAACTGATTGGCCTGTCTCGACATTTACTAACCCAATCTCCGAACAACGTGGAGGGTTACTATGGTTCCAGGCGAGGTGAAGGGCACAAGGTAGCGCCCGGTGCTGACTAGGCATTAAAACATAGCGAACCGAAGGCTCGTCTATACATCATAATAAAAGTGACTGGACTTTAGCTTGGAACACCTTCATAATAAAAGTGACTAAACTTCATGATTACCGACAAATGATTAATTTAATAAAATCTAATCCTGATTTACACTGTACATCTTCAGCTAGTGAATGGTAACTGGGCATGTAACTAGAAGCAGAGAGAAGTAAACAGTGTTCGACTTCTTCATTAGTGAGAGCATTACTGGTTTATGATTTGATTAAGTTCATATTAGAAAATAGAAATCCTTACGCAGGATAATAAGCTTAATGCCTGGATTGAAGCGTGGGCGACACAGACCCTCCTAAAGGGCGACCGGTCGCTCATGGGAGACGTAAAGGGCACCCCTGTGTTATCGTATCAGTTTCATTCATTCATGATGTCACGAGTAGTAACATGGTTTCTTTTTCGTTATTATAGGAAGTAATAAGACGTCAGAGAGCAGGAGGTGGAGACATAGGCCGTGGGCAAGTCGTCCCCCGAGGTGTTGAGGTGAGTCACTCTATCACTCCCTCCCTTCATTTCCCCTCTCTCCCTCTATTCTCTCTGTATTCATTTCTTACCCCAACTCCTCCATCTACGTTGAAAACCGGTTAACACGAAATTATGGGGACAATCATTTCGTGTTATCCGAATTTCGAGTGAACCGAATTCCATGTTAATAGTTTAAATCGTAAAATTTTCATTTATCAATTATGGAATTAGGCTCGTAGGCAAATCCATGATGCTTATCGATAATAGGGTGTAATACACAGCCGAAGATATTATCGCTATAATGGAAATCCTAACTCAAATGCCATTTCGTGTTATCCGAAGAATATTGCAAATTCACTAAACTGTTATAGTATAATTTTCATTCATTGTGAAAATACTAATTATGTGGTTTCTTTTCCCTAATATAGGAAACATCATCATCACTGGCTTCGAGAGGAGGTGGGGATGGGAGTAGGGAGGAGGTGGAGGAGAGAGTGGAGGGCACTGATCGACCACCGATAAGGCGACGATGGCAGTCTCTTCCTCCCTCTCACTCCTTCCCTACCTCCCTCTTCTTCCCTCTCTATCTTCCCCCCTCTTCCTCTCTGCTTTCTGTTTTCCCCTCTTTACCTTTCTCTCCCTCCCTCTCTTTTTCTCTAAACCTCTCTCTGTCACTGTCTCCCTCTCCCTCTCTCTCTGTCCATCTGTCTGTCTCTCCCTCCCTGTCCCCCTCCCTCTCTCTCTGTCTCCCTCTATCTCACCCCCCATCTCTCTCTCAGCCAGTGACGGGGGCAGTCACGGCCTCCTGTCTGGGACGTGCCGTTCTCGATCAAATTGCAAATCTGCAAGCCGTCCTACCTGGTCTTCAGCATCTCCTCATACCAACTTGGGACTGGCTGTTAATGGTGATGGACACAACAGAAGCACAAGTGCATTTTAGTGCCTCCTTCAGCACCACTTCTGGTCCATCACCATAATGGTCGTTGCCAGTCTCAAGCACAGGCTGCCTCAGCTCATAGGGACAGAGCTCGCATTGTTGACTTCTCCACCAAAGGACAGAGACATGAGCCTGAAGGTAAATTTCGGTTTGCTTAATTTTAATTTCCAGTTTATTTTGTTTTTAAATATGTGGCACAAAATGTTAGATTCTATGCTTATTCTTTAAGTTTGACCAAATTCTTTATAAATCGATGGAATTGATGGATCATTGGATTCAAAATCGTTATCTGCATCACCACATTCATTAAAATCATTGAAAACAAAGCTGCAGTTTCTAAAACAATTTTTGATACAGGCTTCTTATACACACAATGGAACGACTGAGAAATGGACATAATTGCATCTAAATCATTGATTTTAACCACCAATTCCGATCCTCACTTACATTGATATACCTATACAGTAGGACCTGATAAACCCGGCAACCTCAGGACCTAGCATTTGCCAGGTGTTTGAAAATGCCGGGTTTTTGAAAATTTATAAAAAATCATTAAGTAATGTACATTTTTGGTAACTGATTATATTATTCAAGTGATGACTAAGAATTAAAAGAGAACCCATTATCAATAAAGAGTATTGCTTATACATGCACTAAAACGAGGAATTATATACGAACCATAAAAAGTAAATAACGAAATACGCATTTACGTTATTTTCATCACACATCATTCTGAGAATTTTTTTTAAACAGATCAGGCAAACTGACTTGCTTCATGCATTTTGATTTTTCCTTCATAAGTTTATCTTGTATTCGATAGAAACACGTATTCTCTTGAAAATCAATAAAAGAGCGTTGTCCTAAAGCAGATATGGTATCTGTGACGTAATGTCTTCATCATCGTCACTTTCATTTTCTTCATCTTTTTCATGCTCATGTTTCAAAACCATGTCCACTATTTCACATCAGCTGAAGTACGACAGGCACAACATTGTCGATATCAACCGAGTTTTCAATGTCATCTTCTACCACTTATTTTGCTATGGTGAAAATTTTTTGCTTGTTGTATAAGCATTAGGCGTGAAACCATTTTGCAGGAACCTACCCCTAGGTTAATAATGTAAACATAAGGCATAAACATATCTTTGGATTGGGTATCCGTGATGTTTTTGCAGAACACATCCCTCACAGATACTGGGGGAGTAGCGTATTACTGCAACACACTTGTGCCTACATTTATACTCGCAGAAGACAAGAATTGTATGATTTATAAGCTGAGCCAAATGTTTAGGGTTTAAATGCATGGTTTAGACTGCCATTGGTGCATCTTCGAATCACGATGGACATTTTGACGATTATGATGACATTATCTTATAAATATTTTAGTGTGTGTATGTATGTTCTTTACACGTTTTTACACCGTTGTATCTATCGAATTCAAAATTTTCATGGGTCATCCTATGGTCCAAAGGGAGAACTTGGGCTAGGTTTGCAGACCGTGGGGTCTCTTATAACCCATGGGGCCAACAAAATACTATTTCCATAAGAATGCATGGGAAATGTTGTGGAGAAACCCCAAAATGCCATGCAGCCCTTCACTGATGTGGATATAAATATACCTAAATATTAAATTACGATCACGGGAAATGGCTTATTTTATGCACTAAAGACTGAATATTTTAATTCTGTTCATGTTTTGTCATATTACATGCTAAATCACTCAAAATTTTTCTTTAAGCACACAATTTATCGGTTTTTTCCAGGCAGCAACAAAGCTAAATGTCTTAATTTTTGACATCTTCAAATGGAGATGGCCACCTAAAGATTAATGCAAGGAAAATCCACGCTGTGGTGCGCCGTAGAGGAAGAATAGCTAATGCCAAGATAAAGGGTACAAATGGATTCATGCCTAAATATAGTTTATGAATACCTTTACAGTGAGTCAAATGATTTTTTAAGGAATATTAGAACATTGTTATGTTTTACCATTAGCCTTGAAAGATTTAACGCTACATAATTACATTTGTTTGGTAACCAAGATGTTGTTTATTGTTTACTTTTGGCTAATAGTAGTGACATAATCCACATAATTTTATTGCTGCCTTAAAGGCTTCGGTGCATCTATTCATATGTATATTAAGTAAGACGTTAATGCGTAATTATTTTAATGGTAAAACTTTCCAATACAATACATAAAGCAGTAAAGGTTAATGTAAGCATCGCTTGCGTAATTAAGGAATGGGGAATGTTTGCCCTGAGCAATAAAAATTGTTTGTTACTGAAAAGAAAACTTTCCCGAGCGAAGCTGGGCCTTTCAGCTAGTATTTTTATAATATTGAAACTGGTGATGCTCCTTTAACATAAGAGTGGAGACTAGCGAGAAGGAGATTTCTGCTACAATCGCAATAAAGTGCTCAATCAAATATATTGTATCATGCGGATAAGAGGGAGAAGATGCTTAACTTGGGTGGATCTTGTTTGAGGAAGGGGGAGTGAAGAGGCTGACTTTTTAAAAATCCTAGATGTCAATATATTCTGGCACGAATTAATTTCTTTCCCTCCAAACTGGGCCAAAAATAGGTGTGTGCATGGTACATGAGGACATGGGTTACACGAGTAAATATGGTATTAACGATTGTAACACAACATTGCTTCTTCTTACCCCAACAAAATCTGCGCTCATTTACATCTCTGTGTTGACTTTAGTAGTTGCAATCCTAAAAAAAGATGTCAAGTTTGTTTATACTTCATTAATCTTATTCCTAGTGCATTTTGTATGAATCATTATTTTATGCATCTCCTAGAGAGAGAGACGTTTTGCAGAGAGTCACTTTTAGTTTAGTTGAACGCAAGGTTTTGTTAAACCTTTTAATTTTGTTGGTGTTCCAGAATTATTCTGAACACTATGTTATCTATGGAAGAATTTTGAATGAGTGGTTGTTTGTCAGTTTTTTATGATTGTCATGCTATATATTATGTATAAGGTAGATTAAATGAAGAATAGCTGATAATATTATTTATTTGTTGACCATTTTCAAAGTTCTTATTTGAATGTTGTATTTAATAAATAGTGATATATATTCATATGAATGTGATTTCTAATATTATTTCTTTTGCATTAACTTTTTATCTTAATACTTATCATTGAAACTGATCATGTTCATATAAATGAAATTTATAGAAATCGTTCCATCACATCTAATTTTATAATTCCCATTCATCATATCACTTAAATTAAATCTTCATGTTTTCAACAATGATTAGGCGAATTTGTATTTTGTGTTTAATAATTGGTAGATAAGCTGTAAAAAAATGTGCATGGATATCTTTCTTTCAATACAAACAATATCTCGGTATATTATTCTCTATGCATTTCATTTATATAAGTCATTGATTTTTAGAATTCAGGTTGGCACTATGACATCAGAGGAAACTATGACATTTCCTTCTACCTGGCCGAGTTTTTTATTGCAATATCTGGTGTGATACTAGTGATCTTGCCATTGATCGAGCAAATTGGAGGTACAAAGTTGGGTCGCTGTGCATCGAGCAGTGGAGGAGATGAAGGTGATGGTGATGAAGAGGGTATCCTAAAAGATTTGAGGCTGTGTCAGCGTTTCCCATGTGATATAGGTGAGAATGGAAGAAAAGCAGATGTGAAACAAAACAGACCGTGATTACATAAAGCCTTCGAGTGTTTAATGCTGGAGAAATTGTTCCTTGTATTATGCCCTACAGCTTAATGGTTTATTCACCGTAACTAAATGAATGATATATAATGCGAAAGAAAGAAATATATCATTAAATTGTTTAGATTGTGATGGTATTCCTTGCTGAGTATCCAAAATTTTTTTCATGCTCTCTTTCAAGTGCATTTGAGTGGATTATTGGTCTTGAATCCAAGTCACTGCTTTTTTCATATTAAAATTGTTCAAGTGATAGCCCACGTATTGCATGATTATAATCAGAGCTTTTAGGTGAGATTTTTGCATTTTTCTTAATTAACCATGGAGTAATAATATAAAGAGAAAGGATAAAGGAGGGGGAAGCCCTTTGTCTTTGCAAAGATTGTTGAGAATTTTCCCAAAGAAAAGGAGCAGCATTAATTAAAATCGATCAAGTGCAAACATAATCACATCTAATACTTCTCCAATTATTCCATGATTAGTGAGCATTTCCTTCTTGTTTTATTATTTATGAATAAAGGCAATACATATTTATGCCATTATTTAGACAAATTCACATTAAAAATTATTATGTGAACCTAAAATGAATAAAAATAATGCAAAGACCATGAAATAACAAGATGAAAAAGATAAATAGGTTAAACGGAAGAAACATAATGAATTAAAATCCATTCTAAAGTCACATTAAAAAAAGAATAAAGAGGAGAATCTAAATCGGCAGGGAAAAAAATCGGCACTTGGTGGAATCGAAGCTGCGACATCATCACCGAAAACGAATTGTTTAGCAGATAGCCAAGACTGTGCAAGAGCAATCGTGCGGTAGCAGTGGACTTCCATCGTACAGCCGACTCATCACAGTACAGCGTTGACAAATCGCATAAACTTTAATTACATTTTTCTCGGTAATAATGAGGTTTTACGAAATTTTTACAAAGAATATTTTGGTCTTAGAAATTGGCTAGGAATCACGTACTGAGATTCGTGGGCGCGAACTCTGGGACACCCTTTGTATATATATATATCATCATAGGTAGTCTGTCCGTTGACAGGTCCGTGATTATTCTAGGTTAAACTTGGTTCTCCATATACTCCTTTTTTCCGCAGTTTTCTTCATGTCTTGATAGCTTTCTTTCCCTTTCAAATCGTCTACTAGCTGAAACCTTTTCCTACCTCTTTCTCTTTTTCCATCCGGTTTTCCTTCTAGCATTTCTTTAATCATGCACTCTCTCCTCTGTATAATCGTTCGCTTCTCTCCTATTCTTCTTAGTACTTCCTCATTTTTCACCCTATCTGTCCATTTTATCTTCAGCATTCTTCTCCATGTCCACATTTCGAAGCTTTCCAAGTATTTAATATCATTTTTCCTGGCTGTGTAATCTGATGAATAATTTCATGGCTAAGTGTAATCTGTATCTTTTAAGCATTTAAATTGAATTCCACTTACCTATTGTATTTTATTCTGCATCAGAAATATCTTCCCAGTTGCTAATAACAGCTCTGCTAACTTCATCCCAGGCACTTATCTTCCTGTTCCTGTCTTTGTACTCCACTCATGAAAAATCGTACAGTCACGGACTTTTCTCCACTTCAGTAACCTGGTGCTCGCTGTTTACAAATTGCATCTCCTCTGCACGAGAACCAACGAGAACTGAAAACACGACAGTGGTGGCATCCTAGAAACGCACGTATGGCCACGTATATGCATTAAAAATTTGGATGTGACATGCACCCTGACCCATTGGCTCTGCGGATGACCTTGGCAACGCATACTCGCTAGACGGCCACACGAAAAAAAACGTTCATGTGGCCAGGTACATTAGAACACCGGTGTACTATTCCTTGCGCCTTTTATGCGTTCGTTCCCATAGCGCAAAAAAAACGTCCGTGTGGCCGTAGCCTATGTGAGGGCAACAGTGAATTAGATAGTTGCAATAGTGATGAAGAAATTCTTCTTGAAGATAACGCAAGTGTAATGAAGAAAGAGACAAGTGTCTGACAATTGGGAGGATGTGGCAGCTTTGTATCAAGCATTTTGTTTTGGTTGAATGTAATCGTTTTATCTTTTTTGTTAATGATTTTTTGTATATTTTGTGTATACTGCTTCATATTTGCCCCATTGGAGGTATTAAAACCTGATCTGTGAAAGATTTTCTGTACCAATAGGCAAACATAATTTTTAAAGCTGTCATTTGATAATTTTAAAATTATACTTTCAGATACCTTTTATATAAATTCTGAGGGATATATTGTATATAATTTTTCTGATCGTGAATGAACTCAACCATTTTGGTTTGAAATATTTATTCCAATAAAGTTATTTTTGCTAAGAGGATTTTGTTAGCATTTCATATTCGTCATAGTTTAATCTTGAAATTAAAAATTCTTCCTTTATGTCATCTATTTTAGGCATGTTTGTGATCATTCTATGATCTGCTCACTGAAGATTACTACAGTAAAACCCCCAATTTCGCGGCTACCAAATTCGCGTGCTTTGCGGTTTTGGGCTACTGCTGTCATCTTTGAAGTGAAGAGAAAAAGCACTAAACAAATGAATTTCCCCGTCCGCGAGGTTTTGTGACCCTGTACCGCGAAAATGTCTCCACTTAGGAAAGCAAGTGATAATACATAAAGCTGTAGCAGAAAGACGATGGTGACTTTAACCTGTTGAGTGGGTATGGCGTATATATTCGAAATGGCCTGTCGTAATCTTTATGCCATATATATCCGTCATGCCGTTTTTCGGGCCTTCCGCTACGGCAGGGATGCACAATCAGCTCTCCCAGAGCGCGCGCTCCAAGCGAGCCCGCGGGCGCACGGCAGAGCATATATTGTGGTGATAGCGGGGGAGGGGAAGCTTCCCCTCTCCCTGCACTCTCCTCACTCTCTCCTATTATTATTGTCCTTTTCTAGTCTTATGACGCAGCGAGTAGCCTATTAGAGCGTTTTCTCCCTCCACCACCACTTTAAGCTTTCGTGAGGCGCGAATATGAAGTACACCTTTGCCAAGTTGCCAGCGATCCGCTCTTATTAGTAGCATGGGAAGAAAGCGTAAACGTGGCAATAGTGGGCAGGCAATATGCGATAAACTGTACGGCTACGGCAGATTTAAATGCCATATTGCATTTGTCCAATACTACTTTTAGCCTACCTTTTCATCATTTATTGTTGGCCAAATAATGGAGAGCCGTGAACCTAAACCCCATTATCTCATATGGCCTTGCTTCTATTTTTGCAGATTCCAAATTCTCGGTGTTTTCGGGAACGTAACCCCCACGGATTTGGGGGTTCTACTGTATGCATTTTTTTTGCGAAATGCGAAAATGAGATAGAAAGTTAGATATTTGTCAAAATAGTTCATTTTTCTAATGAAACCCATAGGAAAGTCTTTGAAATTTTGATTTACAAAATAATTATGCATTTAAGTTCATACTTGCATTTCTTGTAATAAATACATATATATATATCTGCTGCCAGCGCCTTCTTTAACATCAGGAATGCCTAGTGTTCATCCTCACCAAACGTAACAGTCCGACCGTTCCTTAAGATATCACTAAGAGGCTTGGCGATCCCTGCATAGCCCTCAATATACTTCCTAATATAACCAGCTGGCCATAAAAAACTCCGTAACTTCCTCTCCGTCCTTGGCTGCGGAAAGTTGATCAAGTCAGCAATCTTATCAGACAAAGGCCGAACGGGACCGTTCTCCATGAAGTGTCTAACCACCACCTTGTTTAGCGGCTTATAGTTGATGCTGACCCTTCTTTCTTTCTGGAAACCACCACCACGTAGCTCTATTGCGGCCATACCTGCATCTCGATTCTACTCAAGTGAACTGAGGCATGTTCAAGCAGCTCATCGCCAAACAGTGCCCTAGCAAAGGGGATAATTGCAGACAGCATCACTCGGCATGTCAAAGGATATGGGATTCCATCGATCACCGTCGTTGTATTAAGTCATCCCAGCATCTTGATGACTTCTCCACCAGTGGCTTCCAATGTCTCCTCATGTCTCTCTAGGTCCACTGCACCCAGCTCTTTGCAGAGGCCTTGGGCGATAACATTGTTGTCACTCCCACTATCCATCAAACAATCAATGCCTGATGGGGTTTTTCCGATATTGTCTGAAAACCACAATATTTTATTGTATTTATTAAAGAAAGCAGGTATTATTGTCCTGACTGAGAAGTGTATAACTCCCTGTTTCAATATTTGTCATACACCACAAAACACAATTTTGCAGTGTGAAGTCTACTAGTATATAATGGCTTTTTTTGATTGTGTAAATAAATTTATTTCAAAAATTGCTTTTGCTTATTCAAATGCTTCTTTTGAGGTCCACTGAGTACATTTCCACTATTTTCTTTTTGGCTGTGGGGGGGCGTTTGTGTGCAAAAAAACACTGGGCACTATAAATAAATAATTAATACTGAAATAAGTACAGAACTTGATATTTAAGACCTTTATAAGTACTTCATGGTCTGAAAAGTTTTTGGCTTAAAATCGTCATATGGAAGTGTAGGTTTATTTTTGTCGTTTGACCTTTTTCTCCTTTACAACATTATTTATTTCAATGTGTTGATGGTGCACCGCCACATGTAAAAGCATAGAGCTCGTTGCCATGGTACGATTTCCATTGTTTTAATTCTGAAAAATTCCAACTCTTCTGATAAAAATTAAAATTTTATCCTAAATATACACTTATTTTAATTTGTCTCAAAAATAAGAAATTACAAACATTTATCTTTCTGATAGTTCAAGTCCCGAGTTAGAATCTTGACAGGAGACAAAAAAAAATCAAATATATTAACCTCTGTACGTTATTTACGTGCTTTTCTTATTGGGCAATAATAAAGGGGAAAAAACATCCCATAAAATTTGGAACATCAACAATTTTGTATTTTTTCTATTGGTTTTGACCAAAAATCTTTAATTGTGCCAAATTTCTAGTCTGTGTCCCATCTATAAGTTCCTTATGATTCTTATCGTATGTAAGAAGCGCTTATATATTATAGATAGTGTCTTTCATTTTTGACCATTAACAATAATTCAAATCCTTGTGAAATTTCACGTGCCTTCAGCTTCTATAAGAACAGAAGTGGAATAGGGAACGAATGACTTTGATGCTACCTGTGCGGTGAGCCTAGCCTTTTTAAACTAAAAAAATTCATTGGGTAGAGTTCTTGGGGGAAGGCCAAAAAGCACTCAAATTATTAACGCATAATGGAGGGATGTTGTAATAATTGTATTATTGCATAGTTTTTGTTAGTGCAACACTTAAAAATTATGAGGAATTTTAGTGAAATACTTATAAACGGTTTAAATAAATTTCGAACAGTAATGATCACAGGTGGATTATTTTAGAGGGAAAATCTAGTTGGGCTGTTGAAAAATTAATTTATTTGAATATAATCGATTTTTACCTTCTCCATGCGTAGTATAAGGAAAGTATTGTGAAAATTTTGTGGGGTCGGCCTCTATTCAGGCAGATGTGGCGTACAAAAATCTTTCTTTTTATTAAACCAATTATATTTTTCGCTAGACAAAACATTTTATCATTTCTGATTTAGCGTAAAGTTATTCACAATAAAAATCAATATTGATTTCACACTGTAATATCCCTCCTATGTACCATACTCTTATCCATGCATCTAGTGACCACACGTTATTCATAATAGAGAAAAGTCGCTCTACTGCACTCTGCTGGAGTTGATTCTCCGGGTAACGAGAATACATATTCAATAACTTTCGTTAGACTGACAATTGAAATATTCTGTTCGAGAAAATGTCTAAAAATCGGTACAACATACATTGTACAAAATTTCTCATATAAGAATGTGTCGTTTAGTTATCATTATAAAATGGAAATCGTATGAAACGGTTTTTGGAAAATCCGAATTTTGTTAAAGTTGCCTAAAATAAACTAGCCTTATATTCATTCATTGAGAAATACGAACTATGTAGTATTATTGAAGACATAAACTCAAATAACTGTACGAAATTTGATCAAAATCGTTGTAGCTGTTTTTGATAAAATCAAATTGATGTTGAAATTGCGTAGGATAAACTTATTATTGAGCAATGTCAACCATTTCTTCACAGCCTCTGCTAAGTTTGATAAAATGCTGAAGTACGAGATTTCATTCATTTTTGAACTACTTTTAGGCTCCAGAACCCGTTACAATGCGACACCTAAAACGTACGTATATTTCCGTAAAAATCTCGAGGTCGAATTTTTTCGCGATAACAACACTTTCTCAATATACTTCGTATATGAGAAATTAAAAAATTCAATCCATCTCTGAGTTTCGTCCCTTCCTCAAGCCAACTTTTCTTTCTGTCATTATGAAAGATAAATTCCTTTGCTAAACTTCATCGAAAAGATCGTAGAAGTCAATGAAAAGCTATCCGTATCATTTATTGATGGTTTGCGCTGTTTCTTTCCAATCTCGTGCCAATTGAATGTACTATTTACCCAATAAAATCATTCTGCTTCTTCGAAACTGTTCTCCCGCAACGATATGTATGATAAGCTTTTAACATAAAAAGCGTCAAATTCTTTGATTAACGTTTCAGAAATCGCATTCCCAGGTTCGTCGAATTTCAGCCCCTTTTGGGATGTAAGATTTATGCTAGCGTTCTTGCTAATTAATTTTAAAATGTCGTAGTTCACAAGCTAGGTTAATTGCGCTAGCGTTAGTTTTTTCTATGTTCAGTATTACTTTATTAAATAATAATAGTAATTTATTTGTAAAAACATGTTCGTTATCGAAATGCATTGAAATGTACGATTTATTGGTAAAAACATGTTCGAAAATATAAATTGTATCCGTAGTGAAAAAAGTTGTATGCATTTATAACCATACATAATATAAAACTATTTAAATAGGGTAATATAGCTAACATTTCTGGATCTTTCTGGAAGCATTGTTGCTAGGTCTTAACTACGGTTTGCGGTAAGCTTCCTTAGCAACAATCACTGTTAGCGCAGAAGTGTGAGGGTGAGGACGTGTTTTCATAGTACCTAATAAGTAATGGGAAAAGGGAGTTGTATCCCGAAGTTTTTTAGGAGGGTGCTGAAGACGTAAGTAATTTTCTTTCTCTGGGTATAGAAAATAGCTTAAAATAATTGATTGTAAAGTTCTAATGGCGGGCTCTTACGTTTGGGACAAATTACTCTAAAAGTGAGATTAATTAAGTTCGTTACTAATTTTCGTTTGCAAATTTGGTGCCGTTTATCGGTTTTATCGTCCGTGATAAGGATAAAAGAAGGTTAAATGGTATGAGCTTGAAAAATGTTGTTGCTATGACAACATAACATTCATCCTGACATAACTTTTTTCTATTTTACACTATATTTAACATTAGCTGCGTGTGCAAGATTAAAAAATTACGGTATATTTCGTATCGCATCGTAAATAATATTTCCAAACTATTTATTTAAATACCGGACTTAGTTTAAAATAGGTAATATGCATATGCGTATGATACCTCCTTGATATCTGGTTCAAACTAGGGGAATGAAAATGAATTACGATTGCATTTGTGTAACAACAGCGAAACGCTAGGGCGTCATAAGCTTTTATGACGATTTAGTGGGTATTTATCGCGAGTTAATACGGTATTTTTTAAATTATTTTTGTTTTTCGCTGTTATTGTTAATGTTTATTTAATTGTTTTATGCTATTTAATTCGTTTTTGTGAATTGGTTTATATTACGTTGCATTCATTGTAAAAACTTCGCAATGCAACTTTTTGTTCGAATTTAATAGAAGTTCGAAAGAAATGTAACAAGCGGAATACATTTTCACCTAGAATCGAACCCAGTAACTTTTGCGAAAAAAAGAATGTTAATTCAGCAGAAATGCTTTAAACGCATTTTTGCAACCACCTCCATATGTACCAGACGCATCGTTGGTAAAATGACTACGAAGTAATTGTTCATGAATAATGTTGTAAGTACCAGTGAAAAGGGTTATATTTATTTTGTATAATATTCGCACTATGCGTGAGGTGACCAGACGCCCCTCACTAGGCGGGACAGTCCCAATTTTTGACCCTGTCCCGCTTTCTAGAGTCACGAAAGTACTTTGCTATCAATAATCGTCATTTTGTTCAATTTTTTCAGGCTAAGGGATTGCTGCTTGGGGTCCTGCCTCGGCTGCTGCTGCTGTGGATACTGCAGTAACGGTGTGGCAGAGTGCATATACAGGGCAGTGACCCCGAGGAGGAGAGGAGCATTTGATCGAGTAAGTCACTCTATTTATGCCTCGCTCCCTTCCTTCATTTCCCCTCCCCTCTCTCTCCCTCCCTGTATTCTCACTTCCTCTTATCCTTTTCTTAACCTACCTCTATTTCCTCTCTCTTCCCTCCATCTTTTGCCTTCTGCCGCCTACCTTCTCACTCTTTCCCTCTCTCTCTCTTCACTCCTTCACTTACTTCCTGCCCCCCTCTCTTCTTCCCCTTTTTCTCTTTTTAATAGTTAGAGAATACTTACAGTTGCACTAATCTGTTATAGCAGGGGTGCCCAATCTTTTTCAAATCATGGGCTACTTTCATCCTGGTAATTGTCTTGCGGGATACTTATTTTTCAGTGTATAAAAACTGATTTTAGGAATGAATTACACTATAAATTTACCGCAAAATATGTATTATACATTATACATCAAATTGGTTATCATGCAGGTTAGTCACTTTTATTATGAAGGAGGTTTTAGCATTCAGGAACACCCAAATTCAATTTGTAAAACATTTATTAATTTTGTGTTTAATATAAATTCAAGTGAATCACATAACACAAAGTGAAAAGCTATTAAAAAGGTCTGAATCACGAAATGTGTTTTGCCAAATAAATTACATTGGTTCCATTTGCGGTGCAACAGTCAAGAGGAGATAACGTTGAAAGGATATATTGACGATCCTTCGGCTGACTTTGTTTTAATGGGTAGATGGCTCCGGGCGCTACTGCTCCCATCGCCTCGCCCGGAACCATAATAACCCTCCCCATTGTCCAGAGATTGCGTTAGTAAATGTCGAGACAGGCAAGTCAGTTTTTACAAACCCAATCTCCGGACAAGAAACTGATTGGCCTGTCTCGACATTTACTAACCAAATCTCCGAGGAACGTGGAGGGTTACTATGGTTCCGGGCGAGGTGAAGGGCACGAGGTAGCGCCCGGTGCTGACTGGGCATTAAAACATAGCGAACCGAAGGCTCGTCTATACATCATAATAAAAGTGACTGGACTTTAGCTTGGAACTCCTTCATAATAAAAGTGACTAAACTTCATGATTACCGACAAATGATTAATTTAATAAAATCTAATCCTGATTTACACTGTACATCTTCAGCTAGTGAATGGTAACTGGGCATGTAACTAGAAGCAGAGAGAAGTAAACAGTGTTCGACTTCTTCATTAGTGAGAGCATTACTGGTTTATGATTTGATTAAGTTCATATTAGAAAATAGAAATCCTTACGCAGGATAATAAGCTTAATGCCTGGATTGAAGCGTGGGCGACACAGACCCTCCTAAAGGGCGACCGGTCGCTCATGGGAGACGTAAAGGGCACCCCTGTGTTATCGTATCAGTTTCATTCATTCATGATGTCACGAGTAGTAACATGGTTTCTTTTTCGTTATTATAGGAAGTAATAAGACGTCAGAGAGCAGGAGGTGGAGACATAGGCCGTGGGCAAGTCGTCCCCCGAGGTGTTGAGGTGAGTCACTCTATCACTCCATCCCTTCATTTCCCCTCTCTCCCTCTATTCTCTCTGTATTCATTTCTTACCCCAACTCCTCCATCTACGTTGAAAACCGGTTAACACGAAATTATGGGGACAATCATTTCGTGTTATCCGAATTTCGAGTGAACCGAATTCCATGTTAATAGTTTAAATCGTAAAATTTTCATTTATCAATTATGGAATTAGGCTCGTAGGCAAATCCATGATGCTTATCGATAATAGGGTGTAATACACAGCCGAAGATATTATCGCTATAATGGAAATCCTAACTCAAATGCCATTTCGTGTTATCCGAAGAATATTGCAAATTCACTAAACTGTTATAGTATAATTTTCATTCATTGTGAAAATACTAATTATGTGGTTTCTTTTCCCTAATATAGGAAACATCATCATCACTGGCTTCGAGAGGAGGTGGGGATGGGAGTAGGGAGGAGGTGGAGGAGAGAGTGGAGGGCACTGATCGACCACCGATAAGGCGACGATGGCAGTCTCTTCCTCCCTCTCACTCCTTCCCTACCTCCCTCTTCTTCCCTCTCTATCTTCCCCCCTCTTCCTCTCTGCTTTCTGTTTTCCCCTCTTTACCTTTCTCTCCCTCCCTCTCTTTTTCTCTAAACCTCTCTCTGTCACTGTCTCCCTCTCCCTCTCTCTCTGTCCATCTGTCTGTCTCTCCCTCCCTGTCCCCCTCCCTCTCTCTCTGTCTCCCTCTATCTCACCCCCCATCTCTCTCTCAGCCAGTGACGGGGGCAGTCACGGCCTCCTGTCTGGGACGTGCCGTTCTCGATCAAATTGCAAATCTGCAAGCCGTCCTACCTGGTCTTCAGCATCTCCTCATACCAACTTGGGACTGGCTGTTAATGGTGATGGACACAACAGAAGCACAAGTGCATTTTAGTGCCTCCTTCAGCACCACTTCTGGTCCATCACCATAATGGTCGTTGCCAGTCTCAAGCACAGGCTGCCTCAGCTCATAGGGACAGAGCTCGCATTGTTGACTTCTCCACCAAAGGACAGAGACATGAGCCTGAAGGTAAATTTCGGTTTGCTTAATTTTAATTTCCAGTTTATTTTGTTTTTAAATATGTGGCACAAAATGTTAGATTCTATGCTTATTCTTTAAGTTTGACCAAATTCTTTATAAATCGATGGAATTGATGGATCATTGGATTCAAAATCGTTATCTGCATCACCACATTCATTAAAATCATTGAAAACAAAGCTGCAGTTTCTAAAACAATTTTTGATACAGGCTTCTTATACACACAATGGAACGACTGAGAAATGGACATAATTGCATCTAAATCATTGATTTTAACCACCAATTCCGATCCTCACTTACATTGATATACCTATACAGTAGGACCTGATAAACCCGGCAACCTCAGGACCTAGCATTTGCCAGGTGTTTGAAAATGCCGGGTTTTTGAAAATTTATAAAAAATCATTAAGTAATGTACATTTTTGGTAACTGATTATATTATTCAAGTGATGACTAAGAATTAAAAGAGAACCCATTATCAATAAAGAGTATTGCTTATACATGCACTAAAACGAGGAATTATATACGAACCATAAAAAGTAAATAACGAAATACGCATTTACGTTATTTTCATCACACATCATTCTGAGAATTTTTTTTAAACAGATCAGGCAAACTGACTTGCTTCATGCATTTTGATTTTTCCTTCATAAGTTTATCTTGTATTCGATAGAAACACGTATTCTCTTGAAAATCAATAAAAGAGCGTTGTCCTAAAGCAGATATGGTATCTGTGACGTAATGTCTTCATCATCGTCACTTTCATTTTCTTCATCTTTTTCATGCTCATGTTTCAAAACCATGTCCACTATTTCACATCAGCTGAAGTACGACAGGCACAACATTGTCGATATCAACCGAGTTTTCAATGTCATCTTCTACCACTTATTTTGCTATGGTGAAAATTTTTTGCTTGTTGTATAAGCATTAGGCGTGAAACCATTTTGCAGGAACCTACCCCTAGGTTAATAATGTAAACATAAGGCATAAACATATCTTTGGATTGGGTATCCGTGATGTTTTTGCAGAACACATCCCTCACAGATACTGGGGGAGTAGCGTATTACTGCAACACACTTGTGCCTACATTTATACTCGCAGAAGACAAGAATTGTATGATTTATAAGCTGAGCCAAATGTTTAGGGTTTAAATGCATGGTTTAGACTGCCATTGGTGCATCTTCGAATCACGATGGACATTTTGACGATTATGATGACATTATCTTATAAATATTTTAGTGTGTGTATGTATGTTCTTTACACGTTTTTACACCGTTGTATCTATCGAATTCAAAATTTTCATGGGTCATCCTATGGTCCAAAGGGAGAACTTGGGCTAGGTTTGCAGACCGTGGGGTCTCTTATAACCCATGGGGCCAACAAAATACTATTTCCATAAGAATGCATGGGAAATGTTGTGGAGAAACCCCAAAATGCCATGCAGCCCTTCACTGATGTGGATATAAATATACCTAAATATTAAATTACGATCACGGGAAATGGCTTATTTTATGCACTAAAGACTGAATATTTTAATTCTGTTCATGTTTTGTCATATTACATGCTAAATCACTCAAAATTTTTCTTTAAGCACACAATTTATCGGTTTTTTCCAGGCAGCAACAAAGCTAAATGTCTTAATTTTTGACATCTTCAAATGGAGATGGCCACCTAAAGATTAATGCAAGGAAAATCCACGCTGTGGTGCGCCGTAGAGGAAGAATAGCTAATGCCAAGATAAAGGGTACAAATGGATTCATGCCTAAATATAGTTTATGAATACCTTTACAGTGAGTCAAATGATTTTTTAAGGAATATTAGAACATTGTTATGTTTTACCATTAGCCTTGAAAGATTTAACGCTACATAATAACATTTGTTTGGTAACCAAGATGTTGTTTATTGTTTACTTTTGGCTAATAGTAGTGACATAATCCACATAATTTTATTGCTGCCTTAAAGGCTTCGGTGCATCTATTCATATGTATATTAAGTAAGACGTTAATGCGTAATTATTTTAATGGTAAAACTTTCCAATACAATACATAAAGCAGTAAAGGTTAATGTAAGCATCGCTTGCGTAATTAAGGAATGGGGAATGTTTGCCCTGAGCAATAAAAATTGTTTGTTACTGAAAAGAAAACTTTCCCGAGCGAAGCTGGGCCTTTCAGCTAGTATTTTTATAATATTGAAACTGGTGATGCTCCTTTAACATAAGAGTGGAGACTAGCGAGAAGGAGATTTCTGCTACAATCGCAATAAAGTGCTCAATCAAATATATTGTATCATGCGGATAAGAGGGAGAAGATGCTTAACTTGGGTGGATCTTGTTTGAGGAAGGGGGAGTGAAGAGGCTGACTTTTTAAAAATCCTAGATGTCAATATATTCTGGCACGAATTAATTTCTTTCCCTCCAAACTGGGCCAAAAATAGGTGTGTGCATGGTACATGAGGACATGGGTTACACGAGTAAATATGGTATTAACGATTGTAACACAACATTGCTTCTTCTTACCCCAACAAAATCTGCGCTCATTTACATCTCTGTGTTGACTTTAGTAGTTGCAATCCTAAAAAAAGATGTCAAGTTTGTTTATACTTCATTAATCTTATTCCTAGTGCATTTTGTATGAATCATTATTTTATGCATCTCCTAGAGAGAGAGACGTTTTGCAGAGAGTCACTTTTAGTTTAGTTGAACGCAAGGTTTTGTTAAACCTTTTAATTTTGTTGGTGTTCCAGAATTATTCTGAACACTATGTTATCTATGGAAGAATTTTGAATGAGTGGTTGTTTGTCAGTTTTTTATGATTGTCATGCTATATATTATGTATAAGGTAGATTAAATGAAGAATAGCTGATAATATTATTTATTTGTTGACCATTTTCAAAGTTCTTATTTGAATGTTGTATTTAATAAATAGTGATATATATTCATATGAATGTGATTTCTAATATTATTTCTTTTGCATTAACTTTTTATCTTAATACTTATCATTGAAACTGATCATGTTCATATAAATGAAATTTATAGAAATCGTTCCATCACATCTAATTTTATAATTCCCATTCATCATATCACTTAAATTAAATCTTCATGTTTTCAACAATGATTAGGCGAATTTGTATTTTGTGTTTAATAATTGGTAGATAAGCTGTAAAAAAATGTGCATGGATATCTTTCTTTCAATACAAACAATATCTCGGTATATTATTCTCTATGCATTTCATTTATATAAGTCATTGATTTTTAGAATTCAGGTTGGCACTATGACATCAGAGGAAACTATGACATTTCCTTCTACCTGGCCGAGTTTTTTATTGCAATATCTGGTGTGATACTAGTGATCTTGCCATTGATCGAGCAAATTGGAGGTACAAAGTTGGGTCGCTGTGCATCGAGCAGTGGAGGAGATGAAGGTGATGGTGATGAAGAGGGTATCCTAAAAGATTTGAGGCTGTGTCAGCGTTTCCCATGTGATATAGGTGAGAATGGAAGAAAAGCAGATGTGAAACAAAACAGACCGTGATTACATAAAGCCTTCGAGTGTTTAATGCTGGAGAAATTGTTCCTTGTATTATGCCCTACAGCTTAATGGTTTATTCACCGTAACTAAATGAATGATATATAATGCGAAAGAAAGAAATATATCATTAAATTGTTTAGATTGTGATGGTATTCCTTGCTGAGTATCCAAAATTTTTTTCATGCTCTCTTTCAAGTGCATTTGAGTGGATTATTGGTCTTGAATCCAAGTCACTGCTTTTTTCATATTAAAATTGTTCAAGTGATAGCCCACGTATTGCATGATTATAATCAGAGCTTTTAGGTGAGATTTTTGCATTTTTCTTAATTAACCATGGAGTAATAATATAAAGAGAAAGGATAAAGGAGGGGGAAGCCCTTTGTCTTTGCAAAGATTGTTGAGAATTTTCCCAAAGAAAAGGAGCAGCATTAATTAAAATCGATCAAGTGCAAACATAATCACATCTAATACTTCTCCAATTATTCCATGATTAGTGAGCATTTCCTTCTTGTTTTATTATTTATGAATAAAGGCAATACATATTTATGCCATTATTTAGACAAATTCACATTAAAAATTATTATGTGAACCTAAAATGAATAAAAATAATGCAAAGACCATGAAATAACAAGATGAAAAAGATAAATAGGTTAAACGGAAGAAACATAATGAATTAAAATCCATTCTAAAGTCACATTAAAAAAAGAATAAAGAGGAGAATCTAAATCGGCAGGGAAAAAAATCGGCACTTGGTGGAATCGAAGCTGCGACATCATCACCGAAAACGAATTGTTTAGCAGATAGCCAAGACTGTGCAAGAGCAATCGTGCGGTAGCAGTGGACTTCCATCGTACAGCCGACTCATCACAGTACAGCGTTGACAAATCGCATAAACTTTAATTACATTTTTCTCGGTAATAATGAGGTTTTACGAAATTTTTACAAAGAATATTTTGGTCTTAGAAATTGGCTAGGAATCACGTACTGAGATTCGTGGGCGCGAACTCTGGGACACCCTTTGTATATATATATATCATCATAGGTAGTCTGTCCGTTGACAGGTCCGTGATTATTCTAGGTTAAACTTGGTTCTCCATATACTCCTTTTTTCCGCAGTTTTCTTCATGTCTTGATAGCTTTCTTTCCCTTTCAAATCGTCTACTAGCTGAAACCTTTTCCTACCTCTTTCTCTTTTTCCATCCGGTTTTCCTTCTAGCATTTCTTTAATCATGCACTCTCTCCTCTGTATAATCGTTCGCTTCTCTCCTATTCTTCTTAGTACTTCCTCATTTTTCACCCTATCTGTCCATTTTATCTTCAGCATTCTTCTCCATGTCCACATTTCGAAGCTTTCCAAGTATTTAATATCATTTTTCCTGGCTGTGTAATCTGATGAATAATTTCATGGCTAAGTGTAATCTGTATCTTTTAAGCATTTAAATTGAATTCCACTTACCTATTGTATTTTATTCTGCATCAGAAATATCTTCCCAGTTGCTAATAACAGCTCTGCTAACTTCATCCCAGGCACTTATCTTCCTGTTCCTGTCTTTGTACTCCACTCATGAAAAATCGTACAGTCACGGACTTTTCTCCACTTCAGTAACCTGGTGCTCGCTGTTTACAAATTGCATCTCCTCTGCACGAGAACCAACGAGAACTGAAAACACGACAGTGGTGGCATCCTAGAAACGCACGTATGGCCACGTATATGCATTAAAAATTTGGATGTGACATGCACCCTGACCCATTGGCTCTGCGGATGACCTTGGCAACGCATACTCGCTAGACGGCCACACGAAAAAAAACGTTCATGTGGCCAGGTACATTAGAACACCGGTGTACTATTCCTTGCGCCTTTTATGCGTTCGTTCCCATAGCGCAAAAAAAACGTCCGTGTGGCCGTAGCCTATGTGAGGGCAACAGTGAATTAGATAGTTGCAATAGTGATGAAGAAATTCTTCTTGAAGATAACGCAAGTGTAATGAAGAAAGAGACAAGTGTCTGACAATTGGGAGGATGTGGCAGCTTTGTATCAAGCATTTTGTTTTGGTTGAATGTAATCGTTTTATCTTTTTTGTTAATGATTTTTTGTATATTTTGTGTATACTGCTTCATATTTGCCCCATTGGAGGTATTAAAACCTGATCTGTGAAAGATTTTCTGTACCAATAGGCAAACATAATTTTTAAAGCTGTCATTTGATAATTTTAAAATTATACTTTCAGATACCTTTTATATAAATTCTGAGGGATATATTGTATATAATTTTTCTGATCGTGAATGAACTCAACCATTTTGGTTTGAAATATTTATTCCAATAAAGTTATTTTTGCTAAGAGGATTTTGTTAGCATTTCATATTCGTCATAGTTTAATCTTGAAATTAAAAATTCTTCCTTTATGTCATCTATTTTAGGCATGTTTGTGATCATTCTATGATCTGCTCACTGAAGATTACTACAGTAAAACCCCCAATTTCGCGGCTACCAAATTCGCGTGCTTTGCGGTTTTGGGCTACTGCTGTCATCTTTGAAGTGAAGAGAAAAAGCACTAAACAAATGAATTTCCCCGTCCGCGAGGTTTTGTGACCCTGTACCGCGAAAATGTCTCCACTTAGGAAAGCAAGTGATAATACATAAAGCTGTAGCAGAAAGACGATGGTGACTTTAACCTGTTGAGTGGGTATGGCGTATATATTCGAAATGGCCTGTCGTAATCTTTATGCCATATATATCCGTCATGCCGTTTTTCGGGCCTTCCGCTACGGCAGGGATGCACAATCAGCTCTCCCAGAGCGCGCGCTCCAAGCGAGCCCGCGGGCGCACGGCAGAGCATATATTGTGGTGATAGCGGGGGAGGGGAAGCTTCCCCTCTCCCTGCACTCTCCTCACTCTCTCCTATTATTATTGTCCTTTTCTAGTCTTATGACGCAGCGAGTAGCCTATTAGAGCGTTTTCTCCCTCCACCACCACTTTAAGCTTTCGTGAGGCGCGAATATGAAGTACACCTTTGCCAAGTTGCCAGCGATCCGCTCTTATTAGTAGCATGGGAAGAAAGCGTAAACGTGGCAATAGTGGGCAGGCAATATGCGATAAACTGTACGGCTACGGCAGATTTAAATGCCATATTGCATTTGTCCAATACTACTTTTAGCCTACCTTTTCATCATTTATTGTTGGCCAAATAATGGAGAGCCGTGAACCTAAACCCCATTATCTCATATGGCCTTGCTTCTATTTTTGCAGATTCCAAATTCTCGGTGTTTTCGGGAACGTAACCCCCACGGATTTGGGGGTTCTACTGTATGCATTTTTTTTGCGAAATGCGAAAATGAGATAGAAAGTTAGATATTTGTCAAAATAGTTCATTTTTCTAATGAAACCCATAGGAAAGTCTTTGAAATTTTGATTTACAAAATAATTATGCATTTAAGTTCATACTTGCATTTCTTGTAATAAATACATATATATATATCTGCTGCCAGCGCCTTCTTTAACATCAGGAATGCCTAGTGTTCATCCTCACCAAACGTAACAGTCCGACCGTTCCTTAAGATATCACTAAGAGGCTTGGCGATCCCTGCATAGCCCTCAATATACTTCCTAATATAACCAGCTGGCCATAAAAAACTCCGTAACTTCCTCTCCGTCCTTGGCTGCGGAAAGTTGATCAAGTCAGCAATCTTATCAGACAAAGGCCGAACGGGACCGTTCTCCATGAAGTGTCTAACCACCACCTTGTTTAGCGGCTTATAGTTGATGCTGACCCTTCTTTCTTTCTGGAAACCACCACCACGTAGCTCTATTGCGGCCATACCTGCATCTCGATTCTACTCAAGTGAACTGAGGCATGTTCAAGCAGCTCATCGCCAAACAGTGCCCTAGCAAAGGGGATAATTGCAGACAGCATCACTCGGCATGTCAAAGGATATGGGATTCCATCGATCACCGTCGTTGTATTAAGTCATCCCAGCATCTTGATGACTTCTCCACCAGTGGCTTCCAATGTCTCCTCATGTCTCTCTAGGTCCACTGCACCCAGCTCTTTGCAGAGGCCTTGGGCGATAACATTGTTGTCACTCCCACTATCCATCAAACAATCAATGCCTGATGGGGTTTTTCCGATATTGTCTGAAAACCACAATATTTTATTGTATTTATTAAAGAAAGCAGGTATTATTGTCCTGACTGAGAAGTGTATAACTCCCTGTTTCAATATTTGTCATACACCACAAAACACAATTTTGCAGTGTGAAGTCTACTAGTATATAATGGCTTTTTTTGATTGTGTAAATAAATTTATTTCAAAAATTGCTTTTGCTTATTCAAATGCTTCTTTTGAGGTCCACTGAGTACATTTCCACTATTTTCTTTTTGGCTGTGGGGGGGCGTTTGTGTGCAAAAAAACACTGGGCACTATAAATAAATAATTAATACTGAAATAAGTACAGAACTTGATATTTAAGACCTTTATAAGTACTTCATGGTCTGAAAAGTTTTTGGCTTAAAATCGTCATATGGAAGTGTAGGTTTATTTTTGTCGTTTGACCTTTTTCTCCTTTACAACATTATTTATTTCAATGTGTTGATGGTGCACCGCCACATGTAAAAGCATAGAGCTCGTTGCCATGGTACGATTTCCATTGTTTTAATTCTGAAAAATTCCAACTCTTCTGATAAAAATTAAAATTTTATCCTAAATATACACTTATTTTAATTTGTCTCAAAAATAAGAAATTACAAACATTTATCTTTCTGATAGTTCAAGTCCCGAGTTAGAATCTTGACAGGAGACAAAAAAAAATCAAATATATTAACCTCTGTACGTTATTTACGTGCTTTTCTTATTGGGCAATAATAAAGGGGAAAAAACATCCCATAAAATTTGGAACATCAACAATTTTGTATTTTTTCTATTGGTTTTGACCAAAAATCTTTAATTGTGCCAAATTTCTAGTCTGTGTCCCATCTATAAGTTCCTTATGATTCTTATCGTATGTAAGAAGCGCTTATATATTATAGATAGTGTCTTTCATTTTTGACCATTAACAATAATTCAAATCCTTGTGAAATTTCACGTGCCTTCAGCTTCTATAAGAACAGAAGTGGAATAGGGAACGAATGACTTTGATGCTACCTGTGCGGTGAGCCTAGCCTTTTTAAACTAAAAAAATTCATTGGGTAGAGTTCTTGGGGGAAGGCCAAAAAGCACTCAAATTATTAACGCATAATGGAGGGATGTTGTAATAATTGTATTATTGCATAGTTTTTGTTAGTGCAACACTTAAAAATTATGAGGAATTTTAGTGAAATACTTATAAACGGTTTAAATAAATTTCGAACAGTAATGATCACAGGTGGATTATTTTAGAGGGAAAATCTAGTTGGGCTGTTGAAAAATTAATTTATTTGAATATAATCGATTTTTACCTTCTCCATGCGTAGTATAAGGAAAGTATTGTGAAAATTTTGTGGGGTCGGCCTCTATTCAGGCAGATGTGGCGTACAAAAATCTTTCTTTTTATTAAACCAATTATATTTTTCGCTAGACAAAACATTTTATCATTTCTGATTTAGCGTAAAGTTATTCACAATAAAAATCAATATTGATTTCACACTGTAATATCCCTCCTATGTACCATACTCTTATCCATGCATCTAGTGACCACACGTTATTCATAATAGAGAAAAGTCGCTCTACTGCACTCTGCTGGAGTTGATTCTCCGGGTAACGAGAATACATATTCAATAACTTTCGTTAGACTGACAATTGAAATATTCTGTTCGAGAAAATGTCTAAAAATCGGTACAACATACATTGTACAAAATTTCTCATATAAGAATGTGTCGTTTAGTTATCATTATAAAATGGAAATCGTATGAAACGGTTTTTGGAAAATCCGAATTTTGTTAAAGTTGCCTAAAATAAACTAGCCTTATATTCATTCATTGAGAAATACGAACTATGTAGTATTATTGAAGACATAAACTCAAATAACTGTACGAAATTTGATCAAAATCGTTGTAGCTGTTTTTGATAAAATCAAATTGATGTTGAAATTGCGTAGGATAAACTTATTATTGAGCAATGTCAACCATTTCTTCACAGCCTCTGCTAAGTTTGATAAAATGCTGAAGTACGAGATTTCATTCATTTTTGAACTACTTTTAGGCTCCAGAACCCGTTACAATGCGACACCTAAAACGTACGTATATTTCCGTAAAAATCTCGAGGTCGAATTTTTTCGCGATAACAACACTTTCTCAATATACTTCGTATATGAGAAATTAAAAAATTCAATCCATCTCTGAGTTTCGTCCCTTCCTCAAGCCAACTTTTCTTTCTGTCATTATGAAAGATAAATTCCTTTGCTAAACTTCATCGAAAAGATCGTAGAAGTCAATGAAAAGCTATCCGTATCATTTATTGATGGTTTGCGCTGTTTCTTTCCAATCTCGTGCCAATTGAATGTACTATTTACCCAATAAAATCATTCTGCTTCTTCGAAACTGTTCTCCCGCAACGATATGTATGATAAGCTTTTAACATAAAAAGCGTCAAATTCTTTGATTAACGTTTCAGAAATCGCATTCCCAGGTTCGTCGAATTTCAGCCCCTTTTGGGATGTAAGATTTATGCTAGCGTTCTTGCTAATTAATTTTAAAATGTCGTAGTTCACAAGCTAGGTTAATTGCGCTAGCGTTAGTTTTTTCTATGTTCAGTATTACTTTATTAAATAATAATAGTAATTTATTTGTAAAAACATGTTCGTTATCGAAATGCATTGAAATGTACGATTTATTGGTAAAAACATGTTCGAAAATATAAATTGTATCCGTAGTGAAAAAAGTTGTATGCATTTATAACCATACATAATATAAAACTATTTAAATAGGGTAATATAGCTAACATTTCTGGATCTTTCTGGAAGCATTGTTGCTAGGTCTTAACTACGGTTTGCGGTAAGCTTCCTTAGCAACAATCACTGTTAGCGCAGAAGTGTGAGGGTGAGGACGTGTTTTCATAGTACCTAATAAGTAATGGGAAAAGGGAGTTGTATCCCGAAGTTTTTTAGGAGGGTGCTGAAGACGTAAGTAATTTTCTTTCTCTGGGTATAGAAAATAGCTTAAAATAATTGATTGTAAAGTTCTAATGGCGGGCTCTTACGTTTGGGACAAATTACTCTAAAAGTGAGATTAATTAAGTTCGTTACTAATTTTCGTTTGCAAATTTGGTGCCGTTTATCGGTTTTATCGTCCGTGATAAGGATAAAAGAAGGTTAAATGGTATGAGCTTGAAAAATGTTGTTGCTATGACAACATAACATTCATCCTGACATAACTTTTTTCTATTTTACACTATATTTAACATTAGCTGCGTGTGCAAGATTAAAAAATTACGGTATATTTCGTATCGCATCGTAAATAATATTTCCAAACTATTTATTTAAATACCGGACTTAGTTTAAAATAGGTAATATGCATATGCGTATGATACCTCCTTGATATCTGGTTCAAACTAGGGGAATGAAAATGAATTACGATTGCATTTGTGTAACAACAGCGAAACGCTAGGGCGTCATAAGCTTTTATGACGATTTAGTGGGTATTTATCGCGAGTTAATACGGTATTTTTTAAATTATTTTTGTTTTTCGCTGTTATTGTTAATGTTTATTTAATTGTTTTATGCTATTTAATTCGTTTTTGTGAATTGGTTTATATTACGTTGCATTCATTGTAAAAACTTCGCAATGCAACTTTTTGTTCGAATTTAATAGAAGTTCGAAAGAAATGTAACAAGCGGAATACATTTTCACCTAGAATCGAACCCAGTAACTTTTGCGAAAAAAAGAATGTTAATTCAGCAGAAATGCTTTAAACGCATTTTTGCAACCACCTCCATATGTACCAGACGCATCGTTGGTAAAATGACTACGAAGTAATTGTTCATGAATAATGTTGTAAGTACCAGTGAAAAGGGTTATATTTATTTTGTATAATATTCGCACTATGCGTGAGGTGACCAGACGCCCCTCTCTAGGCGGGACAGTCCCAATTTTTTACCCTGTCCCGCTTTCTAGAGTCACGAAAGTACTTTGCTATCAATAATCGTCATTTTGTTCAATTTTTTCAGGCTAAGGGATTGCTGCTTGGGGTCCTGCCTCGGCTGCTGCTGCTGTGGATACTGCAGTAACGGTGTGGCAGAGTGCATATACAGGGCAGTGACCCCGAGGAGGAGAGGAGCATTTGATCGAGTAAGTCACTCTATTTATGCCTCGCTCCCTTCCTTCATTTCCCCTCCCCTCTCTCTCCCTCCCTGTATTCTCACTTCCTCTTATCCTTTTCTTAACCTACCTCTATTTCCTCTCTCTTCCCTCCATCTTTTGCCTTCTGCCGCCTACCTTCTCACTCTTTCCCTCTCTCTCTCTTCACTCCTTCACTTACTTCCTGCCCCCCTCTCTTCTTCCCCTTTTTCTCTTTTTAATAGTTAGAGAATACTTACAGTTGCACTAATCTGTTATAGCAGGGGTGCCCAATCTTTTTCAAATCATGGGCTACTTTCATCCTGGTAATTGTCTTGCGGGATACTTATTTTTCAGTGTATAAAAACTGATTTTAGGAATGAATTACACTATAAATTTACCGCAAAATATGTATTATACATTATACATCAAATTGGTTATCATGCAGGTTAGTCACTTTTATTATGAAGGAGGTTTTAGCATTCAGGAACACCCAAATTCAATTTGTAAAACATTTATTAATTTTGTGTTTAATATAAATTCAAGTGAATCACATAACACAAAGTGAAAAGCTATTAAAAAGGTCTGAATCACGAAATGTGTTTTGCCAAATAAATTACATTGGTTCCATTTGCGGTGCAACAGTCAAGAGGAGATAACGTTGAAAGGATATATTGACGATCCTTCGGCTGACTTTGTTTTAATGGGTAGATGGCTCCGGGCGCTACTGCTCCCATCGCCTCGCCCGGAACCATAATAACCCTCCCCATTGTCCAGAGATTGCGTTAGTAAATGTCGAGACAGGCAAGTCAGTTTTTACAAACCCAATCTCCGGACAAGAAACTGATTGGCCTGTCTCGACATTTACTAACCAAATCTCCGAGGAACGTGGAGGGTTACTATGGTTCCGGGCGAGGTGAAGGGCACGAGGTAGCGCCCGGTGCTGACTGGGCATTAAAACATAGCGAACCGAAGGCTCGTCTATACATCATAATAAAAGTGACTGGACTTTAGCTTGGAACTCCTTCATAATAAAAGTGACTAAACTTCATGATTACCGACAAATGATTAATTTAATAAAATCTAATCCTGATTTACACTGTACATCTTCAGCTAGTGAATGGTAACTGGGCATGTAACTAGAAGCAGAGAGAAGTAAACAGTGTTCGACTTCTTCATTAGTGAGAGCATTACTGGTTTATGATTTGATTAAGTTCATATTAGAAAATAGAAATCCTTACGCAGGATAATAAGCTTAATGCCTGGATTGAAGCGTGGGCGACACAGACCCTCCTAAAGGGCGACCGGTCGCTCATGGGAGACGTAAAGGGCACCCCTGTGTTATCGTATCAGTTTCATTCATTCATGATGTCACGAGTAGTAACATGGTTTCTTTTTCGTTATTATAGGAAGTAATAAGACGTCAGAGAGCAGGAGGTGGAGACATAGGCCGTGGGCAAGTCGTCCCCCGAGGTGTTGAGGTGAGTCACTCTATCACTCCATCCCTTCATTTCCCCTCTCTCCCTCTATTCTCTCTGTATTCATTTCTTACCCCAACTCCTCCATCTACGTTGAAAACCGGTTAACACGAAATTATGGGGACAATCATTTCGTGTTATCCGAATTTCGAGTGAACCGAATTCCATGTTAATAGTTTAAATCGTAAAATTTTCATTTATCAATTATGGAATTAGGCTCGTAGGCAAATCCATGATGCTTATCGATAATAGGGTGTAATACACAGCCGAAGATATTATCGCTATAATGGAAATCCTAACTCAAATGCCATTTCGTGTTATCCGAAGAATATTGCAAATTCACTAAACTGTTATAGTATAATTTTCATTCATTGTGAAAATACTAATTATGTGGTTTCTTTTCCCTAATATAGGAAACATCATCATCACTGGCTTCGAGAGGAGGTGGGGATGGGAGTAGGGAGGAGGTGGAGGAGAGAGTGGAGGGCACTGATCGACCACCGATAAGGCGACGATGGCAGTCTCTTCCTCCCTCTCACTCCTTCCCTACCTCCCTCTTCTTCCCTCTCTATCTTCCCCCCTCTTCCTCTCTGCTTTCTGTTTTCCCCTCTTTACCTTTCTCTCCCTCCCTCTCTTTTTCTCTAAACCTCTCTCTGTCACTGTCTCCCTCTCCCTCTCTCTCTGTCCATCTGTCTGTCTCTCCCTCCCTGTCCCCCTCCCTCTCTCTCTGTCTCCCTCTATCTCACCCCCCATCTCTCTCTCAGCCAGTGACGGGGGCAGTCACGGCCTCCTGTCTGGGACGTGCCGTTCTCGATCAAATTGCAAATCTGCAATCAGTCCTACCTGGTCTTCAGCATCTCCTCATACCAACTTGGGACTGGCTGTTAATGGTGATGGACACAACAGAAGCACAAGTGCATTTTAGTGCCTCCTTCAGCACCACTTCTGGTCCATCACCATAATGGTCGTTGCCAGTCTCAAGCACAGGCTGCCTCAGCTCATAGGGACAGAGCTCGCATTGTTGACTTCTCCACCAAAGGACAGAGACATGAGCCTGAAGGTAAATTTCGGTTTGCTTAATTTTAATTTCCAGTTTATTTTGTTTTTAAATATGTGGCACAAAATGTTAGATTCTATGCTTATTCTTTAAGTTTGACCAAATTCTTTATAAATCGATGGAATTGATGGATCATTGGATTCAAAATCGTTATCTGCATCACCACATTCATTAAAATCATTGAAAACAAAGCTGCAGTTTCTAAAACAATTTTTGATACAGGCTTCTTATACACACAATGGAACGACTGAGAAATGGACATAATTGCATCTAAATCATTGATTTTAACCACCAATTCCGATCCTCACTTACATTGATATACCTATACAGTAGGACCTGATAAACCCGGCAACCTCAGGACCTAGCATTTGCCAGGTGTTTGAAAATGCCGGGTTTTTGAAAATTTATAAAAAATCATTAAGTAATGTACATTTTTGGTAACTGATTATATTATTCAAGTGATGACTAAGAATTAAAAGAGAACCCATTATCAATAAAGAGTATTGCTTATACATGCACTAAAACGAGGAATTATATACGAACCATAAAAAGTAAATAACGAAATACGCATTTACGTTATTTTCATCACACATCATTCTGAGAATTTTTTTTAAACAGATCAGGCAAACTGACTTGCTTCATGCATTTTGATTTTTCCTTCATAAGTTTATCTTGTATTCGATAGAAACACGTATTCTCTTGAAAATCAATAAAAGAGCGTTGTCCTAAAGCAGATATGGTATCTGTGACGTAATGTCTTCATCATCGTCACTTTCATTTTCTTCATCTTTTTCATGCTCATGTTTCAAAACCATGTCCACTATTTCACATCAGCTGAAGTACGACAGGCACAACATTGTCGATATCAACCGAGTTTTCAATGTCATCTTCTACCACTTATTTTGCTATGGTGAAAATTTTTTGCTTGTTGTATAAGCATTAGGCGTGAAACCATTTTGCAGGAACCTACCCCTAGGTTAATAATGTAAACATAAGGCATAAACATATCTTTGGATTGGGTATCCGTGATGTTTTTGCAGAACACATCCCTCACAGATACTGGGGGAGTAGCGTATTACTGCAACACACTTGTGCCTACATTTATACTCGCAGAAGACAAGAATTGTATGATTTATAAGCTGAGCCAAATGTTTAGGGTTTAAATGCATGGTTTAGACTGCCATTGGTGCATCTTCGAATCACGATGGACATTTTGACGATTATGATGACATTATCTTATAAATATTTTAGTGTGTGTATGTATGTTCTTTACACGTTTTTACACCGTTGTATCTATCGAATTCAAAATTTTCATGGGTCATCCTATGGTCCAAAGGGAGAACTTGGGCTAGGTTTGCAGACCGTGGGGTCTCTTATAACCCATGGGGCCAACAAAATACTATTTCCATAAGAATGCATGGGAAATGTTGTGGAGAAACCCCAAAATGCCATGCAGCCCTTCACTGATGTGGATATAAATATACCTAAATATTAAATTACGATCACGGGAAATGGCTTATTTTATGCACTAAAGACTGAATATTTTAATTCTGTTCATGTTTTGTCATATTACATGCTAAATCACTCAAAATTTTTCTTTAAGCACACAATTTATCGGTTTTTTCCAGGCAGCAACAAAGCTAAATGTCTTAATTTTTGACATCTTCAAATGGAGATGGCCACCTAAAGATTAATGCAAGGAAAATCCACGCTGTGGTGCGCCGTAGAGGAAGAATAGCTAATGCCAAGATAAAGGGTACAAATGGATTCATGCCTAAATATAGTTTATGAATACCTTTACAGTGAGTCAAATGATTTTTTAAGGAATATTAGAACATTGTTATGTTTTACCATTAGCCTTGAAAGATTTAACGCTACATAATTACATTTGTTTGGTAACCAAGATGTTGTTTATTGTTTACTTTTGGCTAATAGTAGTGACATAATCCACATAATTTTATTGCTGCCTTAAAGGCTTCGGTGCATCTATTCATATGTATATTAAGTAAGACGTTAATGCGTAATTATTTTAATGGTAAAACTTTCCAATACAATACATAAAGCAGTAAAGGTTAATGTAAGCATCGCTTGCGTAATTAAGGAATGGGGAATGTTTGCCCTGAGCAATAAAAATTGTTTGTTACTGAAAAGAAAACTTTCCCGAGCGAAGCTGGGCCTTTCAGCTAGTATTTTTATAATATTGAAACTGGTGATGCTCCTTTAACATAAGAGTGGAGACTAGCGAGAAGGAGATTTCTGCTACAATCGCAATAAAGTGCTCAATCAAATATATTGTATCATGCGGATAAGAGGGAGAAGATGCTTAACTTGGGTGGATCTTGTTTGAGGAATGGGGAGTGAAGAGGCTGACTTTTTAAAAATCCTAGATGTCAATATATTCTGGCACGAATTAATTTCTTTCCCTCCAAACTGGGCCAAAAATAGGTGTGTGCATGGTACATGAGGACATGGGTTACACGAGTAAATATGGTATTAACGATTGTAACACAACATTGCTTCTTCTTACCCCAACAAAATCTGCGCTCATTTACATCTCTGTGTTGACTTTAGTAGTTGCAATCCTAAAAAAAGATGTCAAGTTTGTTTATACTTCATTAATCTTATTCCTAGTGCATTTTGTATGAATCATTATTTTATGCATCTCCTAGAGAGAGAGACGTTTTGCAGAGAGTCACTTTTAGTTTAGTTGAACGCAAGGTTTTGTTAAACCTTTTAATTTTGTTGGTGTTCCAGAATTATTCTGAACACTATGTTATCTATGGAAGAATTTTGAATGAGTGGTTGTTTGTCAGTTTTTTATGATTGTCATGCTATATATTATGTATAAGGTAGATTAAATGAAGAATAGCTGATAATATTATTTATTTGTTGACCATTTTCAAAGTTCTTATTTGAATGTTGTATTTAATAAATAGTGATATATATTCATATGAATGTGATTTCTAATATTATTTCTTTTGCATTAACTTTTTATCTTAATACTTATCATTGAAACTGATCATGTTCATATAGATGAAATTTATAGAAATCGTTCCATCACATCTAATTTTATAATTCCCATTCATCATATCACTTAAATTAAATCTTCATGTTTTCAACAATGATTAGGCGAATTTGTATTTTGTGTTTAATAATTGGTAGATAAGCTGTAAAAAAATGTGCATGGATATCTTTCTTTCAATACAAACAATATCTCGGTATATTATTCTCTATGCATTTCATTTATATAAGTCATTGATTTTTAGAATTCAGGTTGGCACTATGACATCAGAGGAAACTATGACATTTCCTTCTACCTGGCCGAGTTTTTTATTGCAATATCTGGTGTGATACTAGTGATCTTGCCATTGATCGAGCAAATTGGAGGTACAAAGTTGGGTCGCTGTGCATCGAGCAGTGGAGGAGATGAAGGTGATGGTGATGAAGAGGGTATCCTAAAAGATTTGAGGCTGTGTCAGCATTTCCCATGTGATATAGGTGAGAATGGAAGAAAAGCAGATGTGAAACAAAACAGACCGTGATTACATAAAGCCTTCGAGTGTTTAATGCTGGAGAAATTGTTCCTTGTATTATGCCCTACAGCTTAATGGTTTATTCACCGTAACTAAATGAATGATATATAATGCGAAAGAAAGAAATATATCATTAAATTGTTTAGATTGTGATGGTATTCCTTGCTGAGTATCCAAAATTTTTTTCATGCTCTCTTTCAAGTGCATTTGAGTGGATTATTGGTCTTGAATCCAAGTCACTGCTTTTTTCATATTAAAATTGTTCAAGTGATAGCCCACGTATTGCATGATTATAATCAGAGCTTTTAGGTGAGATTTTTGCATTTTTCTTAATTAACCATGGAGTAATAATATAAAGAGAAAGGATAAAGAAGGGGGAAGCCCTTTGTCTTTGCAAAGATTGTTGAGAATTTTCCCAAAGAAAAGAAGCAGCATTAATTAAAATCGATCAAGTGCAAACATAATCACATCTAATACTTCTCCAATTATTCCATGATTAGTGAGCATTTCCTTCTTGTTTTATTATTTATGAATAAAGGCAATACATATTTATGCCATTATTTAGACAAATTCACGTTAAAAATTATTATGTGAACCTAAAATGAATAAAAATAATGCAAAGACCATGAAATAACAAGATGAAAAAGATAAATAGGTTAAACGGAAGAAACATAATGAATTAAAATCCATTCTAAAGTCACATTAAAAAAAGAATAAAGAGGAGAATCTAAATCGGCAGGGAAAAAAATCGGCACTTGGTGGAATCGAAGCTGCGACATCATCACCGAAAACGAATTGTTTAGCAGATAGCCAAGACTGTGCAAGAGCAATCGTGCGGTAGCAGTGGACTTCCATCGTACAGCCGACTCATCACAGTACAGCGTTGACAAATCGCATAAACTTTAATTACATTTTTCTCGGTAATAATGAGGTTTTATGAAATTTTTACAAAGAATATTTTGGTCTTAGAAATTGGCTAGGAATCACGTACTGAGATTCGTGGGCGCGAACTCTGGGACACCCTTTGTATATATATATATCATCATAGGTAGTCTGTCCGTTGACAGGTCCGTGATTATTCTCGGTTAAACTTGGTTCTCCATATACTCCTTTTTTCCGCAGTTTTCTTCTTGTCTTGATAGCTTTCTTTCCCTTTCAAATCGTCTACTAGCTGAAACCTTTTCCTACCTCTTTCTCTTTTTCCATCCGGTTTTCCTTCTAGCATTTCTTTAATCATGCACTCTCTCCTCTGTATAATCGTTCGCTTCTCTCCTATTCTTCTTAGTACTTCCTCATTTTTCACCCTATCTGTCCATTTTATCTTCAGCATTCTTCTCCATGTCCACATTTCGAAGCTTTCCAAGTATTTAATATCATTTTTCCTGGCTGTGTAATCTGATGAATAATTTCATGGCTAAGTGTAATCTGTATCTTTTAAGCATTTAAATTGAATTCCACTTACCTATTGTATTTTATTCTGCATCAGAAATATCTTCCCAGTTGCTAATAACAGCTCTGCTAACTTCATCCCAGGCACTTATCTTCCTGTTCCTGTCTTTGTACTCCACTCATGAAAAATCGTACAGTCACGGACTTTTCTCCACTTCAGTAACCTGGTGCTCGCTGTTTACAAATTGCATCTCCTCTGCACGAGAACCAACGAGAACTGAAAACACGACAGTGGCGGCATCCTAGAAACGCACGTATGGCCACGTATATGCATTAAAAATTTGGATGTGACATGCACCCTGACCCATTGGCTCTGCGGATGACCTTGGCAACGCATACTCGCTAGACGGCCACACGAAAAAAAACGTTCATGTGGCCAGGTACATTAGAACACCGGTGTACTATTCCTTGCGCCTTTTATGCGTTCGTTCCCATAGCGCAAAAAAAAACGTCCGTGTGGCCGTAGCCTATGTGAGGGCAACAGTGAATTAGATAGTTGCAATAGTGATGAAGAAATTCTTCTTGAAGATAACGCAAGTGTAATGAAGAAAGAGACAAGTGTCTGACAATTGGGAGGATGTGGCAGCTTTGTATCAAGCATTTTGTTTTGGTTGAATGTAATCGTTTTATCTTTTTTGTTAATGATTTTTTGTATATTTTGTATATACTGCTTCATATTTGCCCCATTGGAGGTATTAAAACCTGATCTGTGAAAGATTTTCTGTACCAATAGGCAAACATAATTTTTAAAGCTGTCATTTGATAATTTTAAAATTATACTTTCAGATACCTTTTATATCAATTCTGAGGGATATATTGTATATAATTTTTCTGATCGTGAATGAACTCAACCATTTTGGTTTGAAATATTTATTCCAATAAAGTTATTTTTGCTAAGAGGATTTTGTTAGCATTTCATATTCGTCATAGTTTAATCTTGAAATTAAAAATTCTTCCTTTATGTCATCTATTTTAGGCATGTTTGTGATCATTCTATGATCTGCTCACTGAAGATTACTACAGTAAAACCCCCAATTTCGCGGCTACCAAATTCGCGTGCTTTGCGGTTTTGGGCTACTGCTGTCATCTTTGAAGTGAAGAGAAAAAGCACTAAACAAATGAATTTCCCCGTCCGCGAGGTTTTGTGACCCTGTACCGCGAAAATGTCTCCACTTAGGAAAGCAAGTGATAATACATAAAGCTGTAGCAGAAAGACGATGGTGACTTTAACCTGTTGAGTGGGTATGGCGTATATATTCGAAATGGCCTGTCGTAATCTTTATGCCATATATATCCGTCATGCCGTTTTTCGGGCCTTCCGCTACGGCAGGGATGCACAATCAGCGCTCCCAGAGCGCGAGCGCTCCAAGCGAGCCCGCGGGTGCACGGCAGAGCATATATTGTGGTGATAGCGGGGGAGGGGAAGCTTCCCCTCTCCCTGCACTCTCCTCACTCTCTCCTATTATTATTGTCCTTTTCTAGTCTTATGACGCAGCGAGTAGCCTATTAGAGCGTTTTCTCCCTCCACCACCACTTTAAGCTTTCGTGAGGCGCAAATATGAAGTACACCTTTGCCAAGTTGCCAGCGATCCGCTCTTATTAGTAGCATGGGAAGAAAGCGTAAACGTGGCAATAGTGGGCAGGCAATATGCGATAAACTGTACGGCTACGGCAGATTTAAATGCCATATTGCATTTGTCCAATACTACTTTTAGCCTACTTTTTCATCATTTATTGTTGGCCAAATAATGGAGAGCCGTGAACCTAAACCCCATTATCTCATATGGCCTTGCTTCTATTTTTGCAGATTCCAAATTCTCGGTGTTTTCGGGAACGTAACCCCCACGGATTTGGGGGTTCTACTGTATGCATTTTTTTTGCGAAATGCGAAAATGAGATAGAAAGTTAGATATTTGTCAAAATAGTTCATTTTTCTAATGAAACCCATAGGAAAGTCTTTGAAATTTTGATTTACAAAATAATTATGCATTTAAGTTCATACTTGCATTTCTTGTAATAAATACATATATATATATCTGCTGCCAGCGCCTTCTTTAACATCAGGAATGCCTAGTGTTCATCCTCACCAAACGTAACAGTCCGACCGTTCCTTAAGATATCACTAAGAGGCTTGGCGATCCCTGCATAGCCCTCAATATACTTCCTAATATAACCAGCTGGCCATAAAAAACTCCGTAACTTCCTCTCCATCCTTGGCTGCGGAAAGTTGATCAAGTCAGCAATCTTATCAGACAAAGGCCGAACGGGACCGTTCTCCATGAAGTGTCTAACCACCACCTTGTTTAGCGGCTTATAGTTGATGCTGACCCTTCTTTCTTTCTGGAAACCACCACCACGTAGCTCTATTGCGGCCATACCTGCATCTCGATTCTACTCAAGTGAACTGAGGCATGTTCAAGCAGCTCATCGCCAAACAGAGCCCTAGCAAAGGGGATAATTGCAGACAGCATCACTCGGCATGTCAAAGGATATGGGATTCCATCGATCACCGTCGTCGTATTAAGTCACCCCAGCATCTTGATGACTTCTCCACCAGTGGCTTCCAATGTCTCCTCATGTCTCTCTAGGTCCACTGCACCCAGCTCTTTGCAGAGGCCTTGGGCGATAACATTGTTGTCACTCCCACTATCCATCAAACAATCAATGCCTGATGGGGTTTTTCCGATATTGTCTGAAAACCACAATATTTTATTGTATTTATTAAAGAAAGCAGGTATTATTGTCCTGACTGAGAAGTGTATAACTCCCTGTTTCAATGTTTGTCATACACCACAAAACACAATTTTGCAGTGTGAAGTCTACTAGTATATAATGGCTTTTTTTGATTGTGTAAATAAATTTATTTCAAAAATTGCTTTTGCTTATTCAAATGCTTCTTTTGAGGTCCACTGAGTACATTTCCACTATTTTCTTTTTGGCTGTGGGGGGGCGTTTGTGTGCAAAAAAACACTGGGCACTATAAATAAACAATTAATACTGAAATAAGTACAGAACTTGATATTTAAGACCTTTATAAGTACTTCATGGTCTGAAAAGTTTTTGGCTTAAAATCGTCATATGGAAGTGTAGGTTTATTTTTGTCGTTTGACCTTTTTCTCCTTTACAACATTATTTATTTCAATGAGTTGATGGTGCACCGCCACATGTAAAAGCATAGAGCTCGTTGCCGTGGTACGATTTCCATTGTTTTAATTCTGAAAAATTCCAACTCTTCTGATAAAAATTAAAATTTTATCCTAAATATACACTTATTTTAATTTGTCTCAAAAATAAGAAATTACAAACATTTTACTTTCTGATAGTTCAAGTCCCGAGTTTGAATCTTGACAGGAGATAATTTAAAAAAAATCAAATATATAAACCTCTGTACGTTATTTACGTGCTTTTCTTATTGGGCAATAATAAAGGGGAAAAAACATCCCATAAAATTTGGAACATCAACAATTTTGTATTTTTTCTATTGGTTTTGACCAAAAATCTTTAATTGTGCCAAATTTCTAGTCTGTGTCCCATCTATAAGTTCCTTATGATTCTTATCGTATGTAAGAAGCGCTTATATATTATAGATAGTGTCTTTCATTTTTGACCATTAACAATAATTCAAATCCTTGTGAAATTTCACGTGCCTTCAGCTTCTATAAGAACAGAAGTGGAATAGGGAACGAATGACTTTGATGCTACCTGTGAGGTGAGCCTAGCCTTTTTAAACTAAAAAAATACATTGGGTAGAGTTCTTGGGGGAAGGCCAAATGGCACTCAAATTATTAACGCATAATGGAGGGATGTTGTAATAATTGTATTATTGCATAGTTTTTGTTAGTGCAACACTTAAAAATTATGAGGAATTTTAGTGAAATACTTATAAACGGTTTAAATAAATTTCGAACAGTAATGATCACAGGTGGATTATTTTAGAGGGAAAATCTAGTTGGGCTGTTGAAAAATTAATTTATTTGAATATAATCGATTTTTACCTTCTCCATGCGTAGTATAAGGAAAGTATTGTGAAAATTTTGTGGGGTCGGCCTCTATTCAGGCAGATGTGGCGTACAAAAATCTTTCTTTTTATTAAACCAATTATATTTTTCGCTAGACAAAACATTTTATCATTTCTGATTTAGCGTAAAGTTATTCACAATAAAAATCAATATTGATTTCACACTGTAATATCCCTCCTATGTACCATACTCTTATCCATGCATCTAGTGACCACACGTTATTCATAATAGAGAAAAGTCGCTCTACTGCACTCTGCTGGAGTTGATTCTCCGGGTAACGAGAATACATATTCAATAACTTTCGTTAGACTGACAATTGAAATATTCTGTTCGAGAAAATGTCTAAAAATCGGTACAACATACATTGTACAAAATTTCTCATATAAGAATGTGTCGTTTAGTTATCATTATAAAATGGAAATCGTATGAAACGGTTTTTGGAAAATCCGAATTTTGTTAAAGTTGCCTAAAATAAACTAGCCTTATATTCATTCATTGAGAAATACGAACTATGTAGTATTATTGAAGACATAAACTCAAATAACTGTACGAAATTTGATCAAAATCGTTGTAGCTGTTTTTGATAAAATCAAATTGATGTTGAAATTGCGTAGGATAAACTTATTATTGAGCAATGTCAACCATTTCTTCACAGCCTCTGCTAAGTTTGATAAAATGCTGAAGTACGAGATTTCATTCATTTTTGAACTACTTTTAGGCTCCAGAACCCGTTACAATGCGACACCTAAAACGTACGTATATTTCCGTAAAAATCTCGAGGTCGAATTTTTTCGCGATAACAACACTTTCTCAATATACTTCGTATATGAGAAATTAAAAAATTCAATCCATCTCTGAGTTTCGTCCCTTCCTCAAGCCAACTTTTCTTTCTGTCATTATGAAAGATAAATTCCTTTGCTAAACTTCATCGAAAAGATCGTAGAAGTCAATGAAAAGCTATCCGTATCATTTATTGATGGTTTGCGCTGTTTCTTTCCAATCTCGTGCCAATTGAATGTACTATTTACCCAATAAAATCATTCTGCTTCTTCGAAACTGTTCTCCCGCAACGATATGTATGATAAGCTTTTAACATAAAAAGCGTCAAATTCTTTGATTAACGTTTCAGAAATCGCATTCCCAGGTTCGTCGAATTTCAGCCCCTTTTGGGATGTAAGATTTATGCTAGCGTTCTTGCTAATTAATTTTAAAATGTCGTAGTTCACAAGCTAGGTTAATTGCGCTAGCGTTAGTTTTTTCTATGTTCAGTATTACTTTATTAAATAATAATAGTAATTTATTTGTAAAAACATGTTCGTTATCGAAATGCATTGAAATGTACGATTTATTGGTAAAAACATGTTCGAAAATATAAATTGTATCCGTAGTGAAAAAAGTTGTATGCATTTATAACCATACATAATATAAAACTATTTAAATAGGGTAATATAGCTAACATTTCTGGATCTTTCTGGAAGCATTGTTGCTAGGTCTTAACTACGGTTTGCGGTAAGCTTCCTTAGCAACAATCACTGTTAGCGCAGAAGTGTGAGGGTGAGGACGTGTTTTCATAGTACCTAATAAGTAATGGGAAAAGGGAGTTGTATCCCGAAGTTTTTTAGGAGGGTGCTGAAGACGTAAGTAATTTTCTTTCTCTGGGTATAGAAAATAGCTTAAAATAATTGATTGTAAAGTTCTAATGGCGGGCTCTTACGTTTGGGACAAATTACTCTAAAAGTGAGATTAATTAAGTTCGTTACTAATTTTCGTTTGCAAATTTGGTGCCGTTTATCGGTTTTATCGTCCGTGATAAGGATAAAAGAAGGTTAAATGGTATGAGCTTGAAAAATGTTGTTGCTATGACAACATAACATTCATCCTGACATAACTTTTTTCTATTTTACACTATATTTAACATTAGCTGCGTGTGCAAGATTAAAAAATTACGGTATATTTCGTATCGCATCGTAAATAATATTTCCAAACTATTTATTTAAATACCGGACTTAGTTTAAAATAGGTAATATGCATATGCGTATGATACCTCCTTGATATCTGGTTCAAACTAGGGGAATGAAAATGAATTACGATTGCATTTGTGTAACAACAGCGAAACGCTAGGGCGTCATAAGCTTTTATGACGATTTAGTGGGTATTTATCGCGAGTTAATACGGTATTTTTTAAATTATTTTTGTTTTTCGCTGTTATTGTTAATGTTTATTTAATTGTTTTATGCTATTTAATTCGTTTTTGTGAATTGGTTTATATTACGTTGCATTCATTGTAAAAACTTCGCAATGCAACTTTTTGTTCGAATTTAATAGAAGTTCGAAAGAAATGTAACAAGCGGAATACATTTTCACCTAGAATCGAACCCAGTAACTTTTGCGAAAAAAAGAATGTTAATTCAGCAGAAATGCTTTAAACGCATTTTTGCAACCACCTCCATATGTACCAGACGCATCGTTGGTAAAATGACTACGAAGTAATTGTTCATGAATAATGTTGTAAGTACCAGTGAAAAGGGTTATATTTATTTTGTATAATATTCGCACTATGCGTGAGGTGACCAGACGCCCCTCTCTAGGCGGGACAGTCCCAATTTTTGACCCTGTCCCGCTTTCTAGAGTCACGAAAGTACTTAGCTATCAATAATCGTCATTTTGTTCAATTTTTTCAGGCTAAGGGATTGCTGCTTGGGGTCCTGCCTCGGCTGCTGCTGCTGTGGATACTGCAGTAACGGTGTGGCAGAGTGCATATACAGGGCAGTGACCCCGAGGAGGAGAGGAGCATTTGATCGAGTAAGTCACTCTATTTATGCCTCGCTCCCTTCCTTCATTTCCCCTCCCCTCTATCTCCCTCCCTGTATTCTCACTTCCTCTTATCCTTTTCTTAACCTACCTCTATTTCCTCTCTCTTCCCTCCATCTTTTGCCTTCTGCCGCCTACCTTCTCACTCTTTCCCTCTCTCTCTCTTCACTCCTTCACTTACTTCCTGCCCCCCTCTCTTCTTCCCCTTTTTCTCTTTTTAATAGTTAGAGAATACTTACAGTTGCACTAATCTGTTATAGCAGGGGTGCCCAATCTTTTTCAAATCATGGGCTACTTTCATCCTGGTAATTGTCTTGCGGGATACTTATTTTTCAGTGTATAAAAACTGATTTTAGGAATGAATTACACTATAAATTTACCGCAAAATATGTATTATACATTATACATCAAATTGGTTATCATGCAGGTTAGTCACTTTTATTATGAAGGAGGTTTTAGCATTCAGGAACACCCAAATTCAATTTGTAAAACATTTATTAATTTTGTGTTTAATATAAATTCAAGTGAATCACATAACACAAAGTGAAAAGCTATTAAAAAGGTCTGAATCACGAAATGTGTTTTGCCAAATAAATTACATTGGTTCCATTTGCGGTGCAACAGTCAAGAGGAGATAACGTTGAAAGGATATATTGACGATCCTTCGGCTGACTTTGTTTTAATGGGTAGATGGCTCCGGGCGCTACTGCTCCCATCGCCTCGCCCGGAACCATAATAACCCTCCCCATTGTCCAGAGATTGCGTTAGTAAATGTCGAGACAGGCAAGTCAGTTTTTACAAACCCAATCTCCGGACAAGAAACTGATTGGCCTGTCTCGACATTTACTAACCAAATCTCCGAGGAACGTGGAGGGTTACTATGGTTCCGGGCGAGGTGAAGGGCACGAGGTAGCGCCCGGTGCTGACTGGGCATTAAAACATAGCGAACCGAAGGCTCGTCTATACATCATAATAAAAGTGACTGGACTTTAGCTTGGAACTCCTTCATAATAAAAGTGACTAAACTTCATGATTACCGACAAATGATTAATTTAATAAAATCTAATCCTGATTTACACTGTACATCTTCAGCTAGTGAATGGTAACTGGGCATGTAACTAGAAGCAGAGAGAAGTAAACAGTGTTCGACTTCTTCATTAGTGAGAGCATTACTGGTTTATGATTTGATTAAGTTCATATTAGAAAATAGAAATCCTTACGCAGGATAATAAGCTTAATGCCTGGATTGAAGCGTGGGCGACACAGACCCTCCTAAAGGGCGACCGGTCGCTCATGGGAGACGTAAAGGGCACCCCTGTGTTATCGTATCAGTTTCATTCATTCATGATGTCACGAGTAGTAACATGGTTTCTTTTTCGTTATTATAGGAAGTAATAAGACGTCAGAGAGCAGGAGGTGGAGACATAGGCCGTGGGCAAGTCGTCCCCCGAGGTGTTGAGGTGAGTCACTCTATCACTCCCTCCCTTCATTTCCCCTCTCTCCCTCTATTCTCTCTGTATTCATTTCTTACCCCAACTCCTCCATCTACGTTGAAAACCGGTTAACACGAAATTATGCGGACAATCATTTCGTGTTATCCGAATTTCGAGTGAACCGAATTCCATGTTAATAGTTTAAATCGTAAAATTTTCATTTATCAATTATGGAATTAGGCTCGTAGGCAAATCCATGATGCTTATCGATAATAGGGTGTAATACACAGCCGAAGATATTATCGCTATAATGGAAATCCTAACTCAAATGCCATTTCGTGTTATCCGAAGAATATTGCAAATTCACTAAACTGTTATAGTATAATTTTCATTCATTGTGAAAATACTAATTATGTGGTTTCTTTTCCCTAATATAGGAAACATCATCATCACTGGCTTCGAGAGGAGGTGGGGATGGGAGTAGGGAGGAGGTGGAGGAGAGAGTGGAGGGCACTGATCGACCACCGATAAGGCGACGATGGCAGTCTCTTCCTCCCTCTCACTCCTTCCCTACCTCCCTCTTCTTCCCTCTCTATCTTCCCCCCTCTTCCTCTCTGCTTTCTGTTTTCCCCTCTTTACCTTTCTCTCCCTCCCTCTCTTTTTCTCTAAACCTCTCTCTGTCACTGTCTCCCTCTCCCTCTCTCTCTGTCCATCTGTCTGTCTCTCCCTCCCTGTCCCCCTCCCTCTCTCTCTGTCTCCCTCTATCTCACCCCCCATCTCTCTCTCAGCCAGTGACGGGGGCAGTCACGGCCTCCTGTCTGGGACGTGCCGTTCTCGATCAAATTGCAAATCTGCAAGCCGTCCTACCTGGTCTTCAGCATCTCCTCATACCAACTTGGGACTGGCTGTTAATGGTGATGGACACAACAGAAGCACAAGTGCATTTTAGTGCCTCCTTCAGCACCACTTCTGGTCCATCACCATAATGGTCGTTGCCAGTCTCAAGCACAGGCTGCCTCAGCTCATAGGGACAGAGCTCGCATTGTTGACTTCTCCACCAAAGGACAGAGACATGAGCCTGAAGGTAAATTTCGGTTTGCTTAATTTTAATTTCCAGTTTATTTTGTTTTTAAATATGTGGCACAAAATGTTAGATTCTATGCTTATTCTTTAAGTTTGACCAAATTCTTTATAAATCGATGGAATTGATGGATCATTGGATTCAAAATCGTTATCTGCATCACCACATTCATTAAAATCATTGAAAACAAAGCTGCAGTTTCTAAAACAATTTTTGATACAGGCTTCTTATACACACAATGGAACGACTGAGAAATGGACATAATTGCATCTAAATCATTGATTTTAACCACCAATTCCGATCCTCACTTACATTGATATACCTATACAGTAGGACCTGATAAACCCGGCAACCTCAGGACCTAGCATTTGCCAGGTGTTTGAAAATGCCGGGTTTTTGAAAATTTATAAAAAATCATTAAGTAATGTACATTTTTGGTAACTGATTATATTATTCAAGTGATGACTAAGAATTAAAAGAGAACCCATTATCAATAAAGAGTATTGCTTATACATGCACTAAAACGAGGAATTATATATGAACCATAAAAAGTAAATAACGAAATACGCATTTACGTTATTTTCATCACACATCATTCTGAGAATTTTTTTTAAACAGATCAGGCAAACTGACTTGCTTCATGCATTTTGATTTTTCCTTCATAATTTTATCTTGTATTCGATAGAAACACGTATTCTCTTGAAAATCAATAAAAGAGCGTTGTCCTAAAGCAGATATGGTATCTGTGACGTAATGTCTTCATCATCGTCACTTTCATTTTCTTCATCTTTTTCATGCTCATGTTTCAAAACCATGTCCACTATTTCACATCAGCTGAAGTACGACAGGCACAACATTGTCGATATCAACCGAGTTTTCAATGTCATCTTCTACCACTTATTTTGCTATGGTGAAAATTTTTTGCTTGTTGTATAAGCATTAGGCGTGAAACCATTTTGCAGGAACCTACCCCTAGGTTAATAATGTAAACATAAGGCATAAACATATCTTTGGATTGGGTATCCGTGATGTTTTTGCAGAACACATCCCTCACAGATACTGGGGGAGTAGCGTATTACTGCAACACACTTGTGCCTACATTTATACTCGCAGAAGACAAGAATTGTATGATTTATAAGCTGAGCCAAATGTTTAGGGTTTAAATGCATGGTTTAGACTGCCATTGGTGCATCTTCGAATCACGATGGACATTTTGACGATTATGATGACATTATCTTATAAATATTTTAGTGTGTGTATGTATGTTCTTTACACGTTTTTACACCGTTGTATCTATCGAATTCAAAATTTTCATGGGTCATCCTATGGTCCAAAGGGAGAACTTGGGCTAGGTTTGCAGACCGTGGGGTCTCTTATAACCCATGGGGCCAACAAAATACTATTTCCATAAGAATGCATGGGAAATGTTGTGGAGAAACCCCAAAATGCCATGCAGCCCTTCACTGATGTGGATATAAATATACCTAAATATTAAATTACGATCACGGGAAATGGCTTATTTTATGCACTAAAGACTGAATATTTTAATTCTGTTCATGTTTTGTCATATTACATGCTAAATCACTCAAAATTTTTCTTTAAGCACACAATTTATCGGTTTTTTCCAGGCAGCAACAAAGCTAAATGTCTTAATTTTTGACATCTTCAAATGGAGATGGCCACCTAAAGATTAATGCAAGGAAAATCCACGCTGTGGTGCGCCGTAGAGGAAGAATAGCTAATGCCAAGATAAAGGGTACAAATGGATTCATGCCTAAATATAGTTTATGAATACCTTTACAGTGAGTCAAATGATTTTTTAAGGAATATTAGAACATTGTTATGTTTTACCATTAGCCTTGAAAGATTTAACGCTACATAATTACATTTGTTTGGTAACCAAGATGTTGTTTATTGTTTACTTTTGGCTAATAGTAGTGACATAATCCACATAATTTTATTGCTGCCTTAAAGGCTTCGGTGCATCTATTCATATGTATATTAAGTAAGACGTTAATGCGTAATTATTTTAATGGTAAAACTTTCCAATACAATACATAAAGCAGTAAAGGTTAATGTAAGCATCGCTTGCGTAATTAAGGAATGGGGAATGTTTGCCCTGAGCAATAAAAATTGTTTGTTACTGAAAAGAAAACTTTCCCGAGCGAAGCTGGGCCTTTCAGCTAGTATTTTTGTAATATTGAAACTGGTGATGCTCCTTTAACATAAGAGTGGAGACTAGCGAGAAGGAGATTTCTGCTACAATCGCAATAAAGTGCTCAATCAAATATATTGTATCATGCGGATAAGAGGGAGAAGATGCTTAACTTGGGTGGATCTTGTTTGAGGAAGGGGGAGTGAAGAGGCTGACTTTTTAAAAATCCTAGATGTCAATATATTCTGGCACGAATTAATTTCTTTCCCTCCAAACTGGGCCAAAAATAGGTGTGTGCATGGTACATGAGGACATGGGTTACACGAGTAAATATGGTATTAACGATTGTAACACAACATTGCTTCTTCTTACCCCAACAAAATCTGCGCTCATTTACATCTCTGTGTTGACTTTAGTAGTTGCAATCCTAAAAAAAGATGTCAAGTTTGTTTATACTTCATTAATCTTATTCCTAGTGCATTTTGTATGAATCATTATTTTATGCATCTCCTAGAGAGAGAGACGTTTTGCAGAGAGTCACTTTTAGTTTAGTTGAACGCAAGGTTTTGTTAAACCTTTTAATTTTGTTGGTGTTCCAGAATTATTCTGAACACTATGTTATCTATGGAAGAATTTTGAATGAGTGGTTGTTTGTCAGTTTTTTATGATTGTCATGCTATATATTATGTATAAGGTAGATTAAATGAAGAATAGCTGATAATATTATTTATTTGTTGACCATTTTCAAAGTTCTTATTTGAATGTTGTATTTAATAAATAGTGATATATATTCATATGAATGTGATTTCTAATATTATTTCTTTTGCATTAACTTTTTATCTTAATACTTATCATTGAAACTGATCATGTTCATATAAATGAAATTTATAGAAATCGTTCCATCACATCTGATTTTATAATTCCCATTCATCATATCACTTAAATTAAATCTTCATGTTTTCAACAATGATTAGGCGAATTTGTATTTTGTGTTTAATAATTGGTAGATAAGCTGTAAAAAAATGTGCATGGATATCTTTCTTTCAATACAAACAATATCTCGGTATATTATTCTCTATGCATTTCATTTATATAAGTCATTGATTTTTAGAATTCAGGTTGGCACTATGACATCAGAGGAAACTATGACATTTCCTTCTACCTGGCCGAGTTTTTTATTGCAATATCTGGTGTGATACTAGTGATCTTGCCATTGATCGAGCAAATTGGAGGTACAAAGTTGGGTCGCTGTGCATCGAGCAGTGGAGGAGATGAAGGTGATGGTGATGAAGAGGGTATCCTAAAAGATTTGAGGCTGTGTCAGCGTTTCCCATGTGATATAGGTGAGAATGGAAGAAAAGCAGATGTGAAACAAAACAGACCGTGATTACATAAAGCCTTCGAGTGTTTAATGCTGGAGAAATTGTTCCTTGTATTATGCCCTACAGCTTAATGGTTTATTCACCGTAACTAAATGAATGATATATAATGCGAAAGAAAGAAATATATCATTAAATTGTTTAGATTGTGATGGTATTCCTTGCTGAGTATCCAAAATTTTTTTCATGCTCTCTTTCAAGTGCATTTGAGTGGATTATTGGTCTTGAATCCAAGTCACTGCTTTTTTCATATTAAAATTGTTCAAGTGATAGCCCACGTATTGCATGATTATAATCAGAGCTTTTAGGTGAGATTTTTGCATTTTTCTTAATTAACCATGGAGTAATAATATAAAGAGAAAGGATAAAGGAGGGGGAAGCCCTTTGTCTTTGCAAAGATTGTTGAGAATTTTCCCAAAGAAAAGGAGCAGCATTAATTAAAATCGATCAAGTGCAAACATAATCACATCTAATACTTCTCCAATTATTCCATGATTAGTGAGCATTTCCTTCTTGTTTTATTATTTATGAATAAAGGCAATACATATTTATGCCATTATTTAGACAAATTCACATTAAAAATTATTATGTGAACCTAAAATGAATAAAAATAATGCAAAGACCATGAAATAACAAGATGAAAAAGATAAATAGGTTAAACGGAAGAAACATAATGAATTAAAATCCATTCTAAAGTCACATTAAAAAAAGAATAAAGAGGAGAATCTAAATCGGCAGGGAAAAAAATCGGCACTTGGTGGAATCGAAGCTGCGACATCATCACCGAAAACGAATTGTTTAGCAGATAGCCAAGACTGTGCAAGAGCAATCGTGCGGTAGCAGTGGACTTCCATCGTACAGCCGACTCATCACAGTACAGCGTTGACAAATCGCATAAACTTTAATTACATTTTTCTCGGTAATAATGAGGTTTTACGAAATTTTTACAAAGAATATTTTGGTCTTAGAAATTGGCTAGGAATCACGTACTGAGATTCGTGGGCGCGAACTCTGGGACACCCTTTGTATATATATATATCATCATAGGTAGTCTGTCCGTTGACAGGTCCGTGATTATTCTAGGTTAAACTTGGTTCTCCATATACTCCTTTTTTCCGCAGTTTTCTTCATGTCTTGATAGCTTTCTTTCCCTTTCAAATCGTCTACTAGCTGAAACCTTTTCCTACCTCTTTCTCTTTTTCCATCCGGTTTTCCTTCTAGCATTTCTTTAATCATGCACTCTCTCCTCTGTATAATCGTTCGCTTCTCTCCTATTCTTCTTAGTACTTCCTCATTTTTCACCCTATCTGTCCATTTTATCTTCAGCATTCTTCTCCATGTCCACATTTCGAAGCTTTCCAAGTATTTAATATCATTTTTCCTGGCTGTGTAATCTGATGAATAATTTCATGGCTAAGTGTAATCTGTATCTTTTAAGCATTTAAATTGAATTCCACTTACCTATTGTATTTTATTCTGCATCAGAAATATCTTCCCAGTTGCTAATAACAGCTCTGCTAACTTCATCCCAGGCACTTATCTTCCTGTTCCTGTCTTTGTACTCCACTCATGAAAAATCGTACAGTCACGGACTTTTCTCCACTTCAGTAACCTGGTGCTCGCTGTTTACAAATTGCATCTCCTCTGCACGAGAACCAACGAGAACTGAAAACACGACAGTGGCGGCATCCTAGAAACGCACGTATGGCCACGTATATGCATTAAAAATTTGGATGTGACATGCACCCTGACCCATTGGCTCTGCGGATGACCTTGGCAACGCATACTCGCTAGACGGCCACACGAAAAAAAACGTTCATGTGGCCAGGTACATTAGAACACCGGTGTACTATTCCTTGCGCCTTTTATGCGTTCGTTCCCATAGCGCAAAAAAAACGTCCGTGTGGCCGTAGCCTATGTGAGGGCAACAGTGAATTAGATAGTTGCAATAGTGATGAAGAAATTCTTCTTGAAGATAACGCAAGTGTAATGAAGAAAGAGACAAGTGTCTGACAATTGGGAGGATGTGGCAGCTTTGTATCAAGCATTTTGTTTTGGTTGAATGTAATCGTTTTATCTTTTTTGTTAATGATTTTTTGTATATTTTGTGTATACTGCTTCATATTTGCCCCATTGGAGGTATTAAAACCTGATCTGTGAAAGATTTTCTGTACCAATAGGCAAACATAATTTTTAAAGCTGTCATTTGATAATTTTAAAATTATACTTTCAGATACCTTTTATATCAATTCTGAGGGATATATTGTATATAATTTTTCTGATTGTGAATGAACTCAACCATTTTGGTTTGAAATATTTATTCCAATAAAGTTATTTTTGCTAAGAGGATTTTGTTAGCATTTCATATTCGTCATAGTTTAATCTTGAAATTAAAAATTCTTCCTTTATGTCATCTATTTTAGGCATGTTTGTGATCATTCTATGATCTGCTCACTGAAGATTACTACAGTAAAACCCCCAATTTCGCGGCTACCAAATTCGCGTGCTTTGCGGTTTTGGGCTACTGCTGTCATCTTTGAAGTGAAGAGAAAAAGCACTAAACAAATGAATTTCCCCGTCCGCGAGGTTTTGTGACCCTGTACCGCGAAAATGTCTCCACTTAGGAAAGCAAGTGATAATACATAAAGCTGTAGCAGAAAGACGATGGTGACTTTAACCTGTTGAGTGGGTATGGCGTATATATTCGAAATGGCCTGTCGTAATCTTTATGCCATATATATCCGTCATGCCGTTTTTCGGGCCTTCCGCTACGGCAGGGATGCACAATCAGCTCTCCCAGAGCGCGCGCTCCAAGCGAGCCCGCGGGCGCACGGCAGAGCATATATTGTGGTGATAGCGGGGGAGGGGAAGCTTCCCCTCTCCCTGCACTCTCCTCACTCTCTCCTATTATTATTGTCCTTTTCTAGTCTTATGACGCAGCGAGTAGCCTATTAGAGCGTTTTCTCCCTCCACCACCACTTTAAGCTTTCGTGAGGCGCGAATATGAAGTACACCTTTGCCAAGTTGCCAGCGATCCGCTCTTATTAGTAGCATGGGAAGAAAGCGTAAACGTGGCAATAGTGGGCAGGCAATATGCGATAAACTGTACGGCTACGGCAGATTTAAATGCCATATTGCATTTGTCCAATACTACTTTTAGCCTACCTTTTCATCATTTATTGTTGGCCAAATAATGGAGAGCCGTGAACCTAAACCCCATTATCTCATATGGCCTTGCTTCTATTTTTGCAGATTCCAAATTCTCGGTGTTTTCGGGAACGTAACCCCCACGGATTTGGGGGTTCTACTGTATGCATTTTTTTTGCGAAATGCGAAAATGAGATAGAAAGTTAGATATTTGTCAAAATAGTTCATTTTTCTAATGAAACCCATAGGAAAGTCTTTGAAATTTTGATTTACAAAATAATTATGCATTTAAGTTCATACTTGCATTTCTTGTAATAAATACATATATATATATCTGCTGCCAGCGCCTTCTTTAACATCAGGAATGCCTAGTGTTCATCCTCACCAAACGTAACAGTCCGACCGTTCCTTAAGATATCACTAAGAGGCTTGGCGATCCCTGCATAGCCCTCAATATACTTCCTAATATAACCAGCTGGCCATAAAAAACTCCGTAACTTCCTCTCCGTCCTTGGCTGCGGAAAGTTGATCAAGTCAGCAATCTTATCAGACAAAGGCCGAACGGGACCGTTCTCCATGAAGTGTCTAACCACCACCTTGTTTAGCGGCTTATAGTTGATGCTGACCCTTCTTTCTTTCTGGAAACCACCACCACGTAGCTCTATTGCGGCCATACCTGCATCTCGATTCTACTCAAGTGAACTGAGGCATGTTCAAGCAGCTCATCGCCAAACAGTGCCCTAGCAAAGGGGATAATTGCAGACAGCATCACTCGGCATGTCAAAGGATATGGGATTCCATCGATCACCGTCGTTGTATTAAGTCATCCCAGCATCTTGATGACTTCTCCACCAGTGGCTTCCAATGTCTCCTCATGTCTCTCTAGGTCCACTGCACCCAGCTCTTTGCAGAGGCCTTGGGCGATAACATTGTTGTCACTCCCACTATCCATCAAACAATCAATGCCTGATGGGGTTTTTCCGATATTGTCTGAAAACCACAATATTTTATTGTATTTATTAAAGAAAGCAGGTATTATTGTCCTGACTGAGAAGTGTATAACTCCCTGTTTCAATATTTGTCATACACCACAAAACACAATTTTGCAGTGTGAAGTCTACTAGTATATAATGGCTTTTTTTGATTGTGTAAATAAATTTATTTCAAAAATTGCTTTTGCTTATTCAAATGCTTCTTTTGAGGTCCACTGAGTACATTTCCACTATTTTCTTTTTGGCTGTGCGGGGGCGTTTGTGTGCAAAAAAACACTGGGCACTATAAATAAATAATTAATACTGAAATAAGTACAGAACTTGATATTTAAGACCTTTATAAGTACTTCATGGTCTGAAAAGTTTTTGGCTTAAAATCGTCATATGGAAGTGTAGGTTTATTTTTGTCGTTTGACCTTTTTCTCCTTTACAACATTATTTATTTCAATGTGTTGATGGTGCACCGCCACATGTAAAAGCATAGAGCTCGTTGCCATGGTACGATTTCCATTGTTTTAATTCTGAAAAATTCCAACTCTTCTGATAAAAATTAAAATTTTATCCTAAATATACACTTATTTTAATTTGTCTCAAAAATAAGAAATTACAAACATTTATCTTTCTGATAGTTCAAGTCCCGAGTTAGAATCTTGACAGGAGACAAAAAAAAATCAAATATATTAACCTCTGTACGTTATTTACGTGCTTTTCTTATTGGGCAATAATAAAGGGGAAAAAACATCCCATAAAATTTGGAACATCAACAATTTTGTATTTTTTCTATTGGTTTTGACCAAAAATCTTTAATTGTGCCAAATTTCTAGTCTGTGTCCCATCTATAAGTTCCTTATGATTCTTATCGTATGTAAGAAGCGCTTGTATATTATAGATAGTGTCTTTCATTTTTGACCATTAACAATAATTCAAATCCTTGTGAAATTTCACGTGCCTTCAGCTTCTATAAGAACAGAAGTGGAATAGGGAACGAATGACTTTGATGCTACCTGTGCGGTGAGCCTAGCCTTTTTAAACTAAAAAAATTCATTGGGTAGAGTTCTTGGGGGAAGGCCAAAAAGCACTCAAATTATTAACGCATAATGGAGGGATGTTGTAATAATTGTATTATTGCATAGTTTTTGTTAGTGCAACACTTAAAAATTATGAGGAATTTTAGTGAAATACTTATAAACGGTTTAAATAAATTTCGAACAGTAATGATCACAGGTGGATTATTTTAGAGGGAAAATCTAGTTGGGCTGTTGAAAAATTAATTTATTTGAATATAATCGATTTTTACCTTCTCCATGCGTAGTATAAGGAAAGTATTGTGAAAATTTTGTGGGGTCGGCCTCTATTCAGGCAGATGTGGCGTACAAAAATCTTTCTTTTTATTAAACCAATTATATTTTTCGCTAGACAAAACATTTTATCATTTCTGATTTAGCGTAAAGTTATTCACAATAAAAATCAATATTGATTTCACACTGTAATATCCCTCCTATGTACCATACTCTTATCCATGCATCTAGTGACCACACGTTATTCATAATAGAGAAAAGTCGCTCTACTGCACTCTGCTGGAGTTGATTCTCCGGGTAACGAGAATACATATTCAATAACTTTCGTTAGACTGACAATTGAAATATTCTGTTCGAGAAAATGTCTAAAAATCGGTACAACATACATTGTACAAAATTTCTCATATAAGAATGTGTCGTTTAGTTATCATTATAAAATGAAATCGTATGAAACGGTTTTTGGAAAATCCGAATTTTGTTAAAGTTGCCTAAAATAAACTAGCCTTATATTCATTCATTGAGAAATACGAACTATGTAGTATTATTGAAGACATAAACTCAAATAACTGTACGAAATTTGATCAAAATCGTTGTAGCTGTTTTTGATAAAATCAAATTGATGTTGAAATTGCGTAGGATAAACTTATTATTGAGCAATGTCAACCATTTCTTCACAGCCTCTGCTAAGTTTGATAAAATGCTGAAGTACGAGATTTCATTCATTTTTGAACTACTTTTAGGCTCCAGAACCCGTTACAATGCGACACCTAAAACGTACGTATATTTCCGTAAAAATCTCGAGGTCGAATTTTTTCGCGATAACAACACTTTCTCAATATACTTCGTATATGAGAAATTAAAAAATTCAATCCATCTCTGAGTTTCGTCCCTTCCTCAAGCCAACTTTTCTTTCTGTCATTATGAAAGATAAATTCCTTTGCTAAACTTCATCGAAAAGATCGTAGAAGTCAATGAAAAGCTATCCATATCATTTATTGATGGTTTGCGCTGTTTCTTTCCAATCTCGTGCCAATTGAATGTACTATTTACCCAATAAAATCATTCTGCTTCTTCGAAACTGTTCTCCCGCAACGATATGTATGATAAGCTTTTAACATAAAAAGCGTCAAATTCTTTGATTAACGTTTCAGAAATCGCATTCCCAGGTTCGTCGAATTTCAGCCCCTTTTGGGATGTAAGATTTATGCTAGCGTTCTTGCTAATTAATTTTAAAATGTCGTAGTTCACAAGCTAGGTTAATTGCGCTAGCGTTAGTTTTTTCTATGTTCAGTATTACTTTATTAAATAATAATAGTAATTTATTTGTAAAAACATGTTCGTTATCGAAATGCATTGAAATGTACGATTTATTGGTAAAAACATGTTCGAAAATATAAATTGTATCCGTAGTGAAAAAAGTTGTATGCATTTATAACCATACATAATATAAAACTATTTAAATAGGGTAATATAGCTAACATTTCTGGATCTTTCTGGAAGCATTGTTGCTAGGTCTTAACTACGGTTTGCGGTAAGCTTCCTTAGCAACAATCACTGTTAGCGCAGAAGTGTGAGGGTGAGGACGTGTTTTCATAGTACCTAATAAGTAATGGGAAAAGGGAGTTGTATCCCGAAGTTTTTTAGGAGGGTGCTGAAGACGTAAGTAATTTTCTTTCTCTGGGTATAGAAAATAGCTTAAAATAATTGATTGTAAAGTTCTAATGGCGGGCTCTTACGTTTGGGACAAATTACTCTAAAAGTGAGATTAATTAAGTTCGTTACTAATTTTCGTTTGCAAATTTGGTGCCGTTTATCGGTTTTATCGTCCGTGATAAGGATAAAAGAAGGTTAAATGGTATGAGCTTGAAAAATGTTGTTGCTATGACAACATAACATTCATCCTGACATAACTTTTTTCTATTTTACACTATATTTAACATTAGCTGCGTGTGCAAGATTAAAAAATTACGGTATATTTCGTATCGCATCGTAAATAATATTTCCAAACTATTTATTTAAATACCGGACTTAGTTTAAAATAGGTAATATGCATATGCGTATGATACCTCCTTGATATCTGGTTCAAACTAGGGGAATGAAAATGAATTACGATTGCATTTGTGTAACAACAGCGAAACGCTAGGGCGTCATAAGCTTTTATGACGATTTAGTGGGTATTTATCGCGAGTTAATACGGTATTTTTTAAATTATTTTTGTTTTTCGCTGTTATTGTTAATGTTTATTTAATTGTTTTATGCTATTTAATTCGTTTTTGTGAATTGGTTTATATTACGTTGCATTCATTGTAAAAACTTCGCAATGCAACTTTTTGTTCGAATTTAATAGAAGTTCGAAAGAAATGTAACAAGCGGAATACATTTTCACCTAGAATCGAACCCAGTAACTTTTGCGAAAAAAAGAATGTTAATTCAGCAGAAATGCTTTAAACGCATTTTTGCAACCACCTCCATATGTACCAGACGCATCGTTGGTAAAATGACTACGAAGTAATTGTTCATGAATAATGTTGTAAGTACCAGTGAAAAGGGTTATATTTATTTTGTATAATATTCGCACTATGCGTGAGGTGACCAGACGCCCCTCTCTAGGCGGGACAGTCCCAATTTTTGACCCTGTCCCGCTTTCTAGAGTCACGAAAGTACTTAGCTATCAATAATCGTCATTTTGTTCAATTTTTTCAGGCTAAGGGATTGCTGCTTGGGGTCCTGCCTCGGCTGCTGCTGCTGTGGATACTGCAGTAACGGTGTGGCAGAGTGCATATACAGGGCAGTGACCCCGAGGAGGAGAGGAGCATTTGATCGAGTAAGTCACTCTATTTATGCCTCGCTCCCTTCCTTCATTTCCCCTCCCCTCTATCTCCCTCCCTGTATTCTCACTTCCTCTTATCCTTTTCTTAACCTACCTCTATTTCCTCTCTCTTCCCTCCATCTTTTGCCTTCTGCCGCCTACCTTCTCACTCTTTCCCTCTCTCTCTCTTCACTCCTTCACTTACTTCCTGCCCCCCTCTCTTCTTCCCCTTTTTCTCTTTTTAATAGTTAGAGAATACTTACAGTTGCACTAATCTGTTATAGCAGGGGTGCCCAATCTTTTTCAAATCATGGGCTACTTTCATCCTGGTAATTGTCTTGCGGGATACTTATTTTTCAGTGTATAAAAACTGATTTTAGGAATGAATTACACTATAAATTTACCGCAAAATATGTATTATACATTATACATCAAATTGGTTATCATGCAGGTTAGTCACTTTTATTATGAAGGAGGTTTTAGCATTCAGGAACACCCAAATTCAATTTGTAAAACATTTATTAATTTTGTGTTTAATATAAATTCAAGTGAATCACATAACACAAAGTGAAAAGCTATTAAAAAGGTCTGAATCACGAAATGTGTTTTGCCAAATAAATTACATTGGTTCCATTTGCGGTGCAACAGTCAAGAGGAGATAACGTTGAAAGGATATATTGACGATCCTTCGGCTGACTTTGTTTTAATGGGTAGATGGCTCCGGGCGCTACTGCTCCCATCGCCTCGCCCGGAACCATAATAACCCTCCCCATTGTCCAGAGATTGCGTTAGTAAATGTCGAGACAGGCAAGTCAGTTTTTACAAACCCAATCTCCGGACAAGAAACTGATTGGCCTGTCTCGACATTTACTAACCCAATCTCCGAACAACGTGGAGGGTTACTATGGTTCCGGGCGAGGTGAAGGGCACGAGGTAGCGCCCGGTGCTGACTAGGCATTAAAACATAGCGAACCGAAGGCTCGTCTATACATCATAATAAAAGTGACTGGACTTTAGCTTGGAACTCCTTCATAATAAAAGTGACTAAACTTCATGATTACCGACAAATGATTAATTTAATAAAATCTAATCCTGATTTACACTGTACATCTTCAGCTAGTGAATGGTAACTGGGCATGTAACTAGAAGCAGAGAGAAGTAAACAGTGTTCGACTTCTTCATTAGTGAGAGCATTACTGGTTTATGATTTGATTAAGTTCATATTAGAAAATAGAAATCCTTACGCAGGATAATAAGCTTAATGCCTGGATTGAAGCGTGGGCGACACAGACCCTCCTAAAGGGCGACCGGTCGCTCATGGGAGACGTAAAGGGCACCCCTGTGTTATCGTATCAGTTTCATTCATTCATGATGTCACGAGTAGTAACATGGTTTCTTTTTCGTTATTATAGGAAGTAATAAGACGTCAGAGAGCAGGAGGTGGAGACATAGGCCGTGGGCAAGTCGTCCCCCGAGGTGTTGAGGTGAGTCACTCTATCACTCCCTCCCTTCATTTCCCCTCTCTCCCTCTATTCTCTCTGTATTCATTTCTTACCCCAACTCCTCCATCTACGTTGAAAACCGGTTAACACGAAATTATGGGGACAATCATTTCGTGTTATCCGAATTTCGAGTGAACCGAATTCCATGTTAATAGTTTAAATCGTAAAATTTTCATTTATCAATTATGGAATTAGGCTCGTAGGCAAATCCATGATGCTTATCGATAATAGGGTGTAATACACAGCCGAAGATATTATCGCTATAATGGAAATCCTAACTCAAATGCCATTTCGTGTTATCCGAAGAATATTGCAAATTCACTAAACTGTTATAGTATAATTTTCATTCATTGTGAAAATACTAATTATGTGGTTTCTTTTCCCTAATATAGGAAACATCATCATCACTGGCTTCGAGAGGAGGTGGGGATGGGAGTAGGGAGGAGGTGGAGGAGAGAGTGGAGGGCACTGATCGACCACCGATAAGGCGACGATGGCAGTCTCTTCCTCCCTCTCACTCCTTCCCTACCTCCCTCTTCTTCCCTCTCTATCTTCCCCCCTCTTCCTCTCTGCTTTCTGTTTTCCCCTCTTTACCTTTCTCTCCCTCCCTCTCTTTTTCTCTAAATCTCTCTCTGTCACTGTCTCCCTCTCCCTCTCTCTCTGTCCATCTGTCTGTCTCTCCCTCCCTGTCCCCCTCCCTCTCTCTCTGTCTCCCTCTATCTCACCCCCCATCTCTCTCTCAGCCAGTGACGGGGGCAGTCACGGCCTCCTGTCTGGGACGTGCCGTTCTCGATCAAATTGCAAATCTGCAAGCAGTCCTACCTGGTCTTCAGCATCTCCTCATACCAACTTGGGACTGGCTGTTAATGGTGATGGACACAACAGAAGCACAAGTGCATTTTAGTGCCTCCTTCAGCACCACTTCTGGTCCATCACCATAATGGTCGTTGCCAGTCTCAAGCACAGGCTGCCTCAGCTCATAGGGACAGAGCTCGCATTGTTGACTTCTCCACCAAAGGACAGAGACATGAGCCTGAAGGTAAATTTCGGTTTGCTTAATTTTAATTTCCAGTTTATTTTGTTTTTAAATATGTGGCACAAAATGTTAGATTCTATGCTTATTCTTTAAGTTTGACCAAATTCTTTATAAATCGATGGAATTGATGGATCATTGGATTCAAAATCGTTATCTGCATCACCACATTCATTAAAATCATTGAAAACAAAGCTGCAGTTTCTAAAACAATTTTTGATACAGGCTTCTTATACACACAATGGAACGACTGAGAAATGGACATAATTGCATCTAAATCATTGATTTTAACCACCAATTCCGATCCTCACTTACATTGATATACCTATACAGTAGGACCTGATAAACCCGGCAACCTCAGGACCTAGCATTTGCCAGGTGTTTGAAAATGCCGGGTTTTTGAAAATTTATAAAAAATCATTAAGTAATGTACATTTTTGGTAACTGATTATATTATTCAAGTGATGACTAAGAATTAAAAGAGAACCCATTATCAATAAAGAGTATTGCTTATACATGCACTAAAACGAGGAATTATATACGAACCATAAAAAGTAAATAACGAAATACGCATTTACGTTATTTTCATCACACATCATTCTGAGAATTTTTTTTAAACAGATCAGGCAAACTGACTTGCTTCATGCATTTTGATTTTTCCTTCATAAGTTTATCTTGTATTCGATAGAAACACGTATTCTCTTGAAAATCAATAAAAGAGCGTTGTCCTAAAGCAGATATGGTATCTGTGACGTAATGTCTTCATCATCGTCACTTTCATTTTCTTCATCTTTTTCATGCTCATGTTTCAAAACCATGTCCACTATTTCACATCAGCTGAAGTACGACAGGCACAACATTGTCGATATCAACCGAGTTTTCAATGTCATCTTCTACCACTTATTTTGCTATGGTGAAAATTTTTTGCTTGTTGTATAAGCATTAGGCGTGAAACCATTTTGCAGGAACCTACCCCTAGGTTAATAATGTAAACATAAGGCATAAACATATCTTTGGATTGGGTATCCGTGATGTTTTTGCAGAACACATCCCTCACAGATACTGGGGGAGTAGCGTATTACTGCAACACACTTGTGCCTACATTTATACTCGCAGAAGACAAGAATTGTATGATTTATAAGCTGAGCCAAATGTTTAGGGTTTAAATGCATGGTTTAGACTGCCATTGGTGCATCTTCGAATCACGATGGACATTTTGACGATTATGATGACATTATCTTATAAATATTTTAGTGTGTGTATGTATGTTCTTTACACGTTTTTACACCGTTGTATCTATCGAATTCAAAATTTTCATGGGTCATCCTATGGTCCAAAGGGAGAACTTGGGCTAGGTTTGCAGACCGTGGGGTCTCTTATAACCCATGGGGCCAACAAAATACTATTTCCATAAGAATGCATGGGAAATGTTGTGGAGAAACCCCAAAATGCCATGCAGCCCTTCACTGATGTGGATATAAATATACCTAAATATTAAATTACGATCACGGGAAATGGCTTATTTTATGCACTAAAGACTGAATATTTTAATTCTGTTCATGTTTTGTCATATTACATGCTAAATCACTCAAAATTTTTCTTTAAGCACACAATTTATCGGTTTTTTCCAGGCAGCAACAAAGCTAAATGTCTTAATTTTTGACATCTTCAAATGGAGATGGCCACCTAAAGATTAATGCAAGGAAAATCCACGCTGTGGTGCGCCGTAGAGGAAGAATAGCTAATGCCAAGATAAAGAGTACAAATGGATTCATGCCTAAATATAGTTTATGAATACCTTTACAGTGAGTCAAATGATTTTTTAAGGAATATTAGAACATTGTTATGTTTTACCATTAGCCTTGAAAGATTTAACGCTACATAATTACATTTGTTTGGTAACCAAGATGTTGTTTATTGTTTACTTTTGGCTAATAGTAGTGACATAATCCACATAATTTTATTGCTGCCTTAAAGGCTTCGGTGCATCTATTCATATGTATATTAAGTAAGACGTTAATGCGTAATTATTTTAATGGTAAAACTTTCCAATACAATACATAAAGCAGTAAAGGTTAATGTAAGCATCGCTTGCGTAATTAAGGAATGGGGAATGTTTGCCCTGAGCAATAAAAATTGTTTGTTACTGAAAAGAAAACTTTCCCGAGCGAAGCTGGGCCTTTCAGCTAGTATTTTTATAATATTGAAACTGGTGATGCTCCTTTAACATAAGAGTGGAGACTAGCGAGAAGGAGATTTCTGCTACAATCGCAATAAAGTGCTCAATCAAATATATTGTATCATGCGGATAAGAGGGAGAAGATGCTTAACTTGGGTGGATCTTGTTTGAGGAAGGGGGAGTGAAGAGGCTGACTTTTTAAAAATCCTAGATGTCAATATATTCTGGCACGAATTAATTTCTTTCCCTCCAAACTGGGCCAAAAATAGGTGTGTGCATGGTACATGAGGACATGGGTTACACGAGTAAATATGGTATTAACGATTGTAACACAACATTGCTTCTTCTTACCCCAACAAAATCTGCGCTCATTTACATCTCTGTGTTGACTTTAGTAGTTGCAATCCTAAAAAAAGATGTCAAGTTTGTTTATACTTCATTAATCTTATTCCTAGTGCATTTTGTATGAATCATTATTTTATGCATCTCCTAGAGAGAGAGACGTTTTGCAGAGAGTCACTTTTAGTTTAGTTGAACGCAAGGTTTTGTTAAACCTTTTAATTTTGTTGGTGTTCCAGAATTATTCTGAACACTATGTTATCTATGGAAGAATTTTGAATGAGTGGTTGTTTGTCAGTTTTTTATGATTGTCATGCTATATATTATGTATAAGGTAGATTAAATGAAGAATAGCTGATAATATTATTTATTTGTTGACCATTTTCAAAGTTCTTATTTGAATGTTGTATTTAATAAATAGTGATATATATTCATATGAATGTGATTTCTAATATTATTTCTTTTGCATTAACTTTTTATCTTAATACTTATCATTGAAACTGATCATGTTCATATAAATGAAATTTATAGAAATCGTTCCATCACATCTAATTTTATAATTCCCATTCATCATATCACTTAAATTAAATCTTCATGTTTTCAACAATGATTAGGCGAATTTGTATTTTGTGTTTAATAATTGGTAGATAAGCTGTAAAAAAATGTGCATGGATATCTTTCTTTCAATACAAACAATATCTCGGTATATTATTCTCTATGCATTTCATTTATATAAGTCATTGATTTTTAGAATTCAGGTTGGCACTATGACATCAGAGGAAACTATGACATTTCCTTCTACCTGGCCGAGTTTTTTATTGCAATATCTGGTGTGATACTAGTGATCTTGCCATTGATCGAGCAAATTGGAGGTACAAAGTTGGGTCGCTGTGCATCGAGCAGTGGAGGAGATGAAGGTGATGGTGATGAAGAGGGTATCCTAAAAGATTTGAGGCTGTGTCAGCGTTTCCCATGTGATATAGGTGAGAATGGAAGAAAAGCAGATGTGAAACAAAACAGACCGTGATTACATAAAGCCTTCGAGTGTTTAATGCTGGAGAAATTGTTCCTTGTATTATGCCCTACAGCTTAATGGTTTATTCACCGTAACTAAATGAATGATATATAATGCGAAAGAAAGAAATATATCATTAAATTGTTTAGATTGTGATGGTATTCCTTGCTGAGTATCCAAAATTTTTTTCATGCTCTCTTTCAAGTGCATTTGAGTGGATTATTGGTCTTGAATCCAAGTCACTGCTTTTTTCATATTAAAATTGTTCAAGTGATAGCCCACGTATTGCATGATTATAATCAGAGCTTTTAGGTGAGATTTTTGCATTTTTCTTAATTAACCATGGAGTAATAATATAAAGAGAAAGGATAAAGGAGGGGGAAGCCCTTTGTCTTTGCAAAGATTGTTGAGAATTTTCCCAAAGAAAAGGAGCAGCATTAATTAAAATCGATCAAGTGCAAACATAATCACATCTAATACTTCTCCAATTATTCCATGATTAGTGAGCATTTCCTTCTTGTTTTATTATTTATGAATAAAGGCAATACATATTTATGCCATTATTTAGACAAATTCACATTAAAAATTATTATGTGAACCTAAAATGAATAAAAATAATGCAAAGACCATGAAATAACAAGATGAAAAAGATAAATAGGTTAAACGGAAGAAACATAATGAATTAAAATCCATTCTAAAGTCACATTAAAAAAAGAATAAAGAGGAGAATCTAAATCGGCAGGGAAAAAAATCGGCACTTGGTGGAATCGAAGCTGCGACATCATCACCGAAAACGAATTGTTTAGCAGATAGCCAAGACTGTGCAAGAGCAATCGTGCGGTAGCAGTGGACTTCCATCGTACAGCCGACTCATCACAGTACAGCGTTGACAAATCGCATAAACTTTAATTACATTTTTCTCGGTAATAATGAGGTTTTACGAAATTTTTACAAAGAATATTTTGGTCTTAGAAATTGGCTAGGAATCACGTACTGAGATTCGTGGGCGCGAACTCTGGGACACCCTTTGTATATATATATATCATCATAGGTAGTCTGTCCGTTGACAGGTCCGTGATTATTCTAGGTTAAACTTGGTTCTCCATATACTCCTTTTTTCCGCAGTTTTCTTCATGTCTTGATAGCTTTCTTTCCCTTTCAAATCGTCTACTAGCTGAAACCTTTTCCTACCTCTTTCTCTTTTTCCATCCGGTTTTCCTTCTAGCATTTCTTTAATCATGCACTCTCTCCTCTGTATAATCGTTCGCTTCTCTCCTATTCTTCTTAGTACTTCCTCATTTTTCACCCTATCTGTCCATTTTATCTTCAGCATTCTTCTCCATGTCCACATTTCGAAGCTTTCCAAGTATTTAATATCATTTTTCCTGGCTGTGTAATCTGATGAATAATTTCATGGCTAAGTGTAATCTGTATCTTTTAAGCATTTAAATTGAATTCCACTTACCTATTGTATTTTATTCTGCATCAGAAATATCTTCCCAGTTGCTAATAACAGCTCTGCTAACTTCATCCCAGGCACTTATCTTCCTGTTCCTGTCTTTGTACTCCACTCATGAAAAATCGTACAGTCACGGACTTTTCTCCACTTCAGTAACCTGGTGCTCGCTGTTTACAAATTGCATCTCCTCTGCACGAGAACCAACGAGAACTGAAAACACGACAGTGGCGGCATCCTAGAAACGCACGTATGGCCACATATATGCATTAAAAATTTGGATGTGACATGCACCCTGACCCATTGGCTCTGCGGATGACCTTGGCAACGCATACTCGCTAGACGGCCACACGAAAAAAAACGTTCATGTGGCCAGGTACATTAGAACACCGGTGTACTATTCCTTGCGCCTTTTATGCGTTCGTTCCCATAGCGCAAAAAAAACGTCCGTGTGGCCGTAGCCTATGTGAGGGCAACAGTGAATTAGATAGTTGCAATAGTGATGAAGAAATTCTTCTTGAAGATAACGCAAGTGTAATGAAGAAAGAGACAAGTGTCTGACAATTGGGAGGATGTGGCAGCTTTGTATCAAGCATTTTGTTTTGGTTGAATGTAATCGTTTTATCTTTTTTGTTAATGATTTTTTGTATATTTTGTGTATACTGCTTCATATTTGCCCCATTGGAGGTATTAAAACCTGATCTGTGAAAGATTTTCTGTACCAATAGGCAAACATAATTTTTAAAGCTGTCATTTGATAATTTTAAAATTATACTTTCAGATACCTTTTATATAAATTCTGAGGGATATATTGTATATAATTTTTCTGATCGTGAATGAACTCAACCATTTTGGTTTGAAATATTTATTCCAATAAAGTTATTTTTGCTAAGAGGATTTTGTTAGCATTTCATATTCGTCATAGTTTAATCTTGAAATTAAAAATTCTTCCTTTATGTCATCTATTTTAGGCATGTTTGTGATCTTTCTATGATCTGCTCACTGAAGATTACTACAGTAAAACCCCCAATTTCGCGGCTACCAAATTCGCGTGCTTTGCGGTTTTGGGCTACTGCTGTCATCTTTGAAGTGAAGAGAAAAAGCACTAAACAAATGAATTTCCCCGTCCGCGAGGTTTTGTGACCCTGTACCGCGAAAATGTCTCCACTTAGGAAAGCAAGTGATAATACATAAAGCTGTAGCAGAAAGACGATGGTGACTTTAACCTGTTGAGTGGGTATGGCGTATATATTCGAAATGGCCTGTCGTAATCTTTATGCCATATATATCCGTCATGCCGTTTTTCGGGCCTTCCGCTACGGCAGGGATGCACAATCAGCGCTCCCAGAGCGCGCGCGCTCCAAGCGAGCCCGCGGGTGCACGGCAGAGCATATATTGTGGTGATAGCGGGGGAGGGGAAGCTTCCCCTCTCCCTGCACTCTCCTCACTCTCTCCTATTATTATTGTCCTTTTCTAGTCTTATGACGCAGCGAGTAGCCTATTAGAGCGTTTTCTCCCTCCACCACCACTTTAAGCTTTCGTGAGGCGCGAATATGAAGTACACCTTTGCCAAGTTGCCAGCGATCCGCTCTTATTAGTAGCATGGGAAGAAAGCGTAAACGTGGCAATAGTGGGCAGGCAATATGCGATAAACTGTACGGCTACGGCAGATTTAAATGCCATATTGCATTTGTCCAATACTACTTTTAGCCTACCTTTTCATCATTTATTGTTGGCCAAATAATGGAGAGCCGTGAACCTAAACCCCATTATCTCATATGGCCTTGCTTCTATTTTTGCAGATTCCAAATTCTCGGTGTTTTCGGGAACGTAACCCCCACGGATTTGGGGGTTCTACTGTATGCATTTTTTTTGCGAAATGCGAAAATGAGATAGAAAGTTAGATATTTGTCAAAATAGTTCATTTTTCTAATGAAACCCATAGGAAAGTCTTTGAAATTTTGATTTACAAAATAATTATGCATTTAAGTTCATACTTGCATTTCTTGTAATAAATACATATATATATATCTGCTGCCAGCGCCTTCTTTAACATCAGGAATGCCTAGTGTTCATCCTCACCAAACGTAACAGTCCGACCGTTCCTTAAGATATCACTAAGAGGCTTGGCGATCCCTGCATAGCCCTCAATATACTTCCTAATATAACCAGCTGGCCATAAAAAACTCCGTAACTTCCTCTCCGTCCTTGGCTGCGGAAAGTTGATCAAGTCAGCAATCTTATCAGACAAAGGCCGAACGGGACCGTTCTCCATGAAGTGTCTAACCACCACCTTGTTTAGCGGCTTATAGTTGATGCTGACCCTTCTTTCTTTCTGGAAACCACCACCACGTAGCTCTATTGCAGCCATACCTGCATCTCGATTCTACTCAAGTGAACTGAGGCATGTTCAAGCAGCTCATCGCCAAACAGAGCCCTAGCAAAGGGGATAATTGCAGACAGCATCACTCGGCATGTCAAAGGATATGGGATTCCATCGATCACCGTCGTCGTATTAAGTCATCCCAGCATCTTGATGACTTCTCCACCAGTGGCTTCCAATGTCTCCTCATGTCTCTCTAGGTCCACTGCACCCAGCTCTTTGCAGAGGCCTTGGGCGATAACATTGTTGTCACTCCCACTATCCATCAAACAATCAATGCCTGATGGGGTTTTTCCGATATTGTCTGAAAACCACAATATTTTATTGTATTTATTAAAGAAAGCAGGTATTATTGTCCTGACTGAGAAGTGTATAACTCCCTGTTTCAATGTTTGTCATACACCACAAAACACAATTTTGCAGTGTGAAGTCTACTAGTATATAATGGCTTTTTTTGATTGTGTAAATAAATTTATTTCAAAAATTGCTTTTGCTTATTCAAATGCTTCTTTTGAGGTCCACTGAGTACATTTCCACTATTTTCTTTTTGGCTGTGGGGGGGCGTTTGTGTGCAAAAAAACACTGGGCACTATAAATAAATAATTAATACTGAAATAAGTACAGAACTTGATATTTAAGACCTTTATAAGTACTTCATGGTCTGAAAAGTTTTTGGCTTAAAATCGTCATATGGAAGTGTAGGTTTATTTTTGTCGTTTGACCTTTTTCTCCTTTACAACATTATTTATTTCAATGAGTTGATGGTGCACCGCCACATGTAAAAGCATAGAGCTCGTTGCCGTGGTACGATTTCCATTGTTTTAATTCTGAAAAATTCCAACTCTTCTGATAAAAATTAAAATTTTATCCTAAATTTACACTTATTTTAATTTGTCTCAAAAATAAGAAATTACAAACATTTTACTTTCTGATAGTTCAAGTCCCGAGTTTGAATCTTGACAGGAGATAATTTAAAAAAAATCAAATATATAAACCTCTGTACGTTATTTACGTGCTTTTCTTATTGGGCAATAATAAAGGGGAAAAAACATCCCATAAAATTTGGAACATCAACAATTTTGTATTTTTTCTATTGGTTTTGACCAAAAATCTTTAATTGTGCCAAATTTCTAGTCTGTGTCCCATCTATAAGTTCCTTATGATTCTTATCGTATGTAAGAAGCGCTTATATATTATAGATAGTGTCTTTCATTTTTGACCATTACCAATAATTCAAATCCTTGTGAAATTTCACGTGCCTTCAGCTTCTATAAGAACAGAAGTGGAATAGGGAACGAATGACTTTGATGCTACCTGTGCGGTGAGCCTAGCCTTTTTAAACTAAAAAAATACATTGGGTAGAGTTCTTGGGGGAAGGCCAAATGGCACTCAAATTATTAACGCATAATGGAGGGATGTTGTAATAATTGTATTATTGCATAGTTTTTGTTAGTGCAACACTTAAAAATTATGAGGAATTTTAGTGAAATACTTATAAACGGTTTAAATAAATTTCGAACAGTAATGATCACAGGTGGATTATTTTAGAGGGAAAATCTAGTTGGGCTGTTGAAAAATTAATTTATTTGAATATAATCGATTTTTACCTTCTCCATGCGTAGTATAAGGAAAGTATTGTGAAAATTTTGTGGGGTCGGCCTCTATTCAGGCAGATGTGGCGTACAAAAATCTTTCTTTTTATTAAACCAATTATATTTTTCGCTAGACAAAACATTTTATCATTTCTGATTTAGCGTAAAGTTATTCACAATAAAAATCAATATTGATTTCACACTGTAATATCCCTCCTATGTACCATACTCTTATCCATGCATCTAGTAACCACACGTTATTCATAATAGAGAAAAGTCGCTCTACTGCACTCTGCTGGAGTTGATTCTCCGGGTAACGAGAATACATATTCAATAACTTTCGTTAGACTGACAATTGAAATATTCTGTTCGAGAAAATGTCTAAAAATCGGTACAACATACATTGTACAAAATTTCTCATATAAGAATGTGTCGTTTAGTTATCATTATAAAATGGAAATCGTATGAAACGGTTTTTGGAAAATCCGAATTTTGTTAAAGTTGCCTAAAATAAACTAGCCTTATATTCATTCATTGAGAAATACGAACTATGTAGTATTATTGAAGACATAAACTCAAATAACTGTACGAAATTTGATCAAAATCGTTGTAGCTGTTTTTGATAAAATCAAATTGATGTTGAAATTGCGTAGGATAAACTTATTATTGAGCAATGTCAACCATTTCTTCACAGCCTCTGCTAAGTTTGATAAAATGCTGAAGTACGAGATTTCATTCATTTTTGAACTACTTTTAGGCTCCAGAACCCGTTACAATGCGACACCTAAAACGTACGTATATTTCCGTAAAAATCTCGAGGTCGAATTTTTTCGCGATAACAACACTTTCTCAATATACTTCGTATATGAGAAATTAAAAAATTCAATCCATCTCTGAATTTCGTCCCTTCCTCAAGCCAACTTTTCTTTCTGTCATTATGAAAGATAAATTCCTTTGCTAAACTTCATCGAAAAGATCGTAGAAGTCAATGAAAAGCTATCCATATCATTTATTGATGGTTTGCGCTGTTTCTTTCCAATCTCGTGCCAATTGAATGTACTATTTACCCAATAAAATCATTCTGCTTCTTCGAAACTGTTCTCCCGCAACGATATGTATGATAAGCTTTTAACATAAAAAGCGTCAAATTCTTTGATTAACGTTTCAGAAATCGCATTCCCAGGTTCGTCGAATTTCAGCCCCTTTTGGGATGTAAGATTTATGCTAGCGTTCTTGCTAATTAATTTTAAAATGTCGTAGTTCACAAGCTAGGTTAATTGCGCTAGCGTTAGTTTTTTCTATGTTCAGTATTACTTTATTAAATAATAATAGTAATTTATTTGTAAAAACATGTTCGTTATCGAAATGCATTGAAATGTACGATTTATTGGTAAAAACATGTTCGAAAATATAAATTGTATCCGTAGTGAAAAAAGTTGTATGCATTTATAACCATACATAATATAAAACTATTTAAATAGGGTAATATAGCTAACATTTCTGGATCTTTCTGGAAGCATTGTTGCTAGGTCTTAACTACGGTTTGCGGTAAGCTTCCTTAGCAACAATCACTGTTAGCGCAGAAGTGTGAGGGTGAGGACGTGTTTTCATAGTACCTAATAAGTAATGGGAAAAGGGAGTTGTATCCCGAAGTTTTTTAGGAGGGTGCTGAAGACGTAAGTAATTTTCTTTCTCTGGGTATAGAAAATAGCTTAAAATAATTGATTGTAAAGTTCTAATGGCGGGCTCTTACGTTTGGGACAAATTACTCTAAAAGTGAGATTAATTAAGTTCGTTACTAATTTTCGTTTGCAAATTTGGTGCCGTTTATCGGTTTTATCGTCCGTGATAAGGATAAAAGAAGGTTAAATGGTATGAGCTTGAAAAATGTTGTTGCTATGACAACATAACATTCATCCTGACATAACTTTTTTCTATTTTACACTATATTTAACATTAGCTGCGTGTGCAAGATTAAAAAATTACGGTATATTTCGTATCGCATCGTAAATAATATTTCCAAACTATTTATTTAAATACCGGACTTAGTTTAAAATAGGTAATATGCATATGCGTATGATACCTCCTTGATATCTGGTTCAAACTAGGGGAATGAAAATGAATTACGATTGCATTTGTGTAACAACAGCGAAACGCTAGGGCGTCATAAGCTTTTATGACGATTTAGTGGGTATTTATCGCGAGTTAATACGGTATTTTTTAAATTATTTTTGTTTTTCGCTGTTATTGTTAATGTTTATTTAATTGTTTTATGCTATTTAATTCGTTTTTGTGAATTGGTTTATATTACGTTGCATTCATTGTAAAAACTTCGCAATGCAACTTTTTGTTCGAATTTAATAGAAGTTCGAAAGAAATGTAACAAGCGGAATACATTTTCACCTAGAATCGAACCCAGTAACTTTTGCGAAAAAAAGAATGTTAATTCAGCAGAAATGCTTTAAACGCATTTTTGCAACCACCTCCATATGTACCAGACGCATCGTTGGTAAAATGACTACGAAGTAATTGTTCATGAATAATGTTGTAAGTACCAGTGAAAAGGGTTATATTTATTTTGTATAATATTCGCACTATGCGTGAGGTGACCAGACGCCCCTCTCTAGGCGGGACAGTCCCAATTTTTGACCCTGTCCCGCTTTCTAGAGTCACGAAAGTACTTAGCTATCAATAATCGTCATTTTGTTCAATTTTTTCAGGCTAAGGGATTGCTGCTTGGGGTCCTGCCTCGGCTGCTGCTGCTGTGGATACTGCAGTAACGGTGTGGCAGAGTGCATATACAGGGCAGTGACCCCGAGGAGGAGAGGAGCATTTGATCGAGTAAGTCACTCTATTTATGCCTCGCTCCCTTCCTTCATTTCCCCTCCCCTCTATCTCCCTCCCTGTATTCTCACTTCCTCTTATCCTTTTCTTAACCTACCTCTATTTCCTCTCTCTTCCCTCCATCTTTTGCCTTCTGCCGCCTACCTTCTCACTCTTTCCCTCTCTCTCTCTTCACTCCTTCACTTACTTCCTGCCCCCCTCTCTTCTTCCCCTTTTTCTCTTTTTAATAGTTAGAGAATACTTACAGTTGCACTAATCTGTTATAGCAGGGGTGCCCAATCTTTTTCAAATCATGGGCTACTTTCATCCTGGTAATTGTCTTGCGGGATACTTATTTTTCAGTGTATAAAAACTGATTTTAGGAATGAATTACACTATAAATTTACCGCAAAATATGTATTATACATTATACATCAAATTGGTTATCATGCAGGTTAGTCACTTTTATTATGAAGGAGGTTTTAGCATTCAGGAACACCCAAATTCAATTTGTAAAACATTTATTAATTTTGTGTTTAATATAAATTCAAGTGAATCACATAACACAAAGTGAAAAGCTATTAAAAAGGTCTGAATCACGAAATGTGTTTTGCCAAATAAATTACATTGGTTCCATTTGCGGTGCAACAGTCAAGAGGAGATAACGTTGAAAGGATATATTGACGATCCTTCGGCTGACTTTGTTTTAATGGGTAGATGGCTCCGGGCGCTACTGCTCCCATCGCCTCGCCCGGAACCATAATAACCCTCCCCATTGTCCAGAGATTGCGTTAGTAAATGTCGAGACAGGCAAGTCAGTTTTTACAAACCCAATCTCCGGACAAGAAACTGATTGGCCTGTCTCGACATTTACTAACCCAATCTCCGAACAACGTGGAGGGTTACTATGGTTCCGGGCGAGGTGAAGGGCACGAGGTAGCGCCCGGTGCTGACTAGGCATTAAAACATAGCGAACCGAAGGCTCGTCTATACATCATAATAAAAGTGACTGGACTTTAGCTTGGAACTCCTTCATAATAAAAGTGACTAAACTTCATGATTACCGACAAATGATTAATTTAATAAAATCTAATCCTGATTTACACTGTACATCTTCAGCTAGTGAATGGTAACTGGGCATGTAACTAGAAGCAGAGAGAAGTAAACAGTGTTCGACTTCTTCATTAGTGAGAGCATTACTGGTTTATGATTTGATTAAGTTCATATTAGAAAATAGAAATCCTTACGCAGGATAATAAGCTTAATGCCTGGATTGAAGCGTGGGCGACACAGACCCTCCTAAAGGGCGACCGGTCGCTCATGGGAGACGTAAAGGGCACCCCTGTGTTATCGTATCAGTTTCATTCATTCATGATGTCACGAGTAGTAACATGGTTTCTTTTTCGTTATTATAGGAAGTAATAAGACGTCAGAGAGCAGGAGGTGGAGACATAGGCCGTGGGCAAGTCGTCCCCCGAGGTGTTGAGGTGAGTCACTCTATCACTCCCTCCCTTCATTTCCCCTCTCTCCCTCTATTCTCTCTGTATTCATTTCTTACCCCAACTCCTCCATCTACGTTGAAAACCGGTTAACACGAAATTATGGGGACAATCATTTCGTGTTATCCGAATTTCGAGTGAACCGAATTCCATGTTAATAGTTTAAATCGTAAAATTTTCATTTATCAATTATGGAATTAGGCTCGTAGGCAAATCCATGATGCTTATCGATAATAGGGTGTAATACACAGCCGAAGATATTATCGCTATAATGGAAATCCTAACTCAAATGCCATTTCGTGTTATCCGAAGAATATTGCAAATTCACTAAACTGTTATAGTATAATTTTCATTCATTGTGAAAATACTAATTATGTGGTTTCTTTTCCCTAATATAGGAAACATCATCATCACTGGCTTCGAGAGGAGGTGGGGATGGGAGTAGGGAGGAGGTGGAGGAGAGAGTGGAGGGCACTGATCGACCACCGATAAGGCGACGATGGCAGTCTCTTCCTCCCTCTCACTCCTTCCCTACCTCCCTCTTCTTCCCTCTCTATCTTCCCCCCTCTTCCTCTCTGCTTTCTGTTTTCCCCTCTTTACCTTTCTCTCCCTCCCTCTCTTTTTCTCTAAACCTCTCTCTGTCACTGTCTCCCTCTCCCTCTCTCTCTGTCCATCTGTCTGTCTCTCCCTCCCTGTCCCCCTCCCTCTCTCTCTGTCTCCCTCTATCTCACCCCCCATCTCTCTCTCAGCCAGTGACGGGGGCAGTCACGGCCTCCTGTCTGGGACGTGCCGTTCTCGATCAAATTGCAAATCTGCAAGCAGTCCTACCTGGTCTTCAGCATCTCCTCATACCAACTTGGGACTGGCTGTTAATGGTGATGGACACAACAGAAGCACAAGTGCATTTTAGTGCCTCCTTCAGCACCACTTCTGGTCCATCACCATAATGGTCGTTGCCAGTCTCAAGCACAGGCTGCCTCAGCTCATAGGGACAGAGCTCGCATTGTTGACTTCTCCACCAAAGGACAGACACATGAGCCTGAAGGTAAATTTCAGTTTGCTTAATTTTAATTTCCAGTTTATTTTGTTTTTAAATATGTGGCACAAAATGTTAGATTCTATGCTTATTCTTTAAGTTTGACCAAATTCTTTATAAATCGATGGAATTGATGGATCATTGGATTCAAAATCGTTATCTGCATCACCAAATTCATTAAAATCATTGAAAACAAAGCTGCAGTTTCTAAAACAATTTTTGATACAGGCTTCTTATACACACAATGGAACGACTGAGAAATGGACATAATTGCATCTAAATCATTGATTTTAACCACCAATTCCGATCCTCACTTACATTGATATACCTATACAGTAGGACCTGATAAACCCGGCAACCTCAGGACCTAGCATTTGCCAGGTGTTTGAAAATGCCGGGTTTTTGAAAATTTATAAAAAATCATTAAGTAATGTACATTTTTGGTAACTGATTATATTATTCAAGTGATGACTAAGAATTAAAAGAGAACCCATTATCAATAAAGAGTATTGCTTATACATGCACTAAAACGAGGAATTATATACGAACCATAAAAAGTAAATAACGAAATACGCATTTACGTTATTTTCATCACACATCATTCTGAGAATTTTTTTTAAACAGATCAGGCAAACTGACTTGCTTCATGCATTTTGATTTTTCCTTCATAAGTTTATCTTGTATTCGATAGAAACACGTATTCTCTTGAAAATCAATAAAAGAGCGTTGTCCTAAAGCAGATATGGTATCTGTGACGTAATGTCTTCATCATCGTCACTTTCATTTTCTTCATCTTTTTCATGCTCATGTTTCAAAACCATGTCCACTATTTCACATCAGCTGAAGTACGACAGGCACAACATTGTCGATATCAACCGAGTTTTCAATGTCATCTTCTACCACTTATTTTGCTATGGTGAAAATTTTTTGCTTGTTGTATAAGCATTAGGCGTGAAACCATTTTGCAGGAACCTACCCCTAGGTTAATAATGTAAACATAAGGCATAAACATATCTTTGGATTGGGTATCCGTGATGTTTTTGCAGAACACATCCCTCACAGTTACTGGGGGAGTAGCGTATTACTGCAACACACTTGTGCCTACATTTATACTCGCAGAAGACAAGAATTGTATGATTTATAAGCTGAGCCAAATGTTTAGGGTTTAAATGCATGGTTTAGACTGCCATTGGTGCATCTTCGAATCACGATGGACATTTTGACGATTATGATGACATTATCTTATAAATATTTTAGTGTGTGTATGTATGTTCTTTACACGTTTTTACACCGTTGTATCTATCGAATTCAAAATTTTCATGGGTCATCCTATGGTCCAAAGGGAGAACTTGGGCTAGGTTTGCAGACCGTGGGGTCTCTTATAACCCATGGGGCCAACAAAATACTATTTCCATAAGAATGCATGGGAAATGTTGTGGAGAAACCCCAAAATGCCATGCAGCCCTTCACTGATGTGGATATAAATATACCTAAATATTAAATTACGATCACGGGAAATGGCTTATTTTATGCACTAAAGACTGAATATTTTAATTCTGTTCATGTTTTGTCATATTACATGCTAAATCACTCAAAATTTTTCTTTAAGCACACAATTTATCGGTTTTTTCCAGGCAGCAACAAAGCTAAATGTCTTAATTTTTGACATCTTCAAATGGAGATGGCCACCTAAAGATTAATGCAAGGAAAATCCACGCTGTGGTGCGCCGTAGAGGAAGAATAGCTAATGCCAAGATAAAGGGTACAAATGGATTCATGCCTAAATATAGTTTATGAATACCTTTACAGTGAGTCAAATGATTTTTTAAGGAATATTAGAACATTGTTATGTTTTACCATTAGCCTTGAAAGATTTAACGCTACATAATTACATTTGTTTGGTAACCAAGATGTTGTTTATTGTTTACTTTTGGCTAATAGTAGTGACATAATCCACATAATTTTATTGCTGCCTTAAAGGCTTCGGTGCATCTATTCATATGTATATTAAGTAAGACGTTAATGCGTAATTATTTTAATGGTAAAACTTTCCAATACAATACATAAAGCAGTAAAGGTTAATGTAAGCATCGCTTGCGTAATTAAGGAATGGGGAATGTTTGCCCTGAGCAATAAAAATTGTTTGTTACTGAAAAGAAAACTTTCCCGAGCGAAGCTGGGCCTTTCAGCTAGTATTTTTATAATATTGAAACTGGTGATGCTCCTTTAACATAAGAGTGGAGACTAGCGAGAAGGAGATTTCTGCTACAATCGCAATAAAGTGCTCAATCAAATATATTGTATCATGCGGATAAGAGGGAGAAGATGCTTAACTTGGGTGGATCTTGTTTGAGGAAGGGGGAGTGAAGAGGCTGACTTTTTAAAAATCCTAGATGTCAATATATTCTGGCACGAATTAATTTCTTTCCCTCCAAACTGGGCCAAAAATAGGTGTGTGCATGGTACATGAGGACATGGGTTACACGAGTAAATATGGTATTAACGATTGTAACACAACATTGCTTCTTCTTACCCCAACAAAATCTGCGCTCATTTACATCTCTGTGTTGACTTTAGTAGTTGCAATCCTAAAAAAAGATGTCAAGTTTGTTTATACTTCATTAATCTTATTCCTAGTGCATTTTGTATGAATCATTATTTTATGCATCTCCTAGAGAGAGAGACGTTTTGCAGAGAGTCACTTTTAGTTTAGTTGAACGCAAGGTTTTGTTAAACCTTTTAATTTTGTTGGTGTTCCAGAATTATTCTGAACACTATGTTATCTATGGAAGAATTTTGAATGAGTGGTTGTTTGTCAGTTTTTTATGATTGTCATGCTATATATTATGTATAAGGTAGATTAAATGAAGAATAGCTGATAATATTATTTATTTGTTGACCATTTTCAAAGTTATTATTTGAATGTTGTATTTAATAAATAGTGATATATATTCATATGAATGTGATTTCTAATATTATTTCTTTTGCATTAACTTTTTATCTTAATACTTATCATTGAAACTGATCATGTTCATATAAATGAAATTTATAGAAATCGTTCCATCACATCTAATTTTATAATTCCCATTCATCATATCACTTAAATTAAATCTTCATGTTTTCAACAATGATTAGGCGAATTTGTATTTTGTGTTTAATAATTGGTAGATAAGCTGTAAAAAAATGTGCATGGATATCTTTCTTTCAATACAAACAATATCTCGGTATATTATTCTCTATGCATTTCATTTATATAAGTCATTGATTTTTAGAATTCAGGTTGGCACTATGACATCAGAGGAAACTATGACATTTCCTTCTACCTGGCCGAGTTTTTTATTGCAATATCTGGTGTGATACTAGTGATCTTGCCATTGATCGAGCAAATTGGAGGTACAAAGTTGGGTCGCTGTGCATCGAGCAGTGGAGGAGATGAAGGTGATGGTGATGAAGAGGGTATCCTAAAAGATTTGAGGCTGTGTCAGCGTTTCCCATGTGATATAGGTGAGAATGGAAGAAAAGCAGATGTGAAACAAAACAGACCGTGATTACATAAAGCCTTCGAGTGTTTAATGCTGGAGAAATTGTTCCTTGTATTATGCCCTACAGCTTAATGGTTTATTCACCGTAACTAAATGAATGATATATAATGCGAAAGAAAGAAATATATCATTAAATTGTTTAGATTGTGATGGTATTCCTTGCTGAGTATCCAAAATTTTTTTCATGCTCTCTTTCAAGTGCATTTGAGTGGATTATTGGTCTTGAATCCAAGTCACTGCTTTTTTCATATTAAAATTGTTCAAGTGATAGCCCACGTATTGCATGATTATAATCAGAGCTTTTAGGTGAGATTTTTGCATTTTTCTTAATTAACCATGGAGTAATAATATAAAGAGAAAGGATAAAGGAGGGGGAAGCCCTTTGTCTTTGCAAAGATTGTTGAGAATTTTCCCAAAGAAAAGGAGCAGCATTAATTAAAATCGATCAAGTGCAAACATAATCACATCTAATACTTCTCCAATTATTCCATGATTAGTGAGCATTTCCTTCTTGTTTTATTATTTATGAATAAAGGCAATACATATTTATGCCATTATTTAGACAAATTCACGTTAAAAATTATTATGTGAACCTAAAATGAATAAAAATAATGCAAAGACCATGAAATAACAAGATGAAAAAGATAAATAGGTTAAACGGAAGAAACATAATGAATTAAAATCCATTCTAAAGTCACATTAAAAAAAGAATAAAGAGGAGAATCTAAATCGGCAGGGAAAAAAATCGGCACTTGGTGGAATCGAAGCTGCGACATCATCACCGAAAACGAATTGTTTAGCAGATAGCCAAGACTGTGCAAGAGCAATCGTGCGGTAGCAGTGGACTTCCATCGTACAGCCGACTCATCACAGTACAGCGTTGACAAATCGCATAAACTTTAATTACATTTTTCTCGGTAATAATGAGGTTTTACGAAATTTTTACAAAGAATATTTTGGTCTTAGAAATTGGCTAGGAATCACGTACTGAGATTCGTGGGCGCGAACTCTGGGACACCCTTTGTATATATATATATCATCATAGGTAGTCTGTCCGTTGACAGGTCCGTGATTATTCTAGGTTAAACTTGGTTCTCCATATACTCCTTTTTTCCGCAGTTTTCTTCATGTCTTGATAGCTTTCTTTCCCTTTCAAATCGTCTACTAGCTGAAACCTTTTCCTACCTCTTTCTCTTTTTCCATCCGGTTTTCCTTCTAGCATTTCTTTAATCATGCACTCTCTCCTCTGTATAATCGTTCGCTTCTCTCCTATTCTTCTTAGTACTTCCTCATTTTTCACCCTATCTGTCCATTTTATCTTCAGCATTCTTCTCCATGTCCACATTTCGAAGCTTTCCAAGTATTTAATATCATTTTTCCTGGCTGTGTAATCTGATGAATAATTTCATGGCTAAGTGTAATCTGTATCTTTTAAGCATTTAAATTGAATTCCACTTACCTATTGTATTTTATTCTGCATCAGAAATATCTTCCCAGTTGCTAATAACAGCTCTGCTAACTTCATCCCAGGCACTTATCTTCCTGTTCCTGTCTTTGTACTCCACTCATGAAAAATCGTACAGTCACGGACTTTTCTCCACTTCAGTAACCTGGTGCTCGCTGTTTACAAATTGCATCTCCTCTGCACGAGAACCAACGAGAACTGAAAACACGACAGTGGCGGCATCCTAGAAACGCACGTATGGCCACGTATATGCATTAAAAATTTGGATGTGACATGCACCCTGACCCATTGGCTCTGCGGATGACCTTGGCAACTCGCTAGACGGCCACACGAAAAAAAACGTTCATGTGGCCAGGTACATTAGAACACCGGTGTACTATTCCTTGCGCCTTTTATGCGTTCGTTCCCATAGCGCAAAAAAAACGTCCGTGTGGCCGTAGCCTATGTGAGGGCAACAGTGAATTAGATAGTTGCAATAGTGATGAAGAAATTCTTCTTGAAGATAACGCAAGTGTAATGAAGAAAGAGACAAGTGTCTGACAATTGGGAGGATGTGGCAGCTTTGTATCAAGCATTTTGTTTTGGTTGAATGTAATCGTTTTATCTTTTTTGTTAATGATTTTTTGTATATTTTGTATATACTGCTTCATATTTGCCCCATTGGAGGTATTAAAACCTGATCTGTGAAAGATTTTCTGTACCAATAGGCAAACATAATTTTTAAAGCTGTCATTTGATAATTTTAAAACTATACTTTCAGATACCTTTTATATAAATTCTGAGGGATATATTGTATATAATTTTTCTGATCGTGAATGAACTCAACCATTTTGGTTTGAAATATTTATTCCAATAAAGTTATTTTTGCTAAGAGGATTTTGTTAGCATTTCATATTCGTCATAGTTTAATCTTGAAATTAAAAATTCTTCCTTTATGTCATCTATTTTAGGCATGTTTGTGATCATTCTATGATCTGCTCACTGAAGATTACTACAGTAAAACCCCCAATTTCGCGGCTACCAAATTCGCGTGCTTTGCGGTTTTGGGCTACTGCTGTCATCTTTGAAGTGAAGAGAAAAAGCACTAAACAAATGAATTTCCCCGTCCGCGAGGTTTTGTGACCCTGTACCGCGAAAATGTCTCCACTTAGGAAAGCAAGTGATAATACATAAAGCTGTAGCAGAAAGACGATGGTGACTTTAACCTGTTGAGTGGGTATGGCGTATATATTCGAAATGGCCTGTCGTAATCTTTATGCCATATATATCCGTCATGCCGTTTTTCGGGCCTTCCGCTACGGCAGGGATGCACAATCAGCGCTCCCAGAGCGCGCGCGCTCCAAGCGAGCCCGCGGGCGCACGGCAGAGCATATATTGTGGTGATAGCGGGGGAGGGGAAGCTTCCCCTCTCCCTGCACTCTCCTCACTCTCTCCTATTATTATTGTCCTTTTCTAGTCTTATGACGCAGCGAGTAGCCTATTAGAGCGTTTTCTCCTTCCACCACCACTTTAAGCTTTCGTGAGGCGCGAATATGAAGTACACCTTTGCCAAGTTGCCAGCGATCCGCTCTTATTAGTAGCATGGGAAGAAAGCGTAAACGTGGCAATAGTGGGCAGGCAATATGCGATAAACTGTACGGCTACGGCAGATTTAAATGCCATATTGCATTTGTCCAATACTACTTTTAGCCTACCTTTTCATCATTTATTGTTGGCCAAATAATGGAGAGCCGTGAACCTAAACCCCATTATCTCATATGGCCTTGCTTCTATTTTTGCAGATTCCAAATTCTCGGTGTTTTCGGGAACGTAACCCCCACGGATTTGGGGGTTCTACTGTATGCATTTTTTTTGCGAAATGCGAAAATGAGATAGAAAGTTAGATATTTGTCAAAATAGTTCATTTTTCTAATGAAACCCATAGGAAAGTCTTTGAAATTTTGATTTACAAAATAATTATGCATTTAAGTTCATACTTGCATTTCTTGTAATAAATACATATATATATATCTGCTGCCAGCGCCTTCTTTAACATCAGGAATGCCTAGTGTTCATCCTCACCAAACGTAACAGTCCGACCGTTCCTTAAGATATCACTAAGAGGCTTGGCGATCCCTGCATAGCCCTCAATATACTTCCTAATATAACCAGCTGGCCATAAAAAACTCCGTAACTTCCTCTCCGTCCTTGGCTGCGGAAAGTTGATCAAGTCAGCAATCCTATCAGACAAAGGCCGAACGGGACCGTTCTCCATGAAGTGTCTAACCACCACCTTGTTTAGCGGCTTATAGTTGATGCTGACCCTTCTTTCTTTCTGGAAACCACCACCACGTAGCTCTATTGCGGCCATACCTGCATCTCGATTCTACTCAAGTGAACTGAGGCATGTTCAAGCAGCTCATCGCCAAACAGAGCCCTAGCAAAGGGGATAATTGCAGACAGCATCACTCGGCATGTCAAAGGATATGGGATTCCATCGATCACCGTCGTTGTATTAAGTCATCCCAGCATCTTGATGACTTCTCCACCAGTGGCTTCCAATGTCTCCTCATGTCTCTCTAGGTCCACTGCACCCAGCTCTTTGCAGAGGCCTTGGGCGATAACATTGTTGTCACTCCCACTATCCATCAAACAATCAATGCCTGATGGGGTTTTTCCGATATTGTCTGAAAACCACAATATTTTATTGTATTTATTAAAGAAAGCAGGTATTATTGTCCTGACTGAGAAGTGTATAACTCCCTGTTTCAATATTTGTCATACACCACAAAACACAATTTTGCAGTGTGAAGTCTACTAGTATATAATGGCTTTTTTTGATTGTGTAAATAAATTTATTTCAAAAATTGCTTTTGCTTATTCAAATGCTTCTTTTGAGGTCCACTGAGTACATTTCCACTATTTTCTTTTTGGCTGTGGGGGGGCGTTTGTGTGCAAAAAAAACACTGGGCACTATAAATAAATAATTAATACTGAAATAAGTACAGAACTTGATATTTAAGACCTTTATAAGTACTTCATGGTCTGAAAAGTTTTTGGCTTAAAATCGTCATATGGAAGTGTAGGTTTATTTTTGTCGTTTGACCTTTTTCTCCTTTACAACATTATTTATTTCAATGAGTTGATGGTGCACCGCCACATGTAAAAGCATAGAGCTCGTTGCCGTGGTACGATTTCCATTGTTTTAATTCTGAAAAATTCCAACTCTTCTGATAAAAATTAAAATTTTATCCTAAATATACACTTATTTTAATTTGTCTCAAAAATAAGAAATTACAAACATTTATCTTTCTGATAGTTCAAGTCCCGAGTTTGAATCTTGACAGGAGATAATTTAAAAAAAATCAAATATATAAACCTCTGTACGTTATTTACGTGCTTTTCTTATTGGGCAATAATAAAGGGGAAAAAACATCCCATAAAATTTGGAACATCAACAATTTTGTATTTTTTCTATTGGTTTTGACCAAAAATCTTTAATTGTGCCAAATTTCTAGTCTGTGTCCCATCTATAAGTTCCTTATGATTCTTATCGTATGTAAGAAGCGCTTATATATTATAGATAGTGTCTTTCATTTTTGACCATTACCAATAATTCAAATCCTTGTGAAATTTCACGTGCCTTCAGCTTCTATAAGAACAGAAGTGGAATAGGGAACGAATGACTTTGATGCTACCTGTGCGGTGAGCCTAGCCTTTTTAAACTAAAAAAATACATTGGGTAGAGTTCTTGGGGGAAGGCCAAATGGCACTCAAATTATTAACGCATAATGGAGGGATGTTGTAATAATTGTATTATTGCATAGTTTTTGTTAGTGCAACACTTAAAAATTATGAGGAATTTTAGTGAAATACTTATAAACGGTTTAAATAAATTTCGAACAGTAATGATCACAGGTGGATTATTTTAGAGGGAAAATCTAGTTGGGCTGTTGAAAAATTAATTTATTTGAATATAATCGATTTTTACCTTCTCCATGCGTAGTATAAGGAAAGTATTGTGAAAATTTTGTGGGGTCGGCCTCTATTCAGGCAGATGTGGCGTACAAAAATCTTTCTTTTTATTAAACCAATTATATTTTTCGCTAGACAAAACATTTTATCATTTCTGATTTAGCGTAAAGTTATTCACAATAAAAATCAATATTGATTTCACACTGTAATATCCCTCCTATGTACCATACTCTTATCCATGCATCTAGTGACCACACGTTATTCATAATAGAGAAAAGTCGCTCTACTGCACTCTGCTGGAGTTGATTCTCCGGGTAACGAGAATACATATTCAATAACTTTCGTTAGACTGACAATTGAAATATTCTGTTCGAGAAAATGTCTAAAAATCGGTACAACATACATTGTACAAAATTTCTCATATAAGAATGTGTCGTTTAGTTATCATTATAAAATGGAAATCGTATGAAACGGTTTTTGGAAAATCCGAATTTTGTTAAAGTTGCCTAAAATAAACTAGCCTTATATTCATTCATTGAGAAATACGAACTATGTAGTATTATTGAAGACATAAACTCAATTAACTGTACGAAATTTGATCAAAATCGTTGTAGCTGTTTTTGATAAAATCAAATTGATGTTGAAATTGCGTAGGATAAACTTATTATTGAGCAATGTCAACCATTTCTTCACAGCCTCTGCTAAGTTTGATAAAATGCTGAAGTACGAGATTTCATTCATTTTTGAACTACTTTTAGGCTCCAGAACCCGTTACAATGCGACACCTAAAACGTACGTATATTTCCGTAAAAATCTCGAGGTCGAATTTTTTCGCGATAACAACACTTTCTCAATATACTTCGTATATGAGAAATTAAAAAATTCAATCCATCTCTGAATTTCGTCCCTTCCTCAAGCCAACTTTTCTTTCTGTCATTATGAAAGATAAATTCCTTTGCTAAACTTCATCGAAAAGATCGTAGAAGTCAATGAAAAGCTATCCATATCATTTATTGATGGTTTGCGCTGTTTCTTTCCAATCTCGTGCCAATTGAATGTACTATTTACCCAATAAAATCATTCTGCTTCTTCGAAACTGTTCTCCCGCAACGATATGTATGATAAGCTTTTAACATAAAAAGCGTCAAATTCTTTGATTAACGTTTCAGAAATCGCATTCCCAGGTTCGTCGAATTTCAGCCCCTTTTGGGATGTAAGATTTATGCTAGCGTTCTTGCTAATTAATTTTAAAATGTCGTAGTTCACAAGCTAGGTTAATTGCGCTAGCGTTAGTTTTTTCTATGTTCAGTATTACTTTATTAAATAATAATAGTAATTTATTTGTAAAAACATGTTCGTTATCGAAATGCATTGAAATGTACGATTTATTGGTAAAAACATGTTCGAAAATATAAATTGTATCCGTAGTGAAAAAAGTTGTATGCATTTATAACCATACATAATATAAAACTATTTAAATAGGGTAATATAGCTAACATTTCTGGATCTTTCTGGAAGCATTGTTGCTAGGTCTTAACTACGGTTTGCGGTAAGCTTCCTTAGCAACAATCACTGTTAGCGCAGAAGTGTGAGGGTGAGGACGTGTTTTCATAGTACCTAATAAGTAATGGGAAAAGGGAGTTGTATCCCGAAGTTTTTTAGGAGGGTGCTGAAGACGTAAGTAATTTTCTTTCTCTGGGTATAGAAAATAGCTTAAAATAATTGATTGTAAAGTTCTAATGGCGGGCTCTTACGTTTGGGACAAATTACTCTAAAAGTGAGATTAATTAAGTTCGTTACTAATTTTCGTTTGCAAATTTGGTGCCGTTTATCGGTTTTATCGTCCGTGATAAGGATAAAAGAAGGTTAAATGGTATGAGCTTGAAAAATGTTGTTGCTATGACAACATAACATTCATCCTGACATAACTTTTTTCTATTTTACACTATATTTAACATTAGCTGCGTGTGCAAGATTAAAAAATTACGGTATATTTCGTATCGCATCGTAAATAATATTTCCAAACTATTTATTTAAATACCGGACTTAGTTTAAAATAGGTAATATGCATATGCGTATGATACCTCCTTGATATCTGGTTCAAACTAGGGGAATGAAAATGAATTACGATTGCATTTGTGTAACAACAGCGAAACGCTAGGGCGTCATAAGCTTTTATGACGATTTAGTGGGTATTTATCGCGAGTTAATACGGTATTTTTTAAATTATTTTTGTTTTTCGCTGTTATTGTTAATGTTTATTTAATTGTTTTATGCTATTTAATTCGTTTTTGTGAATTGGTTTATATTACGTTGCATTCATTGTAAAAACTTCGCAATGCAACTTTTTGTTCGAATTTAATAGAAGTTCGAAAGAAATGTAACAAGCGGAATACATTTTCACCTAGAATCGAACCCAGTAACTTTTGCGAAAAAAAGAATGTTAATTCAGCAGAAATGCTTTAAACGCATTTTTGCAACCACCTCCATATGTACCAGACGCATCGTTGGTAAAATGACTACGAAGTAATTGTTCATGAATAATGTTGTAAGTACCAGTGAAAAGGGTTATATTTATTTTGTATAATATTCGACTATGCGTGAGGTGACCAGACGCCCCTCTCTAGGCGGGACAGTCCCAATTTTTGACCCTGTCCCGCTTTCTAGAGTCACGAAAGTACTTAGCTATCAATAATCGTCATTTTGTTCAATTTTTTCAGGCTAAGGGATTGCTGCTTGGGGTCCTGCCTCGGCTGCTGCTGCTGTGGATACTGCAGTAACGGTGTGGCAGAGTGCATATACAGGGCAGTGACCCCGAGGAGGAGAGGAGCATTTGATCGAGTAAGTCACTCTATTTATGCCTCGCTCCCTTCCTTCATTTCCCCTCTCTCTCCCTCCCTGTATTCTCACTTCCTCTTATCCTTTTCTTAACCTACCTCTATTTCCTCTCTCTTCCCTCCATCTTTTGCCTTCTGCCGCCTACCTTCTCACTCTTTCCCTCTCTCTCTCTTCACTCCTTCACTTACTTCCTGCCCCCCTCTCTTCTTCCCCTTTTTCTCTTTTTAATAGTTAGAGAATACTTACAGTTGCACTAATCTGTTATAGCAGGGGTGCCCAATCTTTTTCAAATCATGGGCTACTTTCATCCTGGTAATTGTCTTGCGGGATACTTATTTTTCAGTGTATAAAAACTGATTTTAGGAATGAATTACACTATAAATTTACCGCAAAATATGTATTATACATTATACATCAAATTGGTTATCATGCAGGTTAGTCACTTTTATTATGAAGGAGGTTTTAGCATTCAGGAACAGCCAAATTCAATTTGTAAAACATTTATTAATTTTGTGTTTAATATAAATTCAAGTGAATCACATAACACAAAGTGAAAAGCTATTAAAAAGGTCTGAATCACGAAATGTGTTTTGCCAAATAAATTACATTGGTTCCATTTGCGGTGCAACAGTCAAGAGGAGATAACGTTGAAAGGATATATTGACGATCCTTCGGCTGACTTTGTTTTAATGGGTAGATGGCTCCGGGCGCTACTGCTCCCATCGCCTCGCCCGGAACCATAATAACCCTCCCCATTGTCCAGAGATTGCGTTAGTAAATGTCGAGACAGGCAAGTCAGTTTTTACAAACCCAATCTCCGGACAAGAAACTGATTGGCCTGTCTCGACATTTACTAACCCAATCTCCGAACAACGTGGAGGGTTACTATGGTTCCGGGCGAGGTGAAGGGCACGAGGTAGCGCCCGGTGCTGACTAGGCATTAAAACATAGCGAACCGAAGGCTCGTCTATACATCATAATAAAAGTGACTGGACTTTAGCTTGGAACTCCTTCATAATAAAAGTGACTAAACTTCATGATTACCGACAAATGATTAATTTAATAAAATCTAATCCTGATTTACACTGTACATCTTCAGCTAGTGAATGGTAACTGGGCATGTAACTAGAAGCAGAGAGAAGTAAACAGTGTTCGACTTCTTCATTAGTGAGAGCATTACTGGTTTATGATTTGATTAAGTTCATATTAGAAAATAGAAATCCTTACGCAGGATAATAAGCTTAATGCCTGGATTGAAGCGTGGGCGACACAGACCCTCCTAAAGGGCGACCGGTCGCTCATGGGAGACGTAAAGGGCACCCCTGTGTTATCGTATCAGTTTCATTCATTCATGATGTCACGAGTAGTAACATGGTTTCTTTTTTGTTATTATAGGAAGTAATAAGACGTCAGAGAGCAGGAGGTGGAGACATAGACCGTGGGCAAGTCGTCCCCCGAGGTGTTGAGGTGAGTCACTCTATCACTCCCTCCCTTCATTTCCCCTCTCTCCCTCTATTCTCTCTGTATTCATTTCTTACCCCAACTCCTCCATCTACGTTGAAAACCGGTTAACACGAAATTATGGGGACAATCATTTCGTGTTATCCGAATTTCGAGTGAACCGAATTCCATGTTAATAGTTTAAATCGTAAAATTTTCATTTATCAATTATGGAATTAGGCTCGTAGGCAAATCCATGATGCTTATCGATAATAGGGTGTAATACACAGCCGAAGATATTATCGCTATAATGGAAATCCTAACTCAAATGCCATTTCGTGTTATCCGAAGAATATTGCAAATTCACTAAACTGTTATAGTATAATTTTCATTCATTGTGAAAATACTAATTATGTGGTTTCTTTTCCCTAATATAGGAAACATCATCATCACTGGCTTCGAGAGGAGGTGGGGATGGGAGTAGGGAGGAGGTGGAGGAGAGAGTGGAGGGCACTGATCGACCACCGATAAGGCGACGATGGCAGTCTCTTCCTCCCTCTCACTCCTTCCCTACCTCCCTCTTCTTCCCTCTCTATCTTCCCCCCTCTTCCTCTCTGCTTTCTGTTTTCCCCTCTTTACCTTTCTCTCTCTCCCTCTCTTTTTCTCTAAATCTCTCTCTGTCACTGTCTCCCTCTCCCTCTCTCTCTGTCCATCTGTCTGTCTCTCCCTCCCTGTCCCCCTCCCTCTCTCTCTGTCTCCCTCTATCTCACCCCCCATCTCTCTCTCAGCCAGTGACGGGGGCAGTCACGGCCTCCTGTCTGGGACGTGCCGTTCTCGATCAAATTGCAAATCTGCAAGCAGTCCTACCTGGTCTTCAGCATCTCCTCATACCAACTTGGGACTGGCTGTTAATGGTGATGGACACAACAGAAGCACAAGTGCATTTTAGTGCCTCCTTCAGCACCACTTCTGGTCCATCACCATAATGGTCGTTGCCAGTCTCAAGCACAGGCTGCCTCAGCTCATAGGGACAGAGCTCGCATTGTTGACTTCTCCACCAAAGGACAGAGACATGAGCCTGAAGGTAAATTTCGGTTTGCTTAATTTTAATTTCCAGTTTATTTTGTTTTTAAATATGTGGCACAAAATGTTAGATTCTATGCTTATTCTTTAAGTTTGACCAAATTCTTTATAAATCGATGGAATTGATGGATCATTGGATTCAAAATCGTTATCTGCATCACCACATTCATTAAAATCATTGAAAACAAAGCTGCAGTTTCTAAAACAATTTTTGATACAGGCTTCTTATACACACAATGGAACGACTGAGAAATGGACATAATTGCATCTAAATCATTGATTTTAACCACCAATTCCGATCCTCACTTACATTGATATACCTATACAGTAGGACCTGATAAACCCGGCAACCTCAGGACCTAGCATTTGCCAGGTGTTTGAAAATGCCGGGTTTTTGAAAATTTATAAAAAATCATTAAGTAATGTACATTTTTGGTAACTGATTATATTATTCAAGTGATGACTAAGAATTAAAAGAGAACCCATTATCAATAAAGAGTATTGCTTATACATGCACTAAAACGAGGAATTATATACGAACCATAAAAAGTAAATAACGAAATACGCATTTACGTTATTTTCATCACACATCATTCTGAGAATTTTTTTTAAACAGATCAGGCAAACTGACTTGCTTCATGCATTTTGATTTTTCCTTCATAAGTTTATCTTGTATTCGATAGAAACACGTATTCTCTTGAAAATCAATAAAAGAGCGTTGTCCTAAAGCAGATATGGTATCTGTGACGTAATGTCTTCATCATCGTCACTTTCATTTTCTTCATCTTTTTCATGCTCATGTTTCAAAACCATGTCCACTATTTCACATCAGCTGAAGTACGACAGGCACAACATTGTCGATATCAACCGAGTTTTCAATGTCATCTTCTACCACTTATTTTGCTATGGTGAAAATTTTTTGCTTGTTGTATAAGCATTAGGCGTGAAACCATTTTGCAGGAACCTACCCCTAGGTTAATAATGTAAACATAAGGCATAAACATATCTTTGGATTGGGTATCCGTGATGTTTTTGCAGAACACATCCCTCACAGATACTGGGGGAGTAGCGTATTACTGCAACACACTTGTGCCTACATTTATACTCGCAGAAGACAAGAATTGTATGATTTATAAGCTGAGCCAAATGTTTAGGGTTTAAATGCATGGTTTAGACTGCCATTGGTGCATCTTCGAATCACGATGGACATTTTGACGATTATGATGACATTATCTTATAAATATTTTAGTGTGTGTATGTATGTTCTTTACACGTTTTTACACCGTTGTATCTATCGAATTCAAAATTTTCATGGGTCATCCTATGGTCCAAAGGGAGAACTTGGGCTAGGTTTGCAGACCGTGGGGTCTCTTATAACCCATGGGGCCAACAAAATACTATTTCCATAAGAATGCATGGGAAATGTTGTGGAGAAACCCCAAAATGCCATGCAGCCCTTCACTGATGTGGATATAAATATACCTAAATATTAAATTACGATCACGGGAAATGGCTTATTTTATGCACTAAAGACTGAATATTTTAATTCTGTTCATGTTTTGTCATATTACATGCTAAATCACTCAAAATTTTTCTTTAAGCACACAATTTATCGGTTTTTTCCAGGCAGCAACAAAGCTAAATGTCTTAATTTTTGACATCTTCAAATGGAGATGGCCACCTAAAGATTAATGCAAGGAAAGTCCACGCTGTGGTGCGCCGTAGAGGAAGAATAGCTAATGCCAAGATAAAGGGTACAAATGGATTCATGCCTAAATATAGTTTATGAATACCTTTACAGTGAGTCAAATGATTTTTTAAGGAATATTAGAACATTGTTATGTTTTACCATTAGCCTTGAAAGATTTAACGCTACATAATTACATTTGTTTGGTAACCAAGATGTTGTTTATTGTTTACTTTTGGCTAATAGTAGTGACATAATCCACATAATTTTATTGCTGCCTTAAAGGCTTCGGTGCATCTATTCATATGTATATTAAGTAAGACGTTAATGCGTAATTATTTTAATGGTAAAACTTTCCAATACAATACATAAAGCAGTAAAGGTTAATGTAAGCATCGCTTGCGTAATTAAGGAATGGGGAATGTTTGCCCTGAGCAATAAAAATTGTTTGTTACTGAAAAGAAAACTTTCCCGAGCGAAGCTGGGCCTTTCAGCTAGTATTTTTATAATATTGAAACTGGTGATGCTCCTTTAACATAAGAGTGGAGACTAGCGAGAAGGAGATTTCTGCTACAATCGCAGTAAAGAGCTCATTCAAATATATTGTATCATGCAGATAAGAGGGAGAAGATGCTTAACTTGGGTGGATCTTGTTTGAGGAAGGGGGAGTGAAGAGGCTGACTTTTTAAAAATCCTAGATGTCAATATATTCTGGCACGAATTAATTTCTTTCCCTCCAAACTGGGCCAAAAATAGGTGTGTGCATGGTACATGAGGACATGGGTTACACGAGTAAATATGGTATTAACGATTGTAACACAACATTGCTTCTTCTTACCCCAACAAAATCTGCGCTCATTTACATCTCTGTGTTGACTTTAGTAGTTGCAATCCTAAAAAAAGATGTCAAGTTTGTTTATACTTCATTAATCTTATTCCTAGTGCATTTTGTATGAATCATTATTTTATGCATCTCCTAGAGAGAGAGACGTTTTGCAGAGAGTCACTTTTAGTTTAGTTGAACGCAAGGTTTTGTTAAACCTTTTAATTTTGTTGGTGTTCCAGAATTATTCTGAACACTATGTTATCTATGGAAGAATTTTGAATGAGTGGTTGTTTGTCAGTTTTTTATGATTGTCATGCTATATATTATGTATAAGGTAGATTAAATGAAGAATAGCTGATAATATTATTTATTTGTTGACCATTTTCAAAGTTATTATTTGAATGTTGTATTTAATAAATAGTGATATATATTCATATGAATGTGATTTCTAATATTATTTCTTTTGCATTAACTTTTTATCTTAATACTTATCATTGAAACTGATCATGTTCATATAAATGAAATTTATAGAAATCGTTCCATCACATCTAATTTTATAATTCCCATTCATCATATCACTTAAATTAAATCTTCATGTTTTCAACAATGATTAGGCGAATTTGTATTTTGTGTTTAATAATTGGTAGATAAGCTGTAAAAAAATGTGCATGGATATCTTTCTTTCAATACAAACAATATCTCGGTATATTATTCTCTATGCATTTCATTTATATAAGTCATTGATTTTTAGAATTCAGGTTGGCACTATGACATCAGAGGAAACTATGACATTTCCTTCTACCTGGCCGAGTTTTTTATTGCAATATCTGGTGTGATACTAGTGATCTTGCCATTGATCGAGCAAATTGGAGGTACAAAGTTGGGTCGCTGTGCATCGAGCAGTGGAGGAGATGAAGGTGATGGTGATGAAGAGGGTATCCTAAAAGATTTGAGGCTGTGTCAGCGTTTCCCATGTGATATAGGTGAGAATGGAAGAAAAGCAGCTGTGAAACAAAACAGACCGTGATTACATAAAGCCTTCGAGTGTTTAATGCTGGAGAAATTGTTCCTTGTATTATGCCCTACAGCTTAATGGTTTATTCACCGTAACTAAATGAATGATATATAATGCGAAAGAAAGAAATATATCATTAAATTGTTTAGATTGTGATGGTATTCCTTGCTGAGTATCCAAAATTTTTTTCATGCTCTCTTTCAAGTGCATTTGAGTGGATTATTGGTCTTGAATCCAAGTCACTGCTTTTTTCATATTAAAATTGTTCAAGTGATAGCCCACGTATTGCATGATTATAATCAGAGCTTTTAGGTGAGATTTTTGCATTTTTCTTAATTAACCATGGAGTAATAATATAAAGAGAAAGGATAAAGGAGGGGGAAGCCCTTTGTCTTTGCAAAGATTGTTGAGAATTTTCCCAAAGAAAAGGAGCAGCATTAATTAAAATCGATCAAGTGCAAACATAATCACATCTAATACTTCTCCAATTATTCCATGATTAGTGAGCATTTCCTTCTTGTTTTATTATTTATGAATAAAGGCAATACATATTTATGCCATTATTTAGACAAATTCACGTTAAAAATTATTATGTGAACCTAAAATGAATAAAAATAATGCAAAGACCATGAAATAACAAGATGAAAAAGATAAATAGGTTAAACGGAAGAAACATAATGAATTAAAATCCATTCTAAAGTCACATTAAAAAAAGAATAAAGAGGAGAATCTAAATCAGCAGGGAAAAAAATCGGCACTTGGTGGAATCGAAGCTGCGACATCATCACCGAAAACGAATTGTTTAGCAGATAGCCAAGACTGTGCAAGAGCAATCGTGCGGTAGCAGTGGACTTCCATCGTACAGCCGACTCATCACAGTACAGCGTTGACAAATCGCATAAACTTTAATTACATTTTTCTCGGTAATAATGAGGTTTTACGAAATTTTTACAAAGAATATTTTGGTCTTAGAAATTGGCTAGGAATCACGTACTGAGATTAGTGGGCGCGAACTCTGGGACACCCTTTGTATATATATATATCATCATAGGTAGTCTGTCCGTTGACAGGTCCGTGATTATTCTAGGTTAAACTTGGTTCTCCATATACTCCTTTTTTCCGCAGTTTTCTTCATGTCTTGATAGCTTTCTTTCCCTTTCAAATCGTCTACTAGCTGAAACCTTTTCCTACCTCTTTCTCTTTTTCCATCCGGTTTTCCTTCTAGCATTTCTTTAATCATGCACTCTCTCCTCTGTATAATCGTTCGCTTCTCTCCTATTCTTCTTAGTACTTCCTCATTTTTCACCCTATCTGTCCATTTTATCTTCAGCATTCTTCTCCATGTCCACATTTCGAAGCTTTCCAAGTATTTAATATCATTTTTCCTGGCTGTGTAATCTGATGAATAATTTCATGGCTAAGTGTAATCTGTATCTTTTAAGCATTTAAATTGAATTCCACTTACCTATTGTATTTTATTCTGCATCAGAAATATCTTCCCAGTTGCTAATAACAGCTCTGCTAACTTCATCCCAGGCACTTATCTTCCTGTTCCTGTCTTTGTACTCCACTCATGAAAAATCGTACAGTCACGGACTTTTCTCCACTTCAGTAACCTGGTGCTCGCTGTTTACAAATTGCATCTCCTCTGCACGAGAACCAACGAGAACTGAAAACACGACAGTGGCGGCATCCTAGAAACGCACGTATGGCCACGTATATGCATTAAAAATTTGGATGTGACATGCACCCTGACCCATTGGCTCTGCGGATGACCTTGGCAACGCATACTCGCTAGACGGCCACACGAAAAAAAACGTTCATGTGGCCAGGTACATTAGAACACCGGTGTACTATTCCTTGCGCCTTTTATGCGTTCGTTCCCATAGCGCAAAAAAAACGTCCGTGTGGCCGTAGCCTATGTGAGGGCAACAGTGAATTAGATAGTTGCAATAGTGATGAAGAAATTCTTCTTGAAGATAACGCAAGTGTAATGAAGAAAGAGACAAGTGTCTGACAATTGGGAGGATGTGGCAGCTTTGTATCAAGCATTTTGTTTTGGTTGAATGTAATCGTTTTATCTTTTTTGTTAATGATTTTTTGTATATTTTGTATATACTGCTTCATATTTGCCCCATTGGAGGTATTAAAACCTGATCTGTGAAAGATTTTCTGTACCAATAGGCAAACATAATTTTTAAAGCTGTCATTTGATAATTTTAAAATTATACTTTCAGATACCTTTTATATAAATTCTGAGGGATATATTGTATATAATTTTTCTGATTGTGAATGAACTCAACCATTTTGGTTTGAAATATTTATTCCAATAAAGTTATTTTTGCTAAGAGGATTTTGTTAGCATTTCATATTCGTCATAGTTTAATCTTGAAATTAAAAATTCTTCCTTTATGTCATCTATTTTAGGCATGTTTGTGATCATTCTATGATCTGCTCACTGAAGATTACTACAGTAAAACCCCCAATTTCGCGGCTACCAAATTCGCGTGCTTTGCGGTTTTGGGCTCCTGCTGTCATCTTTGAAGTGAAGAGAAAAAGCACTAAACAAATGAATTTCCCCGTCCGCGAGGTTTTGTGACCCTGTACCGCGAAAATGTCTCCACTTAGGAAAGCAAGTGATAATACATAAAGCTGTAGCAGAAAGACGATGGTGACTTTAACCTGTTGAGTGGGTATGGCGTATATATTCGAAATGGCCTGTCGTAATCTTTATGCCATATATATCCGTCATGCCGTTTTTCGGGCCTTCCGCTACGGCAGGGATGCACAATCAGCGCTCCCAGAGCGCGCGCGCTCCAAGCGAGCCCGCGGGCGCACGGCAGAGCATATATTGTGGTGATAGCGGGGGAGGGGAAGCTTCCCCTCTCCCTGCACTCTCCTCACTCTCTCCTATTATTATTGTCCTTTTCTAGTCTTATGACGCAGCGAGTAGCCTATTAGAGCGTTTTCTCCCTCCACCACCACTTTAAGCTTTCGTGAGGCGCGAATATGAAGTACACCTTTGCCAAGTTGCCAGCGATCCGCTCTTATTAGTAGCATGGGAAGAAAGCGTAAACGTGGCAATAGTGGGCAGGCAATATGCGATAAACTGTACGGCTACGGCAGATTTAAATGCCATATTGCATTTGTCCAATACTACTTTTAGCCTACCTTTTCATCATTTATTGTTGGCCAAATAATGGAGAGCCGTGAACCTAAACCCCATTATCTCATATGGCCTTGCTTCTATTTTTGCAGATTCCAAATTCTCGGTGTTTTCGGGAACGTAACCCCCACGGATTTGGGGGTTCTACTGTATGCATTTTTTTTGCGAAATGCGAAAATGAGATAGAAAGTTAGATATTTGTCAAAATAGTTCATTTTTCTAATGAAACCCATAGGAAAGTCTTTGAAATTTTGATTTACAAAATAATTATGCATTTAAGTTCATACTTGCATTTCTTGTAATAAATACATATATATATATCTGCTGCCAGCGCCTTCTTTAACATCAGGAATGCCTAGTGTTCATCCTCACCAAACGTAACAGTCCGACCGTTCCTTAAGATATCACTAAGAGGCTTGGCGATCCCTGCATAGCCCTCAATATACTTCCTAATATAACCAGCTGGCCATAAAAAACTCCGTAACTTCCTCTCCGTCCTTGGCTGCGGAAAGTTGATCAAGTCAGCAATCCTATCAGACAAAGGCCGAACGGGACCGTTCTCCATGAAGTGTCTAACCACCACCTTGTTTAGCGGCTTATAGTTGATGCTGACCCTTCTTTCTTTCTGGAAACCACCACCACGTAGCTCTATTGCGGCCATACCTGCATCTCGATTCTACTCAAGTGAACTGAGGCATGTTCAAGCAGCTCATCGCCAAACAGAGCCCTAGCAAAGGGGATAATTGCAGACAGCATCACTCGGCATGTCAAAGGATATGGGATTCCATCGATCACCGTCGTTGTATTAAGTCATCCCAGCATCTTGATGACTTCTCCACCAGTGGCTTCCAATGTCTCCTCATGTCTCTCTAGGTCCACTGCACCCAGCTCTTTGCAGAGGCCTTGGGCGATAACATTGTTGTCACTCCCACTATCCATCAAACAATCAATGCCTGATGGGGTTTTTCCGATATTGTCTGAAAACCACAATATTTTATTGTATTTATTAAAGAAAGCAGGTATTATTGTCCTGACTGAGAAGTGTATAACTCCCTGTTTCAATATTTGTCATACACCACAAAACACAATTTTGCAGTGTGAAGTCTACTAGTATATAATGGCTTTTTTTGATTGTGTAAATAAATTTATTTCAAAAATTGCTTTTGCTTATTCAAATGCTTCTTTTGAGGTCCACTGAGTACATTTCCACTATTTTCTTTTTGGCTGTGGGGGGGCGTTTGTGTGCAAAAAAACACTGGGCACTATAAATAAATAATTAATACTGAAATAAGTACAGAACTTGATATTTAAGACCTTTATAAGTACTTCATGGTCTGAAAAGTTTTTGGCTTAAAATCGTCATATGGAAGTGTAGGTTTATTTTTGTCGTTTGACCTTTTTCTCCTTTACAACATTATTTATTTCAATGAGTTGATGGTGCACCGCCACATGTAAAAGCATAGAGCTCGTTGCCGTGGTACGATTTCCATTGTTTTAATTCTGAAAAATTCCAACTCTTCTGATAAAAATTAAAATTTTATCCTAAATATACACTTATTTTAATTTGTCTCAAAAATAAGAAATTACAAACATTTATCTTTCTGATAGTTCAAGTCCCGAGTTTGAATCTTGACAGGAGATAATTTAAAAAAAATCAAATATATAAACCTCTGTACGTTATTTACGTGCTTTTCTTATTGGGCAATAATAAAGGGGAAAAAACATCCCATAAAATTTGGAACATCAACAATTTTGTATTTTTTCTATTGGTTTTGACCAAAAATCTTTAATTGTGCCAAATTTCTAGTCTGTGTCCCATCTATAAGTTCCTTATGATTCTTATCGTATGTAAGAAGCGCTTATATATTATAGATAGTGTCTTTCATTTTTGACCATTAACAATAATTCAAATCCTTGTGAAATTTCACGTGCCTTCAGCTTCTATAAGAACAGAAGTGGAATAGGGAACGAATGACTTTGATGCTACCTGTGCGGTGAGCCTAGCCTTTTTAAACTAAAAAAATACATTGGGTAGAGTTCTTGGGGGAAGGCCAAAAAGCACTCAAATTATTAACGCATAATGGAGGGATGTTGTAATAATTGTATTATTGCATAGTTTTTGTTAGTGCAACACTTAAAAATTATGAGGAATTTTAGTGAAATACTTATAAACGGTTTAAATAAATTTCGAACAGTAATGATCACAGGTGGATTATTTTAGAGGGAAAATCTAGTTGGGCTGTTGAAAAATTAATTTATTTGAATATAATCGATTTTTACCTTCTCCATGCGTAGTATAAGGAAAGTATTGTGAAAATTTTGTGGGGTCGGCCTCTATTCAGGCAGATGTGGCGTACAAAAATCTTTCTTTTTATTAAACCAATTATATTTTTCGCTAGACAAAACATTTTATCATTTCTGATTTAGCGTAAAGTTATTCACAATAAAAATCAATATTGATTTCACACTGTAATATCCCTCCTATGTACCATACTCTTATCCATGCATCTAGTGACCACACGTTATTCATAATAGAGAAAAGTCGCTCTACTGCACTCTGCTGGAGTTGATTCTCCGGGTAACGAGAATACATATTCAATAACTTTCGTTAGACTGACAATTGAAATATTCTGTTCGAGAAAATGTCTAAAAATCGGTACAACATACATTGTACAAAATTTCTCATATAAGAATGTGTCGTTTAGTTATCATTATAAAATGGAAATCGTATGAAACGGTTTTTGGAAAATCCGAATTTTGTTAAAGTTGCCTAAAATAAACTAGCCTTATATTCATTCATTGAGAAATACGAACTATGTAGTATTATTGAAGACATAAACTCAATTAACTGTACGAAATTTGATCAAAATCGTTGTAGCTGTTTTTGATAAAATCAAATTGATGTTGAAATTGCGTAGGATAAACTTATTATTGAGCAATGTCAACCATTTCTTCACAGCCTCTGCTAAGTTTGATAAAATGCTGAAGTACGAGATTTCATTCATTTTTGAACTACTTTTAGGCTCCAGAACCCGTTACAATGCGACACCTAAAACGTACGTATATTTCCGTAAAAATCTCGAGGTCGAATTTTTTCGCGATAACAACACTTTCTCAATATACTTCGTATATGAGAAATTAAAAAATTCAATCCATCTCTGAATTTCGTCCCTTCCTCAAGCCAACTTTTCTTTCTGTCATTATGAAAGATAAATTCCTTTGCTAAACTTCATCGAAAAGATCGTAGAAGTCAATGAAAAGCTATCCATATCATTTATTGATGGTTTGCGCTGTTTCTTTCCAATCTCGTGCCAATTGAATGTACTATTTACCCAATAAAATCATTCTGCTTCTTCGAAACTGTTCTCCCGCAACGATATGTATGATAAGCTTTTAACATAAAAAGCGTCAAATTCTTTGATTAACGTTTCAGAAATCGCATTCCCAGGTTCGTCGAATTTCAGCCCCTTTTGGGATGTAAGATTTATGCTAGCGTTCTTGCTAATTAATTTTAAAATGTCGTAGTTCACAAGCTAGGTTAATTGCGCTAGCGTTAGTTTTTTCTATGTTCAGTATTACTTTATTAAATAATAATAGTAATTTATTTGTAAAAACATGTTCGTTATCGAAATGCATTGAAATGTACGATTTATTGGTAAAAACATGTTCGAAAATATAAATTGTATCCGTAGTGAAAAAAGTTGTATGCATTTATAACCATACATAATATAAAACTATTTAAATAGGGTAATATAGCTAACATTTCTGGATCTTTCTGGAAGCATTGTTGCTAGGTCTTAACTACGGTTTGCGGTAAGCTTCCTTAGCAACAATCACTGTTAGCGCAGAAGTGTGAGGGTGAGGACGTGTTTTCATAGTACCTAATAAGTAATGGGAAAAGGGAGTTGTATCCCGAAGTTTTTTAGGAGGGTGCTGAAGACGTAAGTAATTTTCTTTCTCTGGGTATAGAAAATAGCTTAAAATAATTGATTGTAAAGTTCTAATGGCGGGCTCTTACGTTTGGGACAAATTACTCTAAAAGTGAGATTAATTAAGTTCGTTACTAATTTTCGTTTGCAAATTTGGTGCCGTTTATCGGTTTTATCGTCCGTGATAAGGATAAAAGAAGGTTAAATGGTATGAGCTTGAAAAATGTTGTTGCTATGACAACATAACATTCATCCTGACATAACTTTTTTCTATTTTACACTATATTTAACATTAGCTGCGTGTGCAAGATTAAAAAATTACGGTATATTTCGTATCGCATCGTAAATAATATTTCCAAACTATTTATTTAAATACCGGACTTAGTTTAAAATAGGTAATATGCATATGCGTATGATACCTCCTTGATATCTGGTTCAAACTAGGGGAATGAAAATGAATTACGATTGCATTTGTGTAACAACAGCGAAACGCTAGGGCGTCATAAGCTTTTATGACGATTTAGTGGGTATTTATCGCGAGTTAATACGGTATTTTTTAAATTATTTTTGTTTTTCGCTGTTATTGTTAATGTTTATTTAATTGTTTTATGCTATTTAATTCGTTTTTGTGAATTGGTTTATATTACGTTGCATTCATTGTAAAAACTTCGCAATGCAACTTTTTGTTCGAATTTAATAGAAGTTCGAAAGAAATGTAACAAGCGGAATACATTTTCACCTAGAATCGAACCCAGTAACTTTTGCGAAAAAAAGAATGTTAATTCAGCAGAAATGCTTTAAACGCATTTTTGCAACCACCTCCATATGTACCAGACGCATCGTTGGTAAAATGACTACGAAGTAATTGTTCATGAATAATGTTGTAAGTACCAGTGAAAAGGGTTATATTTATTTTGTATAATATTCGCACTATGCGTGAGGTGACCAGACGCCCCTCTCTAGGCGGGACAGTCCCAATTTTTGACCCTGTCCCGCTTTCTAGAGTCACGAAAGTACTTAGCTATCAATAATCGTCATTTTGTTCAATTTTTTCAGGCTAAGGGATTGCTGCTTGGGGTCCTGCCTCGGCTGCTGCTGCTGTGGATACTGCAGTAACGGTGTGGCAGAGTGCATATACAGGGCAGTGACCCCGAGGAGGAGAGGAGCATTTGATCGAGTAAGTCACTCTATTTATGCCTCGCTCCCTTCCTTCATTTCCCCTCTCTCTCCCTCCCTGTATTCTCACTTCCTCTTATCCTTTTCTTAACCTACCTCTATTTCCTCTCTCTTCCCTCCATCTTTTGCCTTCTGCCGCCTACCTTCTCACTCTTTCCCTCTCTCTCTCTTCACTCCTTCACTTACTTCCTGCCCCCCTCTCTTCTTCCCCTTTTTCTCTTTTTAATAGTTAGAGAATACTTACAGTTGCACTAATCTGTTATAGCAGGGGTGCCCAATCTTTTTCAAATCATGGGCTACTTTCATCCTGGTAATTGTCTTGCGGGATACTTATTTTTCAGTGTATAAAAACTGATTTTAGGAATGAATTACACTATAAATTTACCGCAAAATATGTATTATACATTATACATCAAATTGGTTATCATGCAGGTTAGTCACTTTTATTATGAAGGAGGTTTTAGCATTCAGGAACACCCAAATTCAATTTGTAAAACATTTATTAATTTTGTGTTTAATATAAATTCAAGTGAATCACATAACACAAAGTGAAAAGCTATTAAAAAGGTCTGAATCACGAAATGTGTTTTGCCAAATAAATTACATTGGTTCCATTTGCGGTGCAACAGTCAAGAGGAGATAACGTTGAAAGGATATATTGACGATCCTTCGGCTGACTTTGTTTTAATGGGTAGATGGCTCCGGGCGCTACTGCTCCCATCGCCTCGCCCGGAACCATAATAACCCTCCCCATTGTCCAGAGATTGCGTTAGTAAATGTCGAGACAGGCAAGTCAGTTTTTACAAACCCAATCTCCGGACAAGAAACTGATTGGCCTGTCTCGACATTTACTAACCCAATCTCCGAACAACGTGGAGGGTTACTATGGTTCCGGGCGAGGTGAAGGGCACGAGGTAGCGCCCGGTGCTGACTAGGCATTAAAACATAGCGAACCGAAGGCTCGTCTATACATCATAATAAAAGTGACTGGACTTTAGCTTGGAACTCCTTCATAATAAAAGTGACTAAACTTCATGATTACCGACAAATGATTAATTTAATAAAATCTAATCCTGATTTACACTGTACATCTTCAGCTAGTGAATGGTAACTGGGCATGTAACTAGAAGCAGAGAGAAGTAAACAGTGTTCGACTTCTTCATTAGTGAGAGCATTACTGGTTTATGATTTGATTAAGTTCATATTAGAAAATAGAAATCCTTACGCAGGATAATAAGCTTAATGCCTGGATTGAAGCGTGGGCGACACAGACCCTCCTAAAGGGCGACCGGTCGCTCATGGGAGACGTAAAGGGCACCCCTGTGTTATCGTATCAGTTTCATTCATTCATGATGTCACGAGTAGTAACATGGTTTCTTTTTCGTTATTATAGGAAGTAATAAGACGTCAGAGAGCAGGAGGTGGAGACATAGGCCGTGGGCAAGTCGTCCCCCGAGGTGTTGAGGTGAGTCACTCTATCACTCCCTCCCTTCATTTCCCCTCTCTCCCTCTATTCTCTCTGTATTCATTTCTTACCCCAACTCCTCCATCTACGTTGAAAACCGGTTAACACGAAATTATGGGGACAATCATTTCGTGTTATCCGAATTTCGAGTGAACCGAATTCCATGTTAATAGTTTAAATCGTAAAATTTTCATTTATCAATTATGGAATTAGGCTCGTAGGCAAATCCATGATGCTTATCGATAATAGGGTGTAATACACAGCCGAAGATATTATCGCTATAATGGAAATCCTAACTCAAATGCCATTTCGTGTTATCCGAAGAATATTGCAAATTCACTAAACTGTTATAGTATAATTTTCATTCATTGTGAAAATACTAATTATGTGGTTTCTTTTCCCTAATATAGGAAACATCATCATCACTGGCTTCGAGAGGAGGTGGGGATGGGAGTAGGGAGGAGGTGGAGGAGAGAGTGGAGGGCACTGATCGACCACCGATAAGGCGACGATGGCAGTCTCTTCCTCCCTCTCACTCCTTCCCTACCTCCCTCTTCTTCCCTCTCTATCTTCCCCCCTCTTCCTCTCTGCTTTCTGTTTTCCCCTCTTTACCTTTCTCTCCCTCCCTCTCTTTTTCTCTAAATCTCTCTCTGTCACTGTCTCCCTCTCCCTCTCTCTCTGTCCATCTGTCTGTCTCTCCCTCCCTGTCCCCCTCCCTCTCTCTCTGTCTCCCTCTATCTCACCCCCCATCTCTCTCTCAGCCAGTGACGGGGGCAGTCACGGCCTCCTGTCTGGGACGTGCCGTTCTCGATCAAATTGCAAATCTGCAAGCAGTCCTACCTGGTCTTCAGCATCTCCTCATACCAACTTGGGACTGGCTGTTAATGGTGATGGACACAACAGAAGCACAAGTGCATTTTAGTGCCTCCTTCAGCACCACTTCTGGTCCATCACCATAATGGTCGTTGCCAGTCTCAAGCACAGGCTGCCTCAGCTCATAGGGACAGAGCTCGCATTGTTGACTTCTCCACCAAAGGACAGAGACATGAGCCTGAAGGTAAATTTCGGTTTGCTTAATTTTAATTTCCAGTTTATTTTGTTTTTAAATATGTGGCACAAAATGTTAGATTCTATGCTTATTCTTTAAGTTTGACCAAATTCTTTATAAATCGATGGAATTGATGGATCATTGGATTCAAAATCGTTATCTGCATCACCACATTCATTAAAATCATTGAAAACAAAGCTGCAGTTTCTAAAACAATTTTTGATACAGGCTTCTTATACACACAATGGAACGACTGAGAAATGGACATAATTGCATCTAAATCATTGATTTTAACCACCAATTCCGATCCTCACTTACATTGATATACCTATACAGTAGGACCTGATAAACCCGGCAACCTCAGGACCTAGCATTTGCCAGGTGTTTGAAAATGCCGGGTTTTTGAAAATTTATAAAAAATCATTAAGTAATGTACATTTTTGGTAACTGATTATATTATTCAAGTGATGACTAAGAATTAAAAGAGAACCCATTATCAATAAAGAGTATTGCTTATACATGCACTAAAACGAGGAATTATATACGAACCATAAAAAGTAAATAACGAAATACGCATTTACGTTATTTTCATCACACATCATTCTGAGAATTTTTTTTAAACAGATCAGGCAAACTGACTTGCTTCATGCATTTTGATTTTTCCTTCATAAGTTTATCTTGTATTCGATAGAAACACGTATTCTCTTGAAAATCAATAAAAGAGCGTTGTCCTAAAGCAGATATGGTATCTGTGACGTAATGTCTTCATCATCGTCACTTTCATTTTCTTCATCTTTTTCATGCTCATGTTTCAAAACCATGTCCACTATTTCACATCAGCTGAAGTACGACAGGCACAACATTGTCGATATCAACCGAGTTTTCAATGTCATCTTCTACCACTTATTTTGCTATGGTGAAAATTTTTTGCTTGTTGTATAAGCATTAGGCGTGAAACCATTTTGCAGGAACCTACCCCTAGGTTAATAATGTAAACATAAGGCATAAACATATCTTTGGATTGGGTATCCGTGATGTTTTTGCAGAACACATCCCTCACAGATACTGGGGGAGTAGCGTATTACTGCAACACACTTGTGCCTACATTTATACTCGCAGAAGACAAGAATTGTATGATTTATAAGCTGAGCCAAATGTTTAGGGTTTAAATGCATGGTTTAGACTGCCATTGGTGCATCTTCGAATCACGATGGACATTTTGACGATTATGATGACATTATCTTATAAATATTTTAGTGTGTGTATGTATGTTCTTTACACGTTTTTACACCGTTGTATCTATCGAATTCAAAATTTTCATGGGTCATCCTATGGTCCAAAGGGAGAACTTGGGCTAGGTTTGCAGACCGTGGGGTCTCTTATAACCCATGGGGCCAACAAAATACTATTTCCATAAGAATGCATGGGAAATGTTGTGGAGAAACCCCAAAATGCCATGCAGCCCTTCACTGATGTGGATATAAATATACCTAAATATTAAATTACGATCACGGGAAATGGCTTATTTTATGCACTAAAGACTGAATATTTTAATTCTGTTCATGTTTTGTCATATTACATGCTAAATCACTCAAAATTTTTCTTTAAGCACACAATTTATCGGTTTTTTCCAGGCAGCAACAAAGCTAAATGTCTTAATTTTTGACATCTTCAAATGGAGATGGCCACCTAAAGATTAATGCAAGGAAAATCCACGCTGTGGTGCGCCGTAGAGGAAGAATAGCTAATGCCAAGATAAAGGGTACAAATGGATTCATGCCTAAATATAGTTTATGAATACCTTTACAGTGAGTCAAATGATTTTTTAAGGAATATTAGAACATTGTTATGTTTTACCATTAGCCTTGAAAGATTTAACGCTACATAATTACATTTGTTTGGTAACCAAGATGTTGTTTATTGTTTACTTTTGGCTAATAGTAGTGACATAATCCACATAATTTTATTGCTGCCTTAAAGGCTTCGGTGCATCTATTCATATGTATATTAAGTAAGACGTTAATGCGTAATTATTTTAATGGTAAAACTTTCCAATACAATACATAAAGCAGTAAAGGTTAATGTAAGCATCGCTTGCGTAATTAAGGAATGGGGAATGTTTGCCCTGAGCAATAAAAATTGTTTGTTACTGAAAAGAAAACTTTCCCGAGCGAAGCTGGGCCTTTCAGCTAGTATTTTTATAATATTGAAACTGGTGATGCTCCTTTAACATAAGAGTGGAGACTAGCGAGAAGGAGATTTCTGCTACAATCGCAGTAAAGAGCTCATTCAAATATATTGTATCATGCAGATAAGAGGGAGAAGATGCTTAACTTGGGTGGATCTTGTTTGAGGAAGGGGGAGTGAAGAGGCTGACTTTTTAAAAATCCTAGATGTCAATATATTCTGGCACGAATTAATTTCTTTCCCTCCAAACTGGGCCAAAAATAGGTGTGTGCATGGTACATGAGGACATGGGTTACACGAGTAAATATGGTATTAACGATTGTAACACAACATTGCTTCTTCTTACCCCAACAAAATCTGCGCTCATTTACATCTCTGTGTTGACTTTAGTAGTTGCAATCCTAAAAAAAGATGTCAAGTTTGTTTATACTTCATTAATCTTATTCCTAGTGCATTTTGTATGAATCATTATTTTATGCATCTCCTAGAGAGAGAGACGTTTTGCAGAGAGTCACTTTTAGTTTAGTTGAACGCAAGGTTTTGTTAAACCTTTTAATTTTGTTGGTGTTCCAGAATTATTCTGAACACTATGTTATCTATGGAAGAATTTTGAATGAGTGGTTGTTTGTCAGTTTTTTATGATTGTCATGCTATATATTATGTATAAGGTAGATTAAATGAAGAATAGCTGATAATATTATTTATTTGTTGACCATTTTCAAAGTTATTATTTGAATGTTGTATTTAATAAATAGTGATATATATTCATATGAATGTGATTTCTAATATTATTTCTTTTGCATTAACTTTTTATCTTAATACTTATCATTGAAACTGATCATGTTCATATAAATGAAATTTATAGAAATCGTTCCATCACATCTAATTTTATAATTCCCATTCATCATATCACTTAAATTAAATCTTCATGTTTTCAACAATGATTAGGCGAATTTGTATTTTGTGTTTAATAATTGGTAGATAAGCTATAAAAAAATGTGCATGGATATCTTTCTTTCAATACAAACAATATCTCGGTATATTATTCTCTATGCATTTCATTTATATAAGTCATTGATTTTTAGAATTCAGGTTGGCACTATGACATCAGAGGAAACTATGACATTTCCTTCTACCTGGCCGAGTTTTTTATTGCAATATCTGGTGTGATACTAGTGATCTTGCCATTGATCGAGCAAATTGGAGGTACAAAGTTGGGTCGCTGTGCATCGAGCAGTGGAGGAGATGAAGGTGATGGTGATGAAGAGGGTATCCTAAAAGATTTGAGGCTGTGTCAGCGTTTCCCATGTGATATAGGTGAGAATGGAAGAAAAGCAGCTGTGAAACAAAACAGACCGTGATTACATAAAGCCTTCGAGTGTTTAATGCTGGAGAAATTGTTCCTTGTATTATGCCCTACAGCTTAATGGTTTATTCACCGTAACTAAATGAATGATATATAATGCGAAAGAAAGAAATATATCATTAAATTGTTTAGATTGTGATGGTATTCCTTGCTGAGTATCCAAAATTTTTTTCATGCTCTCTTTCAAGTGCATTTGAGTGGATTATTGGTCTTGAATCCAAGTCACTGCTTTTTTCATATTAAAATTGTTCAAGTGATAGCCCACGTATTGCATGATTATAATCAGAGCTTTTAGGTGAGATTTTTGCATTTTTCTTAATTAACCATGGAGTAATAATATAAAGAGAAAGGATAAAGGAGGGGGAAGCCCTTTGTCTTTGCAAAGATTGTTGAGAATTTTCCCAAAGAAAAGGAGCAGCATTAATTAAAATCGATCAAGTGCAAACATAATCACATCTAATACTTCTCCAATTATTCCATGATTAGTGAGCATTTCCTTCTTGTTTTATTATTTATGAATAAAGGCAATACATATTTATGCCATTATTTAGACAAATTCACGTTAAAAATTATTATGTGAACCTAAAATGAATAAAAATAATGCAAAGACCATGAAATAACAAGATGAAAAAGATAAATAGGTTAAACGGAAGAAACATAATGAATTAAAATCCATTCTAAAGTCACATTAAAAAAAGAATAAAGAGGAGAATCTAAATCGGCAGGGAAAAAAATCGGCACTTGGTGGAATCGAAGCTGCGACATCATCACCGAAAACGAATTGTTTAGCAGATAGCCAAGACTGTGCAAGAGCAATCGTGCGGTAGCAGTGGACTTCCATCGTACAGCCGACTCATCACAGTACAGCGTTGACAAATCGCATAAACTTTAATTACATTTTTCTCGGTAATAATGAGGTTTTACGAAATTTTTACAAAGAATATTTTGGTCTTAGAAATTGGCTAGGAATCACGTACTGAGATTCGTGGGCGCGAACTCTGGGACACCCTTTGTATATATATATATCATCATAGGTAGTCTGTCCGTTGACAGGTCCGTGATTATTCTAGGTTAAACTTGGTTCTCCATATACTCCTTTTTTCTGCAGTTTTCTTCATGTCTTGATAGCTTTCTTTCCCTTTCAAATCGTCTACTAGCTGAAACCTTTTCCTACCTCTTTCTCTTTTTCCATCCGGTTTTCCTTCTAGCATTTCTTTAATCATGCACTCTCTCCTCTGTATAATCGTTCGCTTCTCTCCTATTCTTCTTAGTACTTCCTCATTTTTCACCCTATCTGTCCATTTTATCTTCAGCATTCTTCTCCATGTCCACATTTCGAAGCTTTCCAAGTATTTAATATCATTTTTCCTGGCTGTGTAATCTGATGAATAATTTCATGGCTAAGTGTAATCTGTATCTTTTAAGCATTTAAATTGAATTCCACTTACCTATTGTATTTTATTCTGCATCAGAAATATCTTCCCAGTTGCTAATAACAGCTCTGCTAACTTCATCCCAGGCACTTATCTTCCTGTTCCTGTCTTTGTACTCCACTCATGAAAAATCGTACAGTCACGGACTTTTCTCCACTTCAGTAACCTGGTGCTCGCTGTTTACAAATTGCATCTCCTCTGCACGAGAACCAACGAGAACTGAAAACACGACAGTGGCGGCATCCTAGAAACGCACGTATGGCCACGTATATGCATTAAAAATTTGGATGTGACATGCACCCTGACCCATTGGCTCTGCGGATGACCTTGGCAACGCATACTCGCTAGACGGCCACACGAAAAAAAACGTTCATGTGGCCAGGTACATTAGAACACCGGTGTACTATTCCTTGCGCCTTTTATGCGTTCGTTCCCATAGCGCAAAAAAAACGTCCGTGTGGCCGTAGCCTATGTGAGGGCAACAGTGAATTAGATAGTTGCAATAGTGATGAAGAAATTCTTCTTGAAGATAACGCAAGTGTAATGAAGAAAGAGACAAGTGTCTGACAATTGGGAGGATGTGGCAGCTTTGTATCAAGCATTTTGTTTTGGTTGAATGTAATCGTTTTATCTTTTTTGTTAATGATTTTTTGTATATTTTGTGTATACTGCTTCATATTTGCCCCATTGGAGGTATTAAAACCTGATCTGTGAAAGATTTTCTGTACCAATAGGCAAACATAATTTTTAAAGCTGTCATTTGATAATTTTAAAATTATACTTTCAGATACCTTTTATATAAATTCTGAGGGATATATTGTATATAATTTTTCTGATTGTGAATGAACTCAACCATTTTGGTTTGAAATATTTATTCCAATAAAGTTATTTTTGCTAAGAGGATTTTGTTAGCATTTCATATTCGTCATAGTTTAATCTTGAAATTAAAAATTCTTCCTTTATGTCATCTATTTTAGGCATGTTTGTGATCATTCTATGATCTGCTCACTGAAGATTACTACAGTAAAACCCCCAATTTCGCGGCTACCAAATTCGCGTGCTTTGCGGTTTTGGGCTCCTGCTGTCATCTTTGAAGTGAAGAGAAAAAGCACTAAACAAATGAATTTCCCCGTCCGCGAGGTTTTGTGACCCTGTACCGCGAAAATGTCTCCACTTAGGAAAGCAAGTGATAATACATAAAGCTGTAGCAGAAAGACGATGGTGACTTTAACCTGTTGAGTGGGTATGGCGTATATATTCGAAATGGCCTGTCGTAATCTTTATGCCATATATATCCGTCATGCCGTTTTTCGGGCCTTCCGCTACGGCAGGGATGCACAATCAGCGCTCCCAGAGCGCGCGCGCTCCAAGCGAGCCCGCGGGCGCACGGCAGAGCATATATTGTGGTGATAGCGGGGGAGGGGAAGCTTCCCCTCTCCCTGCACTCTCCTCACTCTCTCCTATTATTATTGTCCTTTTCTAGTCTTATGACGCAGCGAGTAGCCTATTAGAGCGTTTTCTCCCTCCACCACCACTTTAAGCTTTCGTGAGGCGCGAATATGAAGTACACCTTTGCCAAGTTGCCAGCGATCCGCTCTTATTAGTAGCATGGGAAGAAAGCGTAAACGTGGCAATAGTGGGCAGGCAATATGCGATAAACTGTACGGCTACGGCAGATTTAAATGCCATATTGCATTTGTCCAATACTACTTTTAGCCTACCTTTTCATCATTTATTGTTGGCCAAATAATGGAGAGCCGTGAACCTAAACCCCATTATCTCATATGGCCTTGCTTCTATTTTTGCAGATTCCAAATTCTCGGTGTTTTCGGGAACGTAACCCCCACGGATTTGGGGGTTCTACTGTATGCATTTTTTTTGCGAAATGCGAAAATGAGATAGAAAGTTAGATATTTGTCAAAATAGTTCATTTTTCTAATGAAACCCATAGGAAAGTCTTTGAAATTTTGATTTACAAAATAATTATGCATTTAAGTTCATACTTGCATTTCTTGTAATAAATACATATATATATATCTGCTGCCAGCGCCTTCTTTAACATCAGGAATGCCTAGTGTTCATCCTCACCAAACGTAACAGTCCGACCGTTCCTTAAGATATCACTAAGAGGCTTGGCGATCCCTGCATAGCCCTCAATATACTTCCTAATATAACCAGCTGGCCATAAAAAACTCCGTAACTTCCTCTCCGTCCTTGGCTGCGGAAAGTTGATCAAGTCAGCAATCCTATCAGACAAAGGCCGAACGGGACCGTTCTCCATGAAGTGTCTAACCACCACCTTGTTTAGCGGCTTATAGTTGATGCTGACCCTTCTTTCTTTCTGGAAACCACCACCACGTAGCTCTATTGCGGCCATACCTGCATCTCGATTCTACTCAAGTGAACTGAGGCATGTTCAAGCAGCTCATCGCCAAACAGAGCCCTAGCAAAGGGGATAATTGCAGACAGCATCACTCGGCATGTCAAAGGATATGGGATTCCATCGATCACCGTCGTTGTATTAAGTCATCCCAGCATCTTGATGACTTCTCCACCAGTGGCTTCCAATGTCTCCTCATGTCTCTCTAGGTCCACTGCACCCAGCTCTTTGCAGAGGCCTTGGGCGATAACATTGTTGTCACTCCCACTATCCATCAAACAATCAATGCCTGATGGGGTTTTTCCGATATTGTCTGAAAACCACAATATTTTATTGTATTTATTAAAGAAAGCAGGTATTATTGTCCTGACTGAGAAGTGTATAACTCCCTGTTTCAATATTTGTCATACACCACAAAACACAATTTTGCAGTGTGAAGTCTACTAGTATATAATGGCTTTTTTTGATTGTGTAAATAAATTTATTTCAAAAATTGCTTTTGCTTATTCAAATGCTTCTTTTGAGGTCCACTGAGTACATTTCCACTATTTTCTTTTTGGCTGTGGGGGGGCGTTTGTGTGCAAAAAAACACTGGGCACTATAAATAAATAATTAATACTGAAATAAGTACAGAACTTGATATTTAAGACCTTTATAAGTACTTCATGGTCTGAAAAGTTTTTGGCTTAAAATCGTCATATGGAAGTGTAGGTTTATTTTTGTCGTTTGACCTTTTTCTCCTTTACAACATTATTTATTTCAATGAGTTGATGGTGCACCGCCACATGTAAAAGCATAGAGCTCGTTGCCGTGGTACGATTTCCATTGTTTTAATTCTGAAAAATTCCAACTCTTCTGATAAAAATTAAAATTTTATCCTAAATATACACTTATTTTAATTTGTCTCAAAAATAAGAAATTACAAACATTTATCTTTCTGATAGTTCAAGTCCCGAGTTTGAATCTTGACAGGAGATAATTTAAAAAAAATCAAATATATAAACCTCTGTACGTTATTTACGTGCTTTTCTTATTGGGCAATAATAAAGGGGAAAAAACATCCCATAAAATTTGGAACATCAACAATTTTGTATTTTTTCTATTGGTTTTGACCAAAAATCTTTAATTGTGCCAAATTTCTAGTCTGTGTCCCATCTATAAGTTCCTTATGATTCTTATCGTATGTAAGAAGCGCTTATATATTATAGATAGTGTCTTTCATTTTTGACCATTAACAATAATTCAAATCCTTGTGAAATTTCACGTGCCTTCAGCTTCTATAAGAACAGAAGTGGAATAGGGAACGAATGACTTTGATGCTACCTGTGCGGTGAGCCTAGCCTTTTTAAACTAAAAAAATACATTGGGTAGAGTTCTTGGGGGAAGGCCAAAAAGCACTCAAATTATTAACGCATAATGGAGGGATGTTGTAATAATTGTATTATTGCATAGTTTTTGTTAGTGCAACACTTAAAAATTATGAGGAATTTTAGTGAAATACTTATAAACGGTTTAAATAAATTTCGAACAGTAATGATCACAGGTGGATTATTTTAGAGGGAAAATCTAGTTGGGCTGTTGAAAAATTAATTTATTTGAATATAATCGATTTTTACCTTCTCCATGCGTAGTATAAGGAAAGTATTGTGAAAATTTTGTGGGGTCGGCCTCTATTCAGGCAGATGTGGCGTACAAAAATCTTTCTTTTTATTAAACCAATTATATTTTTCGCTAGACAAAACATTTTATCATTTCTGATTTAGCGTAAAGTTATTCACAATAAAAATCAATATTGATTTCACACTGTAATATCCCTCCTATGTACCATACTCTTATCCATGCATCTAGTGACCACACGTTATTCATAATAGAGAAAAGTCGCTCTACTGCACTCTGCTGGAGTTGATTCTCCGGGTAACGAGAATACATATTCAATAACTTTCGTTAGACTGACAATTGAAATATTCTGTTCGAGAAAATGTCTAAAAATCGGTACAACATACATTGTACAAAATTTCTCATATAAGAATGTGTCGTTTAGTTATCATTATAAAATGGAAATCGTATGAAACGGTTTTTGGAAAATCCGAATTTTGTTAAAGTTGCCTAAAATAAACTAGCCTTATATTCATTCATTGAGAAATACGAACTATGTAGTATTATTGAAGACATAAACTCAATTAACTGTACGAAATTTGATCAAAATCGTTGTAGCTGTTTTTGATAAAATCAAATTGATGTTGAAATTGCGTAGGATAAACTTATTATTGAGCAATGTCAACCATTTCTTCACAGCCTCTGCTAAGTTTGATAAAATGCTGAAGTACGAGATTTCATTCATTTTTGAACTACTTTTAGGCTCCAGAACCCGTTACAATGCGACACCTAAAACGTACGTATATTTCCGTAAAAATCTCGAGGTCGAATTTTTTCGCGATAACAACACTTTCTCAATATACTTCGTATATGAGAAATTAAAAAATTCAATCCATCTCTGAATTTCGTCCCTTCCTCAAGCCAACTTTTCTTTCTGTCATTATGAAAGATAAATTCCTTTGCTAAACTTCATCGAAAAGATCGTAGAAGTCAATGAAAAGCTATCCATATCATTTATTGATGGTTTGCGCTGTTTCTTTCCAATCTCGTGCCAATTGAATGTACTATTTACCCAATAAAATCATTCTGCTTCTTCGAAACTGTTCTCCCGCAACGATATGTATGATAAGCTTTTAACATAAAAAGCGTCAAATTCTTTGATTAACGTTTCAGAAATCGCATTCCCAGGTTCGTCGAATTTCAGCCCCTTTTGGGATGTAAGATTTATGCTAGCGTTCTTGCTAATTAATTTTAAAATGTCGTAGTTCACAAGCTAGGTTAATTGCGCTAGCGTTAGTTTTTTCTATGTTCAGTATTACTTTATTAAATAATAATAGTAATTTATTTGTAAAAACATGTTCGTTATCGAAATGCATTGAAATGTACGATTTATTGGTAAAAACATGTTCGAAAATATAAATTGTATCCGTAGTGAAAAAAGTTGTATGCATTTATAACCATACATAATATAAAACTATTTAAATAGGGTAATATAGCTAACATTTCTGGATCTTTCTGGAAGCATTGTTGCTAGGTCTTAACTACGGTTTGCGGTAAGCTTCCTTAGCAACAATCACTGTTAGCGCAGAAGTGTGAGGGTGAGGACGTGTTTTCATAGTACCTAATAAGTAATGGGAAAAGGGAGTTGTATCCCGAAGTTTTTTAGGAGGGTGCTGAAGACGTAAGTAATTTTCTTTCTCTGGGTATAGAAAATAGCTTAAAATAATTGATTGTAAAGTTCTAATGGCGGGCTCTTACGTTTGGGACAAATTACTCTAAAAGTGAGATTAATTAAGTTCGTTACTAATTTTCGTTTGCAAATTTGGTGCCGTTTATCGGTTTTATCGTCCGTGATAAGGATAAAAGAAGGTTAAATGGTATGAGCTTGAAAAATGTTGTTGCTATGACAACATAACATTCATCCTGACATAACTTTTTTCTATTTTACACTATATTTAACATTAGCTGCGTGTGCAAGATTAAAAAATTACGGTATATTTCGTATCGCATCGTAAATAATATTTCCAAACTATTTATTTAAATACCGGACTTAGTTTAAAATAGGTAATATGCATATGCGTATGATACCTCCTTGATATCTGGTTCAAACTAGGGGAATGAAAATGAATTACGATTGCATTTGTGTAACAACAGCGAAACGCTAGGGCGTCATAAGCTTTTATGACGATTTAGTGGGTATTTATCGCGAGTTAATACGGTATTTTTTAAATTATTTTTGTTTTTCGCTGTTATTGTTAATGTTTATTTAATTGTTTTATGCTATTTAATTCGTTTTTGTGAATTGGTTTATATTACGTTGCATTCATTGTAAAAACTTCGCAATGCAACTTTTTGTTCGAATTTAATAGAAGTTCGAAAGAAATGTAACAAGCGGTATACATTTTCACCTAGAATCGAACCCAGTAACTTTTGCGAAAAAAAGAATGTTAATTCAGCAGAAATGCTTTAAACGCATTTTTGCAACCACCTCCATATGTACCAGACGCATCGTTGGTAAAATGACTACGAAGTAATTGTTCATGAATAATGTTGTAAGTACCAGTGAAAAGGGTTATATTTATTTTGTATAATATTCGCACTATGCGTGAGGTGACCAGACGCCCCTCTCTAGGCGGGACAGTCCCAATTTTTGACCCTGTCCCGCTTTCTAGAGTCACGAAAGTACTTAGCTATCAATAATCGTCATTTTGTTCAATTTTTTCAGGCTAAGGGATTGCTGCTTGGGGTCCTGCCTCGGCTGCTGCTGCTGTGGATACTGCAGTAACGGTGTGGCAGAGTGCATATACAGGGCAGTGACCCCGAGGAGGAGAGGAGCATTTGATCGAGTAAGTCACTCTATTTATGCCTCGCTCCCTTCCTTCATTTCCCCTCCCCTCTCTCTCCCTCCCTGTATTCTCACTTCCTCTTATCCTTTTCTTAACCTACCTCTATTTCCTCTCTCTTCCCTCCATCTTTTGCCTTCTGCCGCCTACCTTCTCACTCTTTCCCTCTCTCTCTCTTCACTCCTTCACTTACTTCCTGCCCCCCTCTCTTCTTCCCCTTTTTCTCTTTTTAATAGTTAGAGAATACTTACAGTTGCACTAATCTGTTATAGCAGGGGTGCCCAATCTTTTTCAAATCATGGGCTACTTTCATCCTGGTAATTGTCTTGCGGGATACTTATTTTTCAGTGTATAAAAACTGATTTTAGGAATGAATTACACTATAAATTTACCGCAAAATATGTATTATACATTATACATCAAATTGGTTATCATGCAGGTTAGTCACTTTTATTATGAAGGAGGTTTTAGCATTCAGGAACACCCAAATTCAATTTGTAAAACATTTATTAATTTTGTGTTTAATATAAATTCAAGTGAATCACATAACACAAAGTGAAAACCTATTAAAAAGGTCTGAATCACGAAATGTGTTTTGCCAAATAAATTACATTGGTTCCATTTGCGGTGCAACAGTCAAGAGGAGATAACATTGAAAGGATATATTGACGATCCTTCGGCTGACTTTGTTTTAATGGGTAGATGGCTCCGGGCGCTACTGCTCCCATCGCCTCGCCCGGAACCATAATAACCCTCCCCATTGTCCAGAGATTGCGTTAGTAAATGTCGAGACAGGCAAGTCAGTTTTTACAATCCCAATCTCCGGACAAGAAACTGATTGGCCTGTCTCGACATTTACTAACCCAATCTCCGAACAACGTGGAGGGTTACTATGGTTCCGGGCGAGGTGAAGGGCACGAGGTAGCGCCCGGTGCTGACTAGGCATTAAAACATAGCGAACCGAAGGCTCGTCTATACATCATAATAAAAGTGACTGGACTTTAGCTTGGAACTCCTTCATAATAAAAGTGACTAAACTTCATGATTACCGACAAATGATTAATTTAATAAAATCTAATCCTGATTTACACTGTACATCTTCAGCTAGTGAATGGTAACTGGGCATGTAACTAGAAGCAGAGAGAAGTAAACAGTGTTCGACTTCTTCATTAGTGAGAGCATTACTGGTTTATGATTTGATTAAGTTCATATTAGAAAATAGAAATCCTTACGCAGGATAATAAGCTTAATGCCTGGATTGAAGCGTGGGCGACACAGACCCTCCTAAAGGGCGACCGGTCGCTCATGGGAGACGTAAAGGGCACCCCTGTGTTATCGTATCAGTTTCATTCATTCATGATGTCACGAGTAGTAACATGGTTTCTTTTTCGTTATTATAGGAAGTAATAAGACGTCAGAGAGCAGGAGGTGGAGACATAGGCCGTGGGCAAGTCGTCCCCCGAGGTGTTGAGGTGAGTCACTCTATCACTCCCTCCCTTCATTTCCCCTCTCTCCCTCTATTCTCTCTGTATTCATTTCTTACCCCAACTCCTCCATCTACGTTGAAAACCGGTTAACACGAAATTATGGGGACAATCATTTCGTGTTATCCGAATTTCGAGTGAACCGAATTCCATGTTAATAGTTTAAATCGTAAAATTTTCATTTATCAATTATGGAATTAGGCTCGTAGGCAAATCCATGATGCTTATCGATAATAGGGTGTAATACACAGCCGAAGATATTATCGCTATAATGGAAATCCTAACTCAAATGCCATTTCGTGTTATCCGAAGAATATTGCAAATTCACTAAACTGTTATAGTATAATTTTCATTCATTGTGAAAATACTAATTATGTGGTTTCTTTTCCCTAATATAGGAAACATCATCATCACTGGCTTCGAGAGGAGGTGGGGATGGGAGTAGGGAGGAGGTGGAGGAGAGAGTGGAGGGCACTGATCGACCACCGATAAGGCGACGATGGCAGTCTCTTCCTCCCTCTCACTCCTTCCCTACCTCCCTCTTCTTCCCTCTCTATCTTCCCCCCTCTTCCTCTCTGCTTTCTGTTTTCCCCTCTTTACCTTTCTCTCCCTCCCTCTCTTTTTCTCTAAATCTCTCTCTGTCACTGTCTCCCTCTCCCTCTCTCTCTGTCCATCTGTCTGTCTCTCCCTCCCTGTCCCCCTCCCTCTCTCTCTGTCTCCCTCTATCTCACCCCCCATCTCTCTCTCAGCCAGTGACGGGGGCAGTCACGGCCTCCTGTCTGGGACGTGCCGTTCTCGATCAAATTGCAAATCTGCAAGCAGTCCTACCTGGTCTTCAGCATCTCCTCATACCAACTTGGGACTGGCTGTTAATGGTGATGGACACAACAGAAGCACAAGTGCATTTTAGTGCCTCCTTCAGCACCACTTCTGGTCCATCACCATAATGGTCGTTGCCAGTCTCAAGCACAGGCTGCCTCAGCTCATAGGGACAGAGCTCGCATTGTTGACTTCTCCACCAAAGGACAGAGACATGAGCCTGAAGGTAAATTTCGGTTTGCTTAATTTTAATTTCCAGTTTATTTTGTTTTTAAATATGTGGCACAAAATGTTAGATTCTATGCTTATTCTTTAAGTTTGACCAAATTCTTTATAAATCGATGGAATTGATGGATCATTGGATTCAAAATCGTTATCTGCATCACCACATTCATTAAAATCATTGAAAACAAAGCTGCAGTTTCTAAAACAATTTTTGATACAGGCTTCTTATACACACAATGGAACGACTGAGAAATGGACATAATTGCATCTAAATCATTGATTTTAACCACCAATTCCGATCCTCACTTACATTGATATACCTATACAGTAGGACCTGATAAACCCGGCAACCTCAGGACCTAGCATTTGCCAGGTGTTTGAAAATGCCGGGTTTTTGAAAATTTATAAAAAATCATTAAGTAATGTACATTTTTGGTAACTGATTATATTATTCAAGTGATGACTAAGAATTAAAAGAGAACCCATTATCAATAAAGAGTATTGCTTATACATGCACTAAAACGAGGAATTATATACGAACCATAAAAAGTAAATAACGAAATACGCATTTACGTTATTTTCATCACACATCATTCTGAGAATTTTTTTTAAACAGATCAGGCAAACTGACTTGCTTCATGCATTTTGATTTTTCCTTCATAAGTTTATCTTGTATTCGATAGAAACACGTATTCTCTTGAAAATCAATAAAAGAGCGTTGTCCTAAAGCAGATATGGTATCTGTGACGTAATGTCTTCATCATCGTCACTTTCATTTTCTTCATCTTTTTCATGCTCATGTTTCAAAACCATGTCCACTATTTCACATCAGCTGAAGTACGACAGGCACAACATTGTCGATATCAACCGAGTTTTCAATGTCATCTTCTACCACTTATTTTGCTATGGTGAAAATTTTTTGCTTGTTGTATAAGCATTAGGCGTGAAACCATTTTGCAGGAACCTACCCCTAGGTTAATAATGTAAACATAAGGCATAAACATATCTTTGGATTGGGTATCCGTGATGTTTTTGCAGAACACATCCCTCACAGATACTGGGGGAGTAGCGTATTACTGCAACACACTTGTGCCTACATTTATACTCGCAGAAGACAAGAATTGTATGATTTATAAGCTGAGCCAAATGTTTAGGGTTTAAATGCATGGTTTAGACTGCCATTGGTGCATCTTCGAATCACGATGGACATTTTGACGATTATGATGACATTATCTTATAAATATTTTAGTGTGTGTATGTATGTTCTTTACACGTTTTTACACCGTTGTATCTATCGAATTCAAAATTTTCATGGGTCATCCTATGGTCCAAAGGGAGAACTTGGGCTAGGTTTGCAGACCGTGGGGTCTCTTATAACCCATGGGGCCAACAAAATACTATTTCCATAAGAATGCATGGGAAATGTTGTGGAGAAACCCCAAAATGCCATGCAGCCCTTCACTGATGTGGATATAAATATACCTAAATATTAAATTACGATCACGGGAAATGGCTTATTTTATGCACTAAAGACTGAATATTTTAATTCTGTTCATGTTTTGTCATATTACATGCTAAATCACTCAAAATTTTTCTTTAAGCACACAATTTATCGGTTTTTTCCAGGCAGCAACAAAGCTAAATGTCTTAATTTTTGACATCTTCAAATGGAGATGGCCACCTAAAGATTAATGCAAGGAAAATCCACGCTGTGGTGCGCCGTAGAGGAAGAATAGCTAATGCCAAGATAAAGGGTACAAATGGATTCATGCCTAAATATAGTTTATGAATACCTTTACAGTGAGTCAAATGATTTTTTAAGGAATATTAGAACATTGTTATGTTTTACCATTAGCCTTGAAAGATTTAACGCTACATAATTACATTTGTTTGGTAACCAAGATGTTGTTTATTGTTTACTTTTGGCTAATAGTAGTGACATAATCCACATAATTTTATTGCTGCCTTAAAGGCTTCGGTGCATCTATTCATATGTATATTAAGTAAGACGTTAATGCGTAATTATTTTAATGGTAAAACTTTCCAATACAATACATAAAGCAGTAAAGGTTAATGTAAGCATCGCTTGCGTAATTAAGGAATGGGGAATGTTTGCCCTGAGCAATAAAAATTGTTTGTTACTGAAAAGAAAACTTTCCCGAGCGAAGCTGGGCCTTTCAGCTAGTATTTTTATAATATTGAAACTGGTGATGCTCCTTTAACATAAGAGTGGAGACTAGCGAGAAGGAGATTTCTGCTACAATCGCAGTAAAGAGCTCATTCAAATATATTGTATCATGCAGATAAGAGGGAGAAGATGCTTAACTTGGGTGGATCTTGTTTGAGGAAGGGGGAGTGAAGAGGCTGACTTTTTAAAAATCCTAGATGTCAATATATTCTGGCACGAATTAATTTCTTTCCCTCCAAACTGGGCCAAAAATAGGTGTGTGCATGGTACATGAGGACATGGGTTACACGAGTAAATATGGTATTAACGATTGTAACACAACATTGCTTCTTCTTACCCCAACAAAATCTGCGCTCATTTACATCTCTGTGTTGACTTTAGTAGTTGCAATCCTAAAAAAAGATGTCAAGTTTGTTTATACTTCATTAATCTTATTCCTAGTGCATTTTGTATGAATCATTATTTTATGCATCTCCTAGAGAGAGAGACGTTTTGCAGAGAGTCACTTTTAGTTTAGTTGAACGCAAGGTTTTGTTAAACCTTTTAATTTTGTTGGTGTTCCAGAATTATTCTGAACACTATGTTATCTATGGAAGAATTTTGAATGAGTGGTTGTTTGTCAGTTTTTTATGATTGTCATGCTATATATTATGTATAAGGTAGATTAAATGAAGAATAGCTGATAATATTATTTATTTGTTGACCATTTTCAAAGTTCTTATTTGAATGTTGTATTTAATAAATAGTGATATATATTCATATGAATGTGATTTCTAATATTATTTCTTTTGCATTAACTTTTTATCTTAATACTTATCATTGAAACTGATCATGTTCATATAAATGAAATTTATAGAAATCGTTCCATCACATCTAATTTTATAATTCCCATTCATCATATCACTTAAATTAAATCTTCATGTTTTCAACAATGATTAGGCGAATTTGTATTTTGTGTTTAATAATTGGTAGATAAGCTATAAAAAAATGTGCATGGATATCTTTCTTTCAATACAAACAATATCTCGGTATATTATTCTCTATGCATTTCATTTATATAAGTCATTGATTTTTAGAATTCAGGTTGGCACTATGACATCAGAGGAAACTATGACATTTCCTTCTACCTGGCCGAGTTTTTTATTGCAATATCTGGTGTGATACTAGTGATCTTGCCATTGATCGAGCAAATTGGAGGTACAAAGTTGGGTCGCTGTGCATCGAGCAGTGGAGGAGATGAAGGTGATGGTGATGAAGAGGGTATCCTAAAAGATTTGAGGCTGTGTCAGCGTTTCCCATGTGATATAGGTGAGAATGGAAGAAAAGCAGCTGTGAAACAAAACAGACCGTGATTACATAAAGCCTTCGAGTGTTTAATGCTGGAGAAATTGTTCCTTGTATTATGCCCTACAGCTTAATGGTTTATTCACCGTAACTAAATGAATGATATATAATGCGAAAGAAAGAAATATATCATTAAATTGTTTAGATTGTGATGGTATTCCTTGCTGAGTATCCAAAATTTTTTTCATGCTCTCTTTCAAGTGCATTTGAGTGGATTATTGGTCTTGAATCCAAGTCACTGCTTTTTTCATATTAAAATTGTTCAAGTGATAGCCCACGTATTGCATGATTATAATCAGAGCTTTTAGGTGAGATTTTTGCATTTTTCTTAATTAACCATGGAGTAATAATATAAAGAGAAAGGATAAAGGAGGGGGAAGCCCTTTGTCTTTGCAAAGATTGTTGAGAATTTTCCCAAAGAAAAGGAGCAGCATTAATTAAAATCGATCAAGTGCAAACATAATCACATCTAATACTTCTCCAATTATTCCATGATTAGTGAGCATTTCCTTCTTGTTTTATTATTTATGAATAAAGGCAATACATATTTATGCCATTATTTAGACAAATTCACGTTAAAAATTATTATGTGAACCTAAAATGAATAAAAATAATGCAAAGACCATGAAATAACAAGATGAAAAAGATAAATAGGTTAAACGGAAGAAACATAATGAATTAAAATCCATTCTAAAGTCACATTAAAAAAAGAATAAAGAGGAGAATCTAAATCGGCAGGGAAAAAAATCGGCACTTGGTGGAATCGAAGCTGCGACATCATCACCGAAAACGAATTGTTTAGCAGATAGCCAAGACTGTGCAAGAGCAATCGTGCGGTAGCAGTGGACTTCCATCGTACAGCCGACTCATCACAGTACAGCGTTGACAAATCGCATAAACTTTAATTACATTTTTCTCGGTAATAATGAGGTTTTACGAAATTTTTACAAAGAATATTTTGGTCTTAGAAATTGGCTAGGAATCACGTACTGAGATTCGTGGGCGCGAACTCTGGGACACCCTTTGTATATATATATATCATCATAGGTAGTCTGTCCGTTGACAGGTCCGTGATTATTCTAGGTTAAACTTGGTTCTCCATATACTCCTTTTTTCTGCAGTTTTCTTCATGTCTTGATAGCTTTCTTTCCCTTTCAAATCGTCTACTAGCTGAAACCTTTTCCTACCTCTTTCTCTTTTTCCATCCGGTTTTCCTTCTAGCATTTCTTTAATCATGCACTCTCTCCTCTGTATAATCGTTCGCTTCTCTCCTATTCTTCTTAGTACTTCCTCATTTTTCACCCTATCTGTCCATTTTATCTTCAGCATTCTTCTCCATGTCCACATTTCGAAGCTTTCCAAGTATTTAATATCATTTTTCCTGGCTGTGTAATCTGATGAATAATTTCATGGCTAAGTGTAATCTGTATCTTTTAAGCATTTAAATTGAATTCCACTTACCTATTGTATTTTATTCTGCATCAGAAATATCTTCCCAGTTGCTAATAACAGCTCTGCTAACTTCATCCCAGGCACTTATCTTCCTGTTCCTGTCTTTGTACTCCACTCATGAAAAATCGTACAGTCACGGACTTTTCTCCACTTCAGTAACCTGGTGCTCGCTGTTTACAAATTGCATCTCCTCTGCACGAGAACCAACGAGAACTGAAAACACGACAGTGGCGGCATCCTAGAAACGCACGTATGGCCACGTATATGCATTAAAAATTTGGATGTGACATGCACCCTGACCCATTGGCTCTGCGGATGACCTTGGCAACGCATACTCGCTAGACGGCCACACGAAAAAAAACGTTCATGTGGCCAGGTACATTAGAACACCGGTGTACTATTCCTTGCGCCTTTTATGCGTTCGTTCCCATAGCGCAAAAAAAACGTCCGTGTGGCCGTAGCCTATGTGAGGGCAACAGTGAATTAGATAGTTGCAATAGTGATGAAGAAATTCTTCTTGAAGATAACGCAAGTGTAATGAAGAAAGAGACAAGTGTCTGACAATTGGGAGGATGTGGCAGCTTTGTATCAAGCATTTTGTTTTGGTTGAATGTAATCGTTTTATCTTTTTTGTTAATGATTTTTTGTATATTTTGTGTATACTGCTTCATATTTGCCCCATTGGAGGTATTAAAACCTGATCTGTGAAAGATTTTCTGTACCAATAGGCAAACATAATTTTTAAAGCTGTCATTTGATAATTTTAAAATTATACTTTCAGATACCTTTTATATAAATTCTGAGGGATATATTGTATATAATTTTTCTGATTGTGAATGAACTCAACCATTTTGGTTTGAAATATTTATTCCAATAAAGTTATTTTTGCTAAGAGGATTTTGTTAGCATTTCATATTCGTCATAGTTTAATCTTGAAATTAAAAATTCTTCCTTTATGTCATCTATTTTAGGCATGTTTGTGATCATTCTATGATCTGCTCACTGAAGATTACTACAGTAAAACCCCCAATTTCGCGGCTACCAAATTCGCGTGCTTTGCGGTTTTGGGCTCCTGCTGTCATCTTTGAAGTGAAGAGAAAAAGCACTAAACAAATGAATTTCCCCGTCCGCGAGGTTTTGTGACCCTGTACCGCGAAAATGTCTCCACTTAGGAAAGCAAGTGATAATACATAAAGCTGTAGCAGAAAGACGATGGTGACTTTAACCTGTTGAGTGGGTATGGCGTATATATTCGAAATGGCCTGTCGTAATCTTTATGCCATATATATCCGTCATGCCGTTTTTCGGGCCTTCCGCTACGGCAGGGATGCACAATCAGCGCTCCCAGAGCGCGCGCGCTCCAAGCGAGCCCGCGGGCGCACGGCAGAGCATATATTGTGGTGATAGCGGGGGAGGGGAAGCTTCCCCTCTCCCTGCACTCTCCTCACTCTCTCCTATTATTATTGTCCTTTTCTAGTCTTATGACGCAGCGAGTAGCCTATTAGAGCGTTTTCTCCCTCCACCACCACTTTAAGCTTTCGTGAGGCGCGAATATGAAGTACACCTTTGCCAAGTTGCCAGCGATCCGCTCTTATTAGTAGCATGGGAAGAAAGCGTAAACGTGGCAATAGTGGGCAGGCAATATGCGATAAACTGTACGGCTACGGCAGATTTAAATGCCATATTGCATTTGTCCAATACTACTTTTAGCCTACCTTTTCATCATTTATTGTTGGCCAAATAATGGAGAGCCGTGAACCTAAACCCCATTATCTCATATGGCCTTGCTTCTATTTTTGCAGATTCCAAATTCTCGGTGTTTTCGGGAACGTAACCCCCACGGATTTGGGGGTTCTACTGTATGCATTTTTTTTGCGAAATGCGAAAATGAGATAGAAAGTTAGATATTTGTCAAAATAGTTCATTTTTCTAATGAAACCCATAGGAAAGTCTTTGAAATTTTGATTTACAAAATAATTATGCATTTAAGTTCATACTTGCATTTCTTGTAATAAATACATATATATATATCTGCTGCCAGCGCCTTCTTTAACATCAGGAATGCCTAGTGTTCATCCTCACCAAACGTAACAGTCCGACCGTTCCTTAAGATATCACTAAGAGGCTTGGCGATCCCTGCATAGCCCTCAATATACTTCCTAATATAACCAGCTGGCCATAAAAAACTCCGTAACTTCCTCTCCGTCCTTGGCTGCGGAAAGTTGATCAAGTCAGCAATCCTATCAGACAAAGGCCGAACGGGACCGTTCTCCATGAAGTGTCTAACCACCACCTTGTTTAGCGGCTTATAGTTGATGCTGACCCTTCTTTCTTTCTGGAAACCACCACCACGTAGCTCTATTGCGGCCATACCTGCATCTCGATTCTACTCAAGTGAACTGAGGCATGTTCAAGCAGCTCATCGCCAAACAGAGCCCTAGCAAAGGGGATAATTGCAGACAGCATCACTCGGCATGTCAAAGGATATGGGATTCCATCGATCACCGTCGTTGTATTAAGTCATCCCAGCATCTTGATGACTTCTCCACCAGTGGCTTCCAATGTCTCCTCATGTCTCTCTAGGTCCACTGCACCCAGCTCTTTGCAGAGGCCTTGGGCGATAACATTGTTGTCACTCCCACTATCCATCAAACAATCAATGCCTGATGGGGTTTTTCCGATATTGTCTGAAAACCACAATATTTTATTGTATTTATTAAAGAAAGCAGGTATTATTGTCCTGACTGAGAAGTGTATAACTCCCTGTTTCAATATTTGTCATACACCACAAAACACAATTTTGCAGTGTGAAGTCTACTAGTATATAATGGCTTTTTTTGATTGTGTAAATAAATTTATTTCAAAAATTGCTTTTGCTTATTCAAATGCTTCTTTTGAGGTCCACTGAGTACATTTCCACTATTTTCTTTTTGGCTGTGGGGGGGCGTTTGTGTGCAAAAAAACACTGGGCACTATAAATAAATAATTAATACTGAAATAAGTACAGAACTTGATATTTAAGACCTTTATAAGTACTTCATGGTCTGAAAAGTTTTTGGCTTAAAATCGTCATATGGAAGTGTAGGTTTATTTTTGTCGTTTGACCTTTTTCTCCTTTACAACATTATTTATTTCAATGAGTTGATGGTGCACCGCCACATGTAAAAGCATAGAGCTCGTTGCCGTGGTACGATTTCCATTGTTTTAATTCTGAAAAATTCCAACTCTTCTGATAAAAATTAAAATTTTATCCTAAATATACACTTATTTTAATTTGTCTCAAAAATAAGAAATTACAAACATTTATCTTTCTGATAGTTCAAGTCCCGAGTTTGAATCTTGACAGGAGATAATTTAAAAAAAATCAAATATATAAACCTCTGTACGTTATTTACGTGCTTTTCTTATTGGGCAATAATAAAGGGGAAAAAACATCCCATAAAATTTGGAACATCAACAATTTTGTATTTTTTCTATTGGTTTTGACCAAAAATCTTTAATTGTGCCAAATTTCTAGTCTGTGTCCCATCTATAAGTTCCTTATGATTCTTATCGTATGTAAGAAGCGCTTATATATTATAGATAGTGTCTTTCATTTTTGACCATTAACAATAATTCAAATCCTTGTGAAATTTCACGTGCCTTCAGCTTCTATAAGAACAGAAGTGGAATAGGGAACGAATGACTTTGATGCTACCTGTGCGGTGAGCCTAGCCTTTTTAAACTAAAAAAATACATTGGGTAGAGTTCTTGGGGGAAGGCCAAAAAGCACTCAAATTATTAACGCATAATGGAGGGATGTTGTAATAATTGTATTATTGCATAGTTTTTGTTAGTGCAACACTTAAAAATTATGAGGAATTTTAGTGAAATACTTATAAACGGTTTAAATAAATTTCGAACAGTAATGATCACAGGTGGATTATTTTAGAGGGAAAATCTAGTTGGGCTGTTGAAAAATTAATTTATTTGAATATAATCGATTTTTACCTTCTCCATGCGTAGTATAAGGAAAGTATTGTGAAAATTTTGTGGGGTCGGCCTCTATTCAGGCAGATGTGGCGTACAAAAATCTTTCTTTTTATTAAACCAATTATATTTTTCGCTAGACAAAACATTTTATCATTTCTGATTTAGCGTAAAGTTATTCACAATAAAAATCAATATTGATTTCACACTGTAATATCCCTCCTATGTACCATACTCTTATCCATGCATCTAGTGACCACACGTTATTCATAATAGAGAAAAGTCGCTCTACTGCACTCTGCTGGAGTTGATTCTCCGGGTAACGAGAATACATATTCAATAACTTTCGTTAGACTGACAATTGAAATATTCTGTTCGAGAAAATGTCTAAAAATCGGTACAACATACATTGTACAAAATTTCTCATATAAGAATGTGTCGTTTAGTTATCATTATAAAATGGAAATCGTATGAAACGGTTTTTGGAAAATCCGAATTTTGTTAAAGTTGCCTAAAATAAACTAGCCTTATATTCATTCATTGAGAAATACGAACTATGTAGTATTATTGAAGACATAAACTCAATTAACTGTACGAAATTTGATCAAAATCGTTGTAGCTGTTTTTGATAAAATCAAATTGATGTTGAAATTGCGTAGGATAAACTTATTATTGAGCAATGTCAACCATTTCTTCACAGCCTCTGCTAAGTTTGATAAAATGCTGAAGTACGAGATTTCATTCATTTTTGAACTACTTTTAGGCTCCAGAACCCGTTACAATGCGACACCTAAAACGTACGTATATTTCCGTAAAAATCTCGAGGTCGAATTTTTTCGCGATAACAACACTTTCTCAATATACTTCGTATATGAGAAATTAAAAAATTCAATCCATCTCTGAATTTCGTCCCTTCCTCAAGCCAACTTTTCTTTCTGTCATTATGAAAGATAAATTCCTTTGCTAAACTTCATCGAAAAGATCGTAGAAGTCAATGAAAAGCTATCCATATCATTTATTGATGGTTTGCGCTGTTTCTTTCCAATCTCGTGCCAATTGAATGTACTATTTACCCAATAAAATCATTCTGCTTCTTCGAAACTGTTCTCCCGCAACGATATGTATGATAAGCTTTTAACATAAAAAGCGTCAAATTCTTTGATTAACGTTTCAGAAATCGCATTCCCAGGTTCGTCGAATTTCAGCCCCTTTTGGGATGTAAGATTTATGCTAGCGTTCTTGCTAATTAATTTTAAAATGTCGTAGTTCACAAGCTAGGTTAATTGCGCTAGCGTTAGTTTTTTCTATGTTCAGTATTACTTTATTAAATAATAATAGTAATTTATTTGTAAAAACATGTTCGTTATCGAAATGCATTGAAATGTACGATTTATTGGTAAAAACATGTTCGAAAATATAAATTGTATCCGTAGTGAAAAAAGTTGTATGCATTTATAACCATACATAATATAAAACTATTTAAATAGGGTAATATAGCTAACATTTCTGGATCTTTCTGGAAGCATTGTTGCTAGGTCTTAACTACGGTTTGCGGTAAGCTTCCTTAGCAACAATCACTGTTAGCGCAGAAGTGTGAGGGTGAGGACGTGTTTTCATAGTACCTAATAAGTAATGGGAAAAGGGAGTTGTATCCCGAAGTTTTTTAGGAGGGTGCTGAAGACGTAAGTAATTTTCTTTCTCTGGGTATAGAAAATAGCTTAAAATAATTGATTGTAAAGTTCTAATGGCGGGCTCTTACGTTTGGGACAAATTACTCTAAAAGTGAGATTAATTAAGTTCGTTACTAATTTTCGTTTGCAAATTTGGTGCCGTTTATCGGTTTTATCGTCCGTGATAAGGATAAAAGAAGGTTAAATGGTATGAGCTTGAAAAATGTTGTTGCTATGACAACATAACATTCATCCTGACATAACTTTTTTCTATTTTACACTATATTTAACATTAGCTGCGTGTGCAAGATTAAAAAATTACGGTATATTTCGTATCGCATCGTAAATAATATTTCCAAACTATTTATTTAAATACCGGACTTAGTTTAAAATAGGTAATATGCATATGCGTATGATACCTCCTTGATATCTGGTTCAAACTAGGGGAATGAAAATGAATTACGATTGCATTTGTGTAACAACAGCGAAACGCTAGGGCGTCATAAGCTTTTATGACGATTTAGTGGGTATTTATCGCGAGTTAATACGGTATTTTTTAAATTATTTTTGTTTTTCGCTGTTATTGTTAATGTTTATTTAATTGTTTTATGCTATTTAATTCGTTTTTGTGAATTGGTTTATATTACGTTGCATTCATTGTAAAAACTTCGCAATGCAACTTTTTGTTCGAATTTAATAGAAGTTCGAAAGAAATGTAACAAGCGGTATACATTTTCACCTAGAATCGAACCCAGTAACTTTTGCGAAAAAAAGAATGTTAATTCAGCAGAAATGCTTTAAACGCATTTTTGCAACCACCTCCATATGTACCAGACGCATCGTTGGTAAAATGACTACGAAGTAATTGTTCATGAATAATGTTGTAAGTACCAGTGAAAAGGGTTATATTTATTTTGTATAATATTCGCACTATGCGTGAGGTGACCAGACGCCCCTCTCTAGGCGGGACAGTCCCAATTTTTGACCCTGTCCCGCTTTCTAGAGTCACGAAAGTACTTAGCTATCAATAATCGTCATTTTGTTCAATTTTTTCAGGCTAAGGGATTGCTGCTTGGGGTCCTGCCTCGGCTGCTGCTGCTGTGGATACTGCAGTAACGGTGTGGCAGAGTGCATATACAGGGCAGTGACCCCGAGGAGGAGAGGAGCATTTGATCGAGTAAGTCACTCTATTTATGCCTCGCTCCCTTCCTTCATTTCCCCTCCCCTCTCTCTCCCTCCCTGTATTCTCACTTCCTCTTATCCTTTTCTTAACCTACCTCTATTTCCTCTCTCTTCCCTCCATCTTTTGCCTTCTGCCGCCTACCTTCTCACTCTTTCCCTCTCTCTCTCTTCACTCCTTCACTTACTTCCTGCCCCCCTCTCTTCTTCCCCTTTTTCTCTTTTTAATAGTTAGAGAATACTTACAGTTGCACTAATCTGTTATAGCAGGGGTGCCCAATCTTTTTCAAATCATGGGCTACTTTCATCCTGGTAATTGTCTTGCGGGATACTTATTTTTCAGTGTATAAAAACTGATTTTAGGAATGAATTACACTATAAATTTACCGCAAAATATGTATTATACATTATACATCAAATTGGTTATCATGCAGGTTAGTCACTTTTATTATGAAGGAGGTTTTAGCATTCAGGAACACCCAAATTCAATTTGTAAAACATTTATTAATTTTGTGTTTAATATAAATTCAAGTGAATCACATAACACAAAGTGAAAACCTATTAAAAAGGTCTGAATCACGAAATGTGTTTTGCCAAATAAATTACATTGGTTCCATTTGCGGTGCAACAGTCAAGAGGAGATAACATTGAAAGGATATATTGACGATCCTTCGGCTGACTTTGTTTTAATGGGTAGATGGCTCCGGGCGCTACTGCTCCCATCGCCTCGCCCGGAACCATAATAACCCTCCCCATTGTCCAGAGATTGCGTTAGTAAATGTCGAGACAGGCAAGTCAGTTTTTACAATCCCAATCTCCGGACAAGAAACTGATTGGCCTGTCTCGACATTTACTAACCCAATCTCCGAACAACGTGGAGGGTTACTATGGTTCCGGGCGAGGTGAAGGGCACGAGGTAGCGCCCGGTGCTGACTAGGCATTAAAACATAGCGAACCGAAGGCTCGTCTATACATCATAATAAAAGTGACTGGACTTTAGCTTGGAACTCCTTCATAATAAAAGTGACTAAACTTCATGATTACCGACAAATGATTAATTTAATAAAATCTAATCCTGATTTACACTGTACATCTTCAGCTAGTGAATGGTAACTGGGCATGTAACTAGAAGCAGAGAGAAGTAAACAGTGTTCGACTTCTTCATTAGTGAGAGCATTACTGGTTTATGATTTGATTAAGTTCATATTAGAAAATAGAAATCCTTACGCAGGATAATAAGCTTAATGCCTGGATTGAAGCGTGGGCGACACAGACCCTCCTAAAGGGCGACCGGTCGCTCATGGGAGACGTAAAGGGCACCCCTGTGTTATCGTATCAGTTTCATTCATTCATGATGTCACGAGTAGTAACATGGTTTCTTTTTCGTTATTATAGGAAGTAATAAGACGTCAGAGAGCAGGAGGTGGAGACATAGGCCGTGGGCAAGTCGTCCCCCGAGGTGTTGAGGTGAGTCACTCTATCACTCCCTCCCTTCATTTCCCCTCTCTCCCTCTATTCTCTCTGTATTCATTTCTTACCCCAACTCCTCCATCTACGTTGAAAACCGGTTAACACGAAATTATGGGGACAATCATTTCGTGTTATCCGAATTTCGAGTGAACCGAATTCCATGTTAATAGTTTAAATCGTAAAATTTTCATTTATCAATTATGGAATTAGGCTCGTAGGCAAATCCATGATGCTTATCGATAATAGGGTGTAATACACAGCCGAAGATATTATCGCTATAATGGAAATCCTAACTCAAATGCCATTTCGTGTTATCCGAAGAATATTGCAAATTCACTAAACTGTTATAGTATAATTTTCATTCATTGTGAAAATACTAATTATGTGGTTTCTTTTCCCTAATATAGGAAACATCATCATCACTGGCTTCGAGAGGAGGTGGGGATGGGAGTAGGGAGGAGGTGGAGGAGAGAGTGGAGGGCACTGATCGACCACCGATAAGGCGACGATGGCAGTCTCTTCCTCCCTCTCACTCCTTCCCTACCTCCCTCTTCTTCCCTCTCTATCTTCCCCCCTCTTCCTCTCTGCTTTCTGTTTTCCCCTCTTTACCTTTCTCTCCCTCCCTCTCTTTTTCTCTAAATCTCTCTCTGTCACTGTCTCCCTCTCCCTCTCTCTCTGTCCATCTGTCTGTCTCTCCCTCCCTGTCCCCCTCCCTCTCTCTCTGTCTCCCTCTATCTCACCCCCCATCTCTCTCTCAGCCAGTGACGGGGGCAGTCACGGCCTCCTGTCTGGGACGTGCCGTTCTCGATCAAATTGCAAATCTGCAAGCAGTCCTACCTGGTCTTCAGCATCTCCTCATACCAACTTGGGACTGGCTGTTAATGGTGATGGACACAACAGAAGCACAAGTGCATTTTAGTGCCTCCTTCAGCACCACTTCTGGTCCATCACCATAATGGTCGTTGCCAGTCTCAAGCACAGGCTGCCTCAGCTCATAGGGACAGAGCTCGCATTGTTGACTTCTCCACCAAAGGACAGAGACATGAGCCTGAAGGTAAATTTCGGTTTGCTTAATTTTAATTTCCAGTTTATTTTGTTTTTAAATATGTGGCACAAAATGTTAGATTCTATGCTTATTCTTTAAGTTTGACCAAATTCTTTATAAATCGATGGAATTGATGGATCATTGGATTCAAAATCGTTATCTGCATCACCACATTCATTAAAATCATTGAAAACAAAGCTGCAGTTTCTAAAACAATTTTTGATACAGGCTTCTTATACACACAATGGAACGACTGAGAAATGGACATAATTGCATCTAAATCATTGATTTTAACCACCAATTCCGATCCTCACTTACATTGATATACCTATACAGTAGGACCTGATAAACCCGGCAACCTCAGGACCTAGCATTTGCCAGGTGTTTGAAAATGCCGGGTTTTTGAAAATTTATAAAAAATCATTAAGTAATGTACATTTTTGGTAACTGATTATATTATTCAAGTGATGACTAAGAATTAAAAGAGAACCCATTATCAATAAAGAGTATTGCTTATACATGCACTAAAACGAGGAATTATATACGAACCATAAAAAGTAAATAACGAAATACGCATTTACGTTATTTTCATCACACATCATTCTGAGAATTTTTTTTAAACAGATCAGGCAAACTGACTTGCTTCATGCATTTTGATTTTTCCTTCATAAGTTTATCTTGTATTCGATAGAAACACGTATTCTCTTGAAAATCAATAAAAGAGCGTTGTCCTAAAGCAGATATGGTATCTGTGACGTAATGTCTTCATCATCGTCACTTTCATTTTCTTCATCTTTTTCATGCTCATGTTTCAAAACCATGTCCACTATTTCACATCAGCTGAAGTACGACAGGCACAACATTGTCGATATCAACCGAGTTTTCAATGTCATCTTCTACCACTTATTTTGCTATGGTGAAAATTTTTTGCTTGTTGTATAAGCATTAGGCGTGAAACCATTTTGCAGGAACCTACCCCTAGGTTAATAATGTAAACATAAGGCATAAACATATCTTTGGATTGGGTATCCGTGATGTTTTTGCAGAACACATCCCTCACAGATACTGGGGGAGTAGCGTATTACTGCAACACACTTGTGCCTACATTTATACTCGCAGAAGACAAGAATTGTATGATTTATAAGCTGAGCCAAATGTTTAGGGTTTAAATGCATGGTTTAGACTGCCATTGGTGCATCTTCGAATCACGATGGACATTTTGACGATTATGATGACATTATCTTATAAATATTTTAGTGTGTGTATGTATGTTCTTTACACGTTTTTACACCGTTGTATCTATCGAATTCAAAATTTTCATGGGTCATCCTATGGTCCAAAGGGAGAACTTGGGCTAGGTTTGCAGACCGTGGGGTCTCTTATAACCCATGGGGCCAACAAAATACTATTTCCATAAGAATGCATGGGAAATGTTGTGGAGAAACCCCAAAATGCCATGCAGCCCTTCACTGATGTGGATATAAATATACCTAAATATTAAATTACGATCACGGGAAATGGCTTATTTTATGCACTAAAGACTGAATATTTTAATTCTGTTCATGTTTTGTCATATTACATGCTAAATCACTCAAAATTTTTCTTTAAGCACACAATTTATCGGTTTTTTCCAGGCAGCAACAAAGCTAAATGTCTTAATTTTTGACATCTTCAAATGGAGATGGCCACCTAAAGATTAATGCAAGGAAAATCCACGCTGTGGTGCGCCGTAGAGGAAGAATAGCTAATGCCAAGATAAAGGGTACAAATGGATTCATGCCTAAATATAGTTTATGAATACCTTTACAGTGAGTCAAATGATTTTTTAAGGAATATTAGAACATTGTTATGTTTTACCATTAGCCTTGAAAGATTTAACGCTACATAATTACATTTGTTTGGTAACCAAGATGTTGTTTATTGTTTACTTTTGGCTAATAGTAGTGACATAATCCACATAATTTTATTGCTGCCTTAAAGGCTTCGGTGCATCTATTCATATGTATATTAAGTAAGACGTTAATGCGTAATTATTTTAATGGTAAAACTTTCCAATACAATACATAAAGCAGTAAAGGTTAATGTAAGCATCGCTTGCGTAATTAAGGAATGGGGAATGTTTGCCCTGAGCAATAAAAATTGTTTGTTACTGAAAAGAAAACTTTCCCGAGCGAAGCTGGGCCTTTCAGCTAGTATTTTTATAATATTGAAACTGGTGATGCTCCTTTAACATAAGAGTGGAGACTAGCGAGAAGGAGATTTCTGCTACAATCGCAGTAAAGAGCTCATTCAAATATATTGTATCATGCAGATAAGAGGGAGAAGATGCTTAACTTGGGTGGATCTTGTTTGAGGAAGGGGGAGTGAAGAGGCTGACTTTTTAAAAATCCTAGATGTCAATATATTCTGGCACGAATTAATTTCTTTCCCTCCAAACTGGGCCAAAAATAGGTGTGTGCATGGTACATGAGGACATGGGTTACACGAGTAAATATGGTATTAACGATTGTAACACAACATTGCTTCTTCTTACCCCAACAAAATCTGCGCTCATTTACATCTCTGTGTTGACTTTAGTAGTTGCAATCCTAAAAAAAGATGTCAAGTTTGTTTATACTTCATTAATCTTATTCCTAGTGCATTTTGTATGAATCATTATTTTATGCATCTCCTAGAGAGAGAGACGTTTTGCAGAGAGTCACTTTTAGTTTAGTTGAACGCAAGGTTTTGTTAAACCTTTTAATTTTGTTGGTGTTCCAGAATTATTCTGAACACTATGTTATCTATGGAAGAATTTTGAATGAGTGGTTGTTTGTCAGTTTTTTATGATTGTCATGCTATATATTATGTATAAGGTAGATTAAATGAAGAATAGCTGATAATATTATTTATTTGTTGACCATTTTCAAAGTTATTATTTGAATGTTGTATTTAATAAATAGTGATATATATTCATATGAATGTGATTTCTAATATTATTTCTTTTGCATTAACTTTTTATCTTAATACTTATCATTGAAACTGATCATGTTCATATAAATGAAATTTATAGAAATCGTTCCATCACATCTAATTTTATAATTCCCATTCATCATATCACTTAAATTAAATCTTCATGTTTTCAACAATGATTAGGCGAATTTGTATTTTGTGTTTAATAATTGGTAGATAAGCTATAAAAAAATGTGCATGGATATCTTTCTTTCAATACAAACAATATCTCGGTATATTATTCTCTATGCATTTCATTTATATAAGTCATTGATTTTTAGAATTCAGGTTGGCACTATGACATCAGAGGAAACTATGACATTTCCTTCTACCTGGCCGAGTTTTTTATTGCAATATCTGGTGTGATACTAGTGATCTTGCCATTGATCGAGCAAATTGGAGGTACAAAGTTGGGTCGCTGTGCATCGAGCAGTGGAGGAGATGAAGGTGATGGTGATGAAGAGGGTATCCTAAAAGATTTGAGGCTGTGTCAGCGTTTCCCATGTGATATAGGTGAGAATGGAAGAAAAGCAGCTGTGAAACAAAACAGACCGTGATTACATAAAGCCTTCGAGTGTTTAATGCTGGAGAAATTGTTCCTTGTATTATGCCCTACAGCTTAATGGTTTATTCACCGTAACTAAATGAATGATATATAATGCGAAAGAAAGAAATATATCATTAAATTGTTTAGATTGTGATGGTATTCCTTGCTGAGTATCCAAAATTTTTTTCATGCTCTCTTTCAAGTGCATTTGAGTGGATTATTGGTCTTGAATCCAAGTCACTGCTTTTTTCATATTAAAATTGTTCAAGTGATAGCCCACGTATTGCATGATTATAATCAGAGCTTTTAGGTGAGATTTTTGCATTTTTCTTAATTAACCATGGAGTAATAATATAAAGAGAAAGGATAAAGGAGGGGGAAGCCCTTTGTCTTTGCAAAGATTGTTGAGAATTTTCCCAAAGAAAAGGAGCAGCATTAATTAAAATCGATCAAGTGCAAACATAATCACATCTAATACTTCTCCAATTATTCCATGATTAGTGAGCATTTCCTTCTTGTTTTATTATTTATGAATAAAGGCAATACATATTTATGCCATTATTTAGACAAATTCACGTTAAAAATTATTATGTGAACCTAAAATGAATAAAAATAATGCAAAGACCATGAAATAACAAGATGAAAAAGATAAATAGGTTAAACGGAAGAAACATAATGAATTAAAATCCATTCTAAAGTCACATTAAAAAAAGAATAAAGAGGAGAATCTAAATCGGCAGGGAAAAAAATCGGCACTTGGTGGAATCGAAGCTGCGACATCATCACCGAAAACGAATTGTTTAGCAGATAGCCAAGACTGTGCAAGAGCAATCGTGCGGTAGCAGTGGACTTCCATCGTACAGCCGACTCATCACAGTACAGCGTTGACAAATCGCATAAACTTTAATTACATTTTTCTCGGTAATAATGAGGTTTTACGAAATTTTTACAAAGAATATTTTGGTCTTAGAAATTGGCTAGGAATCACGTACTGAGATTCGTGGGCGCGAACTCTGGGACACCCTTTGTATATATATATATCATCATAGGTAGTCTGTCCGTTGACAGGTCCGTGATTATTCTAGGTTAAACTTGGTTCTCCATATACTCCTTTTTTCTGCAGTTTTCTTCATGTCTTGATAGCTTTCTTTCCCTTTCAAATCGTCTACTAGCTGAAACCTTTTCCTACCTCTTTCTCTTTTTCCATCCGGTTTTCCTTCTAGCATTTCTTTAATCATGCACTCTCTCCTCTGTATAATCGTTCGCTTCTCTCCTATTCTTCTTAGTACTTCCTCATTTTTCACCCTATCTGTCCATTTTATCTTCAGCATTCTTCTCCATGTCCACATTTCGAAGCTTTCCAAGTATTTAATATCATTTTTCCTGGCTGTGTAATCTGATGAATAATTTCATGGCTAAGTGTAATCTGTATCTTTTAAGCATTTAAATTGAATTCCACTTACCTATTGTATTTTATTCTGCATCAGAAATATCTTCCCAGTTGCTAATAACAGCTCTGCTAACTTCATCCCAGGCACTTATCTTCCTGTTCCTGTCTTTGTACTCCACTCATGAAAAATCGTACAGTCACGGACTTTTCTCCACTTCAGTAACCTGGTGCTCGCTGTTTACAAATTGCATCTCCTCTGCACGAGAACCAACGAGAACTGAAAACACGACAGTGGCGGCATCCTAGAAACGCACGTATGGCCACGTATATGCATTAAAAATTTGGATGTGACATGCACCCTGACCCATTGGCTCTGCGGATGACCTTGGCAACGCATACTCGCTAGACGGCCACACGAAAAAAAACGTTCATGTGGCCAGGTACATTAGAACACCGGTGTACTATTCCTTGCGCCTTTTATGCGTTCGTTCCCATAGCGCAAAAAAAACGTCCGTGTGGCCGTAGCCTATGTGAGGGCAACAGTGAATTAGATAGTTGCAATAGTGATGAAGAAATTCTTCTTGAAGATAACGCAAGTGTAATGAAGAAAGAGACAAGTGTCTGACAATTGGGAGGATGTGGCAGCTTTGTATCAAGCATTTTGTTTTGGTTGAATGTAATCGTTTTATCTTTTTTGTTAATGATTTTTTGTATATTTTGTGTATACTGCTTCATATTTGCCCCATTGGAGGTATTAAAACCTGATCTGTGAAAGATTTTCTGTACCAATAGGCAAACATAATTTTTAAAGCTGTCATTTGATAATTTTAAAATTATACTTTCAGATACCTTTTATATAAATTCTGAGGGATATATTGTATATAATTTTTCTGATTGTGAATGAACTCAACCATTTTGGTTTGAAATATTTATTCCAATAAAGTTATTTTTGCTAAGAGGATTTTGTTAGCATTTCATATTCGTCATAGTTTAATCTTGAAATTAAAAATTCTTCCTTTATGTCATCTATTTTAGGCATGTTTGTGATCATTCTATGATCTGCTCACTGAAGATTACTACAGTAAAACCCCCAATTTCGCGGCTACCAAATTCGCGTGCTTTGCGGTTTTGGGCTCCTGCTGTCATCTTTGAAGTGAAGAGAAAAAGCACTAAACAAATGAATTTCCCCGTCCGCGAGGTTTTGTGACCCTGTACCGCGAAAATGTCTCCACTTAGGAAAGCAAGTGATAATACATAAAGCTGTAGCAGAAAGACGATGGTGACTTTAACCTGTTGAGTGGGTATGGCGTATATATTCGAAATGGCCTGTCGTAATCTTTATGCCATATATATCCGTCATGCCGTTTTTCGGGCCTTCCGCTACGGCAGGGATGCACAATCAGCGCTCCCAGAGCGCGCGCGCTCCAAGCGAGCCCGCGGGCGCACGGCAGAGCATATATTGTGGTGATAGCGGGGGAGGGGAAGCTTCCCCTCTCCCTGCACTCTCCTCACTCTCTCCTATTATTATTGTCCTTTTCTAGTCTTATGACGCAGCGAGTAGCCTATTAGAGCGTTTTCTCCCTCCACCACCACTTTAAGCTTTCGTGAGGCGCGAATATGAAGTACACCTTTGCCAAGTTGCCAGCGATCCGCTCTTATTAGTAGCATGGGAAGAAAGCGTAAACGTGGCAATAGTGGGCAGGCAATATGCGATAAACTGTACGGCTACGGCAGATTTAAATGCCATATTGCATTTGTCCAATACTACTTTTAGCCTACCTTTTCATCATTTATTGTTGGCCAAATAATGGAGAGCCGTGAACCTAAACCCCATTATCTCATATGGCCTTGCTTCTATTTTTGCAGATTCCAAATTCTCGGTGTTTTCGGGAACGTAACCCCCACGGATTTGGGGGTTCTACTGTATGCATTTTTTTTGCGAAATGCGAAAATGAGATAGAAAGTTAGATATTTGTCAAAATAGTTCATTTTTCTAATGAAACCCATAGGAAAGTCTTTGAAATTTTGATTTACAAAATAATTATGCATTTAAGTTCATACTTGCATTTCTTGTAATAAATACATATATATATATCTGCTGCCAGCGCCTTCTTTAACATCAGGAATGCCTAGTGTTCATCCTCACCAAACGTAACAGTCCGACCGTTCCTTAAGATATCACTAAGAGGCTTGGCGATCCCTGCATAGCCCTCAATATACTTCCTAATATAACCAGCTGGCCATAAAAAACTCCGTAACTTCCTCTCCGTCCTTGGCTGCGGAAAGTTGATCAAGTCAGCAATCCTATCAGACAAAGGCCGAACGGGACCGTTCTCCATGAAGTGTCTAACCACCACCTTGTTTAGCGGCTTATAGTTGATGCTGACCCTTCTTTCTTTCTGGAAACCACCACCACGTAGCTCTATTGCGGCCATACCTGCATCTCGATTCTACTCAAGTGAACTGAGGCATGTTCAAGCAGCTCATCGCCAAACAGAGCCCTAGCAAAGGGGATAATTGCAGACAGCATCACTCGGCATGTCAAAGGATATGGGATTCCATCGATCACCGTCGTTGTATTAAGTCATCCCAGCATCTTGATGACTTCTCCACCAGTGGCTTCCAATGTCTCCTCATGTCTCTCTAGGTCCACTGCACCCAGCTCTTTGCAGAGGCCTTGGGCGATAACATTGTTGTCACTCCCACTATCCATCAAACAATCAATGCCTGATGGGGTTTTTCCGATATTGTCTGAAAACCACAATATTTTATTGTATTTATTAAAGAAAGCAGGTATTATTGTCCTGACTGAGAAGTGTATAACTCCCTGTTTCAATATTTGTCATACACCACAAAACACAATTTTGCAGTGTGAAGTCTACTAGTATATAATGGCTTTTTTTGATTGTGTAAATAAATTTATTTCAAAAATTGCTTTTGCTTATTCAAATGCTTCTTTTGAGGTCCACTGAGTACATTTCCACTATTTTCTTTTTGGCTGTGGGGGGGCGTTTGTGTGCAAAAAAACACTGGGCACTGTAAATAAATAATTAATACTGAAATAAGTACAGAACTTGATATTTAAGACCTTTATAAGTACTTCATGGTCTGAAAAGTTTTTGGCTTAAAATCGTCATATGGAAGTGTAGGTTTATTTTTGTCGTTTGACCTTTTTCTCCTTTACAACATTATTTATTTCAATGAGTTGATGGTGCACCGCCACATGTAAAAGCATAGAGCTCGTTGCCGTGGTACGATTTCCATTGTTTTAATTCTGAAAAATTCCAACTCTTCTGATAAAAATTAAAATTTTATCCTAAATATACACTTATTTTAATTTGTCTCAAAAATAAGAAATTACAAACATTTATCTTTCTGATAGTTCAAGTCCCGAGTTTGAATCTTGACAGGAGATAATTTAAAAAAAATCAAATATATAAACCTCTGTACGTTATTTACGTGCTTTTCTTATTGGGCAATAATAAAGGGGAAAAAACATCCCATAAAATTTGGAACATCAACAATTTTGTATTTTTTCTATTGGTTTTGACCAAAAATCTTTAATTGTGCCAAATTTCTAGTCTGTGTCCCATCTATAAGTTCCTTATGATTCTTATCGTATGTAAGAAGCGCTTATATATTATAGATAGTGTCTTTCATTTTTGACCATTAACAATAATTCAAATCCTTGTGAAATTTCACGTGCCTTCAGCTTCTATAAGAACAGAAGTGGAATAGGGAACGAATGACTTTGATGCTACCTGTGCGGTGAGCCTAGCCTTTTTAAACTAAAAAAATACATTGGGTAGAGTTCTTGGGGGAAGGCCAAAAAGCACTCAAATTATTAACGCATAATGGAGGGATGTTGTAATAATTGTATTATTGCATAGTTTTTGTTAGTGCAACACTTAAAAATTATGAGGAATTTTAGTGAAATACTTATAAACGGTTTAAATAAATTTCGAACAGTAATGATCACAGGTGGATTATTTTAGAGGGAAAATCTAGTTGGGCTGTTGAAAAATTAATTTATTTGAATATAATCGATTTTTACCTTCTCCATGCGTAGTATAAGGAAAGTATTGTGAAAATTTTGTGGGGTCGGCCTCTATTCAGGCAGATGTGGCGTACAAAAATCTTTCTTTTTATTAAACCAATTATATTTTTCGCTAGACAAAACATTTTATCATTTCTGATTTAGCGTAAAGTTATTCACAATAAAAATCAATATTGATTTCACACTGTAATATCCCTCCTATGTACCATACTCTTATCCATGCATCTAGTGACCACACGTTATTCATAATAGAGAAAAGTCGCTCTACTGCACTCTGCTGGAGTTGATTCTCCGGGTAACGAGAATACATATTCAATAACTTTCGTTAGACTGACAATTGAAATATTCTGTTCGAGAAAATGTCTAAAAATCGGTACAACATACATTGTACAAAATTTCTCATATAAGAATGTGTCGTTTAGTTATCATTATAAAATGGAAATCGTATGAAACGGTTTTTGGAAAATCCGAATTTTGTTAAAGTTGCCTAAAATAAACTAGCCTTATATTCATTCATTGAGAAATACGAACTATGTAGTATTATTGAAGACATAAACTCAATTAACTGTACGAAATTTGATCAAAATCGTTGTAGCTGTTTTTGATAAAATCAAATTGATGTTGAAATTGCGTAGGATAAACTTATTATTGAGCAATGTCAACCATTTCTTCACAGCCTCTGCTAAGTTTGATAAAATGCTGAAGTACGAGATTTCATTCATTTTTGAACTACTTTTAGGCTCCAGAACCCGTTACAATGCGACACCTAAAACGTACGTATATTTCCGTAAAAATCTCGAGGTCGAATTTTTTCGCGATAACAACACTTTCTCAATATACTTCGTATATGAGAAATTAAAAAATTCAATCCATCTCTGAATTTCGTCCCTTCCTCAAGCCAACTTTTCTTTCTGTCATTATGAAAGATAAATTCCTTTGCTAAACTTCATCGAAAAGATCGTAGAAGTCAATGAAAAGCTATCCATATCATTTATTGATGGTTTGCGCTGTTTCTTTCCAATCTCGTGCCAATTGAATGTACTATTTACCCAATAAAATCATTCTGCTTCTTCGAAACTGTTCTCCCGCAACGATATGTATGATAAGCTTTTAACATAAAAAGCGTCAAATTCTTTGATTAACGTTTCAGAAATCGCATTCCCAGGTTCGTCGAATTTCAGCCCCTTTTGGGATGTAAGATTTATGCTAGCGTTCTTGCTAATTAATTTTAAAATGTCGTAGTTCACAAGCTAGGTTAATTGCGCTAGCGTTAGTTTTTTCTATGTTCAGTATTACTTTATTAAATAATAATAGTAATTTATTTGTAAAAACATGTTCGTTATCGAAATGCATTGAAATGTACGATTTATTGGTAAAAACATGTTCGAAAATATAAATTGTATCCGTAGTGAAAAAAGTTGTATGCATTTATAACCATACATAATATAAAACTATTTAAATAGGGTAATATAGCTAACATTTCTGGATCTTTCTGGAAGCATTGTTGCTAGGTCTTAACTACGGTTTGCGGTAAGCTTCCTTAGCAACAATCACTGTTAGCGCAGAAGTGTGAGGGTGAGGACGTGTTTTCATAGTACCTAATAAGTAATGGGAAAAGGGAGTTGTATCCCGAAGTTTTTTAGGAGGGTGCTGAAGACGTAAGTAATTTTCTTTCTCTGGGTATAGAAAATAGCTTAAAATAATTGATTGTAAAGTTCTAATGGCGGGCTCTTACGTTTGGGACAAATTACTCTAAAAGTGAGATTAATTAAGTTCGTTACTAATTTTCGTTTGCAAATTTGGTGCCGTTTATCGGTTTTATCGTCCGTGATAAGGATAAAAGAAGGTTAAATGGTATGAGCTTGAAAAATGTTGTTGCTATGACAACATAACATTCATCCTGACATAACTTTTTTCTATTTTACACTATATTTAACATTAGCTGCGTGTGCAAGATTAAAAAATTACGGTATATTTCGTATCGCATCGTAAATAATATTTCCAAACTATTTATTTAAATACCGGACTTAGTTTAAAATAGGTAATATGCATATGCGTATGATACCTCCTTGATATCTGGTTCAAACTAGGGGAATGAAAATGAATTACGATTGCATTTGTGTAACAACAGCGAAACGCTAGGGCGTCATAAGCTTTTATGACGATTTAGTGGGTATTTATCGCGAGTTAATACGGTATTTTTTAAATTATTTTTGTTTTTCGCTGTTATTGTTAATGTTTATTTAATTGTTTTATGCTATTTAATTCGTTTTTGTGAATTGGTTTATATTACGTTGCATTCATTGTAAAAACTTCGCAATGCAACTTTTTGTTCGAATTTAATAGAAGTTCGAAAGAAATGTAACAAGCGGAATACATTTTCACCTAGAATCGAACCCAGTAACTTTTGCGAAAAAAAGAATGTTAATTCAGCAGAAATGCTTTAAACGCATTTTTGCAACCACCTCCATATGTACCAGACGCATCGTTGGTAAAATGACTACGAAGTAATTGTTCATGAATAATGTTGTAAGTACCAGTGAAAAGGGTTATATTTATTTTGTATAATATTCGCACTATGCGTGAGGTGACCAGACGCCCCTCTCTAGGCGGGACAGTCCCAATTTTTGACCCTGTCCCGCTTTCTAGAGTCACGAAAGTACTTAGCTATCAATAATCGTCATTTTGTTCAATTTTTTCAGGCTAAGGGATTGCTGCTTGGGGTCCTGCCTCGGCTGCTGCTGCTGTGGATACTGCAGTAACGGTGTGGCAGAGTGCATATACAGGGCAGTGACCCCGAGGAGGAGAGGAGCATTTGATCGAGTAAGTCACTCTATTTATGCCTCGCTCCCTTCCTTCATTTCCCCTCCCCTCTCTCTCCCTCCCTGTATTCTCACTTCCTCTTATCCTTTTCTTAACCTACCTCTATTTCCTCTCTCTTCCCTCCATCTTTTGCCTTCTGCCGCCTACCTTCTCACTCTTTCCCTCTCTCTCTCTTCACTCCTTCACTTACTTCCTGCCCCCCTCTCTTCTTCCCCTTTTTCTCTTTTTAATAGTTAGAGAATACTTACAGTAGCACTAATCTGTTATAGCAGTGGTGCCCAATCTTTTTCAAATCATGGGCTACTTTCATCCTGGTAATTGTCTTGCGGGATACTTATTTTTCAGTGTATAAAAACTGATTTTAGGAATGAATTACACTATAAATTTACCGCAAAATATGTATTATACATTATACATCAAATTGGTTATCATGCAGGTTAGTCACTTTTATTATGAAGGAGGTTTTAGCATTCAGGAACACCCAAATTCAATTTGTAAAACATTTATTAATTTTGTGTTTAATATAAATTCAAGTGAATCACATAACACAAAGTGAAAACCTATTAAAAAGGTCTGAATCACGAAATGTGTTTTGCCAAATAAATTACATTGGTTCCATTTGCGGTGCAACAGTCAAGAGGAGATAACATTGAAAGGATATATTGACGATCCTTCGGCTGACTTTGTTTTAATGGGTAGATGGCTCCGGGCGCTACTGCTCCCATCGCCTCGCCCGGAACCATAATAACCCTCCCCATTGTCCAGAGATTGCGTTAGTAAATGTCGAGACAGGCAAGTCAGTTTTTACAAACCCAATCTCCGGACAAGAAACTGATTGGCCTGTCTCGACATTTACTAACCCAATCTCCGAACAACGTGGAGGGTTACTATGGTTCCGGGCGAGGTGAAGGGCACAAGGTAGCGCCCGGTGCTGACTAGGCATTAAAACATAGCGAACCGAAGGCTCGTCTATACATCATAATAAAAGTGACTGGACTTTAGCTTGGAACTCCTTCATAATAAAAGTGACTAAACTTCATGATTACCGACAAATGATTAATTTAATAAAATCTAATCCTGATTTACACTGTACATCTTCAGCTAGTGAATGGTAACTGGGCATGTAACTAGAAGCAGAGAGAAGTAAACAGTGTTCGACTTCTTCATTAGTGAGAGCATTACTGGTTTATGATTTGATTAAGTTCATATTAGAAAATAGAAATCCTTACGCAGGATAATAAGCTTAATGCCTGGATTGAAGCGTGGGCGACACAGACCCTCCTAAAGGGCGACCGGTCGCTCATGGGAGACGTAAAGGGCACCCCTGTGTTATCGTATCAGTTTCATTCATTCATGATGTCACGAGTAGTAACATGGTTTCTTTTTTGTTATTATAGGAAGTAATAAGACGTCAGAGAGCAGGAGGTGGAGACATAGGCCGTGGGCAAGTCGTCCCCCGAGGTGTTGAGGTGAGTCACTCTATCACTCCCTCCCTTCATTTCCCCTCTCTCCCTCTATTCTCTCTGTATTCATTTCTTACCCCAACTCCTCCATCTACGTTGAAAACCGGTTAACACGAAATTATGGGGACAATCATTTCGTGTTATCCGAATTTCGAGTGAACCGAATTCCATGTTAATAGTTTAAATCGTAAAATTTTCATTTATCAATTATGGAATTAGGCTCGTAGGCAAATCCATGATGCTTATCGATAATAGGGTGTAATACACAGTCGAAGATATTATCGCTATAATGGAAATCCTAACTCAAATGCCATTTCGTGTTATCCGAAGAATATTGCAAATTCACTAAACTGTTATAGTATAATTTTCATTCATTGTGAAAATACTAATTATGTGGTTTCTTTTCCCTAATATAGGAAACATCATCATCACTGGCTTCGAGAGGAGGTGGGGATGGGAGTAGGGAGGAGGTGGAGGAGAGAGTGGAGGGCACTGATCGACCACCGATAAGGCGACGATGGCAGTCTCTTCCTCCCTCTCACTCCTTCCCTACCTCCCTCTTCTTCCCTCTCTATCTTCCCCCCTCTTCCTCTCTGCTTTCTGTTTTCCCCTCTTTACCTTTCTCTCCCTCCCTCTCTTTTTCTCTAAATCTCTCTCTGTCACTGTCTCCCTCTCCCTCTCTCTCTGTCCATCTGTCTGTCTCTCCCTCCCTGTCCCCCTCCCTCTCTCTCTGTCTCCCTCTATCTCACCCCCCATCTCTCTCTCAGCCAGTGACGGGGGCAGTCACGGCCTCCTGTCTGGGACGTGCCGTTCTCGATCAAATTGCAAATCTGCAAGCAGTCCTACCTGGTCTTCAGCATCTCCTCATACCAACTTGGGACTGGCTGTTAATGGTGATGGACACAACAGAAGCACAAGTGCATTTTAGTGCCTCCTTCAGCACCACTTCTGGTCCATCACCATAATGGTCGTTGCCAGTCTCAAGCACAGGCTGCCTCAGCTCATAGGGACAGAGCTCGCATTGTTGACTTCTCCACCAAAGGACAGAGACATGAGCCTGAAGGTAAATTTCGGTTTGCTTAATTTTAATTTCCAGTTTATTTTGTTTTTAAATATGTGGCACAAAATGTTAGATTCTATGCTTATTCTTTAAGTTTGACCAAATTCTTTATAAATCGATGGAATTGATGGATCATTGGATTCAAAATCGTTATCTGCATCACCACATTCATTAAAATCATTGAAAACAAAGCTGCAGTTTCTAAAACAATTTTTGATACAGGCTTCTTATACACACAATGGAACGACTGAGAAATGGACATAATTGCATCTAAATCATTGATTTTAACCACCAATTCCGATCCTCACTTACATTGATATACCTATACAGTAGGACCTGATAAACCCGGCAACCTCAGGACCTAGCATTTGCCAGGTGTTTGAAAATGCCGGGTTTTTGAAAATTTATAAAAAATCATTAAGTAATGTACATTTTTGGTAACTGATTATATTATTCAAGTGATGACTAAGAATTAAAAGAGAACCCATTATCAATAAAGAGTATTGCTTATACATGCACTAAAACGAGGAATTATATACGAACCATAAAAAGTAAATAACGAAATACGCATTTACGTTATTTTCATCACACATCATTCTGAGAATTTTTTTTAAACAGATCAGGCAAACTGACTTGCTTCATGCATTTTGATTTTTCCTTCATAAGTTTATCTTGTATTCGATAGAAACACGTATTCTCTTGAAAATCAATAAAAGAGCGTTGTCCTAAAGCAGATATGGTATCTGTGACGTAATGTCTTCATCATCGTCACTTTCATTTTCTTCATCTTTTTCATGCTCATGTTTCAAAACCATGTCCACTATTTCACATCAGCTGAAGTACGACAGGCACAACATTGTCGATATCAACCGAGTTTTCAATGTCATCTTCTACCACTTATTTTGCTATGGTGAAAATTTTTTGCTTGTTGTATAAGCATTAGGCGTGAAACCATTTTGCAGGAACCTACCCCTAGGTTAATAATGTAAACATAAGGCATAAACATATCTTTGGATTGGGTATCCGTGATGTTTTTGCAGAACACATCCCTCACAGATACTGGGGGAGTAGCGTATTACTGCAACACACTTGTGCCTACATTTATACTCGCAGAAGACAAGAATTGTATGATTTATAAGCTGAGCCAAATGTTTAGGGTTTAAATGCATGGTTTAGACTGCCATTGGTGCATCTTCGAATCACGATGGACATTTTGACGATTATGATGACATTATCTTATAAATATTTTAGTGTGTGTATGTATGTTCTTTACACGTTTTTACACCGTTGTATCTATCGAATTCAAAATTTTCATGGGTCATCCTATGGTCCAAAGGGAGAACTTGGGCTAGGTTTGCAGACCGTGGGGTCTCTTATAACCCATGGGGCCAACAAAATACTATTTCCATAAGAATGCATGGGAAATGTTGTGGAGAAACCCCAAAATGCCATGCAGCCCTTCACTGATGTGGATATAAATATACCTAAATATTAAATTACGATCACGGGAAATGGCTTATTTTATGCACTAAAGACTGAATATTTTAATTCTGTTCATGTTTTGTCATATTACATGCTAAATCACTCAAAATTTTTCTTTAAGCACACAATTTATCGGTTTTTTCCAGGCAGCAACAAAGCTAAATGTCTTAATTTTTGACATCTTCAAATGGAGATGGCCACCTAAAGATTAATGCAAGGAAAATCCACGCTGTGGTGCGCCGTAGAGGAAGAATAGCTAATGCCAAGATAAAGGGTACAAATGGATTCATGCCTAAATATAGTTTATGAATACCTTTACAGTGAGTCAAATGATTTTTTAAGGAATATTAGAACATTGTTATGTTTTACCATTAGCCTTGAAAGATTTAACGCTACATAATTACATTTGTTTGGTAACCAAGATGTTGTTTATTGTTTACTTTTGGCTAATAGTAGTGACATAATCCACATAATTTTATTGCTGCCTTAAAGGCTTCGGTGCATCTATTCATATGTATATTAAGTAAGACGTTAATGCGTAATTATTTTAATGGTAAAACTTTCCAATACAATACATAAAGCAGTAAAGGTTAATGTAAGCATCGCTTGCGTAATTAAGGAATGGGGAATGTTTGCCCTGAGCAATAAAAATTGTTTGTTACTGAAAAGAAAACTTTCCCGAGCGAAGCTGGGCCTTTCAGCTAGTATTTTTATAATATTGAAACTGGTGATGCTCCTTTAACATAAGAGTGGAGACTAGCGAGAAGGAGATTTCTGCTACAATCGCAATAAAGTGCTCAATCAAATATATTGTATCATGCGGATAAGAGGGAGAAGATGCTTAACTTGGGTGGATCTTGTTTGAGGAAGGGGGAGTGAAGAGGCTGACTTTTTAAAAATCCTAGATGTCAATATATTCTGGCACGAATTAATTTCTTTCCCTCCAAACTGGGCCAAAAATAGGTGTGTGCATGGTACATGAGGACATGGGTTACACGAGTAAATATGGTATTAACGATTGTAACACAACATTGCTTCTTCTTACCCCAACAAAATCTGCGCTCATTTACATCTCTGTGTTGACTTTAGTAGTTGCAATCCTAAAAAAAGATGTCAAGTTTGTTTATACTTCATTAATCTTATTCCTAGTGCATTTTGTATGAATCATTATTTTATGCATCTCCTAGAGAGAGAGACGTTTTGCAGAGAGTCACTTTTAGTTTAGTTGAACGCAAGGTTTTGTTAAACCTTTTAATTTTGTTGGTGTTCCAGAATTATTCTGAACACTATGTTATCTATGGAAGAATTTTGAATGAGTGGTTGTTTGTCAGTTTTTTATGATTGTCATGCTATATATTATGTATAAGGTAGATTAAATGAAGAATAGCTGATAATATTATTTATTTGTTGACCATTTTCAAAGTTATTATTTGAATGTTGTATTTAATAAATAGTGATATATATTCATATGAATGTGATTTCTAATATTATTTCTTTTGCATTAACTTTTTATCTTAATACTTATCATTGAAACTGATCATGTTCATATAAATGAAATTTATAGAAATCGTTCCATCACATCTAATTTTATAATTCCCATTCATCATATCACTTAAATTAAATCTTCATGTTTTCAACAATGATTAGGCGAATTTGTATTTTGTGTTTAATAATTGGTAGATAAGCTGTAAAAAAATGTGCATGGATATCTTTCTTTCAATACAAACAATATCTCGGTATATTATTCTCTATGCATTTCATTTATATAAGTCATTGATTTTTAGAATTCAGGTTGGCACTATGACATCAGAGGAAACTATGACATTTCCTTCTACCTGGCCGAGTTTTTTATTGCAATATCTGGTGTGATACTAGTGATCTTGCCATTGATCGAGCAAATTGGAGGTACAAAGTTGGGTCGCTGTGCATCGAGCAGTGGAGGAGATGAAGGTGATGGTGATGAAGAGGGTATCCTAAAAGATTTGAGGCTGTGTCAGCGTTTCCCATGTGATATAGGTGAGAATGGAAGAAAAGCAGCTGTGAAACAAAACAGACCGTGATTACATAAAGCCTTCGAGTGTTTAATGCTGGAGAAATTGTTCCTTGTATTATGCCCTACAGCTTAATGGTTTATTCACCGTAACTAAATGAATGATATATAATGCGAAAGAAAGAAATATATCATTAAATTGTTTAGATTGTGATGGTATTCCTTGCTGAGTATCCAAAATTTTTTTCATGCTCTCTTTCAAGTGCATTTGAGTGGATTATTGGTCTTGAATCCAAGTCACTGCTTTTTTCATATTAAAATTGTTCAAGTGATAGCCCACGTATTGCATGATTATAATCAGAGCTTTTAGGTGAGATTTTTGCATTTTTCTTAATTAACCATGGAGTAATAATATAAAGAGAAAGGATAAAGGAGGGGGAAGCCCTTTGTCTTTGCAAAGATTGTTGAGAATTTTCCCAAAGAAAAGGAGCAGCATTAATTAAAATCGATCAAGTGCAAACATAATCACATCTAATACTTCTCCAATTATTCCATGATTAGTGAGCATTTCCTTCTTGTTTTATTATTTATGAATAAAGGCAATACATATTTATGCCATTATTTAGACAAATTCACGTTAAAAATTATTATGTGAACCTAAAATGAATAAAAATAATGCAAAGACCGTGAAATAACAAGATGAAAAAGATAAATAGGTTAAACGGAAGAAACATAATGAATTAAAATCCATTCTAAAGTCACATTAAAAAAAGAATAAAGAGGAGAATCTAAATCGGCAGGGAAAAAAATCGGCACTTGGTGGAATCGAAGCTGCGACATCATCACCGAAAACGAATTGTTTAGCAGATAGCCAAGACTGTGCAAGAGCAATCGTGCGGTAGCAGTGGACTTCCATCGTACAGCCGACTCATCACAGTACAGCGTTGACAAATCGCATAAACTTTAATTACATTTTTCTCGGTAATAATGAGGTTTTACGAAATTTTTACAAAGAATATTTTGGTCTTAGAAATTGGCTAGGAATCACGTACTGAGATTCGTGGGCGCGAACTCTGGGACACCCTTTGTATATATATATATCATCATAGGTAGTCTGTCCGTTGACAGGTCCGTGATTATTCTAGGTTAAACTTGGTTCTCCATATACTCCTTTTTTCCGCAGTTTTCTTCATGTCTTGATAGCTTTCTTTCCCTTTCAAATCGTCTACTAGCTGAAACCTTTTCCTACCTCTTTCTCTTTTTCCATCCGGTTTTCCTTCTAGCATTTCTTTAATCATGCACTCTCTCCTCTGTATAATCGTTCGCTTCTCTCCTATTCTTCTTAGTACTTCCTCATTTTTCACCCTATCTGTCCATTTTATCTTCAGCATTCTTCTCCATGTCCACATTTCGAAGCTTTCCAAGTATTTAATATCATTTTTCCTGGCTGTGTAATCTGATGAATAATTTCATGGCTAAGTGTAATCTGTATCTTTTAAGCATTTAAATTGAATTCCACTTACCTATTGTATTTTATTCTGCATCAGAAATATCTTCCCAGTTGCTAATAACAGCTCTGCTAACTTCATCCCAGGCACTTATCTTCCTGTTCCTGTCTTTGTACTCCACTCATGAAAAATCGTACAGTCACGGACTTTTCTCCACTTCAGTAACCTGGTGCTCGCTGTTTACAAATTGCATCTCCTCTGCACGAGAACCAACGAGAACTGAAAACACGACAGTGGCGGCATCCTAGAAACGCACGTATGGCCACGTATATGCATTAAAAATTTGGATGTGACATGCACCCTGACCCATTGGCTCTGCGGATGACCTTGGCAACGCATACTCGCTAGACGGCCACACGAAAACAAACGTTCATGTGGCCAGGTACATTAGAACACCGGTGTACTATTCCTTGCGCCTTTTATGCGTTCGTTCCCATAGCGCAAAAAAAACGTCCGTGTGGCCGTAGCCTATGTGAGGGCAACAGTGAATTAGATAGTTGCAATAGTGATGAAGAAATTCTTCTTGAAGATAACGCAAGTGTAATGAAGAAAGAGACAAGTGTCTGACAATTGGGAGGATGTGGCAGCTTTGTATCAAGCATTTTGTTTTGGTTGAATGTAATCGTTTTATCTTTTTTGTTAATGATTTTTTGTATATTTTGTGTATACTGCTTCATATTTGCCCCATTGGAGGTATTAAAACCTGATCTGTGAAAGATTTTCTGTACCAATAGGCAAACATAATTTTTAAAGCTGTCATTTGATAATTTTAAAATTATACTTTCAGATACCTTTTATATAAATTCTGAGGGATATATTGTATATAATTTTTCTGATCGTGAATGAACTCAACCATTTTGGTTTGAAATATTTATTCCAATAAAGTTATTTTTGCTAAGAGGATTTTGTTAGCATTTCATATTCGTCATAGTTTAATCTTGAAATTAAAAATTCTTCCTTTATGTCATCTATTTTAGGCATGTTTGTGATCATTCTATGATCTGCTCACTGAAGATTACTACAGTAAAACCCCCAATTTCGCGGCTACCAAATTCGCGTGCTTTGCGGTTTTGGGCTACTGCTGTCATCTTTGAAGTGAAGAGAAAAAGCACTAAACAAATGAATTTCCCCGTCCGCGAGGTTTTGTGACCCTGTACCGCGAAAATGTCTCCACTTAGGAAAGCAAGTGATAATACATAAAGCTGTAGCAGAAAGACGATGGTGACTTTAACCTGTTGAGTGGGTATGGCGTATATATTCGAAATGGCCTGTCGTAATCTTTATGCCATATATATCCGTCATGCCGTTTTTCGGGCCTTCCGCTACGGCAGGGATGCACAATCAGCGCTCCCAGAGCGCGCGCGCTCCAAGCGAGCCCGCGGGCGCACGGCAGAGCATATATTGTGGTGATAGCGGGGGAGGGGAAGCTTCCCCTCTCCCTGCACTCTCCTCACTCTCTCCTATTATTATTGTCCTTTTCTAGTCTTATGACGCAGCGAGTAGCCTATTAGAGCGTTTTCTCCCTCCACCACCACTTTAAGCTTTCGTGAGGCGCGAATATGAAGTACACCTTTGCCAAGTTGCCAGCGATCCGCTCTTATTAGTAGCATGGGAAGAAAGCGTAAACGTGGCAATAGTGGGCAGGCAATATGCGATAAACTGTACGGCTACGGCAGATTTAAATGCCATATTGCATTTGTCCAATACTACTTTTAGCCTACCTTTTCATCATTTATTGTTGGCCAAATAATGGAGAGCCGTGAACCTAAACCCCATTATCTCATATGGCCTTGCTTCTATTTTTGCAGATTCCAAATTCTCGGTGTTTTCGGGAACGTAACCCCCACGGATTTGGGGGTTCTACTGTATGCATTTTTTTTGCGAAATGCGAAAATGAGATAGAAAGTTAGATATTTGTCAAAATAGTTCATTTTTCTAATGAAACCCATAGGAAAGTCTTTGAAATTTTGATTTACAAAATAATTATGCATTTAAGTTCATACTTGCATTTCTTGTAATAAATACATATATATATATCTGCTGCCAGCGCCTTCTTTAACATCAGGAATGCCTAGTGTTCATCCTCACCAAACGTAACAGTCCGACCGTTCCTTAAGATATCACTAAGAGGCTTGGCGATCCCTGCATAGCCCTCAATATACTTCCTAATATAACCAGCTGGCCATAAAAAACTCCGTAACTTCCTCTCCGTCCTTGGCTGCGGAAAGTTGATCAAGTCAGCAATCCTATCAGACAAAGGCCGAACGGGACCGTTCTCCATGAAGTGTCTAACCACCACCTTGTTTAGCGGCTTATAGTTGATGCTGACCCTTCTTTCTTTCTGGAAACCACCACCACGTAGCTCTATTGCGGCCATACCTGCATCTCGATTCTACTCAAGTGAACTGAGGCATGTTCAAGCAGCTCATCGCCAAACAGAGCCCTAGCAAAGGGGATAATTGCAGACAGCATCACTCGGCATGTCAAAGGATATGGGATTCCATCGATCACCGTCGTTGTATTAAGTCATCCCAGCATCTTGATGACTTCTCCACCAGTGGCTTCCAATGTCTCCTCATGTCTCTCTAGGTCCACTGCACCCAGCTCTTTGCAGAGGCCTTGGGCGATAACATTGTTGTCACTCCCACTATCCATCAAACAATCAATGCCTGATGGGGTTTTTCCGATATTGTCTGAAAACCACAATATTTTATTGTATTTATTAAAGAAAGCAGGTATTATTGTCCTGACTGAGAAGTGTATAACTCCCTGTTTCAATATTTGTCATACACCACAAAACACAATTTTGCAGTGTGAAGTCTACTAGTATATAATGGCTTTTTTTGATTGTGTAAATAAATTTATTTCAAAAATTGCTTTTGCTTATTCAAATGCTTCTTTTGAGGTCCACTGAGTACATTTCCACTATTTTCTTTTTGGCTGTGGGGGGGCGTTTGTGTGCAAAAAAACACTGGGCACTATAAATAAATAATTAATACTGAAATAAGTACAGAACTTGATATTTAAGACCTTTATAAGTACTTCATGGTCTGAAAAGTTTTTGGCTTAAAATCGTCATATGGAAGTGTAGGTTTATTTTTGTCGTTTGACCTTTTTCTCCTTTACAACATTATTTATTTCAATGAGTTGATGGTGCACCGCCACATGTAAAAGCATAGAGCTCGTTGCCGTGGTACGATTTCCATTGTTTTAATTCTGAAAAATTCCAACTCTTCTGATAAAAATTAAAATTTTATCCTAAATATACACTTATTTTAATTTGTCTCAAAAATAAGAAATTACAAACATTTATCTTTCTGATAGTTCAAGTCCCGAGTTTGAATCTTGACAGGAGATAATTTAAAAAAAATCAAATATATAAACCTCTGTACGTTATTTACGTGCTTTTCTTATTGGGCAATAATAAAGGGGAAAAAACATCCCATAAAATTTGGAACATCAACAATTTTGTATTTTTTCTATTGGTTTTGACCAAAAATCTTTAATTGTGCCAAATTTCTAGTCTGTGTCCCATCTATAAGTTCCTTATGATTCTTATCGTATGTAAGAAGCGCTTATATATTATAGATAGTGTCTTTCATTTTTGACCATTAACAATAATTCAAATCCTTGTGAAATTTCACGTGCCTTCAGCTTCTATAAGAACAGAAGTGGAATAGGGAACGAATGACTTTGATGCTACCTGTGCGGTGAGCCTAGCCTTTTTAAACTAAAAAAATACATTGGGTAGAGTTCTTGGGGGAAGGCCAAAAAGCACTCAAATTATTAACGCATAATGGAGGGATGTTGTAATAATTGTATTATTGCATAGTTTTTGTTAGTGCAACACTTAAAAATTATGAGGAATTTTAGTGAAATACTTATAAACGGTTTAAATAAATTTCGAACAGTAATGATCACAGGTGGATTATTTTAGAGGGAAAATCTAGTTGGGCTGTTGAAAAATTAATTTATTTGAATATAATCGATTTTTACCTTCTCCATGCGTAGTATAAGGAAAGTATTGTGAAAATTTTGTGGGGTCGGCCTCTATTCAGGCAGATGTGGCGTACAAAAATCTTTCTTTTTATTAAACCAATTATATTTTTCGCTAGACAAAACATTTTATCATTTCTGATTTAGCGTAAAGTTATTCACAATAAAAATCAATATTGATTTCACACTGTAATATCCCTCCTATGTACCATACTCTTATCCATGCATCTAGTGACCACACGTTATTCATAATAGAGAAAAGTCGCTCTACTGCACTCTGCTGGAGTTGATTCTCCGGGTAACGAGAATACATATTCAATAACTTTCGTTAGACTGACAATTGAAATATTCTGTTCGAGAAAATGTCTAAAAATCGGTACAACATACATTGTACAAAATTTCTCATATAAGAATGTGTCGTTTAGTTATCATTATAAAATGGAAATCGTATGAAACGGTTTTTGGAAAATCCGAATTTTGTTAAAGTTGCCTAAAATAAACTAGCCTTATATTCATTCATTGAGAAATACGAACTATGTAGTATTATTGAAGACATAAACTCAATTAACTGTACGAAATTTGATCAAAATCGTTGTAGCTGTTTTTGATAAAATCAAATTGATGTTGAAATTGCGTAGGATAAACTTATTATTGAGCAATGTCAACCATTTCTTCACAGCCTCTGCTAAGTTTGATAAAATGCTGAAGTACGAGATTTCATTCATTTTTGAACTACTTTTAGGCTCCAGAACCCGTTACAATGCGACACCTAAAACGTACGTATATTTCCGTAAAAATCTCGAGGTCGAATTTTTTCGCGATAACAACACTTTCTCAATATACTTCGTATATGAGAAATTAAAAAATTCAATCCATCTCTGAATTTCGTCCCTTCCTCAAGCCAACTTTTCTTTCTGTCATTATGAAAGATAAATTCCTTTGCTAAACTTCATCGAAAAGATCGTAGAAGTCAATGAAAAGCTATCCATATCATTTATTGATGGTTTGCGCTGTTTCTTTCCAATCTCGTGCCAATTGAATGTACTATTTACCCAATAAAATCATTCTGCTTCTTCGAAACTGTTCTCCCGCAACGATATGTATGATAAGCTTTTAACATAAAAAGCGTCAAATTCTTTGATTAACGTTTCAGAAATCGCATTCCCAGGTTCGTCGAATTTCAGCCCCTTTTGGGATGTAAGATTTATGCTAGCGTTCTTGCTAATTAATTTTAAAATGTCGTAGTTCACAAGCTAGGTTAATTGCGCTAGCGTTAGTTTTTTCTATGTTCAGTATTACTTTATTAAATAATAATAGTAATTTATTTGTAAAAACATGTTCGTTATCGAAATGCATTGAAATGTACGATTTATTGGTAAAAACATGTTCGAAAATATAAATTGTATCCGTAGTGAAAAAAGTTGTATGCATTTATAACCATACATAATATAAAACTATTTAAATAGGGTAATATAGCTAACATTTCTGGATCTTTCTGGAAGCATTGTTGCTAGGTCTTAACTACGGTTTGCGGTAAGCTTCCTTAGCAACAATCACTGTTAGCGCAGAAGTGTGAGGGTGAGGACGTGTTTTCATAGTACCTAATAAGTAATGGGAAAAGGGAGTTGTATCCCGAAGTTTTTTAGGAGGGTGCTGAAGACGTAAGTAATTTTCTTTCTCTGGGTATAGAAAATAGCTTAAAATAATTGATTGTAAAGTTCTAATGGCGGGCTCTTACGTTTGGGACAAATTACTCTAAAAGTGAGATTAATTAAGTTCGTTACTAATTTTCGTTTGCAAATTTGGTGCCGTTTATCGGTTTTATCGTCCGTGATAAGGATAAAAGAAGGTTAAATGGTATGAGCTTGAAAAATGTTGTTGCTATGACAACATAACATTCATCCTGACATAACTTTTTTCTATTTTACACTATATTTAACATTAGCTGCGTGTGCAAGATTAAAAAATTACGGTATATTTCGTATCGCATCGTAAATAATATTTCCAAACTATTTATTTAAATACCGGACTTAGTTTAAAATAGGTAATATGCATATGCGTATGATACCTCCTTGATATCTGGTTCAAACTAGGGGAATGAAAATGAATTACGATTGCATTTGTGTAACAACAGCGAAACGCTAGGGCGTCATAAGCTTTTATGACGATTTAGTGGGTATTTATCGCGAGTTAATACGGTATTTTTTAAATTATTTTTGTTTTTCGCTGTTATTGTTAATGTTTATTTAATTGTTTTATGCTATTTAATTCGTTTTTGTGAATTGGTTTATATTACGTTGCATTCATTGTAAAAACTTCGCAATGCAACTTTTTGTTCGAATTTAATAGAAGTTCGAAAGAAATGTAACAAGCGGTATACATTTTCACCTAGAATCGAACCCAGTAACTTTTGCGAAAAAAAGAATGTTAATTCAGCAGAAATGCTTTAAACGCATTTTTGCAACCACCTCCATATGTACCAGACGCATCGTTGGTAAAATGACTACGAAGTAATTGTTCATGAATAATGTTGTAAGTACCAGTGAAAAGGGTTATATTTATTTTGTATAATATTCGCACTATGCGTGAGGTGACCAGACGCCCCTCTCTAGGCGGGACAGTCCCAATTTTTGACCCTGTCCCGCTTTCTAGAGTCACGAAAGTACTTAGCTATCAATAATCGTCATTTTGTTCAATTTTTTCAGGCTAAGGGATTGCTGCTTGGGGTCCTGCCTCGGCTGCTGCTGCTGTGGATACTGCAGTAACGGTGTGGCAGAGTGCATATACAGGGCAGTGACCCCGAGGAGGAGAGGAGCATTTGATCGAGTAAGTCACTCTATTTATGCCTCGCTCCCTTCCTTCATTTCCCCTCCCCTCTCTCTCCCTCCCTGTATTCTCACTTCCTCTTATCCTTTTCTTAACCTACCTCTATTTCCTCTCTCTTCCCTCCATCTTTTGCCTTCTGCCGCCTACCTTCTCACTCTTTCCCTCTCTCTCTCTTCACTCCTTCACTTACTTCCTGCCCCCCTCTCTTCTTCCCCTTTTTCTCTTTTTAATAGTTAGAGAATACTTACAGTTGCACTAATCTGTTATAGCAGGGGTGCCCAATCTTTTTCAAATCATGGGCTACTTTCATCCTGGTAATTGTCTTGCGGGATACTTATTTTTCAGTGTATAAAAACTGATTTTAGGAATGAATTACACTATAAATTTACCGCAAAATATGTATTATACATTATACATCAAATTGGTTATCATGCAGGTTAGTCACTTTTATTATGAAGGAGGTTTTAGCATTCAGGAACACCCAAATTCAATTTGTAAAACATTTATTAATTTTGTGTTTAATATAAATTCAAGTGAATCACATAACACAAAGTGAAAAGCTATTAAAAAGGTCTGAATCACGAAATGTGTTTTGCCAAATAAATTACATTGGTTCCATTTGCGGTGCAACAGTCAAGAGGAGATAACATTGAAAGGATATATTGACGATCCTTCGGCTGACTTTGTTTTAATGGGTAGATGGCTCCGGGCGCTACTGCTCCCATCGCCTCGCCCGGAACCATAATAACCCTCCCCATTGTCCAGAGATTGCGTTAGTAAATGTCGAGACAGGCAAGTCAGTTTTTACAAACCCAATCTCCGGACAAGAAACTGATTGGCCTGTCTCGACATTTACTAACCCAATCTCCGAACAACGTGGAGGGTTACTATGGTTCCGGGCGAGGTGAAGGGCACAAGGTAGCGCCCGGTGCTGACTAGGCATTAAAACATAGCGAACAGAAGGCTCGTCTATACATCATAATAAAAGTGACTGGACTTTAGCTTGGAACTCCTTCATAATAAAAGTGACTAAACTTCATGATTACCGACAAATGATTAATTTAATAAAATCTAATCCTGATTTACACTGTACATCTTCAGCTAGTGAATGGTAACTGGGCATGTAACTAGAAGCAGAGAGAAGTAAACAGTGTTCGACTTCTTCATTAGTGAGAGCATTACTGGTTTATGATTTGATTAAGTTCATATTAGAAAATAGAAATCCTTACGCAGGATAATAAGCTTAATGCCTGGATTGAAGCGTGGGCGACACAGACCCTCCTAAAGGGCGACCGGTCGCTCATGGGAGACGTAAAGGGCACCCCTGTGTTATCGTATCAGTTTCATTCATTCATGATGTCACGAGTAGTAACATGGTTTCTTTTTTGTTATTATAGGAAGTAATAAGACGTCAGAGAGCAGGAGGTGGAGACATAGGCCGTGGGCAAGTCGTCCCCCGAGGTGTTGAGGTGAGTCACTCTATCACTCCCTCCCTTCATTTCCCCTCTCTCCCTCTATTCTCTCTGTATTCATTTCTTACCCCAACTCCTCCATCTACGTTGAAAACCGGTTAACACGAAATTATGGGGACAATCATTTCGTGTTATCCGAATTTCGAGTGAACCGAATTCCATGTTAATAGTTTAAATCGTAAAATTTTCATTTATCAATTATGGAATTAGGCTCGTAGGCAAATCCATGATGCTTATCGATAATAGGGTGTAATACACAGCCGAAGATATTATCGCTATAATGGAAATCCTAACTCAAATGCCATTTCGTGTTATCCGAAGAATATTGCAAATTCACTAAACTGTTATAGTATAATTTTCATTCATTGTGAAAATACTAATTATGTGGTTTCTTTTCCCTAATATAGGAAACATCATCATCACTGGCTTCGAGAGGAGGTGGGGATGGGAGTAGGGAGGAGGTGGAGGAGAGAGTGGAGGGCACTGATCGACCACCGATAAGGCGACGATGGCAGTCTCTTCCTCCCTCTCACTCCTTCCCTACCTCCCTCTTCTTCCCTCTCTATCTTCCCCCCTCTTCCTCTCTGCTTTCTGTTTTCCCCTCTTTACCTTTCTCTCCCTCCCTCTCTTTTTCTCTAAACCTCTCTCTGTCACTGTCTCCCTCTCCCTCTCTCTCTGTCCATCTGTCTGTCTCTCCCTCCCTGTCCCCCTCCCTCTCTCTCTGTCTCCCTCTATCTCACCCCCCATCTCTCTCTCAGCCAGTGACGGGGGCAGTCACGGCCTCCTGTCTGGGACGTGCCGTTCTCGATCAAATTGCAAATCTGCAATCAGTCCTACCTGGTCTTCAGCATCTCCTCATACCAACTTGGGACTGGCTGTTAATGGTGATGGACACAACAGAAGCACAAGTGCATTTTAGTGCCTCCTTCAGCACCACTTCTGGTCCATCACCATAATGGTCGTTGCCAGTCTCAAGCACAGGCTGCCTCAGCTCATAGGGACAGAGCTCGCATTGTTGACTTCTCCACCAAAGGACAGAGACATGAGCCTGAAGGTAAATTTCGGTTTGCTTAATTTTAATTTCCAGTTTATTTTGTTTTTAAATATGTGGCACAAAATGTTAGATTCTATGCTTATTCTTTAAGTTTGACCAAATTCTTTATAAATCGATGGAATTGATGGATCATTGGATTCAAAATCGTTATCTGCATCACCACATTCATTAAAATCATTGAAAACAAAGCTGCAGTTTCTAAAACAATTTTTGATACAGGCTTCTTATACACACAATGGAACGACTGAGAAATGGACATAATTGCATCTAAATCATTGATTTTAACCACCAATTCCGATCCTCACTTACATTGATATACCTATACAGTAGGACCTGATAAACCCGGCAACCTCAGGACCTAGCATTTGCCAGGTGTTTGAAAATGCCGGGTTTTTGAAAATTTATAAAAAATCATTAAGTAATGTACATTTTTGGTAACTGATTATATTATTCAAGTGATGACTAAGAATTAAAAGAGAACCCATTATCAATAAAGAGTATTGCTTATACATGCACTAAAACGAGGAATTATATACGAACCATAAAAAGTAAATAACGAAATACGCATTTACGTTATTTTCATCACACATCATTCTGAGAATTTTTTTTAAACAGATCAGGCAAACTGACTTGCTTCATGCATTTTGATTTTTCCTTCATAAGTTTATCTTGTATTCGATAGAAACACGTATTCTCTTGAAAATCAATAAAAGAGCGTTGTCCTAAAGCAGATATGGTATCTGTGACGTAATGTCTTCATCATCGTCACTTTCATTTTCTTCATCTTTTTCATGCTCATGTTTCAAAACCATGTCCACTATTTCACATCAGCTGAAGTACGACAGGCACAACATTGTCGATATCAACCGAGTTTTCAATGTCATCTTCTACCACTTATTTTGCTATGGTGAAAATTTTTTGCTTGTTGTATAAGCATTAGGCGTGAAACCATTTTGCAGGAACCTACCCCTAGGTTAATAATGTAAACATAAGGCATAAACATATCTTTGGATTGGGTATCCGTGATGTTTTTGCAGAACACATCCCTCACAGATACTGGGGGAGTAGCGTATTACTGCAACACACTTGTGCCTACATTTATACTCGCAGAAGACAAGAATTGTATGATTTATAAGCTGAGCCAAATGTTTAGGGTTTAAATGCATGGTTTAGACTGCCATTGGTGCATCTTCGAATCACGATGGACATTTTGACGATTATGATGACATTATCTTATAAATATTTTAGTGTGTGTATGTATGTTCTTTACACGTTTTTACACCGTTGTATCTATCGAATTCAAAATTTTCATGGGTCATCCTATGGTCCAAAGGGAGAACTTGGGCTAGGTTTGCAGACCGTGGGGTCTCTTATAACCCATGGGGCCAACAAAATACTATTTCCATAAGAATGCATGGGAAATGTTGTGGAGAAACCCCAAAATGCCATGCAGCCCTTCACTGATGTGGATATAAATATACCTAAATATTAAATTACGATCACGGGAAATGGCTTATTTTATGCACTAAAGACTGAATATTTTAATTCTGTTCATGTTTTGTCATATTACATGCTAAATCACTCAAAATTTTTCTTTAAGCACACAATTTATCGGTTTTTTCCAGGCAGCAACAAAGCTAAATGTCTTAATTTTTGACATCTTCAAATGGAGATGGCCACCTAAAGATTAATGCAAGGAAAATCCACGCTGTGGTGCGCCGTAGAGGAAGAATAGCTAATGCCAAGATAAAGGGTACAAATGGATTCATGCCTAAATATAGTTTATGAATACCTTTACAGTGAGTCAAATGATTTTTTAAGGAATATTAGAACATTGTTATGTTTTACCATTAGCCTTGAAAGATTTAACGCTACATAATTACATTTGTTTGGTAACCAAGATGTTGTTTATTGTTTACTTTTGGCTAATAGTAGTGACATAATCCACATAATTTTATTGCTGCCTTAAAGGCTTCGGTGCATCTATTCATATGTATATTAAGTAAGACGTTAATGCGTAATTATTTTAATGGTAAAACTTTCCAATACAATACATAAAGCAGTAAAGGTTAATGTAAGCATCGCTTGCGTAATTAAGGAATGGGGAATGTTTGCCCTGAGCAATAAAAATTGTTTGTTACTGAAAAGAAAACTTTCCCGAGCGAAGCTGGGCCTTTCAGCTAGTATTTTTATAATATTGAAACTGGTGATGCTCCTTTAACATAAGAGTGGAGACTAGCGAGAAGGAGATTTCTGCTACAATCGCAGTAAAGAGCTCATTCAAATATATTGTATCATGCAGATAAGAGGGAGAAGATGCTTAACTTGGGTGGATCTTGTTTGAGGAAGGGGGAGTGAAGAGGCTGACTTTTTAAAAATCCTAGATGTCAATATATTCTGGCACGAATTAATTTCTTTCCCTCCAAACTGGGCCAAAAATAGGTGTGTGCATGGTACATGAGGACATGGGTTACACGAGTAAATATGGTATTACGATTGTAACACAACATTGCTTCTTCTTACCCCAACAAAATCTGCGCTCATTTACATCTCTGTGTTGACTTTAGTAGTTGCAATCCTAAAAAAAGATGTCAAGTTTGTTTATACTTCATTAATCTTATTCCTAGTGCATTTTGTATGAATCATTATTTTATGCATCTCCTAGAGAGAGAGACGTTTTGCAGAGAGTCACTTTTAGTTTAGTTGAACGCAAGGTTTTGTTAAACCTTTTAATTTTGTTGGTGTTCCAGAATTATTCTGAACACTATGTTATCTATGGAAGAATTTTGAATGAGTGGTTGTTTGTCAGTTTTTTATGATTGTCATGCTATATATTATGTATAAGGTAGATTAAATGAAGAATAGCTGATAATATTATTTATTTGTTGACCATTTTCAAAGTTATTATTTGAATGTTGTATTTAATAAATAGTGATATATATTCATATGAATGTGATTTCTAATATTATTTCTTTTGCATTAACTTTTTATCTTAATACTTATCATTGAAACTGATCATGTTCATATAAATGAAATTTATAGAAATCGTTCCATCACATCTAATTTTATAATTCCCATTCATCATATCACTTAAATTAAATCTTCATGTTTTCAACAATGATTAGGCGAATTTGTATTTTGTGTTTAATAATTGGTAGATAAGCTGTAAAAAAATGTGCATGGATATCTTTCTTTCAATACAAACAATATCTCGGTATATTATTCTCTATGCATTTCATTTATATAAGTCATTGATTTTTAGAATTCAGGTTGGCACTATGACATCAGAGGAAACTATGACATTTCCTTCTACCTGGCCGAGTTTTTTATTGCAATATCTGGTGTGATACTAGTGATCTTGCCATTGATCGAGCAAATTGGAGGTACAAAGTTGGGTCGCTGTGCATCGAGCAGTGGAGGAGATGAAGGTGATGGTGATGAAGAGGGTATCCTAAAAGATTTGAGGCTGTGTCAGCGTTTCCCATGTGATATAGGTGAGAATGGAAGAAAAGCAGCTGTGAAACAAAACAGACCGTGATTACATAAAGCCTTCGAGTGTTTAATGCTGGAGAAATTGTTCCTTGTATTATGCCCTACAGCTTAATGGTTTATTCACCGTAACTAAATGAATGATATATAATGCGAAAGAAAGAAATATATCATTAAATTGTTTAGATTGTGATGGTATTCCTTGCTGAGTATCCAAAATTTTTTTCATGCTCTCTTTCAAGTGCATTTGAGTGGATTATTGGTCTTGAATCCAAGTCACTGCTTTTTTCATATTAAAATTGTTCAAGTGATAGCCCACGTATTGCATGATTATAATCAGAGCTTTTAGGTGAGATTTTTGCATTTTTCTTAATTAACCATGGAGTAATAATATAAAGAGAAAGGATAAAGGAGGGGGAAGCCCTTTGTCTTTGCAAAGATTGTTGAGAATTTTCCCAAAGAAAAGGAGCAGCATTAATTAAAATCGATCAAGTGCAAACATAATCACATCTAATACTTCTCCAATTATTCCATGATTAGTGAGCATTTCCTTCTTGTTTTATTATTTATGAATAAAGGCAATACATATTTATGCCATTATTTAGACAAATTCACGTTAAAAATTATTATGTGAACCTAAAATGAATAAAAATAATGCAAAGACCATGAAATAACAAGATGAAAAAGATAAATAGGTTAAACGGAAGAAACATAATGAATTAAAATCCATTCTAAAGTCACATTAAAAAAAGAATAAAGAGGAGAATCTAAATCGGCAGGGAAAAAAATCGGCACTTGGTGGAATCGAAGCTGCGACATCATCACCGAAAACGAATTGTTTAGCAGATAGCCAAGACTGTGCAAGAGCAATCGTGCGGTAGCAGTGGACTTCCATCGTACAGCCGACTCATCACAGTACAGCGTTGACAAATCGCATAAACTTTAATTACATTTTTCTCGGTAATAATGAGGTTTTACGAAATTTTTACAAAGAATATTTTGGTCTTAGAAATTGGCTAGGAATCACGTACTGAGATTCGTGGGCGCGAACTCTGGGACACCCTTTGTATATATATATATCATCATAGGTAGTCTGTCCGTTGACAGGTCCGTGATTATTCTAGGTTAAACTTGGTTCTCCATATACTCCTTTTTTCTGCAGTTTTCTTCATGTCTTGATAGCTTTCTTTCCCTTTCAAATCGTCTACTAGCTGAAACCTTTTCCTACCTCTTTCTCTTTTTCCATCCGGTTTTCCTTCTAGCATTTCTTTAATCATGCACTCTCTCCTCTGTATAATCGTTCGCTTCTCTCCTATTCTTCTTAGTACTTCCTCATTTTTCACCCTATCTGTCCATTTTATCTTCAGCATTCTTCTCCATGTCCACATTTCGAAGCTTTCCAAGTATTTAATATCATTTTTCCTGGCTGTGTAATCTGATGAATAATTTCATGGCTAAGTGTAATCTGTATCTTTTAAGCATTTAAATTGAATTCCACTTACCTATTGTATTTTATTCTGCATCAGAAATATCTTCCCAGTTGCTAATAACAGCTCTGCTAACTTCATCCCAGGCACTTATCTTCCTGTTCCTGTCTTTGTACTCCACTCATGAAAAATCGTACAGTCACGGACTTTTCTCCACTTCAGTAACCTGGTGCTCGCTGTTTACAAATTGCATCTCCTCTGCACGAGAACCAACGAGAACTGAAAACACGACAGTGGCGGCATCCTAGAAACGCACGTATGGCCACGTATATGCATTAAAAATTTGGATGTGACATGCACCCTGACCCATTGGCTCTGCGGATGACCTTGGCAACGCATACTCGCTAGACGGCCACACGAAAAAAAACGTTCATGTGGCCAGGTACATTAGAACACCGGTGTACTATTCCTTGCGCCTTTTATGCGTTCGTTCCCATAGCGCAAAAAAAACGTCCGTGTGGCCGTAGCCTATGTGAGGGCAACAGTGAATTAGATAGTTGCAATAGTGATGAAGAAATTCTTCTTGAAGATAACGCAAGTGTAATGAAGAAAGAGACAAGTGTCTGACAATTGGGAGGATGTGGCAGCTTTGTATCAAGCATTTTGTTTTGGTTGAATGTAATCGTTTTATCTTTTTTGTTAATGATTTTTTGTATATTTTGTGTATACTGCTTCATATTTGCCCCATTGGAGGTATTAAAACCTGATCTGTGAAAGATTTTCTGTACCAATAGGCAAACATAATTTTTAAAGCTGTCATTTGATAATTTTAAAATTATACTTTCAGATACCTTTTATATAAATTCTGAGGGATATATTGTATATAATTTTTCTGATCGTGAATGAACTCAACCATTTTGGTTTGAAATATTTATTCCAATAAAGTTATTTTTGCTAAGAGGATTTTGTTAGCATTTCATATTCGTCATAGTTTAATCTTGAAATTAAAAATTCTTCCTTTATGTCATCTATTTTAGGCATGTTTGTGATCATTCTATGATCTGCTCACTGAAGATTACTACAGTAAAACCCCCAATTTCGCGGCTACCAAATTCGCGTGCTTTGCGGTTTTGGGCTACTGCTGTCATCTTTGAAGTGAAGAGAAAAAGCACTAAACAAATGAATTTCCCCGTCCGCGAGGTTTTGTGACCCTGTACCGCGAAAATGTCTCCACTTAGGAAAGCAAGTGATAATACATAAAGCTGTAGCAGAAAGACGATGGTGACTTTAACCTGTTGAGTGGGTATGGCGTATATATTCGAAATGGCCTGTCGTAATCTTTATGCCATATATATCCGTCATGCCGTTTTTCGGGCCTTCCGCTACGGCAGGGATGCACAATCAGCGCTCCCAGAGCGCGCGCGCTCCAAGCGAGCCCGCGGGCGCACGGCAGAGCATATATTGTGGTGATAGCGGGGGAGGGGAAGCTTCCCCTCTCCCTGCACTCTCCTCACTCTCTCCTATTATTATTGTCCTTTTCTAGTCTTATGACGCAGCGAGTAGCCTATTAGAGCGTTTTCTCCCTCCACCACCACTTTAAGCTTTCGTGAGGTGCGAATATGAAGTACACCTTTGCCAAGTTGCCAGCGATCCGCTCTTATTAGTAGCATGGGAAGAAAGCGTAAACGTGGCAATAGTGGGCAGGCAATATGCGATAAACTGTACGGCTACGGCAGATTTAAATGCCATATTGCATTTGTCCAATACTACTTTTAGCCTACCTTTTCATCATTTATTGTTGGCCAAATAATGGAGAGCCGTGAACCTAAACCCCATTATCTCATATGGCCTTGCTTCTATTTTTGCAGATTCCAAATTCTCGGTGTTTTCGGGAACGTAACCCCCACGGATTTGGGGGTTCTACTGTATGCATTTTTTTTGCGAAATGCGAAAATGAGATAGAAAGTTAGATATTTGTCAAAATAGTTCATTTTTCTAATGAAACCCATAGGAAAGTCTTTGAAATTTTGATTTACAAAATAATTATGCATTTAAGTTCATACTTGCATTTCTTGTAATAAATACATATATATATATCTGCTGCCAGCGCCTTCTTTAACATCAGGAATGCCTAGTGTTCATCCTCACCAAACGTAACAGTCCGACCGTTCCTTAAGATATCACTAAGAGGCTTGGCGATCCCTGCATAGCCCTCAATATACTTCCTAATATAACCAGCTGGCCATAAAAAACTCCGTAACTTCCTCTCCGTCCTTGGCTGTGGAAAGTTGATCAAGTCAGCAATCCTATCAGACAAAGGCCGAACGGGACCGTTCTCCATGAAGTGTCTAACCACCACCTTGTTTAGCGGCTTATAGTTGATGCAGACCCTTGCTGACCCTTCTTTCTTTCTGGAAACCACCACCACGTAGCTCTATTGCGGCCATACCTGCATCTCGATTCTACTCAAGTGAACTGAGGCATGTTCAAGCAGCTCATCGCCAAACAGAGCCCTAGCAAAGGGGATAATTGCAGACAGCATCACTCGGCATGTCAAAGGATATGGGATTCCATCGATCACCGTCGTTGTATTAAGTCATCCCAGCACCTTGATGACTTCTCCACCAGTGGCTTCCAATGTCTCCTCATGTCTCTCTAGGTCCACTGCACCCAGCTCTTTGCAGAGGCCTTGGGCGATAACATTGTTGTCACTCCCACTATCCATCAAACAATCAATGCCTGATGGGGTTTTTCCGATATTGTCTGAAAACCACAATATTTTATTGTATTTATTAAAGAAAGCAGGTATTATTGTCCTGACTGAGAAGTGTATAACTCCCTGTTTCAATATTTGTCATACACCACAAAACACAATTTTGCAGTGTGAAGTCTACTAGTATATAATGGCTTTTTTTGATTGTGTAAATAAATTTATTTCAAAAATTGCTTTTGCTTATTCAAATGCTTCTTTTGAGGTCCACTGAGTACATTTCCACTATTTTCTTTTTGGCTGTGGGGGGGCGTTTGTGTGCAAAAAAACACTGGGCACTATAAATAAATAATTAATACTGAAATAAGTACAGAACTTGATATTTAAGACCTTTATAAGTACTTCATGGTCTGAAAAGTTTTTGGCTTAAAATCGTCATATGGAAGTGTAGGTTTATTTTTGTCGTTTGACCTTTTTCTCCTTTACAACATTATTTATTTCAATGAGTTGATGGTGCACCGCCACATGTAAAAGCATAGAGCTCGTTGCCGTGGTACGATTTCCATTGTTTTAATTCTGAAAAATTCCAACTCTTCTGATAAAAATTAAAATTTTATCCTAAATATACACTTATTTTAATTTGTCTCAAAAATAAGAAATTACAAACATTTATCTTTCTGATAGTTCAAGTCCCGAGTTTGAATCTTGACAGGAGATAATTTAAAAAAAATCAAATATATAAACCTCTGTACGTTATTTACGTGCTTTTCTTATTGGGCAATAATAAAGGGGAAAAAACATCCCATAAAATTTGGAACATCAACAATTTTGTATTTTTTCTATTGGTTTTGACCAAAAATCTTTAATTGTGCCAAATTTCTAGTCTGTGTCCCATCTATAAGTTCCTTATGATTCTTATCGTATGTAAGAAGCGCTTATATATTATAGATAGTGTCTTTCATTTTTGACCATTAACAATAATTCAAATCCTTGTGAAATTTCACGTGCCTTCAGCTTCTATAAGAACAGAAGTGGAATAGGGAACGAATGACTTTGATGCTACCTGTGCGGTGAGCCTAGCCTTTTTAAACTAAAAAAATACATTGGGTAGAGTTCTTGGGGGAAGGCCAAAAAGCACTCAAATTATTAACGCATAATGGAGGGATGTTGTAATAATTGTATTATTGCATAGTTTTTGTTAGTGCAACACTTAAAAATTATGAGGAATTTTAGTGAAATACTTATAAACGGTTTAAATAAATTTCGAACAGTAATGATCACAGGTGGATTATTTTAGAGGGAAAATCTAGTTGGGCTGTTGAAAAATTAATTTATTTGAATATAATCGATTTTTACCTTCTCCATGCGTAGTATAAGGAAAGTATTGTGAAAATTTTGTGGGGTCGGCCTCTATTCAGGCAGATGTGGCGTACAAAAATCTTTCTTTTTATTAAACCAATTATATTTTTCGCTAGACAAAACATTTTATCATTTCTGATTTAGCGTAAAGTTATTCACAATAAAAATCAATATTGATTTCACACTGTAATATCCCTCCTATGTACCATACTCTTATCCATGCATCTAGTGACCACACGTTATTCATAATAGAGAAAAGTCGCTCTACTGCACTCTGCTGGAGTTGATTCTCCGGGTAACGAGAATACATATTCAATAACTTTCGTTAGACTGACAATTGAAATATTCTGTTCGAGAAAATGTCTAAAAATCGGTACAACATACATTGTACAAAATTTCTCATATAAGAATGTGTCGTTTAGTTATCATTATAAAATGGAAATCGTATGAAACGGTTTTTGGAAAATCCGAATTTTGTTAAAGTTGCCTAAAATAAACTAGCCTTATATTCATTCATTGAGAAATACGAACTATGTAGTATTATTGAAGACATAAACTCAATTAACTGTACGAAATTTGATCAAAATCGTTGTAGCTGTTTTTGATAAAATCAAATTGATGTTGAAATTGCGTAGGATAAACTTATTATTGAGCAATGTCAACCATTTCTTCACAGCCTCTGCTAAGTTTGATAAAATGCTGAAGTACGAGATTTCATTCATTTTTGAACTACTTTTAGGCTCCAGAACCCGTTACAATGCGACACCTAAAACGTACGTATATTTCCGTAAAAATCTCGAGGTCGAATTTTTTCGCGATAACAACACTTTCTCAATATACTTCGTATATGAGAAATTAAAAAATTCAATCCATCTCTGAATTTCGTCCCTTCCTCAAGCCAACTTTTCTTTCTGTCATTATGAAAGATAAATTCCTTTGCTAAACTTCATCGAAAAGATCGTAGAAGTCAATGAAAAGCTATCCATATCATTTATTGATGGTTTGCGCTGTTTCTTTCCAATCTCGTGCCAATTGAATGTACTATTTACCCAATAAAATCATTCTGCTTCTTCGAAACTGTTCTCCCGCAACGATATGTATGATAAGCTTTTAACATAAAAAGCGTCAAATTCTTTGATTAACGTTTCAGAAATCGCATTCCCAGGTTCGTCGAATTTCAGCCCCTTTTGGGATGTAAGATTTATGCTAGCGTTCTTGCTAATTAATTTTAAAATGTCGTAGTTCACAAGCTAGGTTAATTGCGCTAGCGTTAGTTTTTTCTATGTTCAGTATTACTTTATTAAATAATAATAGTAATTTATTTGTAAAAACATGTTCGTTATCGAAATGCATTGAAATGTACGATTTATTGGTAAAAACATGTTCGAAAATATAAATTGTATCCGTAGTGAAAAAAGTTGTATGCATTTATAACCATACATAATATAAAACTATTTAAATAGGGTAATATAGCTAACATTTCTGGATCTTTCTGGAAGCATTGTTGCTAGGTCTTAACTACGGTTTGCGGTAAGCTTCCTTAGCAACAATCACTGTTAGCGCAGAAGTGTGAGGGTGAGGACGTGTTTTCATAGTACCTAATAAGTAATGGGAAAAGGGAGTTGTATCCCGAAGTTTTTTAGGAGGGTGCTGAAGACGTAAGTAATTTTCTTTCTCTGGGTATAGAAAATAGCTTAAAATAATTGATTGTAAAGTTCTAATGGCGGGCTCTTACGTTTGGGACAAATTACTCTAAAAGTGAGATTAATTAAGTTCGTTACTAATTTTCGTTTGCAAATTTGGTGCCGTTTATCGGTTTTATCGTCCGTGATAAGGATAAAAGAAGGTTAAATGGTATGAGCTTGAAAAATATTGTTGCTATGACAACATAACATTCATCCTGACATAACTTTTTTCTATTTTACACTATATTTAACATTAGCTGCGTGTGCAAGATTAAAAAATTACGGTATATTTCGTATCGCATCGTAAATAATATTTCCAAACTATTTATTTAAATACCGGACTTAGTTTAAAATAGGTAATATGCATATGCGTATGATACCTCCTTGATATCTGGTTCAAACTAGGGGAATGAAAATGAATTACGATTGCATTTGTGTAACAACAGCGAAACGCTAGGGCGTCATAAGCTTTTATGACGATTTAGTGGGTATTTATCGCGAGTTAATACGGTATTTTTTAAATTATTTTTGTTTTTCGCTGTTATTGTTAATGTTTATTTAATTGTTTTATGCTATTTAATTCGTTTTTGTGAATTGGTTTATATTACGTTGCATTCATTGTAAAAACTTCGCAATGCAACTTTTTGTTCGAATTTAATAGAAGTTCGAAAGAAATGTAACAAGCGGTATACATTTTCACCTAGAATCGAACCCAGTAACTTTTGCGAAAAAAAGAATGTTAATTCAGCAGAAATGCTTTAAACGCATTTTTGCAACCACCTCCATATGTACCAGACGCATCGTTGGTAAAATGACTACGAAGTAATTGTTCATGAATAATGTTGTAAGTACCAGTGAAAAGGGTTATATTTATTTTGTATAATATTCGCACTATGCGTGAGGTGACCAGACGCCCCTCTCTAGGCGGGACAGTCCCAATTTTTGACCCTGTCCCGCTTTCTAGAGTCACGAAAGTACTTAGCTATCAATAATCGTCATTTTGTTCAATTTTTTCAGGCTAAGGGATTGCTGCTTGGGGTCCTGCCTCGGCTGCTGCTGCTGTGGATACTGCAGTAACGGTGTGGCAGAGTGCATATACAGGGCAGTGACCCCGAGGAGGAGAGGAGCATTTGATCGAGTAAGTCACTCTATTTATGCCTCGCTCCCTTCCTTCATTTCCCCTCCCCTCTCTCTCCCTCCCTGTATTCTCACTTCCTCTTATCCTTTTCTTAACCTACCTCTATTTCCTCTCTCTTCCCTCCATCTTTTGCCTTCTGCCGCCTACCTTCTCACTCTTTCCCTCTCTCTCTCTTCACTCCTTCACTTACTTCCTGCCCCCCTCTCTTCTTCCCCTTTTTCTCTTTTTAATAGTTAGAGAATACTTACAGTTGCACTAATCTGTTATAGCAGGGGTGCCCAATCTTTTTCAAATCATGGGCTACTTTCATCCTGGTAATTGTCTTGCGGGATACTTATTTTTCAGTGTATAAAAACTGATTTTAGGAATGAATTACACTATAAATTTACCGCAAAATATGTATTATACATTATACATCAAATTGGTTATCATGCAGGTTAGTCACTTTTATTATGAAGGAGGTTTTAGCATTCAGGAACACCCAAATTCAATTTGTAAAACATTTATTAATTTTGTGTTTAATATAAATTCAAGTGAATCACATAACACAAAGTGAAAAGCTATTAAAAAGGTCTGAATCACGAAATGTGTTTTGCCAAATAAATTACATTGGTTCCATTTGCGGTGCAACAGTCAAGAGGAGATAACGTTGAAAGGATATATTGACGATCCTTCGGCTGACTTTGTTTTAATGGGTAGATGGCTCCGGGCGCTACTGCTCCCATCGCCTCGCCCGGAACCATAATAACCCTCCCCATTGTCCAGAGATTGCGTTAGTAAATGTCGAGACAGGCAAGTCAGTTTTTACAAACCCAATCTCCGGACAAGAAACTGATTGGCCTGTCTCGACATTTACTAACCCAATCTCCGAACAACGTGGAGGGTTACTATGGTTCCGGGCGAGGTGAAGGGCACAAGGTAGCGCCCGGTGCTGACTAGGCATTAAAACATAGCGAACAGAAGGCTCGTCTATACATCATAATAAAAGTGACTGGACTTTAGCTTGGAACTCCTTCATAATAAAAGTGACTAAACTTCATGATTACCGACAAATGATTAATTTAATAAAATCTAATCCTGATTTACACTGTACATCTTCAGCTAGTGAATGGTAACTGGGCATGTAACTAGAAGCAGAGAGAAGTAAACAGTGTTCGACTTCTTCATTAGTGAGAGCATTACTGGTTTATGATTTGATTAAGTTCATATTAGAAAATAGAAATCCTTACGCAGGATAATAAGCTTAATGCCTGGATTGAAGCGTGGGCGACACAGACCCTCCTAAAGGGCGACCGGTCGCTCATGGGAGACGTAAAGGGCACCCCTGTGTTATCGTATCAGTTTCATTCATTCATGATGTCACGAGTAGTAACATGGTTTCTTTTTTGTTATTATAGGAAGTAATAAGACGTCAGAGAGCAGGAGGTGGAGACATAGGCCGTGGGCAAGTCGTCCCCCGAGGTGTTGAGGTGAGTCACTCTATCACTCCCTCCCTTCATTTCCCCTCTCTCCCTCTATTCTCTCTGTATTCATTTCTTACCCCAACTCCTCCATCTACGTTGAAAACCGGTTAACACGAAATTATGGGGACAATCATTTCGTGTTATCCGAATTTCGAGTGAACCGAATTCCATGTTAATAGTTTAAATCGTAAAATTTTCATTTATCAATTATGGAATTAGGCTCGTAGGCAAATCCATGATGCTTATCGATAATAGGGTGTAATACACAGCTGAAGATATTATCGCTATAATGGAAATCCTAACTCAAATGCCATTTCGTGTTATCCGAAGAATATTGCAAATTCACTAAACTGTTATAGTATAATTTTCATTCATTGTGAAAATACTAATTATGTGGTTTCTTTTCCCTAATATAGGAAACATCATCATCACTGGCTTCGAGAGGAGGTGGGGATGGGAGTAGGGAGGAGGTGGAGGAGAGAGTGGAGGGCACTGATCGACCACCGATAAGGCGACGATGGCAGTCTCTTCCTCCCTCTCACTCCTTCCCTACCTCCCTCTTCTTCCCTCTCTATCTTCCCCCCTCTTCCTCTCTGCTTTCTGTTTTCCCCTCTTTACCTTTCTCTCCCTCCCTCTCTTTTTCTCTAAATCTCTCTCTGTCACTGTCTCCCTCTCCCTCTCTCTCTGTCCATCTGTCTGTCTCTCCCTCCCTGTCCCCCTCCCTCTCTCTCTGTCTCCCTCTATCTCACCCCCCATCTCTCTCTCAGCCAGTGACGGGGGCAGTCACGGCCTCCTGTCTGGGACGTGCCGTTCTCGATCAAATTGCAAATCTGCAAGCAGTCCTACCTGGTCTTCAGCATCTCCTCATACCAACTTGGGACTGGCTGTTAATGGTGATGGACACAACAGAAGCACAAGTGCATTTTAGTGCCTCCTTCAGCACCACTTCTGGTCCATCACCATAATGGTCGTTGCCAGTCTCAAGCACAGGCTGCCTCAGCTCATAGGGACAGAGCTCGCATTGTTGACTTCTCCACCAAAGGACAGAGACATGAGCCTGAAGGTAAATTTCGGTTTGCTTAATTTTAATTTCCAGTTTATTTTGTTTTTAAATATGTGGCACAAAATGTTAGATTCTATGCTTATTCTTTAAGTTTGACCAAATTCTTTATAAATCGATGGAATTGATGGATCATTGGATTCAAAATCGTTATCTGCATCACCACATTCATTAAAATCATTGAAAACAAAGCTGCAGTTTCTAAAACAATTTTTGATACAGGCTTCTTATACACACAATGGAACGACTGAGAAATGGACATAATTGCATCTAAATCATTGATTTTAACCACCAATTCCGATCCTCACTTACATTGATATACCTATACAGTAGGACCTGATAAACCCGGCAACCTCAGGACCTAGCATTTGCCAGGTGTTTGAAAATGCCGGGTTTTTGAAAATTTATAAAAAATCATTAAGTAATGTACATTTTTGGTAACTGATTATATTATTCAAGTGATGACTAAGAATTAAAAGAGAACCCATTATCAATAAAGAGTATTGCTTATACATGCACTAAAACGAGGAATTATATACGAACCATAAAAAGTAAATAACGAAATACGCATTTACGTTATTTTCATCACACATCATTCTGAGAATTTTTTTTAAACAGATCAGGCAAACTGACTTGCTTCATGCATTTTGATTTTTCCTTCATAAGTTTATCTTGTATTCGATAGAAACACGTATTCTCTTGAAAATCAATAAAAGAGCGTTGTCCTAAAGCAGATATGGTATCTGTGACGTAATGTCTTCATCATCGTCACTTTCATTTTCTTCATCTTTTTCATGCTCATGTTTCAAAACCATGTCCACTATTTCACATCAGCTGAAGTACGACAGGCACAACATTGTCGATATCAACCGAGTTTTCAATGTCATCTTCTACCACTTATTTTGCTATGGTGAAAATTTTTTGCTTGTTGTATAAGCATTAGGCGTGAAACCATTTTGCAGGAACCTACCCCTAGGTTAATAATGTAAACATAAGGCATAAACATATCTTTGGATTGGGTATCCGTGATGTTTTTGCAGAACACATCCCTCACAGATACTGGGGGAGTAGCGTATTACTGCAACACACTTGTGCCTACATTTATACTCGCAGAAGACAAGAATTGTATGATTTATAAGCTGAGCCAAATGTTTAGGGTTTAAATGCATGGTTTAGACTGCCATTGGTGCATCTTCGAATCACGATGGACATTTTGACGATTATGATGACATTATCTTATAAATATTTTAGTGTGTGTATGTATGTTCTTTACACGTTTTTACACCGTTGTATCTATCGAATTCAAAATTTTCATGGGTCATCCTATGGTCCAAAGGGAGAACTTGGGCTAGGTTTGCAGACCGTGGGGTCTCTTATAACCCATGGGGCCAACAAAATACTATTTCCATAAGAATGCATGGGAAATGTTGTGGAGAAACCCCAAAATGCCATGCAGCCCTTCACTGATGTGGATATAAATATACCTAAATATTAAATTACGATCACGGGAAATGGCTTATTTTATGCACTAAAGACTGAATATTTTAATTCTGTTCATGTTTTGTCATATTACATGCTAAATCACTCAAAATTTTTCTTTAAGCACACAATTTATCGGTTTTTTCCAGGCAGCAACAAAGCTAAATGTCTTAATTTTTGACATCTTCAAATGGAGATGGCCACCTAAAGATTAATGCAAGGAAAATCCACGCTGTGGTGCGCCGTAGAGGAAGAATAGCTAATGCCAAGATAAAGGGTACAAATGGATTCATGCCTAAATATAGTTTATGAATACCTTTACAGTGAGTCAAATGATTTTTTAAGGAATATTAGAACATTGTTATGTTTTACCATTAGCCTTGAAAGATTTAACGCTACATAATTACATTTGTTTGGTAACCAAGATGTTGTTTATTGTTTACTTTTGGCTAATAGTAGTGACATAATCCACATAATTTTATTGCTGCCTTAAAGGCTTCGGTGCATCTATTCATATGTATATTAAGTAAGACGTTAATGCGTAATTATTTTAATGGTAAAACTTTCCAATACAATACATAAAGCAGTAAAGGTTAATGTAAGCATCGCTTGCGTAATTAAGGAATGGGGAATGTTTGCCCTGAGCAATAAAAATTGTTTGTTACTGAAAAGAAAACTTTCCCGAGCGAAGCTGGGCCTTTCAGCTAGTATTTTTATAATATTGAAACTGGTGATGCTCCTTTAACATAAGAGTGGAGACTAGCGAGAAGGAGATTTCTGCTACAATCGCAGTAAAAGCTCATTCAAATATATTGTATCATGCAGATAAGAGGGAGAAGATGCTTAACTTGGGTGGATCTTGTTTGAGGAAGGGGGAGTGAAGAGGCTGACTTTTTAAAAATCCTAGATGTCAATATATTCTGGCACGAATTAATTTCTTTCCCTCCAAACTGGGCCAAAAATAGGTGTGTGCATGGTACATGAGGACATGGGTTACACGAGTAAATATGGTATTAACGATTGTAACACAACATTGCTTCTTCTTACCCCAACAAAATCTGCGCTCATTTACATCTCTGTGTTGACTTTAGTAGTTGCAATCCTAAAAAAAGATGTCAAGTTTGTTTATACTTCATTAATCTTATTCCTAGTGCATTTTGTATGAATCATTATTTTATGCATCTCCTAGAGAGAGAGACGTTTTGCAGAGAGTCACTTTTAGTTTAGTTGAACGCAAGGTTTTGTTAAACCTTTTAATTTTGTTGGTGTTCCAGAATTATTCTGAACACTATGTTATCTATGGAAGAATTTTGAATGAGTGGTTGTTTGTCAGTTTTTTATGATTGTCATGCTATATATTATGTATAAGGTAGATTAAATGAAGAATAGCTGATAATATTATTTATTTGTTGACCATTTTCAAAGTTCTTATTTGAATGTTGTATTTAATAAATAGTGATATATATTCATATGAATGTGATTTCTAATATTATTTCTTTTGCATTAACTTTTTATCTTAATACTTATCATTGAAACTGATCATGTTCATATAAATGAAATTTATAGAAATCGTTCCATCACATCTAATTTTATAATTCCCATTCATCATATCACTTAAATTAAATCTTCATGTTTTCAACAATGATTAGGCGAATTTGTATTTTGTGTTTAATAATTGGTAGATAAGCTATAAAAAAATGTGCATGGATATCTTTCTTTCAATACAAACAATATCTCGGTATATTATTCTCTATGCATTTCATTTATATAAGTCATTGATTTTTAGAATTCAGGTTGGCACTATGACATCAGAGGAAACTATGACATTTCCTTCTACCTGGCCGAGTTTTTTATTGCAATATCTGGTGTGATACTAGTGATCTTGCCATTGATCGAGCAAATTGGAGGTACAAAGTTGGGTCGCTGTGCATCGAGCAGTGGAGAAGATGAAGGTGATGGTGATGAGGAGGGTATCCTAAAAGATTTGAGGCTGTGTCAGCGTTTCCCATGTGATATAGGTGAGAATGGAAGAAAAGCAGATGTGAAACAAAACAGACCGTGATTACATAAAGCCTTCGAGTGTTTAATGCTGGAGAAATTGTTCCTTGTATTATGTCCTACAGCTTAATGGTTTTTTCACCGTATCTAAATGAATGATATATAATGCGAAAGAAAGAAATATATCATTAAATTGTTTAGATTGTGATGGCATTCCTTGCTGAGTATCCAAAATTTTTTTCATGTTCTCTTTCAAGTGCATTTTAGTGGATTATTGGTCTTGAATCCAAGTCACTGCTTTTTTCATATTACAATTGTTCAAGTGATAGCCAACGTATTGCATGATTATAATCTGAGCTTTTAGGTGAGATTTTTGCATTTTTCTTAATTAACCATGGAGTAATAATATAAAGAGAAAGGATAAAGGAGGGGGAAGCCCTTTGTGTTTGCAAAGATTGTTGAGAATTTTCCCACAGAAAATGAGCAACATTAATTAAAATCGATCAAGTGCAAACATAATCACATCTAATACTTCTCCGTTTATTCCATGATTAGTGAGCATTTCCTTCTTGTTTTATTATTTATGAATAAAGGCAATACATATTTATGCCATTATTTAGACAAATTCACGTTAAAAATTATTATGTGAACCTAAAATGAATAAAAATAATGCAAAGACCGTGAAATAACAATATGAAAAAGATAAATAGGTTAAACGGAAGAAACATAATGAATTAAAATCCATTCTAAAGTCACATTAAAAAAAGAATAAAGAGGAGAATCTAAATCGGCAGGGAAAAAAATCGGCACTTGGTGGAATCGAAGCTGCGACCATCATCACCGAAAAGGAATTGTTTAGCAGATAGCCAAGACTGTGCAAGAGCAATCGTGCGGTAGCAGTGGACTTCCATTGTGCAGCCGACGCATCACAGTACAGCGTTGACAAATCGCATAAACTTTAATTACATTTTTCTCGGTAATAATGAGGTTTTCGAAATTTTTACAAAGAATATTTTGGTCTTAGAAATTGGCTAGGAATCACGTACTGAGATTCGTGGGCGCGAACTCTGGGACACCCTTTGTATATATATATATATATCAGCATAGGTAGTCTGTCCGTTGACCGGTCCGTGATTATTCTAGGTTAAACTTGGTTCTCCATATACTCCTTTTTTCCGCAGTTTTCTTCATGTCTTGATAGCTTTCTTTCCCTTTCAAGTCATCTACTAGCTGAAACCTTTTCCTACCTCTTTCTCTTTTTCCATCCAGTTTTCCTTCTAGCACTTCTTTAATCATGCACTCTCTCCTCTGGTAATGTCCAATCCAGTTCGCCTTCCTCTTTCTGGCAGTCTGTATAATCGTTCGCTTCTCTCCTATTCTTCTTAGTACTTCCTCATTTTTCACCCTATCTGTCCATTTTATCTTCAGCATTCTTCTCCATGTCCACATTTCGAAGCTTTCCAAGTATTTAATATCATTTTTCCTTAGATATATATATATATGGCTGTGTAATCTGATGAATAATTTCATGGCTAAGTGTAATCTGTATCTTTTAAGCATTTAAATTGAATTCCACTTACCTATTGATTTTATTCTTTTGGGCTACTGCTGTCATCTTTGAAGTGAAGAGAAAAAGCACTAAACAAATGAATTTCCCCGTCCGCGAGGTTTTTTTTATCACACTGTGACCCGTACTCCGAAAATGTCTCCCAATAGGAAAGCAAGTGATAATACATAAAGTTATAGCAGAAAGACGATGGTGACTTTAACCTGTTGAGTGGGTATGCCGTATATATTCAAAATGGCCTGTTGTAATCTGTATCCCATATATATCCGTCATGCCGTTTTTCGGGCCATCCGCTACGTGTATGTCAAAATAGTCCGCTATGAAGCATCTCCGGTACCTAGCTGTGCCCTTCTAGTACAAGTTAGAGCACATAGATTTTTTTTTATTCCTTTTCCCGAGTAAAAATACGCTTTTACGAAAACCCTGCATGTGTAATGCGGGGATGCCTATACCTGCGCCTTAGGTAGTTAAAGCGGAGGTGTCAACTCTAATGCCTTTTTCACATCCCCTAGTGAATTTTAACCAGTAGGAGCACTCTCCTCTAACTGTATAGGATAATTCTAGGCAACTGGAGCAATAAAACCCTCCTCTCCATTGCAGTGAATGTTTCATATGCAAAACATACGTGAAGAATATTCTCAGAAGATTGAGAGGGATATTTGTGTAATTATGGATTAATGTGAAGCTTAATTGAGAAAATTGAGTTGCGAAATAAACATGCTAGTGGCCAGAGTGCGGCATTAGTGGGCAGGCAATATGCGATAAACAGTACGGCTACGGCAGATTTAAATGCCACATTGCATTTGTTCAATACTACTTTTAACCTACCTTTTCATCATTTATTGTTGTCAAAATAATGTAGAGCCGTGAACCTAAACCCCTTTTTCTCATATGGCCTTTGAGTAATTTGGGCATACAGAGTAAACAGGTCCCAGGGATGGAAGAATGAAACAATGTTTTCATTTAGGCACTTTCATTTGAATCGTAACTAAAAATATCGGAATGACAAAAAACATAAATGTGACAAATAAGCGGATCACAAGGGCGGAAGAATGACTCAGTGGTGTCATATTGCACCTGACATATGAGTGGAACTACGAAAAGCGGACCGATGAAAAATGGGGACTGCCTGTATTGGAATAGAGCTATGGTGGCATGCAGGGACGTGCCCAGACATTTTGCCGCTGAGGCGAGATATAACATGGCGCTCCTTTAATTCATTTACTAAGTAATTTTATTATATGTTGGTTGAAAATGATAGGGATGACCAAAGTCACACATTCCGTCGAAGGCTTCTTGCGGTTTTAAGGCAGTCTTGGAAACCCTGACACACGGCAATGTTAATAATTATAAATAAAAATAATTACTAATAATCACTTTCATCTAACACGAGGAGGCATTGAAGGTGAGAATCAAGTATTGTTCAATTTCAGAAATTAAAATAAAATCTACCGTTAGTGATTTCCTTCCTTTCTGTAAGGGCGATGATGACTGCTCGAAATTTTCGGAGATGAGCGATGCAATTCTCAGGACAATTTAAGGTTGTAATTTTCTGGATATATTATTTGAAAAGGTTAGAAAATTTTCATGGCTAATTAAAAAAAAAATATTCTGAAGCCTACTCTGTGTAGCTCTGCGGGGCATAGAAAATGCTCTCGCGGACTTTGGCTTGGCCACCCCCACTTTAGTAGTTAAATAATAACCACACTTTGATATAAAACATCGTTGTGCCGTCTCCTTGAAATTAAACAAAAAATGGTATATACAATGAGACTTACGCAGCACGGGATGTCTAGGTTTCCCTCTGATGCAGCAAAAGTACCTCCAGTCGACTAAATATTTTACTACAAATAACAAATATGCATTAATCTTCTATTCCTCTTCAACAATTTCTAATATAGAAATGCACATTTCTGTTAAAACTATAAATCTATTAAAATTCACTGACCTGTAACAATCGACAAATGAAACAAGAATTCACCAAAGCACGAAACCCGTGCAACACTTCTTGAATGACTCGCCGCGAGGAAAGACTGATAGAATGCTTATGGAAGAAAATGAAAGTTTATGGAAAATAAACCTCCACCAATGGTAGAGCTTTAAGAAAACCCCTGTAAGGAATTAAGAAACAAATATTTCCAATTATTTTGTAACATTAGCAGTTAATATAGAACAAGATAAGTAAAATGAAGAACTCACGAACCACGGTGAAAACAATGAATAAAACGTTTTTTGTGGAGGTGATCATTTTGTTAAGAGGATTTTTTGTGATTTTCTCGTACGGACCTTCTTAAAACATGTCCTACACTAATAAACAAACAACTCCTTTACCGTTTATACATCTCAAATCCGACAGTCCCCAGAATGTACGGCCTACCAAAATTACACAAACCTTACATTCCTTTAAGACCTATAGTTTCTGGAATCAATGCTCCCACATACAGTTTAGCCCATTGGCTCAACAACAAATTTAAACAAATGCAATTTCCTAATGATTCACGCATCAAAAACTCGACAGATTTCATCAACAAAGTAGAAAACGTAATTCTATCAGACAATGAAATATTGGTATCGTTTGACGTAAAATCTTTATTTCCTAGTGTCCCCATAAAAAACACAATAGAATTTCTAAAAAACTCACTACTAGAAAAAAACCTTCCTCGTCCGATTGTGGACGAATACATCCGCCTAACTTCCCTCTGTATGCAACAAACATATTTTCAGGTCAACAACTCTTTTTATCAACAGAAAGAAGGCACATCCATGGGCAACCCTTTATCTCCCTTATTAGCAGAAATCTTTATCATGGAACAATAATAGGAAGCGCAGCTCCCATAAGGACAATGGAAATACGTTGACGGCAGAGCGATCTAGCGGTCAATACGAACTGAAGCGCGCCTAATTTAAACTCAAGCGGCAGACCAAGTTTTGGCGGTACATTTGAATTAATAAGGTAGATGACGTATTTAACATAAGTTTAGGACTCAAATTAAAACAAAACAACTGGGTGCAAGATTTTTTATTTACTCACGTAAAGAATAACAATACAACATTTATAAAAACACAACATTCTTTTCCGGATAGTAATACATTCATAAATAACAATAATATTTGTTCCGGCGACTGGTTGGTAAAGGCAAGTGGACAGTATAAATTAATAAATGCTAAAATTTTCTAAAACTTACCAAGATGGTTTGGTGTTGAGTGAGCTTTGGGAGAATGTAAAACATCCTCAGAATCCCTCGGCTCATCTACAAGAATTAGAATAAGATAGGATTAAGTTAACGAAATTCGAAAAACCGGTATATAATAAAATCGAAGTTTCACTGTATAATACTCAAACCTTCAAATACACGAGGAGCGGCATTCGCTTTTAGGAGAGGCCGAGGGAATCTGCTGCGGAAATCATCATCTGTAAAATGATCACTGCAGACCCTATACTTCTTCATACAGTTGATATCCGCAGACATTAAATCCTCCCTCAGGCAAAATTTTGCCCTAAATTATAAAGCAGAAATGGGCATCAAGACTAATAACAAAAACACGTAATTCTCAACTTAACACAAGTATTCCGTTTTATGCGGTATCTCTTCTTTAAGCTCACCTCGAAATATCCTTCGGAAATCCGAAATCTTCTTGTCTACCCTGCAGCCGTTAAAATTGTTGCACCAATATGCTGCACAATAAGCATTCCGTTCCATTTCAACAATAGAAAAACACGACGCTGAAAAACCCCACCACTTTCCCGCGTGATTTCCAACGAACTAGTTTGAACAGTTTGAATCATGGAAGAAAAATTAATTATTATTATTAATAATTAATTATTTCTTCCATGGTTTGAATAATGAGTGTGGAATGGGTATTTTTAGACTCACATTGACCAATAGGATCGCTGCAGGTGCAACCATCAGAGACATCTATAGGTATTCGGGAAAAGATCGAAGCTGCACTTCCTATTATTTCTTCCATGTCTTTATGACTAATTTCGAACGCATATGTTTCTTTCTCTCAATCTTCATTTACGGAATTCGAGGAACTCTCAGCTGGACATAACCTAGCCATCTCTCGATGTATAGCGACGGTCACGGAATATTCCTCCATTACCTCCTTAAGGAAGTCGGCAGATATAATCTCAAAACTGTGCCCTTTGATAGGTATATGGGAAGGCCGTTTTCTCAAAAGGACCTGAGGCCAATAATGTCATCAGACTTGGTCGGTGTAGAGGCTACCAATTATAAGTGTGCTTTGAATGCATTTAATATGAGATAGGTAGGGAGAGAGATGGATGTTAACAGAGGGGGAGAGAGGTAGAGAGGGAATGAGGGGGAGGAGAGGGAATGAGGGGGAGGAGAACGTCCCACTGGTGGGACTTGAAAGCCGTCTAGGTGAGACCAGAGCCAGCTGAAAACATTTTGCCACCCCAATTGGTTATACTTTCTGGCACCTTCTCCTATATATAGTTAACAGTCTCGGGTGTAACTCAGAACTCGTGTAATTTCTTCATATTATTGAAATAAAAAAGATTTACTTGGTAATTCCACAAAAATTAATTTTTAAAAATAAATAAATTTTTGTGGATTTTCAAAGTAAATCTTTTTTATTTTGACCTTCTCCTTTGCGTCTACCAATTATTAATGAACTACTTATATGCTTATAAACGTATAAATATATTTATTACAAAAAGTGAGGTTTTTCTTTATATCATGATCGTACTTCTTGAAAAGGTGGTAGGTAGGACGCAAGAGGCAAAAGGTTGAGAACTACTGTCTTACGGTATCTTGTGAACAAATTCTTGCAGTTGGGTTCCTTTCCTAAATCTCTACAAACATCCAAAATCATTTTTGTCTACAAGAAAAAAGTTGACAAGAAAAGTATTGAAAATTATTGGCCAATCTCCATTTTACATCAGTTCTCAAAAGTTTTTGAATATACGAGGGTTGATCGGAAAGTAAGAATACGATGTCTGCATTTCAAAAAGGACATGTGATTTACAAATTACTATAATGCACATTACATTAATGAATTATTTTTCTACGTATTTCCCTTCAGTTAAGAAATTTGTTATAACAGAAACCCTGAAAAAATTTTGTGGCTTTGCATCTGTAGATTATAATCAACCACTGAAACACACCAAAACAAGGTTATCACTTTTCCCTGTCATTGAAAGAATTCTAGAAATGTATAAACCATTAGTCTTATTTTCTACCACTTGAAAAAGTACCCATTATTTTAAAATCATTTTTTGAAAATCTATTAAATGAAGCCTATCTAATGTTTTTGCATTCATTTGTTCATATGTTTCATTCAAATATAAAAACATGGAAAGAGAAAAATTAAGTGATTGAAATTATGAATATGTATATTAGGTACAGTTAGGGAGTCATTAATTGACCGAATTAAAAACAATTTTTTCCCAATAAGTGTGATAACTATATTAAATAAAAATGCTAACCTTCTGAATGAATGAACTGCATTTAAGAAAAATTTTATACAAATTTATCAGAATGTATTAGAATATTTACAACTATGGGTTCTGCTCTACTATACTACCAACAGTATATATTTTAGGCGGGGTTAAAATGTGTGGAAAGGGAACCTTGTTGCCGAATCAGTCCACAAACGTGGACCAATTATAGTGCTTCGCAAGTGGGCAGAGACGCTGGATGGATAAGAGACTTTGTAGGAGTGGGGTCAGATACGGGTGCGGCAGGCGAACTTGAGTAAACGAAATTTTGAAAATGTTGAAAACTTTAATATTTAAAGCTACATAAAATGAAATTACGAGTATTTACGTTTGGTAATATTATCGTAGTAACTACGAATATATTACTTCCTCCTTTATCTTTCATAAGTAGATATAAAACATTTTCCACGTTATCGTGTACCTATTTTATATGATTGTCATTTAAACAATATATTCTCTGCATAAATGACAAATAAGAGAAAAGAATGTTATATTTTACATTTTTCAGAATGCGTAGAGAAAAGGAAGCAGGAAGACTATTTGGTACGCGAATGGCAAAGGTCGGAGCAGGTAGTATAATAAACACAAGGAGGGAAGGATGAGGGAAAAGAATGGTGTGGGATTTCTAAGGAACCACATGTATGACCACAACATATGTTCGTTTCACACAGTTATTTGCTTCTGCTTTCAAGCAGCTGTTAAGTATATAACGGTAGAACTGCGTAGAACCATCTCGTAACACTTCTGCCAAAAGAAGATACTGCGATGTTTTCCTTATCCTATCTCGTATTACCGAAAATACGGAAATTTTAGTAATATGCTGTAAAGATGCAGCATTCTAATAGTTTAGGTCAAAATCTTATTGAACTATTAATTTTAAAAAAATGTAGTACAATATGCATCGTGAAAGGGAAGAGGGTGCGGAGTATGAATAAATACACAATATTTAATTTCATCTATTTATTTTTATTATTAACAATCAACTCTATATAATTGCAAATAGTTAATAGATCACATCACGAAGAAGAGCAAAATATTCTTAAAGGTAGCAGTTGGATTACAGAAGAATTACATTTCGAGTATTTTCTTACTTCTATTGTTACTAATATTTTTAATATAACAAATGCATTACACAGATTAAAGCAAACACATAAGTTAATAATTATCATATTATTAGGAAATCATGATTGGATAAAAGAATAAAAATAACACTTCTCATTGAGTAGGTACTTTTACTTATTCCAAAGACAATAAACCATTACATATTATATACACTGTGATTCAGAGTAAGCGTTTGCATGAATATGGGAATATTAAAGAAATTCAAAGTAGTAAAATTACTTAATATATTTAAAACTGCACACAATTTGAACATTTTTACAGGGAAAAACCAGTAAGGCAAAAACCCCATTTGCAGAAAAACGGCCACAAGAAGAGAGACATGAAAAAACTGCGAAACCTACTGAGGTAAACTAAGATATAGAGAGCTGTAAAAGAAGCAATGATTAGAAAACATAACAATAAACACGATTAAATTGTGCACATAAATAGTAAGATCAACACTAGAATAAAATAACCGTTTTTGTCAGCATATTATTATTGCTGAATTTCATAAAAAGAAGAAAGTAATATAACTTCCTGAAAACCAAAACTTTATTATGAACAAACTGGGTTAAAACATTTACTGTCGTCATTACATTAGGATGAAAAGTATTTCAAATCCCAGATCATTCAAAATAAATTATTGGCTTCGCAAAAGTTATGAAATTATCTCTTTTTCAAATATTCTAATATTAAATTTATCCTGAGAAAACATATGACATTAGATTAATCATAGCCACATCAATGTCACTATTGAAATATAATGATTGGTACAGAGACAGAGTGAATTAAAAATAGAGTAGCTACATATAAAATTTAGGTTATTTGTAAATAGATGAAGTAAAAGTAAGAGAATCAATTTTAGGATATAAAATAAACAGAAATGGAATTATATACTAAGCATGAACAGTAAGTAATAAAATAAAGTGGAAATGTATAATTATGAGAAAAGTTAAGACAAAAATACTTTTGAAATAATCACTTATCTTCACCTGCCTTAAAGTTATTTAAATCCATCATTATCATGTACACACAGGCGCTGACACTGACACTATACAAATAGATTGCAATTTAAACTTTAATAAGCTAAGTCCTTATAAAGAAGAAGAAGCACTTACATGCTTTGAGCATGAAATATAAAAACTATAGCACAAAATGGGAAATGCACTGTGGGATAGAGGGAGAAACACATTCACACTTCAGGGATTTCAAGTAGACACTGACCCTATACAAATAAATTACAATTTACACTTTAATAAGGTTAATAGGAAGAACCACATTTGGTAGAAAAGGCACTGAATAAGTAAACCATTATAAATAATATTCAATAGTCAGAAGCACACACATGATTTGAGCATGAAATGGCAAGACTATAGCACTAAAAATGGGAGTAAAATCACTGTGGGATAGATGGATGAACACACACTACAGGGATTTTAAGTAGGCACTGACACATGCAAATAGATTGATGCCCATTTGAAGTGTAGGGATTACAGCAAGCCATGGAAGAATTTAAAACTGCACCTAAGAGATAACTAATGAATGTAACAGAATCATATACTTTTCTTGCAGAAAAGAATGAAATTTTTAAAAAAAATGAAAGGCTTTTCACCATATAAAATTAATTAATATGTCTTAATTAATTGATGAAGGTTTTAATTATATCATTACAGATTATTTTTATTATTAGCATTGCCTTAACTTATGAATTAATACTTATAATCAAACTTAAGTATGAACATTGGTTGGAGTTAACTGGTTCTGCAAAAAAGAGAGGAATAGCATAATGAATTTCAAAACACTCATTTAATAGTGTGGTAATGTAATACTCCAATATACCTATCTTGTGGAAATTAATTAGCATCTGGAAATTTGGGCAAAGGCACCATGGAGCATCTGATCAACTTGGCATAGACTGAAAATTTAACTTATTAATATGAAGTCATGATGAAATTATAACTCATCATTCACTTCACCTACTTACCTATTAAAACATTAAGATATATTTAAATCAGGCGACAAATTGTTGACTGATTGACAGTGTTCAATTGAAGCTGTTCAAAAAAGGAGATACTTGTATGAGTAAATAGCAAAACAATACAGCATATTAGTAATTATCTAATTTTACACTTAATTTTTAAACAAAGAGTAATTATTCCATCAATACCAACCTTTCTTAGTATTTAAACAGAATGAAACAAATAAATAATATCTATAATTTTTAATACTTTTATAGTTACCTTCTACAAAGGTGAAACTCCTAATCCTTCCATTACAACGTTATCTTCGCCAATATTGACATCACTGCTAGTATTCGAATCCGAACTTGAGGTCAATGCTATTATAATTTCTTGAATTCCCTCTTCCAATATTCCTTCTTTAATCCAAGCCTCCTCGATAACTTTCTTTGTGTGTTCTACTACGGTTTTCCTGAGAATACTTCTCGTTGGTTATTCTTCTGACTGTAGCCGTTCCCAAGTTAAGGGCAGCAGCTGATCTTTCTACAACCTTCGAAATAGCAAGTAACGGTCCACCATTACTTTTCTCCCTCACGAAGTAATTTCGTACACTTAAAACTAAATTCCGCGCGGAACTCTGAAGAACACGTCCCGCAGATTTTCGCGCAGACATCTATCACACAATAAACCCAGCCGCTTCAACCAAAACATGCTACGCAGCTAAGGGTCCCTGAGTCCTCTGCGTAGAAACCAAACAGACGGCAACGCCGGATGCCTTTGATTAGTTGACGAAGGGAACGCCCTCATATTTTGCGGCCATGCCAGCGATCATTAAGTTTGGTAAGTAGTATAGACATTCTTCTAACTAGGAAAAACAACAAATTACATTTCAACATTTACAGAAAACCTACACATACATCCACATGAGTTCTCACCATCACATTTCACAAAAACTAGCACCTTTTCATTCCATGATCCATCGATTACTCAACACACCACTATCAAATACAGATTTCTCCAAAGAATTATCCTATATAAAACACAGCCATTCAGAATGGTTTTAAACCAGAACTCATTCATAAAATGTTAAAAAAACATCAACACAGAATGAACCTTAGAAACTGCACAACACTCAACAACAAAGACACCAATACCAAAAAATTTATGAAGCTACCTTACTACCCTTACGCTACCAAAAAACTTCAAAAATTTTCTCCGAAATAGGATTACACACAGTTTTTGTTAATGAAAATAAATTGTCAAATCTCATTAAAAACCCTAAAGACAGAATGCCCCCCCCCCCCCCCAGAAGAAATCAGGCATATACCAAATCAAATGTGAAAAGTGACAAAATTTATATTGGACAAACGAAAAGGAAATTAGAAACACGTTTCAAAGAACACTTAGCCCATTACAGAAACAACAGAATAGACAAGTCCAGTGTAGCATCTCATATCAACATCTGCCATCATCCTATTGGCGCTGTATACTGGTATTAAGATAAAGCGAAATATCTCCGAAATGGATGGTTCTACGAAGATTAGTTTCAAACAAAACATGGAAGAAATATTATTCTCTACAACTTTGGTCCTTACAAAGATTACCAATAACGATGTTTTTAAGGAGATATTTGACGGAAACCGAAAAACCGGTTATTTATAAATAACTCCTATAGAAAATTGTTTCAAATGAAAACTGTAGGAAATTACATTATCTATAACCTATTGCACGCAAGACAATTGAGGTTAACATGCAACAGAAAAAACTTTTTATATAATAATATAATCATAGTTAAATCATAAAATTATTTCTTTTGGATATATTTAAATTGACACATAAGCTAGTCAGTCATTTTGTTTCGAATGGAGTAAGTTAGAAAACTTCAATTTCCAAACTTCCAATCATATTGAGTTGGACTTTTTTTTAATGACTCGAATTAAGATTAACTTATTTCAAAATGCATCCAAACGCATGTTTAACATAATTATATTGCCAAGAAAATGAACAACCATGCCCTGAGCGGGATTCCTTCTTTTGCAGCGTATTAATTCTCAAGCATTTTCTCTCGCTGTCTATACACCTACCGCGTTCTCTCCTTTCATACTTTCTTCTTTCGTACGTGATACTTTTCAATCCTTCTCTTTTTCTTATATTCCTCCAGCAGTTTCTTCTTCCGTTTCAAGAAATGCCACAAAATATCAGTAGCGTAGATTTACTATTACAGTTTTCAGATTTAAAAAAATCCTAAAACAAAATTGACAAAATTTTTCATACAAATTGTGTGCGCATTCCGATGTTCTTTTACTGATTACAGCGCTAATACAGGCAGAAATATGAGACTTACGTTGTATTTGACGGTGTAGTGGTATACGGGTGGAGTAATTCTACGTCCAGGAAGAGTAGGGTCGTGAACGGGTAAGTAACTTTCCGTTCGTAATTCGCAAGAGATTTACGTCGACCTCGTGTTACTGTGATTGATTGTCGGTTTTAAATGCTTTAGTTAGAATTAAGCGAAAATTTAATTGTCGTTGTCGGAACGCCGCATCGGGGTAGCATCGTCGCATTAATATTACCGTTCAATTTTGTCTCAAGGTCATTATTTCTTCTGATCCTTAGTTCATAGCTTTTGTGAAATTATTTCTTAATTAAACGAAATGGTTGATCTCTTCACTGAATTTTATGTCGGCATAATCTTTACATTAATTAGGAGAGACCTTTACATAAGATATATGTGGATCTATGCAATTATTTTCCTTGGTGAAAGTTATCACGTGTATTTTGGGTGAACTGAGTCAAGTTGAGACATGAATATGGTTATTAATTTGTCGAGTGGTTGTGTAAGCGTATAGTTTGAAGGTAAAGGTTCGTTTTCTATCAACTTTGATTTTTAGAAATGATATATGTATACGGTGTTAGCCTATGATCAGATTGGCCAACGGTGGGAGTTTGATATGAGTTTCTAAGGTAATCCATCTCATTTTCGTGTATTTTAATCTCGTTAAAGCGTATGTTTGATAAAATAATAATATTTTAATGCGCAACTGAAAATATATTGATAAGGTTTTCTCCTAATTATTCAGTTTTCAGACAGAATTCTCCGTGTGCAGCTGTATTTGATTTTGGCAACCATTATCGAGAAATTCATTCAAAGCAATGCTGTATTTCGTTTATTGAAATGATATTAATTACGTAATCAATACATACTAGTGTCATGGTTTTGAAATAAGTATTAAGCTTAACTTAGCAACTTAAGGAATATAAGTCTTATATTTTACAAATCTTGGAATTTGAGTTACAATACAATATTTTCGAATATTATCGGAGTGATTTAGCACGAGAGACACTACATAATGTAATCAGGTTATCAGAAATAATATTCAGAATTAAAATACAGTAGGTACATATTTTAAGATTTCATTCTCTTGTTTCAGAGGAATGTTTGCAGAAGACGTCACAGAACAGCTGTCATGTTCCCTTGTGTGATATCAAGAAATACATATTAACGGTGAGTACAATCTTTTAAGTAGTTTGCCAATTGCATTTGTATTGGCTGTTACTTGAAGTTTCCAGTGAGAATTATCGACGTATTTTACTGAATAGATAGGATAAATTTAGTCGTGTAACCACGCATGTGTTTTAATTGCGTCTATATATGTGCAGTACTTATTGTACTAATTTTTCCATCTATTAATGGTGAAAGTGTAGTAACTTAAACTTACATTGGAAAGTGATAAATCTCAATTTATTTTAAGTGAATATTTCATTGAGAGAATAAAATTGATTTTATAATTTCGACTTTGAAAGGTTTGTTAATTATCGTTAACATAAGTGTTATCAATGCTTCAATTTTTGGCATATTTTATGAAATACTTTGTACCTGGGAAATTTTACTTTTCAATCTACTGACATCCATTTCAGCATAAATCAATTAAGTATGCTCTATAAACACGAGATGATTTCATAGAAACAAAATTATTACTTTGTAGTGACAGTGTAACGTGAAATGTTCATTGACTTTTAACTCTTTGGTGAGGTGTAAACTAATGTTGAAATTATGGAGACATTTTGAGGAAAGTAATTAAAATATTTTGCTTGGAAAAGGCTATCTATATGGAAATTGCTAAAGCAATCAATGAAATATTTTGAGGAAAGGGATTTCTTAGTCAAAGTTAGTCGAATTCTTGGAATACATGCAAATTTTTGAGAAGTTTGCTATGTAATGAAAGTTTATCGTGACAATTGGTTTTTATTCTGTTTATTTCCACCGGTGGTTGGCTAATCATCAGTTGATCATGCAAAAATTGTACAGGATTTATTCAGATACTATTTTAGTGCATTTTATTTTATAAATATTTAGTCAATCAAATCAAAATAGCAATTAAACTGTAAGAGATAGAAGGCTGAAATGTGGTTATGCCATTTATTACTATGACGAAGGATTTTATTTTAATGAATAATTGAAAGTATATTGACAAGGTTTCTTCCCAAGTATGTATTCAATTTTCGGGCAAACTCCTGTCTAGACTTATTAAATGTTGGAAACCTTTTACCGAAAAATTCATTCAAATCAATGATTTATTTAGTTGATATTCATTTCCGTAATCAATATATGGTAGTCAGGTGGTTTTGAAATAAGTATTGAGCTTAACCAAGACACTTAAGTAATATAAGTCTTTAATTTCATTACAAATCTTTGAATTTGAGTTACAATAGAAAAGATTCCAATGTTACCTCAGTGATTTAGCACGAGAGACATTACATAATGTAATCTAGAATATTATTCAGCATGAAATTACAGTATATATTTTAAGATTTTATTCTCTTGTTTCATAGGAATGTTTGCAGCAGACATCACAGGACTGAGCTGTTATATTCTCCTGTGTGTGATAACAAGAAATAATAACAGTGAGTATATTCTGTGTGTTTCTTTTAAGTAGTTTGCCTATTGCATTTGACATATTGGTTGTTTTGTGATACTTTTGTTGGCTGTTACCTCAAGAAGTTCCCAGTGAGAATTATCGACCTATTTGAATGAATAGCTAGGAGGAATTTAGTCGTGTAACCATGCATTTGTTTTTTTACTATATGTTCAATACTTATTGTGCTAGTTATTCATCTATTAATGGTGAAAATGTAGTAACTTCAGCGTATATCGGAAAGTGATAAATCTCAACATCTTTTAAGTGGATATTTTGTTGATAGAATAAAATTGATTTTATAATTTAGACCTTCAGAGATTTGCTAATTATCGTTAACATAAGTGTTATCAACGCTTCAATTTTTGGCATATTTTATGAAATACTTTGAGCTGGAGAACTTTTACTTTTCAGTCTACTGACTTCCAATTCAACGTAAATCAATTAAAAATATGAGATAATTTCATAGAAACAAAAATATTAGTTTTGTAGCGACAGTGTAATGTGAAATGTTTATTGGATTTACTCTTTGGTGATGTGTAAACTATTTAATGTTGAAATTATGGAGACATTTTCAGACAGTTGAAAGTGATTAAAATACTTTGGAAAAGGTGTCTGAACGGAAATTGTTGACACAATCAAGGAAATACCGTATTCACCTGAATCTAAGACGACCTTTTTTTCCAAATTTTCAGCTGTAAATATCAAGAGTCGTCTTACATTCGAATACGAAGTATATTTAAGCATTTAATCAATGGTTTTTACAACAAATGGTATATTAGAGTAAACAATTCACAACAGCAAATTCAAGTACGTACATAAAGACGTGAAATAAACAAATAGTAATAACAATAAGAAAAACATGACGGGAATAATAATTATTTAGACTAATAATCATCGTCGACGATCATAACACAGATGACTTACTTTCACCTTGCACGTAATGCCAACCGCAATGGCAAAACAAATGAGAGCGGAAATCATTGGGATTCCCCTTTCAAACGACGCACCGCGATTCACTAAGTGTGACAGTAACTTTGAGTTGTGCATTCTTGATTTAAATGCACAACCCTTAAGTTAAAATGACAAATCATGTTGAAGTACGTGGCACGAGTGCAAAGGGAAAGTTAACAAAGGAATTAGACGGAGCTAAGATACAAATTTTAAGCTGATCGTGATAAATTACGCCGAAAAAACTAATAACTGTGATGCGAGTAGAAAGTTCGGTGTATCTGAGGCAAATGTGCGTCGATGGAAACTCTCAAAACAGGAACTAGAAAAAGCCAAAGCCACAAGTAAGTCGCTCAGTGGTCCAAAATTAGGCCGATTTCATGGCACTGAAGAAAAAGTCAAGTTTGTGCGCACCATGAGGAAGAACGGTATGCCTGTTTCGACTGAAAGTATTATAATTAAAGCTAATGAAATTACTAGAGGACTATATATATCATTGCAAGAATTCAAGGCCAGCAGAAGTTGGTGCGTGAGAATGATGCGACGAAATAATTTTTCTTTACGGCGACGATATAATTTTCCTTTACGGCGACGAACTTCGCTGTGTCAGAAATTGTCAAAGACTATGTTGAAAAACTTCTCGCTTACCAGAAATACGTAATTGGACTTAGAAAAACCAATAATTACCTTTTGAGCCAAATAGGAAATGCCGATGAAACTCCGGTTTTCTTCTACATGCCATCTAATTATACTGTGAACGAAAAAGGTGCGAAGTCCGTCCTAATTAAAACTACAGGCAACGAAAAAATGCGAGTCACGGTAATGTTGGCGGTTTTAGCAGATGGGACTAAATTACCACCATATGTGATTCTAAAGCGGAAAACAATGCCTAAGAAACATTTGCCAAGTGGAATAATAGGTGTCAAGAAAAGGGGTGGATGACTAAAGAACTAATGAGAGATTGGTTACATGTGGTGTGGAATAGACGGCCAGGAGCTTTACTGAAACAAAGAGCAATGCTTTCACTGGATGCATTCAAGGACACTTATCTCCTGAAATTAAAAACATAATGAGTGCGATGAATATTGATCTTATTGTAATACCTGGAGGAATGACATCGCAACTTCAAGTTTTAGATGTTGCTGTCAATAAGTGTTTTAAAAATAATTTAAAGGTTTTGTATTCTGAGTGGTTACAGAGTGGAACTCACACTTTAACACCAAAAGGAAATCTTAAGAAACCTGAAGTTGCAATGCTCTGCCAATGGGCATCGTGGCAACAAATAAATGCAAAAGTAATAGTGAAAGGATTTAAGAAATGCTGCTTATCTAATGCCATGGATGGGAGTGAGGATGATGTTTTGTGGGAGACTGATGATGAAGTTGAGAGTGATAAAGATAGTGAGCATGAGGAAAATAGTGAAGGTTGCATAGACAGTGATGATGACTAACACAATAAAATGATTTTATGCAGCACTTGGATTGAAATGTTTTTTTGTTGTCCTGAAATGAGTGTATTCTTTCAATGTATTTACTTTATTTTTAATGTTATCGTAAAATGAATGCTACCATTTAATTTGTTTGAAAACCTGAATGGTTCTATTTGTGATGTGATCTTATGATTTTAAAATGTTAAAAGACAATGACATTCAAGAAAAGTATAAGAGAAAATAAATATTTCACAAGATTTATAATTTTTGTAGTCATGAAGGTCAATTTGAGCTTTTTTCTCATTTGGAATCATGAAAATGGGGGGTCGTCTTAGATTCAGGGTCGTCTTGGATTCGGGTGAATACGGTATTTTAAGGAAAAAGATTTATTAGTCAAAGTTAGTCGAATTCTTGGAGTACATGCAAATTTTTGGAAAGTTGCTATGCTAATGGAAGTTTATCGTGACAGTTGGTTTTTATTATGCTTATTTCCATTGGTGGTTGGCTAATCATCAGTTGAGCATCAAAAAATTGTAGAAAATTTATTCAAATACTATTTTAGTGCATTTTATTTTATAAATGTTCAATCAATCAAATCAAAACAGAAATTTAACTGTAAGAGATAGAAGGCTGATGTTTGCGGGGTGTATGTCATGTGTTATGCCATTTATTACTATGACAGAGGATTTTATTTTTGGTGGAACTGGTGTGCGACAAGAGGTCCAATGCTTTTTAAAATGTGAAACATATTTCATAGCATTAACATAACGATTTTTATCTTATTAGCCTGTTATTTACAAAGTATTAAAGACAATGAATAAAGAAGTGAGATCAAGTCAGAAGCGATAATGTCAGTTTTTACCTCTTTAAGTGCAGTCTTGTCACAATGCAAGCTTTAGGAAGATTAGAAATATTTTCTTACTATTCTTTGGCTTAAAATTCAATTCTGAATTCATGTTCTTTGATCGTTTTTAAAGGTAAAAACAAACTGTAATTTTATCCAATATGACAATGGTTTTAGGTTGTATTATAGATATAGACATTATAATAAATGCTGTGATTTGTCGATAATTTCCAATTAAGAGTACATGGAATGATTTTTATAAAGTTAATTGATCAATTTAGTTGATTTTATAGCATAAATTAAAATGAATATTGCTGTTACTACTTGAAATTATTAACAGATAATATTTAATACTTGTCAGTAGTTAAACCTCTGTATTAATTTCCATATTTCCTACCTGTTATCACTAGTCTATTTATCATTTTCTGGAGTACTTGATCGTCCTCGTATTTCACTGTTCTTATAATCCTTCCTCTGATTTAGAAATCTCCCATGCCTTCTAACGGTTCCTGCATTAGCCTCTCTCCATATATATTGAATAGAATCGGCGATAGACAGCAGCCCTGTCTTACTTCTCTACCGATATGTACTCCGCTGGTATCCGCATTCTCCAACCTGACTTTTACCAGTTGATTTACGTATAGATTCCCGATCAGCCTCCTGTCTTTCCAGTCTACACCTATATCCTTTAATATCCTCATCAGCAGTACCCAATTTACTCTTATCAAAGGCCTTCTGCCAGTCGAGGAAACATCACAGCAATCTTGACTGTATTCTATTGTCCTTTCTGATATGATTCTCACTACACCGATAGCATCTCTGGTTCCTCGTCCTTTCCTGAAGCCGAATTGATCTTCCCCTAGCATTTCTTCGGCATTTTTCTCTAGTCTTTTATTAAGAATCCTCGTGATGATCTTCGAAGTGTGTGACAGTAGGGATATCGTTCTGTAGTCCTTACACTGCATTGCCTTTGGCTTCTTCTTTAGAGGGATCATTGTCACATCTAAGAAATCCTGAGGCCTCTTTCCCGAGTTGTAAAGCTTGTTAATTAGTTTCGTAATCACTTTTAGTCCTTCCGATCCCATGACTTTAAGTACCTCTGCCTGTATTCCATCGCTGCCTGTAGCTTTCCCTTTATCCAGTTCCAGAATTGCCTTTTGTACTTCGCTTTCCATATTTCTTGTTCCCAAGTTTGTCTTCTTCAATGTTATCCTCTTCTTCCGTTCTATTTGTGCTGATCCTGCCTGCTTGCTGTATAGTTCCTTAATGTATACTTCTCATACCTGTGCTACATCCTTTGGTTCTGCGACTATTTTTCCATCTGCGTTCATAATTGCTTTACCACAAATCCCATTAGACTTCTAATCTTCTAACTCCAGTGCCTTAGCATACATCATATCATACCGTCCTAACTTCTCAGTTGTATTTCCTCACATTTTCCTTTTATTCAAATTTCCCTAGCTTTATCTGTTACCCTTCTCGACTCATTGTTTGTGCATCTATAGTTGGCTCTACCTTCTTCACTGTTAACATTTTTTTCCATTTTTTTCTCTCATCCATTATCTCCAGCATTTCCTTAGTGATCCATGGGTTTCTGATTTTCTTCTCTTGTTTCCCAATCTCTTTATTCAAGGTGTCTTTGATGCTGGCTTTAATTTCTTCCCATTCTGTATTCACGGTCTCTGGTTTGTTTTCCAAATTTCTAAGGCGACCTTCCGACTTCATGCTGAAAGCATTCTGCCTTTCTTTCAGTTTTTTTAGGTCCCAAGTCTGTCTTTCTCTTCTCGTTTTCCTTATTTGTTTCAGCTTTGTGGTTACATCGAGTATTAGAAGGATGTGATCTGAATCAATGTTTGCTCCTGGTAATGTCTTAGTATTTTTTATGCTGTTCCTGAATCTTTGTTTTACTAGGATGTAATCTATTTGGCATCTCATTTTATCTCCTGGGCTTTTCCAACTGTGTTGTTCCAATCTCCCATTATTGTGCAGTTCTACTTCATAAATGTCATTCTTTTGCTCATACATCTCCCTGATTTATTCTTCTTCAATAGCGGTTGTTGGCATATATACCTGGATTATCAACATGTTAACTGGGACAACTTTTAGCTTTATTGCCATCAACCTATCGTTCGTTGCTGTTATTTTTGTCACGCTATTCATCATATCTTTTAAGTACCAGAGCTACTCCCCTTGCCTCACTATTTCCTCCGGTGTAAACTACCGTGAATTCTTCCGAGCGGATCTGCCCTTTTCCTTCCCATCTGACTTCGCTCAGCCCTATGACGTCAATCCTATTTCATTTTTCAGGTTCTCTAGCTTTTCTGCCTTCCTCGTGGTTTTTAAATTCCAAGTATCTTTGCATAAGTTACCTTCGACAGTTGCTTTCCTCAAGGCAGTCCATGCCCGGAGATCTGATTGGGGGACTATTTTACCTCCGGAATATTATATAATATAATCATTATTAGGGAAATGTAATGTGGTAGTTTCCCTCTTGCTTTCCACATCGCAGTACTGTAGCCGATCAAATCATGCCTACTGTTCTATTGAATATATACCCAACCAACATCATTTGTTTTCATCTCTATACCGTACCGACAGTACTGCTGCCTACTGCCAGACACCAATGATAGTTTTTTATTGTTAATTAAGTAATTAATTTTTTTGTGAAAAAAACCTCCATTTGCGGGGATCGCACCCCGCAGCTTTGTAATGGGAAGCTGACACGCTAAGCACTACACCTTATGGAAGGTTAAAATTTTAAAACTAATTGTCAAACGAATCTTTCTCATAATAATTTGAATAAACTTGTAAAGAATTTAAAATTTTAAGATTCTAAATAGACCCTGATAAGTGAATGTGCTCTTTCATGTTGTTTAAGCAAATTAATCTTTTATATTTAGATTTTTTAGTTAATATTTCTTTATTGAATTCACCACAACCATTTTTCCTCTTCATTGTAGGCATTCACAGTTGATGCTGAGTGAAAATGCGATGGTTTGAGGCGTCGAGGAACCATGAATCGAAGAGTACTGCTTTGCTGAGACGACAATTGATACACCTGGGTGCGAGAGTATAGAGGAATCTGAGCTGGAGGCTATACATATGGGACGAGAGAAGGTTTTTATACCTATATGTTGCTATATTCTGGTTTGTTCAATATGTCAGGCGATAAATATCTTGTATAATATGTAGCTGCATCTTACGGAGGATGTAGGAGAGATTGTAAATTATAAGTCCCTTTCAGATGAGCTAAACGCTTCAAATTTGGCATTATTATAGCTTTATGCTCACAACCAATGAAAATAAATACAATACAATAAGAATTCCAATTTTTAGGAGGTTTTTCTCCTGTCATTCAGAATGAGCAGAAATTTACGATAGGATTAAACGATTCCCCAAGAATTTGATTTCTTTTAAAAATATTGTTTAATCAACTTACACTAAAAGTAAGTAAATGGAAAATATAGTGCTACGTCTGAAAAAAAAGTTTTATCTGATATCGTCCGTAAGAGTATTTTATTTCTGAGAATGTAGGGCATCAATTTTCTGTTTGAACTTAAAAACTTTCTGATAACTCAACTTTTTTATAAAATGCATTTAATTTTTTATTATAAATTTACAAGAATATAAGGTGTTGGTTTTCAGTTTGAACTCTGAAAACTTTCTTTAATTTGATTTTATAAAGAATATTCCATTTTGTTTGTAAAGGTTTATTAGCGTACTTCTATAAATTTTAAATTTTTGTTAAATTCACTTCCGTTAATAAGAATCAAATGTAGTAACAAGTTATTTACGAATTTCCGAAGATGTTGAATTTAAAAACTTTAGAAGACTTATAAAATGCCAAGTTTTCGTATTGACTTCTGAGACAGCACTGTATTTGCTCATGTTTGCAGACTTGTCATGTGAATATCGTTCCGCAAATTGGATGTTGGAAAGTAATTAATTAAATTTAATCTTAAAATAGGAGCAGCCATTAAAAAAGATTATTTGTATCGGGATTTTTGGTGTTCTACATTTAATATTTTACCAAGAGGGTTTGTCGTGGTTAAATAATTCCAGATTTAATTTAATAATTTAAAGAAATTTGGAGATGTAGGATCTGCTTGAATTAATTCAGAAAATATTCTTTGGGGTTTTTATTGTTGTTTATTCAAGGCAGAAAAAATTCTGAGGCAATACAAATTCAGTTCATTATTCAAGTTATCAAAATCAGATAAAGAGATAAAATGCAAATGAAATTTCAGTTAGTTTTGAGAGTTTTGATTGAAAATCCAGACTATGTAAAGTATTTTCATTGTGAAAAGTTTATATTCTCCAATTATTAAGCCATGCATCGGAAATGGTAGTTTAATTGTTCTTGATTCTAGACGATATTTAGAAAAAGATTTAACTTTGTGGAGAGTTAAATTTCTTAATTAAGAAAAATTGTGCAGGTTATTTTATTCTTAATTAAAGTCAATGTCCAGAAAAAAGTTCTTTTAATAATTCCATCAATATCCAATTTGCTAGATGTTATTTATTTGTAAATACGTTTCCAAAGTGTTGTGTTATTTATATATTATTCAGAACAATTGCAAATTCTTTTGTCTAAATGTACATAAGCTATTGCTTTTCCATTCTGTATAATTATTGCCATTTTTTTAAATCTGAACAAACCAGAATTAGCAGCGCTTTTGGGTATATATTTATCGTCTCTCATTTCATATTTTTTTCTAAGCCATGCTATTTTTCCTCTCTACTTTCTCACCAATAGAAATGATTAAAGAAATATTATCCTTGCCAAAGTACTTTGTAAAAATGTCCAACTTTTATTCTAGTGCTTGTTATATTTAAAAAATTTTCTGCAGTTCATGAATATTTTTAAATGGCAATTTTGATTTGTGCTAATATTCAGATCTTTTTAAGTCCAGAAATTTTTTAAGTCAGATATTATTCTAAGTCCAAAATGTAAACAAATTAATTTTTTTCAAGTTCTAATTTCAGAAATCTTTCAAGTCTAGCGTTAAAAATTATTGTCCAGATTGTAAACAAATTACTTTACAAATTGGACAATAGTTTTTAACTCTTAGACTTGAAAGATTTCTGGAATTGGGACTTTTTCAAAAGTTTTTCTAAGTACAAATTGTAAACAAATCAATTTTTTTTCTCAAGTCAAATATTCTTTTAAGTCCAGTATAATTTTTATTTTCAGGTGCAGGATAAAATAAGTAGACAAAATGTATTATTTCAGATTGTAAAATTTTTATTGAACTTGTATGTATACACACTGTACATTTTAATTGCAATAAAGACATTTTATTATGATCAAAACCTGTTGACTCCTTTTAGATAGGAATAATTTCTTTTTCTCGGAGCCTCTTTTAGGTATCGTTGGACTTAAGGGGTTTTTTTTAGGTATATTTTTGCTAAATTTAGCACATTTTTAACCTAAAAATGACATTTTTGACCAATTCAGCCAAATTTTGCTGATTATTGAACAAATTATTCAACATTATGACAATTTATCTGCATTTCAACTATTCAACAACTGACATATTACATATAACACAATATTTTCAACTGTTGTTCAACAGCTGACATAAATACATATATAACATGAAAAAATAAACCATCAAACACATTTTGCAGCTGAAATAAATTATTGAACAAGCACTTGAAGAAGTTACTTGCCTCTGATAAAAATAACCGACTGAGCTGTGGAAAAATTAATACAAGCATTTAGACTACAGAACAGCCGTCATCAGTGTCGAAATGCCACTGACGACAACTGCTCTGAAGTCGAAATGCATGTATTAATTTTTTCACTACTCTGTCGCAGCTATTTTTATCTGAGGCAAGCAATCTTTCAAAGTACTTGTTCTGGAAACACTTAAAAAAGAAACATTTCACATTATCAATGACCTTAATTACAATTAACAATGTCTCTTATTGGTCAAGAAATACGTAAAATTGAATGCACGCAACTGATTCCAAATGGGAGCAATGTTTGCATAAATGACAAAAAAATAATGAATCTCGCAAAGCAATGCTTAATTGGAATTACTTAAATGCCAGGATAACATTTTTATGAACTTTTCCAAGTCAGAAATAAACTTCAAAAATGCAATATTAAAATTTCATGTCATACCTATTTCAAATGTTAATAAAATTAAACCTTTATATTTGCCAAATTAATTATTGTATAAATGCACAAATTATATTACCTCAATTAGACGTATTACTGTTTTTTGAAAAAGATTAATAGCATAATATAAACAAAGATTTACTTCTGATAGCAATTTAATTTTTATAACAGCAAAGATTGAACTAAATACATTTTGTCTTTAAAAATTATCTTGCATTTAAAAATATAACTGATTAATCAAGGTGAGATTATATTTACAACATCAAAAACATATTTGTTCTAATGTAAAGCTCAGATTCAAAGCTATTATGCAAAATATAACTGATTTAATCAAAGCAAACACCCTATTTATGAAAAAATATAGCATATTCTCAAAGTTTGTCTTATATTTCCAGGTAATGTACAGTAAGTGCGTAAAATTTAACGACTTGAGGTTAATTTACTTTAAATTTAAGTAGTAATTGCATTGCGTGACTCAACTCACTATCGTTAACAAATCACAGTGCTCCTTATCGATAGCTTAACACTTTCATGGCCAATTTGTCAAATTTAAAAGGAAAATCAGCAAATCAAATCATTAAAAATTTATCAATAATTATATTTTTTAACATTATAAATGTGCAAATTGTAAGTAGCAATACATTATCATTACAAAACATTTATTTAAAAACTTATATTTGAAGAATTTTCAGATTGTAATTTATGAAAGTATTGAGTGCACGAAAAACTAAAGTATTTCATTAAATATTTGTATACAATTGAGTTATTTATGTTAATAAATTTAAAGAATTCCTTTTCAGTAACGCTTATGTTAGAATAAGTCAAAATCTCATATGGAGTTTACCGAAATTATCGTTACGATAACTTAATGAAGATATTTTAAACAACAGCCATGAAATTGTTAAGTAATCTAAAATATAACTCAACCAACAAGAGACAACGTTAATATTTACATAGAGACCAACCTGAGAATCAAAAGAATAACTACAAAATTGAGAAACAAAATAAATATCCTATAATTATTATACCAAATAGAACTGAATGAGCTTCCCACAATCTATATATATTTGCAAAAGTTTGTTTGCGTGTCTCATTATGCATGCCATAAACTATAAGACACGAATAACTAAAATTTGGTACAATTATTATTAACATCTTAACTTGATGAATGTATAAAAGGTTTGGTCAATTGGTTAATTATAGTCAGTGCTATAATAATAATAATATAGGGGAATATAACATTTTACAATTCCACTAGAGATGCCTGCATTTCAAATTTGAAATGTTGACAGAATTTTTTACAATAAACAAAGAAGCTTCAAAGTTTATTGTATATTAGGATTAGCTATGATGCTGGTCAACACAGACATCCATGACATTTGACGGTGCGATGAGACACTATTACAACGCCAACCTTCATAACAGCCTACTTAGTTAGACAACAAACCCATACAGCGGCCGGGTTACGCAATCTTACTTTCGATACTACACAATTTATACAAGTGAAAACATTTACCACTTACTTTATTTGCTCACATTACACTGTGTTGGATGTGGTTTGGTTAATACAACACGACAAACAACAGATGAACAAACAAAAACAATTAATGCAACGAAAAACAAAAACAGTAGAAAAGAGAATTAAAATCACACAGGAATTCAATGCTCTGACTCTTAGAACGATTCTCTAAGCAAAGAGTTTTGTTAAAATAAATTTATGTCAAGTGAATAATACTTTGTTACAATAAGTGGGCAATACCTTTGTTAACACGTTACAAATTGTACTCGACAATGCCTTATCCCCCTCCCTCCCTCTGCTGTTCCCCCCCCCTTATCCCTCGCTAGGCAATAATATGAATCTCGAGTCTCAACAATGATATTCGTTGTCCAGGAAACTTATCGATAAAAGTCAAAATCTGTCACATATTCGTTAAATGTGAGTAATTTCAAAACATGTGGTGCATTACTTTCTGGGAAACCCTCGTACAATGTTGTGTGAGACAGACGCTCCTTTCTAGGAACCTGGTATTATCTGAATTTTTAAAGAATGTTTATTTTGAACTCCTGAGCATCCCGCATATAACTGTCCATGCGTAAAGCAAAGCTACCGTATGGTAACTGACTTAAGAAGTCACCTCTCTACTCTGCGTGCAAGGGGATTTCCCTTCTAGGAAGCGCACTCACCTTCAATGCCCCTCTATTCTAATGGAATTCGTTCCCCTCCACTCTACATATTACCTCCGATCACTGAGGCGTAAGGTAACTTCTAGTAATTTTCAATTGCTACATTAGGCGGAACTACCTGTACTCTACATGCACGTTCTCTACCGGAAGCTTAGAGAACGAACTCCACCTGGCAAAAAGCGTCACCTCACAAAATGAATCGACTGCGTTGATTGTCAATTTTAATTACGAATCCTCAAAATATTTTCCAACTCTTTCATTTATATCAATTAAAATATGAAAAAATTTCCCAAATAAAACTTAATTCAAGCATAGATATAATTTTTTGTTCATAATTATTGCCATAATTTGAAGTCACGATGATTTAAAACATAACCTGAGCAACGCTGGGTAAATTTGCTAGTTATTTATAAGCAAAGAACTTTGCAATACCATTTTAATTTAATTTATTCACCAGAGAACTATATAAAGATGTTTGTGTAGCATTGTAAAATAAATTCCAATAATTACTCCAAGATTTGATGCACAAAAACGATTACAGTGTAATTTTCCTAATAAACGTTTAATGTGACTAAATCTTAGAAGGATATTTTGTAGTTTAATTTACATTCTTCATTAGAAATAATTTTATGAACTCTGTATTTATCTCAGAATCACTACAAATATGCTGTCAACAATTTGTTGTTAACATACATTAAAGTTATGGTCATTAAATGTTGTGCTTACGCAAACTGTATAATTATAAAATATCAGTTGATTACTTCGTTTAAAAATTAGTACAAGAGTTTAAAATAACACTAATATTTATAATGAGATTTTAAGATATAAACAAGTTAGGAAAGTGTACAACGTAACACAAATGGGTGCGTTTTGTGCATTGGAGTATTTGAAATAAATTATTTACGTGTTTGGAAGGGAAATAGCATTATAAAGTTCTTTTCTTCATCATAAATAATCCATTTTCTTCCCATTTAAAAATATTACATGCATATGTAAGGAAATTAAACATATTTCCGTGAGATTGTTTACGTTAGCAACAATGAAGAAGTAACCATGCTAGAAAATTTCAAAGTTCAACTCAAATTACGACTCTTGTTCGATTTTCTCGCAAACGGCGACTCCTACGATAAAAATGTAGAGGAAAAGAAATACCCTGCTTTATTAGTTGCACAAGTTTTACTTGATAAATATTTTGATATGACCGATACTTTACGAGATATGAGGGAAAGTTCATATTTTATCACCAGTAAAGTGGTACCCCTGATTGGCTTACGTGACTCATTTATGTGATTTTCTTATTATCTTTGACCGTAAGTCCTTAATATCAAATTTCATGAAAATCTGCTTGGTAGAAGCAGATAACGAACATGCGGACAGACCAGATGGAGACTAATACTAATAGGCGCTTATGCTGGAAGCGAAACGCACCTGACAAATAACCTTGCATGTAATTACATTTACAGATACACATACATTACTAAAAATTGTCTTTAATGACAAGAATGATATGTTACTTATTTGGTCAATATACAAGTAGAAGGTACTTGCATTCTGTAAGCGTTTCAAGTCATTATTTATGGCTTTTGCAAAGTAAAAATTATAAACTAGTTAAATAAATAAAACAACTTCAAGTACTCATTAGAATAAACTTCATTAGACCACTGATTCGCAATGAAAAGACAAAACTGATAATGGTTTGATTCCGATGCAAATGAATTGGAATATTTCGAGGCGGTGCTTACTGTAAAAGAGAGACTGACTGATATTATTCACTTCTTTCGGTAAATTGTGATGAGATTAGCCATGAGGAAGTGTATCATCCGAAACAAAAGTACCACGAAGCCAATGAAAAGGAAGAAATCCACAGTACATTGAACCCTCTGCATACTGGACCTTGATGGAACGTACTGAGGATATAACGGACAGAATGTCCGGCGATGCAAAACAGTTAAATGACGCCACTACTACATTGTGTCTCATGCGGACCTATCACATGTGCGTTATTTGGAAGGCCTAATGAATACATCGCAACATTATAACTAACGTATATCACGGCGTATAAGTCGACCTTTGAAGCTTAAAAAAATTTTCCTAAAACTTAAAGTCGACTTATACGACAAATATAAAATTGTGAACCTTAAATTACAGATGAATAACATCGATATTTACCAACAAGGGGAGGCCATAACATTAATATTGAAATTCGTAATACCCTTTTAGGAGGTGAAACTAGAACTAAAACATCACCTATATCTCTCTGCGTTTTTGCCAATGGGCCCTTGTTTAAAAGATCTTAACAATTTAAATTCAGGTGTAAGCACGGATGCAACATATACCATTAACCTTAAGGTTACAAACAGAAGCAGCGATAGCTGAATGGGTAGAATGAATGTCTAGTATCGGATGGGCTGGGGTTCGCTCCCAGCAGCCAGCATTTTTTTATTTCAGAAGTGGTCTGTACATATATTTTAACTAGTAAAATTGTATTATTATTATGTCTTTTTTGTATTTTTGTTTTTTTCCTCAATTTTTTGTGATTATTTTTTTTGTCTTTTTCACGTACCTTTTTGTACTTAATTTATTTGCACCTTCCACATATAATTATGATATTATAATTATAAATAAATAATAAAATTTAGAATGTTATAATCATTACTTGATTGTTTATTAAAATATCAATTCTTTAATACGACATTTATGAAATGTTTATTACGGACAATTACCTTGTTTTTTTAATTGTATCATCCAAAGTATTGTAATGCTGTAGAAGTAAGTGAGATAGAAGAGGTACACTTCGATCGGAATTAACCATACTAATTGCAAGTTATAATTATATGTGGAATATGCAAATAAATCAAGTACAAAAAAGTACATGAAAGAAGACAAAAAAAAATAATCAAAAAATATGCGGAAAAAACATTTCCTTTTTTGAAAAGGGGAATAATGTAATTATCAGAACCATCCTCACGCCTGCCAACATGCGATACTTTATTGAATTTCACCACCGTAGATATTGATTGCGATAACTAGGTGCAGTTAATTTTGATAGCATCATTAACAGCCGACATCAATCAAATCATAGGAACCATTATTTAGTTGGTCAAGCTCTCTGAGAATAGCAGTTTCTTACTGGTTGAAATTAAAACACCTGTCAAATGGAAGGCTCAAGAAGAATAGCACAGACTCGAAAAAATATTCCTATATTTTTTTATTACTATGTTTATTTCTGTATCTTGTTAAAACTTGGATCGTACAGGACCTTGATTTTGCCTGGCAACGATTTCATGAGAAGTATTTTTAAGTGAAACAAAGGGGGTCGACTTATACTGCGAACATATACCTAATCTAGTATTTTCAAGTTGAAAATTCAAGGTCGACTTATACATCGCAATATATGGATATATATATACATATTATAATGTATATAATTACTGTATATACTCGTGTATGATGCATCCCAGTGTATAACTGCCGTGTATAATGCGCACTCGTACTTTATTCCAAAAAATCCCGACTTTTTCTGATACCACGTGTATGACACACATCCTTGATTTTTGGGAGGTATATGAATTTTAAAATGTTTGGACTTGTCCATAAGTGTATTACGTTCAATAAGCTCCATATTATGTCTAAGAGAGACATCGTCAATAATTAAAGCGACTGAGTTGAGATGGCAGCAACCTCACATGGTAAGTTGGGCAAAGTGATGCCGTGTAGAAAACTGCAGTGCCACTGTTGCCAATCCTTTTAAATCAGACAAAAAGGGATCTATAAATTAGTTTTGATTTAAAGTGGACGTTGGTTCCCTCTTTCCTATCTCATTCTAAAACTGTTTAAGAGAAGGAATAACGTAAAAATTTAACAAACAAATCTGGAAACAGGAAACGCGACAGGTATGATTAAGTTCACACACGAGATTCTATGGGTTTTAAATTACTTACGTTGTCAATCGTAGACACTAGAATCATTTACTAAATAAAATTATTTCAATTTGCTTATTCTATGTTTTTTTTGTTTTTGATGTGTGTTTTGCGGGAAGACTATCTTGTGATTTTGCAAAAATTACAGCAATCAGCTGATGAGCTAGTGAAATGCGGAATAATTAGAGAGGATGGAATTATAAATGTATAGAAGTAATTAGGTGTTCTATACATATAATTATGTATGTATAACCTGGAGTATCAATAATTATTGTGCTTTTCCCATTAATTAACCCAAAAAGCGTGAATCTGGTGCGAGGTAGGTTCCCATTTTAAGTGCAGAGAAGTGTTACCTGTGTATAACGTGCACCCTACTTTATGACATGAAAATTTGGTCTTCAAACAGCGCGTTATACACGAGTATATATGGTAGATACAATGTATAATTTATTGGTGTAGCAAATCCGCAAAAATTAATTGTTCCTCCGTTTGACCTTTGTGACTGGTTGAAATTGACTGACTTGCATTACTTGTGGGGTTTGTTTGTCTTAAAACATTCTTTGTATTCATTGTTACTTTCTGCCAATTTCCACCAGGGTCCGGAAAAATCTAAAATCTCGAAAAAGTATCCCAAGTTCCATTCCTAAGAATAATTCCGTTTCAAATAAGAACGCAAGGGAAAATCAATTTTTCTTATGGTCACTATAATTTATTTCATTCTTAATTATGTTCTTATAAAAGTATGCTCCCGCTAGCACAGTGCAAGCACCTTTTACTAGTAAAATATAAAAATTAATACGATTCCTATTTTCCTAAATTAATTAGAAAACTCTGTGCTATTATTTCATGCGCTCTTAACAATTTGTATAAATATATAGCAGAGTAAAACACTGTCTTTCATAACATGCGCATTTTAACAATTTAAGGCAACACATACGTTTCCTTCGGATGTTTCGGATATAACAGACAGGCCTTCCCCTCCTTTTAGTCCAATATATCGAGGCTTCACTGTACGTATGTAAAGAATGCGATGTCGGACTGTGTACAATACCACGTTTTGGAATATACCATACACGAAAACGTATCAAGTATATAATCGCAAGCTCTGGAATAATAAAAATTAAAATAGTTATAACGAATCCAACGTATATTTTCAATCCTTTCAAACTTTTACAAACCTATGCCAACAGGTGCTTATAATGGAATCTTAACTTAGTACTTAAAAAGAGTTAAAAATGAAACAATCTTTTGTTATTCTAAAAGCTCCCAATTGCAAGCGCTATCTGAGTTTATATAAACATTTGAAATACAGTTGGACCTCTATAAACATCACCATTGATAAACGTTGTTTTGATCAACCCTCATTTGTCGCCAAATGGTACAAAAAAATTAAAAAGTTCCGATGCCAGTTTTGAATGAAGCAGACAAATGAATGATGATTGCACTGTGACCGAGAGAGAAAGATTCCTGGCATTGCCTCCAATTCAATTAGTGCCAATTAAACCTTCAAATAAGTGAAAGAATAGTGTTATTCGCTTCACACTTTAAGCATCGAAATTAATGCTGTAGCAATGTCAAACTTTATAGATAGCAACACAAATATTTACGGATAATTATCCAGTTAATAACTGTGTATGGGAAGCATTTCTAGCAATTTAATCAAAGCAATTGATCTTATTTAAAATCATTCGGATGCTGGAATCTTACTTTTTCAGTAAGTAAAACTATTAAACATCTATAATGCTTATTAAGGCAAATTGTCTCATGCGTAAATTTAAAATCAGATGAGAATAGGGACGTACATTATTTTTTAACAAATTGAAAGTTATATGGTTATGTCACCTTCGTAGATAATCTAAATGACAAAGAATGTTAGGCGACGGGCTACGTTTATTCAGGAGCAGCATGAAAACATTTCTTTTAGATTGATAACCTAGAACTCGCCGAAACTTATCTTCTCTTCATTGTTAATCTAAATAAACGGTTGCATTGATTGATATATGAAAAAAAGGACGTATACTTCAATAAAACGAAACAAAGAAAATTAAAAACATAAAAGTTTGCAATCAATTACTGTGTAGCATTAATTTCCTCTCTAATTTGACTTTTAAAATACAGATTTCTTACTGACTTTGCATAATTAATTGTCAATATGCACACACAGCCTCGCCCTCAGCGAGATTTCTACCCGCTAACCTTACCTATACTGGGGAAATGCATTATCAGAGTTAAATGCGAATTATTGAGTTAAACGTGAAATATTGAGATCAACTTATTCTACACAATTCTTAATTTTTTATAAATTAATTGAAAAAACAGTGAAAACACTGTGTGGGTACAGCTAGTACTCCGTTAATTCATCAAATAGAACTTATAATTTTGTTTGTTTAGTTTACATAACAACGCTTTTACTCATTATTACCTCTGACGGTAAAGCACTATCAATTGCAATTTCCCAGGTTGTTGTTACTATCAGCATTTTAATTACTACAAATATAACTTTTAATTAAAGTTTAAGGCAATAATGGCCCATTAATTCATCAAATGGAAGAAAGAAGAAGATAACGAGGCCTTTGAATCTGTGTAATTTTTACTTATGTACCAATGACGTGAATCTAAATTGATTCTTTCGAAAATTTTAATGTAAATCTGATTCAAACGTACTTTATTGTGTCATTTTATGTTACTTGTCGCCACCTGGCACATCCAGCCACCATGTGACTACATGAATAAATAAATAAATATTATAGAGACAGAAGAAGATAAAGAAGAACGACATAGAAGAGAAAGAGTGAGAAGATAAAATACGGACAGATAAGCAAAGGCAAACAGCGAGAGAGACCATAAACGAAATCAGGTAACAAAGAAGAAACGAACAAACTGAAGAAGGGAGTAATATAAGAAGCCAAAACAGAATCGATGCAGCCAACGGCGGAAGACGAAGAAACGACACAAATTTAAACTCAGCAATAGGAAACGGATTAGCTACTCGACGAGATGATTCACATTTAGGAAAAATTAATAAAGAATGTCAATATCGTAGAGCTTTGTTTTTTAATAACTGAGAAAAGCATAACAGATGCTGGTACGAGAAGAGCACTTCCGCAGCTTCCAGATATATTAAAACTGCCGTAGAGAGAAAATACCCCTATGTGTAAAAATACGTAAGACTAATGTAGTTTCTGCACATGCCAGGACATGAAATATATATTTAAAGCGGGAAGCTCATTAGTTCTAATTTGAAATGCAACATCAATCACACTCACCCATCTTCTTTCTTGACATCGCAAAGCAGAGCTGACCTGTGGAAGATCTACCATGCTGGCTGCGTTTTCAGACTTCATTCTTCGGAGGCTCGCATCTGAAACAACGACAGAACCAACTCAGAAATCTCGCACCCAAAGGATAAAAATTCTACAAAACCTTAACAATAACTTTTGATTTGAAGTTTATAAAGTAATGGAAACCGGCTAATAATGTATTATTCATACGTTTTAAAAACACAGATTCTCATTTTATGAGGTAAACTATAATTTTTACGTTCAAAACACAATATATATTGATAACAAACCCTTAATTAATCCTACGTTAAGAGTGTAACGCCATATCTTGGCTATATTTGCCCATAAACAAATCCGTCCTTGCAAAATATTTTACCAACTCTTCACAGAAAATGATACTTTAAAACGATAAAATCACTCATTAAACATGTTATGCAGTAACAAAATGTTATACATAAGGACTAATTTATAAAAATAATTACTCCATTATACATAAATATGATAAATATAACATTTCCTATATACATATATATACGGTAAAGATATTTCAACTATAAATCAAAGATGAACAGAGAAGTTATTTAAGATTTCCTTACCTTTGTAGATATAAATCCTCGAGGAGACTGACCAGGACAGCTGTATCACACAATAATAACAGTACATTTATTTTCCAGAAGATCAAAGTTACATGGCAAATCAATAAGACAAACTCAATCACAAAAGAAAATACAAAGTAAAACAATATAACAGCACGAGTGGACTAACGAAAAACAATAATACATCAAAACATCACCATAAATTACAATTAAGTGGCAAAGCAGGGCATACTGAATAATTACATATACAAATTCACATATCATTGTATTATAAAATAAGAAATAGTACTATTAAGAGAAGTTAATTAATGTCCAGTAAGCAATGTGAAGATTACACACATTGAAACTATAAAAAACTTTAGATAATACTTCACTTCGCTTAAAGTGTCTTAAAACGTACACAAATCAAACTAAAAGTACATAATTAAAAACTGCTGTCAAAATGCGTCACATGCACCACTGTTTTCGAAGAATAAACGGCCAAAATTTTGTCAAGATCAAAACTATCGACATTAAATTTCGAATACAATAAAAAGGATTAGTTTTTTACTTGTAAAAAGTTCTGGTGTAAACACATAAAATAACCAAAAGTATTAAAACTCTGCTGTCAAAATGATTATCACGTGGACCAGTTTTCGAAGAACACACGGCCAAACACATATCACGATCATAACTATCAACATTAAATTTCGAATACAATAAAAAGGTCTAGTTTTTTCCTTCTAAAAAGGTCTGATGGAAACAAAATAAATTTCGAACTGTATTACGCACATAACAGACAACCCCGTCAGCCATTTTAAGATTTCTACGAAGTAACCAGAAGTAACGCGCAGGCGCGCAGGCTAACCAACATTTCCCCTTATAAACCTGGATATTTACAATTTCGACAAAAAAACCACAAAAAATAAACAATTCCTTTTTATATCTTGATTTCTCATTTTAGTAGGAACACAATTATAACTTATTGTAGCATCGATAAAATTTGCTTAAATGTTATAAATTACTTGCAGTAAATCAAATTTATTGGCATTAAACTTTTGCTTTGCAAACCTAAATTTGGATTCGTCATGGAGAGGGGTAAAAATAAGGCATTAAAATATATTTTCAGATTGCTTAATAACCGACAATGTAATTAATTAATTAATAACGAATTTTTGGTCCAAATACGTATGCGTTTTTTTGTAACATTTATTTTTCTGTAGGACGTCTTCATAAACAATTACATGGGTAGTTTCGGCGGCATTTACAAATTATGCGGAAACAATTATTAGTTATTAAAAACTATTCACGAGTGTAATTATAAGAATAGCAATTATACTCCTGAAAATACTTTCAGGTTTTTATCTTATCCATGTACTTTGGAAACCTGTGGTATATTCAATTGATACCGATAAAATATTCGTATAAATTTGAAATGTAGGTACCTACCGTAGGAACCTACTGATTTACAAACACAGATGTCCGGAACAGGTAGAAAAATACACTTGTAATTGTCCTAACTAAGATACTCTATTTAGTAAGTGAATTAGCCTTCATAAGAACTTAAGAACCATAAAAAACTCGGGTGATTCCTTCTTCACGGTAAACTTCCACCTCATTTCCTATTTGAAATCCAAAAACTCACGTAATATATTTTCAAAAAAGCATTCGTGCGTCAATTTCCAACAAATCCTTTATCTAATTTTACAATTGTCCGACCGTCTTTCTCCATTTGTATCTCCCATTATTACACCTAATGCCTGTCACATAAGTATATTCGAATCATCCTTTGCATCAATTTATAGAAATTTATAAAATTTTATTATTGTAATATTATCGTATATTTTATAAAGGTAAACTCCTCTCTATTATGAATTTTACACTGATAATAATAATACTCTATTTACGGGACAAGGCCTTTTCCTAAAAATACAATCAGAAATGTATTAAAAATAAGCCAAAATATTTAAACGTGCGTTCTAATACAATATAAACCATTAAAGCACAAGAGTAAGAAAAATTATACTATCGCACATAAAAATCACAAATCCTATAAAAATTATACTCAAAATCCATCTGACAATATAACAATATCGTACAAACCTTTGTATGAACTCAACATTAACGAGGATATGTGCTAGTTATAATAAGTACTTCTCTAATCTAGACATTTTTATCAGAAAGTCTGAGTATATAACATAATTATCGGCTTTATTGGGGTACTCAATAAAAGATATGTATGAATTTATAATTTCACCATTGTTTGAAATTATGTACATATCTTGAAAATGAAGGAATATATGATTGTTATCTGCCTCACTTCTTTTATAAATATATTTCATTCGTTGTTATTGGTAATACATAACTACAATTGTATAACTACCATTGTTACTTGCCTTATTTATAAATAGTTCATAGGTCGTGTATGGTAATATATATATATCATTGTATTGAATAATGAATATTTTATGCTTGTGAATGTATATGCTTTTGTATTGCTTTTTCGTTACATATATAATTTGCCATCTTGATATCAAGATAATTAGAATCAAGTGTATTTATTAAAATGTAAACCAGTTTATCCTGTAATTATTTTGTTGGGTAAACTTTAAAAATGATAAATAAATAAATATTCTAAGGCATAAAGTAAAATTATATCAGATTCATGGTACTTAATAAAAATTTACCTGAATTAAAATAGACATAAGTTGGCATAAATTTCTACCACATTTAAGTTAGGTATTGCAGCTTAGTTTTAAATGATTGCAGTGATTCATTGAATATATCAACTTTATGACTTATAAGGTTGTAGTCTCTCATCATAGTATACAAAGGTAAAATGCACATATAATTTGTCCATATATGGTATATGAAAAGTCATATCTAACCTTGTATACATTAAAGGCACTCTGAGGTTTATTAAATTAAGTAATTCTGGGCTTTTAATATGGTTATTTAACAATTTATATAAAAACATAAGGCCACTATTCATCCTTTGAATGTAAAGGAGTAGCATATCAAGTAGTATTGTCACTCCTAACATAGTAAAAAAGCAAAAAGTGTCAAAAGACTTATGTCCTTAACAACGCTTTCAATCTATTATCAGAACGTAAGGGGATTAAGGACAAAATTAGAGCAACTTAAACTAGCTATTTCTACCGCTGACTATGACGTTATCGTACTCACTGAGACTAGGCTCAGTGAAGACATAACTCTGAATTGGACTTACCTCATTTAGACATTTATAGACATGATCGCAGTGTAATTACTTCTAATAAAGTTCGTAGTGGTGGGGTTTTAATTGCTATTAAAACAAAATTGCAATCTGTAAAGGTTATAAGCCAAATTATTAATGTAGAACATTTTTGTAAACATTTGTAGTCAAGAGGCAAAGGTTTTAATTGGGGCAGTGTATATCCCCCCAGCCTCTGCCATTGATAAGTACTTATCTCATTGTGAAGTGGTTGAAGATATTGTGAATAATAACAATTTTTTGATATTATTGTACTGGGGACTACAATTTACTTGATCCCTGTTGGAACACTGACTGTGATAGCATGTCTTTCACCACTCAAGCAAGAATTATAAATGAAAGTTTTACATTACTGGGTCTTAAGCAGATGAGTACTATTTGTACAATTTACTATTAGATCTAGCTTTTTCTAATTCAGGGCAAGTAACTTCCGAAAAGGATCCATATCCTATTTAAAAATGTGTTAATCATCACCTTGATATTCATTACAGTGTAAAGTTGGCCAAAGAACTAGATTATAACAATTATCAATTTACTATTTATGATTATAGAAACTGTCATTATACTACATTGACTAACTACTTAGATACTTTAAACTGGCTAGGAATATTGTGCAATTTGGAGATTAATAATGCTCTATCAATTTTCTACTCTATTCTTTATGAAGCTATAGAACTGTGTACTCCTACCTTAACAATCAAAACATCATCTTATCCTAAATGGTTTAGTGTTGAATTAAAGGAATGTATCAAACTCAAGAAACATTACCATAAAATTTTCAAAATTACTGGGAGTAATGATGATTATCATAATTTTTCTAAAATCCGAGGTGAATGCAAAACACATTCTGGTTCATGTTGCAAAAACAATATAAATAACATGGAAACAAATATTCCCTATAACTTAAAGTATTTCTGGAGACATGTTAAAAATCATCAAAAATTGGATAGAATACCAAGCATAATGTATTATTATGAAGAACATGTTGCAAATAATGACCACGATATTTCAAACCTCTTTGTAAGGAACTTTTCTAAGGTCCACAGTACTGTGATACCTGACACATAAATTACACGTTTTCCTTTGGCAAAATGACAGTTTCAACTGAGGATGTACTATGGAAATTATTGTCTACAAATGTTACAAAGTGTACTGGCCCAGATGAACTCTCTCCCTTTTTTATTTAAAAAGTGCAGTCAATCACTGGTTTACCCACTGTTTATACTATTTAAAAATCTTTTAGCAGTGGCGTTTTTTCTGACCTCTTTAAAATTGCTTACATTACACCGATTCACAAAGATGGTGACAAAAGCAATACTTGTAAAATCAATATAGGTATGTAGTGGAAAAGGGAAAATTAGGTTTGGAGTAGCATTTAAATTCAGCCAAGCATATGAGAAACAGTAATTCTGGCACTACATGAGGAAAAATTACAAATGATGCTATTACTAAAAATAGAAAGTAGGCTGAAATTGTTTCTGCTTGTAACTTTAGGCTTTCATTCAGTTTGACATCACTTTGAGTTATCGATCAGTGATTTGCACAAATAAGATTATTTGCGGATTCAAAGATGGCTACTAAAATTACCCCAGCCACAGCTAAGACATAAGCAATAGTTGACAAGGTATTAGCTCCACATTCTCTACCTTTAATAAAAATTAAACTTGAATATGTACATCAGGATCTCCACTGATGGTAGCAATAATTTATCACGAAAAATTTTTCGAATACTCGTACAGTATTTTGATCGTCATGTTTAAGGACTCACACAAGCTAGTTGAATTGAAATGTTTAAAATGAATCAGAGGGGACTATAAGTCACCTTGTTTTAAAAACATATGATTGGCCAGAAGAGTGTATCGCATTTGGAGGGGATAACTGCAACTCCAATTTTGGTTATGTTGATGGAAATGGACAGAGCAATGTTTATGTACTCTTGTCTGCGGAAGTTGGGGAATTACTTGGAATAAAATGCCCTGCCCGTATATCTTACATAATTGTGTTCAGCATGCAAGGGATTCCTGGCTAATTGATATTGAATCAAATTTGGTTACAATTTATAATCGTTTTTCTGTATTCACGGCCAGAACAGAAACCTTGAAAGAACTTTGTGACTTTGTATCTGTAGGTTATAATCGGGTGGATTATACATCGTAATTATTCTGTATTTATTTTACTTCATTAGCCCCAAGAGGAAAATTTGTGGTCAGTGGGTGAAATTTTAAAAATGGTAATCGCTCACGGAAAGGTGAAATATATTTAATGCTACACATTATGTTGTAAATTACGATGTATTTCCGAACGTCTGTCAATCCAGATGGCATTCATTTCTTCTTGTAAGCATACAATATTTTATAAAATGAGCAATACAAATGCCTTAAGCCTGTTGTAGTACATGGACCCATTTATAATCATTTTATTAAAATAAATATGGAGTAAATTTGTAAGTATATTGCTCATCAAATTTATCCTTCCATTTTGTTAATAAAAAGTAAATATGTACTCCATTTTATTTAGAAAACTCGGTCACCTTAAGATATCCTGTATTCCAATGTAAACAAGATAATCTTAATTTTCTAAAATTACCGGAAGAGTAAAGAAGATAGAAATAAAATCAATGTAATGGGATATTTCCATCTTGATGTCCATAGAGTTACGTCTTTCTTATGAGTTTGTGCCTTCCATATTGAGCGAGATTCTTCCGCACCAAGGTAAGAGTATGTTTTTCATAATATTTTTAAAAATTTGAATTAGGATACAGTATTTTATTTTTATGAATTCCTCGGTAATGCTGATGATTTTACGACATTCAATACATTGTCAACAAAAATCATTTTAAGCTCATTAATTCAATAAAACAAACAATTATAACAAAAGTTAGTGTTAATTGGAAAATGGATTGTGAGAGCTGAGCTTTTAAATCGTTATGGTAGTTAACAAAGGATCAAACCATAGCTATAAATGTATTGGTAAAGTTTAGTCATTTGTATTCTCAAAAAGTATTTTGCTTTTGGCTATCACTAATTCAACAAAATTATTGAGCTTGTCTTGTGGCAGAAAAAATTCAAGAACAAGCACTTTAACCCTTTCAGTGCTTTGACAAAACGATTTGTCACTTGCTTAGTCTCACCTCAGCAAATTAGTTTTGCATCATATTATAGCAATGTGCTTTTACAGAGAATAGCGAAAACTCCTGACTTTAAGAGAATGGTTTTCAAAATAGCACATACTGCCAAAACATTCAGCTCAGCATTGAAAGGGTGAAAAACAATACTTATCTCAGGTATTTCCAATATCCCCAACAAGCAGAGCCGTCGCGTGGTGTATCGGCGCCCGTGTGCGAAACACATGTGGCGCCCCAAGGATTTTTAAAAAATCTTGTACGTCAGCCTTATACATATTTATTTAAAAAAATAATACATTAATAATCTTATCTTATAAATTATAATCAGAGGATTTATGGCAGATGTCTAATAAAACAACTTAATACAAATATACATAATACAATTAATATAATACAAATATACTTAATACAAATAATATAATACAAATACAAACTGTATCAAAGGATAAAATGTCAAAGAATATCTAAAATTAAATTTATTACTGTAAATATATGTAACTTCCAAGGAATTATAACTTAACTTTCTTTACTTTCGCTGAGGCTATCTTTTTTACGATGTAGTGTATATCTAATTCATTTAAAATTTCATTTTCTATGGATAGATTTATCATACGTTTTTGTGACATGTGCAGCGTAAATAATTATTTATTAGTTTTAATTTTGAAAAAGATTTTTCCCCTGTCGCAACAGTTAAAGGAAGTGTTAATAGGATTCTATATGAAATTGACAAATTAGGGAAAGTACAAAAGGTGATCTCTTAACAAGAAATAGGTGCTACTAACCCAAGTCCCTAACTCCCTATTTCTCATTTAATCAAGGTCTTGTCGTTCACTATGTTTCCTTGAGAACTGCAAGGGTTTACTGTACTTTGTAAAATACTACAATATGAATGTTTCAATTTCAGTTGTACTTGATCAACAGACATGCCAGGAGAAAATGCACAGAAAGACAATGAGACTCATGATATGAAGCCATAGGTTGAGAAATTTCTTGAGGGGTTTCATGCACACTGCAATTCCTGTATGACATGGTTAATTTACATTTTTCATTCTGAACATTACCATTGCTTCAAATAAAGTAGTGCTGACCAAATTTACACTTAAATACGGCTTGTATTTTTATCAGGATCGATGTAGACAAAATTTATAGTAATTATTTATCTTTGGAAGTGTCAGCTGAATTATTTTTTTATTTCCGTTGGAATTGATTGAAGAATTGTCAAAAAAATAGTAAAGTAAAATGACTTGAATTTTCATGAAAATCAGGATTTGGATTATAATTTACCATGGATGGCAAATCGATGGCATGCTGCCACTTTAGGTATGTGAGATGATTTTGTTTGGCACTCAGCAAAAATCATTTATTTGCTGTCTATGTAAATCTCGGGGTTCGCTGGAGATCGGCTGAGGGAAGGTGAGGGAGATTTTGGCAATAAAAGGCCGCTCAAACTTGAGTAACTATATTCGTCTCTCCACATCCTGCTCCCGCGAACAACTAACTGTCCTTTCCTTCGCCTCTCACATCGCATAGCCCGTTTCTCCTCTGGCCCCATGCCACCTCAGCTATTCCCACGCATGCACTCCTTCAGGTCGTAGGGTGAGGCATCCACCAAGCTTGGGAAACGCCTAGGTGGCAAAGCAGACAGGAAGTGGCAGGGAATATTCTAGCGTAGCACTTACATCTACTTAATATTTTTCCATTTCTGACTAAATATAAAAGACTATTTCTAGTGAGATTACAACTGTTTTGATAAATAACTGTATAATAGTAACCTTTTGCCCAGGGTCGAGAAGCTAGTTGCTCCATAATTGTAGTCTGTTCATAAGTAATCTTGGGCAATGTATATTTTTAGATAACTTGAATTTTATGTAATCAATGCATTGTTTTCTGAGCTCTAGTCTGAGAAAAAATGATCATGGTTAAACCATAAAATTATTTCTTTTTGGGTGGATTCTTCCATGGCTTAGGTTGTACCTACGGCTCTGTGTTTTCAGAAAATGCTACGTTTTGGAGAAGTATTTACTTCATTCCTGTTTTCTGTAAGATACAGGAGGAATATAAATGAGAAGAAAGAAAGGAGGATTTGCTTGGTGTTCGGCAATTAATTGCCGAAATAACTCCAGAATGCCGAACAACAACTACAGTTTCTTCCGTTTCCCGAAGGATCCCATTAAGTAAGTTTTACATGAGCCTAGGCTTACAAAGTAAATGTAAATGATGTCTTTTTATTTATTTTATACTCTAGGGAGCATTGGTATTTTTCGAATTGACTATACCTTCCTTTAATATGAGTACTTTCCAACTTCTGAACGTTGTTTACTCATCAGGTGCAAGGAGTGGGTTATTCGCTCACGCCTGAAAGACCTCGAAAATAAGAGTGCGAGCTATTTGGATGCCAACTGCAGAATATGTAGTGTACATTTGAAGACAATATGTTCCTCAACTATTTAAAAAATAGACTGCATAGCCATGCAGTGCCAACTAAATTCGACGTGCCCAATCCACCACCTCTGATAGGAAGCCAAAGAAAGCCTCCAAAAGAAAAGCAATCTGTAAATGCACAATGTTCTTCGGAAAACACGTCGATTGGCGATAGTCGTATATTGGTAGGTATGTATGTACGTGCATGTGTGTATGTAGTGACTGGGTTTTTTGTATATGGGTTAGCATTGATGAATGAGATTGGTATTTATACTGCTGAATGCTCTCTTATACATACGATATATATACACACACAAACGCACTCATATGTGTTTTTGCGAGTGCGTGTGTTTATTAATGTGTGTATTTGGTAATTAATAATACAATATGTGTAGTTGATTCGTACTTCCGTGTGTAAAAATCCTTTACAAATAAATCTTAGTGTAGGAGGAAGTAGGCAAATAAATTTCTAATAAGACATTAATTTTAAAACCTTAAATACCCAGTATTTTAGAAATGTCACATTGTGGCATAGCACGTTATTCATTCGACTCAAGTGACTTAAAACTTAATAAAAGTTTTTCACAAATAATTTGTTACAGTTTAGTCTATTTTAACTTATGTGACTATATAAATCTATATAAGCATTTGTCATTTATGTGAATCCTATCTATTCTTCTGTTCATAATATGTTATATTTTTAAGAACATCTGTTAGGTTGCATGTATTACTTGTATTTATTTATTATTTATTTTTTCGATTTCATTTTTTTTTATTTCATTTATTTATCAATTTTAAGTAATTAATCGATTCATTAATTTATTTTTGGCAATCTTGCTTTGAAATATCTAACAGATGCCTTTATTTCATTTTTGTGTTCTTAAGAGAATTCATCTGCTTTACTGCATATGTATAACATCCATATATGTCCTATGTTTGAGTAATTAATTATAATTGTAGCAATTGAGATGAAATCAGAATGCTTTGCTGGTTTTTCACACTCTCCTTCTTTAGTTTTTTCCTTATGAAGTGGGCTTTTTATATATTTTATCCACTGTTGTGTACATATATATATTTCTTGCTTTTCAATATCTTTATATGTATTAAATTAGCTTTTAGCATGATAAGGGATTAGATGGAAGAGGAGATTTATTAGTCTCAATCCTGCCTCAAATACATTATTCATTTATTCATTCACACCTCTTGTAATAGGGGATAATGCTACAAAAGGCACTACTGATGAATATGGAATTGAAAATTTGGATATTCTATCTCCACCATCTTCTTCACCTGCTGGCAACAGTATGATTGATACCATCAGTAGATTAAATAAAATCATAAACAGGCAGAGAGCCCAGATTCACAGGCTGAAGAAATTGAACAATTTCTTGAAAGAACAGCTGCAGGATGCTCAAGCAGGAGTTACGTCACTGGAATCCCTATGTGATAAATATTTACCAGAGAAGATGAAGGCTTTGGTCTTAATGTTTGAAAAAGGTAAAAAGAATAAAAACAAGGGTAATATAAAGGCAATGGCTTTAGGCCTTCACTTTTGAAGTCCAAAAGCATATATGTACATGAGCACCTTTTTGCCACTTCCATCACCTAGAACAATTCGAAGAACTCTGAGCAACTTACCCGTAAATGTAGGTATTTCTGAGTGGGTTCTGACTAATTTACAATTAAAAGTAAATACTCTGTGGCGATACCATTTCATAGACTGCATATGACATTGAAAGTTAAGATCTTTGGCTGTACAATTTGCAAACTGTTCCGATATTGAGTTTCGCGACAGATCTTCCCAGTCCTCTGATGTCAATCAACAGTTTTGTCCAGCAATAATGCTTCACCACCTCTCTCCACCAATCCACATTATATGTATTTGATATTTATGTATTGTATAACTAATTATCAGGCTTGATTTTCACTCATACTGGGTCTATATATTAGTACCATTTATGTGCAGATATCATTTTCTGCGGTTTTGCCGTTTTTATAGCAGTAAGAGATCCATTCAGGAAAGAGCATACAGAAGCCAGATGCTTTATATATGTGAAAGTTTTAAGCAAATGCTTAAACTACGAACTCTAATTTCGTCTTTGTGTTGGATTTATCTGTGAGTTTTACTTTGAATCGTATTTTAAGCTGCATTGTCGAACAACATCCTTTGAAAATTGCAAAAAATCTGTGCAGTAATTGCATGGGACTCAGCTACTTGAATTATTATTTGTAAAACTAAATGTGGAAGTTATAATTTAGTATTTATCTTGTGTCCTAAAAGTCTGTGAAGTTTTTCTTATATTAGAGTAGTAATCCCATAATTTGTTTTCTCTCACTTTTACAGCAGCGTCCACTTTATTATGATCATTCCAGACCGTCGTCATATATTTCTGTCCATGCAGTACACCACCAAGCATGCAGACAAGCAGAGGGATTGCTGTAGCCGCAGGCAATCGTCCTGGTTCTCCTGGATAACTGGAAATGTCAAAACCATCAATTGACTACTACATCAGATTTTGTATTCTACAAACTCGAATGATGATTGTATTCTGATTTTAGGCGGTGGATTCTAACGCCATAATCAAATGTGCGCGGTTCTGTCACCACCGGAATTTCTCTCTGAACCTGTGATGCTATGTAAAAATAAAAATCTATTTCTGAAAAAATAAAAATATTAAACAAATATGCACTTTTTATTTAAAATATTGATGAGTAGATTGGACGTACTCAAAAAAAAATGCTGATGTAAAATAAGAGAATAAAACGTAAGATCAAAAGAAAACTAATATATTATACTAGTAGGCCAGTGGTTCGTAACCTTTTTTGGCTGCGACCCAAATTCTGGTTGCGGTGGCCCATTTCCTCCAATATCCTAATTGTAATAAGTAATAAAATTAATAGGAATTTAATAAATAAATGAAAATAAGCTCTCAGGACATTAGCATTGAACGGGTTGTTAGGAGGAATGATATGGATATAGAAAGCAATGGAAAATCTTAGACGGTCCACTCAAAATGGTTTGGCGATGCAAACTTGGGTCGCGACTCGGGTTAAGAACCACTGTAGTAGACAGTGCTTGCATTCTGCAAGCATTTTTAAATTTCAGCATTTTTACAATTTCGAATTTTTCCCAATCTAATATGTCCAAAATCATGTAACTGTCTCAAATTTCAAGTCTATAGCTCATTTAGAAGTGCCTTATAATTCTCGTATGGGGCAAAACAGCCCATAAGATTTTGAATTTTTACTATATCGGATATTTTTCCTTCTGTTGTAATAAAAAACATCATTTGCCAAATTTCAATTTGTATCTCATTAAGAAGTGCCTTGTAATTTTCACACTCGTATTGGGCAGAAATGGGGCGAAACCGCACCTAAAAATTTAAATTTTTGTGAATTTTTTATTTTACCTTCGGTTGCAACGAAATTTTTATAATCGTACCAAACTTCAAGTCTCTAGGTCTTATGGAGCTGCCTCATCTTTTTATTCTCTTATGGAGAAATACTGGGGCAGAACAGCCCCAAAAATGGGGATTATATCAATATCGAATTTCCTTCATTAGTCGTAGTTTAACATTAATAGCATTAAAATATAAGCCTCTGATTCCCATTAAAAATTACCCATATGATAGCATTAAGCCCGTTGCCTAGGCAGCTTATTGTTGCACCCAGAAAAATTACCATTTTTTCGATAAAACTATAAATTTACTTTAATTCCACCCGGATTTTAATTCTGTCTTCAGAAATAAGAAACTGTGATTAATTTGCTATCCTATAGTTGAAGTCTCGAGTTCGTAACTTGATGTGAAATAATTTTTAAATGGAAATATAAAAACTTCTACACCAAATTACGTGTTTTTTTTATGGGTCAAAAATGGGGCAAAAAGGGACCAAAATAGCCCCTCAAAATTGGAATTTCTCCAGTTTTGGATTTTTTCTTTCAGTTGTGACCAAAAACTTATAATCCTCCCAAATTTCAAGTTTGTAGCACATCTGGAAGTGCCTCATAATTTCGTATTATACGACAAATGAAACGCTTCCATAGAATCGAACCTAGTGAAGACTGTAGTAAGGCAGCCGAGTGCACTAACAAGGAGAGAGCACTACTGATCCACAACCAATTCGGCTGAAACTTCGTAGAGATAATGTTCATGACGCCCGATCAAGGAATATATATACATGTTAGGGCCAATACCCAGCCGTTTTTAGTTTATTAATAAAAATAAGTTAATATTTCCCGAGTCACTGACTTAGTATCATACACCGTAAGACTTATCGTAGGAATTGAGGCTGGCGTAGGGGTTAGCGCGCTTGGTTTTAAATGTAAAGATCAGGTGTTCGAGCCTCTCTTATTCCGAACTTTTGAAATTTTTAAATCCGTTCAGATCCTAGCATACACACGTGAGGCCGTTTCCTTCGGGCGGCCTGTGGTAGGATTTCCTCACAACAAAGGGTTTAGCGAAATTTATCCGAAAAATGATCATCCTAAATATTAGGGTTAGGGTATAGTTTTTCAACTTTTGAGATTTTTACTTGAATGACTGATTTGAACTTGCAAGTTATTATAGGAATCGTCAATAACATAGGGGTCATTATGACAAGGCGAAGATGCCGACATCGGCTAATATTAATAATACTAATTATTCCGAGAAATGTCACAATACACCGAGAAATAATTGAAGTAAATCTCTCGAAATAAGTCAGATTACTAAAAGAAGTTTAATATAAACAGTAACAATTCATTACATTCAAACTAACCTCTCCAATGGAAGACTGGCAATGTTGTGAGTGATGATGTCCCACGCAAATCCAATAAAATGTAATAAAATGTTTTAATTAAGACTTTTCCTTAAATTTACGAATTCAATGTAATTTTTTTCATAATGCGGCCCTCGGACTCGGAAAATGTGAAATACGGCCCTTTGATAGAAAAAGGTTGTGCACCACTGCTTTATAGTACAAAAAAGTACCGGGGCGATCTTCACAAAAGGGAAACGTGAACAACAATACAAAACTACCATGCATCACCCAAATCCACGTGTTCTCTGAATATGTCATACATTGTCTATCGTTATAACTAATTTTATTTTGTATTTTTTGTTGTTTTAAAAAATAAAATTCTAATCAATTATTTAATACAACATTTATGAAATGTTTATTATAAACAATTACCGTTTGCATAACAACAAATTACTATTTATATCTAAAATATATACTGTTGGTAGTATAGTAGAGCAGAACCCATAGTTGTAAATATTCTAATACATTCTGATAAATTTGTATAAAATTTTTCTTAAATGCAGTTCATTCATTCAGAAGGTTAGCATTTTTATTTAATATAGTTATCACACTTATTGGGAAAAAATTGTTTTTAATTCGGTCAATTAATGACTCCCTAACTGTACCTAATATACATATTCATAATTTCAATCACTTAATTTTTCTCTTTCCATGTTTTTATATTTGAATGAAACATATGAACAAATGAATGCAAAAACATTAGATAGGCTTCATTTAATAGATTTTCAAAAAATGATTTTAAAATAATGGGTACTTTTTCAAGTGGTAGAAAATAAGACTAATGGTTTATACATTTCTAGAATTCTTTCAATGACAGGGAAAAGTGATAACCTTGTTTTGGTGTGTTTCAGTGGTTGATTATAATCCACAGATGCAAAGTCACAAAATTTTTTCAGGGTTTCTGTTATAACAAATTTCTTAACTGAAGGGAAATACGTAGAAAAATAATTCATTAATGTAATGTGCATTATAGTAATTTGTAAATCACATGTCCTTTTTGAAATGCAGACATCGTATTCTTACTTTCCGATCAACCCTCGTGTATTCAAAAACTTTTGAGAACTGATGTAAAATGGAGATTGGCCAATAATTTTCAATACTTTTCTTGTCAACTTTTTTCTTGTAGACAAAAATGATTTTGGATGTTTGTAGAGATTTAGGAAAGGAACCCAACTGCAAGAATTTGTTCACAAGATACCGTAAGACAGTAGTTCTCAACCTTTTGCCTCTTGCGTCCTACCTACCACCTTTTCAAGAAGTACGATCATGATATAAAGAAAAACCTCACTTTTTGTAATAAATATATTTATACGTTTATAAGCATATAAGTAGTTCATTAATAATTGGTAGACGCAAAGGAGAAGGTCAAAATAAAAAAGATTTACTTTGAAAATCCACAAAAATTTATTTATTTTTAAAAATTAATTTTTGTGGAATTACCAAGTAAATCTTTTTTATTTCAATAATATGAAGAAATTACTCGAGTTCTGAGTTACACCCGAGACTGTTAACTATATAAAGGAGAAGGTGCCAGAAAGTATAACCAATTGGGGTGGCAAAATGTTTTCAGCTGGCTCTGGTCTCACCTAGATGGCTTTCAAGTCCCACCAGTGGGACGTTCTCCTCCCCCTCATTCCCTCTCCTCCCCCTCATTCCCTCTCTACCTCTCTCCCCCTCTGTTAACATCCATCTCTCTCCCTACCTATCTCATATTAAATGCATTCAAAGCACACTTATAATTGGTAGCCTCTACACCGACCAAGTCTGATGACATTATTGGCCTCAGGTCCTTTTGAGAAAACGGCCTTCCCATATACCTATCAAAGGGCACAGTTTTGAGATTATATCTGCCGACTTCCTTAAGGAGGTAATGGAGGAATATTCCGTGACCGTCGCTATACATCGAGAGATGGCTAGGTTATGTCCAGCTGAGAGTTCCTCGAATTCCGTAAATGAAGATTGAGAGAAAGAAACATATGCGTTCGAAATTAGTCATAAAGACATGGAAGAAATAATAGGAAGTGCAGCTTCGATCTTTTCCCGAATACCTATAGATGTCTCTGATGGTTGCACCTGCAGCGATCCTATCGGTCAATGTGAGTCTAAAAATACCCATTCCACACTCATTATTCAAACCATGGAAGAAATAATTAATTATTAATAATAATAATTAATTTTTCTTCCATGATTCAAACTGTTCAAACTAGTTCGTTGGAAATCACGCGGGAAAGTGGTGGGGTTTTTCAGCGTCGTGTTTTTCTAATTGTTGAAATGGAACGGAATGCTTATTGTGCAGCATATTGGTGCAACAATTTTAACGGCTGCAGGGTAGACAAGAAGATTTCGGATTTCCGAAGGATATTTCGAGGTGAGCTTAAAGAAGAGATACCGCATAAAACGGAATACTTGTGTTAAGTTGAGAATTACGTGTTTTTGTTATTAGTCTTGATGCCCATTTCTGCTTTATAATTTAGGGCAAAATTTTGCCTGAGGGAGGATTTAATGTCTGCGGATATCAACTGTATGAAGAAGTATAGGGTCTGCAGTGATCATTTTACAGATGATGATTTCCGCAGCAGATTCCCTCGGCCTCTCCTAAAAGCGAATGCCGCTCCTCGTGTATTTGAAGGTTTGAGTATTATACAGTGAAACTTCGATTTTATTATATACCGGTTTTTCGAATTTCGTTAACTTAATCCTATCTTATTCTAATTCTTGTAGATGAGCCGAGGGATTCTGAGGATGTTTTACATTCTCCCAAAGCTCACTCAACACCAAACCATCTTGGTAAGTTTTAGAAAATTTTAGCATTTATTAATTTATACTGTCCACTTGCCTTTACCAACCAGTCGCCGGAACAAATATTATTGTTATTTATGAATGTATTACTATCCGGAAAAGAATGTTGTGTTTTTATAAATGTTGTATTGTTATTCTTTACGTGAGTAAATAAAAAATCTTGCACCCAGTTGTTTTGTTTTAATTTGAGTCCTAAACTTATGTTAAATACGTCATCTACCTTATTAATTCAAATGTACCGCCAAAACTTGGTCTGCCGCTTGAGTTTAAATTAGGCGCGCTTCAGTTCGTATTGACCGCTAGATCGCTCTGCCGTCAACGTATTTCCATTGTCCTTATGGGAGCTGCGCTTCCTATTATTGTTCCATGATAAAGATTTCTGCTAATAAGGGAGATAAAGGGTTGCCCATGGATGTGCCTTCTTTCTGTTGATAAAAAGAGTTGTTGACCTGAAAATATGTTTGTTGCATACAGAGGGAAGTTAGGCGGATGTATTCGTCCACAATCGGACGAGGAAGGTTTTTTTCTAGTAGTGAGTTTTTAGAAATTCTATTGTGTTTTTTATGGGGACACTAGGAAATAAAGATTTTACGTCAAACGATACCAATATTTCATTGTCTGATAGAATTACGTTTTCTACTTTGTTGATGAAATCTGTCGAGTTTTTGATGCGTGAATCATTAGGAAATTGCATTTGTTTAAATTCGTTGTTGAGCCAATGGGCTAAACTGTATGTGGGAGCATTGATTCCAGAAACTATAGGTCTTAAAGGAATGTAAGGTTTGTGTAATTTTGGTAGGCCGTACATTCTGGGGACTGTCGGATTTGAGATGTTTAAACGGTAAAGGAGTTGTTTGTTTATTAGTGTAGGACATGTTTTAAGAAGGTCCGTACGAGAAAATCACAAAAAATCCTCTTAAGAAAATGATCACCTCTACAAAAAACGTTTTATTCATTGTCTTCACCGTGGCTCGTGAGTTTTTCATTTTATTTATCTTGTTCTATATTAACTGCTAATGTTACAAAATAATTAGTTAAAAATGGAGTGCATAAAATATTTTAATATTAATAAATATTAATATACATAAGAACAATAATAGAAATAACAGAACATTATATATTAAAAAATAGTTATACATATCAATTAATAATTTCCTGAGTTCGATTTCTGCTGCTGTGTCATAGATGAAAGACGGATAATATCATGTTTGTATTTAGTCGTTTTCATTGCAACGCAAGCAGCACTAATGTCATCATTTAGTCTGTTTCTTATATTTGACTTTATAAGGTTCAGAGTCTAAAATACCGTATATACTCGTGTATATGCCGACTCCATGTATAGTACGACCCCTGATTTTTTGGTGAACAAACCTGATTTTTTCATATATCTCGTTTATAGTACGACCCCAGCTTTCCACCATGGTCGATATATTTCGTTTCGATGGCTCGGTTACGAGCGAGATATATCGAACAACCTTGATTTTCCACACCACCATAGAATAAGCCGTAAATGTCGTAAATAGTATTTCTTGCGAGTACACTAAAATTCGGATAGGTTAAGTATCTTACTCCTAAAACATTTAATAAAAAGTGATATGAATCATGATTGCACAAGATGAAATAAAATCGTTTCAATTCTAGTACGTCTTGATTACGTTCCGCGTACGTAATGGTTCCAACCGCTCATCTGTTTAATAGGTAGGGATAACGGATAAAAAGAAATTACTTTGTAATATTCCACAGTCTTTATTGTTTCTTCAATCACACACCGACCGGTTTCCACTACAAAATCATTCTAATGGTGTTACTAACCGACGTAACACTTTTAGAATGACTTTGTAGTGGAAACCGATCGGTGTGTGATTGAAGAAACAATAAAGACTGTCGAATAATACAAAGTAATTTCTTTTTTCCGAGATGTCGAAATTCCATAAAGTTACGCCGTCTACGATACTTTTAGTCCAACTCGTTCCAATCCATCCCTTGTAAAAAGACGCAAACAAAGATGTACATACATAAAATTCAAGAAAGGAAGTGCCCGTAAATCGTCACTTATATCAAGTATTTGTGAATTTGAAGCTGTACATATGAAAAAGATTCTACTCTTCACAAAGCAACATAACAACGATAAAGGACCTCACTGTTAAGGTTAGCCTACCATTAGAATGCGTGCAGGTGGCATAACTTCACCGAAAATGCCCGTGAAGATACATGAATTTTAAATCCTCAAATGCATTACTCATGTATAGTACGATCCCCAATTTTTGCAATAAAAATTTGGTCGTAAAAACTCGTACTATACACGAGTATATACGGTAATTCCTCACACGAATAAGTGCTTGAAAAGAGAGTGAAAATTGCCATAGACAATTTTTTTAGACAATTAAATGTCTTAGGAATACTATTCCAAACTTTAAATACTTCGTTTTCTGAGTTCAAGCCATTGGATCCTACCAACCGATCATTTTCAATAGCTTCTAAATGAATTCTTAAATCAATAAACTTCTGCTTCCAGATTGTACTGGACTGTAATTCAACAAGTTGCATTTCAAAATCATGTAAATCCATCGATTCAAACTTATCCAAATTCACATTCTCTAAAATAAAAATGTCAGGATATTTGACGAATTTCGCAATATCCTCGATTTCCTGGAATTGTGCAAACCTCGACGAAAATTCAGCTCATGTTGTATTTATTATTTCCGAAAAAATTTCACAGGTTTATCAGTCTCCACCTTTCCGTGAATTTTGAAATTGGCAACATATTTCCTTAAGCGGGGAAAATATTTAAAACAAACTTTCAACATCACGTTTAAATATTTTCAACTTAATTTCAAATGCTTTTATGGTATCAATCATAACATCAATTGTTTTTCCAAAACCTTCTAACTTAATATTTAATTCATTTAAATGCAAAGAGAAATCTGTGAAAAACATCAGCTTACAAAGCCTACTAATATCGTATAGATCTGGAAATATTTTTTTTGTCTCATTCATAAGCATTACAATTTCATCCAAACATTCAGCAAAACGTTCAAGAACACACCCTCGGCTAATTGTAAGCCAACGAACATTGTTATACATAAGTAATCCATTGTATACGGAATTAACTTCACTTAGTAGGGAATGAAACTCGCTTTTTTAAACCACTCGATGCAATATAGTTGACAACTTTCCTAACAACTATCATTACTTCCTCAAGTGCCTTTAAACCAGATTTAGCACACAATGTCTCCTGATGTATAATACAATGCAATCCCAGAAAAGGGTGCCCAACATGTTTTGAAAACAATGATACAAACCCAGCAATCCTACCAATCATACTAGGTGCACCGTCTGTAGTTACGGGAACTATTTTTGAAATATTTATCTGGGCATTCGAAAGTTCGTTTACAACTGCATTGAAAATATCTGTTCCAGTAGTGGTTCCATTTAAACCCACCAAATTAATTAGCTTCTCACGCAGTTCATCACCGCAAGGATATCGAGCAATAATTGCAACTCTAGCTAATGACGTCACATCAGTGCTTTCGTCGAGACATATGGGAAAGTATTCACAAGAATTGATATCACTCTTTAGTTGACTTCCTATATCGGTTCTCATTTTGATTATTCTTTCTTTGGCTGTATTTCTACTCACCGACATGTCTCGTATACGCTGAAGGATCTTTAACTTATCTGGAAAATCTTGAAAAAGAAATGGAGCACATTCGAGCAACGATTCTTTAATGTAGTCTCCATCACTAAACGGTCCACCGTGCTGAGCTATTACATTTGAAACCGAAAAACTAGCAGTAACTAAATTAGATGCACCTGAAGCGAATTTCACTATATCACCTGATTGCAGTTTTTTATTTTTTATTTCACGAGATATGTAGGCTCTCTGTTCATCTTCACTTTTTTACTGAACACACTTATGTTTTGTTTCATAGTGTCGCTTTACAGAGGAAGTTATGCACACTACTGTTTCAGAACACAAGGCACATAATGCTTTATCTATTTTTATAATCATGCCATACTTCTCAGGCCACCATTCCTGAAAATCTCTGCCACACCCTTCACTTGTCTGCCTTTATTTTTTAATTGGTTGATGTGACATCGTTACTGTAAAAATGGGCCACACAAATTATTATTAAAAACACGAGTCAGAATAATCACATCAAAACTAAAAAAACATGCGCAGAAAGTTAATTTACCGTAGAATTTATAAACAAATCATTACAATAAAAAAAGACTAAAACTAGATATCAAAACTTTTTAAAAACGACATAAAGAAAATGAGTTATGGTAGAAAACTTTAATAAAATTAAAAACAATTGGTGCTTAAATGTACAATGCATGTCTTATCATGTACTAGTGAGAAACTCATGAAAACGTTGTTTACCCCTGTGATATTTGATTATATAAAAATTCTAGGACACAGTTAACAAAACCTTTGCAGAAGACTTGCTGTAGGAGAGCAGAGATGGATAGGAAATTTTCTTGGAAAAATTAGGAGCAAACACTAACGAACAATAATAACATCCATGTGGATATACACCAGCACTGGCACATACGCTGCTCCAAGTCAACGCTCAAATCACAATGACGACGAAATGAATTTCCATCCTCTCTTGTGACTGTAAACATATTCCGTTACACGTCAAAAAGAAAGTGGGGGAAAGTCCCTTGAGGGACCGCTAAGAACAATTTGGGAAAAATCTCGATTATTTTCAAATCTTTATGAAATATGGCTGGTCCGACACCGCCTGTGTGCGGTTTCATCATTTTTCCTGCCTTCCCCGGAGCTAACAATAAGAGCGAGTCCCGTTAATTCGTACCGTCATCCATGCTCTCGCTGTACGTGCACGCTCCGTCGGCACGCGTGCGACTTGTCATTTCAGTGAAAGAAGGCTCGAAGTGCTCGCCTTTACCCGATGGAGGGTTCGTAGCTTGAAAATAGGGAAATGAATACTACCACCGAACTTCTTAAAATCTTCTCTGTTTATTGCATTCCTAAACTTGGGCTCCTAATGGCTCAACCCCACTGCCGCGGCGCTCAATTTATTGCATCTCCTCTCTACCCACTCTCTTAACAACTCCTTACCTACTCGAATTTAAATACTCTTGTAAGGGAATGCACCACGTTGGTGCTTCTGTTTTTCACATTATAGCTCTTTCTTACTCATCTTCGGAGAAAATTGACAACTATGTTACGAGAAGTGATTGATTACATTTTTAAAATGTAAATTTTGCATACTAAAATAAAAAAGTGACAGGACATCAAGTTCAAGGAATCGTGCCCAGAATTTCGTCCCGCGTGCCACTTTGGGCAAGCGTGCCATTGATTTGCCATTCCTGTCCTAGGGGAAGTCTAAACAAGCTATCTGTAGGTACATACGCCTGCGGATAGAGTAGTGCGTTTCGCTTGGAATAGAATTCCGTGTTCGGCCGATGATTCTGTCGGTATTCAAGTAAAAATCCTTTGTTTTTCAATTTTTCATCTACTTTCATCGATGCAAATTGCCTTTAGTAGTGTAGTGTAGACTAACTGACTAACCCTAGGCATTTTGCATCTTTGCTCATTTTAAATTTCTTGAATTTGCTAAAATCCGTAAATTTTACGTTAAAGCTTTTCGGTTAGATTTTCGTTTAGATAACGTAGTTTTCAAAGATATGGGGCTGGAGCAATTTGTTCTCACAGTCAGATAGGGAATTGGTTTTCTTGCAGCGACAGTTCACGATGGTGTGCCAGCAGATCCTTTGTGCCTACCGGAAAACAGTATCGGTAAGTCAGCTGGATTTCCCATCATGACGTATTATTCCCTTGCAACTTACCCCCAATGTGATTTGTTGGTATATACGCGTTGCCATAGAGCAATGATGCAAAAGCAGTCCTACTTCTGGGTATCCGTGTTGAAGTTATGATAAAAATTTGCAGGATGTATTTTAACTTTACATACATCTGAAAATTTACTCAATTTCTCTTAAATCAGGATTCTTCAACAAGCTATGTTCCATGTGTCATACTTTCACGTGCATTGTTTCACATTATTCTTATCTCTGGGTTGCTATAGCGAAACAATGCAAATAATGGAAAGTTGTTCGGACTTATAAAAATACAGCCAAATCTCATTTATACATCTGACATATTTGTCCTGCACGGACAGGTAGTGCTCTAGAGCGTTTCATGAACTGAGTTTCAGATATAAAAAGCTAAACTACGTTTAAGTGGAAGAAATTGGTTTACAGGTGCCACTGTACATCTGTGCAGTGGACAGAGGGCCGTGGGACCGGAGGGCCAATCATCGTGGGACCAAACGGCAACGGGGGACAGGAAACGTTGCTGAGGAACAGGACGACGGGGAAGCAGTGCCCGCGTGTTACTGCGTGGTGCTGGAATGGAGGAGTGATGCAGGCAAGAGGTGGTCTGGAGGTTGAGGTATACGATGTACGGTGTTAAATTCTAGGGGATATTTGGTGAGTCGTTTTATGATTGTTATTAGCGATGTATTTATGCCTAATTTACTCGCATTTGTATCTGAAATGGTATTGTCCTTTCGATACTATTGACAGACAACCCATAGCGCTATGTGGTTTGACCGCACAGGCCTGTGCAAACGTGATATTTATTTTGACGATCTTTGATGGTATTGCGTGACGAGACGTTTGTTGCTCAGGACTGATTGTATTGTTTGATCGATTTCGAGGGTATTAGTCTTGTTTGTCTAATCTGTTTCTCTGACATTGCTGACTGAATTGGTGTTTTTTATATTTTATGTGTTCACATATCTCTGTTTGCCTTGACAAATTGCATTTCTGACGAATTTTTATATACAGAAATTTATTGATCTATGTCCTGTGTTGGTATCCCATGTTTTATGCCTATGCTGACTGTTTGATTTGGACTGGTATGTGTTATTAGTTACGTTTCTAATGTATTTAATTTTTGTGTGTAATTATTTCAGATTTATATGCATTTTGTGAATGTCCCTAATGAATAATTCATTTTTTTCTTTGTCCACTCATTTTACTGTTATGGCTCTTTTTTCAGAGATGTAGGAGGTAAATGTTTCATTTCTCTTCCATATATCCTATTCTAAATTTTTTATTATCATTTTGCAGGGTTCTCGTGAATGGAATAGGCCTCAATTATTTCGGGGGAAACACCATTTCAAAAAAAGGTTAACAAATGGAGTGCATTACCCCATTCGGGTCATTTGGAAACGTGCACAAACTTGAAGTCATTCAGCAGCTTTCATTTTCAACAGAGAGCGTTTGTTGAAAGGCATATTATGTGAAGACTTGGTAGCAGCTCCTCTGTCTGGCAAGCGAATTTTTTCTCTAATGGATGTCAAGTTTCTTATGTATTTCTTGGAAATCATCTTTACACACCTTCACAATTTCTTGCAATCACTTATGGAAAATTTGTAGGACTAAATTGCATTTCTCATCTTATACATATCTTAATGGTTTATAAATTGTTTATGCAACTCTGACAAGGATAAATGTTCGTTTTATGCATATATTTATTGAATGAATTTTTTTTTCATCCTTTAGCAGCATCATGTATTCAATTTGATGGAATTTTAACTTAGCTGTAGGAATATAGATATGTAATTTCAATGACTCAATGTAAAATTAATTTATTTTCCATATTTACAAATTCCATTACAGTTGCAATATTTTCTAGTCATTTTCATGGTATGCTTACTTTGCTTGCAAATGTAAATCAAAATGTGGTAGTAAGTAATAAGAGTGGGTTCTGCCATGGTTTCATATTTATTTTCATTTAGAAGACATTTACCTTTGCATTTTTTTATTCCAAGTGATACATAGACAAAGATGTAGAGCATGGCATGTTTCTCTTTTAGTAACACTAATGCAGTTTCCATCTGTTTCTATGTTCATCATTAAGGATGTGTTAGGCGAATAATTAGTTACCTTTTGAATCAGGGGGATTCTGGCTAGTAGAATAATTTTAATAAGGATAACAAACCAGTATGTACCTGACTCAAATTATGCCTTATTACATAATTAGTTTTGGCAATCATACATTATATGGAACCATGACTTTCTGTTCCCAGCATTAGTTAATTAATTGAATTTCTCTATCTTTCATGTATGTTATCCTTCGTGTACCCATTGCGACACATTTCATTCCTGGAATACAGCATAAACATTAACTCATTCTTATGTACAATTTCAAATTAGATAAATTAATTCTGCTCTAAGCAAATGTGGAAGTTAAAACTCTATCAACTACCAAACTTCATATAGAGTTGTTTTAGGAATATGTTTACTAAAGACTGTTCCTGTATAGTTTTTCATTAAATGGCATGTTGAATAAGTGTAGCTATCACTACCAGTATGTTGAAGAATGTTTTCCATGTTAACTTGTACATAACGCTACAATATTACATGTCATCCAAGTATGTAATAATAATAATGTGTCTAAATTTTTTCTATTTAAATTTACTGAATAATATACTATTAATGATGTAATAATGATTTTTATAATAAATTTTTTAAAAATTAAAATATTTTAAGTGCAAAATATTATTTCCAATCCATAAAAATTCCATATTATTCTATGTTATTATCTTTATGAGAATATATCTCTTTACATATCATAAAAAGGTAATGGTGATATCTTCATCATCATGTTTAATTTCGTAGATATAGAATTAGCTGAAGGGGATTAATCAGTGTTTACATGATATATTTGCTAATAACGCGAATAGAATGATGTTAGTAAGGAAAGATGATCTTTGCTTCTCGCATCTATGGATGAAACATTGGTATATTAGATATCACATTGGATTCCCAAAAGTATGTATGCAGATGCGATTCCGCGAGTGAAATTTTTAAATATATAATTTTTTATACTTAAATTGTTGCTGGTTTATGGATGGATATCACTATAATATTTATTTGTGATAGTTTCTGTTTAAAAAATAAATATCCTCATATATTTTTTTGGAATCCTCTCATTGTCAGTTCTATCCTCGTAGAGTTATGTGAAAAATGTTTCTGTAGCAGAAAATATGTTTAAGTACTTGGACGCCAAATTTTTAAATAAAAATAAAATCAATTTTACATTAAATCTCAAGGCATTTTTAATAAAGAATAAACTTGTAAAAGACTTTATGAATTAATTTTCATTAAATACAGAATTTGGCAGGGAGGCCGAAGGGGGCCGAGGACTTAAAAGAGCCCCCTCAGGCACCCCTCTGGCTTTGTACCTGTCTATGGCGCTTTAACACGTATAATGTATTAAGACAATGGAGGAACTACAACTTCAAATTAACATGATAGTCAGTATTTCTTTCTGAGGTAGGACAAAAACGGTTTAGTTTCCTCCTTCAAAAACCCACATGGTACTATTCATTTGTAGTCCTTCTCTCATAGCCTCGAGGACGGACTACTTCGCTCTGGAGCGCATTCTGCTATATTCTTGTGTTATCACTTCCCTTTGCTCTTTCGCGCTGGCGATGTATTAATGGATCTGACATATGAGAGTCCCGATAACCTTTCGCGTGTACCACCTGGAACCCTTTGAATTTGATAATTATTGGAATTTCAACAGTTTTTCCTGCCGTTTAAATATTATATACTCGCAAAATAATTGTGAACAAAGTTACGCTGAAATGCGAACGAAGAGAGGAAGAAATCATCAAGATATTTTAATGAATATTTAACTCACGTCCTCCGTAAGCTTTAAACGAGATACTTCAAGTTGTATCCCATAAATCAGCTCTAAATAGAATAAAAGTAATGGAAATAAGTACTACCAAGTCTGGCTGTAGTAGAACACAGTTCCCTGCTTGTTCTAGGAAAATGTCATACCAGTAAATTTCTTCTTTTTCAATTACAAAAAAGCAGCATATACAACTATTTTATAAGAAGTTTTTTTCTGATCTGTCCAAAGCTTCGTCCCAAAAATCGTTGCGAAGCTCTGACATAACTCATCCGTTGATGGGGCCGGCAACCCCGAGAACACTGCGTGACCCGCGAATCTATGATGATCAAGCGATCCGTGAAATTTAATACAGACATTGCATATTTAACACACACGCATCCGCCCCGTCAAAGGGCTAGTAAATTTCCAATTTTTCTTTTAATTTTTCCACTTCATGAATAATCGCGTGATATTAACAGTATACGTCACACACATTCGCAGAACCCTCTTAGACACCTAGACAATACCTACAATTTTTTTCATAAAAATATAGTAGAAAAAATAAAATCGGTACAAAATACATTGTACAAACTTTCTCATATACATACTAATGCGTCGTTTAATTATCTTTTGAAAAATATGAACTATGTAGAATCATTATAAACATAAACTTAAATAGCTATACGAAATTTGATGAAAATTGTATGAGCCGTTTTCTAGAAAAACCAATTGTTATTAAAGTTGCCCAAGAATAAACTAAGTCTTATATTCATTCTTTGATAAATATGGACTATGTAGTAGTAAACTCAAGTAATTGTACGAAGTTTGATCAAAATCGTTGGAGAAAATCAAATTGTTGTTAAAGTTGTTTAGAATAAACTTCCCTTAATTATTGAGCAATGCCAACCATTTCTTCATAGTTTCTATTCTGTATGATAAAATGCCTAAGTACAAGATTTCATTCATTTTCGCTCTACCGTTTAGGCTCTAGAGCCGCGAACACAGACGGCATGGCGAAAATCACTTTTCCGGACTCAGGAACACCTAAAATTTATATTTCCGTCAAAATCTCGAGATCGAATTTTTCGCGATTACAATACTTTCTCAGTACACTACGTATATGAGAAAGTAAAAATGCTAATTTAACAATGGTATTCAATTTTATGCTAATGATAACTATAAATAACTAGCATAAGTGCCCGTTGAATTTCAACGGGTTTAATGAATCTAAATTGTCGTCAATGCAACATGTAAAAATCGCAAGAATAAAATTGTGCACTGTTTTAACCATCGAATATATCTATAATATAAGTCTGTTTTAATTAATTAACTAAAATCTCACAGAAATTCCTTGTGAATAAAATATAACCTTTCTTTCTACTAAAATAGCCATTGTTATTAGTTTTAAATTATTATAGCATTAGGATTTCAATTTCATTAAATAAGCAGAATTCCGGTTCCAAAAAATTGGTTCAATCTTCAATTGCCTCTGATAATACTTCAAATAGATTTTGGAATATAATGTATGTACCTCAATATCGTTTATCGTCTGCTCACCACTCCTGCCTTCTCATTTTCCGAAACAACCACTTTCACCAGTTTTAAATGGATTTCAAACTTAGAAGAGAACTTGATTCAATTCAGTTAAAATAACCACATAACAAACTTCTTATTCCAAAGAAAATGTTAACCTAGAATTCATTCATTCTGAAAAGTGAATAAAAGTGCCATGTACATATATTTCTTTCAACTAAAATAGCCACTCTTAACAGATTTTAATGGATTAATGCATTAGCATTTTAATTTCATGAAATAAGCAGAATTCCGGTAACAAAAAAATTTGTTCAATCTTCAATTGCCTCTGATAATACTTTAAATAGATTTTGGAATAAAATGTACCTTAATATCGTTTAGCGTCCACTCACCACTCTGGACTTCTCAGTTTCCGAAACAACAACTTTCAATAGTTTTAAATTGATTTTTGCTTTGAAATGGTACTTTCCTGTTAACGGGAATACCTCAAAAAATAAACACGTGTTGTTGTGATATGTTGTGATATTTTGTTTGTTAACAATGCGTAACAAATCTCGTTAAGATATTTACGTTGTTCCCTTAATGATGAATTTGTGGAGCTTGCCGAGGAGTGAAGAAGAAGCTGTATCTTTGCCTCAAGACCATGGTATTTTATCTAAAGGGCGAATGTGCAAGAAGGATCATAATATGAAACTTTACTTCTGCGACAGAATATTTTGGAAATGCAACGCGAAAGCCTGTCAGCAGAAGCATTCATGTGGCGACAACATAACAAAGAAATCGACATATTTCCAGCTATTTTAAATGCCATGAAGACATATTGGCCCCTAGTAAAATAAATTTAGATTGTATTAGTAATTATGTTGCTTTTATTAATAAATAAGTTTCAAAAAAGTGTGATTTTTAAGTAATTCCCCCGTTGTTACGCATTGTTAACAAACAAACACAAACAAATACGTCGTAACATATCACAACAACACGTGTTTATTTTTTGAGGTATTCCCGTTAACAGAAAAGTACCCAAAATACTTGAGTCAATTCAGTACAACTTCCACTTTACATACTGTAAATTCCAAAGTAACTCCTTTTATAATAGGCAATGCTAGCCTAAAATTAATTCATTCTGTAAAGTGAATAAATAAAGTTCTTTTTTTAAACTATAATAGCCGCTGTTATTAGATTTAAATGGATTATAAGCCTTAGAACTTACTCTGTATTAAACATAGAGTTACTATAATTATACTAACTCTATGGTATTAAATAAGCACCAAAATTCCTTTTATAAAAACAAATCAATTCATTAAAAGATCTACTGTTGTTTCTTCGAAAATTGCCTGTTAACAGTTTAAATGTCCTTTTAATTTTAATATAATTTTTATTTATATTCGTTTCCAAACTTTGGCCATTGTTATGAAATTAATTCGAGGAATAATAATACAAATTCGTAAACACGTATGGTTTACAAAGAATTTAATTTAAGAACGCTTTTTATTTCCAATTTTTCTAAAATGACACTATTGATACTTAAAATTTTTTATATTAACGTTAATATACTTATTTTCCACAAAACACGCCAATCTCTCCCCTTCCTTCCTCTCTCTCTCTCGTATTGAACCCAACAATGATAATGGTCGACATAGCAACATCACGTTAAAATGGCGAGATTTCCACAAAATACGCAAATTAAACGTTTAACATAGAATATTTCGAACTGTGGGCGAAAAAAGACGAACGGAATAAGAAACTTTATAATGTTTTCTTCAAAATGGTTCAACTCCGAAGGTCGTAGATTAATTCCTTCTAATTTTAATTTCCAAATGAATAAAAGCCTGCACGTCGAAAAATCGCGTTTTACATGTTAAGTAATGGGGAAAGGAAATGCCTCTCCTGGAGACGAACCAAGGAATTTTTTCGCGATTTAAATTCGTCATCACATGAAAAAGTGTTAATCAAGCATCTCTACCAAATTTCGAGTTTCTATCATTATTATTTCTCGAGTTATTAGCGTTTGCATAGCGTGATCAACCAACCAACCAACGGATGACGGCTATTATTATATAAAATCATACAGCGGACAAGCAAACAGTGACTTAAATAAGTTACTTTTAAAGCGTAGGTGATTTCATTTCTTTTGATGCCTTAATAACCGCCTATCTCTGTCCATCTTTGAACATTCGGAAAAATGCGTCTGAGTTTTTTTGTGCGCAGAAATGATAAACTTAAAAACTCTAAAGAGACCGAACGGATAGGACAATGATGGCAAATATTTTTTACTCGCTTGCCAAAATTACAAACTTGGCTTTCCAACTAACGTGAAAATTTAACATAAATCCAAAAAGAAATAGTTTGGTTTTAACTATGATCACTTAGATTAAGGACTCAGGAAACGATAGACTGGTTATATAACGTTTATCATCTAAAAAGATTCATATCAGATCATTTATGGCCGAGCGACAATTATGGATAGAGAAGCATCTCGTTCACGGGCAAAAAGTTACTATTATTTATAGTCAATTATTTTATCACAATAATTTAAACCACCCAAGAAATTGTCTTTTATATTGTTTCAGAAATGGAAAAATAATAAGATGGCAGGCGTTAAATAAATTTTTTCTATTGCCTGCCAACCAGAAACGTCTTCAAAGTCAAAAGTGGTATGCCTGCATTAGGTCTGCCATCCCTTGACTAAGGTATCGCGCGCCATAAGCAAATTCCACCTGAAAGAGTCTGATTCCTTCACTTCGAATTGACTAAATTTCAAATTAAAAAAAGAGAGAATAGAAGACAATAAATCTAGTCAGGGCTGTCACTTTGGTCGTGGCTTAGTGTGTCGCTACCAGAAAATTTTTGGAAAACATTGATTTAAGGAGAGGAAGGAAGACCCGCGGAAAAAAGTGTCATCTACACTGTAGATTCTACAGCAGTGCTCCGCAACCAATTAAATTTCACGGCACATTTACGGGTTCTCTCGACCTTTGCGACACACCGAAACAAATTTATCGAGACTATGTAGAACATTTTTACCACCCTGTAGCTAACAAAAATGGTAAAAATCACCTTTACCACACAGACGAAGAAAATTATTGCTAAAATCGTTTATCCCGCATTACAAAATAACCCCATGATAAAAATTCCAATTCTCTAGTTACGAAGGAACTAGGTTTTGGTTTAAAGTAGCGGAAACCGCCTAAGAAATCGTACCATACGAAATATTTTATTTCTGTGGTCTTAGCATAGCATTTTTCCCCTGTCTATAATTTTAAAATTTACATCGGAACACCAAATACTTTGCCGCGGCACACAGGTTGAGAAGATTTACAGCACTATAGTCCCTCTTTCAATCCCGCAGATTACGTTTTCGCTTGTTTTGCGAATTTCGTCGTGCTAGCGGATAAAGAATATACTTTTTCGTGAGGAGGAAACGGAGGATGGTGTGGCGTACGCGGCCTCACATCTCTCCCCTTTAAAAAAGGGTTTTTGCCTCCCCCTCTGGCTCTCACTTCTCGAATTACCCGCCGTCCTTCCAGGCACTCGACCTTGCACACATTCAAGACCTTCCGCCCGCCCACCTTGCGGCCGGGTAAGCTGCAAAGGGGGCGACTGTAAGAGGGGGGTGGGGATGGGGAGAAAAGGGGGTGGGGAAAGGGCAGGAAGAAGAGGAATCCTCTTTTGGAGGACGTGAGGAGGGATTCTGAGCGGGGCGAGATTGCGAGCCTTCCGTGTTCCTCGTGGATTTCATGCGATTCCTGTCTATTCGGAGAATGGTTAAAAAAAATCCCGGGTGTCATCGACTTTTTCCCTCGCCAACGTCGGGGGGAAAGATTATTTTTTTACAGTATATATTCATTCGGTAATATCCAAGCACACGATTCAGCATGAGCGTCCGTTTTAAAAAATCCAACAGATAGCCGTAAAAATAAAGAAGCACATCATCCTGAGTAAAAGATTATGAGGGAAAGAAACGCTCGCAAAAGTTCCCTTCGCTGAGGATTCTTCCGCCGCTTCTTTCCTCCGCTCGGGAGTAACGAGACAGAATAGGTGAGGGAGAGAGTCGGAAAGAGAGAGAGAGAGATAATGAAGAGATCTGATTGGCCGCCACGCTGAGGCAGTAGGGCGCGGAAACCGGTCACGTGACTGGTCTCCCAAGGCAAAAGGTCCTTTTTCCACGCCAGTACAGCTCTGCTCCCGAAGGTGTAACTGTGGAGGCTTCGGGTCGACAGAACGTCGCCTCTTTGGAGTTCTTAAAAATCACAAGTCTTCGTCTATAGTCTCGAGTCTCTTTCGGACCACAGCACCTGCGCGACACCGACCGCCCTTAAAAGATAGGTGCGCATAGGGCGAGCTATTCAAATAATCCTCTACGCCTATTTAAAAGTGTTGCCCAACAAGGTCGGTAGCCGCGCTACGATAAAACTTCTTTATTTAAAAAAAAAAAAAGAAGGAAGAAAAGCAGCGGGAGTTGTAACCTGTCGTCCTCCGCCGTTCTTGTTGGAGATGAAGTGATTTCTGCATTTTTTCGAAATCTTCGCCGTTCTTGCTGCGGGTGCGATTTTCGAGGCGAAGTGTTATCGCATTGTTGGCGAGAACACGACGCGAGTTAAATGTTGTGTTTTGAGTGAGCGTCGGGCGGAGAGGAGGGGGAGGGAGAAGAGAGAGGGGGGGGGGGAGGGAGGGAAGAACAGAGACCTTCATAGTGCAGCGTATCTTTTTAGAGTGAGAGGTAAATACACTCTCGGCTGCTTTTTTGTAACCTCTTCCAAGCGACGGAGTCGGTTTTAAGACGGATTTCAGGAGTCCAGATTGAAACGAGAGAAAGAAATTTCGTCGGCAGCCCCCTTGATCCTCAAGACCTGGTGAGTTGTCGAATTTTAGAGGAACGGTTGTAGTAAAAGCACTAGGATGTGAAGTTCATTACTAAAAAAAAAACGATCGTTTGTTATACCGACGTGATTTTTCGGGTTGAAAAACTTTCGTTTGTCGATTCGGGCATTTTTTTAATCAACGGAAGCCGAATCCGGATTTTTTATTGGAAAATATTTTGACCTGTTGTCATAGCGAGAAGTCTTCACTAGTCAACAGGTGACTCAGGAAAGGAAAGATGGATGATCCGGTGTTTTTTAGCTTATTGCTCTGCCTCTTCTTGTTTTCCTTTGCCTCCCAAACCCTCCTTTGCACGTCAGTGATACGATTTTTATAAGGAAATTTAACACTGTTATAGTTTGTCGGCATTCTTTTGGAGGATTGTTCTGAAGTAAAAGTGAACACGCGCATTCATAGAAATTGGATCTTGTATTAATATAATCAGTATTCTTTTCTTAAGTGCAGAACAATTATATTCACTTCATGCTTTGTCAGTATCCGATAAAATATCTTTATTGACTTTTGCAACAATAATTTACTCTCCTTAAGTCGCCTCCTTTAGCTATGAATTAGAGGTGAAAAACGCAGATTCACGTTTAATCCTCTAAGTAAGCAACCTTCTCGATTAACAAAAGGTGTTCGAATCACTACTCGTAGGAAGAATTGACAGGTGAACTTCAGATTGGGAGGAGATACTGAAATGAACGTCTGATTTACTCAACTTTTTATGGCTACAAGTGCTAACTATATGGTACAGTTCTCATAAATCGTCGAAAGTTTTACTTTTAGCTTTGTAAAGATTTGCAGATATGTGTAAACTCTGCTATTGACTGCACAAATATGTTTTTGTGTGTTTCATCAATGTGACTGTTGTCCTGATTTTCCATAAGCTTTGAATCTCATAATGTAACGTTCAGTGCGGTAGAATTACAGTGGAATCCAGATGAATATGTTGAAAATTCTACGACAAAACTGCATGTATTTTCTTTGACTAGTTCTTTGTCATTACAACCATTGCTTTCCAACTTCGCGATTATGTAACTGAGCTTTGTATACATATTTACGTCAAAGTCGATTCATCCTCAATTTACTCCGGGAAGCAAGGACGATAATGTAAACTTAAAAGAATTCGGTTTTTAAAGAAGCCAGAAATTTCATTTTGGGAAACAGTAAAGACAATTACTGCAAAATTAGTAAGATATAAATGTTAATCGAGCTGAAGTAGGTATAAGCTGCTGCAATACATAATTTGAGGCCATTAGTTGATGAAACTGGGTAAAAGCGCAGATGAGATTAGTAGAGTTTCAGCATTTCTGTCCACTGTAGTTTTACTACAATTTAATAAACACATGGAATTTATTTGACGACGAATTGACATAAGTTCGCGCAGTGCATGCACACATTATGGAGTGAATGGATGACTAAAAGCCATCAATTCATTTCATTAACGCGCATAGGGATCTGACCTTGAAATATAATTTAACATATCCATTGGTGATTGTGGGAGGATAAAAGTAGTACTATAAGAGGGAGGTGGGTCATCGTGGAGAATTCGAATTCCATGACAGGAGAAAGTGAATGATGACTTTTATGCCGATACAGTCTGAAACCTTGTTTTGTTGAAGTTACTCTTCGGATATTTTTAAATAATCCTCTATAATATTTATTAATGCTTTGAATTCTAAAGAATTGAGTTTTTTACGTTTAAGCAAAGAACAATTTTTTCACATATTAATGTTTTTATTATTTATTTATTTTTTCAACGTGGTCAAAATGATATGATAAAATATTTCATTTAATGCTATGATAAACTTGCGTTAAAGGATATATGCCTGCACATATAAGCAAAAAAATTATTTCATACCTTCAAAGTGTTTATTATTTTTTTTCAACGTCAGAATGAGTGCGCGACCTCTTTGCGTGACAAAAGACGTCTTTGGAGTTACTGTAATATATCTACACTCTACTGATGGGATACGCGGATATGTTAAATGAAACGGTTTTGATTCTTCGAAGGGAAAATTTCTACGAAGATTTGTAAAAGATATTCGAAAATTTCTCTCCACCAATTTTTACTCTTGAATCGTTCGTAGAGGCTTAAGTGAGGGCGAAAATAAATACCGGCCGTTCCCGGCTTACGACTCTGACGCTTTCCTGAAAATCGCATCATAAGTCGAATATCAATTTCCCATAGACACATGTTATAAATTGAGATACGTTCCAGGACCTTGGAAAAAATATGTACCAAGCCGTATTTAGGCTATAAATTAATAGTTTAGACAATTGAGTGTTATATATTGTATAATAAATATTTTTAAAACTTAAAAGAATTAATAAACTAATAAATGCCTAAAATCGGCCGAAAATACGCACAAGAAAGTAGACTCGGATGTCGAATATCGTATATCGATTTCGAGGTATCAATGTATTAATGTCGTAAGTCAGGGTTTATCGTTCTTCGAAACATCGTAAGTAACTTTATAATTTTCGTATACCCCTTGAAAAATTCTTCACTTTCCTCTACGGGTACTCGTATTCCATGTTTCGCATCACTATTTTACGCCGTTCTCCTTTACATATGCTGAAGAAAAAATCGGCAATTACTCGCACGCCTTTCTTCCTTTATCAAACGACAAGTCTATAAAAATTAAACCGGCTAACGCAAAAAGATTTTGAGATTAGGGGAACATCGGATATTCCACGCGAGTAATAAAATTTCAAGGAAGAATCGGTAGGCAAGCACTAAAAAAGATAGGATATATGTAGTAACATTTAAGAGCCCGTCGCGGAAAGAGCGCCTGAGTGTGTTCAAGGAGTTCCATCGTCAGAAGTTGTTTATCGATGCGCGGTGTCCATTGAGAAAGAAAAAGAGGAAGCAAGTTTGCAGAGAAACACGCATATATCTGGAAAAGCCGAAAGATAAAACGGGAAAGCGCATCGGAGAGGGACGCGATACATGCGAGGAGCTTAGGAAATACGTAGACTTCTAAGAGAGAGAGAGAGAGTGAAGCATTCATGCGGACGATAAACTGGAACGACTTTGATCGATGACGTCGTTACTCGGCAGAAACCATCGGCAGAGAGAAGAAAAAAGTGGTTGGGAAATGACCTCCAAGAGACTGAAAAGGCAAGAAATTGCATTCGTAGGGGTAAAATGAGAAAATTTCACCGGGGAAAAAATTGACAGACCGGTAGAAATGCGTCGACGCGCTAAGGAAATAATATACGTATATATTGACAATGTTTTTAACGTTTGATTTGTCATTGCGTGCGGATAGGCGATCAAGAGGGTTCGGTCGCCTGATCTGAATGCGGCTTCTTCGGGGAAATTTATTTTTACACTAAAAACAATCCACGCGCTGAATCCGCACGAATCATAATCAAGTTGGCGGAAAACGACTCGATTAATAATTTATTTCCATGCTTAAAAATTATAAATGTAAATCAAATCCTTTCCATATGACGAATGAAGCTTCATTGCATCGGTGCCAACTTGGATTCAATCTTAAAGGAAATTGAGAGATGTTTTACGTGACTTACCGATAAAAATGTTTTTAAGTCGATATACTTGTTTCCTTTCCAGCGAAATGAATTTTATCCAGCTTTCGACAGCCTTATCCGATTTATTATTTGTAAATTATTGTGCTTTAAAATTTTTGTGCAAATATACAAAAATATTGCGTGATTCATTATCTTCACCTTATTTCTTTCTCTCTCTCTATGAGAGATCTCGGTATATTTCATTTGCGTCACATCTCCCTTGCGAAACACAAAGTCAGAGCTCGATGGGTGTTTCTTGTTTCTGGTATCAGTTGAATGGTGTTAAAAGTGTGCTTCCACCATACGCGTCGATTGCACCAAAGAAGGAAGCTACATAAAACGAGATACCGATCTTAAATGCGTTTTAATGTATCGAGAAAACTTCTGAATTTCGTTTAGTTCGCGAAGTTTATTCAGCTTGTTTTGCATAAATTTATAAATTAAAAATGATCACGATAAAATTATGAAAATTAAATTTGATTAGTGGAACACGCATTTATGAGTTTATTTTCTGAGAATTTTGTTTTTTCTAAAAAAAAAAAGAGCCTCGTCGAGGATCATTATTTTATGAAATATATAACGAAATTCGTAGCTGAAAAAACTCCTAAAATAGATTTTTTATTTTTTTAATCGGTAATTTAAAACAGTACACATAATTATCAATTTAGAAATATATTATAATTTCTACGCACGTCTTTGGCATGTACGACAATCACTTATAGAGTGTATAATATTATAAACTTAATAGCTGTTTTATTAACCTTTTTTTTCAGAACTTCTCAGAAGACGCTACGTTATGATTTTCTCATTTTTAGTAACATAACGCAAACGGATAAACCGTTTATATTATCAATCTATCTAAATAAAATCAAACGATGGCCCGAATTATCCATGCATTGCATTACATACATCGAATTGGTCTTTGAAAAAATTATTTAAGCTCAACTCTTCAACCTTTTTGCCTCAAAAAGAGCCGCAACTGAAAGATTTAGCACATCGCAAAGTTTCAAGAGGCACCTTTCAAAAGAATTTATGTTGAATATTAGTTTTCGTGAGTTGCGTTGAAGAATAATACCGCTCTAGCTAAATAAATTTAACATTTGAATTTCAAATGTATAGCTATTTTCAGCGAGATTGTATTTTTCGCATCTTTTGCGTGGTTTGCTTGACGCCTTCTGGCGAACACCGCCTAAGGCATTTGCCACCTTCGCCACACCCTAGAAAAGGCATTGGCTATAGACCTACTAAAGAAGTATTGAGCAAATTTCCTCCTTTTAAATACAATTTATGTTGTCAATCTTCAAACATAATTGTTTACTATTCAGAGAAATTTTTTTTTTTAATTCCCGGCCTGGTGAGTAAAAACAAATCTCCCCTCAAAATATTCTCAGTGCAGTTTTCATAAATTCTCAGTAAAAATATTGGTACTATAAAAGAAACCGAACTAAAGTAAATAAACGCCGGATTCATTTGGAAAAAATTGTCTTGCGCAGAAATGCCCGCATAAAAAAACATCAACTGGAGCGAATCGTGATCTTTGATAAAATAAAATACTCGGCACCACCATTTGTAAGCGCTTCTCGCACCTCTTTAAACTATTCTTCCTTCCACTTGACTATCACTTGCAGGGTGCGATGATTGGTGTCCGTTTATCGTTTTTACTATCATGCGATAAACTCCTTTCAACTTTTCCGGTCATGCTAGAGAAATAGCAGGTAAGAGGTCCATGGCGTGTCGACTAGACTGCAGAGGATTGAAAAAAGTTATTTGAAGGACTCATTACTCCATTATGACGCTGTTTCCCTCTTGCCGTGCGCAATTTGCTATCGACAATATCTCTCCTGATTCCTGCGCTCAGGTTGTTATTATTATAGTTATCTGTCCCAGAAGAGGTCCTTTATAAAAACATCTCCGTATAAAAAACATCATCTCTATTTTTTCGATTGATTTTGTCAAAATGCTTGCGCTAGGGTATGATTTTAACGTGGAATTATTTTTGGAAACAAATGCAAAGTACAGGAGCACAGGGTTTATATTTTGCCTGAAAATATTTCAGTTGATTTGAAATTAATCTTCCGTTCCCTTTTTGTTTAATATGCATAGCTTGAGATAATTTATTTAAATTATTTTTGGTCCAACATTTAAAAACATGCCAGGACACAAAATACGAAAGTTTACTCCGGGAAATTTTATTTATTTCTCATTTCTTGTTTTTCAGTAACCATAGCGTGATCATAGCGAAATATTGTGTACCAACCTCAAAGCGGAGGAAGGTGAGTTGAGGGAAATTTACAAAAATGAATATTAAATGAGGGAAATTTTAGTAGCTAAATAAGACATGAATTGACCGTTGCGGATTTTTTGTAGAAATACGCATGGGATGTCGGTAAAGATAAATGCGATCGGTTTGGAGTATTTTCAATTCAACAGGAAGCAGGAGGAGAAGAGATTGTCGTGGGATTTTTTAAAAACAGATATACGTTGGAGAAAATGTAGCAGATTCTTTGCGGAAATTTAACACGATTGTAGATTGTAAAATGAGCAATATTATCAAGATTATCAAAATTATTACTGAGATACCGTCTCACAACAAGGGTGGAAATCGGTACTCCATGTCCGTGAACGAACACTTGATTTCCTAATGGGTTATTTGGCATTTGTCAAGGAATGCGTAAAAATCGTTGGATTTTCGATCATAAGAACGAAATTTAATCCTGCATCAACACGTTATCGTTGACTCAGAAATTTCCGCTTACAATATAAAGGCCAAAAATTGGAAACGTCTACAATGTATTCTAAATGTTCTTTGTTTATAATCTGATATCGGTGAATCTCCGCAGACGACGCCAAGGTTATCGAAGCTAACGTATTTATCTTCAATCTTATTCCAACTACATATAAAGTTAGATAATTTGCCTCTGAATAAACGTGAGATAAGGGAATGCGATGTTATTTTTTTTAATTTTGAGCCTCGATTAGGTCGGTAAAAAAAAGAATTGTTGCCTCACGATCGAATCATATCTCTTAAAAGTAGAAAGTTGGCGGTGACTTTTGTCAAAAAAAAAACTGGAGAGAAAAAAAAACTAAAATCATAAAAATTAAAAAGCCATAAGATGTGTTCAATTGCTTTGAGATTATTCTGATTTGTAAGTCTGATCATAAGACGAGCTTGATAATTCTTTGAACTGGAGAGAAGTTTATCAATATTTTTTCTATTCAGGCGGACTTACGGTATTTCTAATCGATGAAAGTTTCTACGGCGATAAAACACTTCCCAGAATGATTACCTTTCGCAATTGCTACCGGTGCTTTCTCTCGAAGTCAACATTATATATTTTTATTCTTTTTATAGTAAAATGCTCTAAATAACACACAGGCTAGGTTGAAACTCAAATATACATTTTCCGTGTATTTTATAAACTTCAGGGATCGTACTGCATTGGCAGATTAGAAATACATACGATGATAAATGTATTTTATGTTCATTACACATTACAAAGCCAAGAATTGCTTGTATTCGGCGTCACAATCGATAGGCATATATGGATTAGTCATGTTCACTTTTCTGATTCAATAATCTGTCGACAATAGATGTGAGGTTCTGTGTAAAAATATATTTTCAACCAAACGGGAGCAGACAGTTTAACCTCAATATCACCGCAGCCGCGGATTTGAAATGAATTTTTGAGCTCTTTTTAACTGTGTGCCGAAGAAAAATCATCTTAGAGCGTCAGTCGTGAAAGATAAACATCGTTCGAGCGTGAGATAAGCGTATCAGTCATTTTACCCTTCAAAGTTACTTTTTTTTCCGTCATTTAGGCAAATGTTACAAAATTCGTGTATTCAGAGAATGCGCTCAACGAGATGAAAGATCGATAAACTCTGGGTCACCCGTAAGATGGAGTTTTTATGGTTGACGGAAAATGATAAAATCCGCGCTATTTTCACGACCCTTGAAAGGGGACTCCCTCCATCTTTGATACATACCATCTAAATTCTAAAAAAAATCGGATGAATAACTTCACTTTCCTGGCACAATATGTATTTCCGATAGATTATGAAAGGTTACGAAAGCCGAAACCTTTCTTTTGGCAATTTGGAGGTGCTCCCAACTGATTTTAGATATATGTAGATATCGGTGATTCCCTATCGCAAGGTTTCCCAAACTGTATTCCGCGGAACCGAAAGGTTCCGCAGAAGCTAAACGGTGTTCCGTAATACAGACCCGATACTTTCTTCTTTCTCTTATTTACAGCAGAACACATGAGCACTTGTAATCTCTATACTGTAAGATACATAAGGGCATTAGAATGATTTTAAAGTTAATTATATTGTGATTAGATGTAACATCTCTTATTTAGGGTTCCGTGAGAAGAAACATTTGAACGTAAGGGTTCCGTGGCTTCACAAAGTTTGGAAACCCTTGCTCTATCGAATTAACTTATTTTGAGACGGTTCGAGAAACGCGCCGTAATAATCACACAGCTCGTACGATAGTTTCCATTAAATTCTTCGTTCGATACACGCGTCGTACGAATGATTTCCCGCATCGCAGGAAGCGTTTGTCCACGTGTGTAACCGTATTCACTTGCGTAGTCTTACCATCTCTCCTGGAATGATCCGGTTTATCCGGGAATTGCAAGCCTTCAGCGTCTTCCTGAAGAAAAGCTGACATGAATGGCGGTTCCGACTCGATTTGACTGTGACTTTTTCCCATCAGGAACGTAAGATTCCCTCTAAACGCGTCACACTACGGTCACGCCAGCGCACCGCAGTTCTCGAGAGAGTTGAGATGGCGGACTATGAAAGGAAACCTGTGCGTGGGATATTTATACTTCTTGGTGATGATGAGGTTAGGGTTCGGCCGCGACAGGCAAAGGCAAAAAGGCAGAAATAATCGCCAGAACCGACAGGTGCTACTGATCGCTTTTTTTCTGACGCGAGGGAAATAGTAAATTCCTTTGGATTGGTGCAGTAACATGCGGCTTCTCCCGGTGAAGTAACGCAAATGTGCAGATTTAACCCTGTCCGCACGGTTTATGGCATGGATTTTCAATCTGGAGTACACGTACCTCTAAGGGGAATGTCAAGACTTTGTAGGGGTTACGCGAAAATGTTAAAAGATTATCATTTTTCTTCTTACTTTATCTTCCATGCATGACATCGGAATCAAAATTTGCGAATTTTAACGTTATACACCTATTTTAATAAAAGTGCTGCTCATTTCATTGTCACTTTGAAATGCTCTAACGCAGTGCTCCTCAACCTTTATTGCTCCACGGCACACCTTCATGCATCCTTAAGAGCATCGCGGCACACCAAACCACCCCTAATTAATTTCACTGCGTAAATACTCATTTTTAAAGATAAAAACTAGCGTAACAAGTAAAAGTCGCAGTTATATTAGATTGTTACGATTGGTAAAGCATTAATTGCATAATTTTATTGTACATTATATACACACATAATTTAAAAATTAAATATCTTCGGAGTGTGCGGCACACTACTCTCTTCCTCGCGGCACACTAATGTGCCGCGGCACACCGGTTGAGAACCATTGCTTTGATGGATACTCGGCCATTAAACAATGCTATGAGGGATACATCAGCTGAAAAAGGTTATAGAGCCCTAATGTATAGTACGTGATAAAAAAAAGTAAAAATACGTTCTTTCATGCCACATAATTTATGCGTTTTAACGCAAAAAATCATTTTTTCATATAATGCGCAGGTACTGCCGACGATCACGTTAATTATGCGCTGGAGCTATTATTTATTTAAATAAAACACGCACTTATGTGCCCGAAAGTGCACATTAAATATCAAATGGCTGGATGGACAGCGGTCTGAAAAATGCTTTTGCTAATTTTCCTCAGAAGCAATGCAGATGATATGGATCGGGCGCTTTATCTATTCCTAAAAGACACTATTAACGATCAAATCCAGATTTATTATACAAATAAACTACTTGCTCGCTGAAGGTGAGCTACCAAATTCGACGAAAGGGTGGAACACTATGTCACATTCACGGAACTTGTGATTCAGTTTCCGGAATTTCTTGTATGGCAGCCGCACCCGCAGAACCGCTGCGTGGAAATCTGGCGCCTGAGGCAAAAAGACAAAATACCGCCGAAAATTCACGGCACGTGGGTGTAGATCGGCGGCGACACTGTTACAATGCCGATCCCTAGAATAACGCGACGGTCCTGCGCACCCATTTTTTTTTCGTTCAGAAAAATCGATATTTAAAACAAGTAAGGGAAGAATTGCAGAACAAATTACATAAGGCGTTTTTTTGTTTTAAGATTATGACGTCATCATAAGGTTACATCTTAGGTTGAGGTCCACGGCCTCATAACATAGCCTATGAATTCCCTTTAAAAGCATTGTATAAGTGCTATTTAATAATATGTTTCCAATTTAAAAGCAGTGGACACGTTGGAAGTTGAAATTTTCCATTGTTAAAACCAGAAAATTTTCCTTCTTTTTCGAATAAAAAACAATTGTTCGCTCTCGTTCTACGCAGATTTGAGTTCTGTTTTTAAAAAATGTTAACCCCACTCTCTCAGCTACAGAACCGTCTATATGATGAGCTCTTATCATTATTTTAGTTAATTTAAAAATGCAATTTTATAATGTCTTGCAACGACATCATGCTTTTCTTGTGGGGGTAGAAATGAAACAAAGGGACTGAAAAAAGAATTCGATTATTACCAAGAAGCTGATCTTAGATGCACTAAATTTATACTGTCTATCCATCATATAGAGTCCTCTTTCCTAAGAAATTTAGACCCTCCAGGTTTCAGGATTCTAGAGATATTGTCCGTACAAACGGACGGAAAGACAAACTGAAGACGATTTTATTAAAATAAAAAAGTAGTGTTATCCACCAACATGGATAAAGTTAACCCATTTTTTCTTGTATTAATAAAATCGGTAATATTCTGTGTTTTATTTCACTATGAAGATTTCCCTCCGCCTATTTGAAGAACTGAAGAAAATTTGGAATTCTATAACTTGTTATATGCGTAAATTTAGCTTATATTAATTTATTTGTCATGCGGTTGTGCCGCCACATATTCAGTCGCTAGGACCTCGTTTGTAAGTGACATTAATGTGGAAATATGTGACAAAACTTTCAGATTTCCATCATTTATACCTTCGGAGTTACAAAAAAAATAATAAATTTTAAATGGGCCCCTATCCGACCCTGTATATTTTTCAGAAGTCAAATTTATCGAAAAACGCGTGACAGACGTACAGAATTGTACACTCCAAGTTTCATCGCTCTATCTTTTGCGGTTTCGTCAAAATTTCAATATAAATGCACATATTGACAGACAGACACCAAAGTGAAACCGCGTTAAAAAAAAAGGGAAGCTATTACGCGAGAGGAAACGGCATTCTCCTGAATGCATCATGTTCCTTCGCGAAGAGCCTCCCTCATCATGGCGACTCATTTTAGCCCTAATCCTGTCTCGCTTCGCAGGTGGAGCCGAGGAAGGGGTGTCGGAGGTCTCCACGGGGGTTGAGCGACGCAGCGACACCCAGGCACCACGCTCCTGCTGCGGGTTCCCTATCCTGCTGGTTTCCCCACTCACCCCACGAGGGCGAAGAGGAGTGGCGCGAAGAAGGGGAGGGAGGTGGGGGGAAGGGGAGGGAAGGTGACAGGGGAGGGGTCTCGGAGGACAATCTGCTCGCGGGTGCGTCACTCCGTCAAGGATCGCGCTGAGGATCGTGACACGTTTAGTCGAAAGAGGGCAACTTTTTTTTTCGTTTCCGCGATTCGTCCAAAAATAACGACTAGCATAAGTGAGTCAGCTGTTAAGTAGGAGCCGAATTTTTTCGCTTAAATGTTAGAAATGAAACAGCAGCGAGACACCATATCTTAAAGTTTTGCGGGAAAAAATCAAATTTTCGATCATTTTCGATTAAATTAATAGGTTCGTAAAACATCGGTCGTTTGAATTTTTCGGTGAGAACCAAAGTAACCGCTTAGCTGCTCATAAGTAACTCATTCCAATTTACAACGTATGTACTACCTCATTAATTTTTTAAAGCATCGACTTTTATTTGTCGTGCGATGTAATTTCGAATCCTCGACGTTCATCGTTTCGTGCCATGTGTCCGTCGAAGTGGGATATAGCGAACCCCAGTTTCGGAAGATACAACAGTGATTCCTCCGTCGCGGTCAATCTCCAGGAGACAAAGACTACCGCTCACAGCCTCTTCTCTCCTCTCTCCGTGAGCTTCTTAAATGTTCTCTAATGAAACTATCGACGAACGAATCGCATTCCGTCCGTGACGTAACTTACTCGCCAAGGGTCCGAGAGAGTCGCCGTCCGGCGCGAGCCCCGTTCAGGAAAAAAAAAGACCCCGCGTCCGTTCCATACTTGGGCCGTCACGAGGAGCTAGGAGGCCTTTTTGGAACGACGGCACGGTAAGTGCCCGCTCGCTCGTAATCCTACAACTCAGACGTTCTTTTGTTTTGGATCTGGACCGTCGTCTTTCTCTCTTTCTTTTTTTATTTTTATTTCTCCGCCCGAGCGTGGGCCAGAGGGGGCGGGACCGGTAAGAGAGAAGGGGGAGGTGCGTGGGGTGGGGCGGCGTCTGGTCCCGCGGTCTGCATCCGTAATGGGGACGGCCGGAGGGGGGCGGGCAGGGGAGAAGCGGAGAAGAGCCGCCTCCTGGGGGCCCCACTCGAATAAAGGCCCGGTCGTGTGGATCGCCTCGCCGATTCGCTGAGGGACAGGTGACGGGTTTGGAAGACGCCCGAGGGATATATACACACATATATACTATATTCGTTCCGCAGTGAGATGCTGGAGGCGGAGGGGAGAGGCTGAGGATGTGGCGCTTGCATGCGTTCCGCCGCCCACCGCTCCGACCTCATCCACCCGACCTCCTCTCCTCCCTCTTCACCCTTCTCCTCCTTCTGATGCTGCTTCTGGCGCCAATCCGCGCCCGCGACGACGCCGTGAGCGACGAGCGAGCGAGGAGGACGGAAGACGAGGTGAGTTGAGCGACGAAACTGGTCCCTTTTGGGATGGAGTCTGCGCTCTTCCCCCCCCTCCCCACCTTCTCCCCTTCAGGACCACCTCCCACTCGAATTCCTTACTCTCTCGATTTTTCGGGGTGGATCGCCCAACTGTAAGACCCGAAAATCTTCAAAATATCGTTTCTTTTAAAAAGCGCGAAGTCGGGTTTGTCGTTAAAAGTAACCAATTTCCTTGCTCGGCATCAAAATTCAGATGGAGTTACGACAAAAAGTAATGTATATAATCTCCTTAATCCATCAAAATACGGTACAATAAAAGAACGAGTGATTGTGGAAGTGGGTGTGTCGGTCCTTTGCTAGGGGTAACTTCTGCTAAATCTTTTATTATTATTTTTATGATTTAAGACATGCCCGATTATTTTTATGGCATCTTTTCGTTTTTTGAAGTTCTCGGACAATCGGGACTGAAGCGCAAAGAAAATGAGAATCTTTCTATAAAAAAGCGGAGGGGCGATGGAAATTTTTCGAGTTTGCACAAAAATCAAGTTTGTGGTTAATTTATGAATTACACCAAAGGAAACTATGATCTAGTTTACCGTAGAAATAATTCCTACTCAAACGCAATGCGTATTTTTTCAATACATATTCCGACAGCAAGATACGAAAATCAGTAGATTATGAGGAATGGCATTAGGCTAAGAAGAATTTTTTCCCTAACTTGTGAGTTAAGCTCAGCCATTGAGTGACATAGGTCATGGATTCTTAATCATTATTCTGCGGGCTTGGTGCAGGTGGTCAACGTTAGGGATTAAAAATCGGAGCGGTAAGATTGAAGTGATTGTGATGTAGGTGAGACAGTAGCAGAGGTCCAAAACGATTAGTTGATGGAAAATGTTAACTGATCTCAAATACAGAAATGTAAATGGTGGCTCGTGATTATATTCTACCTTGATGGATAGCCCCTGAATGAGGGAAGGTATAAAACTCATAATATAGCCTGTTTTGTGTGTTTAAGTATCGATCATACAGAATATACGGTTAATCGGAATAGGCACAGTTCCGGGAGTTTGCTGTAATCGTTTTTTTAATTATTAACTTTTGGAAATGTTACTTGATGTAACGCGTCTGTTAGGAAATTTCTCCTGTATAACCTATCGTACATTTTCATTGAGTTAATTCTGTAGTATTAATCATCCATCGCAGAAATTCCACTTTCTCATTCATCCTTGATTCGATGCTTGTTGAAGGCATGTCTCTTCATCCACCTTACCCATTTTTATAAAATCTTTTATATGCGTTCGTACGATATATATATATATATATACTCGTATATTGGGGTAGACCATTTTTTGTTCCCTCATATCTCTTGAACGAATGACCGGATCGTAAAGAATTTTATATTGTTTGAAAGCTTATGGCTTGCAGATGGTTTTTAGCCAATAAAAAAGATCGTATCTAACCTATAAGTTAAACTGTGACTGTTCAAACTTTCCAAAAGTCTATTTGGTAACGGTGGCTCTGCCGGTGAGTCTGGGGGCGTTTTAGTAGCAAGAAATTGAACAACTACATAGTAACAGCATATTAGCCCAGCTATTCTCAAATGCGGCCATCAGGAAATTTCGGTGCGGCCACCAGTAACTTCTCCGTCATACAAGGGATCCTCAACCCAGTAATTCGACTTCTAGAGCATTTTTGTGAATTAACAGAGGGAATGAATAATCCCTTGTTCAGAATATATAGATATGATCCAGATGCATCTCTATATACAATACAAAGGAAAGGTTAATTGACTTTAACAGCTGGACGAGAACGTCTCATAACTTATTAGAAAAATGCTACGCATTCATTTATTATTCCTCCCTCTCTCTTGGGGAGGCAGTAAGAAGTTTGGTCCTTTTAGAAAACAAACGAATGTTTTACTCACTAAGCTAAAGGGAATGGCTGTAGGACAATCATTCGTAAAGGAGCGCATTTCAAAGTATGAAGTACGTTCGCCTCACATTTGGATTGATGTTGTTTTCTGAGAGCTTCGTTTTCATATTTTTCATTCATTTCGTCGTAAATATTTGATTAACTAGCTAGTGCCTCTGTATAGTGATAATAATGTGATAATAAGTGTGATTATAAGTGCCAAAATTCAGTTCAATAAATCGCTGCTACAGCAACCAAGCTTAGCCATAGTTGATGCTGTTTATATCATTGAGAAATTTAAAAACACGATATTAGACATGGGTTTACATGTGAAAGAAGATGATGTGTGAAAAAATATTTAGTGCACTTCATTTCCTCAATAGCAAATACCGAAACAAAATGAAGTACGAGCATCTTGAAGCTGGTCTCCGGTTATCCGTAGAAGACAGGGGTGTGGATGAATTTCCGTTTAATAAACTTCTTTGACTATAAGAGGTATGTACATTAATGAGTTATTTCATATTTATAAAAAGTTGATCTTACATGAGTTTGAAGGCATATACTAAAAATTATAAAAATACAAGTGCGGCCACGACAAGTTTTTTCATGAGAACCCTTGTATTAGCCCCTACGTTATAAAGATAGCGGGAAATACGGATATCAACGTGAGTTGTCATTTTGACCAATATATGGTGAGAGAAGTTATAACGCTTAGTTGTACGAAAATTTTAGCTTATCAATTTTCAAAGGTTTTTATTTCCTGGTAGACATTTCATTTTTAGCAGAGGAATTTTACATTTTGTTTCATTTATACATGGGCCTGACCGAGGAAGCCTTGTTATAGGCAGATGACCTCTTCAGGGTCGGTTCAGGTTGCTAGATAATATATTTTTGTTCAACCATGTGGCAGTAGTACCTTCTCATTTTGTTTCTACCGGGGGTTTCATTTGTCTGGCATTTGCCCTAAGACGGAAGCTTATTTCTATTATGTCATTTTATAACTCTGTGATGTTCACTATTAGTTTTTAAAATTTGAACTTTTTCATAAAACAATTAACAACTCGTAATCAGTAGATGGTCCCTTTGGGAAAGTATTTTTATTCGTCACGCTGCGGTAGATGGCTTCTGGGTAGAAAAGTTATTTTCGAAATTTCAAAACTTGCGAAATTGGGTGCTGTGGCGCAGTGGCGAGTGTGTTAGCCTGCTACGCTGAGCATATCCGTTGATAACCTGCAAAAGTTGCATTTTTATTCAAGAGATCTTGCGTGTTTAGAGGAGAGCACGCGAATCAACGCTTCATCCTTTGGAAGGGACGTATATCCGTTGTTCCTCCTTGGTGCTTTTCGAAAAGAATAGGCTAATGCCGGTACCGGGTTTCTCTTCTTATTTGCTTTGTGATTTAGAGTGACGAGCCTACAAGCGCTAGAGTCGTTTGAAGTCACAAAGTTCCACAAATCACGAACTTTGACATCAATCATTGTATGAAAGCGATTGAGGTAAATTATTTATATTCGTTATTTTTCATTGAATGTTATTCATTTTCGCACTTAAAAGATGAAAACAAGTAAGAATTTTTTAAACACTCAAAAATAAAATCTTTTCGTTCTATAAAACAGGCGGCATTAAAAGGATAAAACAATAAAATTTTCAGATTATTTGTTCATTATAAAAGATTTTGGTGTCATGAACTTGTCATTACTATAACTTTACATATCATTTACGCAATAATCTCATTCCATAAGCTGGAGTAAATGGATTTTGAATATAAAGTTAACAGCAAAACATTTTTTTAATGAAGCTCAACCTTGAAAACCTCCTATCAAAGCTAAATTATTACGTGAATGATGTGTAAAGTTATAGTAATGAAAAGAACATGACACCGAAATCTTTTATAACGAACAAATCTGCAATTTTTCTTTTTAAGGCTGCCTATTTTATAAAGCAAAAAGAATTTATTTTTGATTTTTTTAATTCTTACTTGATAAGCCGGTTACGAAACAGTTTCCTTATTTTTTTCCATTTCTTGACAATTATTTCTACACCATCTACGTTACCAAAAAATTCTTTGCTACACTTTAGCATAAAAACCACACATTTCTGTTTACACGTATAATAATAATTTCATTAGCCAATACTCGCGTGGAATAATGTGTACATTTTTGAACATCTTTAAAATCCAAGTTCTCCGCTAAGTTTTTTCTCGAAATCGTAAATGATTATGAAATGTGAAACGAATTTTGTTACTATTATCCAATTATAAATGAGGAAAGTGACCTGAGGTTGACCTCGACAGGCCACTGAAACAACAACCTTTTCACTGACAACGGGATACTCAAGGATTCCAGCGAGGCAATGTAGCCAAATAGTTTATTTGTACGTATCCTGCTGACGTTTCACGAGTAGCAATTAGGTTTGGATCAATCAAAATTTAGATAATCCAACATCTAAATTATTGCCAAAAAAAGGTATATATTTGGAAGGAAATTAAAAACCAATATTATAAAATTGGTATTGAAAGACTTAAGGAGCTCCAAAGGAGTCTGTGAATGGTAAATGCTTTTAAGGGAAAGCCTCCAGCCAAAATGGTACAGACGAAAGAAATGTGCATTTTTTTCTCAAACGAAACACTTTTTATAGAGTAAATGTGTTTTACGTGTTAAATATTTTTTTGGTTTCCAAAAAGGTCACAACCCTTACGTCGTGTCAAGTAGTAAATCATTCAGTACGTGAGAACAGACAATCAGATATATCAACGAGTACTTTTACTTTAGAGAAACGCACCCACAATATTTAAATTTCATCCGATAAACCGTTAGCACGATTACTCTTAGACCAGGTAACCTCAAACCTTTTGCTCTCAAGTACTATTCATCTGAGCAGAGTATAACCATGGATTGTTATAAGGCATATTTCTCCGGTTGAGCTCTAATTTCACTTCCACTCATTAACCTTCTGAAATCTTTGTTTCAATCTCACTTCCACTCTTTTCGCTTTTGACCTTTTTTATCGAAAATAAGGACGACAGACTCTATTTTTGTGTAATCTTGAGGCTGAGGCCTAATTAAAGTCTTCAAAACCCGAGTCAAAAATGTTTCTAAAATTTCGTGACGATAATAAAGGGGTTTGTTTGTTGGTTCCCTGGAATTTGTTTTTTTTCCTTGACGCGTTAATATTTCTTCCAAATAAAGTACTTTATTTTTATTTGGCGACATAGCTAGCAATAAAAATAATTTAGTGTAACAATAAGAGGGGCGAAAAACATTCTATTCGAGTTATCGTAAAATTGGGTTATCCAGCTATCGAGACTGAAATTTATTTCGGCCTCGCTAAAAATAGAAAAGGCCTTCCGACATCCATTCGATTGGGCGCGAACCCTACGCCCCATTCCTGCCGCCGCGGCGGCTTAAGCTTTGATTGATTGATTGCGTGTTTTGGGTGTGACAGCATACCAGGATGGCACTTAAGCGAGGTGTGCCTCAAAACGCATAAACGCCTCACCTGGAAGACACACGGATGGGTCCTTGAGGGGAGGTGTCGGTATGAATTGGAATAAACCACTTCGGGCTCAGAATTCCTAACCCTCGACCACGCCCTCTGTCACACGCACACACACACTTTCTCTCTCTCTCTCTCTCCTCGCCACCTTCTCCGAATACGAGTATTATGCGTCCCCAAGCCGACCAATCCATATTACACGCCTTCGATGCGAAGTGGTATCACAAATAGTCAAACTTCGAAGATGCTATGAAAACTTTCTTGCGACTGTTTAGCGCCCAGGTTTGCCGTTAGTAATTTTATCCTCCTCCAGCTAGGATCGAGCGTATCCTATGGGGTATTAACTACGCAAAAATAATGAAACTCAACATTTAATTGTTATACGGAAATGTAACCAATTTTCAACAGTCAATAAACATTTAATCTGTCAGTTACGTTAGATAAATCTTAGGGCTTAAGCGATTATGTAAGAACACTATTGTGTGCGCAAAAAATCGTTTACAAGTTCAATGAACGCAAATTGTTTTCTCATCAGAGTTTACTAAAATAATTTATTGATTAAACTAAATTCATCATAAAAATTTAATTCCATGGCTCCATGACGAAAAATATCTATCGGGAATTTCAATGCTCGAAGGAACGTCGCCGTTCGACCCTTTTTCCGTAAAATACATATCTGATTCAGTTATTCTTTTCCAATGATTCCTGGCATTAATTTCGTATATGAGTGGTCATTTTTGTGGTTCAAATACAAGGAACTCGAAATTAGACCGAAGATTTTTGCAGTGCGATTCAACGCTGGAGAGGTTTTTCCGGATTTTGCCGTGTGGTGAAACATTTCGCCCGCTTGACATCTTCGTTCTCTGTTCAACTTTTCTCTCCCCCATCTCTGGCCAATGTGTTAAATATTCTGCATGAAAACCTTCGGTATTCTACAATAAATTTGTCTGATTTGATGTCTTTATTTTCACAAATACTCCGATTAAAACTTGCAATTCGCGGATTGTTTTCGTGGTAAAAATTAAATAGCCTTAAAAATTGTTTCGATGTATGTATTATCAAGTTTCTTATTCGGAAGAGTTCGCACTGTTGTCTGTCTGTCCAGGAAAAAAAAGTGCAGTCATCGAAATCTTCTTCGCCCAAATGTACGTCTGTGATTTTTTAATTTATAAAAGCTTAACGATTTCCTTCTCTTGGATATCTTAATAATTCCTCCTTTTATCGCTGAACTATCTCTTTCCATTAAGTATTACTCCCTTGACATTATCTTTAAATTAACTCGCATTTTTCCGCCTCTATTTCTCTAATAAATTAGAAATGGCCTTTGGATAAAATCAACGTATGAAGCCTTAATTTTGTGGAACTCCATCATAAAGAAAGAGAAGAATCACTTATTGTTAGTAAAAATTCAACTTCATTAATATAATTTATTAATATTAATTAGGTATTAACATTATTAATATATTATATTAATAACGTGGATTTTTTACTAAATAGAGAAATAGCGATCTCACGCTTTATGGTCCTATGTAGATTCAACTCTTGCAACTTCCGCAGATCTACAGTAAAAGAGTCATACTGAGAGCTTAAAGAACATCTGGATTACCATTCATGAGGTCGTATTTTGAGAGGATAAGGATAAAACATGGATCCGCATTCCATAGGACAAATCGGAATTAAATATTAAATCATAAAGACGAGAAAGCCAGTACGTGCATCGTGACGCCCGATACATTTTTAGTTCGGCGCCTGTAAATTTTGAAACCTCATTTGTTCATTTAAATCATGTAGCCCATTTAATTCACCAGTAAAAAAAATCGTGAAGCTATTTCACAAGCCTAACGTAAATAACGCGCGGAAATTGCCATCGAGGATAGCGTTCGGTCGATATAAAGATGGATTTTCTCGTCGAAACTGTGTCAATTGGCCCGAAGCGATTCGATGGAGCAATTCACACCGAAGTTCCCATTGTCTTGGACCATTGAATATAATCGGGGCCCTTCGTAATTTCCTTCCGCGACCTGATTGACGTTTATCGTATGGGGCGATTGCGTCGGCCAAGGGCGGATCTGTCGAAAGGCAGGCAATTTTCCCAAGCGATTCCACCAAATTGTTTGCCACCAATTTCTATGCAAATATGTTTCATTTTAAGTGATTTTTCCGTCCGCCGCTAAACAATTGGCGGATCGTGGCGTGCGAGAATGCACACGCGCACGCATACACAACGACATGACACTCAGCCGAAACTTCTCTTAGCGACCATCCCTGTTCGAGGACCACCCTCATTAAAGACCAATATTTTTCAGAAATTATCTCGAATCCAAAGAGCGCTGTGTAATTTTTCCCTTTCTAAAGTGCATCGGCTTGGCTTATAAGAGGAAAATGCTGTCATTTAAGGGATGAGTGCCGCAGACCTGTTGGCCATTTTGACGACGATCCTGTGAATGTTGGCGTGAAACGTGGCCAAACGCCGGCGCCGTTGCCTCCTACTCAGGTTCTCATTCGTGCTCCTTCGGTGCCTCTTTATTTGGCGTCGAAAGTCGTTGGTCCGAAGGATTGAAAACTAAATTTGGATTCAGCCTTGAGGAGATTTCGAGGAAAACGCGCGGGATTTACATTTTGAAGGTTTTTTTTTAAGTAAGAGAACATTTGATAGATAATCTTTTATCCAACTTAAATGTCGAATCAGAAGATGGTTTTTGGGATAGGCGAGGGATGTTTTATTGGTTTTTGGTGATATCCTCGAAATGTGGGGATCACGAGCGATAAGGACAGGAGACAAGAGCATGTAATGTGGTCCTGAGTCGTTAAGGAAGAATACAGATTGCCGGGAAGCGAGAGGTAGCTGTAAACCTTACACGATTGCATAATTTTGTTATAAAGATGCGTCACAAAGGAAATTATTGGAATAATTGTGGAAAAGAAAAAAGAAGTCGCGGAATGAAAAGTGGCGTAAGTTGAAGAAGTAATCAACTTGACGCTATACTGGTTTGAAAGAGTCCGCTCCATAGCAATTCCCGTAGGAAGCATTCCGAATGAAAAGGCTTTGCATATCGCTTCGCTAGCTGAGATAAGAGATTTATTTCAGTCAGTGGCGGATTTAGACATTCTGAGGCCCCTGGCACTATACTATTGGGGCCCCTGGCGCTAAATTATTGGGGGGCCTGCAATCGTAGAACATGTACTATACTGAAATCTTACCTAACGACTACCCCTTTATTTGACTCCCCTTTTCAATAAATTAAGTATCGCAGTGCAAAAAATAAAATTTTTGTTCTTGGCTTTTAAAGTGAGATATTTAATATTCTGAGATTATACATAGTTTCTTTTCGGGGTCTCTTACTGCAAGGGGTCCCTGGCGCGTGCTGTGTGCGACCCCCATTAAATCCGCCATTGATTTCAGTCACTATGGATGACTTGATAGTTTTCAAATGCATCGTACTATCCTTTTCGGATCCATCAACGGTGAGACAGGGAATACGAGTGCGATGATTGTAAAAAAAACACTTTTCTCTAGTGCGGCAGAGAATATTTTAAACGCGGATGCAATTGGGGTATTTATTCTGGCTCATACTTCGAAATACGAGCATTGCAAGAGAGAAAACTCGTCAAAGGAGAGCTTGAGTGAGACTTTCGGTGTTAACGGCGATGGATAAAATGAATCTCCGATGGTAATTGGAAAATTTCTTCAACCATCGTGATTCAGTTACAATGACACTTAGCATGTAGGTGTTTCATTGGGCGCAAAATAGTATGAGTTAACTCCTCGTTGTTATGAAGCTGGATTTCAGATTTCATCAAGAAGATGGACAAACGTAGAAATTCTTCTTTTTTCTGTCCGGTTGATGTGAATTTTACAGTCGCAACAACATTTAGATCATCCCCTTGTCACAACATCTATAGGTAACAAATTGGTACAACATACATTTCACGTACTTTTTCATATTCGTACGCATCTTGTCCATACACTAATGTTACTGCTCACATACATTAGTATTAGTATTCGTTGTAACAATGCCGTTGCTATTTGAGGGAGAAGATCTGTGAGTGTAAAACTCGATACGTTATTATGTAATTGGAAGATTTCCCACGTATTTTTGAGACATACATATATATTTTAATTAAAAAGAGGATGGATACTACGGTTTCTAATCTAGAATAAACTCGTTAACTGTATATAGCAAGAGAAAAGCATGCCTTATACGGTTAAGGAGTTTATTCTACATTTGAAACATGTATATTTTGCTTAAATCCATTCAACCATTTTTGATCATATCGATATTTGTGTGACAATCGATGAGAATAAACTAATGTTCATATCAACAGGGATTCTCTTCCAGGCGATACTCTGCGTGAATACGAAATTTTATTAGATCTTGTTAAGTCATGTAGTCTATAGGTCTGCGCATAGACGACATACAACGGACAGCCGGAAGTGCAAAAAACATCCTATGACACCCTAAACGTGCGTATGCATCAAAATCTCAAATTAGATTTTTTCACGATCACAATACTTCCTATATTTAGGTATATGTGAAGAAGCAAATAACTAAAAGTGCAGTGTTTACCACTAAATATCACTCTGAGCCTACAGCCAATGGTCAGGGAAACTTTTTAAGAATCGCATAAAATTTTCGTTTTTTTTTTAGACTTTTTGCATGAAAGAAATTTAGAGCGCACTATAACCTGGCCAACAACATCGCAGCAAACGACGCTTTTTATTGAATAAGCGTAAAGAATTTAACCGCAGCGCAATAATAAAGTGCTCGAGATCATACGGTTTTACAGAATCATCCGTAGGCATCCATAAGAATGAGGAGTATAATCAAGATGGCATTGTGAACATAATAAAAGCTCCACTTATTGTTAGACAAAAAAGCTTAAAAGGAAGGTGAAAATACGAGTAAACCCTTTTGTTTCGGTTTATTACAAACTGTAGACATCGTCTTCGGTTATTCCACGTCTCAAATACGTACGTTGTTTCGGCTCCAAATCTTTTATTATACATTTTTAGCCTAATTTCGAGAAAACTATTTTGTGGGCAAATATAATGAATAAGCATAACGGTAGAAAATTATTTCCAAGTAGGTTATACGTCTTTTCATAGGCCAAAGTAATTACGAAAGCGAAGAAGAAAGTAACAGCAGTTTGGAAGATTTAAAAGAAAGTTAAAAAATATTTGCCGAAGGAAAAGTTTTCGTACCAAAAGAAAACTTCATCCCATATTTGTAAATAAGCATCGAGGGAAATTTTTTGTTATTTTTTATCTTTCGAGTTTTTGACACTGGTTTTGGCGAAACAAATTTATACCTTCCTAATAATTCAATTTATTGTGTTACGGAAACCCTATGTGATCATTTTCTCCCGTAAGAATGAGCAATAGTAGCAGGGCGAAGGCCATGGACCTTCAATTTTCCCCATCGTCTTCTAGGCTTTCATTCATATCATTCGAGAAACACTTTCTCATTTTCTGTGTCCAGCGATGACCATTTCTTCTTGGAATGTTGCCAGCATAATGCCTTTTCAGTTTATTTTGCTCTTCCGGTTATCCATTATTCTAACATCTATTCTCTTAATTTCCTTCCAGGTTGCATCACGCCATGCTCCTTTGGCACGCTTATTAATTTTAAGATAGTTTTCGATTTCAGAGTCCAATTTTCACCTCTCCAGTCTTAAAATTTTCCTCTTTAAACATTGGGACACCACGTATTTCAGAGTTTACCAACTTTTATATTAATTTTTTCATATCCTTATCATACTTCATCTCACTTCTCTCTTGCTGTTTTCGTCCAATGAAACTGATTGAGTTAAGCACTTTATCGAAATGTACTGATTTTCTAAAATCGTAACAGGGTTTATATAAAACATTTTCATATGTATTACCAGTCCATCCCAGACAAAAAAACGCTTTTCTAGTTTTTTCTGTGCGAATGCACCAATTATCGGGGGAAAATAATTAACAAGTATCTAAATTTGGGCCCCAATGAGCGTGAGACCCGGACCAAATGACCCTTCTGCCCTACCCCCCCCCCCCCCCCCTCTCCCCCATATAATAGACCTTTTGTATTACCAGGCAATAAGTAAAATGAGGAAACTATTTCAGAAATCGTTACAATAATATTTTGTAAATCCATTACGTTAAGATGGTTATGTTTCAAAGCTCTGCGCTTGCTTGTTTACAAATTTGAACCTTGTTGGCTATTAACATGATAAATAAAAACAAAGAAAGTAAAAGTGAGGAAAAGTAGGATACATAGAATGGGCAAAAACAAATAATTTCGGTGCTAATAAGATACTATTAGCCAAAATTAGCGCGTTGAATGTTTGATTTCTATTTTAGCGTTATTATGAGAATTAGTCACAATTAATTTTAGTCGATGTTAAACTTAACTGTTCTTTTTCAATGTTTCAAGGAGAAAGGAAATAGGAGAAAAGTTTTTCTGCAGTATTTTCGGTCGTAGGTCTAATTCCTCCATATCAACATATATCTCTACTCTTTTCATATATCTCTATTCTCCGCTCGATTCGAGTCGTTATATCGCACCGTTGCTTATTCCACTCTGCTAATATACCGTATCTCTACCCTTATTTCCATGTAGGTATCGCATTTAATAATTCTCCTCCGAAGCATTTAAAAAATATCTTTTATCGAGGAGCGTTAAAATAAAGATACGAAAGCAGACATGCACCATAAATTTTCTCCCCGTGATCCGTTGTGAATAAAATATTTTTATATTCACATTTCGGTTCTTTTTGTTGTTCCAGGTATTTAATGTATTTTAATATAATAGCATTTTCCAAGGTAATGTATCGCATTTAAATAAAGTTGAAATTCGATCTAGAGGGTGTGAGAATGAAACTTCTCTTCGCCTATTCTTGTCATTACCGTTCGCGGATTTGAATATCGCGTCAATTTTACGGAACCCAATATATTAATTTTGTATCGCAGCTGCTTGCGTCACCCCGGTGTGAACGTATTAGATCGGGAATAGGTGAGAGCCTGAAACTTGGCAGCTGTGTGTACATACGTATGTACAAACGAGAAGAAATAAAAAAATCTGAAAACCTTGAAGTGTGGAGCGGTTATGAAGTAATTCATTTTTCAAAATAAATGCATTCCCGTAAGAAATACTTTGCGTCGCTGTTTGTGCCCATAATATTGATACGTTAATTTCGATGGAATTAAGATACGAACTTGAAACTTGGTTAGTACATGTAATTATTTCTCGAAAGGAGAATCCTTATTCGTGCCTAATTAGCTTAAAATTTCGTTTGTTGTCAGAAAAAAACGGCAAATTTCAATATTTTTACAACGTGAAATTCCGATACCATGGAAACGAATTCAACGCTTTTAAATTGAAAATGGGAGGTAGGAGAGAAAGAATTGTTGTTGATTGTTTGGCGATCCATTCACGTAGTTATATGAGGCGACGGTGTGTAGATTCTATTATACACAATAATACAAGAAGGTTATTTTAATTTATCTATTAAAAAATATAAAAAGAAAATGTACCAGTAAAAATTAATGTTTTTTAGTCCTTTTTCCCTTTCTTCTTTCCTCGTCAAATCTAATTTGTAAGCAATTCTGCAGCAAGTACATTGATCATTTATTGAACATATGTCATTTTGATGTGTATGCCTAAATGGGAAATCAGGGACGCATTTCGGTTATAAAGCGTCCATCCGTTGCTGGCGAGGAACCAGTAATAGATTTTTGGAACATTTTTTAAAATTGTCGTACTAATTGCAAAAAATCATTAAAGAAAATTCTACTTATAAGAAATCGGTTCCATCCCAAGAGAGGTTACAAATTTCGATGAATGCTTTCTCCAAAGAAGTATGACAACATTCCCTATCTTACTGATCTTTGTTCAAAACCACGCGTTCTTTCACAACGATATTCCACCCTATACGGAATTCCGACGACACGCCAGTTAATTTCTTCGAAGTTGCTCGTCCTCTCTGCACTGAACAGCCCATTCTTGTCACGGCTTAACTGTTTACCTTTCACGTGCCCTATGTCACACTTTCACGTTTACATTATAAAATCGTCTCCGAGTGCCTGCTCGTGGAATGCGGTAGAACAACGAAACTCCGAAAAATTAGGGACCGATCCGGATTTCAGGCGTCTCATTCCCAGATTTTCTAAATGAAAAGTTTGTGGTAATATATGAACTACTCAGATTTTATGTTCTCCGGCTCAATAATTTAAAAGTAGTAATTATCATTATCATTGGTTGCCTGCCCGTAGACAGGTCGGGGATTATTCTTGGTTAAACTTGGTTCTCCAAATTTCCCGCAGTCTTCTTGTATTGGTAGCTTTTTTCCTTCTCAAGTGGTATATCAGTTGAAAACTTTTCCCTCTCTCTCCTTTTCCTTCGAGCTTTCCTTCTACCACCTCTTTAATCATGCTCTCTCTCTTCTCAGGTAATGCCTAACCCAGTTTGATTTCCTCTTTCTCATAATTTCTATAATCATTCGCTTCTCTCCTATTCTACTTTCTATCTGCCCATTTTATCCTCGGCATTCTTCTCCATGCCCACATTTCGGAGCTTTCCAAGTATTTAATATAATTTTTCCTTAGCGCCCATTTTTCTGCTCCATACAAAGCTATGCTCAATGGACAGAATTTTATCAACTTATTGCGGATATCCTTCTTTATATTTCCCGTTATTAGGAGTTTCTTTCTTCTGAAAGCGGCTTTTGTTTTCGACATTCTAGTCCTTATTTCATCCGCACATTTTGCACGTTATGATACTCCCAAGACATTTATAATCTGAAACTTATTCTAATGGATTTGGTTATAGTGAATATATACAAAGGCAATTTAAATGTTATATTCACGTATGCTATGACCAAAAATATAGCTAGATTAGAGGATTAGTTGCTACAGTCAATGCATAAAGCAATAGAGGCAGACAATACGTACGAATGCCCAATAAGCTTCTGATATCGATGAAATCCACTGGAAAACAAAACGGGAGTAACAGCCGAGCGGAGGATTCGTGAGCTAAGAATGTTTCTTTGGATTTCGGCACTTTGCGGAGTATCAATGCTCGAATGATAATACGTTCGCTTCCCGCGTTCGACCGCACCCCTAGGAACTGTCTCTCATTCGCTTCTCTCTCACCAGATATCGCCGCATTCCAATTAACCGTCAATCATCCGTTTGCGTTTGCGGCAAAAATCACTGCAACCGATTGTATTGAAAAACTGTTACTCCAGTAGCCATAAAAAGACGGAAATACCCGATGCGTATTTCATCTACAAAGGAACAGCCATCAGTGGTGATTCATTGGTAGTAAAGTCTAAAATTAACAATCTACTCTCGGTGAATGGCCATTAATGAGGGTTGCTTTGTGAAGCTGTGTGGCTTAAATGCAAATATGGTTTTTCCAATACGTTATATAGTTACTGGAAAAACATAGTTTTAAAAAAATGTTTCTAGCCAAAAGGTCAAGTTGCCAATTCTTTCTCGAACAGCAAAGTATAATTCGAGTTTGCTACATGGAAATCGCAAACTAAGGTGAGACGAGCACTTAATTTAAACACCTTAACATCAGCAGCGCTTTATGGGGCAAAATGATTTTAAAAATACAGTACATTCCATTTAAATCGCTGAAATCTTTCATATGAATTGTTCAAAACTTTTAGTCCCACCATTTTTGCAATTAACTGGACATTAATATCTCTCTTATAAAATTTTCAAACAAAAAAAGGGGTTCCCATTTAAGCCCTTCAAAATATTTTCAACCTGAAACGTTTCTATAGAGAGATTTTACGTAAAAAGTGCAACGTAATGTTTATTTAAAATATGCCCGGAATATCCTAGAGAACGTGGTAACCGCGAGCAGAAAATAAATGTAAACAATCCAATTAGGAGCGCTTTAAAAATGTTGCACAACAAAATATGCTTTACGAACTATGCGACAATGAGTTGATAAAAAAAGATCTGCAGATCTATGTGGGGCAGCGAATAATTGATTTTTGTGCCGTAACTTCTCTTGCGAAACAAAATACAACAAAAATATAATGCACAAGGGTATGAGGGTTGATAACAAGAAAATGTTTCTTTAGCGAACAAAAAATTCATACCCTAAAAGAAATAAATTATAAAAAATAATTCGGCACCGGACAGTTCGGCGCCAGCCGTGTTCCACACTGCACGGTTGTTTAACTTAATACATTACAAAGCTCCTCACGTAATTTGATTTAAAAGTTAAGCCGTTTTAAATATAGCCATGTTTATTCAAACGTTATTGGTTTGGTGAAGTCAAATCAGCCGTGTTAACTTCATTGTATATTGTGAAGGTTTTCTCACGAAAGTAAATTTGAAAGTTAATTCTTTAAAAATATAATCATTTTTATTTAAACAGTATTGGTTCGATGAAATCAAATCAGCTAATTTAACTTAACAGTAACATTCGTATTAAATTAAGATTAATATAATTAATTAATTGTGCAAATCATTATGCATATCATCCGTTGATTTTTCGACGTATAATTTTTATCGTACTTTTTCTCACGAAATTTAATTTAAATCTATTTTCCTTTAAATATAGTCATTTTTATTTGTACGTAATAGATTCGGTAACTTAATAGTTGCAATATCAATATTATCATGACGCCATTTCCTCCCAAATATATTGGAATTGTGCCGTGTGGAACACGGCTGGCGCCGAACTGTACGGTGCCGAATAATCCAATCGCCGAATTGTCCCATCGGCGAACCGGTCGTGTCGAACCGGTCGTGCCGAACTGTCCCTTTCCGAGTTCCAGATGTGGCCAACCGGGGGCTTCTAAGGTGTCAGTATGCGTCTTCTTGAATCTTTGAACGAACATAAGGTGGCTAGCTTCACGCAGAGCATCGTATGCTCAATTAGTAACTAAAACGTAAGCGCGATGAAAGAGACGATACTTTGGAACTAAAAACGTAAGTGACAATTGCATTGGACGAGCCACGAAAAGTTTTCACCGGCCGTGATATGTATGTGCGCGTGTATGAAAACTGAACATTGATAAATTCTGGCTCCCTCTTCGTCTTTGATTGACCATCTCTGATATATTTATTCATTTGTGACTGATTAGGGCAAAAAATAAACTCTCATCTCCCATCTCTTGCAGACAGAAAAATACCTGATAAACGTTTCTTCGACATCTTTGGAATCTCCGAGGAAAGGTGTAGAGAGACGTGTGAAAATGACGTCATCAGTTGGCACCTTGGAAATGAGAGGAAGAGGGGGAAAGAGAAAGATAGGAGGTAAGTGCAATCAATCTGATATTCACGCATAACCGTACATATACTATAAAACATTAGGCCTTAGTGACGTCACTTGTCACTGCGATGTCTCTTCTTCTTCTTGGTGCAAAATCGAATGACCTTACATGATCCGCTTTAATTTTCAGTTTGGGCTACACTGCTCTTTTAATCAGTTTCTACCTCTATACGTCAGAAAATTTTTATATAAATCTTTTCCTCTTTAATTATACATCGATTATTTATTAACTAGTTCATAGGTATTTTTTGAGCTAGGAACGCATAGAATATTATATCCTTTACGAATTAAAATAACATAAAACAGGGATGCGCATTTCCTAAATAAACACAGTACGTATGAACGTTTCCCAGCTGAAATTAGAAAAAAAACTGCACTTGTCTCAAAACTATCTTCAATTAATTTCAAAATGGAAAAAATAATGCCCCCTCTCCTTTTGAGATAAAACAGTGTAAATAGATGAAAACTACTCAAGTTTCCCAGCTGAAAATTGTATATTACTATAGCCGTTATAAGTAATAGCATTTGTAGAATTGACGCTTAAACGACGAATTCCCGAATAACTGGTAGCTCGTCGGTGGTTTAAAAGTGGTTAAAAAGTCTATGTACATTTGGTACCAAAAATATTTTGATTAATTGTTTAACTATTTTTCAATGATATTTGACAACACTATAATAAAAATCAATAATATAGCGCACAGTGACTTTTGGAAGTCACTCCTTTCATCGTACCATGAGCGATGTATATTTTGCGGCCAATATCCGAAATTTTGTATACGTATCAACTTGTTGGTATTGCAATGCACGCTTTTGACCAGGTACGATTAATCGAATTAAATAATCCTAACCACCCATTAGTTCGGATACTCGAAACTCTAATCCGTTCAAGTTTGAAGAAATCCAATGGAATTGGATTAAGTATACGAATCTGAGTTAAATGAAGCGAGGACAGCTTCACATATTTAATTCTACATTTGTCACTTGACTTTATAGCCATAGTAAACGTCATATTAGCATCAGCGCATTGGCGAATCCTTCCGAAACGCATCCTGGATAGTCACTTTGACCCTGCGAAGGAACTAATGAGCGTTTTCTCGGAGAGCCACGCATGTCAAGATCATACGAGTAAATAAGGCTATTTTCCGCCGAATTATCAGGATATTAATGCAAATATTCTTACGAAAATTTTTGGAGCGACTGTATCTCGAGCTCTCTCTCCAGAGGGGACGCTTATGTACATAACGGCTGACCATTAATCGCGTGTCGATAAAATCCAGCCGCGAATCTGGAAGAAAAATGGCGATGGAACCCTATCAGCCCGCGTACGTATACATTGCGAACACTTTTCGCTCTTTATAGAAGCGGGCGAGCCGAATCCGTGGACACGAGGATAAATCCGACAGTTTCCGATATCGCCCCCTTCAATTGGTTTCAATTTCCAGGATCTCCACAATCGGTGCGGAAGGGAGCCTCCACTACGCCTTTTAACGCCACAGTTTGCCGCACAACGTCTCAAAGGGATCGGATAAGAGCGCGACCCGGATGCAGAGGTGGAGCTACTCGAGACCACTCGGTGAGTGCACGATCGAAGGCGCCAACGGAAATCGACTCATGCTGCCTTGCTACATTTTTCTCACACATCTTTACGCTTGTAATTCTGAGTGCTACGCAATCCTATATTATCGTCTTTGGCCGTGGTTGTCAACCGGATGCTCCTGGTCACCAAGATGCATTCGGAAATTTTTTAAGGTGATCGTGAGAATTTTAAAATGATCATAAATAAAAAAATGAAGATTTTTGGCAGCGCTCAGCCATCTGATTTCTTGGAAAACTCAGTTTATCGTGCGCTTGTACAACGATCATATTACTATAGTTTGAATATTGTATTCCCCCTCGTTCTTCAACAATCCGACATATCTGTTTGCATAAATTCATGTTTCCACTCGGCCGTTAAAATCTCCCAATACGCCTCCACTCAAGAATATCTATCGTTACTTAGTCTATAGTATACTTGTATTCCAGTGTTTCTTAATCGGTGGGACGCAAAGGTTGCCTAGATGGAAAGCGAATTTTTAAAAAGTAATTAGTATAAAAACTTTTCTCAACAAAATTATTGCAATGTTCTAGGTCCTTAAAAATTTCCATCGATGTTTAATATAATAATAAAATGTATTTGACGTAAAGCCCACTTCTTAGAAAGATGGGATTTTACTTTTATCATGGTGGGTTCCGGGTTTTTTGACGAAATAGTTAGTGGGACAAAAGATTAAAATGCTGGTAGCCTGACCAGCGGTTGTTAGCCTTTTTTCCGTCACGACACACATTACGATCGCTTCTCAGGCGAGCGACACATTGCACACTACAATCCATCGAACAAAAAAAGAATTAGTATGTATTAATGAAGAGTTTAAGCCTAAACATTGTTTTTATTGTTGTTAAAAGTGAAGCAAGATAAAGACGAAAAATCTGCTTAGCAAGGCTTACTTTATTTTTTACAAGCCGTTATTAAAATTTCCGGCGACACACCTCCGGGCTCTTCGCAACACACCGGTTGAGAACCCATGGTCTACCAGTGATGTCCGATCTCTTTTTTTTTTACATAGCGGGCCGCATCTGTGGTTGCGAATCATTCGGCAGGCCACAATGGAAATTGCCAATTCCACGGCGGGCCGAATTAGTGTTTAAATCGTACGTTACCTATATAATCTGAGGTGCCATATAAGGGATTAATCAAGTCTAAATGTGGTTTTTATGATAAGCATTTCAAACTTTTATCATCAAAAAGCCATGAAAATTTATAAATTTATGTGATAAATTTTTCGGATTACTTTTTCATCATAGCTTCGCGGGCCTTAGGTCGGGCAAGCCTGGTATAAACCCTAAAAATCCACCTCAGGGTAATATAAAAAATTAACTGTAAGCTGCCATATTTATAAATCTGAAATTTTTCGAAGTAAATAACTACGCAAAATATGTTTCAGTTATCGAGAATTGGAATTATATATTTTCGAAAGAAAGGGGCTCTAATTCATGTTCTACTAAGGCAATATTTCTGCAAAAATCCCTGCGATAAAATTAATTTTCTTCTTAAGTCAGCTGCGTAAAAAGCGCTAGCATGTCCCCCTTTTGATCTTTAATGTGCTGATTTTTAAATTCCCGAGCATCCCTAACGGTATTCATTTAAATGTTTATATAGGAACGCCAAACGAACACTAGATTGAAGCTTCTAGAGAAGTATAGGTCGCAAAATTATACCGATGAAGTTTTAGAAATGATTGAAACCCACACCTTTGTCGGCAGATACAACTACGGTGTTGAAATATGAGAGACCGATTGTAACGGAGTGCGATAATTGAACTCTACAATCGAGAATTACCTGGGATATTTACCCCCTCCCAAGCAGCTGTCTGAAGAATTGTAAGGTAATATGTACAATAATGCAGACTTAGTTGAAAATATCACGTAGATCGAATGATAATGGATGAAATACAAGCATTTGCTAATAATCCTTTGTTATACAAACCGTTCGCGAGGGTCACGTTCCTCGAAAACATCGCCAACGGCAAAGCCTTGACTAAATGAGTAATAGGCCAAGATTAACTGAACGAGACATATTTTTTTTGTTTTGAGATCACCTTTTATGAATTTATTTTCCTTATGAAAACGTTTATGATTCATTAACCCTTTATCCCAATATAAAACAATTAAAGCTATGCCTAACCTATTTTTTCTTTCCCAATACAAAATGAAGTGAAAAATGAATGTACTTGTTTGCATAATAAGAATCTGAGAAGCTCACTCGAACGAATAATACTACGCGATATATATATTCCTTTAAAGATTGCTTTTATTCGTAAACATCATTGGTTAGATTTGCTAATTTATGTGTTTAATTCCAATAGTTAATTTAGATCGTTAGTCATTTTTTAAAGAATCCTGTTTGTAAGGTTTCTTTCGTTAACTTCATTGGCTGAAGTTCTGTTGCAGGGATGTAATAAAAATAGAAATAAAAAAATGAATTGGCAGGTACATGGCAGATAGCGGCAAATAGTTTATTTAAAGAAAAATTTAATTAACGTTCCACTATTTGAGCCTACGTACGCAAATTAAATTTCAGAGCCACTGAAAAAATTAGACAGGAATAATTTTAAACTGGAAAGAGCCAAACTAAAATACGAAGTGTTTCTGAAATTTCAAGCATAACTGAATTCAACGACAAACAGCCATTAAAGTTGGCATTTTTATTGTAATATACTTCGGAATAATCAACATGACGCATTTCAATATTATTTCGTCCTTTAAAAATTCCACTTATGTTTTAAAAAAATCTCTACGCTCGCAAATATACGATTTGTTGAAATACTTTTTTAATTACTGTTTAGCAAAGAATAAGGTAGTGATTCACTATCATTTTCAATTCTTTTCAGTCATTTTAATAGACACACAGGTTGACGCTTACAAGTCAGCACAACAGATTTGGGATAATTCATCCACCAATTAGAACATTGACATTTAACATACTATTTAATTGTCAGTGTCAACGATGGAATATTCAAGTGAACTGTTGAGCTTCCAGGATTAAAACGATTTGATTATAAACATTTTAAATAAAATAGCCGCAAAAGATCATTCTCGAGCATTTTCTTGAGCTGCGAGATACATTGTAGATCTTTCCGGGGATAATATTAAATTAAAATTTGAGAAAATTTCATTCACATATACCATAAAATTCAAGTTAAAGTTTCAGCAAGCTGATCTCGTCGGTGATGACATGCCTGCACGGCGAAATGTGTAGAATTCCTACGCGTGCCATATCCGGCCAGCGTGTGGTTCTTTCGTGACACCTGTTCTGAAGCGTTCCAATAGAATGCGACAATAAATAAAACGCGGGAATATGAGGACCGATTGATTTTCATGAACTGTACCGTTGTCCACTTCATGAGCTGAATATAATATGTCCCAATCTGTCGCGAGGTTTATTGCGCGGAAAGCCTCGACCAATGGAATTAATATTTTTTTAAATATATATATTCCTGGCGAACGGAAAACTTTCTAACGACGCTATTTCCTATTACTGCTATGAAATTATTATATCCAACACTTTTTCAGACACACTACACAGAAAAATACTAAGAAGTACTTGTGTAGGAATAGGCGAATAGTACAGTCAAGGTTTAATATTAACGTTGGAAGGCGTAACTTTGTGGAACCGTTCCACTGTAAAGTAAAAACACTGTGAGTTCCACAATTTTTATTTTTATTCACGGCCCGAGTTTTGAAGTTCTACTGTCTATACTGTCAAGGTTTGTTTCATAAGGGAGAGAATACAGCCAAATATAAACGAATAGCATTTATTCATTATTATTTCATCTGCCTTTCGGAAATTCCATTGGTATTTTATTCGGTAAATGATACGGGTGTGTTCTTCCTACACCATTGGTTTCCGCTTATCTCTATCAACTTCCGCTATTCCAACTAGTTAATTTAATAGACTTTCTCACCTATTTCTGTCTTTACACTTCTTCATTGTTCTGTTCTACTAAAATTTCCCACCCAAATCCATAGTAGCAAATGATAAAACTGACGCGGATGGAATAACTTGTACTGAAAGAAATCCAAAACACAACTGAACTGTCTCTAGGAATTTAGGATACACGCATTCTGAATTAATGTTTATAAAATAATTGTGAACGCTATAGTATATTTTCGACATTTAAAGAATATTTTAAAACCCATGAAGCTTCATTATTTCGTATTCACCCTCTATAAATATCATATTCTAATCTGCTGTCCCCTCATCAAAACTCGGCAGTTGCAAAAATATATCAAATACCTCATGTAAGAATTCTGTCAAAGTAGTATATTCGAATCTATCAGCTTTCATAAGAATAAATCCAAAGAAGCGATACCAGAAAGTTCACTAAAAAGTCTAGAAAAACATTCTATGCTAATATATACGCGATTTCAAGACCTTCGAGCAAATACTCAGGGAATTCCTCATTTCCTTAACATATTTTAATGTGGTTTTATTTTTATCGCTCTGCAATACTAGCCAATTTATCGAGCTCGGTCTTGTGCCAGTAGAACCGAATCAGCAATTAATGTGATTCGTATGAGATACAATGAAACCTTTGAAATACACAAACGAGTTAAATAGTTGAAAGAATTTTCAATTACCTGATCTGCTATATAAATCACACAAAGTGGTATTATATTATAATCTCAAGAATAAATTTTGAGGTCGCAACTTTATCAATAAGAAGGTGAAATCTTGCCACATGAAAAACGAATGAAATCAAATTATTGGCATCATAATTTTTAATTATTTAATGTATTTTTGTTTCATGTTTTATTGCATTATTAATAAATTTTTATGCAAAATTTAGGCTGTCTCAAATTTTTTCACTCTGCCATTTTGTTACTCTATTTATAACGAAATATAATTTGCCATATTTTCTGATTTCTAGTGAAAGTAACAGAACATGTAGTCATCCTTGTTATTTGTGTTTAAGCTAGAGATATTGTGGGGTATTGGCGAAATATAAAACAAAAAAGAACAATTGAACATTAAACAATAAGTGCCACTGCTCGCTCTATTTCAGCTGACTTAAATGCCAAGCCATATGAAACTTCTTAGCGGCGTCGTAAGATACATGGAATCTCGCATTATAATTTTCATCGTCTTATGCTTCAGATTTTACCTATGTTACCAGAATTTTCGTCTACTAGACAACCGAAAGCATTTGCTACGACCGTGTTCCTCACTATTTTAAATAAAACAATCAAAACTGGAATTAATTAATGTTTCATTTAATCTACAGTTAACAGAAATGTAGCATAGAAACTAACACTATTTTAACTAAATTATTAAATAAATCGGAAATGGATTCGAATACTTAAGGATCACAAAAGATCTCCGCTCCAAAAATTGCTTTCCTAATCTTTATGCATCGTATAAGCATTTATACCGAGGTTATGAAAATCAAGGTTCTATACTGTTCATAAACTTCGCACAATAAAGGATGATAAATGTAAGTTTTTCGATACCTAATTTAATTGAAACTGCAAATAAGAAGTGATTTACTTTCGAGGAAAATCTCAGGAAACGGAGGATATTTCTTTAAATCATACGCTACTGGGATTATAACAATGGATTCTTGAAATTGATTATTAGTTTCAGTTGGTGGTAGGCAACGCGTGTTTTGAGTCATACATATCTATGAGATCATTTGATCTTGGACGGGCCTCTCTTGCCAATAAAGTCGATGGTTTCGAACCAGGATAGGAGTAGTTCTTCTGTAACTCAGAGAGACTGCGAAGTCAACCGCACAGCGGGGCGATCAATTAAAGTGGTTTCACACATTTAAAAACTTTCAAGGAAAGCAACAAGAAGAAAACCGAACCGCTTTTTCTACCTATTCTGATTCCCAACGACAGTAAATTTCTTTGAGACAGCCAAAGCGATTCGACTCGACTATGTGGGTGTTTCTCCCGGCATCGACGGAGGGAAGGCCATCTCGTTACAAGAAATCCCCCGTGCAGTTCATACGGAGATGTGTTAAGGATGGAGCCAAAAAATACATCCGAAAAAAACGGGCTTAAGAAGAAGAAACATAAAAGAAGAGAGTGAACACAGCCGGAGGAGATTGGAATTCAACTAGCGCTATGAAAAGTAGACACAAAAAAGTCAAGGAGAGGTTTCGATAGAGGATAAAACGTTGGAGAACGTAATGAAGGTCGTCGAGAAAGAAGGGAGAATAACTGGAATCTTTAATGGTTTAAAATGTTCGAGGACTGTAGGGTATTGCGTAGCTTATAGTCTTTCACACTTTCTAACTGTACGGGAAAATATCTTATTAGCGTAATGCGAGAGCATACTTTGACGCTAACGGACTTTATGGTGTCCAACTTACTGGTCATTAGGAGCGGCCCGAGGGGGAGATCCATTTCTGCGCCCTTTCTTATTCAGAAAACGTTTACTAATAACTTTTTACTTTAAACAATTGGTAAAAATTTACGGCAATGGCAGCTAAACGCTGATGAAGTTCCATCGAAGTCTCCCACCAGTTTGGCAATATGTATTTCTTGCCGAAGTTTACCTTCTTACAAATTATGCTCAGGTAGATCGTTGAGGAAGCTCAGATAAGATTTTAGCGCCCGGGCACCCGTCCAGTAGGCTGCTACCTCAGGCGGACCCTGTTCTGACGTGATGTTGCTATAATGCAAAATATAAAATAACGGCCTCAAGCTTCTTGTCCCCGAATAGATAGGAGAAACTGCGTTTTTAGAGTTAAAGTAAAACGATTGTCCAGAGGTAAGTAGAAAAGTGTCCGCCGTTAGAACATACTCTGACCTGACCTGATATCAAGCTCTCAACAACCATCCAGCTTCTGTCAGAATTAATAGTCTTCCTCGCAGAAATACGTCATAATTTACTCCGCCTTTGCTAAGCGTGATTTCATTATTAATGCGCATCAGTGCGATAGGTTCATGGATTTACAATTCCATTTGTTTTCACAGAAGACGCAAAGCAGTCGCCGTCCTAGCAAGGAGGCTTCCGTGGACTCCCACAACAGATGCGGGTGGAGCAGGAAGGATGGGAGCAAGAAGAGGGGTCACGATCGAAGAGGGCGAGGAAACAGAGCGGGGGGAAGGAACCAGGAGAGTTGGGGAGGCGAGAGGCGACGGAAGAGGGGGCGGCGAAAGGGGTGGAGGGCGGAGGGTGGACGTAGGGGAGGCGGCAGCCTCTGGAAAAGCGAGGGTAGACCCCGACAGCAGTTCTTCGTGGCTGTCTCATCGAGAAGGAGGATTCTGTTGAAGGGCAGCTCACGTTACACCAACTCGAGACTCTACGGCAGGTGGTCGCGCTGGTCGCCGTGCTCGCGGTCCTGCACCACCCAGAGGTTCAGGTGGGAGGACGAGGAGAACGTTCGGTTCTCGAGAAATCTCCATAAAACTTCATTAATGCCATTAAAAACTATATTTCGGAGATATTTCCAAAATAGCCTTTTGGTTTGAGAGTACTGTTTATCACAAAGCTAGAATTCCGCCAGGCTCTCCAGTAATTCCATCAAATATTCAATCCTTTACGCTTTAGCGCAATTCTAGTTATAGTTATAATGATATGGACATCTAATTTCAAACATATGGAATGTCCTTAATCACAACAATATAGACGAATGGATGGGCCGGGATTTAAAAATTACGCGAGTCGCACTACTACCTCATGAAGAGCCGCGGTCAGGTCGGCGGTCACGATTTCCTTGTAATTTGCCGACACTTCAGTGGGACGGATTAGTTCTAGAGATACAGTGATATCGATTACATGAAAATCAGTTCCAAATAAGTTTTAAAGTTAGAATTTCAATATCAGAAATTTTTATAAAATTTTAATTAAAAGTATGAATTTTGGTGTGAAGTTTTATAGATAAATTTTTATCTACCTACACGAATCGTATCTGAAGTGTCGCATGCGGCTCAAGGGCCCTGGGTTGCCCATCTTTTCTTTATATGAATGCGTGAGAGAAAAGTCGGAAAACTTATCATTTTTCGAGGCATTACTCCCATTTTTAAACCAAATGGCATGCTCAACGATTTCAGGACCACTTCGGGAGTTATTTCGTGATACTCAGTGGCGGATTGGAGTATCTGAAGGCCCCAGGCGCAAAAAATTCGGGAGGCCCCCAACTGACCGGGAGGGGGGTACTCAATCTACAAAAATATTTACAACTGACAAATGGAAAAAATGTATGCAGCAGGTTAAATATATTGAATTATAGAAATGCATAAACAGAAATTTTAATATTTATTATATATACCTGCACATATCGAAAAATAAATAAGAAATGAATCATAACTGTGAGACGTGTTTTCGAATGGCGCAAGGGATGTTGTATTGTAAAAAACCTAAGTAAAAACACGAGACGTGTACGTAAGTAGTAGATTATACTGATTGTGAAATATTTTACTAAATAAAATGTTGAAAAAAATCGAGTTTTGACTGTTTTGAGGCCCCCATGAGTGTCGAAGCCCCAGGCGAGCGCCTCATGCGCCTGTGCGGTAATCCGCCACTGGTGATACTAACGAATTTATGTTCAACCATGACTATGCACTCTACTTATCGCAGAGCTCGTAATCTTACTTTTGCCTATGTATCATGCGAATTTGTGTGACTCTAATGAGATGCCGATGAATATAATCACAAAAGAACTCAAACAAGAAGGAATGACTCTTTTGAGTAAAGCAGAGCTATGGCACTCATCACATCTTCATTTCCTTTCGCCGAAATTCGCCTGCTGCTTAGTAGATATTAACAAATAGAAAGAGAAAACATTGGTAATATATGATAGTGGTGCCCAAACATTTCGGATCGAGGAACACATGACTCATTGTTCGGGGCAAAATCCCAGAGGCCTCCGTATTAAGATCGGTCATAAGGTTTTCCTGTCGCAATACGTTGGTGCAAGGCACACCGGCAACCGATACCAACGGATGGCCTTTCCTCCCTTTCCCATTTCCTTTTCTTATATCTCGATTTGGGTTTTCCCAGCTCTATCCACTGCTTTTATATCACCCCTTAGAACCCTGAAACTTCTCCCCACGACTCTCAGTTTTCTTCCCTCCGGGAAATTCCGTCTTTGGGCTCAGGCCGCCAAGCACTCGCAGTGTCGTCGCACGGTCACTTTTACAGAAAATTATTGTTTACACCCATTTTTTTAGAGATATGATAGCTTTTCTTTCTTGATCATATTTTATAATGTTGAGCTTGGTATATTTAAGTACACTACATATCGCATATAAGGCTGACACGACGATGAATTACATCGAATTAAACTTTACTAAAAACGCATAAATATAAGACTTACTTCGTGTCTGATATTCTGTAAATTATAGTAAATGTGATAACCATTCATCCGGAAATAAACGGAAAACTAAATTTTATTCGTTGAATCGTACCCTAACGAAATCGCGACCATTCAATAACAAACTTAATGTTACGCTATTATAATATATAACCAAATTTATACGTAAATATTATGAAGGAAAAAGTTACCTTGTGGTTAAAAATCAGGAGATATCTAGAAAAAAGCCCAGAACGCAAGCACGGGATGACGCTTCTTCAACATCAGGTCAAGAGAATGGGAAACTCTCCTTCGGAGGATGAATTGTCAGTATGGATCCTAGAAATGTAAATTTTATGAGAATTTATTAGTGAAAGTACTATAGAGACATCTGGCGATCGGCACTCATTCATACTAAGATCTACTCTCCTGTAATCGTACTTTTGCAGTCAGGGCCGGTCATAGGCATGGGCTTCAGCCCAGGACCCCGCAATGTGTAGGGCCCCATAATTCTTCGGTCTCGACAATTTCTTAGACTCCGCTTCTTAGGGCCCTGAAAGTTTCAAAGCCCCGCTCATTAAAGAAAAAAACTTTTTTGTGATTCGCTTCAATTTTTAAAATGCTGGTGCGCCAGAATTTTGTTTTGACGGTCCGTTTGCGTTGATTGCATGGCTGATCAAACGCCACTGAATACAGTAATTACTTTGTGCGTCTGCGTTTTGTTTATATTTTTATTATTTTATAGGGGCCCCTAAAAATTATTAGCCCAGGACCCCAAAACTCGAGTGTCCGGCACTGTTTGCAGTGTAAGATACGCAGTTTCTTGAAAATGTCACGGAGGACCTCACATTGCGAAGTATAGGAAATTCCGATTCAAATGTGGCCTTCTGTTATGTACCGATTTTCCTTTACGCTTTGCTTTTTTGGTACCAAAATACAATGTGTTAATTTGGAAAACCAAATTGGAAAACCATTACATATAATTTCGCAAAAAATTTAGTTATGAAAAATCTACACTTATCGACGGCAATTAATTTTCGTCAATTGTTTCATTTTAAAAAATTCGTTGTTTATAGTCGTTAATCGAATAATACCAAGTCTAATTATATGATACATATTTGATATGTAATTTTGGTAAAATTTTTAATGGAACGGAATTTGAAAATTTCTGCTTATAATACTGCGAGTCAAGACCGTAGAGAAGGGGGGAGGGGGAGTTCCTGCCGAGTCTGCCCAGGCCCTTCCCCAGGGCCCACGCTGTCTCTCGGCGGCCCTGCCCATTGCTGCAATTATCACGAGCCACAAAGCACGCTTCCGCCCTCTCCGAAAATAGAATTGAATAATAATTTAAGGAAACTAAAGAGTTTAGTTATGAGCCAATATTATCTGATTTACTATAAATACTTTTATAAATTATGGAAACGGGGGATTAAAAACAACATTTTTTATCCTTTATATTTTATATTGCGTCCTTTAATTGTTAAACTCCTCTGGTCTTAGTTCCGGCACCATTGGTATATAACACATTCAATACGCGGCAGACATGGTGATCTGTACGCCTGTAAGTTTGGCGAGCGTTGAAACGTTGACACTAACAGAAAAGCGCTCTTCTCTCGGAAACTAACGACATTAAACCACAGCCCATTCCACGATAAAAATACAGAATATTAACATTTACTCGCGTAATTATCGCAAGAAACCTAATTCCGGAAGGGGTCCGCTCTTGAGAACTATATGCAAAGTGCTCTTAGAGCTTCAAAATTCCATTCGAAGGAAGTTCTAATGTTATAGGCCCTCCCCAAAACACGGGGTTAAGGTCCGATGTTTCACAGAGAGAAGACTGAATATCATTTCGCCGCATGTACTGTGTAATTATCACCCTCACTCTACTTAAAATTGAATAAATATAACATCCTGGTTCCAAGGGACGCGCTCCTAAAGGTTTGACCGCAAAGAGGGAATGGAATTCATTTGCCAACGAATGCTTCCTTTACTTCTCCATGAGATATCTGTAAAATGGCTAGAGAACCATGGAAATGCTTAAAGACAAGAGCTCTAAATATAGGATTTCAATTGGTAGACAACTTAGTTTCACTAAAAAATATGCAATCTCCTAGACGTCCCGGAAAGACAAAAAGTCATCATCGAAAAGAATATGAGGAAGAGTAGCACCATGGACCAGATCTCGTACCATCATAATTGAGAAAATATGTAAAGAATACCACTTTATTGCAACAATGGGGGATACAAAATTTCATGTTGGTGCTGAAATAATTTAGTTCTTAGTGCATTACTCAGACACCGCAAAAAATGAATGGGTAGGAAATCTTATAACAGTGCCAGCTGGGGTTATTTTGCACATTGGGCAAACACCCATTCCAGTGTCATCTTTCCTTCAGAAAAATTTTAAGGAGACATTTTTCTCCTATATATGCAAGAAGCACCTATTTATAATGGATATGTATATCATCCAAAAAACTTATTTCCTCAGCTCTGTAAATTTATTTTGTTGCTTTTGATTATTTACACATTACAAACATGTGGTGTCCAGCTATATCTATGCAAACATAATTAAACCATCTCATTTGGTCAGATTTGCATACTTGAATAAACCCAACTCATATCCTCACTTAAAATTATTTTTATTCATAATCATGAGTGTAATGACTTTCCAGGTGGTGCAAGAGGCCTTTGCAATGTGGTTCTGATGTTGTGCGTGAGGAGGCTTATTGCTATGTCGAGGGCAGCTTCTGTCACCGGTGGATACATAGGCGAATCCACCAGCAACCCGATACGGATGATAACGAAGGTTTGAGAAACAAAATGAAGGGACAAAGAAGCAGCCCCAACTGACCCTTTGCTACTATTCAACCCTCTATTTTTTAACATTTCATTTAAAGTCTGGAGCATATTTTCTCTCCCTCTTATGCAGACAAGAGAATGCTATCTCAATCTATGATTTTAAAATATTTCATGAGGTCACATAAAAAATTCAAAGCATATTCTTAAAGAATTTAACATAAATACACTTTTATTCAAACATTTTTAAGCATTTTGAAAATGAGCACATGGTAGTTCTTTCAAGCAAAAGCAAATGTAATTTTTTCATACATTTCACGGGTAGATGAGCCAACAGTGAGAATTTGCATCGACTATACACAGCTTAATGAAAGTGTGCAGAGAGAACAACATATTCTACCGGCAGTCAATGAAATTTTGGCATGACTTTCCCAAGCCAAATTCATGAGTAAAATTGATGCCTGTAGAGGATATTTTCAAATCCCCTTGGAAGAGACAAGCAAGAAACTAACGACATTCACCACACCCTGTGGAAAATACTGCTTTAATCGTCTTCCTATGGGACTATCATCGTCAGAAGAACATTTTCAAAAAAGAATGGCCGAAACATTAGCAGGGCTAGACGGCATCGTAAACTTACTTGATGACACACTGATTTATGGTAATTGCCAGGAGCAACACGAACGTCTCCATGTGGTGCTCCAAAGAATCCAAGACGTGGGAATTACTCTAAATAAGAAAAAATGTATTTGGAGGGTCAAGAAAGCCCATTTTTTAGGACATATCATATCAGCTGAAGGTTTAAAGCCAGATCCAGAGAAGGTAGCTGCAATCAGTGATATGCAGAGACCGAAGACGGCCGAATCTATGTGATGATTTTTGGGAATGGTCGATTACCATTTAAAGTTTCTCAACCATCTGGCTGACTTGACACAGCCGCTGAGGAAGTTACTTTCCGAAGAGGGAGACCTTCCCTGGATGGCAGTTCACGAAAAGGCCTTCAGCGAGATAAAACGCCTATTCACATACACTCCAGCTTTGGCAATATTTGATCCTAGCAGACCTTGCAGGGTTTCAGCAGATTCGTCATTTTATGGACTGGGAGCAGTACTGGAGCAGCAGCAAGGTGAGGGTACATGGAAAGCTGTTAGCTATGCATCCCAATCGCTTACAGAAACAGAACGAAGATATGTACAGATTGAAAAGGAGGCTTGGCCCTAACTTGGGCTTGCGAGGGGTTCACCACATACATTGGAGGAGCTCATTTCCAGCTGAGGACGGACCAAAAGCTGTTGGTAGCCCTGCTGGGTACCAAACCATTGAGTGAGCTGCCAGCGAGACTACAGAGATTCCGTATGAGGCTCTTAAGGTACTCCTATACAGTAGAGTATGTTCCAGAAAAGATGCTACATATTTTTCAAGAGCACCGTTGCCGGAGAATCCACCTGAGAAGGACATCCTGATGGAGACACCAACGACATTATAAACTTAGGGTGGCCACATATGTTTGAATATTTTACAGGACAGATCCTTTGAAATAATGAGACTTAAAAATTTTACAGGACTTTTTTAACCTTACGGTTCTGTTTAGCACCTGACTGTCTGACTAACGAATGTAACTTGATTTATCAGGATTCAATAATCTATAATGTTACATTTGCCGCAAATGTTATATAATATTTTCCTCATAATAAGAGAAAGTATGAAGGAAATTGATAAGATCGCCAAAGGATATAGTTTTTTCAGGAAAACATTTTCACTTGTTGCTCTCCCTCTCAGGATTTTATAATGATCACATGACAATGTATGAACAAAATCAGACTTCTTTTTCATGCCAGGTATTTATTTTCAGTAGACATTGATTGAAAACCCAGGGAATGTGCCACTGAACATATCTGAAGTCATTATATTTCCTCTAATAAAGAAGACAGGACTAAGTGCCTCCCATATTGATTTCACACGGGATATGGGACATTTGAGGAAACGTTGGCCGAAAAACGGGACGTCCCATAAAATATGGAACATGTGGTCACCTTATATAAATTGCACATTTAAACCTTAAACATTTGCTTGATCATATAGATATGCATACACTTCATAGAATTCTTTGTCTTCTGCAAGTATAAATGTAGACACAAGTGTGTTGCAGTGAATTTACTAATGAGACTTGCAGTTTATATAGCCTGTTCAGAAATCTTCATGTAAGACATGCAGTCCCTTTTTTACTGACATTTTAGGAAAAAATATGCATGGGGTACGAGTAAATACAGTATTATTTGGTCTGTGTCATAACAACTATAAATAAATAATTAGAATGCATCTCCACTAATCTCTTCACAGCTGATATAGACCCACTCTCAGATGATTCTGACCCTCAACCCTCTTATGGAGTCAATCCTACACAATCCCAACTTGATCTTTGGTCTCAAAAGGATTGTGGTGTCCCTCTCACCAATAGAACATCCTATTTGTCTTTTCGTCGACACCAACAGGCATTGAGGATCATTGGAGGAAGGGAGAGTGTACCAGGGCGATGGCCATGGCAAGTGGCAGTCCTCAACAGGTTTAAGGTAAAAATAACATCTAACATGGAGATATTAAATGTCTTAGCCACACAAATTGAAAGTTACATTTTTTAAAGTCCAACATGTAATTGAAACAAAGGAAATTGATTATTTAAAGAAATGATATTGACAAATGCCCTTCATCTCTAACTGTTCTATTGATGAAATTCATTCCATATTCTTATGATTTTATGATATCCTGAATTTTGCACAGTGAAACTCATGACACCTCAATTACAATCATGCTGTGCACTTGGAACCTGTATGAGTATTTCATTTTAATATTACTGGTCAATACTCTAGTAATGGGAGTGCTCACATGCTTTTTGAAGTTTCCATTTTTTAAATTTAAAAGTCTATATACCGTATTTCCCACCATATAAGACGCACCGGCATATAAGATGCACCCATAATTTAGCAAAGATTATTTAGGGAAAAAAAATAAAAAACTATCCTATACCAAGAAGTTCTGTATCTGAAATGGCGGAAAAAAGCCAGCTACTGCTCCTTGCGCAGTTCAAAGTTGGTGCGCATGCGCAGTGACTACGTAATATTCATGACGGTACCTTAACAGTTTCATAAAATTACCAGTATATTGGTAAGTATTTTCGTCTTTTATTTATTTTTCTTCTATTTGGACATTTTTTTTGGATTTTTCTCTACTGTTTCCTTTCTAATTCATTCATTTAAGTTTTAACAGTTTTTAGCGATATTTGTTTGTTATTTTTTAACCTTGGGATGCATTGCTGTTTTGTTTGTTCGAAGATTAGAAATTTTAAATAAAGCTTCGGGCGATCTTTGTTCTCCTCTAAAAATAACGTTCAATCTTTGACCTTTATATACCTACATATACATACATATGTATGTATATATATATACCGTATATACTCGTGTATATGCCGACTCCATGTATAGTACGACCCCTGATTTTTTGGTGAACAAACCTGATTTTTTCATATATCTCGTTTATAGTACGACCCCAGTTTTCCACCAGGGTCGATATATTTCGTTTCGATAGCTCGATGGTTACGAGCGAGATATATCGAACGATCTTGATTTTCCACACCACCATAGAATAAATAGACCGTAAATAGTATTTCCTGCGAGTACACTAAAATTCGGATAAGTATCTTAATCCTAAAACATTTAATAAAAAGTGATATGAATCATGATTGCACAAGATGAAATAAAATCGTTTCAATTCTAGTACGTCTGGATTACGTTCCGCGTACGTAATGGTTCCACTCGCTCATCTACTTAATAGGTAGGGATAACGGATAAAAATAAATTACTTTGTAATATTCCACAGTCTTTATTGTTTCTTCAATCACACACCGACCGGTTTCCACTACAAAATCATTCTAATGGTGTTACTAACCGATGTAACACTTTTAGAATGACTTTGTAGTGGAAACCGATCGGTGTGTGATTGAAGAAACAATAAAGACTGTCGAATATTACAAAGTAATTTCTTTTTTCCAAGATGTCAAAATTCCATAAACTTACGCCGTCTACGATACTTTTAATCCAACTCGTTCCAATCCATCCCTTGTAAAAAGACGCAAAGATGTACATACATAAAATTCAAGAAAGGAAGTGCCCGTAAATCTTCACTTATATCAAGTATTTGTGAATTTGAAGCTGTATATATGAAAAATATTCTACTTTTCACGAAGCAACATAACAACGATAAAGGACCTCACTGTTAAGGTTAGCCTACAATTAGAATGCGTGCGGGTGGCATAACTTCACCGAAAATGCCCGTGAAGATACATGAATTTTAAATCCTCAAATGCATTACTCGTGTATTGTACGATCCCCAATTTTTGCAATAAAAATTTGGTCGTAAAAACTCGTACTATACACGAGTATATACGGTATATATATCTATATACAACTTTTTATAGAAGAAAGAAATTCTTCTCTCAGAATCATTTCCACAAGGAATCATCGAGGAAAAATCGTGACCATCACCTTATAAGACGCAGGGTGATTTTTTGAGATAGATTTCTGGGAAAAAGTGCGTCTTATATGGCGGGAAATATGGTACATATAGTCAAAATTTAATATTTTTGAGAATGTCACACACATTAATCTTTTCAGTAATAAAATATTGTCATACTTTGATTCCCGTTATTGTCCATTGTGTTTCTTCTAAGCTAGCCTTCCTTGTTTAATCTTATTTATATTATACTATTCATTATTTTTGATCAAATATCTATGTTGCCACCAGTGCCGGTCCTAGGCAATTGGCGGTCCTGGGCAAACTTATATTTGGCGGCCCCATTTATCGTTATTAATTGCACGATATTGTGAGAAACAACCGCAAACTGATACAAACAAAAAGGGTAATAGCTGGATGAAAATTTTTATTTCAAAACAAAAAAAAATCATTATAAGGTACAATATTTTTTAAGTTTAATGTATTTTATAATAAACTTCCATCAATCAAAGGTTTATTTTTATTACTTTACGAATTGCAAAAACAGCAATTAAAGTGGAATAATTAAGCAATGATGCTAAAGAATTTTCAATCGAAATAACAGCAAGATCAACCAGCCTTTCTTGTGTCATCGTTGAACGCAAGTATGTTTTAATTAATTTTAGCTTTGAGAAACTACGTTCATCACTAGGCACAGTGAACGGTACAGTCAATAAAATTCTAAGTGCAATATAATAATTTTGTACAAGTTCAATAAAACGGTTATCTGAGCAAGATGTAGGTTCACCTTAACAAACCGAACCAAATAGATATATTAAACTTACAAATGTATTTCTTCCTCTTAGCCTTAGATGACGTAGAGGGCACCATACAAGTATTTTGGGATTTTGGCATAACTGAATGCCAAACTAACTTTATTTTGATTAATTGACTGATGACCGTCTTCAAACACATATTGTAGGGTCATGAGACAACAACCATAAAGAGATTAAGTTAACCTTTTGAATGCGGCAGATGAATTTTAATCCCAACCCAGTGACTGAATTATTTTTTCAATTTATTCTATTGCAATAAGTCCCTAAAATAATTTTGTGAAGTATTTTGAAGTTTATTATTAGAGAAATGTCTTTTTTCGTAATAATAAAAGTGGACGTCAATTGATGCCCTCGGTAATGGTTTTGCTTAAGCAAAGCCTCACCAAGTTCAGCCTCGACCTGCACCTTAACAGATGATGGGAATGCAAGAAAGAGACATATGGAGATGGCTGGTGGATTCCATTTATCCGTTCAAAAGGTGGGGGACTAGGACGTCAGTTGAAGTCCTCAGTCCCCCTGTAGCACACTGAAGGATGTCAATTGATGTCCTCAGCATTCATTGGGTTAAACACTTGCTACCTTGTTAGTGACCATTTCATGCACTAGCTTATTAAAGCTGATTACACGCTACAGACCTCTAATGAATAAGCAAACATGTGCCCCTATTGTTAATCTGATGTGTGAAAATTTTCCAAATCAATTGTAAACATCCTATTCTCATATTAAATGAGGTTTCCCAAGATATTCAATACATGAACATAATAATTTATCTGATTGGCTGAAATTTTCTTCTAATTTTTTACTGCTAGAAGTAAGTTCATTGAAAGTGAAAAAATTGTAATCACTATTTATGGATTTTCTCTAAATCGGGAAATTTGATCTCTCAATCACAGAAATGGGTTTTAGGTTTGTAATCATGAGAGACCCGATCAAATCAGGAGGCTTGGGATGTCTGTTATTCTGGAATCTATCATAACCAAAACTTATCAACAGTTTGGCTACATAAAATGAAATGCTAATTTCAACTATATTTAGTTTATCCTCATTCATTAAGAAATAATGATTACTTAGGAAGCATTCTGTGGAGGGACACTGGTGGCTCCTCAATGGGTTTTGACTGCTGCTCACTGTATTAGGAAGCGTCTGTATGTTCGCCTAGGTGAGCATGACCTAGCAGAAGAGGATGGTACAGAAACAGAATTTAGGGTGAGTAGAAAATGGCTTGTAGATGTTCTAGCTAAGCAGATATATTCATAATTGCAAATGTGAAGAAATTGTAACTTTTAGCCAAGCTGAAAAAATTATAAGGGATATAAAATCATAATAAGCATAAGTGAAAATAGAAAATTTGTAGGCATTGAGTTTAGTAGAAACAGTTGCATGAAATTTCTTATAAGATTTAAATTTAATTTCTAGATTCACGTATATAAATTGTGTAAAGATACTTTCAATTCATGGAGTACAAGAGATGTTACATAAAAATTCCATAAAGAATTAGTAATAAAATGGATTCCCAAATCAAAAGACTTGTATAAATGGTAAACATTAATTTTTTTGTGTATAGCCTAAATCTTTGAGAAGCTTTATAGAAAATCATATAATTTCAAATTAGGTAATTATTAATAGATGGAAATGATTTAAAATGTATTATGATAGTAAACTTTTACTAGAAAATTTAATACATTCTGGAGTTTCATTAATAATTAAGTCAATGAAAATAATTGTTAAAATGTCTCATTATCTGTATTTTAATAACCAGAAAAATTGTTTTAATTTCTTCTCTTGGTAAAGTGAATATTACACAATTCACTATAAAATGAACTATACACGTTTTCTACTCTTATGAAGCTTGACCTTGAAAATCCTAGCTAATGAAAGCTCGAGAGACTGTCGATGGAAAGGGAGAAAGTCAGTCTGTCTCTCGCTGTCGTGCTGTTCGCATCGCTCCAAGCTCGACTGTGTTGCCAGATCTATCACGTTTATGCCTTAGCGTTCACATGCGACTTTCTTCAAGAGCTCTGGCAAGAGTGTACTACTTGCCCGTGTCTCTCAAAAACTTCAAATGGTAGTGGCTATTCGCTGCACCAAGGTCAAGCTTCATAAGAGTAGAAAACGGGTATAACAAAGATCAAAATCTCAAATGTATGACTTTAGGTAGAAGAAGCAGTTGTCCATCCAGAGTACGATGCTGATACTGTGGACAATGATGTTGCTTTACTAAGACTGCCTTCATGGGCTACATCAAGTAGGCATGTTGCAGGACTTGGAAACCAACGTCCTCTTGCATGCCTTCCAAGACCGAGGCAAGCACTGCCATGGCGCAGACTATGCACGATCATTGGTTGGGGAAAGAGAAAGAGCTCTGATGCCTTTGGCACTGATGTACTTCATGAGGCTGAGGTGCTTATTAATAAAATATTATTGTAATTATTTAAAACTAGCTGTACCCGTGCAATGTTTGTGCAGATTTTTTTACAGCGGGTCTTAAGATAAATTTAAATATTGTAGGTTTATCAAAAACAACGCTAATAAAAAAGAAAATTTAATTTTAAGTTAGATCATTTTGCAATTTTATTGAAATGCCTAATTATGTATTTCATTCACCAATTATATCTCCCATTTCAATCATCTCTATAGATTTTTAGATGACCTTTATTAATACTGAAAGAGCTGTTTCTTTCTGATTATTTTCCATAACTCTTCTTCTCCCCTAACACCCTCCTTCTCTCTTTCTCTCTCCCCTCCCTCTCTTCCTATCCCCCTCTTTCCCTCTCCCGCTCACCAGAGGCGTAACTTCCGTTTTGGGGACCCAAAAGAAAATAATTAAAATGAGGCCCCCATAACAGAATTAAATATTTATACATATAGTTTAAATTTTTATTTTACATTTTAGAAATGAAAAAATATAACATTTTCGATTTATTTCATATTACAACAACTTTTTGGCATCTTGCCATGCCTTGCCATAGTTATGCCTCTGCCGCTCGCCCCTGCTCCTCTTTGTCTCTCATCTTTCACCTCTCTCCCTTCCACCTCTCTCTTTTCCCCTGTCTCCCTCATCTTCCCTTTACCCTCTCTTCATTTAAATGGCTTATAAAACATGTTCATTTTATGCTTGTAAGCTATATACGGTTTTACAACAATAGTACTTCGAGCATGATAATGTCTGTCGTCAAGATTTTTAGAGTTAAAATGGTAAATTTAGTGCAAATTATGTACATTAATAATAAAATGCAGCGATTTTGAATCGTATATGAAAAAAGATGATAAGAATAAGAATCCTTGATCATTTTTCTTTAAAATGATCCATGCCTGAAGCTCACATGCTAATATTTAGAATTTATATAAGTAAATGAATGAAAGCCTGCATGCCGAAAAGTCAAGTTTTACATGTTATCTTATGGAAAATATAAATTATTCAAACCCGGAACTTTATGAAAATGAAAATAGTTTTCCAGAGACCTCCTAGTTAGTAGAACAAAAGAGTATTTACTACATATCTCTATGACAAACAGTTCTTGAGATACAAATGGGGACAAACAGACAGACACTTGTAAAATTAGTTAAAGGATATGAGTTCCATGACATAAAAACAATAAGATATGCAGACAACATACTCCCAAATAAACATCAAAAGCTTATACCCTATCATATTGTTAACTGCTCTATACCAGGGGTCCCCAAACTACAGCCCGCGGAGTGATTTAATCTGGCCTGCCAGTCTTACCCCCCCTCCCTCGAAACAATTTGTACCGGTGAAACTTCCAGATGACCACCCCCACCTCCCCCTCTGGCCCGCGCTGTCGTACATAAAGCCTAATGTGGCCCTTTCAATAAAAAGTTTGGGGACTCTGCTCTATACCAATGCTGCTCAACTGTAATACATTTTATATTGCCACTGTTACTATTCCAAAATCCAGTGCAACTAACATCCCAAATTAGGGTGACCATATTTCCTCATGTTATATTTTTGATCACTCAAAACACTGTCCCAAAAGAATTCCTAAAAAGCATATCCAGAAATTTGAAGCATTGCCTTACATACATTCAATCATTTGGAAAACCCTAGAATATATGTGTACCTGGAATTTGTGATATTTTCACCTGATGTTTATGTTGTCGTGTCTAAATCAGGGTCATGTTTTTTTATATAAGAGAGGAAATTTTACTACGTTACTATTTTAGGTTACTTAAAAAAGCATTTCCTGACAAATCATAAAAGAACATTTCTAAACACAGATAACCTACAGAAGGTATGATTCTGGTTATTCAGCATAATTGCCAAAACTTAATAACTCTCTTTATGATAAAGGGCTGATACAAAGGTATTGATATTCAAATTTATATGTATAAAAATCCTTTATTATAGGTCCCAATTGTTTCAAATGAAATATGCAGAGATGTATATGAAGATTACTACATAACAGGGAACATGTTCTGTGCAGGATATCACAAGGGAAGAATGGATTCTTGTGCAGGGGATTCAGGTGGACCTCTTTTGTGTCTTTCTGGACGAGGAGCAGATGGTACAAATCCTAAGTGGACCATATTTGGCATCACGAGTTTTGGTGAAGGATGTGGAAAACGTGGAAAATATGGAATCTACACTAAAGTGTCCAATTATGTTCGTTGGGTGCAGAGGGTAGTGAAGGGTTACTCTGGCAATGGAAAATATTGACTTTAACACCAAAGTGAATCAAGTAACATTATTATTATTATTGCCAGAATGTGATAGTATAAAAGGCTATTTTTATAGTATTTAAAGTCTTAATGTAAAATATTATAGGAAGAGAGAGAAAACTATCAGCCTTTAATACCTAATGAATATTGTTGGAAATGGGTAATATGTTGGATCAAAAGATGTTTACTGTTAATCATGTCTTTTTCAGCAAGAATCACGTTTTTTTCTTTTAATTTTGCCATCAGTCAGTTTCTTCTCATATAAGCTTTTTATTAGAAGTTGTTTTTTTACTAATTAACTGCTATCCATCTCATGAACGTCAACTTATTGTACAGTGCAGTGGTCAAAATATGCTACCTATCAAATTTCATAATATAAATATTGTATGTCACAATTTCAATTCTGTGACATGCCTTTCATGCACAGCAACTTGGTATGCCATACCCCACAAACAATTGAGGAAGGAGTATCTTTGTCAATATGGTTTACTGGCAAATGCTCTAAATACCATTAATGCCCATATTGTAATGATAATGAATGTAATAAAGCAACACTCCTTGTTACCACAAACACATTCCAGTGGCTAAACATTTTAGTTTCATCATAAGAAGTCATAACATCTCAAAAAAAATAATGATTCTAATCCTGAAATAAAAATGGGAGAATATCTCTATTATAATTCTAAATATAGTTACCATTATTTCTAAATGAATTTCTATAACAGATCAGAATGCTAAAAAAACTACCATGGGAAAATGCATTTGAATCCATAGAAACTTAATACATAAAATGTTGCATGTGAATTCAGATAACAAAATGCTAACAATATTCACCAGAAAATATAAATCAAAGTACCTACTATAAAAACTAAGACATAAAAAGTAGCCATACAAACTGTGAATTCCAAGAAATAAGAACTCTGAAACGCAATCCTGTTTAATCAGAACTTGATCTCAAATTCTACTACACAATTAAAGACACTAATGGAAAATTTACGGATTGTTTGCTTCGTATTTCTTAGGCAATGATTTTTTTACAATTTGAAAATAGTTTTAAATTTTTCTTCTTTGAGAAACTATTTGCATTCAAATTTATTATTGCAGAAATGGATTGACTTTATTGAAACTTTTTGAGTATTTGTTTCTACATCATCAAATAATTCATTAAGAATTCAAATAGCACAAGTTTTTATAAGATTAATTTTTTTACATATTTAATCCATTAATTATGGGACACCTACATCAAGCTACATGAAAGGTTTAAGAATGAGCATTTAAAAATTTAGAAAACATATAGGTATATCTTAGGTATCTCAAATAGCCACAACTAGATGCATATCTCAGCTTAAATGCAGCAATCTTCAGTGATAATTCACCAAGAGTAGATTCTAAATGAACCTGAGATAAGTACCTGCTTCATTTTTTTTATTTTTAAAGCTCATTCTTGAATTTTTTCAGTTGTAATGAGCTCAATAATTCTCTAGTATTTAAGAAGGGTTATTTACAAAAATATGAGGCAGCCATTTGGACACCTCTAGGATTAAAATTATAGATGCCAAAATGGAAAAGAATGATCTCAAAGCCCATGAGGCCTAGTTTTTTCAAGACAGACTCCTGGTGAACAAGTTGCTGAAAAATCAGCACGTATAACTTTATAATTGTTTCTTGTTAGTATAAAAACCACTTGTTTCGATACTTCCACTTCTTTATCTAGCCTCTTTTTAAAAATTATTGTTTCAACTTTGTCAAATTTTTCATTTAGGAGTGAATGAACTTTCTTAAGTTTTTAGGACAGTGGCAACTTTAGATGCAGAGAGTTTGGGCAAAGGTATAGAGGGTTTCAGTTAGGGTCAATGGAAGAGGGAGAGAAATGACAAATAAAAATGCACAGGACAGTTTTAAGTTTTCCAATTAATTATGTGTTCTTTGCCTCCTATTGGCAGCAGAATGGATCAGGGTTTTTCAAACTTTTTTCTCCGCTGCCCAATAATAATAAAAAATATTTTATTCAGCCCATCAAAAGTATACCTAATAAAATATTGTTAAGTAAGAATTTTATAAGGATGTATTTAAAATCAAAATGGTATAGTTTAATAATCTTTATATTCCATTAATTGATTTTGATTAACTTGGAAACAATTTAGCCTAAATTTTGCATCAAAACATATTGGATTGACCCTTCTTTGAAGCCATAAGCTGGAATGATGGGAAATGTGGAAACAGGTGAAAAAATATGCTATGACTGGGAATCAAACCCGGGTCTTCCACTTGCTGGGAAGATATTCTACCACTGAACTACTATAGCAGGCAGATTCTCATGTTTCATGAACAGGAATAATTTCTTAGTCTGGGACCAGTCTAGCAATGCTAATAACAACATAGGTCAGTTTAAATTTACTCTCTTCTCTTTGGGATACTCTATATGCATTGCTGTCATATATCACAAAATACAAGAATTGTGTCAGTATTGTGTGGCTTGAATTAAATGAATTCGAATGCATTATCTATGTAAACAAACATGGCAATGCTGTTTAATATCTTCAGCATGCATTTTTCTCATATATCATAAATATTAGAAAAGTGAATCAATATTTTGGATTAAATGAATTGGAATGCATTGACAATGTAAACAGACATGGCAATTCAAAAGTTATCCTAAAATTTTATTCCCGAACACCCTTTAATTAATTAGTGACTATCAATCTTTGATTAATGATGAGCTCAAATCACCATGACGTTTTCGGTAGTTTATATCAAATGAATAGAAATAGTTGGCCATGGTATCAATAAAGTAAAATTAATTATAGATCTGCTGATAGTAATGGTGAATATGTTTGTGAAGTTCCTAAAAGAGATAAACATCGGAAAAGAGCAGGAGTATCTAAGTCTAAGCCCTCAGATATGCTGAAAGAAGAGCTAATGGCAAATGCAAGAGTCACTGATGTGGGCAAATCTCAGGCCCCGGTGATTGTGGTCGTAAATGCCGGTAATACATCAATCATGAAGACAGGTGAAGGTTCTGCATTAACGAGAGACTCGTATCAACGAGGAGGATCTCAATGGTCCGAATGACCACACAGTAGCTCAAGTGTGGATGACTTCAATCATGGACAGAAAAAGAAAAGTGATAAATACAGACACTATCAAAGGAAATGCATTGAAGATAGTGTTTGGTACGAATGAAGTTAAATCTGCTGCTTCAAATTTCGGTGGTGTGCCTAGACGTATTTGGCTTTATGTTGGCCGAGTATGTAGTGAAGTTTCAGTGAAAGATATCACGACATATCTTGAAGACAAATTCCCTGGTCACGAGTTTATTTGCACGAAACTTGATGAGACTCCAGACTGGAGTGACGAAACCTAAACTTAATTGATTAGTTGATGGTAACGTAAGTTTAGAAAAGATCAATTCTAGAAGAAGTGGATATATTTTCATGATGAATGCACAAAGTGTAGTATGCCATGCTGATGAAATTGAATACTTTTTGCATTATAATAAACCGGCAATGCTGTGCCTAACTGAAACTCATTTGACAGAGGACATTAATGATAGTGAAATTTCAGTGAATGACTTTATTCTGATTAGACTTGATAGTGTTAATAGGCACACGGGGTGTTATGTTTCATACAAGGAGTGACATGCCATTTCAGATTATTAATTCTTATGTGTTTGAATTAAATTATTGGGTGTTAGTGATTGAAGTTTTCCTGATGGGTAAACCATACTACTTAACTGGAGTTTATCATTCCCCAAATAGCTCACATAAGGTATTTATGAAATTTTTTAGTGAATTTATGGATAGTATAGCTAGTGATGCCAAAGCACAGGTTGTCCTAGGGGATTTTAATCTAAACTGGTGATCTAATGCTACTTACGTGAAGGCATTAAAAAAGGTTGTTAATGATAGTGGATATAAACAAATGATGAAAGACTGCACACGTGTATGTTTCCATAGTGAAACCTTAATAGATCTAGTGATTACAAATTTTAGGGAAAGTATCTGTGAAGTGTTAAAAGTTCCTAGGATCTCTGACCATAGTACTGTAAAGATTTTTATTCCAAGTAAAATGGTTATAAAATCTTCTGTAATAAGATTCAAAGTTAAAAACCTTAACGATTTTAAAGATAAGCTTAGAAATGTAGATTATAACTACAGGGAATTGAATTTGGATATAAGATATGACTTTTTTTACTCTGGTGTTCTTCGTGTTATGAATGAATTTATGCCTAAAGTTGAAAGTAGGTACAGACAGTGTAAATACTGGTTTAATGATTTTATTTTAAGTGCAATTAAAGAAAGGAGTAATAGGCACAAGACATATAGGGAAACCAAAGACGAAAATGATTGGGAGGAGTATAAAAGGAGTAGGAATATAGTGACAAGTATAGTAAGAGAGGAAAAAATTAAGTATTATGAGCAAAAAATTTATTGTTGCAGTAATGACCCTAAATTAATGCGGAAGACTTTGAAATCTTTAATAGGAACTCACAGTGCTGAAGTTTATATTGAAATATATTTTGGGAACAGAAAAATGACAAATAAATTGGAGATAGCAGAAGAATTTAATTGATATTTTATAGAAAGTATTTGTAATTTAATTAAATCCATACCTAGCTGTGATAAGGTTTTTGAGGTAGAGATGATAAATGGCCAACTTAATGATTTTAAACTGATAGATAAAGAGTCTTTAAGTTTAGTATTGACAGATTTGGCTAATAAAACTAATCTCGATGAATTAAATGTAGCTTTTTTAAATTATATTTTGATGAAATAGAAAATTCTGATTAATTTGATTAATAGTTCTTTAGAAACTGGGGTTGTGCCAAGGCTACTGAAAATAGCCACTATTGTTCCCTGTAGAAAGATTAACGGAATTAAAAATGCAGAAGAGTTTTGACCAATTAATATGCTATGTGCAATAGAAAAGATATTAGAAAAGATAGTTTATAAACAGCTAGTTGAATATATTACTATGAACAATTTAATTGATTCGTATCAATCAGGTTTCAGAAGTGGACACAATTGTGAAACTGCTATACAGTATACTCTGCAGTAGCGTAGCTAGAGGTTTCGGGCCCCTAGGCAAGAATCGCTGATGGACCCCCTAAGCGGAAATATTTTAGTAAAAAGATTTTTTTATATATATTTTATTGGTGTTTATTTTTCTCTGTGGTGGGAGCCCTCTTGAGAAAGAGGTAAAAACGATAATCTGATGACAAGTGATGCTTAACTATTCATTGTCTTTCGCTCGTGGGGCCCCTTTTGTTCGAGGACCCTTAGGCATTGCCTACTTTTGCTACATGGTAGCTACGCTACTGATACTCTGCATGATTGGAAAGGATGTATTGATGATGATAAAATGATATGTGCTGTATTCTTAGACTTAAAGAGAGTCTTTGAAACAGTGAATAGAGAAAGGCTATTATTTAAATTAAGGTGTTATGGTCTTGGGGGGGTAGTCTTTAAATGGATTCAAAATTATTTAAATGATAGATATCAGGTGGTTAAATGTGAGAATAGTATTTCCACTAAAAGGAAGGTGGAGACTGGTATACCACAAAGTAGCTTGTTGGGACCTTTGTTGCTCCTTTTATATATCAACGATTTGGGAAAGTATGTAAATCAATGCCGATATCATCTGTTTGCTGATGACACTTTAATTTATCTGTCTGGGAAAAGTGTAAGTGATGTAATTAATGTTATGAATTCAGAATTGGTAGTGCTTAGTGACTGGTTTAAAATTAATAAATTAAAAATTAAGGTGGGTAAATCAAATATGATGCTAATAGGTTCTAGTTTGCCATATCAAAGTTTTTGATAAACGGCAGTGTAAGGGTTGTAATGGATAATTGTGAATTGAAAGTTGTTGAATCATTTAAGTATCTGGGGGTTGTGATAGATAGAAGGTTAAAATTTGATGAACAAATAAATTTTGTCTGTAAAAAAATTGCTAAGAAATTGAATTTTATCTCAAGAATAAATAAATATTTAAGTTTACATTACATTAAACCAGAGCTGCAAACCACTTCAAAATTTGGAAGTGGTTTGGTTCTAAATTTTTGCAAGTGGTTCGGTTCATGGTTCAGTTCAGACGGGAATTTTGACAAGTGGTACGGTTTGGTTTGCGGTTCGGTTCAACTAAATTAATCATTTGAAATACTATCCAGAAATAATTTATCCAATATAAACATTACACATTCAGTATCAATCTGTAAGTAAATCAATCAACAGTCATTATTATTTTAAATGAAAGAAGAATTTATTTAAAGAAAGGAAAAATTTATATTTTAAATATATTACAATCCCATCATCATCTTCATTTATTTATATTTTTTAAATGGTATTTTTGATCCTAACATGATTTTTATGTGGATAACAATAGTATTTAGGCACTCTTTCCTTTGAAGCAAACCCGCTGGTTTTTCCAATGGAAATTCCTGGTATTTTCGTTGGCCCGTACTTTGTGGATTGAGATCGAACCGAAACCGAATCACTTTTGCAAAAAATTACGGTTCGGTTTTCGGTTCATTGAAAAATTAATCAGTGGTTTCGGTTCGGTTCGTGGTTCAGCAAAATGGCTGTGATTCGGTTCGGTTTGCAGCTCTGCATTAAACATATATATAACTGCATAGTATTATCTCATTTTTATTATTGCGGTACAATATTATACCTAGGAAATAAAACGAATAAGGTCAGACTACAGGTATTATAGAATAGAGGTATGAGACTAATTTTGAAATGTGACAGATATACTAAAATTGATGATATGTTGAGAGCATTAGGTTGGATGACTGTAGAAAAGTTAATTGAATATCAAGTGTTAGAATTTATACACAAAATAAATACTTTAAAAACATCTTAATACCTAATAGGGAAATACATGAATACAACACTAGGGCAAAGGATAATTTTCATTTATCCTCAGTAAAAAAACAAGTAACCCAGTCATCTGTGTTTTACAAAGGGATTATGCGTTATAATGCATTGAATATGGATTTAAAGTGTGCAAGTATAGAGTCGTTTAAGAGGAAAGTGAAAGAATTATATGTACAGGGGTTATGATGTAAAGCAAATTTGTGGTTACTTAAATGTATTTAAGGAAGTTTTATGTACAGGATTTATGACGTAATGTATATCACATCATAGATATATGTATATTTCATTTTATCATTTGATTTTTATATTTTTGTATGAGTGTATATGTACTGGGGTTATGATGTAAGGAAATTTTTGGTTATTCGTATGTATGTACAGGATTGATGATGTAATGTACATCACATCATAGATATCTGTATATTTCATTTTATTGTTGTTTGATTTTGTTTTTGTACGGGTGTTTGACTTATGTGTTTTCTGTAATTATTGACCCTCTCATGTATTAAGAATAGCAATGCTAAATAAACACTATTATTTATAATTACAAAGATTAATTACGATTAAAGTGTATGTAGTTTTCCGCAAAATCAACGAGATTAGTGTATTAAAATGTAAACGAATATAGATCACTTGAAAACTGTTACCTTATGGTCTGAGTCCAAATGATCACTAATATAATTTTCGAAGGTTCTTGCTTTCTCGTTTGTCGAAAGCTTGCCTTTTATTCGTCGATAGTTGACAGAAAAGAGCACTTAGACGGCCATCTCACGTGCAGAAACAGTTTTCGAGGTTGCGTAATAGTTAAAACATTTGGAAAAACTTAACGACTTTAATCACAGGAAAAGTCACTTATAATGGTGGTGATTTAATAATCGCGCCAAGTAGTTAGGAAGATGTGTGAATTTTATGCGATAGGATCGAACTGGTGATGGGCATAATCGAATGATTAGTAATCGAGAGATTTCCATAATCGAAATATTCATTCGTTAAGATCATTCGATTATCTCATTCGTTCAAATCATTCGTTTTGGTTACTAGTTAATCATTCACGACTATTTTGTGTAAATGTGAAGTTAAATAATTGTGTAAATGTCTTTAGAATTAATTTTCACAAAATATTCAATTGGGAGAAAAATGATGAGAGTAAAGTTTGAAAATAAAATGTATTGTTTGTTATTTACGTTTTCAACAGCACTCGGTTGGTCATGATTTATAGTAAATTTTCCATTTTCTCGTTATATCTCTGTTTTATTTCGTTTAATCACAGCAAATTATGAAAATTGAAAGAATACTAATAATGTATAACAATGAGAATGTCAAAAAATGTACCTAAATAAAGGATTAATGAACAGAAGCTATAATAAACTTATTTCATCAGACTATTCATCATAAAAAAATATAATAATTTTCAAATAAAGATGTATATTAAGTACATTTATAAATTACATGTTGCAAATAGCAAATATACTTACAGAAATATACATGTTAAACGAAACAAAACCTTTACAACCATATGCAAGTGAAAATTCTCTGTTGAAATTATTTTGTAAAATTTCAGACTAGGTGCTAATAAACTACTACTAAATAAATAAATAAACAAACCACCTACTAAAATCATTCGAATGATTCCAACTACTAATATCATTCGGAAGATTCCTAATTACTAAAATCATTCGAAAGATCATAACTACTAATTTGAATGAATCGATTATGATCTCTCGATCATGCCCATCACTAGATCGAACCGTATACGATATCGAGATGAAGAAAGAGGGAGTGGGATATTTTGAACCATACGGAAATTATATGAAAAATGTGCTGTAGACAATTACTATATTATAACTCAATGTTTATGTCTGTATTGTTAAAATGGAAAAGGTGCTTACGTCTTACGCAAGTTGCTGTACAATTCTTCCCTCGTTATTGTTTACATTAAAAAACCAAGATAAAAAAATCCAAGGAGTTTGGCTGAACTTTGTGGTAATTGATACTCATATTAACAAAGAAAATAATAACTTGTAAATTTAACAAAGTTATTATTTTCTTCGTTAATAAGTGATAGCTGATTGTGGTAGTTGAATGTTGACAGCTGAGTATTGATAATTAATTGTGATATTTGAGTGTGACAGTTTCGTCATATATTTTCGGTATTATTAAAAAAATATTTTATTTTGACTTAAAACAAATAGTAAAGAAATGTATTACACGTTTCTTTTGATTTTGTCCTAATAACATTTGAAATATGCTCAACATTTTCTTCGGTGAAACATTAAAATTTTAATTAGTTGCAGATATTCGTCTTTTCTAGCATTTGTCTCTTTTTGTGTAATCATAAACTAAGCCATATCACTAATTTCGATAAAAATAAGACCAAAATATCAAGAAACGAGCTGGAAAAGGCCTATGCTTAAAGAATTTAGCATAAGCACTGTTTTATTCACACATTTTAAGCATATACTACAAGAAGTGTTTGAAGATAAATCCCATTTATTTCAATCAAAAGCAAGGCTATATTTTTAATCAACTTTTGCTTTAAAAAATGCTAGAAATGTTAAGTAAAAGCACTGGCTTAGTTTTTATTCACTTGGCCCATTTTGCATAGAATTATCCTATTTGTGAAATTTAAAAATAATATCTTCTGTACAGTCAACATCATTAGGAGTCATGAAGTTCTTTACTTTCTGTGTATATGCTGCTTTTGGAGAATGGATTTGCATATAACTTCAGATCATGACTGGCATCCTGTTTCATTTATTGTCTTTCATCTAATACCTGGAAAGGAATTGGTAAGCATAAGAAATTTTTGTATGTTACAAAGTAGAAGAAATGAGCTCCCCAGTGATCTCATAAGATTTGACTGATCTGATATAGTAGACATCATAGTTATAAGATTCCAAGCAAACACTGCCCTGTTGATTCTGTATGACATGCAGCCATTACAGTTATATGTTGATTTTTACATTCTAATAAACAATGTAGATGAAATAAGTACTGCAGTGTTTGAAAGGTTTTACTTTGAGGTTTTGATGAATATGCACATTTTAGGGCCTCTAAATCCAAAATAGGTTTCCACAATTCTACATCTGTATTCGGCCATCTGTTTGAGTGTTAAGTTTAATAGAATCTGTAGAAAACTTTTATTTTAATAGGGTGACAACTGCAATATAAACTTTTAAGTTGAACCATATTCCTTAACAATGGAGGGTAATTTATTCTTATCAATTTTTTCAACTTGTTGATTTCCTCAAAATTGGCTGTGGGGATGTTTACTCAGAATCATCCAATCAGAGAAAAATAAATGTGTAACTTCCAGGAAAATGCTTCATTGAAAGTACAACAGGTTTCACCTCAATTGTAGCAACATCAGGTACTTATCTCATTGTTATTATTATTACATAGAGGTTACAATTTGACCATTAGGCCAGATTGCAACTTTACAGACTGATACATTAACAAATATTTTTCCAACATACCAGAACTCGTATACAATTTTCGTCTTCCAAATCCTACCTAAATATTACAATACATATTATATTACTTCCAAATGAAATTTACAATTCGAATAATTAAAAGTCTACATTTGTACCTACTGATTAATATAATGATAATGTAATGCAAGTATTATCAGGGTGAAAAAAGTCGCTCATTAAAAAATTTAAACAAACAACAAAGTACTTTTTGCAAAATCAATAAAACTATTTAAATTTCTCTAATTTAAATTGAAATATTTTTTATAAAAATGTAATTATTTAAAACATTCTAAATATGTAATAAAAAGTGTAATGTTATTTGTAAAAATGTATGAAGAATAACATAAAAATTTATATTAACATAAAAAACGATTTTGTAAAATGTAAAAACATAATGAACTCCTCAAAGATGGAAAATTTTCATTGCCTTTTGGAGTTCTGGCACTGAGGAGCTTGATTGTATTTGATTTTTAAATTATTTCCCATCAAGATTTGAACTCGGAACTTGAACTATCGGAAAGTACAGATATTGTGGTTTCTTATTTTTGAAGACAGAATTCAAATCTGAGTAGAATTACCATAAATTTATAGTTTTTATCAGAAAAGGTGATAACGTTTCTGGGTCCCAACAATTGGCTGCCGTGGCAATGAGCTCAATGCTTTTATATGGGTAAGCTTTTAATGGGAGTCAGATGCTTATATTATAATGGCATTACTATTAAACTACGATTAATGAAAGAAATCCGATATTGATATAATTCCCATTTTTGAGGCTCTTTTGCCCCATTATTGCTCCATACGAGGACAAAAATTACGAGGCAGTTCCATATGAGATACATACTTGAATTTTGGCACGATTAAAGGTTTACAGTTACAACAAAAATCCAATATTATATGAATTCCAGTTTTTCAAGGCAATTTTGCCCAGTATGAAGATAAAAATTATAAGGCACTTTCAGATAAGCTAGAGACTTGAAATTTGGCAAGACTATAGGTTTTTTATCACAATCTATGGAGAAAATCCAATATTATAAAACTTTCAATTTTTAAGGGCTTGTTTTGCCCCATTGTTGCCCTATATGAGGTTTAAAATTATAAGGCGATTCCAGATGAGCTAAAGCAGGGGCATGCAACCTTTTTACGTGGTGGACCGCATTCATGCATGCGCTTTGGCAGGCCAGATTAGAAGTCGCAAGTACCTTGGCGGGCTGGATGAGAGTTTACATAGGAACTTACTCAAGAAATTTTAAATATAAAAATAAAGTTTTAGCCATTTTTACCGTAAAAACTTCTCCAGGATATGTGTTATGACAACAGTAGTTGTAAAAATGTTCAAAATTGTCTGCAATAAATATCACAGACCATATAATCACCAAAGCTTCGCGGGCTGCATAAAATGCTCTACCGAGCCAGATGCAAGCCATAGGTTGCACGCCCCCGAGCTAGAGACTTGAAATTTGGCAAGACTGTATATGCTTGATCACAACCAATGGAAAAAATATGATATTATAAAACTTCCAGCTCTTAGGGACTGTTTTGCCCTATTATTGCCCCATAATAGGTTTAAAATTATGAGGTGTTTCCAGATGAGCGATAGTTGAAATTTGGCAACTCTATAGATTTTTGGTCATAACCGATGGAAAAAATCCAATATTATAAAATTTCTAATTTTCTGGTGCTGTTTTGCGCCATTATTGCTCCATACGAAGATAAAAATTATATGGCACTTCTAGATGAGCAAGAGAGTTGAAATTTGACCAGATTTTAGTATTTCGGTCATAACAAATGGAAAAAATCTGACATCATTAAAATTCTTATAGTCAGGTGTTGTTTTTGTCATTATAAGAGATAGTAGGCTGATATGCTTGCAGAATGCAAACACTGTATGCTAGTATATCTATAATATATAGATGCTTTTGACATAGGTTAAAGGAGGTTACAAAATTATGAGGTACTTCCAAATGAGCTAGAAACTTGACATTTGGCACGATTATAGGTTTTTGGTCACAAGCGAAGAAAAAAATCCAAAATCGTTAAAATTCGAATTTTAAGTGCCTATTTTGGCCCCATTACTACCCCATAAGAAAAGCACATAAATCTGTGCAGAGGTATTTATATTTGCTTTTTAAAATTATTTCCCGTCAATATTTGAAGTGGAGACATGAACTACCAAAAAGTATTGAAATTTTACTCTCTTATTTTTGAAGAAAGAATTCAAATCCGAATAGAATTAGCATTAATTTATAGTTTTTATTTGGAAAAAAGTGGTAATTTTTCTGGGTCGCAATGATCGACTGCCATGGCAACGAGCTCAATGTTTATTTATATATATGCAAGCTTTTAATGGAAATAAGAGGCTTATATTACAATGCCATTAATATTACTTTGGGTCATGTCTGTCCTTTGGTCATTTCGGCTCTTTGACATATTTCAACCCATTGGCTGTCATCCCTTTGACCCTGACCTGTAATACAATTTGTATTTTTTGTGTGATACCCACATTCCATTTCTGAATAAGAGTAACCCTTGCTTAGTTTCTAATTGTTGCCGAAGAAATATCGTTCCATGTTCGCATTCTTAGTCTTTTTTTCCATCATTGACCGTTACTCAAAAAGGCAAGCTTTTTACTTCAAAATATTCTTATATACATTTGATTGTACACCATATTCATGTCACATTAATTTTATTTTTTAATGGTCATGATTTAATTAGTAAGAGACGCAATTTAACAATTAAAATATACTTCCTTATTTATTTGAGAAGTTAGTTGTTTCAGGTCGCTGGTTAATGTCAACTCATTCACCAAAAATTGTAAAACAAGAATCAATCCAGCATAATAGAGGTGTCTTATTTTTATACATACACCTTTAGTGAAATTTAATTAGAAGAAATTTACTGTTGTGTAGAGCCAAGACGAATGTGACTGTCAGTTTTAGCAACTGTAATAAATTAATTTTATTGAATTGACTTGATATGTCATAGATAAAGTGTACTAAAAGTTAAGTTGAGTTCGTAAATACATATGTGAAAATTACATTGATAAAAGGACAAAATACGTTATTTGCTATTTCAATTTATTCTTATTTGATCACACAAGTTTAAAAAATTGTTAATTCAATTATTTAATCTTCATCACAAAAATTGAATTGTAGGAAAAATAAACGTCGATATTAATTGTCAATTTTCAAGAAAAATAAATCTCGAAAACTATCAAGCCTAGATATCTATACGATACAGACGCCTCTGACATAGGATATAGGAGGAGGAGGATACAAATTATGAAGCACTTCCACATTAACTAGAAACTTGAAATTTGGTATGTAGGTAGGGCAAGAAAAATAGAAAATTACAAAAATGTTTATTTTTTTGGCCGATAAAAAAATCCCAAAATTTAAACAAATATTTCATTGTTTAGGTATTTCTAAATGTGCTACAATGCTGAAATTTTTTCTAAAGGTAGAATTTGATAATTAACCAAAATGTGATTATAGAAATTTAAATGTTTATTTATTCGGCAGGTAAAAAAATCATAAATGTTAAACAAATAGACTAATGTTTATGTGCCTTCAGTCGAGCTATGGAGCTGAAAATTTTCATCAAGTTAGAACTTGGTGTTCCGGCTGCAAATAATATTGAAAAATACAACGTAGTTTAATATTGTGACCGTTAAAAATTCATAAAGTTTAAACAATTAAATCAACATAAATGAATTTGTAGAGGTACTACATAATAAAAAACTGACATAAATGTGTACCATTTGTAACAAACATTGTAAAAAATAAAAACATTCTTAAATTGAAATTTTTAGTGACGGAAAAGTTGAACAAATAGAGAAATGTTTATGTAATTTCACCCCGGTGTCACTGCCGTATAAGTTGTGTCTCTCCCGTGCTGACAAAGAGAAATGCTTCTTTCATAATAAGGACATCAATTAAAACCATTTTTCTTTCTCATTGCAATTTCTATTTAATAACAGTGTATTGTTTGAGTTGCTGCTGGCTCCAGTTTCTATTTTGCTGAAGAAGGGCGGTTGCCTTAAGGCTCCAAAATAAAGCCTTCTTCATCCGTTAATGTGGATGTCCACTCCACCAAGTAACTGTCCACAGAACCCCTCCTTTCCTTTTCGACCACTTGTTCCATGTATTTAGTCGTTTATCACAAACTGTTCCTGCAATCATCAAACTGCGTTTTACCCTTCTCTATCTCATTTTTACCTGTCCTTATTAAGAGAGAAGCTCACTCGGGGCCGCTAATGAGACGCATATCAAATTGGGGACAGAGTAGTAAAAGGGTATATGAGAGAGATGCAGGACCGGTCATCGGGAGATACTGAAAGAGCAAGGTGAAAAAGTGTGAGATCTCAGTGCGCTCGAATGGAAGATGCCGCAATCTCGGATTGATATGGCAGTATTTTTCCAAAACAAAATTCCACATATCTCTATGGATTCGTAAGTTGATGCGAGTTAAGAATTTCTTCTGCGACTTTCTCAAATAGAATTCCATTAATAATACTGCTGCATTGGCCAATGTTGTGCCGTTGTAACCAGAAGGGAGGCCGTACTCATCGTATTTTGGATATCAGTTTCGTGTCATCATTAACCATTCTGACCCCATCCATGAATCTGTAAATGAAATGTGTAGTTCGTCTGTTCACCAAGAATAATGTAGTCGAAGATCTAATGCCCAATCCCATTTCATATTCGAGGTAAGAGATTTGGCTCTCAGCTGTTCTCGGTGGATCAAGCAGTGTGTCCACACTGCGGACAGAGCCACACTCTTCACTAAGACTTGCAAACCACCTTTATGCCCTGCCATAGACGGAGTGCAAAATCCAACCAAGTTCTCCCACGGGATTTCCTTATCCTGCAAGAATCCTTGAAGAATATCAAGCATTGCTTGGGCTGACTCGGGATTATTGAGAGGCAAACAAAATAAGATATCTTCGAAAATGGTCATATCCCATACATATCGCATGAAAGCTAAGAAATGAGCAGTATGTCCTTTGGTGCTGATATCAACTTGAAAATCAAATGCCTTGCCTGTCACAGATGCCCAACGAAAGTATCCTCCTGATCTGAGGCAATTGCTTCAATACTTCGCTTAACCGTGTTGTTTGAAAGAGGAATATTTTTCAATTTCTTTACCTCATCATCTCCACACATAATCCTAACCATGTCAATAGCAGCTGGTAAAACTAATGTCTCCCCAATGTTGTACGGTTCCTTGTATTGAGCAATTCGATAGTTGACTTCAAATGAATCTCTCAGGGCTTGGTCAGATACAGTAAGGCTTTTTTCAAAGTGTAGTTTCTGTCACATTAGCTCTTTCTTGTAGCGCTGGAAGAATATCGGTTTCCCAAGATGCTCCTTTTGGTTCTTTTCAAAATGTCATTTTCATTTCTAACTTCTATGCTTATTTTTGTAATATTTGTTGTATTCTTTTATAAGGGGGAACCTCGATTGATTGAGTTCAAAAGGGTACGCGGATCAGAGCATACGAAAAAATAGTCAAAATAGTCACTAGAACCGAGAAATACTACAGATCTTTTCCTCCAACCATGATAAGACAGGCCAACAGAGGCATTAGTTAAAGTTCATTTGGTGCAGTGGTCTTCATCTTCGTCAACTTTATCTCTACCTCTTCTTGATGATCCACTACACAATAATGGTGGAACTTCCTCATTTTTAGCTTCAGTGCTTAAATTAGTAAAATCTGTGATCAATTCAGGTTGATCTATTACATCCAGCAGGGGTGGTATTGACTTATACGAGGTAAAAATTATGAGGCACTTCCAGATGAGCTAGAGACTTGAATTTTGGGAAGACTATAGATTCTAGGGCATTACGGAAAAAATCCGATATTATGAAACTTCCAACTTTTAGGGGCTGCTTTACCCAATTATTGCCTCAAACAAGTTTAAAAATTACAAGGAACTTCCAGATGAGCTAGAGACTTGAAATTTGGCACGATTATAGGTCTTTGGTTACAACAGGAGAAAATCCGATATTATTAGAAGCCCAATTTTTAGATGCTGTTTTTCTCCATGTTGTTCCATATGAGGATACGAGAGTTGAAATTTGTCCAGATTATAGGATTTCAGTCAAAACAATTGGGAAAAATCCCACATCATTATAATTCTAAACTTAGGTGTTTTTTCATTATAATTTAAAGTAGGCTGAAATGCTTGCAGGATGCAATCACCGTCTACTAGTATGGTATAAGAGGTGCTACCCAAAAGTTCCCGAAATTGAACGTCGCTCGGGAACCAGTAGTAGTACGGACTAGTGGCGCTCGGTAGCACTGCACGTATCCTTTGTGAACCAGTGTGCGATGTGGCTTCGAGCTGAGTGCATGCATTCTTTTGTTCTACGCATTTTTATAACGTCGTGTTTGTGTCGTTTTGCAATTTTTTTTTCGTTGACATGGTGGACGTGAAGGAGCAGCGTGTGCATCAAGTTTTGCTTCAAACTTGGCAAGAGTGCGGCGGAAACTCACAAAATGCTTAAACAAGCATTTGGTGATGACGCTTTGGGTCAGACACAAACCTATGACTGGTTTAACCGGTTTAAAAATGGCCGAACGTCAGTTGATGATGACACACGTTCTGGACGACTTTCAACCGGCACAATGCCGGAAAATGTTGAAAAAGTGCGTGAGGTTATCCTTGAGGACCGTAGGCGAACGATCCATGACGTTTGCAACATTGTGGGATAGTCATACGGGACATGCCAGCGCATTTTGTCGGACGACTCAACATGAGGCAGACTGCTGCAAAATTCATGCCAAGGCTGCTGTCTGACAACCAGAAACAACATTGGCTGGAAGTCTGCATGGAACTTCAAGAGCAGGTCAGAAATGACACAGACTTCCTTTCTAAGGTCGTAACTGGTGACAAAAGTTGGGTTTATGGGTACGACCCTGAAACAAAACAGCAATCGTCCCAGTGGAAGAGTCCATCTTCACTCTGACCAAAGTAAGCGCGGCAAGTCAAAAGCAATGTTAAGTCAATGCTGATCTGCATTTTCGACATTGACGGGACTATCCATAAGGAAATCGTCCCTCCAGGTCAGACTGTCAATGTGAAGTTCTACTGCGACGTCCTGAGGCGGCTTAGGGAGGACATGAGACGAAAGTGGCCAGAGAAATGGCGCACGAACAACTGGGTGCTCCATCATAACAATGCACCCGCACATACCACTCTGGCTGTGCAGCAGTTTTTGGCCTCCAAAAACATGGCGGCCGTCCCCCACCCCCCTTACTCGCCTAATTTAGCCCCCTGTGACTTCTTCCTCTTCCCCAAGATGAAAATCAAGTTGAAGGGACGAAGATTTGACACCGTAGAGGAGATCCAGGCCGAATCGCAGGAGATGCTGAAGATGCTGACACAAAAGGACTTCCAGGACAGCTTCCGATCATGGTAAAAACGATGGGATCGTTGTGTACACTCCCAAGGGGACAACTTTGAAGGGGACAGTGGTGATTACGACTTTGGACAAGTCTACTTTTTTTTCAGATACATTTTGGGAACTTTTGGGTAGCACCTCGTATGTCTAAGGAGTGCAGATTTTCAAAATCTTCAAAAAGATGGCAGTACCTCAATTATTACTTGACATAGATTGCTGTGATATCAGGACTGCAGAGAGCTGAGCATATAACTTGATACATTATAATGTCGCCAAATGGTATGAAGTTATTTTTTTAAAGAAATGTGGCTTATGTAGCATTTTTTATGACAACAATCTCCATTAACTGAATGAATTTTAATAAAAAATATTTGAGTCATTTTTTTAATAAATCGACATTTTGCAGTGCCATATTCTCCATCTCTTCATTGATTCTATTCTGGATAATAGCATGCCTAAATACATAACATCATTTAATTTCATTGAAGCATTTAAACCATAGAGCTACACACAGACAGATGGCATGGCAAAAACAACTGTTTTGGACTCGAGGACACCTAAAACGTGTATTTCCATCAAAATCTCAAAGTTGATTTTTTTCCTGACCACAGTACTTTCTCTGTATACTACATATATGAGAAAGTAAAAATATATTGCAGAATATATGTAATAGGAAATGTACTTCTCATGACTACTTCAATCATATTCATTTGAAACATAATAAAAATGTGTTATCTCTTGCATGCTCAATTACTTGTAGATTCCAAGTCCTTATTCTTCTTCTGATAAATCAGAGAAAAACAACACCTGAAAGCTTTTACTTATGAGATGGATAATTTTTTCCTTTTTCTCTTTCATCTTTTTTTGTCCCCTGAAGCCTAAAAAATGAAAATGGCTCTTGCTGATTGATAAATAAAATGGCATTCAATTTCTATTAAAAGAATCTTCAAAATTTATTTTCCATTTTAAATTATGAAAAATATCTTCAGCTTTGATCAACATGAGGCAGAAAGAATAATTACAGCATATTAAAACAGGGACATATAAGAAAGTTATGTTCTATCAAAGCACCAATATTCATAATTTTTCAATCGTTTTCCATGACAAGAAGTCATCTCCATTTAAACATCCAATATCCCAGTTTTATTCTTCATTATCACTTTTATACATCATCCACCATATCCACAGCAAAAGAAGAAACTCAAAATGTCATCTCAACTTTGAATTTGATTTTTAGAGTACTATTAGATTCCTACCAATAATTCAATTGGAGGAGAATGCTTATTATTTTGTTCTGAAAATATATTAATTCAGTTCCACTTCTTTAAGGGAAGCTGATGTAATATTTCACTTATTCATTACTTCTTATTAAAATCCGCCCAGGAGAAAATCACTGTAGCGACAGCCAGTGCAGCAATAGCAGCTGCAAATCCTAAAAGCACCGCATTCCTTGTTTCGGCTGGAGCAATTGAACCGAGATCTCCTATTGCCCCTCCACCCTGTTCTTCTCCCGCTGATAGCACACCCCTCACTGTGTTCACCAGGACATTGTGGCTGCAGTCCATTGGGCCACCCCCTTTACCTCGACTAAGATCGTTCTCTTCTGAAGACCTGTGCATCACAGCAAATTCAGAGGCATCTGGAAAAGTTCAAATATCACATTAATTATGTAACGAAATTATTTTAGACATATGGTTGGGTGAACTAAAATGTGTGACTAGACTGATTAAAAGTACCAAAAATTCAATTGATTTGAAATTCAAAAGTTACCATATTTAGTTTTATGTAGATGAACGTAAATACTAGCACAATAAATAATTGATCACAAATAGCAAAAACTCATAACTTATACTTTGATCAATAGAACACTAAGAGCTCAACTAGTAACTGGCATCTAAAAAATAAAGGCTTGTAAAATATGGGACTTTATTTAAGAAAAGTCAAACCTTTCAATCATGCATGAAGATACAATCTGTTCTGCAACTTTTGGGAAGAGTTATTACTTTCTATATTCACCAATAGTGTGTAAACAATGAAAGATGAAGTTATACTTCAAGGTTAAAGGAAACTTATAAAACTGATCAGTCATTTACACTTGAATTTATAGTTATTTAAAAATTACCATCGTTTTGAGCATTTGGAAACATTGCATGCATCAATAAGTAGTCATTGTAGAGAATGCCCTTCAAAGTGAGTGGCAACAAAAGTATTTCATAATTAGTCTATAACAAAACTGCATGACATGTTGACTTTGGAGGGAGTATCAGAAGAAGGTAAAAGTACTGAACAGTTGTGTACCAGATTCCCAAGAATCCCAGTGTCACAAGATATGGACCTCTGATAGAGGGATCTAGATAATTTCTTATATGCTCCTAGTGTTTAAAGGAAATGAAAACATCATGATTAACAGCTTGTGTACATTTTTAGCAGAACACAACTATCTTATTTTGTATAATAATAGCCGTCGTCCGTTGGTTGATTGGTCACGCTATGCAAATGCTAATAACTCGAGAAATAATAATGATAGAAACTCGAAATTTGGTAGGGATGCTTGATTAACACTTATTCAGAGAATAACAAATTTAAATCATGAAAAAATTCCTTGGTTTGTCTCCAAGAGAGGCATTTCCATTTCCCATTACTTAACATGTAAAACGCGATGTTTTGATGTGCAGGCTTTTATTCATTTGGAAATTAAAATTAGAAGAAATTAACAGACGACCTTTGGATCTGAACCGCTTTGAAGAAAAAGTTATATGGTTTCTTATTCCGTTCGTCTTTTTTCACCCACAGTTCGAAATATTCCATGTTAAATGTTTAATTTGCATATTTTGTGGAAATCTCACCAGTTTAAAGTGATGTTGCTATATCAACCATTATCATTGTTACACCTCAAATTACTATTATTGTATACATCCTTCTGGGAATAAGCGTGCCTTGAGTGCTTCAACACGAGAGAGAGAGAGTAAGGAAAAAAAGAGACGCATGTTTTGTGAAAAATAGGTATATTAACGTAAATATAAAAAATTTTAAGTATCAACAGTGTCATTTTAGAAAAATTGGAAATAAAAAGCATTCTTAAATTAAATTCTTTGTCAACCATATGTGCTTACGAATTTATATTGTTATTCCTCGAATTAATTTCGTTACAATGGCCAAAGTTTGGAAACGAATATAAATTAAAATTCAATTAAAATTAAAAGGACATTTAAAACTGTTAACAGGCAATTTTCGAAGAAACAACAGTGGATCTTTTAATGAATTGATTTGTTTTTATAAAAGGAATTTTGGTGCTTATTTAATACAGAGTAAGTTCTAAGGCTTATAATCCATTTAAATCTAATAACAGCGGCTATTATAGTTTAAAGAAAGAACTTTATTTATTCACTTTACAGAATGAATTAATTTTAGGCTAGCATTGCCTATTATAAAAGGAGTTACTTTGGAATTTACAGTATGTAAAGTGGAAGTTGTACTGAAGTGACTAAAGTATATTTCAAAGAAAAATCAATTTAAAACTATTGAAAGTTGTTGTTTCGGAAACTGAGAAGTCCAGAGTGGTGAGCAGATGCTAAACGATATTAAGGTACATTTTATTCCAAAATCTATTTAAAGTATTATCAGAGGCAATTGAAGATTGAACAAATTTTTTTGTTACCGGAATCCTGCTTATTTCATGAAATTGAAATGCTAATGCATTAATCCATTAAAATCTATTAAGAGTGGCTATTTTAGTTGAAAGAAATATATGTACCTACATGGTACTTTCATTCACTTTTCAGAATGAATGAATTCTAGGTTAACATTGCATATTATAAAAGGATTTTCTTTGCAATAAGAAGTTTGTTATGTGGTTATTTTAACTGAATTGAATCAAGTTCTCTTCTAAGTTTGAAATCCATTTAAAACTGGTGAAAGTGGTTGTTTCGGAAAATGAGAAGGCAAGAGTGCTGAGCAGACGATAAACGATATTGAGGTACATTATATTCCAAAATCTATTTAAAGTATTATCAGAGGCGATTGAACCAATTTTTTGGAACCGGAATTCTGCTTATTCAATGAAATTGAAATCCTAATGCTATAATCAATTTAAAACTAATAACAATGGCTATTGTAGTAGAAAGAAAGGTACTATTTTATTCACAAGGAATTTCTGTGAGATTTTAGATTATTAATTAAAACAGACTTATAATATAGAAATATTCGATGGTTAAAACAGTGCACAATTTTATTCTTGCGATTTTTACATATTGCATTGACAAAAATTTAGATTCATTAAACCCGCTGAAATTCAACGGGCACTTATGCTAGTTATATAATAAGCTTCTTCTTTAACTGTCGGCATTTTTATTGGTTGAATGGCAAGCCAATCAGGATTCAGGACATCATTACTGAGGAATCAAATATGTTTACCTTCGCTACGTAAACTGTTTAATGAATATGAGCAGATACATGTATAAGCTTAAAACAATTATAAAGTAAGTGTATGAAGTTTAAGCCTTTAATGCCTAGCGTGATCATAAGGTCACAGCAGACATCACAACCTATATTTTGTGTTATTTTCTAAAGACATGGATTGTTAAGGCAGGAATACCGCATTTCACTATGGCAATTTTATCTTCTATACAAATAAGATATAAGAGAGTTTTAGAGTAATTTATGTTTCACTTTCTGTGTAATATTATTTTAAAGTATGAGTATTTTTCACATGGGCACCTGAAAACCCTTCTGCTGGTGGCAAGGTGCCTGTAGGCATACGGTTGCTGATCCCTGCTCTAGACAAACTATAGGGAAGGATCAAAGAAATGCTCCAGTTTGTGTCAGAGAATATGCTGCAGAAAATAAGGTTATGTATTCAGCATGGTGGTACTCATTTTCAACATGACATTTTTTTAATAAGTGTTTTTAAATAAAACAACTTTCTTCATAGAAATTTTTTCATTTCTCTGTGATTCATTATCTTGAGATATACCATATTTAATCGATTCTAAGCTGACACTGATTGTAAGCTGACCCCCACTTTTCACAAGGCTACGCAAGGAAAAATTTTGATTTTAAAGTGCTTAGACGGCTGGGGTCATTTATTTCAAAATACCAACAAGTATGAACGCCTTAGATTTTCAGTCTGTAATTAAATAAAGAATATTAACTAAAATCACAGCGACATAAAATACATTTTATTCACTTATTCATAACAACTTCTTCTAAAAGAGTAATTTGACCTCATTATCTCCCGGGATCTTATTCTCGTAAAAAAAATAGCTGTTTCTCGTCAATCAAATACGGACACCGTATTACATAACATACATTAGTACTACACGAGTATCACCTGGGCATTCACTTTCATTCTTAAATTATTCTCCCAAGTTGGCTGCTATGCTGCTAATGCACGAGGAAGTGACTATTCGCTCGGGAAATCCCAATACGCGCATGCTATACACAATGAAACAAGAAGGTAGAGGAGCGAGGAGTAGGAAAGGCAAATGTTTTGATTCACGAGTAAAATGAAACATTGTGTACATATGTAGCTTCTTACGCATACGAGCGCTATCGCTGCATTTTTTTAAGACTTTGACGCGCCACGTATTATTTACATTATTTATTTCTTCGTAGGTGTTCAGTCATTTTGATTCTTTTTGCATAAATTTAAAGTAGATAGTTTACTTCCACTTTAATACACGCATTATAATGTGACTACAGACATAAATTCATTGACTACTTTTTTTACACCGATTCTAAGCCGAGTGGCGATTTCTGAGATGGTAAAAAGGTAAAAAAAGGTCGGTTTACAATCGATTAAATATGGTAGTGATTTTTTGGGGCTCTGTATTATTGTTATTATGATAGTTATAAACATTTCAGTTTTCACCTGCATTCATCATGACAATTGCCAGAAGACCGAGAAAAAGATCCTGTAACACACTGGAGGTCAGGGAGTCATCACATGGTATGGAGAAGAGTAGGAGGGGAGATGTCAGATAGTGGGAGAGGCTATAGAGGGGTGATGCACACCAGCATAATATGCAAGGGAGTAAAAAGTTAGTTTATCATCGAATTGTTCAATATTTAAGCTGTAAATCTTACATTTTAATTTACTATTTGTACCATGCAATGTTTGTGCCGTTTTTTCAATTAATTCATAAAAAATTAAGAAGTACATGAAATAAGTTGTTAATTAATAAAAATTTAAGAAGCGTGTGAAATAAGTTGATCTCAATAATTCACATTAAACTCTAATAATGCTTTTCTCCGGTATAGGATTTTAATGTATTTGGTTCCCAATGTAAGGTTCGTGGGTTCGAATCTCGCTGAGGGCATGGCTGTGTGCGCATATTGACAATTTATTATGCGAAGCCAGTCAGAAGCTGTATTTTAAAAGTCATATTAGAGAGAAAATTGATCGAGAAATTTTGTTTTCAATTTTCTTTGGTTCTTTTTATAGAAGTATATGATTTTTCTTTTTTATATAACAATCAATGCAACTGTTTATTTAGATTATCAATGAAGAGAAGATAACCATATAATGTGTTAAAGAAATAACGTATGTTCCTATTCTCATCTAATTTTAAATTTATGCGCGAGCCTATTTGCATTAATAAGCATTATAGATGTATAATATAACAGTTCTACTAACAAAAATGTAAGATTCCAGCATTCAAACGATGAGATGAAGATTCAACAGCTTTCTTTAAATCGTTAGAAATGCTTCCCATATGCGGTTAATTGAATAATTATCCATAAATATTTATGTTGCTACATATAAAGTTTGACGTTGCTACAGCAATCGTTTCGATGCTTAAACAAAAGTGTGAAGCAAATTACACTATTCTTTCACCTATTTGAAGGTTTAATTGGCACTAATTGAATCATAGGCAACAATGATGGTCACCTTCACAATGCCCAGAAAGAGTGCAAAATATCCACAAAAGTTCAAAAACAATTGTGTATTTCTGAAAGCTTCGACCGTGTAACATGTACACATCATAGGAATAAGATAGTGTATAATTTTATCTGTCGAATGAAGCAAAAACGAAGAAAATCAGTCCATATTTAGGTATTTTGGTGAATGAAGAAAAATAAACTTGCACTCTGAAAAACTGAGAATCCCATGTAAACTTATGGGAAAATATAACTGTTTCCTGGATTCGAACTCAGGACTTTATGAAAATGAAAATAGTTTTCCTGGGACCTCCTAGCTAGTATAAACAAAACGCCGTTTACTGCATATCTACAACGAACAGTTCTCGAGATACAAATGGGACAGACGGATGGACACTTGTAAATTATATAAAGGATTCTGCATCAAAAACCCATGGTGCCTAGCAACAGTAAAAAAACACCAACATTAAACTTACTCATAATATTTCAAAAAGAATTAAGAAGACCTACCAGCTGCAGGTTCAATTCCCTCATAAACAGCAGATACATCTACATTAAGGGATAGCAGTTCCCTGAGTGAAATGAGAGTTTCCGAAGGACCTTCTCCGGGAAAGATGTAATCCAGGAGCTCTACTCGGCCATCCCATGCTGGTAAGGACACAAGCACTTTCCGTGGAGGTTCATGGAGAGTCAAGCGATCTAATCGATGATGAAAAGAAATATTTTCATTCAAAGATGTCATTTCTTTAAAACATAATCTCTTTCCACAACTATAACCAACTAAATTTAAATATATCAGAGAAAAGGAGCAGAGGGAACTGATTTTCTGTGCTTTCATCAAGATGCTTTAATTCAGGAGTTTCCAAACTTTATTACAAGTGAACCACTTGGTCAGTAACATTTATGCTCATGCACCAGAGTGTCAAAATGAAAATACAAATATCTGCTATTTTCGTATTAAAAGGTGGTTTAGTAAATTGAGAAATTATGATTTTTCTGGGAAAATTTTCGACGTCTTTTATTTTTTCTTTACCGAATATGAATCAAAACCAGGCATAAATGGAGCACAACTATTTTATAAAGTAGAAAATATTGTCTTATTCCTGGAATGAAAATTATTTATAAGTGTAAACAATAAATATAAACTGAGATTAATAATGAAATACATTTAATGAGACCTGTGATACTGTCCTTTGTCAGCTACAATTTTATCAATTTGGAGTTCCAGTTTTGTATTGCTGATCATTAGAATTGATTGCAAATGCTCATCAGGTAAACAAGATTGGCATTTTGACTTTAAAAATGTCATTCTGGCAGACATTACAGGCTCAAGGGCCACATTAAATGGGATTGTGAGTCACATGTGGCCTGCAGACCATAGTTTGGAGAGACTTGCTTTAATTCATTATCAGTATTAAAATTTAATTTATTTTGTTCAAACACAAAACTCAAATTTTACACATATAATTTTCAAAGGTACTTTGTTCGTCCACTTCTAAAATATATCTTGATACAATTTAGTTATTTAATATATGTATTTCCTTGAATCTTTTAATTTATAGCTCTCACAGTTTCAAGCTTACTTAAAAAGGTATAATCAAAATTCTCAATACGCATTAGTAGTACAATTTATCAAAATAAATTAGTCTTGTCATCTATATAATATTATACAACTTTGTCTCTGCACAACATGTTGACATATTTAACAAAAGCAATATAGTCAAAGAAGTTAGTAAATAAACTTTCATTTTTTTTTATTTAATAATTTGAAATAATTGACTTTGGACTTAATTCAGTTATAATTAAAGTAATTATATATTGTCTGTATTATATGATTATATAAAAACCAAGTTTATTGAATCTTATCTAATAAATTCACTTTTAATTTATGCAGACAAAATGAGCTAATGAGGCAAGGCTGTCACCTATTTTGACAAAATTTTGCTCGATTGCTCATCAGGTAATTAAAAAGTACATTGCAAAAACGGCCAATTCTCAATAGTTGTGTTGTGCTTAAATAGGGCCCAATTTTGTATTTCAGCTGAATATTTATATTGGAAGTGCTTAATCATTTCAAAAGTGACAATGAAAATTCATTTATTTCATTTTGTTTATTTATCTTTAAAAAATTAACATTCACCAGTGTAAAGAAGGAGCTCCTAAATATCAACAACAGCTACAACTAAAGTTGAAATACAGTTTAAGATGATAAGATAGCTTTCTTCAGTAACAAGCATATAATTTCATAACACATTTAAGTCAGTTAATTGAAGATAAGGTTAGTGTCACAAAGTTTTAGAATTATGAAAATACTGTACTTACTAGTGCACCTCGTACCTTTTTCTCAAAATGTCAGTAAAAAAAAGATGATTTCTGAACAGGTTATATAAATTGAGAATATCAAAAGTAAATTCAATGTAACATGCTTGTGTTTATGTTTATACTTGGAGAAGACAAAGAATTGTATAAAGTATATGCAAATCTATACGACCAAGCAATTGTTTAGGGTTTAAATGCGTGCTTTACATTGCTGTTGGAACATCTTCAAGATCACAATAGACATTTTGACGATTGAGATGATGTTATAGTTTTATAATATTAAAGCTGTACCTTTTAAATGAGTTTTAAGCTTATTATTGTTATTCAAAATAAGCAGTACAGGTAATCTCCGATTTACGTCGTTCCGATTTACGTTGTTTCGATATAACGTCGTTTACAAATAGGGGACAGTTTCTCCGTTTTACGTAGTTCGTCGTTTCTATGTCCGATATAACATCGAGCGAACCGCTGCAATGTATCGAATGCTTCTCCTTTCAATCGCTAGGCAGATGGAGAATTCGAGTTAATCATTTAATTAGTTAATCCCTTTATAACATACTAGCAGAAATACCCAGCGTTGCCCGGGGAAATTTGGTTCAAATCCGATTTAAGAATCCACATGGCCGCCGTTTTGAATAAAACGGGCAGAGAGAAGCAAAAACCACATATGAATTATTTCTGGGAGCCCTCCACAATCGTACCAAATTTGATTCAAATCATTAGTGGGACTTGGGAAAATACGTGTAGTTTAATCAGTCCCCGCCGTCCAATTACGGATAAGGAAGTAGTCGTTTCCCACCTTTCTCACTATGTATAAGATGTAGAGTTACCTGTTCTTTGAGAACAGTTATTTTATTGAACAGTTTAGGCATCAGAACAGCTCAAAAAGAACTGTTCCATTCTTTCAGATATACAAAGTTATTTTGCTTTTTGTACAATTAATATAAAACATTTGGTATTAAAAAGTAGCCTATGGCCTTCCTATTTGTGAAGAAAGTATCTGTTGAAAGTTTGATTACTCTAGCTTTATTGGTGTGGAAATGTATAGATGCACAAATAAACAAACAAACTTTCATAAATATATAAGAGATAAATATATGGGAAAAACATGTCCAATTTACGTCGTTTCAATATATGTCGCCGGTTCTAGGAACACATCCCCGACGTAAATCGGATGTTACCTGTACTGTCATTAAAGTTTACTATCAATTTCTAACTATACTTTTGCCGGTATAAATTGGCATCTGGTATTTGTGTTCGCCAAAATTCATCGTGAGCCACTGATGCTCCTTTAAACATAAGAGGGGCAACTATCAAGGAGGAGATTTTTGATAGCATCGACATAAAGAGATCACCCAATAAATTGCATCACGCAGGCAGGAGGAAGAAGATGCTTAACTTGGGCAGACCTACTTCTACAGGGAAGGGGAGTCAGTAAAGAGGTCAACTTTTTTTATATCCTAGATGTCAACTTATTCCAGCACGAATATATATTTTTCCCTCTGAGCTGGCCCAAAAATAGGGGTGTGCATGGTACATAAGGGCATGGGTTACAAGAGTAAATATGGTATGTTTGTTTCTATTATCAAATTACTTAATGATTTTCTTTTGCTTTAACTATGCTTCATCATAATCGTTTAGTAAATTGGGAAAATTACGATTTTTCTGGGAAAATTTTCGACGATTATACTGCCACATATTCAGTCGCTAGAGCCTTTTCTGTAAGCGGCACCAATGTGGAAACATGCTCAAAATCCCATCTTTTATACCTTCAGAGATATTTCTAAAAAATTAAATGGGCTCCTATCCTACCCTATACATTTTTCACAACCCAAATCTAATGAGGAAAAATGGCAGGAGTACAGAAATCTACACTCCAAGTTTCAGCCCTTTATCTTTTACAGTTTAGTCACAGTTTCAATTTCAGAAAGTGCATAAATAGATGGAGAGACAGATAGAAGCAAAAGTGAAACTATAAGCATATTTTTTAAATATGCTTAAAAGCAAAATTCCAGTCAAAAGTGCAACAAAATCAGATTTGAAAGTTTTACATCATCACCTTCCCACTATAGTCGATCCCCCTTCGGAAGTCTCTTGGCCTACTTAGAGCAAGTAGCCAATCACGAATGTTTCCCCTTCCATCGCCCCTCTCAACTTTCGTGCGGGAGAGCAGATGTCGGTGGGCGCTGCCAGCTCTTGCTCAGCTGATATACTACGCAGTTTCTAAATAAATAACTTAGAATTCCACAGCAAGGAAACGGCGGTAGATACGGCAACGCAGTCCGATGCGATCTCTTCGAGAGCAGGAGTGAGACTGGTTTCCTCCCCACTACCTTCCCAAACAAACAGTCTCCTATTGGCTGCTGCTAACTCGTGTACGCCCAGTTTTCGAGGCCATCAGACTTCCGATGATGGACCGACTATAACTCTGACAATATAAACAGTATATCATAATTGGCATTTCTCATTTACAAATAAAAGAGAGAATAAGACAAGAATATGAAGAAATGGAAAAATAATAAACCCAACCAACCTTCCGGACATCCTTGCTCCTCCTCGATCAGTGAGTCCCAATGCATTTCAAGCCGAGAATACAATGATCGAACTATGTCTGCTTTCACTGCCTGTTCAAATAATAATAACACAGTAAATATTTGAAAGTTTGGTGCTGGTCCGTTATACGCCCACACGCAATTAATTACAATTTTATTTATAGTTGCTAACGAAACGCAATGATTTATTAGTTTTATTAATAGTTACCATTTCTAATAATAAAGGATTAACCTTTTTAATCCAATTCTAATGAAAGGAATGTCATAAAGATGTTTGGGCACTTCTTTACATGGGTACCCCCCTACTACAAAATGTAAACAAAATGACAAAAAGCAAACGGCATTACTGTAGCTGGGTTGCTTGGGGGTTTGGGGGCGGAGCCCCCATAAAAAATAATAACTATCTGATTAGCCGGTCTCGACATTTACAAACCCAATCTCCGGACAACGTGGAGGGTTTCTTTGGTTCCGGGCGAGGTGAAGGGCACAGCAGCGTCCGGAGATGACTACCCATTACAACAAAATGAGCCGGAGGCTCGCCAATATATCCTTTCAATGCGGGAGAACGATGAAACTTAAAAAACCGCAACATCATTATTCTATTTTACCTTTGTTTTTCTATGTATATACTGTGTGGGCGTATAACCGACCAGTACCGAAGGTTTAAATAGACTGGGAAATTCAGAATGAAGATATTAATAAAATACATTCAAATTATCAACTTCTTAATTAATTTATTAATTAAATTGGCGCTCAACTTAGAATCGGGTCTTAAAAATCAATGAACAAAAAAGTAAAGTAATCAATGCATTAGTGCCTGTAGTTACATTATACCTCTAGATATAAATGTATTAATATATAATTAAACAACCTACTTTAAATGTATGTAAAAAGAGTCAATAATTAAATAGGAAAAAATAAATGTTTCGATAAATTTCGAGCCATCTCTAGTATGTGCGTAATCCTAGGAATCCCCGAGCCAACCATCATTTCCTCGTAAATTTTTGTCATTTACTTTGGTGAGTTTTCAGTTTTTTTTAATAATGGGATGAACCAGGGACGATATGTGTGACACACACGGGTGGCCAAACAATGGGGGCGGCTGCTCTCCAAAAATCCCAACCCCTCGTCAGAGCCTTTTAAGGACACATGGAGGGTGGAAACAGGTGGAGTAAGGGAATCCCAGTGGAGTACCTGCAACATGCTGGCAAACGGGGCTCTGGTTCTACCCAAGCCAAGGTGTGAGGCATCGTGCCAAGGGCTGAGTGATACTGGGGTAGAAAAATATGCAGTATCATGAATGATTCCCTTGGGGCACCGGGCGACACCCCACTGTATGCAGCCTTCCATCCGTGTTGGGGCTCCACGGATGGTGACAAAATATTTCCCCGTTACTCGTGGGACCAATATGGACAAGGATACCAAAAAAGAGGACTCCCCAAAAGGGAGTTTAAAAGAAGATGTTTCTCCAGTGGAGGTTGGCAGTTTAGCGTACCACTGGGGAGAGCTGGCAGTACCAGCATACCCTCAGAAAGAGATAAATATATCAGTAAAGCAGATACTGGGGAGGAGGGGACTGTTACAGATACCCAAGAACCAGTATCTGCAAAAAAAATAGGGAGGAAAATGAAGATCCTTCAAATAAATTTATACCATAGTAAGGCGGCATCAGCAGTTCTGTGCCAAAAACTTGCTAAGGGAAAGATAGATATCGCTCTTATACAGGAACCTTGGATATACAACGTCTATACGTACTATTACGTCCTCCATTCCTGGATGGGCAATATTCTACAATGCCTCTGATGGGAATGCAGGAACCTGTATTTTTATACGAAAAAGTATCAATGCCTTACCACTGTTAAATTTCTGTTCCAGAGACTTAACAACGGTGAAGCTAATGTATACCAAGGGAGGGAGACAAGAGGAGCTTATTATATCCTCCGCATACCTACCATATGATTCTGAGGATCCTCCACCAATCAAGGACCTCAAAGATATTGTAGGCTACTGTCAAGATGGCAGCAAACAGCTTCTCATTGGGTGTGATGCCAATGCGCACCATATTGTATGGGGGAGCACTGGCAATAACTACAGAGGGGAGAAGCTACTGGAGTATTTAGTAAGTACGAACCTAAATATTCTAAATAATGGTAATAAACCCACCTTTGCTAATGCTGCAAGGAGGGAAGTTATAGATTTAACACTAGGGACCAATGGTATTCAGAACCTTGTAAAAGACTGGCATGTTTCTGATGAGCCATCTGTATCGGATCACGGATACATTTGCTTTAATGTTATAATGACAGTACCTTCTATGGTTATGTTTAGGGACCCCAAGAGAACTAACTGGGAATCCTATAAGGATGACCTTAAGGTAAATCTGGAGGTCCTACCGCAAAATGTTCGCTCAGTGTTGGATTTGGAGTTAGCTGTTGACCAGTTGCAACAAGCTATTCTCCAATCCCATAATCAAAATTGTCCGGCTAAGGTAATTTACTCACCAAGGAAGGTTCCTTGGTGGAATAAAGAATTAAGCTATCTTAGAGCTAATGTCAGGAAGCTATTTAATATAGCTAAAAGGACTGGGAGATGGGATGACTACAGGACCAAACTCACCAGTTATAACAAAGCAGTTAGGAAAGCCAAGAGATCATCATGGAGGAGGTACTGCCAGGGAATCGAGGATATGCCTGGCAGCTCCAGACTGATGAAAATCATGGTTAAGGAGGCTATTGGTAGGGTCCATGTTTTGAAACTACCAGATGGAAGCTTTACAACTGGGAAGGAAACCTTAAGGGAATTGCTTAACCCTTAGATGCCGTCATACGTACTATTACGTCCTCCGTCAACACTACATTTAATTGTCTTTTGGCATGAGAGATATTCTTATATCTAAATAAACTTTATATATTTTCAAAGAGGAAGCTTTGGTCTTTCTAGTAGTGCATGTTTTGTAATTTTATAGTGTTTTTGTATATTATATTCCACGTTAAGTTTTGCGACGAAATTTTCATTTTTGCCACGAAATTACGGTGCTTCAGCACTAATTTTAATTGTCTTTTGAATTAAGCTGATTAATCTTTATATATTTTGAAAGAGGAAGCTTTGGCCTTTCTAGTACTGCATGACTTTATATTTTATAATCTACGTTAAAGTTTGAGCTGGATTTTTCATTTTTGCCACAAAATTACAGAGCGGCAGCACTAATTTTAATTGTCTTTTGATGCAAGGGACATACTTAAATGAATAATCTTTATATATTTTGAAAGAGGAAGCTTTGGCCTTTCTAGTAATGCATGTCTTGTATTTTTTAGTGTTTTTATAATTTATAACGTACGATAAAGTTTGCACTCGATTTTTCACAAAAGTACCGTGCGCCTGAATCTTTCATCGCCTTTTGGCATAATGGAGTTTCGTAAATATAAATAAGCTTTATATATTTCAAAAGAGGAAGCTTTGGCCTTTGTAGTAATGCATATCTTGTATTTTTCATTATGGTTTAGGATTTTATAATGTACGATAAATTTTGCGCTCGATTTTTCACGAAAGTTCCGTGCGGCAGCACCTTTCATCGCCTTTTGGTGTAACGAAGTTCCATAAATATACATCAGATTTATATATTTCGAAAGAGGAAGCTTTGGCTCTTGTTGTAATGCATGCCTCCTATTTTTCTTTGGGTCTATGTCTTTTATAATGTACGATAAACTTTGCGCTTGATTTTTCATTTTTGCCACGCATATATGGCGGTTTTCGTTCGAAAAATCGCTCTTCAATGTACTAGGAATTCTTTCCTGGGCATTTGAAGAGGCAAAGGGAATCTTCTCAAACATGCTTCTTTCTTGGTAGAGCTTTTCGAGGAAAACGTCCTGCAAATATTTACCCACAGCCTACTACAGACCACGGACCTACGCACTTTCAATTTCTCAAGTTGACCCATATAGAGCAAATGGCCTAAACTCTGCGTTTGGAACAAAGGATCCTTTGTGTTAGTCATCTGCAGAAGCGCTTTTCACAGAGAAGATTACTAGATATTTTTAGTTTTATAAGGTAAATTTCATGCTGAGTTCAATTACGCATGTGTACATTTTCTAAAACAATCGGGAAAGGACTTGTGAGCTAATATATATTTTAAAAGTTTTCCTTATTCTGTGTCTAAAATCATTCATGATAAATTCAACTTCATATCTCCGCTTCTAATGAACGAAATGTAACCATTTTTTCTATGTGATTCTGTAATGATTAAGAATGATGACTGCATAACTACAATGTTTATATTATTTATAAAACATCTTTTAAAAAATCATAGATACAACACTTAGTTAAAAATTTCCAGTCAAGACATGGAAAAGTTGACATTCGACAAACTTTTTACCTAATTGGTTTAGATAGGTACATTCAGCGAATAAATGTTCAGTAATGTTTAAATGTCTTTTTGAATAAGATTTTATGTCAATACATTTCATAGTTCTCGCGATTCCGAAAGTTAATATAAACTTTGAATGCGCACCGGAAAATTAAGCGATTGGTGTTTATTCGCTTCTACTGCAGCAATGTTTGTGTACGACATGATATTTTAAATGATACTGTTTATGTATATTCACAAAAAATTTTATCAAAATAACAATAAAACATCAAAAGTTATGAATTTTTGAAAATTTTCGCAAATTTTCTCACCTTTAACTGTATTTTAAAAAAACCTCATTCGGCGAATAAGGTAGGATTTCATAAATACTCTTGGGACTCACTCCTCTACATTTAGTAGTAGAAGCAGAGGCCCAAGCAGGTAAATATAGACTCAATTGCAATGGAAGTCACGGTCTATAGACCATGGCATTCCAGGTTCTAAGATGGTTGATGAGCCACCCTATGGACAGGAACAACCAAACCTGAATGTGCAGAGATACTGAACAAACAGGGAGGATTGGTGCCCGGCCAGAAAGGTGGTTAATCAGTCTAGGATAAGATGGGCAATACATACTTTTAAACCATTTAAGGCTCCTGGGACAGATGAAATTGTACCGGCGCTTTTACAGCAAGGGATAGAGCATTTTGCTTCTCCACTATGCTATATATTCAGAGCTTGTCTAGCAATGGGGCATATACCAATTGCTTGGAGACAGGTTAAGGTGACGTTTATACCTCAACCCGGGCATGCCAACTATACCGAGGCAAAAGCATATCGTCCAATTAGTCTCCTATCGTTTTTACTTAAAACTATGGAGAAATTGGTAGACAGATATATCAGGGATGGGGCTTTAAAGGAATATCCTTTACACCGATAACAATTTGCCTACCAAGCTGGTAAATCAACAGAGACAGCACTCCACAATGCGGTAACACGCATTGAAAGTGCTTTAAACTGCAAGGAACTGGCACTTGGAGCCTTTCTTGACATTGAGGGGCTTTCGATCGAACCTTATTTGAAGCCACAGCTTCAGCAGCCAGAAGGCATGGCAATGAAAATACCATTTGTAGGTGGATCGATTCCATGCTGAAGGAGAGAATCATAGTAACCATACTTGTAGGAGATACCCAGAGGATTATCACTACCAAAGGATGCCCGCAAGGGAGAGTTTTATCATCCCTGCTATGGAGCCTTGTTGTAGATGAATTTCTGAGAGAGTTACCATGCAGTACGATACGCTGATGACATCACTATCCTGATTAATGGGAAATTTCCTTCAGTGGTCTCAGAGGTGCTACAAACAGCTCTGAGGAAGGTCCAAAGTTGGTGTGACAAAACCACATTGGGAGTCAATCCAAACAAAACGGTGGTAGTGCCATTCACCAGGAAAAGGGGTCTAAGGGGCCTTAAGGAACCGATCCTTTTTGGAACTAAGATTCAGCTGTCTACAGAAGTTAAATATCTTGGACTTATATTGGACAAGGGATTGACTTGGGGTTCACAGCTGGAAAAAGTTACAAGAAAGGCTAGCAGGGCCTTCTGGACCTGCAGGGGCACTTTGGCAAGACATGGGGACTAAAACCAAAAGTGGTATATTGGATATACACTATGGTAGTTAGACCCATTGTGACCTATGCTGCCATTGTCTGGTGGCCTACGTTTAAATATAAGGCCAGCAGGAATGAACTCAGCAAGTTGCAGAGGTTAGTCTGCTTAGGCATTACGGGAGCAATGAGTATGTCTCCAAAGGCAGCAATTGAGATACTCTTGGGACTCACTCCTCCACATTTAGTAGTAGAAGTAGAGGCCCAAGCAGGTAAATATAGACTCAATTGCAATGGAAGTCACGGTCTATAGACCATGGCCATTCCAGGATGATTTGGGACAGATCTGAAGACACCATTTTAGCAATGGTGTCGGATAAGATGATACCAAAATATTCATTTCACAAGCCATTCAGTGTGTTCTTTCCAAATCGCACTGAATGGGAAAAGGGGCTTCGACCCGACAGAAGAGGAGGACTAATCTGGTATACACATGGTCCCAAGACAAATGCTGGCACTGGGACTGGGGTGTACTGTTATGGAACTAGGATGAAATTTCATTTTAGCCTAGGGCAGTACGCAACAGTTTTCCAGGCAGAGGTGTATGCTATAATTGCATGTGTAATGGAGAATATGAAAAGGAACTATAAAAATAGGAACATCTATATTCTCTCTGATAGTCAAGCGGCATTAAAGACACTTGACTCATACCAGATTGACTCTAAATTAACTGGAATTGCCTCCAATCCCTGATAGAGCTGGCAGAACATAACAGGATTCAACTGCTATGGGTGCAAGGTCATAAAGGGATTGAAGGTAATGAAACTGCTGATTTGTTGGCAAAAAAGAGTGCTGAAAGTTCCTTCTTGGGACCTGAGCCAGCTTGTGGCATTTCTATGAATGTCGCAAGGAAGGAAATCAGGGAAAGAATGAACAGAAGGTACCTTGTCTATTGGAGGTCCATTAGTGGACAGGAACATGTGAAAACATTTTTAATTTTTTGGAAAAAATAACAAACAGCAAAAGCTGGCAACCGCGAGGGATGTTCACGAGGGAGGGAGTTACAGCAGGAGTGGGGGTATACCCCTCCTCGGAGGGAATGCACGGCAATTTCTGCGCAGGACATTTTCTATACGGTCAAGCTATAATTCTAATTCTAAATTCTAATGGGGCGGCTGATTTATCGTCAAACACGTACAGTATTTTTAACAGTTATGCAGACTGTATTATAATATGCCGTATATTCTTTCATATTTATTGGCTACAGAAATTTATCAAACCATGAAGCGTTTTTTAAAATTTTTGTAAAGAACGCCTTAAAAGGGCGGCAAATGAGACACTTGCACATACTTTAAGAGAAAAGTGATAGCAGATGTAGAAGAAATACAATCTAGCTGCACAATGGCACTATGGGAATGATGAGTCAAATGTGAGAAATTGGAGTAAACAATGAGAGGAACCGGGATAATTTTGGAGCTAAATTAGAAATCTGTGACATAACTGAGACAAATTACATTTTAGTAAACATTGTATTGAATGCTTGAATATAACGCAATTAGTGTTGTTGTAATTTTAGTTGATACTTAATTTATTTAATTGTGAATTGAAAAATCCAGGGCATTCATAATTTGGTATTTTTTTGGGACAAATCCTGGAAAACCAGGATGTCTGTACACCCAACATGGAATTTTCCTCACGTGCCCTTGTGAAAAGTGAAGGTCAGCTTACAATCGATTAAATACAGTATATTAATATAAATATTTAATGTCACTTGCATCATTAAAAATTTGAAAGAAGTTTGCATAAAATGTATTCAAATTGGTAAAAATATTTAATATGGCTTTCCTAGAGATCAGGGATCGGCAAACTTTTCTCTAAGAGGAGCCACTTTTTTAAATTATGTATACCACGCAACATAAGAAGAGCCACAGTCATTGATGGATCCACAAGGGGGTGATTCTGCCCTCCATAACCTTGCCGGTTTTACTTTTTGCTATTATCTCTGTAAAACATACATTTATTCTACGTAATGCATTAATATCTTTTTAGTTTTGTGCAATTTCTTTTAAAAATGATTTATGAAGCCAATTTCTTTTTTGGAAATTTTTATCAGGGAGAGTTGCAGTCGGGAGCTGCAAGCAAGTCCTAAAAGAGCCACTTGCTGCTCAGGAGCTGCAGGTTGCCAACCTATGCTAGAGATAAATCGTTCATTGCCTCAATGAAAAGATTTATTTTACTATTTATCTTATGCCTTACCTTTTCTGCTTCTTCCACGGTGGCTTTCTGATGAAGGAAAACCCTGCATGCAAGGACACCAACCAATCTCACCTCACCACAACAATCTATAGTGACAACATCACCAAGGGATTCAGTTTCATTCTAAATAAAAGATGAAGACATGCTATTCATTAAAATGATTATTAATTTGTCACATATCACAAAATAAAAGCTAGATCATATTATTAATCAAATAAAAGCTAGCATCATATTATTAATCACCGAAAACCATTAATTTAGCACAGAGAGAATCAGGAGTTAAAAATGAAACTTTTGTTGTGCTTTTATCTAGAACAAAAATTTCCAGATTTTCAGATTTTTTTCTATCACAACCAGTGATTGAACTGGGCATGAACATCATTCCTCTTCATACAAAATGAAGCCCATTGTTAAAAAATCAGATAAAAATGTTCTGGTATATAAAAATAAAATGCTCAAGGATTGGAACTTGGGAATCCCAGAATGCCATAAGCATGTCCTTTCCAGCATATGGGAGAGCTATGAACTTCTTCAAAGGAGAAGTCAAGGGTTTCTATTGATGATTGTTTTCAAGTTTGTAATGATGGATCAAAGCTTTGTCCCACTGATAATATGAGTCAGAAACTGATTTCCTTCATTACAGTATCATGAAAAATGGTAAGAGCAATATCTTTGCTAATACTTTTTGACTTACCCTTATAAATTTCATTACTAAAGAAGTTATATTCAGCAATGTTTCTTGCTGATTATAATTATATTTTTATGCCTATGAGAGCTAAGTTGAGCTCAATGATTCATGTTTAAGTTTTCCATTCTTTTATGCTGCCTGACAGCATTAAAAAATACTAACTGCTCTTTGTCTACTTACACAAGGTAAAAATAAGTTGACCTCTAATGGCTGAGCACTCTTCTTTGTGGGAGAAGGTTGAGGAGACGAAGAGCCTTTGTTCTTCCTCCTTGTAGTCACCCCCACTTCTTCCTCCTCTGGTTCTTCTCCTCCTATTCCCTCCACCGGATCAGATCCATCTCTAGGCTCTCCTTCGATTAAGCACTGAGCAGATTCAATAACTTTACTAAGACTGCCCAAAATGTCCTGCAAAACATAACAGAAAAAATATTAACATTTTGTATGATCTTCTCAGGCCTGGCATCATGATATTGGAAATCCAGCAGATAATCATGGATCTATGTCCTGTTCTTGAATCACAGCCCACATGGGCAGCGATTTACCTAGTTGACCACCCAGCTTTAGAGTGCCCAATAATCCATCTCTGCTCAAATTTCCTCAGGTGTATATAACTCTTCTGGACAAGTGACAAATGACCATCTAAGTAAGACATACTCTTCTCTACTAGTGCACACCACCACTCAAATGTCTCTATCGAGCACCATCACCTAACACAAAAAAAAAGATAACCGGCCTTATAGCTCTGGCATTTCTGTGCCAACTGCCCTGACAAGAGAATCATTTACTTATTTATACCTGAGCCACATTTATGCACAAAGATAAATGGATCCGCTCTCTCCTTTGTGTGTGGGCTAATTTCAATGGTGAGCAGTGTACAGAAGTTTTTCTTTATTTTCACATCTGAAAACCCTTCTGCAGGCACCAAGTTTGGCCACCCCTGCTGTAAAGTATACTACACTAACTACTAACTGCACTTTGTAATAAGAAAATTTCTCACGAGAAATGTCCTTCTCCACTTACTATATGTATTTTGATTGGAAATGGCGTTTCTCTTTGGATAGCAGTCTTCAGAGAGTAGAATGCCTGTTGTCATGGTAATTGCATTTCTTCTTCTTATTTCATTGTTACAATGTCTACAATCATGTCAATTGCATTTCTCATAAGTGATCGCCTAAAAATGGATATTTTTTGGTTTGTTAGACAATTATAAATTATTATGGTTGAGATTTAATTACTTCAGGATGCTTAAGTTAGTTTTTTAATGCACATTTTTCATGTGCTGATTTCCTTCAACAATCCTATGCATTTCAAAAATGTAGCATTTGTTTGCAATGCACTAATTCTTAGAAGTGGGTGGCATTGTTAAAATAAACTAAATATTTAATAACACAAAATGTCAGCCTCTTCAGCAAAATTTTTTGCACTAATTCTTACAGGAAATATGAACTATGCACTTGGAAGATTTTATAAACTCTGTCACAATGATAGGGGATTACCGGTGAAATAGGATTCCATAATTATAACATATAAAGTAATTTCAAATCAGATCTTTTGTAATCAATCCACCCTGAAACAAAAAATACATAAGTAATACTTCAAAAACTCATAAATCTTGTTGACATGATGTAAAAGTATTTCCAACAAATACTTGAATAATTGAAATCATAAATTATAAAAAAATTAGCTAATGTACGACACATAAGAAGTGACAACATAATTTAAATATATGCATTAAGACTAAATGGAAAAGTTGCTAATCTAGATGGCTTAAATAGTACTACAGAATCTCATACCATGATAAGTCTTTTGAGAGGCTTCACAGATGATGACTGTGGCAGAGGAAACCACTGATCAAAACCCATATGGCATTCAAGATGATGCCACTTGATTGGTGAAGAATGAATCTTCAAATCAGCAGGGCGGAAGGTTGCAGAATGAAAAACTAAATCCACTGATCTACATACGAACCTTGTGGGGAAAATGGGAACAAGACTGTATTGCACTTCTGAAGCCATTTCAACAAACCAAAATACTGGTTCAACATACACTGGATAAACTGTCTCAAACATAACTTTAGAAACATAAGGAATACATTTAAGTGAGCTTTGTCCAAGCAACTTCAACAGTTCAATTAGCAGAAACCTTTTTAATTCTTAATGACAGAATTATATGTTATACGCGGATAGTTAATTACATGATATAGCAAATTGTGACATTTAACAGGGATTGGACATACTTTTTTGATATGCTGTTATAATGAAGTGCAATCTTTTCCGTTGATGGTCCATCACCATGTAAATAGTTATGATTCATGAAATGCTCACGTATCTGCAATAGCGCAGACCGAAGACGCGATCTATCACCAGCATCATCAAATGGATCTGATGGTCCCACGGTAAATATACCAAGCACCCACATTCCTCCAGGAAGCATTCGTGTAACCTGAAATTTTTTAGTAACATTACTTAGTGAAGTAAAACAGAAGTACCTGCAGTTGATATCGCTGACAAGGTAGTTTGAGATTGTAATATATTTATAAATGTTTGTGATTTGCCTATCAATGGGCATAAAGATTATTGAAGAAATTTACCATTATGAGAGTTTGAGTTTTACATATTCGACTCAATATAATTATTATATTATACAACGACACCGTTAAAAATTAATACAACCAATATGTTATTTTGTTAAATGATGAGTTTTATGTCCACCATAATATGAATGGGCCGACAACAAATAACTGAACGGTTTTATTCAGATTTGGAATTTTACAGACATGTTTGGCATGGTCAGCAACCCAATTTTCCTCGAGGTCTTTAATTGATGTGATAGGTTTTTCATTTGATTCCTTCTCTTTGTCCCCGAATGGATTGGCTTCTATTACTTCCTCTTCTATATCTTCCGTCGCAGGACGTGGAGTACGAGCCAGATGAACAATATAATCCTTCTGGCCAGCGCTCTAATAAAAATAGTATGAGTCAAAAACTAAAAAATAAGTCGTCAACTTGAAATGTCACGGATATGCTTCCTGTCAAAGTTGTAAATGACTACTAACCTGACCTAGAATTAACCCTATAACATAAGTGTTTGGGCTTACGAATTCAGAAATATATGGAATAAGATTTTCCTCTAAAATTACTGTTCTCCCCATTGTTTCAGGTTATACACTTTGTATTTATATAAGTATTTCACCTCCTCCAATACATGTAATTATCACACCACCTTAACTGACAACTGGGCAGCGATATTACAACGATCTATCGATAACTTTTATGCCCAATATTTAAACGCATACATTTTATGGCATAATTTATATAGTAAAATACACTACAGAATACTAAATAAAACGATGCATCTTTCAAAAAAATTATAAGAAACAAATTGCAACGAAACCCAAGAAAGTGCAGGCAGTCTTTTTATGCCAGCAATACTTTAGGAAACGCGTTAAGATACATGGAAATGTAAATATGAATAAAAAGTATTCCTGGGATATGGAATAAATAACCAGCCATAAATTACGCCACGGGGTACGAACTCCCTTATAAAACGGCAGGGCTGATTTCAGGTGTTAGCGGTCGCTTACAGGCGCCACTTCAGAGGGGCGGCAAAATCAATATTTCGGATTTTTACATTTTGATTTTTTTAAAAAGTTTATTGCAGAGAACTTGAAAACATCTCGAAAAAATTATATTTTACGCCATGATATGTCATTTACTTTCAGGGTCGGTTCAAGCAAGGCTAGGTATTAGTTAAATAAACGGCCTTGGGTTCAAGGTGTAAGCAACCTACCGCTTATAGGCGACACCTAAGGGCGGCAAGATGAACGTTTTAAAGTTTTACATTGTCTAAAACACGCCGATACACCGTGCACTTTCCTTAACTCCTTTAACGGAATATATACACGCAATTGCAATGACTATACTGCTAAGTTTCATGTGCTTTTACGGATTACGCATTGTAATTTCAAATAACCTTCCCGCTCCAAATACAGTGACCATTCAATATTAGAGATTTTGATTATTCGGGTTTTGTATCTTTGTGCAACTATTTAACATTCGGGATCTCTACCTTTTGCACGTAGCTTCCCTCTCTGATCCCAGATAAATGACTGCAAAGAAAAAAGCCCAAAAATACTTAATCTCGTCCTTTTCGAAAAGTGGATTTGTAAAGTTGCTATATAAAAATATTCGGTAATATAATCATTACAGAGTAATTTTGTTATAAGGTCAGTGAATGTTTTATTTCTATTTTCTGAAAATATTTAGCTGAATATTTTTTTGAAAAAATAAAACAGTAAAATGTTTTTTTTTAGTACATATACCATTAATATAATTTCGTGCTTTTGATATCCTCAGGAACGGCAAATTTTTACCTCGCTTAAAAAATTTGAATTACATGGAGTTTCAAATGAAGCTTTACAATGATTCATTTCCCACTTAACGGGTCGAAAACAAAAAACAAATATTATTCAAAATGGTCAGCCAATCAGTTCCAGTTGGTGTGAAGTTACAACGGGAATTCCCCAAGGTTCAGTTCTCGGTCCTTTATTATTTATTTAAATGATCTTCCCAGTTACATAAAAACGAATATGATTCTTTATACTGATGATACCACTTCAATATTAAAAGAGAGGAATATGAAGGAGCTTTGCAACAATCTAACAAAAAAATCAAAGCACTTGAAGAATGGTTTTCAGTCAATGGATTAAAACTAAAAATGACTAAAACAAGCCTCATTAATTTCAGACCAATGATTTTTAGGGACATTGAATTAGAATCCACTTCAAAAACTCTGACCTTACAGGTAGACCTTTCCACGAAGTTGCTAGGGGTACATATTGATAACATGAAATGGAGAAATCACATAAATGATTTGTCAGACTAAATAGGGTCTGTTTCAGCATGTCATGTATTGCATCAATAACAAGTATACCAACAAGGCTAACAGTGTACTCCCTCTCCCACCTCTTCCCATACCTGAAGAGCAACTTCTTTCTGAGAGTGCAGTGGGAATGCCTAGATAAGCCCACATTCTGCAAAGTTAAAGATGTCTCACCAAACTGAAGGGGTAGCATTGTCCGGGCAAATGATAATTGAGAAGGCCAAGTTGTTTCATAAGGAAATTAAAACTGAACAACCCAGTGAATATCCCCAACGATGGTTAACAAGATTTAAGACACGTCATGGCATACGCGAGTTGAAATTGTAGGGTGAAAAACTTGCGGCCAACCACGAAGCAGCTGTAAACTACATTAAGGAATTTGCCAAGTTAGTTGCTGACAAAAAATTGACTGCTGACCAAATATACAATGCTGATGAAACTGGATTGTATTGGCGCTGTACTCCTAGGAAAACGCAACTGCAGATGAGGTGGCACCGTCTGGCGTCAAGGATTCCAAAGATAGGATAACCATTCTTGCCTGTTCCAGTGATTCAGGGACACACAAATGCAAATTACTTGTTATTGGGAAGTGTTCACCTGCGTGCTTTTAAGGGGGGTTTGAATATTTCCCGTTCTCTATCGCGCAAATAAACGGCCATGGATGACTACAAAAATAACCTTGGACTGGTTTGAGAACCACTTTGTGCCAGAAGTTCGTGCCCATTATAATTCAAAGGGGCTTGATCCAGGTTGCAAGATACTCTTAGTTCTGGATAACTGTTCTGCACACCCAGATACAGAAGTTTTGGTGAAAGATAATGTGTGTATGCTACTTATCTACCACCAAATTGCACATCTTTAATACAATTGACCGACCAAGGCATTTTATGCTCAATGAAGTGCCAATACAGAGGGGTTCATGAGGTGTATGCTGATAGCTTGCAATGGTGGTGTAGGAGTAGAAGAATTCAAGAGAAATTTCATCATTAAGGATGTTATTTGTACTATAGCTAAAGCCTGGGATAATGTACCTGAAGATACTTTGAAGCACGGGTGGCACAACTTGTTGCCGGCCATTAAGTTTGATGAAAGTGAAGGTGAAACTGAACCTGATTTACAAGGTCTACGAATTAGTAAAGAAAAGATACTTGTGTCAGGTTTAATGGAATTTGCCAAAGGCATTTCATATACTTTTGTAAAGGATTTACAGAAAAAGGACATTGAGCAATGGGTGGATGTGGACAATGATGCACCAGTTGTTCTACAACTAAGTGATAGAGAGATCATGGGCATGGTTTTGAACCCTGAGAATGATAAACAGAGTGACAGTGATGATGATAATGTTGAGACCACTAGTGAAAAAATATCAATAGACAGGTGCATAAAATTATGCGATGAATGAATTGAAGGTTTAGAACAGAAGAGTTTTATATCTGAGCAAGATATAATTCACATGCTTAGGATACAAGAAAAACTGGTAAAGGAAAAGCCTAAGTATATGACACAAACTACGTTGCACGATATCTTTAAAAAGTCTACAAAGAAGTGTATCGAACCATCTTCCACTAGAACGATAGCTGAGCAGAACAGAAGTTACGAAAAGAAATCAGCCGACGTAGAGTGATACTATACATTATTATGCGCTTTACCTTGGTGCTATTGCACCCCCTGCCACACACCATTGCGGTGGCTTGCAGGGTGAACTATAGATATCTTTAAAAAGTCTACAAAGAAGTGTATCGAACCATCTTCCACTCCAGATTTACGTGTATATTTCAGCACTGAAAATCCTGTGGCGTGCCCCTGATCAACATCAGACAGCATACTTTCCACCTCACTCTCACCTCCTCCAATGTAAACATTTATCAGTGATCTCTACGCATCTCACTTTGAGAGCACAAAAAGTAATTTAATTTGGTAAGTAAATAAAAAATACTTTATTTAATATTTTATTGCATTAGAAAGTATTTTATGCATGTATATTATTCTTTATTTAATATTGTGATAAATAGTGGTGAATTTGTATATCAGGCTCCCCGGGTCAAAACATCTTTATTGCCCTCTACACGTAACCGACTTTTGTGTTTTCTGTAAAATGGAAATGTTAAGCCATACGTAATTTAATATATGTTAGGTTCGCGGTAGTTTGGATTTTCACAGATGATTAATAGAACCTTAGTATAATTTTTTTAATACACGAACAAAAATATTGGTACACCTAGAATGCTGGCGCCCCTAGAAATGTTCCTATTACGCCTAATGGGAAATCCGGCCCTGGTAATATCTGCATTTTTTGAAGAAAAATGCCTAATTCAAAAAACTGGGAAATTCAGAAATCAGGCAACGTCTCGGTCCCGATTTGTGAGAGTGCACTGTAATTGTTTATGATATTTTAACATTAGCTTAAATGTGAATTTCAAAGAAAACAAAATTAAAACATAAACAAACAGTAGCAAATGTTACATTCCGTATGTAAAACAATAATAAACCACATAAAATTTTCAGAATATAACAAATTTTTAACTGAACAACAAATAGAGAAAATTATACTAATATGAAAATATTAATATCTAACATTGGAAAATGTAAGAAAATTCATTATAACAAAAGACATTTAATGTAGAAACACATACAACATTGCTCGTTATTCATTATATACGATAGATCAAATTGATTATAAAGGGATATCACACAGCTGTTCCTCTTTCAAGATTCTGCTTTATTTCAGTAGTATACTCCCCATAGAATCTTTCCAATTTAGCATTGAATTTCATATTTCTTTCATTGATGTAATCAATATCAGCATCATCATTGTGCATCCGACGACGGCTGTACTTCTCTCTTTTGTTGATCCTGTGAAGTAAACAGATGTAATCATGAAACAATCAGCAGTTTTCTCCAAAATCAAAGGAATAAACGAAATTTCAATGACACTCACTGCTTTTCTAAGTCAGAAACCATGTTATCAATTCCTTCCTTACTGTCTTTATGCAATCCTTGCAGAATATGACTCTCTTGGGCATAGAAAGCTTCTTCTCCAACAGCTTTCTTTTGTTTCTCATAGAGTTCCATGTTTGGGTTAATATTTTTTGCAAGTCTATTGTATTGCCTGTAAAGGAATGTAACAGGTTAGCAAACAATAAAAACTGTACTATCAAGAACATGAATTGTGAATTTACATAGCACATCAGGCAACTCATGATAAGATATATGCCAAAATACTATGAGCTGAATCATTTAAGCCTCTCCGATTTAAGTGAATAACATATACTATATTAATGCTTTGAGGACATAACGTAAAGCAAAGAAATCTTTACAAGCAATGGCAAATGCAGCCTACACTAGTAATTTCCAAATTGTGGGACATATGGGGAACAGGTTAGGGCAGAGGTGGGGAAACATTTGACAAGAAAAGCCACATTAGCCACTGTGGTTGCTTAAGTGGGCCATGTTAACAGATGAAAATGCTTCGGCAAGCCACATTAGGGTCCACATTGGAAGTTACTTGAGAGAATGCGAAGGTTATCTCTGAAAATTGATATTTAATAATATTTTATCATCTACTAAACTTCACAAGAAAAGGTTTTCCGGGCCTACTTTTGACCAAAAAATGCGAAATTGTCTGTGTTACATTTCATGGTTCGCTTTCATAATGACATTGCAGGGCATATAAAGTTCTCCCACAGGCCATAGTTTCCCCACCAATGGGTCAGGTGGATGCATGAGCATGTTATCCTTCCATCAATGATGCCCTAATTCGAGAACCTTTGTGCTGAAAAACAAGCACACACCTCACACAAGTAAAATGTAAGTTTCGTTATATTCCTGTAAAAGCAATAAATAAGCATATGTTTAAGTCATATGGCAATTGTATGTCCATCAGATATTGTTTATGATATAGAGGGAGAAAAAATAGTTTTCTTAGGTAAGGGGTGCAGTTTTGTAAAAATTATAAATTAATAGTCTATATGGTGCATAGGATATGGCAGAAGGGGACCTCTAAATAACACTATATGCAACTGCATTCTTTTGTTAACACATATACCTATGCATATACATAAACACATCTACAAACATATTTAGATAAACAAAATAGTATAATTACCGAATCAAAGTAATATGTTACTTTTTTCCTATGGCAAACAAATGAAAATTTTGCATCAATTCTTTAGTTATTGTTCAAGACGCGAGATTAATACAAGCACGGGGGTCTACGCAGTTTAAGCTACGCCGACGTTCACAAGCAAATTATCAATAAAATTCAGGAAGTTGTTCCAAGGATATTGCGAAACGAAAAAAAATAATTATACTCTAAATATCATGCCCGAACATACAATTATTCATCAAAAATTAAATTAGGAAAAATTCGAACAGACCTTATTGTGGCCTGCTGATAATCGGCAAAACCATGGTCAGGGGCTTTCTTTTTCTTCTTCCTTTCAAATCTTTCTGCTTCGTCAGCTCCTACATTTAATAACTTAACTCTGTCATAATCTTCACCCTAAGAAGAAAACTACATTAGTGTCACGCCCGGAATTAATAATATATAATCAAACAAAATAAATATCCCTACTTCTCCTTCTGCCTCTTCCCTTTTCTTTTCATCTTCGAGTATCCACTCCGCACGTCGCTTCCTAGCATCCCAATTAGGAGGAAGTTTGTTGCGTTTGTCCTCTTCCACAACCTCTTTGTGATTTAATTGTCTAGCTTCGTTCTGAAATAATTTTTATTAATCAAGGGCAATATCAAAGTATTTACAATAAAATATTGATAATTATAATTCTTACACGTTGTATGTGCAGATCGCGAAGTCTTTTCATTCGCTCCGCTTGCTTTTCTTTAAAACTAACATCATCAGAGGACGAAGTACCAGGTTCTGCATTATCGCCATTCATTGCAATGTCTAAAATGAATATTTTTCAAATTACTACACGCAGATTTCAAAATATTTCCAACATACTGTATAACTCAGCCTTGACTACTCACTTTAAGTTAACAAATACAATTAATCATAGGAGTTATTGTACACTGTAAACAACAGATCCACTCAACAGCGTTGCCAGTTTATCAAATTTGGTGTTATCAAATATTTATTAATATTTTTATTTGCGATTGGGAAATGAGTTATTTGATTTCTCGAAATTTGCTATATTACATACATATATCAGAAGAAATTTTTTAATACTATTCGTATATTTGTTCGAAAGGCCAAGAATTATAATAGGTTAGTTAATCAACTAAATAGAGGACACTACCGTCTACTATAAAAATTTTAAGTTAAATGAGTAGCGTATTGCGATGTATATTGTTTTGATTTTTATAGTAGAAATGACCATGCCGTGTCGTCTGAAAGAGATATAATTTCAAATGTAACTATAGAATGGCATGAAGAATTCTAAAACATTTTGGATATTAAAAAAAACTCCAGTGGGAAATTTCAAGAAATAGCTACTAAAACTATCAGGATGAGCGATCACAAAGCGAGTGATGAGCGTAAGCTAAACGAAGTTTTTCGTGGTGGCATTTACAAAAGACGGGGTCGACCTGGTCAAAAAGCTTCAGTAGGTATTGAAAACCGTACTGTTTCGTGTAAAGTGGAAGATGGTGATAAAGATTTAAGGTGTACTGAGGCTGACGTTGGCATAACTGAGTATGTAGGAACTCACAAAGGATTTAGTGCTGTTATCAAACAAAGGTTGGTTCTTAATTTGTCAAATGAAATTTCATAGAGTATTCAATTTTTAAACGACATAATTTCTTAAATAACTTTTACAGGTACTCTGATTTTCATGTGAATGAAATTGACTTGGAGGGAAAGCTAGTAGAGCTTACGTCTTTGGCTTTTGAAGATTCGGGTAATTTCTTTTTTTGCATGTGTTAAAATTTTGAAGTTCTTATTTCATAAATATGGCGGATTTGCAAAGTAACTTTAAGTAAAAATACCACCCTCTCTTAGTTCCATCCAATGGGAATAAAACCTCCCTGAACGATTACAGTGACGTTATATCTAAGGAAATACAAGCAAAATTGATGCTATTGCACGGGGCTAATTTTCCTGACGTAGAAATCGATGTAAGTATACAACGTCATTGTTAGTAAATTATTATCATAGTTCCCAATTACATCTTTTAGCACCTCAGTAAATTGTCTCAAGCTCTTTATACACGCTGTCCCGCAAAGTATTATTAATTTATCGAAATAATAGATGTTATTATAACCTTATTTTAATGAAGATTTTTAGCTAATTAGCACTAAATGTAGCTGATTTTAATCATTTAGTAAAAAGTAGTTCATTTTATCATTATCATGAATTTTCTAACTCGCTGTAGGTTTTAGACTGCATTACCCAGTCTGTCCAATCTGTAACATTCAGCAACGGACACAACCAACACATTCTGCTTAACACCAGTCTTTTATTAATAACCACTTGTGTCAATTCTTATGTGTTGATTGACACTTCTCACAGAACCTATTCACACCCCATCAGTTTAGACAATGTGGCCGTCATAATGCAACACCATCCAAGATATTTTTCTTCACCTGATCATAAATATCCCTCTTTTAATAAATAAAATACTCCTTTTCCCTATATACCTCTGTCACTTTCCTAGCGTCTTACCTTCACTGACTTATTATTCACAAAATTGACCCTTATTTCTTGTGTATCCCTTATTAGGTTCTTATCTTCTACTGTGTGACTTCTAACTTCTTTCAACAATCTGTTGACTCAAAACCTGACTTATCCATTTTTTTCTTTTCATAATTAATTAATCGCCTATATTCTCCTACTGTATTTAAATCTTCCTCTTCCACCTCTCATAACTACTAATTTTCTTTCATGTGCCATACCCACATCTCAAAAATCTCTATTCAAATATTCTTTCCTCATGCTACAAATATCACAGTAATGCATTGCTGCTCTCCATATCATTATACCACTTATTTATAATGTTTTGAATGAAATATCTGTTTTTCGTAATTCTTTTTATTTTAGCATTTTATCATAATCATCCAAGAAGTTATAACAAAATTACACAAAAGATGTGGAAAAAAGTGTCATAGCAATGTTTGGTTGACTGGAAGGCGAAATTAAATTCCTTAACTTAATATTGAAAGGCCTGTAATACAAATTATCCCATAAAAGTTTTAAAAATTCAATTAGGATGCACTGATTCTCCTTAGAAGCTGCTATTTAGACATTGAAACCAGTAGTCTATAAATAAAATTAGTGAATTCTAATGGATGTGTTCTTATTTTACTGCAAATATGGATTTCTGCAAAGTGTGAGGTACTTGTGAGTTATATAAATTAACGGTTCTGCCCAAAGATATTCTTGAAACTATCTCTCTTTAACTCCAGGGTTAGAAGTAATTTTATGCAGCTGTATAACTTGACAGTGATGTGCTTGTGGAATATTTTGAACTATTTATAACAGGCACATGTGAAACTGTACTTCTTATATTTGCTGTCTGCAAAAGTGTTAATTAGTAAATGGGTTTATAACTTTTTACATGAAAATGGTACAAATGTATAGAAAATGTCATTCTGGAAATTTAATTTGAATGAAATTGGATGCCTTTTGTAATGTTGGCATTTCTGAAGATCTAATTTTTAGTTTAAAGAATTAATAACGTATACCTAATTAGTCAGTTTATAAAAAACTAAATTGTTAATTAGGGTTTTAATATTTTATGCTTTGAAATATTAATTTCAGGTAACTGAAATGAGTAAAGAAGCAAGGAAAAAAATTCATGATGCAATAAAAACAGTATTTGGAACCAATTTGGTGAGCAACACAGTTGATAGAGATGGCATGAAAATGATGGTTATCGGAAAACCTAAAGGTAGATAAATTGACTTAAGTTTTAGCCTATGATAAAATCATGTTCATTCATTTTATTATTCCAACTGCTTTCATTCTGTCAGATTTTTTGTTAAACTTAAATTTTTATTTCACTTGTCAGCAAAGCAAAGAGTTGATAATTGGCCTCCAGGGAAGGGGAAGTATGTACATTTTGTACTCTACAAGGAAAATATGGATACTATGGAGGCAGCAACTGTCATTGCACACAAGTTAAGGTATAGCAATAAATTATTACTAATGTTGTAAATACTATTTCCATACCAGTCCCAAATTTATTTACCTATAATGACCTTGTTATGGCCTTGCACTCTCTTTGCTTCTTCTCACCCTTAACTCAAATCAACATTTAGGTGTTCTAATTGTGTTCAGGATAGTTCTCAATTTTTGTTAAATTACTTTGATCTCTGGATTTTTAACTATTATTTTACGAAGTATGCTTTATGTGAATCATTTACTGTTTATGGCAATATCTTGAGAACTAATTGATATATCTGAATCAAATTTAAGGAATTATTATTGTTTTTATTAATAACCGATTTAATTTAATTTAGTAGGATGAGGAGGCTAAACAAATAACGAAGATGTGGCTTAAGCAGCTGAATGTTCTGTTATACTGGATAAAAGAAATTGATTAAATGATATGACAAGTGTTTGAATACATTTTTGGATACTTTGGGATTAAACGGCTCACACTACCTAGTTCAACATTTAGCCACTAGATGACACTTCTTCTGCATGCTGTTCTGCCATCCAAGAACTTCCTATTGCGACCATTATGTAGCACGTGTAGCACTGTGTCCATTAGTTGCTCAGACTGCGATGTTTCTGTGTTCTCATTCCAGGCGGAAAGGGCTTTTCTTGAGTACACACAACATTGGGTTTTTTGCAACTCTTGTTATTTGTGAAGGAAAATTGGTGACTAAAATGCAATATATCCCCCCTGACTGTTGTGCCGCAAATGGAGCCTATTTAGTTTGCAAACCAGGACTGAGGGATAGGTTCCATTTTAGGCAACTGTTATAACTTTTTGCAAAACGTAATTGTCCTAACAAAGCTTGCAAGCCTATTTAGCTTGCAAACCGGGATTGAAGGATAGGTTCCATTTAAGGCACCCGTTATAACTTTCACACCAAATGTTGTGACGGCACTATTGTCGCATGTCAGGGTTTCAAAATAATGGTTGGGTTGTGGTAATCTCTGGACTCTGGAAAATCCCATCCTCCTGGAATGAGAATGCAGAAACATCACAGACTGAACAAGTAATGCATACAGTGCCATGTTATGGCCAAAATAGGAAGTTCTTAGGCGGCAACAGTACGTAAAATTTTTGCATTAAAAACTAATTTATGGAGCGATTCGATGTGTATTTGAAAATATACATCAGGAAAATGAAATTTCATTCTTTCAAGCATTCTTTGTTTCAAGTCTTGTATTCCTTTGATGATTCTAAGTAATTTTAAAATGAAATTGATAATATTAAACGTTGAACTAGGTAGTGTGAACCGCTTAATCCCTATGTACCAATTTTTGTTTTACGTCAAAAAGTAATTTACATTTATCATTCACTCATTACTGAAATATACAAGTCTGAGTAATTAGGGGACCTTATTTTTTGCTACTCTGTCTTAGAAGAGCTAAGATAAATTTCTATAAAACTTGTGATTTATAAGCATCTCTCTGAATGAAAATTTATTATTTAGGTTACCTGTGGGAAAAATCACATATGCTGGTACAAAGGATAGACGTGCTAAAACAAGTCAACTAGTTTGTGTTCCTCGTATTCATCCAAAGAAATTGTCTGAACTCAATGGTTCACTTCGTTGTCTCACAATAGGCAACTTCAGCCTTCGTTCGACTCAATTGCGGCTTGGAGACCTGAAAGGCAACAGATTTCGAATTGTTCTCAGGTAAATTTCCATCATGATATTTTGGACCTGTGGAATTGTTTTATTTGTTTTAATAAAACTAGCATGGAACCCACATGTTCACTGTGGGAAATTTTGTGAAACGTTAAAAAATTTACATCTTGATGAGTGAAATTGACAATCAACATCAAAACTTACAAATAGGAAATTTTAATGAATTTTATTGTTGTTATAAAAAATTTCTCATTCACCCAGTTTTAGTACTTCCAGAAACTGAAACCAGGTACTTTTGACAATATGTATGGACACCAAGGAACTATTGGATTTAATAATGATGAAATACAGACTGGCATCAATCGATAGCAATTTACGTGCAGCTTTGATGTTATATTTGACATTGCCAGTAACTGTTGCCAAGTGGAAGATCTTTTTCAAAATGAAAGAATAAAAAGCTACCTACACATTTGTATGCCCAGAAGTAGATTAAAGCATTTATCACTTCTTTAAGTAGAAACTCAGAAGCATGCAAAGTGAAAATGGGTTGAAAGAGAAAGTTTCAGAATTTAAATTTTTAAAAAATCAATAATAAAAATCATTTAAAATAATTTTATAATGATTGTTTTTACATAGGTGAGCCCTCCATAAATTTTACTTGCATAGGAGCCCTTAATTGTAGTTATACCCCTGGCTGCACGATTAACTTTTTCATTGTTTATTAAAATTTTGTTGATGTTGAATCTTTATTTAAGTAATTTTTCATAGAGATGCATATTACCATACATTCAAATTTTCATTTCAGTCAGTTTATATCTGTGGGGAAATATCATTATTGTTTTTTATATACTGAAATTATATGTTGAAAATGTTTATTAGAAACAGTGAGTTAGAAAATATACAAAGTTGTTATATTGTGTTACCATTGTACATATTAACTGTGTAATATCAGAAGATGTTTAACTTTGGAGGAGTGTTTTGAAATAAAATGTTGTCCCATTTATTCTGATGCAGGGATAAAATCTTTGTTAATAATTGAACAGGAATGTCACAGTACCAGATGAGGAGATAAATGAAGCAACTTCATCTCTGAAAGAAAATGGTTTTATCAACTATTATGGCCTCCAGAGATTTGGAAGCACATCCGTTCCTACCTACCATATTGGAAGAGCTCTTCTTCGAAGCAACTGGAAGGAAGTGAGTTAGTAGTTTTCCTTGGCAGATGATACTTGGATTTGAATTGAATTTTGCTTATAGATGTATTGCTATTAAAAATTGTTGCTGTATTATGTTTTCCAATTTCACATTTGCAAGCAACAAGAGTTGTTTTTGTATTATTATATACATAATATCCTAATTCTGTTGGTCCGTCCGAACACTCTATGGAGCTAGATGAGAGAACAAGGAAAACCACCCATAACTAAAAAGCTTTTCAATCTTTTTCGACCAAACTTTCAGGAATCACTTGACTTTTCAATTTGAAACTGCTTATCCTGGATTTGACTCCAAGAGCATATCTTTTCTCCATTTGAATAACATGGGCAGAGCTGAAGCAAAGCAAGCAAGCCTTTTTTCTTTAGCATTTTAAAATATCTTAAAAATGAGATCTCGACGTGGGATTTTCATAGCTATGCAGAGAAAACTATGGAATTGAATTTCCATATAGTAGAAATTCAAATCTCATTCCAAAAAGGCCAAAAATTACATTTTACCACTATTTTTTGTGATTTTTATGCATTTATTCAATTCATCACCATGGAAACTGCAATTGTTAAAGTATATTGTTGGCTCGATCCTAATACATAAAAATGTATAAAAATCATGATAAAATCATATTAAAACATAATTTTTGGAGATTTTCTGATATTTGAATTCCTACGATAAGGAAATTAATCTTTATAATTTTCTCTGCATGACTGCGCAAGGATCACGTCAAAATCTTATTTTTGAGATATTTTTAAATGTTAACAAAATAATGTCAGCAGTCAAAAAAGTCAATTTATTAAGAAGCTATCCCATGGAGTTGAAAGGAAATATGTACCTATAAAAATTAATAATTTCTTGAGAAATCTCCAATGCCTAAAGCATACTTCCATCATTGCTGCCAGTAATATGGGCGTAACATATTTTAAATGCTAAGCATGAATGATCAGAGATATTCTATTATATAAAACCAATTCTGAACAACAATAGCCATAAAGAACATATTATTTAACGTTATCCTTTAATTAATACAGTTCATAATTATGGAAAGTAATGAAACTCAAGATGAAAGGAAAAGAAGACTTAACAGAGGACCACAAACTCACTGAAGATCTCGCCAAATGGAAATATTGCTGAAGAAAGGAGAAGATAAACAGAACAGGATAGACAGAAAAGAATGAACAATAATAATAATAATTCGACTTTATTTTCAAGGGCGATATTTAGACTATATAGTCCACTCTTACATGCAACCCATTACACAAACATCCATGTCCTCGGCAGAATTTGAATCCGCGACCTTAGTATTTGCTGGCAGATACTCTAACCACCCTTCTACCAAGGTCAGAATAAACGAGAAGCGAGGCTTAGAGGTAATGAGTCACCAGAAGCAACATTGAATCGATTAACAAGCAACAGATTTATAGATGCAAGAAAACAAGCACATGAATGTTCATTACAATCTGAATAGCTATTATTGTAGATTAGGTTATTTATATTTATGTAACAAAATTCTTATAGAATTATTTAGTATGTTTAATGAGTAAGTCTTCAGTAACATATATCATACATTCGGTTATGTGGATTTTATACTAATACTAGCTGAAAGTACCCGGCGATGACCAGGTTATGCCAGACGTCTTTGCCGAATAAAATTATGTATTTTATGATAATACAATCATTTCTCCCTTTACGCTCTTCAAAACGTGTATTTCCATTGAAATCTTGATTTAGAATTTTTTCATGAAAACAATACTTTAATAATACTTTAAATAAATTTTGGAATATAATGTACCTCAATATCGTTTATCGTCTGCTCAGCACTCGTGCCTTCTCATTTTCTGAAAAAACCACTTTCACCAGTTTTAAATGGATTTCAAACTTACAAGGGAAGGCACCCAAGTGTAAGTGGCGGATCACGACCAAACTTCACGACCAAACTTCACAGGATGAAAGAAAACGAAAAATAATTAGACACGTATTTTCGGAAAGGCGTCTAACGAGCCCACGTTTTCGAGATATTTGCAATTGAAAATTGAAAAACAAGTGGCTTGTCCACTAATACCATGACGAGCGACACCCTGACAACAGGTGGCGGTAGCCTAGTGATAAAGTGTCGGGCTGCGGGAATTGTGTCGTGGGTTCGATCCTCGACATCGCCGAATTTTTTTTCTTCTCCAATCAATGTTTTATGACTTTAGTTTTATGTAAGTTGTCCAAATTATATCATTCATAATTTTTTCTTTTTTCAGGCCAGTATTTTAATTTTAAATCCATTCCAATGCACTTTTTACGACATACTCGGATTATATAGATACTTGATAAATATATACAACATTTTCTACAAACACCCTCCTCAATATTTCCACTGTAGAGATGCATAGTTTACGTGCCGAATAAGGAGCACTTTATGCCACGTTCCGACGGTTTCTCGAGTCCTTTCGGTGCATCCTGCAGACGCCGTGTGAGACGAAGGCCGCTACCTAATCCATCCCTAGGAGAGCGAGCGAAAAGCGACCCCACCCAGTAGGGCCCACCACCAGGACGCACTAAAGGATTCGAGAAACCATCGGAACGTGGCATAAAGTGCTCCTTATTCAGCACGTAAACTATGCATCCCTACAGTGGAAATATCGAGGAGGGTGTTCGTAGAAAATGTTGTATATATTTATCAAGTATCTATATAATCCGAGTATGTCGTAAAAAGTGCATTGGAATGGATTTAAAATTAAAATGCTGGCCTGAAAAAAGAAAGAAAATTATTAATGATGTAATTTGGACAACTTACATAAAACTAAAGTCATGAAACATTGATTGGAGAAGAAAAAAAATTCGGCGATGTCGAGGATCGAACCCGCGACACAATTCCCACAGCCCGACACTTTATCACTAGGCTACCGCCACCTGTTGTCAGGATGTCGCTCGTCATGGTATTAGTGGACAAGCCACTTGTTTTTCAATTTTCAATTGCAAATATCTCGAAAACGTGGGTTCGTTAGATGCCTTTCCGAAAATACGTGTCTAATTATTTTTCGTTTTCTTTCATCCTGTGAAGTTTGGTCGTGATCCGCCACTTACACTTGGGTGCCTTCCCTTGTTAGAAGAGAACTTGATTCAATTCAGTTAAAATAACCACATAACAAACTTCTTATTGCAAAGAAAATCCTTTTATAATATGCAATGTTAACCTAGAATACATTCATTCTGGAAAGTGAATAAAAGTACCATGTACATATATTTCTTTCAACTAAAATAGCCACTCTTAAGAGATTTTAATGGATTAATGCATTAGCATTTCAATTTCATGAAATAAGCAGAATTCCGGTAACAAAAAAATTTGTTCAATCTTCAATTGCCTCTGATAATACTTTAAATAGATTTTGGAATAAAATGTAACTTAATATCGTTTAGCATCTGCTCACCACTCTGGACGTCTCAGTTTCCGAAACAACAACTTTCAATAGTTTTAAATTGATTTTTCTTTGAAATATACTTGAGTCAATTCAGTACAACTTCCACTTTACATACTGTAAATTCCAAAGTAACTCCTTTTATAATAGGCAATGCTAGCCTAAAATTATTTCATTCTGTAAAGTGAATAAATAAAGTTCTTTCTTTAAACTATAATAGCCACTCTTCTTAGATTTAAATGGATTATAAGCCTTAGAACTTCTTTAAATTATAATAGCCACTGTTATTAGATTTAAATGGATTATAAGCCTTAGAACTTACTCTGTATTAAATAAGCACCAAAATTACTTTTATAAAAACAAATCAATTCATTAAAAGATCCACTGTTGTTTCTTCGAAAATTGGCTGTTAACAGTTTTAAATGTCCTTTTAATTTTAATTGAATTTTAATTTATATTCGTTTCCAAACTTCGGCCATTGTTATGAAATTAATTCGAGGAATAACAATATAAATTCGTAAGCACATATGGTTGACAAAGAATTTATTTTAAGAATGCTTTTTATTTCCAATTTTTCTAAAATGACACTGTTGATACTTAAAATTTTTTATATTTATGTTAATATACTTATTTTTCACAAAACATGCCAGTCTCTTTTTTTCCTTCCTCTCTCTCTCGTGTTGAAGCACTCAAGGCACGCTTATTCCCAGAAGGATGTATACAATAATAGTAATTTGAGGTGTAACAATGATAATGGTCGACATAGCAACATCACGTTAAAATGGCGAGATTTCCACAAAATATGCAAATTAAACGTTTAACATGGAATATTTCGAACTGTGGGTGAAAAAAGACGAACGGAATAAGAAACTTTATAACTTTTTCTTCAAAATGGTTCATATCCGAAGGTCGTCTGTTAATTTCTTCTAATTTTAATTTCCAAATGAATAAAAGCCTGCACCTCAAAACATCGCATTTTACATGTTAAGTATTGGGAAATGGAAATGCCTCTCTTGGAGACGAACCAAGGAATTTTTTCGCGATTTAAATTTGTCATTCTCTGAATAAGTGTTAATCAAGCATCCCTACCAAATTTCGAGTTTCTATCATTATTATTTCTCGAGTTATTAGCGTTTGCATAGCGTGACCAACCAACCAACAGACGGCTATTATTATATTAAATATTATATTAAAAGCACCCATTCAATTCAATCGTGAAAGATGGATACCGGGTCAGAGATGCATGAAAAAGGCTTTTTCAATGGAATTTGGAAAAAGAGAGGAATGAATATGTGATAGGGTAGAGAGAAGCAACAGAACAAAGAAATTGGGGGTGACGGATATAGGGGGAAGTGTCAGAGCATCCTATGGAGGAAGTGAAGGGAGAAGAACGTATAAGAAAGGGGCCAACCATAACCAATAAGCATAGTAAAGGGGGAAGTTAAGGAATCGTGAGGGCAATGGAAGAAAAGAAATGGTGGGGATGAAGGCTAATAGAAGTGAAGGGGAAACCAGAAGACCAGTGGCTGGTGAAGGGAAGCAGGGAAGGACATAAGACATCCAATGAAGCCCAACAAAGTAGAGGGGGGAGGCTACACAATTGGTGAAGGGGAGGGAAAAATCTACAAAGCCCATTATGTGAGGAACGAGACTAGCCGTATAAATGCGGGCTGATTTAATCATCCCTGAAGATCCAAACCTGCAATGGGTGCAAAACATTGGAGACAATGCTCCACTGCATGCAGCAGATACTGAAAACTGAAGCCAAATTGTTATAAATTATTGTACAAGACATGTCTGTTTGCTGTAAATAAATTTTTTTTAATGTATCTGTGATCCTCTTGCTCGATCTAATTTCAGGCTATAGAACTAATATTAAAGCCAAGAATGCCTGACAATCTACATACTAGGTCAAGCAAGGCAGGGCCTTCTCTAGAGGAAAGCCTAAGAAATGCTCGAAACATATGGTGGGAAACACGAGATGCCAGCGCTGCACTTGAACCTCTTGGTAATAAACCCAGAGGAATTGAAGGCCAACTTTTAATGGGACTAAAGTGTCACCGTCCAAATGACATGGTGAATGCTTTGGAGGGGGTAAGTTTTCAGCTTTGATAGCTTGTAAATTGTAAACATGAATGTAATTCCTATGAGCAAAAAACAATCCTTAAGCTTGGTATTTATTTGGTGATAAGATACAATCAATAGACAACAATGCAGTAAGCTTCCTCTAAAAAAAGCATTTGGGATTATGGAAAGAGAATTTATAATGGATGTCATTTCTTAGAGATGCACAATAATCAAATTCATCAAAGAATTGAAGTAAAAATTAAGTCATTAGATTTTAAAATTATATAAGTAATGTAGCATGCATTAAAATGCTTCAGTAAAACTCTCCATCAAATATATGAAAAAGTTCTACCAACCTTTATGACATTTTTATATTATTGTGCCCTAAGGCTAGTATGTTATTATTTCCAAGGTGCCACATCAAACGAAGCTGTTGTAAAAGAGATTTATGTACATGAATTTTTCCATCATTGCAGATTTCCCTTAACACTAGGCTGATCTATATTCACTCTTATCAGAGCTATGTTTGGAATCATGTAGCATCAAGACGCTTGAAAGAATTTGGCTGCAAACCTGTTGAAGGAGACCTAGTGTTGATTAAAGATGATCCAGAGGATCCTACTGATGTAATAGAAGAAGCCTTAGTGGAAAATGAAGCACTGGAAGTAGATTCTCTTCAAAATGAAGTTAAGCAAGAAGAGTCCAGTGATGCTGTACTAAATAGTGAGCTGATAAAAAATTTTTCCTTCATACCTAAGTGATTTTGTTGTTTGGGGAATCTTCCATTTCATTTAGGACTTCTGAGTAAAAGTAATATTATCAGTTCAGTTCATCCTAAGCTCTCATGAAAAAAATAAAAATTTCTAGGCTGTTGTGAAGTAAAAAACTACATTAATAATATAATTTAGATTCCTTTAATGATTTTTCATCAGGTTTTTAAACATTTACTTCATTAGCAGTTTTATACAGTTTCATCTTGAAAATCTAAAATGAGTAAGTGATTGAGATAGAAACATGTTGAGTGTTGTCTCACTAAGAATATTTTTCTGGAAAAAGGTATTGCTTAAAAATGTGCATCATCTTTCACATTACTGAAAATTGTATAGCTTAAATTAGGGCTGTCTAACTTCTTTGGTGTGGTGGGCCAAATATGCTGAAACCCACTGACTGGCGGGCCGGACTGGGGTTGGGGGTAGGAGAAATTTCGTTTGAGTGAAGATGTGCATGCACCCCCAAGGTGCATCATTATTGTATCGCCCATGCTCCGTTACTTGATTTGGGAGCATTTCCAAGAGAAATATAGAACCATAGTAGATGCCTTTGTTAGCAGGTCTGTGGGGGAAATTTTTCGGCTGCTTTTGTCTTCCCAGTTTTCCACATCCCTTTTCGCACATGATGGTAAGAACTTCAGAAGGGGGGAAGAAGCATGCAGAGAAACATGTTATATAACTGGAAGGGTTTAGGAAGCTTAACAGTATTCTGTAGCTACAAATGAACCGACGGGTAAGTGCCCTAGAGCTTGGATGCTCCGGGTGGCTGCCCGACTTGCCCTTACCTTGAACTGGATAAAATCATGCTGTGGGCCCGATGTTGCCCATGGACTGCCAGTTGGACAGCCCTAGCTTAAATGATTAAATTTTTTCTAATAGATGTATGCTTGGGATTTAAGATAATATATACAGGGTGTACATAAAATAATGTCACAGAATTAAACATCAATAACTCGTAAACCACTGACTGTATTTTCATTCTGTCTTCTGCAAATGATTTACAAAAGTTGGGAATTTTTGCATGTTGGCAACAGATGGTGTTGAATGTCATGCACGTGCACCGATGTTCACTTTTTTGAAAATGGCAATCATGCAGGAAAAGGCTCAATGTGTTGAGTGGTTTATAGAGATGAAATCCACCATGCAAGTGCAATGAAACTTGTACGGTGAATGACATGCACCTTCCAGACGTGATATAAAACCGGTTTATGGAAACAGGCAGTGTAGGGAAGGCGTTGCACCCAGGAAGACCCTCTGTACCTGAAGCGCACGTTGAGGCGATATGGGAAGCTTTCCATCGCAGCCCCAGGAAATCAACTCGTCGTGCATCACAGGAACTGCAGATTCCACACTCAACCATCCACAAAGTGCTTCGCAGACGTCTAAAACTGTATGCATATAAGGTGCAAATTGTGCAGACATTGCGAGACAGTGACAAACCAAAAAGAGTGAATTTTGCTGTGGATATGTTGAACAGAATAGATGAAGAAAACACTTTTTTGCAAAGAGTTCTGTTTTCTGATGAAGCGACATTTCATTTATCAGGGTTCGTTAATCGTCACAGCGTCCGTATATGGGGCTCTGATATGCTTGAACGCACATGGGTATAAATCGATTATCGGTTGGACATTGTCCGAGCAACAAAAGGTTCACATGTGGAAATTTTGTAACAAAACTCCCAACTTTTGTAAATCATTTGCAGAAGACAGAATGCAAATAAAGTCAGTGGTTTACGAATTATTAATGTTTAATTTTGTGACATTATTTTATGTACACCCTCTATTACTTGTAGATGGTGCTTGCACTCTGCAAGCATTTTTAAAATTTGGAAATTTAGAATTTCAAATTTTTTCCAACAGTTTTGTCCAAATATATAACCATGCCTAATTAAATGTTTCTAGGTTATCTAGAAGTTCCTTACAATTTTTATCCTTCTAAGGGGCAAAACAGCCTATAAAAATTGGAATTTTTACAATTTTGGTGTTTTTTATAATCGAATACCTATAATCGTGCGAAATTTCAAGCCCTTAGCTCATCTAGAAGTGTCTTATAATTTTTATCCTCGTATGGGGGCAATAATGGGGCAAAACAGCCCCTAAAAATTGAAATTTTTATAATTTCAGAGCTAAAATTTTTCATCTTTCTAATAATTTGTATCTTGATGGGAAATAATTTTAAAAAGCTAATATATAAACCTCTACACTGATTTATGTGCTTTTCTTATGGGTAGGGATCCCAGATTTTATAAACAAAAAACCGGGATGCCGAGACATGCATGACTCTCTGTATGCCAGGGGCATTATATTTTTGAGCGAGATATTTTTATTGAGACTTTTTCAAGAAATATGCATTATATGCATATTTATTCTATTATTTATTATATGCATATATATTCTATAAGTTATTTCCCTAGCTATTTAAAATGAATGAATGACTGGAGGCTTTTGCAGACAGCAGCCTTATGTATTTTTGTGCTGACATGATCAAATATATCTGCCTTCCCTGCGTGACCAACACTAAATACAGCATGGCACAAGGAACACTCCACTTTTGAGGAATCACTACCAACACTACTTTCTTTTATGAATGGGAATTGCTCTTTTACAATGTCAGTAAACACACATTTTCTCTTCGGCATTTTTAATAAGGGTTAATATTATATTAAAAATATAAAAATTATAGAACATTGAAAGTAGAACACCTAGAAAAAGACGTGAACAACGCAGTGCGGACAATGCAAACTGAAACAGTGATTAAATGAAACTCAAATCCGTACGAGTATCTCGCAACAAAGTAGTACGGTGATGCTATGATGTTTTAAAGATTAAAATGGTTTTCATATCAAATGTAACCGGTATATAACACCAAACTTAATGGCAAGCATGTGCTACTTTGTAGCAAGATACTCATACACTCGCGTTTGATCCACTGTTGCCAGCTGTCAGGTGAAAATGTTCAAGAAACAATGTCTTCTTGAAAAAACCGGGACATTTGGCATCCCGAGTCGACTTTGTCGGGACAACGGGACAGAGCTCTGTAAAATCTATAAATCCGGGACTGTCCCAGGAAAACCGGGACAAATGGGATCACTACTTATGAGGCAAGAATGGGGTAAAAACAGCTCCTGAAAATTGGGATTTCAATAATTTTGGATTTTTTCCTTTGGTTGTGACCAAAAACCTAAAATCCTTCTAAATTTCAGGTTTCTAGCTCATCTGGAAGTGCCTCATAATTTGTATCTTCCTCCTCTAACTATATCCTTTGTAAGAAGCGTCAATATATTATAGATTTGAATCATCAGATTATGTTGTAATAACAAGTTATCTTTCTTGCACTTAACCTGAAAACTAATGTTGATCAATCTCAAATTAGGCGATATTATTCTAATTCCTCTTTAACATTTCTCACTCATATTGAAGGAGAGCTTCATATGCTTTTAAACAAAGTATTGCATTTGTTTAAATGTTATCTACTTGAGATTTTGTAAATCTTGGAGCAAATATCTATTAAGTGATTTGTTTCTTTCAATCATTCAGATCCTGTCAAATCATCTAATAGAGCAATGAAGTCACAGTCAAAAAAGGTGAAGGTTCTTACCAAAAAGGACCTAGAATCAGCTCGAATGGCAGACGTTGTGCTGCCTCTGCCAGGCTATGATGTTACATATCCAAGTAATATAGTTGCAACATGGTATGAAGAAATTCTGGGTTTGGATGGTCTTTCTTCTCCATCCCTAAAGCTAAATGTTAGGTAAGATTAAGTTTTAGTCAAATATCTGTAGGTCATAACATTCAATTTTGATTCTGAGTGATCATTCATAATGGTGGTCTAACCACAGGTTTCTCAGCATATTGGTTGTGAACCAATCTCCCCCAAGAGGTATTGAAGAACATCTCAAGTTACAATGTACCTTAAAAGTTGCAGTTTGAAAAAAGTTTTGTATATGAGGGATTTATCAAAATGGGTACATATAAATTATAGGGTATACCAAAGAAGCTGTCACTTGATGGTATTCCATTAATAGGAGGAATACCGCATATACCCACGTGTAACATGCACTTTTTTCCCTAAAAATTTTGGCTAAAAAGCAAGGTGCATCTTATACAAGGGTATATATTTACCAGGATATGTATTTATTATAATGGACCAACATTAAAAAATGTCATCAGTTTTATGTCCGCTCAATATTGGGATGATATTAAACGTTCTGCTTGTACTCTCGTGCATTTTCTCGGTAATAACTTGAACTAAAAACGTAAATTAACCCTTGCACCGTGGAAATAAAAAAAATATCTTTGACTGCAGAAGTGGGTCAAAATTGACCCAAACTAAAAAATTATAATTATTGTTAGTTTTAAACTATTTTACTGTTAATTAATGAATGAAATCGGTATTTTGGACTATATAAAGGAGTCTAAAGAACTCATGATTAATCCTAGATCAAAATTGATTCACATAAGTATACATCTTCCAATTACCAAATAATCACCCTCATGACAAGGAAAAAAATCGGTACAACATACATTGTACAAACTTTCTCATATATAGATACTAATGCATTGTTTAGTTATCTTTAGAAAATGAAAATCGTATGAGTCTGTTTTTAGAAAATCCAATTTTTTTTAAAGTTGCCTTATATTCATTCATTGAGAAAAATGAAATATGTAGTATTATTGTAGATGTATACTCAAGTAACTCTACGAAATTTGATCAAAAAATTGTTAGAGCCGTTTTTGAGAAAATCGAATTGTTCTTAAAGTTGCGTAGAATAAACCAGCCTTATATTCATTTTTTGAGAAATATGAACTATACAGTATTATTGAAGACGTAAACTCAAGTGACTGTGCAAAATTTGATCAAAATCGTTAGAGCCGTTTTTGAGAAAATCGGATTGTTGTTAAAAATGCGTAGAATAAACTACTCTTAATTATTGAGCAATGTCAACCATTTCATCATAGTCTCTGCTCAGTATGATAAAATGCCTAAGTATGAGATTTCATTCATTTTTACTGTACCGTCTAGGTTCCAGAGGCAGTAACAGACAGACACGGCATTGCAAAAATCACTTTTTTGGATTCAGCGACACCTAAAACGTATATTTCCGTAAAAATCTCGAGGTCGAATTTTTTCACGATAACAATACTTTCTTGATACTTTGTATGAGAAAGTAAAAATATGGCTGCTTTGCAACAGAGACATTAGTTTTCTAAACTATGGCTTAGGAATTACAAGGATTTTATAAAAAGGGACACTATAAGTAATAACTATATGTGCATTTTCCTCATGATGCCATACACTGTACTTAATTTTGCTAACTCAGCAAAAGTGAGATTTCAATAAGGGTAAACTCATTCATTGAAAACATTTTATGAAAAATTTAGGTACAGTTGTCTTAACACAGCCACAGTACCTAGTTCTACGTTTTCCCGCTAGATGCCACTACTTATGAGCTCCGGTCTGCCAACTAAGAACTTCCTATTTTGACCATTATGTGGCAGTGTGTGCATTACTTGGTATGTCTGCGATGTTTCTACATTCTCATTCCAGGCAGATTGGGATTTCCCTGAGTCCAGAGATCGCCACAATCCAAACATTGCTTTGAAACCCTTACTTGTGACAATAGCGTCACTTCTTATATTTTATAATGATTATTTACTTTTCCTAAGGATGCATGTGTTTGCTCATGAATTAGAGTTTAAAATTTTTAGTTATATCAAACAACATAATTTTACACATGCAGACCAGGAGGACTAAAGGACAACAGCAGTAAACTTAGCATTTTTTTAATTATTAAAAATCTGCTTAACTTTCATGACAATCAAAAGCATACTTTTGAAGAAGTAAAATTACATTACAAAATCACCTCAGATGTGGTTTGTGTAACAATTTGCCTGGACAATAAGGTGTGCAGGAATGCGCAGGAGGGTTACGGGAAACAAATCCTCCAAACAGCTCAACAATCAAATGCTACAATAAATCGTTCCTTTTGTTTGAATTCAATCGGAAAAAATGTAATATTGGAGAGTTGCAGAATCGAGATTTCACTGTATTTTTAATTTTATGGCATATTTCTGTGCCAATTCGTCTTTGCTTTTAAATAACTAATTTATTTTCACTCTTAATGTATTATTTTCCAGGAAATATTCTCTTCGAGGAACTTATAGGAAACTTATTTGCCATCTAAGAGACTTCTCTTGGTCCAGTGTACAATATAGTGATCCAACCATTGAACTTGTGCAGTCTGACTTGCAGAAACTCAAAGGAGAAAAGATAGTAAATACAGTTGAAGGTAAAATGTCATAACTAATCATTAAGCATAAATTTTGTTATTTTTGATGTGGGAAAAAACAGGGGTTTCAGTTATTACGCTATTTCAGTAATTTTCTTGTGATTTAAACATTCAGAACTATCAAAGAATACATTTTCTTCTGTAAATCATGAAAAATTAAATTAAATACATGAAAAGATGCAATAAATAATGTTTTTAATGATTTTGGTGGTAAGATTTGCTTATCCATACCTTGCGTAGAGGTGAGCTTTAGAGAGAGACAGACCTATAGGGAAAATAACATGGAAAAGAGAATGAGGGGGAATCTCCCATGACTCCATACTGACAGAAAAGATTAAACGGATTATTGGATCACAGCCCCCATTTTGGAAACTACTGGTTTATATTTTACTAGCAGAATTTCCCATTGAATTTCAACGGATTTAGTGAAGCTACTACAGCACAACATACAAACTCTTTAAAATATATAGTAGATACTTTTTAACTTACAATTAGCTTTTCTTAACAATTAATCATATTTGCTTGTAACAATCTGTTTCCAAACGTATTGCATTCAAATATAACGATAATTGTATTTCCTTTCATATCACTTTCGCCAAATCCAGCTTCATTTCTTGTGTAATTATGCCTATGAAATGTTTACATTTATGTCTTGTAAGCAAGAAACCAGTGAAAAAGCAACGTACAGTTGTCCATGATTGAACACTGACTGGTAAATGTATACCAGATATGTGAGCTTATTTATGTTAATAAACATTATAATGTAGAATATAATGATTTTACTTACAAAAAATGTAAGATTCCAGTATTCAGTAGATGAAGGAAGGTTCAATTACTTTCACCAATAAACGGTTCCTGAATAATAATCAGTATCTATTTATGTTGCTATCCATAAATATCGATTGTTTCGTTGCTTAAACAAAAGTGTGAAGTGAATAATGCTAAACTTTTGTCTATTTGTAAGCTTCATTGAAGCTAACTGAATCGGAGGTAACAATGACGGTCGCCTTGGCAACGCCCGGAAAGAGTACGAAAAATCCACAAAATTTCAAAACAAATAGTGTATTTCTGAAAACTTCGACCGTATAACATGTAAACTTCGCAGGAATAAGATAGTATAGATTTTTTTCGTGGAATAAAGCAAAAACGAAAAAAATTGGTCCATATTTACATATTTTTATGCTTGAAGGAATAATATCTTGCAAGTCAAGAAATAGATTCATACGTGTTATCTTATGGAAAAATGTTAATCCCCTATATTGGCAGCACTGATTAATCCTGGTTGACCAAACCTTGACCATTCACTAAGTTAGGATGTAAGGAAGAATCATACTAAATTTGTTTATTATTCTAGCTTTTATTGTTTAGGAGGAGTTCCATGAACAAACACACGCTTCAAAATATATTATAGATTATGCTTCCAGTAATGATTCCCTTCATATTATAAACTTGCATCTACTTCCATCTTATAACACAGTGGCGTCTAACCGTTTATACGAGGGTGGTTCAAGGTTCACCTGCACTTTTATTTATAAACCAATCATGTTAGATAATAGGGACTTGGCTCACAAATGCTGGCAACACTGCCAGACATGACGTCACACACTGATTTAGTTTGCAGTAAGGCATGATGGGTATAAACAATACGGCATCCCAATAAGTCACACCTGCACTGGAACAACGATGTGTTATCAAGTTTTTGGTGAAAGAAGGGACTAAACAAGCTAACCACTGTCCAGGTCTGCTGTCACGAGGGGTTGGGTTGGGTTGAATGATAATGCTCGTCCGCATACGGCCAATCTCACCACTTCAACTCTGGCAACAATGGGATGGGAAGTGCTAAATCAACCCCCTTATTCCCGGATTTATCGCCATGTGATTATCATCTTTTTGGTCCCCTCAAAGAGTCCCTCGGCAGTCAAAAATTCAATGATACGGAAGAGGTGAAAACTGTTATCCTCCAGTGGCTGCGTAGTCATCCTAAAGAATTCTACCATGCAGGTATATACGCACTTCCTCGTCGATGGGACAAATGTATTAATGTAGCAGGAGATTATATTGAAAACTGAACAAGTTTTTTACTGGCTTTATGCTGATTTATCCGGTTGACACAGAAAAGTGCAGGTGAACTTTGAACTACCCTCGTACATGGCGGTCCCCATTGGTGGTTGTAAATCCTTCGGTGGGCAGCATTGGAAGTTGCAACTCTTCTGAGGGCCGGATTACATTTTAAATAGGAAGTTACCTATACATTCGGAGGTGCCATTGAAGTGAAAATCAATTCTAAATGAGGTTTTACAGTAAAAATTCTAATATTAAAAGTTTTATTATCAAAATTTTCATAAAAATCCTTGAATTTGTGTTTACAAATTTTCAGATTACTTTTTCATCATGGCTTCGCAGGTCACGCAAAAATCCTCTGGGGGCCACGTCCAGCCTGTGGACCGTAGGTTGGGCACCACTGTTCTAACATAAATTATTTTACAGTTTCGATTAAATCATATTAACTTAAAAATGTTGTAAGACAATTTCCAGAACAAAGGAGAATTAAATAAATCAGTTAAATATTATTAAATACTAGTGTAATGCCCGTTGAAATATCAACGGAAGAATTATAGATAGATTATTATTATTTTCATTTAAAATAATTAATATCACACTTTTACATATGAAATATTTTGCCATATACAACATTTCTAGTGAATATTCTGTTGTTGACGGGCTATCTTTAATTAAACTTAAAATAGTTGCCTCACTTTCCCTCCCCCCCCTCTCACACCCTCTCTCCACCTCCCCCATCTTACATGCTCTCCCTCCCCCCTCCTCATTTCTCCCCCTCCCCATCTTTCCCCCTCCACTCTCTACTTCCTCCTCTTGCTCCCCCCTCTACTTCTCTCTCTCCCCCTCTCTCTCGTATTAAAAGCATTCAAAGCACGTTTATACCCATAAGGATTCAATTAACAATATGATTTAGAGGTCTAACAAGGGAATTGGTTGGCAAGGCAACATCCCGTTAAAATGGCAAGATTTCCTCAAACTGTGTGAATTAAACGTTTACATGGAGAAATTTCGAACTGTAGGCGGAAAAAGATTAACAGAATAGAAACTTTATAATGTTTTCTTCAAAATGGTTTATATCCAAAGATTGTAGGTCAATTCTTTCTAATTTTAATCTAAAAAGAATAAAAGTCTGCGCGTCGAAATGTCCCTTTTTACGTGTTACCTTATGGGAAATGGAAATTATCTCCTGGAGTCGAACCTGGGTCTTTGATCTCAAGTTTAATACCTTAAAACGAATTTTTATTATATCATAATGCTATCCTGAAAATCACATCAAATTCGGTTCATTAATTTGCGAGATATTAAGCTTCAAAGAGGGTTACAATGACAGAGAGATCTGGGATATTATATGAATAATTCTCCAATTATACATCACTTTCAGTGTGACTTCTTAAAATGCAGCTAAAAATATTTCATGTTCATTTTTGATGACATTTAAAGGTGGAAGAGCACTTAAGTCAAATTCATGCTGCTAAAACTGATTTAATCAAACAGGTTTGATACCTCTCTGTAAAAGTTGAATTTTTGTTGCATACATTTATATTTCTATTAACAAATAATAGTTTGTTATATGGTCTCTGTATTGCATGAAATAGGTTAATATTTGAAGAGATACCCTAATAATTGTACTAAAACTTTTAATCTTAGAGAGTTTTTCAAATTTTCTTTAGAAGTTCTGCAGCGAAAACAAGCCCCACTTATTAATCCCATTCCTGCTTTTCAGATGGCTTATACAAAGCTGTCATACTTGACTTCTGCCTCCCTTCATCATCCTATGCAACGATGACTCTTAGAGAGCTGTTAAAATGTGACACTTCCACGCATCACCAAATGACTTTAAATGATTACTTTGGTGGAAAAATTGGTGCAAAGCGTGAAGGAGACAAATGCATTGAGGATGTAAGTAAAGCTAAGGTTCCAAGATTAGAAGGTGAAGATAAAAACAGCATGACAGGAAATCCAAAGGAAGTGAATTTGGATGTTAAGTCAGACAGCAAGATTGGGAAATCAGAAAACGAGATGGTTGTGGTAGAAGTTGACAAGAGCAGCGAGGACGTTAGTGAGGCAAAGGTTCCAATGGTGGAGGATGAAGATGGAAACGGCTCAGGTGGAAATGTGAAGAAAGAGGATTCAGAAGTTGAGTCAGGTGACAAGGTTAGTAAATTGGAAACTGAGATAACTGTTGAAGAAGCCAATGAAGATAAGAAAATGGAAGTATTGGAGGAAAGGGAGGCTATTGGTCAGGAGACTAAGGAAGCGACATGTGAAGAGAATAAATCGGCCTAATTTCTCTTTCTGAGATGTCTTTATTTTTATATTATTTCAAAGACAAAAGGCCCAGTTAAAACTACTGACTCGCTTTTATAAAGATTTACATAACAAGTAATAAAGATTTTTATGAAAATTTGTATAGCTTCTTTATATTTTAGACTGGTAACTTTAATGCTTACTAAATAATCTGGTAAACGTGTATTTTTCCCTAAAGGTTTCAAATTGCCACATTGGATTCTTACAATAAAAAACTCACACTGTAGGCATTATCTCCAAAAAATCTTCAAGGTGGCTGTTACTTAACCTAATTTAATAAAGATATGATTTAAATTAAATGCAGTCAGCAATACACCAGTTGTGTCAGAAGGCAGCCATGTTATGGGTTGTTTTTATCAGGTGAAACATTGATTTAGCTAAATATTTATATTTTTTATAATTGATAAATTTTTGGCTAATTATAAATGAATCTGAATTCTTCATATCGTTTCACTTCATTCTTTTCTGCATACACCAATACAGAGTTCATATCTCCACAATTAAGCTTCATAAAGATGCAACTTCCTTGCAAGAACCGTGGTTAATTTAAGGTGCAGATTTTCAGAAACCTGGATCAGCTTATAAGTCAGTTTTCACTGCTATTGGCTAGAAATTTTCCAATTTAAATTATTGTAAGGAAAAGAACATTGGATATACTAAAAGAAGTGGTGGTTATGAAAAATGAAATGCCAGGATGGGGCTAAATGGGTTGGGCTGGTACTGAGAGTTTGACTTGTAATAATTTAACACACATAAAAAATGCAATTATTTTTCATTGAGACAGTACTATAAATACACTGACACTTTCTGTCCTGTTTCCAATATTGTGTGCAACTTAAGCGCTATGTTACAGAATAAGAATGACTCAGCATTGCAAAGCTAATGAGAAATGGTGATAAACCTTAACCTTTAAATGGCAAATGTATCTACTTGCCTGGAGAGTGCCATAAAATATGTTCACTCACTGCTGAATGTACCATATCTGGCCCACTTAGTTCCAAGACCACTTACAGATGTAATATTAGACATAGATTTGGGAGCCTTGTTAGAGAACACCCCAGAAGAATGATGCCACAGGAGACGGGTAAGAATGTCAAAGGCTCAGGAAACAGGCACTTGGATCTACGTCCCTGCTTTCATGCTTGAGAAGCAGTAAACATAACCATGTGAGGGAGATCCAGCTTCATAATTCTCTCCTGTTATTTTCTTCTTCTATTTGGACATCTGTGTTTTATGAGCCGCCTTATTCAGTCGCCTAACTAGAACGGTGGTAGGCTGAGGCAAGTGAAATTTTTGTAAAAATATTTTTTGTAGTAATTTTTCACCACGTTTATTTCCTCTACAAAACAGAAGCATGTAATTCTTCATTATTTTTATTCGAACATTTTACAGTTCATTAGCTATGCAATTTTTCTAGAAAATGAACAAAAATACTTTGAATACCCCAAAATGAATCTGGCACCTGGACCCTGCCCTGGCATAATAAGGCTAACTTTAACCCATTCGTTTTAGAAAAAGAATGAGAATATCAGCATAGAATTCTGGAAAAGGTAACCTAAGAGTTGTGTTTCTGACATGAATACAGTAAATACCCGCATATAATTTGCACTTTTTCTGATATTTTGGGGCTGAAAAGTGGGGTGTGTTATATGAGGGTACATGTTTATTGGAGTATTTTTAAAAATTAATTACTTGTGCAGATAAAGAGAAGAAAGCTTGATTTAATATGCATGTTGGCCATAATAAGCACGTTAAGTTAAATCGAATTTGATTATATATGATATTAACTTTAACCTATGTGAATAAAATACAGGCGACTCCTGAGATTCGACAGGGGTGCGTTCCTGAAAATGTGGTCAAATCTCAAATTGTCGAATGTCGAACACCATTTTTCCATAGACTTGCATGTTATAATCGGGAGATACGTTCCCACATCTCGGCTCACACGAGCCGGACCGGGCTGTCTGCAGCACATCCCTGCATACATCTATCTATACATAAAACTATATATCGCAGCGAAATTAATATAAAAGTTATTAAAAACCACAAAATAACTTGCAGCCTCGCCAGTTAATCTAACCTGCCCTTCTCTTAAATCTGTCAAACGTGAATTTATCATGTTCTAGAATTTTCTCCTTGTTTCACATAAGTGCTAATAGTTGAATGACACACTTTTATTTGATTCACTTGCATTATCACTACTACATTTCCTTTTAGATATCATGTCAAGTGATAAATTTATAAATAAATAAATAAAATAAATAAATTTAAATAAAAGATTAACAGAAAAAGAGTGAAATCAGCACAAATTCAAACAGAGCAGAAATAACTATGTCTACACTGAAACTAAACCTCGCATGGTTGGTCAGGACGAAAATTACTTCGCGTAAACTAGCTCCCAATTCGATCGGCATCGTCGAAATCTCGAATCTCAGGAGTCACCTGTATATGTAAGCGAATACTATGTACTGTATTAGCCTGAATATAAGGCAACTCCTTATTTTCCCAATGAGAAAATTCAAAAAAAGTTTTTGGCCAATCTATCTGAGAACTTCACTCTTCCACGGCTACCGTCGAAGTGAGCGAAATTGAAAACTTGGCAACATTGAATCGTAGCCTAAGCGAAATAACCCGAATGTGGATGGAATACTGCGAGTTTCAGCCATACGACCTCTACAAACATATTTTAGTGTTATGGGCAAAGTATCTAAAGATTTCCCTTATCCTACTTTGTTATGTTTGTATAAAATTTTCCAAACGTACAAATGTACACATTGTGACAGAATCAGTTTTTATTTGTTCAAGAACCCATATGTATGTTTTTTATCTGATCGCTGAGCTGTTTAAGGAAAACTCTCGCACTGAGACAATCGTCAGACAGTCAGTCGGAAAAACATAAAATTTAATAAAAGTATCTATTTCATGAGAAATGAAAAAGTCGGGTGTATTTGGGATACAGAAGTTTCTAGTGAGTATTTCTATTCTACAGATGTGTGTATGGTATACATTTTCAACAGAATTGAGGGCTTTGAATGTGTAAGAGTTTGTAATTTCTTCATACTTAAGGACCCGAATATACTTCCTGAAAGACAGTTTTTGAAAAAAACCTTGCCTTATATTCGGGCTAATACAGTATATGCAAATGCAAAGGTCACTTAAATAAATATTTGTTGTACTTATAAAGTACACGCATTTTTGAAAAAATATTGGTGTCATAATGAGAGAGGTTGCTTTAGATATTATAATTTACTATTAAAAATTTTTGACGCATACTTTGTACAGGGCCTCGTGATTTTCCTAGCCATCTCTGACATCAGTTTTAATTCATTGTTTTATCATATCACAATAATACTGACAATTTAAATTTTTAAATTTACCTGATATTCACAATTAAATGATAAATTTGTGACTGAAAAGAAAATTCTAGGAAAATGTGCGCTCTATATGCAGGTATATAAAAAAATTGCAGAATACAAGGCCGAAAACCTACCTGTGCATTATACATGGGTGTGTAGATATGGTAATTTTAGAGGTATTTATACAAAATTATACTAAAATAGAAATTGTTTAACATTATAAATACTGTAAGCTAACAAAAAAATCATCAAAACTCAATAAAAACTTGATAATTACATCATAAAAATGTTTTTATTAATCAGGAGACTTTCCTCAACCAATTTTATACAAAATAGTAAAAAAAACCCAACTGCCATCACTTTCATTAATATAAACATTTTATAAAAACAGTGTAAAAAGACACTATGAAATACTGTACATATTTTATAATTATCATACAAGCAGTTTAGTAATTATTACAAACTGGGCAAAGGCCATTAGTATCAGGAGCATCACACTTTAGCTCAATCACTTAATTATTGGAATGTATTATACAAATTTTGAATGCAAACTCATTCTTTCAAAGTGAACAGAATAATATCTAAAACTATAAAAATAATAGGGCAACAAAAAATATGAGATGACAAAGTAGAAATTTGATATCTGTAGTAGAAAACTGTTCAAAAGATAGTAATACGGTCGTTTTCTTTAAATATTAACAACAAATATTTCCTCTCTTGAGAAACATTCAATTTTAAATGCTTTCTTGTCGCAAATTTTATAACAACAAACATGATTATCACACATACAAAACCAAGTTATGATAAACAATAGCCTAACTAACCATTCACACCTTTTACCATAATGATTCATAAAAATATGAGATAACTCCAACAACAGTACCGGTGAGCCAATGAGCCATCGATACCATTTACAAAATTAAGTAAATGCCAAACGACAAAAATATTCACTGTACAAATAAAATAATTAATCAAAATTAATATTAAATTAAAGTCACCACTTTCGTCAAGCAAGGCCTGATAATTTGACCTAGGATTTATAGTAACAAGATTGGTACAAAACATTCTCCAAAAAGTTACATGAAGTGAGATCCAAAACTGAGCAAGACATCAAAACCAGATTATGCGTAATAAAAGGCACTTAACTGTTCATTATCGTTTTGAGAGTCAAAGACTTGTCATGGCTGGTGGTCTTGCGTATGCTTTAGGTATGAAACCATATTTACGAGTTTTTGGTGCATATGCCCACAGCCAACCATCCACAGTTTGATTGCTGAGATCTGCATATATCCAATCACCTCTCCTCACAGATAAGTCATCAGGAGCTTGAGCCTAAAGGCAATGTTTGATTATTTATTTGGAAAATTGTTTTTGCTGAATCACTTTAATTCATTTGTATGCTTTTTTATAATTCATTACTGTCAATAAAAATGTATATAAACAATGAGCAATAAATTAATCTGGACTGAAATTGTTCATCACCAAGTCAAGCATATACTAAAAAAGGCATTTTCTGCTAGTCTCTTGGCTTATAATAATCCACACAGTCAAATCCTAACTTCTTCATTGTAAATATAATTTCAAATTTAGCACTAACAATACAAATATTATATAATTGCTATTTCTATATTTTTCGTAAAAAGTTATCTCGTTCACATGGTTTACACCCTCAACACCATTTTCTGTACCTCTGTACTAAACCATGAGAGGCTGGATGTACACACAAATGCAGTATGGTACTGCATGATTATTTAACTATAGTCTCTGCAGGCAATTAGTCTCAGTTTACATGTTCCCATTTTCGTGCCTGAAAACAGGTGCTTGACTGACTTGCCAGGAACGAAAAAAACCTGTCTGTTTACACGTTCCCGTATCATGCCTGAAAACAGGTGCCTGGCTGACTAGTCTGACTGCGGTAGTGTACATAGTAAGATGGATTGAGAAAGAAAAGCTGCCCTTTTGGCTGCAACTGCAGGAGCGGTTTGATTACTCGTGTCTAACAGTAAAAAGAAAAGTCCGCTCGTGTTGGGTGAAATCTTGGAAGTGCAGAAGAGAAGAGCGAAGCAGCTTTCGTTTTTTGAACAAAGAGTTACTATTGGAAGATGCAAATGCATATAAAAATTACTTAAGAATGACAGAATATTCTTATAACAAGCTTTTAAGTTGTGTGGAAGAAACTTGGAGTAGACAAGAGAGACCGCCATAATGCGACATGTAACAAACACGTCACCTGTCACGTGGCAGTCCTCACCCAATCAACGTGTTCTTGACAGGCTTGGAATTGGGAGTTGCACCCGTTCCGTTCCTGACGTCTTTCTTCGGGGAATTTGCTTGTGTGCATGTGCAGAACATCAGGTGCCTGTTTTCAGGCACGAAAACGGGCACGTGTAAACCGGAACTTAGATATTTAAGTGCCTCTTGAAGGGTTAGGCTACGTCTCCATGTTTTTGGGGAGGGGAAGTAAGTCTCATCAACTGAAAAAGTTCTTGGTAACAGTGATTATCTACTGACCTTGTAGTCATACAGCATGACAAGTTCTGTTCCATGAAATCTCAGGTCATCGGAAGATGGAGAGTTAAGGTGATGGTTATTGTTATTTGACGTGAAATTATTATTTTGATTTTGACAATTGCTCTGGCTAAGGTGGCCTGCAAGAGATCCAAGAACATTTTTAGTCTAATTAAACTGACAAGTGGTTTTCTTTAATTATATTCAATAAGTATCTAAAAAATACAATCTGAAGTCAATCTGGTTTAATTCAAATATATATTATGCCAGCATTGGCATAATGCAGTTTTTAAAGTAAAAAAACTTGAGTATTAAATCAAATTTATTTAACCCTTAGAGGTAGAGTTACACAAGTTCTGTTCAATTTTTATTTGCTCGAAAGCTTAAAAACAACGATTCCATTAGCTTTAATCCTCATACAATACGGTCTGTCTTTCACTAAGTGACAGAGTTACTTTCTTTAATTTAATGGTGGGTGTACATATGACCTGCACATGAAGTATGTTAGTCTTGCAAAATCAAGCATGATTTTTTTATTTCTACCTCAATGGGTTAAACAAAGAAAAGTTTTTCAACTATTCCAAATGCTGAAATAAAGATATAATTTTGAAATTGTCTTAAAGCAATCAATAAAAACAATATTTGTTCTTCTGATTACTAACATGGAAAGGTTTATTCAATAGTTACCGTATTTTCCAGTGTATAAGACTCACTTTTTTGTTGCAAAAATGTCCTAAAATCATGCTGCATCCTACACAATGAAGGTTAAAATGCTGATAAAATATTTCACTTAAAATTTATATATGCACACTTTTCAAATTCACATGGCATTGTTTACAGTATATAGGGAGGTTTTCTATGCAGTACATTCAACTATTGTCTATAATAATAAAGTATTGGTGAATTATTTCTAACCAATCAGCAATATATTTATTTCAAAAGGTACAAAGGAGAATATTAACAAAAATCTCAAAATGTTCAACATGCTGCAGGTGGAAAGCACCAAAAAATTACAACTTTCTAATTGAAAGAAACACTAACGAAATGTTTCTCACAACAGAATTATCGGAATATGAGACTAAATTGTGATGACTTGATATCCACCAGACTGGGATTTTTCCTGCAGGTGATTTCTTGCAAAATATGATGTTTTTAATCCCATTGTCAATAATAATAATATTTCTTTCAAATTTTTATTTGTTGCAGTGACTATGTAATCCTGTGCAATGAATCACCCAGCCATTTTGCAAATTCCAAGTGAATTGTAACGATTATCTCAAATTTTTGGATTTTTCTGATTTTTTCCCCATTCTTGTTCTGGAGATTTAAATTAAATTTCAAAAAAGCTTGAGAGTTTATATGGTATATTTTCAAAATTATTAAAATAATAGATGCTTTTCAAACAATAATCAACTCATTTTGTTTGTTTATGAATCTTACGTTTCTATCAAACAAATGTTTTTATGGGTAAGAAATTTTTAAAATTGGAAAAATGTCCTTATTTTCAGGGATACGTCTTATACACGGGAGCATGTTACACACCAGAAAATACGGTAAGTAGAGAGAATCAGTTTTACTAGACATCCCAGCATCTGTTTGGATAGTAAGAGTCCTGGGTTCAATTCCAGCCAATAACAGATGTTTTCCTGCCTTTGTCTCTTATATTGAAATAGCTCCCACCTCAACAAAACAATTAACATTTGATACAAGTCAAGAGCTGTGTTCACAAAGTTTTACTCAAAAATACCTTGAATAACATCTGCTGGGTAGACAAACCCACTTGGCACAAACCCTTCCTGTCCATCACTACGAAGAACCCAATACCAGTCAGGATCTTCACGATTGAGAACAGTCACAAATTCTCCACGTTCCACACTGACATCATTCTCATCACGAGCAATAAATGTGTACAGGACAATGTATCGTCCAGAAGGATCCTAGAAAGAACAAAATATCAATTTATTACAAATTATGACTACACTATAAAATTAAGCAACATGAATGATGACTACTTTTAGACTATAGGTGTTATCTATGTCATACATTACATAAGTAAGCTGAATGATTACTGTATTCTACCAAATAAGATGCACTTTTTCTGAAAAAAATTCCTGAATGAGCTTTGTCTTATTGGCCCAATAACATATCTGGTTATTCATTCAGTATAATAACTAGTTTGTGCTAATGAGTGTCACTGCCAGCAGTCTTTGCTATTGGTAAGATGCACAATGCAAAATTACTTTCTTTACACAAATGAATCAAATGGGCTTAGCAATGGTAATGGATGTAATAACAAATTATGTCAAGGAAGCTACTAATTTAAATAATTATATTAATTAGAGTAGAGATTAGCAGACAGATCTCCCAAGTCAAAATTAAAATTGTTTCACAAATCAAATTGTGTATATCAGCTACAAAATAAGGAAGTGAACTAACACACCATCTTACCATCTATGTTTTATTACATACCATCATCACATGCTTGGGTATGGAATTGTGCCGTGAACATCATATCCAAGATTCTCGAGAGTTTTATCTCCCAATATCTGTGTGCACATGTATTATTTGTGTGTGCACATGAGAGTTATTTATGTGTGTTTTCCATTTATCTTTATGTAATTTTACATTATTTTCATTTATATTAAGATTATGCAATGTTCAGTGAATGTACTGCCCTGTATATTACCTCTTTCATGACCAGAACACCCGTAAACGGACTTGCTTTCTTAGTTTGGATGCCATAGGGTACAGTGGCAACAACTTAAACCTAATCTCCCTTATTACATGAAATCTTATGAGAGAAAATTCTCCTTTTTTCATTACATGAGTGATTTTAGTGGCAAATTGGAACGTAACCTCCCCTTATATAATGTATTTTTATAGGGAAAAATTCCCCAGTATTCGTGACCAATTTCTAGTACGTAACCTCTGCGAATAATGGGGACCCATTGCAATCTTACCTTCAGCCTATAAGACGCAGGCTGGTTTTGGGAGTCATTTTTCTGGAAGGTGTGCTTCTTAGTAATTCCGGTATGCTGAACATGAATATGATTGTTGTTCATCTGCCAATTGCATTGCTTTCGAGATTAACATAGATGAAGTTGAGAAAATTTGCATTTTTACAATAAGTTTTTAAGCTTGATTTTTACAGGAGGGTACTTTTTAATAACAAACAAATAGTTTATAAACTCACTCGTACACAATTATACCGCTGGCATCTCTTGAAGGGAATTTACATGGCATTTGCCTTCAAGAACCAAAAGGAGTATTTGGTCCTGCTGTTACAAAAAACTTGTTTACAGCTCCCCAAATCATTGTCACCTGTAGCAAGTCTGGTAAAATGGACAAAGGCAAAATGAGAAACTGGGTGAAAGATTGCCTAGGGCCATCATTTCAAGAAATGTGAATTTTGCTTCTTGACGTTTTGTAGTGGACAGCAGAAAGAACAAATATTTGAAGCTGTTTCAATGACTTGCAAGCATTTGCAGATTCCACCAAACACAACTGCATATGCACAGCCTTTGGACAAGTATTTTTTCAGACAGTACAAAATTTTTTGAAAAAGAATCAGCAACATAATAATCTTGGATGATCGTCAAATAGATTTGCAGCAACGAAATAACACGATCAAATTGCATTTGCTTATTTATAATCAGTTTCAAGCAGATGCATTCCAGCCAATGATATGTCATGTATGGTATGCATGTGCCTACATGGCATCTGATCCTGGACAATATGAGAACGTTGCGTTAAATAAGGATGAATGCGATTTTTATGATTTGACCAGCTTTGTAAAGAGTAGCCACTGTCGATCCCATCTTTGTTTCAATCATTTTTTTGTCTCATTTCATGTGCATTTTGATTAAATAAAAATACTTATTATGTACATTTCACATTTTAAACTCTATTTTGTTGCTTTATGCCTTTATATGTAGATGTTGCTCTGCCGAACTGCATTCTGTTCTCAGATGTTATTAATTGATCAATATTTAGGCATTTTTGAAATTCAGTTTCTAGTTTGGCCTAGGATGAAAATCAGTGGAACAAGCTTATGCAAATGTGGAATTTAGTTAAATAAATTTCATAATAACTGCTTCCACTTTTTCTTGAAATAAACAGTATTTTATGTTGAAATGACGCTGATTTATAATTTTATTCATCAAAGTGCAGATTAAAATATTTCTGACTGAACTACTTAAATTTTAACCCATGCCTGACTGAAGGCATATATGCAGACCAAAAATGCTACCAATGCTGTTTTGGGGTAAGTTCTAACTTTAGGGATTTAAACAAGCTCTTGACAGTGATATTATACAGAAAACAACCAAATAGTAGAAAGACATACTATTTAAGCTGCATCATGCTTTACAATACCCAATTTTATAATATGCATATATTGTAAAAATGCGAATTTTTTCAACTTCATATATGTTGATCTCGAAAACAATGCAATTTACAGATGAACGAAGATAATATTCGTGATCAGCAGATTGGAATTAGTAAAAAAAATGTGTTTTTTTACATTTGGTGTTGAACACCCAAATAGTATCCATTGTTAGTGGCGTACTTAAATTCAGATGAATAATCGAAATATCTTTAAATAATCCACTTTATGAAAAAATGTTTAAAAGCAAAACGTAGAAAATTACAAGGTCTACAGAAATGATAATAATGAATACCGTAATTAATCGATTGTAAGCCGATCATTTTTTACCTTTCTACCATCGCAGAAATCGCCACTCGCCTTAGAATCGGTGTAAAAAAAGTAGTCAATGAATTTATGTCCATAGTTACATTATAACGCGATATATAAGTGTGCTAAAGTGGAAGTAAACTATCTACTTTAAATGTATGCAAAAAAGAATCAAAATGACTGAACACCTACAAAGAAATATGTAAATAATACGTGACGTGTCAAAGTCGTAAAAAAATGCAGTGATAGTGCTCGTATGCATAAGAAGCTATACATATATGTACACAATGTTTCATTTTACTTGTGAATAGAAACATTTGCCTTTATTACCCCCCGTCTCCTCACTCCTCTACCTATCTTGTTTCAGTGTGTCTAGCATATGCGTATTGGGATTTCCCGAGCAAATAGTCACTTCCTCGTACATTAGCGGCATAGCAGCCAACTTGGGAGAATAATTTAAGAATGAAAGTGAATGCCCAGGTGATACTCGTGCAGTACTAACCTATGTTATGTAATACGGTGTCCGTATTTGAGAGACGAGAAACGGCTATTTTTTTAAGAGAATAAGATCCTGCGGGATAACGAGGTCAAATTACTCTTTTAGTAGGAGTTGTTATGAATAAGTGAATAAAACGTATTTTATATCACCGTAATTTTAGTTAATACTCTTTATTTAATTACAAACTGAAAATCTGAGGCGTTTGTACTTGTTGATATTTTGAAATAAATATCACTTTAAAATCAAAATTTTACCTTGCGTGGCCTTGTGAAAAGTGAGGGTCGGCTTACAATCGGTATCAGCTTACAATCGATTAAATACGGTAGTTACATAGATTGAGTTCTAAAGGAGATACAGTGAAACATCGATTTTACGCTATTGGATGGTCCACCTAAAATAAACAAAATCAAGGAAAGTGTAAAATCGGGGAAATGAAAATTATGTAACATAAAGTAAAATGTGGGCTGCTTTATATCATAACTTTGGTTAGCCATCTAAAATATACGTCTGAACACAATTGCAAATAAACTAACCCACATAACATTTTATTTCTTTAACCAGTCAAAAAGTTCGATACATGTTCCAACATGCGCATTAACCAGAGGCAAGATATTAATTTTATCACTTAACATAAATACTTTCCGTTATGCTTTATTATCCATATTTCAGGCCAAAATTTAATTAATGGATTGCCACATTTATAAACAATGCCAAGCATCATGTAGACGTCGTCGACTTCCTACTAAAATGACTGTGATTGATCGATACATAAATGGATTACCGCGTCTACAGTATTTACTCGTGTACCCCGCAAACCATTTTCTCTGAAATGCCGGTGAATAAAAGGGGGCGCATGTCTTACAACAGGATTTATGAACAGATTATATAAATTGTGAGTAACGATAGTAAATTCTCTGAATATGCTTGCGTCTACATTGATATTCTCAAAAGACATCAAAGTCTACGATTATATGCAGATTTATGTGACCAAGCGAACGTTTAGGTTACGCTTGCGCTGCAGGCATAAACTCACAAAAGTGGGCAGAAAGAATACACCAACTAACTGATAACTACAGTTCAATAACTACTGAGGGTTTGCCGACTTGAGAATAGGTAGGTTCAAGATTGGTCCTTTTCTCTCACCCACTTCAAGGAATTCAGAATGGCACCGCCAGTGCTTCTTAGCATTATCCGAAATAGAAAATTGAAAACGTAAAATCAGGTGAATTTCCGTTGTCAGGTCTCAAAAAATATGATGCAGATTCGGGGGAAATGTAAATTTGAGGAAACGTAAAATTGGATAAAATTTTACATTGCTCTTATGAGCATTTGGCTGGGACCATACAAAAAGTGCATAAAATCAGAAAAAATAAAGTCGCAGAGTGCAGAATCAAGGTTTCACTGTATTTGGAAAAAACCCGGAAAAATTATAATAGTAAACATTCACTTCTGGTTTACCAGTTTCAACCAAAACCTTTCAGACCTTGAATAACTAATTAAAATCATAAGTACAAAGTTTTGTGCTGACCTGATTATTAGTTTTTGAGTTAGAGGACCTGCAAAATTCCTATCACACAAACACTGAGAAAATAGTGAAAACATTAGCTGTACCTGGCATAACGTACGCCGATCTAGCAGATCTTAAAGGTTCTTAATTAATCATTCACATATTTTTTTTTTAACTCATACTTTTTAATCATAGATTTCTCTAAAGACACAATTTTCAATTTGTGGGTTCTGTCCTGACATTACAGTAAGTGAATGAAACGATCTGACTCTTGATAGAGCAACATATAATTGTCCATGACTAAAAACAGGCCTTGTAACTTATTGAGTGACACTGAAAAAGTCAATCGTATGGGGAATTGTTTTCATTTGAAACTGAATGGTAAATTTATGTCTGATGGAATGAGTGGGATTCTTGGAATAAGTACCGCGTCTGAGTTTGCTGCACCGATCACTTTTGCTTCGATTATGTGTGTAAGTTTTGTAATATTACATAGTCCTCTCTCAATGGCATTAGGTTTCTAAAGAGCATGATAATGGCTCATATTTTAAGTTTCAGTTCATGAGGAGGCATTCTGGTTGGACCTTTACCCGCACAATGTTTGCACGGATTCCTTCAATTAATTTATTAATAATAATGTGAATCAATTAATGGTGCAAATGACATCCCCATAGAAAACTATTCTATTAAAAACGTATTTTACTATATTCTTGCATTATTGAAACATCTCCCTCTCTTTCATGCCCCTCCCCCTCTTTGTCTCTCTCCCCCTTCCCCTCCTTCCCTTCCACCTCTCTATTTTCCCCTCTCTCCATTCCCCCTCCTGTCTCCTTTTCTCATTACCCTCTCTTTTACTATATTCCCGCATAACCCTTCTTCTCCCCTATTTCCCTCCTCTCTCTCCTCCCTCCCATCTTTGTCTCTCCCTTTCACCTCCCTCTTTTCCCCTTACCCTCTCTTCATTTAAACAGCTTATAAAACATAATAAGAGTTAAATGGTGGAAGTTAACTTATATGTGTGAGTGCATAGTACTGATGACAAATGGTAAGGAGAAGGAGAAAAATTCTGAACTTGACCGGGGATCGAACCCGGGTCTCCCACACGCCGGTCAAGTTCAGAATTTTTCTCCTTCTCAATCTTACCATTTGTCATCAGTACTATGCACTCACACATATAAGTTAACTTCCACCATTTAACTCTTATTATTTAACATCTTCTCAATGTCTGGGATAAGTGTGAGGTGTTTTCTGCTGTGCCTCCGTGAGGACATCTAGTGTCAGAAGATTTACTAACTGAGTTAGTTCTTTCTTCACCGTAAATACCCCAATTTGAGATTGGAGATTTAGTCTGACTTGATAGCTTAGTGGTTAGAGTACCTGCCCGGCATATGGGAGACCCGGATTCGATCCCCGATCAAGTTCAGAATTTTTCTCCTTCTCAATCTTACCACTTATAAAACATGTTAATTTTACACTCGTAAGCTATATACGTTTTTACAACAATAGGACTTCAAGCAAGACAATGTCCATCGTCAAGGTATTTAGTGTTAAAATGAAAAATTTTGTGCAAATTATGTGCATTAAACTTAAAATGCGGGTGACTTCGAATCGTAAACAAAAGAGACAATAAGAATATTTGATCATTTTTCTTTAAAACGATCCAGGTCTGAAGTTCGGATGCCAATATTTCGAATTTATATGAGCAAATGAATATAAGCCTGCACATCGAAAAGTCAAGTTGTTGCAAACATCCTAAGCTTTTTTATATATAAAGTGATACTCAGGAGTTCTCAAAATGCATTTTTCTGCTGAAATCTCACATTGTTGTTTTTATGAATACATACAATACCTTCTCGTATACTATGTATGAAGAAAGTAATAAAGCTAAAAGAAAAATCTTTAACATCTACTAATAAATCATAATTTAAAATTTCAAGGAATCAGAAAGCAACAACATGAACTACTTCTGGTGAACATGAAGCAGTTTTATTTTTACCTTAAAGAAAGGGTGAATATCTGGCTGTGATGATGATGCACTATGGAGTGAACCCTGAGAGCTTCGCATCTGTTGCCCCTGGTGATGGTTAACTTGATGGAGCCGGTGACCCAGGGGCAAGAGACCTGCCTTCTTTCCCACAAGCCCTCCTCCGTGACTTTCCCCATCTGAGCCCCCATCAGGGCCGCTTCCACCTCCTACTGGCTCGGCCACAGGAGAGTCGCCCTCCAGAGTACCAGAGTCTCCACCCTTCTCTGCACGGGGGAGTTTCTTACGAACATTACTGAGAGCCAGATCTCCAACATGTGAGCCAAAAGGTGCACAGTAAGAATGGGGTATGAAGCCTTCCTGTCGGTCCTCAGCTATCACGTAAACCCAGTCATTCTCTCGATAAAGCACATTCACTATCTTGAAGGGCAAAAGTAAAAAAAAGAATACATAAATCCATTTATCCATCAAAAATAAAATATCTTAAAATTATGCATTACTAAAACAATGCCCAAGGTACATCATGCATATGGAGGAAAAAATATATTAAACCATAAAATGATTTGTGATAAAGAACTTAACATTCTGATTTGAGATCCTTAAATAAATCTTATAATAATGCTCTGATAATTATATTTAGACTGTTTAAAATATAATATGCCTCACAAAAGAAAGTTGACAAATAGGAATAAAAATTAGAATTTCATTTTACGAAATATCTTTAAAGTTGCTTGAGCAAGTAATAAGTACAGAAGATTATCCAAACTAATTGGGACTGAGGGTGTTTCAGATAATCAAAAATTTGAATAATTGGAAAAAAAGAAAGGGCAACTGTGAGTTAAAATAATAAACACAATTTTAGTCATCAAGGTAACGCAAAGTGCTGATGTATATCTGTAATATGAATAGATGAGGTATTCGCAAGAAAATTTTCTGCTCTTGGTAGCCTTATTTCATGGACCCAATTTTTAGTCACCGTATTACGAGAAAAAACTGTGTGAATTATTCGAGCAAATATGTTATTAATATGCATATGATAACAAAAGCAAAACCCGCTTTCAGAAGAAACTCCTACTAATGGGGAATATAAAGGATGATATCCATAATAAGTTATTAAATGCAATGTATTAAGTATAGCTTTGTACAGGGCAGAAACATGGATGCTAAGGAAAAATGATATTAAATACTTGAAAGGCTTAAAAATGTGGACATGGAGAAGAATGCTGAAGATAAAATGGACAGATAGGATAAAAAACAAGGAAGTACTACGAAGAATGGGAGAGAAGTGAAAGATTATACAGACTATCAGAAAGAGGAAGGCAAACTGGATTGGACATTATCTTAGGAGAGAGAGCATGATTAAAGAAGTGCTAGAAGGAAAACTGGATGGAAAAAGAGAAAAAGGTAGGAAAAGGTTTCAGCTGATAGATGACTTGAAAGGAAAAGAGAACTACCAAGACATGAAGAAGACTGCAGAAAATAGAAGTATATGGAAAACCAGGTTTAACCATGAATAATCATGGACCTATCTACGGACAGACTACCTATGATGATGATGTATATAATAACTCATAATATGCCAATATATCCAAGATAAGTGCTGGAAAGCAGATATGCATGAAAAAAGTGTCCAAACACTGCCTGATAAATTTATCTAAGATGTCTTTCTAACCATTGTCAGGGTCATAAAATTTGCCCTAATCTCTCAAAAAGAAGAGAAAGAACATAAAAAATAGCATGTATAACTCTCTAACATGCATCCTTCACCTCAGAGAGGCAGCATCAAAGTTGGTATGGCACATAATTGATGCAAAGAGCATTCAGGAGGTATTTAAAGGGATCCCAAAAAAGATAATTTTATTCAAGGTGTTGGGGTAAATGTGAATATCGCAGAGAAGGGCAGGGCCACCAACAACTGATATGAAACCTGGGAAAGGGTTGGTATATGGCCTCTGTGCCCCTTTTCAGTTAATAGGGATCAGAGGGGGCCATGTGACAGAAAAAATTTGATGTGGTCAACACATTACTTTCTCCATATTTGGGGTATAGATATTTAAATTATTAGGAACTAGTGTTTTTGCCCGTCAAAAATAACGGAACAACATTAATTGGAAGGAAAAGTGATGAAATGAAAAATCAAATTTTAGGATAAGTTAAAACTACATTTATTATTTTATAAAACTTCAGGATATACGTTTTTTGTAAAAACTCTTCCATCATTCAACAATTCACCTTGTTCTTCAGTATTTGTAACCTTAATTTGTGATTCATTTCTACATCGAGAAAACCCTACATAAAGCCGCCCATGTGAGAAGACAGGTTCCTCCAAATATAATCTCACGGAGTTGAAGGTTTGTCCTTGAGACTTATTTATCGTCATTGCAAATGCCATAATAATTGGAAATTGCCTGCGCTTTAGTACGAAGGGTAACCCACTTTCACTTGGAGCTAAATCAATTCTGGGTATGAAGACTCTTATCTCTTTGATTTGTACTAGGCAGAATTTCTGCATCAATAATTTTTTTAAAATGAAAATTTAAATAAAAGATATTTATAAGAATGTCTCGATAGCGAAACACTTAAAATTTGCTCATTAAAACTGTATTCTACATACCTTATGAAAGAGCTAGATGTGCTTGAAAACAATTAGCAATTCATACACATATTCGTTTTCATCTTTTATAATCGTAAATAGTTCTCGAATCTCCCGCTCATTTATAACAGTTCTTTAAGAGCGGCGCCACAGTCCAGCGAAGCATTCTGACAGACAGACAATTGTATTTTATTATAAGGCAAAATTATTATTTCGTATCGTAAAAGAATACAGTCGTACTTATTGCCGTAAATTATATTACGTTTACAGAATTCACCGCTACGTGGTGGCACTGTATACTGGAAATTAAGAAAAAGCAAAATATCTCTGAAATGGATGGTTCTACGAAAATTTGTTTCAAACAAAACTTGGAAGAAATATTATCCTCTACAACTTTGGTCCTCACGAAGATGACCAATTACGACGTTTTTAAGGAGATATTTGATGGAAACCAAAAAAACCGATTATTTATAATTCCTAAACAATAACTGCTATGGAAAATTGTTTCAAATAAAAGTTGTAGGAAATTACATTCTCTATAACCCTTGTATAGAATTGTATATACAATAATGCTGTTTTAACGGAGAAATATTGCAAAAACCGAATCGGGTTTTGAATAAACCTCGACTTCCATTATTGTCCAAAAACTAATCAGTTCTTTGTGCCCATACCAAAGTGTTATATATGAAATTTGGTATTGATATGGCAAGTACTTTTTGAGTTAGAGCACCCACAATCACATACACATGCACACACACAGACATCATTCTGAAAATAGTCTAAACGTGTTCTAGGGACCTCAAAATGTGTATTTCCGTTAAAATTTCAAAGTCAATTTTTTTCGTGATCACAATACTTTCCCATTACTACGTATGGAGAAAGTAACAAGCCAGCAAACAAGGAATTTTATCACAATTACAGTGTCGTTGTAATAATTAATATTTCTACATACTAACCACATACATATTGCATTTTTGCATTCACTTAAATGCTGTGGGAATTTGGAAGACAGCCACAAATGGTAATTTCTATAAAATTTGTTTATCGCTTATATTTTGTTTTTGATTGATTACTTCATTGTTATTACTAAATTTCATCTCCTATTCCAGCCAAAAGAAACATCTTGTCAAAATAAAGGAGAGGAAATTATACAGTGCAAAAACAAATAATCTTTTAATTCCTCATAATTCAGGTAGGGAAATTACACAATGGACCCAATTACATGAGTATATGTGGTGTTTGGAATTATATACCTTCCACTGAAATTGTACAACAAGATCACTAGTAAATTATTTCAAAATTACATAGTTCAAAATATACGATTTGCCTTAAAAATAAGCATACATGAAAGTAGGCTCCTGACCAGGATGAGTGGCCACAGGTAATTAATAATTTAACATGCAACATGAAATAATGCAGGATAAGACTGCAATCACAAAGCCATCAAGGAATATATCGACTCACATGGCCTCTTTTCACCTCAAGTTCATCGTCCACGCAAGGGGTAAAATCATGCAAAACAACCATCTTGCTGTCTGGAGAGAGGCCATTCTCTTTTTCGATGCCTACTCGCACCAGTGTCTCGATAGATGCACTCCCTGTGATGCGTCCCATTCCAGGACCACCCACCCCCACTACGCCTCCCACGCCTCCTCCACCCACACCACCGCCTCCAACATTACCCCCTCGGCCTGGAGATTCTTTGCAGTCACCATCTCCACCTGTAAAAAAAACAATTCCAGAGTTTTAGCATGCATTATGCATCTTTTTCATAAATTAATAATTAAAATATAATATTCTATAGAATAGCATTTAACTCATGCATTAAGAGCCTCAGGTTTCAAAGCAGTTTAGCCATATGAAAATTATGAACATCATTTAATTACTTTACATAATAAGAAATATAAAGTAATTAAACTATAGCACATATTTCGTAAATAAATTATAAAATCTTCTACGAACTATTCCATGCAATCTTACTATAAGAATGGATTATTATCAATGGTAATTGTTTCAAACTCATCCACTTTTGCTGATGATATCACACTTTTTGCCAGAAGGGGAAACCTTATTTAGGAATAATTATTTACAACAATTTAGTCAAATAGAGGAAATACACGATAATAATCGTATGTTCATAAATAACAAGAAAGATAACGAAGAAAAGCATGCAGTAGATTTTCACCTTCCAAATTATTAGGAGAAATTTTCCGAAAATACATGAGACGAATAAGTAACCTTGATAGGTAAAAAAACGATATTGAAAACGCGTTTTTGTGTACAATGAAATGTTTTCCGCATTGCACCGGTGTTCACTTAAAAAGGAAAGTGGTTCTTATAAGTGTGGGGTAATGTCTGTAAATTATTTCAAGCTGTAAGAAAAGGATGGGCAGCTAATGCCACGGACAAACATCCTTAATGTAAAAAGTTAATAGTTTGTAAAAATAACATTATATAAGGTAAAACAAATTAATTTTCGAGATTCATGAGATTACAAGTGGCCGAATACAATGATGACCAAACGGCAACTGGAAGAGTTTTGGAAATTTTACCAAACACTAAGAATAAACTAATACGGTGAGAGAGTAGCATCGTGAAATTAGCTAAATGAAAATGACCGAATAACCACGTCGATTTATTATCACATCACTAAACTTCTAAATGCAATTAGATGAATTACATTGTGCATGCTTTTTCATTACGAAAGGCGCAGAATTTAACTGAACTAATAATTGAAACTAACGAGACTAGTGCAATAGGATGGGCTTTGGCAACTAAAGCAAAAACAGAAAACCTACTCCAACTACAAATATACTAATTTAGTTCCTGATCAGCCACGACACAAATGACTTTAAAACTGCCCACAGAATAATATTACAAGTGGAATATCTTAGGCTATATTTTTCATGAGTTTTTATAAGATACAATGTTTTTTTTTGCAGATAAAAAATTATACCCTCCTGTGTATACACCAACAACAAAAAAATATAGTAAATGTCGTGAAGTACATCTTACAGTTAAATTAACGGTGTGTTTCTAGAGCACACTGCGTTTATAAGTAACTATAAAGAGAAATATACTTACTTTTCTTTTTTTTCCCTCTCCGTATTCTTACAGGACACAAAAATGCCATTCCGATTAAACATTATTCACTTCTTAGTATAAGCCATTACAACCACGTCGATGTATCGAAACTAAAAGTATTCACTGCTTCGTGCGTTAAAGTTTTGCACTACACAAACAGATAAATACAATGAAGTCCGTAATCCGCGTAAAGTGGTTGTGTTGACGGTATTTCTGTCATATTTTTAATTAGTTCCTGTATCACAAAAAATGGCAACAACGATGTAGGATCACCATTAATAGTGTGTATTTATACTGGAATTTAAATATGCCTAGAATAAAATTATCCACACCGCAAAGACTTTCCGATGAAAGAAGGCAAGAAATAAATAGAAATGGTATAGAGGAACATTTTTCTTTAATTCTTCCACCCTTGGAGTCATGGATCAGTGATGTAGTATGTGTAAGTCATGAAACACCAAATAAGAAAAGCAAAGAAAGGAGAAATTCAAACGAAATCGCTGATGAAGATTTAAAGGACATTCTTTCAGACTGTGACTTTTATTTAACTTTACACAAAGAGCTTTTACTATGTGACAAAAAGGAGTCGTATCACCTTGGAAATTTAGAATTAAATATTAATGTGGAGGAAGAAGGAATACACCTGCCGGAATGTAATGAATGTTGGTTATATGTAAGCAAGATTCCTGGTCGTAGCATGTTGTACTTTGAGTGGGGAGAGAATGATTCTTTCAGTCCTTCAGATACTGAAACTCCCTGTGTGAAATATTATCTGATAGATGGTCTTCTGGAACACTCATTGTACCAAGGTAAAAAACATTATTACTGTAGTAGTTATTTATTGTCGTTTCTAGGTTTCAAATTTTGTATTGAAATATTTAAAAAAATATTGATTAACAATATGAATAGTTTGTAGTGTTTCGCTATTTATTGTCATTTCACAAATACAGCATTAGAGTGTTATTATTCGTTGTTACCACACTGTATATTGCTAGTCGGTATTTTTACAGTAGTTTTTCGTTCTAGGTTTGCATCAAGTAAAAGCATTTTCTTTAGTCATTGAAAGCATATCGCCTGCTATCGATGGAGTAATTTGCATCTCTGTAAGGGTTTACCTTAGATTAAATCCTTCAGAAACCAAAGGATTTCACCCTAGTGATGGTAACCGAAGTATTAGCAAGGGCGTACAAGCAGTGGCTGGACATTTTTTAAAGATTTATCCTCCAGATGGTAAGACATGTTTAGTGATTCTTTGAACTTTTTTTAGGCCAAAGAAAAACTAAAAGGTTCTATTTTAAGTATCATAACATGGTCATCTATAAAGGATGGGATTTAATTGTGATATATTTTCTGACTTTGGATTCCTAAATTTGTGAATGGTTTTATTGTATTTGGTATGTAGAAATTATTATTATGGTAAAAATTTTGGTTCTTTTCCTTTATATCCCCCCCTCTAATTGTTTACTGATTATGTTATAGTTATTAAAGGGGGCTTATTTATTTCTCCTTGCTACCATGACACAACAACAATGGCTTCATTAAGTTGATTTAAAGCTTGCTAACCCATGACTGATTGGCCCGTCGTGACATTTACAAACCAATCACCGGACAACGGGAAGGGATAGTTTGGTTCCAGCAAGGCGAAGGGTGCTGTAGCACCCGGAGATGACAACTAAATTAAAAACAAAGCGAGCCGAAGGCTCATCAATATCCTCTCCATTTGTGGCACAACAGTCAAGCCAGATATTATTCCTCTGTAGACTACATATATCTTGGTATAAACTAATCCAACCTTGTTCTCTCCACCAAAACATGGTAAAAATGATTAAATAAATAGCAGGGGCAGATCCAGAAACTTCTCAAGGGGGGGCGATCGCTCCTCCACCTAGCAAATCTGCCCCTGCCAACTGCCCTATATTTTGAAAACCCATACCCCAATCAGAATCCTTCTTTCCCTTGCTATACAGACCTAATCTGCGGTGTATAATTGAGGATTTTTGCGCAGAATGAATTTAAGAAAGCACCCAGTGGAGTGCGATGGGGTTATCCAAGGAGGGGGCGATTGCTCCCCCCTCCCTGTGGATCCGCCCCTGATAAATAGTATAATTTAGAATGTTATAATCGTAATTATATCTCGCTTGACTGTTTCACAGCAAATGGGGAGGATATTGGCGAGCCTTTGGCTTGCTTTGTTTTTAATTTGGTTGTCTCCAGGTGCTACTTTATTTTGTATTTTTTATAATTTAAATTTTCATTTTTGTATTAAATATATTTTTTAAGAAATTTTCAAAATATTTACTGCATATTCAATTCTCTTGGATATATCTAATAAAAAAGTTATTTTCTTTAGTAACAGTTGGTGTGTAATGTCATGGTGGTGTAAAGAGGTCTGAGGTAAGTGGGCTTAGTAATTGGGGCTGACAAATCAAATCTCGCCCACACCTATCAAATCTCATGGGCTGGCCCTTTATACAGCTACTGTAATCATTGGATTCATTAGTTTGCTTACCAGAAACAGGTGGAGATTTAAGGGGTAGGAGGTCCCTAGGCGATAGTGATTTATGAGGGCCCTAGATAATAATGATTTATGGGGCCAATGACTCATGAATTCTGAAAATGTGTGGTTAAATTTTATGGAGAAAAACAGGCTGTCAAAGTCTTAATAACCTATTTGCATATATATATTTACAGCATAGTGCATTGGTTCCCAGCCTTTTTCGGTCAATGTACTCCCTGGCTTTAGAGTAAGGCCTTCTCAGTTTTTTTAGAGGAGGTAAATTTTACTTTTTACCACGTATGTGTCTACAGGAAAATACACAGATAAAAGACTTCATATGGAAATTTTTCGATTTCCTTGTGTCAAAATAAGGCAAGTAATGGTTGAGACGTTACCAATAAATGCAGTTTATGAATTTAAACTCCTATATTTCAACAACCGTATTATAGTAAATATTAAGTGTATTTTAAGGCTAAGTGACTTCGAACTGCATTGTATTTTTGGATTGAAAATTTGGCAATTAATTGAAAATTAAAATATGCATTGTGCGCTAAGTTTTTAAAATTAGAAATTGCATAGAGATTTTGCTGTCTCATATAAGTGAAAATCAATTGTAATTAGTTTACTAGTGTTAAAACTCCATCAGAAAAGGTTTTTAGACCATAATTTCACTGAAAAAAATATGGAATTGACTGTTAAGCTATATTAATCATTTTTTCATCATGGCTTTACAGGCCATATAAAATGCTCTTGGGGGCCGCATGAGGCCCACGGGCCATAGGTTGCCGACCCCTGCTGTATGAGATGCCTAACTGGCAGGGGCAACGATAATAGCAACCTGGTTGTTATATATTTGGCAGCACACCACTGTTTATGACCATTTCTCTGTGTTTGGAATTTTACATACACAATCTATGCATTTCTTCTCCTTCTCACAATAAGCTTCTGACTTGGTTATCACTAACTCTCGCCGTCCTTGGAGATCAACTACATCACCTGGCTCTCTGACCAGAAAGGTGTATTTGTATGTTCTGCTTCTGTGTAACAGCAGAAAATGCAAATCTGGAAATTTTCTCATGCTCTTTCATTATTTTCAGTTGAATACCTCACGTATTTTATCTTTTAGATTGAAATTGTTATCATTTGAGTGCAGCTGTACTTAAATTTGCTGTAATTTTAGAGGAACCTAATGTGGATTTCAGTCTATGAGAATTGCATTGCCAGGCCAAGTTTATAAAAATAGCTCAGTTTTAAATTTTGATTGTATCTTTTTTTAATGCATAAGGTTCCTTCATCTTGAGGAAACAACTTCATTGGATTGTTTTTTTTAATTATCTCTTAGTTCCTCATCGACTTAAAAGAGGAAAGGGTGGCTTGCAAAAAGATATTGAGGACCTATATTCTGCAGTAAAATTAAACCACCTTGATAAAACAAAGGTAAAAGTTGAAGAAACAGTATTCCACGAAAGTCTTCTTCCTGTTTTAAGACCTTACCAAACTGCTGCTGTAAATTGGATGCTTGAGAGAGAGCTGTGTAAACATGATCCAAAGTGCAGTGAAAAAGGTAATTTATTTGTTGTCGCTGATTAGAATAATATGAAAATTAACTTCCCTGGTGTGTGCATTTTTTGTCCCTAAAATTGGTAACTTATAGTTAGCTAAAGCACAATTCTGTGGATATTTTTTCTTACTGGTTATTTGATTTCCAATTTTCAATAAATTCATAATATGGTTAATGAGGTAATGAAAATACAAGAAAAGGTCTGACATACTTGGGACCTGAAATAAGTTGGTTAATAGGGGAGCCACCTCAAAAAAACCAACATTAAAAAAAGTACTTCTTTGTTAAGTAAATGTTGTATTCATGTAATAAAATGCTATAGAATATACATAAATTAGTAAGTGTCTTTTAGATCCACACCAGATGTTGATAGAAGTTTGATTGGCTCAATCAGTACATAGTTTATAAGACTGAAGATAATGGTTGCATGGATGTTGTCATCATTTCTGACTCTTAGCTAACCCAATAGATTATTCGTTTATTAATTGAATTATTATCTGAGTTTTGCATTGGTAGAATGTCATATCTTGCCATTACATCAAAGCAGTTTTACAAAAGTGATTCAGTATGTTTTTTATCTTATATAGCGTAAATTTATAGTTTTTATCGCAAAAAAGTGGTAATTTTTCTTGCTCTAACAATATGCTTCCTAGCAACAGGCTTAATGCTTTCATATGGGTAAGCTTTTAATGGGAATCAGAGGCTTATATTTTAATGCCTTTACTGTTAAACTATGCCTAATGAAGGAAATCCGATATTGTAATAATCCCCATTTTTGGAGCTCTTTTGCCCAGTATTGCTCCATACAAGAACAAAAATGATGAGGCAGCTCCATATGAACTTCAGACTTGAAATATGGCACCATTATAGAAATTTCATTGCAAACGAAGATAAAATAAAAAAATTGCAAAAATTCCAATTTCTAAGGGGCGGTTTTACCCCATTTCCGCCCCATATGAGTGTGAAAATTATACAGCAATTCTTAATGAGATACAAGTATGAAATATGGCAGTATTATGGGTTTTCACTAACAACAGAAAGAAGAAATCCAATACTGTAAAAATTCAAAGTCTAAGCGAATGTTTTGCCACATAATTGTCCTATGCGACGAATAGAATTATAATGCACTTCTAAATGAGCTACAAAGTTGAAATTTGATACGGTTATATGATTTTGTACAATATTGATTGGGAATAATTAGAAATTTTAAAAATGCTAAACTATAAAAATGCTTGCAGAATGCAAGCACACATTAACTAGTGTGTGTATATATATATTCATGGTTTTTCAATCCTAAGATTGGATAAACACATATGATGTGGTGGTTTCCCATTGCCTTACACATCAGACACACACATATGATTGATGAAAATATGAAATTATGAAAACGACGCCAAACATCCATACCCTTGGTGGGATTCGAACCTGCGATTTTAGGGATGGTAGGCCACCGGGGCCGGCATATATATATATATATATATTCTATTATAATCTTTTTAATAACTAACAAGATAAACTGTTTAGTGTTTGTTCTTATAAGGCATGGGCCTAAACATGGGTCTCTGTAAGAGTGATGTACTTGGTACCCTTTTCTTAAATGCTTATAACATCCGCAGATTTGATATTCACAGTGATTTTCAGTAACAAAATATCTACGAATGTTTAAGGCCTACTTTATTTTGTTTATGAAAGTATTGTAGGGAATTGATTCTCTTGTCCAAACAGTAGTCATTTATTTATTTTAGTATTCCACAAAACTAATTCATTTTTTATTTCATCTCGCAGAATTGGATCCTTTATTTGTCAAGGTGAGGACTTTAGATTCCAAACCTCTTTACTACAACAGATATAATGGTAGTTTTCTTGGAGATTGGGAGTATCCTGAGAAGAAGCCACTGCCTACTGGGGGAATTTTAGCTGATGAAATGGGTTTAGGAAAAACTGTTGAAGTACTTGCATGTATTTTGAGTAATCAAAGGATGGACCTGCCTCCTGTGGAGAGACTTGAACCTTGCCAGATAAAATCAGAGGTAAGTAAATGGCAATGAAAGAAAAATTGTTTTTACTGTTCTACAGGAATTATTTTTACTGTAATATTGAATCACAGAATGAAAAGTAAAGTACCGTATATACTCGTGTATAGTACGAGTTTTTACGACCAAATTTTTATTGCAGAAATTGGGGATCGTACTATACAAGAGTAATGCATTTGAGGATTTAAAATTCATGTATCTTCACGGGCATTTTCGGTGAAGTTATGCCACCCGCACACATTCTAATGGTAGGCTAACCTTAGCAGTGAGGTCCTTTATCGTTGTTATGTTGCTTCGTGAAAAGTAGAATCTTTTTCATATATACAGCTTCAAATTCACAAATACTTGATATAAGTGACGATTTACGGGCACTTCCTTTCTTGAATTTTATGTATGTACATCTTTGTTTGCGTCTTTTTACAAGGGATGGATTGGAACGAGTTGGACTAAAAGTATCGTAGACGGCGTAACTTTATGGAATTTCGACATCTTTGAAAAAATAAATTACTTTGTGATATTCAACAGTCTTTATTGTTTCTTCAATCACACACCGATCGGTTTCCACTACAAAGTCATTCTAAAAGTGTTACGTCAGTTAGTAACACCATTAGAATGATTTTGTAGTGGAAACCGGTCGGTGTGTGATTGAAGAAACCATAAAGACTGTGGAATATTACAAAGTAATTTCTTTTTGTCGGTTATCCCTACCTATTAAATAGATGAGCAAGTGGAACCATTACGTACGCGGAACGTAATCCAGACGTACTAGAATTGAAACGATTTTATTTCATCTTGTGCAATCATGATTCATATCACTTTTATTAAATGTTTTAGGAGTAAGATACTTAACTTATCCGAATTTTAGTGTACTCGCAAGAAATACTATTTACGACATTTACGGTCTATTCTATGGTGGTGTGGAAAATCAAGGTTGTTCGGTATATCTCGCTCGTAACCATCGAGCTATCGAAACGAAATATATCGACCATGGTGGAAAGCTGGGGTCGTACTATAAACGAGATATATGAAAAAATCAGGTTTGTTCACCAAAAAATCAGGAGTCGTACTATACATGGAGTCGGATTATACACGAGTATATACGGTATTTAAAGTTTACATTTATCATTTTAAATGTTTATGCAATAATTATAGTTTTATTTTGACAATATTACTATAATAATATTAAAGAACATTTCAACAAAGCATCATAATTTGTAATGTGAAAACAGGATGAAGATGATGATCTTGGAAATTGTTCTGGGATTGCATTGGTAGGAGATAAAATGGACTGTGCAACAGACAGATCAGTTACAGAATTGGTAAGATTGGAAATAAAATGAAACATTGCAGTTAATCATACCCAAAGAAGTGATGTTTTTTTTCCATTGTATCATTGATCAAGTTTTGTAAATTTCCACAGAATGAAGAGGAAAATCAAAATGGAAATTTTGTGAAAGAAGAAAATGACATTGATACATCAAACAAGATTTCTAATGAATTGGTAAATATTTGAAAGAATATTGAACTGTCTCTCTCTTCTAACGAGATTTTTATTAATTACTTTTGGTCTTAAAGTTAAGTTTATTAACCATCTTTTTAAATCATTTCATAGGATAAAACTGTAAAGGAATGTGATAGTATAAATATGAAAGAAAATGAAAAAAAAATGCTGGATAAATTGTCTGTTAGTGGGGTAAGCATTAAAAGAAAAATATAAATGTCTCATGTATGAAGTTTTATTATGTATTTAATTTTTAAACACTAATAGATCTTAAGTGTTAATATCATGCTATAAATTATAATAGGATGAAAATGAAGTCATTGAAGAAAAATGTGAGACTCAGAGGATTATTTGGAAAACTAAGAAACACAAAGGCCGCCATCATAAAGCAAATAGGTCATTACATTTTATCTTCATGCATTAAATGTAATCAGTTTTAAAAATAAACAACAACAAATAGAATTGTTCTATCGTTAAAAAATTAGTTAATCAAAATTTATATCATTTTTGTGTAAATTTTTAAATGTGTTGGACCATGTTCATTATTTGGTTGGTACAGGGAAAGAATAACTGGAGAGTCTGTGGATCCTATTATGGAAACCATTGAAGAGGTGATAAATAAATATTCTGGGAAAAATCATAGAAAGGGAGTTAAAGAAACCAAAGCATCAATCAAAAAATCTCCTAAGAGAAAGTCGTCATCAGCTAAAGAAGCATGTCGAAATCTTTATGAGAGCGTGATGGCAGAATATACTTTAAAAAAGGCTAGTAGTACATGAAATTAATCTATTCTTTCATTATGAAATTATATTAATAGCACTTTTTTGTACAGGTGCTGTCTGACACATCAAGAGCCCATCGGAATAGAGAATTCTTCTCAACGAGAGTTTCAAGAAAAAGTCTGTTTGAATGTGTTTGTGGAATGCTTGAGGTCGAAGCAGGTGGCATTGGCAACAATGCATATCTGTCAGTTGAGCTACAACAAGTTCAGTGCAATGCCTGTGGGATGTGGCAGCATGCTCATTGCGTAGGTTATGATCTTACTGACCCCTTCAGAGGAGAGTACTTTTGTCCGCATTGCTGGCAAGAAAGGGTAAGAGATTTTTGTTTGACTGAAGAATTTTCATAGAACATCACAGTTATTGAGTCATAGATTATTTTTTATCCTGAAAAATGTTTATTCAATCTTGGCCTTTGTTATTTTTCAGTATTTAATATTGATAAAGAAAATATGCTTAAATGATTGAGTTTCATTTATTTAATATTTATGTATAGAAAATTGGATAAATTTGTTCTGAAAGAAAATAAAATGAAGTCAATTATCATGAGAATTACTGTTCTTGTGGAACTTATAACTAATAATTAGATGTCAGGAATGAGTAATACTTAATCATGTAGGTTTTAAATAAAAATCTTAAAGAAGGATATACTAAGAAATTTGACCCACTTATTTCAGTTGTCTTTCCCCTATTACCCCTATTCCTTTGTATTTAAAGCTTTTTCATTCATTTTTCTCTAAATCTAATTAATTTTCCCTACTTACCATCATATGCCTTAAAAGCTTGAAATATATCATAAGGGAATTAAACTTATGTATATTAAGAGTAACTTTTCATCTTTACTGAATTGCAGGAAGTGATTCCATCTGGTGCCACTCTGATTGTTTCTCCTCGTTCAATAGCGTTTCAATGGATGGATGAGATTCGTAGACATATTCGACAGAAAGATCTCAAAGTTCTTTATTATGAGTAAGAAAAACAGAAATTCTGATTTCTCCTTTACATATTTTATCAAATAAATGCATGTTTATCAAAGCTGGGAAATTTCTGGTTCCGGAATGGGGAATGGTTACAAAATGGTTCTGGTTCCTGGATTCGGAACAGGAGCAGAAAAATTGTATTGGAACTAGAACCTGAACCAGAACAATGCTGTCAAAATTTTGGTTCCAAAATGGTTCCCTTAAGAAGGTTTAAATTATTATTAATATCTTTACATTTTTTTAAATATAAAACATAGACTATTTGGTTTCTACGATTATATTTTATGTACAAAATTGAAAATATTTACTTTCTCTGATTATTCTTCTTCCTTCTTAAGATGGATCTAGTGTGTTCACTTTGGTATCCAATTCATCTACATTTGATTTCCATATTTTGCATAATAGGTTTTGCTAAAAAGGTGTTCAAAGCAAGCAAGAACTACCAAGTAACATTCAATTATTGACTGGAATACATTGTAAGAGCTAACTTTCCAATAAATTTGATCATCTTTTTTTGTATAGTCATAAAAAATATTTTCTGCAATGGCAGGATACAGTGAAATTATGGGGTTGGAAGATAAGTCAATTCTTGATATTTTAATATCATCCTTAACACTTTCGATGTGGCAGGACTGGAATTCCAGTCGGGTTAGCACCCACCATGACTGGAATACCAGTCATGCTGCATTGAAAGTGTTAATCAAAAGAAAGAAACCCAGTTGAAGAATATTATTCAGAGGTTGATTTTGTTGTGTAATTGATCAAAGATGTTTTTTAAGACAATGACTCAAGAAAAGCTTTATGAATTTGAAGACGAAAATATAAATCCATTGTCTTGATTCTTAGACAAGATAAAACTATATCTTGTGTGATTCGTGGTGTAAGGTTTATTTCCCATCCCCTTGAAGAGCTTACAATATAAATATTAGTTATAAAAATTTATTTTTAACCATTAGTTGTTTTATAAATATGATCACTCAACTTACTTTAATTTTATTTCAACAAAATTTGTGGAGGTTCCCCTGGAAATGCCTAATATTAATTTATCCAACTGTTTGGAATATCACTAAACCTACCCAAATAAACTGAATTATATTACAATCTTTGGATGCATAAAGAAATTGAAAGTGTAAAAATGCAATTTCATTAAGTTGAACCTAAAGTAGAGAAAAAGAAGAAAAACTTGAACTAAGTTTTGAATTAAAATAAGGAAATTTTCTTTAAAAAGATTACCTTTGGTCCCACTACTTTTAAAGGACTTTCATCATTTTTTTGGCATAATTGAAAAAAGCTGTAATTCATGTAAAATTTTATTAATAAAGAGCACATTTTTTAAAACTAGGAACGGTTCTGGAATGGAACTGTTCCTTCTTTTGATCACTTGTAACCAAACCCAAAATGGAACGAGTTAGAAAATTTAAGGTAGGATCGGACCGGTCGGAACCAAGCCAGAACTTCCCAGCTCTGATGTTTGTTATTACTTCAATATTTATTGTTAACTGCAATCTTCCTGCTATAATAAATTTTCCTTTCTTTGAAATGTTAATACAGGCGACTCCCAAGATTGGACCGTTCGAGATTCGACCAATTCGAGAATTCGACCGGTTGAATCGACCCAGCCGATCGATCGGTTGAATTAGAAACTAGTTTACGCGAAGTAATTTTTGGCCCGCCTGACCACATGAGGTTTAGTTTCAGTCTAGACATTGTTATTTCTGCTGTAATTGTTTGAATTTGTGCTGATTCGACATTCGATGGTTCGAGATTTGATCACATTTATGGATCGCATCCCTGTCGAATCTTGGGAGTCGCCTGTACTGTGTAATCCTTACTCTGTGTGCCTCTAAAATTGAGAGTATCATTTTAAGTATCATGTATTATAAGAATTAAGTAAAATAATATAGCAAGGTGAAAGTTAATGAGCAAAACTTGCCTGTGGCTTCAAGTAATTTTTTTATGTAGGGAGATTTTTAGCCATTAAATTTCTTGTCATAATGATCATTATTTGTGATATAATTTCTAAACACTTTTTCAATTAAAATTTAATTGATTTGTGTTGTTTTCAGTTCATAGAATTTAAATTAAATATATATCATTTTAATATAGCCCACTAAATAAGTCTGTTTTGGGAATAATTTTATTAATTTGTTTTAAACCCATTTTGTATTTATTCAATCATTAGAATAAATATTAAGAAACTAGTTGAAATATATTTTCAGGGCATTTTTTCTTTACAACAATGACTTCTTTATGGTCATGCAAGTTCATTATTCTCTTTTTCCTATTTTGTTTCATTAGAAGTGCCTGCCACAAGGGTTTCACCCAACCAAGAGTGTTAGCTAGTCATGACATAGTTATTGTTTCTTATGAAACCCTAACTAAGGAGCTGGATTATGTTGACCTTCCTCATTGCAACAGTGAAGAAGGACGCAGGTAATATTTAAATGCATTAAATATACAGTAAGTTAATTAAAAACTAAACGGATTTGAGATTATTCAAGAAGTTACAACAATATGTTGTAATTAAATCTATTGGTTAAGAAAATTTAAAGTACGGTCTGAGTATGTTTTCATCGCCATTTAATATGTTTGACAATATAAAAGGCCACTTGCTATTTCACCTTAAAGATGAAATTTTTATGATAAAGAATTGAATTGTTTGCCATATTCAATTTCTTATGAAGGAATTCTCTTCTATTGTATTTCTCCACATTTTTCTAAGCAAAAAACATTATTTGGCAACATTTTATATAAAAATTATACTAGAAAACATTTTGGAGCATCATCTCTACATCTTTAAAGTCTAACTTTCAATCAAATCAGCATACTAATATTAAAAGATGGTGTAAATAATCTTAAACTCTGATATACTTCCTGAATAATTTTCTCATGGGTCAATTTCCTATGCTCTAATGGCATTAGGACTAGTTTCAATCAATACTTTCATTTAGGTATGAAATCTTTACATGAGTAGTTATTGTTGCAGTATTACATATTCTCAAATAATTAGTGACAATTTTTTGTAATGGAATTTTTAGGTTGCGGCATGCCAAGCGTTTTATGGCACTTCCTTCACCACTACCATGTGTTCAGTGGTGGAGAATATGCCTAGATGAAGCTCAGATGGTTGAAGTGACATCAGCTAAGACAGCAGAAATGGCTCTTAGACTTTCTGCAGTTCACCGGTGGTGCATCACTGGAACACCCGTCCAAAGATCTATAAATGGTACAGTTGGTATTTCTCTTTAGATCAGTGAATTTATTATTTATTTTATTAAAATGATGATCAGTGTCAGAAATACATTCCTATTAGTGAGGCCATGATTAGAGCAAAGGCTGCAGACGGCCCGGTCCGGCCCATGCGAGCCGTTTGTAACAAACGACTTGCATGAGCCGGACCGGGCTGTCTGCAGCACAACCCTGCATACATCTATCTATATATACAGCTATATATCACAGCAAAATTAATATAAAAGTTATTGAAAGGCACAAAATATCTTGCAGCCTCACCAATTAATTTAAGGTTATGCAAACCTGCCCTTCTCTTAAATCTGTCAAACCAGCCATGACTTGCACTAAATGGAGGCTCATGAACAGAAATTTCATCCGTCCTTTCCTTCAAATCATCATAGAGATCCTTAGCCTTTGCTCTAATCATGGTCTCACTAATAGGAATATGTTTCTGACACTGATCATCTACCCAAAGTTTTAAAAGTTTTTCCATTTTAAGAATCACAACACCGCACCTAGGACTGTTGAACAACACATTCCCAACGATCGTGTGATTTGAGTATGGCTTTCACCTTTCTCAACATGCTTTAAAATTTCTAATACTACTCATTCCTCCATTTAAATAAATGGGAATGGATGAGGTGGATTTGATTTAATTTAGATTTTTAAATTACGTAAAATAATCATACAAACAAAAATTTATTTTTTCCTTTTTAGTGCAAAAAATAAGTTATACATTTAAAATATTTATTATTTAATTTATTCATAATTTAATATTGTTTTAACATATTAGTAATGTTATTTTATCTTTATATAACGTGAGGGGGACAATAATTTTTTCCCGAGATGCTGGAACGTATCCCCTGATTATAACATGCAAGTCTATGAAAAGCTGCATTTGACATTCGAGATTCGACCACGTTTTCAGGAATGCATCCCTGTCGAATCTCAGAAGTCACCTGTACAATAAATTAGAAATATGTCAAATAAAAAATATTCTTCTGAAAGAGTTTAATACAAATGCCCAGGGCCGTAGTGACCACTTTTGGCACTCTGGGCAGAGGATTTTTTGGTGCCCCAAAATGATCTCATAAAATAAGTGTATATTTTTAAAGAGGTATTTAACTGAAATAAACAATCATTTCTTTTAAGAGTTTTTTTTTGGGCTTTACTTGTGGCAAACATTGCTTATGTCATTGAAATCAATATTTTTAACAGTTTATTCAATAGAAAAGATGGCTAGACCAAAAAGTCTTTCTTAGTTCATTGATGAGCGTATGTAATTTTTGATCAGTTTCAATTTACTAAAAGAATGCTTTCCAGCTGAAATTGATCTGGTGAATGTCAAGAAAATTTTCCACATTAGGCATAAATTCCAATATTTCTTTCTGCGTAATTTTTACACTTTTTTCGAAGGCTGGTGGTTTCAAACTGCAAACTTCGTTAATTAACTCGCGTTCATCCACATTGTTTTTATTACTTACTAGGAATTTATCATTTTATCTTTGGTCATATTATATAAAGCGCAACTTAAAATTTTCTGTTGTTTCAGGTATTGAGAGTGCTTCAGTTTCCATAGTGTCATGAAATTTCCTTTTTCTTTTTCATTGCAAAATTTTGTTGCCTCTTCTATATACTCTTCCAGTCTTGATGTTGAACTTTTTATGTCGAGTACAAAATCGCAGATCATATCAGCACCTCTGTGCACAGTTACATCGGAACCCTGAAAAGATTTAGTGAGGTGGTTGATCTTCTGGAGACAATCATCTCAAAATAACAAGAAAAATATAAATATCTGTTTTAGCAAACTTTCAGTATTTCTGCATTTATGTTCATTCTTTAATTTTATTACCACCATATAAACTTCCTTCAATTGTAATCCCATTGAATTCACAGAATTTTCTCTTGATGACCATCGTGTTGTGCCATGGTTTTCCAACGTCACCTTTAGGACCTCTATTAGTATAACCCATCTCGATGTGGAGCCAAGGAAATAAAGGAACAGTTTCTATACCTTTGCAAAAAATTTCCTAATTTGACGCTTAGTTTTTTCAGTGGAATGATGATAAGCTAAATTAAGTGGATATTCTGTACGTGGTATGAAACGTGCAAGAGGGTTATGTTTGCAACCGTTTAATTTACCGGTCATATTAGGAGCATTTTTATACGATTGAGCTCTTATGTTTTGTAAATCTAGTCCATCCTGTTCTAACTTTTGGATTATTTTTGACGTGATTTTGTCTCTCTTTTTCGATTTGACAGCAATAAAATCAATAAAGGCCTCCTCAATAACTACTTTTTTATCGACAACTTGGGTGAAAATTCTGCTCGGTTAATGCAATGCTATAGGGCGCACACATTTTTGGGGACGAGGGAGTAAATAAAAGAAATTACATCCAGAGCGTAAAGAGTAGAGGCAGCCTAAATGCAGCCAATTAAGTTTGCACACGTTCACCTATGACTTGGTACAGTCATGGCCTTTCGGCTGAACCTCAGGTTGGCCATTATAAGTTTCGAAGAGATCGAAAAAACAAAACTGTAACCACATTTTATCAAGTGTATAATAAGACTTTTATTTGGTGCCTCCTTACGAAGCTGTGCCCTGGGCACATGCCCCGGTTGCCCCACCCTCACTTCGGCTCTGCAAATGCCAAACATGATTATCCCCTCAGCATCTGCCTCTAAGCAGCTCACCAGTGTGCACAAGATATGGTCTTTAAAATATATTTTCATTATCTTATGTTAGTATATATATGACTAAAATTTATGAGGAAGATATTGATAATAGTTTAAAGTATATTTATAAAATATATAGTTCTAACTTCATAGTGCTGAGTGATTCAGCTTTTTATAATGTGCAGTTATCCTAATTTTTTATTATTTGAACCACCCTTGGTCCTAATTGGTTTAGATATTTAGAGTTTTAATGTATTTGGTATCTCTTATTTATTTAACTTGGAAGCACCTAAGTTTCCTTACCCTTTGCCCTTGCAAGCTCTCCTGCTTCAAAAGTCTCTGGGAAGATCTGAAGCTATTAATGTTTCAAATGCATGAATTTTAAGTTTAAAAATTAATTATTTTCTAGGCCAATAACATTGCTTATTATTTTTTTTGCCAGACTTACATGGATTGGTGCTCTTTCTGGGATATCTTCCTTATTGTGTGCAGAAATGGTGGGAGTACCTTCTTCTACATCCTTACCTTTCTGGCCATTGTAAACCATTGCATGATGCACTATGTAACATAATGTGGAGGTCATGCAAGAAGGATGTCCTTGATCAGGTATGATGGCAAAATGAAATAATGTTTTTTGCTGTTCAAGTTATATAATCTGTGGAAATTTATTTCAATAGTGCATTAAAATACATTTTTTCCATTTAAAACAAAATCAGATTCGCATTCCTCCACAACGTGAGAAAGTTTATTGGCTTAGATTCTGTCCGACAGAAGAGCACTTCTATCGAAGGCAGCACGTATACTGTTTGAGAAGAGCCCTGGCTGCTCTTGCACCATTTCCTGATAACAACCTCAAGCTCGAGTCCCTTGACCGAATAACTGTTTCTAAGGTAGGTTCACCAGGTTTTTCACTTGTCTGCTGCTATAGATGAAAGATTTATTTCCATTTTTATCATTAGCCTGACAGTGATTGTGTTATTTTACATAAGAATTAAATTTGCATTTATAGAAAAATTACTAGGGTTTTTTGGCAAAATTTATGATTACCTTATCTGTTAACTTTATTTAAAACTTTATATCATACTTGTTTACTCTTTGAGAGTATATTCATTGCCATTAAAAGTTGTTCACTTTGATACAATTATCAAGCTATAACATTTTTAGGATTTGTTTTACGAGGTGCTACCCAAAAGTTCCAGGACTGTAGCCATAAACTATTGTAGGCTTACCTGAGGTTCTAATCGCCACCATCACCCTCGAAGTAGTCCCCTTGGGAGTTGATACAATGATCCCAGCATCTCTGCCAGTCAGGGAAGCACCTGTGGAACTGTGATTTTGAAATGTTGTTCAGCACTTCCTGCGATATCGCCTGGATGTCCTCAACAGTGTCAAATCTCCGTCCCTTCATACGAATTTTCATCTTAGGGAACAGGAAGAAGTCGCAGGGGGCTAAGTTGGGGGAGTAGGGGGGATGGGGGACCACTGCCATGTTGTTCTTGGCCAAGAACTGCTGCCAGACAGAGCGGTTTGTACGGGTGCATTGTCGTGATCCAGGAGCCAGTCTTGTGTGCGCCACTTCTCCGGCCGTTTCCGTCTTACGTCCTCTCTCAAACGCCTCAGGACTTCGGTGTAGAACTGATGATTCACCGTCTGATCTTGGGGAAGAAATTCCTTATGGACAATTCCCTCCATGTCGGAGAAGACGATCAACATGATCTTGACATTGCTCTTGACCTGCCTTGCTTTTTTCAGTTGTGGAGAAGATGGAGTCTTCTACTGGGAAGACTGCTGCTTGGTTTTGGGGTCATAGCCATAAAACCAGCTTTCATCACTTTGAAAGAAAGTTTGGGTCATTTCTAACATGCTCCTTGAGTTCCCTGCACACACTCAGTCGATGTTGGTTCTGGTCCTGGGTCAACACTTGGGGCACGAATTTGGCCTCATGTTTAGTTCATCAGACAGAATTCGTTGACATGTCCCATAGGACAAGCCAACAATGCTGCTGACATCTTGGATGGTACGCCGACAATCCTCGCTAATGACCTGTCCCACTTTTTCCATGTTTTCGTCCGTTGAGCTGGTTGAAGGCCGACCAGAACGTTCGGAATCTTCAACAGACATTTGTCCACGTTTGAAACGCGAGAACCACTCGAAAGTCCGGGTTCTACTCATAGCCTTGTCACCGAATGCTTGCTTAAGCATTTCATGTGTCTTGGACGCTGTTTTATCAAGCTTGAAGCAAAACTTGATGCATATGCGGTGCTCCTTCAAGTCTGCCATTTCACTACACAAGAAAATCGCAGAACGCTGGTAACAATGGGTTGAAAAAACTCGCGTGAAAAGAAAACACGTGCACACACACACCTGAAACTTTACACACTGCTTCATAAAGGATGTCTTCAGCACATCCTAGCGGTTAGCGCTCCACGCAGCCAGTCCCGAACTTTTGGGTAGCACTTTGTATATTCATTTCCATTATAGGGACTAGTGTTTCATTGAGTACATTGCTTGACTTATTTTGTTACTTGTTTGTTTAAAATGAGAAATTTTTACAATTCTTTTTTTTTTTGGAATGTCAAAAATTCTTTATTTGTTACAATAGATTCTGGATCCGCTATTAAGCTTGCGCCAAGCATGTTGCCATCCTCGAGCTGTGAAAGGCAAAAATAAGCAGTTTGCACAGGCAGCTCTGCCTAAAATCAGCGAGTGGAGCATGGAGAATCTTTTAGACTCTCTTGTCAAAAAAGCTAAGGTAGAAGCTGAGGAAGCCCTTAGACAATGTGTTGCTGCCCTTAATGGTTAGTACTCTTGCTAACTTTCCTATTGCGTCCCAGCTGTACATAATTGCATTGAAAAAACTTTCATTTAGACCAGGGTTTCCCAAAGTGGGGTATGCATACCCTTGGGGTTACTTTTAAAAGTACTAAGGGGTACTTGAGAAAATTTACATAATGCTGATATTATTTCACTGGACACTCTAAATCAGCTTTTTTCTCTTTGATGTTGTTATAGAATATGTTTTACAATAAATTTCTTCACTATGTCTGCACATAATCAATACAGTATATTTTGTCTCTAAAAACATTGAATGCATACATAACAGTAAACTGCAGCCTTATCACTGAGGGCAGCGGCTTAAGTATTTTGCTTGCTTCTGTTGACCAAGGGATAAGACAAATGTTACAGATTAAGTTATAAAACCAGGTAAAACCAAACTGGTGAGATATATATATATATATGTGTGTGCGTGTGTGTGTATTATATGTACATATATGTATATATTCCTCAGTTTGGATGTCAGATATAAAGTAACTCATGGAACAATTACGATAATATTTTCCAGAAATGAACATTTCTAATAATTGGGCATGCAGTTCATTTGATGTGGATTTTTCACTTCCACATCTAACAGGAAAAGAACAAGAAAGCCTCATGGATATTTCTACTGAGGATGACTTGAAAATTAAATCATCTTTGATTGCTATCTGGGCAAAATTATAAAACAAGTATGAGGAAGTGGCTCAAAAAGCAATCAAAACATTCATTCTTTTCCCCACAACGTGCATGTGCGAATTAGATTCTCGTCTTTGTGTTTAATTAAGACAAAATATTGCATGTCGATCCTGACTTACAATTGAGGCTTTCTTCAATCAAGCCAATGATTGATTATTTATGTCTTGGAAAACAGCCACATTCATCTCAGTAAGTGTTATTTAATACATGTGAACTTGTTCATTTTTAAATAAGTCTATTTTGCATAATACTTGTATTATTTTATAAGGGGTACTTCAGTCGATTGATTGAGTTCTAAAGGGTATGCAACCAAAAAAGTTTGAGAAACCAAGATTTAGACTGACGATATTCTATTGATTTCCAAAAACTTAAAGATATTTCTGTATAATACTGATATGATCAATATGAAACCTCAAAGCTCTTGATAACTTGAATAATTTATTATTTTTCTTATGGTTCAAGTTATCAATATTTGACTTCTTCACTATTTGCCACTACATTAGTGTAAAATTGCTGCCTTTTCATGTACTGTATTTAATCAATTGTAAACCGACCCTCACTTTTCACAAAGACGCGAGGAAAATTCCATGGGATTTTTCCCAAAAAAATACCGAAAAGTTTGAATGCCCCAACTTTTTCGATTCGTAATTTAAAAAAAAGGTATCAACTAAAATTACGACAACACAAACTACGTTATCTTCAAGCATTCAATACAATTTTTACTAAAATGTAATTTGTCCCAGTTATGTTCCAGATTTTTAATCTTGCAACAAAAATATCCCGGTTTCTCACTTTGTCTTCTCCTTGTCTCACATTTGACTCATCAATCCCGTAGCGCCATTGTGCAGCAAGATTTGATGTTTCTTCTGCATATGCTATCACTTTTCTCTTAAAGTCCACAGAATAATGCATTCATCCCATTATGGGATTATTAAAAAAAACTAAAAAACTCGCTAAAGTAAATGACAACAATTTATGCCTAAAAAAGCATGAGGAAATGACAGTTTGCTCAGGGAATCCTAGTATTACGTGCATGCATACTAGAGATGACTGGGGAGCATATTTATTGAAACATTTCAATTTTTAAGACTCAGTTCTAAGCCGAATGGAAATTTTTAAGGCTGTAAAAAAGTAAAAAAAGGTCAACTTACAATCAGTTAAATACGGTGTATTTAATATTTGACTGTCCCAGCTACCTAGTACTAAAATCATAAGTCCTATGCTTACTGTTCATTTTTTATTGTTTTTTAATGTCTATTTTTATGCATTGGCAAATCATCTAATCATTATTCCATAAAATGCTGGTTATAAACTATTTTATGAATAATATACTCTTTTGTAATTCTGTAGGCCGTTCTCCACCATCTAAACTAGATTCTAAACATTTTTGCCATGATGTAGGTCTTGTTTCACGTGTTTCTTGACGTCGAGCAGAGTGGAAAGAGGTAAAAGGCGGGGCTTCATTTCCGACGGTACCCAATGTAATACGGGAGAATCACTTCCCCTTCATCGCCACAAGAAGGCCATGGAGTGGAACGCCGATTGTGTGGTATCCATAAGATCACGATCCACACAGTAGCACTGTCAAAAGATGAGTGGTTACTGAGAGGAGTGGGAGAATGTAGGGGAAGAGGAGACATGCACAGAAAACCATCGCGCAGAGAGAGAAAGTATGATCACATGTACAGATAGCCCGAGACATGTGAGCATATGGTTAGAAACACGTGAATGGGATCCGCATACGTCATGGCAAAAACGTTTGGAATAGAGTGTAGTGAATGACTCATAATTTTCCTTTTGTTGTTGCAGAATCCTTTCCTTTTTACCTATCACTTAACACTAGTAAGAAACAGAACAAAGACCATCACATATCATGGAGTAACAGTGATACAAGGTATCAGGTCACTGAATGAGCCTCAGTTGACACTATTAGCATATTTGAATCTCATTGCATCACTAAACTTACACCAAACAACTGGAAAGATATGATTAATAAAATCCTACTATGTAAACCACTGAATACTCATCTACAATGGCTTGATGATTCAGTGTGCAGTATGACGTATGAAAACATTACATAACTATCATAACAAACAAATAAGTTAGGAAGGTGTACAGCATATCACAAATGGGCACGTTTCATGCAATAGAGTATTTTAAAGAAATGATATATATGTAAGGGAAATAGCATTTTAAAGTTCTTTTCTTCATCATAAATAATCCATTTCCTTCCTATTTAAAAATATTGCATGCACATTAAGGGAATTAAATGTATTTTTGAGATTGTTTATATTAGCAACAATGAAGAAGTAACCTTGCAAGAAATTTTTAACTCGATTTAAGACATTCTTACTTGATTTTCTTGATAACGGCTACTCCTATGATAAAAAGAAATGTTCTACCTTACTAGTTCTACAAGTTTTATTTGAAAAATATTTTGATATGAGCAATACTTTACAATATATGACAGAAAGTTCATTTTTTGTCTTCAGTAAAATGGTACCCCTGATTGTCTTATGTGATTCATTTTTACAATTTTCTTATTATCTTTGATAGTAAGTCCTTAATATAAAATTTATGAAAATCTGTTGATTAGAAGCCAAGAACGAACATGTGGATGGATGGATGGACGGACGAAGGCACTCACGCTGAAAGCAAAATGTGCCTAAAAATGGAAAGAAGCATTATTATTATTAATGACAGAGTTATAAACATTACAGTTTTTGCAGGTGATCATGGCAGTAAATCATCACACAAACATACACATGCTCCAGGCTTAAATGATTATAAAAATAATAATTTTGAGGGCTTACCCAATGAGAAAAATACCTACTACTTGTATTATCATCTATAGAAAAATTATAAGTTATCAATAATATTTTTCAAACTATTTATGATAAAACAGACATCTGCTTAGGCACCCTCAGTGGTCTCCTTATTTATCCTTCCTTTTTTATCCTGAGTGTACTTATCTCACTAAAACACAATGTATTCTCTACTGGTGTGTAAAAATGCAAAACATGGAGATTAAGAAAATACATTTTACCTTCTTTTTTCACAGGTTTAGCTGGCGTGCACATTCTATTGGGTGAATGGTCACTTGCTGAAGAAAAGTATAGAAGTATTTTGAGATTATCTGATGAGTATAAACAAAATCTGAAAGTTGATACACTCCAGGTAAATCTTTTAAAGCAATTAATTTTATTATGTCACCAATACATTCACTGTATTTATAATTATTGATTTTTTCTTTAGAAAATCCACACACTGCACAATTTAGCTGAAATAGTCGACAATGGTGTGTCTGCAGGCTCTCTAGCGTTAAGGGAAGAAGCCAAAGAATTACAAGCAAAGTATTTGAATAAGTGTTCGGGAAAGGTATGCATATTAACTTTAATTGAATATTTTAAATACAGGTAGTCCCTGCTTAGCATGAGTTCACTTAACATGAAATTCACTTTAGCACGATTTACTAATTGAGGAACTTGTTCACCTTATACAAAGAAGCTCCCGTTTTAACACGAGTTGCAACACGATCCATTATGTAAACAAATTTAAAAAATATTGCCATTAACCCTTGAGAGATTGCGCACGGTCTAAAAGACCGGGTGGTTTACATTATTTTAAATTAAAACCCTCTCAGTAACATTTCATCTCTGGCCTTCTCAGTACCTTATCTCGAATTCATTGTGTATCATATAATGGGTTTTTAGGGCTCTCAGAATTAGCGTTATTTGTTTACATTGTGTTTTTCTTTACTACGCAGCTGTTTTTGCTAGTCGGTCATTGAAGAGGGCGTGCACAGTCTAAAAGACTAGGATCTCTTTCAGTAATATCTAATGCTTGGCCTCCTTATCTTACCTCAAGTTCACTAGCTGTATTTTTATCGCAATCTTCTTTATTTCTGTGCAGTAATAATAAAAATGTCATATTCTTTGAAGAAATCATCGACTCTTCTGCCTGTGAAAAAGTGCCCTGCGTGCCAGGTGTTGAGTGTTTGAGATTGATAATTATAGTATTTGTCCATATAAATTATATGCGCTAATAATTATTTTCAAGCCTTTTTTTACAAATTATTGTAGTAATGAGGTCATTAGATGCAAGGGAACTAGAAACAATCAGGCATGTAAGCATAATTTATGTATGTGGTTTTTGTGAGCATTGATTTCTGCAAGCATGCGGCGACAGCGAGGATAGACGCTATCTTCCAATAACATATACACAACGTGTATCACCTTACAATGGGACAGTTGATTGTGCTTGCCTAGGAGTCAGTTGACCTTTACGTCTGGTTGAATTGGCGACTACACAGTTTTTTCAAGTGAATGTGATTGATTTTTTTATCACAATCTTCAATATTTCTCAGCGGTAATAATACAATGTAATATTTTTCGAATAGGTCATCGGCACTTGATTGTTTGAGACCGCTAATTATCGTATCTATACTATTTATTTGCACTAATAGTTATTTGAAAGGCGTTTTTTTACAAATTTATATTAGCAATCATTGATCCCTTACTGTATTTTTACTTTCTCCATACATAGTAGTAATGGGAAAGTATTGTGATCACAAAAAAAATTGACTTTGGTATTTCAATGGAAATACACGTTTTGAGGTCCCTAGAACACGTTTAGACTTTTCGGAATGTCTGTGTATGTGCGTGTGTATGTATGCGATTGTGGAAGCTCTTAACTCAAAAAGTACTTGCCATATCGTTACCAAACTTCATATATAACACTTTAGCATGAGCAAAAAGAACTGATTAGTTTTTGGACAATAACGGTTAACCGGAAGTCGAGGTTTATTCAAAACCCGATTCGGTTTTTGTGATATTTCTCCGATAATACGTCATTATTGTATACATTGACCATTACAAAAAATGTAGAAAATATAATTTCCTACATCTTTTGCTTCAAACAATTTTCCATAGCAGTTATTGTTGAGGAATTATTTATAACCTAGCATAAGTGCCCGTTGAATTTCAACGGGTTTAATGAATCTAAATTTTCGTCAATGCAACATGTAAAAATAGCAAGAATAAAATTGTGCACTGTTTTAACCATCGAATATTTCTATATTATGTCTGTTTTAATTAATTAATTAAAATCTCACAGAAATTCCTTGTGAATAAAATAGTACCTTTCTTTCTACTAAAATAGCTATTGTTATTAGTTTTAAATTGATTATAGCATTAGGATTTCAATTTCATTAAATAAGCAGAATTCCGGTTCCAAAAAATTGGTCCAATCGCCTCTGATAATACTTTAAATAGATTTTGGAATATAATGTACCTCAATATCGTTTATCGTCTGCTCAGCACTCTTGCTTTCTCATTTTCCGAAACAACCACTTTCACCAGTTTTAAATGGATTTCAAACTTAATGTTAACCTAGAAATAATTCATTCTGAAAAGTGAATGGAAGTGCCATGTAGGTACATATATTTCTTTCAACTGAAATAGCCACTCTTAAGAGATTTTAATGGATTAATGCATTAGCATTTCAATTTCATGAAATAAGCAGGATTCCGGTAACAAAAAAATTTGTTCAATCTTCATTTGCCTCTGATAATACTTTAAATAGATTTTGGAATGAAATGTACCTTAATATCATTTAGCGTCTGCTCACCACTCTGGACTTCTCAGTTTCCGAAACAACAACTTTCAATAGTTTTAAATTGATTTTTCTTTGAAATATACTTGAGTCAATTCAGTACAACTTTCACTTTACATACTGTATATTCCAAAGTAACTCCTTTTATAATAGGCAATGCTAGCCTAAAATTATTTTATTCTGTAAAGTGAATAAATAAAGTTCTTTCTTTAAACTATAATAGCCGCTGTTATTAGATTTAAATGGATTATAAGTCTTAGAACTTACTCTGTATTAAATAAGCACCAAAATTCCTTTTATAAAAACAAATCAATTCATTAAAAGATCCACTGTTGTTTCTTCGAAAATTGCCTGTTAACAGTTTTAAATGTCCTTTTAATTTTAATTGAATTTTAATTTATATTCGTTTCCAAACTTCAGCCATTGTAACGAAATTAATTCGAGGAATAACAATATAAATTCGTAAGCACATATGGTTGACAAAGAATTTAATTTAAGAATGCTTTTTATTTCCAATTTTTCTAAAATGACACTGTTTATACTTAAAATTTTTGATATTTACGTTAATATACTTATTTTTCACAAAACATGCCAGTCTCTTTTTTTCCTTCCTCTCTCTCTCTCTGTCTCGTGTTGAAGCACTCAAGGCATGCTTATTCCCAGAAAGATGTATACAATAATAGTAATTTGAGGTGTAACAATGATAATGGTTGATATAGCAACATCACGTTAAACTGGCGAGATTTCCACAAAATATGCAAATTAAACATTTAACATGGAATATTTCGAACTGTGGGTGAAAAAAGACGAACGGAATAAGAAACTTTATAACTTTTTCTTCAAAATGGTTCAAATCCAAAGGTCGTCTGTTAATTTCTTCTAATTTTAATTTCCAAATGAATAAAAGCCTGCACGTCAAAACATCGCGTTTTACATGTTAAGTAATGGGAAATGGAAATGCCTCTCTTGGAGACAAACCAAGGAATTTTTTCACGATTTAAATTTGTCATTCTCTGAATAAGTGTTAATCAAGCATCCCTACCAAATTTCGAGTTTCTATCATTATAATTTCTCGAGTTATTAGCGTTTGCTTAGCGTGACCAACCAACCAACAGAAGACGGCTATTATTATATTAAATAATTAATCGGTTTTTTCAGTTTCCGTCAAATATCTCCTTAAAAACGTCGTTATTTTAATCTTCGTGAGGACCAAATTTCGGAGATATTTAACTTTTTCGTAATTTTCAGTATACAGTGCCACCAGCTCGCGGTGAATTCTGTAAACATATTCAATATATAATCTACGGCAATAAGGACGACTGTATTCTTTTACGATATGAAATAATAATTTTGACTTATATTGCTATTCATAATAATTTAAATATCTATACCCCAAATATGGAGAAAGTCATGTGTTGGCTACATCAGATTTTTTGCACTAATGAATATAGCCAGAATCGATGGCTTTATTATACTAGAGAGCAGCACACAAAGTAAAATCCACCGCAGGGAGATTTTGAAAACAGTTTCAAAAGAACTCTGCACAGACTACTTGAAAATTCATGCCCAAAAGCATAAAAGTAAAGATTAGACAATTCGTAGAAATTTCGGAAGAAGAAAGACAAGAACAGAAGAGCAATGGACCAGAAAAACATGCTTTTTGCTCTTGGAAACAATACAGGAAGACCCGACGTACTGTGTAATATGCTCAAGATATGCAGAGAGCATTCTGTTACTACGTGTAGGTTGTTCCAAATTTCAAGATGAGGATTAGGAAGATGATCAAGATTAATGATTGTAAAAGATAACAATAATTTTGAATCACACTTTTTAGAGTCCATGTTTTATTTTTACGTAGAAGTTATTTGCGTTTAAATTAAAATGCTGCACTCTGCCTCGTATAAATTTTTCTGAAAATATTTTTCAGTTTACTAATATAATATTTTGTTATTGATGTAAAATCATTGTATAGCCAAAAATTGATTTTAAAATAAAGAAATGTTGCATAGCAATATTCATTTTAGTGTATTTTAGCCTGTTTATCCAAGACAGTCAAAAAGACTGTGTACGACCTGATACATCACAAACATCCACGCGACCTCTTAAGAGTTAATGGAACATATATATTAATTTATATTTACTCGTAAAATATTAAATAATTTATAGTATAAAATCTCAAAGACCTGCAGAACTAACACACGTCGCCGGGTTTATACTTCATTTACGTCTTATGTGTATTGTTTATGCATTGTATTGTATTTACACTATTGGTTATTACATTTTATTTATAAAAACGTAAGTAAAATGCACATTAACCACTTTAGTGGGTACTTTTTTTTCAAAGAACACACCCCATTTGGATATTTAATTCTGAGAAATAGATTTTTTTTTAATAATTCAATTTCTCCCTCAGATTCACTGTCATCTGTTTATATAAACGTCCTCCAAATCTTCACTGGAATCACTTTCATCCACATTGTCATATATATCCTTCTCAATCTTCTAAGAATATTTTGCACGTTTGCTAGATGATGCCATTACTGGTTCCAATATTTCAAGGGTTGAAAGACAATGAAATTTATACAAATTAAATGCAAATAAAATTTTGTACGCATTATTCATACTACGATATACTCCGAAAAATGCCCAACTTCACAACACACCGTCTACTATGCTGCCCAAAAGCCAACTGTCTGATTTTCTTCATATGTTTTGCATGTGAAACATTTACTGCAATGGAGAGGAAGATTTTATTGCTCCAGTTGTCTAGAAGTATCCTATACAGTTAGAGGGAAGCGGTCCTACTGGTTAAATTTCACAAGGGGATGCGAAAAAGGCATTAGAGATCACACCCTTGCTTTCGGTAGTAGTAGTAATTAGGGTTTTTAGGTGCATCAACAGCTAAGGTCATTTTGCATTGTCAAATTCTGTTAGAGAAAATCAACATACATCGCAACATCCATGCCCAAAGCGGGATTCACCTCTGCTTTCACTACCACAGGGACAGGCATAGGCATCCCCGCATTACAAATGCAGGGTTTTTGTACATAGCGTATTTTTTCTCAACAAAAGGGAAATAAACACCATCTATGGGCTCTAACCTGTACTAGGACACAGCTAGATACCAGAGAAGCTTCATGACGGACCATTTCAGCATACCTATAGTGGATGGCCCATAAAACGGTGTGACCTAATCCTAACCTCTTACGTGGTTTCTTATGGTATTTATGCATTCGCTTAGCACGAATTCGCTTAACACGACACTTTTTAGGAATGTATCTCTTGTGTTAAGCAGGGACTACCTGTACATATTAATCAAATGTGCTTATCACTTTTTTTTATATTATAAGTTCTTTAAAAGTTATACTGCATTCTTTACAAAAAATTCAAATTTTTTGGAGAGAATGTTTAAATTCCACGTTTAGAGTGAAATTTAAACTAAGCATTGTTTTCTATTTTTTGCAAAGAAGATTTGATTCAAATGATGGTTGTGGGCTAACTTTTAAAATTTTATTTGTAATTTTGGCAATAGATAGCCTGTGCAAAGGATGCAGTGATGCCTTTGACCGAAGCAGTTGAGAACATCCTTCAAAGTGAAACCTTCATTTGCAGAAAACCTTGGTGGGATCAAGTTATTGAATGGTCTTGTAAAGCAAATGTTTCAGATGAGTTGCTGAGGAAAGTGAAAAATGATATAAGTGATTATATGTCTGGCACAGGAAAATCACGATCTTCCTCGAGAATCAATGAGTAAGTGGTAAATTGTTACTTTTTGCTCTTGACTATGTAAATCTATCACATGAATCTAAAAAAATGCAGAGACAGGTAAAAATCAAGTACCGTAATTTTCTGAATATAATACACACCCTATATAATACGCACACATGTTTTTACAAGTGAAATGTGAAAATTGTCTTATCACCATGTATAATATGCAACTCCTTTTTTGTAAAAAGATCGCTGTAATTTTTCAGTTGGTTATTAGCAGTATCGAGACAGTTCTCGCCTTGTTGCCAAGTGAGATATGTGCGAGAGTGTTTACAAAAACTTTACGTCTGTATAGTTTTGACTCTCACTCTAAAGACAATATAATGTATAAAAACATGTCTCAATGTCACACTATGTAATAATCTGGTCAGTTGGAATAACAGTTCTTACCTTGCTGCCAAGCAAGATAGTGTACGTGAATATCACGTCTAGTTATGACTCTCCATATAAGCCGGTCGAGGCATGTAAAATAATATTTGTTGCTCGCAACTTGCATTGATTTTTTCTTAAAAAGCGTGGCTTTAAAAAGTGTTGCTTCGCAAATGCCATGGATAGTTCCGAAGACAACATCATATGGGATGATGATTTTGCCAAAGTGGATAGTGAGGATGAAGATGACATTCTCGGCTGCGCCATTTACATAGATGATGAGAGAACACAAAATCGCCGATGAACTATTTGAAGACAGCAATAATGAATTCAAAGGCTAAGATTCGGACAGCTAAAAGTAGATAAATAATTATTCTTATTTTGGTTTTGAAAAACGATATTTAAAGGAATGTTATCAAAATGCATTGAAATGTACGATTTATTGGTAAAAATTTGTCCGAAAATATAAATTATTTCCTTACTAAAAAAGTTGTATGTGCTTGTTACCATATATAATATGCACCCTAACTTTTTGTCAATTTTTCATGAAAAAATGCATATTATAATCAGAAAATTATGGTATATGTCATTCATAGTTAAATTGATTCATCATTTATTGATATTTGAATAAAATGCCTGCTTCTTTTTGCTATCATTAATGGAACTTTTATGATTGCCAACAAATGTAATATTATGGACTAATATATACAGGGTGATTACAAATAAGCTTCCTAATTTTAAAAATTTATTATTAAGAAACTAATAAAGATACAGTTGAAAGATATACTAATAAAGGAAAACTCAAAAAAATGTTTTCAAGTTATTGAAGTTCAATATGTTCTCTGTTTCTGGCTCTGCAGATATTGAAACAGTATTCTGTTTCTCACCATACATTTCGTAACATATCATGCTGAACTTTTCCAACAGCCTCGCATATCCTTTCCTTCAAATTATCCAAAGTTGTTGGCATTGGCAGAACATAAACTTCATTTTTGACAGTCCCAGAAGAAAAAAAATCGAGGTGGATGAGATCAGCCAAGGAATAGACTCTCAGTACTTGATCCAACAATTGGGCAATTGCTCATTCAGGAATGTTGTACATAATCTCATTGTAAAGAAAGTGGCAACTATCAACAGCTTGTACAAAGTTTTCTTTGCAAGTATAGCTTGCTTTTCACTGTCTCTTTGTTTTTTCATAGTAAATTTTTAATATCAGGAAGATCATTTATAAACACTTTGTATATTAGGATATATTTTTTGAGTGGCATTTATTGGTTCTAAATTTTAATACAGATTTAGCATGGCATTTGGAGTCAGTGAGAAGTAATTTGAAGAAGCCATCCTTTTAATTTTTTAATATTGAGTTGTGTTTTCTTTCTTACAGAAGAATTTTTAAATGCTAAACTCTTCTTTTGTTTAGTGATTATTTGGGAATTTTTTTCTCAGTGTTTCAGATGCTAATGGCCTGAAATATATATTGTTATCTCAAACTGAAGAACTTGGTGATAAGCGGGATTCAGTATTGTCGGAAATGAGGCAGCTTACTAAAATGGGTACGGAACCTGCTGAAGCCATCCGATTGGTTATGGTAGCTGTAGATTGCCACTTACGTCAGGTCTCCTGCTCAGCATCGATAGTGAGTGCCGGCTCCAAAAGAAAATCTCATTCAGAATTAGGTTCTGGTTATAGTAAAGAAGGTAAGTAAACAGTAAATGCTGGGTCACATGGAACTTGACTTAGAAAAGAAAAATTATGTCAGTGTATTCTAGAAAAGTACTTTGTTCCTTTGAGTGTATTTCATCTTGTTTAAAAAAATATTTTTGTCATATACTATATGTTTATCTCATGCAAAATGTTAAAACTTTCTAAAGTAATACAGTAAAACTACCACCAATGTGGCATTATGTTCTAGCACAGGGATGGAAAACCTTTTTTGTTAGCATGCCAAAATTACAAAAATTGACTTTCCTTTTATTGCTTACTAGCAGAAATACCTGGCATTGCCCGGGGTAATACTATATTTCAATATTTTTTGCATGGCAAAAATGTTTAAATCGGCTGCCATTTTGAATCAAACAGGCAGATGGAAATGAAATCCCATGTTGACATTCCCCTTAGTGCCCCTTACAATCATGCCAAATTTGGTTGGAATCGATTGATTATGGGCATGCGTAAAGGAACAGAGAGAAAATTGACTTTAATTTTGAAACAAACCGATGGACAAATGCTAAAACCACGCATTAACTTGGCCCTTGGTGCCTCCTACAATCATGCCAAATTTGGTCAGAATCGGTTGAGAAATGTGGGCATGCATAAAGGAACAGACAGGCAGACAGACTTACTGAAATATAGTGGTGGAGATGTGCCAATTTAAAGTACACCAAAAAAGAAATAGTTACGTGGTTTAACTATAATCATTTATTCTCAGACCTTGGGTTCAGAAAATTGCATAAAATTAAATTTATCATCTAAAAAGTCTAATCTCAGATCATTTGCCAGCATTCCAGCAGGCTTCTTCAGGTTGAAGTGTTGAAGCAGAGTAAATTTCCTCCTTATATAGGCTGGTCCATTGAGTCTGTTGGTTCATTGGGCTGTGATTGACCACTCAAGGGCCAATGAGATGACTGGAATAGCCTTTTCTACATACTAGGGAGAATGTAGCCATCTTCCCTGATGAAGTTTTTTGGCTGTTTGTCGATCTCTGTGGCCTCTCAGATAAGCCTGGGGTAATATCAGCTTCCTCTTGCGATCACTTTGGTATCTTCTATCTCCACTGTGTGGCCTGGCTCAGACCAAGCATGTTCCGTGAAAACTCAGACGGAATTGCTTATTCTTCATTGCCCTGCTGTATTCCTGAAATTTGTATTTGATTGATCTTCCTGTTTGACAATATATGATTTTCCACACATGCAATCAATTTTATACACTCCCTTGTACAGAGTTTGTAGAAGGTGATCTTTCAGTTTGGGTTGGAGGTCGCCTGTCTTCTTCATGCCGGTGAATCTCATGACAGTGTTGTATTTTGAGAGAATTCTGGTTATTCTCTCGGTGATGATGCTAGTTATTTAGCAAAACCGGTCGTGAAAGAAAAAACTGTGGAGTATGAGAGTATGAATCATGTATTTGAGAGGCACTGCGTAGCTTTACGAAGAGGGAGAATCAAAATCGAGAAGCATTCTTATGAATTAGGCCTCCGCTTAGTCATCCTTTCAAGTGGTAAACAAACTACGAGGTCTGACCAATAAATATGGAGACTATTTTTATGACGAAACAACACCGCATATCAGAGCATTGCCGCTAGGTGGGGATATAGAGGCAACCCTACTGAACCTGCAAGAACAAGTTTCAACTCACACACTCATCAGTGCATTGCAGTAGGTAGTTGTGTAAAGTACTGTTTTGTTGTCGTGCCGGAAAATGAATAACGACCATTATTTACAACAAAGAATCGTCATTAAATTTTTGACAAAAGAGAAAAAAGTAGAACTGAAGTTCATGAAATGTTGAAAGAGGGTTTCAGTGAAGAAGCAGTGTCTCGTGCATGTGTTTTTTTCTGGGCGAAAGAATTTTTGAACAGCTGGGAGAGTGTCGAAGATGAACTTCGATGTGGAAGACTGGTGGAGGTGCGAGAGTTCATTCCACTGGGTCACACTGTTAGTCAAGACTATTACATTACAATTTTGGAATGCCTGCGAGAGTGGATTCGAAAACAAGACCACAGATGCGGCCCAATTCGTGGTAGTTGCATCGTGACAATGCTTCTGCACATTCTGCCTTCCGAGTAAAGGGGTTTTTGGCCAAGAAAAAAATCACTGTTGTGGAACATCCATCCTACTCGCCAGATCTTACCCCCAGTGACTTCTTCCTTTTCCTCCGAATCAAGAACATCCCCAAAGAGGAGCATTTTGACGATGTTGACGACATTAAAAGCGATATGGCGATCACTCTGAATGGGATTTCAGAAAATGACTTCCAGGCATGCTTCCAATCATGGAAAACACCTATGTAGCAGTGTGTACATGCGGTAGGAGACTACTTCGAAGTTGACCATATTCAATTGTAACAAATTTTGAAAATAAATTTAAAAAATTTTTGTCTTGATATTTATTGGTCAGACCTCGTATTTCAACAATAATTCAATCCTTACACTTTTCAGTCTTTACACAGAAAGTGATGTTTTACACATTCTGCAAACATCACGTCACTCCAAGGTGTCTGGGTATCATTAATTCAAGAAGACCATCTGACTCCCTGGCTAGCATTTAAATGTATGCATGGCCAAGAGCCCTAATAATTTGTGTACAATATATTGTCTGCACGTACAATAAAGGTTAATAGTATTTATTTGCATTATCCTCAGTTATCAAGTAAGATTTGTTTTTCTTTTTATTTATTGTACATTTTACAGTAATGTCTTGGAAAGATTTGACTCGATTAGCAAAAAGCTGCAAGCTATAGACATTGATATTTCAATTGTTGTTGATGTATACAAATCACTTATTTCGTTTATAGACAGTACTCAAAATATGTTTGATTATTATGACCAGAAATCTCAACAAGTTTCAGGAAATAAAAACTTTGAAGAAAAAAGAAAACAAAAATGCAGCAGAACGATTTCCAAAACCCATGAGAAATATTCAAAACTAATACTTTTGATGTCATAGTTGAATGTTTGCATTCAGAATTAAACAAAAGAGCAACAGCCTACAAACTTGCAATGGAGAAACTCAAATTCTTAAATCAGTTAACATCAAAAACACCACAATCAATAATATCAGGAGCAAGAAAATTGCAAGACTTTTATAACATCAACCTAGAAGACTGCTTTATTGAAGGTCTCCATTTCCGTAAATATATTTTGACATCAATCCTGAAGCAAAAACCAAAACAAAATCTTTGATGGAAGCTTATAAAATTATTAAATCACATGGAATTGAGTCTGTTTATTCAAATCTGGAAATAGCCTTGAGGATGTTTTTAACAACTTGTGTCACCAATTGCTCAGCAGAAAGAAGTTTTTCTCTTTTAAATAGATTAAAATCGTATTTACACTCTGTTATATCACAAGGTCGCTTAAATTCTTTAGCTATATTGGCTATTGAAAATGATTACACAAATCGTTTAAATTTTAATGACATTGTTCAACAAGTTTGTGGAAGTTAAAATAAGATGCAAAAATTTTCACTGAGATGCTTTATAATCTTTTTAATTAAATACCTATTATTTTACTGTTCAATTATTCTACTATTTTATATTTAATTTTTAAGTTGTAAAAAACAAAGTATCTTATTTTTTGTTATTGCTTTTCTTATTGTTAATAAAAAAAATTCTATATAACAGATATTTTTTCAATGAGGGCAGCATATTATGTAAGTGCTTTGGGGTGGCAAATCGTAAATCCACCACAGAGCTTGTGTTAATATTTATTTCGATATCTCTTTTCAGGAAACAAAAGGAACAGCACGCGAAAAAAAAAGAAAATATCAAAATGTGATTTGTGTGAGGCTGATGCTAATTTGGAGAGATATGAGGCTCTTCTTTTTAAGGTTTTACGACAAAGGGTTGAAGGTGAGGCTGTGATCTTGAGAGAGGCGGGGCATATGAGCAGAAACGTAGGAGATGACGATGCACAAGCTGTCAAAGTTTTTGGTCAGCTTTCTCGTGGAAATTGGGCTGATGGAGAGATAGAACGCATGCTCAAAGGTATTTATGATGTCTGCTGTAATTTCAGTGTTATCTTTCAAAATTCTTTCATCATTTCCTCTCATAGTCTTTTCATGTTATTCTTCCATTTAATTTATTTATATTTTTGTGTTGGTACATTGCAACTTTTTCCATTTATTGATTACTGTATTACTCATGTAGTTGCCCCACCTTTTATGGACGATTGGATGATTTTTATTCTCTCCATGCTATTCTCAGCGATTATTCACACCAGGACTGTAGGCAACTTAGGCACTGGAAATTGAATAGGATCCTCTTTTCCATCACTACATTTCACATACTCATATTTAACTAAATATATTGTTAAGCTGTGATTATGTCATCAGAAAACATATCCATGTGATACTATTCAAACTACAAAGTATGTAGCTTCTCTTAGAATTTTTTTGAAAATAGCGAAACCTACCACATAACTTTTTATGGTGTATTGTGGCAGAATGCACTTCACCTAAAAAAGGTGAGAGAATGACTTTTCCACTCTATTATCCCCCTGATTATTGAAAAAAGTAAGGAAGTATTTACCTCAAGAGGAGAAACTCCTCAAGGCAATCAAAGCAAGCACACATATAGGCAATTTTTTGACCTGATATGCAAATAAAAAGTAGACAAAAAGATACAATTCATGTTAAAATGCAAACTTCTACACATAAAAAATGTACACCAAGGCAGGAATATACAAAAGACAAGAATATTGAGGAAAATGAGCACAGCCAAGTTGCATGCCTATTGCTTGTATAAAATTTTATATTTGCAGGTTTCACCTGCTTATTGAAAGGTTTTTATACAGTGAATATATAATAATTAAACCAGGAGAAAAACATCAGTGATCAAAACCATAACTGTTGAGTTGTTGTACAGAGACACCCCCCACGAATAATCAAAGCCACAAATGTTGAATCCATACATGTTGAGGGTTTACAATAAAAAATTCCACATTTGGACATATATACAGCCAAAAGAAATATCTTACCAAACTAAATGAGAGGAAATTATGCAGTGCAAAGTAAATAGTCTTATATTCCGTCCTCATAATTCAGTTGAGGCAATTATATGAATTAATACAGTATGAGTTAAATTAACTTTCTTGCCTTGCGACATCTGCTCACATTATTTTCAAAAGCCTACAAACTATAAAACTTCTTTAAATTAAAATGTACCAGTTTGATGAATTCAGTTGGTTGTAGAAAAATTAGTTCATTTATTAATGCTTAAAATAAATAAGTTGAGCTAGAAAAATAAATTGTTACCATGTTGATTTATATTCTTTTAAATATAATGTATTCATGTTAATTTTGTTTTTAATATTCCAGTGGTTCTAGGATTTGCCAAATCTAAAAAACTTGACCCCAAAATCATTGAACATGGGAACAACCAAGTAAAACTAATGGAGGCTATGAAAAAGGAATATAAGGTAAGAGCAACTTTTAGGATGAGGTGTTTTAAATGTTTTATGATGAATTGAAAGAGTATTGCATCCCCATAGAAATTTAGCACTACATTGCCTGTTGTTATAAAATTATTATTTCTTTAATCACTATCCCATTGACCTTTTCACTGATGAGGTCAAGAGAGGCAAAGTGTTGCCCTTGTGTTGACTTGTCTAGGAATCTCTCGATCAGGGGTTGGCAACCTCTTTTGCATGGTTGGCCACATTTGTAGTTTTGTATGCTCAGGAGGGCCACATTGGAAGTTACAAGATCTTTGATCAGAGCTGGCCATAGGGGCAGGCGAAGCAGGTGGTCGCCTGGGGCGCCAAAGGTCAAGGGGCACCTCAGGAACCCCATATGGGATGTAGGTATATAGGTATAACCTTCAAGGGATGCCAAAAACCTACTTCGCCAGGTATCACATTTTTCCTAACGCTCTGCCTTTGATGTACATTTACATGAGAAATTACACTAATTCCCCACTATACATTGTTTCGCATATACATCATCGATCAATTAAGGAACATGCCCAATTTACCACATTGATATACAGGTGAGCCCTGCTTAATGCATTGATATACAGGTGAGCCCCGCTTAACGCGGCCCCAGCCAATGCAGATTTGTTATAATGCAGATTTTATTACAAATTAAAATTTTTTTAAAAATACAGATATCTTATGCCCAGTGCGACTGCAGTCTAATGTCTTATGATTTTTTAAAATTTCGGACTAATCAAATTTCCTAAAGTATCCTAAATATTGTGATATTTCAGCAGTGTTGAATAATATTGCATCGTCTGGTGGCCAATTTCACTCTTTTCTGTGTATGATTCATGGGTCTAACACAAAAAATATATCTCCTAAGGCAGAAAACATATGAAAAACGGAAATAGAAATATGATTCATGCTTCATGTTTCTTTGGATTCATTGGATCGTAAAGAATGTTTTTGATGATTTATATTTTTAAAATCTATAATTTACTTTACTACAATGTTAATTTACAGTATTAACATATCATTATAAATAATAATAAAACAATAACGCTACACATAAAAAAATTGTATAATTTTGATCTACACATGAAAAATACGTGGTATGCGTGGACGGATCTTAATGTTTGAATGCATATAATGTATAATAATATATAATCAGTGATGAGCTGGAAAAAAATTAAGAACCGACTCTCTAAAAAAAAAAGTTGTAAGGAAATTTGGATAAGGATGGCAGGGTAGGCCTATATTCCAGGGGCACCATATCACTCTAGTTTAGTAATACCATTCCGCTAGCTTAATAAGTGTTCCGTTCGTAATATATTCCATTTCATACACTGTTGGTAATTGACTATCAGATAGGGCAAAATGTACTTGAAAGGACAAAATCAATAAATTTCCATATTTTCTAAAAATTTAACCAACCGGTTCGCAAATTCTGAGAAAAATTAACAATAGGCTCGCGCGAGCCAGCTTCAGCACATCACTGTATATAATGATATATAAATTTCAGAAAACCCAACTCGCATTACTATGGGTTTGATCTATAAACGGAGCTGCAAGAGCATCGTCGACCAGTGCATGACTTTGTTGGAGGAACACAATGACTTCACACAAGTAAGTACCGTGAAGCGGGGCTGCGATGGACTATTTGAATGCTGCCGACAAGTTTTATGTAATAAACGAAAAAAGCTAAGTAGTCAACCCTGGACTCTTTTTTAAATAAAAGTTCATAGGTGTTCTGAGAAATGTTTTGAAAATATGTACGTTTGCCGCTAAAAAGCTTTTTTGTCTTACTGTTTACTAGGTAATTTTATAGTTTGTTTAATAAATTAAGTTCTAAAAGTCCAAAAATACCATTTAGGAAGTTATTTCTCTCTGGGCACCTAAAGGTTGTGGTGCCCCGGCAAACGCGGATTTTTGCTTAACGCGGAGACCTTAGGAACGCATCCCCCGAGTTAAGCAGGGTTCACCTGTATATTATTTGGGATACAAAGGTGTCACAGAATATCTCCCAGGAACATAACCCCTACTTTTATCATTGTTCTTAAAGGGAAAATAGGATTTGCTATACATTGTTTTGTTATAATTCACAGCTTTCAAGAACATATCTCCAACACATAGCAGGGACATACTGTAATTAGAGATTCTGTGTTCCCATATTAGTGATAATCAAGCCTAAATAATTTATTAGCATTAAAACTACACTACAAAAGGGTTTAAGATCATAATTTTACTGAAAAAATGTGTAACTTTCTATATTATACCATATATGCCGGAATATAAGGCGACCCCAAATATAGGGCGACCACCCCATTTTCTCACCGAGAAAACTAGTAAAAAATTATTTGACAAAAACCTGAATAATCAAAGTTCGAGGGTCCGAATATAAGGTGACGCCTTCATATCTGAGGGACAATTTTGGAAAAAACCTCGCCTTATGTTCGGGCATATATGGTATTTTACCAACCACTTTTGTATCATAGCCCCACGAGCTACAATAAGCACTTTCGGGGGCCTCATGCGGCTTCGGGGCCATAGGTTGCCAACCCCTGCTATAGATGCTAAGAGAATTGTTTCATTCCTCGTAATTCAGTCCTTTCTTTCTGATTCATATTGCATTTAGAATAATCTCATTGTATCTGTATACAATGAAATATTATCTCAGTTAATAAAGCAAGATTTGTTTAGAAATTAACATCACTTAAAGAATGTTAGATAGAAGAATTCATCCCAATTGATATTTTATAGGAGGCAACATTAAAAGCACACTTGTTTGCATTCTTAACGGGAATTATAAAACATGTTATGACTTTAATGAGATGTCTTAAATTTACCCTATTTACTTGTGTAAGCCGCACCCCCATGTATCCTGCGCACCCCGGTTTTTGGGCCGGCTATAGGGGAAAAAATTTATTTGAGCCGAAAAAGGGTTTTTTAAATCACCAATTCCTATTTCTCAAAAATGCTGCGCTCAAGTCAAGCATCTTCACACACCTACGTATGAATTTACTGGGTGATCTCTTTGTATCGGTATTAGCAGAAATCTCCTCGATAGTCCTCTTTTGTTAAACACTTAACTGTTTTTGTCGTCATATTGGTCACATTCGGCAGAAATCGCTCCGGGAGCAATCACCGATCATTCTGCTGTATGTAATTTTCCAGCCATATGGTCACTGATCGCTACCGTAGCAGTCGTCATTTTTTTGGTGAACTAAAATTATGATCGGTGATCATTCAATGATCACCACGGCAGCCATGACTTTCATAGATGTATCAGTGAATAAAGGAAGCATGCCGTTTCTGAACATGGTAGGCGTCGTCTACCGTGAGCACAAAACCCCCACCAACCCAAACTGGTTGTGCATGTGCCGTGGCCTCCATGACGATTGCAGCAGAAGACTTTGTCGAGTTTGGGGAGCACCCATTAATAAACTTAAAACTCATTAAAAATTTTTATACAATGAATGAAAATGACTAAATACACCGAAATTTGGAAATAGAATAATAGATGCGGCATGGGTGCTAGCTTAACGTATATTTGTTTACCAACACGACATTTTAGGAAAAAAGGTGCATGGCAAATAAAAGAATTCGTGTAAGATGCACACCCTCTTTTTTTCACCTGCGTTTTGGGAAAAAAGGTGCGCAGCTTACACGAGTAAATGCGGTAATACAACTTAAATCATGCTGTTAATTCATTTAGCTACTTGCCACTCTTACAAAACTTTTTTGAAATTTTAATGGTTAATTTTCAGTATTTAAGGATTCTATGGCGTCAGCTTAATGATCAGATTTCTGCTACTGATGAATTAAACATGGCTAAACTACGCCTTGGGTTAAGGGATAGTGAGGAAGTGAAGGAGGCAAAGCAGAGGAAGAAATTCATGGGACATCTGAGCAATAATCCTCAGAATAAGGTGGAATCCATCCACATGCTTAGTCAGCATGAGGTTAGTATAAATTATTTTTTTAAACAAACTTCATGTAGAGGAATATGCTGTAATATTTTTCAATTAAGTGCACAGAACATATGTTGAAAGGTAATCTGGAGAAATATTTTCTAATGTGGATCAGTAATGCAGTGGTTGTCATTTGATTATATTATTTTGTTACAGTTGGAGCCATATGCAGCACGTCTATCTGCAGAACTTGCTGGAGGAAGTTGTGATCTAAGAAAACGTACAGGCCAACTTTTTTATCTTCAAAATCTAGAGAAAGCGAACAGTGGGAGACACGGTGGAATCAACCCTGATCCTTGTCCTATATGCCATAAAGTTCTTGGAGAAAAGGTATGCATTGTCTCAGTTGTTTAAACCATGAGAGAAAAATTGCGATGATTACTAATATTTTAGAAACTTTAATAATAGAAATGCACATTCCTAGGCCCTAAGCAATGCCAAAGACAGTTTTCTTTCCTGTTGGGGCATCTAAATTTGAACTCGGTCAGTAAAATATAGTAGAACCATGTTATATATTGGGTTTCAGGAGAAAATACCACATGCATTATTGGCAACCTCAATTATTTTCGGAGATACATAATAAAAATGCTGAAGTAAAGGTTGTGAGATTAATTTTGGTGGTCTATCTCTACCTATCTTTTAGTTATTTAGGCATGCATGCTCAGTAATAGACTTCCTTGAAACTACATTGTTTTCCATTTTTAAAATTGTATTAATAAAAATTATAAATTTTGAGATAATCTTCCTTTTTCCCATATCTTCCTTACTTATCAACTGACTTTGACAAAATTTAGAGACCTCTTATTTTGAGAGGCCCTGAGCTGTAGCTTAGTTAGCTCATACCTTCTTCTGGCCCTGGATATATAATATTAAATTGAAATATATTTAGAATAGGTTTTGTTTAATGTCCATCAATTAATATTTTCATTTCATCTAATTTGACCAACATTTTCCTCAAATCTGAGTTCTGATTATTGATATACTGATTATAATTATTTATGTGAAGTGCTGGAATGTCCATATATTGTTAAATATTGAAAGCTAAGAATGTGAAATTTGTTAAATCAGTCGAATTTATTTTGTTAAATATGCTGAAAAGATTATATTGAAAGATTTTTAACCGAAAAATTTCTGTTGACAATGAATCATATTTTTGGATTACAATTTATCTTCCTGAATAGCTTGTTCCCTGATTCTAAAAATTTATTATATCTAGTATTTGTCTTTGTCCTTTTTCCTACTCAGTGGAGTGTGCTTCAGTGTGGGCACTGCTACTGCACAGATTGCATCAAAGTAGTTGTTACAGAGTATAGCGGTCGTGGTGGCAGTGTTAAATGTGCAATTTGTCGTGAGTTCACTCATCACTCAGAAGTTTCATATGTTGACACGAGTGGCGGACGACCTGGTGATTACTGTATGGAAGAGAAAGGTATGTATTGTGAGAATAGAATTTTTCTAAAATGGTTGTTTATAATAAAAAGAGAAAATAAACATTGTTATTAGAAAGTTTCAAAAGTTATCGTTTTTAATTTGTTTCACTTTGAAACTCTGACCATCAAGGGTGGTAGTACTCTAACCCATATCCATTCTTCCATTCATATAAGTTCTTCTCAAGAGAAGTCTTCACAATCCTTCCATGTCTCACAATTCCCTCTTCTGCTACATCTCCACTTGCTTTCATGGTGCTCTCCTAGTGGCCCTTACCTAACAAGTGTAGTAGTGATATATTTGTTCAAGTTAAGAGTTATCATCCCTATTCTGTCTAGGATTCAAATAATAAGTATGCTATTCTCATTTTAATTAGACAATGAGAAGAAACTCCTGAAATTACTGACAGTTATTTTCTTAAAATTATCAGAGTTAGCTCCTGGTAAAACCTAAATTATGACTGAAAGCAGAATTACTGTATTTATTTGACTTATTAGAATTTATTGTGCTCTCATTTGATTTGGTATTGCGTTGGCTGAACACAAAAGGACTTTCTCTATCTTATTTATTATTATTATATTAGAATAATATTGAGTTTTCCATCAAACTTTGTAAAAAATTATATTTATTTTATCATTGGAAGAGATGTTAAGCAGTTTTGATCACCAGAAAAAACAATTGTTCTTAAAAATTATACAGTCAGCCCCTGCTTTATGATGACCACTTTACAACGATCCGCTTTTACCTCGGTTTCTCCATAGAACCAATAATCCAGTTTTATGTTGGCCACGAATGTGTGCAGCTTAGAGGAAACATTGCTTATGACATGACGTCACCCACCTACCAGTTACGTATGTCGTAGTGTGCCTGCCAGTCTGTTTACATCAGCTTAATTGCTAAATCTCCTTAAACTGTTCAGTGATTTTTTTTTTGACTAAATGAAAAATATTTTGCCCAGAAACAATGGCTGATAATGGTGCAAGCAGTAATTTTAGTGCTGTTTTTGATAAAAACAAGTTCCCAGGCCCCAAAAACAATAGATTCCGCTTTAAGTCAGAATACACTTTACGACAGTGGCCTGGATCCTAACCTATCATAAAACCAGGGGCTGACTGGATGTGTATTTTTTAGTTGAATTAAATTTATATTTTATTGAAATATTTTTAAGATGAAAAAAATGAGAATGAAGAAGAGGAAGAAGATATTTCCAAGAAGGCTATGAAAAAGATCTACGAGGTAAAAGGCAGCCATTCAACCAAAGTAGAAGCTATAGTGAGGACATTGCTTGCTTTAGTTGATCAAGATACTGATGTGAAGGCTTTAGTATTTTCTACTGTGAGTTGATTTTTACTGTAGTTGCCAATCCATCTTTTATTTTTGAGCATACTTAATGTATAATTTTATGAAAAAGACGCTTTTGTTTTTAACTCTATTTTATTCAATATTTCAGTTCCCTGATATCCTCGAAATTATTGGAAGAGCATTGCAGGAAAATGAAATAAAATTTGCACATCTTAAACCAGGTGCAAATTTCCAGACTAATTTAAATCTTTTTAAGGTAATATATGTTATTTTCATTACAGTATAGCTACTTATGCTTATGAGGCTACTGTTAATCTAAATGTTTTGTGGTTGGCTGGCAGCTGGCCACACAATACTGTTTCCTTTTGTAATAAATGCTTCTCAGTTGGTTTGTTATTCAGTAACATTTATTTTGTCGTTAAATAATAGAAAATACATGCATATTAGTTTTCTTGCAAAACAAATTAATGTTGTCATTATGTTATAGCTTAAATGGTTCTTTATGGAGTGGAATAAAAGGATCCAAAAAATAGAAATGAATGGGTGAATATATGTAGTTAGTACATTCTACCCTCAAATGGTTAAATATCTTGCTGATTGTAATAGGTATTCTGTGAGATATGTACCATATATACTTGTGTTGAGGTCGACCCTCAATGTTTTGCCAAAAAATCTTTACTTTTTCATGTACCATATTTAATCGATTGTAAGTTGACCTTTCTTTACTTTTTGACCTTAAAAATTGCCGCTCGGCTTAGAATCAGATCTTAAAAATCAGTGAATGAAAAAGTAATCAATGCATTAGTGCCTGTAGTTACATTATAACCCTAGATATAAGTGTGTTAATATATAAGTTAACAATCTATCTTAAATACAGTAGGACCTCATAAATCTGGCACCCTCGGGACCTAGCACGAGCCGGATTTTAGACTTCCGGTTTTTTGAAAATGTTGCACATTGCCTAAGTATCCAGGGGCAAATCGGCCTATTGCTGGATAAAACAAAAGAAAGCTTTTTGTAATCTATATAATGTATTTCAAAATTTAATCAGAAATCATGCCAGAATATTTTAAACTATGAAATACACAAAATGTATGTAAATAAACATGCAAAATATTAAATAAATTATAATAGACGCCTTGCCCTCTTGCCACCCTTGGCTATGCCACTGCACCTTCATACCATATCATGGCCTATATGTAAAAATAAATAAAATACATAACATTAAAATCCGAAATTTACTCCAAAACTTATAAAAGAAAGAATCATTAACAAGTGGACGAATTTGGAATAAGGTCATAGCAAATTTAATGCACACTTACCAATTTACACGTCTCGTTTCTACTCTCTATGGCTAGACGATAAGGTCGAGACAGCGTCTTTAGTTGAGGGAATGCAAGGTTCATAAATTTCAGTGTCGGAAGCTTTTTGAAGGTTTTTCTGCGAAATTGTCTTGAACATATCACAAGCTTGCTTCATACATTGTGATCTTTCCTTAATAAGTTTATCTTTAATTAGGTACAAATTCATCATATCCTATGATTCGATGCATGACCGCTGCTCTAAAGTCGATATTGTGTCAGTGACTAATTCTATGCAACGGTCTATTGAAGGCTTGTTTGCAGTTGCATTGTCATCATCGTCACCTTCACTTTTTTCGTAATTCTTACGTTCGGGTTCCAAAACCAAATTAACTATTTTTCCGTCAGTTAGCTGTTTCACTACAGACACTTCATTGTTGATTTCCATCCAGTTTTCAACGTCTTCTTCTTCCAGACCCTTCGTGAAAGCTTTATTCGTCGATCTCTTAGCAAATTCCATAATTTCAGACACGTCTCTTTTTGTCACTAACATTGAAACCTAGAAAATCTGGTGGTGATTCATCACATCCTTCAAACATGCTTGCAGGCCATAAATTATGCCAGGCATTTTTCAGTGTTGCGGCCATTACATCAGTCCACGCTTTGGCTAGAGTCCAAATCGCATCCTTAATGTTAAATTCCTTTTTAAATCCATCAACACCTTGGCCTCTATTGCAAGCAACAAGCAATTTCTGCATAAATTGCTGTTTGTAATAGCATTTTATTGAGCATAATATTGCCTGATCCATAGGTTGAATAATAGATGTACAATTTGGAGATAAATAAACCAAACGCACGTTACCCAATACCAAAAGTGATGCATCAGGATGGGCAGGACAGTTATCTAATGTCAGAATTATTTTACAATCATCACCCAGTCCCTTAGATTTACAATGAGCACGTGCCTCCGGTGCAAAATAATTCACAAACCAATCCAACATTAATTGAGAAGTTATCCATGCACGTTTATTAGCATGGTAGTTGACAGGAAAATTCTTTACACCCATTAAAGCACGAGGGTGTGCACTTTTACCAGTTACAGTTAGCTTTAGTTTGTGCGTACCTGCTGCATTTGCACATGCAAGAACCGTCAGCCTCTCCTTTGACTCCTTCACTCCAAATGCCATATCCTCATCGGCGGCTGCAAGTGTGCTCCGAGGAAGACATCGCCAAAATAATCCTGTCTCGTCCGCATTATATATTTGCTCTGCAGTAAGATTTTCATCCGAAATTAACTTCGTAAACTCCTCTACAAATGTTTCGGCAGCATCCGAATCGGCACTAAGTTTTTTGCCAGACACTGCTAATTTTCGTATTTGAATGGAAGTCAACTTTTTTCTTTAATTGAAAACGTTCACTTTAGAAAATTTTATTTTATTAGTTTTAGTGAATGTAATTGTTATGTGTTTGCATACAACTATATTGAGTTGAGAAAGAAAATTTTTTACTTGATAGCGAAAGCTTATTCACTTAAAATTGAGGAATATCAATCTACTTAATTCAGTGATGTTGTTGCTACAACAAGATTTTAACTTAAAACTTTATATTTTTTCTAACTCTAATCTTTTGTCTCCAAATTTATCAAAACTCTTATTTTAGGACAAAGATCGAGATGTTACTGCACTTCTTCTTCCTGTTCACTCTGGGGCTAAAGGTCTTAACTTGATTGAAGCCACACATGTTCTTTTGGTGGAGCCTATTCTTAATGCTGCTATGGAACTCCAAGCCATAGGTAGAGTCCATCGAATTGGGCAGACAAGGTAAACCTAACATTTTTCCTCCCCTGAAGTACCAGTATTTATTGAAACTGAAGTAATACTCCATTATATTTGTTAAATTTTTTGTCAATATATATTTTAATCTTTTTTTCTATTTGCTTCAGACCGACTGTCGTCCACCGGTTTTTAGTTCGTGACACCATAGAAGAGAGAATGCACCAGGTATTTAATGGAGGACAGAGAGGATCAACTGATGATTTGTCATCTGATACTCCATCAGCTGTGACTATAGGAGACCTTCGTCTTTTGTTCGAATCTGTAGAAACCACTCAAGAGAACAATCCTCCGTCAAATGTCATAGCACCTTCTAATACTGCCACAAATAATGAAATCACAGACTCTTGATAAGTTAAAATGTCTCAGTTAAATTTTCTATTAATAATGATTTTTACAGAAGCTGTAGATTGAGTATTTGTATTCTTATAAAACAATTGATCTCATGTGTGGATTTCAAATCTGTCGGTAGAAATAGGCTGAAATAATTTTTTTACATTTCCTATTATAAAATAAATGTTATGGATATTTGAGTCTTCTTAGGGATATGAAAAGAAAAACATTTTTTCAGGAACCTTACCTATTAAAGTTTAGGTGTAATGCATGTAGGTATCTTTTTTATGGCGTGATATTAGAATAATAGAACTTCCTTAGAGTAATTCCATGACAGAGTTTCATTTAATTTAGGGATAATTCCAGTTTTCTCTTTCCTTCGTATGCTGGTGAAACTTTTTTCAAGTTTTATGTTCTTTCATTTTATAATTCTCACGTTTATACCATATTTACCCAAATATAAGACGACCCCCCTTTTTTAAACTCAATATTTAAGAAAAAATATTTAAACCAGTAATTTTGACAAATTTACTATCTGATTATGTTCAGTTATTACGATTTTTGCATTCAAGTCGTGATTACAATTATTTAAAATGCCGGCACGATGAGATTGTTTCTCTGCGCATACCTTGGCCACTGAGTGACCTCTCATGGAGATAGTTTTTCCTGCTGTGGGACCTGGCTCCTGGCAGCATGGAAGGGAACCAGTGATGCTGAGTCATCCACACGTGAGCACTAGCTTTCTAGTGTACCTTGCATTTCCTTCTCTTTCTGTTATCATTGCTATTGTTATTTGTTGTTAACTAAACCATTATAGAAACCCAGTGTCATTATTCACGCATCCACAGTAGGATAGAATGACATTTGTTTGTGCCGAAATGAATGTTTTCACTTTCAACAAGGACTGTTCTAATTAGCTTTCACTACACTATGCTACATTGAAGTGGATGAAGGTTTCTAAACCCCATATTTCCATTGTGATAGGATAGAATGGCATTCGCAGGCATCAAAACGAATATCATCCACTTTTACGATATACAATTGATTTATGCAAAGATTTTTCAGGTGCTAAAATTGGAAAAAAACCTCGTCTTATATTCAGGTAAATATGGTATATATTATTTATGTTATTTTATTGAGTCATTCCAAAAATATTACTTCCTTGGTTTTCCAAAATACCATGAATGTTCTTATTTAAAATTTGAATTTGTACAATATTAGTGGTATTTTTGAAGAAAAGTTGAATTATTTTTCAGTACTGTATTATGTATGTTTTGCCTAAGGTTTACATGTGAATGAAGCCTTTTACTATTTATTATTGTGAATACCTGTGTACAGGATGCCCTTTTTTCAAAATTTCCTGTACAAGGGATACAATTTTTTTCAAAAATCAAAAGACAACAAACTTGAATGTATTCTCCTCTATTTAGAATCAGTGTTGCCCAAAATTATTTAGGGAATGACTCTCTCTATGCAGTGCTAACAGAGGGTGTCTGTTTTTATTTAAATCTTGATTTTTACACAAATATATGTGGTAATATAATTTATCAGTTTTTATCGTTAACTGACAAAATATATGTGACACAGATAAGTGGCCAGAATTCATATGCATTGTTTATGTGGGTACATTGAAGTTGACTAGGATTGGAGTCCAAAAATATTTATGCATCTTACAGATGGGTATGTCCTATACATAGGTATTTATGGTATTCAGCACTGTAATTAGCAAATCTTGGCATTGAATGAACATTATTTATAACAGGAGTCTCAAACTTGTACGAAGGCCCTCCACCAAAGCCATGACTCACATTTCAAACTTTCCCCATCCTCACACCATTTCATATACATTGGACATTAATACTATGCTTCCACAAGAGAGGAAATTCAACCCAATGCTATGATATAGTCTTAAACTCATTCATTATAAAAATACTACATTTGCCATCAAGGATTTGGTCCTTAAGAAACCTAAGAAATACATTGACAGCGGGATGAACATTCTTCTATATCCCAACTGTGCATGATTTTTATAAATTGGAATGATGACAAAGAAATTGGGTATATTTTAAAAGTTCAATACAATTCTTCGATTGTTTGCAAAGATTTGTGTAAAATATTTCATAAGAAATTCATTTGAGTTTGAGTCATTTGTGTAAAATAACTTACTTTGTGGGCTGCGAGTTTGAGATACCTGACCTATAACGTCTGTTTAAGCAATAATTTATGCCAAAAATGAAGGTATAAAAATGGGAGATATTTGGTATTTTGCAGTGGTTTTATATGGAAGCATTTCAGCCATTGACAATCAGTCACAAGGACAACTGATGTAAGATCCTGATTTACCGTATTTGCTCAAGTGATATCCATAGGTATATGATGTCCATACTCTCAATACTGATCTAGAATTTGGCATATTTAAAAAGAATGATTAAAGGTTAAATTTAAATTATTTTTTGTTGCAATACCGTTTCTTCAAAATTACAGCAGTCAACAAAAATTACCAAATGAAAAAGAAAACTGATACATTGAATGTAGTTAGAGTTGGATATAGAGTGTTAAACCAAGTACCTATCTTAAAACAATCAAAATGTTTGATGTGTGCACTGCAGCTTTTGAATGTGAACATCACATTTGCATTATACTGCAGGAGCAGAGTTTGATGAAATAATTGTAGTAAAAATGTTGTATACAACTTCAAAGTAAGTATTTATGTTGTGGAAAAAATGTTTTCTACAACCAGAAACAAAAGTGTGTAATGGAAAAATGTGACCATAGAGTGCAAAGGAAGTGAACTTGCTCTTTCTTGATTGCAGATATAGTTTAAGTGAGTGAAATGGATCACTTTAGGAACCTGTCCTAAATGCGTCCTAGTTGCTTAAATTCAACTTGTGACAGTGGTTTTTCTAATGTTTACTCATTGCTGATAGGCTCCTAGCCCAAGTTGCAAAACAGGATGGCCCAAGGTCAGTAGTTGGCTATACTGAAATGCTTATGTTGCTTATTTATTGTGGTTCATTCATGTTATGAAAAAAATTAATATTAACATTATATTCAGCGAACAATTGTGAAAAATTTAATACCAAATCCCTCTCTTTCATGATTTTAGATAATGAATGATTAAGCAACCCAACTTCTAGCCTGGCTATTAGCAAAGAGTGTACATTTTTAAAAAAAGTGTTGCAAGTTGGACAGTTGATTGCCTGTATAGCATATTGGAAGTACGGATCTTGGATGACACAAGTATCTTACCACTTCCCTTTGATTTGGTGACTTTTGATTTAAGGCTTGTTTATACGAGGTGTGACAATAAAGTTCCCAGAATATCTCTGTAAAAGCTGTATTTAATTACCTACCTACTAAATGTTGCTGTCACCTTTGAATTAGTCTCCTTGGGCAGCAATACCCTTTGTGAGTTGGTGTTTCCACTGTTCCAGGACTCGTTTTCTGGAATGCTCTTAAAGATGGTCATTGCATGTCTCTGAATGTCAGTGATGTCCAAAAATCTTTGGCTCTTCAAACCAGTCTTCAGTTTTGAGGAAAGCCAAAACTCACATGGAGCCAAAATGGTGGATGGTCCAATTTTGTGATCGATTTTTTGGGCAAAAACTCACGGACAGCAAGCGCCTCATTCATTTCAGCACCATAAGCCATTCTTAACATCTGCAGGGTTTCACTCGCACTTTTGCCTAACTTTGCACAAAACTTGATGTCAATGCGTTGGTCAACAACCGATCACTCATTTTTCCAGCGGGACCAAAACACACACTTCTATAAACACTGCCACTGTTTCCTTACTAATACCTTACTTCCTTTACCACCACACCAGATGCAAGCACAGACGTGGCAACGTGTCACTTGCTGGCTATTTCTTGCTCGTTACTCGACGAGACAGCTGTGCGGACATTCCAGGAACTTTATTATCACACATACTGTAAAGTTGGTACAATGTGGTTGTTTGTAGTTGGTCAAACTAACAAATAAAAATTTTTGGATGGCTATACAAACTATGGAATGCTTAGTGTGTAGAAAAATATCACAGGTATTACTCAAGCAAATACGGTACTGTATGTTCCAGTGTATAAAATGCTTTCATGATTAGGATGTGTTCATTTAAACTAAAATATAACACTTTAAACTTAAGTATTTGCAGAGTAAAAATACAAAATTATTGGTAAGCGAACAAAAATATTTTCAGAAATTTTTAAGTGGCAAAGGAAAATTTATGATGTGGTTAATTGTGAAGGTTATGTAAGGTAATATTCTTAGTCTGTCATTGAAGTTCAGGAAAAAAGTTTAAATTTTTTTCATGGATTATTAAAACCTTGAAGCAAAGACTTGTACACATTTTTGAAGGCTGATATTGATGTTATCTTCAATTTTCCCAACATGATTCCTTAAGTTTTCAGTAGGTATGTTACTGTGGTGAAGCTTCCAAAGTAATTTCCTTTTTGATTAATTCCTGCAAGTGTATTAAGAAAGATTTTTTCACAATCTCAGTATAATATGTGAGCATTTTGCATTTTATCATCCTGACAGTCAGTGCATTTGATTTTTCATCATCATAAAAGTAGCCTTTGATTGGTAAGATACAACTCAATTTTGAGCCATTTTAAGAGGGTTAAAATTGCATTTTATGCACCAGAAAATACAGTATTTTTCTAATGAAAGATTTATTTCTTTAAAACTCCAAAGGATGTTTTTTTCCCTTGAGAAGAAGTTGAGCTGATAGTCCAAGAATGATAAGAACATTTGTAGAATTATTGATGTCATAGTGATTATAACATATAATGCAGCAAAATTTCTGTATGATTTTGTCATGCTTTAGTTTTTACACAGTAAAAATCTTTGTAATTTAAATTTTCTATTTTTGTATTAATGTTTTTACTTGCAGGTAATGCATTGTTCATGTTTGTCATTTTATCAACCAGAGAAAATGTTTTGCTATACATTTTTAAACCATGTGCAATTCATAGAAGAGAATATTGTTTAATTTTTAAATTTTTGTTCCCATAATATTTTTGGCAGTTTTGTAAATTTATATTCAGAATAAAATATAGGTAGTAAGCAAAATACAAAACTGAAGCATTTGATAAATTATAAGTAAGGCATAACTTGTAACAAAAGCAGTGTTTTGTAACATGAAAGTGTTAATATCAGCAAAAACTATCTTCCTCGTATATAATTTAGTAACAATTTATACAGCAAGTTTGGAGCATAATAAATGTTCATTTTTGTTGGAAAATCAAATTTGAGGAAAAGAATGTTCTACATCTTTTAATCAAATGAACATGTTTTGTTAAAACTATTTGACAATTTAACGAGGTAGTGTAAAACAATATTTAATGATTTTATGGTTTTATTTTGTGAGTTGAAATTAAATTCAATTCAATTGAAAACAATTTAACTACCAAGTGGTAACTTATTCGTTTTAAGAAATTGGAGGATATATCATAAAGTTACTTTACAGTATTTAATTTTTTATGTATTTGTACTTTGTAATTTTTACCTTGATTTATAACAATTTATTACTATGAAAATGCCACTTTTATTGCTTGATGATAGAATTGTTTTTTGCTTGTCTTAAAAGTGCGAATAAAAATCTTGTCAGGCAAAATTGGTTTCTTAACTAATTTAACACATATTTAAGATAATAAGGAACCTCTATCGTGTTTGTCTTGTTATAACTTTCGAGTTTGTCTATGCTTTTTCAAAAAAATCGGAAAATACATTGTGTTCGCTAATGATTTATTGACAAAACTTGTTCGGCTGCGAATAGCTATATGTAGCTATATCCGTTGCCAAGACAACATCACGGTTTATTTCTGCCACATCCGTTAATATTTCCGTTATTACATCGTTGCAGATATTTGCAATATGAAATAATGTATATAGCATTTTCTTAGTATGTATATAACTTTGCTCTCTGAATAGTTTATGTTATTGATCTAACTGTGCGTATATTTCGTGACTCAAAAAATCGATTTTACAGGAATTTTCACTGAAAATTCCGTCCCGTATTTACTTACGCAAATGCTAAGGATGAATTGAAAACTTCAAGACCTTGTCACTCAAACTTCTTGATAGTATTTGATGAAGTTATGAACAATAAACCGAGGACGGAAAGAAAATTAGGTATCGGTTGTTTATATAGTTAAGCCGCTGACGAGCACAGACACCAAGCTTTTGTATCGAATTCCTGCTGTTAAACTTGGTTAAATTGATTTTATTATTTTCTTAAAAACAATTTTGAAGTTATTTCTGTAATTAGTAATGTAAGGTGATGCACGTTTTTATTATCTATAAGACTCACTGTAGCCGTTAAAGGTAACCTACACGAAATATATGTTGATATATATAATTTTTACATGCTATAGGTCATCGCAATAGAATTTGTGGTAAGTTTCGGGTATTTTTGAAGTATGGATACAAAATTTCACCGTCGGAAAATTGGATTAGCGTTTTATGAACTTCCGATGTCCATGAGATCCAGTGCAGAAATTATAAGCGAAGCTCGAGCAGAAATGGCTAGCAAAAGAAACGGAATGGTAGCGATGGCCCCTGGTGGTATTCGAGCTGTGGATACTAAAAGACCGTTCACACCTCGAGAAAGTCAGCGGACGTTATTTGGTAGAAATGGAAGACTAGGTGCTAGTCGCCCACCAAGTGCAGTCAGGTAACTTACGCCGATAAACAATGAGTTATTACTGTTGCAATTAAAATTTGCCATGATTATGATTTATGAGATTGCCTTTCTTTAGCTTGAGGTACTTACAGAATGAAAAGATAGACATTGAAGCACACAATCCAACACCGTGGATGGTTCCAAAGCCATTCACTGAACCACAGCAAAAGCAAGAAATAAATCTTAAATCAAACGAATTTCTGAAATTATGTATTCCAACTCTTTGCCATTCAATGAGCGCATCACATAGGGTCAAGCTGCCCAATTTACCGCAATCATCTGCAACTGAATTGAAGACTTCAAGACCAATAAGACTTCAATTCCATGGAGCATCACTTGTTAACTGTAGGTCTTACTAGTTATTTGAATTAAATAATAATACAGAAAATAAGCTTTTTAATGCTGGGTTATTTTTATTAAACTTATGAATTTAAAAAACATTTTAATTTAAGAAATCTGTAATAAATACTATTAATATCTGCATAGTTTCTTGATAATACATCAACTTTTTTATGCTTAGCAAAAATACGATACCCACCAGGGCTTCCCAATCTGGTGCTCTCAAGCACCTACCTCTGTGCTCTTGGGTAGGCTGCCAATGGTGCGACTGCACCAGGCCCCACGCTCTTTAAAAAATATCTGTTGTACTCATCAAGTACATGCATTTAAAAAAGTTGGAAAAATATCTAACACTGTTATAGTGAGAGAGATTGCTTTATTTATTAAAATTTACTAATAAAATTTTTTGATGCGAGCTCACTTTGCACTGGGCCCTGTGATTTTCCTGGCCAGCTCTGAGTCTGGCATTGCTGTTATGAGATGTCCAATATTTTGCTTTTAGGCTTCAGGAACTTAATTTTTTAATTTAATTACCCTCTAAAGCACCAGACATAACATTGATATTAGTTTGTTTTCATTTATAATCATATCTAATTTTTACTTAAGTATAATAGTGCTTGGTTGATGTTCTATAAAATAACTTGCAACGTTTGGGAACCCCTGATCCATGTGGTGCACGTTTTTTATTTTATACTGCTACCTCTGATTCTATCAATTGCACAGTACCAGAAGAAGATGAGGAAAAATTGCATGTACAACCTGAAGATCAATCCCAAAAATTTGATAAGCCATGCAGTTCTGAGGCTGGAGATGATCAAATTAGTCATTTCAAAGTATCATCTGATGCATTAAGAATTGATCTGTGTAAAAAATCTACAGTTGTTAGCAATAATGAAAAAAGTTCCGATACTGAGATGGTGGATGCGGATAAAAAGAAATCAACTAGCTTAAACTCCCATAAAAATAATGCATCTTTACTTGTTGATGGGTGCAGAGTGAACCCAAATCTTGAAGCTGACAACTCTTATACTTCAACTTCTTCATCTGGCTGTTCATGTATGCCAGGCTACTTGAATAGAATTAGTACTGGTAAATCAGAACAATGTCGCTGTAATATACCCGATTCAAAAGGGGAAGATTGTAGAGTAGATTCTTCAAATGAAGGAATTGGAATGAATGCTAGTTGCTACAATAAACTCAACCAAATGACACAATTACTAAATTCTGAAGCAGGAAATGGTAAGGAAGAGATAACTTATTTTAATTTCTCTTTAACCTTTTATTGATTGTGCTGATTTTACTGTTTCTTTTTAAAATCCAACATTTTCACTTTACAGAAAATAATGAATCCAAAATAATATCTATCATTCAGAGTCTCTATGAGCAATTAGAAGTAAATGATTTGTTAGGGTCAAGATTAAGCTCCAAGTCTAAAGCTCAAATACTTAGATCACTTTATAAGTTTGTGGAGCGTTCCAGCAATGAGTTGCTATTAGAAGTAGCACATGTTGTTCTTGCTGTAGGTATCATAGATGTTTGTTTGATTGACTTTAATAAATATTTTTTATCATTTGAGTTGATTGTTGTAAAACATGCATTTGTACATTTTTTCATTTTATTGCAGTTATGTGTCACTGGTAATAATTTAGCTGGTGTTTGCAAAATAATCTTCAAGGTTTCCAGATGTGACAAAAATGATCACCTGTTTCTCAAAGGAAATGTACTAGGTACAAATAGAAACTATGGCTCAAAATTCATGTGGATATTCTTTATTACTCATTATGTCATGATAATTAATTTTATTTATTAACTGAGATTCACATTTTTTCAGAGCTTTTTGTCAATGCTCTGGGTACTGCAGAGCCTATGGAAGATGCTGAGGCATGCATTTATGGATATGGAGCCTTAAAGTTTCTCACAATGAACTCTTCTTTATTAAATAAGCTGTTGAGCTTTGGAGCATTAGAGCTGATGGTTCTCCACATGAAAGTGATAAACAAATGGGTTTGTACATTAAACATAAATATTTCAATTGTTTGGGCTTGTGCATGTAATTGGAGGAGCTTTATTATGGTTATATTAGTAGTATTTTATACATTGCATAAGATAAAATTTTGAATATTAGAATTATATTTACTCCAACTTTTTAAAGTTGATAGTACCTCAGGTCAGTTAAGTTCAGTGCTTATTATTTCCTCTTAAATTATTATTTTTAATCAGCTTTGCATAGAACATTTGGTATTGTGTTGGTTTTGGAATGCACAAACATTGACATTTTTGTTTGTTATATGAGAAACAGGCATTAAATTACTTTTCAAATATTTCCTAACACATACTGTTGGAAATAGTGAGAATAATATGAAATTAACTGATTAAAAATTTTCAAGCATTTGCTATATACTATACTGTGATTTTAACATCTGTAAATGAAAAAAATTACCTTGTACTCATTTAATTAAATTATAATGTTGTTTTATTTCCCTACACTTAGAGAATGGATGGAGGTCAGATATCAGAGCAAACGAGTCATGCTCTATTTCAACTGACTGGTGCTTTGCGAAATGTAGCTGGTGAGGAAGAAGAGCCCTTTCCAACTGCCTTTGTCTTATCTGGGGTGGTTAATGAACTCTGCAGCACTATTTGTCTTTTTTCTTGTGATCTGGATATCATTAGCAATGTTTCACGTACATTGAGGTAATTAGAATGTTTTATTTTTGTCTTTCATGATGTGATTGCAAGAACGGTAGCAATCTTTACCATATCATCACCAAGTTCTACATTGAGAAAAAAATGTTTTTTATAGCTTAAATGAATTTCAGTGTAAAAAAACTTTTCATAGATAGCTTATAATTTAATTGAAATTTTCAGTAAAAGTAATTTTTGTCAGAAAAATTTCCAATTCACATTTGTAGTTTGGGTGCTCCAATAGAATATCTCTAAAAATTCAAATATTTTATAAAAAACAAAATAAAATAATTTAAAAAATTAATTATCAAATTTAATTTAGTGAGATATGTTAATGATGAATTGTATTCTTTAGTAATTCATCTATTTCAAATTACTAAATATGTAAAGCATACGAGGTCTGTTCAAAAAGTTCCCGGACTGGCTGCGTGGAGTGCTAACCAGATGTAGTACGGACTTGGGCTGCTAGGTAGCACTAAAGAGCTTCATTGTGAAGCAGTGTGCCGAGTGTCACGTTGATACACGCAAGCATTTTTTTTCACGAGGGTTTTTGTGCATTAGTGTTAGTGGTGTTCTGCGATTTTTGCGAGAAGAGAAATTGCAGACTTGAAGGAGCAGCACTGGGATGACTGCTGTTTGGTTTCCGGGTAGTAGCCATACACCCAGCTTTCATCACCAGTGATGACCTTGGAAAGGAAGTTTCAGTCGTTTCTGTCCTGTTCCTGGAGGTCCCTGCACACAGTGAGCCGGTGTTGCCTCTGGTCCTGGGTCAGCAAGCAGGGCACGAATTTGGCAGCGATCCGCCTCATGTTGAGTTCTTCCGCAAGAATGCATTGGCATGTACCAAACAATAGGCCAACAATGCTGCAGATGTTGTTAATCGTTCGCCAACGGTCCTCGTGGATGGCCCGATGCACTTTTTCAACATTTTCTTCGGTTCTGCTGGTTGAGGGCCGACCAGAACGTTCAGAATCCTCAACCGACGTTTGCCCACATTTGAACAGTGAGAACCACTCAAAAGTCTGGGTTCTGCCCATGACGTCATCACCAAATGTTTGTTTAAGCATTTCGTGGGTCTCCGATGCGGTTTTGCGAAGTTTGAAGCAAAACTTGATGGACATGCGCTGCTCCTTCAAGTCTGCAATTTCTCTTCTCGCAAAATCGCAGAACACCACTAACACTAACGCACAAAAATGCTTGTGAAAAAAAACGCTTGCGTATATCAATGTGACACTGCTTCACAATGAAGCTCTTTAGCGCTACCTAGCGGCCCAAGTCTGTACTACATCCGGTTAGCGCTCCACGTGGCCAGTTTGGGAATTTTTGAACAGATCTCATATACATACTGTCACAGAATGAAGAAAATCTTACCATATATTTTCAAGTATAAGCTAATTCGAGTATAAGTCGTTGTGTACTTTTTATCCTAAAACAATGTCTAAAATCCAAATCTTGGGTATAAGTTGAAGCAAAGAAAATGAAAGCAAGATAATTTTGAAATTTACAAAAAATTAATTTGTATACAGGTGAACCTCTACTTACATTCAAGAAACGAACAATTCGTATTTACGAACATTCCACATACCAATGAATTGCACCTTGTACTTCATTTGCAAACCCTCATGCACTTACGAACATCGGCCACAGTAAGAACATGTAAACTTGTCAAAACTTGTCATTTTCCATCTGTATTCGAAACTGTATGGGCACGTGTTTATATACGTATTGTTTTTTATTACCCTTGAAATATGGAAAACAATCGTAAACTTAATGTTAGTGAAAGTGCTAAGAGTGGTCAAAAAGTTGAGTGCTTTCGATGGGAACTAAAATGTACATAATGTATAGATCATAAAAAGATCAGTTGCTTGATTCGATTGGTCGAGTTTATGATCTCAATCATTCAACAATTGCAACCATTTTAAAAGACAAAGGAAAAATTGGTGACAATATTCACAATGCAGGCTCTATTCAGTCCGTGATTATAAGTAACTAACGAGATGCCGTTGTTGAAGAAATGGAATGGTGTTTAACAATTTGAATTCAGGATCAAAAAAAAATCCACCGCTCGAGTACTGATTTGATTCTTCTCTTTAATCCACTCATTTGGGTGAGTTTTTTAAAGTTAAGATATAAATTTTAAGTTTTCCTTTGAAACTACATAAGTACGGCGATGCTGTATTATTTTATCATTAGTCTTCGCATTTTCCGCTAGTTAGTATGAATTTTTCATTTTAATGCACTTCAGAGTCAGTCAAATGTTGTTTTTTGCCAGTCATGTTTAATTATTGTTCCAGAAAAATGTCCATCTAGTTTACGACTCGAATATAAGTCGAAGGTAGGGTTTGATTGGCCTAAAAATAGCAAGAAATTTCTTGACTTATAATTGAAGATATATGGTAGTTAAATTTCACTCATGTAAATTATAATTTATGATTTTTAAAGGAAGATTTGGATTAGATTTTCAAATGACAATTTCTGCACATTTGTAATACCGTATATACCCACGTATAACACATACTTTTTTCCCTAAAATTTTTGGCTAAAAAGCAGGGTGCGTCTTATACGAGGGTATATATTTACCAGGATATTTATTATAAAATGTCACCGATTTTACGTCCACTCGATATTGGGATGATATTAAACGTTCTGATGGTACTCTTATACATTTTCTCAGTAATAACTTGAACTAAAAATTTAAATTAATGAACAAAAATGCCAAATTTATTAAATAATTATACTTGATGTACAATATAAGATATTTCAAATAAAGTAAAAATAATAAATAACATTATTAAGCATTGGAAAATCCAAGAAATTCTTGATCACTGCCCCATTCATCGGCTATGTTATCGGAATCATCTTCTGCGGAAGATAGTATTACATTCTCCACGGCATAATTCCACGTTGTAATTTCCTCATGATTACATTTACGTTGGTGACTTCTGTGCGAATAACAGAGTTGGCTATATCAAATAACGGCACCAGTCGACCTCCACCAATGGGTCCGAAGTGCAGTTGAACTGCAACTATGTGTTCTGTTTCGACTGATATTTAAAACTGTCGCCTTCACATTGGAAAACTTCTAAACTATGTAACAGCTCTTTTCTTAAATGGCAGATTATTATTACCAACTTCAGTGAAATGCTGTCTTACTAATTGTTAGTAGGAACTGAAGTACATATATTTTCATTAATTTTTCTTATCTCAATGATTATTCCGGCGACTTGTTGAAAATTAAAGGAAAGTGGACTGTATAAATTATTGACAACAGACATGTGGCTCAATCACCAGATCTATATTTCCTCTTTACACTTAAATAACGTAAAACAAAAACACTCAAAAACTCCCCGATAGCATCAAACACATGCAAGTACACACCAAACATGCTAGTTATCAGTTTTAATCACACCCCGTGGAGAGGACAAACACCACCACACTTGGATTCTGCTTGACCAAGCAGAGCCCACCAACACGTCTTGTAGTGAGGACGAGCATGTCTGAACTGCTTGTCATTCACAAAGGCAACCAACAGCATTGCCTTTTTTAATACAATGTAACTCACTCTAATGTAACTATGAAATACACACAATGTAACTCACTCTAATGTAACCATGAAAACACATACAAAGCAACTCACCAATCCTGAGCAATGATATTAACAATATAAAGAATAATTTTGTCATTGAATGATAAGCATGTGACAAAAATCGAATTCTAGAAACATGTGTGCTATGAGTGGGTACATTAAAAAATTGAAGAATATGGTGTCAAAAACCTCCCTGTGTGTTATATGCAGGTGCATTTTATATGTGGGTATATATGGTAGTTGCATTCTTCACTAAGTTTTTTCACTTTTTTTTCTCTTGACAGCATTTTGTCAACCCATGATATCTGCTGCTCTGCAATTATTGAATATGAGAATAGCTTGAAAACATTCGTCAAACTTCTGAAAAAATTCCCTGGAAGGCAAGATATTGTGGTACGATTAAGTTATGTTTTAGGAAATCTAATGGGGAAGAGTGATAAGGCAAGATTGGAGGTGAGACTTAAATGCAGAATTTGAAAATTTATATCAATATGCTATCACCTAAAGTGTATTTTTTGGTTTATCATTTTCTCTTGTGGTATTTGCACTTTGGCATTTATCATTTGTAATGTGATCCCTAGCTCAAGGTATTACTTCTCAAACTCTTCTTCCATCAGTTAAACATAATTATGATTTCCTAATACCTATATGGTTTTGCTCTTTGAAACCTGTCCAGAGCTCATTTTTCCTTACATGTGCTTTACCATCATGAATATTGGAGTTTATCTCCAAGCAGTTTTACATATATACACCTGAATTTTCTCTTGAATATTAAAATTAATACATGATTATTTAAGGAATTTCCAAATAATCCAATCAATTGAATGCACAAATTAGCACTCTCTGTTACAAACTATTACATTGAAAAGTCAAAATTTATATCACCAATTCTGTTGACAATTCTAATTTTTTTCCTATAATTTTGTACTACAGAATGGGTCAGTGTGGAAATCTATCATAAAAGTTTGAAGAGATTTTTTTCTATGACAAGTTATTCATACTTTACAGTTTTATTATGAAGAAGATGCCATCACATGCTTAATGGACTTACTTTATAAATATATACAAATCGACTCATCAATTTCATCTAATCCTGACTGCAACTCTAAAGCAAAGATCCCACCTGCTGGATCCAACAGTCCATCTGAAGATGTTCTTGTTAAGGTATGTGATCCAAAATATTCTAAAAGAATATGGTACTTTCCTGTTAACGGGAATACCTCCAGGACCCTTCGCAGGACCTGGTACTTACGTATTATCCCCATGCCATACTTACGTACAACATTAACAGAAACTGATTGGCCTGTCTCGACATTTACAAACCCAGTCTCCGGACAACGTGGAAGGTTTCTTTGGTTCCGGGCGAGGCGAAGGGCGTGGTAGCGCCCGGAGACGACTACCCATGACAAAAAGCGAGCCGAAGGCTTGTCAATATATCCTTTCAGTATTATATTCTCTTGACTGTTGAGCCACAAATTGAGAGGATATATTGACGAGCCTTCGGCTCGCTTTGTTTTAATGGGTAGTCGTCTCCGGGCGCTACCGGGCCCTTCGCCTCGCCCAAAACCAAAGAAAGCCTCCGGAGATTGGGTTTGTAAATGTCGAGACCGGCCAATTAATTAGCATCTTTTAATCTAATTCTGAAAAATCTATAAGTGATTGTGTTCTCTTTTTTATTTCAGTATTTATATTTATTCAGTCACAGTTGTAATGTTTTAAGAAGTATATTAATTCAAAGCTACAATTATTTTTTTAAATATCTACTCTATATTTTATTCCAATTTTCCATTCTGAAATATTTTATAAAATTTTAATTATATAAGAATAATGTCAAAATGATGATTTAACATAAAATATGGCACATATCTAGAACTAGGAAGCTGTGCCCCATGGCTGCTTCACGGCCCAACCCCTGGACGGAGCGAGGCACATTCCCCTTTCTCCCTCTCCTGCAGACCCCCTCCTGCCGGGTGCTGTGAGGAGGCCACAGTGAAAATGATTCATTCATGTAGTGTAGATAAAAACCTGGCTTTATATATTCCTCATGCAAAAATTTGTACAGCTATCTTAAGATGTTCTTAAGTTATAAGCAAATGTTATTTTAGCTTTCCCTCTCTTCTTTTGGAGGAGTGGGGAGGGTGAGAGAATTGTGCCTACAGCAAAAACCTTGCCCAAAATATGGACTACCTTCATATAAAATTTGGTGGCTCTATCTGTAGCTTTTCTCAAGTTTTAATTGAACATACAAACAGGCAGACTAGTACTTTGCATTATATATTTAGATAAAAGAAATAGTGTATTGATTATTGATGAGTATCAGAAATGTAAATTATTACTTAGTATTTGTTTGTGTTTATATGCACTCCATCTACTGTTTCAACTGGATGGTTGCAATATTTTATAATAATGTCTCCTGTTTTTTATTATGAATAATTTATTCATATGTGTTTATTTGATGCATTACCTAGATTGTTCGGATTGTAGCAAATATGAGCATCAGCCCAGTAGTTGGTCTCAGCATTGTTGGTATGAATAAAGATCAAGATGCCAACAATAAGATTTGTACCCAGATTTTGGATGCATTGTTGCACATCTTAAAGAAACATCAAGTTACTCTCAGCCCTGAACTTGTGATGAGTTCCTTGGCCACCTTGAACAACCTCTCCTTCTGGGCTGTTGGAGTAACAGATGGAGATTTTTACAAAAGGCAACTTGAGGTTGCAGAAGGTATTTGTTTCTCAAATTGATGATTTTTGGAACAGAGTGAGATTATGTTCTGGTTATATCATTTTTACCCTTTGTGTATTACACAGTTTTAAAAAATTGTGTCTTATCTTACCTTATGGTTATTTAGTGAATAATGACATTAGGAGGTTAAGTAAAATTAGTATTGAAAAGAGAAGCAAAATTTTGATCTAGCTTTTAAAACATATTGTGATGGAAGTCTAAAGATGATTCTGTTTACAATACTTCACAGTTATGCTTACTGAATATAATTCATAAGCCTTATCTTATGACTATCATTTTGAAATCCATCGTATTATAGCTTGACCGCGTAGAAAACGTCCTGCGTGGAAATTTCCGTGCACCCCCTCCGCGGAGGGGTATACCCCCACTCCCGCTATAACTCCCTCCCTCGTGAACCTCTAGCGGGAGCTTCACTTGCTTGCAGTTGCCAGCTTTTGCTGTTTGTTATTTTTTCCTGTGTTCTTTCGGTTTTGTTAACATGTGCTTGACTTTTGCTTCTATATCGGGCATTCTTCTTGGACTTCGATTTTGATTGGTACATTGGGTTGGGTTACTTTTACAACATGCGCTTTGACTTTTGCTACCGTATCAGACATTATTTTTGGACTTCGATTTTGATTTTTGCATTGGTTGGATTGCTTTTACGCAATGGCCAGTACATCAAAATCTTCATCAGCCTGAGGCAGGCCTCTCAAGAGTCAAGCTCGTGAAATCGTTTACAAAGTAAACTCTTATTTAAAAGATTTGAAAACAGAGAAGGATTTGGATATGAATGTGGCGTTATCGACAGCCAAGGCTACAGGAGTTGGTGTGACTACTGTGAAGAAAATTGTGAAAGAGGGGAAAATGTCTGCAGAGAAAGGGCAGTTATCTTTCGCCTCTCCTAAGGGCAAAAAATCTGAACGCAAGAAGAGAATTGATCTTGATGATTTTGCAAAATGTTGCATACGAAGAAAAATCCGCGAATTCTATGTGGTGCATAAAATGTTACTGACGGTTAAAAATTTACTCGCATAACTGAAAGAAGATGGTGTACTTTGTTGCAAGTGAACATATTTACTAAAGGTAATTCATGAACTGGGTTTCAAGTGGAAAACCTGTCAATCAAAACGAAAGATTTTGATTGAACGTCCAGAGATCGTAGCGTGGAGAGGTATCTAAGAGAAATAAGGAGATGCAGAGAAAATAAAACAAATTTCGTCTACCTGGACGAGATTTACTTGCACGAGAGCCATGTGAGTGCTAAGTGTTGGCAGTCTTACTCAGAAATAGGTGTTCTTGGACCCCTCGGCAAGGGACAACGGCTGATCATTGCACATGCAGGAGGTGAGGCGGGATTTGTTCCTAACGGTCTGCTTGTCTTCAAGTCACAGCAAAAGACTGGAGATTACCACGATGACATGAACTCAAAAAATTTTTTGAAGTGGTTGGAGGAGAAAGAAATTCCAAACCTTCCACCACAGAGTGTTGTGGTCATGGATAATGCTGCATACCATTGTGTGAAAGAGAACAAGCACCCGAGTTCAGCTTCATTAAAGGTTGAAGTGCAGAAATGGCTGAAAACTAATGGGATTAGTTTTTCTCCCAACATGAGGAAGGCACAGCTGTTGCAACTTGTTAAATTTTCCTATGTGGAAATAAAGTATGCCGTGGACAAAATTTTGTGAGAGGCAGGACACGAAGTAATGCATTTGCCTCCTTACCATCCCGATCTTAATCCTATTGAGATGGTGTGGGGTGACCTTAAAGGACAGGTAATAAAGTTATATAAACTGCTACTTCATTTAAGCCTTGTTTTTCTTTGTTTTTTTAATTTCATCTTTCCTTTTTCAGCAAATTTTCTTCGCCTTTCCTCTACATATTCCGTTACGATTTAGGAATTTTAATTTTTTAATTCACGTTTTATCACCGTAGTCTCCATTCATTCTTATATTGCTACTTTATTTCTGTTTATTTGTTGATAAATACAAGCTTATTTAATGTGGTAGGTATGACATTATTGTAAAATGCTGCCAGTTTATGTAAGCATGTGCACTGTTTATTTAGGTATCTCACGACTTGGGGGCTTGCACGCAGGAGAAGAAGAAAGAACTCTTCATAAAACTGTGTGAAGAATTCACTACAGAGAAGTGGATTAATGTGTGTGAACATGTTAAGAAGACAGAAGAAGAGTACTGGAGACGGGATACCATAATGGACGAGGAAATAGATAGAGTAATTATTGAACTCAGTGGAAGTGAGGGAGATTCAAGAAGCGAGAGTGACATGGACATGTCACTCTCGTCGTCAGATGAGAGTGACTAAAAGATCTATCGATAAAAATATTTTATTTATTATTAAATGTTGTGATCAATCTCTATTGAACTGGTTTCATTTATTTCATGTCCATCTTCAATTCCCAAAGCTATGCTATACAGTTGTTTAATACTTTGTATTTCTGATAATTACGAGTAAAGTGGTTAGTCGTAAAATATTAGGTTAATGTGCCCTGTACACCAGACCGACATAAAACGAAACGATCCCTTCATTATTTTCCCGAAGGATTTCCTTATTTTTCGACAGTTTTCGAAGGGGGTTTACGACGTTACGTACCGTGTTGAGATTGTGTTCGCAGAATAATGTTGAAGTATCTGCTTACGAAGCGGGAGTAGCTGAGTTTTGATTATTCTTCTTCCCTATCCCAAGCTAAGAAACCATTCTGCGATGCTTGCATATAGTAGAAAACATGCCGTGCGTCCACCAATCGATTATCATGGGATATATGAATTTCTGAAAAATTAAAAACGCCGCTACTTTTCATAAGTGGGAAACAGGCCTATGGCCCACGTTTGAGGGAAACCGACAACACTGAGCTGCTTACAAGCGACTCTCTGCTCGAGAGTGAGGGGAAGGGATAGCAGGGGTGGGAAGGTGTGGAGGTGGGGTAGGTAACCTTAGCTCCGCCCACTGGTCACCAAGAAGGTCGTTTTCTACGCGGTAAAGGTATAACATATTAGTAAGATAACATAATTTTTACAACTATTTAAATACTTTAAAAAGTCTAATTGTTGAATTGTAATCACTATGTTATATATATTTTAGATGTTGAAAATATTTAAAAGTCAAGCTTTTAAAGTTGCTATAATTTATAAATTTGTTCATTAAGTACATAATCTCTTTGTTCTAGTTCTGCATTCATTTACAATGGAAGAACATAAAGAATCTCTTGTGGAAGCTATCAGAGTTTTTGGAAACTTAACACAGTTAAAGGAAATAAGGGATTACACTGTTGAAAATGGAAGTAAGTAAAAGATGTAACCAGTTCAAGAAAAACATGGTATTTAATCTAAAAAAAAGTCAATTTTGATCTAGTTAATGATATTAAAAATCTCATTTATAGTTCTTGAGAGATTAATTCTACTACTGCATGGATCAATAGATGCTTCAAAAGATCTTCTTCTGGCTAATGTGGGTGTACTGGTGAACATGATGGCAGATACGGACAAGCGTAGAATTTTAGCCAATTACAATGGTATTTCTAGGTAAACATAATCTGATTACTTTACCAAAGTAGCAATTGTAGAAGTTATACCAATGAAATTTCAAAAACTTAACTTTAAACAGGATTAATACTATTTTTTATTAACTTTTGAATATACATATGTGTTTATAAAACATGAAAATAATTTATGGGGCAAAGAAAATGTAAGAGGGGTTGTGTTTTCATTAAAACCTTTGTCTTTGTTATTCCAGGTTAATTGAAATACTTATCAAAACTAATGGAGAGAATTGGAACCTTTCATGTTTGATATGCCAAGTAATATGGAATTACATTATTGAATCCAAAGATTTATATTATGATCTTGGGAAGAATGAAACAGATAAATTGGTCTCTATTTTAGCTGATTATTTAGGTAATTTCCCATGACAACATAGACGCATTTACATCACATGCTCTGAAGAAAGAGTTCATTATCTCTACATATATATTTTGAAAAGTGTGTTTGTTCCATATAAAGTCATACTTCATGATTACCTACAGTTACAATATTTTGCATAAACAATCCTGCTGCTTAAACTACTTTTCATACGGGAATATGCTGGTTGAAAGGTTTAAATAATTATTTTTGTTTTCCATTTGAATAACATGGGAATACCTCGAATTCAGAGTGCAGGACTTTTTTCATTAACATTTTAAAAGGTGATAGAATTGAGCTATCAGCGTGAAGTTTATATCATCCTATGGGGAATTGAATAAAATTTCTTATTCATATGGTAGAATTTCACTTTAACTTCTAAATTGCTCAAAAATTGTTTATTTTTGGATTTTAGGCAATTTTATCATCATTTTGTGTGAGTTCTCCTTGGCCACCTGCATTGTTGGCTTTTGAATGTATCACTCAATTTCAATGTGATTTTAAACAAATCAACGAACAACACAAAATTTACTTAATTCATTTGCTTCTCATGTTTTCTGAGTGTGAATGGCCTTTCACATTACATTAGAAGTTCATAATCTAGGTATATAGCTGGGTTATCATGTCCTGTGGAGGAGATAGCAAATGAAAGATTTATTCTAATAATGAAAACAAACATGCCACAAACCAAGCTCATAATATTTTAGTGTATTAATTGATGTATTTGGTCATTTTGTAAAATGAAAGAGCAATTGCAACATTTATCATAGTCTACTTACCCTCTGGAAAACTAGACATGTGACAAATCAACTTTCAATATAATATAAATATGATGATAATGATATCATTAGCATTTTTTTGTAAGATTTATTAAATGTTGACAATGTGCCATTCATATTTTCAACAATACCTTTTATTTAATGACTTCCTTTTATTTAGGGCTGAGCATTGTCGGCAAAGTTGGATCTTACATGAGTGATATGATATGAAATAAAATTATCCAGTTTTATGTTGTGCTGTATGTAGTTGAAATTCAGTGGGCACTTACACTAGTCCCTTATAATTTAAGGCTCTTCTTTCTCAAATATTAATTGATAAATTACAGATGAGGAGCATTATTTTGGTGTATCTGAAGGAAGTGACATCGATCCAGCCATTTCAATGACTTCTACATATCAAGAGTGGGAGGAATTTGCTGCTGTTGCTACTAATCTTTTAGAAAAGATAGAAGCCTTTATGGACTCCAGTTCCATCCATTCTGTTTTCTCTGACAGTAATAATGGAAATTTTCAATTTTTGTAAAATGTTTGTTCTTCTTATCAACAGATTTGATAAATTTTCTCTACTAATCTGGCATTGCCAATTCAAACCATTGTAATGTCTTATGCATAATTTTCTCTATGCTTCCTAGCAAAGATATATGTTCAAGCATTAGACAGCACAGAATAATGAAAAGAACTCATTAGGATATTTTTTGTACGTCATGCTTGTGATCTTTGAATGATTCCATTTATGCTTTGCATTTAATTTCTAAATAGAATTTATGATATCTCTGGTTATACTGTTATATAACTTGTTAATGTTTAATTATTTAAAATATTGTTAGGTAATAAACATTAAAATTAATTTTCAATTTAGTGAAATCAATTGTCTATATCAGGGATTTTCAAACTGTGTTCCACAGAACCCTAGGATTCTGCTAAAGCTTAATGGGGTTCTGTGAGAGAATGAGAAGGAAATGCCTGATGATACTACCTTACTGGTTAAGGTTCTGGGAAAAATTATTTTAAATATAAGGGTGCCTTGACTACGGAAAGTTTGGAACCCTCTTGTCTATATCGTGATTGTTATCATGAAACCATAAGCGATGGCAGCAGCGATGCAACTAGCCTCCTAACTCTGGAGGGGCCAGCCTATAACGATTGACCAAACAATTGTCGTCGGCCATTGCTGAAGTATTTGCTTTATTTGTGCTATTTACATGCCTCACAATCAGTCGATGGCATTCAACGAATGGTAAGGGTGAAGAGGGGGCCATGGCCCCCTCTTAGTTACGTCTCTGGTTGGCAGGCAGGCAAGGGAAGGCATCCTAACTGGTATTTATGGCAAAAGTATAAACAAAATGTTTATAACAATGAAATAAGGTTAAATAAAATAAATGAGCAATCAGTATTGTCAAAATTTAGCTGATGTAGAGTGTTGCCTTGGTGCAACATGCCTCAAGATGGCCCTGGATTTTCCTCCTCTCCTCCATGAAAAAGATTCAGTGGATGCACATGCACACAGTAAGAAAGGTAAATAAATTTTACACTTCTATCTTGGTATTCAGAATATATTTTACCAAAGGATTTAAAAAATCAGATTTTTACAAGTTAAAATTTTATCTCAATTTCTGTGGCATAAGTGAAATCACTTAGTTTACCCTTTCTTGTGCTTTCTCAGTAAAGTATACATCTTTGTATCATTACTTTGTACTAATACTATTGAACAGAGCAAATTATCATAATTTTCTTGTTATGTTATTTACATAGCATAAGTCAGTTTTATCCCTGATTATAATGCAACAGATTTATAACTGCAATGAGATATTTAAAAATAGCAGTTATTTGAAGGATAATATTTTATTCATATTTACAGCAAAGAGAAAATATGAGCAGTGCATCAAAATATTTTGTATAAATTTTCCCCAATGAACTATTCCTTTCTTAACAATAATTTCAAGTTTGTTTATTAAAATTATGGTCATAAAATCTTATCTGGTGAAATTTTTAATACTTAAAAAGGTTTAGGCAATAGTTTCATTTTAATGATACCACAATATATATTAAGCCATTTATGATGTTTCTATTAACTCCTCAAGCTGTTAATTAAATGCCCACTATCTTCCGTATGGCGGTATTTAAATTTCACTGTTGTAATGCATGGTTATCGGAAAGTGTTTTTTCTTTAAGACTATTCAACATAAAATCATAAAAATTTATGAAAATATACTAAACACTATACATATCTTTATGTACAACTGCCACAGCGGTAGGCAGGGTTGGATGTGTACGGGTACACAAGTTTGCTTGCAATTACTTTTATTAGCATTTATTGTGGAAAGAATGGAGAAGTTCATTATGAAGTTTTTTCTTAATGATATTAACAAAATTGTTGTGCTCTACAGTGAATTAAATTTCTTGAAGCCTCACAATAAATAGTAAATCAATGTCAAATAAATAAAAAATTATTTGATATTGTTAAACAGTCTATCAGATGTTATGAAAAATGAATCCCTAATAAAATCATATACTCGTATAACATAGGAGTGGTAGACTTCAATTTTGAGAAAGTAGGTCACTGTCTCTCTGACCAGTGAGAAACAGAAATCTCAAAGATTTTTTTATCATATTGAGCATTCTGTGTAAAATCTGTTTTAAGAATATTAATTATTAATTTCTTTAAATGTTAGTATTTATGTGTATAGCATTTACATCAATAGAAAGTTATTTGCTGTAGCAAATTAATTAATTAATTTATACAAGCTTATAAACAACTGTTCCTGGCCATTTACAATTAGCAATATAAAGATGATCTCACACAACCAATCAGTAGGAATTGAGCCTGCAGCCATAGCATTAGTAGCAGACACACATACCAAGGCCAGTAAAAATATTACAATTCACTGTTCTTTAAACTTACTTGAATTCTTTATTTCAAAATATCATTAATTAATATGAATTTACCAATTACATGGTTTCCAGTTAATCAGTCAGTTGCCTCTTTCATACCATTAATGATTTCTTGAAATATTTCTAGATCTCCTGAAGAATTCTCTGGATTTTCCTCTTTAAGACTAAGAATTATATCATTGAGGTCAGACAATGTGACTGACAAGCTGTCATTTAAGGTATAAGATGCTTTTTTAACATCATCTGCAAAATCTATTAAATCTCTCTCATCTCTCTCTTTTGCCTTCTGTATAGCATTTTTATCTGCACTTAAATCCAACTTGAAATCTTCAAAAACTTCTTTCAAATGTGAAACCTTCTTTTTATGTTTATCTTCATTGAAATAAATTATTTTTTTATCAGTGATAGTTTTTTCAAGTTCATATAATTTGGTCTTTGCCTTCAGACACATTTTAGCCTCATAAGAATCAGATTCTTCTAAAGAAAGTATAGCCACTGCTTCTTCCAGGAATGAAGCAGCCTCCTTTAAGGATTTGTAATAATATTCATAACTTCCATAACCTTGATTGAACTCATTTTTTGCCAGCAACAATAAAGGGTCATAGAGCTCATATAATGTTGTGCCTGAAAAATTGTAAAAATAAAATATTAATAGAAAAACCTAGTTATCAATTGCTTCCATTATCTAATAATAATAATTCTTTATTGGTCCAAAGGTCTTTGCAAAGATATGGCAATGAGAAATGCTAGTTTATAGATTAAACTAGAGGTATACTGTGTCTCCTCGATTAATGTCATTAATTCGTTATGAAATTCACGACATTGAATGAAACAATGTTAAACAAATCAACAATTTCCTTAAGAACCCGTGTTGTACAATATAATCGGTTCCAAAACCTCGGACTGGACATCCCTCGAAAATCAAAATGACATAACATACGATAAATCCTCAATTTACATTGGGACTGAGTTTCATAAAAACATGACTAAAAACTAAACAAATTTTAGAAAAAAATATGCCTGGTAGGACAACTTCATTTTAACACGTTCACTGCTGATCATCCACATCAAAACTTAACCTCCTGTGCTGAATGATATTTTGTACTCATCCCCCTCGAGAACATTGCTAAAATGTAAGAATATATTATTTTAACATTAAAAACCATTTAAAATTATAATTAGCTGAAACTATCAGTAAAGCTCATGCGCTGGGTGCATAAGGAGCACGTGGGTTTGTTCCTAGCTCACGCGCCTAGTGTGTTAACAGCACTGAACATGTTAAGACACCCAAAATCAAAAAAAGGATGCTACTCCTCTGAAAATGAACTATGTAATATCAATCCAGCATAATCTAGGTATTCGTACGAATGATAGAGAGTGACGAGTTTTTATGAATAAGTTTACAGAGAGTCATGAACACATCTGTGAACACAAGTTCATGAGTTGACAGCACTACAAAATAAATGCAACAAACAAATTATTTCTTGCAGCAGGTAGTGTATAATTATCGAAAAATCTACTGTAATAGAGGTAAATAAAACATATATTTAGTTGTTTTTATTTAAATACAGGCTTTGTTTTTTGCTTTGTTGAGTCACATCTGATACAAATGAAAATAAAATTGGGAGACATTAAACTCGTTATCCTCTTCCAAATTCTTTAATTTTGTCCGAGTCCTTCAAAATTATCCTTACCATCATAGCTGGCAACCCCAAAAATTAGCCTATGTCTGCAGCTGTTTCACTTCATTCATGGTGCATAACAATATTAAGTTTTTGCTCCCAAGTAATTGTCTTGCACAATTTTTTTGCTATTGGCATACTGCCATTACTACCACATCTCTTTGGACCCATTTCAACAAAATGTCACCATGCAATTCATCATCATAGTTAGTCTGTCCTTTGACAGATCTGTGATTATTCATGGTTAAACTTGGTTCTCCATATACTCCTATTTTCCGCAGTTTTCTTCATGTCTTGATAGCTCTCTTTCCCTTTCAAGTCGTCTACCAGCTGAAACCTTTTCCTACCTCTTTCTCTTTTTCCATCCGGTTTTCCTTCTAGCACTTCTTTAATCATGCACTCTCTCCTCAGGTAATGCCCAATCCAGTTCGCCTTCCTCTTTCTGATAGTCTGTATAATCGTTCGCTTCTCTCCTATTCTTCGTAGTACTTCCTCATTTTTCACCCTATCTGTCCATTTTATCTTCAGCATTCTTCTCTATGTCCACATTTCGAAGCTTTCCAAGTATTTAATATCATTTTTCCGTAACATCCATATTTCTGTCCCATTCAAAGCTATACTCCATACATAGCATTTTATCAACCTCTTGCAGATTTCCTGCTTTATATTTCCCGTTATTAGGAGTTTCTTTCTTCTGAAAGCGGCTTTTGCTTTCATTATTCTAGTCCTGATTTCATTTGTACATTTTGCTTCTCTTGTTACGATGCTTCCAAGGTATTTATATTCTGAAACTTGTTCTAATGGCTTTCCTCCAATACTTATGTTCAAATTTTCTTCTTCTTTACTTGATATTCGCATAACCTTGGATTTTTCTGTATTAATTTCCATACTGTATTTTCTACCTGTTATCACTAGTCTATTTATCATTTTCTGGAGTTCCTTTTCCTTTCTTGCTAGAAGTACTTGATCATCCACGTATTTCACTGTTCTTATAATCCTTCCTCCGATTTTGAAATCTCACATGCCTTCTAATGCTTCCTGCATTAGCCTCTCTCCATATATATTGAATAGAATCGACGATAGACAACAGCCCTGTCTTACTCCTCTACCGATATGTACTCTGCTGGTGTCCGCATTCTCCAACCTGACCTTTACAACTTGATTCACATATAGATTCCTGATCAGTCTCCTGTCTTTCCAGTCTACACCTATATCCTTTAATATCCTCATCAGCAGAAAAAATGGAATCAGAAACCAAGCTTGGATCTCCCATTGGGTGGATTGTCTTTCATTATGACCCAAGCAAATCAGCTTTACTAAAGCGAATCAGTGTAAATTCTCCAGTTTCATTATTTGTTCATTTGTAATTATAAATGTTAATACCATTTTTCTTTGAGGTACTCATTCTGAATTTCACATAAAAATTACAGCAAATATAAATGGAACAACAGTGAAATTTTACCTCGAAGCCGTGTTAATCCTGGTTCTATAACATCTGCCACACTCATAATACTTTTGCATAATTGGACTTTATGCTCTAGCATGATGTGAAGGAAGTCTTTTAGTGGTAGTTTGCTGCTATTTCCGTATAACTGGGACAGAGAGAGTCTTAAACATGATAAAATGGAATGGTTTGGATGTAGCACTGACGAGGAACGTCTTAAAGCCTCTTCCAAATCCATTGCATCATCAGGCCTTGGACCATAAGTATCATCCTGGCAATAAAAAAAAACATTTTAAAATCATGAGACTTTTTTTATCCTTTGTGGTTTTTAAGACCACATAAGATGATATAATTTTCTGCGTCACTGTAACTTTAGCATGAAATTATTTATCAGGGTTAGCAAAGGCCAATAACAAGACTAATTTATACTATGCATTAATTTATAATTTTTCATGATTTTAAACCTTTGACTGGATAGTGATAAATTTTATAATTGTATCTGTTATTTGGCATATGTAAAAGTACAGTATTTATAGCATTAAAAATACTTTTTAGGTCTGATAGGGTTTAAAATGAAATCTGATCACAGAAAAACTGTTTTTAGTTATAAAGGCAATGAACCATGCAAATGCTATAGCAAATCATCATAGTAAATCATGTTTTTCAGGAAAACTCCATTTTATTTACAAATTATTATATTTTAAGGTGCACTTTAACTAAGTTTAACTCAATTTTTGATGGCTAATTTCAAAGTAGCAAACTAACATGGGATTAATAGCAATGCTGAGTTAAGAAACTCATGAAGGCATATGTCTAATGTATTAGATCTGGACAAGTTTTAAACTTTATGCCTTAAACAAATTATTCCTCATATACACTATTATAATCAGAATACTGCTATCTCAGATGGCAGTTTTTGCATAAAACGTTTAATATTTTTGCTATAATTTTCTTTCAAATAAACATTTTCACATTCCATTCTATGCAACATAAAACACATTAAAGATAAATTTACCCTCATTTTAGACCCAGGAGGCCTGGCTTCAAGAGAATCAAGTAGTAGTTCCACAGATAGCACGCTTCGTTCTTTTCCACAACCTCTGCATTTCCAAGTTGCCTTTGGATCCAATGGATTTGTTGTGAGAATTTTTCCTTCAGAGGGATTGCAGCATTTCTTGCAAAGTATTGTGCTAAGGTTTGTACCAAGCTCGGTAGGATCAGCACAGCGATCACAGGTGCAATCAAAGAATTTGCTAATACGTAAATATTCTCGTCGTTCCAAAGTTGGCAACAAGGTATGAGTATAGCAAGTATTTAGGAGCTGCCCACGTGATACAGCTACAGAAACTCGTCCCACCATATTGAAATGAGAATCGATGGAGTGGGTTATATTGGGCACACAACTGTGAGAGAAGATAGCAAGGAGAGGAAAGAGGCACTGGGCACTTCCTCCACATCCTGAGCGAGCTTCAAAAGCATTTACCTGTAATTTTGTGTTGAATAGCATTAGAAACAATTAGTTTATATTTAAAATTCTAAAGCTTTAGAATGATTGGTTTATGGAAATTATATTTTCTTTTTTAATTTAAAATACAGTGGATTCAGCTAAAAGAGTCAACTTATTATCATTTAATCAATATGGGAAAGCCAAAACCATTTGAATATTACTAAATGCAGAGCCAGCTAGGAAAATCGCGGGGCCTGGTGCAAAGTGTGCGCGTGGAGCCACTACATGTCTAAAATTTTTAATAGTAAATTTAAATAAATAAAGCAGTCTCTCTCACTATGAAATTTTGACATTTTTTCAGATTTTCTTTTAAAAATGCGTGTACTTGATAATTACGACAAATGTTTTTTAGATAGCGTGGGTCCTCTTTAAGTGCAGGGCCTGGTGCAGTCGCACCATTCGCACCGCCATCGAGCCGACCCTGACTACATGTGAATATTGCTCATATATGAATAAAAATTTTTTGAATAAAAATTCTTACTTATTCGAAAAACAACAGGAAATGACATACTACATGACAACCAAGACGATGAAGAAGAAGAGGAAGAAGTTGCTCTTCAACCTCTGTCAATGTCACAACAAGTTATAAAAACTAAAAAAGGAACTTGGTACTAAGAGGCATTTAGCCTTTTACATAGGATGGAAGATTTCAAAACATATTTCAAGAAGGATTAATTAATTTATTCTTCTTTTCATTAATGTTTATATGTATAGGCACTTTATTCACTAAGTATTTTTCCTTGTTTTTATTAATGTACTTCAATTTAAATAAATATGTATTTTCCTATAATTGCCTGATGTGTTGAAAATTAGCACATTCATGAAATACAATTTTTACAAAAATGATTTTTTTAATTTAAAAAATCTCATAAACCTTTTAATTGAATCAACTAGTTAATAAATAAAATTCCCATAGCTCAAAGTGATTCTAATAAGCTGAATCCACTGTAGTACTACAATATTTTATCAGCATAGATGGATGATTTCACTGGCAAATTTGGAATCCTATGTGTTTACTAAGGAGTGTCATGATATTCATTGAAATAAAACCTTATATTAGACACCAGCAGTCAACAGGGAGGTTTACTTAAAAAACTGATTATAAAATAAGAGCTTTCATGTTATTGCTCTTTTAAGGTTAAGTAATTTATGAAATTGAAAACTTCATAAATACATACTTCCATGAACAGAGGATCATCTAAAATACAGAAATTAATGATATTATAATTTATCCTGCTTATCATTGTTTTTTGGCAATATTGTGCACAAAACATTAAAGGAAACTGGAGGTTATAATGTAACTTCTGTTAAATTATTTCTTGCTGGAAATTAGAACAACTTTAAGTTTACCTGAAGAACTCCACATGCCCACATTATATCTTCATCGCTAAATCTATCAGCAAGACGACAGACTTTTCTAAGAAAGCCTGACACATTGACCAGGTCCGATTTCCAGGTTTGGGAGTCTTGTCGTGCCTTCATATGTGCTTCCATTGGTGATACCTAAACAACAAAAGGATATAATCAATTAGTTGAACTTGCTACAAAATCCATAAATTTATATAATTTTGATTTATATTGATTCATAATATTTAATTATTTATATTTCACTATTTAATTTTACTCATTTATTAATTACTTTCAAATTTAATTCATTATTTTATTAAATTAATTTGCATCACTTTTCTGCAGGGTGACCATCTGTCCTGCATGTCACAGGACAGTCCCGTATTTAGCTTTGTCCTGCAAAGTCTAAAAGAGGTCCAGTCAATGTACCCATTTAAAAAACAACAAATAAGTTAATTTTTAAAATTAACACAGCTTATTATTATGGTGAGTTTGCTAAACACTAAACATCAATATCCTCTACAGAGAAATACATGAAATCTGACTCAGTTTTCATGTGTTAAGTTGTAACTGTGTAGCTGAGCAGAAGTCTCTACTGGAAACTGCTGTCTAAGAGGAAATACAAACATTAAATTCAAAGAGACTAAGGCAGGGGTGGGCAAACAATGGCCCGCGGTCCACATGTAGCCTCCGAGAGCATTTCATGCAGCCCACGAAGCTTTGATGAAAAAGCGATCTTTAAAATTTAACAAAATTTCATATTACATCTGGTAAAATTATGATAATAAAACCTTTAGTTTTGAAAATTTAGCTCAATGAAGCCATTGTTGATGGGTTTTATTTATTTTCGTTGCTCATATGCATACTTCAATAGTTCATTTTTCCGGAATCAGGTGGTACTGCGGACCTATATCAAATCCAGACGTATAACCCACAAGGTCCACCTTTTGCACTCTCATGTTGTGTCTGACCTGACAACAATTAAGTAGTCAAGTGTAACCCAATGAATGTTTTGGATAGTGAGAGAGGTATTGGATTTGCAAATATTTTTCTGTAGTCTGCTTGCGATTGCATTTTCTTATGCCTCAGGAGCAGTGGCATAGCTAGAGTCTTCAGCACCTGGGAGCAAGGCATCTTCTTGGCACCCCTCAAGAAGGAGAGGGAGGAGGAGGGTGGTTATAAACCTCACTCCAGGTCATATGACTTTTTTCTTGTCGCCAAGTTCCAGGGTGGAGGGGTTTACGGGGTCTTTTGTACTCAATTTAGTGTGTTGGCATCTGTAAGATATTCCGTTTTGCTACCCCATTAGAATGGCTCAGGGACCATCTAAAAGTAATCAAGCTACAGTATCACTATATCCTAAAGATAAATATGAGGATGATTTATTGCATCTCAAGCCAGTTCCCAGAAGCATTTTTGATGACCCGCACCTCTTTTGTCTGAATCTGCTAGGATATTATGTAACTCTGCAACCACATAGCAGACCTGCTTTCAACGATAAAAATCAATCTGCGAGTTTGCACCCCTTAAGCCCTGTGCCCAGGGACACCTGCCCCCCCCCCCCCCCCCCCTCCCCCCTCACTACGCCACTGCTCAGGAGCTCCCTAACTGTAAATAAGTTGGCTTATCAGTATATCCTAAAGATAAATAGGTGAGTAATAGTGGAAAGGAAGAAAAAATCCAAATGCAAAGGGTTAGTACTCTAATGCAACCAGAGACATTTCATGGTTCAGATTAACTATTAAGGTTGACTCTCCAAATATTACTAAGCTGACTTTTTTGGTGGATTGTCCAGGATTTAAACTTGAGTAAAAAAAAGCATATCATTGGTGTGCTTTGGATGTAACACTAAAAAATTAAACCTGGATCAGTGAAAAATAAACATCTCAATGATAATTATAATTTCAATTAAATTTTCATTCTTCTATCATTAGAATGCCTTAATTTTAATCTCTCATAGATTACCTCTTCATTCCAGCGCTGTTGATATCTTTCTTTTGCAAGTAAGAGACGAAGTGGAGTTATACACTGTAGCATTGGGTTATCTGGTACACGTGCTGAATCTGCATATTCACTTCCTCCTGCACATGTGGGATCCCAGAGGAAGCGCACACGTGCAGAAGCAAATATTGGACATTCATTCTCTGCATGAGAAGCTAAGTGTTCACATTCCTCAGAACATGCAGGCCAGCCACATGATGTACATAACCTGAGATCTTTTTCTGAGCAAATAGGAGATAGACATCCAAGGCAGATTGGTGGTGAATAATGTTTGGGACCAAATGCAACAGGGGTCTCTCTGATGACCACTTCCCCTGGAAGCAAATCTCTCACTGCAACTGCATAACTGCATAAATAAATCAACATCCACATAATGATGAATGCAATGGTGATGGAGGAATCAATTTCAAGACCAATGACTTCATCTTGTTTTCACATTAAAATTCTCACGAAATACCATTTTATGTTTAAATTATGGTAATCATTGTTTTCAGAATTAAATTTACAGGATATTTTTATCTTTAGCATAAGTTCACATAGAAATGAGATTCTGCAGCTTTCAACCACTACAATAACTTTTTGAGTTATGAACTGGAAAATTAAAGTTAAAATTTAAAAAAATCAAAAAAACTTTACCGGCCCAAAACCTCATCAAATAAGATTTTATATGGTAAACATTCATTTTGATGAATATTCCAATGGGCGATTTGATGGTCTGCAGAACAATATGCAGGTCCTTCACAAGCTGTGCATACATCCTTAGCAGAATTGGAGCAAACAGCACATTGACCGTCCTTGTTTGTAGATTTCTATTTAACGTAAGAAATGAGAAATTATGCAAATTGCTTAAATATTTATCATTAACCCATTTTTATATTCCAGACATTGAATAATATTTTTGAATAAAAACGTCACTGTAAATTTATTTTATGTGGATAAAATTGTAAATGGATAAATCTATTTCCTTTCGTGGATCTTTAAATATAAATCACCAGCAAAGTTTCAAAATGAAAATGAAAAGCTAGTCTTATATGTTCCAGTCAATCTTTCATTTATGAGACAAAAATATGAAGTTTTCAATATTTTATATCAGTCATCATAGTCTAAAACAATTTGGAGCAAATCATATTAATGAAACCAGACTCGATTTTGTAGAGTTAGTTTTTCATTCTCTTAATTAATTTGTAGCAAGTTTAATCTATTATCTGGAATGACCTATGGTACTTATCGGTTATACCCCCCCCCCCTCCCCCCACTACTTTAAAAACTGATTGGCATGTCTTGACATATACTAACCCAATCTCCGGACAACGTGGAGGGTTTCTTTGGTTCCGGGCGAAGGGCACGGTAGCACCCGGAGCCGACTATCCATTAAAACAAAGCGAGCCGAAGGCTCGTTAATATATCCTTTCAATGTTACATATATATATAAAATTGGGATGAAAAAATGACTATTAAGTAGTGATGATAATAATAAATAAATAACCACATAGCAATCAATATTTACTTAGTAACCACATGGACGGGGGGGGGGGGGGGGGGGGGGGGGGTATAACCGATAAGTACCTGACTTATTTCCGTTGGTATCAAAATTACTACCTAATGCAGTGTTTTCCAACCTGGGTGCCGTGAAGTGTTCTGAAGGGTGCCGCAAAAAATATTGTTTACCCATATTTAGCCTCATTTTGCATCGTCGGCTTTCAAAAATGCAAACCACAGTTAAGACAACCTTAATTTCGTCGCAAAGGCACTTCGAAATGAAAGTAGATATGGAGATTGGATTCACCACGATTATTACTGATGGTGGTTAGGGAGGGGTGCCGCCAAATTCTGAAAAGTCACTTAAGGGTGCCGCGACTCTAAAAAGGGTGAGAAACACTGACCTAATGTAACATCTTCAATGATTAGGATGCGAGTGAAAATTTATATTGCGAGAGTAACAGTTTTCTTAAGTCAAATTTAAGCGATAACATTAATTGAGACTTACTAAGGTCGGCACGAATTCCTCCATTATGTATTTAAATACTGATATCAATTAAAAAACAGTTCTACACATTTTATAATAAAATCCTATTCTGAGGGTATTTTGTGCATCAATAATGAAAACAGATTTCGTGCTCGGAGCGGATCAACGTGATCCAAATTCCGCAGGACGGCTGAAGTTTATTTTAGTCACAAAGATCATCAGGCCGAACCGAGCCGGGAAAATAAGAGACAAGCACGTTGAATATAATTTCTTATAGAATCGTCTCTAGCGAGAATCATAGCGGTGAAAAATTCGATTTTCGCAACTTGAACTGGAAGCGAATCGTTTTGCAGGAGTCAGTTTTTAACTGTTCAATATCTGCAGATGCATTATATTTACGAATTATTTTTAGCTTTATAATCCTTGGCAAAAATCGCCGTGAACCGTAGTATCATGGAAGAATTATTCGTCCATGGTAGTATGTCTTTATTGTCAGGCTTTAATTTGCCAATCATAGTAGCTTTAAAAATGCAAGGCTCTCCGTTGTGATTTATCCTATCCTATGCGACAACTGGAACCTCTGTTGGTTTACAGTTAAAATGAAATTAAAATATAAAGTTCAATACGTCCTCAAAGCAAAAATACAATAAACAATGAAGTAAAATATATTTTTATTCATATATGCAAATCCGAGAAGTAAAAAGTTTTTAAAATCCCTCTTCATTTTCACTTCACACTGAGACTACAGCTCATAGTTAGTGTCGAAATTTCTCAAGAGTAACATTCTACACGCAACTTTCTTCCTCAATATTCAAAACTGTTCACAACTCAATTTATAAAATTAATTTCCTTTGCTTCCTTCATCCTTCGCCAAGATTAATATTAATGCCAATAGATGGCGTGAGATTCAAGTTTTTTAAATTTAAGAGTAGTTTAGGTTATAGATATTTATTTATGTGTGGTTATAAAATATTGTCATTAGTATTATATGAAAGTAGTAGCAGATCTAGAGAGAAAATTTCATGTTCAGCTACATTGCTTGAAAATTTTAAATTTTCAAAGAATAATGGAAGATCTTCCCCGTGTTTTCGTTAATTTTAATTAATTACAGTAATCCTACAAGGGGAGCGCTGAAATTTATATTCTGAAAGACACAAAGTATGTTTCTGAATATCTAAGATATCACTCTCCATAGGACAGAAGTAATGAGATACAACCACTCAATCGACATTTGTAGATGTTCTAGAATTCGCTTTGTGTGCCAAGATTGGTTAAGTATCCAAGAGATATGATGAACCTTCTTCGACCTTATAGGTCAATAGTTTTGTCTATTTAAATGGTATGCTTCATTAATTTCTCCTTACTATTACTTCGTGACCGATGTATGAATAATTAGAGGCAAAAAATCTCACATGGCTCAAGAGAAGTGATATTATTGCACAATGCTGGTGCAAAACACTATCTATTCGAATAAAAACAATTCTTCCATGAGAACTAACTCAAAATTTCCTTCTGAGTCTGAGGTAGTATTTTCATTAAAAAAATTACTCGTATAATAAAAGTTAAGCGCTTACGCTCCTGATGGTACACTGAAAGCAATAATTTGAAGTGCACTGAGTACAGCAATTTTACGGCGATTTTCTATTTGCTATGGAAAACATCGACGCCTTTTATTAGAATGCTCCCGTAAATCACTGTCGATATTGTACCTATTTACTAATACATTATTCTAACAATATAATATGTAATACATTTCTCAGTTGAAGTTTAATTAATGTTTTTAAAATCTCTTCTAAAATATTTTAATTTTACTCTCATCTAGTCTCCGAAATGCAACCTAGATATTTGTTTTTGCAGGAATTAGTACCCACATCTTGTAAAACTGGCAACCTCGTGTGTGCGTGTCAGTTGCTATAGCAACGCAACGACGGGTTAATGGTTGTTAATGGTTGAGTTGTCATTCTGAACACGTACACAATCAGTGTTGTTTAGGGTCGTGGTAGTTGGTAGTAGTAGGCGTGAGGGCTAATTACGTGGCCTGAACTATTTTTTGAACTTAGATGAAGTGATAGAAATATTATTATCGTTTTTTAAAGAATAAAAATGCTTAGGCATAGAATATTATCAGGCGATGCTACAAATGAGCAGTCGAATACGAAATGGAAAACAAAGAGAAATACGCATAATGCAAAACATCGCTCGGAAGATAAAAGCAGTTCTTTTGAACGAATTTTTTGTTTCAATATTAGAGATTTGGCAAGTTGGGATAGCTTTGTAAGGCTCTTATTCCGTCCTTCTGATCCGGCGTCTTTGGGAGTCACCAGAGCTTTATTTGGTAAGTACTTCTAAGTAAAACTTTAAATTTGCTGTGGTATGTGTCCCATTTATAGTAAATTATTAATGTAGATGTCATTATTAGTAATAGGTTAAAATAACAATCGATTCATATTTATTGAGTTAAAAATTTGAATTGTATTTTTTCGGTTTTGTTATTTAGGTCTGCTAATGGTATTGGATATACCAGAAGAAAGAGGCCTTTCCGATGCTGATGTTAAATGGGGAGATCCAAATGAATGCCGTTTTCCACTGTTTAATTTCCTGAAGCCTCTTCCTCTGGAGTGGATGTGTGTCGTTTATCTTGTCATGTGGATAGGTAATCACTATTCCTAAAAACATTTTCACATTTGGTTATAAGGAATTGATATACATAAATTCATTGTTTACTAATGAAAAACAACGATAGAAATTGATAACGAATATTTTAAATACTTTTAGTTTTATTTGTACATCTTATGTATGTACATTGAATGATGTGTCAACTGCAGTCATATAAAGAAAAGATTTGGGTAAACATAAAGTCCATCGCTGATTTTCTTTGGAAATATCGATGCAAAGACCTTTCTGCACCTTCTATGATTAATTTTATTTTGTGTATCTAAAATATAATCTAATTATAATGAGCAATTTCTGTACCTTTCTTGATTTTTGGGATATATACTGTACAATTTGTGTTTATTACACTTCAGCTTGTTTATTGTTATACTCCTATGCTTTAAAAATGTTAAAATCGAAATTAGTTTTTCTTGAGTGGTACAAGTTATATTCCATTAGCATGTAATGATAAACCAGTAAAAGAGTCAACTTATCTTTGTGAAATGTATAAGCCTTTTTTTATGGAAATTTCCATGCTGCATTGTCAATTTAATGTTGAATACTGCTTTGGCATGGGTTTAAATATTTATTATTAATATCATTGTGATAATAGATGCAATACAAATTTATACAATGACAATTGAAGTTAGTATTTAATCAATCTCAATAATTTTTCAAATTGTTTCGTAGGTGCCTTTGGTATTATGCTGGGTCTCAGATTTAAGTTGAGCTGCTTGGCTTTTATACTTCCATATTGGTACATTTTTCTGCTGGACAAGTCAGCGTGGAACAATCATTCCTACTTGTATGGCCTAGTGTCAATCCTAATGCTGGGTTCTCATGCACATCATTTTTGGTAAGGACCAATGTGATTATGTTAAACAGGTTACTAAAACAATTAAGTTAATTATTGAGGACTAACTAAAGGCTACTAGCATTAATAAATATTCATTTTAACAACACAAAACAAAAATAAGAAAGTCAATAAACTAATGAGCCATGAATATTTATTTCAAATTTTTTCATTACTTGAAATTATATCACTCCAAATCTTGTTCTTATTCTTTACGCCATGCTCATTTATAACAGTAAAATTTAAAAACAGTTTTGTGCAGCTATGTATCACACATTATCCATGGTTAAGATTTAATAACTTAAATGTATATTTTCATTTTGGGTGCTGTTCCTATAAATTGTAAAATCATTTTATGTGTTAACTTTGTGCAATTGAAAGTTTTCCAAAATGTAACACTTTTATATTTAAGTAATTTTATAATAGTGCAGTAAACTCTCTGTTATCCGGCACTCATGCAACCAGAATTCTCAAGCAACCGGCATCTCCTGCCTCTATTTTTTATTACATCTAATTTGGAATTTTACTGTTAAAATTGGTGCTTTCAGCAATTTTTTGTTTACATCTGATTCGGAATGTTACCGCTAAAATTGGCATTTTCGGCACTCAGAATGTGTAATTGTGGATGTTTTTTGGACTCGGTGTTAATAATAAAATATTTCGCACACCCTTTTTCAATGCCTCCTGAAACTCCAATATACGCTAAAGGTGATAAAAGGAAACGGGTTGTATTAACCTTAACCAGGCACATCACTTGGGGGGTGCAGGCCCACGCAGTGCGTCGGGGCCCCAAGAAATTCGTTACGTCTTCTGAGACAACTAGAGGAATTGAATATCGGCGCACTCTTCATAAGCAGAAACTTGAGCAATTGGGTGTTGCTATTTATAAATGAACTTCTATAAAGCATTCCGAGTGAGTCCCTATTTCTGGACTAATGTTGATTCAAAAGGCTAAAGATTTTTATAACCAAATGGAAATTAGTGAACTGTTTGCATTTTCAAATGGATGGCTAATAGGTGATTTAAGATTACGCATGGGATCAGACGTCTAGATGTTTCAGGTGATAAAAAATTGATTGACCAAGATGCTGCCGATATATGTTGTGACTTTAGTAATTGCACTGTATGTAATGGTGTCATGATTGCATGTCACATTCGCTTCTTTTTTGTTTAATATCAATTTACCTCAAGAATTTCTGCTAATACATTGTGTTAGGTGTGGATAATTTCTCTTTTTTCTCAGACAAGGAAGCCATTTTTACTTTCTCCATATATATAGTATAGAGAAAGTATTATTTTCATGAAAAAAATTGACTTCGAGATTTCAGCGGAAATACATGTTTTGAGATCCATAGAACACGTTTACACTATTTTCGGAATGATGTCTGTGTGTATGTATAAATAAGTTTCGAGACTAAAATTCTAAAAATCTGTTTTTAATACTACAGATATTTACAATCTAGAAATTTTCAAAGTAGTCCCCCCTCAACTCCTTACACCGTGCCTCTGCCATTGATGGAAACAATTTGGAAATCTTTAACTGGAATGCCTTTCAAAATTTGTTTCACGTACGGTTTAATGTCCTCAACGTCTGAATAATGCTTTACTTTCAGAACACTCTTCAATTTTGGAAACATCCAGAAGTCGGCTGGTGCCAGATCAGGAGAATAAGGCGGGTGGTCCATCGTAGGGATTTTTTTCTTGTCTTTCTTTCTGTTCGTGTGTCAGGATTCGTGGTACCAGTTTCGCCGCTAACTTCCTCATGCCAAGGTCCTCCACCAAAATTTTTTGAACTGTTTCCTTGCTCATATCAAGCTCCTCAGCTGTCATTTTACAGATTAGCCGGTGATCAGAATGCACAAGTTCCTGGATTTTCACGGAATTTTCATCAGTCGCTTCGTTAGAGGAGCCCCTTGCCTTTCATTGTCATTAACATCTCCTCTGCCCTCCCTAAAACGTTTGTGCCACTTAAAAACATTTCCTTTACTCATAGTAGCTTCGCCATAAACCGAATTCAACATCTCTAATGTCTCACTAGGGGATTTCTGAAGCTTAACAAAAAATTTCATATTCACTCTTTGCTCAATCGTGTGGTTCATTTTCAATCTCGACAAAGAAAACGACACGCACAACTTTAACAAGCTGCCACTCAGCGAATACTGAATGCAGCTTGTCCAGACTTGCTGCACGTGCTTGGTATTCCATCATCACCTAAGCTTCTAAGCAGCAGTGTTGCCAGATCGCCCAGAGCGAAATTTAAAAAATGTCTCAAAACTTATTTGCCCGACCTTTTATGTATGTATGTGTGTATGTGATTGTGGGCGCTCTAACTCAAAAAGTACATACCATATCATTACCAAACTTCATATATAACACTTTAGCATGAGCACAAAGAACTGATTAGTTTTTGGACAATAATGGTTAACCGGAAGTCGAGGTTTATTCAAAACCCGATTTGGTTTTGGCAAAATATCTCCGTTAAAACATCATTATTGTATATACAATTCGAAACAAAGGTTATAGAGAATATAATTTCCTACAACTTTCATTTGAAACAATTTTCCATAGCAGTTATTATTTAGGAATTATTTATAAATAATCGGTTTTTTCGGTTTCCATCAAATATCTCCTTAAAAACGTCATTATTGATAATATTCGTAAGGACCGAAGTTGTAGAGAATAATATTTCTTCCAAGTTCTGTTTGAAACAAATTTTCGTAGAACCATCCATTTCGGAGATATTTAACTTTTTCGTAATTTCCAGTATACAGCGCCACCACCATGTAGCGGTGAATTCTGTAAACATATTCAAAATATAATTTACTACAGTAAGGACGACTATTCTTCTATGATAAGAAATAATAATTTTGCCTTATATTTCTGTTCATAATAATTTAAATATCTGTACCCCAAATATGGAGAGAGTCATGTGTTGGCCACATCAGATTTTTTTGTCGGAAAATCCTAAAGGTTGGAGTAAGTTAACCTTTACCTCCAGTTGTTATTAGAACAAAATATAAGTTAATAATGATAGGTTTACAAGAAACTCTGTAGGATGTAATGTAGTTAGTAAACATTAAAACATTGCAGTTAAATGTGTTGAATACTTGTATATTTGAATTTCATTACTTCCTTGAATGTCAAGGAATTATTTAAGAACAATTGTGAGTAGGTTACCTTGTCTACAGGTTTTCAATCTCTGAGTGAATGCAATTCTGCATCTGTTTCTTATTTCGGTATCCAAATTCTTTATTGAGGGCTATCTATCAAGTAACCAGAATATTCACTTAACCGGAAAACCCAATTCCCCGAGCATTCCAGATAACTGGGAGGTTACTGTATTATTTTCTAATGACAAGTTGACCATTGCTGATTTATGTCTGTATTATACTCTCCAAAGTTACTGCTTTTTAGGATAAATTAATTCTCAAAATATCATCTGATTTTTAAAATTTTAGGTCTGTGGATGGCCTAAGAAACAGAGTTCCTGCGAATGCTCATGTTCCATTGTGGAATTACACTATATTGCGATTCCAGTTCTTCATTCTTTACTTTGTAGCAGGTCTGAAGAAGTTAGATTCAGAGTGGTTAGGTGGATATTCTATGACATACCTTTCAAAACATTGGGTGTTTGAACCATTAAGGTGAGTTTTAATTTAGAAAGAGAAAATTTGGTAAATTTGAGTACTAATGGAAGTATGCAAGTCATCTTCTTGTACGTTTCTTCATTTTTAGTCATAAAATATATATACACATGTTGATCATATTGCGTTGTTACAGATGAAGATGTTTTACTTCGTATTTTTATGTTATTTTAATATTTTCTTCTTTAGTATAGATTGTTGTCACAAAATCTTAGACTGTTGTAAGATTTGTATGAGTTATTGTTTAAAATTTTGCTTGAAATTTATGTTGAGGATGTGATATTTTACTCCATTGTGCTTTTATAACCAATTTTGTCATTAATTGTCTTAAGTAGCTCCTGTGAGAGTTGAAATGTCAAATTATAAATTGTATTTATTTTTCAGACTCTTTTTGACTCCAGATCAGATTGACTATTGGATAGTTCATCTCGGTGGTTTTTTCCTCGATCTTACCATAAGCTTCTGGCTTTTCTTTGACGTGAGTCGTCCTTATGCAATGTTCTTCTGTGCATCATTTCATCTTATGAATTCTCGGTTGTTCACAATTGGTAATTTAAATTTTATTTATTTTCTATTCATCTAATTGTGTCAACAGCATATGTTGAATAGGACATGTCAAAAAAGGAAGTACAAATCATGGATAGATAAGAATAAAAAAGAAATAATAAATATACTGAATAAATAACAAAAGTTGCATGTATAAGTAAACTTAACATTAATTAGTCAGATCTGTAGTATTCCTGTATTGACTAAAGCAGGCATTACGTGAAGGCAAGGGAGAATCATTAGAAACTGCTGTGAAATATTCCATAATGTGATCTGCAATACATTCGGGGTCAGAAATAGATTTTGATGATTTGAATGTATTCTTTAATTTTGCTAGTAAAATGATTATGTTTCTCCTTCTAAAAGTAATGAAACTATTGTATGCTTATGACAGAAAATACTGGAATTTATTTTTTCTGCCACAAGTGCATTTTAGCACCTTAAATAGATATTTTTTCTGTAATCTGCCGCAAGACAAAATCAATGATACTAAGCTTGTGCTCAGTAATTGCTCAGTTAAAAATATTGTCCTAAATGTATTTATGTTTATTGGCAAAGAACTCTGTGTTTTCTTAATTTTCTCACCACTGAATATTTGTAAAAATTTAAAAAGGCAACTTGAAAACAAATTTTATCATAACTTTGAACAACTTATCCTAGAATCTTCTTAATCCTACATGAACATGATTTCATCGTCATGTCCAACCAATAGTCATATATGATAAAGAATATTTTAGGGTACTTTTGATTTTAATTATAATAAAATTTGTTTTCAATAATTGATTTTAATATAAAATTCCAGAAAGTGGAATTTATTAGAAAATTATGTTGCTTGTTCAAATTAGTTAGTAATCACTATACTAAATTTTATTTTACTTTTTGCTCTAGGAATGTTTCCTTATGTTTGTTTGGCAACAATGCCTCTCTTTTGTCACAATGATTGGCCTCGCAAGGCATCTAAGTGGGTAGAAGAACACCTTACCAGGGTTATACACTTGCCCATTGGCATTCTGAGGCTACCTTGGAAATCTGACTCGGCACCACAGAAGGCAGTTAATTGCTGCATTTATCCTATTCCTGTGACAAATAAAAAGGGCAAGTAAATATAATATTTGACAGATTCATCATTTGTTGGTATGATAGCTGTAATTCTTAATACAATGGATATTTAGTTATTTTTATACATTTTCTATGTGATAATTTTGTCCAAAAATTATTATATAATTGTTTTGGAAAAATATAGGCAGAAAATATTTTTCTGAGTGATCCTATGTTACGTTCTGTTTTATGATAAATGTTCAGGTATTCTGTGGTAGCAAGGGTCCAAATTTCTCAGATGCAATTACTGTCAGTGTTTTAATGGGACATGCACAAATAACAGCTGTTTGAAAAAAATCTTGAAATGCAAACCACTTTAAAGGTACTCTTAGTTTAGGTTATGAAAACAATTAAAAGCTTGCCATCATTAGGTAAGAAAAGTATTTTCTTATCTTTCTTGGGATGAGTTCACCACTTCTGATTAACTCCCTTGATGGTTACTACGTATCACCCTCATAAATAATGTGTATTTATGCTTTATAAAATTGAAGGGAATATTTCACTGGTTTGAAAATTTCATACATAGGAAATCTCTTCATGCGTAACCTTTTGCACTCAGAGTTTTTTTCCTTTATAATAGTACTCATCTGTTTATGTTTAGGATATACTGATAAGGCAAGCTGTTAACAATTAGGGGGCTCCTGATGTATGAAAAAATGCATTCGCAAGCAGGTAAGAGAAAAATATTTACAGATCACATGCCTCTTTCACACTAAAACAGAGGTGGGCAAACCACGGCCCGCGGGCCGTATGAGGCCCTCAAGAGCATTCCATGCGGCCCGCGAAGCTTTGGTGAAAAAGCTATCCATAAAATTTAACCCAATTTCATATTACTTTTGGTAAAATTATGATAATAAAACCTTTAGTTTTGAAAATTTAGCCATAAAATCCTTGTTTGTGATTGTTTTCACTTATGTATGATGCCTATGAATCTAAGCAATTTCCGATTTAAACTCTAATTGGCACCTTTCAATGCGGCCTGCTGAAGAATTCACAAACACTGATGCGGCCCGCCATGCGGAAAAGTTTGCCCACCCCTGCTCTAAACCATGTATTGAGTCAGACTCGACATGTGAGTGCAAAAGATTAAATATCTCATATTTTTGTATATTTATATTTTTTAATTTTACCTTTAGTTACGAGATATAATTTCTGCTATTAACCTGATGGAAAAGTTTATTGTGCTTATGAATGTTTGCATTACAGGCGACTCCCGAGATACGACAGGGATGCATTCCTGAAAACGTGGTCGAATCTCGAATTGTTGAATGTCGAACGCCGTCTTTCCATAGACTTGCATGTTATAATCGGGGGATACGTTCCCGCATCTTGGCTCGCGTGAGTTGGACCGGGCTGTCTGCAGCACATCCCTGCATACATCTATCTATACATACAACTATATATCGCAGCGAAATTAATATAAAAGTTATTAAAAAGCACAAAATAACTTGCAGCCTCGCCAGTTAATTTAACCTGCTCTTCTCTTAAATCTGTCAAACCAGCCATCGAATTACATGAATTTATCACATGTTCTAGAATTTTCTCCTGTTTCACATAAGCGCTAATAGTTGAACGACACTCTTTTATTTGATTCACTTGCATTATCACTATTACATTTCCTTTTAGATATCATGTCAAGTGATAAATTTATAAATAAATCAATAAAATAAATAAATTTAAATAAAAGATTAATAGAAAAATCTGATGTGGCCAACACATGACTTTCTCCATATTTGGGATATAGATATTTAAATTATTATGAATAGCATTATAGCATTATATATATATATTTTGAATATGTTTACAGAATTCACCGCTACATGGTGGTGGCGCTGTATACTGGAAATTACGAAAAAGTTAAATATCTCTGAAATGGATGGTTCTACGAAAATTTGTTTCAAACAAAACTTGGAAGAAATATTATTCTCTACAACTTTGGTTCTCACAAATATTACCAATAACTACGTTTTTAAGGAGATATTTGATGGAACCCGGAAAAACTGATTATTTATAAATAATTCCTAAACAATAACTGCTATGGAAAATTGTTTCAAATGAAAGTTGTAGGAAATTACATTCTCTATAACTTTTGTATAGAATTGTATATACAATAATGAGGTTTTAACGGAGATATTTTGCCAAAACCGAATCGGGTTTTGAATAAACCTCGACTTCCGGTTAACCGTTATTGTCCAAAAACTAATCAGTTCTTTGTGCTCATGCTAAAGTGTTATATATGAAATTTGGTATTGATATGGCACGTACTTTTTGAGTTAGAGCGCCCACAATAACATACACACACACAGACATCATTCCGAAAATAGTCTAAACCTGTTCTAGGGACCTCAAAACGTGTATTTTCATTGAAATCTCAAAGTCGATTTTTTTCATGATCACAATACTTTCCCATACTATGTATGGAGAAAGTAAAAGAGAGTGAAATCAGCACAAATTGAAACAATTAGAGCAGAAATAACTATGTCTCACTGAAACTAAACCTCGCATGGTTGGTCGGGACGAAAATTACTTCGTGTAAACTAGTTCCCAATTCGATCAGCTGTGTCGAAATCTCGAATTTGTCGAATCTCGAACTGTCGAATCTTGGGAGTCGCCTGTATTACTAAATAATTAGTATTATTTTATTAAATACTTTTCAGTAAAAAAGCTTCCTTCTAATCCAACAAATATTAAGAAAGATATTTAACAAAACAGTACAAGCAGTGCAAAGTTTCAAAATAACCAGTAATTTTGAGCATCTTGAACCTATTTGAAATTTGTATTTACTGATTCGTCTTAATTACTTTTATACATATGCTTACATTTTGCCTTGAGATTCAATTTGGCTGTTTATTTAGATGGATCTGTGCATGAAAATTTTCTTTTTTATATGTTGCTAATAGAGTGGTGTACCTTCAGCATTTATGGTAATGAGTTTTGAAATTCATGGGAGACAAATCTTCATAATGTTTTGGTATAGCTGTAAAAAACTTAAATGAATTTATCTCTGTGTTCTTTCAAAATATATTTATTAAGTTTAGTTGAGGAATATATTTAACATGTTTGCATGAATGTACTGTCTTATGTAGAAGATTATTTGTTGAGCTTCAGTGCATCTTAAAGTTTGTGCACTAGTCTATTTTGATTCTTTGGACCAATTGTAACTCGTAATATGTTTCTTTTAAAATAGAACATCAAGAACTGAAAATTTTATCATGTAACTTGTTTTTACTTTATAAAAATCCAGTATTCCAGGATGAAAATTTAGCAATTTCATAACCAAACACTTTTGTTTTTTGAAATTCATTATTTTTTATTTAGTCCTAAGTTTGCCCAAAATTATGAGAGTATCCATGTATGAATTATATTTTATGATAAACATGTCAGTGAACAATTTTATGTGGTCATTCTTAATATAGCGTGAAGGAAAAAATTCATTTTACAGAAGCTATTATGAACTTATGTATAACTTAGTTTAAAAAGGGCATTAAGGAATGTAATGATGGAATTTATGTCCTGTTTAATTAGTTCCTTGTGTATTAAAGCATTTAATCTTGTATTTCTGTAGCGATCTGCTGCATGTCATTGGTGTAATATTCCATGAGTGGTGCTGTTTCAAAAGCTGCATTCTGTAGTTCCAAAGGTAAAAAATATTAATGCATGGTTTTATTTTTACTTTGTGTCACATTTGCATGGTAAATCTATAAAATGGCTTTGACACATTTAACAGATAACACAAAGAAAAGCATGAATCTTATGCTTTTGTATGGTAATTTCAAGCATTGCTTAAGTCTGTTTTAAAGCTTATTTTATTTTGTATTGTAAAAATTGCATTTCTATTAATATACTAACTGGCACTATTACTGTGCTGCCAGCAAAAATTATCACTACTATTGCATTCTATGAAGTGTTGTACCATTTTTGCTTAAATCTAAGTTGTTCTTTTAAGTATACTTACATTGGCTCTTCCAATTTCAGAAAATATTTTTCTCTGGCAGATTAATGAAATATTAATATGAATAAAAAACTTTGGTATCCTTATTTTCTCTGATTTTAAAGAATATTTAGTAAAATTGTTTTTTCCTGTTACTATTGTTTTATATACACAGTAATAAATGGTCTAATTAGTGACCTGTTCAAGCAGTAGCACATAAGAAGATTGAGTAAAGATAGATTTTAAGAAGTAGAATCAAGAAATGTTTTTTGTTGTTCTAAAAGGTGGTGGCTTTCCCCTTCTGAAAAATCTAAAACTGAAAACCTGTTTGTGTTAATTGATATATTTTTAACAACTACATTAAAATATATTTCAAAGAAAATAAATTTCATGGATTTCTTAATTTCAAATCTTCACAGCTTAAATATTTTTGGAAAGGTAATATACCTAACTGCTATCATATATTTAACAACAAAGTGGGCAGTTTCACAATAATAATAATAATTCTTTTATTTGGTCCAAGGACATGTCATATATGCATAGGATACTGTATACACCCACGTATAACACACACTTTTTTTTCCCTAAAAATTTCATCTAAAAAGCAGGGTGCATCTTATATGAGGGTATATACTAGTATTTACCAGGATATTTATTATAATCGACCGATGTTAGAAAATGCCATTGATTTTACATCCACTCAATATTGGGATGATATTAAACGTTCTGATGGTACTCTCATGCATTTTTTCGGTAATAACTTGAACTAAAAACGTAAATCAATGAACAAAAACACCAAATTTATTAAATAATTATACTTGATGTACAGTACAAGATATTTCAAATAAAGTAAAAATAATAAAGAACATTATTAAGCATCGCAAAATCCAAGAAATTCTTTATCACTTCCCCATTCATCGGTGATGTTATTGGAATCATCTTCCACGGAATATAGCATTACGTTCTCCACAGCGTAATTCTACATTGTATTTTCCTTGCGATTACATTTATGTTGCTGACTAACGTGTGAATAACGGAGTTGGGTATATCAAATAATGGCGGATTTTTATTACCGACTTCAGTGAAGTGCTGTTTTACTTATTGTTAGTACGAACTGAAGTACGTATACTTTCATTAATTTACGTATCTCAATGATATTAACAATATAACAAATAATTTTGCCGTTGAATGATAAGCATGTGGCAGAAATCGAATTCTAGACACACGTGTGCTATGTGCAGGTACATAAAAAATCGCAGAATATGGTGCCAAAAACCTCCCTGAGTGTTTATATGCAGGTGCGTTTTATACGTGGGTATATACGGTAAGTAAAAATAAAGAAGATTACATTGGAGTACGATTTTCAGTAAGTTTGAAAATAACTAATGAAATTCTAAGTTGGGATCTTCTCCAAAACAATCAATTGTAGATTAAATGCTGTGACCTTTCTGTGTATTTACCAATTTATCTTTTCTGAACAAACTAATTGAGAAAGATAAGACTAATTGTAGATTATTTTTTAGATCTATATTAGCAGCTCCAAGTGCAGTCATTGTGCAAGCATACATTTCTAAAGAAATATCAGTCTATTAATATCTGGTAACTTACTAAAATAATATGTACTGTGTTAGTGTAACTGACACAATTTTTTGTCCCAAGGACTGCTTCTTTACTATGCTACACCATCAAATTATTTGATTACATTTTTGAATATGGTTATTAAAGTTCATTGTTAAATGTTTCCATAAATAACATGTAAGAGACAACATCGTTTAATGATTTTTCTTATGCAGTTAGAGTACTACAAACAATTAATATAAAGAAGTACTCAGAAGTAGGTATTTTGTCCTTCTTATCTACATAGAGTTAACAAACTGGTAGGGAAAGATTCTGGGGATGCATGAGTTTGTTATTTATGTGAAAGAAAATGTTTGGTAAACCCAGACTGAAATAGCTTCTTAATAATAAAATGCTTTAGCTTTGCTCCAAATGGCATGGCTGTTAGTTCTTCAAACTTTTATCAGGGATCAATGAATTTGTTTTAAAATTTTAATTTCATAGTTTGCCTGGTAACAACCCTGAAAAATTATGTAATGAAATGTTTTGAAATCTAGTTAATAAAAATATCACTTTAATAACTTATTTAAGTCAATTTAAAAAAATATTTATAAGTGATTAATTGAAAGATGTCCTTTCAATTTAACTGGATAATTTTTGGAAATATTTTAAACTGCATTCTCCATGATTTTTGGTCCTATTGGAAGATAATATTAAAGTGCAAAATATGAATGAAACTCTTCGTTTCTCTTGTATTATAGTATAGTTTACCTGCTATCCCTAGGAAGATGCCTTATAAAATGTCCATGTTTAGGTTATGTAACGGTGCCAGAATACATTCCTTACATAACCTGGGGAGTGCCTGTACTTATGAGCTATCCACCAGATGTTTTCAGATATCTTTTAACAAAATATTTCATGCAGTGAACATTTGAGCTCCTCTTTAATCTTTTGGCTAATCTAGCCTTTTTATAAACATGCCATATAGGTAAAGGAAATCAAAAGGAAGGACAACCGTTAACTCTGAAGCATCACTTCATTGCTGCCTTACTTCTAACTCACATGGGTCTTCAGGCATTTCTTCCTTACTCCCACTTTATCACCAAGGTATTATGGTAACCTAGTTTTTATTTTTAATGCATAAATTGTGAATTGGAAGAAAGAAAATTACAAAATAACACAAACTCCACTGTATGCTTTTTGACGTTATTAATTATTAATTTAGTTTGCTTAACTGCTAAAATGTCTAAAGTTTTTAAAATTAACATTTGACTTGTTAACCATTTTTCATGATTTTAATAATGCCTAAATCACAGATATATGTCATTATATTAGACAAAATTAAGCTGGAATTTAATACAGAAAACCCTAGTCATTTAGGGGTCCTCTGACTGCTGCAAATGGTAAAACCACAAGTACTGATACCTAGGACTTATGAAAAAACAGAATAGGTTCCAGACAGACAGAAATTGATATATTTTTTTACAGAAATGAGTGATTTAAGGATGCATAAAAAGTGTGTTTTTTAAAGTGCTTACATACAATATAAAGTTTATTCTCTTGATTTTATAATAAAAAATTTAATGTGTCTGTAAGTAATGTGACATGCACTTAACAGATGACATTAGTTGTAATTAAAAACTGCAATACCATACCCATGAATCAGAGTATAATACAAAATGGTGGAGGTTCGCTTGACATTCGTGTAATGCAAATTAATTTTGAAATGGTATTGGAAATTCAAGAATGTGTGTGAAGTGCAAAGACAGTCGAGGCGTGAATTGGCATCTGAGCCTCCAACACTACTAACAATTTCAAGAATTTGTGGTAAATTTGAGACTGAGGGTACTATGCAATACATGTACAAGTACGATCTGGGAGACTGCTCATCAATGAATGTGGAAAATTCTGCTATGGTGTTACAACAATTCACACGATCGCCAAAAAAATCTGTAAAAAACTGCTGAGAGGAAATGTTTGTGCTGAGACTGGTTGAAGACGATCCTAATTGCAGAGCTGAGTTTTGTGAATGGTTTCAAATGAAGGTGGACGAGGATGCACAGCTTGTAGACATGATTGTTTGGTTTGAAGCTCAGTGGTACAGTGAACCGACATAATTGCATGTACAGGTTTTCTGAAAATCCAGCAATTCATGTGATCAAGGCAATGGATTTACAGCCTGGTATGGTTTGTCATCTAGGAGTACTGTGGGACCATACTTCTTTGAAGGGACAGTTATTGGTTTTGAGTACCTTAACATGCTTGAGGTATCCATTGTGCCTGCCATTCTTCAGCTGTATGGAGTGATGAAATTTACTACCAACAAGATGGGGCACCCCGACATTTCCATAGCGATGTGATGACAGTTTCCCAGACCGGTGTATAGGCAGAAGAGGAATGTTGAGCACCTCCCCACGTCTGCCTGTTTTAACTCCACTTGACTTCTACTTATGGAGTTACCTGAAGGATTCAGTGTACACTATAAAACCAGTAATTCTCCAAGAACTAAGGCATGAAATTAAACAGTCGTGCGCAACCATCCCAGCAGATACCTTGGTGAACGTTTGTCACTTAGTTGTTCGCTGCTGTCAACAATTCCTAGAAGTTAACGGTGGTCATTTTGAACATCTGCGATAGTTCGTCATGTGTCACAAACTATTGCTGCTGCACATACCAAATATCGACCTTTTATGAATTATGTTATGGGTATTTTTTCCTTATTAAAATGTGTATACATTTTTTTGAAACACCCTTTATAAAATGGAAAGATTGTTGTCTCAATTTTATTATAAAGAAGAGTACAGTGTAATTTATTTTCTTTTAACATAAATAGAGAAAGATGACTGCAGTTAATTGAAGACTTTTAAACAGGCTGCTTTCAGTGAAAGCTGAAACTGTGAATGAAGAGACTGTGATGTCAAGGGTTTGCTGTATTAAAATTATCTTGTTTGAATTAATGTGTTAAGCATTTAAATAATTTTTATTATTTTAAGTGTTCAGTATTATGATCAATGGAATAGTTGATAGTGACAGACTATATTTTTTGAAATTATGCACATGTTGATGATGCTTCTGTTTTCAAATGCATATAGTTTATCTCGTGATACAAAATTTCTGTAAGTTTATTCCCTGTAGAAAAGTTTTAAAAAATAGAAGCGGATGCTTCAAGTGAATCTTGTCAAGATAAACTACTGAAAATTTTACAGCACCAAACATTCCCTCTTTGAGAAATAAATTATTTTCTCACTCTTAATTTGGAAAATTTGAGTGAAGTTTTAGAAAAATGTAACATTTCAAGAGAGACATTGCAAAAATAACATTGGATATAGGATTTAAAATGTTCATCAAAAATTTGTAAGATGATTAATTAATTTGTCTTCTTACATATACCATTTTGTCAATATGTTTTGCAGGGTTATAACAACTGGACTAATGGCTTGTATGGTTATTCTTGGGACATGATGGTACATACCTGGGATACTATACTTGTGGTTGTAAAAGTGGTTGATAAGAACACTGGAAATGAGCACTTTCTGGATCCTGAGGTTAGAGAGTATCCTTATTCTATCAGTTGATCATTTTTAGCTTGTTTTCATGCATGAGCTATTGTAATAGTTTGATGTCTATCCATACACAGAAATTCAACTTTTTTGTTTAAGAGATTCTTCTTTTTGGATTGGTAGGCACTTACAAAATGTTACAATTTGCATTTTATGAATCCTCCATTAGTTTGAATTTCCACCATTAGTTATATTTGGAAAATAATTAAACTTGAACTAGTATTGTGAACAGTTTGTTTATGCTATAAATTTGATATTTCCACCCTTAGTGTGTGCTATATTTGGAAAATGATTAAACTTGAATTAGTATTATAAACAGTTTGTTTATGCTATAAATTTGATATTTCCACCCTTAGTGTGTGCTATATTTGGAAAATGATTAAACTTGAATTAGTATTATAAACAGTCTGCTTAAGCTATAAATTTGATATTTCCACCGTTAGTGTGTGCTATATTTGGAAAATGATTAAACTTAAACTAGTATTGTAAACAGTTTGCTTATGCTATAAATTTGATATTTAGTTGGTAGGGTGTAGTGGTATTTAATAATTAATACACTGAAATTTACTGAGCTAATATATTCCAGCATAGTTCTATGGAAACTAGAATAATTTGAAATTTGTGACAGAACATGGCAAACGTTTTTTCTTTAATGGTGTTATGTTATGATGCCATCAACAGTTGATATTTATTCAAACCATTAACAGACGTATATTTGTTCTTAATCAATTTATATTTGAACAAAAATTTTAGTCTTAAAAAATGAGCATTCCATATTTGCCAGAGGCAATGGGACATTTTTTAAAAACCTATATTGTGTGTAGAAGATATTGTTACATTTTAATGTTGTCTTTAGTAAGCATACAGTTATTATTAATTATCACATTGTAAGCAATATTCAGATCTGTATCATAATCCTATATCAAAAGGGGTTAAAATGAGATTCCGTTGCCTTTAAATTGACATAAATTGTGAATCTATGACATTTTTGAGTTTATCTTTGTACGTTTTTAATTTTTTATCTATTTATTACCTCACCTGGAATTCTATAGTTCTTATAAATAGCTGATATAGAGTCTGTGTTTACCTAGTATAAATTCAATGGCCATTGATGTTTCTTAATTTTTGTGTTGCAGGCATGGGTTCAAAGTGATCGATGGACCAAACATGCTGATATGGCTGTTCAGTATGCTACCTGTGTGGGTGAGCGTTTGAAAGAGGCTGCTAAGAATGGTAAACCAAATATGGGAGGAAAAAATGCCAAGGCAGAGAACTTTACTTCGGTTGCTATCCATGTTGATGTATGGTGTTCTCTAAATGGTCGCTTCCAGCAGCGAGTGTTTGATCCCAGGACCGACATTCTGTCAGTAGCCGACCAATGGTCTCCGTTCCACTCGGTGCCATGGCTCATGCCTTTGTTGGAAGATAAGTCGTCAACATATGGGGAACAGAGTTATGGTGGATGGAGGAGGGGCCGTATGAAAGCATTGACTGAGGAAGTTCATTCTTGGTCACCTTATTCTGATGCTCTCTTTGTAGCAGATTTTCCAGGTAAATATTTGCAAACCTTACTTAATGGTTGACAATTCAAGTCAGGTGTTTAAAAAAACCAGGGATTTGGAAAATTATTGAAGTGCTCCTTTGTATTTGCCAATACAGGCACTCCCCGAGTTATGTACGGAATGCGTACCAGCACCCATTCCATAACTTGAAATTTATGCTTGTGTAAGTGCAGGTTTTGCGTAAGCCGGGCTTACGTAACTTGGGGAGTGCCTGTATATCAATCTTGTTAGCGTTGTTATATGTAAAGTAAAATTGATGTGATGAGACCATTGGTAAACCTTCATACTCTCTCCTTTGATAACAGAATTACTAGCTGTTTTACAGATTAATAACTAAATGGTTAATTTATGCTGCAAGGTTAAAATTTAGTACAGTTAATCCCAAGAGTTTATTTTTATTAAATTTGAAATTTTTCATTTTTAACTTGCCAGACAAAATGGCTGAATACATTTTTTAAAATTTAAAGTAAAAGGTTCTAAATAATACTTTGAGGCTGTTCTCTTCCTTACAAAGGTTTGGTTCTGGAAAACTACATGAGCTCAGATCTTGGAAATGTCACACTCACAGTGCTAGCTGGAGAAGTGATGTTTGAAGTTAAGGACATTCCAATCTCTGGTGAAATAATTCCTGAGACAAGTACTGGTGATGTAGAGTCACAGCTGGGGAAACATGAACCAGAAAGTTTGATCTCCAAAAATATCACCTTGGCTACGGGGGAGAGTACATCAGTGCCCACGTCGACTTTTCACTATGTCTACACTATCTCACAAAGACCCTCTTTCTACATGTATTCATATGTCAATCTGACTCGTGAAAAATTGGGCATCAAAGATGATGAAATAGCAGACGAAAAAGAGAAATCTAGTTTTTCTGAAGAGATTGTCATTCGTATTGGTAATCTTGCTCGTGCTCTGGCCTTTGTCGGTAATTCAATCTTGAAACTGATTTATTCTGTGCCAATGATAAGACGAGTGAAAGTAATCTGAGCTTCATAAATGCCAATAATTTTGGTGTTAATGATGAATTTGTCCCACTAATGCTTCATGTAAAGGCAATTAAGTATTTGTCAGCAATCATTGTTTGAATCTTATAAAACTGCATTTTGCTTTTGACTGTATTATCTTTAATTGCTAATATGGTCCTGAATTACTGCATGATTATGTGGTTCAGTAAACATTTTGCATTTGGAGTGTGCCATTAGAGAAAATTTTCCTCAAGTGCATGAGAGAAAACATTACTAATACAAGACATTTCTTCATTTAATGGTCATATACATGGGATTTTGGTGAATTGTATTACGTTGTTTATGTAAGGTTGATGTATCTTGCAGCATATCCTTAATGTGGCAGAAAATTTGTGATTAAATCGTGTTTTGTGTTAACAATTACATAATAAAGGTGAAGATGCAATTTTTTTGTATAATTTTATCATAAATATCACAATATTACTTTTCATTTTTATAAGTATGTCATCATTTGTGAATCACACCACTAGAACATTTAAAGAGATTTGCTATAGATCAAATAATGAGTGTGAAAACGTACAAATAAAACTCAAAATACTGAGAAAAGTAAAGAACACGTGAAAGATAAGTGAAACCTTTCATAAGCCTCAATTAGGTATGACATTTTATTTAAAGAATTTACTCAAAATATTTTTCAATCACTTGTTGACTAACCCGTGGTTGCGTTGTTTACATACCTTTCACCGGCAGTACCAACTTTACATATTACATTAAAAGTTCACCAGAACACCTTTAATATTTCGTGTCACCATTTTTTTTCGTATCTTTCGAATGTACTTATACCATAGCATACATTAGTGTATTTTTAATAATAAACTTACTGCTTAAGAAACAAAACTCTGATTTACTTCCACGGTATTACGTTTTCTGCATATAAGATGTTTATGATTCATATTACAACAAAACTTACTATTTACTGCACTTAAATTTTTGGCTTAGGTCTTTTCAGGCTCGCAACACTCAATGTTAGTGACGTTAAGTGGGTCTGTTATTAGTCACCTACAACTGTTTACTGGTCATGTTTTTAATTTTATTAGTAACCATGGAAATGTAGTCTAGCCCTCGTGGCAATGACATCTTTTACCTTTTATGTTTGGTATTAGCCTTTTTTAGATTATTTTGTCTTTATATTCCTCCAATACTTCTGAAATGGGTTTCATTTTTATCTTTCTATATCCCTCGTTATTACTTTTTTCTCAAGGTAAATAAAAACGGGTTTCTAGTGGTAACGGTGTGTTTTAATGTTGATTGACTAAAAACAGACCTGTTCCATATTTTTAAATAATACGCGAGTAACAAAATTTGTGAATAAATAAAACATTATAATCCAAATAACTCAACGTCTTCGTTACGATTGCGTCGACTGTTGCCCAATTGTTTTTCACACGTCTTTGAGGGGGAAAATCTCATTGGTTCTTGTTTACTGTATCACCATTTGAACATTTCGAGACAACTGTGGTTGAATCACCTAGTGTGAGTATACTAGGAAGCATTGTAGGTAAGTAAATGCGTATATTTACGCTATCATAACGTATATTATTTAAAAATATGTAAGAGAGCGTTTTATCGTAGTGGAATTGCTACTTTATAAGCTTACAGCTGTTTTATGAATTTCATATACTAACGTCTTGCTATACAATTTTCAGTAAATAATAACATGATTCCCGATGAGTTCTGTTTGCTTGAAGAACATTATGAAATGCACGAAACGATTGGTAGGGGAGGCTTTGCTAAAGTTAAACTAGCCACTCACGTTCTGACGGACGAAAAAGTCGCAATCAAAATAATGGACAAGAGAAAATTAGGGGTAAGCGAAATGAACGATAGGATGTAAATCTGACATACACTTTAAAATTTTGGATCACATCATAGTTTTTAAACGTTAGGTTTTTACTCTTAAGTATATTTTTAATTCATATTCACATGTAAAATAATGTTTTTCAGGACGATTTACCTAGAGTCATTACCGAACTTGCAGCTATGAAAGTTTTAGAGCATCAAAACATCTGTCGTTTAATTCAAGCCTTAGAAACAGATAATTATATATTTATGGTACTTGAGTACTGTCCCGGCGGGGAGCTGTTTGATTATATTGGTCAGTATATCCTTATTTTGAACGTCTAACAATGGAAAAATATTGGTGATACCTTGTAGTTATCTTCCATTTCAGTTGAAAAGGACCGGTTAATTGAAGTGGAGTCCCGTTCATTTTTTAGACAAATTATTTCGGCTGTTGGTTATGTTCATAATCTTGGTTATGCCCATAGAGACCTAAAACCTGTAAGTATTCTACGAGGCACAATTATAAATTTGCCTTTTGAAATATTTTACCATATTGTTAAGGGAAGCGTTTAATTTTTGTTTTACATGAGTTCAAACTAAACTTTTAGCTATGGTATTGTTTTCTGATATAATTCAACGTTGGTTGGTGTTTTAAGGAAAACCTGCTGCTTGATGAAGAGCAAAAGTTGAAACTCATTGACTTTGGTCTTTGTGCTAAACCAATTGGTGGAATGGATTCTAAGTTGGAAACATGCTGTGGATCACCTGCTTACGCAGCTCCAGAATTAGTGGCTGGGAAGGCATATCTAGGTAATTTTAAAGAAATGCAATTGATTTCAAATGTTGGCACTACAAGTTATATATAGTTGATTGATTTGTCGGTATTTATCCCACATTATATTTGTTGAATGTAAATGCAATTGTAATGGCAGATGAGATTCATGGGTAAAATTTAGTGAAACAAAAAATGTTATCATGAAGTTTAGTCACTTTTATTATCCAAGGAGTTCCAAGCTAATGAAGTTTAGTCACTTTTATTATGAAGGAGATTTTAGCACTGGAACACCCAAATTCAATTTTTAAAGCATTTATTACTTTTATGTTTAATATAAATTCAAGTGAATCACAAAACATACTCCTCAATAACACAAAGTAAAAAGCTATTAAAAAGATCTGAATCAAGAAATGCGTTTCGCCAAATAAATTACATTGGTTTCATTTGCGGCGCAACAGTCAAGAGGATATAACATTGAAAGGATATATTGACGAGCCTTCGGCTCGCTATGTTTTAATGTGTAGTCGGCTCTGGGCGCTACTGCTCCCATCGCCTCGCCCGGAACCATAGTAACCCTCATTTTCTGGAGATTGGGTTAGTAAATGTCGAGACCAGCCAATCAGTTTCTTGTTCGGAGATTGGGTTAGTAAATGTCGAAACCGACCAATCAGTTTCTTGTCTGGAGATTGGGTTAGTAAACGTCGAGACAGGCCAATCAGTTTTTACAAACCCAATCTCCGGAAAACTTGGAGGGTTACTATGGTTCCGGGTGAGGCGAAGGGTGCGGTAGCACCCGGAGCCGACTATGCATTAAAACATAGCAATACATCCTTTCAGTGTTGTTTGAAGTATACATATCCATTTACATAATAAAAGTGACTGAAGTTTAGCTTGGAACCCCTTTATAATAAAAGTTACTAAACTTCATGATTACCCAAAAAAGGACAGGGTTTCTTAATTCTTGTTCAGTAACAGTTGCCAAGTGTAAAAACAGCCCATGGTAATAAAAATGCCAAACACCAGTACCCACAATTGAAATCCGTAATTCAAGGCACATTTTCTGATTACTTAGTATGATATTTGTTGTTAATACGTCACTTTATTAGTAGTTCTTGATGTATAAAAATATCATTTGGTCCACTCTGATATAATGTTATTATCATAGCACAATTATTGAACATGTATAGGAATCCAAATCAATATTTTGTTTTTTTAATTGGTTTTAATGAGGTGCCTTATTTTCTTAGGTTCAGAAGCAGATATATGGAGTATGGGAGTTCTTCTGTATGCATTGTTGTGTGGGTTCCTTCCTTTTGATGATGAAAACATTGGTCATTTATATAGGAAAATTTTGGTAAGTTGTCTACAAGTGGACCATTAAGTAATTAATACCTTTTAAATGCTAACATCTTCTGTGTAATCACATTCTAATGTGATGTGAGATCAGAAAAACTGACATTTAAAAATTTTATTTTGAAGACTGTATTATAACTGGTATTTAATTTAATTTTTACTTCCTTCAATCTTTATGCCAAAATCTAATTGGAAAATGTTTATTTAACAAATGAATTAACAGAATAAACTCAGCTAGTTAGCTGACTAGCAGAGAACTTTGCTTTGTAATGGTTAGTTAATACTTGATATTTTTATGAGAATTAGTTCATCATTTTCCATGAACAAAGTGAAGTTGTGACTATAAAATATACTCATATTAAAAATGGCATTTCTCTTCTTTGAAGTATGTTTTCAACATTCTCATTATAACATTTAGCTCATGATAACTAATTATCATCAACCACCTTCTGTAAGTGCTGTAGATTAAGAGATGATTTTATGTAAGTTTCCTTAGTGAACTTATATATACAGGCACTCCATGGGTTACATAAGGAATTCGTTTGGGCACCAGTTACGTAACCTGAAATTTGCGTAAGTCAAAAATTACTATGGATGCTGTGTTTAAAGTATAATTTACTGCATCAGTACAGTACATATAATTGATTAAAATAAAGGCATGTAAACTAGCACTTTTACACTCACTGCGACACTTATCAGCCATTATTGCAAGGGCAACACTTAACATTAATTTGTGCAAAAGCAAAAAACATTAAGAGATCAAGCAAATGTGCATTAGTGGTAGAATGCCACATTACAATCCATGCCTTGCGTTCTTCCTCCGCACACGTATGTAATTCCTGTTTGCTTATGCAAACCATTAACGAAATTTTTTTTAGTGATACATAATTGCTAGTTTACGTAAGTTGAGGCTTATGTAACCCAGGGAGTGCCTGTATATTGGTACTGTTTCTAACTCATTAATTAACTTGATAAAAAGTAATTTCCTCATTAGATGGAATGTGGATAAATATAGTTTTTATGTGTGAACACAAGAGAAAGCATTTGAGAATGGAGAATTAGACTTGCTTGGTAGCTTAGTTGGTTAAAGCACCTCCATGGAAAGTGGGAGATCCGGGTTTGTTTCCTAGAGAAGTTTAGAATTTTTCTCCTCAAAGTTGACATTTATGTTAATTTTCTCATGTTGAAAATATGAATACATCAGTTACATTTTTGAGTCATTTTTTATATAACATAAGGAAGTTCTGTCTGAAATATTATTCAACATTTCTCATATTAATTCTTCTGTTTATTCTAGGGAGGACATTACCAGCAGCCGAAATGGCTTTCAGACGATAGTAAGAAATTGATAAGATCAATGCTTCAAGTTGATCCTAAGAGACGCATATCCATCAAAGAGCTTTGCTGCCACCCATGGATAATGGAAGGATATGATGCACCTGTTTCGTGGGACACTTATATGGATGTAAGGTTTTCAAATTTTCTATTACAGTTAGAGAATAACATTATCATTTTTAGCATGGGATTTAGAGAAAAAATTAAAGCTCTGGTGATGGATCATGAAATTGGAATGTGTCATTCACCTGCAAATAAGAGAGTATGGTGGATGCATTTATAATTTGTTTTGTTGCCTTAAATTACAATTTAGCCATTAAATGCAGGGTGTAATAATTCCAATTTGTCCCTTGTTGCTATAGCAATTATGTATTCCAAATACATGTTTAATATCAACCGAATTGGAAAATATTTTATGTATGAATGTAGATGTATTTATATAGAGTAAACATTTGCTTTTATTTTTTTACATTATCTAACATTGCTCTGTACAATATTACTGTTTGACGTTAAGATAGTTAAACTCAGTGTAATATCGGATATTTTTACTTTTTTCTTACATAGTATATGAGAAAGTATTCTATTAATGAAAAATATCGAATTCGAGATTTCAATGGAAATACACATTTTTAGGCCCCCTGAGTATGTTTTGACTACTTTCATGATGATGTCTGTGTGTATATGTGACATAATTTTGTGGGCACTCTAACTCAAAAACTAATAATCAGATCAGTGCAAAACTTTGTACTTAAGATTTTTACTGGGGAATTAAGATTTAAAAAGGTTTTGGCTGAAACAGCTCAACCAGAAGAGTAGTTTATTGTTGTCGTTTTCCTTTTTACTTTCTCCATATACGTAGTATAAAGAAAGTAGTGTGTTCTTGAAAAAAATCGACTTCAAGATTTCAACGGAAATACTTGTTTTTGAGGTCCCTAGAACATGTTTAGATTATTTTTGGAATGATGTCTGTGTGTGTCGTATGTACATGTATGTGATTGTAGGCACTCTAACTCAAAAAGTACTTGCGGTATCATTACCAAATTTCATATACCGTATTCACCTGAATCTAAGACGACCTTTTTTTCCAAATTTTCAGCTGTAAATATCAAGAGTCGTCTTACATTCGAATACGAAGTATATTTAAGCATTTAATCAATGGTTTTTACAACAAATGGTATATTAGAGTAAACAATTCACAACAGCAAATTCAAGTACGTACATAAAGAAGTGAAATAAACAAATAGTAATAACAATAAGAAAAACGTGACGGGAATAATAATTATTTAGACTAATAATCATCGTCGACGATCATAACACAGACGACGTACTTTCATCTTGCACGTAATGGCAACCGCAATGTCAAAACAAATGAGAGCGGAAATCATCGGGATTCCCCTTTTGAACGACGCACCGCGATTCACTAAGTGTGACAGTAATTTTGAGTTGTGCATTCTTGATTTAAATGCACAACCCTTAAGTTAAAATGACAGATCATGTTGAAGTACGTGGCACGAGTGCAAAGGGAAAGTTAACAAAGGAATTAGACGGAGCTAAGATACAAATTTTAAGCTGATCGTGATAAATTACGCCGAAAAAACTAATAACTGTGATGCGAGTAGAAAGTTCGGTGTATCTGAGGCAAATGTGCGTCGATGGAAACTCTCAAAACAGGAACTAGAAAAAGCCAAAGCCACAAGGAAGTCGCTCAGTGGTCCAAAATTAGGCCGATTTCATGGCACTGAAGAAGAAGTCAAGTTTGTGCACACCATGAGGAAGAACGGTATGCCTGTTTCGACTGAAAGTATTATACTTAAAGCTAATGAAATTACTAGAGGACTTAATATATCATTGCAAGAATTCAAGGCCAGCAGAAGTTGGTGCGTGAGAATGATGCGACTAAATAATTTTTCTTTACGGCGACGAACTTCGCTGTGTCAGAAATTGTCAGAAGACTATGTTGAAAAACTTCTCGCTTACCAGAAATACGTAATTGGACTTAGAAAAACCAATAATTACCTTTTGAGCCAAATAGGAAATGCCGATGAAACTCCGGTTTTCTTCTACATGCCATCTAATTATACTGTGAACGAAAAAGGTGCGAAGTCCGTCCTAATTAAAACTACAGGCAACGAAAAAATGCGAGTCACGGTAATGTTGGCGGTTTTAGCAGATGGGACTAAATTACCACCATATGTGATTCTAAAGCGGAAAACAATGCCTAAGAAACATTTGCCAAGTGGAATAATAGGTGTCAAGAAAAGGGGTGGATGACTAAAGAACTAATGAGAGATTGGTTACATGTGGTGTGGAATAGACGGCCAGGAACTTTACTGAAACAAAGAGCAATGCTTTCACTGGATGCATTCAAGGACACTTATCTCCTGAAATTAAAAACATAATGAGTGCGATGAATATTGATCTTATTGTAATACCTGGAGGAATGACATCGCAACTTGAAGTTTTAGATGTTGCTGTCAATAAGTGTTTTAAAAATAATTTAAAGGTTTTGTATTCTGAGTGTTTACAGAGTGGAACTCACACTTTAACATCAAAAGGAAATCTTAAGAAACCTGAAGTTGCAATGCTCTGCCAATGGATCAAGGCATCGTGGCAACAAATAAATGCAAAAGTAATAGTGAAAGGATTTAAGAAATGCTGCTTATCTAATGCCATGGATGGGAGTGAGGATGATGTTTTGTGGGAGACTGATGATGAAGTTGAGAGTGATAAAGATAGTGAGCATGAGGAAAATAGTGAAGGTTGCATAGACAGTGATGATGACTAACACAATAAAAAGATTTTATGCAGCACTTGGATTGAAATGTTTTTTTGTTGTCCTGAAATGAGTATATTCTTTCAATGTATTTACTTTATTTTTAATGTTATCTTAAAATGAATGCTACCATTTAATTTGTTTGAAAACCTGAATGGTTCTATTTGTGATGTGATCTTATGATTTTAAAATGTTAAAAGACAATGACATTCAAGAAAAGTATAAGAGAAAATAAATATTTCACAAGATTTATAATTTTTGTAGTCATGAAGGTCAATTTGAGCTTTTTTCTCTTTTGGAATCATCAAAATGGGGGGTCGTCTTAGATTCAGGGTCGTCTTGGATTCGGGTGAATACGGTAATTTCCTACAACTTTCATTTGAAACAATTTTCCATAGCAGTTATTATTTAGGAATTATTTATAAATAATCGGTTTTTCGGTTTCTGTCAAATATCTCCTTAAAAATGCCATTATTGGTAATCTTCGTGAGGACCAAAGTTGTAGAGAATAATATTTCTTCCAAGTTTTGTTTGAAACAAATTTTCGTAGAACCATCCATTTCAGAGATATTTATTCGTAAATTTTCAGTATACAGTGCCACCACCATGTAGCAGTGAATTCTGTAAACATATTCAAAATATAATTTACAGCAATAAGGACGATTATTTTTCTATGATAAGAAATAATAATTTTGCCTTATTATTATTATTATTATTATTATTCATAATAATTTAAATATCTATACCCCAAATATGGAGAAAGTCATGTGTTGGCCACATCAGATTTTTTAAAATATCTTCTTTAAATCTCAATTTATGTAAATATGTGTTGTTATAAAAGTTATTTACAATGTAATTTTTTACAAGTTTTGTTTGAAACATTTTTTCATAAAACCGATATCTTAAGACAATTGTACCCAAACTTTTTGGTCGGTGGGCCGGATTGCACATTACTCATAGGTAGGCGGGTCACAAAGATTTTTATATATTCCATATACATAAAAATATTTTTCAAAGAAAAATGATATTTATTGCATAATTCGCATTGCAAAATATTTGTATTTGAAACTGACACAAATGTACTCTATTTATTCGTAGTGAATACATAAAAATAAAGAACATGTTGACTGTTAAACTTAAATACTATTAAATTCAATAAGAAAGTATAAATACGTTTAATGGAAATTTGGAAATCAAAAAAATAAAGAACATGTTGACTGTTAAACTTAAATACTATTAAATACAATAACAAAGTACAAATACGTTTAATGGAAATTTGGAAATCAATTGGTAAATACACAAAAACAATAAACACATCAATGTGATCCATGGGCATGCATTTCCTTACAGATCTGCAAAAAATTAGATTCCACCTCAGTGACCGATATTCTTAGAATATTTTGTAGATGAGCATCGGTCAACGTATTTCGAAACTTATTTTTTATATATTTCATTTTCGAAAATATGAATTCACACATACATGTACTACCAAAAATAACAATCATTTGTCTGGAAAATTTTCTTAAATTGGAAAATTCTTCCTCAGGTAAATGCTTATAAAATTCTACGTGATTGTTCTGCTTAAAGCGAGTCTTGATCTGCTCATTACTTTGAAGCTCGATTAACTCCATTTGGAGTTCATTTGGTGCAGCGTCCACAGGAAAGGAAACTGGATCGCCGAATAATGTTATTCTATCTGCCATAGCTTTAAAATCACCGAAGCGTGCATTTATTTGCACCTGTATTAATTCATTTGCTTCCAAAAACAAATCCTTCGGAAAAGGTTCTTGCTATTCATTTGTTTCCAATAACGTTTGGCATGATTCAAAATGTGAAAAATCATTCCTTAATATTTGCCTTGAAAAAAGAGATAATTTTGTTTCAAAAGCTTTAACATAAGAAAACATATTACACACTAATTTATCTTTTCTCTGAAGCTTTAGATTAATTTCATTAATGTGTTCTATCAAATCCAATGAAAAAGCAAGTTTCCAAACCCAAAGAGGGTTGTTCATTTCAGCAATTCCGCGTCCTTTTTCTGTCATAAATATTTCGATTTCTTTTCTTAACACATTCGCTGCCTTTGAGATATTGTTGATCTTTCCCTGGGAGCCAAATTTACATTTTAGGAATTCTTATTAGAAATAATATCCAAACAACAACAGTGCCACATTCTTAATCTAGCTTCTGTACCAAATACTGGATCAATTTCGAATCTTCAGCGATTTCCTTTCCTGCAACTATTATGTTGTTGAATACTGTTGAGCAATATTCTTTAAAATAAGAAATTGTTTTATCAATGGTTTTAATACATTCTGAAAGGTCCAGTTCAGGGTTTTGAAGTAATTTTGAGGCAATATTTATTTTAAAGAGAATATTATTCCAACTTAAAGGTGTAATTTCTTGTAGCCAAACAATGAGCTTCATATTTTACAGAATTATTTTTATTTTATCCTGGACAAATTTGATCAAAGCATCGTAAATTTGTGGGAGCTGATATCTCAGTGGTTTCACCGCATCTAAAGGGCATTCCCATTGAGTTGTGCTAACAAGTTGAACACTTCTGCAGACAGTCGATGATTGCCGTATGATTCTAGAAATGCACATGCATATTTATATTCTCCAATAGATTTTGAAACTTTTATATCTATATCTATAGTTCACCCTGCAAGCCACCGCAATGGTGTGTGGCAGGGGGAATAAAGACATATATATATATATATTAATTCTTTATGAGTAATTATCAATAATTATAAGACATGACTGCTATAGCCATCTTGTCTGTGAATGTGTTAAGAGTGAGTTAAGTTAGGTTTTTTACAAATATATCCTGGCAGATTCACTAAAGAACAAGAACAAAGACTTTAATATTGAAAGTATGCGTTCCGAAAATAAATGGGAAGGTACATTGAAAAGGTTTTCATTGTAGTGAAAATTTGGCTTCTCTTTTCTAGGAGCCCTGTGTGGTCACCTTGCCTATTGGCACGGGCCTGAGTATTCATATATACAACAGATATTTCAGACATTAGCTATGATGAAAAAACTGAATGATTAAAAAGAACAGATAGTAAAAAAGAGGAAGAGGAGACAAAGAAATCACAGAAGTAGAGAGAGGTTAATAGCGGGGATAAGATTAACAAATGGTAACTCATCTGGTAAAAAGAAATAATTAACCTCTCAAGTGCAGGGGACATTTAAATATAATATATCGCACAGGTCGGAGGAGGTTTAAAGAAATTTGCAATTTTTGTGCGAAATCATAAAAATTCGTAACTTATTACGTGTTTATGGAATTTGCCTGAAATTTTTTGAGGTTTTACATAAAATTATGCATATTTACACTTTGTTTTTGACACTGTCTTAGTTGTTATTATTTGTGTGGAACACCTTAATGTATTCTTTCACTCAATCACGGAAGCAATTTACTCAGTTTTTCTTTATTCAAAGTTTACTGAATACTTCATATCTACAGTTTGATCTTGGATTTCAACTTCTTCCTCATAAGTTTTTCAGAAGAAACCTTTAAATAAGGACTCCAAAGATAAACATTGATGCTAGAAGCGCGTAAGGAGAGGAGAGAGAGGTTTTGTATTTGCCCACTCAACAAAAAAAATACCAAAAAATACAGGTTTTTACCTTAGCAATTCTGTTCAGTGTGGTGGTCTTCGAAGTAATCCAAGCACAAACCAACTTCACATAGTTCACACTAATAAACGGTGTCCCTTCTTTTCCCATGTTTGGTGCAAACAGCACTCCTTTTTTGCAGCTTACCTTTTTTTCCTGTAGGGGGATCATCCTCAAAAAATGTCTCTCTGTCTTCTCTGGTGGAGTTTTAAGGCTTGTTAACAAATTAGAATTGATTTTCACAAATATGAGACCACAAAATCTTCAGGTAACTTCTGATTTAAATGCCCATATGGCCTGCTGAAGCAGTCACAACAATGAATGTGGCCCACCTTATAGAAAAGGTTGCCAACCCCTGTCATATATCATTTGTTATGGCGTTACCTTTCAGTTAAATATGTGTGCAGTAACTGATCTTTTAGGTTCCCTCCCATACATTTGTTATAGTCTAACACACAAATGAGCTTCTGTTTTTCTTTACCACTGTTCATTGCAGTCCTCATCTCATTACTGTGAAATGTTGAAACCTTTGTGACGATTTTTTTGTTTCTCCACTTCATAACTGAAATAGGACCGGAATGCTGTCCAATTACTTCATTTTTTCTAGCTTCTCCTTCACATACTGAGGAACATTTTTCCTGTTCAGTCTCAAGAATCCAACGCAATTGGTCTGATATGAACATTTTAGTACTTTTGCAAGTGCAGGAGAGTTATATTGTCCATCCAGACAGGCCATCCCTGGTACAGCAGAGGCTCCACCAGATTCAAAACTATTGCTGTGGTCTTGTTTGTATTAGCTGAGATAAGGGATGAATGAAACATAGTATCCTTCTCCATGTATGCAAGAAATAACCATAAGCAGCCAGTACTTCCATCACACAGCTCGAAGGTCTTGATTCCGAACTTGGAGGACTTGAGAGGAAGATACTGCTTGAAAGATAGATGGTCCTTTCATAATGTTAGAGACTTAGCTATTGAAATTTTCCTATTTGATAAAAAATTTTTATTCAGATGTGAAATTACCGGAAAATTTTTCTTTAACTTTGGAGGACCACAGTAATTATCCTTTTCTTCGTTATTACTGAAATGCAGAAATTTGCAAATAAGCTCAAATCTATCCTTCGTGATAATATCCCCAAAGCCTGGCCTGGATAAAACTTTTGGTAGAAAAATAGGAATAAAGCGTGGGCTTCTGCACAATTCCCATTAGCATAAAAAGTCCCAAAACAGAGTATATTTCTTCCACGGTACCTGGTTTCCGCGATAAAACTTGATTTTATCAAAAATATATGCCCACTTGAATTAATATATTGTTCAGCATATCGATTGGTTTCATTTACTATGGCATTAACAAATTTCTCATCAAAAAACAATTGAAAAATATGTCAGTCAAACCTTTAGCTGCCTTTTGAGGTCTGTAACAACCAATGAAATTTTCCTGTCCTACATAAGTCCCCATGCACTCCCACACAAAGTCTTCTACATTATCCTCCTGCTCACTATCATTGTGTGTCAGTGAATCAATTGGAGTATGATCTTCAATATGATTCTCACTATCACTGTCTGAACTTGCACTTTCTTCTAAATCACTTCCAAGTAAGATTTCTGTCTCCTTTTCATCACCTGTTATTGTTATCCTTTTTTTACTGGTTGCCCCTATGATAACTTAGGGTATTTTAAATAAGTAAGCAATTAAATGTAAAAGTGAACAAAACCTGCCTCTGCACAGCGTAAAGGTTTCCTTCAGACTGATTTTTTCAGAGCGACAAGAGAACATGTTTCGTGTGATACAAGCGTGAGCATATTTCCCATGCTTTCGATATTGCAAATATCTTTGAAAGACATCAGATACATGCAAAAGATGACCCTCTTTTCTCTCTCACTCTTGCTATATTCTCTCAAGATTTACTAAACCAAGCACAAGGACCAGACCTCATCCTCTCTTTCTATCTATACAGCTCTCAAAGTGTTGACATATAAGAAAAACATGTCTCAAGAGTCAGAGAGGTGTCTGAAAGGAGATAAATAGTGCCTATATCTCCTTCCACCTCACAGTTGCTTTCGTGCAAAGATTCGGTTGAATAGGGGCTTTTTTAGAAGCTGCAACTCCTGAATTTTCATAACTATGTGAAAATTCACTCACAAAATTTAACGTATAATAAAGGTAAAAAGAAAGACAGTTAAAAATTACAAAATGAAGCACAATAGGAAGGCCAAAGGTTACTGTTTTGAAATATGTCAAGGTTTTTTAGATTTAAGAAAACTTACTGTGTCAAAAAAAAATAATTCTAGAGATCTTTATGGCGTACCCAGTACACAGGATGACCGCATATGGAGTTTTTGTCCTGCGTACCCAGTAAGCAGGACGACGTTGAGGGGTTAACAAAAGCAGGGATTATAAGAAATAGATCTAAGATATGAACACTTTTCGTTTATTATTTTTAGTTGTTTAACTTGGTGATCAAATCCATCCTTTATATACATTCAATTTATGAATAACTCACCTTTTTGACTTATCATCCTAGCGCCTTTATTTTAATTATTGGACATGTAATATAATCTGGCAAATCTGTACAAAAAGGAATTTAACATGATGAGTCAACTCTAGTCAAAAGATTTATAATCTCATATTGGTAGCTTATTTAATAAATTATGTTACTCCAGATTTTCTTGAATTATAAGTTTTAATATTATTAACTTTGTCAAATAAGACACTTTAAAGAAAACATTGGCCATAAAAATGGGAATAGGCTAGAGAAAACCATGCTATGAACAGAATGTAACCTTGAAGATCCATGTAAATATCAAGCTATTTGCTCTGCATTTTATTAATTTTTTGTTGGGTCTCATTTTCAGAGAAAAATTGTGGATGATGAGTGCTTAAAAGAGATGGCTGCTTTTCGTGGAGTGCAAGTCAGCAAAATGAAAGATATTCTACTACAATGGAAATTTGACTTTGACACTGCCACTTACCTGCTTTTGCTTCAACGGAAAAAAAGGGGGCTGCCAATCAATTTATTCAATGTGGTTCACCCTTGGACAGACATTCCTATCACTTTTAAAGATATAGTATGTGTACTATGAATAATAATTTTAAAAATTAAGTGACAATTGCCTTGCCACAATTTCTCAAAAGTAAATTTCCTGGAACAAAGTAAACTTTGTACTTTTTATATTTCATGTTAAAAAATATTACTTTTAATTTTTAGAAAGCTGACTGTAACAATGACTTAATCCATCATCCTAAGGAAATGAGAAAGATTGAGTCTCTAAAAAATGTGCATACTTCATTGGAAGGTGGACTCGACAACATACACTTGCTGCACATTGGGACAGAGTGCAGTACACCAGTAAAGGATACTGAAGCTTTAAGTGAGTGCTTTTTTCTTTGATTGAAGAGATATAACATTCATTGTTCATGTATAGTGTAGAAGATAATTCCTCAAAATATTTAAAGAGAAAGTGTGATGAACTTTTCTGTTCTTACTTTTTCTGTCATTTAACCCTTAATCATTTTTCCTGCATTCATTCTTCCTGTCAGTCTAGAACTAGAGCACTCTCAGCCTTCATCAATTCTTGCGTTCTTTTGATCTGGTTTCCTTCTATTTTTCCACTTTTTGAATCATTATAAATAAAGGAGTTAAAACACTAGATTGTCAATGCCATCTTTATATCAACTGATTTTTCCAGTGATCATTTTTGCATCAGGTTCTAGCACTGCACTATTAAAAAGAAATTCTGTATAGTAAATTTTAATATTGATTCTTTCATACCCTATGAATTGCCTTTTTGATATCAGATATCTCCTGTCCTTAACCCTTATTGGGCAGCATTTACTCATGCTTTTAAGGATCTCTCTTTAGAATGGACCGTGTCATAGATTTTGCTAGTGGTAATTTCAATTCTTACAAATTCAGTGTATTTTCATTTTTGCTTACATATGTATGAAATAATAAGGCTTGAAAGATGAAACAACGAAGATTGTGATAAGTATAATAGTTTCCAGTGTACCTTGATGGAACTGCTTCATGATAAAAAAATGAAAAAACCTTGTAATTTCTGCATATGTATACCATATTTACCCGAATATAAGATGACTCTGAATATAAGATGACCCCCCTCCCCTTTTTAAAATCAGTATTTAAGAAATAATATTTAAACCAGTAATTTTGACAAATTTACTATCTGATTATGTTCAATTATTACAATTTTTGCATTCAAGTCGTAATTACAATTATTAAAATTGCCGGCGTGATGAGATTGTTTCTAAGTGCATACCTTGGCTGCTGAGCAACCGCATGAGGAGATTGTTCTGCTGCAGGACCTGGCTCCTGGCAGTGCAAAAGGGAACCAGTGATGCCTAGTCATCCACGTGCGAGCACGAGCTTTATAGCATATCCTGTGTTTCCCTCTCCTTTTTCTGTTATTGTTGTTAATGTGATTTGTTTTTACATAAACCATTAAAGAAACAGCGTCATTATTCATGCACCCACAGTAGGATAGAATGACATTTGTTGGTGCCAAAATGAATGTTTTCGCTTTCAACAAGGTCTGTTCTATTTAACTTTCACTACACTATGCTACATTGAAGTGGACGAAGGTTTCTAAACCCCAGATTTCCTTTGGGATAGGATAGAATGACATCCGCAGGCGTCCAAACTAATGACATTCACTTATAAGACATACGACTGATTTACGTGAAGTTATTCCATACTACACAAATACAAGACGACTCGAGATTTTTCAGGCACTAAAATTGGAAAAAACCTTGTCTTATATTTGGTTAAGTACGATATGCATGAGGTATAACAATAAAGTTCCCGGAATATCCCTGTTAAACCTGTATTTAATTACCTACCCATTAAATGTTGCTGTCACTTTCATAGTAGTCTCCTTGAGCAGCAGTACACTTTGTGAGTCAGTGTTCCCACTGTTGAAAACATTTCCAGAAATCATTTTCTGGAATGCTCTTAAGGATGGTCGTCGCATGTCTCTGAATGTCGGTGATGTCTGAAAAGCGGTCTTCAGCTTTGAGAAGAGTCAAAAGTCACATGGGGCCAAATCTGGTGAATATGGTGGATGGTCCAATTTTGTGATCGATTTTTTGACCAAAAACTCCCAGACATCGAATGCCTCATGAGTAGAGGCATTGTCATGATGCAAGATCCAAGCATCAGGCCAAAGTTCAGGTCTTCTCCGACGAACTTAACCTTGTCAGTATTTTCAAATATCATTGCTGGTTCACTGTTTGACCTTGTTTGAGAAATTCAAAGTGAGCAATGCCCTTGTGGTCAAAGAAACAGATCAGCATAGTCTTCACCTGCACTTATGACCTGATCCTCTTTAAATGGTTTATGCCACTCATAGACACTCAACTTTTTCATTGCATCAGCACCACAAACCATTCTTAACATCTGCAGAGTTTTACTTGTGCTTTTGCCTAACTTTGCACATAACTTCATGTTAATGCATTGCTCCAACAACCGATCACCCATTTTTCTGCTAGGACCAAAACACATTTCTATAAACACTGTCACTGCTTCCTTACTACTGTCTTACTTCCTTTACCACCACACCAGATGCAAGCACAGACATGTGGCAACAGTCGCTGGCTGGCTATTTCTTGCTCGTTACTCAACGAGACATCTTTGCGAACATTCCGGGAACTTTATTGTCACACCTCGTATTTTTAGATGACCATGGTTTCGTTGCAGAGCAATATCATCAGGTGAAAAACCGACTTTTCATTGGGTATATATACATTGAAACCCCTAGTGGGAGGACATAAAGTAAAACAAAGGGGGGTTGAGGGAGGGAAGAGGAACATTATTGGTTGTATAGGGAATGGTATCATTGGAAAATGGGAGAGGGAGGGGGGAGATGAGGGACGGAAGTATCGGTTAAGGAATAGGGATACAAAGTTGTTCTCTCCCTGGCAGAGCGTATAACTGCAGAATATCCAGTATGGGGAGTGGGAAGGGAATAAGACTTCATTGATTACATGACAGTCATGGGAAGCAACACACACAATATTTCAATTTGTTCTAAAATATCAAGTCTGGGTACCTTACTTTCAAGATAGAGGATGGTGTGAATAAAATCCCTATTGTGTTTACAGTTTAACAAATGATTAGCAAAATAAGTAGTAGTTTTATTTTTGATGAAGCACTGTTTGTGTTCATTAATTCTAGTTTTAAAATTTCTGCTCATCTGCCCCACAATGCTCAATTGGAGAGCATGTTTATGTGTCCAGCTTGATGGTGGTCACTTTCAGACTTGAGATTTTTTAAGTAAACATTTTTGAGAATCATCGAACTTGATGTTCAAATTTGATGTTCAGGTTCTATTTGATATTTTGAGATATAAACATTTTTCATACTTTTTGATTAAAAATCGCCTTTATAATCAGTATGTTATGTGGTAGATATAATGGCTGACTCCATCTATGGTTCTTTTTACTACTATACATGAATTCTCCTTGGGCTGCATTTATTTTTTTTAACAACTATATTGTATGATTTATTTTATTGCAATTTATGTGAGGATTGGTTGTTGTTAACCATTTCTCATGGTCGGACGTCTGTTTTCAATAATGTAATTGCATATATCACATAAAGCTGCAACAATATGTAATGTATGCTACATTATTAAGCAGGTATAATTTTTAGTCCTGTGGAAATGTGATTGAAAGGTGATTTTAATGATATTTTTTTATTTTCAGATGAAAGTAACCATTTTGAAAAAAATCATGTTAGGAAAGTAGATAACATCTCAGTGATAGTGACCAAGTCATTGGATGATGAAGAAGAAAATGATGAAAAAGAAAATTTTATTGCTCCAAAAATACCAATAACTCCTCGCAAGCATAAGAGAATCAAAAGTCCTGGCATAGAGATCACACCAAAAAAATGTAAGATTTTTACCTCATGTTGTGTAGATTTTATGGTTTTTATTATACAGGTTGAGCACCCTTTATCCAAAATCCTTGGGAAAGACAGTATTTCAGAATTGGGAAATTTTCGGTTTCTGGATATTACACATCAAGTTAGTATGCATAGTGTTCTTGCGTAATTGTATCCTGTACATTATTCTATGAGCACTGCAACACTCACGCTACCTTTTACCAACTTGAATGCAAATGAACAATTGTTACATATTTTATTATAACACACTATATTAATATAAAAAATACAAATGAACAATTACCGTAGAGCCGTTAATTTCCGCCTTATTAGATCTCCATAATGAATTTTTACAGAATGACTCGCCGAATCCATTCACTCCTTTGCTGATGGGTCCACTCCAACAACACATGATCAAGCTCGTCATTTTTTGATCTGTGCATTGTTTTTCTATTACCCATTAACTTTTGAGCTTCACTTTCACTAAATAATTTCAATAAGTGATCTTTTTGTTTTATTAAATCATAAATGATACCCACGCCATAGCCCTCATTTAATCACTTCACAGATGCACCATGATCAAGTTTTTGCAATAACTCAACTTTCTTAGGAATTGATAATGAATTGTGCTTCCTTTTTATTTTCATACTGTTATCCATAAGGGTATCTGACGCTTTCTGACATGTTCACTATCACAAATATGATAACCACAAACGTCTTACGGTATGTTAGGAACCAACCACTATGATGAATGACGCAGTGTCAGGTTACATTGTAACTTACCTTCATGAACAAAGAATTCTTTGAGCATGGCAGACCCAGTGATCACAATTTAACTATTTTGTTGCTAGATTTAGAGACTTCATTTCATCTAGCAAATTTTTGTGTGTTTAGCAACGTGGTGAAAATTTTGAAGATTTAATTGTACTGTGATTTAATAATTTAAACGTGGTTAATAAGTAAGATAGAGTGCATTTCATTATTATGTATTAGTTATTACAAGTATTATTTTGAAGTAGTTTTGCACTTATCTGGTGGTAGCAGCATTATAGCGACATTCCTTTGAGTATAGCTCCTTTTTTTAGAGCAGACCATTTTTCCTACACTTTGGTGTTGACACATCAAAAAAATTTTGGATTTTGGATCAATTCGGTTTTCAGATTTACAGATAAATGGTGCTCGACCTGTACCTGTTTTTTAGTAACTTGTGTAATATATTTATGTGACTAGCATTTAACTTTTTTAACATATATTTTGGTATGTATAGATGTTGGTAGGTAAGTTTTAAGACACCACAAAGAATGTCTAGTAACTTGAGAACGGCTGTATGCATTTTAGCCATTTTTTCAATTTTAAAGAGACTCGCACATAAAGAGCCTTATGTTTAATCACCGTGCAGAATAATGACCCGAGTTCGATTCCAGGGATATTTAATACCCTCAATTGGATAACATGAGCGGGACCCTCTCGAATTTTTATCTCCTAAACTATAAGTCATAATTATATCCTTGTGCAGACTTTTTTTTTGCAAATGTTGTCCTCTATCGGGCTAAATTTATTAATTGATACCTTACAGATCATATAAGGGCAAGGGAGAGTAAAATATGGATTTCTTATTGTTGGATTAATGGAAATGGTGCCCCTTGACTGTGGCACAGCAAATGGCAATGACCACATACCGAACTATGTCCTACTATCAACCCTTAACCCTTGAAGAATTTATGTGAATGTTTGAAGACAAAGAAAAGACCGTACCATTTTTAATTGACTGTAAAATCATTGAATCAAACCATTGCATTGGGTTAATGTTCCATCTTTACATCTGTGCTATTTCGAATTCCTTCCTTCTTCAGTTATGTACTAAAATAACCATCCTCAGCACTACGTGCCTCCCAAAGTTGCTGTTAATGGTGCTATTATCAGGGGGGGAGGGGAATATTGTGCACTTCCTCTGAAATTGCTGACATTTTCGTATTCGTATTTGTAAACGAATGTAAACAATATAATTTATAACAAAGGAAATATAGAGAATAATTTTATTCGGATATAGGACAACACTGCATCAAAAATATCCTCGAGAGCCTATAATTATGACCTATAGTAAAGTAGGGCAAGTTTGAATCATTTGGTATCCATCTCAATTTTTAATAGTTATGAAATTATTTATTTATAGTATGTATTAGTTACTTGAGAACTATTAGAGTATTTTAAAACAATTTTCAAAATTTGCAATAACAGATGTTAAGTTATGAATGTTTTGTGAACATTTTAAAAAATACATGGTATTTAATTTACTTCCTAAAAGTTGTTTTTTATATATACAGGTGACTCCCGAGTTTGGGGATGCATTCCTGAAAACGTGTTCGAATCTCGAATATTCGAATGTCAAACGCCGTTTTTCCATATACTTGCATGTTATAATCGGGGGATATGTTCCCGCATCTCGGGAAAAAGTCTCCCCTCAAGTTCTATAAAGATAAAATAACATTACTAATATGTTAATACAACAATATTAAATTATGGGTAAATTATATAATAAATATTTTAAGTGTGTAACTTATTTTTTGCACTAAGAAGGAAAATATAAATTTTTGTTACAAATGACTCGCACGAGCTGGATATCATACCTGCATACATATATACATACAACTATTTATCGCAGCGAAATTAACATAAAAGTTATTATAAAAGCACAAAATAACTTAAGAATAAAGAAACAATAAAATTAAAAATATTTTCATACCTTAAATCTTTTTCAACTGCGCTTACTGGACTTGGTTTATTAATTGAGAAGTTGGAAGATTTTAGTTGGAAGAAGAGGAGCTATTGGGTGGGGAACTGTTTATTGTTGTTATCAAATTACCTGAATTTATCACGTTCTAGAATTTTCTCCTTCTGTTTCACATAAGTGCTAATAGTTGAATGACACATTCTCAACGATCGTGCAATTTCAGTATGGCTTTCAGTATGTGTTTCTGACACTGATCATCCACCCAAAGTTTTAAAAGTTTTTCCATTTTAGGAATCACAACACCACGCCTAGGACTGTTTATTGTTGTTATCAAATTACGTGAGTTTATCACATCTAGAATTTTCTCCTTGTTTCACATAAGTGCTAATAGTTGAAGGACACATTCCCAACGATCATGCGATATCAGCTTGGCTTTCACCTTTCTCAACACGCTTTAAAATTTCTAATTTCAATTCATAACTATGAGTCTTATCCACTCTTATTTGATTCCCTTATATTATCACTATTACATTTTCTTTTAGATGCCATGTCGTGATAAATTTATAAATAAATCAATAAAATAAATTTAAATAAAAGATTAAAAGAAAAAAGAGTGAAATCAGCACAAATTCAAACAATTAGAGCAGATATAACTACTTCTACACCAAAACTATACCTCGTATGGTTGGTCAGAACCAATTACTCCGTGAAATTTATTCCGCATAAATTATCGAACGGCTGGATCGAAATCTTGAATTAATCGAAACTCGAACAAATGAAACTTGGGATTCGCCTGTACTTGTATAACATATGAGGTCAGGGTTTGAAGTTTTAATGGATGGTAAGATTTACATTCCAACGATGAAGGTTACCTTATACCCAGTTAGGGAGGCAAACCAGAATTATGAAAATTTTAAAGAAAATGTGCTCCTGCCCCTTGCTTTAGTGAGGGTATCTTACTTGTCATGAATTATATAGTCACATGAGGTAAAGATTTTATTTTTTTGAAATATTTCTTAAAAATCTGATAAATTTTTTTAAGGTTCAACAAAGTTATCCCCAGCTAGATCCATAGACAGCGCTTTGCATTTCCAGTCTCCTTCCCACGAAAGGTAAGAAAATTTGATATAAAAGAATTGTAATGCCTCTGTTGGAAAATTCTTAATTTATTTTCAAAGTGAATTGTTGCAAGTCTTATATTAAGGCTATTAGAAAAATATGGATTTTGGATACAGGCTGTTCTCGACATCCATACATAATGCCTTCCTGAAAACGAGTACGAAAGTTGAATGTATGGTTGTTGAACATAGATTTACATGTTTTAGGGGGGGTTCTGTTCCCAGAGAGCCAAAAAATATTATAAAATCTCTAATTATGGTATAAATGTTTAGTTTTTCGAGCAGGGGCCTTTTAGATACAATTGTCAATTTTATAATATAGAGAGATAGGGCAAAATGCAATAAAATATTTAAATAATTGTACAAATAAACACTGCCATGCAGACAAAGATGGCGATGCAGCAGAAACTGGTGGCTGGCAACCAGCAGCACTCGAAATATTCGTTCGTCATTTCTCTGACCCACAATATTCCGAATTCAGCATACGGAAGGCAGTTTAGGGTTGTCAACGTATAATGTATGAAAGTGCGAGTTTTTTTTCACTAAAGCATTTAGCTATTTTCATAGTTTTTTGTAATATTGCCTAATCATGGCCCCAAAGAGAGTGATGATTGAACTGAAAGAAAAGTCGGTAAAAAGGGCGAAAAAAGTGATGACTTTGGAGAAGAAAATTGAAGTTTTAGATAGGCTTGCACATAATGAATCTGCTTCATCAGTTGGTAAATTACTTGGTGTGACGGAGTTCACAATAAAATCGATAAGGAAAGTGAAGAAGCGATTAGAGCTAGTGTTGCAAGTGGTACTTCAATGAGTACAAAAGTGTCTTTTGTATCTAGGAATCCGTATGTAGAGTTTAAACCTGTGAATCGAGACCCAAACTCGCAAGAAAATCTCACTGAGTTCACTTGTCATTCGTGAGAAAGCCAAGCAACTGCACAATCATTATGTCTCAAATTGTTTCGTGGTCTGCTAATGGGATATCGCCAACGTCATCGCCTGTGTAGATTGGTTCCTTGCTCTTTAAAAAAATGTGGCATTTATTCAGAACACCACAGTACGTATTGTATTATTATATTTGTTGTTCTCCTTCACAGTTGAACACACACTCGACCGGCTTAAGTCCAATGAGCGTTCAATTGAAGCTAAAGATTCGCCACTTTTGGCACACCTAATTATTTCCATCTTTGTCTCAATCGTGTTCAGTTTATGAGTCCTACATTTCTCTCCACTTGTATTAGCACTTTCAGTTTTCCGTTTCCCACTCATGTTTATAAAATAACTAGTGTAATGCCCTTTGAAATATCAACGGAAGAATTATAGATAGATTATTATTATTTTCATTTAAAATAATTAATATCCCACTTTCACATATGAAATATTTTGTCATATACAACATGTTGTTGACGGGCTATCTTTAGTTAAACTTAAAATAGATGCCTCTCTTTCCCTCCCTTTCCCCCCCCCCCCTTTCACACCCTCTCTCCCTCTCCCACCCTCTATCTCCCTCCCTCTATCTCCCTCCCTCTCCTCATTTCTCCCCCTCCCCCTCTTTCCTCCTCCCTCCTCTTTCCCCCTTCCCCCTCTACTTCCCTCTCTCCCCCTCCCTCTCCCCTCTACCTCTCTCTCGTATTAAAAGCCTACAAAGCACATTTATACACCCATAAGGATTGATACAACAACAGGATTTTGAGGTCTAACAATATAATTGGTAGCCAAGGCAACATTCCGTTAAAATGGCTATATTTCCACTAAATATGTGAATTAAACGTATAACATGAGCGATTTTGAATTGTATGTGGAAAAAGATGAACAGAATAAGAAACTTTGTAATTTTATCTTCAAAATGGTTCAGATCCGAAGATCATAGGTTAATTCCTTCTAATTTTAATTTCCAAAACAATAAAAGCCTGCATGCCAAAAAATGGATTTTTACATGTTACCTTACAGAAAATGGAAATGTCTTCCTTGGAATTGAACCCAGGACTTTTTTGGAGATTTATTTTTGTCATTACCTTAAAATATGTTAATCAAGCATCCTTGCCAAATTTCAATCTTCTACCTATTCTGGAAGTTTGATAAAATGCTCTATATCGGCCATCATGAAAGCGTGACCAACCAACCAAACAGCAGACCTGGGCTATTATAGTATTAATAGGCGTAAAATACACAAACAAAGAAACACTGCTGTACGTACAAACAAAGATGGTAACGTTGCCGAGACTGAATAATAATAATAATTTATTGATTATTAACCGACTTTACAGTGGTATTAACACTCCAGTTGTCGCACTGACTTTCGTAACATGAGTGGTCGCATGGGATACTATAGTATCCCACTCTCGGTAATATCTTTATCGACTTAGAACTAATAAAATATTTTAATTTTTAGGTGTGGTTAAGTTTTTTTTATTATTTAATGTATACTTTGATACAATATATTGATATTTTGGTATGACAGCCCAGGTTGGGAGGCAATATACTTCCCTTGAAAAAAAAAACATTTGTAAAACAGATTTTTCGATTTTTATCTCATTTTCTCTGTATTACCATTTTTGAATTTTTAAAAAATATTTTAAAAAGTAATAATACCCTTAATATATTCTTTTCTTGAATTTTGCATTAAGCATAAAGATATTTTTTAAATTTATCGTCTGTATCTGTTTCATTTTCCAAAGTAGAATTATGTTCCATGCACTGATCACATATGGTTTTTTGGTGTTCTAAACAGACCCATCTGTAGAATTTTAGGCACCATTTTCTCGTACACTTATCTTTAGCTTGAAGACATATATAGCATCTTCCGTTGTTGCTTCTTTTTGTAGGAGGTTCACATGAAGGCACATTCTTGTTTGACTCTTCCTCTTTATGTAGCAGTCGTATTTTAGACTTTATTTTTCTGGGAATGCTGGAATCGTGCGAACGTTTTTGCATTTGTGGCCTAATCAATTCAAGTGATAATCCATACAAATAGTTGCCCCGAAGTATTTTATCATGAGTGTTAGTCTGATAAACAACGTGTCCATTTATTCCACCAATATTCATCAAATCAAAAAATACGGTAAGCGGCCACCGTCTGCTATTCCTTGAGACATCATAATGTGTACACATTTTATCTAAGATGTCTACTTCAAATTTAGTGTTATTGCAACAAGAAATAATTTCCGGTTTTTTCTTTCCTTTCTTATCTTCAATACTCTGATCATCATAATGCATGGTAGAAAGGGCTAACACATTCTTTTTTTTCCTTGGAGTGTACGAAACTAATGTGCAATGCTCATCATGTAAACCAAATAAACTCATTCCCTCTTTCCTATTGTGATTTTTCACAAACTGAGGAGGAATTTCACGCTTGTTTTTTCGAAGAGTACCAACAATTGTTAGTTTGTATTCCTTTAGAAGGGTCAATGCTAGTGGAATGCTCGTGAACCAATTATCCATTGTTATATTTCTGCTTGAACCTCTGAACGGCTCAACTAATCTTTTCACTACTTCATCAGGAGTATTTTTTTGTTTGCAGTAGCCTTCAGGTTGAACACCTACATATACTTCCAAATTACATGCATACATAGTTTTCACATCAACGAGTGCAAATATTTTTACAACGTATTTCGCAGGCTTTGAAGGAATAAACTGTCTGAAGGAAGATTTTCCTCTGAAAGCTACGAGCTGCTCATCAATTGTTAGGTACTCACTAGACTCATATAATTTTTTGCAGTTAGAAACAAACATTTCAAATATTTCCCTAATTGGAGATAACTTATCTACTTTTTTCTTTGCTCTCTGTCACGATAGTAATCAAAATGTAAGCATCGCAACAAGAAGCGGAACCTGCTGTGAGACATTGTGAGATAAATTGCCTCAACATCTGTACCGTTTGTGTTCCACAAGTCAACAGTATTTCTCCTTCCCCCTTTTGTAACCCCAGCAATGTATAAAATTCCAATCAGAGCTCTAATTTCACAATTATCTGTAACTTTAGCATATCTTTCGCAACTGTATCTATTTTTCTGCTTTTCTATGTACAAATAAGTGCACTGTGTTACTAAGTTTATAATGGACGATTCGTCCATGAAACATCTCCAGGTTTCAAAGTAGGAAGTTACATGTCTTGCCTCACCCTTAGTTCCTAGTAATGCAGTGAGTATATTATGTGCAGCTGTTCTCGTATTTTTTCGGAGAATATTCCTTCTCCAACGAGTTGTAGTGTCTTTAACAATATAAAAGTCATCTGCATTGTATTCATCGTTATCGCTACCTGAACTTGCTCTGTCTCAGACTCATGTTCGTTGGGAACTTCTTCTCTATCTTCAGAGTCTTCCTCACTTCCTTCTGTACATACTTCATTTTCTTCTATTGCCTTCAACCAGTTACGCCATTGTTCTGGATTTTCACTTTCGGCCATGGCATAAGTTTTACGAAAATGAAAGTAATTACATTTTTATATTATATATAGTATGTTATACATATATAAAATGGATATAATATATCATATAATTGTATATAACATATTATATGTATATAATATAATATATTATATTATGTATAATATACAACAAAATTTGCGAAATATTTACCGTCTATACAAATAAAGCAGTAAAATGAAAAAATATAGTTGTATATAATATAGTAATATATAATATGGTAGTAAAAATGAAAAAATATATATAATCACTTACAGAGAAAACTCAAGTTGCAAATATAAAAAGTCATGTCAGTGGTCGCGTGGGATACTCAGGTGTCCCAAGCATAAATTCTTTAATCTGTGTCTTTACAGCACCGTTTACCTATAAGGAACAACAGCGACTAATTCTGCTAGGTACGATGAGAAGGTAATGAAATAACGAAGGCATACTATTGCGCCACCTATTAGAAATTCGAGAATCTATATCACTGGGATACTATAGTATCCCGCGCGACTACTGGAGTGTTAATCTTGTCAAATTTTAGTACAATATTAAAAAACATTGCACACAAATCTTACATTACATATAATACATATATTATTACAGAGCATACTTTAATTTGGTAATTTATTAAAAGTGTTGGCTTGGCTGACAGATAGCGCCATTATGCGATAGCTCAAAATGTTTGTTCATCAACTGATGTACGAAAGTCAGAATTCGCTGTACGAAAGGGGGTTTAGGAGCCAGAATTTATAATGTATGAAAGAGCGAATTGTATGGATGTCGAATGTACGGATGTCGAGGACTGCCTGTATGCCACATGCACTGGATGAATAGCATATTTAAACTAATCATAATTGTGGATCTTTTCATAAGATGAAAAGCAGGGAAAAAGAAAAAATTTCTCAAGCAGGTAAAATTTTATTGCACAACCAGTTATGCCTGAATGTTATGGCTTGCTGGTCACATAGCACACTTCTGCACTCATTGCAAGCCATACACAGTCCATGATAATGTTGAAGAATAATTTAAGGGAACTACAGGATTGTTGGAGTCAGTATTACCTGTATTATTTTAAATTTATCTTTTTAGGCTCATTTCGCTTACAGCGTGAGCGCCTATTATCGTCGGTTGGTCCGTCCGTCTGTCCATCCGTATGTTTGTTCTTGTCTTCTACCGAAATGATTTTCATGAAATTTGATATTAAGGACTTACAATCAAATATAAGAAGAAAGTCGCAAAAATGAATCTCGTACGCCAATCAGGGGTACCACTTTACTGGTGACAAAAAATTAAATTTTCATCGTATCTCGTAAAATATTAGTCATATCAAAATATTTTTCAAATAAATGTTATAGAACTGGTGAAGAAGAGTATTTCCTTTCCTATACATTTTTATCGTAGGAGTAGCCCTTATTGAGAAAATCAAACAAGAAAGTCATATATCGAGTTGAACTTAGAAAATTTCCTGCATGGTTACTTCATTGTTGCTCTCATAAACAATCTCCCAAACAAACGTTTAATTTCCTTACGTGTGCATGTAATATTATTAAATAGGAAGAAAATGGATTATTTATTATAAAGAAAAGGACTTGAAAACTCTATTTCACTTACGTTCAGGTATATAATTTCTTTCTAATACTCCATGGCACGAAACGCGCCAATTTGTGATACGTTGTACACTTTCCTAACTTGTTTTGGGAATAGAGAAGTTAATATGAACTACAGGCAATGCCCGAGATGCGACAGGGATGCATTCCTGAAAATGCGGTCGAATCTCGAACAGTCAAATGTCGAGCGCCGTTTTCCCATAAAAGTACATGTTATTATTGGGGGATGCGTTCCAGCATCTCGGAAAAAAATTATTAAGTTCCATCTCGTATAACATAAAGTTAAAATAACATTACTAAAGTGCTAAGGAAACAATATTAAATCATTAAAAGGCGTAAAATAACTTAAGACTGAAGAAAAACGACTTATAGAAAAATATTTTTGTACCTGAAATCTTTTTCAACTGTGCTTATGGGACTTTGCTTATTAATTGAGAAGTTGTAAAATTTTTGTTGGAAGAAGAGGAGCTGTTGGCTAGGGGAATTGATAAAATAGTTTCAACCCTTCAGATCCAATAATATATTTTTTCTTAGAAAAAGTAATAAGGGAAAACCAGACATCCTGAACCACAGTGTTGCCTACTGCACTGGTTGGCATGAGCACAAGTGATAGTTACTGTCTTCGCTTTCACTGTCACTGAATTCATGAACTGTCATGAATTTCTCTTTTGTTCGAAATAACTTCTGAAACAAGTCTTTCTTTCCGTAAATTTTCTTTCAATTTCTTTTAAACATAAATTTGATAGCCGACAACTCAAACTTTGAAAAAAACGACTTAGAGAGTATTCGACTCTAACCTCAACTGAATGCAAAGGGTACTCCCCAAAGATTTCAGTAGTCCTTCTGTTTGTAAACAAGAAAGATGCTGACAGCAAAAGAAATCTAATTCACAGAGACAAATTCTTGGTCTGATAGCAGGGAAAGATGTGGGAGTTAGCAGATGGACATAACCCAGACATTAGAAGTAGCCTCACTGAAAATTCATCAGTAGATGCTTTTATAAGTATGATACATCCTAAAAACATTCCTTTTTGTTTCATGGAAAATTAGATTGATTTTTGGAACGGAATCACAGGAACTTACGTAATTGTATGTAGTTCCAAATTCGATGGATTGGCTCGGTCGAATAGGCAAGCTTTGACCGGTCGAAAGTCGAGTTGGGGTTATAACGTATAATGGTTGAATTCTTGAGTTAGTCGAATGTTGAACGGTCGAATCTCAGGCATCGCCTGTATATAGTTTTTATAATCTCCTATTTTCATTTTGTTGCATTGTGTTATTTAATTGTTGAAATTGGCGAGATTAAAACACTCAGTGGGACAAAGTTGGCCCCCTGGCCATAGTTTAGGCACTACTGATTTAATCCTTTAAAGAAAGATTTCTCTTTTTAATTAATTGATTTTTTCTTCACTTTTATATCATAAGTTAAATTTACAAAGTTTTTTCCAACACTATACCTTTTTATGAAACAATCATCATCCAACACTTTGTTTTATTTCCATGAGTGTGATGCAATAATTGATTTCATCCACTTCATGAAAATCATTAGAAAAATTTCTTGTTATGCATAGATGAGACCTATCATTTATACAAGTTTACAGTCTCATATGTAATTCTTTTTATAAAACCTCAACGAGTCCTGGATATGACAGTTTGGAAGCATGAAATAAAAGAACGAATATGTGGTATTTGGTGTACCTCTCCATTTGTCCTCATCATAAGGCACCCAAATATGCCTTTATAAGATGTCACTTTCCTCCCTCTCCTCTCTCTCTCTTGGAATCCAACTTTCAAACCCAGCATTTCATTCATTGGGGAAAATTTTTGAGATCCATTTGCCTATCAGTTCACTCCTCTCCCCTTCTCTATCCCTTCTTCCTTGTCACCCTGCTCCCCCTTAATCCCCACCCCTCCCCCCGCCTTACCCCAAACATCTGCATTTGCATATAGAGTGGGGCATTAGCGTCTACGTGTTAGAGGAGAGGGTCATGGCGTCGGGTCCATCTCATCGCCTCTCCTAATCCCTCCCCGAGGCAGAGATGGATGACGATCTCTGCCGAACCCACGCTCCCTCAATCCGATGCTCTTATTTCTCCTCCTCCTCCTCGCCTCCTCCATCTCTCCCTCCCTCCCTTCCGCCTCTTTCCGTTATTCCGTTCCTCCGCCGCAAGATAGGTCGCTGCCCAATTTCATTGGAATGCAATTGCATTGAAATTCCTTGGTTACGTAAAATAGATTACCTAAGCACTAAGAAATATCTAACATGGCTCTAAATCTGCGGGCATTGCTATTGGTATAAACGGTAAATGCTCTTAACCCTTAAGTAGGCGCATGACACTATTAGGTATTTGATGGATCATTAGACCATAAACATTTTTTAAATTTGTTGTTATTTTTGTTCAAAATCATAAAAGTTTTTCTCTCATACGTCATTTCAGTATATTGTTCGTCGATATAATTCATAAGGTAAATAGACTAACCAATATAGTGACGATTAACAGAAAAATATAGAATGGGGTCATATAGACCCCAGGGGTGGGCTCACTTGTGCGCGCGCGAATATTTTTGTTTGCTATCGATGCGGATTTTATTTAAAAGAGCTTTACGTGTTAATTGGCGTACGCCTTTAATAAAAAAAATCAAGCTCGAAGATCGCTTCGAAATAATATATATATGTATGTGTATGTGTGTATGTATATATATATATATGTATATATATATATATATATATATATATATATATATATATATGTATATATATATATATAACTGGTGCACTTCCGGAATTTATACCCTTCTTATATGGAATGATCTGGCGCTATCGCACGGGTGCAGTTGCTGCGTCCCCTTTTACCTCCCATCGATTAAAATCTCCTTGGAAACGCAGTTCCTCTGAATCCTTCCGCGGTTTATCTTTCTCGGCGGTGATGTATCCTTTATCAGTCATGCTTGTTGATCTTTTGCGTCTGAATTAGCCGTAGCGGCGGTTGCTCGTTCCCGTTATAACTTCGACGCGGTATTCACACTCCGGTGCTCCTGTAATCGCCGCTCCCAAGTTTATAGGAGGAGGCCGTGGTAGCGTGACCAAATCTTTTCCCTTCAGTTTTTCCCGGCGAGGTGGATCCAATTGTGCACAGTAGTAGTATTTTTCGTTTTCCTCTTCCGATTCCCTCTCCCCTTTCTCTCCCTCTCTCTCCCTTCGACATTTTCCACGTCATCCATCCCTCCCTACCTCTCTCCCTCCCTCTCATCTCTTTCTCCCATCTCTCTTCTCCCCCCCCCCCCCCGCCACCTTTGTACTCCTTCCCCCCTTACGTTCTATCTCCCTCAATCCTTAGCGATCTACCTGCCTTTTTCTACGAAAATTGCAAAGCGGAGGTATATCTATCTATAAATGACTTCGAAATTTAAGCAGATTAAAATAACAGATTAAATAGTTACGTGCATTTCATACCAAGTTGATTTTTATCCATATTTCTGCCCAAAGATGTGAAATGCAGTCGAACCTATATAACACGATCCTGAAGGGAAACGGAAAAGTTCGACTTATCGAAACTTAGAGATTGTTGTTTTAACTTGTATAATCGAGAACGTGAGAATTGTCCGCTTCGACTCATCGAATATTCGAGTTATTGTCTTCTGTACCTAGAAGAATTCGAAACGTGGGCGTGGAAAATAATTCTGAAGGTAAAATGGACAAGTATGGCACAGTAAAACAGGAAGCATTTAGACGAGGAGGAGAGAAAAAATGTTGGCGATATGATTGATAAGTAAAAAGAAGGCGAAGTGAATCGGGTATTTCCGGAGGAGAGGCGATGATTAATTAAAGACTCGATCGAAGGCTAACTTGAAGGCAAAAGAAGAAGGAAAAGGTTTCAGTTGATAGACGACTAGAAAGAGACTTATCAAGGAGATTGCGGAAGACGAGGAAATGTGAAGAACCTGGTGATACATAATCACGGACCTGTTCGCGGTTTACTAATGGCGGTGTTGATTTCTGAGGGTTGATTTTGTGTTAAGAGGGATATTGCGCAGACGATTCGATGGCGGTTTCCATTTTTTATTGCCAATTTTCTCGCTTGTTGACTTTATTTATAGTGATTTGTTATTAAGATGCCTATGCTATATGTATTACTCTATACGCAATTTAATATGACATCATTTTAGGAATTCTTTTGATATAGTTAATGCAACTTGAAAACTTAGGTTTTTATGTAAGGAGGGGGATTGGTTTCCATTTGTGCATTATTTCTTCCAGAGAATCGGAGTCTCATCTTTATTCTTCTATCTTATAACGATTAACCCACTAATAACATTTCTCAGCTAATTTAAACGTAGTTCTTAATGTCGTGGTGATCCACGTCGTACTTTCTTTACATTCATTCCGATTTCCGATCTTTATTGCTGCACATCGAATCTCTCCGCAGATGTCGAGCAAAGTTGTGGAGTCATTGGTGAACAACCAGCGTTGATCTTTGCGGTTTTTCGCTTCATATTCGTTGTTTACACCGCTCTACATGTAGCATGAAGCAGAAGTGGGGAGATCTTATCACACCAATGAGCGCTTTAGTTAACCCGATTATTTTTCCATCCATGTAATTCACAAGGCTAGCGTTTGCTTTGGGGGGAATTCCATTCTTCGGGGTTTTCCACTCATTGCCCCATCACATTTTACTCTGATTACGTCAGTCTGTTCGGCTGATGACGGTGCATAGCACCGAAACTATGTTTTAAGCCTATTTTTATTACGGAATTGAACTATGTTATTGTGTTTTAACTATTAATTCTTATCGTTTTCCCACACAACTGCATTATCTTTTTAACACGTTTTGTGGAGTTATATCCTATATTTGTTCTTTTATTTTTCTTATAAATTAATTCGGGAAATAATCGACATTTGCATATTAAACTTGGGCAAAAATGCGCCTTTGACTGACTGTTAATCTTGTCGACGTATGATGAATTTATTGCAGTTGGAATCATATTTCCACGTAAACAATTTTCGTGGACTTTCATGATCACTTCTGCTGTTATTGCAAATGGTATTTTGTCCGGATTCGATCTATTACGCCTAGGTTTTTTGTTTTTAGGTGAGATTTACCGGGAAAACTTTAGTGCAGCTCAATTGCAGAGATTTGGGTAAAATGCTCTGCCTGTGCAAACACACGCACTTGAATGTGGAATGCAGAAAGCTGCGAAACATCTTGATTGTATCTAGATGAAGAATGTTTTGTAGGAAATTACGTAATCTCTGAATACATATATAACATTCTCATATCAAGAAAATTAGTCTATTTAAAAACCGCAGGGTATTCTTTATTTTTCCTTTGATTCCGCGACATTTATTAACGAAAGAAAATATGCAGGTAAAGAATAAAAATTTCAAATAATAGAATATGTTATTTATTTAATGTGCTCCTATTAATAGATTAATTCGTCAGTGTGACTTGAGGGTGATGCCACGTAAAATCGTATCTATAATTTAATGGTGCACGCCAAAATTTTATTCCTTGTCCCTCTCACGTTTGTCAGCACGGCCGGCTTCTTCACTAAATAGCTTACCATCTCAATTAATAGCGGAAGACTACTTTGTTGCCGTGGGAGGAAGATATATTAACCGCGGGAATATTGCAGGAGCAGTTGTTTGCCGCGTTTCCTTCTGCGCGCAGTCGCTAGTTTTGGGAAGCGGCGCGTGGACCGTAATGGCTTAGTCCGCCGTGTATCTCGGCTTCGGGTGCCGCGTGGTGCGTAGAACGAATGTCGTCAGAGACCATTGCCTTCGGACGGGGCACTTTTCTCCATTGATGGGTGGCGACTCCGCTTCCCCCGCTCGACATAGCAAATATGCCACCCCTCTCACTCCTCCGCTCTTCTCCTGTAATCGATGGCGCTGTTACTCCGACCGTTGGTCGCTCGTGGCGGCTTAATGCTCGACTCTTTTGGTAGACGATTGCATCTCATCGTTTGTTTTCTCGGCGGCGTTCTCCCGTTTCGCGTCAACAATCAGCCGTTTTTGTCGCATAAATAGATGGCGCCTCATGTCCGGGATTGCGTCGGTCTTCGTCGCGCCTCTTGATGTCCTCCGTCGGTTTTACGTCATAACGAATGACACTTGGTGGGTCCGGTTAAGAAAGGGATGACCCCGTGTCATTCGGTGCCCAAAAGGGTGTCCTCGGTGTTGGGCGATGATTTTTTTGCTGGCTGATTACCGCCTGCTGTGTTTAATCGTGATGTTTTCGTCGATTCGGCAAGATTTTATAAAATTATCATTATATATTCAGTTTTTTTGTACATAGGAATATTTTGGAAAAATTAAGGCTTTTATTGATATACCGTGCGAGCTTGAGTAATTGAGTAGACGATGAAGGTATCACCGATAGCTGCGAAACTAATGGAAGGAGTATTTCGGCCATCGTCACTTTATTATAGACAGAATTCTAGACGAAACGATGCGCGGATCACCACTGAGGACGGCTACCTTGTGGACGATTTCCAAGCCTGGTTTTTCCAAAAGTTTTGCGACTTCCACCAGAAGAATGTATTTTGCTCGCGAATTTCATTTACGTGGCAAAAAAAAATAGAAAAATTAAGGTTGTTATGGTGTTTGCCTTCTCGTCCAAAGCGGTAGGAGCGATTTACAGACCGCTCATTTTGGAAACCTCCATTTTGAAAACCTTTCTTAATTCAGGACTCAATCGGTCCTTCCGGAAAATCGTTCGGACTTTCACTTCGCTTTCGAAGTTTCGCCCGCGCCAGATGACGCCGACGTGAGCCGTACATTAATTTTTCAATAATTGCTACTTCGATTAAAAATCCTTTCCACGCCTTCCATTTGTTTTAACCCATTAATTTACTTCGTCGTTATCGATCGCAGCGCCATTCTTTCGGAAACTCAGCCGACGATTAGTGAGTAACAACGCTCCGGAATGTGGCGTTTTTGGTGCGCACCTTGTTGATCCTCAATCCTCTCTATCTCTTTTTCCCTGGCGCTTTTTGCATCCCAGAAATCGATTTCTTTCGGGCGGATTATCTACTTCCCATTCCCATAAAGTAGTACTGTTAGGCTATAGGTTGGAGGCGAGGGGGAGGGGTTTTACGGAAGGGTTGGTTAGTGCGAATGGATGGTTTTAGTGAGGGAGATAAGGGTAGAAGGGTGGGGGTGGGTCCTACGGTTGGGTGTACGTGGAGGGAGGGGAAGTACGGGAGCAACGTGGGTTTATGACTGCGGTCTCGGGATGCTCGTTGTTGTGCGAGGTTTAGGGTCCCGCGTCCACAACTTTATTGTGATGAGTATTGCGGCGGTTGGAGAGAGGGGGGGGGGGGAAGAGAGAGGAGGTGGTGGAGAGGAGGGGGGAGGAAGTCGGGGGGAATGGGGAGCGCAAGGGAGACTGCGCCATTACACGGTCGGTTTCTCGGGATTATTTGCAGCTCTTTTTGCTTCGCTCTAAATTTTTCTCCGCTCCCAAAGCTCGTATTTAGCTTCCAGATTGAAACGGAGAGAGGGTCCTCGCGGCGGGGTCGGTTCGGAGACGGATTTATTTCGTCCGTGTTCATCTTATCGCCCAAAAATGCGCGCGTTTCGTGCTTAGCGCGTGAATTTGTTTCGCGTGTTACGGTTTCATTCCTCTCTGCGAAAGTTTTCGGACTGATGAATAAATGCGTTGTCGGAAAATGATTCGTCGCAAGCGGATGTCATTCTTTGGGCGACTTGATTATCGGTTTTTCGTAAAGCGCGGGCGATAAATTTAAAATTATGTGTACGGGATGATCGTTTTAAGCAGAATCTTTTAATTCTAATAATAATTTTATGGAGGAAATAACTGGAAGCCTGAAAATAGCTAGATCGTTCATCTTTGGACTTATTCCAGTGGGGAGGTGTCAGGGATAATGTCTGTAGCACATGCACACAATATGGATGGATTGAAAAACATTTCGCTGCTCACTGCCAACATCTCACTTGTCGTATTATTGGTAGTTTCTTCCAACATGCTCTGCGGTGCACGTTTGTACATCCAAAATGGCGGGCGTCAATTTCAACACCTTTAGTAGCAAACGGTCGCCATTTTGTTTTGATAATTCAATTACAATGAACTGTATAATATTGCAGAACTGATGTTTCTCATTTCAGGCGTCTATTCTATATTTAATTTACAACCCATAAAATCGTTTTTATGTTCTACAATATTTGCTATATTTTCAACATTTGACGTATATATTTAAATTCCTTTTACACAATTTTGTCATCATAAAGTCTCGACTGCTAGTTTCTGTTTTGACCTACGTTTCTAATGTACTGTTTTTATAGATAAGTAGCATATTTCGATTTACCCCATAATTATTGCTTTAAAGTCTTCATGCCAAAATTAGCAATAATAATTCATCCCGATTATAATAATGACTCCGATAAGGATAAAAATCACAGTAAGGTTTATAAAAGAATTACGGATTAGTGTCTAGCCACTAATTGTGGCCTTTTTGTAGCTGAAGTGCGTTTCTGGTTTGCTCAACCGTTTACGAAATAAAGAATTACCTAAATAGGTTTTTTTTTTCAAGAAATGTCGCGGGAGCATCGCAAGGCTTTAAAAGGCAATGAAATGAACAGTCATTCCATAAAGATGAAAACGATATAAAAAAAGGATTGGCAACAAGCCGTTTCCTTTGCGTAATTGTGTTTACCTTGGAATTTATTGCATATCATTGTATTTGTAAATTGCAGTTAGGTAATTCTCTTAATTTCGGGGACGCCCTAGAGGGCCGTTTTTCTTTTAAGTCCAATATGTCGCGGGACCGGTGGCGGATCCAAGGGGGGGGGGGGGGCGATCCCCTCCTTGGATAACCCCATTGTACTCCACTGGGCGCTTTCTTAAATTCATTCCGCCCAAAAATTCTCAATTATACGTCGCATATTAGGTGTGTATAGCAAGGGAAAGAAGGATTCTGGTAAGAGTAGGGATTTTTAAAATATAGGGCAGTTGGCAGGGGCGGATTCGGTAGGTTGAGAAGTTTCTGGATCCGCCCCTGCGCGGGACAAAAAGTTCGAAAAACAATTGCAATTCCCAAACTGTAGTACGCGTACCACAATCGGAACACGAAAAATATTAAAACTGCAGGTGGTAACCCCACTTTTTTGATATTTTGTGAAAATAAATTTATTTTACGTCTCGCTCATTTTTAATACTACCACTACGTTTATACCATAATAAACGAGGTACTTTATAAATTTCTTCGTGTTTTTGAGGTGGGGATTCAGAAAGTCGTATAAATTTTTGTGAATTGCACAAAAATATGTTTAGGGAACGCTGACCTAGATCATGCATTGGATTGAAGCCAGTAAGATGGGTTTGATAATTCACTAGTGCAGTTTTAACTTTTGTTTTACTAAATCACCTTTTATTGTTGGAAGTGGTGCGTTTATATCGATGAAATATGTATCTCAGGACTTAATAAAAACGAGTCTCAATCACTCGAACGTCTATAACACGAATTCTGGAAAAAAAGATATTTATTCCAATAAGTGTCGCTATGGGTTGAATTTAATTTCATTGACTGGAGTTATTTCTGTCTTCTCTTTATATTCGAGTGTATATTTTATAAAATTTGAATTAGTTATTTCGAAAAAAATAGCACATAATTAAATTGATAGTTTTTCAGATTTGTATTAATACAGAATTGAATATTCATTATTAAAGTTTAATCTTGGTTTTCAAATCGAATATTTTCGTGGACAACGTGTAGTTTTAATTACTGTGTAATAAAACATTTTGGCTCCTCAAGTGATATACTTAATGAATTTTAAAATTTGATTCTGAAAGACCCATTTTAGTACTTTTACAGAACCTAATTTACTTATTACAGTTTTTTTCTCTTAACCTGCTTATGGTATCTGCTTTAATATAATTTTTAAAACTTTGGTTTCGTTAAAGATTAAGACATAAATTTCTTTAAAAACAAACGAGGCAGACAATTTCAAATGAGCGAAAGTTCAAGAAGTGCCACAGAGAATGAAAGTTTTTAATCTCACTTGATCTCTGCTGACAGCCATGTCAATCCTTTCGCTTTTGGATTACTGGGTTTTTGTTATGTGAAGTGAAGCGGAGGATAACATAGCCTTTCTTTTTCTCGCGGCAATTCTCTCCCAAGCAGAAGAAAATGTCGAGTCAAACTGTCCCAAATCAACGTAATCCGCCGATTAATCGTTGGCTATCGCCCCTTGTCCCATATTTTCCCCTGCGGCTTCCCACGGTAATCCTTTCTCGCTGATCACGGTCTCTTCTTAGAATTTAGCATTTTTGACAGGATTATGAAAGGAATCTATCGTGTTGGACCCTAATAATGACACGCGACACTCATCATTTCGTGTGATTTTTATGCTTTTATAGCGGCGTGTTGTACCACGTTTGCCTCCATTGCTTTTAATTGCGACACCGTATTAATATGAGAGTATTTTTAACCTCGTTGGAATTATTGTAATTTTTTACGTTGTTATGAAACGAAGAACAAAACATTAGGTTGGTAGGTACCCATTTGTAATAAGTTTTTTTTCTTTTTAAGCAGTTTAAAAAATATCTTCTTATGCGTTCGGTTTGTCCGTCTGTCTGACGCGCAAACTCCTAAACGAGAGCATATAAGAACTTAGTTTTTCCGCCGATCGATTCAGTATTCCGTTTCAATGTGCTCGTTTTTCGCGTTTTGACCGTCCTTCCATCTGCCAATCTAAAATTATTTTTTAAAAAACGCCATTTACGGTCTGCCTCTGCAGCTCTTTCCTTAATTGTTAATCGTAGCTGTGATTCGAATTGCCGCGAAGTTACTGCTCATTCAGTTAATTATAAAACTTCTCTTATTTTCTCCGTAAATATATTTACCTGATTTAGTACTTGTAACCCGACGACGTCGATAACGTTTTTATTAACTTTAATAATTTATTTGTATGAGTTTTCATTAGTTTCTTGTCCTTCAGTAAAAACTTCAATTTCTTCAAATCTGGTTCACTTTCGATTTTTATCGGTTGCATGCTATGTAATTCATATATCATACTTTAGCTCCATTCGACCTCATAAAGCAGTTGATGCTCAATTTATGGATTGTTGCATTGTCGCATGCTATTGCTACACCATTATATTCTTTTCGGGAGAACATGTTAATTTTTACCTGAGCTCTATTCAGACGATGTTATTTGTAGTGTGTGTCCTACGGATATTTATTGCGTGCAACATTATTTTAGCTCGGATTTACATTTCTGAAAGAGATATGCGGCGTTTTCCAAATTAATTACGGTTACATGTAGCAATGGCTCTGTCCATCCGTGTGAACGTGGAGCGAGAGAGTATTTCACGGCCTCGTGAACTAGAAGATTAAAACTGCGGCGAGGCGTTATTGCGGCTAAACTTCACCCCACTAAACCTTTTCATGTGGATTTCTCTTTGGATACCGATGCGTCGACTGGTTTGCGATATTCCATTGGCGTGGGAATGTTAGAAGAGTGGTTGAAGCCGCAGTAATGACGTATTCTTCCTCCAAAGTATCATCGATCAAATTATGGGGATGGGAAACATTTCTCACACGAAGAAAGTCAGTAATATTTCGTAGGAGATTGTAGTGTAGTATTGATATTCACCAGAATAGGGTCGTTTCAGTGATTTTAGTATCATAAAAATAATTATTGTTTTTACAACAATTTTTACGTTTTTTATGACCTTATTTTCTTTAAAACGATTATATTTCGCTCTGCTTGGTGGTTTAGGTAAATTGCCTCTTAATTTACGCAATATTATGTTCCGGCACTTTCGTAATGAAAGAATGCTTTTGGTGGAAAAGTTAGTTTGAAAATCATGAGAACTGTCTGATGAACGAATGAATTATTATTTGACGATATTATGAATTTTTTCCATTAAATATGAGATGATGATATAAAGTGTTGGCCGTAATTTACCGATGCAACATAAATCAGAAAATGTCAGTCACTCTTATTTCGATTAAAATCATGCGGTAAAAAGGAAAAAATATATTTTTTACCACACGCTTCGAATATGTCCTTATTTAAGAAATAAATTTATCGAGTTAAATGGGAAATATTTTCTTTTATTAATACATATTAAGAAATTAGTCGGTATTTTTTTAGTTTAAAATAAAGCCTTTTCTTCTGAAATTAACTTTTGTTTTATACTACCGTTTTTATCGGATCAAAAAAGCTTTGTCTGTCAATAGTTATAAATTCGTAGGAAGACCAGATACGCATTTCGGCTACAAAATAGTCCTCATCCGTGGTGATGTACTGATGCTAAATTATAAATTTTAGATTCTGCGATTGAGGAATCTCTGCTGATATAGTGAAAGACAAAGTTTTTCCGATAGCCATTAAGATGGAGAATACGTATTTGCGTTTAAATTTAGATTTCATCCTCTAGGTGAACTTAGTAATTCTTTTCGGAATCACTGATTATGATTTTACCTCTTTTTACCCTCTTTTCAATGATTAAAATTTATTTTTTCTGAATAAAAGGACTAAAGTGTCTTAAAATTTAAAATCGTTAAATCCCTGAGCGTGTCATTTAAAAAATGCCATATCCACATTGCAGTCTCGTTCAATGAGTTACTCATAATTTTTTTCTTCTCAGAGTCCGCTCAGACGCCGATGGCCTTTACGGTTTCGCCGGAACGCCGATTTCTGCCCGAAAAGTCTTCGGCAGCATCGAAAGGGGTCTGAATAAGGTGCGCAACATCCTCACCCCGAAGAAGAGGCAGCAGAACTGTGGGGCGCCGGAAGAGGAGAGGAGGAGGCTGAGACGGAGGCACGACACTCATCCCTCGCGACCGGCCCTCGTATCCGGGAAGGTCTGGCCGTCTATTCTCCTTCCTTGATGCTTCTTTCCCACATTTCATTCAACTGAGTCTTTGATGGAATATTAATGATATTATGAAACGCACACGTTTTAAGCGGACGAAATCGACCAAAGGAGTCGTTAAATTTTGTAAATCTATATTTTTATTAATTTATATAAATAAATTTACTGTCAGTTAGTTTATCGTAACTTTGTATATTCCACTAAACGGGAATGGAATCATGGATTTGGTTTGCTGTGTTATCGCCAGGGAGTGATGATGGCCTTGTTTGTCGAAACCACGGTCGCAGTTTGTTTAGTGGAATTTGTACGGAGTGGTAAAAAATTTTTATTCTCGTAGCTCGACTAAAATTTTGCATCTTCTCTTATGAACGTTACGACCTCTGTCAACTCTTTGTTGGTAGCGTTTGGGATGATATTGCCTTGAATACATCACCTTCCTTTTCCGAAAACCATTCTCGAAATTGTTTTCATGCATTAAAAAAATAACATTTCCTGCATCTTCTACCATCATACGCAGCCATTTTTCTTCAAATAACATTTATAATAAATCCTTCGTTTTGTATTATTTTACGAGGGTAACACACATTAATTGAAATGTAATCGAGATGAGGCATTTCTCATGTTCGGAGTTAAGAAGAGTACCCAACTAACTTTTTAGAAGCGCTTATAAAAGGTGTATATTTTGGTATAAGTATGGTCAATTTATTGCTTGAAGGAAGGACAAACATTTGCGGTAATCGCACATTAATGGTTGAAATTACACAACAAATATGGAATTGGAAGAATAAGTCGATATTTCGTGGTACTTATCCAGCTCTGCTGTAATTTACCTCAAAATGACTGTTTATTCCAGGATATTTTTTATTTTAATCTTCGCATGATGGAGAACGGTTAAATTGATAAAATTAGTTACGAGAATTTTGAAATTGTATGACATTTTGAAGCTTTAATCCACGCATTTGCTCGCATAATTATTTTTTTTGGTAGAAAGTTGTAATAGCATGGCGCTCGGTTCACGAAGTAAATTGAAAATTTTTGTTTTCATTTTTCTTTTTCCCTATGAATGATTCGATAATATTCTGGGGTAGCATCTTAATATTTCAGCTAGATTGGATTTGTTTATTTGATTATTGCTCGCAGCGGTTTAAACCTTTCAGTTACCTAGTGAGAGTACTAGTGTAAGAAATTATATGGAAAGTGAGTCTTTACGGTGGTCATTTGACATATTTTGCATCTATTCCTTCTATAAAATTATCAAGAACCAGACCAAGCGTAGAGAGAAATAGAAATAATATAGGTTTATTCGCAATTATCCGCTCTTAAAATCATTAATGAGTCTCGATGACTCTATCGCTCAGTATAAAATCATATCTGTCGCCATTTTACCGCGATCATTGAAGGCTGTAAACTCACAATCTCTAACTGCGTTAAATCAATCCTCTTAGTTTGTAAAATTTACGCCGAACATATTTAATCTTGCGTGATAAATATCAATTAAACAGTTGTTTCTGTGAGATTTGTACTAGTCGGGTTTTAGTTTACGGAAAGTACTTTGGAAGAAAAGTTTCCTCCACGTGTTAAAATTGATTTCTACTATTATAAAAAAGTTACGGATGTCCCTAACGCTAAGAAAGTATCCCACTCTAAACTTAAAAACAAACGGGAAGTGATTCGGTCGGATACAGATTTCCTCCCATCGCTTTTTCCTTTGTAGTTGCTCCCGAGTGACGTCATCCTCTCGCAACGAACGATCCCATTATTTTGAACTATCTAAGGTCCCCACAGCTTCCCTCACATTCTCTTCCTATTCTTCTATCATTCTTCCTTCGATGCTCCCTTTAAACATTTCCATTCCTCTTCTAATGAGTCCCATTTGCTCTCGTCTTATCCGCTATCGCGTTTTACTTCGCCCGTATATCGTACGCGCAACGCATTCCACGATGTCGTACTTGTAATCTCGCTCTCTGAGTCTAAAACACACGGATTTACTAATCTCCCGATAGCCGTGAAATAAAATTGTAAAAATAATTTCAATAAGGTCTGTCGTTAAATTGATAGTAATGACGAAGAGGAGAAGGGGACGTAAATGACGGGTTTTTGCGGGTCATTCCGTAAGATGCAAGAGAGAGAGAGAGAGGAATTCGATGTTACGTTTTATTGCCCAGCGACGCCGGCTTTGTGCGCGTGCCAGTTGCGCGAGGTAGATAAAAACTAGCGGTCCTAATAACGGCTCGTTTATCACTATTTTTGTGGTTGTACTAGGGAATTTACGACTAGTTGAATCGCAAGACGCCGTTAGTTCGTGTGGCGTACTGGAGAAACTTGAATCTCCGCCAGTTCATACACGTCTAGCGGTTATCTCTTTAACGCTGGACCCGGGGCGGTTTCGCAGCGAGCGTGTAAGACACGAGGCCCACCTCTTTCCTCCACCTCCCTTCCTCTCTCTATCCATCTCTCTCTCTCCCTTCATCTCTCTCCCCCTCTCTCCCTCCCCGTCTCCCTCACTCCCTTCCCTCCCTCCTCTCTCTTCTCAACCTCTCTCCTCTACATCTTCCCTGTCTCTTCTTCCTCTCTCTCTCTCTCTGTCCCTCTCATCCTTTCTCCCTAATTCTCTCCTCCATTTCTCTCTTCCTAATTCACTCCTCCATTTCTCTCCCCATCCACTCTCTTTCTCTCCCTTCCTCTCCCGACGGGACTGGGGTCGTTTGTCGCTTATCGCGGCCGCGTTACACGGCCGCGGGATTTCACTGCAGGTTGGGTGAAAGGGACAAGAGGGGGTGTGGCGGGGTCCTCCTCTCCTGGCGTGGACCTCTCTCCTATAACGAGTGGTTCATTCTAGATCTTATAGGCTATTTGCTTTCCGAGTGCTAAGCCGTGTCGCCCATACGCTGACTGACGGCCTATCGCTCGGAGGTGGTGACTAATGGGATACGCAACCGAGTTTAACTCAGGAACATCTTGTCTCTCTCTCTCTCGGCGTTGCATTCTGAAGCCTTTACCGCCAACGAGCCCTTCACGTGGGCCGTCCCCTCCTCCGCTCGGGGCCCATGAAGAATTCTCATTGGCGCCGGCGTCTCTTTAGGTCCTATTCCTCCGGCGGCGATGATCGCCTATTTCCCCCCAAAAATGAGCTTTCATTCGATCTAGTTTTCGTGTTTCATTAGTATTTTCATGCATGAATTGTGTTTCTGTATTTATTTTATTTATTTATTTAGTAAAATCCAAAGACAGCCATATTTGACCTTTTACGTTGGAATACAATAACAAATAAAATAAGAAACTTAAAAACAAATTCATAAATTAAAGATAATTTTAAATGAACCATTAAACAAAGACAAAACAAAAAAATAAAACAAAACTGGCCAGGAACCAAGATACATTATAGCCAGTTCGCTTTGTTCCAGGCTCTCAGGGTCCTGGGTGGGGGCGTCGAAGCGGAGGGAGTGATCCCCACGAGGGACGTTATTATGTAGGTTTTGGTGTGCTGCACCCCCTGCCACCCACGTCTGGTGATTTTCAGGGTATTATGTAGATGTAGGTGTAGAAGGGGCAGGGAAAGGGAGCACTCCAACGACTCATGATCCGCCGGAAAAATGTTTCTACCAGCGGAGACAGATTGGACTACGGTCGAAGAGAGGATGCAATCCAACGTTGCCAAATTGCGGGTAGGGAAAGGATTACATTGTGTTAGCCCTAGACCATTGATGAAATAGTCGATGAAATAGTCATCATGGGGATTGGCGCCAATACCACTGGAAGGTGAGGTCCAATTAATGGCCAGATTGAAGTCCCCAAAGAGAATAAACCCCCCAAGAGCACGTACACGGAGAACTGAATCAAAGCAGACTTCGAGGACGGATAAATTACTACCGGGCGGACGATAAAAGCAACCGACGAAGAGTTTGCCACGGTTTTGGGGTCCACAATGGAGAGTTTGTTTTGAATACTTCTCACGTTTTGGTAAAAGAGATTACACACGGGCCCAGGATTAATGCTAAAGTCATCGGAGAGTAGGATGAGGAGGGCGAATAGCTTCCAGGCCGTGGAGGAACGCTCAGGGTCCCCGGGCGACGCAGAAGACGCGGGCGGGAAGCGGAGGCGGCTGACGGAGATACCGCAGGCGGTGAAGCAATTTAGGTAAAACTCCCGAAAACTGTAAATAATATTGGGATAATGCCCACAACTGAACACTGTGTGCACCCACGGCTTAATTTTCTACCCATTTGTGATTGAAAGCTAAGTTTTGCAACTTCTGCCTCTGTTCCATTTCGTTAGGGTTCTAAAGATTTCGTGAAAATTAATCAATTTAAAAAGAATTTCGTATGATGGGAATTTTTCTTTTAATGAACATGGCCTTAAATATACCTTTCCCTGGGAATCTAACGATACATATACTGCGATTATTCTATGGGTAATCGCTTTTTTTTAATTGGAAGCAGAAATTCCAAAATTTCCAAACAATGGCGGAGCTTGGTCTGCGCGGACTCCCGCTGTAAAATTTTTTTCAGGACTTTTACATTGGATCTCTTGCGACCTCCTGGGGTTCGCCTCAGGTGCCCAGATGGTAGTTTTTCTAACTCTTCTTAAAGGTATGTTTTTTTGGCGGAATTACGGTGGATCGAACAATTTTTATGCATAAAACTACAGAGAATCGCTATATTTTGCTGCGCGTTGGCTCAGCACGTGCAAATTATGGTTTTCCGTAATTTTCTTATTTTCGTCAAACACTTTTCAGGGTCTGTGCAATGTGTCGACAACCGGAAGCAAGAATGCTGAACACGTGTTAAACGAACTGCGGAGAGCTCTCCTCAGTAAGGGAATACCTTGTTCTCAGAAGGGGTGAGTAACTTTCGGGTATTCTGCTTCTTTAGGTTTAGTATAATTGTTTAATACCACGTAGTAATGTCGACGACATGCCCTATGGAAAATTTTTTCAGGTATCTATTTATGTAGTTGATTTATGTAGTTGATATTTCTATAATTTAAATTCAAGCGGAGGTGAAGGCTTTGCCAAAATATAAGTAGACATTAATATAAACAGCTCTAAGCATGTTACGAAATATTCTCTGTAAAAATTCCCGCTTTTGGATCAGTCAATGATTTTTCGATGGGAACGAATGAGTCGATTGGTATGCAATCTCAAAAATTACGATTTTGATGATAAATCGGGGAAAAATTTAAGTGTATTAAGAAACTTTTCTGGCAAAATTATTATTTCAGAATTAAAAGAAATAAAGCTCTTTGTGCTGTGGTTTTTTCGTTATATTTTATGAGATTCACGTTAATATCGCGTGAAAACGATAGGGGCCGCTTTATGTTGCTATGTTTTCAGTTTACGCTTCGTCAGATAAAATGGAGCACATTTGAAACTGATCATATTCTTATTTCTATAGTAATATGTATGAAAACGAATTTAAATTGAAATACTTTTTAAAAATTTAATTGTCGATTAGAAAATTCTTAACTCTTACGTAACATAAATGTGAATTTTGTAGCAATCCATTCTGGGATATTTTTATTAATTCTAAGAGAATAATAATGGACTTATTGCAATTAACGACGATGGTAGTCTTAAAACATCGTTTGACGACGTGTCTGGCCTAAATATCTAAACCTTCGGTCCTTCTTCCTCTCTATATCCTGAGCTCGGTAAACGGAACATCCCCCATATTTCTAAGCTTACGATAGATCGAATCGCATCTTGGGAACTTGCGGGGAAGACATTCGAAGGCGAAGCGAATGTAGAGGAGGTAGGCGGCGGGGTCTTCTTCGCATCACTAAACCTTCCAGGAGTCTCTCTCATACCTCGCAGCGGCGTTACCAAAGCTCAGTGACCCTGCCACGCCTAACTGTTCCCACGACATTCGCACGTTGTTTTCACATCCTTCTAGATTTGGCCCATTGGATGCTATCTTACAATTAGACTTTTTCCTCCCATAGGTTGGCGAAATGTCCCCTCTGCACCCCATTGTTTGTCCACGTGCCCCGAAGAAATGAAACGCTCCATTGTTTCCGTCCGGCCGCCATGCTCATCTCCTAGGGGGTGTTTGATGACGATCATTTCTCCGTTGGGTTCGTTTTTCGAGACACTTGTTTGTTTTCTCTTTTGGTCATCCGCGGAATGCTCCATATACAATTGTCTCGTGCCTGCATTTCATGAAAATGTCTCCGACAAAAAAGGCCTTTATAAGCTTTGGTTCTCATTTTTTAATGTACACATTCATTCGTTATTAGGTTTTTGAGAGCGGAGGAAGTTTATCGCCGTCTGTGAGGTTAGCCCGTTATTTGGCCTTTAAATCGTTGGAATTCTATTCTTTCGTAGTGTCTTCGAAGAAATGCGCGATTCGTAACGGGCATGCTGCGTCATAAATTCAATTTTAACGCGGTGTTTTGAAAAATGAGTACATAGATGCTTCTCGGTCACTATAAAGTTTATTGATGTCCTTTCTTTGTCTCTATTGTGATTCAGTATGATACATGCTGTATTATTGAAATATTGCGGAGTTGTAAATTATTTTACCACAAAATAATTTTCCAAAGAAAAATTCGTTCATGCGAACCTTTTCAGTATTTCACATAAAGGTATTAATCGAGTATAGTTCTGTAGGAATGTTGTACACTCTCAGGATTGCGTAGAAGGAAACCATGGATTTTCCATTCGTTGAATACGGAAACTAGTTGGTTTTATTTGAGAAATTTTATTTCAGGATTATTGTATTAGGCGGAATTTTTGACGTTTTATCGCGCGCAGACTGAAAAGCTATTTTCTTGGAATTTATTGTGTTTCTGAGAGATTTTTTGACGGTGCAACAGCAAACTAAGTCAGTGGCAGTGTAATCGCACACGCACACTTAAAATAATATTAGATTTTAATTTCTTGTTTAAATTCTTCGTCTTAAATTGTTCTAAATTAATATATTTTATAACGAAAATAATCCGGCAATTAGGAATAAGTATAACGACACAAAAATAAACAAAAATTAACGTAAATGTATCCACACTCGATTGGCTAATGGCTATTGTAAGCATAATATTGGCGGAAAACCGAATTCAAAGCAAAAATTTTGCATGTAAAAGCTGCCCTGTCAATTTATCTAACCATGATATATTTCCAAAAATTTGAAACATTTTATATCGTCCGAAACTTCAAGATAACGTGTCATAAACTGCATTCGAAGCACGTGTTATTTTCATAAATGAAAGTGTAGGTTAAATTTGTATGCTGAATCTGCCCGGCAAGTGGAAGACCCGGGTTCAGTTCCCAGTCAACACGGAATTTTTCTCTGACTTTTCCGGAAATCTTCACGTGTTGTTTTATCAATTTATTATTTCAACTACCGTATGAAGCTGTTGATTATGTAATGCAATGCAATGCTCTAACATAATCTGTCAAACTCGTCCAGTGAAGTTACCTGGATGTGAAACTCTCGGGGTATTACCCGAGGAGATGGGTGGAAAACCTCAACATGGCGTGATCCGATATCGCCGCGATGACGCTCGCCTCAAATGCTTTGGAATGCGACAGTTTCGAGGGCGAAGGGTTGGGGAATGACGGTCGTGTGGGAACTGTTCCTTCTCCCTCCCCCCGCCTCCTCCCTTTTCTTCCCCCTTTCCTTCATACCGCATTATTCAGCCCCACGCCCCCTCTCCCGCTTCGCGTCCGGCAGCCAAAGCTCCCGGATCGCAGGAAGTACGCCTTGTGACCGCGGCCGATCGCAGCCCTCCATTCCCTCCTCCTGCTAGAGGGGGGAGGGGGGGGTGTGGGAGGAGGAAGGGAAGAAGAGCACGTCCCTGGCCCTCCCACACCATCCTCTTCCTTCCTCCCCTACCCCCGTCTTCCCACTCCTCCCTCTTCCATTCTCTCTCTCATCTTCCGTCTCTCACTTGCTCGCTTTTTCTGCTCGGTTCCTTTTTTTGTATCTGTCGCCATTCACACCTCCCGTCTCGTCCCTCACTCCTCCTCCTCCTCCCCCTCTATCCTTCCCTCCTCCCCCTCCCATTCGCCATCCCATTCTCTCTCTCTCTCCCTTCCTCCCTCGTCACTTCCGCACTGCTCTACGTGAGCTGCCATTCCTTTCACAGCTTGCCAAAGTACTTACCCTTATTCACCTCGATGCTTTTTTTTATTCTCCCTCTCGATTCCTTTGTTAATACGGGTAATTTTCCTTGCTACCCGTGTTTGAACTGCGTTTTCTTGTCAGGGAATATTCCGTGTACACACTTAAAACGCCCGGTTTTGAAATGTAGTTCCGATTTAGGTCTTGGTAGGTGTTTAAGAGAGTTGAAAAGTCCGAATTATTTTGCGTTTTAATCTTTTAAGTAAGAGTTCCTGAAATATGGGCCGCTCTGTGGTTTACATTTTTTTCGGGAAGGATTTTAATCATGTGTTTCTATCCGCGGGTTTTTGCTCTGATCCGCGCAAATGTGAGGAAGCTTACATTTCCCTAATATACAATGTTCGTGGTGTTAATTTTAGTATAATAATTGCGGGCTGTAAAAAGGGAGAAGACAAGCTTGCAAGAGCGTGGATTGTGAAGATTTTCGGTTAATACAAGGTGACATTTATTTTACTGATCCGTGAAACTTCCTTGTAGCACGACTGCAGTCTATGCGTATCTAAGACCTAAAAATCGGTTATTTTATTTATTTTTCAATGAAATAGTCTTTATACCCAGCAAGAGTGTCCAGATTTCCCCTCCGACCATGCGCTTTTGCTCGAAGCGTTTCTGAGAACTTCAGCCATCAATTATTCTTTGCGTAATGTAATTATTGGCTAATGAATATTTTATAATAGAATTATAGAATCGGGGACTTAAATTGACACAATAAGAAAACTTCATAATTTTGAAATACGTAATGTTATTTCACAGAATATTTGAAGGGATAAATAATACATCACTCAGAAACGTACGGTATGGTGAGATAAGGTGTTACGATTTTATTATATATCCCAGTTACGTTAACAATGAAAGAAAGATTTGGCTGTCACCAGGTAAGGTACATATATTAAACGGTGCGGTCCAATAGGTAACTTTACGTAATTATTTTCTCGCTCTGTGCCCAAGAGAGAGGGCATGAAGGGCATCCATCTTCATGCTCCTAATTACTAGAAAGCTGCGTCTACTGTTAATTCCGTTTTCCCTGGCAACGGAGAGGATTTATATGTACAGAAATGATAGTAACATGGTTGAGAGTAATATGAGTAGCTTCATTTTCTCAAATAAAAGTTGACGCAGAAATGTTCTGTTGTACGTATGTACCTGTGAAATTTTCATTTTGGTTCATTGTCAATACTTCCTGTTGAAGTATCTCACGCAAGTAGTAATTGCTCGATACTTTACGGATTCGAATCGTGACCTGTAAGTTTAGGTTTTTCTTTAATAACCTAAGGATCTCCGAACAAATGTATTTTGTTGACCATATGATAAATAATTAAATATTTATGCAAATACTCATTGATCATTATTCTAACTTGTTTTTTTGAGAAACCTGTACAATTTTGTACTTATAACTTATAAATTGATTATCATGTAATCGCCAAGCGATTCTCCTATCAATACAGGGCCCTTATTTTTATTTTAATGTGTATTGACTTCTCATTATCTTCCTTTTTTATATTGGGATGTGAAGGTAAATTATCGAAAACCCTGATGAAGCACTGATGTGAGTTAATCCTGGATAAGTGAGAAATTAAAGATACGCATTTAGCAAAAAAAGTGATGTTATACGTCTTCTGTCAAAATTTTCGAGAAAAATATATGGACTTCTACGATGCTCTATTTATGAGGACGAATAACTTTCCTTGGCGCTTCTAGTCGAATTGATTTGTTGAGGCAACAGAAAGGCTAGCTTAGCTCTTTTCACAGTTAGCTGCTACGACCCCTAATTATTCCAGAAAAACCGAACCTTTTGATTTCTTTTCGTCTTAAAATGTATCTCGTGCTTTGAATGCTTCGACCAGTCCTAAAACCTTGTCATTTACATCCATCGGCTTCCATTTATTTATCAGCTAGATCAGGGATTATCAAACTATTGTGTGTGGAGGACCCTATTTGTACATGCGAGTATTTCAGTTGGAAGTTTGTTTCGACATAAATCGTATTAAACCATGCCGGAAGTTAAATAAGGGAGTCTCTGGAATTACATCTCTGGAAATAGTATATATACTACTTTTTAGGGATAAAAATAAATCACACGGGTTTGCGGCCACTGTTTCCATCGAAATAATTCTATTTAAACACGAAATATCCGATTTAACGCGCATTTCTTTTGTTTTTCTTTCCAGGTTCACTCTCCGCGGAAAGGTGTGCGACGAGGTCCAAGGTGGCTCTAAGCTCTCCTTCGAATTGGAGGTTTGCTCCATCGCCTCCGTGGACTTGGTGGGCGTGAGGCGCAAGAGGCTGAAGGGAGACGCGTGGCGCTACAAAAGGGTTTGCGAGGAGGTCTTAGCCCTCGCTTGCTTCTCTCAACCTCATCCAATGGCTGTCAACGGCGACCACGCCCTCTGAACTCCAGAACCTTTTAGTCGGCTGTCGAAGTATCTTTTTTCATCTCGTTTAAAAGTTTGAAGCGTATTGTTCGCGACACGGATCGACTCGAAAGGCGGACCTTGTGCGGTCGTATTCGACTTCTGCTCATTTCCCGGGTGGAGGTGATGGTTCTCTCTTTCTGCCTCTCTCTATTCCGAGAACGCAGTTTCCCTTGACTCAACTGTCTCTGTAAACGATTGTCTTTGAGTTCTTACCGTCGTTCCTTTTTCTCTCTCTCCACTAACAGGGGTATGGGTCGCCCTGGGATGTATTCCAGTATTTTTCTCTGGGTAAAACCGGGAATGGTGATGATCTCTTTTGTCTTTCTCTTCTTTGTGACTTTTTTGTATTTAAGGCGCATCCCGGATTTGTTTTACTTCCTTAAGTTTGTTGAGGGCGGGATGCGTTATGAAATTTTGTTGTCGGAAAGTCTTAGGCAAAGGGGTACTTTTCTGTCTCTGTCGAGTCATTTTTTGTACGTTTTTGTGATATTTTTGTACTCATTTTTCTAAAATGGACCAGCAGTTCACAAAAATAATATTCCGGTGTATTGACGATCGTACGATAATGCAGAATAGCATTAATTCCAAGTTTTTCTTTTATGAAGCGTTTTTGTATTTTTTCAGAATTTTATATTTTTTCAGATAACTGTATATTATGGTGTATATTAATGGAGTAAAATAGGAAGAAATAAGTATATATTTATATATTTGCTCAATCTAATCTCATTGTGCTTGTTTTTACATTGTTTAGATATGGATTTAATTTTGCTGTAATAAACTTTATGAGTAAATTGATCTTTTTCGTTGTGATTGGAAGTGTTTGTCAAATCCGGATTAACCTCGATCAATGTGGTTTTAAAACTACTGAATATGGAGTTGTTATAAGTTGATGTACAATAATCTCGACCATGTCTTAATTGCCCGTTAATTGGTTAATCGTTCAACCTATTTTTAGCCCGATTGTCAGTTTTTCTCTGCAGAAATTCGCCTTTTTCCTCTCAACCTGTACATCCTTTAGTCCCTAGCACCTCTATCTCTTGCCCTTGATGATGGTTATCAGGTTTCGCTGAATCTTTTGGAGTCCTGCAGCGTTCATCTTCAGGGAGATTGATGCTCATTGATTGCTCCATCTCTTGATAGCTTAAAGAGTAATGCTCGACTGTTTATAGTAAAATAAATATCGTGTATCGTTTAGCTTGAGCAAAACTTCGCCTTTACTGACATCCATAAGACCTCCTAAAATCCTGATGCTTTAAAGTTTGTTTTGTGAGTAGCTTTTTACGGTTTCATATTTTTTCCTTACTGTCCTGTTAAACAACCTTGGTACGGTTCGAATCCTAAAATCGCTTTGATCTGGTATCGCGTAAAATTCCAAATAATGGTAATTTCCCTTTTTCATTTCCAATATCTTAGCGTGTTTCCAAGATTTGTGAGTGCAAGGCTTGCGCGAGAACGCACCTCTATTTATGACGTGGGTTTATGTTGTAATATGCCGTCCGCTAAACGTACGAATTTTCAAGAACGTATAACCTGCATGTTAAGCGGACGCTGCCAGCTCGAATAATTTATTTAAATTTGGGTCAGTTGTGGACGAAACTTGTACTTAAAAACCTTGGAATGAATTTAACCGGAGACACAGAACTTCGGTGTTTGAAAATTGGAATGTTATGTTGAGATTTTATTTTGCTGGATATGAACATAGGGTGGAAAATTTTTCCATTTATCTCTGGCTTCTCCTTAATGGTGATTTCGCAAATGTACACTGGATCTTTTTCCCACTTCGTCTTTAGCGTCTTCGTTTCACCGGGCGCGGTGACGTTCACGCATACATACGTATTCTATTCTCCCAGCACATTCGAGGATTCAGCTCTGGTCTTCCTGCCTGTTTGATCTTTCACTCGACTCGCATTCATTCTTCAGTCTTCATGCAGAGATTTCTTAACGCGAGACGACTCACGAATTCGAGGCGATTCGACCAGATCTTTGGTTTGGTTTGGTGTGGACCACTGGCCGCGCGGTTGGAGTGGGCGAGAAAGGGGTTTTATCCGAGTTGGTTTGTTCGTGCCCCGGCGGCAGGCGGGGGCGGCGGAGGGTGAGATTTGAGGGGGAGGGAGGAAAGGAAGGGGAGGGGGGAGAGCGAACGGGATTGGGATTCCTTCTCCCTCGCTGCCGGCACGATTGCCGTGATTCCCTTCTCTCCCTCGCGTCGGAGAGCCGCCTACTACTACGCCACGCCGAATTTCACATATCATACGCCTGCAGAGACCCCCCTCCCCTCCCCCTCTTCTCTCTCGCACACATTGTAAGTGCTCTAGACCAGTTACTTTCCGTAAAAAATTCACGGGAATGCTGTTTCTTTCTAATTCCACTGCGCTTATGGAGTCGTTGACAATTGGACTTTGCTTACAGAAGGCAGTGTCGGTTGTTAACAGACGTCGGAAGTGCTGTTTTATACCGCTTTATACGTGTATCTGCGTGGGTCTCCCGTGTGTGCCAGCGATTGCAACCATAACGCAGATTGGAGTCGTGAATTTTAGGGGTCCCTGAATTAATTTGAACTAGGGAAGTGGCGCCAAATCTTTTTGGTTCGAGGGTCACATAATCCCACTTCCGCACTCATCGTGGGTCACGCGGTAGAAAAATAATTTAAGGAAACCAATGAGATGCGTTGTGGTCAACGTTACTTGATTTATTTTAAAAATATTTATCTATTATGGGAATGGATAGGTAAAGAAGAAATATACTGTTTTTAGTTTCTGTTTTAATTTTGAGTTACATCGTTTCCTGTCATAATTAAAAGGGATAAAAATACTCAGCGGGCCGGATTTAGCCCACTAGGCTTAGTTTGTACATCTCTTGTCCAGGTGCATCGCTTATTGTTAGATTTATCGCGATACGGGTCCGAACTCATTGAATCCAGGGCCCAATAAAGCTGGGAGGGCCTTCGCTCAAGCCCGTTGGTAAATGCGCCTTTGCAGAGGAGCATTCATCATAAAAATTCCGGAATTATAATTGTAGAAATCTACATTTCGTTCGTCATACGTGGTTTCTTGATAAAGATACAATTTTTTAAACGTATACAGGTACAACGCATGCGTTCCAGACGGCATATTACTATGCTGTGTAATTCTATATGATGACTTTCGCTCCAGTCTCACCATATTAACATCGTGAACATTGATACAGGAATGTTTGGTTTATTAAAAAATTCATCTGTTGTAAATGATTTTTTCACAGTTAAATGGATTTTATCCTTTGAAAACCAATGGTTATCACTGTTATTACAGCTTCTGACCACTGAGAAGAGTGACTGTAAATTTGTTCTCTTGTTGTCCCTTTTCATGCCGATTGCCCTTGTATAAGAAAAATATTAACAAATGCGGATTATCAGCAGCAGATATTTAATTCGAGCGTATGTTTTCGCGTGCGTTATAAAACTGCTTTGTTTTTTACGTGTGCCGTGGACCCTCGATGCTGAACTGATTCTTTGACTTCGAGGGAATCGTTTAACCTACACGCTCATTTTATGGATCTCAAATGCCCTTTCCTTATGACCTTTATCGTTCGTTATGATTTATAATCCGTCGCACGCGTATCGTCCAACGATCGCTTTCGCGAGCGCATCGTGAGCGGCAATCGATGATTGCTCGAGAAATGGCTCATTCACGTGAAGGAGAATTACAATTTTTTTGCAATTTGACTTTTTAAACTTTTAATTTGCAATTTTAAAATTCTCTGTTGAAAGCCGGAAAAAGCTTTTCTTTTGAGTCACAATTAATGTAAACACGGCCCAGCGCAAAACTATTTTGTTAATTTGTAAGTTACGATTTATTATTAAAAAATAACGTGCAGCGGAAGTGTGGTTCTTACAGATACGTTGTTTGTCGCCTAATGTTGTATCTAATTTCATAGCGGATTTTGTAACAATAGATGAAAATAATATTATGTTTATAAGCGCATTCTTTGTCCTTCTTGAGTTCTTGCAGTTCAATTCATATTCGGAATTGCTATTTATTTTTTCAATTAATAAAATTCATCGGTGTAGATTTAGTACACTATGCCTCTGGGCAATTTTATTTGGGATATTTTGTCAACCGTCGTCATTATTTTAACTTCTGCTATGTATAATATTAAAGTCGGTCATTTCAATCTAGAGAAATGTGATTGCGATGAGACATGTCAATCCTTCATGTGGACGCATTAAATTGATTGCCTTTTTCATTTGCTTTATATTTTAAGACGAGTGTTTGTAGCTGGTTTGCCATGATTTATCGAATGTGTTCCAGTACCAATTTTAAATGGCCGAAGTAATTTTCGTTTGTGACACAGTAATCCCTTATTATTGCCTGTTTTTCTCTTGCAGACTAAGTATGCTGTTATTTAGTGTTATATATACTATGGTCATCCAGTCATCGCGTCTCACTTAAGCCCTATCCAAATATAGGCCATCTTATAATATAAAAGGCTAAATCTCTTGGTCATCACTTTTTGCGTAACGCTAAATATCTCAACATACCTCGGCCATTTCTTCAGCCAGTCCTGCCAAATTTGGTAGGATTGCTATGAATACGTTCAAAAAGCGAATTCTATAAAAAAATTTCAAAAAAGTCCCGGGTTCAACGCCAGGAGAATGTTTTACATTCCATATGAATCTCAAAACCTCGGCCCATAACTTTACACGCTAAAATTTAATTTTCAGCGTGCAGAGTTTTACTCTTTTGGGAATTAAAATGAGAAAGAATTGACCTACGACCTTCAAATTAGGACCATTTTAGAGGAAAATAAACGGGCCATTTAATTTTGTTCGTCTTTTCTCACCTAAAGCTAAAACTTTAGCAAAATTTACGTTTAAATTCGCCGATGTAAGAAAAATCATCCATTTTCATCAATGACCGCCTTGGAAACGGGCATTGTTGTTTCAAGCCATATATATATGCTCATATAAACCTATATTCATTTACGTAAATTGGATGGATAAATGCGGTAAATTACGTATTTTAAAACATGCTAATGTTTGAAATAATTCGAAGATGTTTTAACGTGCCTTCGTTGTCTTATTGAAGTTGTTTGCGCTGTGACTTCGCATTATCCGAATAGAACAGATATTATGAATTACATTTGCCAGATGCAGTTTTTTCACATGGACAGGTGTATGTAGCCATAACTAGAACACGTGACAAACATAATTTGAAATTTTTGGTTAAGGATAAAGGTAATCAAGGGTAACTGCTGTTAAACGAAAAGAGTATTTACAAGGAACGTCGTTATAAATAATATTATTGAGGTATAAGACTGTTTTCCTCTTAATTTTTTAAAACTATTCCTTTGTTTTTATTTGTAGCCCTTTCCAATCTTATTCAAGTATTATAATTTTATCATTTGTTTGTTGGTTTTATTTTTATATTGTTTGCTTTCAAAGGCCGTTTTAAATGGGCTCATTCGTCTAGTCTATTAATAACGCCTTAAAAAGACATCAGTTATGTCGATCGTCGGAAAGCAGCGTGAAATTTTGAGTCTGGTCACATTTCATTTCGTTTTGAGATTAATTTGAATTGATTTTTATGGCGTTTCTTTTTATTGTTACGGAAATCCGACATGTACGACCAAAAGACCTTCAGGTTAATTTTCCTTCGTCCAATTCCGGTTCCAGCTCATTGTACGAGTTTTTCCGAACTGATGTCATTGATTTCTTTACTAGGACCTCAAACCCGTCCGTTATTTTCATCTTTAAGCTCGTTTTCCAGTTTGTGAATATTTTCGCTTCTGAGAGTTAAATTGTGATTCCCGAAGGAATTCTGCGGGTGCGGGCCTTACTTTGCGAGGGATTTCCCCTGTATCCCTCACATTAAGGTTACCCTCCTCGAAGGTGATAGATTTTTACCTCCGCATTTTTAGCACGTTTTATTACAAGAAGAAAAAAGTTGCTTATGTGATCACTCTGTCTGTCCGTCTGCGGACAATCGACTTTTTTGTTTTAAGAGATATCTGGAAAATTCTTGTTGAATTTGATAACTCTTATTGATGTGTGAATCATCCATCGATTGGAATTTCCAAGTACAGTTCATAGATTTTTCGCTAGGTGATTCAGAAATCGGAAAACTCAGAACTTTGAAATGGTAAAGCTAATGGAATGAAGTTTTTTAAGAATGAGAAGATCTAGCGAAGCTCTATATTCTGATAGTGCGGGTTGTCCCCTCCCTAAAGGAGGAGACTAAACAAAACCTTGAAATTTTTAAAGAAAACGTGCTTGCACATCTTACTTTAGCAAGGGCATCTTACCTGTTTCTCATGCGTTCACTCACCTCATAATTTATTTTCATCCATTCAAGTCAACACTACGGGAATTGAATCCGCATAATGAGTTTAAGAACATAAACTTCGGAGTTGCTTTTTACCTGTCATTAAACAACATAAAACATTTTTGAGGCGCAAAATTGCTTTCAGAATGGCCAGATATCAACATAAACAAAATGCCTCCAAGCGCAATAATTCGCCAAAGAAAAGATGCTATAAAACGTATTGATAAGATTCTACTCACAACAACAAAAAAAGACGACGCCAGTAACCTTTTTCCAGCGAAGGAATTCAGAACCTGTTTCAGTCATTGTTACGTTTCCAGTATCTCGTTATGAATCTTATATTTGATGGGGTAAAGGAGAAGTAATTTTTTGCCTGGTTTTAAATATATTAATAAAAAGTACAGTGTGATAACAAACCGTTAGCGTTCTTGTGGAGGTCCTTTCAGGAAATCGAGCTATACAAGTTGTTGCATATTAATGATTTTATTTTCTTGACTTTATTGCCTGCTAAATGAAATTAGCACTGGATAAATCTGGAGGAGATAAACATGATACGCAAAGAAGCAAGTTTCAGTCTCTTTTTAACAGCATTTGCTTCCTCAATTGATAAAAATCTAAACAATTTCCGTTAAAAATATAACGAAATTCTCTTTCGCCTTTCACGATTGTTTAAATCATTCATTTGCTCGTTGAACACATAGGTATCTCTTACAATTAGAGGCACAGTGAAATAGCATGATTGTTACTAAGATACCTGAGCTGCTACTTTGTCGTAATAAAGTTGTATTTCTATAAGTCGAACCTCAAGGAAAACAAAAAGTATTCGTCTTATAGAAAATTCGAGCTATAGAAGAAAAATAGCATGATGTTTTTTCCTGTAAAATGAATTCACTTCGAGTTATGATAAGTTCGAGATATAGACGTCCGGCTTATAGAAGTTCGACCCTACATATTATAGCAACTAAAAGTTTCATTTTTATAATAGTTTTATGAAGATGATTATCAATTGGACCATCATTACCATTAATATAGCAATATAAGCATTTTATTACTAATGAAACTTTTTATTCCAGCCAAGAGGAAAATTTCTATTCTTACTTTTCGTAAAGCCATTTATTGAATAATTATATAAAGCATGAAACTAATGGGCATATAATTCTTCAATTATCGAGTGATTTTTGACCTGATTTATTAAAAATCCGGTCATTATTGAGTACTAATTAGCAGCACTTCAAGAAAAGCCAACAGTCAATTTCCTTAAATTATTCCTTATGCATGTACGTTAAAATTTGATTTCAAAATTAAACATATCGTTTTGATGTACGCATTTTTAGAGTTGTGACAGCATGTCCATACAGATTGGTGGCGTCTAGTGCGGATCCCTTTTCGCTTGGCACGCTAAACCAACATTTGCACGATCATTCTCTCGCAATCACGGTTTTTTCTTCATGAGTACTACGGTGCACGAAAACGTTTTGGCCATTCAATCATTAATCCTATGAAATTGAAACCTTTCTAGGCACAAGAGGAAATTTATCAATGCTTTTGGCGTACATTAAAAGCTCGAATGAGGATAATGACGGTTAATCTTAAACAATCCTTTAAAAAATGACGCTCGGAGAGGTCAGTTCGTATTTCCCGACTGAGCCCTATGTCAAGATACGCTTTTTTTTTCAACCCGCGGGGCTTTTATCCGAGAGAGGCATAATTTTGCGGCCAATATCTAAGCTCGATGAAGACGTGTTCTCCGCGGAGCTGCCATGCGCGGTTTAATGAGGGAGGCAGCGAAAGTCGTCATGAATTATGGCGGAGGGGTGTAACGAACGGAGGAAGAGGAACGCTCTTGAGTTCGTAGCGGATTTTGATGTCTTCATGAAGGTCGTAAAAGGTTGGGGTTCTCGGAGCCGGCCATTCGATACAATTACGAAGTATGCATCACATGGATCGTGCGCGTGTCAGGGCTAAATATTAGAGATTACCATCGTCTGATCTGACCCGGAGGATGATTGACGGAGATGTTGAGAGAGGGGGGAGAGAATGGATTGGAGGGGGAGAAGGAAGGCATTAAAGGCGGCAAATGGAGGGAGGGAGGGGGGGAAGATAGAGATGGGAGGAGGAGGGGGTGGTTCGGAGGAATAGGAGAAGTGGGAGGAGACGCTTTCGAATGCCGCCATATTTCTTTCGCGCGAATATGTACAAGTTGATTGATTCACGCAGGTGGGGTCGGGTGGAGGAGGCGGTGTTATCTTAACTTCCCAATGCCTTTTAATATGAACGAGTCAGAAATAAAATAAAAATGGTTTATTATTCGTCGGGTTTTAACTCCTATGGATGATAGCATAGAGAGCAAGGTACTATAAACACCGTTCAGATGTGCGAGGTATCACGGCGAACAGTTGTGTTCGCATTTCTTGTGGAAGTATGTTAAGTGTTGAAACCTAATACAAATCGATTTGGATGAAGAAATTTCAGCATTTTTAAAATCTTCAACAATAGGAATTTGGAAATAGGACGCTTTGGATTTACCTCACAGAGAAATTTTTGCGTATGGCATTACAACATCAGCAACGTTACTTATTGTATAGGGAAGGGGTCTGCATCCCATGGCTCCTGATCAGCATGTGGCTCATTTAAGACTTTGGTGCGGCTCCCTAAATCAACTTTCTATCGGATAAAGCAAAAGTGTGCGATCTTTTTACGTGGAGGGCCCATTCGTAGATGTGAGTGCTATAGTCCTTGTTTCTCAGACTAGGGACCACAAATTATTTTGGATGTAAGCTGAAATGCCAAATAGTAAACATTTCACGAATAATAAAATTTTATTGGGGAATTTTAGGAGATACGATGGTATAAAAATTATTAATAGTGAGATAAAATGAAGAAATTTGTATTAAAGTTTTTTATCTTTACTATTTTAAATAGAAAGGGTGCCGCGACAATTGAAAGTTTAAGAACTACTGCTTTAGTGGACCATACTAGAATTCGCGATTGCCTCGGAGCGCCGATTGAATATATATTTAATTTAAAAAATGAAAATAAATTCCGAACCGTTTTTTTTTTAGCGTTTGCACTTCATCATTTAAGGTTTGATGTCAACGGTTTTAATTAAAATATACAAAACTACATTTTAAAAAATATCGCAGACAATATTTCCATTAATGTTTCGCTCTTGCTGGCTGGATTCGACTTGCGATCCATAAGCTGAACGCTCCTGGTATAAAGCAGCTTGAACAAAGTATTCGCAAAAGCACATGTTTATTCAATAGAGCTTTCTTGAATATGACTTTTAAAAGAAATACTCTTTCGATCACTTTTACTGAAGTTGAAAAAAGTGACTTTTCTTGTTATACCGGTTGCCGAGCCCTGGAATAGATCTTTAAATCATATATTTGATAATTAGCGCGATTCTACTACTGAAAGGCCTCAATAAAAATTACGCCATTTGTTCAAAGAACGAGACTTGCAAAGCGTTAAGCTATTTTTAGCCTAATAATATCTTTTTATCTATTTTTTCAAATTTAAAATTGAAGGTCGTAACCCTCAGATGAAAATATCAGCGAATGAAACAGCAAACACTCGGTTTCAAACATTTTGCGCTCTGACTTCCCTACAGCAGCTTGAACGCCGCAACGACTCTCCGACATTTAATCTGAAGACACTAGTGAGACGAAATAGTATTCTGTCCTTCCAGTACGCAGTATTCATATGTCAAAAAAATTAATTCCAGTAGATACCAGCAATTATAAATTTCTGTTGCCTGACTGGTGCTGGCTCCTGGTGGTCAGGAAAGCTACTAACCTTTCTTGATTGCAGGTTATATTCGTTGTCAGCTGGCGCAACGACAACAATTTTGCATGTGCGTAGGGCCACCGAGAGGGCGGGGACACCGGGGCAAAATCCCTGGGGCCCGGGCCTCCGGGGGATCCGGTATTTGGAGCTGTCATAAGACTTTCCTATCGCAATAAGTTGGTGCAAGACATGCCAAAGGTCGGCCTATCCTCCCTTTCCCATTTTTCCTTTTCTCACGCTTCTGCTCGCTGCTATTCTATCGCTCATTAGCACCTTGTTACTTCTCCCCACTACTCTCATTTTTCTCCCTTCGGGGAAGAGCCGTATTTGGGTCTTAAGCCCCCGTAATGTCCTCATACGGTGAGTTCCACAGAACAATATTGGTTACTCCCGATTTATTTAAGAGATATGGTAGCTTTTCTTTCTTTATTGACCATATTTTATAATCTTTAGCTTAGCATATTTAACTACGCCTAATTTTGTATATAAGGCTGACGTGACGATGAATTCCATCGAATTAAACTTTACTAAAAATGCATGAATATAAGACACTTCGTGTCTGCTATTCTGTAAATGAAGGCCAATTTGATAACCATTTACCCGGGAATAAATCGGAAACTAAATTTTATTCGTAAAGTTGTACTCTTACTAATTGTAAGTCGCGATCATTCAATAACATGCTTAATGCTACGCGATAATAATATACAACCAAATGCATACGTAAATATTCTGAAGGAAAATCAAAATTTTATTAAACTTTATTAACGAAAGTTCTAAAAAGACATGACGATAGGTACTCATTCATACTAACAATAAGATCAACTTTTTCGCAGTCATACTTTTGGACTCTGTTGCAGGGCAAAATACGCAGTTTCTAAAAAAAATATCATTACAATGCAAATGTTAGAAAATTTGTATAGAAAAAGCTAGTAACCCCAAAAGATGCTTTCTGTTTTGCTCTATAACCTGGAATATGAAATTTATTCAAGACGCCTTCAAATTTACTGATATTAAGTAAAATTCAAAATATAGTGTATCAATACATTTTAATATGGAAACTTTTACTTGAGATTCAGTAAAACATTTAAACTAACATAAATTGTACATTTACATAAGTTTTCTTTCTTTACAGTCCACTTTTGAGTGAATTAATATGGTTCTCTACTATATAGTATTATTTTATCGTTGAGCGCTATTTTTGACATACTGCATTAAATTATAGGGAACCGTATGTCGCTAGTATGCCTTTAATAATTATGCAAAATATATACCCTAAACCTCCATTTTTCTCAAACAGAAATGAAAAGATAAGCATTTTTCTTCGAAAAAATTACCGTATAAACATAAGTAAACATATGTTAATTCAGTAAAAATATAGGACGAATAAAGATCTGCACAACAGACGCGAGGCGTAAATTAAGCGTGTTTTTCTCGTGTCATTCAAATATCGAAACTTCTGCTTTTTGTTTTCAGGGAGGTGATTAAAATACGATATTATCTTATTATTTTTTAAAGTTTCTGAACCAAATTCAACGAAGTGCTATCATAGGATTAAATAGTTAAAAATATTGTTCTTCCCCTGTAATATGGTGAACTTGGTGGAGTGAAATTTCACGAGTATGCGATTTTTGTGTTGTGTTTGAATAAAAGTCTCTACTGCTGAAATGGATCCATATGTACGACGCTGATATGTAATAGAAAATATTTAATAGCTAACTTCTAAACAACTAAGAGTCCTATCAAAAATTTATATGACGAATAGCGTGTGCATAAAATTTTTAAACAGCATATTTTACTCCTACGTCGCAGCTTCTTTGAAGAAGCGTAATAAATGGTTGGAAATAACTAATTTAATCCATATCTCCAGCTGTTGCCATAGCCCGATTAACGTCGATTCTCCAATGGATTTTATCCGTTCCAAGTCTGACTTCTCTTTCAAATTTTGTTCCTATAGCTTCTTAAACGACCACAGGATGTTTTTCCGTCCAGAAATAACAGCTTAAATTGCATTTAAATCCTACAATCTTTTCAGTTAAATATAGCGGCTGGTTCATTATTTATATTTCTTTGAATCCGTTTGTAATAGAGATAACTTTGGTATTTAGCATTTAGAACATCAAAAGCCTTTTTATTTGGATTAGATAAATTCGATGAGTTTTGCATTCTGACGTTTTGAAATCCCGGGAAAATTACACCCGCTGATGGTTTTATTTCATAAGTTTGAGGCAATTTAAACCCTCGGCCAATGACCGCATCAATTCCATATCGATGGTCCAAAATCATACACTCCCATGTCCCTAATCAAACGAATCGTTATGAAAGGCTCTCCCCCTCCACCCTTCACCTCCCCCTCCCCCCTTATTCTCTCCCTACTCCCCCTCCATTGCCTCCCCCTCCACTTCCCCCGTTTCCGCTCCCACGCTTTGCCGCCAAATGTCTAGCTATAACCGCTGCCGCCGCATGTCCCCTCCTCCTCCTTCTTGCCCCCATCCCCTTTTACCTCCTCCCCGACTCCCCCCCTTTACCGCCGACCGCCCCTTCTCTCGGCAAAACGCGTAACGGTCTATCGATTTGAAAAGAGAGGCGCGCGCGGTGTGTTTCTTCGTTTTTCTCTCTCCTCTCTCTCTATCCGACGACTGTCTTCTTCGGAGGAGGCAATTAGGGCGAAGTGGAGAGCGGGGGTGGCATATATAGGGGAGGTGGAGGCAAAGGGAATAGAGCCTTCTTGGCTTTCCCCTCCGTTCCTCCCTCCACTCCCTCTCACTCCCGCCAAATGCTCTTTCACCGGATGCACACCTGTTACTCCTCCGCCTCTCTTGACACTCTGGCGCGAGAGAGGGAGAGAGGAAGGGAGGCGGCCCTCTCTCCCTCCCATCTCCTCCCTCCCTCCGCACACGGGAGCCGCGGCCGAAGGATTGGACCGATGACGACCGCGAAGTGACACGACGTTGACCCTTTGGATCGAAGCGAGTTGACGAGGAATTTGAGGGACGCGTCTGAAGACTTTTGCGAGACGTATGTGGCAGATACTCGATGAAGGTGTAACCTCCCTGACGACTGATCTCGCAATTAATAAAATGCTATATCTCTCTCGATTATTCGGACTGACCGCTACGTTTTCTGTGGAAGAATTACGTTTCCCGCATTTTCTTTGCTGCTGGATGTAAACCGGACTGAATGAATATTTGGAAATTGACATTATTCTAAGAAATTAGCAGATTAGTCTGTTTTTTCAAACTAATGAAAGCGTTCTCCAGAATTTCGCTAATTCATCGACGGCACAGTATCACACCGTGTTTTTCCTGTGAAACGGTCGAAACTAGAATAAGAAAATATTCGAAATGCCACGAGTACACGAAAGTTCATGGCTTCAGTAACTCGGAGAATATTTCTCCCATCTTCCACAACTCAGATTTTTTGTACATACTTTACGTTTCTTTAGCGTCTCTTAAGATTTTTTGTTTTGTCAGTTTGACAGTAGTTTATATTTGCACTCTTAGTTACCGAATAGCTTGGATTCTTAAATGGAACTACTACTTGTTAATCAGTTGCTTAGTTATTATAGATTTGATAGAAGTAATACAAGTTTTTTAGCACATTCACGGTGACTGAACGGCCGTCTTATCCACTTATTGTGATTCTTTCTAAAAAGAGGTTACGAGGCGTGCCAATGAGACCAACCTTCCGATCGGCCGCTATTATCCCTGTCAATCTGTTCCTATTATACTCCTAACTTGCCCTTCTCTTTGTCACAATAATCTAGTCTTCGTGATTGCGTAGACCTATATAATTTATTTTCCTAATTCAGCCCACGCTATCTCTCCTTCGAGTTCTCCCGTCCTAAATCTAACCGAAAACCGTTGCTTAGCCTTTTTTTATCGATGAGGTCGTTCTAAGTTTCTTCCAATGCCGTTTAAGAGTAAGGCATCGTCGCTTCGGCTTAAATTTTCTCCATTTCCTGTGAGAGAACTCGCTTTCAATTGGACCGCATTCTGTAACAGAGGTGGGGAACCTATGACGAGCACCTTTTATAAGGCGATACTATGATGAAAATTAGATTAATGTCTTTTTATCGAATCAATGAAAATAAAACCTTTAATATTGAAGTATTAACCATATAAATGCAAAATAATACCTTTAGGTCAGGAGACAGACTAGGGCAAGTTTTCGTTCGTGAACATGGGGATTGAGATAAATGAATAGTTTACCTGCAGGTATCTTTGAGCCTTTTCCTTCACAAGTGGGTTTCTTCGAGACAAAGATTTCAAGATCAATTTCATAAATGTTTTATATATGTTTTAATTTTTCCAATATTTGCTACCATTATAAATTGTAATTGTAATTTTTCATTGTCGTATATATGTGTGTGTGTGTATATATATCTCAATATCTAATGACAAAGTGGGGGAGAAGTAGGGGAATATGTCTCATACCTATAGGATAGGGATGGACAATCTTTTCTCCATTGTGGGCCGCATTAGTGGTCGAGAATTCTCTGGCGAGCCACTTTTGCGGACCACATCAGGATTTAAATATTAAGGGTGATGTACGGTGGGGACTTCGTGGGCCCCGTGGCCGCTATAGTAGCCGTGAAGGCCTGTCATGAATCCGCGAAAATCTACCATTGAAATGTATATATATATATATATATGGATAAGTTGGGGTACTGCAATTTTATTTCATGCACTACCTTTGTAGAATATTATATTGTTGCCACCTAGCCTCATGGTCAAACTGTAACATTATAGTATAATAATAATATTAATAATAAACCTTATTTAGAATTGATTTTCAGTTACATGACACCTCAGAATTCCGAGATAAATTTATATTTAAACTCTGATGTGGTCCGCAGAAGTGGCTCGCCGGAGAATTCTCGACCACTAATGCGGCCCACAACGGAGAAAAGATTGCCCATCTCTATCCTATAGGTATGAGACATATTCAATCAATCATGGTTTTCGCTTTTTACGCGAGTTATTATATCATTTCCAGATTTTTCCCCTCTCTCTAAAGAGATTCTTCTTAACATTCTCTCATCAGCGCTGGTACACTTCATTTCAGGAACGGCTTTTAAGAAAAGGGTCGTGAACTTGTAATGGGCGAGGGATCATACGTTATTAACGCTTCATCTGATGCTTTTAACATATTTTCTAGATTAAAATATTTACTTCAGATAATGTTGCTCTTTATTCGCCGTTGTTAGGTCCGTGTTTAACTTTCAGTCCATACTGACTTTTAGCTAGAGTTAATGAATATTCTAGTGGGAAGATTCCCTTCTAATTTTGGAAATCGCGCTTCAAAAATTTTGAAAAATTACAAATCTAGAGAATATGCAAATTCCGCTACCGTTCGTGGTTTAAGTTTAACATCGGAGCACTTTGGCATTATTTTTTACCTATAACTCCCCCCTCTACCCGCAAAATCTCTCTTTTCTGTTTTTGAGTGGCGGTTTTACCGCAGCGTGATGGGTCATCCACTTCGTCTCTCGTGAATCCCTCGTCATTAACGGCCCATCGCACGAAAGGCGTGCAACGGCAATTCGGGAGAATATGTCTGTTTGTCCGTTTGCTTGTTTGTCCGCTACTTATTAAAAGCACTTCCATCGACTCACTTGCCGTGTTCCCGTTCGACTTTTTTCCTTTGTCATTAACCAATCCGGTTTTACATTTCCTGCACCGTTTATCCCGGAGACTATTTTAAGAGAGAGGGAGAGAAAACGAGAGGGGACGGGTTTCCATGGGAGGAAAGCTTTCCTCTTACTCCTCATCTCCCTGTTCTACCCTTTAACATAGGCCCATCGGCGGTAAGAATCATACATTCTCCCTCCCCGCCCCCCTTCTCTCTTTCCTTTGCTCATCTCTGCCTCTCCCTCCTCCCATTGCCAAGGACGTATCTAGGTTTCAGTCTCGAGGCAGGCAATCATATATGAAATATAAACTATTTAAAAGTTTCTTCAAAATCATACAGATTTAATTTTGTAAAAGGAAATTAATATAATTTTGTACGACAACATGATTATGTAAAAAAATAATAATTCTCCGATGTTACTTTTTTAAAATTAATTTATCAATTATTTTCGGCGTTCTGAAATCTTGGGGTAATTACCCTCTCTAGGACCTCTCTGCATCCGCCCTTTCTTTCCTCTACAACGGTGTTTCTTAACCTTTTTTCCCAACGCACCCCCTGAAGCTCTCAAGGTATGCTCACTTTGAAATTATGATGATGGATTTTTTTCAAAATAATAAGAATAGTAACGAGTAATATTTTCACCAAGGACACAGGATGCTATCAGTCCGCCTCGGTTTTGAATACTAATATATTTAAAAGGATAAACATAAGAACCACTGCATCCTTCATAATTATCTTTCGTTTTATTTTATTGCAGTTTATTGAATTTTATTTGTATTAATACAGTCAAATTCTTGCATTTTGTTTTTTACCGAAGAATTTACGGTCTATAATTGTGACGCTTTTAAGTTGAGCATCCTCGCACCCTCTTCACCAGTGCCCAGCACCTCCAGGGGCTAAGAACTACTACTGCGTCTCTTTTCTCCCCACCTCTTACATTATTCTCTTTCTCACCCTCTATGCTCTTTCACTCTTCTTCTCTCTATTCCTTGCATCTTCCCGCACGGTCAGCCGTCGCCGTATGCGGCTCTGCATTTTGAAATTTTGCCCTTCGCGATTTTGCTTATTCGAAATTCAAAATTAAAAGGACATGAGTATCTCGTAAAAAGGAACCACGAAAAAATATTATAATCAAAAGTAAATTTTAGGTTAACTGCCTGGAAAATTGTACCGTGCGATACCCACTAATTTGCATACAGCTGCAGCTTGAAGGGGTTTCGCAATTAAAAAGAGTTCATCAGATACGAAGGAGCCAAGGTTCATTTTTATATCGCACATGGGGAATTCCCCTTTCTCTCTTGTCCTCGTCCAGTTCTTTTCATAGGGTTATTTCGTCCTCACCTCTCTAGGATGAATAACAATGCACTTCCTCAATACACTCATGCTTTATTCAACTTTTCTCTTTTCTTCTCTCTTCAAAGAAAGTAGGAATAACTACACAGTCTCAGTTTCCCTCAAATAATACGTTTTTAGCTTTTTTTTTGGTCAATTACTTATGTATTCGGTTTATCCGTCCGTCTTTCCGTGTACAAAATAGCTCAAAAAATAGCCTGAGTTTCAAAGTCCAAAATTACAGAACAGATAGGTATTCATTAGCACTACATATGCTAAGAATTTAGTGGATCTGGGATTAACTGCTGATGAGTAATAAAAAAAAAAATCCCTATAAAGTACGTGCTGCTACAAATTTAGGCAACCAACAATACCTCGCATCTGCCATTCTTTACCGCGATGGAAGGACAGCAATTGATGAAAAAAAGCACCCTATGTAATTTGCTCTACTATTCTTCCATCGTTATGTATGTCTATTCCTCTTCATTTTCATTATCAATTCTTCCTCTGCACCTCCTCCCCACACCTCCATGATTCCTTCTCTTTCTTTCTCTCTCTCGCAATAATTTCCTTTTATATTTCGTAGACTTTCTATATCTGACCTTCTTAACTTCCATAGACAGTTCTTGAAGGTTCGCTGTTTTACAAGCGATCTACCGCGTTGCACGAGGAATAAGGTTTCAAGAAAAAAAAACAAAAAAAAATCACCTGTTCTATGGAAGTAAGACCACTTTCCGCGCCAAAATTCGACAATTTCGCTCCGATTCCACTTTTTTCCGATTTCCTCGCAATAATGGCGGGCGGGCGGACATTTTTTACGCTTTTTATGGCCGAAACCAAAAAAAAAACAAAGGGAACGATTCGCGAGGAAGAGGAGGAAAGCTCGTCGTAAAGAAAGAATAATTGCTCGTCGCTCGGATAAGAAGAGTGGCCGCACGCGAGGAGACGCCTATCCTCCGCTTCCTCCCCCACGCCGCCCCCGCCGCCTCTCTCGCGCTTCCCCCGTAGCCTCACCAGCCACCGCCTACCGCACGAGGCCTCCCTCATTCCCTCGATCTCCCACTCTCTCGCCTCCTCTCTCTCTCTCTCACTCCATCTCTCTCTCTCTCTCTCTCCTTCCGACGACGACGGGCGGACGATCTTTGCCTCGGAGCCATTCAAGACGTGCTCTTAAAGAGAAGAGCTCAGATTGAAGGGGGGAGTGGAGAGGATGAGGTGGAGGTGTGGTGTAGTAAGTAGTTGCATCGAGGAGGGACTCCTCCTCCTCCACCCCTCCCACACAACTCACTCTTCTATTCGGTCACATGACTTCCGGTTTCCGCTCCCTTGAGCGATCCTTGTCTGCTGGGCGTTTCGGCGGCGGTGGAGGGAGGAATGGGAGAGGAAGGTAGAGTAGGGGGAGGGGAGGGTGAATAGGGGAAGGAGAGGATGAATAGGGAGAGGGAGAAATGGAGGTAATGCGATAGAGGGGGAGGGGAAATAGAAATTGCTCTGAAGTGAGGAATGAGCGCATAATAATAATAATAATAATCCGTCTTTATTAAGAGCGATATTTAGAGAATCATGTCCGGTCTTACATATAACTCTGACGAACACAAGCATCCATTTCCTAGGCGGGAGAGAGGTGGGAACGGATTGGCCACAAAAGTAGTGAGGAAAGCGGAGAAGCGGACGTCGAACAATGTTTTGGTCGCACCGGATCGTCGATCTCCTAAAAAGAGATTCAAAACTTCGCGAAACCTTTGGCCCGAACCTATTTTGTGTCGTTTGAGAGGACCGTCTATCAATCTCTGGGGTTAGATTTACGTTTTCACGAGCCTTAGTCATTTTAAACGATCTTCTGGTCTCCCGCTGCGAGGAGCGAGTCATTAGAGAAAGTGTCTGCACTTACTACTTCGAAGCGAGCGTTACATCTTTCAACTGGTGGGTAAGAGGGAGACATATCCGCAGGATAATTGACCGACAGAGAAGATGATGATGCTCATTTGAAGAGGGTATTGTGTCGTAGGGATGATGTCGCTTGGCCGTTTTTTGCTGCTATGGATTGTTTACTTTATGATAATTTACATCGGTACATGATCGCATGGCGCATACTTAATCATAGGGTCTCTGAATGATAAAAAAATACGCTGCTGTTTTACATTTCTGATTACTGCGGAAAATGCTAAAAGTTTTATTCAATAGACGGGACGTTAGGACTGGCCGGAGGGCGTCGAAATATTTCAGTACGATATTCGCAGATTTTTCAACTGTAAAGTTTTGATTAATCCGGGTTATATTTTTATTCACTTTCACAATTTGGCATAATATAACCTGATGAATTATAAATTTAACCTGATTGGCGAGTATTTGAATAGAATATTACAAAAGATTCCAATAAGATAGCGAAGGCATTGTTTTAAAACGAGCGAAAAACCTTTACCGGCATTCTAATGGACAAATGGTCGGAAGGGTTTAATAAAAGGAGAATGTTTTATGAGGCCATAAAATATCAAATTATGAAGATTGGAGAATGGAATAGGCTCGGGAGGACGGCGGCAATCAGTAGAGATCGAGTCATCAATCGCTCCCATAAAAAAAAACGGCTCGTGAGAAAAAAATAACAGCAGTCAGATAACCAAGGACGGATGGAAAGCAGTCGGAAGTGAAGATTTCTCCGCGAATGTCGAGATTTTTATGTGAAAAACGTGTCTGCCTACGGTATTGAGAGGCTATTGCGACAGGAGAAACAATATAATTTAGACTGAGGCGGAATGAGCGTTTTTTCCCTTAAAAAAAGGTGAATGCTCACAAAAAATTGATCGATAAGAGTCTAAATGAGTGGTAGGGAAACATTACGTGCATTTTGGAATTGGAGTTAAAGGCAAGTATTGCGTTTGATAGAATACGGACGCATTTGCAGCTGGCATGAATTTCAAGTGGATATAAAATATATTAGTGGGATATACATCAGATGATTGTGGTAACGGGAAGGATTAGTCATTGCGGTAAGAAATTATTTAACGAAAAAATACACAGTGCGATTTTTGATTCCATCTGTAAGGTTTTGTAATTATATATATACTTATCTGCAATATTAATGACAGAGAATCGACGGGGACCTTGGGGAAACCGGTTTTGTCTTTCCTTGACGATGCATTTTAACGCTATTTCAAAACCAGGACATTTTCCAACGTAAATAATCATTCGATTGGAGAAAATGAAACATTTTTTTATTCGGGTACATTTAGCTATTCGTCACCTAGGTAGCTTAGATGCTTGTTATCTCTCTGTCGTTAAAAAAACTCGCCAAATGTTGTTATGCGTATCACGGAAATGAATATTAATAACTCTTTTTTCCTCCATGTTGTCCACGTTTTTATGACTCATTATTGCGATTGATCCCATGTGAGTTCGTTTCCTGCCGCTTCTGGTGGAATGGATTTCAATTTATTTGATTGCTCTGAAAGCCGCCAAAGCGTGCCATATAAACATCTGAAATCTTTGTTCTCTTTTGAGAAACGGCAGGTAACAGAGATCTATTACCTGCCGCTCCTATCGGCTATTTATACTTGTTCTCGTTTGTATTGTGGTGCACCTCTACGTTAATTAGCATCATTGGGGGCAACCCATGGAACACATTTTCAATAATTTGGGATCCACTAAAATTTCAACTTCATTCTTATAAGTCCGTGGTCTGCCAACTCAATTTATTCCAAACCCTTATAACAGGGGCACATTTACATGATACCCTCATAAAAACGGTGAAAAAACAAATATATTGGAATCGTATTAACGAGCGATTTATCTTGGAAGGAGCATATTCGATGGATAATAGGAGCAGCTCGTAAAAGGCTAGCATTTCTCCGAAGAATAATAGGGGTATGTGATGAGAAGACTCGTGACGTTTGATGTATCTCCCTAGTTAGACCGATAGTTGAGCATGCGTGTAGCGTATGGGACCCTTATGAGATATGTCTTATTCAGGTGTTAGAAGAAATTTAACGAAAGGGAGCGCGTTTCGTGAAACGTAGATATGGTAGGCGAGTAAGTGTCACGAGCCTAATGGAAGAGCTTGGATGGGAGTCTCTGGAGGAGCGGCGAGAAAATTCTAGGCATCGGCTATTGCTGAGATTTAGATCAGAAGACTTTAATGATCAATTATCAGGCGTAATTAAGAGCTCAACTTACGTAGGACTCCACGACCACACTGATAAGATTCGAGAAATTGATTGTAGGACGGATAGGTACAGCATCCTTCTTTCCTAAGTCGATAAGAGAGCACAATAGGTGAATAATATGATAATCTCTCCCTGCCACACACCAATTGCGGTGGCTTTCAGGGTATTTATTCAGATTCAGATACCCTGCAAATCACCAGATCGATGGGTGGCAGGGGGTGCAGCGCACCAAAGCCTACCTAATAACTTCTCTCGCGGGTATCACTCTCCAGTTATGGTCTCGTATGGTCTTTGGGAAAAAACGAGCCTTGATATCGCTCCCCCCTACAGTCGATCTATCGTATTTTATCCTCGTGATCGTGCCTACCCATATAAGTAGGTGCCTCTAATATTCCTGAGACCTCTTCTAATAGAAATTCCGACCTAAACTTCTCCAAAAGCCTTAACCTAGCGCTAAGTCTGCGATCCTCTAGCGACATCCAATTCTACTCCTTCAACAGTGATGTGCCGCTTAGCTTTTGCTCATGTTTTTGTTTTACGAATCTGGCTGCTCTGTGTTGGATTCTTTCTAACTCAAGTGTTTGTCCCTTTTAATACGGACCCCATATTCTGGAAGCGTTTTCTACCTGGTATCTGACCAATGATAAATAACACGTTTCTCATACCTGTTCTGTGCTACTTCTTACTGTTTTGTCTACGATGCCCAATTTCTTATTGGCAGCTCGTATGACCCTTCGAATATGCATATTCCACGATATATCGTGACAGATGGTGACTCCTAAATATTTAACGTATTCCGCAGTGTGGATATTAAATCCATCGATTTTATACTCCGAGTCTAATTCATTGTTCTTGCCCTTCCAGAAACTCAAGAGGGAGCATTTGCCGTGGTTAATTTCGATTTGCCATTCTTGACACAATGCAGAAAAGACGTTCAAATCTTCCTGGAGCTATTTTTTGTCATCCTGACTCTTTATCTCCTTATATAAGACGGTGCCATCTGCTAAAAGTCTGATTTTGCAGCGAAATACCGAAAAGATATCGTTTATATATATTAGGAATAGTAGAGAGCCTATGACACTTCCTTGTGGAGCACCTAACGCGAATTTAAACAGGTACTAACTGTTATCCATTAGAGAGGAAGTCTTTTATCAAACCCACGATATTTGCGATGCCGTACTTTTCTAGCTTTGCTATAAATTTTATATGGGGTACTTTATCGAACAACTTTTTAAAGTCAATGAAAAATGCGTCAAACTGTTTTTCTCTCCACATTGCAATAAATCATTCACGAACAGAGCGAGCTGCGTTTCACATGACCTACCTTTCCGAAACCCGTGTTGGCTTTTGGTTAACGAAGAACGGCCATCTACATAGCGCAGAACAGAGCTATAATTTTCGGGGTTCTCTTTATCGCCGCCTTTGTGGATGGGCGTTACGTATGCTAGTTTCCAGTCTTTTGGAACGATATCACGTGCAACGGATTTTTCGAATATTATTTTCAAATAAGGTGATTGTAGTGACTAGCGCTTTTAACACTCCCTCATGCCCGGGAGACTTATTTTGCTTAATGGACTCGAACCTTAGGTACTTAGGATCTGCCTTTTTACCACTTTTTTAATTGGCAATAAATTATCAAAGATTAATTATATACTTAAAGGCATTGTTATGTGTAGTATAAATTATTTTCTTAAATTCATTACATAATGTTAAGTATAAATAGATACTGTCTGTCACTTTGGATTGATGCTTAGGATGAATTACAATACTTGTCGAATAACCAGAAAGGGACAAAAACTGGTCAACATATTCGAGGACCGTAACAAAACCAGCAGTCTCAGAATCTAAACCACAGAGCTAAACGCTTTGTTTGATTCTAAATATATGTCCTGCCTGCCATCGTCATCGTGTGAATCGGCTTGGCTCCTAATAAAGACGTAATTTATCTGAAATATGCATATATTGTGTTCGGAAACATATAGTCGCAGCCTTACGCCAGAACAAAAGGTTCAGATTTGTACCTAAAAGGAGTTAACGATCGAGTACCTCCCCTGCCTTATACGCTAGTGTTGTTGATATATATATATATAATCGCTCCACTTTGGGCCATTTCGAGGTCCCTAGATAATACCTCCTGGAAAGGTCCCAAATAGCCAAATAGCATTCAATGATTAGCGAAAAATGTTCGATTTTCTTTACGTTGAAATGATATTTCTGAAGACTTCTTTCGGGTAGTCTATGAATTTTCTCGTTGTTACTATGACATTTAAATCATTGGAATGACAATGTAGAAGGTAAGGACGAAGATGGCTTCTCGAGTTTCGGAAAATTAATTAATTAGTGGCGCGAGAAGTAATATGAATCTAATTCGCCGCTGTCAACTGCCCTATATTTTGAAAATCCCTACCCCTATCAGTATCCTTCTTTTTCTTGCTATACAGACCTAATCTGCGGCGTATAATCGAGGATTTTTGCGCGGAATGAATTTAAGAAAACGCCTAGTGGAGTGCAATGGGGTTAACCAAGGAGGGGGCAATCGCCGCCCCCCTCCTTGGATCCGCCACTTTAATGTAGGAATTGGAATACAAGCGTGCCTGTTAAATGAGGAAATCCTTCATAGCAATTAATAAGAAAAATTAATTGATCAGACAAAATTAAAAACGACGGAAGAATAGATGATTCAGCAGAGAAAATTAGGGCAACGATTCAAAGAGAGTAAGTAATTTAGAGAGAGAGAGAGCGGAGAGGAAGAGACAGTGTATATAGATTCTAATTAAGTTCTGATTATTCGCACCGATTGCGAACTCATCTCCACTAATTTGCGGCGAAAATTCCTTGCCACTGAGACGTCAGTCTTAGAAGAACCTTTAAATTGGCAAAGTTACGACCAAGGATTAATGGTGAAGGTGATTCCATTAACCAAAAAATACAGTTGGGAAAACCGGATATCTATTTCGGCTTCAAAGCCAGTCAGTCTCAGTTGTGATACACTGATAGTGGATTCTATAAAAAAGATAGGACGGTTTAAGAAGTCATGAAAAGTTTCTAGTAATGAAAATTTATCACTCTGTCACGTTTAACAATTTAATTTGAAACTTATCTTCATTTGCATTCGGCCATCTATCGTTAAAATATTTTAGTCTCCCTTTGGATTCAAATCTGAATGCTAAAAATCAAAGTTTATAAAAATTCTCCTTAAAAGTAAATACTAAATATTTTAACCTGATTAAGTTGAATTAGAATCGTTTTAAACTATAGAGTTTATAGCATATACTCTACGTTTTTATTGGTAGACCCGTAATATATCCCAACACGTTAACACCTCACTAAACCAATTACTATAACTATAAAAATTTTCCTTTAGACGAATCTGAAAATGAGCTATGAAGCTGTTAAACGTATGCAAATAAGCACGGCACTTTATGCTTTCTTCTCGCAATCAATTCCCATGAACGTATGTTTTTAAGTCTCTAAGGTCTCTTCAAGTTCACGTCACGACGACTTCTTCACGGTGTCCTCTTAACCTCCACGATCAATATATCTTTCCTCAAACTCTCGCGTTACATTTACACCCCTCTTTCGCTTTTTTGATCACGTGTCCCTCCTGAAACAAGTCCTTTTGATGATTCCAGCCGATTTTTTTCACCCGCAAACCTTTCTCTTTTTTCTGACCGCCCTTTTTAACTTTCTCCACGCCGCCTGGCGAAACCGAATAATATCACTTCCTCCGTCACACACGAAATTACTTTACACCTCGGTCACCATAAGAGAGTCTTTTTTCCCCATCCCCGAACATCTTGGCGCTGGCTTGTAAATCAGGGGAAATGCGAGTGGGAAAGACCACGGTGGGTTTTTTTTTTAAAGGTGTCCGGACAAAGCGGTTTGAAACACGGAGGGAGAACATAAAATTCCGCTCCCATAAGAAGAGAAAGAGCCTGAAGGAGTGAGTGAGAGAGAGAGAACGAAAGCCTGGTTTGACAACTCGTTGCGGATTGTTTGACGCGTGGATGGCGTGTAAATGATCGCATCAACTACCGCATTCCGAATTCAACGTTCGGTCGAATGTTAAACTCCTTCTGTGCTGCATCCGATTTGCATACAATTATATTCGGGTCTGAATGGTTCAACACAATAGTGGATGGCTTAGGCAGATGGATAATATATACTCAAGCCTTTATTCGAGAGAGTGGGACAGGATTTCTTATGTAATAATATTCATAATAGGTATAAAAAAAGTTACTGAGAAAGTTGAGAATCAGACGAGACTTCCTGGGTATTTGTATACGTGAGAGATCTCAAAGAGTGCTCTAGAAAATCTTTCACATGTAGAGTATAGGACAATCCATTGGATTCAAGAGGAAGTGGGCTTGCGAAGATATGAAACTTTGGAGAAGTGGGTGTGGTCATGGCCTCTCAGACGCTCAGAGAGGCGTGGGCCGCTTCCAGCATTTGAGGTCTATGGCCATAATAAAAAAAAACACGTGAAATCAAAGGAAGACAATCATTAACTAAAAAAAGGGTGAAATGTAATTTGACGTTCTGTATTTTAAAACGCTTTTCTAGTCTCTTCTTGTGCAAATGCACCAATTATTGAGCAAATGTATCTACATTTGGGTTATTCATGAGCTTGAGGTCCAGTCCAAATGGTCCTCGTTTTCCCTTCTCTAATAGGCCCTCGGTGTGGCGCATAAGATGGAGAATCAGCTGAACTGAGAAGAAGATAAGCAAAAATTTATGCACGTAATAATAAGGAAAAAAAATGATTTAATCATCGTGATTTGAGGTATAAAACAAGATAAGCTTGATATGGGTTTTAAAACTGACGGAAATGTTGGAGGATGTTATCGAAGGAAGAAGAAAAAGTTTAAAATGAGGCTACACGAACTAAATGATGTTTGACTTAAACATTCAAAAGTCAACTTAATCTTTATAAATTAGTAATAACGAGACTCTCTTCCTCTTATGGGTTAAGCGCTTGAACACATTCGCGTAGAATTTGGCGGTCTCCGAATGAAACTTACAGAAGTGCTCCTTCCCCATAAAATGACGCCTGAATATTTATCAATTTAAAATACTTTTTAACTCATCTAATATTTCGTAAAATATTTTTCGGCGAATTAATCAGTTTCTTATTCAGAAATATACAGTCATATTAATCGAGGAATCGCTTTTCGAAGACCGCGTAAATATCTCGAGAACTTAAGTTACAAGAAGACGTTAAACGCAGAAAATTTTTAAGGAAAAATATAAAAACAGGAACAACGTTGAGACAGATATGACTTGCAACTTTCGGTGATATTTATCTAGGCATTTACTTCTCGACAAACGCTTCGAATTAAAACAGGAAATTTTCAACAATGAAAACAGGCTGTTGCGAGACAGAAGGTGGATTCGAATCGGAAGAGGAAAACTTTTTTTTTAAGGACACGGTTTTTAACTTCGACTTTCTCTCTCTTTTTCTCTCTCTCCATACACTCACAGTTGCTTTATACCGGCATGGAGCGACCGTTACTTTACCTTCCTTCTATTTGTTCGACAAGTACGTACGTTCGAGCGACGATAGGAAGGTTTTTTAAAAAAATGGCGGGAAATTAGTGGAGGGAAGGAAGACAGAGTTAGCGAATGTTTGGGTTCAGGAGTAAATGGAGTAAAGTGAAGGTGAAGAGAGAGAGAGAGAGAGAGTATATGGGCTGTTGCAGAGAACGCAAAACAATCTCCCTTTAAGAAAATAGAAGGAAGCGAGGGGAAAGGAGAAGAGAGGCTATTTGTCACGCTTATAAACGCAAGGGCAGGTGCGCCCCGATGGGGCAGACCACGAGGGTAGAGAACAGCAAAGGCAGCAGGAGAGGAAGAAAGAGGCGGTGAAGTATTCATCATCGCCTCGTATCTATCTCTCCTCTTTATGACGGAGAGGAAAAAGAGGAACGGAAAATGGTGCAACATTGCATAAACTTTCTCGTGTCCATACGTTTCTACTTAATAAATACAATGACGTCACTGGTTACATTATCGTCTGGGCAGATTTGCTGTAGTTGAACGTACAACTCGATATTTTTTAATGTCATTAGATTCTATATAGTTTATGAGAAATATAACTTATATAATATGTTTATCATGATATCAGGATATTCAACTGTACGAAGGTTAATCAAAATCCTTGCATCCATTTTTCAATAAACTGAAATGTGAAAATAGAGAAAAATGAACAACCCTCCATTTTTGCTCGATATCATGCATTTTAGAACGCCTTCTGTTCCGGGTCCTACCCTATGTAAATGCAAATGCAGACGGAAAACGACAAGTCTGCAAACAGAAAGAATAGTAAAAAATCACTTATTCGGATTAGGGGATATTTAAAACCTACATACTCATCAAAATATCGGAAAATATTTTCACTATTACAGCGCTTCCTCTATAATCTTTGTATACGAGTAAGTATGATAGAAAATGTCCTACTGCAGTGGTTTTAAAATTTTTGCATACGCGGCACTCTTTCAGAGATAAAATTTCGCCCAACCCCATCTTTGTATTTTTACATACTGGTATTACAACTTTTACACTGCTCGAAAAGTATTTTTTCCTTTGTCGAAAGTTCATCCAATATACGACCTTTTTTTCCATTTATTACTAAAAATTGAATTTAATTATTTAGGGTAGTCTTTTTTTGGGAGATTCCCAAACTACTGTTGATCAAGCTAAACCAAAATATATCTTTATCTCAATAAATCTTATCACTCTGTAACTATAAACAACTTGGCTGCTATTTTAAACTGTGAGTTTGATCACACACTCTAGGCGAGCGGAAAATTTGACTCGAAATTACATGGTCATCTGAACAAAACCTTCTAAGGATTTCAGAAAAAATGTTTAACATATAATGGTGTAGTTACACGAACCGCTACGGAAAAATATTTCCTTGGAAATCTCGGCAAATTAGATGAGTGATTTAACAGAGTATTCTTCGATGATGAAGATACTATGTTGTTTAATAAATGGCGGAAAGAAAAAAATGCATTGGCCGACAAAATATCTCTCAACATTTGAAATCGAACCGACACACAGTGAGGGGAGTTAGAAAAAGTTATTCTTGATATACAAAAAAGAATAGCTTTTTAAATCGGGCATGCTTAAATGTAATCGAGTGTAAGTTACTGAACTTTGACTTCTGTCCGTCCTTATCTAAGGACCTCCATCAAAACTCATATTCGGAGAAAACGCAAATTTAAAAGTATATATCAAATTAATTAACTTTTAATTACGAAATTTATAAGGAAAAAGTGTTATCTGTACATCTTTACATACTGCATAGTAGATATCATTTTGGATGAACAGTTTTTTTAATAGCCCTGACCATCCATCATTATTCTGATCTTATAGCTGCCATTAGGTGGATACTTTTTAATTAATATTCTTCATAACGACATTTGATTGAAATTCTTTTACTCTGAAACAGTCGAATAATTGTGAAATTACCCGAGTTAGTTATAAGTAGCTTGAAAGCGATGAATAACCATATGGCCATCTTTTATTGGATATTCATTTGTCATTAATTCGAATTTGTCAGAGAGCATATATTTCTAAATTATTTGATTCGAACGTTAAAATACCTTGATTTATCTTTTTTGACTATTCGGAAATTGAAAAAAGAGAATTTTTTTCAGAGGGAAAGAGAATAGTATCCCTATAAGAGTAACTTCAGTAGAATATAATCGTAATGAGTGCATCGCCTATGCGGTGTGAATATATATATATGCAAGACAATTTCTTGCAGAACTTCTAAGTGCAGTGGAAATACCTTGGTGTCTTCCTTACCAACATACGGCAGGCAGCATCTATTTACGCTTATAAATTAAGAAAAAAATATTCCGCCCGGGAAGTTTCTAGTTTTTCTCCTTAATAAAATTCTTTAAAAATGGTCATTCCCGTCCGGTTTAGGGGAAGACATTTGGCATCGCGGTAATTACGATCAATTTCCTCTTCTTTTTTTTTGCCGCTGGATTCCATTTAGGTAGAAGGCGTCGTCACGCTTCATATTCCACCCCGAGGAAGTCGGGACTTCCCTACACAATTTTAATAGCGTCGTGCATCTTATTTCTGCAGCGAAGATAAGGGAAGGTGGAGGAGAGTGGGGGGATAAGACGCCGCGTCCTGCGTGCGGACGAAGCTCTTCTTTTGTTCCCGTTGTGCGTCGCTGCGTGACGTACTCCCCATATGCCCATCTCAGACGGACGCTCTAAAACCCTCCCCCTCCACCCGCTACGAAAACGCCCCCTTCTTTTGCCACCCCCGAACCCTCTCTTTAAAAATCCTCCTCCCCACCTTTTTCCCGCCTCCCCTTAGCATTTCTGCCACTCCCCCTTCCTCTCTTCCCTTATGCAGCATTCCCCACTCTCCTTTCTCCCGCAAAGCAAGAGACGCGCACGCCGTTACACCCCTCTCCCCTTAAACCACCCCCCCCAACACATTCGCCCCTTTCGAGACATCCTTCGAACGCTTCGCTGCCCAAAGAGAAGGGAAAGGGGCGGGGAGGGAAGTCGGGGGGGGGGGAGGAGGGGGGTTAGGGAAAGAGGAAAGGGGAGGGGGATCGTCGAGGGGGGAATGGATGGCCTGCCAATGTTTTTTATTTCCTCTCCAGCAATTACGCCTCATAATTGTTTCATGCGCATATTGTATCTGTGAGCACGTGATCGCGGGAGGAGGAATGGTGAAGGGTAGAGGGAATGCAGAGCACAAGACGAGGATGTGAGATTAAATGGGAAAGAGAGAGGCAAAGCGGTCGGATGGGCCATTTAAAGTTAAAAGACGGAGGAAAGGGACCGAATTCATTTTTTTTATCGCGCTGAGATGCCATCTTGTGATATCCCAAGAGGAAAACTTCTGCGGTCCGCTGAGGAAGCAGAATAAGGGGTGAAAACTGTTGGGACTCATTAAGGGTTGAAGATATGCCGGAGGAGATGGGGGTAGCGTGGAAATTTCGTAGTTGGATCGCAGTGCGAAAGTTTTTTAAGGTGTCGTTCGAGTTTTTCTGTACACCGAAGTGGGTTTTCTAAGAAAATATCGTTGCTAGCCCGCCGAAAATTGTGTACATCACCCCACCTCCCATAAAAAAAAGTCCAACGGAGTACTGCATTGATATGTTAAGAAATCCACAAATGGCGAGGAAATTGCGGAATATTTAATGTTTATTGCTGAGAAAGGGTTGCATAACCTGCAGGGTGAAATAAGTAGAACCCGCTTATAACGACATTCACCTGAATCAACTGTGCTAGACTTAATTACGTTTTCATAGAAAAAGAAGGCCGAGTAAGAAAAAAAGCTCACGAGTGGAAATTACGAATTGTTCTCTTTCTATGGACATTCAAGAAACTGGGAAACAAGCTTCTTTACGTCGTATAGTTATGTGTTAGTCAGTTTTATACAATCAGGCGCAAAGAAAACAAACAGTTTAATTAATGTGTCACGTGAACGATGTTGCAGATATATTAAACACACACGCACACACGAAGAAAGTTTTGTCTCAATATTTCAATAATTTATCCTTGAAAACGGTAGAATTGATTACATTATTAATGTTTAGTTACATTATTGAGCAATATCTTTCTTCATAAACGAGCTCCGCCATATCAGAGGGACAAATCCGCCTCACAAAATAACACTTATGTTAGTGAGTTTTAAGACCTCCATATAGTCCGGACTAATTACGTCGGGAGAATTCCGTGCATGCGTTTCAGATCTACAGGAATCACCCATTACGTTTTGCAGTTATTCTCTCTTTGAAGACGGCGTAGTTGATCGCGTGCGAGTGCGTGGACAATGAGAGGGTCTGAGGACCAGACGGAGATTTCAACGCTCGGTGCTCACCCGTCGACTTTCTGAAACTTGATGGCGCATCCATTCAGTTCTTTAAATCTGTAAAACATCTTTGTCTTATTATAAATGACACACTCATGTGGACAGATCATATCACGAGCGTTTGTTAAAAAGTAAACTAAAGAGACTAAGAGGCCTAAGAATTTAAAGCAAAAACTCCTTTCTTATCAGTAGAGTTGTCCAGTGAACTTCAGAAAACTTTAAATTATTGCGTAAGATGTTTCTAATCTTAAAAAATTGGCTCATATATCAGACTACAACAAGAAAATGTTATCGCGTAATCTCGACTCCCTCGGGAAACTCCATATTCTAAATACAATTTTTCGACTCAAACTCTCCCTCTATCTCTCTTCGAGCTATTCCTTTTATTATCTCCATGAAAAAACATCTACAGCTCAAGGACGTTAAATATCTCAATATGCAGAACAAAAGTTTTTAAGAAATTCATTTCATATAACGTCCTGCAGATTTTGAAAATAGTTACCCGAAAATGTAAAAAAAGCTAAAGTCACTGAAAGATTTCCACAATTCTTGTTCTCTATATTTGATAAATATGTGTTAAAACTTCATTGCATTTACAAATGATGTCATCCTTTACTTTCACTTTCTTCCAGAGGTATACAATCCAACATGTAATCACTGTATTGTAAGTAACTTCTTTTATTTGACCTGCTGTAACGCTGAAATCTACCTTGTGTTTTTAAAAAAATTTTCTCTCTCTTTTCATCGTCTTTTATTTGTCAGGCTACAATTTTAAACTCTAAGCAAGCATTTTATATACAGTAATTTAAAATGAATTTTATTCATTTTTATTTGCTTAAAATTAACGGGTTCTGTAGTACTTATCTATATACACATGTATAAGTGTATGTACGTGTATTTATGCTTCAGTTTATGTATTTCCCTCATGGTAAATATTTCGCTGTGAATTCATATTGTGAATTTTTGCTAAATAAGTGTATTTCAAATATCTATATTCTTGTTTATTAATTTTTCTATCAATTTATATTGTGCAAATCAAATTCTGTAATCAGTGAATCAACATAATCTAAATGTAAACAAATGGTTATGTGGAAGATGGGGATACTTAGCCTCAACCTCTGCATTCTTCCTTAATTATGGATCTACGAAGCAATTATAATTGATGTTCACGACATATTAGGGTAGTTGGCGCTTACATTTTCCATTCTATATAACACCCAATGGCGTATCCAGGATTTTGCGATGGGTCGGTTTTACCTCAGCTAGGCCGGTACCCCGCTAGAAGCGAAAAATGTTTTCCAACGCATAAGAGTGAGTAGGTACATTTTAAAATGGAGAAACCTATGTGGGTATTGATTCTTACATCTATAGAAATTAGGTAAATAATAATATTTAAAATTTTTAAAGGTATCAAAATCAGAATCATCTTGGGATTCCTAACGGGGGCTGTTTTAACCCCCAAACCCGCCCCCGTCGCTACGATACTGATTCCACCTAAAGTTAGAGTGGTTTTAATTTTTTGTGCATCATATTTTATCATTCATAGATGTTACCGTCTTTTTCTCCTTTATGCATGGGATAAAGAATAAAATTTTCTGAGTAGTTACTGTAAACTTTCGTACACTCTTGCATTTTTTTGACAGAAGAAACTTGCGCTATAAAATCGACAAGGCTAGGGGAGATAGTAAGTCGAGTATCGTGATTTTTTCATCGAATAATCACACAAGGGAAAGAAAATATTTTTCTAACAATTTAGCTTGTGCATCAAGATGGCGTTGTTAGAACGACGTAAAGGAATGAGAGGATGTAGAGTTTTGATAAATAAAAATCTGTTTTAGCTTTGCCGTACGGTAATTTGGTGATTTTTTGCAGCAAATTGGCAGCACACATGACTATAAGCCATCGAATTCTTAAATCTCCTCATCGCCGGAAAGAGAAGAATAATTTATGGCCGATGATATAATTTATAAATTCACGTACTTTCATTGCGTGAATTCTTGGCACCCTCTGCTTTGGTGCTTTCTTGGGTAGTCAGGAGCAAACCGGCTTCTACGGAATGAAGCCCATTGTTAGTTATTTTCATGGAGGTTTGAGCCGTAACTCATCACGTTGGCCAGATGGGTTGGCGAGTATCTATTTCACTTGGGCCGGAGTTATTACTCAAACCTCAACAGCACGGTTTGAACCTACCAACATCGGAGGACATTGCTGTGCTTCGCCGAGAACCTCCGTTTACACCCTCCCGCCACTTCGAGACTATAAATTGAAGCGGTTTACAAGGGAAGCAAACGAATGCCCTCTTCCGAACACACACAAACTCAAATACGCACAGGCACACAAACACATATGCACTCAAGCTCATATAAATATGCATTCAAATTCATATTAGGGAAAGTGCTTCACGGGAGTGCATGAGAAAACGACGTTGGTGGCGCATAATCAGACGGGTACAAAGTAAAACGGTCAAGCGAGCATTTATTTATGGTTTTATATTACCTTTCATTCCCTCGACATAAAAGCCGTTTTCATTTATAAGTCATTTTTAACAATATTACCCGTTTGAGGAAATGCGTGCGCGTAAATTCCGCTTAGTTCGTTGCTTCCCGCGTAAACGACGCCGCTCTCTCTCTCTCTCCCTCCTTCACCTTGCACACTGCGAGATTTATTTCCTCACTTATCCAATTTCCAGTCCTTGTCCATCTCTCATTCGAGCCCCTCGCCTCCCGCAGACACGGGCCATAGCCGTGTAACCCGCAGAATATAGGTGCCCTCACACCCTCCATCTTTCCCTCCGTGTCCAACTTCGCATCCTCTTCGGCCACCTTCCGCCTGTAACCCTAAACCCAGCGGGGAGCCTCTCAGCGGCCGTCGCCTTCTTCCACTTTGACGCCAAGTGTTGGTGATGATGCCGAGTCTTAACTGTAAAGCGCGAATAATTCCACTTCTCCGGGAATGACTGAGCGGGAAATATACAAGCATCCATTTACCCCCTTTTGAAAACACCGCCCCTTTTCGATCTTGTACCCGATGCCGCCGATCGGTATGCGAGATCGCTAATGATTCGGGTGTCAAATCGAAGGATATCGTACGCATCGCGCGTATCGCATCGATCGGAGGCAAAAACATACTCGGTCGTTGAGGCGTTCTTGCGTCCTCTTTGAGGAGCTGGAGGTAATTGTATACTGCACCGCGGAGGAGGGAGTTTACCGGTATCCGAGGGAGAAGAAGCGTTGCGGCGTAGCGGGATGGGCAGAATATGCGCTTACCCACGTGAAGGTCACGGGTTCGAATTCTTCCGGGGGAATAAAATTTCGTGTTTCGAGGTCGCTGTAGTGAATTTTTTATGCGTGCTTCAAAAAGAGTATAAGATGAGTAAAAAAATAAAACGGGGTAAAAAATCTACGTTTTCGTAGGTGTGATGGATTCAGCGATGCAGATTTTTTTTACTTTCTTATTTACGAAATATATACATACAGAAAATTCTTAAGATGGCGAAAAAATTGGCTCGAGATTTTGTCGAATAAACACGTTTTAAGGGCGCTTTTGTCCGAAGTTGTTTTTGGGATTATGTCTTTGTGTCAGGGAGTCCAATATGATATCCACTCGCCATATGTGGAAAATTAAAATTATATAGTTACCTCTAATTTTATGTCCGATATAGCAACATTATCCGAAGAAAAATAATTATAATATCTCACATAATATCTCCCCGAAATTTTACATTTTAAATTAAAAATAAAGCATCCTACTATTATTATGTTTATTGTTGTTACATACTAAAACCACTGTCAATGATATTTTTAGAATAGTAAATATATTGCAACAAACCACGTTAATGGATTTGCGATGATATTAGTAACAGTTTATGGCGAAAACACAATCTAGAACAAATTTTGATGTTATTTCTTATTCATACTCCTTATATTTTTTCTTGTGGCGAATATGTTAACCTGTTCGCCACAAATGTGACAATATAATCCTATTGGATGGAGCTGGTCTATAATTTGTCATATTTACCGATCTCATATTTATATTGATCATCATCCGGATTATAGAATGCTATTTGAGATGAGCCACGTAGCTCTACTATGGACGATAGTTTATTCCTCCCGATTTTCATAGAACATCGATTTAATTAAAAATGGCTCCGAGGATTTTGATTAAAATGCATCATTTTATAGAGCATGATGTCATAAACAATTCTCCATATCCTAGCACATATATGTCTAAAAACTTTAACTGCAATGCGTTCGCTGACATCGTAATACATAAAGTTTTGCACCCAGCTACCGACAAGCTGCCCATATAATGATGTAACCGGTTAAATTATTGTACGCAATATAATGGAAAGGAAACGAGAATCTTTGTGCTAATAAACGTATTTTTCACCGATCCTTTAGTTATGGTTAACTGTTCCGACGAAAGATTTTTCTGACGTCGACAGATTCAAGCAGTTTGATAATGCCGTTGTGAAGCCAAACGACGTTAAATGGCATCGAGTGAGTTTTACGTCAAGATGCTGTTAACGCGGCTTTAATGGTTGCTCCGGCAACTGCAGTGAGCACCTGCTGTCCCCGGCTGTCGCTTCATTTCTCAGGCGATGCAGTCTGATTCGAAGTTAAGGAGTTTATACCGCATTCTCTCTCTGCGTATCTTAACACTATAGCATCTGTTTTATGTTTCTTCGTGCTATTTTCAGTATTAAACATAACGGTATGTCAATTAATTGTACAGTGTGATGAAAATATGGAGAACTAGCATAGTAGTTAGATAATGTTAATGGCGATCTCCGAATAAAATTATATGTTTGATTGCTCAAGAATTTCATCTATAAAGTTTTCAGATATTTTAATAATTGTAATGTTGACTAAACGTTAATTTATTTATAAGTTAACTGTTATCTACATCTATAAATGAATTCCTTGGCATGAAATCAATGCTCGTTGAAGGAAATATTCGTTTGGCATAATAGTTAGTAATCGATTGTGGAATAACTGTTTTGAGCGTTCAACTCGCACCAACGTTAAGTCGCTCATTTGACATAAACGCCTCCCTATATTTTATCATTTTATTACTGGCATATTGCCATAAAGGGTTATATAAGCATTTTAAAATAAGTGCTAAACCTTTTGAAGTTAAATTAAAAAAGAAATTTAGAATTCAATTAAAATACTTGTCTAATTCAGAGCTGGCAGAAAAATTACTTTATGAACTTACCCTTTACTAAAAGCGACCCACCCTTCGATATTGGTGTAAGTTAAAAATAAATTAAAAGTTAAAAATGATAATAAAATCAGTTAATGTGGAACGTGCGCACTCCAGTAAAATGTAATGTTTAATCTATAAACGAACGATTTAAATCGCAAAATGTGTGCTTGATACGTATTCGGAAAGGCGTCTGACGTGGCTTCATTTGGTGACTCCCTTTCCCTAAACTCCTTCGCTCGAAAAAGTAGTTATGCTGAGGCGAGGCGTCGCGATGTGTGAGAAACCGCGCCATCTGAAGTCTCGAGACGGAATGAATGAACTAATGCACGCGGCCAACACCTGCCACCGTCGCCTCCTTCTACCGTGTCCATTGAGCGCGTCCTAAAGGGAGATCGCAAAACAACTCCCTTCCCCCATTAAACCCTTTACCCCCCACCCTCATCTTTCTCTCCTCCTCACACTCCCCCTTCCACCCCCTCCTTCATAGAAGTACGCAAGAGCCTGAATGGGAAGCGCAGTGCGGAAAGATTCTCTATCTCCGCCTTATTTGCCTTTGAAAGCAAGAAAGGAAGAACGCTTCAGCGCGGAAGTGCCCTCCTCTCTCCTCCCTCCTCCTTCCCCTTTCTCTCTCCCCTCCTTTCCTCTCTCTCTCCCCCCCTTACTCTCTCCCTCCCCCCTTTCACCTGCACCTCCCTTTTCGCCCCTCTGTCGTTGAGACATTCCGAAAACTATTTACTCGGTCGTTAAAATCTCCCCTATGGTAAAAGAAAAACATGGTTTTCGCGCGCATAAAGTGAATTGGTCTTTTTGTTTCGAGTTAAAGGGACGAAGCGTTCGATTAAAATAAATTAAGCGGGAAATTCGGGCTCCTTTCGATGACCTTAATTCAATTCAATTACCCGAATCCTTAATGACTCCGGAACATCCTCTCATTAAACCGACGCTAAACAAATTCAACCGACAGGTTTCGGCGGACAGTAAATGGCAGTCAATCAATGCTATTTTTATTTCGCGTGCCTATATGACAGTTTTTAGAAAATCTACTTCAACTCCTTTCGGATTATGGCGAAATATTTTGTTTTTTATACTCTTTTAACTTCACTCATATATATACATGCTTTCAAATCCAAAATATAAATGTATATTAATAAATTTGAATCAAAAGTTGTGCATAATAAAAAATATTAGGACGTCCCACGATGAAAAATATTTACACAATTTTCACGTTCTCGGTATTTTTATTTTATTCTCGCTTATAAATAGGTACGCGTGTTTGGTTTTCCTTCCCATCAATCCGCAAATGATACAACGGCCTGCCATATCGTTCTTTCCTCTCCAAAATGGTGGTGGCTGTCACGGCGGCAATCAAAAATATATCGTTCGAAATGGACTTTATGGTAAATTAAAAATTAAAAATAAAAAAAATATGAAAGGAAAAGAAAGAACTGGTGCTCGTGCCACGTACAGCAGATAAGGCTTCCCCCACGTGCCACAGGAAGATAATAAGAGTAAAAATCGAGAATGAGGAAGTCAGAAAGAGGCAGGTGTGTGTTGATGAAGGACAAAGGAAAAAAGCAGAATGGGAGAGCATGAATCAAAGGGAGAAGGCAAGAGTAGAATGGAGTCGGGATTGTGAAAGATAAAAAGTTAGCGCGAAAGATCGAGAAACCGATAGATGCATCGTATTTGGAAGGACATGGTTGTGTGAAATACGAAACACGATAGAAGCAGAATAGAGACGTGATTGAAGGTGTGAAAAAGGTTGGCCCGGTCCTCGGAAACGAGAAAAACGATCTCCAAACGAAATAGCGTATTAAGTTGACTTCTTCTGTAAACTTTCACTAAATGTTCCTCGATTAGCTGTTACGCGCGTGAATATCCCTCTCCAAAATTTCGTCTGGTCGATTGCCATGAAATGCAATTCAAGCGGCGCTTTCCTCGGAGAGTGGCGGTTCCAGAACTCTCCATTTTATTTCGCAATTTCTTCGCCAGATGCTACTTCAGGGATTTCCGACCTTTTTCGAGCGAAGGGCTATTTTGAGAAGGTTTTATGCTCGGCGGGGTATCATGTTAATTTATGCATATGAATATAATGGGGTGATGAAGAACAAAAGGTGGTATAAACCTCAAACTTCAAAATTATAGCCTATAAGAGCGTGGGTTATAAATAATAGGCATAGATTTTTTAAAGAAGAAACTATATTGCAGAGCGTTCTTAAATTTTTTTTTAGTTTGTGGCAATTTAAGGTTTTCGCAGGCACCTGAAAAATGTTTCGCAGTCAGCTTGATACATACAGGCATGAATTTGACTAGTTTACTATGCTAATACTTTCCACATCGTGTTCGGTTTAACGAATTGTTTTTACCGGGAAATGATATTATAATATAATTATGGTATCATAGAAACATTATATTTAGTTAGAAAGTTTGATCTAAGGAATAAATTTATGATAATGTAATTAATCTACTACTGCAAAGATCGCATCCCGAACAAACAATGCCAGAAGCAAGAGATATGTTAATATTTTTTCTTATGCTTTTAGTTCATTAACTATTAATTTTGTAAAAAATGTTGTTTCTATTGTAATTTTCCTCATATACAGACTGTTAACTGATAGCTATAAAATCATATCTACTGAAGTGAAATTTCTGTACTTTTGATATTTGTCGCTGTATTCTATCCTAGAAGGCTCCAATGTGTATTGTATGTACAGTGAGTTGTACGATGAAAATAGCTTCAATTACAGCAAATCTTTGGAAAAACTAGATGTGAATCTTAGAATCGACTATCGGTGGACTACCACCGAAGGGATTTCCTTGCAGCTTGCTTATCTCGATTTTTCAACTTTTTCAGGCTTATGCAATCTTCATTCACAATTGAATTCTGGCGTAAGATGTCAAGATTGAAATTTTGGATGAGATAGGAGAGCAATTAGGAGTGGGAATCTATACATGTAAAGGTCACATGTTTACATGTCATACGAGTGTAAAACAACCTATACAACGTCTAAAATGCATAAACCAAGAAAAGTTGTGTGATACTTTTTCCTTGTAAAACAAGATGGTATGGCCGTAGAAAGTCATTCCAATGCTCCTTTAAAGCCAAATTTCAACTAGCGGAATGAGAATAATCAACGGCAAGCATAGCCGATGATGTGGAAGAGCGGTTCTATATGCAAGTGCCTGGAAGCGAGGCATTCGAAAATGCTTATGATCATCTACAAAAGAGGGGAGACCATAATTTAAATATTTAAAAGATAATTTTTTAAAGTCGAGTTAGAAGTAGAAACATTTCTTATCCACGAGTTGGATAGTGAAGTCTTAATCGACATTCAAAATTACAGTGATGGAGCTGAAATTTTTGGTATACTAGAAAACAAGAAAGGTGTAACTTCAGAAACATTCGAAGGCATCATAGTAATCTAAATTTATTAGGGGAAAATTACTATCAACTGCGGCTTAATTGGACGAGTTTAAAAGAATGATCCCAAAATGTTCATTTGTGTCCATAAAATTAAGAAATCTTTTGAGCCTATAGAAATGGACAGAATTACTATGTATTACAGTTTAAAATTAAAAGATAATAACATCTGATGGATATTGGATTGCATTACACATCGACTAACCATGTGCCATCTGATTTGTGTTGTCAAAAAATGAAGACAATATTAATAGAATTTGTTTATTATTGCACGATTTAATTCGACACAATTCACCTATTCGTAACGCTACTACCTCCAATAAGGCACTACAGTCGAACATTAAATTCCTTAGGCCTAACAACCTTAAATTTGGGTGAAAATTTATATAAAAATTTATTATATCTACGGTATATTCAAAGTTAGATTGGTTTCATACGTTCATAAAACACATGATTCCTCACACGTGTAATAAATCTATATTAAAATATTTTTACGTCACTTATTATATGTACCTAAAATAAGGGGTAATGATTCCGACAAATATTGGGGTGGATGCAATTGTTTTCGAGAGAGAATGCTGTCTATTTAAACGAATAAATCGAAGATTCAGACAGTTAAGAACAATGACAAGTATCAATTAAAATAACACCACCTTTAATGCGAAAAAATGCTTCCAGCATGTTCTCTCATTGCCGGTATTCGAAAAATCTAAATATTAATCTTCAATTCTTACGAGAACGTTAACTGTAGTCATCGAATTTACGCCGATTACTTGGTAGAATGGACGCCATTTAGTTCAACAAATGTTACAGCTGTATCATCACTGTGAATGAATTTTGACATACTCTTAGTTTTAAAGTTCCAAAAGTTGGAAGCGTTCATTAAGCCATTTTAGTTTTATGTAATTAATTTCTATCAAAGCATGACAAAGATTCGAAGATCTCCTTCGCCTAAGTGGCCGCTAAAGAAATAGGAATGTCAAACAAAGAAGCAGGATGTGTACTGAAATTTCGTCTGCTTATGCTATTACTGCTCTAAAAGAACAGAAAAAACAAGCGTTTCGACGTTTAACAGGAAATTTGAAAAGCATATTGCTAAAGATAGTTGAATAATAATAATAATAACTGAAGCAACTTTCATACTGGGAAATACCTTAGATCATTGTTTCCCAAACTGGGGTCCCCGGATCCCCGGAGGCCCGCTAGCTAATTTTCAGGGGTCCGTGCGAAGATCATTGAAAAAAGTTAGAGGTAAACCTCGTCTTTGGCGGGGTACGTTCCCGGAAAACACTGCGAAAGCCAAAATCGCGAAAGAGAAGCAATTCAGGCAATGTAAAATACAGGGTTAGGTTCCCATCCCAACAAGAACAAACCTTACCATGATTCATTTTGTTAAATTGGCGACCCCTAGAACTTTTCCTTTCTAGGATCTTCACTATGTATGTTAAATGCGAAAAACAAATGCAGAAACAGGCTCGATCTAGAATCAGATGCAAGGCTTCAACTGAGGAAAATTAAACGAAATACTTCTGCTCTTTCATCATCAAAATAACATTATACATCTCATAAAAAGTCTACTTTTGTTATTATTACTAATTACAATACTTTGTAATTTAATATTAACTAATAAAACGTATACCGTTTATTTCAAAACGTTTGCGCTAATAAAATATAAAATTCTGTTTCCAAACTGTTAAATTTATCCTACTCTAGCTATAATGGTCCTCAAAAATCTGGAAAATAGAAAGGGGGTCCGCAAACAAGAATATTTTATGAATGGGGGTCCGCAGGACAAAAAGTGTGTGAATCGCTGCCTTAGATAATTCACGGATATACGCAATTTTACTTCTATTTTGCTATTAAATCTTTGTCTCTTCCATATTATGAAAACAAAATCAATTATTTAATTGGACTGCGAAAAGTATAAATTTAGAAGCGAATAGCGATACACTCCTTTTAAACTTTGGACATTTTTATCATCCTTCGTTTCTCACTGCAATTGAAGTTTTAACCTGTGTTACATCTTCCCTGTAGACTGTTTTTATGGCGAAAAAAAATTTTCTTATCCGAATGAACTTCTGCCCAAGGATGCGAAGAAAATTTTTATGTAGAAGCGGTTATCAGTGAGACCCACGTGAAACATACGCCGGCGTCCCAAAGCAGTCCTGGCTCCTGAAAATCGTATCCCCAGGAGGTTTCCATGATCCTGTGCCTAGGAATAGATGATGAATTAGTTGTAAAGGAAGCAGAGTAACTATTTAGCGAACAAACTTCTGGAGCAAAGGGTATGGATGGCACCAGAATTACTCGTGAAGTGGAGTTTTGATAGCACTTTGACAGCAGTTTTCTATGAAAATGAAAATTCATATTTTGTCAGATAAAGAAGGACAATAGTCCTAAAAGGAAACACAAAACAAATATCCCAAAGGGAACAAACTTTTCAGAAGTATTTTTATTTATTTTATAGATTACATATTGCCTTTTTCACGCTATTTAATAAAACTGCTCATAACGCTGTTTTGATACGTTCAACAAAATCTATTGGCTGCAGAATCTAGTCAAATTTCACTTTAGATGGAAATAATTTCTCTATGCATACAAACGCTGAGAACCGATAAACATTACTTCTAATTTATTATAGCTAACTAAATATTAGGCGAGGAAAATGAAACCAAGAGAACCAAATCCATCTAACGTTTCAACTTGATCAGAGGAGTTGCTTTTTTCTGACTTAATTTACAATGGAATTTCTGCAATGAATTGAGAAGTGGCCATTTAAATCTTTAAATACAGCTCTTCATGGTTAGTGTTTTGGTATTAGCTAAACATTTGTACTGCACCGCTAATAGAATCTCTGATAGAAACTAAACTCTCTTCCTTCCTATAATTGTTCAGTAGCCCAAGAAGAAACGCCAACTTCAAACCCGGATGAAAACATTCCAGAAAAATTATTCTCGTTTTGCTGACACTTCTAAGTAACGGATTTCACATAAAGCATGGAAATTTATTTTTATTTTCAAACTATGTCGCTTGTAGGATAGCTTTTTCTTCTTATGGAACCGGTTTAAGAAGCAACGTTGGAACTATTTGATGCACGTAAGCGTCATCTTTCGTTTTGACGCGCGTGTTAGTTTTAAAGTTATTTATTTCTTTTATCCATTAAGTTTCATACGCAGCGAGATGAGTCACACATAGTCATAAATTCAGCTGAAAAAGCTGTTTCACTCGAGGTGACAGGGGTGAAGATAATTTTTAAACCTAAAACATCTTGAGGATCTTCTTTAATTAAAAACAAAGGATGGTGGAATTGGCAATAATGTTATCACTGACAGAAGTATTATATCAGACAAAAGGGAAAAAAGTTACCGAGTTTTTTATTCGAGATATTGTTAGGGCATAGAGTTTCTATCTAGCGAAGGTAACTCTGGAAAAAGAGTTGTATAGCTCCCCGCAACCACTTGTTTTTATCTTCCAAAACTAGTTCAACATATCGGATGCATCAAGGAGTTTCAATTAACCCAAACAATATGAATCATATGGAATTGATTTTGAAAGACACCTGATTAAGCAAGATATGTTACGCCAAAAAAAATCGCCTATACAATCAACTGCAATTGATTGCTAATGAGCATTGGCAGTGAGAAAAAATGTAGAAAGAAATGCAACTTTTTGGATTTCTAAACAGATTGCTCTATTTAACATAAAGATCATTGAATGATCTTTGACTCTGTGGAGATTCGTATCAATAAAGGAAATCAGAAGAACACGCAACTGTGGGACAAAGTAATTTATTAATCTTAGGAATACCAAGAGGCCTAAGAGGCTCACAATTCTAGATTTAATAAAAAGCCATAGAAATGTTTTTTGGTATTGATAAATATATAAATATATCCTAGCAACATAAATATACAGTTTTCGTTATTTATCTCATAGAGTTTTCTCTTAAAAAATTTTAATGGCATGTTGCCCACTTGTAACGCATTATTGATAATAATAATATTCACGAAATAACATTTTTTTACATTTATCTTCACTATGTTTGCATGCTCAAGTTCATATTACAATAAGAGTGAAAACGACTCTCAAATTTACAGAATTAATAACAATTTAACAACAACAACGTTGTAGTCCGAATCGTTTGATACATCACACTTGACGCATAAAATTTAATTTTGGCCACCAGTTTGTCATAGCATGCTGACATTGCCGAAAATAATTGTACAAACTAGGAATATTTGAAAAGTCGATTGAAGACAATGCCTACTTGCTTATAATAAGGCTATGAAAAATTTAATTTTTTTAAAAATTTACTGGAATATTATTACAGTTAAAATAGACGAAAAATGTTGTAGGCCTCGGAGGTCCCATCTCCTCCCACCCCCTTAATATTCCTATGGTTAAAATTGAGAAACGCCAACTAAGTTTCATCTGGAGCAAAAGTCTCGCCTGCTGAGTTAATGAGTTTACATTTACCAAATATCCTAAGAAATTTAATCATACTTTTTGTACCGAATGATAAACCAGTCTGCGAATTAAGAAGCGTCTAAATCCACGAGCGGCTATTTCAACAAATGAAAAGCGACGGAAGAAGGAAATTTCCCCCGAATTTGTCGGAGCCTCGTCTTAACCACCGACGACAGAACCTATGCAATGGAAGCGGCTCCGTTCGAGAATCTGGAACGGCGGAAGTCTGACGTCGCCGGGCGACGAACAAGTAAATCGGGACAACCACGTCTAAAAAGGCTATAAAACTCACCGCTGGAAACGAAAACTCGAGTTATTATTATTGAAATGGGCACATTGGAGACTCGAGACGAGAGCGGTTACGGATGAGATCATCCCATCTAAAACCTCGCACGCGCTGAGTCTCGTGTAGGCTCTTTTCGGAGAGAAAATGAACGCCCGAGGATGAGAGAGAAAGATAAGGGGAAGAAGCGTGGGAGGGAGGGAAGAGAAGCGAGGGAGGGGGCGTGGGAGGAGGGAGAGGGGGCGTGGGAGGGCGCACGTGCGGCGGCACGGGACAAGGGAGGAGGATGAGGAGGAGAATGCGCGTTTTAGCGGGAGGAGGTTTCAAGTCTTCTTCTGCTCACGCAACTTCCGCCCTTGATTGATGCTACGGAGGTCGGAGGAAGGGGGAGGGGGGGGAGGAGGAGGAAAGGGTGGAGTTGGAGGCAAGGATGAAAGGAGGGAGGGAGGAAGTAAGGAGCGGGGAGGCGGCGGAGGGAGAAGGAGATTGCGGGGGAGGTGGTTGTTGTAGTCAGGAGAAAGAGTGAGGAGTGAGTCAGACGAGGTAAAAGAGAAAGACGAAGAGAGAGAGAGAGAGAGTTGGAGGAAGATGGCGGAAAAGAATTGTAGGAAAGTAATTAGAGAACTTTGGGAATTTGCAAGAAGAGTGTGGAAGGATATATCTGAAAGAAATGGAGGTGTATCCGACAGAAAGAGGATGGGAGAGGAGAGATAGGTAAAGCAAGAGACAGAAAAACGGCTTTATTACTATATAGTCCCTTTTTAAATTTAACCCTACGTCAACAGTTACAAAGAAGAATAAAAAAATAATAATAATGATTGTATATGTATTGTATATGCTACAGGCCATTTCACTGAAAAGAACCTGAAAGTAAACAAAACAGGAGAACATACAAGCAAAATATCCGATTAAAAATTCGGGAAACTTCTAAAAAAAGACAAAACATTTGTGGAAAAAACCATGGAAAGATCTGACTTGGCAATCCTAGTAAGAAAGAGAGGAAGAGATAAGGAGAGAGAGAGAGAGAAAGGGGGAGAGGAAGATAGAAAAAGAGGAAGAGAATGATTGGGAGAGATAGGGAGAGAGAGAGGAAAGAAGAGGAAGAGATAGGTTGAGTTAAGAAGAGAGAGGAAAAGAGAGGGAGAGGGAGAGAGATAAGAAGAGGGACGAAAGGGGGATAGGGAAATTAAGAGAGAGGAAGATGAAGATAAAAAAGAGATGAAGAAAATGAGAGGGAGAGAGAGAGGAAGAGATGAGAGAGAGAGGAAGAAAGAGGAATAGAGAGGAAAAAAGAGTGAGAGGAAGAGAGAGGAAAAGGAAGTAAGCGAGAGAGAGAGAGGAAGAAAGGAGAGATTGACTAAGAGAGGGAGAGAGAGAGAGAGAGACTAAGGGATGAAGAATGAGAGAGATTTGTTGCGGAAACCTTGAATGTTTCTACGCCTCGCGCAAAAAGACGGAACGGGTAAGACTAAGTGGTGCAGCTTCTGTCTTCTGTTGTTTTTTCGCACCCTTTCCTGTCTCCTGCTCCCCCCCTCTCTCTCTTTGCTTCGTAATATATCACCGTTGAAAAAAAATCGAATCGAAGTGCCACTCGGTGAACATGGAGTCGATTCAATTGGAACATGAAAAAAGGAGTCTCGCAGTGGAGGCAACGTGGTAGGAAGCCATTTTGAGAAAGCAGATTCGACGTCAGTCGTCTTTTTGCCTCGGTTTTCCCAAAACTTTACTCTGTATTTTACGTCATAGTGTTAGCGTCGCTAAAAACCATTTAAGATGTCGTCAAACTGTCCACACTGATTTGTTATGGTAACAAATTAGCCGTTTCACCTTATGATAATAAAGAGGTTTAGGAACGTCAGAAATAACGAATCTTCGGAAATTCTTAATTTCTTTCGAGCGCTGGAAACAACAGGTAACTAAGAAAGATTGTTTAATGAAAGGAGCAAGCCCGGAGAACACTTCCAGTTTTTCTCACAGATGTGCAAATATAAAAAAAAAATGAAGATTCTTGAACAAAAAGTTAAAAAATCGGCGTTTTCAAATAGTAACCGTGACAAACCCAGCTAGATATGTCATTTCACGTCTCCCGCGATAAATTTGCAGCCGCCATTCCTCGCCTTGAACGCAGATTCCGCTTGTTCATGTCCTTAATATTTAATATCTGTCATTCAATTAGATTCTTCATGAACTATCACTGCATAGTTACCTTCTGTGAGCAAACAACTTTTCTTTCTAAGCGACGCTTTTTCAACCTTTCATCGCTGTCATTTTTAGCTTTCACTCCGATTCGCTCCGTACGCATAAACGTCGCTACTGGAGATGTACAGCCATTCTGATTTCGCAGCTCGTTAGTTCTAATTAAAGCTCTTCTCCCGTCACTGTAACACGCTCATAAAAGTCCGAAAATTCCTCATAGTTTCAAAAAATCCACTTTGAGAAGGCGTGACTGTGTGGATTGATTCCATAATACTAATTTTATTATTTGTAACCTACACAGTTTTTGCTTTTCACGGCATCATCAGGACGTGTAAATTAGAGAACTTTTCCTGTGGAAATTAGAAATACTATTATTACTTTCACAATAAGTTCTATTGAAACTCTCGAAACATATCTACTTTGCCTTTTCTGGGATCAATGCACCAACTTTTCCATTTATTATTTTCATTTATTGCAACGTACAGATAGGGCCTTGTTACATAAATTTACTTTCCAAGTGGTTTTAGATTTCATGCGAGTATGCACATATATGATCTTCTTTCTTGCTGCTATTACGCTCATTCTAATAAATAATAGCAGTGGTTCCGAACCTGTGTGCCACGGTACTCTGGGTGCCGCAGATATCTTTCAAAAGTGTCGCAGAAGTTTTAGCTCATAAAATGTTACATAGTAACATTTTTCTTTAACATTATAGAAGAAAGACCCGCTGTTTCACGGCGTTCAATAAAAAAGCCGGCCTATCCTCAACAATTTTTACATATATACATTTTAGTAAGATCGCCAATGGATATTAATCCACTCTTAGCGATCCTGTACCGTTCGTAAGTAGGCGACCAAAGCAACGGGCACATTGCCAAAACTAATAGGTAGCACTCGATTTTACTTTTCTACAGGGCGAGACAAAGCAGACTAAGAACAATTTAAACAAAATGTTATATCTCGGTCTGATAAGCTAGCATATTTAATGGATTGTTTTGAATTTTTGAACTGCAGCGTTCAAGGTACAACAGAAAATATAGTCTTCTTAGGGTTAATACGCTGAGAGAGAAGTTAAGAATTTGGAAAGTGAGAGTGAAAGAGGGCAATGTGGCCATGTTCCCAAACGCTGCTGCAATTAACAATAAAGAGATCGTATTTCACTGAAGCAGCATAAAAGAAATCATATCTCAAGAGGAAGAGAAATTAGCTGATGTCCACAATGATCGCACTTTGAAATTAAAGCATATGGAAGTGACTCTCGACATATTCTGAATACAGATTAAGAATGAACGTCCTCAAATAGCAAACAAGGCCCTGGTAACGTAGATTTCCATATCTTACCTCTGCAAACTGGGATTCTCCTTGCTCACGAGCATACAAAATGCAAAACTGGAATGATTAAGAACAAAGAAGAAGAAATGCGAGCGTGTTTGTCCAGTATACTTCCTAATGTTAATAGGATCTTATATCTCATCAATCCCAAATGTCCCACTGGGAATATAAATTAATTCTGACATTTTTCTTCCTGTTATTTCATAGTGATCTAAAATTAAAATCTAACAATAGGTATACATAAGCATGCTTCAAATTACATATACGAATTTTAAGGTTCAGATTTATTTGAAAATTTTTAAATAAACTGATATAACAATTATTACAACATACCGTACTTTATTTACTTAGGTCTTTATGGTTTCTATTTTATTCCTCAATTCAACTTGTCTTCTTGATGCAACTTTAATAATGAGCAATGTGATATGGTTGCCGCGAAATATGATGGATGGGGTTAGGACAGTGAAAAAAGGTTGAAAATCATTGGAATATAGGAGATGAAAAATTCTATTTTACGACTTAAAGAAAACTTTGCATTGGATCGCCAAGCCATTTTGAATTTAGGTTATACCGTGCCTGACTGAACGCAATTGTAGCATTTCTGCTAAACAGCTTGTTAAATGCAGATAAAGTATTAATTTAAAATAGTTTTATTTTTACCTCAGGTTTCGCCGTTTTAGGATATGGATCATCTAAAAAAAAAAGTTTAAGAACCACAGCGATAAAGTAAAGTAGTATATGTGCATTATGCCAGCTTTACTTCTCGAATCGATGAAATCACCGAAGGCATTTTATAAACTTAGCGTGCGTTTGGGAGCTCCTCAAATTTCACCGAATCGTAGCGTCTCGATTCCATGCGTGCGTCACAGTTATTCGTCCGGCCTTTTGCCTGTACGTTTAATTAAAAAAAAGTCATCCGGCCTTTTCGCGCAAGTTCGGGGGCGGCAAAAAAACGTCCGTCGCAGTTGTGCATCTCGGAACATCCCGCTCGTGTTGACGTCACACTTACGGAACGGTGTTGATAAAAACAGCCATATTTTTTTTCTCTTTTCGTAACCAATTCTCCAGGCCTCTTGATCCCATTTCTTTACGGTGGACTCGAGTTAAAAGGAAATCCATCCGGTTCTTAACGAGGGCAGGGTAAAAACATTATGAAATATTGCACCGAAGAGCGATCAAATTCGGTTAATTTTACCATTTATATGTCAGCTTCTACGTGGAGATTTCGAGTGAGCTTTCGAAAAAAAATAGCTATTTGGATGCAGAGGAGAGCGAGTGGCGAAAGTCAGGCGCGCGGATTCGCGATAAACAAGCGGTTGCGAAGTAACGAGCGCCCCAACGGTGCAAAAGTGCGTGAACTGAAAATAAGGTTTCTCGTTAAAGCTGTCGCTCGAGAGAAGGCGGCCAAAAAATCCGAGAAAAATGGAAATTCTTCTTGACGAGGCAAGATATAGCGAAATATCCAGACCTTAACTTGAATGTCTTCAACACGCACGAATGTGTGTATTGGTAAGTCCCGGATTTAGTATGCGACACTGTTGGAATTAGATCGTCGATGAGGGTTTTTTATTCCGCAGAAAACCACAGCGAATTTTTGTGAAAGCGGTTAGCAACCAAACCAAGGACGAAGCAAACATTTTTCGTTCTCATCCCGACTAGACTGATCTCGATCGCTAAGCACTTATAAGTCAGAATTGGGCAAACTGTGGGTCACGACCTCATAGAGGTTCTCCAAATGAAAAAGAAAACTTTCGTAATTGTATAAGTTGTACTGACATTATTAACGTTTACATTAATTTCAATTAAAGAACAAAAATTCGTACTCCGTTTTCCTGGTAGTAGTAATTGAAATGTTGTTATTAACTAAAGTCACTAGTTTTTTCCATGCCAAAATTAGCAAATATGGCAATTATTTTCGATAAAAAAGCAGCGAATTCGGGAGTACTGCATGGATAAATGAGATAAATCGATATAAAATGTTTTGGCTAGAAATTTGAGGATCGAATTTGTAATTTAACGAAATGCTTGTGTATTTTCTGGCAAAGTATTAAATAAATCACTGATCATTTTAAACTACTTAAAGGGATAGCGACAGAAATCCAGGATGTCAAAATAGCAATAAGTGAATTAAGTATTGAGAGATATATCAATTAACGAATTATAATATTCGTAAGACGGTGCAGAAAGTCGATCAGTACAATGTCACCAAAATAAGTACAGTGCTGATAAAATTAATACAGTTGATCTATTTTAGTCAGTTAGGGATTAAACTGATGAGGAGGCGAAACCAATTGAACGGATGAAAAGCGGGTCGCGACCTTTTTAAAAATATTTTAAAAACAACTTCATGTAAGTAATCAGCATCGTATATTTAATGCGAAACCATTTTATACTTTCAGTAAATTTATGTTTATCGGACAAAAACAGTTGACACCAGAAAAAAATTTCGAAGGAAGGTTTATTTGCTGATATCCAATAATGCCGTGTATTTACCATTTTATGAAGGTCCTGGTCCTGACCTCTTCCTGTAATACACTTTCATTTTTTCAAAATCCATTGAATTTTCTATGACAAATACATACATTTATTCAGCAGAGAATTATTGAGCTCGTATTATGGCTAAAAAAAATCAAGAATAAACACCTAAATGCCAAAAAATTAAACAAGTAATAGGTGTCTCCAATGTGTACTTACATGTCTCCACTGTGGTTGCTATTGAAGGTGTAAGTACATAAATGCTTGTTGATATTTAAGTGATTATTCTTTAACACACGTTTAATCAAAATGTATCCAAATTCGACCATGCTGTGGATGCAATCAAGTTTCCTTGTAGAGTTCACGCGCAAATTTGATGTGAAGTATCCGAATACAACTCATTAAGGAAAAGGTATTTTGCATAAATGGGAAAAATTTTTAAATTTATCTATGAAACAGATTTTCTTTGATGGCAACGGGGAAAACGGAATCCAGATAGCTCTTATTAGAGTCAGACGAAATGAATAAAGAGGAAAGTGATGATGGCGACGGATGAGAAGATTCCAGGTGGCAGCGTGTAGCCTTCACTATTTAACAATTAAGATTTGAACAATGGAAAGCAGAGCAAAGGTTAACGGAGTGTTGGCGTGCATTTTAACCACGCGAGTTTGAATTGATTTGGTCAGAAGAAAGTCAGGTGGGAGGATGCGATTTTTTCCGTTCCTTTTATAAAAGGCAAAAAGTACAAAATTCAACAAAAATTGACTGTCAAGGGTTTCTTGTTGCACACTCGAAGGATAATTTTCTTTCAATTGAGAATTAAAATGTCTGAATGTGGAAAAATATTAATAATCTGAACCTTGTATTTCATGCAAAAATATTTTGTTTGTTTTTAAGAGTTTAGATAGAACGATAAATCAGATAAATTGGTATGAAATAAAATTATAAAACTGCGCAGAGATTTCTTTTAATTTTTCTACATTCACTCTTCATAATTTTTCATAAAGTAAAAAATTCCTTTTAATGCATTTACTTTAGAGAGCATCCGATCAACTTAAATTAATCTCCGTTCCGTTTCGTACATCTCTTTCACATTTAAAGATTAATTATCAGAACTTTTAAAAAGAAATACTTAATTTCTCGAATACCGATGTTTCCTTTTAAAATGTATAATTTACGTCCTAATTAACTTGGGAAAATGGCCAAAAATAGTTCAAATCCGTGCACGTGGTTCGATTAATGCAAGAACACAGCGTAATCTAATGAAAATCTACTTGGTTTAGAGTATCCGTCCTTACAGTACTGTAATATATTTTCTTCGCTGGAAACCGCTCATAATGGCCTTCCGGCTTTATCCTCGTTTATGTCAGATTCCGTTTCCGCTTCCTCTTCTCTCTCTCTCTCTCTCATTCATCCCCTACCCATCGCTTCATTCCGTTTTCGCCTCCTCTACCAAACGATTGCGACTCCCTCCAACCCTTCATCTAAACTATATGGCTGCCCCTCCCCCTCCCCTTCCTCTCAATCCCCCTCATAGAAGCAACAGCAGCACAACCCCTTTTTTAATGACCGCCCTCTCCCCCCTCGATTCCTTCCCTCTCCCTCCCCCCACCCCGTCCACCGGAAACGTTTTCTTATCCACCTGTTTCGGAGGCCAGCCACTGGAACAAAAATCTCCCCTCCTAATATCCCCATTCCATCCCTCAGCCATAGTTTCTGCCCCCTCTTCTCTCCTCCCCCTTCTTTGGCGAATCCATCTCGACCTCCCTCCTCCATCCCTCTCTTCCTATTCTCTAGTATATTCCCTCCCACCAACCCGACCCTACCCCGTCGTCTATTGTACATCCTCTCGACACTTCATTGTTGCGCACTCCGGGTCCTAGTTCGTAATCCGCTCTGCGGGCGGTTGTCCTCCTGCTTTAGCTTGTTTTGGTTACGATTCGGCTTCACTGACCGATGCTGTCGCTTTGAAGTGTGAATCGTTTGCCCCGAACGCCATTCGTTTCAATATTTCGCCCGAAAATGATTCTCGAGCGAGGTTTATCGCGTAATTCCATGGTATGGAGGAAAACGAAGTAGAAAAAATTTCAGTTAAATTACTTGGTTCAATTCTATGAGAAACACAATGCGATTTAGGTCTGATGATGACCCGAAGTTCTGACAGCTGCGTTAAATTGCGTTTAATTTTGCTGTGGAGTTACACAAAGATATTTAAGGGGAAATTTGTTTTTTTCTTTCCCTCCGATCTATTTGAAAACGATTCAGTTAAACATTTTACATGAATTAGAGAGAGGTGACTAATGAACGCAGATTGTTGGAGTATGCGGAAAATTTTTATCGTGTGGTTCAAGACGCCATTTTATTTTGAAAAAGTGAGTGTTTTGATAGGTTCGAAATATGAAATAAATTTTCTTGAAGAAGAAAATGCCCTACAGTCAGTTATTTTTAAGGATTTTTGATATATTTTGCAAGACTGCGGTCCGTTAAAGTCAACTTACTTTCGACATATTTCGTTTAATGATCCTTTATTAAATCTGCATCTTGAAATATTTGTGACAAAATCTTAAAGCAGTGGTTTTCAAACTCTTTTATTCTGAGGCCCCCTTAATATGAATAAAAAATTTCGAGACCCCCAACTAATAAAATTGATTTAAATATTATTTAACAATTTCAAAGAACCTTAATGATATCTATGAAGTACTTTTTTAAAATAAAATTGTGCGTTTATAATTAAATGTGACTTTTTGTTATCAATAAAAAATACTCTCGACCGACTGACGTGAGTGGCTTACTAAAAAACATAAGATCTCTTTTCGACATACTGTATTATTCAATTAATTTAACATATTTTTATGAGCTTATTGTTCATTTAGGATTAAAATTAATTCAACATCTTTGTATCAGCCCATTTTTCGGCGGCCCCCCGGAAAAAGCTTCACGGCTCCATGGGGGTCCGCGCCTCACACTTTGAGAAACAGTGTCTAAAGTGATGCCATTGAACATACGTTTTCATTATAATTTGCCTTAATAATTAGTAATTATGGGTCAAATTTCCGCGTGGAAAGGTTATAGCTTAATTTGTTTTTAAGAAAAGTTGTCACTAAATAAAGGCAGTATTCAATAACAGCTTATGTGATTTTTAAAATTTTGAAAATGCAGAAAAGTTGTACCTCCGAATGTCTTCGAAATGCAAACACACGCAAGGCCCACAAAAATTTTTCTTTTAAATTTAGATTTACTCTGGAGGCTATTAATAAAAATATAAATATTTCTAAATACATAATATTTAATATATTAATAAATATGTAAATTTTTCTAAATGCGAAAATATAGAGATTTATATATTAAAAGCTAAATATACCGATAAATTTAATAATTTCAATTCACAAAAGAAACATTAAAGATATTTTTACATAATACCATTTAAGGTATTTGACAATGAGTTATTACAACGCAGAACTTTCAAGATTGCTTTGAATCATAAGCTAAATTAAAAATTTCAGAAATATAAGTTTACATTTCTTATGTTTTTCATTTTCACGCACGAAGATAATCAACAGAAAATATTAACATTTTGATAGGTAGCCACTAAAATAATGCTTTTCATATGAACGTATGTGGAATTAATTCCAAACTTTCTATTTGTATTAATCTTTCTCTTCGATTTCCTTTCAATTTAATACGTTGCTGTTAGCACCATCACGTAGCCACTTTCTTACAGATGTTCTTACGTTCTCTTCACTTAAACACCGAACCAGTGGTATGATTTGCTGTAATGACCACTCACGCATTTGTAATCCCTTTACAAACATCTGCAAATCTCTGGGGGAGGAATACCTCTAACGTAATGTAATCCAATCATACATTTCTGTTTTATAATAAACGTCATTACTGTCGGCCATTTGATGTATTTTATGTTTGTTGCTCTCCTGCTGACTACTCGTAGCAAAGGGGTACGCAACAAGCTTACATCGAGTGTTTGTAATATATTTAGCGAAATAGTCATTCTAAACCTCGGTAAAAAACCGGAGGAGTTGCTTTCCGAACGATATAAAAATAACGAGTTTCAACATAAATATTTATTTTACCCTTCATGATGCATATTTGTACCTCAGTATGATGTAAATCAACAATCTTTTGAATCTCTCCCTTCTGTTTATTCCTAACAGGAATGTCGACCGCGCACAAGCCAGGAGACATCGCTGCTGAGGCGTAGACCTCTTTGCATCCAAGTGTGAAGCGTTTGCTGAGGGCAACAGATTGCGCGAGATGAACGCGTAACGCATCGCACGACTTTAGCCGAGACAAAATCCGTCTTAGGCCCACCCGACCCTTGTGTTAGTGTGTGTACACACACACGCAGATATATATATGTGTGTGTGTATGTATGTATATATATATATATATGTGTGTATATATATATATATATATATATATATATATATATATATATATATATATAGGATAAAACACTCAGAATTGCGGTAGAGGAAGGAGGAGGCGATTAATTGCCCCTTTAGAAAGCGGCCTTCGCAAGCCCGGGCCGTTAAAATATGGACGGCCACCTCAGCCTCCCGTTGGTCTAATGGTCGAGGTGGGGGGTCGCGGGGAGGCATTTCTGGCGGGCGGCGGGTGAATTACTGCGGGCCTCGGGGTCCAAAAGAGGACCGGCGCCCATCCCCGCGTCTTAATCCGGGCGAAGGAAGGAAGGAAGGGGAGAGGAGGAGGAAGAAGAAGGGTCGAGGGAAGAGGAGAAAGGGAACCTCTAAATAATCCCCCTCTTCCCTTGCCCCGAACTTTCTTCCTTCTCACTTATACCCCGTGGTCACTTCTCCCCTTCCCACTACCCTCTCCATTCCTCTCCTTTGCTGACCGTTTGGGATAAGGGCGAAGATAAAGGCTGACATCCGCGGTACTCTTAAAGGGCGGACATTTGCATCGACGCGATATTGTTTCGCGAAGGCATGGAAATGCTTCAATGGCGGAAGCAAGCAATGCTATTAGTAAATCAATCTACCAAGAGCAGGAAATTGCATAAGTTAATTACACGTTATAAAACCTAGATAAGACAATTATTTCTTTGCGGAGAAATTTCAATAGAAACCCACATTTTTTAAATTTTACGTTGCCCAAACCTCCACACCAAAATATACATCGCTTACAAAAAAGGCACGTAGAGTAAACGGAGTTGTATTTTTCAACCCTGTTAACGAATTTAATTGCTATAAGTTGAAAGTTGGAGTCGTTCACAGACTTCTTTGACTCATTAGCAAAATATCACTAATGCCTTACGGAATTTCTGAGAAAATAAATTGCGGCGAAGGTCTTCATTTTTATTGTTGAAATGAAATCGGTATAAATTCATTATTATTATTATTTCGATCCAATCGAACTCGAAATTAGGCTGATTTTGTAAAGCCTTCGCGTACCTATTCTTTCAAGCATATCTCATGGTCTAATTATTTCAGGTTTGCCTTTTTTGGATGTCGAAACGAAAATAGTAACGCAAGATTTAAACACATTTTCGCCGTCAGCCATGAAAAAGCTTTGATTTATTATCGACATGATATATTATAAAACGACAATCGTGTTTTAATATGAAAAATGCAGTGAATATTTTCGTTTGCCTTAAGAAACAAGTAAAAAACATTAAAAATTAAATAAATTATTCATGTGTTAGTGAATTGAATAATTGAAGTATGCTTTTGTCATAAAACAAGACGATATTTTGATAGAATTTAGTGAGTCTTGTTTGTTTCGCATCTCAGAATGTTAACTGTCGAGAGATTGAAAACCTTGAAAAATCCGGAAAGCTTCTATATAATAGAAAAATCGTACTAAGAGATGTTGCGAAAAAATCTTTATAAGAATACTAATGGGGAATATGTGACACAATAAATAGGCTGATAAAATATTTGACGTTATTCAAGTCTTTGGTTGAAAATAACCGACGGAGTGCAAGTTTAACATAAATATAACTTTATAATTATTTAGAAGAAATGCAGTCGAGAATTAGAAATCAAATTGGAAATTATGGACAATAATAAACAAAAAAACGAGAAATTCCTTTGAAATATTCGGACAAAATCATTTATTAAAATTGTAACAGCTTTATACAAGAATTAATTATACTCCCATGCCGAATTTTCACCTAAATCACAAATCTCAAATTTTAAATGACGGAAGTTAATTTTCTCGGTTAATTTTTTATCTCACAATCAGATGTCAATAATGATTATAATAGGCTAGTAACTTGCTAAAGGGCGCATATTTCTATGGCTCGTTGAACGTTTTATTCGATACAAATAAAACTATCCGTGCGGAAGAATGAAGCTCGGAGAAGAAGCCATTAATCTTAGCGAAGGCACGCGATATTCCGCCTCACTTTCAGACGGACGCCATCCGAACTCTAATCACGTGGCGCTATTGAGAGAAAGCCGACTCGTAAAATGCCTCCGCGCTGCGTTTCGCTCGGAATTCCAATGCAAAAATATGATGTATTTCTTTTTCCGCGGCACATTTCGCGACGCGCCAACTCCGCTCGACTTGCACATCCGTGAAGAAAATGCCTAAAACGTCCTGAAATTTCCCACTCAAATTTACTCGCCGGGTCGTTTGTCGTATACGGCGAGGGGCAACGTGAGCGACTTTGGCCATCTGGAAGGCATGCGTCGCGCGAAATCCAATCCTTAGTCGAAATCACGTTGCCTCGTTCCAAAGATTTGAGCATTCAAGTAACCTCCCGAGGGAAGAAAGAAGGGCCGGACTCGGAATAAAATCGACTTTATCTTAGCACGTGAATCTCGCTTGTGTCAAAGTTTACGGCGAAGGATTGGAGTCAGTCCGCGTCTGGCGGCGACTCTCGATGCGAGGAAAACGCTATCGGAAGGGAAAGAGAGAGGGAGGCGGAGAAGGCACGAGGGGCGTTTAGGGAAAGAATACGCGACATTCGAAGATAACCTGCCTCGAAATGATCGAATAGGATAGTCTACGCCCAGTTAAACCCCGAATACCCTACAGGCGAGGCAGAGTTTTGGTCGTCTATAATGGAAGAATCTTCAAATGGATGGAAATAACGTTATGTATAGCTTCGTCGACGGGGCGATTAGATTTTAATGAGAATAGGTCGTTAGTCGAACGGAAGAATCTTTAAGGAGCGGACTAATGGATGTAAATAATGAAATGTATGGCATCATCGACGGAGCTAATGGCTATGAATAAACATGAGTAGGTTGCGATGCAATGATAGTAATTCAATAGTACTTCGAATTTATATCATGTCTCCTTTGTACATAGTTGGCTTTAAACATGTCACATACATAATACAAAAATGGAGATGTCTGTCGTGATATTTAGTAAACGGTAAATCAGGAATACAGGGAAAAAATTACCAAAATAGTTCTCCCCTGAGATATGGCTCTACAGTAGGGATGGAAAATGATTGTTGTGTTCCATGCAAAAAAAGTAATTTGAATCATCAGAATTTTTTTCGTGTGCCACTAAATTATTACTTCTCTTAGAAACTTCATATTTTATATGGAAAATACTAGCTTACGCATGCCAAGTAAAATCGCTCGCGTGCTACGAATCTGCCATCCCTGCTCTACAGTGTGTTCACTATGAAAAATACGAAGATTTTTTAATACTAGTAAAACTTTTGTTATATATCTGTTTCTTAGTTTCATGTATGTTATTCGCCCATTCTGTTTAAGTCCGTTTGACGATAAAATGTTAAGTAACAGGAGCAGTTTTTCTCATAAAAATTCTGCTCAATTAATAAAACATGATCAATAGTTAATCACAGAATAATTTAATAATTAACCCTTAACATCTATGTAAAAATGGAACAATTATTAACCAATTTTCTTTGAAACTGTTTAGAAAATCATTTTTTAAAATATTAGACAGGCAATTTGAAAAATGCTCTAGGTAAGAATAATCACTGATTGAAGAAATATTTACCTTCATATTGAGACTTCTATATTCTACAAATGCATACGTTGACACAAATGTCTACCCAATCGTGAAAATTTTTTAATATATTAAGAGAACTTTATATGTAAACCATGGTATAATTGTGACTAATTTTTCTGTGCGGTACACTGCAATTTAAGATAAAATACGTAATAAGAATTGAAGGAGATGAGTTTGAAAGCAGAGGGAAGTAAGGGGTCGTAAGGGAGGGAGGTCAAGGGAAGACTGGGAGCGAGAGGAGTGAGGCAATAGAAATGAGAAAAGATATTTTAGTTACTTTTGAAATTGAACCGTATAACATATAAAATAACAATCATTAAAAATATTAATGGTATACGGGCTCCTTCACCACTCAGCACCAAAACCCTAGGTCGCTCCGTGTGTGGCTTACGCTAAATATAAATTTAAACAAAAATTGCAGTTAGGAATTCAATACATAATCAAACGAAAGCAGAGAGGTAGCTAATGGGTTAATCCAAACTGTACGCAAAGGTTATATATGCGACTCTTTTATTTAAATGTCCATTGTTTTGGAAAGGGTATCTGGAGAGAAAGGGAAAACAAAAAGGTAATTTTGTTAAAGCATTCTATCATATTTTTAGAGGAAAGACAAGCAGTCGAGGAAGCTTTCAACGAAGTTAATTTTGCGATCTTTGCGAGTAACTCATCCCGCCAACTAAAGGAGGAGAGGGTGAAAAAAGAATTACTACAAATATTTGCTCCATGGATAGTAGAGGGCATCGTGAGTTTTATACTGCTCCCATTATCTTTATTAGGGAAGTAAAAAAAGAAGAAGAAAAAGAAAAATGAAAGATTCGAAGTAGAGTTAAAAGGATTACCCTTGGTAAGGTTTAATGAGTATGAGGGAAGAAAAAACAATTAGAGAGAGAGAGAGAGAAAGAGAGAGAGGAATATAGAGTTAGAGGGAGAAAAGGAGGAGAGAGTGAGAGAGAGGGGGGAATTAGAGAGAGGGAGATAGAGAGATACAAGGAGAGATGGAAGTAGAAAGGGAGTGAGAGAGGAATCTTCAGCAGATAGCCTCTCTCTCTCGCCCTTCTCTCTCTCCCTCTATCTCCCTATGCCACCCACTCCTTCTCGCGAGAGATATATATTTCTCATGCCTGACAAGATGGCCCTTTGTTAGTCGGCGGCCACCCGCTGGCCAAGAGCAGAAAGGATGACCACCCGAGGCGGTGGGATGGGCAAAGAGGGACGGAGGGGAGAGAGAGGGAGATTGGAGTGGGAGAGAGTTGAGAAGGGAGGGGAAAAAGGGTTATAGGGAGGAGGTGGAGGAGGGACTGAGAGGCATGCGAGTCAGGGGAGTGAGGGAGACTTTAGATAAGAACGGCTTTGTGCTAATCGTGATTCTTAAGGCGAATGGCCATTTTTCGTGTATCTGGAGTGCGGTTTTTGATCCGAGTTGTGGTCTCTTTGCGTGATTTGCAACTCGCACGTGATATGCACTGCCCACGAAGGCCTCGAGATGCTCTCGGAGGCGAGATTGAAAGGCTATAAAGATGCCACGAAGAATGCGACATTGGAACTTTTTACGAAAGGTGGCATGTTTGTCGGTCTGATTCGCATTGCTGTATTCGTGCAGGTTTAAATTCTTAGACAAAATATGTGATTTTTTCCGAGCAGATATTTCTTTATGTTGATCTAAAACTGTATATATATATATATATATATATATATATACACACACATATATATATATATATATATATATATATATATATATATATATATATATATATTCATTTAGCTCTTTAAATTTACCTTAAGTGCGCATTTTCATTGACTGGGATGTAAATTCATTGTATCCCTGTTTACTTTATAACGTCAGGACACGCAAGATATATTTATAAATATACTAGATCTCTTGGCACGAGTAAGAAATAAGCGAACTAACTATCGTGAAATATCGTTGCAGTAAGATGAGAGAAGCAGCAGTAGAAATTTATGAATTACAAGTTCGTGAAAGTGAGGTATTACGTTTGTAATTTAAAGAAAATTGAAAACATTATCAAATTTGGCATGTCAGAGGACGGTTCATCTGTTTGTTTCTAGAAAATTAGGAACATTACGACGTTGATGTTTATTAGTTCATCATTATAGTGCCTTTAGTAGAATTATTATATGAAAATGATACCGCGAGGTAGAATATATTTATAAAGTCGTAATTATATTGCATAAATTCATTTTGGGGCAATGTGAAGTTTAAATTTTTTAATTAAATTAAGGTATTGTATTAAATTGAGACGCCTTCATATTTCCCCGCCGGTGAATTAAAAGCCTCCTTATTATCCTTGAAAGTTGTTGGCAAATTTAAGATCGTAATCTAGTTAGTAATTCTATTTTGTTAGTAGTGATTTTCATTACTCCTTGGCGAAAGCTTTCCGCCGACGTTTTTAAGCATGTAACCTTAGTTATATTTACCTACCGATTTCATGATCTTGTATAAAAAAATAAAAGTTTCATATAATGACACCATAATAGGGGCGGGAAACTTTTTGTAACCGCAGGTATTGTTTAGCCGTTTGCTCTAATTTCCGTTATAATGAAAATTTAATGATCTGGAACTGAAAGTCGATGCCATATAATTTCTTCAGAGTTGAATAAACCATCAGAAATCATACGTCAATCATACGATAGAGGCAACTCAACCGTTTAATGGCTGTTGAAATGTTTCTTTTATTATTTCTGTGGTAATTTAAGCCATACGTATTTGACCTATATAACTCAGAGAAATATCTTAATATCTATTGCAATTGAAGGAGCTGTAACATAGTATCCAATTCATTCATAATACCACCCCTCAATTTATGCATTCCATAACGGCCAATTGTTTTCCTATCTATTTATTCATCTAAGAATAGTGAGCGTTATTTAAGCAATCCAAATCTAAAATCAGCTTTATGGAACATCATTTTCTGCTTCTGTAGACTCAAATCTGCTGCGGTCACTATTGCATGAGTTTGTGTCGAGAGGGAACGGAACTCTGTGACGAAAAAAAGACGTCGAATTCTGTCTCTGCTTATTTAATCCATCGTACGCTGATCGCAATATGTCTCCGGCACACCATCCCTCTCGGCAATATTTAAAAACAGATTTGCAATTGTGGTTATTTCATGAGCTGTATTTTTCGTTGAAGTTACAACTAGAATTCAACCCGAAAAACTTATTCTAGTCATGTTGCCCGATCAAAATTAAACTGTAATTTTGATGAAAATGTAATAAATGTTTTTTTTACGTAACTATAGCCAATCTGACCAGTTGTACATCCCGTATCTTTAATAGTGGCACAAATGTCACTTAAAACGCCCTTTTAATTTGCCTTAAACGAAAGCTAAAGACAATTTAATATAAAGCAGACGTAACTGAAATGCGTAAGAGTGAGAAACAAGGGAGGAAAATGAAGGTTAAGACGTGAGATTGAGAGAGAGAGGGAGAGGGAGGGAGAGGGAGAGGGAGAGAGAGAGAGGGAGAGAGAGAGAGAAAGAGACGGTTTGGACGAGAGAAAGGAGAGGATAGCTACATCAGAGGCTAAGGCGACGGAGGTCGGCCATTGCGTTGTGACGCAGCATACGCTGCTGAGGACAATAGGTCCATATATCGAAACGTATATCACCTCAACCCACACGCTTTTACCCACTCCCTATTTCACCTCCAACCTATCTATCTCTTTTCTTCTCTCTCCATCTCTCTTCTCCGGTGATTTAAACTCTTCCAATCCACTCAATCCTCACCCCCTCCCAATCACATCTCCCTTTTCCTTTTACCGATATCTTTTTAGCTCTTCTTAGCGTCTATACCACCTCTCAGCTCTATTCCATTTCTTTCATGTTTTGACACAACTATGTTACAGCGTCTTTTTAGTTTACTCATCTAATTATCATAAGATATTAGGCTACATGGTTTTATACTCCTTCCTGGAGAACGGCAAAACAGCGAGTAATTAATGGGAAAACTCGGATACGATATCCAAATATGCGAAAACGGGCCGTATCACCAAATATTTTTACTGTGGAGGTGATGGAAGAAAAGCAAGCCTAATAGAGATAAAAAGTACAAGAAAAAAGATTTTTGTGAAGGGTATTACAATTTGGAGGAGGTTTGATCAAAAAATACTACGATCTGAAGACATCTTTCTTTTGTTTCTCATTTTTTAAATGAATTTCTAAACAGGGAGCTGCTGAAAAGTCTCTCTCTTCCCACGAATAAATTAAATTAGCTTCTTCTCTAGTTTGACACCGTGAAAATATCCGCTAATGCCTTCTCTGTTAAATGCGTTTTCTTAGGATCTGTACATTCATCTTGTATCAGTGTTCGGCAAAATATTCTCTCCGTAGATGCCTGTCCAAATTTTACCTCTTTCTCTATTATTTATATATATATATATATATACACACACACATATATATATATAATTATAAACGTAAAGAATATTTTTCGTTGACTTCCACCGCACTGCCTTGCTCTGATCTCTTTAGTATGAATAGGCCTACAAAAAGCTCCGCCATGATATTTAAATGGGAAGAATATCATGAAAAGCCAAAACTGGTCACATCTTATTGTTAGGACACGGGGAACAATCAAACCCGTGAACGACAAAACCGCGGAAAGCAGGTTGTACTCTATATACAAATACACGTGCGCGCATGCAAGAGTAAAACTGAGTTTATTTGTTTTTAACCACTGGAATTTTAATGCCCGTAATGCTTTATATAGGTTAATATAACTGAAACTCAATACCATGCAAGCCACCGCAATTGATAGGTGGCAGGCTATTTCATGAATAACCTATACCTCTTTCTGAAAATGTTTTTTCCTCAAAGTAAAAGAGATTATCAAATTCCAAATTTATAATTCTAATGTTGTAATGTTCTCAGAACATTCTATTAATATCTCCATAATGAGGTTCGGTCAAAGTTTGATAATGGAAACCAATTTTTTTCCTCCATTCCTGCTGAGTGGGGCGGCAACAAGCAGAGCCGTCCTGTAAGTTTTACAGATCGAGTACTAATGCTTCAAGTGAAACCTGTTTATTTAGAAAAAAGTATTACTGACAATGAGTGGAACAGAAATTGGAAACAAAAATATATACAGCCATGGCAAATCCTGTAACTGCATTACAGGCGTGCGTCATTATTTATTTATTATCAATCTCCCAATATGGAAGAATTGTGCCATATCACGCAAAACTAAACAGACAGGTAATCATTTGCCACAGTTATACAATTGGCGCAATTCATACGCATGAAAGATTGTAGTTCAAACATTTTTCCGACAGCCGATTGAGCATACCTTTACCATGGCTATGCAATTGGCGGTACATATGCGCATGAAAAATTGTAGTTCAAAATTTTTTCCTACAACCTATTGACCATACTTTAGATGTGGTGTATTAGCAACAAGAAGGAGCAAAAGTGAAGAATGGAAACGTACGTCTGATATTCCCACCTTACGGAGAAATTTTTAATCTCCTTTTGCGATCGGCGATTACGAAGACGCATTTTTTTTGCAGATCTTTTTAACGTAGGCCATTTTGGTAACATTGCCCTCTTCAAAGGAACCTCTAATAATACGAATAATACGAAACTAAAGATGGAGAGAGGTCGTTGTGGAGGTAATGGAATTGGAAAGGGCGATTCGTTGTCGTCGGAACGAAGGAGAACTGGTTTTTGGCGATTCCTGTTCTTCATATGCGTGCTTCTCTTATTAGAGAGTGCAGCGGATGACGCATAATCGGAGGTCCCGTCGAGCGTCAAAAATCCGGAAACCTCGGTAGGAACCCAAACCCGGATTTTGGTTTTTCCAAATTTCGGAGTTTTTATTTCTTTGCACGCAAAAGGAATGGGTTGAATGGAAATGTATGCAGTTTCATCTTCTACGGTTCGGTTATTTAAAATTAATGAGATGTGGCAAAAATAGTAAAGATTAATTCAGTTTATAGCTTACAGCATGTATATTATGGCTAAAAGTGAAGCCAAAATAGACTTTCAAGTTATAACAGAGCATTCGCACCGAGAACGAAATAATGAGGGCTGTAGCAGAGTTATATACAAACATTTTATAAACATATAATACGGGCGGGGAGGAATGGAAAGCAAAGTGATAGTGACAATTGGGCAGAGGTTTCATAAGCCGCGGAGGAATCCGGATTTCGGGATTTTCCAAATTTGAGACTGCCCGAAATTATACCTCCCACGGTACTTTGGTTACTGTTGCAACAAGCCTTACTGTCAACGGATCGTATTAATTGAGTGCAGCTCACTCGTCCCGTATGGGATTTCAGGATATAGATAATTTAAAGCATTACGGAGGAAACGGGTTGTCACAGACCGAAGAAAGCCGTAACGGCCAACATCAGAAGCGTGAAAATAACTTGTAAAACAGACATGTCAAACTCGAAGAGGTGCCAGGCTGCATTAAAGCGATGTAGAAGGGTCGCATTAGGATCACAGTCGTCCAATGATGGCCAGAGTTGTAAAAACTAATCTTTTTCTAGAAGATTTTTAGATCTGTTTTGCCATGAAAAACAATAATTTTGAAAACGTTCTCTATTGTGCCTCAGTAAATATGAAAAGCTACTCGTCCTCTTTTCAGAAAAATATAATATTTATATAATATTTTGAAAGATTTAGTTGAGGAAATAATTTGCATTCGGGCCGCAGTAAGGCATAAAAAGGGTTCCACGGACCACCAGTTTGGCATGCCTGTTGTAAAAGAATGATTGTACTGATAACAGGCAAAATTGCCGAAAAATAAAGAATTTATTCAAGTTGGAAAAACGATTTACGTTACAAAAAAGTGAGTGCTACTTATGACCAATTCATAAACCTTTAAAAAGCGAAATTTCAAAGAAACCGTTAGATAGGAAAAAGTTAGATTTTCCGTAGCATTAAAAGGTGAAATCGCTATTGAATAAGAGAATAAAAAAGCCATAACCGCAAGAAGTCCCCAAGCGCCTCGATGGCAGGCAGCCATCTATCTGGCGTAAATATTGGAGCTCGATTGCATGAACGAGAAAAATAAGAGAGCAATTACCAAAAAGAAATAACGATCTTCCTTTGTTTTCATGATTGTTTCGCGGAATTTTGCTGTCCTCACGTCCAAAAAATTCGCGATTTAACTCGTTCGCGTAAGCCGAAAACGCTACAGAAATCGATCGAAAAACGGAATCGCAATTCTCACGCGGAGCGTTGCTACGACTTCAACGATCCGAACGGACCCATTTCACTCCCCTTTCATTTTTTTGCGAATTGAACGAAAAATAAGGGCACGTGCTCTACCCTAATCCGACGACTTTTTCGCACCTCTAAAAATTAAATACCCTTTTGAATGAGTGAGTCACAAAAGATCCATAAAAGGAAATCACACATCGAATCCATCCTTCGTTCCAGAGCATTAAGCTCGGTAGAAAGAGGGAGAGAGAGAGAGAGCTGGTAAAGGAGGGAGGGAGAAGGAGGCGAAGCGGCAGGAGAGAGAGAGAGAGAGAGGGAGAGAGGTGGGAGGGGAGAAATACAAGGCAGGTAGGTTTTTGCGGAAATTATTTCGTTGTCTGGTTCTCCATTACGGGCGGTTGGGGATTACCTGAAAGTGGGGAAGGAGCAGAGCGTGTCGGTGCCAAGAGTTCTCCAGCTCGCTCTCTCATCCCAGCTTTCATCTCTCCCTCTTCTCCCTCCCTCTGACTCCCTCCTTCCCTTCCTCTCCCGCCATCATCCAACTGCCATATACTCCCCTCCCTTCTCCTCCTCCTCCTCTTCTTAAAGGGCCACGCGGAACCATTCGAGGCTATTGCCCCCTTCCATTGCCACTCGGCCAATCTTCACACTCCTTCATCCTAACTCTTTCTCTCCCTCCATTCTCTCTCTCTCTCATCCTTTTCCTCGCGAGAGTCCAACGCCTCCAACTCCTCCGCAGAGCGCGAAAAGCCATCTCTCGGGGGGATCTCGTCTCATCTGAGCAATCCCACATCGCAACCACACCGATCCTCGGGGCGAGGGAGGGAGACAAGAGAGATACGAGGAAAATGAGAGAGAGAGAGAAAGGGTGGAAGGAGGGTGATGGAAAGGAGGAAGGAGGGAAAGAGGGAAGATGAAGGAGGGAGGAGAAATGAGGGGGGAGAAATGAGGGGGGAGAAATGAGGGGGAGAAAGGAGGGAGGATAAAGGAGGGAGGATAAAGGAGGGAGGATAAAGGAGGGAGGATAAAGGAGGGAGGATAAAGGAGGAAGGAGAAAGGAGGGAGGAGAAAGGAGGGAGGAGAAAGGAGGGAGGAGAAAGGCGGGAGGAGAAAGGAGGGGGAGAGAGGATGGAGGAGAAATGAAGGAAGATAAATGAGGGAGGAGAAAGGAGGGAGAAGAAAAGAGATGAAGAGACAGAGAGACGAACTCCACGATCCAAGTACTAGTGTGATGCGATTGGCAAGAAAGTGAGATAGGAGGCGGAAGGAAGGAGAGAAGTAGAGAGAGAGAGAGGGAGAGGTTGTGCAGACTCCTTCATCCCTGAGGGCAAGAGAGGAAGAAGGCGGTCTAATTCTGTGCTGTCTCTCTCGAAGGAGTGGTGCGGGGGAGGGAGAGGAGGGGGTGAAGTGATGAAGGTGCAATGCTGGATACCTGGATAGGAATGAGGAGAGAGAGAGAGAGAGAGGGGGGAGGAGGGGGAGGGAGGTTTGTTGGGGAGGGCGAGAGGGAAGGGGTATAGTTTGAAAGGAAAAGAAACGGGAGAGATATTGGGGATGAGATGAGGAAGTGCAGCGAAAAATATGTTGTGAGATAATTGCGAAAGAGAAATCGTTTGAAAATATGAAATGGCTCGACCAAAGCCATGGATTGTGTACGGAGAGGCATGGTGGATCTCTAGAAATTCCATGAAGGCTGTGCTAGTAGATAAAAATTGTTTTTAGTATTATAATGATCAATAAGAATTTAAAGCAAGCGATTAATTCATTTGATTTGTTTTAATACTGCTGTTTGTAAAGGGGTGGTTAGCGTGTTTAGCTCTTAATGCCGAGGTCGTTCGAATCCTGCTGAGGGAATGGCCGTATGTGTGTTTTGTCGTTGTTATTGTTATTCCGCTCTTTGTAAAAGGCCATAACGTGCTGTTTATGAGCTAGTGAAAAATAAATAAGTAAGGAAAAATTTCAAACATACAAAGGATTTTAGGTGATCATCATGAAAATTTAATGATGAATAAGTAAGGATGTAGAAATTTAATGGTGATTGAAGGTATGTCATGACTGATGCACACGATAAACAGAATAATTATGAGAGATATTATCATTTGAATTTTCTCAGGAGATATGTCTAACTTTAAAAAAACCAAAAATGCTGCATCAGATTAGATAATTATGTTTTGTGCCCCAAAGAGCCCAGACACCTCGTTATTAAAGTCAAAATAAAGGGGTTCGAAATTCCTCCTGGTTAGAGAAAGCGCTAAATATCAAGATTCAAGCAAAACTTTTTTTTTTATAATTACTAATTGAGAAATGCCCAGGAAAATTTCGGTTTGCTGAAAAAGAAAGGAGTTATAAATTGAAAAGGAGCTAGAAGCAATTCCAAGTTCGAGTAAAATATGTTTAACATAAGCGGCAATTTGGTAAAATTCTGCTAGAATTTTGAATTGTTATTGTAATGGACTTTCTCGGAGAGATCAAAAACGTGCTTCAATTTCAGCGGTATTTATTACCTGGCTGTCTCGTGAGTCACTCGCGGAAGTTACGATCATATTGGTATAACAAGAACATAAATTTGAAACGAATGATTAACGAGAAAGAAGGTGGGAAGGATTCACCTTCAGCCAATACGTTTAAAGTGATAAAATTAACGACATCGATTCGATTATTGCAGTTAACTGAGGGAGCCGATTTACCCTGAAAAATGTAATGCAACACAAGAAAAAACCAAACAGAATGTGGCGAATACAGGGCTTGCTTCTATGGTGGCAGTTATGATAAAATTAGAATGCCGCGAGGAATTTGCAATCCTAATCAAAATCTTCTGATCGTGAATATGTTTCACTCTTCGGCCGAAGGGTTTTCACAACATTTAAAAAATAAATAAATAAAATCGCATTTCGCGAATCGAAAGGCGGTTCCCAACGCGAGCGGATTCAAATCGAAACATGGTTCGCGCGCGCACACACACACACACCTGGATTTTTACTGTATTTGCGACGACCGCTGTGGGTTTATAGCGGTAAAGAACAAGAAGGATAAGAGGAAGAGGGCGGAGCAGGAGGATTGAGTGGGGAGTAGAGAGATTGGAGGAGGAGGGAATCAAAAGGGGAGTGGGAGGGAGAGGAGAGAGAGAAAACGGGAGAGGGTCTGCGGAGGATGGATGGAGCGGAGGGAGGAGGCGTTGGGGGAGTAGAGTGAGGGAGGATCGAGAGAAGAGATTGGAGGAGGAAAAATGAGGGAGTGGGAGGAGGGATGTGGAAGGGGGTGAGGAAGACGCGTGCCCTAGAAAATCCCCACGCGGCACACCCGACATGCTTCGAAACAAATGACTGATAGAGCGGCAAGAGTTCCTTCTTCCTGAATGTACTCTTCCTTCCGCCGCTTTTCTCTCACCCTCCCACTCTCTCTCTCTCACTCCCTCCTCCCACCCTCTCTCTCTCTCTCTCTTCCACTCCCACCTTCTATCTCTCTCCCTCCAACCCTCTCACTCCTCCCTCCCACTCTCTCTCCTCTTACCTCACAACCTCTCCCTCCCCCCAACATCCCACCCTCTCATTCCCTCCCACCCTCTCTCTCCCTCCCACCCTCTCCCTCCCACTCTCTCCCTCCCACCCTCTCCCTCCCACCCTCCCACTCTCTCTCTCCCACCCTCTCTCTCCCACCCTCTCTCTGCCTCTCCTCAGGTCTTTCCTAGGTTTTTACCGCAATTACTCTGCCTTTTTAGAGAAATTTTCCGAATTTGTAATTTGGTGTTTTGCTTGTATGTTTTTCTTATTTATTTTATTTTCTGGTTCTTTTCCGTGAAATTATTATTACTATATTATTTTCATTTACAATTGTTGACGCAGGGTTAAATGTAAGAAGGGACTACTACATAGTCTCCATTTCGCCCTAATAAAGTCGTTTGTCTGTCTGTCTGTCCTACCCTTTCTCTCCCTCTCACTCGCTCCCTCTCTCCTATCCCCTCTCTCTCTCTCCCTCCCTCCCTCCCTCCCTACCTACCCCTTTTCCCCTTCGTCTCGCCCTCACTTAAGGATCGCCTCACGCGTAGAATACCGAATAACGATGCCGCTCTATTCCCTCCTCCGCGTGCTTACGAGCCACTTCCGCGTGCCCTCTCCCACACGATCGCTAAAAAAAAAATCCGACGAATAATCCGCTAATTCGCGAAATCCCTTCGCGCGCGTCCACTTCTCTTAAGCGGAGGACCACCCGTAGCAGAAGAAGCAAGTATTCCGCTCATTATTTCGAACGAGCGCGATTCGATTTTACGTAGGCGGAATTTCTCTCTCGGACGCTTTCATACCGAAAGCGGAGAGACTGTTGCGTTCTTTTCCCCCTCTCTCCCAAAGGAGAAAACTTACGGGAGTATGAAAATTTGCTTTTTACTGTTTTTTTTTTAGTAGCGGCGGAGAGAAAGAGCTGTAGGACGAGTGGGGGCGTTGCTAATATGGGATTCGTTCCGGTCTTTTGGCGGAGGAGGAGAGGGGTCAGGAGGATGGGAGGGGACAGAAAGAGGGAAGCAATATGGAGGTGAAAGGGATGCGAGAGGGATGGGGAGGAGAGGGGGTGAGGAATAACGAGACAGCGAGCAGGAGGAGAAACAGGAAAGGGGCGATGGAGAAAAGAGAATTGCGAAGATGGGGAGCGGAGAAATTGGGGTGAGTCGGAGGGGTGGGTGGAAAGGGTAGGGTGCAACAATGGAGCGTGCGGAGCAGGTAGAGTCGGGGGTGGAGCGTGCGGTGTGGAGGAGTGCGGGGGTGGGGTGGATAAGTGGGAACGAGGGGGAGGAGGCATCCAGTCAGTCACCCGTGGTTCCCTTCCGCGCCCCCTCTTCCCCCCCCCCTCCTCCTCCCCCTTATTACCCCCACGGCTCCCTCCGCGGTGGTGGAAAATGGCGGAAGGGCATGTTCCCTTACTCGTGTCTCTCCGAGAGCTGTCCACTCTCTCCCAATCTGCCCAAAATAATCTGATATTCGAGGTAGGAAATATTTTTTTATTAACCTTTTCTTGCCCCAAAAACTGCTACTAGCGAATTAATTTCGGATCGCTGTTATCTAGCCGTATTCATCGTAATATTAAGTTTTCGTTAAAGTTTGCGCGATTACTCTTTTATTATTATGTTTCCTCTTATCGCGTTAATTGCGATTTGATATTTGGACGAAATATATGAATTCTCTCGTTGGTAACGATTAAAAACGTTTTCAGATCTTTTTCGTTTTATCCTTGCAACGTTTCTACTAACGTGCTACACTTTTAAAGATTGTTAAAACTAATGCTAATTTTTTATGAAAAATGAATGTATCTCAGCGCTAATAATTTGTTATGTCAAATTAATATGATGTTTATATCATCTAGTTATTTTTATTTACCATTATTTATTAAACGATGCATTACTCTCTACTTTCCAGAATAAATTTTCTGATTTAAAATATTCTTATGTTTCTCTCTTCCATCACATAGTTCTTAAGCGACGCTTAAGTCGAGTGCATATTTTAATGCTTTATTTTATGTTAGTTTAAGTATTCAAACCATAGAAACAGAAGTTCACACATCATATGTCAACAATTTATATTTATTGACTAGGATGATAGATTCTTTCAGTTTCATTCCACCTTTTTTGTGGAGATTTTATTTTTCGTTGTAATAATGCAAAGAAACCATCAAAATGCGCCCAAATTGCATCCCGAACCAACAAATATGCGTTGGAAATTCAGGCTTTTTTTTATGCCAATATTTATTTTGTTGGAGTTAAATGCGTTTACATTAACTGAAACACACAAGATGAAAATATACTGTGTAAATGTTATAGATTCCTTTAATACACATCAGATCGCCCAAAAAGTTCCTTTATATATATATATATGTGTGTGTGTGTGTGTGTGTATATATGTGTGTGTGTTTCAATTAATATGAAAGGATAAAAATGTCTTTTCAAGGTTTGTAACCTATGTGAAAGGACGGCGTAAGCGACACGATTTTTCGTTGCTGATGGTTTTTCATCATTAAACAAAATTTTCAGTTTTGTAAAAGAATGTTAAGATGGCCTAACGAAGAGCCGAAATTTTATGAAAATGACATTAAATTTCTTATTTCATATCATTCGAAAGTATCGGTAAAGCGGACGTGGAATTGTAAGCGCTACGAAAAATTCAGACGCTGTACGTATCCATTGCGGAAGAGATTTTTGGGACCTTCATCGTTTAAGAGAGCCACGTTACTTTCAAATTAACTCAACTTACTTCCGGTTGGAAAGTAATGTGTCGTGACGAAGCGAATTCTACTGGTGGCGTGGCGAAATCTTCGTGGCCGTTTTTAATCTAATGTTTGAAAGAAATTTTTCTTAATTTCCCGATCCGTCGTGTCATTTCAGACACGTGTATTAATTTGCATTTTTGTATATTACTGGAATAAATGAAATGAAAGGCAGAGAGCAAGCATTTTATATAATCGCGAGAAGCACTAAACTAATGTTTTTTAAAAAATTAATAATTAATCGCAAGGACGCTTAAGTCTTTTGTCCTTTAAAGAGGTACCTCTAGAGCAGGGGTTTCCAACCCTTTGCTCGCGAGCACCGCTGTGCTCCTTGGATGCCTGATAGTGCTCTTTGACATGCTGAATTTGCTCTTCTGCGATGCTTAAAATCCAATTTCTTAGAACTAATTTTTTAAAATTTGCTCGGTTGCTTTCTTTTTTTAACATTCAAGAATATTAAGAATTCTTAAGTTGGACGATGGTTTGGTTTTATTCATTATCATTACTATTCATACGGAAGTGTAGTGGTGTTCTTTTGATATTCTAGAATACAACTTGGTGCTCGCCATATCGAAAAGTTAGTAATCTCTGCTTTTGAGGAACATTTTCGGAAATGGAAAAGCAGTGACAACCCAAATTGATAACTACATCTACATCTACATCTACATGATACCCTGCAAATCACCAGACTGGTGGGTGGCAGGGGGTGCAGCACACCAAGCCCTACCTAATAACGTCCCTCGTGGGAATCACTCTCCTGTTATGATCCCGTATGGTCCTTGGAAAAAACGAGCTCTGGTATCGCTCGGTCCTACAGTCGATCTCTCGTATTTTATTCTCGTGATCGTGCCTGCCCATGTACGTAGGTGCCTCTAATATTCCTGACACCTCCTCTAAGAGAACTTCCGACCTAAATTTCTCCAGAAGCCTTAACCTAGCGCTAATTCTGCGATCCTCTAGCGATATCCAATTCAACTCCTTCAAGAGTGATGTGACGCTTAATTTTTGCTCATATTTTTGCTTAACGAATCTGGCTGCTCTGCGTTGGATTCTTTCTAACTCAAGTATCTGTCCCTTTTCGTACGGATCCCATATGCTGGAAGCGTATTCGACCTGAGATCTGACCAATGATAAATAACACGTTTCTCGTACCTGTTCTGTGCTACTTCTTACTATTCTGCCTACGAAACCCAATTTCTTATTAGCTGCGCCTACGATCCTTCGAATATGCATATTCCACGATAGATCAGGACAAATGGTGACTCCTAAATATTTAACGTACTCTGCAGATTGGATATTCAATCTATCAATTCTGTACTCCGAGTTTAAGTCATTGTTCTTACTCTTCCAGAAACTCAATAGGGAACATTTGCTCTGATTAACTTCGATTTTCCAATGTTGACACCATGCTGAAAGGGCGTTTAAATCTTCCTGAAGCGATTTTTGGTCATCCTGACTCGTTATCTCCTTATATAAAACGGTGTCATCTGCGAAAAGTCTTATTTTGCAGCGAACTACCGAGCAGATATCGTTTATATATATCAGGAATAGCAGTGGGCCAATAACACTTCCCTGTGGAACACCTGATGCGACTTTTACCGGGTAAGAAGATTTCCCATCAATAACTACTATCTGTTTTCTGTTGGAGAGGAAGTCTTTTACCCAACTCACGATATTAGGGTTTATGCCGTACTTTCCTAGTTTTCCTATTAATTTATTATGGGGTACTTTGTCAAACGCTTTTTTAAAATCAATAAAAATTGCATCAACCTGACTGTTTTTCTCTCCGCATTGCAACAAATCGTTTACGAACAGGGCGAGTTGCGTTTCGCATGACCTACCTTTCCGAAACCCGTGTTGGTTTTTGCTTAGCGAAGAACGACCATCTAAATAACGCAGAACAGAGCTAACGATTATATGTTCTAGAATCTTACACGATAATGACGTCAAGGAAATCGGTCTATAATTTTCGGGGTTCTCTTTATCACCGCCTTTGTGGATGGGCGTTACGTATGCTAGCTTCCAGTCTTTTGGAACGGTACCATGTGCAACGGATTTTTCGAATATTATTTTCAAGTAAGGTGCGATTACCGAGGCTAGCTCTTTCAACACACGCGCGGGTATGCCCTCCGGCCCGGGAGACTTATTTTGCTTAATCGACTCTAGCTGGTGCGCGATACCTGTTTCGGAGAATATCAAATCTTCCATCGAATTTCCCTTATCATTCGAATCTGGTTCCTCAAACTCGTTGCTCACCGAAGTAAACGCTTTCTGAAAGTGTTCATTTAACAAGTTTGCTTTTTCCGCGCTATCGTGTACTACATCACCTGCCTCCGTTCTCAATGACGCTATGGTGGGACCTCTACCATGAACCTCCCTAACGTACGACCAAAATGCTTTCGGATTTTCTTTCAAATTATTATGCAAAACTTTCTTTTTGTAATCATTAAATGCTTCTCGCATTGTTACTCTAGCTCTTGACCGCGCCTCTCTGTATTTTTGCCGTATCATTGACCTCTGTTCCTCTGTGACTTTTGAAGAATTACTATTTAAGCGAGCGTGAAGTTTTCTTTGCCGTCTAAGAGCGCATCTAACTTTCTGGTTGTACCATCTTGGTTCCGCACCATCACGTTTAACTTTATGTGGAATGAATTTATCCGTACCCTCTCGCATCATATCCCTGAACACGCACCATAATTCCTCAGTACTAGCGTCGATAGATGCCTCGCAGAAATTAGGGAATTGTGTCTGTAAAAAAGACCTAAATTTCGAGAAATCGCCTTTGGCGTACATATATACGCGTCTTCTAGCTTTAACCTGTTTCTCCACTTTTAGCTTAAATTCGACGTACACAGCATTATGATCGCTTATTCCTTCCTCTATGGAAAGCTTGTTCATACGCTCGGGGTAGTTCGTTACGAGTAAATCTAATATATTGTTCGATCTCGTGGGACATCTTACTAGCTGACACAACGAGTGTTTAACGAAGGTTTCTATAAGTGCTTCGCATGATTCACGCTCTCTACCACCGGGATCAAAGCAATTATGATTCCAGTCTATTGAAGGTAAGTTGAAGTCTCCTCCTATTATAATGGCCCTCTCTTTATTTTTCGATATTAGCGTTGCTACTTGTTTCTCGAGATTATGAATCATTTCTAAACTTGAATTGGGAGGCCTATAAAATGCGCATATATTTGCTATAGTGTAATCGCTTCCTCTAACTCCACACCAAACACTTTCTATTTCGGCGTCATTAATCGGTAGTGGAAAACTTTCGTATGCCTTGCTGACTGCTATAAATACTCCACCTCCCGTCCGGATACTACGATCCTTTCTAAAAACTCTATAGTCGTGAGGGAATACCTCCTGACTTGCAATCTCGTCAGTGAGCCAACTCTCTGTACCGATCACGACATCGGCTTCTAGACTGCGAATAATATGCTCAAAATCGGCAATTTTCTTACGGATGCTGCGGCAGTTCAATACGACGACATTTAATTTCTCACTATCGCTTCTCAGATAAACCTCAGCCTTACCATTGGTAATCGTTTTAGGAATACATGCGTTCTTCATACTATTATTCCGCCAATTGGTTGATATAGCATTTTCTTTCTTATCGCGTTTTATTTCACCTTTTTTATCGAAATCCCTAACGTTAACACTATTGACATCACGGATGTCAGCGCCTTCATCGCTTGGTAACTCTAATTTATTTGCGGTATTGGCCGGATTTCTCGTAATATTGTTCTCTGTTACCCTCTCAATTACACCCATTCCCCTAGGACGCCTACACTCTACCCTGCTCTCTAGCCTAAAAAAGCCCTACTATGATCAAGGATCCTACGCGCTACACCCTCGGATGCCTCCTGCGTGTAATGAACCCCCGAGCCATTTAGGGGTGCCCCACACGATCCGAGAATCGGACGAAGGTCAACGAAATCCACCCCCATGTCCCTACAGAAAGACCATAGCCTTCGGTTTAGCCCCTCCACCCTACTCCAAACCTCAGAGCCACAGTCAATCCGTGGGACAATGCTGCAGATGGTTAAATGCACATTAACCCCAGACTCCTCTCGGACACGACCGACCTCGGAGTTTAAGTCCCTAAAGGAACTCAAGATCTCCTCGGAGCCGCGCTTCGAAGCGTCATTGGTGCCAACATGCGCCACCACCCGCAGACTAGAGCAGCCCGTGCCAACGACCTCTTCCCGAACCACCTTCGTCACCTGGGGCACCGTACCTCCTGGTATACACCTGGAGAACACCCGCTCCACCACTCCCTCCCGGCGGGCCCTTGATAGCAAAGGCGCCATCACACGCCGGACGTTAGAACTACCTATCACTAACAGCCCTCCCTTCCCAACCCGACTTCTCTTAAAGCGACCCTCACGATCAATATTACTGCCAGTGTAAATACTGTCAGTATTTTCATCAACCAATCAATATCATTTTTTCGCACTGTCAATACATCAGAATGAACCTCACACGATCAGTAATACTGCCAATATTCAAAATACTGACAGTAGTATTGGTCGTGTGAGGACCTCTTAACGGCAGATGCTTATGCTTATACAGATAATATTCCTGCACATTCGTACATATCCTTACGTGTGTGTGTGTGTGTATATATATATATATGTATATATATATATATTCACGCACATATATACATGTGTATAATTATATTTGTTAATTTATTTATGTACACAAAGATCGAAGGAAAAATTTGAGCTATATTACACGCACCAAAAAACATAAAGGTCAGCTCTTTGTATCTTGGTTGCAGTCCCAGCTCTCTCTACAACTCCGGAACACATGCCTTGTGTAAAACCTCCTTCGACCATACGGTTAGGACTATTATAGATAACGGTAAGTTTAGAATAAAGTTGGCCGCATTTTGGCAGAAATTTTTATCTACGATTTCCAATCGCTGTGTGACTTTGTGCTTCAAGTATTTCACTTGTGCAAAATTATACAGATGATAAATGTTAAATATGTTACAATTTTTGAAAAGTTTACTTAAGAAGGAATATCGATTTGGTCACATTACATTTTGTGAGGACCTGACGCAATATTTATAAACCATTGATTTTGAGAAAAAATCCTAGCTATGTATATCATTGTTTCGAAATCTAGGCTTTCTTACCTAGAATGAATGTACAGCGAAGATGTTAGATTGGCGGCTATTTTTCACGCGCTGAATATCTTGCAGGACCCCTTCCTTGCCACTTTTCCTGGCATACTTAGTGAGCGGATTTAATGTCAACTTCACGGCTGATGATGAAAGTTTATTCGTTGAAATGAAATTTTAAGACCCTTTTTCTATTTGCGTTCAGTTTTTTAAATCCTATCTTGATATTTATGCTCAAGAATGCGTATCAGCCCAAAATATGTCACATTCCTTACACCGGAGGGATATTATGAATGAAAGATTAAGGCTGTATACTATTCTCGGATCTTCTGCATTGCATTAACGTTATTCCTTCTATTTTTGTCGGAAACGACCGCTGAAATAATTTGGAATATCTAGGTTGGTTTGGTTGGTTTGGTTGGTTTGATTGATTTGATTTTCTCTTCAAATTATGTACATAAATTCGTTTAACAGTAACGACTCGTCTCTTGAGAATGAAAGGGCGAAAAAATTCTCAGAAGTTGGTCGCTCCCATCCGAATTGGCCTTTACCCATTTTCCAATTGATTTAACTTGAAATATGTGCAATATAAGGCTAAACATATCGAAAAAAATGCCATTTTTCTTTTTAAAATATGCGTTGTTTTGGGCTACGGAAAAAGTCTTGTTTATTCCACGAATTTACAAAAGTATGCTTCTTTGGACGACTTCCAAAAAATCACCTCTTTCGTCTCGCCTATTGGCAAGAAGTTTTCTACTCTTGTAAAATTTGGATCGCACAGGATTAAAAAAACAGGACCAGGGCGATTTTTCAACTCAAGAAGAGAGCTGCGCCGCAATTTTTCCAACGGCCGTTTCACGTGTCGAGGGGCGACCCGTAAAAAGATTGATATGCACGCTTTAAAAGTGCATCTCAGTGCATTGCCTCCGCCCGAAAGCCCGCTCGCCGTGGGAATGGGAGACGAGAGTCCTCAGCTGCATTCGCTCCACATCCGTTGGATTATTCTGGACACGGCGGTCACTCTCCGACTCTTTCCACTTCTTCCAGACGATGGCCTCTCCCTTTCCTCTCTCTCTCCCTCCCTCTCTCTCCCTTTCCCTCCGCCCCGCCCTTCATCCACGTAGTACCACCGGTCTCACTCTCCCTCACTCACTCCCTTCCTTTACTCACGTCTCCTGGCGTGCGGCCCTCTTTCTCTCGCTCCTCATATATGCATTCTCAGGGGTCAAGGGGACAGAACTGACCTCAGCTCGAAAATTTTTTGGACATGCACCCGCGTTTAGAGAAGTTGAATTTTTGAAAAAAGGAAGGAGAATGCGTTTGAGGGGAGGAGAGGTAGGAGAAAGTCGCATCGAACTGATGTCAGGTTATTTCGATGAAATATTTTGTTACTATTTATTTATTGGTGCGCAATCTGTTGACGGCGCGAGGCCAATCACATCTGATTGATTAAAAATGTACAGTCGATTTTCAATAACCCGAATTTTCTTTGCACGTTTGAAGTCGATATTTATCCCTTCTTATCCATGGACGTTAAGATATATGATTTATATAACTCGAATTATTTCTATCTTCCCTTGAGATTCGACTATGTGGATAAAAATGTAACTACGGTAAATAACATAAACAATATGACAGAAGAAACAGTTCTTTAAGCAGTGCTAGTCAGAAATCCATTCACCTACTTGCTTAAGCGTTGAAGCTTATCTAAAAAAATTAACTCGTCTTATGATATCGAAGAAGTTAATCGGGAAAACCGGAATCGTGTCGATTGCTTGGCGAAAAGTGCTGCGGTAGCAAACCTGAGAAACGACTATAATTTAAATATACAACTGTAATTCTAAAAAGAGTAGGAAGAGGAAAAAGGAAACGTTCACATTATACGAGCATTAACTCAAAGAGACGGATATGGTGCCATTGATATCCCATCCATACATTGACGTTGCACGCAATGGGAAACGAGAACCGAAGGAAGTTGGATGTTAAACTCCAAGGGCAGGTAGAAGAGAACGCAGCAGGACATAACTGATAGTATGATATTCCCCCTTTTATGATTCCATTATGGCCATCGATGCCGATATGTTCAACATGTGATGATGATCGTTAACCTAACGTTATTCGCCAATAATTTTTGAGAAGCGAATAATTAATACTATGGATTTTTACGATGTTATTTCTTCAAGTAAAAATTGTAATCATAATGAAGACGGAACGATAAGTCCTGTAGTTGATTAGTTAACATTTCAGACGGATGAGCGAATAATAATTAGGTAACCATTTTAATGAAAAGTTCCTCCAAGTGATATATTTTGAATGTAATTATCTTTTGTCTAATGGATACTTTTCGTATGGCTCGCTTTTAGGATTTTGAAAATGTAGTAGTGACTTCTTTGAAAGATAATCATGCAGCTGTTGAATGTGCGTGAAGCAGATAAACTCTTTAGAGGGGATGATAAAGGATAGTGAAAAAATGATCAGTTATCCTTGATTTTTTGTTGCAGCAAAGCATAATCCATGCGGTATCATTTAGGAGCAGCTCTCAATGAATGGTTTCTTAGGAAAATATGGAAATCACTTTTTTGAATTTTAATTATTTGCTATTCTGACATCATACACCCGCAATTAAGCTATGCATATATTTGGAAATGTAGTAGTATTCAATGATTTAAGGTTGTTTTTTGTGGAAAATTACTAAGTTTATAAAGTTTTAGTTGTGTTTGCACGTAAAAAAAAGTCAATTTGAATCAACATTGAACAGATTCCGTCCAAATTTAAATTAAAAATTTACTTGTTATTAATTTGGCATATTATATTTGCAATAGTTATAGTTATAACGCCTGATAAAGTTAACTAAATATAGCGTGATAAGTTTAGTGCCCACTTTATTATGCAAAAACTATGGAGACAGGTTGAAAGCAAGGGAACACAAAAGAGTTTAGAGAAGAGTAGACGGTCCAGTGCACGACAAACCGAAACTCGGAAAAAAAAGACAGCTGCGAAAAATTGGCGTGACAGGATTTATTGGGAAGCGGAAATGAGTCTTTGCAGCATTCCTGTCGGGCGCGATAATTTAACCCAGATTTATTTATCTCCCTCCCGTGTTCCAAGGACGTCCTGACCATTGGGCAATCTATTTCTCTTTCCCTATATATATATATATATATATAAAGTGTACCAGAAGTAGAAGGAGGAGGAAATCAAGGCTAGGTTTAAATAGAGAGAGGGGTGTGTATGACTCCACAAAATGCCAATATTGATCATTAGAGAAAAGTCTGCAGTAGAGATGCCTTCGAAGGACGCCATGCATGCGTGTTAAGGCGTCTGGACGAGCGGAAGAGTACGGATGGGCATGGCCGGTCGAGGAGCCTGGTGCTGGTGCGATGAATGCACCATCGTGGGTCAGGAGAAGGAGAGAGTTAAAGGTCTCCTGGAGCGTTAGGAGATGGTTGGAGGGGAGGAAAAATAAGAGAGAAAGTGGAGTGAGGCGAGAAAGGAGGAAGTAGATTGCCATAAACTGAGATTGTCTTAATACTCGTGCGCGCAATTTGTGATGAAGTTGAGAGTGAGAGAAAGAGAGAAACGGAATATCATATTAAATAATTGGAGAATCTTTTAATAGCCGTTTGAAAATATATAAATATTCTCACGTCATAACGGCTGCGGTCGACCAACGTAGGATTCCGTGCGGAAAAAAGTAAATTGAAATTATCGCCGGAAGAGCGGCGTTTTAACAAGATACGGGTCGCGACCCAGTACTGTGTCGCGGAGTATAATGACCTGAGATGCTAGGACCATGAAATCAATGCGAGCGCTTGTTGCACAAACAGCTGAAAGGTATAAAAACAAACACGAAGCCGGTCGTTTCAGTTGGGTAAATTGTTTTATTCTGTGTTTATGAAGGACCAAAAGATTCTCTTTACCGTAGAGTCGCGCACGGAACTGTGTAGCGGTCTGCCATGTTGCGATATAAAAAGCACAAAAACGGGGAAACGGTCTTGAAAGCAAAGACCAGCCCTTTTCAATTTTGTTTGGTCTCTTTTATCTGTAAATTAGCTTAAAACGACGGGAAAAAACGAAATTATTTATATTTACATAATTTGTCATAACAATTTTAAGATTTATTATCACAAAGTTATCTTCTAATCACATGATTTCGTTAACGTAATAGTTCTCTTAAAACCAAATTTCTCGTTAATGTTTTTTGTAAATTGTGTACGGTTAGTTGGGAGAAGATGCTATGTAGCATCAATATCGCTTTTCAAAGTGCAAATAAATGAATAAATACACTGTTATATAGGTAAAAGCAAACTTATTACTTCTATATTTTGTTTTAAATTCGACTAGTTCAATAAAAAATTTCACACTAATAATTAAAAAGAAGGAACTACAACTCTAGGAAAAGGTTTTATAGGTGACAGTTGAAAGCGATGGATGTCATTCAAATATCGTCAGAGCAGTGGAACGGGTGATCGAGTGGGAAATCCTTTTCAGTCTTAGCCTTCGAATGCACAAATGCCTCTTTCGCTTCCTTTTTACGCATTAGTAATCACAAAACCTTGAAAAAGTGGAGCGTAAATGAAAAAGAAAAATATCGTCGGATTATGCTGACGTATAAAAATTTCCATATAAAATACATCGAGAATAACAATACTTTGAAATTCATTCTAAAATATTTTACTGAAAATTTGGAACAGATAACAATACTTAGAAACAGGAATAAGGTCTAATATAGTAGTTATTAACAAAGCTGAAAAAGATTTCCCATTATCTTAAAAAGAAATTCCGGCAGGCTGTGAACCGGCTAATTTGATTAAAATTCTGTTATAAAAGAACGAAATATGATGAACAGCTTCCTTTAACAGCGCCCTTGAAATGAAAAAAATAACGCTGATCTGCATCAAGGAAGTAACAAGTAATTTCGAAAACACCGGAATACGCGTACCATATACAATAAGTATGCACAAAGTAGCTGGTGGTGTGATGAATCATCCCACGAAACATCCGCTGGAAGGAAATACACTTCGTCATGATACATTTCATTTTGAACTATCAAACGCGATACACAAGAGGAAACCTTTTACAATCCGAATAACACACTTAAACATAACTTTGGCCTTTAAAATTGTATCCAATCGTATGTTTGACGGAAACTGTAACCTTCTTATTTTAGGCGAAGCGAGCATCAGCTTCTAAGTGCGTGGTTAACATAATGCTACTGCCGTATTTTGCGTCTCTATGAAGCTTTGTTGATAAATATATGAATAATACGAAAGAAAATCTATACAATTTAGAATAAAAGTTGGCGACGCCTTCAAACGTTCTACGTCGATGCAATAACTTTTTTCGCTCACATTCTCATCATCTTTCATATGATCCATCACATAAACAACCACGTGTACGGTCGAGTCACAATTTGCTACGCTATACGACCATCGGAAGATTGTAATTTCCTTTGATAAAACATTCCATCGGAACGTCTGACTCCTTGGAACTGTTATTAGGCAGCTGGTATCAGCACGGGTGCGTTTCAGGTTCCGCACATCGCAGGGGAAGAGAGAGAGAGAGAGATCCGCTCTCCCTATTTCCCTCTCTCTCTCTAAATATAAAGAGGGTTCTCTAAAATGGACAATATCGAAATTGGATTCCCTCCCGCTTTGTGTGCGTTGATGTGTGAGAGATGAGTGATTCTGAATGGAGGGAGGGGGCGAACGAGGGGGAGGAAGGGGAGGGAGAGAACCGGAAAGGGGGAGAATTGGTGCGTTGTTGCACGGTGCTAGGGGAAGGAGATGGTGGCCGGAGGTCGGGGATCTCCCGGATGGCTGCTCCCGGCGCCGTTGTGCGGGTTAGCGGTGCACCTGTTGTCGAGGGCGGCCAAGAGAGGCGGGAGGGAGCGGTAAACCGTGCCCCCGTGCCTCTTAGAACCGCCCCACGGAGACCCAGGACTGAACCTTCCTCCCCCGATCCCCAACGAGAGGTATTTTTTTTTTAAAAAGAGTGCTCCGCGTTGCACGCGTCGGAGGCACCCGTCATGCAGACGGATTCCCTTTTCGCAAATGGCTTCCCTTATTAATCGCGTGACGGCTCGGGAACGACCGGTTGCTCAGCCAAAGGAACCACATTAATCAACAAGTTGTTGTTTTTTTCCCTCTTTCGATTCGGGAATCCTTACGGATTCACAAAAAACGCGGAGGAATGTTAGAATCGGAATGATATAAACGCTTAATAAACGCGGCTCTGAAGTTTTGGAATGCTCGGATAGCCTTCTGCTCTGTCGGAAGTTAAATCGGAATTATCGATCAAGTAATGCATGCGTGAATGACTCGCGAGATGGAAAAGCATCAATCGCCATGAGAGATATTCTGCTTGTTGTAAAGTCCTGCTAATAATTTCTCGCGTGTATAATTCACACCTTTAGAAATTGATATAAGTGCGCTCGCGCATGTTTGTAAAATCTCACGAGTGCACGTATACATAAATACAAATTTATGAATAAATTTCACAAAAGCAACAACCAAAAGTCCTTGAGTGAGCGTGCGCGGATCGAGGTAATATAAAGAGGCATTTTTCACCTCAATTTCCTAATTATAGCGGAATGACAACTCCTTAAATTGTTTCAAATTTTTATCGTTATTTGAATATAATCGGATGGCGTTTAATTAACGAAAGTTCGTTAGCCAATCTCCTCGTTCATCGATCATTAAAAATCAATGAATAGCTACAACGATCAACTATACAATTTCATGTGACACATGCCTAAGAAGATTGATGACTGACTATTACAAGATTTCAATTAAAAAATCATTTACATTGGGAATGTTGAAAAGCATCCATGAAATATTTTTTATGTTGCAATTCTTTGAAGTGCTAAAATAATTGTTATTGTTTGGTATTTTGTACTCGAGGAGTTATCAATAAGGCGAAGTTCGCTTGTGGCAGCTATTAAACACAACGAAACAGGGGTGATAATATGTGTATGATTTCAACATGCACTTAATACATATGGATTATAAACGTAAAGAGATGTTTCGGCCAGGAAAAGAAATTTCAAGTTTTATTTGGTTGAAATCCTGCATATTGCGTGTTTAAGAGAGCGTTATTTTTTCAAATGCGGATGCGCAAACCAATTTCGGACATAATGGCGAAAATTCGCACACAAGAGTCTAGCGTAATGAATTACGCAAGTCTCGTGCCACGAGGAGGAATTATCTCTTCCTTATCGAGACTAAGAACACGGCGCCACTTCTCTTTATGTTCATTCAGAAAGACATCCTATATCGTGCACACGCTAACGACGGGGCGGGGAAGCACAGGAAAGAAAATTGCTCTTCCTCTTATCTCTTCCGCTAATTTCTTTCTATTTTTCTCTCTTACTTCCTTCCTAGGTCGCATCCATTCACTATTTTTACATGCCCCCCCTCTCTCTCTCTCTTTCTCTTTCTTATGCTAACCCATTGTTCTTTTTTTTTAAACCTTACATGCTTTGATTGCTCTTCGATGTTTGAGTCATCGGAGTTCCATTGCTTTTATATTGTACATAAGCGGTTAGGGATGAATTTATAAAGTAAGGAGAGGATCCGAATTAACAGGTTATATTATTTAAATTATTTATTTGATTTTTTCCCCCAAATTTATCCTCCCCTTCCATCCATATTTCACTTGCCAACATATACCTCCTTATCTCCAACTCCAGCCTTTCCTTTTCGCATAATGTATCCTTTTGTTAATATCTACACTCCTCCATCTTTCATTCTCCTCCCCTCCCTCCCACCTCTCTCTCCACCCCTCCCTTCTTCTCCATGGTGCGTTACCTTCTCCATTTGGAGCTGCCGTGACCATGGGCCGACTATCAATCTAAGGAGTTCCCTGACCGCGTGTGCTGGCCAAACCTTAATTGAGGAGAGAGAGAGGGAGAGAGAGAGGGAGAGAGAGAGAGAGGGAGAAGGAGAGAGGAAGGAGGGATAAGGGTCCCAATTGGAGGGCAACAATCTATGGAGAGAATCTTCTTCCTGCCCAGCGTCCCGTGGAAGCGGCGAGCGGCGGCCGCAAGCTTCTTCTTCTCCTTGCCGCGGCGTGGGTGAGAGGGGTGGTGGGTGGGGGAGGAAGAGGGGGGAGGGAGGGAGGGAGGGAGCAGAGAGGGAGGTAGCGGTGGAGAGTGGGCGGCAGGTGCCGCACGTGTCCAGCGGCGCATAGAGGGCTCGTGCTCCGCTCTCATCCGTGCCACGGGTAGTGCTTCTCATTATGCGTGTCGGCGTAAACACTGAGAGAGTCCCGAGCTGTTCCGTCACGCTGGAACAAAAATGACGAAACGTATTCGGAGGGGCATTATTCCGGCAATAATCCGGTTAAAAAAGATCCGCGGCTATAAAGCTCTCGCGAGAAGGTACGTAAAATACGGTCAGGTTGGAGGTCTGAAAAGGGAGTTGAGGATTGAAAAATTTCTCGTTTCGGGTTAATTAGCGTCTTATTTAGGAAGCGTTAGATTTTTCGAGTACGGTAAACTTGCACCGTTCTACGTCTATTTATTCAACACCTGCGACTGTCTGAGATCGACTGAAGGAACATTTATTTTAAATTCATTTTCTTGTAAATTACCAGGCATTTTGCGTAAATCGATTTTATTCTAAATAGGAGTGCTGAGAAAAGTAAATTCGATTTTATGTATTTATGTATATATTCAAAGCTAGTTCCCAAATATAATAATCTAATCACATTAATGAAACCAGGCTTAACTTTGTGTGATAATAATCTAAATCTTATAACCTAAGCTAAAATATATTTTTATACGCAATTATATGTGGAAAAAAATCGATTTTATGTATTTATACTAAAATATAGTTCTCAACTTAAACTAAAATATGTTATTTTGCACACAATAAATTATGTTGAGAAAAAATGTCGTTATATATATATAGTTCTAAGGTCTAATAATCTAAATCTAACAATCTAAACTAAAACTGGCAATATAAGTTATAATGACACATTTCTTTATACATTTATTATATAACCATATATTTATTTTTACTATATTTTCCGGTAGAGAGATGAATAGCGTGTGTTGCCTCTCATTACCGATGGCGCGGGTACGAATACTGGAGTGGTCGCTATAGTCTGTGATCGCAATTCTTTTTATCCCTTATTAAAAGCTCTTTTTGACAGGGTAACGCAGTGGTGTTTACGAGCTAATGAAACTAAATGAAAAATAGGAACGTTTTCGCAATAAACTTATCCAGCGGAAAACTATTCGGTCGTACCGCGGTTATTCCTCCATATATATACACCCTGCTCCTTTAAGACCTCATACGTTCATGTCCTCCATTACCGTCATACGTACATTTGATGATCTCAAAAGAGGAAGCAATTACCTTCTCTTATTACGAGGTTCGCTAACCGTTTTCGAAGGGAGAAGCACGAGCGTGCTAATGTTTGCTTCAATGGGAGGAAGGCGCTAGCGCGGTTGGCACGCGCGGGGGGAGGGTGTGGGGGGGGGGTTCAAGGGCGGCGAGAGGTTTACACGAAATGGAAGGCGAGGTGGGAGAGGAATAACAGGGATGAAGAGAGGAGGAGGGATGGGGGAGGTGGGTAGGGAGGGGTGGAAAGAGAGGAGGAGGATAGGGAGGAGGAGGAGGAGGAAGCGAGGTGGAAGAGATTGCGGCAGAAGACTCGTGGAGCCATTTTCTGTCCGAGGAGGCGTCTGCACCTGCTCCGGACTCTACGGAATCGGACCATTAAGGAAGATACGCATGAGGGAGGTGAGAGAGAGAGGGAGAGATAGAGAATGGAAGGGGTGTGTGTGTGTGGCGGAGGGAGGAGAAGGGATTGTGGGGAAAAAGAAAGGGGTTAAAACGAAGAAGAAACAATTCAGGTCTTGTAAGCTCGCATAGCGTTGTTTGCATTAAATTCCACCAGAGAAAATTGTTGAAGAACGCATAAAAATTAACATAATAAACCAAAAATTCCGGAAAAGCTTCATTAAAACGCAAAGATGTACCTTTAGTCACAGCATTTTTTCCATTCAAAAAGTTACTTTTATGACAATTTTCTTGTCTTTAATTTTCATTAATTTTTATCTTCTCCTCCATCTATATTAGCTCTTTGATCGTTTGGCGGGATTGGCACATAATATGATATTGCGATGATTTCAATACCATCGTAATATCAACCCTTCATTAAAAAAATTTTTAGTTAATTCTTATGTCTACTTCACCGAGTGTGCATACTACTAAATGCATTCATATTATACAATAAGAAGTGCGAAATGGATACATTAATTAAACGTTGAGTGATGGATCATACCAATTTGTTGCTCTGCCCTTTGATCTCATACAATCTTTACCACTTACATCCTCCCGAATAAAAATAAAACTCGGAATGCTCTACTCTTCGCTGTCGCATCCGTTCCGACTTCTTGCCTTTAGTCTGCTTTTTCCGATCACACTCACTCGCCTTTTCCGCCTTCTCGCGTCAGAGGAATTACGCGTCCGACACGCTAGGCCACTCGCCCCCGCGCGCAGCCGGGTTCGAGATCACGCATTTACGCTTTGATTCAGATCGTCTCTTTGTCCGTGCGTACAACCACCTGTCCACCGTCTCCAATCCTCTTTTCGAATTTTTTTCGTCCAAACAACTGACATAGGGATCAACTCGGAAATCTCTCGCTGTTCGTGAGACAGCATGACTTGCCAGTCATTTCCAAGATTTATCTTTACGTAAAATTTATTCACCGCCGTATGCCAATTTTAATTGTTTGCTTTTGCTAATTAATGACAATTAGTGCGGTAAATTAGCTTAGTGTTTTTTTTTAAATCAAGATACCATATCAAAAAGAATAAATACAGAAATTACTGAAGCATTAAATATTAATAACGGCAATTTCACAGTAAAAATAAGATTATATCTATATAATTATCGAAATGTAACGTATGCGCAAAAGATATATCTTGGTAATTTTTATATCTCCAAATACCACCAAAAATAATTTTATCGTTTTTATCAATTTCATTCCTAATACATATAAGGCTGGCTAAAACTTTTTTATTCGGTAGAATACATTCCTTGATGAAACAGCTATATAAATAAATAAACCTCCCTAAACATATTTAATATCAAAATTTAATTCACAACCACAAGTACAACCACAGTTAAAATTTATTTTATAGCTTTATTTATGAGACAAAGTTCTTAGCAATTACTCCAACAGAAGTAACTGCAAAATGACATTATCACAATTAATTGCCCGCGCTTTTTCACGTAATATGAAATAAATTGAAAGAGGCGTGAGAAAATCCGAAACAGATAACATTAGCGGTCATAAAGCACTCGATAGCTTTCGATTGGATTGCGATGCTTTAAAATAACTCCATCTATCAACCGTTACGTCACCGCAATCCATCACATCCATCCAGGAAGGAAACTGAGGTGAGTAAAAAAAATGGGATACAGACAAAAGATGAATTCCTACGTGCTGCCTTGTAAACCGGAATTCGAACTATATAGATAGATTATGAAATTCCATTTTATATTGTTAGCGCTTATGCGTGTGTGAATGCTGGCGGATGAGGAGGAGCCTCCGAGTATTCTCTCCTCCAATCGTCTTCGCTTTTTGTAACCTCTCTCTTACCAATGCATTACCTCTCAACATGTCCATTTACACTAAAAATAAAACACCCTTTTATCCGTGGTACTTTGGTCAGGATAATCGGAAGAATGGCAATTTATAGCCACCGTTCCTCGAAACGTTTTTTTTTCTGTTTTAAAAATTTATTTTTGAAAAATTCACCAAATTTTCCCAAATGAAGACTGAATACCCGCGGAAAATGTTGTTAATTTATTACTGAGATATTCTCACTGCCATGGAGACTCGCACTTTTGCCTCATTAGCGAATCCAATGGCCATCTTAATTCGATTTTTAATAAGTTTTACACAATATTTATTAGTTTTTTTATAGCAAAAAACGAGTTGTTGACTTTATTTTCAGCCGTATCTTTGTGTTGCGTTAAGTTGTTCGAAGCAAATGACCTGAAAAATAGTGTAACTTTAATCAACGTTTAAAATCATCAAAGACCAATAATAACGATATGACGCATTTATTTTTTAAAAAAATATTGAATGAATTTTGACAATGACCCATGGATTTTTTTACAGTGCTATTTTGATCTAATACTTGGCTTAAGTCTACATTAAAAATTTTTTTATTGCGACGATGGAAACGTTTATGCTCTACATGAAAATTAAACCGTCAATTTAAACACATCTGTTTGTGTATTTTTCATTTTTTTTAAATATGATAATAGAATTAATATTTGAAAGTAGATTCGGACAGAGAAATTCTATAATTGCAGAATATCGCATGACGGGTATTTATATTAGTTAGCACACAATAACTTTGAATATATGTTTTCAGGGACAATCGTAATTTAACTCCAAACGCCCGTTCGCCCGGTTATTCCACTCACTGATAATTAATCGGAACTGTATTTCTCTCCTATCATTTTGATCTCTCTTTTTTGAAGCTCAACTCTTCAGGTTATGTATATATATATTCGCCATTACATTTCTTTGCCTGTTCCTTTGTATTCCCACTTTTAGCCACTTCTCTCATCTTCCCATATCCATTCTTTCTCTCGTGTCCTCATCTTCTCAATTTCCACTTTTCTTCCATTTTAACACCTCAGCCATTTCTCCTTTTGAACTTTATCCTTCTCCTATATTATCTTCTCATCAACTCTCTTCAAGCTTTCTTTTATTTCACCTCTCCTTTGTTTAATTTATCAAGCCTGTGAGCTTTTTCCACCTTTTCCCAATCTTTCCTGGTAGTTAAAGAGACCGCCGCCGGCTAACGTATCCCTCGGGGCGATTCTAGTGGCGGAGGCAGGGAGAGGGGAATGGGGAGAAATAGTGCCGATTGCTGACGGAGGGAGGGGGAGAGAGAAGGAAATCTGAGGGAGGAGGAGGATGGGGGAGGATTGGATGAGAGATGGAACGAGAAGTCGCGGAGTAAGGGACGGAGAGTGACGTTGCCCGCCCTTGATACATCCGAGGCGGATAGCCAATTGCTCACCATTGCCCACCTTCCTTCCCTCCGTTCCTCCCTCCCTCCCACCCACCCACCCACTCCCTTTCCTCTCCCTCCTTCCCTTTCCCAAGGCCGACACATCGCCTCGCACTGCCTTGGCAAGGCCGCCACAATCCGAAACCACCCACTCAGCCCCATCACCGCCGTCGGCAGCATTGCCGCAAGCAACAGAAGCCCGATCGAATAGCCAAATTGTGAGCTTTTATAGTTCGCCTCTATTATATTCGCTTTAATGTCCTCTTTTCCCTCCGTCTCTCTCTTTCTCTCTCTCTCTCTCCCACTCTCCGAAACGGGTGACGTAAGAATCTTGGGGTTTTCTCTTTCTCTCAACTCTGCGGTGCGCGCGGTGAGAAGGCGGATGTCTCTCGCTGCGTATTTTTCGCAGGATGTGTACAGGTGTAATCCAATTGGGGATCTGGTGATTACTTTCCGGCAGTGCAGTACACGTACGAGCGGTAAAAAATAAATGTCCATTCGTTGAATATCTGACATGATCACCGTCTAACTAGTATAACAATTTTGAAATAAAGCTACCTGGATTGTTCGTCTCTTCGTGGATATTCCGCTATGGATAAAACATAAAAATTAGAATTTTGTCCTGGAAAATTGTAATTTTACGCAAGGAATATTACAGCATTTCATCACAAAACATTATACGTTTTATTTATTTACAACTGAAGCGATTTAGCAGAAGATTCTCATAGAGTTTCGTAAGTCGCACTTCATTTATTAGAGTTTATATACATTTCTTTTGGAATTAATTCTATAAATGCTTGCAATTTAGATTTTTTGTTTGTTTATATTTAAATAATAATTTAATTTTAATTAACAGTAATAGATCATAACCTCCGCCATATGTGAACTAAAAATTGCTTCTCTCTCTTATTTTATGAAAAAACTCCCACATGCAACTTCTTTGAACTTTTTAGCGAGTGGATCACGCCGAGCGCCATTAAGTTAAACGGATAGTCTTAAAATAGGCCAATTAAATTTAACGCCATAATTACCACTGGCGTCACAGTAAATCTTGTAGCATCAATTTAGCTCTTCTAAAATGATTGATAAAGTTTCAAGAAGTTCCACAATTTTTAAAATATAATTTTTAAAATATAATTTTTAAAATTAATGTTCAATTTTGAGAGAATTTTAGAAACCTAAAGAGAAAACACGTAATATTCCTTTTTATGCAAGAAAAATTTTTCTTCCACCCATACGGAAGGAAGAAATTGTAATTATCAATGCCGCTAGTTATTGTCAAATTTAAAATTAAAATTTATTTTATATAGATGTGGTTTATATTAATTTTAAACTTCTAAGAATTCAGTTACATGAAAAAAGGAAGGTTTCCTAAAACGGAATGATTCTTCTAACTCCACCAAATGATAACGAGCAAGCTATTAAAAGATTCGTTAGGCGTGTTGACTAGAACAAAAAGTCATCTTAGTAATTTTCAGAGTTAGTACACTTTACACACTGAAAAATTCATATGTACATTTCGACTATCGTAAGCTAAAAAAAGAATTCGACCCAAAAATCCTATGAATATACCATTCAATTGATCTACTATTATAATGCTATAGCTAAAATGTCACGGGACACATTTATCCCGGACGTGTGTCATCAAATATATAAAAAAATCAATTTACTTTGCCTGTCATAACTAATAAAAGCACCCTGGAAAAGGAAGATTCTGAAAATTGTCATCGCTCCTTCAAGTACTCATATATATATATATATATATATATATATATATATATATATATATATATATATATATATATAAATACTTAAGGAAAAGGAAAGGTAATAATAAGGGTAGCAACAAGGTGTTGGAGGAAGCCCAGTGGACACTTACCTAGAATGAAGAGCCGCTGGGGGTGCTGAGGACACGAAAAACACAAAAGAACAAAAACTACACAAAAATGGAGCTTTCGGGCTGATGCCCTTCTTCAGCGACGGAGAAACATATATGTTTCTCCGTCGCTGAAGAAGGGCATCAGCCCGAAAGCTCCATTTCTGTGTAGTTTTTGTTCTTTTGTGTTTTTCGTGTCCTCAGCACCCCCAGCGGCTCTTCATTCTAGGTAAGTGTCCACTGGGCTTCCTCCAACACCTTGTTGCTACCCTTATATATATATATATATATATATATATATATATATATATATATATATATATATATATACACATATACATATACTTCAAACCAACGGAAAAAATAAATCTTATAAGTTACTTACCACCCAGTAAAAGTTTTATCGAGACACGAAAGATTAAAGTCCCCTATTTATTCTGCAGTCTTGGGATAATTATCCGCCTTACAACGATACTCAGCAGAAACACAACGGAAGCCTTCTGCAAGAAAACAATATAATTTCGCGATAATTCCTCGACTTATTAACTAAGACGTCGGATCCAACCGCCGGATATTAGCCGGGATCAAGAACGCCAATCTCGCATTTCCTGTCGCATTTTAAACAGATCAGTTCGTCAGAGGCATAAATAATCTCCGTAGCCACGAGGTACCGGTCGCATCGATTCTCGACGCATGCGTGTGTGCTGCGCGCGCTTTCGCATCGACAATCCATTTTCTCGCGTGCCTTCCAGCGCAGGCATGGGTCGGGCGAGGGAAAAAAAATAACGTCGACTCGTCCATCCGCTCTGCGAGGGACGGAAGACGCCTTTCAAGTCGCGTTTAAACCCTCTCTTTATTGGGGATTCGAGTCCGAGGAGATGGACGCCTTCTGCTTCATTATCCCCGTCGACAAGTCTGCATCCGTCTGATTCATTTCTCTCCGACTGGTAAATGGGAAAGAGAGCTGCCGAAGGGGGTCAAATGGGGTGCAATTAGCTAAACTACCCGTCCCCGATTCGAAACCTTGCCATCGCCTACCGGTCCGAAGGATTTTATTTTTGTCGAAGTGGACACCAAGATCAGCGGAGGAAAGAAAAGAGGGGAGGTATAGAGGAAGCGGAGAGAGAGAGCAAAGGGAGTAATTTTCGATTTTCAATTAACCCACCGTTACTCGCTCGTCGGTCGCAATGTAATGAAGGCGTCGGGCAATGCGCGGTCGTTTCTTTATTTCTTACAGTAATTGAAAAAGAAAGGGGTTTAAAAAAAATCTTTTCCTTCTGGGTTTGGAATTACTAACTCCGTAAAATGCTAATGTCATATCGTTTTCGTCATCCACTTAGCAAACTCATCTCTACACATTACGTTTCTACCTCGCGAGTGCTAAAGAATATTGTTCTCAATCGCCTTCGAAATTCTCAGCAATGCACTTTGTTTTGCTTAAGACGCTAGGAAAGGAAACCCGATTGGTCACTGGATTAAAACAAGATACGTATTCTATCTGGTCGTGGGTCACACTGACTGCTCCTGCGATCGCTCAGAATCGTCTAAAATTGCGAATCATTTTTTATTGCCTAGGTAACGGTGAAATTTATTTATCTGGTTACAGATTTCACCAGAAAACTTTTAATCAAACAAATTCTATTTGAAAATTTTTAATTTCAAAATCATGAGCTTCAGCTGATGGTTATTGAATGAAAAGAGATAGAGAAGTTAATTTTTATTCCGTAATCATTAGTATTAATTTATGCTAATTATTTTTCTTTACTTATAATTCCACGTGTGTGGTGATTGTCAAGGAAATAGTACTGTAGATGAAATTTCTATTGATTAAAAAAACCGTAGGAGAGACTTTTTTTTTAACTAGTCCCAGTTCCAATCGTCTCGTCGAAGAACATCCAATCTGTTCTGCCTTCTCTTCTCCCAAGATTTTCCGAAAAGCGCAATAATTCCTCCTTTGGGAGGATTAATAAGTCAATCAGTCCCTGAACGCATTCTCGAAGGCTAATTCTGACAAGCCTTAGACACAAAAAACCACCTCATTATGGAAAATAATAATACAGAAACTTAAGTTTTCGAAGCCTAAAGAAAGTGGCAGTTCTTAAGCATAGGCGAAGTTCACGATTACTCTTAAGGATTAATTTATGAACATGGGGAGGATTGCAATGTTTGGAGAGAGAGGCATCCCAAGTGATTTCAATGCTTATTTTAGGAATGGAGTCAAGCGAAGGTTAAGTAACGTACGCGATTGTTACGCCCTGACATATTGTTCGACAGAAGGCAGGAGTAATCGAGGGTTTGGAAAAAAAAAGTGCGCTCCCGTTCCACTTGGTGATTGGCTGAAGCGATGACGGTCTTGAGGAGACCAAAATAGACGCCGGTCACTCTTGGCTGCCCAATTTTCTCTTTCCCTCCCCCTCGTGGTGGGAGAGAGCAGGTGGCGACCACCCCCGATTGCCTCCCCCGTCTCCTTTCCCCTTCCCCTCCGCCTCACTCCAATTCCTCCTCCTTGCCTCATGACACCCGCGTCAGGCGCCTTCCACCTCCCACACTATCTTTCTCTAACACTCTCCACCTCCTCCATTTGGCTCCGTTTTTGATACAAGCAGTTAAAAATTAACGGCCCGATCGCACCCCATCTCCGCGATAATTACGGCGGACTATTAATTTTTTGACAATGCGTTCATCGAATCGAATTAACTTTTTCCGCTCGGTGTTTTTTTCCCTCAATGTTGATATACTCCTTTCATGCTTTGATGGCTTAATTCAACGTTGCTTCTGCATCCGCTTTGATTTTTGACGCATGTTAGTTTTTATGGCGTAGAATATAATAAAACCTTTCGCAAAACTCCTTATGTTTTTTTTATTCTTCAATCCGCTTGACTGAGCCTTAAGGGACACCAGGTGTTTGGTTACGTTATGTCTGTCGACGAGAATTCATGCGTAGTATTGTTTAGGCTAATTCTAAATAATTTTTCAAATGCAGAGGATATTTAAGAAATACATGAAAAACTAAATATTCTTATAAACATTTTGTTGGCATTCAAATTCAATGCATATAACAGATCCGTGGCCTGCCTCCATTATACGGTATGGCACATGTTGTGGAAATTCAAAAATAAACTTTCAAATAATAACACGAAAAAAAAACAAATTACATAACGTGTAAAGCGTAAATATATTTAAAAGCGAAGTACGGCTTCTTTAATTGTGGTTATTGTTGAATAAAATATTATTTTATATAAATAAATCTGTTACACATATATATGATTAATATATCGTTTAGATCAAAAGGGCATTAAACTCGAAAAGTTAGTCTTAACGAGTAGATTGAAAAATTTTTAAAATCATTATTTGTATTGGCGAGTAGTCATAGCGAACAACATACTCGGTATACTTTATGATCTTGAAGAGTGCTTCAATTACTGTTTCTTGCTCTCATTTTGAGCATTTAAGAATAATAAATCAAGTACAATTGCTCGAAACGTTTTTAGTTAAAGACAGTAATCAATTAATTGAACATGAATGTTTTTGCGCAATTTCAAGATTATTTTGGGAGTTCCTTCCAAATACCTTAAGTTTATTAAAGTATGGGGATTCCTAAGACATTTAGCGTAGCAAATTAAAAACGCACTTTTGGTTGAATTGACATCATGAACTTGAACGTAGTGCAACGCGTCCTCGCCTCCTCTGTTCATAGTTTAAAAGGTGCGCGACATTTCTTAAAGGCGCCGATTCTGTGCAGACGCTTCCTCGGCTCTAGCGCGAATCGCTGCTTGCGAAGGAAATCGGAGAGAAAGAGGTTTAACTCCTTCACTCCCTTGCCTCATCTCTCTCTCTCTCTGACCATCTACATCTCCCGCTTCCTACACCCACTCCTCTTTCTCTCTCCCACTTCCTGTTCTCCACTCCCTTCTTCCAACCCCCTCTCTCCTCCTCCTCTCTTCCTGCTGGGTCTCCACATCCTTCTCTCCTCCGCCTCTTCCCTTACCGCCTCCGCTCTCTTTCCATCCGCTCTCAGCATCCGCCAAACTCCTTGAACATATCTCTCTCTCTCTCTTTCTCACCTCACATGTCTAATCGTTGTAAAATCCTTCGATGCCTTATCCTCCCATCTTTTAAAAATCACATTTGCTTATTTGTTTTCGCGTGTTCAGTGTCAGCAATTGAAATTTAAAGAATTGTCCTCTCCTTCTGTGAGATAAAAATAATCTGGTCGTTTCGGACTCTACATAGGACCTATTATAAAACGACTAGAATTGAAAGTGTAAATGAGATGTGTCAATTTTGAACAGCATTAAAAGCCTTTTATTAAAGAATTGCATGGTATTTTCGTTTTTATTATGAAAAGGGCGTAATATTTCCTATCTATAAAATCACAACTACAGTTTTTCTTTATAATTACACTTGATTAACAATTAAATATTGAATAACAAAGTATAATACTTTTCCGTTGCTCCCCTTTTAAAACCCTTGCATGCTGCTCAACTTCTCGTATAGCTATCACGTTAGCGTGAACTCTATACATCATCCAGTTCGACATAATGGTTCGGACGCTCGGTTTTGCATTCTATGGGGTGAAAAATAGTCGTTTTCAGCGATCGACGATTATTCTGAAAGGAACGACAGACTTCTACGTGGCAGATTAAACGCAGTATCCGTCCTTCGGCAGCGGACGCGAGAGGAAATGGAGTCTTTTGCGGAGAGAGGGAGAGAAAGATTCTTTTAACTGAGCGATCGCTGCGCTGCCCAGTGACGCTAAAGCCTTCCGGCCCATCATTGTTGCGTCCGTCGGGATGGTTGCGTTCTCGGACCACACCCGCGTTCGCCTGGGGGGCCTCAGTGGGAGGAGGCCCGCGAACGCAAAGAGGGATCGCAGAGAGAGAGGTTGCCATTGTTGCAGGGTGACCATTGTTGAAGGCGGAGGGCGTCGGCGGCTCTTTGAGGATCGCTCCCTTAGGGGAAAGAAGCGTGGCCCGGAAGAGGCGTCCGTCAGAGAGGGTCATCCGCCTCCTTCGTATCCGCGTGCAGAGCTCCCAACAGGGGCTAACGCACGACGAGGAGCACATACTGGACTTCGTGCTCGGATTTAAAACCGCCGCTCTTTGGAAATGCGAAATTTAATATAGAGAAAACTAAGGCGCTCTTCCGTCTTTAAGTTAAGAGCTACCTCATCGCAAATAGGAAGATGCTCGCGTATTTCAGTAGAGAGCGAGATAATATTTATAAAGATATTTGCTTTTGTTGCCAAAACTGAACTTTAGCTCAGCCTCCGTCCATGTAAAAGCAAAAGTTTCCTAAAGGACATTCTCAGCAGCAGTTATTGGTAACGCGACGGAAAATGTCTTCTCTGTAGAACTAAAACGATGGTCAAAAAAGTTACAGGAGTATAAATATTTATTTTATAACTTCTAAGACCATATCATTTAAAGGTAAAATACTGCAGAAAACCATTTTGCTTTAATATTTTCACAACAGGAAATTTACGCACTCTACATGCTATAAAGTAAAGATATTTGTAAGTAGCATTAAAACTTCCTTCTATTTTAATATTATTCTGTAAATGCTAAACACATTCTAAGACATGATTGATGGAATAGATGATCCTAAGATCTTTAAGCGATAGATAAGCTGGAATGATGGGGAATGTAGAAAAGGGTGAAAAAATCTGCTATGGCTTAGAGTCGATCCGGGTCTTTCACTGACTTGGCGGATATTCTACCACTGAACTACCGTATGGAAGACCCAGGTTCGATTCTCGGTCATAGCAGATTTTTTTACCTGTTTCCACATTACCCAATATTCTAAGACGCATGAAAAGCTATCTTTTTCAAAATGATGAAGTTTAACCGGAGTAATATATAATAAAAAATAGACAATATCATATTAGGCAGATTTGAAGTTACGAGTTAATTTTATAGAAGATTAATTCAGAAATTGTAAGACGCATGAAAAGCTATCTTTTTCAAAATGATGAAGTTTAACCGGAGTAATATATAATAAAAAATAGACAATATCATATTAGGCAGATTTGAAGTTACGAGTTAATTTTATAGAAGATTAATTCAGAAATTGTTTTTGATAAGAGTGCAGCTACATCAGTTAATACTGCGAGCAATAGTAATATTTGAGAAATGCATTTAACCTTCGTAAAATACAAGTGAAAATTATTTCTAGTCTCTCTTTGCTCGTTATAAGCAATGGAAGGTTATTAGATGTTAAATATGATGGGAGAGACGGTATACGTGAGTGAATGCAATGGAAATTATAGTATGAATCATGAAATGTGCGAAAAGATTATAAACATAGGACAGAATTCATTATGAAAAAGATATGAAATCTTTTTATATAATGAAGAATTTTCTATTTACTTCATTTGAAAATTCATGCTGCAATTCATGAGCAATGAGCTGTTTACTCTAGTTAAAATACTAATCAAGAAGCTTAAAACTTTATCGAGACGGTTTTTTTTCTATTCCACCGTTGAAATCTCCAAAACAAATCTATCCAGGAACGGATTTTATTATCTCATCACAAATGGCTTTTCTCGAAGTGGATATTTTTCAAAATTTGCTTAAAATTTTGGAAACATTCTTGACTTTTTTCCTTATGTGTTAATAAGTCTTTTCTCTTTTGAAATTTTTTTCGTTTCTTATTTTTACATTTAGAACTCTAATCGCTTTGATTTAACCAATTATCAGCTTTTGTTCATTAGAATGAGTTTTTCGAAAACGTAAACGTACTATAGTTTACTGAGGTAGTTTTAAAGCAACACTTTACTCAACTACGACGAGAAAAACAGATTTATATCTAAACTAGCGACCTATGGGCACCATGTGCCCAGCTTTATAATACACTCTGAATCTAACGTTTAGACAAAATAAAAGTCAGATTAAAAATAGTTAAATATTTAATTTTTAAAAAATCATGAAATTACATCTGTAATAACATGTTTTTCATTTTGTCTTCTTTGCTGGACAGTATTCTTAGGCGATCCTGTCGTCATACTCTTGATAAACCGACGTAAAGTTGTCCATGGGCAAATATTTAATTTTTGAGCAACAGTCCTACATAGTCAAAAGTTTGCCCCTGATTCTTATTTATTGTCATTGCAAACGATAGTGTTATAGGAAATTGTCTTCGTTTAATTTCGAATGGTAATTCGCATTCTGTCATTGTAACGTCAATTTTTGGTAGCAACACTGAATTTCCTTTGTTACTACCAGTCGCAATTTTACATTCAATTGAGTTTTTTCCCAACTTTTTAACTATTAGGCGGGTTCCATTACAAAGTTCTCTTTTTACATTGATATTTCTTAGTAGCATTACCATAGCTCCAACTCTTAATCTTAATTTATGCGGTGGCATTCCTTGTGGTGTGAGTAAATTTAAAAACTCAACCAGAAAATTTGCCTTTTCCTCTTCATTACATTAACTAACTCCTCCGCACTTGTATATTCGTTGCGGGCGTTACTCAGCTAAATTAACTTTTGTTTATTTATTGGTTGTAGATAGCAACGTAGTAATGTTAACATACATACATATAAAAATATATACATATATAATAAGCGCTTTATATAATAGATCCGCAAATACAAGCAAAATCTCTACTCCTAATACGTTTTTATAATATGAACGTCACAATAACTCTCTTGATGGAAGCACTCCTCGGTTTTTACCGTTATCTTTTCCGTGCGACGAACTTTCATATTCCAAGACGTTACTGCTCATAATACTCATTTATTGTTGGAACCTCGCCAAACAATCACCCAATGTCAGCTACATAATGCGCAATAGTGTTTTTTTTACCTTGTCCATCAGTTACACAAACATGCTGTCGTGTCACATGTGCATTTCTACCCCATCTCTCCCGCGCTTTTCTACGAGGGACATATTCATCACGAAAGAGACTCGCATTAAGAGCGGACATCTTATTATAAATTCCGTGTCTAACGTTCCTCCAAACTGACTTAACGCTCAGGTGCATTCAAAGCACGACGTTTTAAACTCTTTCCATACGCTGCGCGCTGCACTGTCGCGTCCTCGTGCAAACCGAGATTCTGAGTGGACCAAATGCATCCAAAAGACATGCAGCGTGAGTTACTTGCCAAAGGGAGGGAAGGGAGTGAGGAAAATGGAGGGAAGAGTGAAATTCAGAGCACGAAGCAGAGGCGGATCGTGGTGCAGGGAGCGGCGCACTTTGAAAAGAGGGAGTGTTGGGAGAGTTCTTGGGGGTGGGTAGGGGGAAAGGATTGTGGGATAGGAGGGAGGAGAGGATAGTGGAAGAGGGCGGAGGTGGAAATACGTCGAAATGGGGTGCAATTTCAATTAATCCACCGCATTATGTGAATAACGTCTTAGGACAGGATGATCGCAACTATACAGCCATCAATGTTGACAAATTTGCCAAAACGTAAAATTTTCTCTCTCCAATTCGAATTCGTACACAAACTTGTCTTTCTTGATTAACCGTGATCCTATTATTATACTGCAGAATTATCTTTATACCTAGTCATCAATACTATATTCCTGACTGGAAACTCACGAACTATTTTGGACAACGTTGGACGAATAAAATTTTTTATATTCCTTAATGTATGCTTTTAAGGTTTCTAAATTAATATCTCAACTGATTTAATGACAAACAAAGATTTAAAAAAATCAGTATCGCGTTTAAACTGTGTTTTTTGTCCATTGCCTTAAGTTTCCGCAGCCATTGGAAGCAGAGAGTTTAGAACGTGCATTTCCTCGTAGATATACCTAAAACGAGCTGACGGCGGTTTGAAGCGCCAGATTTCATACGAAAATGAATGAAATGGCGAAGCAAGGACATGCGAAGACGTCGCCGAGAGAATCTGCTCGCAATCAAAGGAGAGCCTCAAGTCGCTCCGTTGGTCTTTCGCGTGGGCCCCGAAGGAGACCTCTTCCGCGTCACCTTCTCTCGCGCATCTTCTTGCCCTCGGCCCCGCAAGGCCCTTCCTTCGTCACAGACATCGCAACCGCTAAGGGGCGGACGCCTTTATATGTCCACGTGCGTGACCTCACGTTTCGCGCGCGAAAAAGATTCGTCCCCGTGGGAGAAATGAGGACTGCGATCCCTTGCACCCGGATGCATGCGGTCCATGACAAAAGACGGTCGCACTGGACGCAGGAGTGACCGTGGAGGAGGTCAACGCCATGTGCACTTTTGCCTGCGTCGTCTGTTTGCGGAATGGCGGAGCGAAAGGAGTGTCTAGACTCTGCCACTTCTGGAAGCACGTGGAATAACCCTGATGGGTGCATCGCTACAGGTAGAGGGGTGGAGGGTGGGGTCCGAGTAAATAGACGTTTTTCGACTCCTTCCGCTATCATTTATAATTCCAGAGTATAATTTTCTAAAGGTTTCAAAATTAACACGTTTGAAAACATTGAATGAAATTGCGGCTAGATGTCACGAGTTTTATGGGCAGGCACACCTTGATGGACTGCAGCATAAAACAGGCGTCTTGTACGTGGGCGTAATTCTTCGTATTGCTATGGAACGCTGTAAGCATCGTGTTCTCCGCAGAAAATCACTAAAGAGTATCACTGCGATATCTAAAGCTCTGCGGAAAATCGGAGACGTTAAAAATCCCACTTGACTAAATATTTATTCTGCCTTTTTTATTCAAGATGTAAACAAAAAAATGAAAAAGCACTTATAGCCACAACATAATATTGTTGTGACTACTGGAGATGCCTGAAACAAGTACTTTTTCATTTTTTTTATTTTTACAAGTGCTTATTCTTGAATTATTATTAGTTCTAGTTCTCTTCTGAATTAAATCGATAAAGGTTTGGAGTTGCAGAAAAATCCATTAAGGAAGCCGTTACTTGGTGGAATTCCGTAGTTGGGAGAAAGGATGTAAAAATCTTAAATTTATCGTGAATAAGGTATGATACCAAACTATAGGTATTAAGTATTAGTTATAACTAAGCAAAACTATTGTAATCTATAAATTTAAGCGTCAAGTTTCATCTTATCCTCTCTGGACTGTCATTGCTGTAATTTAAATTTTTTGTTCACAAACAAATTCAATCGTTATAAATAAATTAAAAAATATATTTTGTTCGTGGAAATAATACAGGCCATGACTCACATCATCGATGAAATATTAATTTGATATAAGGTGCATTTACTTATAGATTTTTAATGGTCATGGTTGAAGTTTTTCTATTATGGGTGTTTTATGGACCATCATTAACCTGATAATGCGATTGATTTGTTCTGAAATTTAACGTTCCATGTGTTGTTACTACAGTTTAACTCATCTTTAACCTTATAAATGGCATCAAATAAACTTAAAACACTGTAGAAACGTGATGAATTTGCCCCACATTTTTGTGTTGATTAAACTGTTCACTTTACGAATGATCAAATCTGTCGAAAGAAGACTGATTGGGCAGAATGATGACATCTACGACGTTGATGTATATAACATGGAGTAGCTCAATTTTTGGACGTTTGCGATCTCAACGACAATGATATGATCTAACCTACGTGAGCCGGTTATTTTTTATAACCCGAAGAGGAAATTCTATCGATTGCGTCCGCTATCCGCTGTACTTCCAGTGAATTTTGATACAACATGAGAAATTCATCCCTCTCATTCTCCGTGAGAAGAATAATGTCGCTTTGCATTTCAAGGTTGTTTCGTTTAAGTTTTTCTCCCTTATAGAAACCAACATAGGTGTACGGAAAAATGCGTCCCGTTGCATTTTCCTGTCTTTGTCTACCCGCTCGCCGCAATGGTTCGATCGCAATTCAGCGGAGTTAAGTGGCACCTAAAGCGTTAGTCGAGTGGGTGTAGCGGCGTGGGGTAAGGGACGAGAGGGAGGGGCGGGTTGGGGGAGGGGAGCAAAGCGCGCGTTGGTGGTGAGTAAAGTTAAGAGTTCCCAAACACGATGCTTATGGATAAGATATAGTAAGAAGAAGCATTTGGCGCGGAGGGTGGAGCGTGGGGGGATAGCCTCACCGGAAGACGCGACATGCCCAAGTGATCTCTTGCGGCCAAACCCCCCCACTCCTCTTCTTCCTTCTGCTTACGCGTCCTTACTTTACCCTCTTCCTCCCCTCCGTCTCTCTCTCCACCTGTCCCTCCCTCCCGATAAACCCTTCTTCCTCTCCTTCCCACTCCACTTCCTCTCATTTTTGCCCATTACCTTAAATATTCCCTCCTAGCTTCCTCTTAGACCTTTTTTGTACCCTTTACGTGACGTCATTCTTTTTGTGGTTCGCTTATTTGTAACGACATGAGGGATGTGGAGAGTGCGGATGCAACTACGTCAAAGCTATATGAAATTCATTTCATTCCTTCGAACGGCGAGGGTGAATCGAAAAAAAAAATATTTCGTGTTCGAGTTATTGTTCGGTTTGAAGGAACAGCTTGGAAACAGTGCAGGTTTCCACAACAGTCTCATGTTCTTACGAGATATGGTTTTTGATTTGACGGTTCCTGTACCAGGGATAGTGTAGTCACTCCTCGAGTACCAATACGTCAAGCAGAGAGGACATATTTGCTGTCGTCGGCGAATAAACTTCAAAGTCTCTCTCTCTCTTTCTTTCACAGAATGCTAGGGAATTGAAATAGGATGGGTAAGGTATTGTTAAATAAACACAGCAACGCACAGCACCGTTTTATAGATAAATCTGTGTTAGTTCCATATTGCTGTGTTTATTCAAAAGCGCCTTCTTCATCCTATTGTAATTTTGAGTCCCACGAAGTCTCGGAATCTTCAGTAAATTTTATTAGGGAATTGTCCGTCGTACGTAAATAAAACGGAATAATTTTAGCTAGTTCGTCCAATCGTTGAATATTTCTGCGTCAACTGAGAACCATTCGAGGAGCGTCTATATAATTATCTGGAATTGGACCAGATTGTTTTTATAGAGGAGAGTATAGATATTAGATATTAGAAATTTAATGAGACTTTTTAGATAATCGAAATTCAAGTATATTAGTATTGTGTATGAATTTCTTTATTAAATATAGTAGCTCTTATTTCATCAAGAATATACGTAGAATAGTTTCACCCCCCCTAAAAATCAGCTGCGGCACCACAGTGTACCTCGGCACTCAATTTGGGAACTACTCTTCAACCTCAATAAAAGAGGAATCCGCCACGAATCGCTCGAAGAGTTTCCGCGGTTCCATTCGACATCAGCGAGTCATTCTCGCACTGCACGCACGCGCAATTTGAAAGCCAAAACCCGCGGCTTACGCAACCTTATCGCAACACCTTTCCTGCGCTGGCTCGTGTTTTTTGTCGGGAATAACTCCGGAATGGAAGAACGACCGGCGTTCCTGTTTCCCGAGTTAGTCATCGCGAGGTGGCATGAGGAGCGGACCCCACAAGGTCGCCTGCGAGAGAGAGAAGTGAAGGGAACAGAGTGCGTCTTATCGATCTAACCGCAGAAAGAAGAACGCCGAATATCAGCGGACTGCTTTCGAAGGGCGATTTGCCCGCAACGTGTCCCCGAGAGCACGAATTCAAGGCTAAGATGCTCTGCCGCGATTTTCCCCTCCTCAGTGCAGGAATTCCCTAACTTCCATTACACCCGCCTTGTCAGACCATCTCTCAACTTCTCTCCCATTCTTTTTCCTTACTTCCTCTTCCTTACTATTCTCACCTGTTCTCTCCTATGCCTTTCTCTGCCTCTCTCTATCTTCATTTTCCTCTCTCTCCCCCTCCACATATATTTTTCCCTCTCTCCACACACACACATTATTAGTGGAGGAATTTACAGGGAAATCTACGCAAGGGAATGGCTTATTAGAAAAGCGATGGTCATAAAAATCACATCGCATTTTCTGGTTCTAATAGGGAGTCCTCTGCTCGGTAGATGACAATGATCTCAATTTTTTCTTGCTTACTTGTGCCACAAATGCAAGGAAGGCAGCAGATTGGCATGACTTACCCATTTATCTTGGAAAATGCTGAATAAGTGATTGTAGAAATTAAATAACACAATGTATAAAGCATGACAACTCCACCGAACCTTTAAAACAGAGATCCCCTAACTAAAGCCCAAGCAATGATTTCATACGGCGTGCTTTATCTTATCAATATCTTTTAAGACAGGAAGTGTCATTAGATACCATTTATGTGATATAAACGATATTTTTAGTGTACGTGGATTCAATATGCTTTTAATATAAGCGCATGGTGTGTGGTACATACAATCAGAAAAATTGTGAAAAAACGACCGGATTAGTGATTTAAAAGATCGCGTGTGGTTCGCACAGTGGCATATGGATCCTCATGCGGCTCTTATAGTAAAAATATTTACGACCTCTGATTTAAATGCATAAATAAACAAATACACGAACGTACATACTTCTGTTTCTCTTCCTCTTTCCCTCTCTTCCTCTCCCTATATTCTATCCATCTTTTTTTTTAACCATAAATTCCAGTTCATCTTTCCTAACCACCATTCCCTGCCTCACGCCAATTATTCTCACCTGCTCACAAATCCTTCCTTTCAATTTTTCAGTCTTCTCTGTCTCCATCCCCTTCCTCCTCTTCCTCCCGCCCCTTTCTCCCGCCCTTTCCTTCCTCTCCCCCACTCTCCCACTTCTTCCCCCCTTTCCGACCCTCGCTCATCTCTTTCTCCATCAACCATCTCGTTTTCCTTAACCATTCCTTCGTATCTCTCATTTCTTCTCGTATTCCCAATCTCGTGCCACACTGCCTGTTATCGTCATCATCAAGCTCTATTCCCCATTCCAATTTTCCTCCATTTCCCATATACTCGTTTAAACTCTTTTCTTCCCTCTCACTCAGGGTCGGATTAAGCGGTACGCAAAACACGCAAGTGCGTGGGGCCCAGATGACAAAGGGGCCCAACAGGGGCGGATTGGGCAGCCAGGGTATCGGGAAAAGGCCTGGTGAGGCAATGATGTCCATGGGCGTGGGTTGCCTGAGTGGTTGCTGCCTCGGCCAGGAGCAGTTGCTTTTCCGTATTCTAAAGCTATTTCAGCTATGCACGTAAGACGGCGACGGCGACGGCGCGTGTGTGTGTGTGCGTATGTGATTGTGTGCGCTCTAACTCAAAAACTACTTTCCATATCGTTACCAAAATTCATATATAACACTTTAGCATGAGCACAAAGAACTGATTATTATATATGAAATTTGGTATTAATATGAAAAGTACTTTTTGAGTTAGAGCGCCCACAATCACATACATCCACACACACACGCACACACATCATTTCGAAAATAGTCTAAACGTGTTCTAGGGACCTCAAAACGTGTATTTCCGTTGAAATCTCGAAGTCGGTTTTTTTCATGATCACAATACTTTCCCATTACTTCGTATGGAGAAAGTAAAAACGGAAAAACGACAAGAATAAACATCCACTTCCGGTTGACCTATATTGTCCAAAAACTCTTGTCACTATTATGAAAGTATTGTAAGTTCTCTTAATTAATCCGGTCCCATCTTGGGCCGGGGCCCAGAACCTGTGTTTTGCGTGGGGCCCATGAACAGCTTAATCCGGCCCTGCTCTCACTCTCCTCAAATCCTTTCTTTTGCTCCTCTGTCTCTATCCCAATGGGCTTAGCTACTTATTGCCCTGAAATAGTGGCACCCATTCTTTATCGCAACGAGGTATACATATTTGAAAAAGGAGTGAAATAATTGCTTTCATTGCGTGGAGATCTCTTTATAAAGAACTTTTATATTGAAATCGCTAATATTTATATTAAACATCCATCAATAATACAGACATCTAAACATAGCAGCTCGACTGTATTTGAGTTTTGTCTCAAGTATTTATTTAATGAAAAAATTATGAAGACAAAAAAATAAAAATCTTTCATATTAACGTACTAAATAAGAAAAAATAAGAAAAATATTTAACCAGGTGGTACTTAGATTTTGTGATTCTACAATTTTTTTTAATCGCAGGGACTTTTATTTTTAGGGTTCATAAGTGATCAAAAAGGTTATTTATAAGTTTTATGCCAATTCTTCACTTCATTTGCATTATTTGTTTCAAACTACTCCTCTCACCTCCTCCCATTTAAAAAGTGTTGCATAATTTTAAAACATTGCTCTTGTTTCCTTGGTATCAGAATTTCTCATTGTTAAAATCTTCCAAAATTCCTGTTTTTTCTGGCATCAAACGAATTTTAAATGTAATTCGGCACGGATTCGGATTCTATCTTCTGGAAATATACTGCGTTGTATCGGCTGCACAGCTGTCCAAGTTTCAAGTTCGTATCTTAATTATAACTTATTTGATACATTGCCAGCCTTAATAGAATCATTCTCCCTTCTAATGACGAGGCGTTTGCCAACCTTAATGCCATCATTCTCCTACCAGATTACGTGACACTCTTTTCTATCGGATATGCAACTGTCCAAGTCTGAAGTTTATATCCTAATTCTGATTTAAAAATCAATGCTATAGATGTATATAGCGACCCAGTATATTCCTTATCGGAAATATTTCATTTAAAAAATAATGAATTCATAACTATTTCACACTTCAAGTAGTACAGATTTCTCCTGTTGCTTTCATGTTTATATCTAAATACCTGCCAAGTTTCTTATTCTAACCTGTTCATGATCTGTCACTTCCACAACGGTGTGACTCACGCACGCCACAAAATTAATATATAGGTTCCATTTTCTATTAGCGACATCAAAAGTCCACGACTACAATCAAACTATGTCTTCCTAATCTAGTTAAATATACGGCTTTCATACATCCGCTCAATATGATTTTCCGGCCGATCTATTTCTCGTTATTTTTTTATTCATTAAATATGAAGAAATGTCTCCTTACACTCATATAATTATAAACATATTCTGGATGAATCTAAAAGAAGCTAACAGACATTTTACATGCAAAACTTCCTTGCAGTGTATGCTTCATAATTGTTGTTATTATATTTTGGAAGACTCAGTCTTATATCTGACGGAAACAATCACTATTTCATACTTAAATTTTATTAATGGTTTTTTTCAAGAAACTCATCCAAGCATAGGAAATACCATTTCTTAATTTTATGAAATTAGGATTGATGGGATTAAACTTCTCGATGCTCTAACGTAATTTACGTATTTTCTGAGCCAGTTTCTTCGCACAGCTTTCATTTACTTTCACCAAAATTCCTGTTTTATTTCGAAGACATAAGGCATTTTTCTCTTCAGAATTTTATCTAAGATGAAACGTTCTTTATTTAATTACACTATCTTTCTCTCTAGATGCCATGCTTCCGTGGTTTTTCACATTTCCGCCACATTTTACAATTTCGAATGTTTCTCCAACTGCCTAAATTAAAGAATCAGTAATTAAAGCCTTATGGCTGTGAGAATGACAATTCCTGCAGCTATTTAACGAGTAAACATAATGCCTGCTTCAGCCATTTTCGGTTGTGTTTCACGTATAGTACACTAATTAGATTAATTTTTCTTTTTTTTTAGATGAAAGATGAATTGTGACGTCTTTTAGTTTGGTTTCAATCTAATTTAATGAACCGTTTCATGGCCATTGAAGTTATTAGAACTTTTCAACTGCATCTCTACGGGCGTTCTTTATGCAATAATTTTTGCGTCAACTTTGGTGAATCGAACAAGATGACAAAATCATTAATTTAAAATTAATATATTGTTGTTTTTGAGGAAATTTTTCCGTTGCATAGCACGGAAATCAACCCAAATTGGAAGCCGAAAAAATAAAACTGAAAACAAAACTTATTGAGTCGGGAATACAATTCCTACAATAATGCTTCCGTTATGAATATAATCACAGTATTTAAAAATATAACCAAAGTTTTAAAAATAAATATTAATTTAATACCACTTACTCTTTCTGGAATTTGTAACTAATTTTAATGTTAACGTTTAATATGTGGTAAAAATAGCGATAGAGTAAATCGATCATCAGAAATACCTGAAAATATCGCGAAATAATTCCATAAGAAAAAATAAATACATGTGAATAAAATTGCTCATTTAACATAGTATAAATCATGATTAATCAGTAATTCTTACCAAATGTGATGACTGAGTTCTTGGTGACCTGTAGGATGGATGGATACGTGCTTCTGGGAAGAAGAGATAAGATGTTTATTCTACCAAATACTAAATTTGAGATACAACTGGCTCTTGAATGGATTTTAATAACGTTTACCCGTTATTTTTGTATTCCTTCTTAAAACATTCAATATTTCTTTGTGAGGTGTATGAACGTCTTCTCCGTTATATGGTATGATTCCGCGAACATAGCTTTAACTTTTATATTTTTCTTATGCAACTTTAAAAGCATCTACCGTAATGTTAGGTAAGGGAGATAGATCGACTTCTTCTTTATTTCTCTTGTAGTTTTATTTATCCACAGCCAAGCCAGTAGCGAAAAATTCGTAGCTGGGTATCAGTCAGTACATACGTGAGCTTTTATCGCAAACTACATTACATTTAGAGTTATGGAACCGAGAATTCCCGTTCCCGATTCCCGGGAATTAATTCAATATTTTTATTCCCATATCCTGAGAGAATTTTTAATAGTTCCCGGGAATTATTTGTTTTAATTTTGTGGCATTTTATGATCATCATCATCATAGGTAGTCTGTCCATTGACAGGTCCGTGATTATTCTAGGTTAAACTTGGTTCTCCATATACTCCTATCTTCCGCAGTTTTCTTCATGTCTTGATAGCTCTCCTTCCCTTTCAAGTCGATTTATGATATAAACGTTTAAATGCGGGATTTGGCAGTGAATTAATAAATACATTAAAATATCATCTAGATCTAGAAGAAAGGCGACAGAGCTACTTGATCTATCTTTAATGAAATATCTAGGAATCTTTCAAATGTTATGCATAAACATGGAGAAACAATCAAATGTTTCAGTGTTTTACAGGGAAAAACGATGTTTTATCGACCATGAACTAAAACACCTTAAATATCACACATAGTGACAATGGTGTCTTTTGACTTTGGATTTAATGAATTATAATATACTACATAAAGGTGGCTTCATTAATACTGTTAAATGAGTCAGTATTATGTAAACCTTTGGTTAGAAATTAATGATTACTGTTTCCGATCATCTACGAATTAGAATTGTAGTAATATCACCACCATCAGCTGCCGTTTCCACTCTAGTTTGACGTCCAAGGCTAAGTCGCCTGAAGGACAGAGGGTGACGGTCTATACTTTTGTCTCTCTCGAAACTTCTTAAGAATTACGGATTACACGGGACGAGTCTAGGCATCTTCCAGAAATTTGGAACGAAGGAATTAGCATCACAAATTGACCAATCAATAGTCCAACGTCACGATTTAAAGAACGCATTAGCGACTGACATAGCTAATTATTATTTACTTTTAATCCATATATATGCGAAATATATTGATCTATCATCCATAAAATCGTGAACAAATGCTTACATGTTAAAAATAAAAATTTACGCATATTCAGTTTGGTTTGCTTTTGTTCTCTCGCAGAGGAAAGAAATGACTCATATATACCAATTCACAATTAATTTTAATTATTAAACAACGTTATCTATTTATATAAATAGATTTGTCGAAACTACGCCGACGCACGCAATTTTTGGCAGTGAAATACGAATAAAATCTTTTATCTCAGCATGACTTACATTTACGAGTTACCTGGGCGAAGAGGCGGATTCCGATTCTCATAGCACTCCCATCCTTCTCCTCCACTCTCACTCCACATCGCCTCCTCCCCTCCTTTCCCTTAATATCCTTCTTCCCTCATTCCCCTCTCCCCGCCGTATCCCCAACCTGCCATCGTTTTTTTCCCTGACCACTTCCTGCCCGCTGGAGAAGAAAAATCACGTCCTCTATTTGGAGACTTAGCGTCCACACAATCCAACTCCCTCTCCCTTGGTGTCCCTCTCCTCCCCTTCCCCTTCTATCTCCACACACACACACAAAAGCCTCTCCACACTACGTCCCATAACACATCCACTTAGGAAGGACATCGGCTTCTTATCCTTTCGGCCCATCTCCTCCCCATCTCCACAACGTCTGGGTGGGACTATGGGACAAATGCGATTAACAGAGCTAGGCGGAAGAAGGGTTTTGCTGTCATAAAGCATAAATCCCACGTCTTCAGACAAGCTAATCCGTTGAAATCTAAAGATCACAATTTTACCACGCTTGAGGCATACAAAATGTTTTGTCACCTTGGAGCATAACTGATAATGACTCATTTTAATTTGTTAAATAGAATGGCGTGCGATTTATTTTGTTTCCATGCAACTTTTTGCAGAGTTGTTCAAAATATATGAGTGCATTTATAACAACTGAATGCTTTCTTATGAAACTATTCTGCTATTTCAATCCCTTTGTTATTTAGTTCTATGGGAGACTTCAACGACCGAGGCGAAAACTTTTCGAACTCTCGGCGGTGCAACAAGTCCTAATTAGCTTTAATAAGTTCACTCGAATTTTAATATTAATTCAAACTTGCCGATGACACGACTTTTAAATTTATTTAATTTAATAAATCTTTTTTGTAATGAAAGGCGTATTTCCAACAGAGAATTTAGCTCTTCTAATCGTATCTACACCAAGCGGCGATGTTTATCGATACCACTTCCGGTGAGCATTCACATATCGCACAGTAGTTTCGACCCTCCGGTATACCCTCTCCAAACAGGACCTCTCTCAACCATAAACAACGTCACCCACACCTCGGCGCCAACCGAAACACAAGGCGGCCGCGGCAACCGCAACTGGCTAATGGCACACCCGGCTCGAATCTAATCATTGCGACCCATCCTCCATTATATGGAGAAGGAATTGCCGGCGGCAATCTCAGAAGGGAAATGGAGCGGTTTAGCGGTGGCCGTAAGAGATTTCATTGTTGGGAGAGCCAATCACCCTCTCTTTCTCTCTCGCTTCCCTCAATCACACCTACTCCGCAAACCAAGCTAACCCCTTCTTCTTCATCCTATCTCGACGAAGCCAATTAACTGGAAACTAACTGCGGCTGGCATCAAAGAGAACTTCTTACTCGCGGCAGGTGGCTTCTCCTGATTCTACGGACGAGTTTAACGGCGGGAAGATGACGTCATGCGGGGAAGTCATTTTCCAATAATGCATTTTTGGATGAGTTATCTAAAGCGATCCTCGCGTCTTCCATTGTTACACAATCGGATTCGTTCAATGTTGGCAGACGTCTTGACGCTGCGGTCATCAGCGGGACTCGAATTGGGTTGTTTTCTTTGAATTTAATTAAGAGTTTCGTCGTTCAATTTTCTGCGTTGTTATTCTAGAGAATCTTTTCTTCCGAATCGGATTTGATATTTTCGCAATCGAAAATTGGTATTTTCAAATGATGATAGAGACTAAGAGCCATCGAGTAATCGTACAGCAAATGGAATGGCCCGTGTTTACGGATAGAAGAACAAGCATGGGCACTCGTATGATTTGCCTTATAAAAATATTTTTACCAGTTTTTGAAAGTGGACTTCTTTGGATTCAGTTTCACTTTAAACGGCACACTGAGCGCTGAAATTTCTTTTTCAAATCCATGGGTAGAGTAACATGATTATGGAATCGCACATTGAACCTTCGTTGACTTATTTCCAGTTTACGTCTTAAAGTGTGGATACCGAACTTGGTGGTCGAAAGAAACAATGTTTCTGGAAAGTCTAACGCTGCTATTTTTTGAAGAATGTTATTTTTTGCATTTTTTCTTCCTGTGGGGTATTCAAACAGTACAAACTCTGAATTTGGTTGTCTTATTCGCAATATTCATAATTGAAAAATATAATGGTTCTCTTTGAACCTTTTAGAAAATAACTTAATGCTCGCATATCGAAACGATTAGAAACCCCTGTATTTAAGTGAGGAGCACATTTCTCAATGAAATTGGGCAATTTTAATTTTCTTTTACCACGCCGCTTTCCTTTATAAAGCATTCATTGCAACGCTAATCGAATTAATTAATGTTGATATTATTTATGGCTGAGTTTTAAATGAAAATCTTTATGGTTTCAAATCTGCGTCGAAGTAAATGAGGAGGTGAGGGTGGTAATACGGAGAAAGGGTGGATGGGTGAAGAAGTCAAGTGTGGGAAAAGAAGAGTGAGATCGAGTTAGGGAGGGAGAGCAAAAGAGAGCGAGAGGTTCGGGCAGAGGCGTCGGTTGGATGGAATGGAATGGAAAACGGGGGAAGTGAGTTTTTTCCCAACTGTCTCCTCTCTCATCTCTTCACATCCCTTTCGCACGTAGGCGTGGGAGGCGCCAAAGAAAAAAAAAGAGGACACATCGCAACGGAGGGGGAAATAAAAGGAAATGTCGAGGGCTCTTAAGTCTACGGGAGAGTCAGGCACGGCCAAAAAATTTCACGCTTGATGGACGAATGGAAGAACTCTATGCTAGGAGACTCGATTCTTCGGCTTGTGAAACGGCTCCTGGGCTGCGCTCTTACACCCACCCACGCCGGACCCCCACTTCCTTCTAATCTCCCTCCACCGCCTCTTCTACCCCCCTAAGCCCCCCCCCCCCAACCTTTCCGACCTCCTCTCCCATTCCTCTTGCCTCTTTCTCATTCGGTTTCTCCCCTTCTCCTCCTCCTCGCTTCTTCCCCCTTCCCTATACTTCTCCGTCTTCCATCATCTCTATGTCCTTAGCCTCCCCCTCCCCTCCCTCCCCTCCTCTCCCTCCCCTCCTCTCCCTCCCTCTCCTCACCTACCGATCACCACCGCTTATTTCTCTCCTTTTTCCATCCATTATGGTTTCCTATTCCACCGAATCCCTCCCTCTCTCTCTCGCTGTTTCTTTCCCGGAATCATCCCAACTACTCCTACCCACGACCTCCCTCTATCCCGCCCCACCCACCTCTCCCTCACTCGCCTACTTATCTCACGGACCACCCTCATTTGTTTCATACGTACCAACGATGGAAGTGAGCTTCTTGCTACGTCCGCTACCTGCCTTTAAATCGAGAGGGCGGTCTTTTTTTTTTTTAAGGATCTTTAAAACGTCCGGAAAGAATGTTGGCGCTCTACGTTTTAAAAAATCGTAAAGTTTTAGTACCATTTCCCTTCGAAATTATCGTTGATTTCCCTGGCTACATAAAAATCTCCGGATCTGCAAAAAACTCGATCGCTTTCTTTTTTATTAAAGATTTTCCGTGAGGAATCATTCGTGGTAAGATGCTTAATACTCTTGTCGTAATTTGGCATTCGCACGCGATGTCTTGCGCTCTGATGCAATATGGCATTCGAGGAATCGGCAAAAAACGCGTACCACTATATTTTATTTGAAAAAAATGTATCGAATCATTGAGTATATTACTGAGGATATTTTCATTCAGTACATATTCGATGTGAGTTGAGTTTAGATACCGCCAGTCTTATAAATGAAACTTACGTTTGAAGTCATCTCACCTGTCCGAGTTTCTTCGGTTGCTCTTCCTTAATGTCCTCTTTCCTTTGGCGGCTTCCTATTACAGAACACTTATTTTATAAAGACCCGGGAAAGAAGGAAAGAGGTTGTTTCCTGAAACCTGAAGAGGCGCTGTGAGCGGAAATCACGCAGGATGTGGCATCGCTAACGACCAAGTAGGAGACGTGTGCTGGAGTACGGGGAGCTGTGATGGATGATTACGGATCCCGCTTCCGAAGTTCTCGAACGACTTAACGCTTAACATGTGTATTTCCCGTACCGTTGCATGTTTCTCCGATATATCATTTATCGCAGAAATGCTCAAACACATAATGGTAGTTTTTAATTGAAAACTCCTATGTCCAAACTCGAATTTTAAAGAGTTAATCTTCATCTTTTTATCATGTGTGAAGCATTTATCCACAAAGAAAAACTGTTAGCAGAGTTAATTGGCCCAATGTGGAATATATGGCATTACAATAGAAATATAATTGTTGTTGTTTTTACAACATGACCTACACAGCAATGACTCTACCTGCTTTTATGTTTATATTTTCATTTGTGACATATTTAAAAGGTGTTTTTTCTTTAATTTAATGAAATACCAAGAAACAGCAGCGGCTTATGATTTTAAACTGGTAAAATATTAATCGATATATCATTAAGATTCAATGCTCATAAAAATTTTGAGAAAACCATTTCAGCTACAAAGCTGTGGTCATCAATCGTGAATGGCAGATTATAAATTATAATTTTAGCTTCAATATCTAATATATATATATATATATAATATGTATTCACAATTAAATCTAAATTCAGAGAAGGATATCTCCATTATCTTATTTAATCCATTATGCTCGTGTACGCGACCGCAGTACCTACTTTAAATTCTATGTTGCAGCACTGTTATACTATTGCCGCTCATGTAGACCCAATTAATATGACCCTAATTTCAGAATATTTCAAATATACAACTAAGTATAGGATATGTTCAACTGGCTTATTTAGCATTTTCGATGAATACAAGAATCATTCCGTTGTCATCCTTAGCCGTCAAGAGAGGCGGACGTTCGAACCTCACCTCTTCGCCTGCGCCGAGTTACCTTACCGATTTTACCTTAACGCACATTTTATGGAAACTCTCTGGATAGACTTCTGTTTTAAAAAATAATTGCTCTCTTACGTGCCGACGAACAAACTTCATTAAACAGTGGCTTAATGTCCTAGGAGTACAACACCAATTTCTTTCAAACGACCTCAACGAGAGTGTTTTTATATCCTTTCGTGAGCTTAAATTTCGATCGGCAGGTGTTTTTTGAGAGAGAGAGATGAGAGAAGCGGCGCCGATGTGGGAGGGCGTGGGAGGAGTGGATGGGGGAGGGGAAGGAGAGATGTGGCGGGGTCTTTAGAGTGCCTTCTTTTCTTGGGATGGGACGCCATGCTGTGTGACTAACTCCTAAATGACAGAAAATCACGGGACGCTTTCATCACAAACTTCTAACGAGCGAATTTATAAGACGGAGTAAGCCGAACTAATTTTATTTCCCTTAGTGACACAATTTCCGTCATTTCTTCTAGTAACAATGAAGTGTATTTCTTCGGGAGCCTCAAGAAAATGTCTGATGTAACTGCTGAGAAAAAACAAGGAACTTTCTTTTAATACACATTTTTGAACATAATTTATGACTTTATTTACTGAATTTAATTTTAAAACTTTTATTTTACTTTTTTCAATGTATTGGCTTTCTCTATTATTCAATATATGAGTTTATTTAACTTGAATAGGTACAATATTAAAATATATGTAAAGAGAGAAGCTACATCGTGAAATTAATCAATGAATCATAATATTATGGACTCATGGCCACTAATCGACACACATGTGAATAATACCTGTGTTCTTAGGTAATAAAAGCGTAATAATTACAAAATATTTGTTTTTATTTAAATCAGTCTGACTGTGAATGATTAATGAAATGTTTGCGGAGAAATAGTTCGGACAGGATTTCCTCGGTAGTGACCCAGATGCAAATCCTGCTAGTCAGGGCTTTCAATTACATCTCGTCCAGCGTTTGGCAAAGAGAAAACGACGCGTCTCTTCTCGGAAGAAGATTCAAAGCGTTTGGATCCTCGACGCTTTTCGTTTGGTAAGAGTGCTATCGGTACAAAGAGATTTCCTTCTCCTCATTCATTTCTTCTTCCTTTCCGTTGTATAGGCCAATTAATGTCTGCAAACGTGTTCGAAGGACGGAAGAGCCCGCGGACGTGAAAACGCAAATTGGACGAGAGAAGTCATCTCTTCGGAGGGTGGCGACGGATGTGATGGACGCATTTTCAGACTGTATCCCAATTTTGGACTTAAAATAGAACATAATTAGTGGTGCAGACATAAATTTTGCATTATAGGCGCCCAAATGTCCTTCATTGCAAATTAGGTTTTCCTCCAGCGTTTTACACTCTTACGCCTTCAATTTTTATTGTCGTTCATATCACTTTCTATCATAAAGCTCTTATCAATTGGTCAAGAAACACTCATACCAGGTCTGACATTTAAATAACGAGACTGGCAACACTGTAGAGCGTGTGGCAACACTGAGCCAATGACGATTATTGAAAACAACAGATACATGCCTGAACGCTACACAGCAGTAAACTTGTCTCGATAAGTCTAACGAGTGCAGAGTTATTGTGCTTTAACTGAAGTAGTGTTTGGATAGCTCGTCACAAAAATGGGTGATAAATATTTTAAACAAAGAATCAACATGAAATTTTTGTTAAAACTTGGAAAAACAACCAACTGAAATCTTTGAAATGTTAAAGCAAGCGTATAGAGACGGAGTTATGTCAAGGTCACGTGGTTTTGAATCATGTAAACGCTTACATTTGAAGAAAATGCGTAATTGTACGCAATTACAAGGCATAAATACTCTTAAATCACGAGTTAAGCATAGTACCACATTGCAGATTTACTCAAGGGTTTATCAATACAGTGTTGCGCTAGAATGTTTAGTGTTGCCGAAAATATCAGGAGACATACCATCTTCGTATGTCAACAAGACTGAATGGAATCTCCCTTTAGCAGATCCTGACTTCAATCAACCGGGGAGCATAGATTTGCTTATAGGAGCCTAGGTCTTTCTTCATCTACTCAGACCAGGCAAAAACGTCAGGCCTGGACCGTACCCTATGCTGAAAAATACAGATCTTGGATGGATTTTGGCTGGGAGCATCAAGAATTCAGACGCAGCACATGCATATCCACAGCCACAGATGGCACTAGTAAGCAGAAATGACAGCAGCCTAGAGCAACAACTGCAACGTTTCTGGGAAATCGAGGAGCTGAACCAGCCTCCCCGGCCCCAGGAACAGAAAGAATGCTAGCAGCATTTCGTTGACACTACGATCAGGGATGCCTCAGGGCGCTTTATAGTACGGTTGCCGTTACGACAAGATCATACATAACTTGGCGAGTCACGTCATATGGCAACTACACGACTTCATCACCTCGAAATGCGGCTATCAAGAAGCGCAACCTTAAGAACAGAATATGTAAAATTTTTGGGTGAGTACGAATCTATAAGGCACGAAACACTCTGAGACAAAGCAGCAGAGCGTGCAATGGAAATCTTCAGGCTCCCTCCGGCCCAAGAAACCGCGGATGTCAAAATCAAAAGTCGAGACAATGTTGATTTGTTTTTTTGTCTGCAAAGGAATAGTGCACCAAGAATTTGTCCTACCTAGTCAGACTGTCAACCAGAAGTTTTATCTCCAAGTTTTGGAACGTCTGAGACAGTGGGATCGTCGTGTGAGGCCAGAATCGTTCCCGGACAAGTGGATCTTGCACCATGACAATGCTCCCTCACACACAGCGCTTTCCGTCAAGGAGTTTTTAGCGAAAAATTCGATCGTGGTTCTGGAACATCCTGCTTACTCACCAGATCTCGCTCCGTGTCTCCTTCCTCTTCCCTACCCTGAAGAATCACCTAAAGGGATCACATTTTGATAACGTGGAAGAGATACAGAAGGTTACGACGGCCGTTCTAAACAACTTGCAGGAGAATGACTTCCGGAAGTGCTTAGACAGTTGGAAACAACGCTGGAATTCGTGTATAGCTGCAGGAGGGAAGTACTTTGAAGGAGACCACTGCAGTTGAGAATAAATTTTAATACAGTTCTGACTTGGAGTACAGTCTTGTTATTTAATTGTCCGACCTTGTTTATCAATATACAGCCAAACCTCGATACTATGTACCTCGACGGGGCATGACTTTTTATACATTGTACTGAAAGTACGGTATGCTGAAATACCAATAACGAATATAGCATTTTCTCTGGAAGCATCTCAGTGAGAGGTCGGCTTTCTCGCAGATCCGGCGCGAACCGAATTCAGCGAGAATGGGAGTTTAACATAATTCCTAGGTCTTAAGATTTTATCTCAATGCTATTGCGAAAATAAGATAGGGATAACTAAAACCCGGTTCTAAATTTTTCAGTTCGGTAAATCCCCCTTTTCGGAGTTTTGGCGGAGTTCCGCAGACCTTTTCGTACTAAAGACAAAAGATGCCTTCAAAATTGGTGTAAAACGACTTGAATGAGCAAGAATTGGTCATATTGAGTCATTTACGGATGAAAGCATACGTTAAAATCACAAAAATCTTTATTCGGAACCTCAAAAGTTCATACATAGTATTGAAAAGTACGTTAAGTTGAAGTACGTTATTTTGAAATATTTATACAGGAAATTGACGGGGATTAAAAAAATGTACGTTAACTTGAAACATACGTTATTGTGAAGTACGTTGTAACGAGATTTCACTGTAATGCGTTCTTCCTTTTCTTTCCTTCTGTGCGCACGAACCTGGAAATCGAGAATTTCGAGCGATAAAAAAATAATATCTTAAAAAAATAAACTTGATAATTGTGCCACTTTCGTACTTTTCTCAGTAATATGGCGAACATGGTTTTTATAATAGGAAAAATAAACCTAAATTTTTTTACCATAGCTTGTGCATTCGAAACAAGTCGAGACGGAGAAGAAATAAAAAGTTTTAAATATAAAATGTCCCATTTTCTCAACCGGTGATTCCCAAAAGAACAAGTCCCGAAAGAGCAAATAGGTCAAATGAGCAAGTGGCCAAAAAAGGACACAAAGAAAGTGGAACGAGGGCAAGTGGAATATAGGAGCTCGTTTGTCAAAAAAGCAAGCATACCATAACCTTAGACCAATGTGTATCTTATACGTATATTTTTTAAAAAAGGGTCAAGGGGATCTAATCGGTCGCAGTTTGAGTTCTATCAATGTTACACGACTTGGTTGGATCCGTCATTTTCGGATGAGGCTCATTAACAAAAAGTTGTTTTTTTTAAAAGATAATTAAGAGGGAAGTTTTTGAATAAACCGAAAACCCGAAAACGACTGACCAAATCCAAGAATTTCAAGTCATGCGGGACCTAAAATGTTTTTTTAATGACGGTCATATCACGCTCGAGAATCTTTGCAGCGACATTTGCTTGCTGTTTTGACAAACTAGATCTTACATTCAACTTTCCAACTGGCAATTTGCTCTTTTTCTCCACTTGCTCTTTTTTGTCTTACTCATATAGGCTTGCTCTTACGTCGATTGCTCTTTTGGTACTTGCCCATTTGTAGTATAATATTTTCATGTAACTATAACTAATTAAACAAATTATATTTCGGGCTGCAATAATTTGTTTTCGATAATCATCAATTTAGTTTCTCTTCCATTTTCAAATAAATACCTACCACACCTTTTTCTCAAAAAATAAGTTCACTGTTATTTCTAGACGGTTCATATGGTGTATGCAAGATATGACGTGAATATGATAATTAATTTATTTTCTTGTTCTGACAAATGCTTTAAATGACTCAGTACTATATGTGAGAGTTATAATATGGAAATTATACTATATTTTTAAATCTCTTAATGCCATTCAGATGGCAGCACACGCTAGTGAGAAATTAAAAATATGGCTCTGTGCGCATTAGGTCAGCATAGAATTTCTTGCCGAATCACTCAGTGCTGCTTGTTTTATCAACACCATCTTATTTCTTTATCTTTCCATTGTCTTTTTAGAATTTCTCTCTCTTTGTATTTATTTTTATTCCTCCCTGCTCTCTCTCTCTCTCTCTTCTCCAGTCTCTTAAGTCCTAACGCCTTCGGTGACACGGAATTACCACCAGCCTCAACTCCTTTTGCGTCCTTGACGCGGTTTCCAAATCCTTATTCCGTGCCCAGTGGAGTGCATTAGAGCCTTTAATTTCTCCGCTGTGGGCGTGAATAAGATACCCTTGATCCAATTAAAAAGCAAACGAGAGATAATTTTCCATCTATAATGCTTTCTAATTTAGCTTCTTAATGGCCGCCACACCTGCACTCTGTAACGGTACGTGCAAACCACAATGTTTTTTTGCCGAAAATTTGAATAATTGGAGTTTACCGTGCAACCCTTGCTAGCGAAAGATAAAAGACATGAAAGTAAGATATTTTCGATTATGCCAGCGGTTAAACGATATGAAAGTATTCCCCATTCCTGATGAAAGTACGTTTATGAACTATTCAATTCTAATGTGTCCATACTATTGCAGATATGCCATTTTCTATAAACATTTATTATCTTATTAAAAAAACCATAAACTTTTAAAGCTTGATCTTTTTTAAATTCTGAGTTTTTTTGGATGACTTAAAAAAAGGACACAAAAATATCTATGTAGAATGTTTTTTTCTGACGTTGTCCTGGGTATATAATATCTACTTTTTTAATAGCCTTTTTACAAAAGAAATCCATTTAGATTGATGATATTTAATTTTATCGAAGTTGTGTTTGTTTCTTGAATGATCGCTCGTTTTTAAATGTTAAATGAGTGTTGACTTCCTTTGCTTAAAATTAATGAATAAGTCGATATATTTCAGGAGAAATGATCATTTCACTGAAATATTTTTAGGATTTTTATATCAAAATAATTATTTCTGGAATCTATTAGTTATTTTTCCGAAAAGTGATAACCTGAACTCAACTTCCATTATGAGTTTTTCATATTATAAAAATTTGATCCTCAAATAATAAAATAGAATTTGTGTTATTTCTCATCCTTATGGTCTCGTCCGATCGGAGAATGATGGCAAACAAGAGGCGGAGTAAAGGTGGTTAAAAAAAACAAATGACAAAGGGAAAGCGTTGTGAAGTGAATTGCGCGGTGTCGCAATGATATTCGAAGGAAAAAAATAGAGGGGTAGAAAGATGGGGAAGTTAAGAGAAAGAGAGAGAGAGTGGGGTGATGTAGGTGGTCATGGTGGTGGGGGGGGGGAGGGTGCTTGGGGAGGAAGGAGGGTGAGGGAGAGCTGTTAGCTTAGTTGGGAGGTCGGCTGGAGCCGAAAGTAAACGAAATACGCTAGGAACCATTAATCATCCATCCTCCCTGCGTTTCAAACTGAACTTCTTGCTTTCTTTTTAATTTTCACGAAAACCGGATCCAAAAGCCTTTAAATGATTTTCCTTGTTTTTAACAATGGGAGTTATTAAGCAGCATTTATATCATACCCTATTCAAGCAAACACACCAGATAATTCGCAATGAGGCAATTTATCGAATGTTCAATAATAGCATGCGATTGGAAATGATCCAAATTACTACGATTACTATTAAAAAGATATATCAATTAATACATTAACAGCAATTATGAAGGATTTTTTATTGATTCTCTCAGGTAAGGCACTTTTTGTTTGGGAATTTTCACACAAACTTGAAAACTTTCAACTCCGGAGGGAAAAATGTGTTATAATGAGTAAGTACTTTTTAACGTATGCCACGGAATCTTCATTGCCACGGGTTATTATTATTATATTTATTGACCACCGATCATTCTATTTATTTTATGTGTTTATTGGATACTCTATTTTTATAATTTATGTAGTGTGCTTGCTTGATATTGTTCTTTATATTTACTAATATTTCCTTTCCACCAGGTTTATGGCCTTCTCGCAATATAAAATAAATAGATCGAATATATTTTATGGTATATTTCGTTGCTTCTGAAAATTGCATCGCTTTCTGAGTACCATGACGTCGATGGTATCAATAATCTGAATCTGTTCACTCTCTAACCATTAGTCGCGATCTTTTCTGAGAAACATACTTCTCAGATTACAGGTGTTATTATAAAATGTAGCCTTCATAAGAAGAACAAAATGGAATATCAACAAAAAGTGACAAGAACATGTTAGTCATCACTGGCTAGGCAGCATGGTTTAACATGCATAGGGAATCCTTATGGGATGTATTACATGCTGTTTTTAGGTTTATCTCAGAGTCGATCGAAATAAAAAGAAATTATGAGAAAAACAAAGCATTACATCATCATAAGAGGATTTGAGCATCGGTAAACGAATCCGACAGAATGCTAGATAACAGCTGATGGGACAATGTAACTCGGAGAGACTAGAATAATAAGTTTTAGGACTAATCATCATCATAGGTAGTCTGTCCGTTGACAGATCCGTGATTATTCATGGTTAAACTTGGTTCTCCATATACTCCTATTTCCGCAGTCTTCTTCATGTCTTGATAGCTCTCTTTCCCTTTCAAGTCGTCTATCAGCTGAAACCTTGCTCTTTTTCCATCCAGTTTTTCTTCTAGCTCTTCTTTAATTATGCATTCTCTCCTCAGGTAATGTCCAATCCAGTTCGCCTTCCTCTTTCGGATAATCTGTATAATCGCTCGCTTCTCTCCTATACTTCGTACTACTTCCTCGTTTTTCATCCTATCTGTCCATTTTATCTTCAGCATTCTTCTCAATGTCCACATTTCGAAGCTTTCCAAGTATTTAATATCATTTTTCCTTAGCGTCCATGTTTCTGCCCCATACAAAGCTATACTCCATACATAGCATTTTATCAACCTCTTGAGGATTTCCTGCTTTATATTTCCCTTTAGTAGGAGTTTCTTTCTTCTGAAAGCGGCTTTTGCTTTCCTTATTCTAGTCCTGATTTCATCGGTACATATTGCTTCTCTCGTTACGCTGCTTCCAAGGTATTTATAATCTGAAACTTGTTCTAATGGGTTTCCTCCAATACTTACTCGTATGTTCAAATTTTCTTCTTCTTTACTTGATATTCACATAACCTTGGATTTTTCTGTATTAATTTCCATACCGTATTTTCTACCTGTTATCACTAGTCTATTTATCATTTTCTGGAGTTCCTTTTCCTATCTTGCTAGAAGTAGGACTAATATAAACTTCTAAATAGAAGTACCAAGGTAAAATGCTTAAGATTTATAGTACGAAAGAACGATCCGGAAGTTCATTCGTCCTAGAAAAAACAGGGATTATAACAGGAACATCAACCCTACGAGTGAGAATTGTTGTAGACAATTTTCTTTATTGCACTCACCACCCACCATTCTGGTATTGTAGATGTAGAATGTATATTGTATCTGGTGTTGTAGATGTAGAATGTATATTACCGCCAATACAGCCATAGATTTTCCGTGATGTTGCTAGCGATGTAATCAAAACATTCTGATATTTTCCAAATTATACTATCGTTAAAGTCTCCGATAACATTTTCCTAGAAACTATGATTATGGATGGCTTGATAATGGTTTCAGAAAGTAGGTACTTTGCTAAAACTCTTTGTAAATTATACGAAACCGACGTCAACGAGTTTGTAACCATGTTGTAGAAGCCGTTTCTAGCAAAAATCATAATGCAGACTTTAACGATAGAATAAAAAACTGCAGTCTGCCCTCCAAGTGTACGTACATACATCTCATAAATTCTTATTCGTTCACTCATAGATGAGATGTGAACCACGCTATTCGATAAACAAGTAAAGAAGCTGATTAGTCTCTATTTCAGGATGCTGTCGCGTGCTCGCGATTCAGAAAGATTGTTCAACCGGTTCTAACATGGCAGTATATATACCAGGGGTGGCCAAACCGCGGCTCGTGAGCCACATGCGGCTCTTTTAACTTTGAATCTGCCTCTTTTAAATTTCTACTCGTAGGAACGTCAAAGTTTTTGGCTACAGAACACAATGACGTAGTGTGACTTGGGACGTGCTGGAAATACCTAAAGGACATGAATTATATCAGAATTGCTTTTAATAGAGATTACGTATTACTATTTGTAAGTTAATGAGCACAAAATGTGTCATGCGGCTCTCGAACTGCTGAAGATTATCGTATGCGACTCCGAGAGTAAATAAGTTTGGCCACTGCTGATATATACTCATGTTATAGTTTAAACCCCCCACCTCTCTCTCCGCTGATTACAAGATAACCTTTCATTTAATTTGCAGTATTCGTAGTATTAGGATTATTATTCTCCAAACAATTTTCTTAACATGATAATTAGTGCATTACAAATTTGGTTTTCGATTACCAGCGAAAAATTAGTACATTTGTAGTTTCATGGAGATCGTGTAATTCTTTTAATTATTGTATTCTTTTTAGTGCTAGATCCTTAATAACAATCATTAAATTCGAATCTAGGTTAAATTCAGCAGAAACTGCATAGGTCATTATATGCACTTCTTCACATATTAAAATAATTCATTAAAAATAAGTAATCGCCTTATGGTTTGAATAAAAACATTAATTATGTAACCCTGGCCACTATTTAACTATTGAGTAAACCAGACACCAATTTCACTAACAGAGAGACCATTATCGGCGATTAATCAGCGATTGTAGTTTCTATTAAGAAAACATTTGATATTTTCCATTTTTAAAGATGAATAGAAAGTGGTTGCGATTGGATGTAAAAGACGTGGATTTATTTTTAATGTTTCTGTAGATTTGATATCAGAAAATTGTCACACATTTAGTAATTAAGGAGAATTGAATAAAGTTGAGAAAGAGGGAAGTAATCCTGAATAGGTATGGAGTCGGTTAAGTGCATCAAAAGAAGTGAATTAAGAATGGAATTATTATATGCTATCTCTCCGCAAAGCTTAACATTCAATATTTATTAAGACAAGGCCATTGAAAATTTAAGTAAGACGGTCGATGTTCACGGACTGTACTTTGAGACTGATTTGAAAATGATGGATTTCGATATGTGCGAAGTTCACCAAAAAATTGTAAAACGGTCGCAGTTGGTGAAATCAGGGATAAAAATTTCGCTTTAAAGGTTCAAAAGGTTCTTAATCTTAACTCTTTGATATCACATCGTGATATGAAAATGAGCTCATTCTAACTTTATCTAGTCGGCAATTAACGTTGATATATTTACACAGAGGAGCGAATATTACCTTGGATTTAGGATCGTAACCTAAAAAATCGTTTGCTATTCCTAATGATTCACCTGAATTATTTTTGCATTTGAACATCAGAAAACACTAGTGACAATTTACTAATGAGCAGCGCGATATTTTTCTCAAGATATTTATCTTGCCTCAATAAAGTTCTTTTGCCGTCAGTTTTTGCGCTGTAATTCCAATGTAGGAATAATGAAAACTGCAGTAACAAAAAACACGATTAACCTAGCATATTTTCTTAAGGTACAATCTTAACATTAAAAACGGACGCCTCTTATTGACTTTATATGCGATGCGTGACTATTCTTTGTAGGAAAGAGTTATAAAGTTTTTTTTTTTAAAGTTTCCAGTCGGTTTACCTGTTTTTACTTTCACGAATAAGTTTTTATGTCTGATGATTTGTTTTTACGCATTGAAGATTTAGATTTTACGCTACGGTTTTATTTTAACTTAACACTTAATTATTTGACGGGAGTACATCAATGAGAAAAACCGTAGATACGGGACTCATTATTTAGCTACCATCTTCAACTCGTCGTCTTAATTGTTTTCGCTCTGTTTCGCTTAATTACGGGCAATTTAGTGAGCTAGTACTCGTGTTTATAGCGAAGAGAAAAAGAGAAAAAAATTTGAAATAGAACGGAAAATAAGCTCCTTTTTTTGCATCTCGAAGTCATTTTATTTATTTACACTTTTCTATGAAACTATTAAGAAAAAAATCTAAAGTTTTCCAGCCATCTCTGCAATGAAAGAATTTCTTTGCTTTCTGATTTAGGAAAACGCTTCTCAATAATCCAACACAAAGATATATTGACCATTGGGTTGCTTTTTTCGAAGATACCATAACGCGGCCTAAAAAAAGCCCTTTTCGCCATTACCGACATTCTGCGTCAAATACTAATTAATTTTTTCGAACAACATATAAAAATAATCCCTTGGAAATTGTTAGAAATATCCGATTTAGGGAAAAGAATTTTTCAGCTGATGATTGGCGATTAGGACGGCACGGGAAAGGAATGAGGTAAATTTGTCAGGAGATGGATGAAGGATGTGGAAGAGGAAGAGAGAGAGGTAAAAAGAATGTCAGGAGAAACGTAGTAGAAACAGTGATGTAAAACAGACAAACGACTTTATTGAGGGCGAAATTGAGACTATATAGTCCCTTATTACATTTAACCCTACCTTAATAATTACAAATGAGAATAAAAAATAATAACATATAAACATACAAACATATTGGCAGAAAACAAAAACCTGAAACTAAACAAAAGAAGAAAAAAAAACACAAGAGATCCAATTACAGATTCGGAAACTTCTAAAAAAGACAAAGTATTTGTGGCAAAAACCTAGGAAAGACCTGACATGGCCAACCTAGTAAAAAACAACCACGCAGGAAATCACCCACGAAGGTGGGTTATAAGGATAGGGGGAAGAGGAAGAAATTAAGAGGAGATAAAGAAGTAGAGAGAGAAAGATAGAGAAAATGAGAGGAAATTAAAGAAAGAAAATTGCCCCCTCTTCCACCTAACAATACATAGTTTTTGAATTTACAGTATGAAATTACATAACAGCTAAATTACTAAAAAATAAAAATAATAATAAATACATAGAATATTAAGAAATACATGAGAAAATATAACATACAATAGCATGAGAATTGCAATTGTGTACAATGATTGATGCTTACCGATTTTTATGATAATGAGCTTATGTACAGATATGACAGTGATTATATCCATGAATTTTATATAGTACGTACAATACATTTTTAACAGGGAGAGAGGAGTGGAGAGAAGAGAGAGAAAGAGGGAGAAGGGGAGAATGAGAGGAGGAGGAGGAGATTGAAGGGGGGAGAGAAGAGGAAATAGAGTGATAAAGAAGGAAAGAGAAATAGAAGGGACTATAGATAAGGAGAGAGGAGGAGATAGAGGGAAGAGGGTGAAAGAAGGGGGGAGAGAAGAGGAAATAGAGTGATAAAGAAGGAAAGAGAAATAGAAGGGACTATAGATAAGGAGAGAGGAGGAGATAGAGGGAAGAGGGTGAAAGAAGGGGGGAGAGAAGAGAAAATAGAGGCATAGAGAAGGAGAAATAAAAGCAGAAGGTAGAAATAGAGGGATAGATATGGAGAAAGGACAGAGAGGGAAGGGGAAATAGAGAGAGAGGGATGGATAGGGAGAAAGGAGAGAGGAAGAGAGAGAAGGTGAGAGGGAAGAGAAAATATAGAGATACAGAAGGAGAGAGAGAAATAGAGAGAGGAAGAGAGAAGAGGAGAGACGGAGGAGAGAGAAGAGGGAGATGGAGAGAGAGAGAGAAAGGGAGAGACGGAGAGAAAGAGAGGGAGAGAAGGAGAGTAAGAGGGAGCATTGACTTCCTCTTCCCGTGAAATGTATGTTTTTACTTTCACGACTTTTTTCATTCGGTTCGTTAACTTTTTATCCGACTTTTTTTTTGTCGTCAGGCCAAAGTGGCGGATGGTGAAAAAGGAAGAGGAGTAGGAGAAGGGGAAAAGGGAAAAAGGAGATAGAGAGGGGGAGGGAGGGAAGGGAGGGAATGGGAGAGCATTCGTGGCGTGAGGGAGTGCCGAGATGTAGGAAGGGATCCAGGTTTGAGGAGGAAGGGGAAGTGGGGAGAAGTTCGAGGGGAGGAGTGTGGGAAAAGGAGAAAGGGCGAGGAGGGAGGGAGGGGAGGGGAGGGGGGGGAGGGCGGGGTGGGACATCCAAGGCAACAGTTAGTAGGAGAGGTGAGAATTTGGAGGAGAGAGAGGGAGAGGCAGAATGGGAGTTGATAGGAAGGGAGGAGGGTTTGGTTTGGATAGTGGAAAAAAGAATAGGAGAATGAATGGTGGAGAAGGATTGAAAGGGGAAATGAATAGATGAGGAAGAAAAAGGGAAAGGGTGGGATGGAGATGGACCTTGGAAGGGGAATTAGGATAAAAGAAAGTAAGTAAAATGGGAGTAAAGCAAATGCAGAAGAATGCGAAGTCAGTATGAGAAGAATATAGGGAACAAGAGAGAGGTAGAAAAAGGAAATGGAAGAGGAAAAGATTACACACGAGTTAGGAGGGAGATAGGAAGAGAGGAAAGGGTGAGAGGCGAAGAGGGGAGGCGGAGGGAGTGCGAATCGGGAGAGCGGTTTGCGGGGGAGGATAACGCATTGGAAGGGAAGGAGCGGAGGGAGGATGGGAGAAATAAGAAGAAGGAGGAGGGATGGGGGAAGGGTATTCTACGAGACGGGAAGTAAGCTTGAAAGGAAACGAATTTGAAGCGGGAAGATGAGGCGTTAAAGAGGCAGAACGCAAGAGGTCTTCGGATATGAATGGGAAGTTGGGGGTTGAGAAAGGAGAGGAGAAAAGGAAGAGGGAGTGAGGTGGAATTGGGAGAGGGAATGAAAGGCAAGATGATTGAATCGGAGTTGCTGATTGATTGTGATCTCTGAAATTGCTACTGCCTCCTAGATGATAGTTCGGAGGAGGGGAGGGAAAGAGGTTGCCCAGTCACCACCTATTCTCAATAGAGTCAATTATCTATGTTCTACTAGGCAGGGTTTTTCAATCAATAGTAAAAGCGCACCTTATATACAAGGGGAAGAAAGAGCCAAAGGGGCGAATGCAATCAAGGGTACCAACCTTTAAAAAAACCAGATTTGAACTCGTCTGTGCTGATATTTTTACTGAAGTGAAATTTGTCTTAAGCAGAAATATCGTTACATCGAGAGTTTCAAATTTATGACGAAATTACCAGAAAAACCAGGCATGGAGGAATGAGGCCACTCTTGGGGGAAAAAATTTAGGTCTTACGGGAAGATATTTTTAGATGATCACTCGAGAAGATCAAGGAAGTGCATCGTTAAGTCGTTCGATTTAGAAAACCCACCGTGAATTTCTAGAAAGAGTGAAAGAATCTTTAAAATTTGCGGAAGAAATGCAGTGAGATATCTACCAAATCTTATGATGTCTACCTGAAAGATTTTTATTAATAAACTATGTAATTAAAATTTCCAATGGTAAATCTCAAATGAAAAATGGGAGCTTATGGTTGGAAATTCCTCGTTAAATAAATTATATTCCAGTATAAGGTCATTTGCGAGCATTTTCACCATCATCTTCCTTCAATAACAAGCGTTTGAGAAGATAATTATTTATCTTTTGCATAACCAATAGCTATATAAAAATCATAAAAATACCCAAGATAAGTATTTTTTTCAAATGCTTATTCTTTGTTTTCAGCCATAACGGAAGCTCGATAATTCTCTGCTAAATCTACTTCCATGGCGTCAACGTTGGGGTTTCAAATGAAACCCGTTAAAGATCATTACCGAGACCGTGGTATATTCTTTAAGCCATAGTACAGTTTAAAAAGTATTCTACGAATCAAGGTTTATTAGGTTAATCTCGAATTATTTTAAAATATGTATCCTTTTCTGCTTGAGAGTCCGTAGAACTTTAACGTCGCCTGAGTCGGACGAACGCACTGCTTACGTATATTCCGCGGATGAAATTCTAGGATGTACGTGGCTGATGGCTAAATCTTAGTCTGGATAATAGCAGAAAACATAGGACGATCTTTTATTCATGATACTAATCACGATGAATTACTAAAACATCAAAGTTTCTATTTCCTAGGCAAAGAGCAAAGGAGTTGCTAAATTTTAAAATATGACTGGATGTGTGTTTTAGTGGAAAATACATTCAAATGCCATACTTATTGATGGAAAATTTATTCAAGAAAGTTTTTATTGCTTCGGTGTTTTGCATGAATGTTTGAGAGATATGAAAATAATAAGTGCAGGTTGTAGGTAGGAATAAAAACTTTAAAATCTACTTTCAACCAGACAAATTCTGAGAAGTGGTGGATAAACTGATAAAATTTATTGACAACGCTTGTACTATCTTTAAAAAAAATCTCGTACCATACCTTTTTAAAGTAATATTAACAGCTTTCCTTTTATAATTCTCTTATCCATTATCATATTATTGACTTGTGTGCTAAAATCAAAATTTATCTGGATTAGGAATAAACTTAAGGGTTTTGAATTAATATTTGTGGCAATAAATGCGAAATACCGAATTCCACCTGTTTCTTGAGAGTTGCGAGATCAATGGAGCTTTTTATATTGATTAAATATCTTTATATTAAACGGTGGGAGGTAGAGAAACAGCAATAATAAAAACTAAAAACATTTCTTTGAGCCGTAATCCAAAATGTCAGCAGTTGATTAATATTCACTTAGCTTCGCTTAAAACCATCATCACATAGGCAAGTTGACACGGTTACTGTTGCGAAACATTAAGCTACTGCAGCGTATGCCAATAACTTCTAGTCAGGAGCGATTTTTAAAAAAAAATAGCAGCAGCTCGGCTGTTCATATCGTAAGCTCCGACGCTGGATGATGATTTACCGCCATCGGATTTGAGCGATTGAGGCAGATTGTCTTATCTCCGCTATCGGATCCATTTTATCCGAGAGTGGAGAACGGACAGTCGTGGAGAAAGTGCACACGGTCCTCCACTATAATCCGTTCGCTGACCTCTCACCCGCGCCTTTTAGGTCGCATATGCGTTCGCTTATCGATGCCTCGCCTCTCTTGAGTCCAAAAGGGACGGGCGATCGGAGGAAATTCGACGAGGACAAATTCAAATTACGATTCGGAGCTTCTGTTTACGCGGTTTCTTGGTTGCGCAATGACCTGGAAAACTGCCAATTCGGTCTCATTAAACGGAGGCACGCAATCACACCGATTTGGCACCAAGGTCTCTCCGTTCGAAGTTGCCCGTTGGATATTTAGAGGAGAGAATAAAGAAAAGGGGAGAGAGAGAGAATTAATTACTTCCTCATGGTGCTCGTTAAGCAACACCCATTTTGCGCAGCGCGCCGAACCTACGCTTCACGGTTTGGCGCTTCGGTCGCTCCTTTCTTTCGCTTAATTTTTTTAAATTTCGGATTTGTGCCGCTCTGTAATAGATTCAAAACGAGATGGAAATGATAAGGTGGACGGTTCAATGTCACGAAAACTGAGAGGAGGAACTCAACGTGATTTATGCGCCCTTTAGTCCAAATATAATAGTTAGAGCGCATGTTGGTCTATAGGTTCCAATTATGTACCTGAATATTTGATTTGATATTTCCGGGGTTTTGCAAAGACATGATTCGCAAGGGCCTTCATTACGTCGTAGCTCTTAAATACAATATGGTCGGAAATGCGTTAAAAATTTAGCTTGGATTTTGGGTTTCATGATCTGTCATTAAAATAAATTTGTGAATTACCCTATACCAGTGTTTCTCAACCGTCGGTCCACGAGGTTCGCGAGTTGAATAGTATATTATGTTTATTTTCATCTATAACTTGTTTGGTCCTGCGCACGGCTCTGGTTAATATTTCAAAGTAAAAGAACGCGAAAATGAATGAAAAATGTGTGAAATTTCATGGTGTGGGAGGTCCGCAGAAATTGTTGGACTTCGTAGGGGGTCCGCGGCTCCAAAAAGAATGAGAAACACTTCTATATACGATATCAATAAATTTAATAAACCTCATGGAAAATCTAAAATATTATACATGAAAAGGGAAGAGTAGCGAAAAATATTGTGATCCAATTTCAAGGAACCCTGCCTTAAGAAGGGGTTGCAGACCCTTAAAGTTTGAGAACCGATGGGTTAGGCTGATAAATATTGTGCCTGACCAAAGATTTAAGGTTACAGAATAAATGTGTTGGAAACTTTAATGGATTACTTAAACGTGCCCATGAATATATTTACGGTTTACAAAGAATGTCAGCAAAATGAATGGAAAAAGTTTGTTGCATTCTAGCATTTTATTCATTCTTATTAGCATTGAAGATGCATATATAATATTTTATATGCTTATCTATAGGAGAGGGTAGCGCATAACACGTGGATCATTGTGCAAATCTGGGACTATAAAGTTTGCCGTGAAATTTTGAAACGTTTGCTAAAGAACAGGATTTCTCGCGAATAACCAACATCGGAAACTAATTAAGGACATTTGCGTATCTGCACCGTCATTGTTTTTATAATTATAATCAATCTAATAGAATAATTCATTTTTTTATATTGTACCGTTTAGATGTGTGTCCATATACTGGTTGTAAAACTACTTCATTCTTTTGCTCGATGTTGTTCATTAACTTTACACCATCATACGTATGTGTTTCACAACATTAAAGAGAGGTGGATGCCAAAAAGCCATCCTATTCCTTCGGAATCGAATAAACTCGCTAAGAAAAAGAGAGATGATAAAAGAAAAACGCATAAAAATGCGAGTTTCAGATGAATGTGAATAAATAAATAAAAAGCATCCTGAATAGTAACACGTGGGTTTTTTTTTTCAAAGACGGTCCACAATCTCCAAAAAATGTGGATATGGAGAGCATTAAATTCCGAAATCGGTGGAGTAAACAATTAAACTCTGTAAGGTTATTCGCATAATTTTTACTTAGATAGATGCAGAAATTATTGATAGACAGCTGAAAGGGCCAGGAGTATAGGGATATGCGTATATATCGAAATAATAACCACAGAATATCTAGTTAATTCTCGCAAATCGATGCGGAGAGCCTCATTCGTCGTTCTGCCGGACCAAGATGGCCGACGAAACTCTCGCATGGATGAACTTCTAGAGCAGTGTTTTTCAAACGGTGAGCCACGACACGCAATTGTGTTCAGAAATTTCGCTTTGCAATACATATATATTTTAAATAATACTTAGTACGTCAGATGCCACTTAACGTGACCACATTGGGTACTATTTAATCGATAGCGTTAAGCAGCTTATAAAAACAAACGACTGCCATATATTTTAAAAACTACCTTTAACTTATTTCACAGTATCACTTTACCGTATCTTTTTTTTATCCTCATATTTTTATTCAAACATATCAAAAAATGTCTTTAAAAAGATATTTCAAATGAAGGAGACAGTGAAATGCCTATTGTTTTGACTACGCTCCAGCAAAGCTTCATGAACGAGTAAAAATGTTTGTTTTTCTCCTATGTTTGCATCTCAACATTTATTTGACACTTTGATAGAAAAGAGTTATTTTAGTTTAGTGTATGAAGACGTTCGACACGTAATTCGTTAGGAATTGCAACTGAAATCGTGAGAGGGTAATACGCGGGCTGTCGCGTAATGAGCTTATGCATTATACTGTGTTGTCTTAAAGTTGACGATAAATGTTGCCGAAAATAGCATGCAAAGGTTCTGTTACAAACAAATTTCTTGACATCAGCTGACCAGAGATAGAAAAAGATTTTGATCAAAATAGACGGCGGACATGATAATGTTACGTGAAGAAAACTGCATTTTTTATTTAAATTTTATTTATTTTCGGAATCCCGCATTTATGAACATTAGGCGCTTTAAAACACCCAATGACGATAAACTGGATGTCTATTGTGTTTCTTAAATACGATTGAAAATCAATGAATTGAAAGGACAGAAATATTTATAATTAGAAATCTATTATCGATAATGGTGGAATATTCGATGAGATAACCACAGCCCCGCAGATCCCGAAATGGAGCCGAAAGGGGCCCAACTACATTTATGTGGAAATGAATTATTATTTATTATTTCATAGAAATCATTTCTATGCGGGGGAGGTCATAGTTGGCAGTTCAGCTGCTGATAATGACTGAATGCAAACTGATCATAGTGATGTGCTATTTACGAATATATGAATTCAGGGATCCAGGAATTTGGACGTCCAGTGCAAAAGAATAAAACGCTGCTTCTTCCAAGTATGAAACAACAATATGGAAATATTTGGAGATACTTAAGGCAAACAAATATATGAAAAACTGCATTAAAGTATATATTGTTATTATTGTCTTTCAATAAATATTACGGGGAAATTACCTTTTATAAAAATACGGCATTCACGTTAGTTTCACTCGTAGTTCTGTTTCAACAAAATCATTTTGGTTTATGCATATAAATTGTAGCTGATGATCGTTGCACTGCTTAAGTAGATCATCATCGGTAATTGACGTAGGCTTATTTAACTCAAAACAAAGCTTTAAATGATTATTATCCACCCGGAAGAGCTTAAATCTTTCCTTGATTTAAGATATGGCTGTACATCACACTTCGGTACGGTGTAAATAAATGCTACGCTGTTTTCATCATTATAAATTTAATTGGTCCCGACACCACATAACATATATTTTAATTGCCTGAAAGTTAGATTAAATATTGAAAAGATAGTACATGTTCGATAAAGCAAATGGAAATTTTTTTAACTCGATCCTGGAGTGTAAGGAACCATAATAAAATCCAGTTATTAAAAAAAATAGAAAACATCACGGTTATTTTTGGGAAGCGCGGAATCAGCAGATTAGGAAAATTTTTATGTTTGTCTATTTAGACGCGAGTCATTTAACTTTAAAGTACTAGCGGTATTAAGTGGCTAAATTGTAAATAGCCTTCGTCGTTTTCGATCACACGATAACATTCGACGACACTTCAACCGTAAATCTAGTCGTCTTAGGGTTGCGAAGAAATGAGATGAAGAGGCGAAGAAGGAGAAACTAAGATGAATCGACGATGGAGCAGAGAAAAAAGAGAGGAAAAGAGGGGCGAGGGGCACAAAAAAATAGGGAACAGGACGGGAGATGGAGGGGCGACCAAGGTTGCGACGTGTGTCCACGCAGCAGCTGGCGCGATGGCCGCGGTGGCAGGGAGAAGGAGCCATAGATCCCGACACCTGCGGAGCTTCCCCAGCCCCCTCCAGACATAATCGGAGAGGAGAAATGAAGAGCCATCGAGGAAACACGGGAAAAAGAGATTCGGTCGACGCTTCGGAACCGTGGGAACACTGAATCGGATCAAAGTGCGACGCGGTTTGGGGAGACGTTGGACGGGGGAGAAGATTGGGCGAGGAGTTGGATCGGAAAGGGGGAGATTTGATTGGGAAATCGCGAAAGACGGATGGATTGGAACGGAGGCGGTTGGTTTTAATACAGCCGAGGAAAGGGTTGGATTATAACATGGAGACAGGATGATTTATAAAAAAAGGTGTTGATTGATTGGAGACGCAGTAGGTGTAAAGAAGAGAGGGGCGATTGTGTTGTAACAGAGAAAGTGAATGGTTTATCTCTTCTCCACCGTATGCTTTAAGATGACTCGAGTAGGATCCTCTTTATGGTTTCGAGTAACAAAGCAGCCTCATTCGGCACGTGGGATGGAGCTAGAGGCTTCTGAAATGGGAGCAAGTATTGTTGAAAGTCAAATGTTACTAAGAAATAATAGAGGTACTTACGTATTAACGGAACTACCGAACTATAACGGAACTACCCCAAACTACAGGTGATACGTAAGGTAGTTCCGTTAAACTGATTGGCCTGTCTCGATATTTACAAACCCAATCACCGGACAACGGGGAGGGATACTTTGGTTCCTGGCCAGGCGAAGGGCGCGTTAGCGCCCGAAGACGACTACCCATTAAAACAAAGCGAGCCGAAGGCTCGTCAATATATCCTTTCAATGTTACATCCTCTTGACTGTTGCGCTGCAAACTGAGAGTATATATTGACCAGCCTTCGGCTCGCTTTGTTTTAATGGGTAATCGTCTCCGGGCGCTACCGCGCCCTCCGCCTCGCCCGTAGCCAAGGTATCCCTAGCCGTTGTCCGGTGATTGGGTTTGTAAATTTCGAGACCGGACAATCAGTCATGGGTTAGCAACAGTCAAACGAGATATAATAAATGTAATATTGTTGAACTAGTGGTATTCATTAATATCCTGTAGTTCAGGGTATTTCCGTTATAGTTCGGTAGTTCCGTTAATACGTAAGTACCATAATAGATAATAGTTGTCATTTAATTTTATAGGTATAAATATGGCATGTTGGATAATATTTTTAATTAAAAAGATTCTGGGAGGTGGAGGAAAGATTTTTCATCTAAACTTTATATTTATTACAAACATCTTGCTCCTTTTCGCTCAAATTCATTCGGTGGGTTGTGATTTTTTGAAAATTTTGCTTTTTTTCCAATGTAATATTGGTCGCGTAAGTACCTACTCACTAAGATTCTTTAAAGCATAAATGAAGAATTCATACGATTCGTTCTTAGTTTGTAAGCAAAAGAAACTTTTTCGAATCCAGACGGTCTTTCAATGTAGAATTGACCAGTGGTTGGTGTATTGGTTCAGCAGTCAGTTATTCCTATTGGTCGTGAAAACTCATCCGTTAATGGATTTTTGTTATAACATTCCTATTCTAGCAAAATGTTTGCGAGAGATTGGCATATCTCTAACCTAAACCACGTTGGTATGGCGCCTCTGCGTACAGAAAAAATTGCCTCTTTCTCAGAAATAATATCTTTTTTATTATCATTTTTATTGTTTTGACATAGACTGTTATCATCTAATATTTTTTCAATTATAAGATTTTCTCTTTAGCTATACAAAGATTTTAAAGGGCCTCTCAGCAAAGGCCGATTTCTCCCAGTCCCCGTTCTTCCCACCCCCAACTTCCTTTCAGCCAAAATCCACTAGTACGCGGGTTTGCACACATACACGTAAAAATTGACAGTTAGTATACGTATTTATTGAGAGAATTAGAGCTGAGTGTTGAAGAGATAATCATATGGTAGGAATAAGATTTTTTATATTTATTTGCTGTTGAGCTGATAATTGTCTATCATATCAATTATCAAAATCATAACTTTGGATGTACATAGTATATATAATAATACTAAGCGGTGTTTGCTTTTATTTACGATTTGTGTTTTATCCCTTAGTAGTCACCGAGGCTTGATGGAATCTTTCAATCTTTCCACAAAATACATTTCCGTCGCCTATAGTAATATGAAACACAATTAATGTGGGCATTCATTTCGTTAAGAAATTTTCATTTCTATAATTAAATGATATATTGATTAATACATTGCTGATATTTACGAAGGATTTTAATTTTTTTATCTCGCTCACCTGCGATTCTATTTACAATTGTGTACGAAAAGGATTTATTGTGTCTCATACAGGAGTAATATAACACAAACAACAATTCCTATTTTTTAAGCAACTTGGTCCTGAGTTTAAAAGTTCTTAGTTTTGGGGAAGGAAACCACGCCAGATGTTCCTTCATGTCTTTCGATTTGCACTGCTGATACAAACATTATAAAATGCAATGCAAACTCGCATTTATTACAGCACACCTTCCTCCAATTTATGTGTTTGAAAACACAGTCGCGAAATTTTAACCATTGGAGCCATACTTTCATGAAGCCATCTTTTCCATATAGCGAGTAGCGCACTTCATATGCTTCGAACAGTTTCTAACGAACGTTTTAGAGTAATTATTGGGTTTTAGAAGACGAACACTTCGCAAAAACTGTCCGATATGATCAATTTTACACGGCTAAGTTACATCTTAAACATTTTCAAGGCACTGGTGTTATTTTACACTCATGCTTAAATATATCTATTGCTATGAATTCGTAAGGTGCCGGTCATCCGTGGAATTTTAACCCATTATTGGAGACAATGCATAATGCATCACCGCCACATTTTTCTAAACTCGTAAAAACACACCAATAATTGCGCTGAACTTCTCACTAGCACATTGAATTTTATGCTTAAACAAGAACTGAGTTTCTCACATCTGACGCAAGTTTTTCCCAGATCACCAGTGCGTGGTTATATACGGAAATAGGAAATTCGAAGATCTGGAAGCGCAGTCTGTTGAGAAGAGCCTGGACAAGGGACAGGCGAGGTATCCGAGTAGGACGGAGCGCGTTTAGGGTCGCATCGATTGATCACTTGAACTTTTAAGCGTTACTTTCTGTATTATAAATATATTTATTTTACCTCTATATATTTAAGAAAATACTGTTTTGAAATGGATAATTGTGTACTGCATACTTTCGTTAGGAGGGGGGAGTAATTTTCAAACCTTACCTAGGGCGCAAAATTGTCTTTCCTCGGCTCTGCTGTTGAGTATTTATTTACTAGGCACGGTATACCCTTTTTTATGAAAATAAAACTCTCAACCGTCTCTGTCCCGCTCCGTGAAAAATCTAAATCTAAAAAAAAATCTTCACTGGCTTAGGAAATGCTCTTCGACTCTTGAGAAAATCAATTTTGAGTCGCTGGGATTTGCTCCCTTTTCTCATCCCCTTTCCTTTCCTTTCTCCCTCTCTCCAGCCCTTTCTCTCTCTCCTCACCTCAGTTCCTAAACATACCTCCTTTCTCTCTTTTTCACCTCTCAAACCTTTTCGCCTCTTTTTTATTCTTTCCAAACCGCGCGCCGCTTTCTCAGGCCCTGGTGGAAAAATCGACCGAAAAGAAAAAACTAGCAAAACCCGCGGACACACGTTTTTGTGCTCGAATTCAATCTTACAAAAAATATTAGGTGGATTTTAATAAAGTTAAACGTAGAAGAAAAGAAGAAAGTGTACTGCTGGACTAATTTGGAAATATATTACACGGAGATCAGGGGCCTTTAAGTTCTATATATCCTTATTAATTTCTAGATTATTTAAAAATATTATATGGAGGATAATAATTCTTATTTTACCATTGAAATTTTTACAGGGCAATAATTACTTTAAAATTTGACTGATAAAGTATGTTTTACAAAGCAACTTTGACAATACTGCCATTAAGTTGAAAATTTCGATTGCATCGCACACTACGTTCCGCTAAAGGAGACCAAATGCAGGGAATCTTCTTCCTATAACCTTAAACACAGAACTATGAGTTTCACAAAACTCTCAGAAATCTAGGTCCATGATCCGCCTTCGAGCGCATTATTCTTGATCCACTCTCCTCATTCCCAATTCCCATAATTATAGCCAGCTTCAAATGCCCTTAAAGCACCCGAAATGGGATTCTTACGATGCGGACGACTGAGAGAGGGCACTTCCTCATCCCTGGCCATTAAAAGATGGAGCGAGAGTGATTCTGGATTGAGGAAGGATGGAAGAGGGAGGTCTTATCTTCTTCATGCAAATTTTCCAATATGGCGCCACTAACGGAGGATAAGAGTGTTCATAATGTGCAACTTATTATGAAAGGAGTAAATATAATATAAATGAATAAATACATATATATGTATCCACACACACATATACGCGCGCACACATATTTTTCCCCTCTGTCTCTTTGTGTGGAGTAGAGATCGCCAATGGAGAGGGATCGTGGTGAGAAAAACAAAGCAAAGTGCCCATCCCTTCGGAATATTAATGGCTAGGTCGGCCGCCTGGGATGGAATCTTTTAATCTGTTGGAGGAGGAAAGAGAGAAGAAGTGGAGAGAGAGAGAAAGTGAGAGGAGAAGCACATGGAATCGATGGGCGATTTGAGCGCACTCGAGTGGCGCACGACTTCGACTGCCCGTGCCACACCGCCCCCCAACACCCACACCACCCGCCCCACTTTCCTCCTGCCACAATTCCCACCTTTTCCGCGCTCTGACACATTAATCAATAATTCACTTGATTCCATCTACGCGGAACTTAATACACAAACCTATTTGAGGCCCGAAATTTTAATCTTTAATATTTGCTATCTCGTACATTAAGTGTTAAATTTGTGTCGTTTGGGCATCAAATATGTGGTTTTTCATAATGTGCATGAAATGTTTAAAATGTTGGAAACAGGTTTCAATTTGCTTCAAACTTCAAAGTGCTGTCAATTGACGTCATTGTGGTGTATAGGTTTGAAATAATATTAGCATTTTGTACATTAAAATGGATGAATACGTACACATTCAAATTTATTAATTTTATTGCTAACTGAGAGGTTTCACCGTAAATTTTACTGGAAGCGATATATTACCAAACTTTGCCAATTTTATTTGCAAAGTTTCATCAGTTTTAAATTCACGCATCTAGCAGTTATTAAAAATAAATGGAAACGAATTACGATTTATTAAAAAGTATAAAAGAAAATTTTTTAGGAATTTTCTTTCGTCTCCAACTGAGCAAAATCCAAACTAGGTTATGTGAAACAAATAATGCCTCTTGTTGCAATAGTTGAGTAGGATATTCCTTCTTTCTGTTCATCTAAACATAATTTATCTTGCTTTTAAGCTTTGAATTTTTAACGCGAGCGGAACAATTTGAAGAGCGGGTCAGTATGGTTAAATATTTTGAAAATATTTCGTAAAATTTTTCGACTGTGATCCGGTATTGATGTATACTCCAGTATTCTAGCTGTAATTTGAGCTTGAAATGCTTCACAATTGAATAATACATAATAATAATATATAATACCTAACATTTTTGTGATGAAATATTTTAAACATACAATTTTAACATTTTAACAAACAGAAAGATCGGAAATAAATTAGCGTTTTTATAGCATACATTTTTGCAAGCAGTGAATTATCAAGATTGTCTTATGGCAGAAAACATAATCAATTAGCACTTGTGTGTCAATAATTGAAGAAAATAAAATAACTATTTATCTTAGGTATCTCCAATAGCCAGACGCGGATTTAGGTGGTGCGAGACTTATAGGGGATAGTGGTTTATAGGGCTCACGAAGACGTTGTTAAATGTTGTGTAGGAAAAGAAGCTATCAAATTCTTATTAATTTAGTTATACACATATTTAGAAGTTATTGGGCGGGATTCTGAGGTCTATGTCAATCGCAGCTCAAAGCCTTAAAAATGATTATTTTTTCGATGATACCCGTCAGTTGAGACTAGTCTTCGTCAAATACACTTTACAATGATCTTCGTCATAATTTCTGTAGGGAATTTTCACAATCTATTCATTTCTTTCCACTCTCCCCCTAAGCTCCTGTTAACACTAACTCTCTAGCGCTGGGGCTTCTAGGCGCGAGGCACTAGGCCAGGGGTCGGCAACCTTTCAAAGTAAAGGAGCCATTGTATTGTTTCCAAAATACTGGGGAGCCGCACGTTAAAAACCTGTGCGACATTTTTTTAAAACAGAGATTCGAGTGATTGCAATAAGCATTTTTTATGATTGATAATGAGTTTATGAGTTTAGCTTACTTCGAAAGAGCCACAAGTATTTACTCAAGGAGCCATATGCAGCTCCAGAGCATCCCAAATTTTCGAGAGAAAGAATACAATTTCCTGAATAATTTTCAAGTAATACCTCTTCATTATTCAGCTAAGTGAAACATTTCATAAATTTCCGACTTAAATGTGATGATTTATAATCATATACTTCATCTAAAGAACATTAAATGATACTGTCAGGCACTAAGCTAAACTTTTTATACAGGGTGATTCAGGAGGAATCTGCCAAACTTCGGGAGCGTCTTAATAAATTGATTTTGAGTAAAAAAAATCATGAACAATGGTCAGATTCGGAACGGTTAAGGAGTTATGGCTGTTTGAAGCATTAATGGATAACGTTGGCTCTAGGGTTGCCAACTGCAAGACCTTCATGACCCGGAGATTTTAGTCTGATGCCCGGAGATTTTGAAGGAAACCCTGTTTTTTCGCTTTTTACGGGTTTCTTGTTATTCACGAGTTGCTAATTAAAGAGTATTGTAAATTACATCAATACATTTTCATTTATAAATTGAAATATTACTTATTTTGTTATGCATAAGTAGTGTAAGAAAATGCGTTATTCTCACCTCTTTGCTTCATCAAAATGTATTAAAGTAATTATCTAGGAGAATTTTTTTCAGGCGTTAAAATGTGTATTGTTATATTTATTTAATACTAAAAACGACATTATTTACTCGAAATTCTAGGAAATGCGATTGATAATCAAAATATTAGATGAGGATTAGAATTTTCATTCTTGTCTGCTGATAATAATACAAATTCCGCTTCGATGTATTCCATTTTTCGTAATTACTAATGAAATGCATTGAACAGTGGCGGAATTAGTATGTCGCAGTTTCCGATGTTACAAAGAGTCCGGGGGCTTTTGGATTATATTTCGTCCAAGATACCATTTTTTCTTTATTTCAAAGAAAAAACACGTAAAAAGTGCATTTCATCATTAAAAATCAACATTTTCTAAGCAAGTACTCTGTGACTTTTGGTATGTTTGTGTAAGTAGAACCATGACAAAATTTGTAGTTCTGTTACTAACACTGACCCGGAGAAATTGATATAAAACCCTGAGCCCGGAGAAAGATTGCTTCACCCGGAGTCTCCGGGCCAAAGTGACCCAGTTGGCAACCCTAGTTGGATCTACTGCTCATTGTACCTCATTTATTTGCTTTACTGCACGTTGAACGTCATTCGTTTACAAGTGGTCAACAAGGACTAGCTAATTTAATTGTTGTTTCCTTGTTGTTTGTAGTGCTGTGCTTGTGTAATACGTTTCGCAATGCCTCTGAAATTGTCAAATGAGGAACACGCAGACATTGTCTTTGTGTACGGGTATTGTGATGGTAATGCACGTGCTTCTGTAGAGGAATATCGACGGCGATTTCCACATCGCACAATTCCAAACCTACAAGTTTTTGTGGACGGGTGACGGATTATCTTAATATACAATAACCAAATTGTTGGATCGGAAAAGAGGACCACATGCATGGCCAGCAAGGTCCCACTACTGAAACCCACTTGATTACTACCTTTGGGGGCACATGAAGGCTCTAGTATATGAATAGAAAAGCAAAGACAGAAACGCACTCCTTCAAAGAATATTGGAAGTTGCAGATTACATTCGAAACAGTCCTGAAACTCTGGAGATCGCAACCAATGCAATAATACGCGGTGCGCAAACCTGCATTACCATCACAATACCCGTACACAAAGACATTGCCCGCGTATTCCTCATTTGACAATTTCAGAGGCACTGTGAAACGTATTACGACGTATTACACAACCACAGCACTACAAACAACAAGGAAACAACAATGAAATTAACTACTCCTTGTTGACCACTTGTAAACAAATGGCGTACAATGTGCAGTAGTGCCAGCGTTATCCATAAATGCTTCAAATAGCCGTAACTCCTTAACCGTTCCAAATCGGACCATTGTTCATATGACTTTTTTCACTCAAAATCACTTGATTAACACGCTCCCGAAGTTAGGAAGATTCGTCGTGAATTCCACGCATTTGAAGCATATCATTTTGGTTTGACAAGAAGAATTAAATTAGATTTCTTAAATTTGTGTCGAATACTTATTAAAAGGTTTTAGTTGATAGTAAGAGAGCTGAAGTGAAAAATTTCGACCCAAAGGATTAATTCAGTTACTTTCTAAAGTTCTTTAATGATTTTTCATTAACTTCGCATCCCTTTCATTTCACGCTATAATTACGAGCGTTATTCTTGCATTTTAATTGCAATTTAAAAGTTTTCTCATAATTTCACCGATTTTATCTAAAGACAGACGAAGAGCATTCTTTGAATCATATAATCGTGTTGAATTAAATTAACTTTAACGTTTTATATGCTTTCAGTGCAAATTACTAAAACGGAGACAATTTTTCAAGACTCATGGTTCTTAAGTACCAAAATTAATTCTCTGATCGAGCATAGTAGCAACTTTATAATCGGTAGAAAGCAGTCAACACGGAACAGAAAATTTGTTTAAATAAAAAAACTGACGCAACTAATTAAGACGAACTTTTTAAAAAGATATATGTAATCGAGTTATATGACGAAATCTAAAAATAAATCTCGTGAAATGAGAGGAAAACAAAAGAAAGAAGGGAAAATTAGTGCTGGGGTGGAATGGGGGAGATTGAGAGGACAATGACATCCACTTCGATTTGAAAGCTACGAGCTTTCCTTTTTTGCTCCGTTCCTATTGCCGTAAAATGAATAATCGCGGCCGCTATCAGCGATAAAGGCATTGAAAATTATCGCTCATCCATTATGAATTACAAAGGAAAAAAATGTAGGATTTCTTTTTTAAGAATAAAAACACAAATCCGTCTAAAATAATAGGCATAGAAAGTTCAGGTGTTTTTTTGGTTGAGGCGAAATTTTTTGAGCATATAAATGGTCGCTATCCAGAATATTTGGGTATTTTACTTTCGAGGCTCCAACAAAACATATTAAAATTCATCAGAAAGCTTAATGTTTTCGCGGTTCCTTTTGAAAAAAACAGCCATGTTCGCCGCATTCAAACATGGGGAAATACACGAAAAAAATCCTCGGTTTCCAACTGCTCGTGTCCGTTGCCTCGAAAATTTGACGCCACACGCGAGATTTAATGTTTTACAAATCCCCCTTCCCCCCCTCTCTCTCTCTCTCTCTTTTCCGGTCAGCTCAGAACGGTTTCCACCCCTCGTAAAACCCCAACCCTACTTTCGCCCCTTTCCCTTCCTCTCTCAATACTCGGAAAAGTACTCCTCCACCCCAGAATTCCCCTCCACCCCCTCACAACACCCGTTCCATCCCTCTGCCATTCACCGCCGACGCGGCCACTCCACTCCTCCCCCTTTCCCGAAACCACCCCGCCCACACACTATTCCTGTTGAGATTCCAGCAAGTGATTGCCCACTTCCAGTTCAAAAATCCCCAACCGGAAGCATCCGTACGCATTTCCTTAATTCCCCCCTCCCCTCAAACTCGCATTGAGTCGCACTCTTCGTGTTGCCCTGACCACACCCCTCTTTCCTTCCTTCCTTCCTCCTCTCTCTCCCCCCCACTCCTATCCTCTCTCTCCGCTCCCCACTCCAATTTCTCCCTTTCTCTGCCGACCTCTCTCCCCTTTTCCCCTCTCACACCCCCCACCCCCCTTCATTCCCCAACTCTCCTTTATTCTTTCCCTTCCCTCTTTTTATACACGGTTCCTTCCCCTCCTCCTTCCTCATTCAGCCTTCCTCTTCCTTTCTCTCTCTCTCTCTCTACTTCCTCCTCACTACCTCTTTTCCACCCTATTCCCTTTATTCAATTTACTTTATGTTTTTCAGTTTTTCCTCCTCTTGTATAGTTTTCTCTCCTCTTTTCACTACTTTCCTCTCGCTCCACTTTCTCCTCTTTCTCTCTCTCTCCTACCGTCCTTCTTCCTCTCCCTTTTTCCTCCGCTTTCTTTCCCATTCAAATCTCCCCTTTCGCTTTTATATATATATATATATATATATATATATATATATATATATATATATATATATGTGTGTGTGTGTGTGTTTATATAAAGGTGGCAAAAAGTTGTTGGATGGAGCCCAGTGGACACTTACCTGAATTGGAGAGTTTCTGGGGGTGTTGCAAACACACGAAAAACAACACAAATTTGAGAAGCTTTCGGGCAGAGGCCCTTCCTCAGCGACGCGTCGCGACGGAGAGAAACGTGTCTTCAGCACCGCCAGCGGCTCTCCAATTTAGGTAAGTGTCCACTGGGCTCCCTCCAACACCTTGTTACCACTTTTATTATTACTTTTCCTTTTCTTTAAGCGCACACACACACACATACACATCATCCCACTTCGTTTATTCCCATTTCTTTCTGGTTTGTCCCAACCCTAACAACTTGCTCTCTAACTCTCCCATCCCTCATCAAACCCAATCCGCCCTTCTCATCTCCCTCTCTTCTTCCTCTCCTCTTCCTCCCTTATTCTTTCCATCCCTTCGTCCTTTTTTTATTCTTCACCCCCTCTCTTCGTTACCCTAAACCCTCTACACACATCCGCTGTCCTATTCTCCACCCTCGCGCCTTTCTCCCCTCCCCCTAACTCCCTCCCCTCCCCCCTCCTCCCCCTTCCTCCGCTCTCCTCCTCCCCACCCTTCCGCTTCCCTTTCCTGTTTAATCTGTTCATCGTAGCGAATCTATCTTGGAGTGCGCATTCTCATTATTCCGATCCTCATTATTCTCCGCACGAAATGAAAAACGCCCAGCTTTTTTGGAGGACCTGTAAAAATATTTTATTTTTTCGGAAGGAGAGAAGTGGGGATTAATTTGCATTATAATTTAGTATCTCGTCCTAATCTATCAGCACTCGGCGATAATCGCGATGCAGTCCACTTTTGTTTTTCGTCGGCGTACATTCCCACAGTCGCTCTACGTCCGCAGGTGATGTCATATTTTTGGAATTCTCCGTTCTAGGAATTAGTCGCTGTTCTATGACATCCGTCTCTTTTCGTATGCGCTAAGGGCGAACGAAACTTTGAGATGATGTTGCATTAAAGCGGCTCGTTTTCGGGTACACTGCCTTTTTTATATTATTCCAGACATTAAAAAAAAGATCGTATTGTAACGTATGGCCTATCTATTGAATAACGGCGTTTTACTCATTCTTTGACCTGATGCATTTTCTGATCCGCAATCGTAAGCAATATAGATTAAGCCGTTTTTCCATTTGTTGTCGTTTCGTAATAATTTTTTTACCGTTTTAAACGCTCCGTGCAGTTATAAACTCATAATTTTGCCATACTTCAGCGCATGCCTATCAACAATGGCTCCTACCTAGACATGGGTCGATTGGCTCAAAACAAATCATATTTTACGGCCTGATGCCCTTCAACACTTTTTTTTACCCCTTCTGGTTGCTAATGGAGATCAATGTCTCTGAGAAACCTTTTAAAATCAAGAGTGAAATGCCGATTGACTCCACGGGTCACCGGCGGAAAATATGTGCTAAAACACATGCTATAAAAGCAGTTTACGAACCGTGATTTCAGCGTTGATAGCACCCGGGAAAAAAAAACAGAAATTTATCCCCTGAAATATTCATTCGAATGTTTTCAACTAGATTTTAAAACATTTAATTTTGATTCGGTTGTTTGCCAAAAAAAAACATTTTTATTTAAGTGAATTTTTTGGCGTGGTTCCTGATGCCGAAGTTTGATTTGTACGCTGTTAAGATAATAAAGAGAAAATTAAAGCTCAGTGCAAATTTAAAAAAAATCGGATGTCCAGAAACCAGAATCATTCGAAAACCGGACATTTTAAAAGCTGAACAGGATATTCTCTGTTTTAATAAAATTCAAGGAAACTTGTTTCTAAAAATCGCAAGTCCATGAAACAACATGACATTTAAAAAAATGTAATGAAAGTAGAGTAAGGATCTCTTTATTTATCGAAAATGTAATCGCTCTCAGCTCAACATCTGATTACGAGAAATAAATTATAACCACGCAACCTTTGCCTCTTAATATTACCTTGTATGTGAATAGGGATAACAAGTTTTGGAACCTTATTTGATAATTCGTGATTTGCTTATGTACATATTGTCCATAAACCGTGAAATTCCAAAAACCGATAACCTCGAACTTCCAAGGTTTTCGGATTTTTGGACTTTCACAGTATAAAGAATCTAAATTTGCATACTTGACCGTGGATAAAATCCGCCATGTTATCATTTACCTGCGTGTTAAGATAGACTTGAGATTTGTATGCTAATTCCATGGACAAACATTGAAATACATAGTATGTCAGAAGATTTGTCTAGGAAACCTGAAAAAACAACTCGCGTAACAGAAACAACATTATATTATGTGCCTTGAAATCAATGGATTTATATGTTGTCTAATTATGTTAAGTAGATATCATAGGCATACAAAAGCGAACTTATATTGTTTCTCTGTGCGATATTATGATCTAGCCAACGGGCAAGAAAACAAGCTGATGAGTAGAAACCATCACCAACGCTGTTCTTAGAGATTAAATTGTTGAATTACTATTGACGAAGATTACGCAAGAATTAAAATCAATCACATTGGGACTTTCACTACCTCTTATTCACCTCGTGCTTTACGAGAAGTTTTAATGATCGAATACATGTACTTTTAATAAAATAGGGCCGAGAGAGACCGTTTAGAGTTCCAATTTATGTTTTGTGCATAATATTTCTTCGAAAGCGTTTAAATTACTAATTCCTAGAGATGTCGAGCAACGAGGTCATTATTCTCTCTGACTCTCATTTCCCGAGTTCGATTCCCAGAGGTCCCGATAATAAAATCGGCTCTACCGATGGTAGTTGAGATAGCTTCCGCGAGAGCGCTGCAGACGGTGACGCTGCGCTTTCCACAGTCCCCACCGGAGGCCATCGCCATCGTCAACCGACATTGTTCCCCGCGTCCGGTGCTGTCACCTCCGGATAAAGAGAGGCCGCCGCCGCACCGTCCCCTAATCAGATGACCATTTCTATGCGTGTAGGTGTCGTTAATTCGATTCGATGCAGTTTAGCGTGTCGCTCGCACGGATGGGGGTTGGAAGTTCGCCGTGTGAAAACGCGTCACCATGGTTACGCCTATCTCTCTCCATTCCATCCCAAACCCTCCAACCCTCATGGAAATTAGCGGCCGAGGACGGAGGAGAAATATTTACATAGAGAAAAATGTCCGTGGGAATTCTGTTCTTTGGATACTCGCTCAATACTGCTTTCTAGGGCAACGTCAACGCCTAAGTGACCTTTGTGTTCGGGTCGATTTAAAACAGATAATATATTTCTCTTTTTCAAATTAAGATCTCGATCGCAACTTCGATAAATCTGACTATTGTGCGTTAGATTTTTATTTACTTTGCGTTACTCAAAGCCAAAAATGGTTATCATTATCTAGGCAGAAATGTATCATTAAATGCACGATTTTGACTGAAATGTCCGAAGTATCGAGTTGTATCTTATAATTCAGCTGTCACAAAAAGAAAACGAATGTTTAAGATTAAGTTTTAATTTTTGTATCTGTTAAAAACTTTAATTATTGTTCACGCATAATGTAAAAGCCAGTTTTGTAAAATTAATTGTCTTAAAATGACAGTCTCGGTCAGGGCCGTCCCTAGAATCCGCGAGACCCGTGGCGAGGCGGGGGTCCTCTCTACCTCAAATACAGAAAAATGATACTCCATCATTTTATTGTATTATGTGTAGTTTTATTTGTTTATAAGTTTTGGATTGACATTCATATTCTCTGAAAATTCAATAATAAAATAAGTTTGGAAAAAATAGATTTGAGTAGAAAATCCAGAAAATAAAATACTTTCACTCTACGTTTTACGTTTTCAGTTCTTTCCTGTTAGATCTTTAGTATGAGCAAATCTATGGACAATTGTTGACTTTTACATTGAAAAGTATCGTTACCAACAAAATGAAACCGCGTAACTCTAATGAAGTGAATTATAGATTACAAAAGAAACATTTAAAATAGAGTTTCGATTAATTAAGGTACTATTTTAATGTAAAAACATTGTTTAATGACCTTATCATTATTTTTTGAAGTTATTTAAATGAGTTTTTCCTATTTTAATCTTGCTTATAATAAACTTCTAGGGCGATTTTTTTACCTCCACGCACGTTATGTTTTTCAACTAAGAGAAATAAGAGTAGTTAGTAAGATAGCTTCAAGCGCGGAGCCTCTTAAACGCAAGGCCCTAGACGACTACCCTCCCAGCCCTTCCCCTATAGATGGCCCTGTTCTCGATGCTATCATATAAATATTTCGTAGTTCCATAAACGATCCCCTGCAAATATATTGAAAAATTATCTTTCAAGCGAATGCTAATTTTTTTGATCATACATTACACTGCTGAAATTAGGTGTCACACATAGGCCAATTATTTTTTCCACTTTAATCAAATTATCTGACTAATTAGCATATCGAGCTTTCAAATTCTCCTTAATTTACGCAGGATTCATAAAAATACAGTCCGCGAACAGTATGCGGCCCTCGAAAGCATTTTATGTTGATCAATTGTTCATTGAAATTGTGGTTTTGAAACCTTGAATTTTGAGATTTTAACGCTAAAAATATATTTATGCGTACTTGATTTTCGCTTATACGATACCGATGGATATCTAGATATCTTCTTATCTGAGCTAGTCTACGATCAGCATTCGCACCTTTCAATGCGACCCATCATACAGAAAAGTTTGCCGACTTCTGGTTTCCGCTTGTTTATTGCCAATAAATTCACGTGGGTCAACGAAGTTGATCATCATAATTATTTTGTAATGCATAAAACGTAATGAATTATTTGCGAATATTAAAATTTCCGGAGCATTCAACACAATGCATTCTACCATGTAATATTACAGTGGCGGATTTGAGAAATTTTAAGCTCGTGTCATCTTATGTGAACTTTGAAGTCAATAATACAGAGACGGAAATAAGGAATAGAAAAGTCATAGAAGTAAAGTAGTTGTAGCTTATCAATGAAATCCTCTCCAAGTAATAAATGCTTATCAATTTTTTGTTACTACTACGTACCCAAATAAATATTTGTTTCGGTTTTGGGTGAAACATTAGTGTAATCGTGGTTTTCGCGAACTTTAACAAAATGTAAGTGTAAGTTCAGCCTCATGATGCTGATGTTACTTGAAATGAAAGTAGTAGGAGGGTGATTTTCTCCTAAAACGTCAATTTACGAAATGAAATATATTGCGTTAGCATAGGCAATCTATCATAAAATATCGATTCAGCCAGTTTTGACTTATTGGTTCAGTAGATTTTCATTAGTTTGCGAGTGTAATTCTGCAAAAGCCGATTGTTTTCAAAGCGTTTGTTTTCCGCTCATCTTGATTTCCTGAAATCCAGACGCACTCTTTTATGTTTTTTTTTTGGCTAAAAGTGCGTTGCGGCCACGCGCATGTTTATTTTAAGGTGCTAAAGACGGACGAAAGACAGCAAAAACCGATAAAATAAGTATTTTTAAGGAGCAGTAAAAACTTAGCTGCGCTCGTTTCTTCCTGCTTTCTGCAGCTGAGTAGTGAAAACTACGCCTCCTTAGACTTTCACGGCTCGTATATCATGCGTACTGATTGCTCTAGCGGGAAAAAGGGAGCGTTCTGCCAAAATTTTTTGCTTCTCTCCTCGCAGCATAATTTTTTTTCTCGTCTCACATCCGTCTTATTAGTTCGTTCGTTCGTTTCTAGGATCCTTAAAATAAAATAATTTAAAGGAAAAATCGCTTTGAAGACGAACTGATCATTTTATATTTTACGCACGCGTACCGCATTTTTCACCTTTTAAATCAAATTTAACTGATTGTTTAACGCAGGTTTTCCCAAGTGTGATTTGGTTACAAAACCTTAAATAGATTTGACGCTTATTTATGTAACGCGCGTAAAATTTTATAGCACTCTTTCCTGAATTAGGTGCGAAACGTATTTCACGCATGCATGTGTGACGTGAGAAACCTCTCAGCCTATGTTAACACGTGATTCTTTAGTACGACTAATTTTCAAAGCGCGGTTTTTCTCAACGCGGCCCATTCCGAGCACGTGATCTCCGCGTTGCGTAAGAGACCACTGCATCCAAATTTATATTTTCTCTAACAAATCTTATCATTTACAATTCTGAAACGAAATTATTCTCGTGCAGTAATGTAATTTTCTCGATTGTTAGAATCTAATAATTTCTTCGGAAATTGTCCGTCTCGGATTTACGTATGTGCCTGTTACTGTGATAAATGTTAATATGACCTTTGATCACGTAGCATGCCTAAGACCGCCGCCATGCTTTTCTTCAGAGGAGCAGATCGGAGGTAGTTTGAGGGCCCGAATTTTGCTACGAGGCCTTTTGTTGCAAAATCACAATGGGACCCGTATTCTTCTCATTGTTTTTTGTTTTCACCCATTGTCGTGTCCCGACCATTCCTTCGCTTCCAAAAACGATAGGGAGGATGTACTCGAAAAAGGTTTATGGAGTCTTTGTCTTTCAAAAGGAATTCTGCTAGATGTGTAGAAATCGCAAGCCACATAACAAAGGCCCACTATGCAACAATCTATTCTAGGAAACTTTTAACTTTCTTTTTTCATAAATTCCGGCTGCGTATTCCCGGAATAGATGACATTTGGAAATGCATTTTGTCGTGTTTTTCCTCCCTGAGCTCAGGATTATAGGATTTCGTCTGATTTCCGAAATGGAAGATCTTTAAAAAATTTCTTTCTCTCTGCTGGAATAAAATATCCGACGTGCGATTGACGAGAGGCGAAGAAATTGATAAAAGATTTCGAGCAAAACTCTAGAAAACGATAGATTTATTTTTCCTTCGAGATTCTCCAAATTACATCCAGGTTGTCTCATTCATTCGAAGTTTACAAAAAAATGTTTCGGCGAGGGCCTGACCTCGTTTTTTGGAACACGGAGCACAAAGACCAGGAGGTCACTTGGGGTGGGGCGAAAATGGAGGCGTTGGACCAGCCCCCTTTCGACCACCCGCTCTTTCATCTCTCCCACCCTCCTTTCCTCACCCTCACTCCCCCTACCCCTCCTCTCTTCTCCTCCCCCTCCCCTCCCTTCCCCTCCCCTCCCTCCCCCACCTCGATCCATCCTCCTTGTTTGCTGGCACGAGCAGATAGCTCTCCTTTTTACGGGCCAACGATCGCTAATGAGCGCTCTGCAGGAGAACACCTCCGGGGCACCAAACAAAACCCTCTTGTTGCTATCCCTTGAACTTGCCTCGCATATAAATCCGGGCATATTGTGCGCCATCTTATTGCCGAGGGAAAAAAAACGCTCGCTTTTTTTTCAAACCGAAACAGATCGAAGAACTGATTCGTAAAAAAATGAGGCAAAAATTATATCCGCTTTTGTATTTATTCAAACCGTCCGAACCTTTTGCCCCCTCTCTCCCTTTCTCTATATCTCTCTTTCCCTCTTAATATATACCTCTCTTGCCATTTCGCTCTTTTCCTCCAGTCATCCTACGGTCCGACCTCTTTTTCTCCCGTTTCCACTCTTCACGCTTCTTCTTCCTCCATTTCTTCTTTTTATAGACCTCTCTCTCTCTCATCCTCTCCACTTCCTTCTTTCGCCTCTCCTACTAGTTGCACATTAGTTCCCGCCATTCCAACGGTCTCTTTCATACGTGGACGAGATCTCATTCAAAATAATTTTTGGATAAAAGTTATCGTCGGGCTATATTTTGATGTATTATGTAACTAATTTAGAATCATCATTCAAAATGTTTGGGTAAAAGTTATCTTCGGGCTATATTTTGATGTATTATTTAACTAATTTAGAATCATATTGACTTCGAAAAATTTCAAAGTACACAGAGAGTGTCTGACATGAGAATCTTTTGGGAGACGTGATCTTAATTTCGGAATTGAACTCGTAATCAGTCCTTTAGAATGTCTTCTCTGTTTTTACTCATGTACGTATGTATTTCTGTGCGTAAAACCTTGGTGGAGGCCCTCGAAATATAGGGACCCTCGGGGGCTCCGACAAAAGCTATATATTTCGTATTTGCCGTAATTTGATAGTGGTGGGTTCCATATTTCTTGGCGAGCGGCTATATTTTCCGCTACGCCACCGCGGAAACTCATATCGGCTACATCAGAGGTTCTCAACCTTTCTGCCCTCACGGACCACCCACCAGTGTAGAATATAACCATTCACCATTAAAGAATTTCTAAACGAAGGAAGGTTGGTAACATTTTCCCTCAGCAAGCAGATTATTTATGTTGATATGCAAAACACAAACAAAAGATATTAAGTAGAGTGCCACTTGTCAAAAAACTTTAATGTACCAAAAGAAGAAAATCATACAACTACCATGTAACTGTAAATCATAAAATGCATGTTGAAAAATAAGAAAATAAAGACCCTTGATTCTTGAAAAAAAATGTAACTTTAGGTTATTATCGACAGCATTTTTATTTTTGAAGTTACTAGTTACTGACATATTTGATATGCAAATAAAATCTCATCTTAATTACAATCGCTTCTTTCTTTTAACTTCGTTTATAATTCAATGAAGTGGGCTACCTACAGCAAGTCCATCAATAATCATCCGCGGCACAAAGATTGAAAATTTATAGGTTACATCACTTACAAGTGCAATTACGTACTTTTCAGCTCTATCGCAAACACTGCTTTATGAACGTTTCTGGCAGCCGAGAAAACATATTAACTCCGTTTCCAATGGTGTTATACGAACAGAGTTATACTGATATTTCGCTTACATTGTGCGATACGATAAAGTAATACAAAATTCTGTTCAACGAAGAAATTTTTATCTAGTTTTATGGCTAATAATAAATTTAAAAAACGTAATTAATAATCAGAACCTGGGAAAATTAATAATTATCCTAGGGTACCTCTTGTTATGGGTAGTGGAGATACCTAAAATAAGAATATAAGTTTTGGTTCTTTCTTGCTTATTTTAATGAAATTCTAGTCTCTTGATGAATATACTTCTTATATAATAAAATTACGAAATGAGCTAGCTCGGATACAGTTTGAATATTTAAATGAGAGCCTAAATTTCATGAATATTTAAAAATGTACATATTTTCCTACTTTGAGATTGACATGCGCGAAACCAAAAATGTCACTCTCTTCTTTTTTAAACGAATTTTTTGTTGAGCAGATTATATTTAGACAAATTTTACTCCTCTTTTGCCAGTTTCGATAATGTCGGATTTTCGTGGATCAGAGATAGAAAGTCTGCAACTCGAGTAACTTCTCCGGAAGCAGTTCTCAAATAAACACTCTTTCCAGAGTAAAGAACTTTATCATTTCCTCAGCGGCACGTAATCGATCCCATCATTTTCTTCTCCGCCTGCTTCAGCCTCGGTGCTTTCTGCCCCGTTATTAGCCGTGAGTGTCAATAGAGGATATATATATATATATATATATGTAGGGCAACTAGGTGTTGAAGGAAACCCAGTGAGCACTTACTGGAAGGAGAGCCGCTGGGGTGTTGAAGAGACACATTTGTAGAAATTATTGGAGCTTTCGAAGGGATCATCCCGGAAGCTCCAACAACGTCTACAAATGTGTCTCTCCGGCACCACAACGGTTCTCCTTCTGGTAAGTGCTCACTGGGTTTCCTTCAACACCTAGTTGCCCTAAATATCCTCATTTAACTTTCCTCTTCCGTAAGTATGATTTATCTCGTCAATACTTCTTATTGAGCATCATATACACGATGCAGCTCATTCGGAAGCCAAACGGGGAAATTTCCATTTGCCTAAGCAACTCGGATATCCCATGAGAAAATTGTGTTTACTGCGCGCTCAAGTGAATTGAGGAAAGTCCTTTTGAAAAAATTTCCGGGCAGTTACGGTTGTGGACGAAGCAAAGATTTCCCTCTTTTTCACTTTCCAACAGTCGATTCGACCCCACCACCAAGTGGCCTCCTCCCTCCCCCTCCCATCGATTCCTCGGAAAAACTTCCTCCTCCCTCCACCTCTCTCTCTCCTCCTCTCCTCTCTCCACTCCCTCTAAGCTCCTCCACACCTTCTCTTCCATTTTTCAATCAATGCTTCCTACCACGTTCTTTCCATTCGGGGAGCCTCTCTCAAGACTCCTTTATGGTCCTCTTTCTCCACTCTCCCCTCCCTCTCCCTATATCCCCTTTTCTTCTCCTCACCTCCATCCTTTTTCCCCTCCTCACCAATCCCTTCCTTCCCATACTCCCACTCCTCTCCTTTCCTTCTCTACCTCTTGTATTAGTCTTCATTACACCTGATGATGCAGCACAGCCCCACGGGGGGGTGGGAGGAGGCGGAGAGGGGAGAGGGACAGGAAGTTTGGATTAGGCACGCTTTTTCCCTCCCCGCCCCCGCATCCCGTCGCATCTCACCCTTCTCCTCTCCGCAAGATTCTTCCAGTTTCCAACGCACGTCTCTTCTCATACCCTCCTCCCCCTTAAATTCGCCTTTGCTTAATCCCGTTCCATTATAAACCTCAAAACGTGGTTTCTTCTTTTTGATCACATGACGAATACTCCTGTCTCTCTTACACTCCATCTTTCTCTATCTCCATCTCTCCCCTCTTCTGCATGCTCCGAATCGCAAGCGGAGTCGCCCGCGTTCCCACAAGCGGATCCCGCCACATCCTATTCCTCCTCCTCCCACTCCCTCTCTCTTTCCCCCTCTCTCTCTCTTCAGTTTCTTCTATATCTCTCTCGCACTCTTTCTTCCTCTCCTCTTCCTCATCCCTTTCTTTTGTACCCCTTTCCACCATTCCCTACCCCCGACCGCGCCCTCTACGTTCAAGAGAGAAAGACACACACACAAGAGGAATGTAGACTCTTCAGTGATAGACCGAATTGCAGGAAAAGGGTCAAAGAGGAGGAGGAGAAAAAAGAGTAAGGGGGATTAAAAGAGAGTGAGAGAGAGGAAGAAAAGAGGTGCCTTTGAGATATGGTGGTTTCCGAGAGGAGGAAGATGGAACGGACGGCGTGGGATGGTCTGAAGATTCGAAGCGAAGGCGAAGTGTGTGTTAGTTCTCCGCCATTCGTCGGCTCTTGGTTTTGATTTCCCACGAGGATCAATGATGCATGCGATGGACGAGAAAGTGGAAGCGTATTTATTTTGGAGCGAAGTTTGGATTGCGACAATGCGAAGAAAAACAAGGAGGCTAGGAGGAAAAAAAACTGGGAAAATCGAAAGCCGCGTCGGAGCCATTCCGTCTGGAAAATCATAAATATAAAAAAAATGGTACGGGCGAAACGCAAGTTTGAATGCGATGTCTCCGTAAGCATCATGCGTCGGCCATTTTGTGCCGTATCATCGAGAGCTCTTTATGTAAAAAGAATGAGAAAATTTGACGATTATATGACTCATCCTGCCACGTCAGCATTTCGATTCACCCAGGAATTTGTCACCAAAACTTTGAATTTTTTCGTGCTGCCTCCTCCGACTTATTTTTTCACTAGATGCAATTAAAATTTTAAACAATTATTTCTCATTGATGGTAATATTAGGATAAGGCTCAAATTTGTGAAATTGATTCATTCTGAAATGGGAAATAAAACACACTTTGTTCAATTTCACTCAAACTCACAACCTGCTTTTCGTTGCTCAGTGATCCTATGATTTTGCATTGAAACAAAACTTGAGTTTTAAGTAGTGTTTTTATCATAATGCAATTGTTCAAAGTGCGCTTTCTTTTCTTTTTACGAATTTCTCAACGAATCTATAATCGTATATTTGATCGTCCCATATTTCATTCTTATCTGTTGAATTTCGAAGCTTTCAAGAGAAAGCTAATAAAACTAAGTTTTTTAACGCAGTATGACAACAGAAAATCTAAATCCGCCTTGCCTCGTGCATTTTGAAAATCAAAAATGAATACGTTTTTCGTATACTTTTAGCCAACAGCTCATTAATTATACGATGCGATTCTATCGTGTATTTTCTAAAATTGCGTTAGCATCGATGGTTGTCTCTTTTCTTCTTTTTAGTGATGACGTGGAAATTGTATCTTCACGTGTATGATCGCAATCCATTGCTTGGCTTTCCCCCTTACCTCGCTTCGGAGAGCTATCTTTTTTATCGACATTTGAAAGTGACAAAAGGGTCGGATAATTAGTTTACTATTTATAACATGCACCGTTAACTCCATAAACGGTGAAATAAAGTCTTATGTGGCATTCAGTATCTTTGCTTTTCATTCTTAATCGCTGAAATGTCATACGTCGGTGACTTTTGTATTCCTATTCTTATAAAAGTGGCAGTTACTCTTGCGTTATTTACAGAATGCACACGATAACTTGATCATTCTTCGTGCGTTTCATTAACGACATCCTTAAGCGCTTCCCTGTCTCTCGCGTCTCTTTATCCTCATCTTTTTATGTAAACGAAAGAATCGTAAACTTTATCCTCTTTGTGTAATCATTTCCGTTCTCGTGTTTTCCCCCTCCTGCTTGCGCTTTCTCGGGGCGCTTACTATGGATTTCCCCACCGGCTCGCGATTTATTGCCGGCGATGCGGCATCCGTCGCCGAGCGACGGTAAATGCAAAGTCTCTCCCTCCTCCTACCCTCCCCCCCTTCCGCTCCCCTTCTTCCCACCTCCTTTCCCTGCAATAATAATAATAATAGAAGCTGACACGAACTTAATGATGCAGGCAGTTGCCAGGTACTCATCCTAATAAAAGGCAAAATAAATTATTCGGGTTTTAAACTAAATCATATAGTATATGAATTTATGCTATGCAGTAAGCAAATCAGAAGTTTCAACAATCTCCCACCTATGACTTTTACATGATACTTTTAAATAAAATAGTCATCATAAGAAATGCATAAATTATGCGTTTTTGATAGAACACATTGTTTAAGTGATGCTTTGGCAAAAATAATATGTAAAATGGAGTGAAATTTACAAATTAAAATGTAAAACAATAGCAATTTTACCGAAGGAAGCATTAATTCAAATAAAGTAGGGTGTGGTATGAAATGCTTTGTGTTAATAATAGATAAGGAATTTAAAGAATTGCGTAACAGTTACCGCATTAGTAAAACGAAAAAAGAGTTACTCAATTTTGAAACTAAATTGAATATATCGAGAAATTGTATAATAATAATAATGGTTTATGAATCACGCAAATGAATTTCAAATATGGGAATTTTTATATTGCATGATAATAGTAAAAATTGTGACCATCTCCGCCGGTTGTATAAAGTTTTAAGAACAAATTATTTGGACGGATGAATCCTAGTCGTTAATTAGAAAATAAACTTAAATCTCCCTTCGAATATTTTCTCATCCATATTGAGAAGGAAGAAGGAAGTTTGAAGAAAAGTTCTGAATCTCGCCGTTACAATTCTTTTATCGTCCTAAAATTCTCGCCTCCGTGAACACTGCGGCGGCGATTCTAAACGCTTAGTTCGCGGAACCCCCTATAGATGACTTTAACATCAACCGTCCCTTAAAGGGTTCGTTTGGCCTTTGAAAAGAGGCGGATGGCGTGCATCTCTGGAATAGTTTGCTTTTGCTATGTCTGGAGATTAAACGGAAAGCTGCTGAGTAACTTACGCGCATTGAATGGGAAACCCGTAAGATTGGAATTGACCCCAGTGGGAAGGGGCGAGTGAAAGGAGGGAAAGAGGTGGAGGGAGGGAGGAGAGGGGAGGGAGGGAAGGAAGAGATCCAGAATGAGAAGCTATCTGTCGAACGAATCCCGATTACAACCTCGGTTTGTAGAAAGCGCTGGTTCAAAACGTATAAAGAATCTAATCCTAAAAGCACTCCATACTCACTAAATTGCGTGAAAGCGCTAACTCGCATCATAAAATGCGAATCGTCCTTCTGATGATTGGAAGACGATGCCGAGAATTATATTATGAAAGATTATTATTGTTGAATAAGAGCAAAAAATATGATTTATTGGAGTCGTATGATGCATGCCTCCAGAGCCTGACATAGGCATGGGCTATATGGGCTTCAGCCCAGGGCCCCGCAATAATTAGAGCCCCATAATTCTTCGGTCTCGACAATTCCTTAGACTCTGCTTCTTAGGGTCCCGACAGTTTAAAAGTCCCGCTCATTAAAGAAAAAGCTTTTTTGTGATTCGCTTTATATTTTTTTAAATACTGGTGCACCAGAATTTTGTTTTGACGGTTCGTTGTCCGTTTGCGTTGATTGCATGGTTGCTCAAACGTCACTGAATACAGTAATTACTCTTCGCGTCTGCGTTTTGTTTATATTTGTATTACTTTATAGGGGACCCTAAATATTATTAGCCCAGGACCCCAAAACTCGAGTGTCTGGCACTGCATGCCTACTTTTGCTCATAAGTCTGGTAGCTTTATTGGCCATAAAATTTGTTTTAAAAAGTCATTTTAATAAAACAAAGGCAGTTGTAACTTGTTTGATGTTAAAAAAAAGTCACAATGCTTATTTGAAGGAGAGGCATCGACTTAACGTCTTGCTTTTCTTCGAACGTTTCAATGGTAAAATATATATTAACTAGTCTGCTCATTATAGCGTTGCTCGCAATTTGATTGAAAAGATGAAAGGAGATAGGAAAATGACCTAAATAACATTAATTTTTGCAGGTAATTAATCAACGCCAGATTTTTTTATATTCTCAGATCTTGATAGGCATGTACTATACACAATCTCAGATTCCACAGAGGAAATTACACACTGAAACTCCTATTTCACATGACTTTATGTCTTAGGGCAGTGACAAGAACATTGACATACACCTGCTTCAGATATAAATATCAAAAGTTTACCATACATCAGCTCGATTACTTCTCTTTCTACCGGTACGCACACATCATCCTATCTCCTCTGTCTTCCTCCACCCCTTCCTGCGTCATTATTATTACTATCGGATCTTACACCAATGAAATATATTTTATATTGATGGTCATTTTGAAATGTACCCCAAAAATACAATATTTTCGCATTTATCCGCTGGGAGACGTTTGACTAATAATCCCCGATTTTTTTTGCAGATTTTTCCTAAAGCGTTAGAAGAATTAATATTGTGTAGAATTCCAAAAAATGTAAAAAGTCCGTATGTTATCATCAGCGTTGATGCTGATTTTGTAAGTAGATTATTGGTATGGTTTGAGAGCATTACTAAGTGGCAATCCATGGTGGCATTTATGAATTTCTTTGTTATAGAAAAGGACGAGGGACCAAAGATGCTATCGGTGTAGTGAGAATCATATCAAAAAGGGCAATAGAGTACAGCCAAGATTGCTGCGTATGTTTCGTCGACTGGCAGAAGGCCTTTGATCGAGTAAATTGGGTACTGCTGATGAGGATATTAAAGGATATAGGTGTAGACTGGAAAGACAGGAGACTTATCAGGAGTCTATATGTGAATCAAGTTGTAAAGGTCAGGTTGGAGAATGCGGACACCGACGGAGTAAATATCGATAGAGGAGTAAGACAGGGCTGTTGTCTATCGCCGATCCTATTCAATATATATGGATAGAAGCTAATTCAGGAAGCGTTAGAAGGCACAGGAGATTTCAAAATCGGAGGAAGGATTATAAGAACAGTGAAATACGCGGATGATCAAGTACTTCTAGCAAGAAAGGAAAAGGAACTCCAGAAAATGATAAATAAACTAGTGATAACAGGTAGAAAATATGGTATGGAAATTAATACAGAAAAATCCAAGGTTATGCGAATATCAAGTAAAGAAGAAGAAAATTTGAACATAAGTATTGGAGGAAAGCCATTAGAACAAGTTTCAGATTATAAATACCTTGGAAGCAGCGTAACGAGAGAAGCAAAATGTACAGATGAAATCAGGACTATAATAAGGAAAGCAAAGACCGCTTTCAGAAGAAAGGAACTCCTACTAACGGGAAATATAAAGCAGGAAATCCGCAAGAGGTTGATAAAATGCTATGTATGGAGTATAGATTTGTATGGGGCAGAAAAATGGACACTAAGGAAAAATGATATTAAATACTTGGAAAGCTTCGAAATGTGGACATGGAGAAGAATGCTGAAGATAAAATGGACAGATAGGATGAAAAACGAGGAAGTAGTACGAAGAATAGGAGAGAAGCGAACGATTATACAGATTATCCGAAAGATGAAGGCGAACTGGATTGGACATTACCTGAGGAGAGAATGCATAATTAAAGAAGAGCTAGAAGAAAAACTGGATGGAAAAGAGAAAGAGGTAGGAAAAGGTTTCAGCTGGTAGACGACTTGAAAGGGAAAGAGAGCTATCAAGACATGAAGAATACTGCGGAAAATAGGAATATATGGAGAACCAAGTTTAACCATGAATAATCAGGGACCTGTTTACGGACAGACTACCTATGATGCTATGACGGCTAAAGAAAATGATTTAAAAAATAAAATATAAGCAAAACTTTAAACTACAGCAATGATTCCTGGCAGACAAAATTCAGCTGTTTTGTTGTTTGAAGCTGTACCCAGGGTCGGCATGATGGGATAGGCAGGGTATGCTAAGCATAGATCCCCACAAAAGAGGGCCCTCCAAATTTTTATTTTACTATGACTTATTGTCATCGGTAACTGCCACAGTATATTTATACATATCGATACAGATGAATGGGCTGCGTTTAGATGTCAGATGCGTTTACGAAAATAATTACCCAATGGCCACAAACTAATGATAAATTCTTTTGTGTTAAGAAATGTAGCAATTATGTGACGTCTATGTTTATACTGGGCAATGACCAAGCTTTGTCAAGTGATGTGTCAACGGGAGTGTCATGTTTCGGACGTACTGAGACAGCAGAGGGTTAAAATTCCTTGCCTTTTGTTTTGCTTGGCCTTTCATCGAAGAATCATCGATAGTTTCGTGTATTTAACGTCTACCTAACAAGTATTTATCAGGTTGGTGGTTTCGTTCGTAAAATAAGATTCATTAGTCCAATAGCGTTCTATCACTTCCATAGTTCGTGTCAAATTATTGCCTCCGTTTGTCGATAATGACAGGCATGGTCGGCAGGGCGGTTGCCCGGGGTGCCAAAGTCTTGGGGGCGCTATACCTATCATATATCTACGCATTACTTGCAAGTGAATAAATATTATATATCAATTTATATATCAATTTATATATCAATTTATGTATCAATTTATGTATTATATATCAGAGGTGGCCAAACTTTGTTATCCTCAGAGCCGCATACGGTAATATTCGAAAGTTCTAGAGCCGCATGACACGAACATTTACTAACAGTACATAACCTGTATCCGAAGCAATTCAGATACTATGTTACATGTCCCTTAGGCATCCACAAAACGTCTCTATTCGCACTACGCCACTGTATTCTGCGGCGAAAAACGTTGAATGGAAATTTAAGAGAGCCTCAAACTAAATTAAAAGAGCCGCATGTGGCTCGCGAGCCGCGATTTGGCCACTCCTGTTATGTATCGTCGTCGGCATTTTCCAATTGTTCTATGTTATTAAAACGGGGAATTTTAATGTGTGAATAGCTATTAATTTTAATTTTCTTCTTACATTCATTTGTATGCTTACGACTTTTTTCTTTATGTTAACGAGTATTTATGTAACACGCTACTTGTAATATGTCAAACCTATTGCCTTCATTGAGTTTCCTATGGAACAACTGAGCAATTACATGGATTCCATTTTTCATACAATGAGCTGCAGCACAAACTGCGGATCCCGAAACCCCTTTATTTACAAAGATAATTAAGGATTTGTGATCGCCTTGAAGTTAGGCAACCCAATCAACTCATAAATAAAAATATAGGCTAAAATTGCTTTTAACCTCTTACACAAAATGAACTTTGCAAGGATAAAAATATAAAATTACTGTGTAATATCGATAGCATGGGTATTATGAGCAGGAAAATATCTCATTTTTAGCAACTGAACAACGTGAAACTATTCCTCAAACTTAACGCCAGATGGAGGACAGAGTAATTTCATTTCATCTTATAGGTAATATACTTAAAACTGGAATTACAGTAACATATCATTATAATGAAGTTCACAATAATGTATGTTTCAGTTTTAATAAATTATATTACGTCTTATTTTCCGTAACAGTACCTAATTTAAAAGTTTTTCAGTATGACATATTTCTGTGTTACTTAGTTTTCAATATTAAGAATGAATTTGAGTGATTCTGTTGCCATATGTTCTCAGTATTACGCATTTATTAGACAAAATAATATTACATGAATCATTTAAAAATTCCTGGTTGAAGCCGGATGAGACGTATTGAACCTTAAGGCATGGTAAGAGGGAATATTTAAACTCCACACCGGAGCTTATCGCACTTATAAATCCATTTTCCTTCTAAAGTTCTCAAAAAAAAACCTTCACCGCTTTTCCAGAAACAATCCGCGATCGTAGCCCTCTTTCAGACACATCATCATGGTGGCTTACACTCAAGGCCGGCCGGAGGCACCGGCGAACTGGGCAGCTGCCCGGGGCGCCAAAATCTTGAGGGCGCTATTCCGACCATCTATTTATGCATTACTTGCAGGTTAATAAATAATGAATACCGATTTATATTGCCGAACATGCTGGAATCTTTATGGCATTCATTCTGTTTTTTCTATATCTATAATCTTTACAGAGTGATGAATAAATTAAAATGTACTTCGAAAAGATCTCAACAAACATTTATGGAGGGGGGTGCTAGAGTGCTATCTCGCCCGGGGCGCTAAAGTTAATTGTGTAATTTTGCCTCTTGAGGAGAGGCCCTCGTTCCACTTATCCTCCGCTTGGGATTCGAAGCAGAGGTCGTTATAGTTAATCCGTTCGATTCAATTTCTACCCTCCTTGGGTTGGCCAACCTTAGGCCTGTTACAATCTTCGCCTTTTAGATGGCGGAAGATGGGGTTACGGATCGCGCTAAAGTTCCTTGGACGCCCCTGATGGTCGGGTTCAGAAACTTTCCATAAGGGGTCCATCATCCCTTCTACCTCTTGAACCCACCGCTGCCTTCGACCCTTTATTCTAGTAATTCCTACCTCTGTCAGAATCTTTCTTTCCCTTTCGTTACGGACCTAAACTTCGGCGCAGAATCGAAAAATTTGGCGTGGAAAGGGTTTAGGAAAACATCGAATGGAGGGCAATGAGATATCCAATGAGGGCAATCGCTCCATCCATGAATCTGCTGCTGATGGCAGATTTTACAAAAGAAATACTATAATAAATAGGAACAGCACAGCGTTTCAACTCGTGGGTGGTTAATTTTATTTGAAATCCTGAGATTTGAATGACATCGCAAATTTCTTCCATCGAGATACTGAAAAATATTTTAGCTATATAAATGAATTTTGCACCATTCGTTTACGATTTTTATTTAAATAAAAATACTACATTTTATTTATACGTCTCGGATTCTAAACTCCGTATATCTCTCTATACTTTTAAAATGTTTTGATATACTACACCAGCTAACGCATCACAAAAAGAGGGAAGAGGGTATTTAACCTGGGAAGTATGGCTGATGAAAGGTGGAATGCAGATAGCTCGCGAAATCTTAAGCTACGGATGTGGAAAAATTCACCGGCTGAGGCATTTAAAGAAAATTCCGCCTCGAAGAAATAAACGTAGCAAGAAATTCATACGGAATATAGAGTACTGAGTATAGATAAAATACCGCCTATCGCCGCTGCCCCACTAGCCCTGGTCACGTGACGGCCATGGTTGGTACACCTTGCAAAAAAAGAAGAGGGCTCCCCGAAATTGTGCTTGCATAGGGACCCCCAAGGGTGTCATGTCGGCCCTGGCTGTACCAACAGAAAAGTGAATTCGAATTGAATGGCTAATACGGGAAGTTGCTGGCCATTTAAAAAAAACAGGATCTTTCGGATACACACCAACATGACTAAAGGTTTATCCCTGAGCTTTGATTTTACACTCTAACTCCATGACTCTGACGAGAAAAATTGAAATTATAAAACGAATAATTCAAAATAATTATTAGTTAAGCTTCAACAATTTCGGGTGAAAGGAGATCGCCTAAGTTAGTAATTTTTATAGACCGCAAGCAGATATTATTATTAATGTATAGGATAACAACATAAGTAATAATGCAATAAAACTTGAATGATATAGTTATGTAACTTGGATAGCATTAAGTAATTTTGCAGCTCATTAAGTTAAAATAAACCATTTAATAGTTTATTAGTATAGATCAGTGGTGCTCGAGACGTAAATCGCGATCGACCGGTCGATCGACAACTCGATTTAGGTAGATCTCTGAAACTTTTTTGCTCCGCTCTAAAACATTTTAGGAATGAAAATAGACGGTCGATGTGGAAATTGATAAGTAGCTCCAAGGTTTAACTCCTGAAGCTCAAATGACATTTAATGAAATACCGCCTGTGAGGTCGAATTCGATTCACTTGGTTTGATTATTTCGAATTAAAACAACCAAGAGCTTAGCTTCCTGCGATCGATTTCAAATCCCCTTCCTCCCTCAAAATAATTTTTAACGGCGAAGATTGACGGTCGATCGCCACGTATGTGGGAAATGATAAGTAGTTCCCAAGTTTGTATAGTCTGAGCAACCCTGATATAGATACATAATTTCAAACTATGAGCTACGCCAGGAATTATAAAAACCGCGAATAAATAAAAAAATGTTTAAAACAAATATGTCGTAGAAAGATATTTTAATTAATCTTGGAGTAAAAATACCCATTTTTCATATTTCCTTTATTGATTGAAACATTTAGAATTTCTCATCCACAAGGATGACACAGCTAGATAATTTGATAATAAATGAGAACCGGAAGAATTCAACAAACACGCAGAAACGAAATCCAGCAGTTTTTTTTTGCGAAAGAAATATTTGCGCGCAAAAGCCTTCTGAAAGGTAATATAATAAATGCAGCCATTTGCTCAGAAAAGTAAAGGCCAAACATTTCACGCAAAATGAAGGGGACAGAGCATGCCAAAATTGCTATCTCAGAGGCATCAGTATTTTAAAAATGCATTTTAGATGTAATTTATCGCGATAAATACCCCTTTTTTATCGAAATTTTGTCGATAACATTAATTTGTTTTGCTTTGTGGGGAGTCGCACTCGTTGAACCGGATCTGACCGACGATCCTTTCCTCTTCGCCTCAAAACTTACGGAATCACCGCTCTCTCATACTCTTCACCTCCTCCCATTTTCCACTCACCCCACCGACCCTCTCTCTCTCTCTCTCTCTTTCTCCAAACCTCCCGATACATCCCTTTTCCCTCCCATCAACGCCTCATTACTGTCCTGATGGATTTCTTTCCTCGCACCGCTCTCCAACCCCTATCTTCCCCTTCCCATCGCTATATTACATTCCCACTCACCCCCCTCCCCTCCACCCAGAAATACAGTTCGTGTGTGTGTGTGTGTGTGGGTGGCCTACGTCACCCACGCACCACGATTAGCCGCGCGGTGATCACCTGTGAAATGGGATCTCTCTCTCTCTCAGGGAAGAAGGAGGGGAAGATCGGCGAGGGTCCAACGTTTCCTCCTTCCCTGAATCCGTCTTTTCTCCCCCCCCCTCCTCCCCTCCCCCCCTTCCCCCCTCCATTCCTCCTCGCATCCTCCGGGAACTGCAACTACGGCATCTATCCCTCCTCCACCTCCTTTACGAAAGGTGAGAACCTTTTAAAAGCGGTCTCACCTTCTTGAGTGGCGTGTGATGAGTCCGGTGTGTGGCCGTCGAAAAAAAGAACAAGCGAAGAGCTGGGGTTCATCGGTAGGGAAGGGAAAAAAAAGCAAACAAATGATTGCCGGGGAGCGCCTCAAACAAAAACAAAAGATTCGGGCGTGACGCGGAGAAGAATAGAGCAACGCGAAGGGTACCGAATCCTAAACCTCCCGATCCTCCCTCCCGCAACCTCACCACTCCCTCCTCCTCGCCCTCGACCTCTCCTCGCCAACCTAATAGCCACCCACGCGGATTCTCGGAAGGCAGCGATAGTTATTGCCCTAGCCATCTTCATTTCGGTCTACACTTTTTTCGCCGTTTTACTTTTTTCACGCTTCTTCTCTTCCGCTTCGTGCTTTTACGGGTTTCACGGCACATAAGGACAACATTTGATCCGCCATAGTTCAATTAAAAGAGATAAGTTTTCGTACAATTGCTTTGGATGTCAGTGGTGACATTGCTAAATAAAGTTTTCATTTCGGGTGCAATTGCCATATAATTCTGAGAAGGATTGACTCAACAAGACCAGTTGTAATACGAGGAATTTGAAAATGTGGAATATTTTTGCAAGATTTGACAGTTGGAAATGTTTACTTGAACACGATAGAAATATTAAAATAACGCAATCGGATTGATTGGCAGCGACTCTCTTAAAGAATTAAACTAATGCAGAAGGAAGAGAATGATGGAATTTATCCGTTATGTTAAACTAGTACAAATAATGGGATGTGTAAGTTTTGTATTTCTAATTAAATGAAACGACCCGGATTTCGCTTTGACTCAACCGTCAAGAAAGCGAAACCACATCTATTTTTAGAAAATTAATCGATAAATTGGAATCACAAATTCTATACTTGGGATTGATTTTTCATTTCACTTAAAATAGTTAACTGAGGAAAGCTGCTTTCATAACTCGGGAACTGCTCTATCCTGTAAATATGTCAAAATATTTATACAATAGAACAGCAACGCTACATTGGAAACCGTATCGAAAAATGACGAATCATGTTCTCCAATCGCCATAAAAAGTTAAGGATACCAGATGCCTCCCTATTTTTAAAATTTATATACGACGAATCACGAGCGATGACTGTAGCTTTACAAGCAATGTGCGAAAATGGTAAATTGCAATTTTTTATGGCTGTTAGGGATACATAGGTCCTCGATTTGATTTCAATTAGCTCTATAATTCTCTCTTGAATTGCAACGAAGCTATAAAATATGAGATTTTACGTTGTTAAAGTTTGAGAAGTGATTAATTGCTTCAAATCCAAGCGTAGGAAAATATTTCACTGCATTTTCGCTGCTATTGCACGCGAGTGAAATAACGGTTAGCCGTCATCCCATATGTAGGGAGCATATGGGAGGCGCACTTTTCGCACTTATCTCATGAACCTTACCTCTTCTCGGATCGCATTACCTAAAAACCTGATGTGGCCAACACATGACTTTCTCCATATTTGGGTTATAGATATTTAAATTATTATGAATAGCATTATAAGGCAAAATTATTATTTCGTATCGTAAAAGAATACAGTCGACCTTATTGCCGTAAATTAGGTATATTTTGAATATGATTACAGAATTCACCGCTACATGGTGGTGGCGCCGTATGCTGGAAATTAAGAAAAAGCAAAATATCTCTGAAATGGATGGTTCCACGAAAATTTGTTTCCAACAAAACTTGGAAGAAATATTATTCTCTACAACTTTGGTCCTTACGAAGATTACCAATTACGATGTTTTTAAGGAGTTGGACGGAACCCGAAAAAACCGATTATTTATAAATAATTCCTAAACAATAACTGCTATGGAAAATTGTTTCAAATGAAAGTTGTAGGGAATTACATTCTCTATAACCTTTGTACAGGATTGTATATATAATAATGATGTTTTAACGGAGAAATATCGCAAAAACCGAATCGGGTTTCGAATAAACCTCGACTTCCTGTTAACCGTTATTGTTCAAAAACTAATCAGTTCTTTGTGCTCATTCTAAAGTGTTATATATGAAATTTGGTAACGATATGGCAAGTACTTTTTGAGTTAGAGCGCCCGCAATCACATATATCAACACAGACACACATCATTCCGAAAATAGTCTAAACGTGGTCTAGGGACCTCAAAACGTGTATTTCCGTTGAAATCTCGAAGTCGATTTTTTTCGTGGTCACAATACTTTTCCATTACTACGTATGGAGAAAGTAAAAACGACATACCTTCCTCTCCACTTATTTTGGCTCATTTGATTACCCTCTGGGAAAATTTTACGAGCACCAATATTCTTTACGGAAAGTTTTTCCACGCAAGAGACTGCTTACCTTTCTTGTTATTCCACGTCCCCAAAAGTTCGTCCATTATAGCTATTTGGACTCAAATTTACACAGATCTGTACAATGAACTACTTACTACGATCAAATTAAAGAGTTATTCTCTGCCACGCATAGATCACCCCACAACGGTCAAAATATGCCCCAAATACGTTTACAGAAATGGCATGACCACATAAAATGTGATATATCACCATTTATTTATGTAAAGGGCGGTCTCGCTGGATATTTTGTGGTAGCGATAGTAGCGCGTAGGCAGAGTGTTGACTTTCCACGTTGCAGGCCCGGGTTCGAATCCTAGTTTTTCGACCCAGGCTTGCACCGCCCAGTGCTTGTGTGTTATGAGGACATGAAAGTCAGCATTCCGTCCTAAAAGGGACTTTAAGCATACATAAAAAATGCGAATTAATATATATGCAGTTTTAGGATATGTACTCATAATGATTTGAGACATAATTCATTTTAATTATAATTTAAGTGGGTTATTTTTTTCTACGCATTTGTATTTTATTTATAGGTCAATGAGTAAGAAAAGGCATTATGTAGAAGGCGCGAATATTTTATCCGAAATAAGTAATTAACGATTTTTATGGGCCCAGTTATGCTTTCACATGCTTTGGTTGTGGATTGTCTGGAAGGACATTACAGGTTAGTAAATAAAACCAAACAATGTTATTATGCAAATCCCTATACTTTTTCTTCTTAGGACAAACGGTACATATTTGAAGGGAGAACTGTGGCCTACGATTCCTGTGTATATTCTTGTTAACATGGTCCGTGATAAAGGTTCTGGCCACCATGCCATTTCCTGGAATTTGTGTAAAATTAACAACTTTCAGAGAAAAATAAAAGCTTATAAATCTCATATTTACTTCCTCATGGCCATAAAAAATCGATCTAGAAGAAGTGTTGGAAAATGAGTGATAAATCGAGAAATAGTAATTATTACCTTTTAGAAATACAAATAATTTAATGATGCTTTAGAACACAGTGAGTGACAGAATGAAAGCATCTTAAAATTGTTCCAAATTGTTTTATTTCTTTAAAGGCTTAAAATTATATCTCATTTATTCTCTTTAAACGTTACCTTATATTTCAGTGATTATTTTAACTCAAAAAAGTGGTTTCTACTCAACCGCGAGATTCCATTCTACAAACAAGGTATTAGATCAACCGGTTCTTTGGATTTTCGGGACTCAGCTCAGTAACCCTTTTGACCCCTCTTCTTACTATATAAGCGAGTTCCTAACATTCTGGTGATTTCTTATTTCAATTACCATTTCATTGTTTTATTATGCCCTCAGGTTTCATCGTGCCTGAATTATTGTTTAATGAACTATTGGAATTATAATTTAACTAGTATAAGTGCCCGTCAGAAATTACGGGGATGATCGATTATTCTGAAATAAAATTGAGGGAGTCTTCTTTGACCTGAAATCATACCTCCTGCTGAGAGTATTGCCTTCGATCCGAGCGAAGGTTCTAAACCCTTGCCGCTAGTATCTATTGTGCTTCAAAAGCTGACCTTAGTCCCCTCTTGTCAGGTATATTTCTGTTTTTCAGAACGTGATAGAGGGAGTGTGAAAAGGATAAAGGGACAGAATAAGACTTTTATATGTTACCGATACATTAAAACGTTTTTTCTATTATATCATAATGCTATCCTGAAAATTTCATCACATCCGATTCAGTCGTTTGCGAGATATTAAGCTTCAAAGAGCATTACACACAACGTTTGCTAAGGCTTTTAATAATATGATGATTGACGTGTCATTCGCATTAAAATATGGAACATAGGAGATACGAATCAATTTTTAGGAAGGAAAATAGGTGAACGGAAGACGTAATTGTCAAAACGGTTGTTGACTATTTTTCCACAAATGAGATAAAAACAATGAACTTATTTAGATTGAGGTCTAATGTACGATATATTCATTTATCTTATTTTCTAATATATTACGCAGCAATTTAATAGGTGTTAGGTTAGACTAATTAATGTTTTTTAGATATATTCATGCCTTTTTATCTAACAATCATAGATTGGGGCACGCCACCTTCTATTAATGTGGGATGATTGACGATTATTTTGTGTCGTTTATTTCTTGGTCGTTAAGTCATGCATCGCATAATCTGAACTATATCCTACGATATAATGGCAGAAACAAAGGGTAGGAGAGGCAAACGGGAAGACCCTATCTTTCTTCACCCCTCGGCGTTTTATTTTAACCCTTTGCCTGTAACACGTTCGGATACTGCTTCACGTGTTGCCTCTATTTTGATATGGCAGTGTTTTTCCCATATTATTATTTCTCATGGCGTTTGCTGTATTGCGTTGAGATTACCATTATATTTTAACTGAATAACTAACTGTAACAGGTTATAATTTCTCATGAAGTTTTTCTGAATGGGGTGGAAAACACCTTTACATTTGAACTAAATAACTAAATACTGCTTTTATAATTATTGTTATCAAAGGATATCAATTGGGATTGAACTTTTGGTAAAAATTTCAAAACTTATAAGATTATTAAAGGGTTAATAAAATCTACAAACCTTTTCTTGGCAGTATATTTTCGTGAAAACATTTTATATTTATCCACCCACCGTTTACAAAAAATATCAATAATATGAAAAAACTTCCTAAATAGATTCATTAGTGGCCAATCAAGAAAGCATCCCACAGAAAACAATTCTAGTATAGCAGAAATCCTAAAAATCAATCTGAAAACCTACTTGCTACCTTTCACACTTTCTTTTTTGTGGATTTTATTTCAATTGCCATCACTTTTCTGCAGAAGCGAATTCAGCCTATGGCGGATTAAATTACACGAAGATAGATTCCAGTTAAAGCTTCATAAATACGTCATTTAATCAGAAAATGGTTTCCTCCTTTTGGTCTGACTTTTAAGCTAATGGAAAAAATTTATCCTCGCCCGGTATTTAATAGCCATAAAAATGATAGGACAAGCAAAATTCTCGAGAATAATTCGCCATGTCGTTGCTACGAGTTCGTCGATACCGTAATTCAGAAGATTACGAACTAAAGGGAATCTGTCTCCCGGCAACGGCGTCTTCCAGCGGTTCAAATTCCTCATCCTTTCAGTTTGGCGAGGAGTATTTCGGTTCGGGTCAGTCGCGATTCTTCCCTCCAGATTATTCGACTCCACATGAAAATCCCATCGAGTGAATTGCCGATGATTCTCCCCACGCACTTAATCGCCTCCTTTCTTTCCACCCCATCCCCTTCACCTCCCTCCCTTCACCTCCCCCCCCTTCACCCCCTCCCTCCCCCTCCCCCCGATAACCACCCTTTTCCTTATTCCTTTGCCGATCCCGACGTCCCATTTAATGAACGTTTTTCCCTGTCGCTCCTCGACTTCCTTCTCCGCTCTTACATCAATTCTCTTCCGTTCGTTCCCTCCTATCTCTTACAGCCTTTTTTTTCGCATCCTTCTTCCTTTCCATGTTTTTCCAGTCCCGACCGCTTTCCGCTTCTCACATCTTCCTTTATTTCATATTCATTTTTCTATTTCGAGCGGCGATTCTCCCTCCATACCCTTCCTCCCTAGCCGTCCTCCATCCCTCCTTTCCTCTCTCCCTCATTCTTTCCCTCCCTCCCCCATCCTTTTTACGCTCATCCCTCCCATTCCTCTCCCCATCTTGTTCTCTCCTCCCTCTTATATCCGATAAACACTCTTTCCCAGTAAATCTGAACCGCCCAGCGGCGAATTCCCCCACTCTCTCCCTCTATTTCCCACCCTACCCTCTCTCTCCCTTTCTCTCTCCTCTCTTTCTCTCTCTCTCCAGGGCCGTCATTAAGTGAAAAATTTCACACCGTTGAGCTACATCGGGCGCTGGGATCGGTGCAAATTGCTCGTAAATCTTCACGGTTTTAATGTACGCGCTCGTCTTCGCCCTCTCTCCTTCTCTCTCTCTCTCTTCGCGGCGGCGCTCTCTTTAGGCGAGGGGCGTAATAATAAATCGTTAATAAATGTGGCCCTCTAGATCTCATCCTCGTCCTATCCCCATCTCCGCCTTCCTACTCCCACTTCCCTCGCGGAATAAGGCATTGCGGGTCGTCCAGATTTAAGTTCTTACTGTCTCCACCTCTCTGCCACGCTCTCCCTTCATCTTCCTCTCTCTCTTTCTCTTTCCCTTGCTTCTGCCTCCTTTCATTTAGCTGCACACTCCTCTCTTTCTCGTCATTCTCTTTGCCTAATTTCTCCAATTTCTTTCTCTCTCTCAATTTCTCTCTTTTATTCTACAACTCTCCACCACTTACTGTTTTTCCCTCTAATTTTTTTGCTTCGTCTCTTTCGTTTCTTCTTCGCTCTAACTATTTTCCTCCCACTTTTCTCTATCCCTCCCTCCTCTCTCTCTCTCGCTTCTCCTTCCTCTATCTCCTTTCCCGTATTTTCTTTCTCTTCATGCATAAATATTTTTATAATTATTTTACCTTTCTCGAGTTTTCGATTCTTCCGAACCTCTTCCTGTCTGAGAGTTTTCTTCTTAAGAGAGTCTTTTTATAATTTTTGCATATTCGATATTTCGGTGTTTTATTTCTGTAATTGAATTTTATTTTCATATAAAGCGAGGTGAAAGATTATGTGACAGAGATGCCTAACTGAGTCTAACATAGCCAATGAATGAATCAATCAATCATTCTCCTATTAAATTATAAACCGTATTCCTATGCTGTTGTGTCCTCTTTTCTATTTCTTATAGAGTTTCTCGCGTGTGAATCAGCAGACTTCCACAGTTTGTGCTGTCAAAGTTTCGAAGATTTCTAAAAAAATTGTATCTGCGATCATTTCTCTCGACTCATGTCTTCCAAAGAAATAATAAAAATAATATAAAATCTGCTGTGAATTAAAAGAGGAGATATGTTTTTTTTACAAGCGGTTCTGCCTGTGTTGGTGTTTCCCTTTTGTGTCGTCCAGAGGGACGTTGGATATTAAGTATGAAGGTGTGCGCGTATTTGAGATATAGCTGTTCGGTGTTGTGCAGCGGTTGATTCATGTTATTATGGGTGGTTTACACAATTTAAGATCTTTTTGGTTTTGGTGAAAATTAAATTTATTTCCAATCGCTATCTTTATTTCTCTCGGTCTCGACTCCACGCCTCTTTCTTTTTCTCAGGAACATGCTGCCAAATTTACATATACATATATATATGCATACATATATATATTTATTTATTTATAGAGTACTTCTCATCTCTTGCAGCGGTAGAGAGAGGTGTTACTTTCTCAAGAGTTTATGACGGTTGCATTAGCTGTTCATATTAAGTAGTTGTAAGTACTATCTCATTTGTTTCGTTTCATTTGATTTAATTTGAAGGATAAAAGCTATCATAACGGCGACATGTAATATCTTTCGAGGTTGTTTTGTTGTACGGAAATTAAACAAATTGATTTTCTGAGAAACTGAGTAATGTTCCTTTAAATAAATATCGAAAACATTTTTCGCAAACTCTGTTATTTCATCCTTCCGAAGTTAGGTAATACTTCAGGACAAGGAATAACGTCCTTTTTTCTTTAAGATGACATTTTAATAACCTTATTACTTATTAATGCTACTTAAATATTTCTTCAAATTTTTCGAAATTTGTGGGAAAATTGACATTTCAAATATCTTCTCTTTTCATCAATAAACAAATATAATTTTCAATTGTGGCTTTTTAAACAAAATTTGACAAATTTTATAATATGAAATTCCCATTTTTGTATAAGGAATGGGACTAAATATCAATCCGAGAACGTATTTATTGTAATTATGATAACTATAATTAAATGTTCTCTGCTGAGTTACATAATCATCTCAACTGGAAATGAAAAACTTTACCTTTTACTTTGACTTTATATTACTTAAATATAGATCGGTATTTCCAAAACTGATTTTTATGGGTGCAGGGAAAAACTTTCCTAAGTAAATAAAGCAACGTTTTGGAAATGTTGGTAGGTAATTAAGACAATGACATTTACTCCAATAAAATGATTACGGCGTAGTGCCGACAAATTGGTGCGTCCAAAGTTTATGATACCGGTATGTATACATAATATATGTATGATATTCAAAAGAAAATGGGTTTCGCTAAATCATTTCTATCTCCGAAAAAAAGTGGGGAACACTGATCTGTTATCTCGTTGGCTCAAATTAATAATTATTTCGGTAATTAAAGTTAAGTTGACATTCACGGCGATAAATGTTTTCTTCGTAATTTTTTTGAGGCGCGTATTATATTCGTATTTGAAGAGTTGTTCGAAGAATTTCCTCCTCGTTCTCTTTACCTTCTCTAGCCCCCTCCTCCATTTTTTAATTCTAATTATTAACTTCCTTCATCTATCTCTCCTTCGGATATAAATACGGCCATTGGTTCCTGAGATCCACTTTATGACGACAGGTTGGACGTAATAAGGTGCACGATAGTCTCAATCTTGCCCAAATATATTCCCTTTCCTCAATTCATTTATTCTTGTCTCGCATATCTCTCTCTCTCTCTCTTCCTCTTAATCTACGCTCCTCTCTCTCTTTCACTCGTGGAATAGAGAACGGGCCTTGTTCCTCGTCACGTTTTTATCCATTCTCTTCGAATATATACGGTCTTTCTCTCTCTCTCAGCGTCCGAAGCCGCCGCCTCAGCCCACCTCACCCACCTATCTCACCCTCCCTATCTCCATCAACACCCACGCGTTAAACCCATACCTTCATCCCTCTCTCTCCCCTTCCCTTCTTCTCCTCCTACTCTCCTCCCCATCCATCCACCCGCCCCCGCCGAACTCCACCTTATTTTCCCGCCCCATTTAATCTCTCCTTCCTTCGGAGTCTTCCCCCCCCCATCTCCTCCCCCCTCACCCTCCCCCCACGCGCCTCTCTCCCACCACGTCCACTCCTTAACACCGTTCGACCGATAAGAGAGAGAGCGCTTCACACGCAAAGAGGGAACTCTTTGAATTAATTGCAGGCTTCTTGGCCGATGAGGGTAAATCCCCTCCCCTATTGGACCTATTGGGAAGAGTAGGAGGAGGAGAGAAAGAAAGAGCGATGGAGAGGTAAGAAGGAGAGAAAGAAAGGAAGGAAGAAAGAGGTACGTAGCGAAAGGCGGAGATGAAAGGAGGAGGGAAAGGATGGAGGCGAGAAAATGGAATCAGATTGGGATGAGAAAGAAGGAGTTTAAGAGTAGAGAGGGAGAGAAAGAGAGGAGTGGGAGATGAAGAGATATGAAGAGAGTGGATAGAGACAGAGAGAGGGAGAGAAAGGAAAAGAAGCAAGAGGTGAGGATGGGGAATGGGCTAGCGGTTGTTTACCTTTTACAATTCCTTTCCCTTGTCTTACATCTGGGTAGGCGTGTCCACCTCGCTTTGGCAAATGAAAGGGATCCGGCAGGGAAGCGGAGATAGTGAGGGAGGGAGAGAATATGTGTGTGTGTGAGTGAGGAGGAGGAGATGAGGGTGGAGTGGGGATAGGGAGGGAGGGAGGCATCGGAATGCGGGAGAGCAGAACGGATTTTCGGTAAAGAGGAATAGGTATCGAGATGGGCAAAAAGAGGTACGTCGGTTTTGATTGGAGAAAGAGAGGATTTATTGGGGGAAGTGATTAAAAAAAGATATGACGACGGAGTGTTTATGAGGGGGAAAGGCGGGCGTCGAGCGCATGAAATTTTTGAGGGAATGGGGTGTTTTGGAGACACGATTGTTAGCGGAAGTGTATTTATAAGCTGAAGGGGGAAAAGGAGATAAGAGGGAGAGGAAAAGAGAGATGCCTTTGGAATACCGTCAGTGGCGGAAAATAAAACGAACTGAGAGAAAACCTTCTTATGAAGCTTCTCAAGCGATTCAGATGCCAACCCATCTTACGCTGTCGATGCTTGATTGTTTGAGCTCCAATGCCTCCGCGTGCATACCTATTATTCATTTACCTTCTGTTTTCTAATCTCTTTTTAACTTAAGGGCCATTTTGGCATAAGGTATTGAAATCCCAAGAATGCGTATGGGTTGAATACAGTAATACCTCGATTAACGATTTAGATGTGTTCCATGACGTCACTTCGTTATCAGGAACTTCATCAGTAGAGGTAGAAATGACATAGGAAGCATAAGAACGCGTTCAAGCACAAAAAATATGAAATGTGCCTAAAAAATGAAATAATTATTTAAAAATAAATTAAATTAGGTAACAAATCAATAGGTCATATTGAAGTCCTATTCATCCGAATTTGCGGTGATGGGACTCGAGGTGTCAGAAACTATACGAGAGGCAGGAAAGTTAGTATTATCCGTAGTTATTCTAAGTTATTGCACGTAGTCGGTGCATAAAGTTTAAGAGGTTTTTGCTAAAGTTTTAAGTTTTTTTGCAAAAATAATGCCGCCTTCGTTACAAAAGAGCTCCGTCCCCAAACGATTCGTTGACAGAAATATTGTTGTATTACTCATCTTCGTCTTCTCCTCCGATTTATCTAAATTTTTGGTGAACGATGTACGCAGAGAAACTTCTGTAACAGAAAAATATTCGACTACGTCATGTTTATCAACGGTTCAGGTTCTCCTTAATCTGAAAACAGTAGTTTTAAAAAATTTCTGTACAGTCATTATAACATGGCGTAGAATACTGACAGCTATTGTAATGCATATTCAGTGAATATTATTCAACTTTCTCTTTTCCTAATATAGTTAGCGCAATAAATTTTAACCGTACTGACTTAGAATACTGGGGTCATAATAACGTCCGTTATTCAACTGCAATTCAAGGATAATCACCTGCAAAATCTAAATTGCAATGTAAATTGGTATTGCACAGTAATTAACGAACGCTCTCCAAATTGAAAACATTCATTTCCCTTTTAAAGCGAAGACGATTCGTATTACTTGGAAGCATAATGAGTCTATGGAAAGGTTTGGTCGTCTAAGGAAGGATATGTACATTTTTTTCAGCCGCTATCACATTAGGCATATTGAAAGTAATTTTTAATTAAATCATTAAAAAATTACCCGGCAATACATAACTTTTAAATTCGGTAAGAGGAATTTTATCACCACTTTCTCTCTCCCTCTTTCTCTTTAGAATCCGTTCCAGATGCAGAATATAATGCAGGAAAAGGCTTCCGAGTAATTTACTGGCTTCTTCCGCAATTTGGCCGAGCGCCAGTTAATTACGAGTTGTTTCGATGGCAACGGAGATGTTTTTCGATTTTCTCCTTTCATCTATATCTCTCGGAATATATTTTCGGCGCATTTTTCTAATTGCGAAACGATAGCGCGGTACGCTCGTGGTTCATTATCCGCGTTCGTCATCGGAGCGAAAGAAGCGGAGGTGGGGAAAGCGTTGCACGTGGATAATGAAAGTCTTTCTCGAAGAAAACGTTTCGTTCGCGAATATGACGTTTTGACGCAGGTGTCCATTCTCAAACCTCGCTAATCGTTCATACTTATTTGCGTGATTACGCCCCTAATCGGAGTAATCGAATATACATTCGCTTTTAATAAGAAGCGCAAAACATTTCGGCACAGGAGAGTTTCCAAAAATCTGCGGAGGTGGGTTCTAATATTACGAGTGAGACAAGAGAACGGAAATGGATGAAGAAAAAAACTCGAGAGAAGATCAACGAACTTCGCACTCTCACATCAGAGAGAGAGAGAGAGAGAGAGAGAGAGAGAGAGAGAGAGAGGAGCGAGACGAAGGAAAGGAAAAGAAAGGCGGCTGAAGTTAGCGTCACCGCGGACATCTTGCATCTCGTTGGAAAAAAGCTCTCTCTATGGCAACGCCTTTCCTATAGTATCTCGAGACGAAAAAAATCTCCGTTAACTCTATCCTCGAATACACTTTTTTAAACGCTTTAAAAAGTACTCCTCGTCCTGCAATATAGTGGGATCTCGATCGAACACTTTTAGGAAAAAATATTTCACTACAACTAAAACCTCTAAAATTTCCACTTTTATAAGTATTTATTTTAAAATTTGTCCATTATGATGCTTTTCATTTAAGATTCATATTTACATACAATAAAGTGAAAATCACAACTATAGTATTATTTTGAAAACATGTTATGAAGCGCTTTTTGAATAAATGATTGTACATATAATGACATTTTAATATATAATTATAGAAAGCAATTTTTAGTACAATGAAACTATCTACGCACCCCTTAATAAGCTATTTATACAGTAGAAATTCGTTTATACGAACTTCATTAGTGAGAAATACTCCTTATGGAAAGCCTACTTGTACATCAAAAACATAGGTGATTATTCGTTATTAGAACGTACGAGGGATTTAACTAGCTTCCCAACTTTGGGAAGAAGGGGAGGGGGACAGCTTTATGTTAAACTATATATTTGGAGGAACGCATCAAAATTTAAAAAGTTCAATAAAAATAATGATATGAAAACAATGTACATATTAAATTACTGTATTAGTCGTGCGAATTAAAGTTCATATTTTAATAAGAACAAAAATATGCAATAAATATATGTACAATACTTTATATTTCCATTTTACTATTCAATTTTAAACATATAATCGCAGAGGGATAAAGAAAGACCATGGAAAGACTCTCCCATAGTGACGGCCCTAGAACCTACCATGTTATTACATCTCCTTATCACAAAACGTGAAAATGAAAGTTACTCGAAGTTTGCAATAACGAGTTCATACTGTTATAGGATTTTGCTATTAATCTAAAAGACGACGGTTATCACGACTCTCTTGTAATCTTATGTACATGGAAAGTAAATTGATCTTAAGATCAAATTCATAAAATTTAATTTTGTGTTGTGAGTGTCAGTTCCGAAAAGTTACTAACCTGAGGTAAGCTATTTCAAATGAAGCAATACTGAAAATGTGAATCTAAGTCCGCGTAGTTTTTTTCTAAAGAGAGATTTCTCAAAGAAACAAAAACCATTTGAGTAACGGCAATCAGAGGTTCACACTGTAAGATAAAAAAAGAAGAATGAGTCTATGGAGGATGGATGAAGTAATGTGGATGCTTGAGGAAGAAAGCGACAGAGAGCAGGAAAGAAGTAAGACCTAAGTATAGGAGAGACTAGTCATTGATGATATAAACGTGAGCCGCGTGAATTTCGATGAGAAGATGAAACAGGAGCGGCGAATTCCATCAAACGAAACTACACTCGATTGCAGGCGATTGGCGGGTGCTAATATGGATTGTAAATTCATCCATCTCTTGGTACACTTCATTTTCCTTAACCTTCTGCCAAGTATTACGCCTCTCGAAGCGAATATCTGTGTTAATTTTCTATTTTCATTTGCATTTCTTGGAAACTGCCGAATACTAAGGACAATTTGCACGTAAAATCTCGGAGAGATGTTAGAGATCTACTGGTTTATTCTTAGTTTTTTTACGCCTTTATCGACGATGCTTGGCATAAGTGATTATTTCTGAGAAATGGAAGTAGGGAATAATATATCTGAGCCAATAAGGCTAAAAAAACCTTGGTAAATGAGTACCTATGACTCTTTTCAACAAAAGCTACATAAATGTTTGAATCACGTTCATAGTCTTTCTTTGTTACAAGTTAATTGATTTAAGTTTGTGAATGTACAATTATGTGGATTGCATGTTTTTTATTTCTGTTATATGAAGGTAATCGGAGTGAGCCAGTCTTCACTTCGATGCTGTGAATCTAAATTAAGGTTTCTCTTTCGTGGGAAATATAATGACAGGCTCGAATTTTTTTTGGAACCCCGGACGAGATTCAATTTCATCGCCCCAATCAGATAAGTTTAATCAGACACGTATTCGACCTGTTCAAAAACTTCCCCTTTTCCTTAATTTTTGCTCTTATTTCATCATTCATATCCTGGATCCATTCACTCAAAAAATCTAGAGTTGATTCTTTCCCGTATGAGCGCAGTCGCCCGTTTCCATGCCAACCGCGAGATCACGCATACGTACATGCATTCCATTGCTCGTTCACGCGACAAGCAAAAAATAAAACCCTCGCGCCTTCATGGCATCTAAAATGCACATGACCACGCTGTTTAACTGTCCTTCCGATGGACGGGACGCCGCGATTGCGTGTCCTCCCACAAAAACACGAGCTTCTCGAAATTCAGAAACGCCTGACGGAATTCTCGAGTTCTCTGTTCGTCAGAAGGTTCCGATCATCTTTTTAAAAAGTCCAAACGGCGGCTTATTTTGTCACTTCTTCTCTCACGCTTCCTTCGTAGACATCTCTATCGCTTTATTCGCCAAACTATAAAATGTCCGTCGCGAATGGAGAAGGAGGCGAGTGAATACGTCACACTGTTCGCGGTAGAGGCTTGGTCAGAAAGTGTTTCATTCAAGAGATTCACCTGTACAGAGAGAGTTAGTCAGCTCGTTTGCCTTCTAATGTATGGGCCACTGGTTTGAACCTTACCCTACGCGCTCTTTTTCGTCATTGTTTAAATAAGCTCGTCGCAGAAAGTGGAGAATTTATTTTTGGCAAACGAAAAGTGAATAAAAGAACAATAAGCATCCGTTGAGATAACGCTACATATAGTGGTGGGCAAAGTACGACCCGCGGGCCGCATTAAGCATTTTATACGGCCCGCGAAGCCATTATGAAAACGAAACCTGAGACACGGTAAGGGTAATTTAATATTCCTTTGCCTAAAATTATACCTGGAAATATTTTTTTGGAGAAGCTATGACGTAAAAAAATTATTTATTACGGTGCTCCGTGGTTATATGGCAGGTTTGGATGAATATACAATGGTCCGCATTATAAGGTCCTCGGAGTTATAAAAAAACACGTTACTATCGACCAATGCAGAAAGTTCGCACCACTTAATAAATTATTTGAATTTTAGTTATTTACTAAAAGTAGCAAAATAGAGAAATAAACACTGTAACTAATGTCTAGTAAGGAAGTAAAATTTTCTCCAAGTTCACTATAGAACAATGAGGGGAGACTCACTTTATATACAAATGCGCCGTATAAACGACGGCATTATAAACGGTGAGCGCTGTATAGATTTCTACAGGATCCCACACAGTATGTAAAATTACACGGATTTGAAATCTAATGCGGCCCTCCGAAGCACTCGCGGTTGCTAATGCGGTCCTACTCGTACAAAACCCCTCTTTATGATGTACAGTTTCATACGTATGTCTTACATTCGCCTTCGTCTACCTGTTTCTCGAGGATTCGAAAAGTAAAATTTCCTTCACATATCGTTTTTCGCCTCTCTTAGATTTCTCCATTTCTCACCTTTTTCCTCTTCCGCTCCCCCCTTCTATTTCTAGCTTTCCTTTTCCCCTCTGCTCCTCTTCCGCAGTTTTCGTATCCCTCTTCGGAGACAATCCGGCCTTCCTAACTCTCTCTCTCCCTCCCCATCACTCTCTCTCCTCTTCCTCTCTCTCTCTCTCCCATCGCTCTCTCTCTTCCATCACGCTCTCTTCCTCCCTTTCTCTCTCCCATCGCGCTCTCTTCCTTCCTTTCTCTCTCCCATCGCTCTCTCTCCCCATCACTCTCCTCTTCCTCTCTCTCCCTCTCTATCTCCCTCTCTCTCTATATATATCTCCCTCTCTCTCTATATATATCTCCCTCTCTCTCTCTATCTCCCTCTCTCTATCTCTCCCTCTCTCTATCTCTCCCTCTCTCTATCTCTCCCTCTCTCTCTATATATCTCCCTCTATCTCTCCCTCTCTCTCTATATATATATCCCTCTATCTCTCCCTCTCTCCATCTCTCCCTCTCTCTCTATATATATATATATATATATCTCCCTCTATCTCTCCCTCTATCTCTCCCTCTCTCTATATATATATATCTCCCTCTATCTCTCCCTCTGTCTCTCTATATATATATCTCCCTCTCCCTCTCTCTCCCTCCCTCTCCCATCGCTCTCTTTCCCATCGCGCTCTTTCTCTCTCCCATCGCTCTCTCTCCCTCTCTATCTCCTTCTCTATATATATATATATCTCCCTCTCTCTATCTCTCACTCTTTCTCTCCCATCGCTCTCTCTCCCCTCTCTCTCTCCTCCTTCTAACTCCATTTCGCCGATACTCTTCTATTCTCTCTCAGCGATTGACAAATCACGGACAGGATATGACTCTGTCATTTTTTTTTACCCCGGTCTCCATTCTTTCCTCCGTTTCCCACCCCTTCCTCCCTCTCCCCTTCCTCTTCTCATCTCCTCTCTCTCTCCCCGCTCTTTTTTATGCCTGTCTTCTTCTTCTTCCCTCCCTCCCTCCTCTCTCCTCCCCTCTCTCTCTCCCTCTTCCTCCTCCCGTCTTTCCCCCATTCCCCTCCCACCTCGTAATTCCAGAGGAAGTCTTAAAACTTTTTCATCTCACCACATGCCTTTTATTCCTCCTTCTCTTGTCTCGATCCATCTCCAAGGACGAATTTTTTTCCCTGCCGACAACACAGAACATAGGAAACTAAATCTTTAAAATGGTTTCGGGAATTTTTAAGGTTCCGATCCTGTTGTAATCCGTCGTTAAGTCGGGTTTAGATTCGCGTCCGAGAAATACGACCTGAGGAACCGTTTATTTCGCTCGCCTTTTGTCTCCGACGTCTAAAGATTCATCGAAGGCGCTAATACGATTCCGGTATTTTAACGACTCTATCCGTCGCTTATTTGCTTTCGGTTATTCCCGTTTATCTTGTTTTAAACTTTTATTTTATTTTTTTCATTTTTAGCGCAGTTCGTATAGGTAAGGAGGAAAATTTTTGGCACAATTTTTACGGCCGGTTGCCTTCAGCTTCGGCCAAACCACTGCGGGATTCAAATAGGAGTCCTTTCGGTTCCATTCGAATCCATTTATATGCTGAACAATAAAATCCGCACTCGTACGTTACTCTCTATCAAGAAGATGGCTGAGACCCCTTTCTGCCAAACTCATAAGTTAGAATTTGCGAAATGCAGGTGATGGACACATTGCTCGGACACATACACACACCACGGGGCTCTCCAAGGTTGTAGGTCTTGATAGCACCAAAACAATTGAGTAACGCATGTCTACTGAAACGATTTCCGAAATTATTGCAATGCAATAAACTCCTTATCGATGGTTTAATCCTGTAACCTCGATCTTAAAATTTTCGGTGAAAGCTTTTTCGGAATAAAAACTAAAATTTTCGGATACAGCTATTAGCGTTCAGAAAGAGGCGGATCCGGAAAATTTCAAAAGGCAGACGTCTAAAATGATGTCTCGTAAAGACAGGTAGTCTTTTCTACGGCGCCACATCAAGAGGTTTAGTAAAAAAAAGTGTCCAAGGGCGGTTCTGTGGGACGTAGGGGTGCGTTCCTCCATCTTGGATCCGCCACTGTATTATTTGATGCGAACGCTCCAATTTTTAGCTCGAGTTCTGAAGGTACAAGAGGAAGTTGTAATAAAATAGTTCCACTAGAAAAACTTCGTTTTATTCCTTCTTCTAATCTATTTCTATCGAGTAAAGGCTTGCCTAGTGAATAATTTGAAATAGAATTTACGATAACGATATTTTTATCGGCCTCGGTGGAGCTTAGCGTGCCTGGCTACAAATGCTGGTTTGAAACCTATTCAGGGCATGGCTGTATTTTGTTGTATTCTTAGTATTACTAAGCTCATTGTAAAATACAGTTAATGGCTCTCTATAAGCTAGTTAAAATAAATAAGGTAATACTAGCAGAAGTTCCCGTTGAATTTCAACGAATTTAGTGAATCTAAAACTTCGACCGTGTAACATGTAAACGTCGGAGTAATTAGATAGTACACAGCTTTAACCGTCGAGAAATCAAAACTGAAGAAAACCGATCCGCATTTACCTATTTAGATTAATGAAAGAAGAAAATCTTGCACCGGAAAAATCGAAAATTACGTGTGAAATTATGGGAAAATACGTAATTATTGAATTAAGCTCTCCCTCACTCCAAATTTTTTATCGCCATATAGCCTATGTTACCCGCACGGTAAAATTATATATATATATATATATATATATGAAGTTTCGTGACGATGCCTTCAAAACGAAAACTAAAACCAGCAAGAACACAATGATCTAAAGAAAATGGATGAACGAAGGAACAAACGAAATTAATTAATTTAACGAAAGAAAAAGTAATTAGAGAACGTTTAAGAATTAGAGAGTGAATATTATCCCCCGACTATTACTCAATTCTCTCATCCTGTAGTTCTGTTACGAGAAAATTGTTTACACCCATAATACTTTGGAAACAACGAAACAATTTATCCAATCACAATTTGTGGAAAATCTACTTCAAATTATTTAGGTTACTTATGTAGTTTTAAAAACAGTTTTCTTTGGGGTACTCTACGCCACATCATAAAAAACTATTTATTAGTAATATTTAAATTAAAATCAACAAATATTTTGTTGCCCCCTAAACAAAGAAAAATCGCACACAGAAATTGAAAAACAATATTACGTTCAATATAAATGCATTGGACTCAAAACTTCGGCGAAAATGGGAGTTTTCAAGATAGCTTATAGTTGGTATTGTAATAAAACTGATAAAATAAAGCATTTTTCTGATTTTAAACGCATTTTTACGCCAGTTCGATCAGGGTTCCGATTTTGTCTCGAATAAAAAGAAACTTTGTTCTTTCCTGCATAGAACAATCCAAGTCTCAGGTTCGTACCATATATCTAAATAATTTTAAAATTTAAATGAAAAATATGATGCACTCATCCCTATGTTATTCAAATGGAGAAAATGAAAAAACAAAATATCTTTTTAAATTAGAAATATCAATCACATCAAAAACCTGACTACACCACTTTACTCTTTATTCCGGTTATAATGACATCTTCCTCTTGTTTCTACGTGCTGTAGTTGCTGAGTTATAAAAAACATACAAACACTTTATAGATATCTATAGATATACTAGACTATAGATAGATATGTTTCGTTTGTGATGCTTCATGTTAGCCGATATCTTACTCTGTCCCTATCATAAACAATTTTAGTACTTAGCTGCTTATATAATCGTATGTTCCATACATGTCTTTATCGGCGAATTTTATGACAAGCCGCTTTAAAATATACAAACGGAGAATCCTATACATGGGTATTTTTTAAGAATTCAACGTCCTCCATGAAGCTTTCACAAAAGCCATTGTATTTTAAACTTCGCAGCAGGGCGGAGTTGATCAATATGATTTTCAGCGCCGATATCCTCCGTTTTATGGCGCCCGACAGTTAAATCCCCTTTACTGTCGATAGCGAAAGGGGAAAGAAACCACAGGACGTACCAACGAAAAATTTTGCGAAAAAACATGGCGTGCATCAAATTTTGCGGATTTCTTCGGAATTCAGCGCTGGAGACTCCCAATCCGTATTCTAATCGCTTCCCTTTTTGCAACCTCCTTCCTTCCATTCCCTCTCTTTCCCTTAAAAAAAATCCTACCCTTCCCCCCTCTCCTCTCAAACACACTTTTTATTTCACCCCATCCCCTAACAAATTCCCCCCCACCCCCTAACAAATTCCCCCCCACCATTGGACGCACGGACGTTAACACGTAGCGCCCCAAAAGGGCCTTCCATTGGGTCCGTGCCAGCCTTTCCTTTTTTTTCCTCCAGTCGAGTCCTCGGCGGACGAGAGAATGACGTGAATGAAATAACTGGGCCGAGGTGCTGCGATGAAGAGAGAGAGATGGGAAGCTTCTGCGCGCGAAAAAATATCAAAATTCCGGACGTCTGTTCGCGTTGTCCTAGTTGTCGAGAAGTCCTTGGTTCGAAATCCACCGTTTTGTTTCCTGGCAGTGGACTGATTTAAATCTATATTTCGTTTTCGCAATGAAATCATCTCTAGGAAAAATTCCGTTCTTGAGTTTCCATTGTGGGGAGACCTTCTTTCTCGGATTTTCCATGAATGCTAAAAAGATTCCATGGAGATGAAGCCATGGGAATATTTGTTGCCGACAATAAAATGCCTTAAAATTTTTACCTTTCGTATTTGATTATTATGAATGACTGTGCAAATATTTGGTCGCATTATTGTGTGTGCTAGCCCAGGGGCCGGCAACTTCTGCATGGCGACCAGTGTTGGAAGTTGCGACTGGTTATTCGTTATTTGGAATGCTTCGGCGTGTCGCATAAGTGAGCGTTTACATCGGAAGTTACCCAGAGATTCGATAAAATGTAAGTAAAATCACGTGTAAATATTTTTAGCGTTATCGTTTCAATACTAAAGGTTTTTGAACAAGTTCAATTAACGTATGTGAAATGTTTTATATTAAATTATCGGATCGGCTTCTCAGCAAAAAACCTTCTCGAGGGCAGCAGTCCAAAGGTTTCTGACTATTTGACTAACTTATCAAGAGATTTTAGTAGTTTTAAAGCATAGTTTTCCATAACTGGAATTTTCGAAGACAATCTTAGTGGCGCAAAACATTTAAAACTGGTCTCAGTGAATCACCGTTTCATGATATTCTGACACTTTAGTTGGAATAAAATGCTATCAGCTAAATCTTATTTAAATGATTAGGTATAAAATTTAGATTTAAAATTTACAAAATGTCCTAAAAATGTTGTGTGCGTGAAGTTGCTCGAATGTGTATCAGGAACGCAATCTATGATTGTAGCTGGCCGCATACATAAAATGTTTAAAACCCACCCTTTTAATCTCATCCAAAACCTCGAGTTAGAGAAATGTGGAATTCCAATTAACTCGCCGGGAAAGATAACTTGTCATTTTGGTTAATTCTAGGCATGGAAGTTTTGTTTATATTGTTTCGACCACATTGGATTTTAGATAAAAACTCAAATATTTAAGCATTTTTCTGACTATTGATTACCTTTATTTGGACTGTTGGCGATACTTATATAGATGTATCTGGAGAGACAAAGATACCGGAATCTATATATATATATATTTCCAACATTTGAAAAATTCTTCCAATGGGACTAACATTCAATTCGTCCTTTTCTGCCCCTTCTTTCCAATCCTCTTCCCCTCTCCGCGGCTGTGATCCTTCCCTTCTTCTAGGCTTGACCCCCTCACCCCCAATATCAACTGCCTCCTTGCAAAACGTTCCCATTCAAACACTCGCACTAAATTTACTTCCTATGCGAATAGCACTTAACACTTCCCAAGTTCTACCCGAAGCCATGTCAACGTATTGAATTCAGGTACTATTCTCATACCGCGCATACCTCTCATTCCATCTGATACAAATATGCCTTTCAAATTCAAAAGAAGACAGTTTCCTATACGTTTGTGCTTTTGCATGACCATCAACCAGCCACAGGGACAGACTTTTGACAGAATTTACTTATACATTCCAAAACCTGTATTCAGTCACGGGCAACTCTATATAGCTCTCTCAAGAGTTCAATCATTTGACTCATTGTTGTATCTGAGAAGAACAAGATTGTTAATTGCGTTTACAGTGAAATATATTAATAAACGTGTTCAAAAACACTAGGCCGCGTATGTTACGCTGGCATACAGCTAGTACATATATACATATATGTGTATGTGATGGAAGAATCCCTTCATCGATGAAATAATAAAGAGACAAGTAGGATTTGTGATGGAGTCTCCACCGTTTTCTTATTTATACAGAAGGGATTTATTTTTGATTCGTGAGTTACCTAACGATAACTCAAGTGCGGAAGTGTACCAAAATATAGTGATGTCATATTATGACACATATTTAAAAAAGTATAACCTGAATAAAGAAGTCAGATGTTTTGTGGAAGAGAATCCTTAGGAAAGAAACGGATAAAATCGAGCCACAGCTTGGAATTGGGCAAGATGAAGGTTATAAATGAACCAAATTAAAATAAATTCAGGAGTGAAATCTACTCGAAACATTAATATCTGTGATTATTCTTCAACTACCTTTGAGATGCATGTGTAGTAAAGCGTGCTATATTTATATTTATACAAGCTACAAATTTTTATTTGCTTAATTAATTTTTTGTCTGCATAGAAATTACTGATCATCAATACTTAAATAACCGATAGCATTAGCATAATGGATGCGCATGCATGCAAGGACGAGCAAATAAAATTCGGAATGAGTGAATACAGAAGTATTTCAAACACCATATGCACATACATGTCGAAATACCTAAATTCGCCTTTGAAGCCGTTTAACTGAGTCATCGCATTACGATCACGCTGCAGCGACATGTATTTGAAACGAATCCAGTCTGAACGCTTGAAATTTCCCGTATTCCCTACTCGAAGAAGTTAGATCGAGCTCTTTTTTTCGATGGGAAGACTGGAAAATAAGACATATTAATCTGTTACCGCTAACGACAGGAGAGGAAAAGAATGGCGGAGTAGTTACGGGCGATCCCACGAGGCGCTGTCTGCCTACTCGATGCCACATCGTGACTAGGTCTGAAAACTACGCGAGTATTATTGACGACGTAAAAAGCCTTTCCCTATGCAATATAGTTCTTAATTGCTCAAAAGTATTATTTCACTCTCCTCAAACACTTGATCACTTATCTCGACGTAATGAATTGGCGCTAGAAACGGATGGAAATACTGGTATTAGATCGGAGATAAAGGTAGGAGAGTATTGAGCCGAGGAATTTCCTCTCTCGCTCTCTTTGAGATCTCTCAGGTTATATGGTATCCTCTACCAATGATATTTCATCCCGCGTGTGCGAGCGGCATCTCACTCTTATTGGTTCATTTCATCGCTCAAGGATTCCTTCTCAACCGAGGTGCTGTTATATCTTCGCGAACGATTGAGACATCGCATCGACGAGGATGTTCGATCGCCTAATGGATGTACCGTCGGCGAGTCGTAAAAGGCACTCGATTACATCGATTCTTCGATATATTGAATCGGCAATAGAGGCGAGAGAATCGCCTCGATTACTCTTTTCCCCTCTTTGCCTTTGAGAAACAATCGAGGAATTTCGCGCGACTACAAACACCTCAAGAGTCTTTCTTCTTATTTCACTCGTTAGCGATCTATTCAGAGAAACATTTTTTTCTTTTTTGTACGTGCGCGCGCAAATCTTTTTTTCGAAATGGGGTTCGATTTCTTTAGTGATACGAGGAGATTAAAATCCGCATGAAAATATTCCTATCATGGAGTCATAAGCCAGAGGCGGGCGTGGTCTGTTCGAAGGCTTGTGTGGTTTAAAGAGCTACATTTCGCGATAATAATGAACAAAAACTATACTATAAGATTTAAATGGGAACGAAGTATCTGTTTTTATAATATTTTAGAAAAGCTGATATTTTATAGCTGTTTCATTAGTATTTTCCCTCTGACGAGACTGTGTTCTTACCCCAATTCCTTTTTCTTATTCTTTTGCCGTTGTTCCATACTGTTTGCTCTTTTGGCGACTTACCCTTCAATGTACAACTACATATTAAGTTAACGGGGTGTAGAACAAAATGTCCCTGCGAACCAAAGAACCAGTCGATTTCTTGTATGTGTGCCACAATATTTCATCATGATCGAAAGAAAAGTAATACATAACAAACTGTTATATCATTTTGACTAGGAACAATAAAAAATAACGAGAGAAAATAAGAAAATTATTAAATACGTTTTACGATGTTACGGCGCCTCTAATTCAAAAGGTATAAGTTTAAGAGGATAAATGTATACAAATACGTATTATATTTTATTTTGAAGCGGATTCATGATATATTTTAGAGTAATCTTTCATGTTAACTTACAAAGGAAATGTAATGGACGCGTACTTCCACAGCCATTGAAGCTATAAGAAGCTGTTACTAAAGTTATTTTTAAATTTTAGGTACCCATTTCTATTGTTGATTTGGTAAATGGAATATCGAAATTAATAGGATCTAAATAAAATATCGAGCAAAATCGGAAACATATTTACTAGGTATCAACTTCTGAAATATTGAGCAGTTATATTTTAATTTTCATTGTTAAATTATTCTGTTATATTGGGAATTACTTAATTCAATCTGAAAAAGTCAGTGTTAGTAAATATGTTTAAAATCGTATAGAATATCGTATTCACTCACAAAACGAATTAATCTAACTTGTGAATTTGTGTATTCTGCTTTAACTTTAGTCCTGACATTATTGACGAAAGAAATCTTAAGAAAAGCTACTGAAGTTGTGACTGGTAATTAAAGTTAAAGTTTATTGCTGGTATTTATATAATGATCATCGTAATGGGATGCTTTTCTGCAAGAATGTCTGCATCTTGATTTACTGAAGAAAATTTACTTAAGAGATATAAGTTAATTGTATTATACTTCATGTAAAACGGTTGGAAAAACAAAAAACTCTTTTGAAAATATGGAGATATGGTATTGAGGGGGGATATAAGTTAAGTTGTATTCTTTTGGGATGTAACTGTTTTTTAAAAATGTTTTATTTGTATACTAATAGGATAACACTAATACAGGCCCAGAAGCTCATTTATTTTATGTAATTGCTTAAACTTTTTCACATGTAATGTGAAATAACTACATTAATTTTATAATATAAACATTTCATCAAGGAATTCATTGATTTTGTGCTTGCTTTGAAGTCAAAGACATTTCTATTTGAATTACAAAATGAGAGTTAAAAGATACATTGTATCTAAAAAGATATGTAGTGTTTTCAATATATTATAAATTTTGAGGGACAAATTAAGATTTTTTAAATTGATAAATTGTATACTTAGCAGTTTTTTTTAAAACTAATGAAAACATCCTTATGCATTTAGACTACTTCTGGAATCCTGCAACTCAAGAAGCCAAATTTTTAGAATAGTAGATCTGTTGGGAAGTTGTTTTAGAAATCTACCTAATGTATATTAATGGCTACAAAAGTTATGTGCATCTTACACTCACAATGAAACTGGAAATGAATAAAGGCAATATTCATTGCATCTTCCTTTCGTACATCAACTGTTTATTAAGACTAAAAAATATATCACCTTGATTTAACAAATGTTCTTCATTGACAAAGTAAAAGTAAATGAATGCGCATAATACCGTTTACGTCAAACAGCTTTTCTTAAATTATATTCATTATTTAAAACACTGAATCTGCATTTACTCTTTTTCATTTATATTATTTTTTTATTTTTTCATCTAATGTATTAACGTTTTGTTCGTGAGCGATACTTATGATTTTTCCAAAATGTTCCGAGTGACTTTATTTAGTTCTTTTTTGATTAATTTCGTGCGCGAATTTGGAAACAGCCCCATAAAAATTCTCATTTTCAACACTTTTCTCCCCGAAAAGTTTTCGTCTTTCGACTTTCTGTCTACATCAGCAGAAATAAAAGTAAAGTTGTTTTTTCCCCCTGAAGAGATAGTAGAGTCGATACTTGTAAAAAATTTCCTCCACGGTTACAACATGTCGTTTAGATATACTGTCATGTCTGGCAAAGTAAAACAATATCAGCGTTTGCGAGGGGACACGGAGGACAAATGTCTCTTCGGAGGGATTCTCGCGGCGGACGATGCGAAAATTTCCTCGATGGACTGACGTCATGGGTCATTGCGGAAGATAAACGAGTTATGCACCAACGTGCACGCGATGCGCGTATTAGTGATACAAACGTATTCCTGTCGCAGGAGGCCGCGAGGGACGCGGGGGGTATTATCTGGTCAATGTTTTCACACCCGCATAAAGACGGCGCCTCTATCACAGTCGTTAAAGAGGTCTTCGGCCCCCTTTTTCATTCTGTTTCGCTTCCTAATTTGTTATAAACCTTTCTAGTCCTCAATTTGCATATGATTTATAATTCTCGGATCTGTTTCCTAGTTGTCTCATAAGTGGCTATAACGGCTTTTTAAAATGTTGTCAATCTCCCAACATTCTAATACTTTGTAACTTTCATTTGCATGGAAGATTTTTCTTCTTGTGCATAAAGTTGTACCTTTTTGGAAATCCCATGGCGTTTACCAACTTTACCACTATAATATACTTCTGTTAGCGACAGACCGCCTTTATATTTTGTTATACTTGTGCAGCGCCGCTCTTATAGAGGTGCGGGGCCCAGGGAAAATGGACCTATGAGGGGCCTCTCCAATCGAGAGGCCCGGGGCAGGCGCCCAGATTCGCCCTATCTGTGATTGTGTTTTGACGTAATTGAACATATAAAATTCCAAATTAACCATTGAAAGCCAAAATTATGAAATACATAAGTTAGTAAATATTCATATAATGCACTAAAAATCACAAAATATCTTTATTATTTTCTAAAATATAGACATGATGCCATATTGAATCATCCACCATATCAAGAGTAAGTTCTTTTCAGTCCTGAATACGAGTTTATTGACAATAGAATTATTTTTCATTGTTCGTGATGTTTTTGATGAATTTCTCTGCACTGCTTACATTATTATTTACCTCGCACCACCTTGGATCAGTAGCTGAAGCCATCAAATTTTACACTTTGGGTTTTTGAAGATTTTTATATTTTTGTGCTTGATACCCAGACTTGTTCTTCCCCATTTTTTTTATCGATGATCCGCAATAAAGGTCATAGATAATTATTTCACTCTTGAAGTCAAAGGGACTACTTCTGTTTCTACCCGGGCTAGTAAAATTGGTGACCATGAAGTAGTCATGACTTAGCAACAAATATAAGAAAGTATTTACATTATATCATATATCACTTTTTATCTCAAATGTCGCTTCAGTGAGCATGCCACTAAAATCGACTCTCATTAACTTATCGTATTTATCGATGCAAAGAATTCTTGGGTTTTTAATATGAGACTCTTTTTTCGAGTCCCGTCGCTTAATTACAGTGAATCTGAGTTAATTGTTTTAAAAATGAGTTTTAAAATACAATTTTCGGTTGGGTTGTGGCCAACAGACAAGGCAAAAACTTTTGCTATCAGAAGATTTTGTGAAAACTAATCCACTGTTAGCTCCAATCGTGAAGTCAAAACTACCCCTACCTTTCTTATTCATTGCATCATCTCCTTACAAAGTGCAGACTTTTAACCTTATTTAGTCGTATGATCCCTATCAAATGTGCTCCAAGCACCTGAATTTCTTGGTTAAGATCTGTATAATATTATCAAATGTCAGTATGAAACTCTGCTTCCTCGGATAACTCACTTCGAGTCTTAGAATCACGTCAGCTCCACTAATCTTCGCAGGTTATTTCATTGTGTAAGCCTAGAGCTCGTAACTTGCACCCGATCTACTAAAGATTTTTATTACCTCAGGAGTAACGTAAAATATTAAATCACCGGCTTTTTAGAGGACGTAGAACCTTTCTTAATTAGTATTTCAATACATATTAAAATTCTTTGGTATAGAATGATTCTGAAGTTGCAATTCCTATGATTTGTTATAATCACAAAATGGCGGATGTGTCCTACTACCTACTTACAATATCGGTCAAAATTTTGTTAAAATATAATTCTATGAGTCATTATTGACTAGCAGAAACTTTTTCCAACCGATTATAATTAAAAAAGCAAACCGCGAACCACAAAATACTTCTTTTGCACCCCAGTTTTCACATTAATAAGTTTCAAAGATATGCGAGTAATCTCAACTGCTCAAATCACTTAAATGTACGCGCGCCTTTAGAACCTTTTAGCATCCCACTTTCAAAAGAGACTAATCTACTCATTGATGCCGTGTCAGAGCATTCGATTCTATCTGACTGAGTAAAGTTTATATTCTTGAATAACCATGAATATTTATTACGCTCTCATAATTTTAAATGCATTTTTCTATTTTCGATCCTACTGTTAAATTAATTCTTCAATCTAACTTCATCGATCTTGTGCTCAAAATAAATCACAAACAAATTATTGCAAGCATTTTCTTGTTTTCGTGTTGTTTATCGTAAAGAAATAAGAGGATCCTCTGTTTTTCTCTCTCTTTTTCTTTTTTTTCTTTTTAACACATTCTGCTTTTGCATCCGGTTTTATCCTGCCGTTATGATACAAATTTTATTTATACTAATTTAATGTTTTAGAATAAATTGTATTTTCAAGGTAGAATGAGGTTGTTCGGTAAGACTACATGCATTGCACTTTATTGTCGATTATATGAGTGCCTTCAATAAAAAGGTATTTCCACTTTTTTATTGGTTATGATTAAGTAAATAGGCTATTCGCTTGCAGTGGTAATTGAGGTTATTTTCTCAAAAAGTTTTATGAAGCTATGAGATTGCCGACAGAAACAATTAAGCCTCATCTTTTATCTCATGATATGTAGCTGTCAATGACTAGTGGTTGTGACGTTCTTGTTACTGCTTTAAGAGAAAGTTATTGTAGCATTCTCAGGCAAGAACGTTTTTTATTTCAATACTTTTATAATAGTAGGAGTCTAAAATAAATTATGGCATATAAGAACGTGAGAATTTGGAAAAATAATACTTTAAAAATATATAACAAAACCACAAGATTATATCTTTTTCTGTCCAACAATAAGATGGGAGAAAACTTTGTGAATTCATTGTAAACTGAAATGAAATGGGCAGTTTGCAGCTCCATGTTCATGAAATTGCATTTAAAATTATGATATAAAAGCAATAGAAATAAGTATAGTTAAAGATATGAAAGTGGAAAGAAAGATGGGAGGAAGTTTTAAAACAATCTTATAAAACTGCATGAATTACAAAATATCTATGGAATAACCTTATAAAAATAAGTACAATAGCTGCATATATGAAAAAGTCCGAAAATCTTATACTAGTTTAGTATTAATACGAAAATGTATCATGTTATCATAATTTTTACGCTCTTTTTTTATAATTGAATCACGTGATGTGTACAGTGTACACTGTACATGCGTGTATGTTGGAGTGACGCGAGGTTGACATAAAATTCGTTAATAAATACCTTGGATTATTGCCAACAAAGTGCTTTATGGAAAGTTGGTTTGGAATAGGTCTTCGGAAGAGCACAGCTGAAGCAAATACGGAGTAAAGGAAAAGAAGTATAATGGTCAAATTGCGAAGGAATGGAGAAAAAGAGAAAACTGAGAAATGGAGAGAGAGAGAGAGAAAAAAAAAGAGGCAAAAATGAGAAAAGCGGGGGCAATGCTTTTCGCTCCTCTCAAGGACGGCTACGAGTTGGGAAACAATTAAGAGGAGATGGATTAGATTGGTGGAGAGTTTTTTGCCTCCCCTCTCCCTCCTTCCCCCTCTCTCCCTTTACTCCATCTCCCCCTCCTAACCCTCTCATCCCTCTCCCTTCCTTCTTCCTGAACTCACCTCACAGGGATTGATTGTTGCTTTTTCTGTCATCTAGCCACCGTCCCCTCTTCCTCCTGCCACTCTGGACCTCCTGTCTCCTCCTCATCATCCAACATTCTCCGCCACCCCAGCCTCATTCTCTACAATCCTCTTCCGATCCCTCCTCCTTGCTCAGCCGTCATCAGGTTTGGGAATATACATGAATAAAGTCGATTACAATAGGCGTGAAACATACAAAACTGTTGGACTGGTTTTTTTAACGGGGTATAATATACGGATAAGTTGCGAAATTTCACAGAAACGCTTGAAAAAGGAACAAATTGTATATTTAAACGTAAAACACCTCAGATTTCGTTAACTTCATCAGGTGTAAAGAAAACTTGGTTGTGGAATACAACTTTTTCCGTGGAAATATTCAGCTTTCTTTGAGGTGTATTTACCATTTATTATATTTGTCGGAACACTGTGTTAGCCGAAGTTTATTCTTGCAGGTGTGTCGGCGCACTTATTCCAGTTCAGACTTCAAGTTCCAGGTCTAGTATTTAGGTTTCGGTTAATGTAAAATTAGAAACTATCTGCACTTTTAAGGTAATATTATTCAATCAACAATAATGATGGGGTGTATTAATACATACCACTTTAATGGCTTATTAATTCCATATTCAAATAGCGGAGACCTTAATATCCTTCGACCAAAATTTTAACGACAGGGCAAACGAGATTATTTCGGTATTTGATCCAATTTGCAAAGTAATTAATAAATGTCAGTAATCAACGCCAAGAAAAGCCAATGCTTGAGAAGAGTGGCTGTTTATGCAAACGTCTGAAAGCGATGCATTCTAAAATGCTAATTCTCACCTGCAAAAGAGAGGAGATTATCTTTTAAACGCGCATGACCTAAGAGCCAATTCTCTACACTCGACATATCTTATTCACGAGTTGGATAGTAAAGGCTTAAACGGTTTTTAAAACTAAAAAGATGAAGCTGGAATTTTTGGTGAAACAAGAAATGTATAACTACCGCAACATACAGAGGATTAGATAAACGGGGGCAAATTAGAGATAGATCCGATCATAATCAATAATCGAAATAAAGCGTTTTACTTAATTCGTTACTTCTAAATACACTTATTGTTAGTAATATTAGCAACCCACAATAATGTCTATAAATAATAAGTCGGATTTATTAAATCAGATAGCAATAGTTTAAAAAACAAAATTAATCATTTATTGTTATCTTTAATGAGACATCTAGCAACAGGGGGGAAGAAGGCTCACCCAGAGCAAGTTGCCATCATTCTAAACATGAGGCATATTCTTTTATATAAATCTCGATTATATATCTTTACTATTTATTATTATATTAGTAGCGGTAAAGTTCCTTAACTTATAATCCCTTTGATTCAAAGTTTTGTATTCCAGTCGAGTTTTTTTTAGCCATAATATATTGTTGGAGATTGGTTAAAATAACATTCTCACGTTAAATGATGAGAAAGTCATGAGAATTAAAACAGGCCAATCTTTCAGGAATATTTATGAAAATAAAAAACCAGATGCCAAAAACACAGAATGCGCATTCACTAAGGCTGAAATGTTTGAAAATAAGAAGGATCTTTAAGATACCAAGAAAGTTTTAGAGTTTCAAATTCCTAAACATTTGCTTGGGATACAATTAAGGGCTTCTACGCTTCACTGGACTTGTTGCCTTTTGCAAGTTTCGCAAACTATTGTCCTTTGGATTAACTGAGTGAATAAATATCCAAAATGATTTTGAAATTTTGACGGACAACAAATCAAATTATTATTCACATTTATGGCTGAACTTTGGCATTAGATCGGTAAAATGCTCCATCTTTAATTCACGTGACGCCATCCAAATGAATTTAAAATAAAAGGCCCCTGCACGGAATTTAATGAGTGCTTTAAGAGATGATTTAGAAATAATTTATTCAGGTGTCACAACCTCGCCAAACAATAGTACTGAGTAGAATGATCTCTGCTGGATTGGTTTCTTAGTTTAACGAAGAACTTTAAAACCACACATATATGAAGCACTCATTTATGTTAATGTGTATGCTTTATTTTTTTTAAAAATGTTAATGTGTATGCTTTAATTTAAAAAAAAATATTCTCATTTTATTAAAAAGAATATCATTTAGATTACTACACATATCGGTTAAATATTCCTGAATTATTTTAAATCGTAAAAGCGAAACGTAAAACAACGCTATAGCAGAATACGTTGTTGAATAGCAATCAATAGAAACAAATATGAAAAAACACCTTGAATAATTTTCAAAGAATGCAAAATTCCGGCTTTAAATAACACGCATGAAATTTATGACGAATTTTAAAATTCTCCTCGAATTTTCTCACTGCGGTATTTGATTTAAATTCTCTGGCATCGCTGCCTACGAGACCTCTGTAAGATTAGCAATCAAAATGTGTGAATGACAGATTTATGACGCGCGAATTGGAGAAAAAGGTGTTTATAAGTGTCAATACACGTACACATACGTATGAAAATATTTAAACATTTAATCGCATAATCTACCTCCGTTATAATCATAAAGTACGCTCATTTATGCGAAAAATACCTTCCATTAATATCGCGTTTACCGCGCAGCTGACAGCGAGGGCGTGATTTAAGCATTATGAATGAAGTCCCTAATAGGTCGAGCTCCTTTCTTTAATCGGGCGAGTCAGAGGCTGTCCGTAGTTTTAATTGGGTAATTAATTAACCTTATCTATTGTTGCGAGTCAACTTAATTTCGTTTCACCTTTACCCGTCCACTCCCAGAGTCGCTGTCGGTCTTCCTCAACCTCTTCCCCTCCCCTCTCTTTCTCTCTCTCTCTCTCCCCCACTTCACCCCTCCCTCCCCCCTCCCTCTCTAACACTCCGACATGCTTTCTTCTCTCTCCTTAACGCACTCACTCCGCGGGTGGCTCAGGACTAATTTGCATGCTACACCCGCCTACCTCTCTCTCTCTTTCCTCCCCTCCCTCCTATCTCCCTCTTTCTCTACGCGCTTGTCCTTCCTTCCCTCTCCCTCTCTCTCTCCTCCAACCTCCACTCTTCAGGAAAGCGGGACCACCTTGCAGCGCCCTCACTCTTTCTCTCCACCTAACTTCCACCCTCACACTCTTACCTTTCTCTTTCTGTATCCGCTGGTGTTGAAGGGAATAATGCGAGGGAGAGAGAGAGAGACAACGCAGGGGCAAACCTCTCTTCCCACTTCATTAACTAAACATCAGCACGATTCAATTCACTCGAATACAGCGGCGGTGGATGTCGAAAAAGTAACTAACCTCGCTCACTCCGCAGGAAATGTTGAACACGCATTTATTTTCTCGATACAATCGCATCTGGAAGGAAATTCTATAACCAATAACCGGGCACGAAGCCGATTCATACTTTTCTCGATGATTCAGGATTTGCAAAATGTTTTTGTTGATGCTCGCCTGACTTACGGGCGGTTTACGTATGTGATTGTTCTAAACCTTAAAAATTTGCGGTTTTGGCATTGGCGATTTTGATTATTCGCGGGGAATTTACGTGGACACCGATTTGACATTCGTGTCTTATGAACTTGACTATTCGCCGATTTGACCAGCGGCGGCATGCGTAAGTTGGCACGTAAGCAGTGGAGTTGTAACATTCGAGGATTTGATATTCGCGGCGGTTTTCAAGAACGCAACCCCCGCGAATATTGAGGGCCTACTTAAATATAATTTGATCCATGAAATAGGCGAGCATAAGTTTTTCTCATATATGAGGTTTTTCAAGTACTGTTTTGTTATTGTCGTTTTCTCATGCATCGCCATAAAACGTTTAATATTGAAATGGCGATTTCAAATTTACGATTTAATCCGAAACGAAAACTCGCGGTGAGGTAGTGAAACGGATTTAAAAATTGGCAGGCAGTTAAGTGATCACCGTGCACGTTGCATTATGTGTCCGAAGGGCCGTCTGTGGTCCACGGTCATCCATTGTCATTCTCCTGCTGAAGACTGGGAGATGCATTCATTCTCGGAAGTGGGACTCTGGAATCTTTAGGGATGTTGAGGGAAATCCAAACCCTATGATGTGCGATGAAAATTCTTTTGCGGCAAGCGACAAAAATATGGAAAAGCCTAGAATTATTCATGCTTAAAAATGTTGCGTTACTTGACTTTATCGAGCTCATTGAAGATATAATCTGATTTTCATCTTTACAAAAACTTTTTCCCTTGGATGAAGTATTAGTTCGCAGTGGCCTTTGAACGTCGAATCGTACCATTCATCCGCGAGCGGTAAAGCGCTTCCGAGCCATAATTTTATATATGAATAATATTCATCTTTATTTTTATGGTATTGGTTACACAGTAATGTCATATCTTTATATAAACCATTAATGAGGCAGCTACGAAAGGTTGAACCGTCCACAATTAGTTTCGCTAATTATAAAATTACTACTTTAGAATGTGGTTCGGGGTACGAGCGTGGGTGGACAGTGGTGCTGATAAGGAAGATGGATGCCTTTATTAGGGCAATGCCGAGACCGAGGCCTATTCTTTTATCTCCGAGAGAAAACACGGACGAGAGGGCAGGTCCGGGGGGAGGGGGGGGAAGGAGGGACGGGGGGAGCATGGATGTGAGAGGGGAAGGAGAAAAGAGAGAGAAAGGTAAGAAAGAGAGAGAATAGGAGATTGGAGAGGTGAATATGCGGGTTGCGAAGAGAGAGAGAGAGAGAGAGCTCGGGGAGGAGGGAGTGCTTCGCGGGTGAGAAGAGAGAAGAATGCGATTTCGCTTGTGAATGGAGCGATGCGTGAGGGAGAGAGAAGATGGAAGGAATGCGTTAGGAGAAGGAATAATAATATTAGGAAAACCTGGAATCGGATATGAGTTATTCTACAACGAGAAACCAATATATCTACCATTTCGGATTTCATCGACAAAACTTACCAATTTTTTGAGGAAATTTTAAAAATAAATGCCCATTAAGATTCCATATCGGATTTCATCGGTTGGATTTCATCTACAAAAGTTACCAATATTTTAGTGGAACATTTAAAAAAATAAATATCCATTAAGAAAAAATATCTGTCTGTTAAACATTATGTGTCCTATTTGTCGATGATGAGACTTATGGCGACAGTAACGCGAGTGTTATGGCGTGATTATTCGGCCCGATAGAGCGCTGATTCCATAGGTGGGTGTGGACGGTGGTGAGATGCGGAGAGATAGGGAGGCGAGAAAGGAAAAAAGGGAGAAAGAAGGAGAGAGGGAGGAAAGAGGAGAGAGAGAGATAGAGAGGTGGGGGAAGGAGGCACAAGTAGGCGCCGAGGGATGCGACTACTGTTTTGTTTCTCGTTGGCGTCCTTACGCTTCGTCTGGAATAAAATGCTGAATCGTGGAAAGGCCGCGTCCGAATGTGGCGCTGAATAAGCCAAAATGCTGGCATCGAATACAAATCTCGTGGCATGAGAGTACATGCACGGCTCGTAGGAATGAAACTCCAACGTCTGTCTTGAACCTCATGCTTGGCGCTATCGAAATCTCCTTCATTCAACGTTTATTTGAAGTTTAGACGGCCTATGTTTTCCTATAAATCTTCTACCAACTTTATGCTTCCGAAGGGAAAAAAACCCAACGCAATCGGAATTTAAAATTACGTCCTGTTTGGAAAGATCGAGTGCCTTTCCCATTGTCATTTGGAGCGCATATATTATATTTAAATCGAATTTACGCAATTTACTAGACTAGATGGATATAAATGGCGTTTCGTTAATCTTAGCGGTTCTTTTCATGAAACGAGTTAATTATGGCGACAGGCGCGGAACGGCGAGCGTGTTGCACTTGGTAATCCGTCCCCATATTGCGAACCCGCGACCTCTTATCCACGAAGAGATAGCGGGACCTTGCTCCACGCCCTTCTCTTGTAAGGGGAGACGTGTCGGACTCGCCCCATAGAGAAGACAGCGTTCCCTTTCTCTCTCTCTCTCTCTCTCTCTTCTGCCTCAATTACATCGTGATTCCGACCGCATGAGGCGGGGGCCGTGTTCGAATCCGGGTACACGCACAGCCCATTCGAACCAAAGGGCATCGGTTGCCGAGTGACGGACTCGGAACGCGAGGGATACGTGTTAGCGTTTTTACGAAATTCGCGTGCCTCGGACACTCCATAATGAATTTCTAACTGAAGTGACGCCCTGCTATTATGACGCGTTTTTATAAATCGGGGAGCATTATTCGGATGATGAAACTCCAACGTGTAGAAAATAAGTCTTAAGAATATAAATATATCGGTTGATTTATTGCATAGAGATTCGAAGAATACGAGGACGTTGTTTGTTTAAAATTGAAGTCATTTCACAAAGAGTTCTTCACAATATATTTTTCATATACTGTAATGGATATTTCAAGTGCAACTCCCTTTAATGATAAATCAACCGTCGTAACGTCACTTTCTATAACTGAGCGTTCATAGCTAAAAGAATCAGTTGAGAAAATGCCTAATCCAACAAGGAAATCTATCTTCTCTTTGTATCTGTGGCAGAGTGAATAATTTTATCAATTGATATTTAATTTAAACTGCTATAACTTTAAATTTATCCTCTAAAACTTCGTTAGTGAGTTAGAATATGAAAAGTAAAATTATTCATATTTTCAAATATTGGACAAGTAGTTAAAAGTTGTGCTTACCGTTTCATTTTTCTAAGAAAGTAAATTCTTCCTGCAGTTTTGTCTTATATCTTCTCAAATCTATTTTATTTTACTGATAGCTTCATCAATAGCCTTCTTATCTCAAAAAATAAAATGACGATCAGCATTCAAGCTTGAAACTCAAACTACTCTAAATTGTATTAACATTTTTTCGAGTGGGTAACACAAATGGCTATTTTCATAGCTTAAATTATATTGATTTTTTCCCAGTAGATAGACTAACGTAAATATATCAAAATAAACCAATATCGAAAGTTATTGGATCGCATAGTCATTATCAGTCTGAAACATGATGCATTAAATTGCTTTCTGTCGTCATTATGGTTAAGTTTGAATAATATAAGCAAATCTTAATATAAAATAGTAAAAATGGAGATTGATGGCATTTAAATCGGTATATTAAATGATAATCGATATATGTGTTTGGCACAGAATGCCTTTACCCGAATAAAAACTTCAAAATTCATTATAACAAGTTCTGTACTATGCAAATTGTTGCAATAACGTTTGCGCATACATGATTGTTGTACTCTACAAGTTGCTGCAGTGCTATTATAGTTATAAAATGCAGTACACATAGAGTAATAATCAAGGTAAATTTTTTCACATTTTTCAATTTAATCTTACCATGGCGTACGGGAACGCTCAATATTCCCAATTTGAAAATTTTGATCAAAAAAGTAATTTTTCCGCAGAAGTCAAGGACTCTCGAAGCCAAAGATGGCGGAGAAGGGATCAGACGTCCGTTTGATGGGAGACAGCCATCGGCACCCTCTCCTTCCGCAAATACCCCCAATTCTCACAGAAATCTTCCCCATTCCTTTACTGATCCTTTCTTATCCCTTTCCCCCTCCCCCTTCCCCCCTCTCGCCCCTCCCCTTCCATCTCGTGCCTTCATCATTCTCTCCTTTGGGTCCTCCGACATCACGTGACTTCCGATGACCTCACCTCTTCGGGAGCCAATGAAAAACCGTCCTTGCCCCGCTAAGGGTAAGCCTCTTTGGTCCTCTGGTCATGGTCCTGAACAAGACAAACGCTTAGGAATTCGTCTGCTATGTCTCGCTTGTTTTTATTTTGGGAAAGGCAGGAAAGGAGAGAGAGAGAGAGAGACAGAGAGAGAGAAAGAGGGAGAGAAAGAAAGGCGATGGAATCGACGCCTTTAAACGCTCTATCTGCGAAATTAATCTTCGGCCGACGGAAATCTCAGATTTGGCCCCTTCACATTGGGTTTTAGCTTTCAATTGACTGTCTTTTCTTCCTATTAAGTTTAAACGTGTATTAATATTTTCATATTTTTTTATCATTATCGGCTATGTCTGCTGAGTGATCCGCTATTATGGATTAAATCGTGATTCGCCCCATTCTCGTCATCATAAAACTACTTCTTTTCTTGACAATTCTCTTTCCGCTTCAAGCGATGCTGAAAACTTTCCTTCCTTTTCGTATTCTTCCTTAAAAATTTGTTGTACACACATCTCTATGTTTGCATTCTTTTTTAATTAATATCTTACCCAGATCGCCTTGCTCTTTCTTTTCAATAGTATTACACATACATACACGCACACGCATTCAAAAATTAAAACAAAATTTGTCTGCGTATCTATTTATAATATCCAATAAAATGACATATTTTTAGTAGATAAATAGACTAAAAATGTATTATTGTCTGCGACAGTTTAAATGAGAACTACGGCTGGAAAAAATACGTTAAGTTCTCCGATACTTGAAGGTATATGTTATTTCGGAGAGAATGCAGTTGGATTTTATTTCCTCAACTGACATTTATGCGTGTGCATTCAAACAGGCGTTATCTAACGCAGGACATGCACGAAAACGCTCTTTCCTCGTCGATGGAGGAGGGGGATGGGTGAGCTTCGCTTGCGTCGCTCGCCCGCGTGCTTAGCTTTGGATTTGGCATGGCTTCTCGGACTCTGCGTTGCAATTTCGCAGACGCCCTGAGCGGACACACATTTGCATCGCCCGTGGCTGCGTGCTCGGGATGTGACAACTCCGTCCAATCGAAGAGAGGAGAGGGCCGTGGGACGTTCGATGGCACGTCTCCACGGAGGACACGGCGGACTGCAGTTTAGCGGCGCGTTTAGTGTGCTCGTGTAGAAAAAAGGCAGGAGATATGCTCTTTAACGGAGGTTACGAATGAATGGATGGGAACCTGAAAGGAGTTCTCTTTTATCCAAATATATTCGCGTTGGAGAGCATCTGCGGTAATTAGTCGATAAAGAATTTGGCGATTATTTCTTTTAATCAAGCGTCTCCAAGATATTGTAACTATTGAATGTATCTGTACTATTCGAATAAAGCAAGGAAATCAAAGTAATTTTTCACATCTAAATGTACGGCTCGCTAAGCCGTTCGAGGCCCTTTCAGTGACTTGTAACGCCTTGGAAAAAAAGTTCGATGAACTCTGTTCTAAAAAACGAACTGATTAATTGAGGTAATGCATCAGTTCGCCGCTGGTCTAGAATGGCAATCTATACAGCAGCAATAGGCTTACATCATTAAAATTAATCCGAAAATTATGGAACTCATAATCTGGAAACAAGAGGGCGATAATCAGCAAGATGAGATTTAATACAGATATTGAATGAATTCTTCTTGAAACATTTGTGAAAAGGGAACTGCGTGCCAAATGCCATAAAAGAGCTGTTCAGCTGGAATTTTCTCAGGAATACCTAACCTTCATGCTGCACATACATCAATTTTTTAAAGTAGGATATTATGGATTTGGTTAAATTATAATCGGTGGAGCTGATACTCAAGCTATGCCCTGTAATGATAAAGCGTTTTGGATAAACAGAGGCTGAGGGAGGATGCATTGTTTTCGAGATGCACATATAGTTTTCTCGAATGTTTTATGAACACTGGAATTGTTTTTATAATCCGACGGATTACAGTAATGGTGGGCTCGGTATCATAAGTTAAAAACTTTTATATATGTTACGATCCTAAAGAGATTCAATAATAAAAATTATTTTCTTAATTAAATGTATAACTTGCATATTCAACAGCGGATTAAACGCATATTTCACCGAAAGGCGGGACACGTCTCCTCTAACGAGTTCTGTATGAATGCAACTCTCTTGGGAGATCGTTAGGGAAGAATATAGTGAGTACTCGGAAGGACAATAAATTTCGTCGCAATTCCATTAACATTCAAACCATTGAATTCTGAAGATTCAACGTCGACTTTGGTAAACTTACGTCTTATTTTTTGCTTGAAAACGGAATATATTCTCGGTCGAAAGAATAGAGCCGTTTTCGCCGTGCGTGTCCCGTAGTTGTCATACTCAAAACTCATTAACTCGGAAGGGAGGGAGGAAGGGAGGGGATGGAAAAGGGAGGAGCATTACCGCTCTACCCTTTTTTTGTCTCAGAATTCGAGTCACGGCTCGCCGCTTAAAGGACATTACGAACTCTTAGCCATACCACTCTCTCCCACGGCATCCCGATCAACGTGTATATGATACGACTCCATACCAATAAGCCGCATCTGTATTCAACTGCGGCTGGCAAAGGGAAGAGGGGGAGGGGGCAACCGAAGCCCATCACGTATTCATGCACGACCCTTCATCACGCAGAAATAGGCAAATGCAGTGTCTGTTGAGAGAGAGAGAGAGAGAGAGACCGAGTGCGCATGCGTTGATGACGACGTCTCATTCAGATCCCTAAGAGCATCGGTCGCATAAGCCATTGAGCGGGGAAAAGTGTGAGAACAGGTGTTTATGGGCAGGGAGAGCTTATCGCGTACGAAGGGATGGGAGGAGGGAGTGGGGTCGTGAGAAAGTGGGGGGTGTGAGGAGGGTTAGGTCGTTTGGATGGGGGGGGGAGGGGGGGAGGAGAGGAGAGGAGGCAGGAGAGGATGCAAGGTGAAGGACGAGCGTGTAGATTGGAATGAAGAGATGCAGCGTCGACTCGACCATAAAATAAGATTTTCAGCTCCGTTCTGATAACAGTACAGACGTGTTTACAATTTCGCAATTAAAGAGGGACGATCGAGGTTTTTGATGGCGTAATATTAGAATTGTACGGCGATATGTCTACTGAGATATCTTTCCTAGTTTTGAAGGCATTCGGCTGCTATGGAGTGTAATTACTGGCTTCCATTTAAGCTTCAAAGGCCGTAATGGTATCACTCTCAGCTGCGAATTTATCGCGCTACAAAAGTTTTTATCGTGTACAAATGGCGAATGGGGTCACGAGTAACAGCTAGCAGAAACTAATTACTAAATTTTTCATTTCTAATTATGCTAGATGGGAGAGCTCTAATAATAGGATTCTAACGTGACCCCCACTTGAGGAAGTATGTGAACATAAGATACTTGCGATCAAGCGTTACAACGCACCGTAGTCACTCTTTCGATATACGGCAGCCTCACCCTTCATTTATGGAAAGCGTTTAATTTAATCTATTTAGTATGGAAGATGTTACTTAAAAAGGCGAGAGAATTCATGATTAAAGATACCATGTTCCTTTTGAAATACCACTTTATTATGAAACCGGAAATTCGTGATCTGCGATTTAATTTAAAGCTTAAAATGGCTCCTTCAGCCATCAAACGATAAAATAACCTCAGTGATATACATGTGAATAACACGCGCTAATTTATTTTTCATTGAATTCATTTAAATATATTTAATGAATATGTACATTTAAAAGTATTACAAGCTAATTTAATCATAAAAAGTGGGATATTTGCGCATATGAAATCTCTGTTAAAGAACATTAGAACGTTTTAAGTGAGTTTCGAATTAAAAATTTCAAGTATCAATAGGTTCTAACAGATATAAAATAAGTCTATAACTTCTACAATGTGCCACCAACATAAAAAACGAAATAAATAGAGATTCCATTGCAACATATTGAAATATGTATGTAAGAATGAAAACACTGATAAAATAATTAAAAGCGAATATTTTTATGGTTGATTTTGAATCCATCTTGCTCTCGTGATTTCATTATTTCTTAACTATAAGTTCTTATTACGTAACAATTGTCAACACATTGATAAAATAGGTCATTGAGCAAAAAAAGCATGTATTAAAATTTTTAAATGATTATCACTATCATTATGCATCATCAAAGACACTTTCATGTTCCCATTCTTCTTATACCCTCCACCGCGCATCGCTGAAAAAATAACTATTCAGCATCCGAATCAAAGTTATAAAAGTACTAGGGCAGGGATCGTTAAACCTATTTACACTTACGCGATAATCATCAGAAGTTCGAGGGTCGCTAGACATATTCTGTGCGTATTAAATGTATGGACAGTAAACATGAATTGTATCCGAAGCAATACAGAGAAAATGCGTGTTCCTAAAGCAGGGGTTCACAAACTTCTTGATGTGGCGAGAACCAAGTTGTATCCTGGAATATCGAAAGAGCACCACTACACTTCCGCAAGTGTAGTAATGGTAATGAATAAAATCAAGCCTACGTCAAAGTTATTCTTAATGATTTTGAATACGTTTATAAAGAAAGCAACCGAGCAAATAAATTAGTACTCCTAAGAAATGGGACATTAAGCACCATAGAAGAGCACAGTCAAAGAGCACCATCACGTTACGTTATTTTATTCTATAGAAAAAAGCGTTGTCATATTCACGAATGAAAAGGTAAAAGATCCGCATATTAAGTCATAAGAACCGCATGTAGCCGCAGTTTGACCACCCTCTGACTAAGAGATGTCGCTAGCCATGCTAGTAACAAAAGAACGATAATTATCGAAGAAGAGAATATATATTCTTATAAAATGCATTTCTGGAGTTACGAGCGCGCAGAAATCACACACTGGAAGGACCGATGGAGGAGAAGGAGATCGCTTTCCACTCACCTCTCCCATCCACCTCTACTGAGCTTTTGGTTTAATTTCCTTCTTCATACTGTTTAACGCATGAAAGTGATAATGAAACTCCAGTCACATCAGACGTTTCGACAGGAATAACCGTTAATGATACTATATAAAAATGAATGCTTTTGGATTTAAGAAATGTTCGGAAAACGTAAAAAAAAGTATCAAACAAACGCAAATACCGATGTTGACTCGGCAATTTTTGAAATCTATTATTCACTGTTATGTTTCACAAGGAAAATATTACACAAACGTCGTTCGGTCTCTTCGAAATGGTTTCCAAAAGCGGTGGTGCTCAAATGTTTCAGCCCGTCGAAAATAGAGCTTAAGAATAACAATGAAATTAATAACAATGAATGCTTTTGGATTTAAGAAATGTTCGGAAAACGTAAAAAAAGTATCAAACAAACGCAAATACCGATGTTGACTCGGCAATTTTTGAAATCTGTTATTCACTGTTATGTTTCACAAGGAAAATATTACACAAACGTCGTTCGGTCTCTTCGAAATGGTTTCCAAAAGCGGTGGTGCTCAAATGTTTCAGCCCGTCGAAAATAGAGCTTAAGAATAACAATGAAATTAACGATTCAGTCATGAGTCAAAATTACCTGATAAAATTTATTAATATATTATAGGAGTAGAGAAGTAAACACAAAATATCTTGCTCTTTATAATTTTATATTTTCCTTTTATGTTACATTGTATCCTTTAGTTGTTAAACTCGTTACGAGCCGGATGTGGCCCGCAGGCCGTAGCTGAGCACCACTGAGCAAGAGTATTCTAGAAAGGCATAGGGTAGGACAGGAGAAAAAACAGCTTGAAAAACCGTAGTGACGAAAACCATCTGTTTGGGGTGGAAAATTACCCCGCGTAATCACTGCGTGCGTAACAACATATATCTACCGTGCACAAAGATGCGATTATTTTATGTCTTGATCTTGTGATTACTTACAGTTGCAGAGAGCCTCTTTTTGCATGTGAGTAAACAGCAACTGTAAAACATACTGATAAATTGTTTAATTTTGAAAGGAAAAGACATATTTGGGCGAGGCGTCGCCGTCGCTACCGTTTGGCAGAAGTCAGCCATTCTAATCGAGTTCTCCTGTGTGAATTTTGATGCCTCTCCGGATTCGCTTTGAGTGTGAAATTGTGACGCAGAGTTTTGGCCGTGGAAGGAAACGAGTTTGGAAATTCCAGAATTTCAACCTCCTCGAAAGTCTGAGCGGCCACTGAAAAAAATAATAAACGAAACTGTGTTATTTTTTTTGGTACGTCGATCTATTTTTTTTCTCATTTCTCGTATAATTCAGAGTTTAGCAACGAATTACGAGTGATTGGACATATGAATCTCGAGGAGAATTTTAGCCATATTCCTAGGCCGTATAAGTTAATCAAAAAACAAGAGGTCTTACTTGATATCAGATTAATTTTTGATAAGGTCTTTTCAAAGTACATTTTATCAGTGAAGTGTTACGACACTGTTAATGCATCGGGAACAGTGAAACAAGAGGTCTTACTCTATATCACATTAACTTTTGGTCTTCTAGCCTTAATTTTGCCATTTATTCTGTTATTTCCGTTATTTTAAATAATTCCCCTTCTCATTGATTGAAAAACTTTTTCGAATTTTATTTTTCAGTCACGTCTGCTGAGTTTTCTTGCCAGTTATCACTTCCATGCAACTATATTCAAAACTCCCGATTTTTTTTTCTCTGTCTGATTTACTCTTTTATGTGCAGTTTATTCGAAAAATTCTATCTATCATTCATAATCGTGCCTGATTCATGCAATTATTTCTGCCTATCAGTGTTTTATTGATCTCTGTTAACGTCAGTATTAATCTCTTTATTGATTTATGTGCAGCAAGAGATTTTTCACAAAAGGTATACACAGTCCAACTTTTTCTAGAACAGGTCTTTTCAAACCTTTTTTTACTCAGGTACCCCTTAGATTATTTTCTAATGGTCGCATACTCATTAGAGCAATGGCGATCATCATTTTCTACATGATGGGCCACATCGGTGGTTGCGAATCCTGCGGCAGGCCTCGTTGGAAGTTGCCAATTCTTCTGCGGGCCGGATTAGAGTTTAAATAGGAAGTTATCTGTTAAGTGAAAAATCAAGTCTAAATGGGGTTTTTTTGATAAATATTCCAATATTAAAAATTTTATTATCAACATTTTCATAAATATGCATGAATTTATGTGTTGAATTTTTCGGACTGATTCTTCATCATGACTTCGCGGGCCGCACAAAACCCTTCGCGCGCTGTAGGTTTGACATAGAAACCTGCATACTCGCATTTACCCGACCCGACCTTAGAACTTGGAAGTTTAGGAGGACATATACTATTCTAATGTGCCATTTTAGTATAAATCAAGTCTGAGGTTTTTTATGGTAGACATTCCAATACAAAAAGTTTTATTATCAACATTTTCATAAAATGCAAGAATTTGTGTGTTAATTTTTTCTGATTGCTTTTTCATCATGGCTTCGCGGGACGTAGGTTGGAAACCACTGCCTTAGAGAATTTTTTATGGTGATAATGAAAGTAATAACAGCTATGTTAATATAGGTAACTCGTGTTAATAACGTTAACATTCTCAGATTTGGCTAATTTTTCTGCTTCATGACGTTATTCTTAGTCGCAACTTTTGATTCTGAAATCATGGACGAAAGATGAAGTAAGAAGAAAAATTATAACCTTTAACACTTTCGCGTACCACTTCAAAACTCTTGACGTGCCCCTAGGGCCTAGAAGTACGCGTACCATCGGTTGTAACCCCCTGGTCTAGAATATAATTGTTAATGAAGATGACTTCTATGGTCACAAAATTGAAAAACCGTGTCATCTGAATGGTGGCTATTGCATTTATAGTTATCGACAAAGAGATTTTTTGCCACCACTAACCTATTTCAAATGTCACCTCAACTTCTGAGATATCATCAAAATGATCTTTAACTTCCTTTAAGCAATCTATTCGATGAATTCTCTCTTCGCCGTCGTCTGGTGAACAATGAACGTATAACGTTAAAACACACGAAATCATTTAAGTCCGTCAGAAGCATTATTTTTTACGCCATTATTGTCTTCAATTTAATAAGTGATTATTTGTCCGGCGATTCTGTTGGAACCTCTTTGCAGTATCTACTATTAATGGAAAATTAAATTAGCACAATTTCCTCTTAAATAAATTATTGCGACAGGTTTCGCAGTTATTACTATATCATCGAGCTGATGACGTCTGATAATGTAGTGGTAACTGTGAAACTTGCTCCAATAAATTATTTTGGATGTTGTGCTTGTTTATTTTATTACCACACACTTTCGCCTGACTTAGTTGAATGTATATCTTCCATTGTCTATATGTATGTTTTGCAAAGATAATCCAAAAAAGAATACTGTATCGATATTCCTCGCATGGATGGAGAGTCATATCGAATGTGATTCTTTTCACATATTCCATTCAAAACTACTAGATTTGTTTTAAGCTTCTGCAATTCATATAGAAATAAAAGCTATACCGTCAATATTCTCCCATAAATCTCCATCGCCCCCGATTTTTTGGGCACTCGTAACGGAATGCCTAAAAAAAACTGCCATTAAAATAAAAAGGGCGATATTAAAATAGACACGTGTGTATTTATTCCAAACATCTCCCGCGCGTCCGTAATTTATTCGATTTCGTTCCCATCCTTCTCTTTTTATAAACCGCGAAAAACTCCCGCCTAATTCGTCTTACACAATTTATTTTGCGGCCGACGCCGCCTAGGTTTATAAACCTTGTGATAATTCACGCCTCTCTCTCCCTTTCTCTCTCTCTCTCTCACCTCCTTCTCGGATGCGCTTATTAGAGAGATTGCGTCCCTTTTTCGACAAAGACGTCCGCCGACTCAAAAGAGAGCGTGGAGAGAGATTTCTGACGAGAGTCTTGAGGACGAGAGAGAAAGAGAGAGAAAAGGAAAAAGAGGACGTTAAGTCTGAATCTGACCGAGCGCACCAATTTGAGGGAATTGATGAAGGGGGAGAAAAAGGAGGCGGCCGTGTACAAAAAACAAGGCCCACGGTTAAAGCCACGCTCTTCAACAGTCCGATGGACGAAAAATCACCTCTTCCCTCTCCTTCCCTCCCTCTTTGTACTCCTCTCTCTTAACCCTTTCCTATCTCCCCCATTCTCTCCATCTTTTTATCTCCCTTTTCTTCGTTCCTCCCATTTGCCTCTCTTTTCTCTTCCTTCCTCCTCCACTATATTCCGTATTTTTTCTTCTCCCTCTCTCTCCTCTCCTTCGTTCCTTCTCTCTCTCTCTACTTCCCCCTCTCTCTCTCTCTTATTTCTTCCTATCTCATTTTCCCTCTCTCTCTTCATTTCTCTCGCTTGCTTATGGTGCGCGTATGAGATAAAGGGAAGAAGGGAGGAGGAGATGTGAGTGAAAAAATCTAAGCTGTGCACACAAAAGATGGAGTTTCGGGAAGGGAGAGAGAGAGGGGGGGGGGAGATAAAGAGAGAGAGGGAGAGATAAAGGGAGGGAGAGAGAGAGAAGTCTGGATCTCCTTAAAGGAGCAAAAACCTTTTCTAGGCACTACAACGGCTGCCGAGAGTATTTTATCAAGAGGCGAACCAAATCTCCAAGGCGGTGGGAACTCTTGCTCTCCATAGAGAGAGAGAGAATGGGAGTGAGAGGAGATAGTAGGAGGGAGGGAGGGAGAGAAAGAGAGAGAGAAAAGAGGGAATAAAGGGATCGTTGGTATCAAAGTGAGGGGTTGGGAAAGGGGCGGGTGAAGGGTAAGAAGGCAAGAAGGAAAGGGGTGGGAAGGAGGAGGAGGCGGCGGCGGCGTCCCTTCGTCCATAACAAGGATGCCGCCGCCTCCTTCACCCCCCTCCCTTCACCCACCCCCACAGCCGCCGCCCTCCCCCTCCCTCGCCATCTCTTTTGTGGCGGCGGGTGGATGGAAGGACCGTGGCGGTCGTAGGAGTTTGCGTGTGGAGGCCACCGATGGGCCGCTCTTTACGGTGCGCTACGATTAAGAAAGGGAAACAAAAAGGAGGAGGTGGATATCGGGGTGGAGAGAATGAGTGAGAGAGAGAGAGGGAGGGAGTGGGTGGAAATGAAAGGGAAAATGGTGGGAATGGAAATTCCCTCGTAAGAGGGCGCCTTTCGCTATAGGATGCCTCATTCCACCCTTCCACCTCCTCCCCTTCTCTCTCTCTCTCTGTTCGTGTTAAGGCGTGAAGAAGATCTTCTCCCCTTTTGTATCCTCCGCCTCTCTTCCCCCTGCCAACTCCCCCTCCCTCCCTCTCCGCCTCCCCACGCCTCATTGTCTGTTGACTCTTAAAACCCTCCACTGCCGCCCCCCAGTGTTTTTCCCTGAAAAACCTTCCTTCGGTACTCTTCGGATTTTGTTCTGAAAATCGCGGCTCTCTGGTGATGGCCGACCGTTGGTAAGAAGGACACCTAAATGAATGCTAGTTTGAGAGGAGAAGATGTGCTGACCACGTGAGCTCCCGCGCGCGCGTGTGTGTGGGAGGCGCGATGTGTCGGTCGGAGGCTGTTGCTGGAAAGCGCATCGGCGAAACGGGAGGCGGATGACGAGAAGAAACTGATACCGAGAAAACCTATAAAAGATTTAAATTTAGGTCTCTCGCGAGAGAGGTTTTTTCGAATCGAGGAAAAAAAATGGATCCGATGCTCCCCGCCGGTGTTTTAAATCCTCATGGACGAGCGGTGAAGGAGGAGGTCGGTGGGGGAGGGAGGTTGAGGAGGAGGGAGGTGTGTGGGAGAGGGGGTGGAGAAGGTGTGAAATGTCATCGAAAAAGCTCGGTTTCTAAAAAGGTTAGTTAGTTAGCGATGACGAAGCGTTTGAGTGGATCGAGGGAACATTCCCCGTGGCTTCGTTCCATTGTCGTCAAATTTTTCGCATCGAGTCACGCACCCAGTGAGGGCGGAGTGGTCCCAAAAAAGGAACTCATTTCGGCTAATTTGCGTCGCATTGGGTACACTTAATAATTTTCATGAAACGAAACCCATAAAAAGTGTAAAATGTACGTCAGAATTGTCACTCCTTCTACAGTATAACATTCGACAAATAATTAATTAATTAGCAATGACTGGCAGAGTGAATGAACCCTTAGAAAACTGAAATATTGAGAATGCTTCAAAATGTGAGCATGTAGTTAGATGCAGAAAATAAATTAATCGATTGAAGTAAGAATCATTATGAAGAGTAAGAGAGAAAAAGATGACAATAAACGTAATAAAGAAGAGAAAGGCCGGTCTGTATCGGGAATTTAATGGCGAAAGAAGTAGCAAAACGTGAAAAATACTGTAATTTTGAGAAATAATATCGCTGTTTAGAGTTATCTATGCGCAAACAAAGATTCGTTGTAAATAAATGCTGAGACATAATATGTGTGAAGAGATGCGCCCTTTTCGGTGGAATAAAGATAATTAATGTTGCTTTGCGCGTAATGGTATCGTGGAGGCCTATTAACGTCACATACAACACCTTCAGCTATCGGAAGAAACAAGGTTTCATGAGACATTCGCAATTTTCATTCCACGAAGAAGCAATCACGTCAAAATAACGAGGTGAGAAAAGACGGTATGACGGCGTAAGATTTTTTTAGGTAGTAATGGCGTAACGAGATAAAAGCCGTTAAAAATATTTTAAGAATAATCATAATCCGGAGGGTGGAACGGAACGGGTTATGTTTTAATTGGCTCAGAAACACATCTCGAATTCTTTGAAGCGTGTCAGAGTGATCAGTTGGTACTACGTCCCGTGAAGCGCCCTTCAAACACACCATTTCCTTTCAGCTGTCGGGTCTTGTAAATATCCTCCCTTTCAGAACGTCGCCCGTTTCTTGCGCACATGTTCATCGTTACGGACAAATGTTTAACGTCGGTATCGTCAGATTATCATGTCATATTCAACAATAATCGATATCTGCGTTTCGAGTAGGTACCATTAATTTCAGTTATTCCACCGGAGCGAACGAAACTTTTTTATGTTCTGGGCTTAATGCAACTCAGTTGATGGTCTCTCTTAGGAATGAGTAATCCGGTTGATGGATTCTGTCATTGATATACGCAATTTCGCAAAAAAATGAGGAAGTTTTAAATCATCGGGGCAAGACAGCCTTGTTAGAGTAATTAGGGAGAGGCAGGAGAAATGAGCGGGTCGAATTCTGAGAGCAAGAGAGAGAGAGAGAGAGATCTTTTGAAATAAATCATAGAAGGGAGGAATCTAGGAACTAGGCAAAGAGGTAGGATTAGGAAAGGTATATTAGATGTGTTAAAGGAAGAGAATGGGCATGAGAAGATGTAGAAAAAGAACTTGGATGGGACAAATTGAGCTTGCGGTGCCAAAAACCTATCGAAATATGAAAAAAACTTATGATTATTATGTCACTTTCTTACGCCAACTTCCTTCACTTACTCACAGTCAGTCAGTGTATCTATCTGACTCCGCGTATGCACGTTTTTTTTTTGAAATTATAGCATTAAATATTGCTAAATCTTGATTCCTATACCTCAGTTATTATAAGAAATTTATTTGTCATTTTCCCATCATTCTGTCCTGTTATCACTTTATCTAGAACAGTAGCAGAGTTAATTTAATAAGCAAGTCTTTGAGTTAACCACTTAATTGCTGTATTCCATGAGCAGTGTTTTTCTCCGACGATTACTATTTATCCAACGTAATTCAGCCTTTTTTTAAAAAGTACAATTATAATATATAATTAAAATAAAAAGACAAAACAATAACATTACCCAGAATTTGAGAGATTATGCATTATCTCAAGGGAATATCTAAACCTAACTACCTGAGAAGTGACTGAGACGAGCCATTTGAATGCGGCTTCCCCTTCTTCGTGTTAACCTTAAATTCGGTCTGCCGCATTCACTTGACCCGGAACAATTTTCTCCCACAACGCAACATTTACATCGAAGGTATAATTATGGATAGGGACGGAACGAGAATGAAAAGAACGAAGGGAAATGGAGAAGACGTAGTAGATCTTAAAAGAGGAATGAAGAGGGATTAAGCCGGATGAAGACGAACGTGTATGAAACACGGAGGTACAAGATGGGAGGTTTGTTTACCCTTAGTCACGGAGGTCCCGGATAGGATGACATTGTAAGAGGCGGGATGTGATGGGATAGAGGAACCGAAAGGGATAGGAGGAAAGGGAGATGGGTGTGAGGCGATGGTTTGACGTGGGTGGGAAGGATGGAAAGAAAGAGTCAGGTGGTTATTTGATGGCGGGCTGTGTGTAGAAAGGGAGGAAGGGTGAGACGGTTGTTTCGGATTGGTATTCGGGAAGGGGGGCAGATGAGGACACGGGGAAAGGAGGCGGTAAAGTTGGAACGGAGCCGTGACCATGCAGGGAGGCTGGGGAAGAGGAGCGCGTACTGGACCGGAGACGTTTGACTGACACTTTCGGCCCAAAGAGAATGAGTTGGACATCAGGGAGCTATAAATCTCCGGCACCGGCATTTTTTTTTGTGTTCTTCGAAAGGTGGGTTGACGGTTTAAAAAAAGGTAAATTGCTTGAGACAGTATCGCAGGTTTTCATAAAGGTTTTATAATCCATTATCGTGATACGTTGCTGCCCATAGAAAATATATCGTCAGATTATGTAGGATAATATAAATACTAAACGCGTTTCTAGGAGGATACAAACTTGTACATAGGGTTAATGAGGTAAATTATTGTAATAGGATTTGATAAATCTTTTAACGAGATGGAATGTCAGGATATAAGGTTTGTATACGTGAGCGCATAATACTAATTGCAAATGTGAACTTTTGAGTAAAAGAATTAGACTGGCTTTAGTAGCTTAGTTGGCTAAAGCATCTGTTGTGGAAGTGTGACACCCGTGTTTGATCCCCGGTGAAGTTTAAATTTTTTCTCATTTTCCAAGCTCATGTTAACCTTTAATATATTGGACGCTAATGACACAATTGTAGGCACTCCTATAAACAATGCATCGTCCATCCTATTAGATATTTATATTCCTCATTTTTATAATTTATTAACTCAACACTCAGATATCTATCAGTCATTCACATTATCTTCACGATTGTCACTTTCTGTAAAGCGGGGTGACAGACTTTTAGATCCATACTTGGAAAGTTCTTCAGTCATATTATCCGAATAAGTGAAGTATTTTTTCCCGTTTTACTTTTAAATACACATTTTTAATTGCCAAAGGAGATATAATATTGTTAATGTTTTCTGGATTCTAAGGTGGATTAAATGCGAGGAGGAAGCGGAGGGTGAGGCTAAAGGGAAGAGATAAGGGAACAGGAGGGAGAGAGAGCATCCTCTTCAATATATGATCAAATACTTGCTTGAAAGAAAACCGCAAACATTGCGTCCATAAAAATGCCAGAAGCATTTGGAGATAAGGTTTGAATTGATGAAGGAGAGATTAAGCTGTTAATAGGAATGAGAATTGAGGAAATTCAAAAGAAATTTATAACTTGCCGACACCTGATCACATTGTGCTAGAGAAACAAACTTTCTTATTGCTAACGGAAGAGTTAACTCCGATTTTCTACAGTCTTATTTGATCTTCGTTATTTTAAGATACGATCAATACTTTAAAAATTCTTATTTATAAATACCTTTAAAATATTATTTAATTCAACTGTTGAATATTATTTTATCATCCCTTACCTGTTTCCTCTTTATTTTACATCAGTATGCTAGAATAGATTACTTTTCCACTCATCCAATGCCGTTCTGTAATTTTTTACGTAGCAGTTAATTTTTTTCAAAATAATCTAGAATGATTTAGGTTCACATTTAGTACGCTTAGAAAAAAATTCCCATTTATTCGTACATTTTACACCGCTTTGAATTCAAGCCTGAAGATAATTTTGTAGGAGACGTTGGCCAACCCACTTTGACTAACCGTGATTGTTATTGTTGATTCATTAAACTTAATTTTGATATCACGTGTGCTGTGTTTTTAAGATTGAAAACGAGATGCTGAAGGCCTGATTATAAGGGAATCTCACGTGAGAAGTGATTGCTAATAAAGGAAAGAAAAGCTAATTGGGAATAGTTAGCTGGGGAAAATAACAAAATTTTAGGTATTCGGTCAAGGAATTACATCATATAGAAATTCAGAGAATTATAAATGAATGCAATGGAATTATCAAGCCAATTAAATTACCTACATAAAAAACAAATAGTGATTTGTGTAACTGAAACAAGGACGGTTACAGGGAAAGTTCGGTGATATGCTGCTGCATAAATGCATCGAGTTGTCGAAGAATCATTGCTAAATGCTGGCACAAGAAGGAGGAAAGACTTAAGTGGAATACACGAAAGAATGGATAATTGGAGGATGAGTTAAAATGGGAGTCTGCGTTAAGAACGAAAGATCGAGAAATAGATGGTTTTAATGCTTTGAGAATAAGGATTTTAATTTGAAAAAGACGGGAAGTGGAGATAGGCGCGAAGTTTGACACCTGTGACTGATGATCGCTTTTTGGAAAGTGGAAGAAGGTTTATTTGTTTTCACGAGAAAATGGAGTAGGTACCAATCACTGAAAGATTTCTCAGCAATAACTCGCCGAGGGAATAATATCTTCGACATCCATTTCTTGTGTTACTCGCCATTAATTTACGGTCACTGTCAAACGAGATAAAACTTTATGCTCGCAATATTTTTAATCTCTTCCATAAATCCCCGTTCAGTTCTCTCTCTAGACCACTCACGTTTTTCTGGGTCGGAGCTGCAAAACCTTAAACCCTTCTCTCGTAACACCTTTGCATTGCGCGGATTTTTCCTCAATTACCGGAACCACCTGCAGGACGATAATCGTGAAAATGCATTTAGATGTTCAACCCCGCGATATGATAAATATAATTCGCGATGGATGGGGGGAAAGAGACACAGTCAGACAGACAGAGAGAGAGAGGGAGAAATATATAAAACGACGAAATAATTGGAACGAATCCAAAAGGCTTAGATTTTTTCTCCCTCCAAAGCCAGGCCTTTTAAAACCGCAAACTCCAGCTGGGAGTAAGAACAACTGTTGGTGCGCGTATGAAAGATTTATATCAAAGGCAGAGACGTGAAAGCCACGCGTCCCTCCCCCTCGGCATCATCTTGGCGGGCGGGTTCGTTTTTCGTTCTCTTTTCGCCATCATCATCATCATCGTCGCCATCCTTTTGTCCTCTAAAAAGCTAATCCTCACTTACTTCCACAGAGAAACTTCCTTCCCCTTCCTCCATTCCCCCATCCTCTCTCTCTTTCTCCCGCGATGCGTGTGTGCGCGCGCGAATCATCACATCTGTTGCAGCAAGAAGAAGAAGAAGAGAGAGATAGATGGTGGATGGAGAGAGAGAGAAATGGAGGGAGGAGAAAGGGAGAGAGGAATGGAGAGAGGGAGGGAGAGAGAGAGAGAGGATCGAAGACACCTGCCGCACACAAGGACTCCCGCATTCCGCTCAAACACCACCGACTACCCTTTTCACCAACCACCCCAACCCCTTTTCCAATCTCTCCCGCTTCCTCCCCCTTCCTCCTTACCATCTCCGTCCCAATCATCTTTTCTTCCCCAGATTCTGCATTCCTCCCCTTCTTCCCCCGCGAACCACACCGCTTCGTTCTCTCTCTCTCTCTCTCTCCCTCTCTCTCACTCCTTTCGTCCCCCTTCCTTCCTGTTTTCACCCTTCCTCTCCAATTTCCACCTCCTTACTTTTCAACCTCCCAACGCAACCCCTCTTTTAATATTTTCTTCGTCTTATTCTTTGAAAGCGCGCTTAATAAACTGAAATCAAATGAAAGACTGATTTTTTTGCGATATATTTCCGCTAAGTTCGTACATTGCGGTGAAATCGTGTTAAAGTATTCACAAACAACATCGAGCGTTTTTTAAATTGCTAAGGCAGTGTAATACGGCAATATTCATTTGTTGATAATCATATGCAATTATTCGGAGAGAATGGTTGGAATTGTTTTAATTTTCTATTCGTACATAGTTACCTTAACTCTACAAAGAAAAAATCGTAATATTATTGTCTCTAATTGATATGAAGTTCCAAATATTTTGAAGAGAGTTGCAATGGATTCTGTAAGAAAAATAAATTCAACCTTATCATTCTGTACAAAAATATATAAAAATTTATGCAATATATATTTTTCCTATTTTATCTGTTTAACTCAGGAGTCTTCAATGTACGGCCCGCGAAGGATCTTTGTGCGGCTCGCGAGGCTATGCTGAAAAAGTTATACGAAAAAATAAATACAAATTCAGACATTTTTATTGTAAAAAACTTTTAATATTGAAATTTTAACCATAAAATCCTTATTTAGATTTGGTTATATGCGAATTTTAAAAAATATTTTGTATCTTTTCGTTACGAGGTTACTTTTCTCTTTGTCGAGAATATAATTTATGGAATCAAAGCCATGTCAAATAATTTCTGATGGCTCGAATACGATTAAAACTTTCTCTAACGCTTTCAGCACCCAGTAAGCTTAATTGTAGCACCAAGGAAACTTTGGAACCCGAAAATTTCTCCTAAAATGACGATTGTATCATCGGCTATTTTTTTTGCCATAATAAAAGGTCTTAGCAGGTTCAATGTCCAAAAACATGCCACGTACATCTGTTTATATTTGTTAAAATCGATTCGGTAATTCCATAGTACAATTAAAAAAAGTGTTGATTTAAATTGCTATTAAAAAGTTTAATGATCGGTAATTCCTTCCTTATTATAAAATATTATAATACTACCGGAAGATGTTTTATAATCCTTAAGACCAGAAATAATATTGTTGAAAGATAAGAATGATGAATCATATATTAAGGGCAGTATTTGTTGTAGCAACGTAAACAAAACGGACCCGTGTATTTAGTTAATAAGGGGTGTTTAAAATTCTGCTAAATGGCAATCGGGCTTACACACCGACCTCAAAATCAACACGGTTTTTTACTGTTGCCAGCCAAAACTATCGTGAAAATTTGGTTGCTCTTGCTTGAACGTTGTAGAAGTAGTTCATTATTTTAATGATTTTTTGTCCATTGTGTCCACCACTACACCCCTTAAGATGCTCGTGGAGTTTCAAAATTTCAACCACGGGAAGAAATTGTAAAGATGAACAATCCCACAAAATTTGGTTTTTCGAACTTGGACGGTGTAGAAGTAGTTTACCGGAGACGGAAGTTTGACGGACGGACAAAACTATTTTTAAAAAAAACGCTAAAAAGTGTGCCGCTGATACTCGAATACGTATTTAGAGATTTTAGCTAATTACTGTGGTTACAGCACAGGTGCATAACTGAAACGTGATGCATGTGATGCTAAGGCAGCAGGTGCGGATGGTTAATTGAAAATTTATCGCAAGATATTCCTATTCTCGGTCTTTTATTCATGCATCCGTTTTATTTTCTTCCGTTTCTTCTACGATGTTTTTCTTCCATCTTTACATATATGTATTATTGTAGCAAAATTTTGTTGTTAAGTAAAATAACATGCAACGGTTACCAGTTAACATTCATTATCTAAAAAAATGAATTTGCACAAATAAATGTTTAATTTTCGCAATTGTTATTTATCTATAAGTCAGGGTGAGTATAATTTTTATATTTCAAGATGGAAAATTAGTGGTTTTGGACTTCAGGGTGGCACAAGTGAAGTTAATCCAAATTTTGTCTCAAGCGCTGAATTTTCGTAGAGTTATTTCATGCGCAAAACTTGGCGAACGTTGGCGGTAATTCCTTCAGCTTTTGTTCAGACGTGAATGCAAATGAAGATAAGCTAACTGCATGTCAAGTTGTTGCAAGACTTTGCTTTCTCCCGTGTTTCCGCGGCTAGGTAGTAAATAAAGAATAATTTCTCTTACAACGGCGTTTCCTGGTATGACAGTATGTATGCGCTACAAATGCCATTTTATGTGTTTATAATGTGATACTGAGTTATTCGTTGCATTAGAGATTCTCACCACTCATCATTACACATTTTTAAAAATTCACATTCAGCATCTACACATTTAATCGAATTTCCAATTTTTGTTTTCCTTCACTTTTCTTACTCTCTTCAATAATATATGTTTTCGAATAAACTTTTAAAATATTACCTAACACATTCACCATATACCTTCAGCCTTCTTCAAAATTGAATCCACATATGCAAAGAGAGAGAAAATAAAATATTGTAATTTAAAATACACGAATTCACAAATCACGATGAGTTATAAACAGCTGTATAGGTAAGTGCATGCGTTTATGCATATAAATGCATATTTATCTCATTAGTCCAAAATAACATATTTCTCCTTCCTCACTTTGCCAATGAAATTTTGCTTTATATTTTTAAGCTCAAGCATCTTTAAAAGTAAACGCAAGTTTATTTTTATTTGGAAACTATATATCCTGTTAAACGATTTTATTATGAGTCTGAGGCTATATTCCCCTTTGATTTACAAGAAGACCCGGTAAGAGTGGTGCTGCTGGCTACCTACTGATAAAAGGGGCACTCCCTTACGCCCCACACCACTAGCGATCGCATTTCAGACGTCTCTGGCACGCGCACTACCAGCACCTGACGCAGGTGCTACACTTTAAGTTAAATAAAGTATGATCGCAGAGCATGCGATCTAGGCATTGCACTTGGCGCGTGCAACAAGTCCGCACGCCACGCCCTCCGCCTCGCCCCTCCCGCCGCGCCTCAAACCCCTCCAGCCACCTTCTCCTCTTCGTCCCCTAAACGATCTCTGTCATCGACGCCTTCAGCAGCTGGGATGCGCTTTTTAATGTGCGTAAGATCCTGTTCCTCGACGTCTTCCGCAAAGCGGGGTTACCATATGCCGGACAGACGGCGCCACGCGAGGCCATCCAAGATTTTCTGCTTTCCGAGGATGGCGAGGTGATCTGAGTACATACTTAATGCAGAACTGGCGGATGTAATTTTCGTGTGTTAATGCCGCACTGCCAATGAACCGATTTAAGCAATAACGGTACGAGTTAGTGCTTCAAAATTTATGCTGATATTGGTTCCCATTTTTATGATCTCAGGAAGGGGATGGCGCTGTGAATAAAAGGAAGAAATAGGAATTCTCTTTATCCCACCTGACGCGGGAAAGTATTCTTGTATGATTTTTGTTGAGGATTTGGGACGAGCTTTTATCCGTACCTATAAAGTAATGATTTTTATCACATTTTGCGTCAATGAGTCCAACCAATAGGGAAGCACTCTAAATCCGTCTTTGAATGATGGAATCTAGGTAAATAGAGATTTTATGGATGCACACACAAATGTCGACTAAGAGAAGTAGAAAAATTATAAATTTGATAGGGAATCTAACTCGGGTAGGTGTTTATATAAGTTAAAAAGTTAAAGATCCCGATTCGATTACCGGTCAAGTTCAAAATTTTTATTCTTCTCTAAGTTTACTTCTTTGCGTAGTTCTTCCAAATTTATACACATTTGGATTGCATATAAATTATTTGGTATAAAATTTGAAAAAAAGAACTGTGTTGATAGATAGCTGGAAGGTAAACGTTTTTCAACTGAGCACATTTAATTACATGTGATTGTCATTTACCTCAAGGAAAAACTATCGCTGCTCAATTATTAAATATAACATTAATATAGTAACAACGATAAATATGAAACGAACGTATTTTATTACTTTCGCCCTTTGAAAATTTCAAAGGGCGAAAGTATATATTTAATGTATACATGCTTAATTTTAAATTCCATTTTATATTCAACTTTCTTCTCAATGCTGCGGTTTTTCTGACTTAAACTTTATTATTTAATTTTTTAATCACCACAATGTCATGTTTTTAATGGAGGACTAAATGATTGAGATTAGTACACACTTTTCGCCTTGTTGTTTATTGTGCCAGTAGATAATTATGATGATTATATTACTCACCTCCTGAATGGTATGATTACCGGACATCAATCTCAACTGAATTTACTTTCACCCTGTGAAGATTATCGTGTATCCAGCTAAATCAAAGTCTAAGGAAATCAGAAATTATCCTACGTTGATATGATTTTAATTTTCATTCGAAATAACATAGGATTTATTCACGGATTTAAATGGAACCACCTGTCAACTGAGCTAACAATACGATTGTTTTTTTAGTCATTTGTGCCCCACAATCCCCATCGGACATATGGTTTGTATCTTATGGCTATTATTATTTCAGAAGAGATTTGTTGATAATACTGCTATTAATAACCTGTTAACACGTGTATTCTTATGTCTATGGATGGCGTCAGTGACCATAATTACGAGGTGGTAGCACTCTCTCTCTTCTGATTCCGAGACAGTATCATATTTTAAACTTTCCAAAGAGGTATTTCAATTCTGACGTAGTGGTTCCAACGTTACTGCTCGGACTTTTCACGAGGGCGGGAAAAAGATAATTCTCGGCTGAAACTCGCTCATCGCAATTGCTCTGAATTAGCCAACCGATAAAGCCAGATGCTAGAAATCATAAACCTATAACAAGGTGATAATGATCATATTTAAAATAAGTTGCATGATTCCAGATCTTTCTAAAATTGAACGCCTTATCGATCTTTTTTTATGGTTATGTACTGATTTTAAGAGCGCGTATTTGGAGTAACTCCGCTGACGTTGATTTACTATCGTCCTATGTTATTATTCAAAATAATATTGCTCGAATGCCAGATAGAATTCTCACACGCGCCAGACAGACCACCGCGAAGGCAAACAGAATTGGCCATCGACCAAGAGTTCACCACGATCAAAAGTCAGAGAAGGAAAATCGAAAGAATCGGTCAGCTTCCACGATGAAACTTGTCAATTACACGATTTTTTTAGAGAAGCAGATGCGCAATTTGTTTGGCAGCGAAATTTACACTTCGTATAAGAAAAATGAATCCGATTATACTCGTAAAGACGGCTGGTAGGATGCAAAAATTCTCTCTCTCTCTCTCTCTCTCTCTCTCAATTTCTCGTTATTTGGAAAAGAAACGGAACACGTTCTTCATGGATGATCATTAGAAATAGGATCGAAGCAGCTGGATTATATTATATATTTTCATGCTTTTCCATTTCTCTCTCTCTCTCTCTCTTCCGGCTAGCAGTTTGTTAAAGGGCCTTCTCCCTTGGTTCAATCTCGAATCGAAGAGCCTATACACACACAGCACCTGTCTCGTTCCCATTTTCTTCTCCCTCTCCACTTTTCTCTCTCTTTTTTAAAGGTTTTAGACGCAAGAGTGGTGGTCTGGATCATGTTTCGCCTTTCCACTTTTTCCTCTCTCTCTCTCTTTCCTCCACATATCTCTCTACCTCTTCTGCCATTCGTTCCGACGCATTTTGTCCGTTGACATGTCCGATCTTTCGTGGCGCCTAAACAACACGCGGAATGAGGAACGGCGGGAGAGAGAGAGCCGTGGGTCGCTCATCCGCCATTTTGATCAATGTCTTAGGCGCGAGCTTGGACGTGATTATAAAAGGTAATCTGCACTCGTACCGGTTCCGCGGTGGGAGTAGTTTCCCCTCATCCTACCCCACCCCACCCCTTACCACCGCCCACTTCGTGGCAATACGGAACCGCGTGTCTGGTAGGGTTGGGTGGAGAATGAGGGGGGGCGGAGGGAGGACGGCCCTCCTCTGAAGCCACCGCCGACGCGCTCTTTGGACCGCCTTTAAAGACCTTTCCTCCGCTGCTAGAGCGGATTTCGCTAAGCTGAGCGTTAAGGGATCCCCTGGCCGGGTGCCGATGGGACGATTCTTAACGTGCCGTGAAGTGAGAGAAAATAATTCACGCTTAAGGAATATAAGTGATGCTGTTTTTTCACTTCTCTGAATATGACATGCGTGTCTTTTTCCGCTCACGAGGTCTAGCGTTCGCAGCTCCTGGAATCGCCCTCGATGGATATATTTATCTCGGATTTGCGAATGTAAATCGTAATTTCTCACTCGGGTTTTTCGGTTGTTTTGCCACGCGAAGGATGTTACAATGTTTCCGTCGTGTTATGGATTCATAAGCCGATCCGATTTCGAGAAAAAGCAAAGGATAATGATTGACAGAGGGGAAAATGTTTCGAAATTCCACGGATGTGTTAATTGCCGCGGTAATTTGGTAATCTGTAATTTAAAATCACTCCTCTGCAGCAATTATTTTTAAAAAATACATAAAATGTTATTAAATGAGATTTTTACTTTGTAACCTGATTTTAATGATGCGTGTGCCTATGTTTTTACTCAGAAATTGAACAATTGCGTAGTTCCAATGTGTATTTTATCGAAGAAGGCTAAGAATGGCATTTTTATGTAAGAAAACACGACTAATTATATCTTTTAATAAGCGTTAATAATAGTCTTTGATACATCTGTAAAACTCACATAATTAAAATACTATCATATGTCTCAATTTTATTGAATTCTCTGTGATAGAAAATTGGATTTTTTGTTTGGGTGTTACTGATTAGTACAAATTTTAATTATCTTGATTAAAAGTTTTAATTTTTCCTGTACGTTGAAGCATTAAAGTTTATACGCGCCATTATTTCATTGTTAAGATCACAGATCAATTTTTATCTAACAGAGATTTTTAAATGTTCTCCGTGACAGTAAAATAGTCCGACTTTAAATCAAATCGGTATCCAAAGGAATCTAATGAGCATGTTTAGACACATTACATTTTGAAAGACACATGTAATTCAGTGCAACTCTGAGGATACAATAATTAGCTCGGTTTGGACAAAGCGAACCAATAGTGCATCAAGTTTCGTGTTATGTCTGTGTTCGTGAAAAACTGCTTAATGTATCAAACTCACAATGCCTACCCTGATCATGGTCGCACGTCCTCCTCTTCTTTATTGTTTATGCACTCATTGAAAAAGGCCGGGAAATGCTATTTATAGACCGATAAAAAGATATCGAAGTTACCTGTTTTTATGTCCAAACATAGGTCGTTTGGACGGGATTTGTGTCTTTGAAAAATAATTAAAACAAAGTACGCATTCGAGTGACGCGGAAAGGCTAACCATCCCGGATCACTCAAAAAAAACTTTTAAAGATGTCTGTCCACCTGCCACTTACAAAGAAGTTGATAAACAACATTCCCCGGCAACCAAATGGCACCTTATCACGCATTACACGATTCCTTTTTCGTTGAACTTTTCATGCACGCACGTTTTCTTTATAACTTAATTACAAAGGGGAAGAGCGATTACTATTACGTGTATTAATTTCAATGTCTATCATTTGAATCATATGCGCTCTTACAATGTTCCCTCACGTTGCATTCCATTATAAGTTTAATGTTTACTCTTACACAAAAGCATTCTTTCGAAAACATACTTTGTGGTTTGTAAGGAATTTTCATGGAGATAAAGATAAAGAGAATAAAACACACGATAATTTCCAGTTATATCGATTTAATATCCTTTACTATAAATATAGAGGAGATGTATTTACTAAAATAAGAAAATATGAAGACTTCATTATATTTAAGGTTATATTTTTAGGGGGCTAATGCTAATGTGTGGTTTATAAATGAGTTGAAAACTCTTTTATAAAATTATGCTAGCTGTTGATTTCCACTTCATTCCAAAAATTGCAAATAGCGTCCTTAAAATATTCTAAACCAGGGGTCGGCAACCTTTCAAAGTAAAAGAGCCATTTTTTGTGTTTTGTCTCATTCCAAAATACTTAAGAGAGGAAAACGAATTCTTGAATTTTGAATCGAGAGGGTTTTCGAAAGACGAGATCGGATTGCAACAAGCATGTTTTCATGACTGATAAAGGTTAGGGAGTTTAGCTAACTTCTATAGAGCCACAAATATGTACTCAAGGAGCCGCAGGTTGCCGACCCCTATTCTAAACAAACAACTTATTTGCATATATTGTCGCGAAAAGAGTCATTTAAAGTGACTACAGAGTTTAAAGATGTGAACTATTGGACTAGAAGGTAACAAAAATAAAATCATTTTAAAGCTACTCATTCATATCCATTTAACTTGCAATTTATTAATTGCGTCGCAATCGCCAAACGAGAATATACGATAACAACATTAAAGGAAACATAAACATCAACAAATCTACTTTTTCCAAACAATCGTTTTATAATGCGAAATTCTTCGTATATGTCGTTTCACGATTAATTTTAATTATAAATCAATTCGGTGGCGTCCTGAAAATTTGAGCGACGACGACGTCTCAGGGATTTAAGTGTTTTGCAGGGGTGAAAGGCCAGCGCGTCGCAAGGTCGGGGGCTCAAAAGAAAAAAAACTTTTTCAGGGCATAGTGCTCTGCCCCCCTCTCCCCCACACGCATCAGTATCATGTCAGTATTTGGATTCATAAGGTATTTAAAAGCCATCCTGTCGCGCGGCTTCTCTCAGCTCCTTCTCATCCATCACATCCACGATTCCTTTCTTATTTTTTACTCCGTCGGGAGAGCAAATCTCCTCTAGTCACGTACCTCCCTTTCTTTCTCTCTTTCTTTCTCCTCTCTCTTTCTCTCCTTACGTCCCTTTCCCTTTCGTAAGCATTAAACCCCAGACAACACCATTGCCTCCATATTGCCTCCGCGATCACGACTGCAGCACCAATCAGTGTTCGCGAATGCAAGAGAGGAGACCCGATCATGGAGGTTGTCGGCGCCTCATTCCGCGGCTGAGGGAGAGAAAGAAAGAGAGAGAGAGAGAGTATAGGAGTGAGTGAGTGAGAGGGAGAGAGAGAGAGATATATGAAAGACGCTAATCTCTGACTCCGTACCAGACTCTTGAGAGCGACCGTCTCATTTCGCATGTGTCGCACGCACCTCGCAAACTAGAACTCGCGGCAGCATTCTATAACCTCCCTCTTGATGGCGCACCCCGCGGCACACGACTCTACTCCTCCTCCTCCCTTTTATCCTCTCCTCTTTTACTACCTCCCTCTCTCCTATCTCCGCTTCTGCCTCGCGCTCTTCCCACTCCCTTTTTCCTCCTTCCTTCCATCTCCTGCCTCTCTCTCTGTCTTCCATGGCCCGCAATCGTAATTAGCCGACTTCCTCCCGTCCGCACGGGGCCATTGAGAAGGTGAGGCACGTACATGGGCACGGATGTGACGTAGGGCACTGGCGCCGATCGAGGGATGCGTGAGGAGGGAGGGAAGGGGGAAAGGGGGAGAGGGAGAGGAAAGGGGGGGAGAGGTCGAGACTCCATTCAAATGCAGATCTTGAGAGAGAAAGAGAGTCCTTCTTCTTCTTCCACTGTATCTCGAATCCTTCCGCTCAATCTCAAACCCCTTCGTCTTATAAACCACTCCACATCTCGCCTCTTTCTCTCTCCCTCTTTCTCCCGACCGCTTATCCTTACCTTTTGAAGTCCATTTCATTTCTCCAACCCGTCGCCTCGACCGCCAACTCCACCTCTTTGTTCTCCGAACGATTCGAGCCGATCGCTTTCTAATATGTTTCTAATCGTCTTCCCTTGTGGATGGAATACCCTTTCATTTGCTCCGAAAATATTATCCTGGATATCTCCACATCTCAATGACTAAGATTTTTAAAAAGCAAATTAATTTCGTGGGAGTAATAAAGATGATTACCATATATTGTTAGTTTAGATCAGTCAAAGAACGACTAATAGAATTGGTCGTTGAGATGTAATTTTACTTGCTCGTTTATTCCTACAATTTTTATTCTAAGATCCATTTACTTTTGATCACATTTAATGACGCCTTATGATTTAAAGTAGTCCTTTGAATAACACGGGTTTTGCCTTTTTGACATAGGGCCCCTTGGGCTAAACCTCATTGCGCAAATTATTTCCTTATGGAGAAATTTTGGTGTTCCTATAGACTATAAGCTTCCTCACGTCACGTGTGTATATATATATGAGTTCATAACCGCATGGCGATTAAATTTTATGCGTGCTGGTTAAACAAGTGTCACAGTTATTTAACCGCATATAGTCAAATACGCCTTTGGAAACCTTAGTTGGACAAGATTCTGCTGTATTTTTACCAATAACCTCTTATTCTATTGTTTCCTTTACTGCCAACCTTACTATGGCTACCTCCTCTCTCTCCTCCTACTCCTCTCTCGTTTTCTTCCTTCTGCTTCATATCCCTGTGCATTACCCATCATTCCTTATCCTTCTCTTTACTACCCCTCCTTCGCACACCACATATTTTCATTCCTTCGTTCTCTCTTTCTTCTCTCCCTCTTTCTTCCTCTTCTCCTTCTGTCTCTTCTGTACTACTTTCTCCTCCTCTTCGACCACTAAGTCGGAGGTGAAGTTAACGGAGAGGAATGCAGCTCAGGATGTGTCCTAAAGACGAAAATAAAAAAGGGACGACATATGGACGCTGAGCGAATAACGAGTTTTTTTTTCGGGTGGGGGTTGGGGAGAGAAAGCTTTGGAGGGGAGAGGAGATAGGAGAGCGTACGAGAAGAGGGGGAGGGAGAGGAGGGGGAGGGAGAGGAGGGGGGTGAGAGGGTGTTTGGTAAGGTCATAGTGGATGGATGCACCACTCCGCCGTCATCCACCTTACCTCTCGCACGTGTCTCGGTTACTGGAGGAGGAATATCGATAGCTGCTTTGAAGAGAGCGTCGTTCCAAATGCGAACACGCAGCGGCGCGCATTAAAACTGACCTAACTCACTCCGGAAGGCTCTCTTCCTCTCCTCTAGTCGCGCCTCTTCTCCCTCCCATCTCCTCCTCCTCCGTCTCTTCCCCCCCCCTCTCCCTCTTCCTCTCCCGTCTCCTTACAAATCACTCGCTGCCTCCAGATCTCCCGGAGCTGCTTGCTAGATTTAATAACGCAGCTAAACACACAACGGATGAGATTAATTGCGCATGCGTCGTGTCGTGACAAAGCGAATCGCGGGATGTTATACATGCGTGCGCTTTTTGCGGTCGGTAAATATCTCCGAACAAATTTCGATAATTTATCCAGGCGCATAATGAATTTGTTCCATCGAATCTGTGCGGCGCGGCTCGTAATAATGAATCGAAGATGTTGTTATTATCCTATACTCGGTTACCATCACGAAAATATTTCAAAATATTAAGAAATCTGTAAGGTTGAATATTTCTAGTTTAAGTTATTTCTTAAGGGTCATGAATAACTTGCAGTGGGAGTCACGGAAGCATTTTATATTAATTATCATCCTGCAAATTTTATAGACATTTAGATTTGTTTATAGGACATTAAAAGTAAAAGTTGCGCCTGTAGATAGCCAACTTCTTTGTTAGCTATCACAGTACTGCACAGTAATATTATATTAGTAAAGTAAGGATCTAATTATATATTTTGAAAATATTTATGGCAAAATGTTGTCAATTAACGTGGATTATTCTAGCTTAACCAAAGCATATCTCTCGTAAAATGATATTTACTACGGTGTTAGGATTTATAATGGCCGCATTTCTCGGATTTTTTAATTTCTAAAACGGAAAAGGCGACCGCATACGCTCTTTGTCTGCAAAGTCCGTTACGGGAGGTGGCACGATAACTATTCCTATAGGGATAAAATGCAGTCGAGAAATTTAATTGGCTTAACCAAGGTCAAAAAAGACTCAGTTATAACTTAGAAAGTAAAAAAAAAGGCAAGACAAACGTTTATGCCAATTTGATGGAAAGTGCCAGAATGTTTGTGTCCGTTTGTCTAAGGTCTCCAATAAATATATAAATTTTAACTTTGTGAAAAATAGACTGTAATTTTTAGGCGATGCGTGTGTGGTGTAGTGAATAGAGTGGTTGATTATTTAACATTGTAAAATTAAATTTACTTGATTTTTCATTTATGTAATGAAATACATCTAGGTCGACGAATGACTGATAAAAGGTATCTTTAGCATGATGCTCAGGAAGAAGGCCATATCCCGAATAAAACTAAACATCATTCAAAGTTGATCCAATTTTGAATTTTAGCAGACTAGTATCAGCTTATGATAAGCTTAACATTTCCGACATGATAAGTATTCAGATGTAGTGGTTAATTAAAATATCGCTATTCATCATGGAATTATAAATAGCTATAAACAGGACGAATATGTTGAATTCTGTCGTTTAAAGCATGTAAAAAAATGCGTAGTTTGAATAAATGGCAGATTCGAATCCGTAATAAAAGATTTTTCAGCTGTTTTTCATCTTTCTAATTCTTTTCCCAATGAAATCACAACAAAATCATATCTTTGTAGCATTCGTTAACTTATGGAACTTTAACATTGTTTTAACTGTCATCACTCCCCGATTTTGAGACTACTCCCTTCAGTCTATGCTTACAACCTGCAAATTGCTTTAATTAAAAAAATACCTGGTATAAATATAAGAATTTATATAAATTGCATTGGTTTTGTCGTAGGTTATAAAAACTGTGCATAGCTATTAATATTTTTTTTAAGTGCCATTCTGAAAAATTAAAACTGCTCATAACTGTAAATATATTAATATTTTTCTGCAATTTCATTTATTTCCAATTAAAGTACGTTTCGATAAACCCTGACCTTCAAATAAAAGTTTTCAAGTTTTAGTTATTTTTCCCATTTGCGCAAAGCCATCTTCATATAGAGTTCCTCATTTGCGACATTCAACGTAGCAAACCCAACTTGCAATTTAATAAAAAAAGAAACAAACATCTTCGAAGCCATCTTTCAATGGTCCCTCAAGACGATTTCGAGGCACACGAAAGGTTATAGCAATCCCGTAGCTTTTGCGATCTCCTCTTTTTGCGTCACTTTAAATATTAACGGAAACCATATGGTGCTCGTAAAAATTCAATATATATACATATATATATATACACACACACACACACACATACGTATACCCCCTTATATATTATTATTATTCCATCCGGTTCACCATCCCCGTAACTCGTAGGGGAGTTCTCTTCCGTAGGCTCATCGTGCGATTTCATATACGGTCTTAATAAGAGCAATTCACTTCCTTTTAATTATCCCCTCCAATCCTCTTCTCTCAAGTAAATCCATCGCTCTTATTAACAGAAACGAAAAAAAAATCCGATTCCATCGCGACGAGGAAAATCTATTACGGGTCTGCTTTCCGAACAAGTGGAGTGGGAATCGAACACCTGTGCGCCCCGGCAGCCGTCCACCATTTCGCACTTCCTCCCTCTCCCTCCCACTTTCCAACTCTCCCACTCTTCCGCCCCTCGATCATTTTCCCATCCCTTCCGATCCAACCTCCTAGATCCCAGAGGAAAGCAATCAGCAGGTGATGCCATCGCTTACCACAAGCGGCGCCTTTGACGCCCTCGATCGAGATTTACCTCAAACACCACTTTTCTCCACTCCCCCCTCTCTACACACCTTTCTATGTCTCTACACTTCACCTCCCCCCCGCCCCCCCTTCCCCACGGCCCATATCCCACACCTATTTTTCCCCTCCCCTTCCAAAGCCGCCTAAAACCCTCGCTCGCCCGTCCAATCCCCGCCGCAAAAGAGCCTTCTATACTCACTCCCGTACAAAGCAGGTGGCACTCACATCTCACTTGAGTAGCCAACCAGATCGTCGGTTCTTCGTGGATTTTCTGGTTCGGGTGGCTGCGGTGTTTGTTGCAATGCGAGCGGTTAGGCTCCGTCTCCCTCCTTGACTCCCCCACCTCCTCATCTCTCTCTGTCTTTCCCTCTGTCCCTTTTGTCTGCCGAGATGATGGGATCCATCGCAAGTTTACAGGAGGGACAAGGAGAGGAAGATTAGGATTCCGGAATCAGCGCGCTATCCTGGGTCGCCTTCTAGGCATTCAAGTCAAGTGAAGTTGCCGCTACCACTCCATAATTACCAACTTTATCTGATTCGAAGGGACTTGATTCTGCGATATTTCACGGGCATGACTTTTAGTTTTTTTAAATGGAAGTGAAGATTAAAAAATAAACAATATTTCAAAATGTAAATTTTCCGGTTGCTAATTAATAATATAACACGTGACTGTTTTTATTAGAAATATCGGACTGTAATCAATGCCATACGTACATAAATTCGCTTTAATTTTCTTCAAGGATTCGACGATGTTTTAGATGCTCTTTACTTCCTTATATAACGCCACGTAATTTGTTTACTTCACTCAGTTTCACCTGAAGAGAAAGAGATATTAGTTTTGAACGGACACTACATTCATCAAACCTGACGCTCTAGATAGTTCAACAGCAGCCATAATCTTGCGTGGTTTATTATAAAACACTTTGGTTTATTATAAAACTGGAACACTGCAGACGTGATACATGGGTACTGGCTTCCGGAAATTGTGCGTTCGGAGGCTGTTGGGAATAATTTCCTGGAAAGTAGTCGTCTGCAATGCCGGAAGTGCTGGTTGCACAGGTGCTTGTGGATTGGCGACGCTGGTATGCAGGCACATGCAAGAAAATCCTTTAAAACTACTTATATTTTCAAAGAATTTATTTCATGACGCAAATTCCTGCAAATATAGCAAACAACTTCGTGGAATTCTGCGGAGTAAGGCATTCTCAACGTAATTACGTAATATTTAATCAGACAGATCTCTATGAGAAATTCGCAGTTCTGGATTTGTTTTTTTCCCAATTCTTACCCGTGTATACTAATAACTTTTCTGATGGATAACAAATCGTTTAAGTATTTAGTTGTATTTATTTTGGCGAACGTTAGGACTGAAATTATGACTTTATAGTGAAATTTATGACACATTTCACAATGATTAGCATAACCAAATACATTTTATTGTGTTGTAACGGTTTGCGAATAAGTAGTGCATTTTTTAAAAAAATGTTCTTTACGTGTGACAAAGTTGTCATTTTTCCGTTTTCTGAATACTGGGCTCAAGTTGCTTCTTTTAATTTCTTTAAATCTTTTAAAATATAAAATTATATGCACCCATGCTGTCTTTAAGAGCCTCGATAAGGGTCTCTTGCTGTCAAATGTAAGGAAAAGGAAATCTCTTATTAATATGCATACTGGCTAAAACAAATTCTCTTATCTCTTAGATCAGTGGTGCCCAACCTACGGCCCGCGGGCAGGATGTGGCCCGCGAAGTGTTTCTGTGCGGCCCGAAAAGCTATGATGAAAAAGCAATTTGAAAAATTTAACACACAAATTGATATATTTTTACGAAAATTTTGCTAACAAAACTTTTAATATCGGAATATTTACCATAAAAACCTCATTGAGACTATATTTTCACTTAAATGGCACATCAGAATGTACAGATATTTCTGATTTAAACTCTAATCCGGCCCGCGGAAGAATTGAAAACTTCCAATGCGGCCCACCGAAGGATTCGCAACCACCGATGTGGCCCGCCATGTAGACAAGGTTGGGCACCACTATCTTAGATGCTCGAAAGGGCGTAACTTCCAGATCACTAAGTACGAATATATTTTTTCATTCTCAGCACTGACTCGATGACTCTAAGAAATGGCACTATAAAGGGCTGTTCTTTCAAGTGCGTGGGAAATATTAGCCATAAATTAAGATTCCCGTCATAAGGTGAGCTCGGTAATTCGTTTTGGGAATTATATTCGTTTTACAAAAATTCTGAAGATCTAAAATACTCTTATCGTTTGCCTGAAAATACATTTTTAGGTGATTACTAAAAGAATATCAATAAATTCTGCATGCATCAATACACTTGTATTTACATAATCTGAATATTAGCGTGGGAGAGTGAAAACCCATGAGTGCAACGACCTGCCACGCACGCAGACTTTCGACCGAAAAAAATTTGATCGGTAGCTCTCCAAAATATTTTTTTTTAAAAAAGGATCGACGAAACGATCTATAGACTTAGAAATGGCGTTCTTACATTGTTCAACGATCGTTTAACAACCAATCTGAATCATTAAAAAGAAAAATATGTAATCTATTTACACTTTTAATGTGTGATAATATTAAGTTCTTTCTTGTTAATAGATTTCTTGCTTAATATATCGACATTTTCTTTTCTACGCTAATATTTCTCTGTTTTTCACCTTCATTATAACTCTAAAATGACTAATCTTTTGCTTTCAATAGCCTATAAGACATTCTTATCAGTTATTAAGATCAAAAAAATAAACAAAATGAATCTAAATTTTGATTTAGGACTTTGAATAGCTTCGTCCAAAGTTTGTTTTACTCACTCAAAGTTTGGAAAATCGTTCTTTTAATTATTTTAGCGTATGATTTAATTTGAAGAAAATGATTTAAAAACTATAAATCTATAATTTTCATGGTTGTAAAAACGCAAGGTCGTAAGGGCATAATTTAACAGTTTTAGAAAAATATTGAAAATTTAAAACTACTTTCGAATATGTTTTTTAAAACTAGTGTTGTTTTGTTATAGCCGCTGTTGAGAAACTACACGTTAGTCATACTTTCCTTTTTATCTTCGGTTGGCCGACCATGCGGAGCTTCACCAGTATTGGGTAAGTCATCCAGAAATATTAGAATTTATGTCGCATCGAATTATATAGAACGAAAAAGAAGAGCCGCGATTAAGTCCCAATTTAGAAAGAAACCGCGCACGCAAAAAAACAGAGGAGCACAAAGCCATTGACTTGAATATTTTTATCATGGCGTACTGATCAGCAGGTGGGGAGGGAAACTACACATAATCCCGCGCGGAAATCTTTAATGGAAAGCTCTATGGATATGCAGTATATGGATTATTTTTTTTAGCCACAAATACTATGAATTGGAATCCTAAAAGAAAAGCAAAGAGGGTTTATAATGAAGCGGCAAAAGGATTTAGAATTCCCAACCAATGAAGCGCTTTACAGAATTGCCTTCAATTACGGTGGGAAAGAAGACTTTTTCTTTACTAATTAAATTTGAAACAGTAACGTTTTCACTAATTCATATTTTTCTCTCTTCTTAAAAACCGATGAAACAAAGATAAGTATATCGTTCTCGATAGGATTTGGTTTATGATTCTTCCTTCGTCAATCCTATGTGCGTTTTACTCCTCATATCTTCTCTAATTCAGTCTTTTTATTTTTTGAGAAAGTTCACGTCCCTAGTCTGCTTTATGTTAAAGTAGAAACCCGGTTCTCGAATCGAGTCATTAATTCTCTTATAAGCCAGAAAACCTACCTGAAATACTAAAAATTCTTTCCATAAAAAAAAACAATAATATGTTGACGTATTACTGTATACAATTCGGTTTGGCATAATCTCAATAATCAAAACTTTTGAGTTCTCAGTGGAATGAACCGATAGATGAATGTGTAGATGCGTGAAACAAGCTATCTCTTATAGATACCATGATGATTCGAAATGATTATGGCTTAATCAGGCCCTTCATGTCCTTAATTAACATAGTTATACTATTTATGAGTAATTAAGTAACTTTTACTTCTCTGAAACAGTATACTTTGATGTATGGTATTAGAAGTCCCCGACAGAGCTCCGGGCAATTACATTATCTCGCAAAATTTTATAAGTTCTGTTAGTTAAATTTATTATTTCAATGCAGTTAAAAATATCGTAGGGCACATATCTCATGCTCAACTAAAACACGCAGTTAACTAAACTATCTCCTCTCTTCCAAATGATAAAAGTGTCTTGGAAGGGCGGCACTTCCATAAGCATCAACCGAGCAAATAAGAGGTGCTTCGGCTGTCGCTATAACACACTTTAAATTACTGACTTATTTAAATTTGGTCGATTTCTTAGCAGTTCATAAAGGTTTACATGTTTTTGAAGAATATAGTCTCAAAAGTCCCGTCGGTACATAAAGAGTGAAAAGCGCTTTACAAATTTAAGTGAGTTTAAATTGGCACTTTATCTGAAAATTATTTCCTGGTTATTATTATACTGCTCTATAATCAGGTTCCCAGATCGCGATCTTCCTCCTCGCAGAGCAGAGATTTTTTGCCACATCTGGAATCCTTTAATGGGTGCTTTTTTTTTTTTTTTAATATATCGCAAAATATGTTTTTTATATTCATGCCGGCAGGAAGCTCGTATTGGCAAAAATTCCTTATCTGCCACTTGAAAAAACTTACACGTAAGGACTTTCTCGAGTGAGAGTTATCTCTTCTTAAGGATCTACTTTACGGGCAAAGCGTAATATGTTCCGTGAATAATTGAACGCCTTCCCATAACCCACTCAGCTCTCTGCTATTCCTACGAGCGTATGACTCTCTCTCTCTCTCGTTCTCTTCCTATTCCTTCTGATTCCTATTCGTCCTCTTTATCTTCTTCTTCCTCCTCCGCCTCACATTCCGCCGTTTTCTTTATCTCCGTGGTGAAATGGCCGAGGGAAGCAAAAGTGCCGCCTTCTCTCTCTCTCCCCGCAACGCGCGCATTGCCCGTGATGGGAAGGCCTTCGCCGCCTTAGCGCCTTCAGCCGTCGTTGGGCTCTCGTCGTCCGTTAAAAAGAAGGAAGACGTTTTCGCGCTATGTATCTGTCACAGTTACGGAAACGCTTCCAAAATGCGCGGAAAATTTACGCAGCTTCACCTCGGCTGTCCGTTCATATTCTGACTATCCACGTATCTATCTCTTCGTCCGCTTTCGCTTTCTTTTCTTCGTCCCTCTTCTGTTTTCTTTCTTTTCTAATCTTTTCCTCTTTCAAACACACTCTAGCATTTCATTTTCCCAGTGTTTTACTTATGAATCGTATTTCTAATTATTCGTTTCCCTTTTCTCCTCTTTATTTTCTCATTATGGCTTCTAATATAACTATTTTCCATAATATTACCCTTTTAAAATATTTTTAATCAGTTCTTATGATACGCGGATTTGTAAAGGGATTTAATTTTCTCCGAGTAACCTTCTTCATCAATTCCTCTCTTCTATTCCATATATTCAACAGCAATCATCCAGTTACTCTTTTCTTGAAGATATATGATAAAAGCAATAAAACCGTGAAGTATTTATTCATTTGAAAATATTTTCAGCATGAAAAAATCCAGTATCCACTACCCCACCAGCATGAGCTGCACATTTTTACTCTCTTACATGAATATTCTCAAAGATATTTTTGATATATTTTGTCAGCTCTCGAGTTGAATTTGGGTTATTTTGGCAGATATGATTTTTTTTAATCCCTATAAAATTATCACGAGGTTTCATGTGAGATGAGTAATATTATATTGATGTCGATTCGACATCATTCGATTATCGACATGTTAATGCAGTCACGGTGTGGGAGCAATGCTTCGTCTTGATCTGTTTCTAAACTCTCAACATCCCTTCGCACTGTGATAAAATATGCAGTAATACAAGCATGTAACTGGTAATTATAAGCCATAACAATGTTTCCGCCGCCTTGTAAAGACCATATATTATTTTATGATCATAGGCGTTACATTTATTGTCACTTGGAGTATACTGATAAATCAAATTCGACAATTTATTCTGAATTATTTTTTTTCGTGTTCACAAAACTGATAGGGTGGATTTTCAGTCATTATTACCAAAATTCAGAGGAAAAATCCCCGTCACGTACAGCTACATAAATACCGAATTCATTAAAAATCCTTTCGCGTATTACTATGCTATAAAATGGACAAGGGTTGTAGCCTCGTCATTTTGTCCGCCAAAATGCATTATTGGCGAGCAAAGAAATCCAACAATCCTTTCCCTTTCTCCTCGAGGGCCGAGGGCTCATTTGTTTACCTTCGTGACGACACGCAGGTGGAGTTCCAGAGGCGGACCACGTGGACAAGCGAGATGGAGCCAAAGAACAAAATAAAAAACACGTCGATGGGGGGAAGAGCGAGATCGATTTCCATCGTTTATTGGACCAAAACGCCGTAAACATCGACAGAGCATAACAAACCTCGGTTTGTCGAATCCGAAAGCATCCGATTCGACGCTTCGGGAATGAGAGAAAACGGCTCGAGAAGACCGCAGAAGGATCGTTTAAATAAATTCGACGTTTGTAATCTTTTTTACTCTGGAAAACGGCAGTACGCGGATAAATAATTTATTTTTTGAAATTTCGACGCAGGCGAAAATGAGGAAGTAGTAGCTCGCATCGTGTGAGGTGTTGGAAGCGAGAGACGAATGTGCACCTGTTGCGGAGAGGGGGGTTGCTGGTTGTTATGGGTCATGGTTTGTAATATATAGGTATAAGACTGTATATATTTACCTTTGGGGTCTTGCTGACGCCTTCTCCTATTGGGGACCGGTGTGACGGGTTGGTACTCGACCGCTGCGTCTCTTCCCTCCCTCTCCCCTTCCTCTCTCTCCCTCACTCTCCACTCCTGCCATGGCAACATCTTCCGCTTCTTCCTTTTGCCTCACACTCTTACCTCTTCCTCTCATCTCCCTCTCTGAATATTTCTTCTTTTTCTACCGATTCCTTTACCATGTCAACATCCTTCCCCCTCTCTCCCCTGTCTTCATAACGTATAGATCCGACCCAACCCATTGATATTGAACAATCCCTTATGTTCCTTTCGTTGAGGACCATTTGGCTGAGTAGAGGGCGATGGGGAAAGCAGGAACAGTTGGAGCCTTATAGTATCTACGGACGGGACTATTTTATCTACGTCGTTCCCAAGCTGTGGAGTGAGTTGAAGGAGATTCTATATTGAGTGCTATACCGTGTAGCATTTAGCTATTTTATGTTCATATCCCAGAGGGACTTGAATTTGTCATATTAATATAAACGACTAAAAACATTAACCAATTTGGACATTGGCCCAAACGATCCGCTAAGATCAGAAATAACAGAGAAAAATGCGTTTCTAATGTTACCCAGATAATTTTTGCATTCGTCATTAAGGTTCGGCTATTTAAATATAGTTGGATGTTTGAGGTCGCAGAGATTTATTACATCAAAATGCAATAATTTTTATTGATTCCAGTGTACAATTAGGATAACGCACGTGATTACGAGATGGGTGGGAAGAATCGGGAAAGTTCAGTTGGATAGTTTTATTGAGTTTCCGCTCTAGTTTATCCGATAAGTGCATCTGATACTTACTGTATTTATCCTAATCAGGCCTTCAAACTTCTTTTCTTCAAGCTTTGAGTAATGCCTTCTCGTAAAAGAACGAAAAAAAATCCCGTTTTGTTTCTTGGTTTGTAAAACCGTTCATATTCGACTGAGAAAATGACACGTTAACATGATTAACCAAATCTACTCGACCAATGTCGGCGTTAATTAGTTGAAATTTGATGGACTGATTTTTTACTCATTGAATGACGTTTCCACTGAACGAAGTTAATGTATGGAAAATCCACATTTCGCGTTGTACAAAGTGGATTGAAATAGTAACTGTTCGACAACCTCTAATAGAAGAAGAAAGAAGTTTGTAAATGTTACCAAATGAACTTTGAATCTTCCAAATCGCTGTCCTAAGATTTTAATTTAATCATTGTGTTAGTTCTGGACTGATCATTTTCACTTAAAACCTTTTAAAATCAAGATCCTGCCACTTTGCGGTATTTTCCCTGACACCATAAACTACTTCGATCGTCTGGATATTTTTCAACACATTTCATAATATTTTGCCTTGGACTACACCTAAAAGAATGAAACACTTAAATGACCACTTTAAATCAATTTTATTTCTAGGCTGATTCGGACGCAGAGAACAGTTGCGGACACGTTAAAAGTGTCTCTTCGTGAAATTTGTCGACACCTGCAAATTGGCAGAGTGATTCGTGGATGTCGGAAGAAGAAGAGATAGGGGAGTTGGAGGGACGGGAATGGCGCTGAAAGGGAGAGGTGGTTGAGTGGGTGCTGGTGTGACAGGATGGGGGGGAGAGGGAGGAAGGGGATGCTGCCAAGCAGGAAGGGGTCGTAGCGAAAAGGAGACGGAGGCGCGAAGGTGGAAAAGAGAGGCGATAGGATGGAGGACGAGGGTGGCAGGAAGGAAAGGTCGCGGCGGCGATGGGAAGTGGGATGGGGTGGGAGGAGAGAGAGAGAGAGGATGTGGCGATGGCAGGAGGTGCGGGTGGCTCGATGGGTGGGGCTGTGGATGAGGGGGGAGGGGGGGAGGGAGTGAGGACGGGGAGGAGAAGGGTGCTTGGCCCGCGCCTCTCTCTTTTTCCCTCCGAAGGTCCCGTTATCTTCCGGCGATCGCCTCCATTCCTCAGAAGCCTCGGGCGGTGTCCAGAGGACCACAATCTTTTCCTTCCCGTGGAAGCTTCCGACCACGCCTCCCCACTCCATCCTTTCTATCACTCGCCACGACGGTATCCCGCTCCTTAAGACGTCATCAAATGAGACTACTGTCCATTAGGCTTTCGGCTTTCCGACCGTTTTCTCTCTTAATGCCTTCCTCACAGCTGAAATTGAAGTAAAAAACGCTATGTAAATCCTGCGTGATGTGGAACTCGATAGAAGAAATTTTACCTTGGAGTTTACTTTGCCTACTACGTTCATCTTGGCTTTTATAAGAAATTAAATTTGATGCGAGAAACTTATTCAATGCTAGCTGTGCCCAAATACGATGGAAAAAATTGCCTTTACTTTTTGATTTGTCCTCGTATCTAATGTGAAGCCTTTATAGAGCAGAAGTAAACATTTAAAAAATTTTATTATAGAGAATTAGTATTACCAATTAGAGAAAAATTAGCAAATGCCTACCTAAACCATTTCAAATATATTTCTTACAAAACAAATTATATCTTCGAACGTTTATTTAAATGCTATTAGAATTCTTCTTTTGAATTATGTTTACAAATACGTGCGATAAAATTCACCTAATTTTATTTATTTATTTAATTTATTTATTTAACGAACACGTACAACCATGCCCTGGGCAGGATTCTAACCCGCGAACATAGCGTTGGCAGTCAGACACGCTAGCCATCCCTCTACCTCCTACATTTTAATACTTACTCAAACAACCCTCGACTTAACCCCGTCTCATTCCCCTTGCTGAAAGAGATGTATAAGCGACAATTACATCTAATTGATAAATTTTAGATCATTATACGTAAGTTGATGAATGATTGTGAGAAATGAGACTATTATGATTCGCCCGAAATAATGTTGATGAATTCAGCAAGAGGTATTTGGTTCATTAGCAAGCAAAACATATATCTCACTTCCTAGAAATATGACAAGCCAAGACGTTTCTTTGGCCATCGTGAATGAAATTATTTTATATTTGGAAATCATTCGGGGCTAATATGATCGAAATATATTATGAATAATAATGCCATCAATTCTCTAGAGGAATTTTTGCGGCCGAGATGCACGGAACATGGGAAGAAACGAATTTCTAAATTTGTAAAATGAATTTCACGGGGCTGAGAGGCGGAGCAAGTTGGCTTGCGGAGGAAGGCAAGGGGTGGGGGAGGCATGGAGGCGGATAAGTTTAAAAGGGAAATGTCTGAACAAATGATCGAAAATCCGGGCTGTCATGAGCGAGCGGTAAAAATTGATGGAGGAAGAGGAAAAAAGGCAACCCTCTGGATAAACGTCTTGATGATTATGATGGAAATGCAAATGTGCGGTGAATATTAGCAATTCTGATTACGATTTTTGAAGAAAATTAATTTAATGTGATAAGCATCAACCCACAAAATTCCGTTGATTGAATCGACGAGAAGTTGTTCCGAAAGTCCTTGAATGAAAATAGTATTTTATTATCTGGAGGAAATATTAAAATACGAGCATTAATCACTATTACTTTTGGGCTCTTTCCGAATATCATTAAAAAAGATTCTCAATTATGAAAACACCTAAAATTGTTTTGCTACCAGTTATTATGTTAGGCATGCCTGTTCTCTAGAGTCAGTGCTTAAAGTATTTTTATATAGTGATTCTGTTGAATTAGTATTTGGAAAATAACAGTATTTAATTTAGAGGAAAGTGTATCCGTTTCGAATAAATTCAATGTAGGAAGTAATTATGAGCGCAGTATTCCCTGCCTAAGATTTATTAAGCTTTAATCACACTCTTTAAGAAATACCTTTTTAAGATAAAACAATAAAAATTACCATGCTCTGTACCGTTCCTTTAATTGGAAGGAAATATATTAACACATACTCTCGTCAACGTCAGCAGGTTAGGAGATAAAAGCCAGCATACATATGTGACTCAACAAATGCTTAATTCTTAAATAGTATTTTAAAAGATTAATGTTATTAATAATTATTAATTACAGTTGATACTCTCGTCAACGTCAGCAGGTTAGGAGATGAAAGCCAGCATACATGTGTGACTCAACAAATGGTTAATCCTTAAATAGTATTTTAAAAGATTAATGTTATTAATAACTAGCTGAAAGTACCCGGCGATGCCCAGGTTATGCCAAACACGTAACCAAGTGACCAAGAGAAAGTCGCCTTTACACTGTAATCCATAAATCTTAAGAATTTTAACTTGTAAGAACATTCAAAATGGGATCGAATCTTTAATAAAGCATACTTACCTTCTAATTACAGCAAATGCCCCATATATTGCTGTGCGGTATATGTGTCATTTACGAACCAAAGAAGCATTTGTCACTTTCTGGGGAAATGTTGGCGTCCCAGAAAAACTTGTATAGATTAGACGTTTTATTCACAACCACAAACTTATGTCGAGTGACTTCTAAGGAGAGTATTATAAATGTGCGTTAGTAAGCATTACAGATGTATAATATAAAGGTTTTACTTACTAAAAGGTAAGATTCCAGCATACACACGATGAATTGTCGTTATAAACGCTTCCAATACGCAGTCAACAGAATAATTATCCTTAACTATGTACGTTGCTATACTTCATTAATTTCGATGCTTAAACAACAGTTCGAAGCGAATAACGCTATTCTTTCACATATTTGAAGGTTTAATTGGCATTAATTGAATCGGAGGCAGCAATTACGGTCGCCTTGACAACGTCCGGATAGAGTACGAAATATCCGTAAAATTTCGAAAACAATTGCGTATTTCTGAATGATTCGACCGTGTAACATGTAAACATCGCAAGAATAAGATAGTATAGAGTTTTATCCGTCGAATAAAGCAAAAACGAAGAAAATCGGTCAATATTTACGTATTTTAACGAATGAAGGAAAAAAACCTTGCACTTTGAAAAATCGAAAATCCCGTGTAAACTTATGGGAAAATAAAATTGTCTCCTGGAATCGAACCCGGGTCGATTTTGGAAATCCCAGGTACCCTATGTTACTCGTAGAGTCATATGAAGTCAATTTGCAAAGTTTGGTCCCGATAGCTCAAAGGGCGTGGGAATGTAAAAGGAACACACAGACAGACATTCAGTTTTATTATATAAGATTATTAATTACAATTGATAATAATTTTATTTAACTTGACACATTAGTCATGCTTACAAATTGCTACAGAATACACTAGTTGATGGAAAATTAAAGATTTATCTACTGGAAGAATCAGCCAAGAATGATTCCTTTGCGGCGATGCTGATATGAGTGTGCTTATAAGTGACACATTGCGGAGGGAGTTGTAATTGGACAGCTTTCATAATATATTTAAGCTTTTGAATTCCTACATCATTTGCGTATTTCAGTGTGGAATACGTGATCAGCGTCGAAACGCTTACACCTCCCTCCACTCCCAGCCTCATCACCCAGAACCTAACCACTCAAAGAACACACTTCTCACCTCCTACTTAACCATCTTTCCGTTATCCTCTCATTACAACGCATCCGCCCTCTCCTCTTCCTTCTATAAACCCATCACCACCCCCTCTCCTCCCCTTCTTCTACCTTCCTCCATTCCGCCTCCTCCTCCTCCTCCACTCCCCCTCTCCTCATGCCTCAGCTAACCTCTCTTCTTCTCTCCTTTACGGCTCTTATTCTTACTTTAGATAGTTTCTCTTCCATCCCTCGCATCAACGTTGCTTTCTCCCTTTTCCCTCAATTCTTCCACTACACCACTTCCTTTTTCACCCTTTGTTCCTTCTTCCCCATGTATGAATATATATATATCGTTGTAAATATTGTTCTGTCAATTAGAATTGTAAATTTTGAACATAATTCCTGCAAATAATGTGTATTTCAAATGTCAGTATACGTTCATCAATTCTGTTAACAATATGTATGTATATATATATGTGTGTGTATATATATATATATATATATATATATATATATATATATATATATATATACACACACACACTTGTGGAAGAGGAAAGGTAAATAAGGATATTTAGGGAAACTAGGTGTTGAAGGAAACCCAGTGTGCACTTACAGGAAGGAGAGCCGCTGTGATGCCGGAGAGACACATTTGTAGACGTTGTGGGAGCTTTCGTCAGCACAAGAGAAGAATGTCTCTCTTGTGCTGACGAAGGGATCATCCCGAAATCTTCAACAACGTCTACAAATGTGTCTCACCGGCACCCCAGCGATTAACTAAATGTGAACAAATTGTATATAGTTTGGTCAAAGATGGTGCTACTAAGACTCAACCACGCCCATGTATACATTTCCCTTTCTTCTTTTGTCTCATCTTGGGTCTCCCCCGGTTCTTTTGGTCAAATCCTCTCCGTTCCCTTCATCTTCAAGTTTCTCCCTCCAATCACTTCCCCTCATTCCTTCGCCATTTACCTCTTCATCCCTCCTTCTGTTTATCTCCCCAACCTCCCTCATCTCTCACATCTTTTCCAACCTTCACTCTCCTCAGCATCTCACCCCCTCCCTCCCCCCATCTTCCCCAACTCCCTCTTTTCTCTCCCCCCCCCCATCGTCCCTCATGCGTCCATCCTTCTCCGTACATCATTCGCAGCTGACTGGATTTACCGGACACCGCCTTCTGCTCGCGTGCCACATTTTCTCCTTTATTGCTTTACTCCCGCGAGTGCGCTGTGATGCTCGCTCCCTCTCTCTCTCTTTCTCTCTCTCTCTCTCTCCTCGCACTTTAGAGGGTCCCTAATGCGATCGGCTTGACGTGCGCTTAGTGAACGTGTACCGGAAAGTGCTCCAGGTGTTTCTTTCTCTCTCTCGCTCCGCAATCTTTGTACTCGGCGCAGGTGACATGATAGTTTCTTAACGCGTGGATGCCAATCGGCGTCGTATTTCAACATCTTATGGATCCGGTGATAAATTAATTCAGGCAAACATCGTACACATGTTAGGGCTAATGTCTTGAACCGGATCATGTTGACATTAGACGGATGGACCGGGTTAAAATCTTTTCTGTTATTGAATATTTGAAAGAAGTATTCAAAGGAAGACGCCTGAATTCACTTAATAAAACTACTGAACCCATATATCCAAGGGTTTTATAGAAACGTTGTGAGATATTTTAAAATAAAAAACGGCTAAATTGAGACAAACTTACTAAAACTAGTGAAACCAAGTTCATTTTTTTTGGCTTGACTGTAGAGTGAAACGACCATATTTTTAAAGCTTGCGGAATTTATCAGCCAGGGCAACCCTTTTGACGTCGGACCTTTCGCCTGGCGAACGGCAACCTAGGCCGAGGTTATGAGGCAATACCGTAAACGTGCATACGTGTGCATGAAAATTTATTTAAGCATATTTTTGTGAATCTGTACATATTTGGGCGTCCCTTATGGAGGACCGAGGAGTTAACCACCACTGATGACGGCTGCTTTGTATCTAAATGCTCATCTGGTTTTGTGGCCTATACGAGATACCTAATGCGTCAAGTTCAACGTAAAAGGAAAATCCGTCCCGTGACAGCAATATATATATATATATAAATACTACGGAAGAGGAAAGGTAAATGAGTATATTTAGGGAAACTAGGTGTTGAAGTAAACCCAGTGAGCACTTTGATTTATTGAATTGGCGTTTATTTTATGTTTTCATTTGAATGCGACGATGTTTTCTTTGCTGTTTAAATAACGTGTCTTACAAAATAAAAGCTCATTAGTGTTACGCCAACATGCGTTCGTGGCTTCGGTGAGCAGTGCGTGGGCGGTGGTAGCGGAAGGATGTGAGAGAGAGAGAGAGTGGTGTGAGAGGGAAGGATGAGGAGGGATTAATCTCGGTCAGAATCGGACTCCCCCCCCTCCCTAATCCTCCCCACTCCTTAATCCTCTTGCGTCCTCTCTTCCTCCTTTAAGCCCTCACCCCTTCCCCTCCTTTCCATCCCTGCCTCCTCAAATCTCTCCATCCCGTCACGGTCTCCCAAGTTCACCGTTATAATAATAATTTCCCTTATTTTACCTTAATGGACTCTTTAATCTTAATTCTAGGAACTTTATGGATCAGCACGAGCCATGAACTTTTTCCGCGTTTTTTTTTCGTAAAAAAATTTGTTAACTCGAGATGAGCTTCACACATGGACGCGCGTCGCTCGAATGTTAATTATTAAAGATTTCTGCTTTTCGGGGAAAATCGTGGTCTTTTTTCAAGGTCAACGTACCCTTTCGCAGTTTTTCAGGGAGCGAGCGGCTCGTGCAGCCGCGATACTGATCGAGTGGTTCCATAACTCAGCCATCAAGACCACGCGCCGTCATTTCCTGCTCTCGACGCTGAAGACGGAAACCGTCTGCTCCGCTACAATTCAAGAGTTCCGCTCGTACAATTTTTTTGCAGTTATAATTCTCTCTCGGTTGCCTAGAAGGTCGAAAATTAGTCGAGGAATATCACTTTGGGAACGCTGATTTTTGTAAACAAAAAGTGCCTCAGTTCGTCGAGATGATCTTCTGGTTAAAAGTTTTCCAGGAATTTAAAATTTGTCTTGCACGTTGAAGGTTTTTTCCTTATAATTGGAAAGTTAATGTATGATTCATTAAGAAATTTCCAAGTGTATGGGGTCAGCTAGCGCTGAAGAATAGGAGGCACAAAAAAAGCCGGTTCCGCTACCTGTCCGGTTTCCGACAAGTAAGATGCTAGCGCGAACACTAAGCCGTCACCTGGGAATCTTCGGCCTCTTCTACGTTAATTAACGTGCGTCTGCGTCATTACTCTGCAAATCTCTAACACTTGTGGATGTGCCGCTAATGCAGTCGATGAAATATCTCGTATCGCGCCAGTAACCTTGCGTTATAAGGAAACTTACTGATGATAATTCACCTCTTTAAAATATTTGGTCTTTCCGATCGGTAAAATCGATTCCGACCCTTAACAAATAATGGAGTTCATATTTCCGGACTTTATAATATATGATTATATATCTTATATCTATTTATATATGCACGATATAAATCTCTCAATCGGCCGAACTTTTTCAGGAGCAAGAAGCAAAGGTTCGCTTTAGGAAAATATAATGTAACTCTTTCCTTTTGTGTGAAATTTACCCTTTTACAATATAAGCCTATTTTTATGACTTTAGGTCACAATTAGGCACGAACAAGACCGTTTTGTATCATAATCGCATAGGACGGTAGTTTCATCTATAACCCGTGGACTTTCGTCTCTTGAGGATGAATCCCTGTTTAGTGACCTCCTTGTACCACCGATGCCCTCGATGGAAGGTGACGCCACAAGATTAACCGGAAGAACTTCCTGGGCTACGCGCCATCCACCCGTCCAGACCCTGAGGAGAAGGATAGCAGTTGTCGATTGAGTGGCACAAACTATTCGTATCGAGGAAGCGGGACAAAACGCGACTTTCTATCTCACTGTAAAACATCCCTAGCTAACGGATTCTATCTCCCCCAACCTCTATCAGACCTATAATTGAATGATGCGTAGAAATGGCGCTGATTCGATTCGCCGATGCTAGACGATAACAGACTAGTCTCATAGTGATATAAAAATATAATACTAGTCTCCAGCAGAGATAAACATGAAGCTCAACGATGGATATATCAATACAATTACTTCTCAGGCGTTACTTTAACGCGACATAACGTGCCATAACGAATTCGTCTGTAAGAGCTAACAACGATAGGTCGAGGAAAGCCAAGTATCCGCTTTCGCAGAAACACCACTTTCCACCGTATTCCAGTTCACGCGGATACCTTCCTTATTGGGCTGGAATCAAAGGTGGCAGATTGACACTTGTTTATAAAGCTGGGGAATTTTTTCTCACGTCGTTGGATTATCGGTCCGTATAGTTCTGGTGGTAACTGACGAGCAACGCGTGGCAGAGCGTACATAATAAACGGTTTTCGTTCCAGTGGGAGGTCTCCGCCGTCTGCTCATTTTGTGAGGGATGGTCCGAAGTTCTAAAATTCGAGGTGGTGATTTCCCGTATCTGGCTCAGATATTGCTGAACATGAATGAAACCACGGCGTTTTCTTGGGTCAAAAAAATAATAAACATTCTCTTGGGTTTGGATTTTGCGTCTGTTACTTAAAAGCTTTGTACTTCGGCCTTAACATATCTCTTACATGTATTTTTTTATGTTCGCTCGCCGACGTACTTAGACGGTATGGTCATTGTTAAAAATTCTCTCTCTCATCGCTTTCCAACTACATATCTAGAGAATTATAAGTCATCGACGTGGCCTCTTTACAGCCACATGAGAACATCGTACGCATTCTACGTATAGGCGCAACTTTATAGCACAACTAATATATAACAGGAAATACAACAAAGGTATCTCTCACAAAAGTATTTAATGAACACAAATGCTGCGTCTTTGGTTCCAGCAAATAAGGTATCTCGGATAGAATTAGAATGTAGATCAACGTAATGGATATCTAAGTCCTGTCAGTTTCTAAACAGTCCATAAAAGCTTAGATGCATCGGCGGAAGAAGATGGAATTTCAATCACATCAGAATATAGGTAAAGGATTAACGTTTGACAGCAGTGCCGTAACTAGGGTATGGCGAAGGTGGCGTTTGCAATAGGCGCCGCTTACAAAAGGCGCTAAAAGTTCAAGCAAAAATGCCAAAAGTTCATTTTCCTATAAATGAGTATTAATTTAGTACTCAAATATTAAAGTTACATTTAACAAAAGCGCTATATTTCTTAGTGAAAATGCAACAAAAATAATAGTCCACTTAACCAAGGCTTTTCCAAAAATGTCGCCATAGGCGCCATATCTCTAAGGCACGTCTCTGTTTGGCTGTATATTCTCTATTTTTATGGAAGTTCTGGGAGATGGACGGAGATAGATTTGACAAATCTGTTCTCCAAACGGGATTGCTTTGTATCAATCCGATAAATTTAAAGGGAAGGGTAAGTTTCGGAAAGAAAATTATTATGCCCATAGTCGTTCTCGCGATAATTAATCGCTCTATATTTCTTTTAATCTTCATTTATTTTTTAAGCAAATCGTTTCAAAGATATTGTGAAGAGGATTGTAGTGATGGAGAATGGAGAAGAGGGAAACAAGAGAGTTGGGGAGAGTAATGAAAGGGACAGGAGAGGGAAAAGAATGAATGGGAATGGCAAAATGGCGATGGGAGGAGAGAGAGAGATGGAAAGAGGGAGAAAAGAGAGAGAGAGAGAGAGTAGAAGGAAAAAAGGGAGTTAAAATGGAAAAAAAGAGGGTAGAGGGAAGAAAAATAGGACAAAGAAAAACGGAGGCAGGAAGAAGATACTCGTGAACAAGAATAAGAGTGGAGATTTTTTTAACCTATAATTGAGATTAGCCTTAGAAGAATTTTGAAAATAATATCGTGGAATACAGATTTTCAGATACACGAAAACTGTTGACTACTTCCAACTTCGTAACCCTTGTAATTATGTAGCCATTGTTGCGCTTGCTGCTTGAGTATCTCTTACAAAATTTCAACCATCCAGCCTTTCCTCGTGATATTAGGGAGTCATACAGATCGCAAGATATGAGTTCATTTTGGCGAAGTCAAATGAACTTCAAAATAAACAAAAAAATTCGGTGCAAAATATCAAGTCCTAACACTAATACTGGAAAACATTGAAAGTGAAATTAACTTGTTTATATATCAGTATCTAATGAAAAACACCGGAATCTTTTTACAATGAGCGCATTAAAAGTAACAAGAAAGAAGTAAATACGTCCATGGATATGACGAGTTTCAAGCATGCGATCAGAGCATTAAGGGGCATCATTACATCTCTGTTTAGTTACCTACTTGAGTACTGAACTGTAATTGATAGGCCCCGTATAGAGGAAAATCTCATCGTTAAATAAATACAAACCCTTGAGTCGCCTTTCAGAATCCAATGAGGAATATTTAAGGAGAATTTGTTTCAAACAAAATGGTAAGATGTCTTCTGGGAGTTTATTTTTAAAGCATTCATACTTACTGAATGGTATTTTATAATTGTTTTCTTGTATCGTTCGTTAAATTCTCCTCAGTTACATTGTTAATTTATTTGTTAAGCGTGCTTAGTAATACATTGTTTTTACAATCTAGAGCAATCTTAAATGTTTAAGAATATTTATTTATTTCACCAAGGAAAGTAAAAATTAACTATGTATATATTTTAATTTTTTTAGAGAGCACATATTAGTAAATAATAACAGTTGATTGCATTTTGTTAAGAGGAAGTAAAACTGGAATAAATAACCCTTGAACTTAAGAAATCATGGCTATAGAAATTTGTCGTTTTTATGTCGTAAATGTAATGAGAAAAACAATCAAAAGTCATTCAGGAAGAATTTCATTATAAACGTAGTTGTATTCTGCTATTCCTTAGAAGTAGTAGTATATCTTATTTTTCGTAACTTTCTGTATTCGATCCATGTAATAACGCATATAAGCTGAATTAATTTAACTTTTATGGAAAATGGACAATTTCTGAAAGAGTATGTGATATGAGAGGAAGCAATATTTGAAGAACTGACTTATTGTCTTACGTGAAAACATCGAAAAAATAATGAAAAGACGTAGTATATTTTTTTATCTCTTCTACAAATTTTCGTGCTTTTAAATCTATTGTATCCACAGCAGTTAGATTTTGAATAAACTGGAAATGAAAATTATATGTAATACCTTAAAAAAAATAATAAGACAAATGAAATCAATAAAATTAATCATTGACATTTACAGTATTTAATAAAATTTAGTTGTCTTCGACCAATTTTACGCCCCTTATTCATTTCCAATAAAACCATTTTCATTTTTAGATGCTTCATCGAAACCTTTGCAATGGATAGCGGTTTGCATCGGTAGCATTATAGTAGTCTATTTTTAACTCTTTGGTGTATTGGTTTGGTTATTTGAAACTAAATGAAAAGAAAAACCGAATAATTAATTAATCTATGAGAAAAGATGTAATGATGTTAAAAAATGAGCACATACGAATAAAAATTTAAAAAGACAAGATTTTTATTTTTTTTATGTTATTATTATTAATTGCTTATTTTTCGTTTGTTTTGTTTTCCATAGGACGAACTCGATTATTTCCTTTTGAATTTAATACCATTGCGTTCTAGCGCCGATATCCTTTAGTTAGCTGTAGCCTTGTAAAACTTAAACGATTTATATGCATATTTGATGGAAACGCATTATCTTTTTTGAAAATTAATTAAAACATTTATGCTATCCATTTAGGGCCAAATTTAGAAAGAAACGTTTATCAATGGTAACTCTTTTGCTTTATTATTTAAAAATTAGTTCAGAAGTGAATAAAGGCTGTGAATACTTAGAGTTTGAAACTATTAATTCTATATTGCCTTCTTCTAAAATTTTCTTTGAGTAACAAATGACTTACATATGAGAAATTTCTTTCATTTCGACTGTTATCTGCATAAAGAAATTCAATCTCTTGCCCATTAATTTAAGAATATCATGATTTCTGTTCATAAAAAAAATCAAAAACTGAAAAAAAGTTAGTGATTACTTTCACTTAGCCTTGAAATTCTTTATCGATGATAAATTCAGGTTCCTGAAGGCACTCCAATTAAGATTGCTTTCCAAAGATACACAAATACAGAAACATAGGTATATACTTAATTACTCCGCGTCCCTTCATTTTATGATTATTCCATTATAAAATTCAATTAGTTTATTTAGTTTTACAGCTTTTTACCGGATATTTTGAAGAAAAATGATTACCTATTTTTAAACATGAAATATATGTAATTAAATGTAATATACAAAGTTGCTAAGAGAAGAAAAAATTGTGAATAGGCAATTTTGTTACTCGATTTACTTGTTTACATTAGCTGAGATTAACTTAAAAATCATATTTTCTCACTCGAGGCTCTGAAGAGCGTTTATAAGCATAGAAGTATATTAACCACGCACCAAAATTTTAGGTTAGGAATTTGCTGGAACGTTTTATCGTTTCTGAATTAAGTGAGTAGTAGCCATTATTTGATTTTTCGTCATCATCGCGATCTCTCTAAAACAAAACCATTTCCTTTAGTGCGCCACCGCGGCTAGTCCGAGTACGCAAGGCCAAGCGGGAAAACAACGTCTTAGCGGCTACCTCTCTTCTCGGGCGTCGATGTCTCCGCGCCGCCCGCCTCTGGATTCAATCCTTTCTCTCCCTCTATCCCCCTCCCCTTCACTCCACTCCACTCCGAGAGGGAAGGGAAAAAAGAGAACGGGAGAGAAAGAGAGACGGCAGTCTCCTTCTTTCCCGTCTTTACCTCCCAACTCCCTCCATCTCCCCTCCTCCATCCACAGTGTGAAAAGCGCCTAGGGGCGTGGGCCAATCAGGAGGTGGGACACACTACTGTAAGGAGGAGATTGTTCCGCACTGCAGGCCTCCATAATGAAACGTAAAAACAAAGAAGAAAGTTTCCTCGCTTATGTTTCTTATCGCCAATCATTACTCTCTATCCCCTGACGATGACGATTCCAACAGTCATAAAGGTAAATCAGAGCATAAAACTTAACTAATTTATTGTTTGTTTTTCTTATGCACCGTCTAATGCCACGTTGTGTTTTGCCGCACTGGGAGCTCATTTCTCTGCATATGTTTTATTTTATAGGAGAGCAAGTATCTTCTTATGTAAATTCATTACAACATTCCTCTTGTGTTCCTGGATTTTGATATTCTATCAAATGGTTAAAATTCAGGCTTTCGGAAATGCAGAAACGTTTGAAGGCAAATTCGGTTTCGATTTTGCTTTTCAACCGATTCATTTTATACTCGAAAGAAATTTCGTTCGACTGAAATAGCCTATTACGCGCTAGTGTTATTTTTCGAATCGAATCAGAGTCCACCGTAAATACCGATGGGTGCGGTGCGCCTCTAGAAGGGCGCGACTCGAAAGATGAGCAGCGGAAGCCGCTCGAGTCGGGGATGGAAAAGTCAGCTCGGGCTGGAGAACAGGTGGTTGTGAGGTGGGGGGGGGGGGGACGTGAGCCGGGTGGTAAGGGGGGGGCAGGAAAAGGCGGCGGGCCGTGGGGGGGAGGCGTGGGTGGTGTGGGGGGGCTCTCGAAAGGGGGAGAGGGAACGAGCGGTGACGTATCTCCCGAGAGGGGGGAGGGAGGGGGGCGCCAGGAGGGGATTGGTAGCTCGGCCTCAAGAGTGGTCGGTTCCTTGGTGGTTTCCCATCGGTGACGTCTGCCATCCTCCCCTTCGCCTCTTCCTACTCCCCTTCTCCGCCTCCTTCCCCGCTTCCTCCGCGCTGACTCGCGAAGCGCAACCACTCCGGCCTCGCCTCTCAACTCCGGCGGTAGCCTACCCCTGGCTCACTCAAGTCCGTCAGTCGGGCCTCACTGCTCGTTCCAGTCGGAGGGCTCGGTGTAAAAGGGCTCGCTCCTACAACGAGAGAGAAATAGGAAGAGAGAGAAAGAGGCGAAGGAGGCGCCCCCATCGGGAGCAACTCGAGCAGAAAAGTCGTCCTTTTTTAACGGCACGCATCGATACACGCATCGACGATAGAAGGAGCAGCAGCAGCGGGGCCAAGGGGTGACGGGGCACGCGCCCGCCGCCGATCACGGAGACCCTCCACGCCCCTCTCCCCGCCGCCCGCGGCAGTGTCCCCCCGTGCCGCCGCCGACGCCGCAACGTCGTGTGTTTGTTTGGGTTCCGATCATCCGTGGGCATTGTGCAAGAGTGAGGGAACGCTATCCCGTGTTTGTGTTCGTCGCCTGTGGGCATAGAATCCGCGCGCACGCGTGCGCTCGTCGCTTCTTTATCTGGACAAATGGACCATATCTACGATACGAACGCATCGATATCTTCTCTTCGAAGACGCTGAGTGGAGCCGTCGGCCCGCGCGTCGATATTCCCGCAACCCCCTTTCTTTTTTCGGCGAAAGAGGTAAGATTTTCGACTACTCTAGGCTGTGTTCTATGCCTTCTTCCGGCTTATTTTTCTTTTTTTTTACGTGAAACGATTTTAAACGCCTTATCATCCCAGCGAGGCTCGAAGTGTTGCTTGCATTTGTGAGAAGAGGTTCGGACAAATACGCATAAGTGTGTAATTTAAAATGAACTTTCTTTGTTCACACTGAGGATGTGCTTCGTGAAAAATTTGAAGTGGTTTGTGTGTTGTTTGTTTAACTTAAGAGAGTTTTCCCATCAATACGCATAAGAGTATGCGTTACGATGTCGCTCGTAAAAGGCCTGCCAGTTCAAGAGATACGATTGTTTATTCGGCCAATCTGTTTCCTATTTTTATGTTGCAGTTGCAGCATGTCAGTCCGTTTTCTGTAGCATTTTAATCTAAAAAAGATGTTGCGAATTTGAATTGAAAGATATGTGTAGCCTAAGTACGTGGCACTGTGTATCTTTCAAATAATACTCCTTTCATTTTATGAGTCATCCCCAGTCACCGTTTGCTGAGGCGCACGAGTGGTACTTTCTGATTCCTGTGTTATCTCTAAGTTTCACTAGAGCTGCTCAAAGTAGGAGAATAGTGACTGATTATAGTATTATAATTTTTCGTCGTGTAAGGATCATACATTTTATGATAAAATGTTTCAGAATTTCTGAGACTTCAACGCGCGCATCTTAAACTAACACGCGATTATGAGGATTAAATTGAAATGAAAATGAATTGTTGGATTTACTAGTTAATTTTCATTCTAGACACTGATACTGCCCTTTTAATATTTTAGAATCAATTTTTTGATAATTTTGAGTCTTTTAATTATACAATATAACAAGTGACTTGTAGGAGTATTGCCATAGATAAATTACGCGTTCTTGCTTTAATGCTATCTACGAAGTAGTATACAAAAGAATTTGTTTGTGTAAATAGAAAAATTAAATTATTTTTTTATCGAGAGATTTGTAAACAAAATATTTCTATCTTCCTTTTTTCGTTTTATGTAGAAAACAGTTTTAACTGCCTTCTGATTTCTTGCTTAGATAATTATCACTGTAAACGTTTTAAACTCAAAAAATACAAGTTATGCAAGATATAGAAATAAAATATTTTACTAATAACGCATCGTTCTTCTACCCAAAAAAGAACTATATAAACGTGTGCAAGTTCTGTATTATGTGTATAAGGTAGAGTAGTTCTGCATATAGAAATTTTTACGGCAACATTAAATGTATCTTATATGAAATTAATAATTTAATATTAATTAATTAATATCAAATCATAAAATAAATAGGAAAAATATTTTCTCTGTTTAAGTTTACTCCATACATTCTTCTAAGTTGAATAAAGTGTACTGTTATTGCACTTATTGAATATAATATTTTTGTCACTTTACTTTCAAATTCAGTTTTTTAAAAAGACAGTGGTAAAACTTTTAGCTTTACTTATATTTTCCTTTTGACTATTTTTCATTTCTAGCTACAAATTTATAATAGAACAATTTTAATTCAGCTAAAGTGCTTGTGTTATGAAGTTACGCGAAGGATTGCATGGAAAATCGTGCCTCCTGAAAATTACTTTTTTCCCATCTTTTGTCTGTGGAGTTTGATTTTTATGGATTGCGGAGTGCCCGTAAGCCATTGTGCCCGAGTTGGCCTTGAGAGCTGTGTGTGATGGCAGTTTTTTACAAACGAATTTTTTCGCAAGCAATGAGCGACCGCCATGGACTCATCTGAAACGACCTCTGTTGGGACAGTTTTCTCCAGAATCGCTCTGGAAATGGCCACAGCTAGCCTTTTAATGGCCCTCCGCTGACTAGCAGTCGTTATTTCTTCGCAGAAAAGATTCCTAAATGTGAGTGAAATATAGAAAAGACGGGAAAATTGAGCAAGATAGAGGAGTGAGGAAAGAGCGAAGGTGTTTTTCATTTCGCGGCAAAGTTCCCCTCAGAACGGCGCAAGAAAGAGAGAGAGGAAAGAGAGAGGAAGATAGGAGAGATGAGAAAGAGAAGAGAGGAAGGGATGGAGGGCGTCGCTTGGCCTCTTTGCCTTTGAGGTAGGACGAAGTAGGAATAGAAGCCTTGGGTGCGCCCTTTCCTCTGCCTATGCAATTTCAGTACCATATTTATATTTTCCAGAAAATTTGCCATAAAAACACTTTTTCTATTGCTGCAAGCACACTTAGAGAAGATTCTTTTACAAAATTTAGCGAAAGAAACAAAAACATATAACATTAGAGAAAAGAACTAAGGTAATTGAATTGTTACTCCTTAGTCTATTACGAAGAATCCTTTAAAATGAAAACATCCCTTTAGGAATACGATATAGCAATAGATCATGCCATCAAATTAATGGTACTCCTTACAGAATATCCGTTCTTTGTTCTGTATGGCATTAAAGCGTTTTAAGATGAGATAGATAAATGGAGTTGCAGAGAAATTTAAAATGAATATTCTCTTAAAAAGATTGCTTTTTTTCATAAAACACACAGTGGCAATTTTTTTACGCCCAGAAACTAGTTCACGTGTGTAGCGGTATCCTTTTAATAACTATAATTTCCGCCACAGTTCCATTCCGCCGTGTAGCAATACAGAATCCAGATGTGCAATTGCAGCAAGGGGAGGAGAGCGAAAAACACTTTACTCAATTCCGGCTGAGAATGAATACTGCAGAATTGAAACAGACTATTCTTATTTTGACTCGAGTCGAGCACTCTCAACCTCACTCTTTTATTGGACGACTTCATCACGGAGTGGACCATCCCATCGCAAAGCAGAAGGAAAGAGAATTGGACGGAGCTTTATAATTCTTCCTACGGGAAACGGTGGCTCCTTCGAGTTGCTCCCGGGGGCGGGCGGGAAGGACGGCGGCGCCGAAGAGTGACCGGGGATGCCGTCGGCCCCTTCCAACTTCCTCCTCGCCTCCGCCGCGCCGCGCATTCGCGTCCCCGCTCCCAGTCGAACGCGGAACCGCTCAAACAAAACCGCTTCCACCGTAGAGTTACGGGTGTCACCGTGCCACGATGGCCGAGTTCAACAACTCGAATGACCCCGTCCTCGCTGACCACCTCTCTCTCTCTCTCTCTCGGCTGCCCTTCCGCCTCTCTCCATCTCGCCCCGTCCTGCAATACCCGCTCTTTCCTTTTCCTCTCCCCCTCCTTCTCCGACACCTCCGGAATGCCAGAAGCCGTGATTGACTGTCTTACCGGGGGTTTTATCTTTCGTGGCGCGTGAAGGAGGAAGGGACGGTGGAAAGGCACTGCGCGAGGAATGAAGGAAGAGCCGCAAAGCGGGAAGGATGGGAGGCCGCGCGTCGCTCTTGAGACCGCCGAGGTATCGGCCGAATTCCACCTGTTGATCCCCCGCGTCCTCTTTCGTCGTATTTCCCTCGCCAAGAGTCGTCCCCGTGCTTTATCCTCCGTCTCCACGATGCTCTTCCTCCTCCCGGTGACCTCCATACCTTCCATTCATTCATCCATTCTAATTTGTACGATATAGTAATGTCAGACCCTCGTCTTCATTCTTAAATTCCCCCCTTATGTTGATTCCTTCGATAAACATTTTACCACCGGTGAAATCATATATAATTCAAAAATCTATATTCAACTACTTTATATAATTAGTCTAAATGTATAAAAACTAAGTTTTCGCCGAATAACTTGGTTTAATTTCATGAAAAATTATAGAACAATGGGACCTGGGTTTGGTTACTTAGCACCATAATCAGACGAGGAAGCTATTACGTTTGTAATAGCCACTAATAATTATTATAATCGATGGTGGTGCTAACCTCCAAAACCTAGGTCGCATTGTATATTTTTTGTTCCATCAAAAAAAGTTATTCGGTGAAAATTAATTTTTCATTCTTTTGAATTTGCATGTAAACTATTCTCGTCATATATGATGAGCCATGAAAACCATAGAATTTTGAACACAGCGAGGAACATAAATAACTTTGGAAAAATTTTCTCGTTGCATTATTCAGATCACTATTTCAGCAGAATCAGGTTTAAAATGTACAACATAGGCGACGTACTGCTGAACTTCTTACAAATTTTAACACTCAAGCAATGATCCATAAACGTATCGTGAATTTAAAACTGAAACATTTCGAGATGGTAGCTTGTTATAACCTTCATTTTTACTAATCCGCATTGTTATACTTTTATTAACGTTTGTTTTTTCAAAAATTATATATATATATATATATATGTTAGAAGAATTATAGAGTGATGCTGCCCTATAGGAGCCTGCTTTATTTGAATTCCCATTTAAATTGCGCATTCTTTCCATCGGAGCTCTCCCTAGAGTAACGTTTCTTTAACGTGTAGGAGAACTAACGGTGGATTACTTGATGAAAATCGGCGAAGTTTTATTTTGGCCGTAAGTTTTTTTATGACAATGTTATCCAACAAACGAGGTTTCGATGAACAGGGAAGTCCAAAGCAAAGGTATAAATCATCTGAGGTTGAATTCAACGTTCGAAATTCGCTTAAATTATAATGCAATTTATTTAAAATCACATTAGATGTAAGATTTTTCAATGAAAATATTGAAAAAATCTCGAAAGTATGTCTTCTAAAAGGAAGTATTTTCCTTGTTGATTAGAAAAAGTTAACTTCATCTGTCATGAAGGAACATTTTAGATAATGCAACATGTTTGCGATGCTCATATTACATGATCTCGATGAAATATTGCAATTTTTGTCTGCATTTAATTAGGAAACTTTGTTCCTTCATTTAAAAACTATTTATATATATCACTCACATGTCGTTGTAACGGCATCTTTTTCCTCACATTTAATCTTACTTAACTGTCCCTTCCTTCTTACCCCCTTCCTCTTTACCCCTCCCCCCTCCTCCTCCAACCATCCACTCCAAATCCTCAATCCCTCGGCTCCTTGAACTCCTCCACACTCCACGCCGAGTGACGTTTAGTCGGCCGAAAGAGGACCTTTATGACGCGCCCAACCATTCGGCATCTCGCTCCCGAATCGACAACAGCACCTGTTATTTCGGCGGGTAGTGTCAGCCAGCTGTTGTCCAAGAGAGTTCTCGACCACTCTTCCCCTTCCCTCTCACCCGCTCCTCCTCCCCCTCTCTCACGCTCAACCCCACGCTTCCTCCAGCGTTAACGTCTTTAAGCACACACACATACATACGCACGCCTTTCAGCTTCCTTCAAGGGACCACTGCTAAACCGGAACAGCTGATGAAGCGTTGCGTAGTGGGGTGGCCTAGCGATTCAGGGGTAAGGACGAATGCAGGAATGCGTGTTGAATGGGTGGGAGGGTTACGCCTACACGCGCTTCTAAAATAAGAAAGGTTTTTAACTTATCAACGTAGGAAAATACATGAGCTAGCTGCGCAACGTCGTCGTGGCTATCGCCCACCTATAGATTTCCTTCACATGAACTTTCTTATGTGACTCTTTTTCGTTTTCTCTTTTTAGCCATCTCTCGCAAATGTATTTGGCGTAATAGCCTTCTAATATTATATCAATTACTAGTCATTGTGATAATGTTGCATATATTTGCATAAATCTATTTTTGGGCAAAAAGAAGGTTATTACTAAAGTGCAGACGAACGGTGCTAGATAGAGCTTTAGGAACTACTCCAAATCCACCGTTTCAGCAGATTTTTATACGATCATTTCGTGAAACCGTGAAAAATACTAAATATCTAAAGGCTGTTGATATAAAAACTATTCCTAATTCCAGTCATAGAAACTGATTTCTAGCTATTACACTGAGTATCACTATATCACTAGCAATTTTTCTTGACACAAATAAAAGTTTCGTAAATCTTTTATCAGCATATCCTTCAGTAATTCAAGGAAATTCATCATTGTAGCACTAGTAATGCCATGCATGTAGACGCATATAGTCAGGCTTCTTCATCCCACAAAATTTATCCCTTTTATTAATCTTCGTTCATTTAAATCCTGCATCGCAAAACAACAAAGTGTTATTTGTCAGTCGCTGAGAATAAGTGCACTAACTATGGGAGGCGTTGTAATTTTATTGGATTTTGGCGCAAGGTTTAAATTCTTCTGTTATTGCGTATAGTAGCGTTTAATAACACATCGGTCCTACCGAGATATGCCGTTGCGTCCCAATACATTTCTGATATCATATAATGTTGTTTTCTTAATCTAAAGTCATATTCATCTAATTCAAACAGCAATCTTTAACATCGTAGTGCAGTCGCTGGTCTTCTTTTAGCGCGCCGCTCGCCTCCGGCGGAAGGCTCGGTGGACGAGACAGCGGCCGAAGAGACCGCGTAGTCGAGGAGGCTTAAGAGGCGGTTGAGCGGCATGAGGAACGGGCAATGCGTCCAAATTTAAAAAAATAACCCAATATCGAAATATGTTCGTTTCTTATTCGTTAACATCTGTTTTCGTCTCGTTTTCTTCATCCTCGTTTCCGGGCCATTAAATTCCACATTCATTCCAATATTCAAGTCTATCGACATCTCGTTATCACCTAATAATGCTGTCATAAGTGTTGAGAGAAGCCGGCACCTTTTCATGAGGCGTTGAAATCTCCGGAGGAATCAAAAACGCATTCGAGGTAGTTTTGATCTGATTGTGCGCATAACGATATAGAAAAAAATTGAAAAGAGACCGGCGTCATTTTCAAGGAAGAATGTGGCTTGTTAAGGAAAAAAATATGGCCCATCTGTCATTTTGGTGAATTTATGTACTCACGTAACAAAAGTAAAGCTAATGGATTTTATTACGTGGAACGTAATAGATTTTGTTTTCCTATTGGAAAGGATACAAACGCACAGCGCCCATCGAATACTATTTGAATTCAATAGAATCTATGACGTGACCTGGAAAGTCAATGTTATTAGTAATTAATGCTATTCAGAAATGAAAGGCACACATCAATATTCAGTAACTGAACGCTGCTTCGTAATTGACAACTTAAAATATACATTTTTACCTAAGCAGATAGTTAAGTAAAGAGATAAGAGATAGGGAAAATGACGCAAGCAACACGTCACTAATTTGTAAATTTTATCGATTTCCCTTTCAAATATTTTTTGCAGAAAAAATTGAGCTACCCAAACACTGATTATGTTATTTGTGATAAAAATTGAAATACTCCATCAAGGGTATTCCTTGCGGAATTATATTAACAGGAGATAGATTTTGAATGTAAAATCATTGTGAATTCTTCATTTTTAAATTTACTTCATCGAGAAACATTATTGAAGTTTTTCTCTATAATTTGTGGTTTATTAGTGAACAGGTGTTATGGTAAAATCGGAAAATAATTCCACACATCTTCTACCCTCAAAAACTACCTAGAATGGTTTTCAAACCGTTAGAAAATTCATAGATTGATTTTCTATATTTTTAATGATTCTACAGTCTATACATTCACGGGTCCCGCATCAATACCTAGACTTTTTGAAGTTTCATGTTAATTTGTTCTGCAAAATACAAAAAGGACGCTTTCTTTGTTCTAACGTATTTTTATGGAATAAACTTAATTACAATGAAAATATTGGACGAAAGATGAAAAGATTAGCCGAGGACAATGCGAAATCTGTCAAAAATTCAATAGAATTTTGTATCATCTTTAAGATTTTGACAGTATTTCTCCGTCAACCTCTTTTGTTATCAAGCAGATAAAAACTCCTTTTGTTTGTTTTGTTACATAGGTTCTTATATGCCCACAACTACAGTGCCTTTTTTCCCCAGTAGTTCAACATGACACACGATCAACTACAGGATACGACGCTCTAGCGAGTTCCTTCACTCGCCACAAGAATACACTGCCATAATTTCTATACTTTTTTCACCTCGAGATAAAGGGATAAGCAATCCGTCTCTCGCCCAATTCCCATCATTCCCAGCTCCCATCTTTCTACAATCGCTCCTCAACCACTCCTCCCTGCGCTACATGCCTCTACTTCCAGCCCATTAGTCGCAGTCGTACCATAAAAAAGTTTCTGGTCGCTGAAATCGCGGGCCCTTTACCATTCCGCGCAACGCCTCGGATTCTATAAATTTTTTTACGCGCGTATCATCCCCGCCAGCGGGAGTCCCCTTAAGACGAGTCCAAAGACCCAAGTGAAACGCATCAGATGTTGAGGATCGATCCATCACACTCTTTTTAAGAGTAGAAAATGGAATTTCTGATTCTTCCCTCGAGACATCGTGGAATCGCGCCATCGCGGGACTGCAGGGGAATCCGCCGGAAGGTAAATGGCAAGAGAGGTGCGAAGTGCTCTACGAAAAGGCAGCGCTAGGGAAAGGAGCGAATCTGGGAAATGGGCGTGTGCGGGAGGCGGGGTGGGGGAGTCCGTAAGAAAAAGAGACCCAAAGCGTGCTTGCGTGCCGCATCCGGGCTATTGGGACCGAACGTTCCCTTCACGGAACTCATTAATCGCGTCCACGCTCACGGAGGTACTCTGGGGAAAGATTTTCGCCGCGTTTACGCCTTCATAACTCTGTGTAGGATAGGAAGAGAGTTTCCCAGGTGCAAGGATGGAATGCCGGACAGGGAGAGGAGAAGCACTCACTCTCTCCACGATGCGATTCCTCGAAGAGGGAGAACGGCAAAGAGGGGGGGAGGGAGGGCGTGAGGCACGCAGGTGCTGGGGCAGAAATGCGCCCATCGGAACGATATGGGGAGGAGGAGTCGAAAGGGGAGAGTTTACATACGGGAGTGAAGGTTTTGATGGCCGGGAAATGGCGGATATTCATGCGGGGAAAATGCGGCAGATTTTGATACGAGGGATGTAGTGGAGATTTTTAACGCTTTGCGGTGACCCTAAGATGCAAATTCCTTCTCAAGGGTAGGTTTTTCTCACAGGAGGAGGAGTTTGTGCTCTGAGGAGTTGGTTAGGTGGTGAGCAAGCATGCGTGGAAAGAGAGGAAGAGAGAGAGATCTCGCAATCGAACGGACGCCTTTTTCCTTCGCTTGCATTAATTAACGAAAGAAAGTAAGGTGGCTGGAAATAACCGCTCTCCTTCCAAACGCCGGACTTCACTACCGGTCCGTTCTCCCGGAACACGGATCCGGAGGCGTGGATGTCCGCTCGACCGATCGCTCTTTCCATTCCGGCTCTTAGAGGTCGTCGCGTAGTTACGACGGTTAGAATATTCGCGTATCGGAAGAAACTACTGCCTGGAACACACAAAAGGAAAACTTCCTCGATGTTACAACCGATCGCAGCACTCGGAATTCAATCTAATTTTAGGATCTCGCCCGAAAGAGCGCTTGCTTGTGATAATCATCGTATATGCACTTGTGTCTCATTTAGTTTTCATTCATCTTCTTTCTCTCATTCCTGCGATGTAGCTAAAAGTTATTTGGAAGTATAAATGTGATTCCGAACATCCTCTAGCCAACGGATTGTTTCAGCAGGGATATTTCAATTTATACGTCGTATGAGTGAACCTTATTTTATCTTAAAGATATTTTTATATTCTTAGAACGAGAGATAAACATTACATGATTTTGGAAGTAATGTATTTTTACGAGAAGTTTTCATGCTTGTCGTATGTAATTTTCAGGAGCGGTTAACTTAATCTGTATTTTGGATCCTTTATAAAGCAAACTTTAAGTATCAAAAACTTTTATTTGAACGATATAATTACAAAGATAAAACCCAATACAGTTAATTTACTCTTACTAAATTCGATACATAATGTTAAATGTTAAATTTGGGGTTTAGAGGAGGTAAAAGTCAATCATGCTGCATGATAGGTGTTGAAAAATTAACTACGTTCGAAAGATTAAGTGACGAGGGATCTAAAGAAAGGACAAGGAAGAAAAGAGCATTCGTAAAGATAACAGAATAATTAAGATGATATCTTTCAAGATGCATGGACTAATCTGGAGAGGATAAATTGCACAGAGCTGGAAACATACGAGGTGATTTTGAGAGCGGCAGGAGAGTAGAGAGAAACTTAATAGGCGCGATTAAGAAGAGAGATAAAAATCAGTTTGTGAAGATTTTGAGATGGAGAAAGAAGGTAACTGGAAGAGATGAGCTAAAGTGTTATAAGAGAGACAGGGACCGGTGTGAAATATTGCGGAATTCGAGCCAACTGAAAAATATGGATATCTGCGCAGTAAAAGAAGGATTGGAGATTCGCGGAGCGTCAGAGCTATGTAAACAATTTAATAGCAAGCGAAAGAGTTTTTTTAAGGCGAAGTTTCGGCGTCGGTATAATCGCTACGTGTTTTCCTCTTTTATCTCGAAAAAGAAAATTTTGCAATCATAGAAATTACGAGGAATAAGAACATTTTTGGGCAAAGTTGCATCACATAGCTTGAAATAATCTTAATTGATGCACTTGTATTTAAAGGTGGAATACATCATTTGTTTCTTGAGCGATTTTGCATCGGGCGGGGGTTGTATTGTATCCGACATACTCCTCATCGCATTCCTGCTAAAACCATACCAACCATGAACTCTTTTACAATCTACTTACGGGGAATTACCACTGAAGACGGCTGTTTTGTAGTCTAAATCAGTTTTTTATAACCTTTACGTGGTTATTGGAGATACCTGAGATAAGTACCTAATTTTTTTAAGGTGCTTGTTCTTGAATACTAACCATTCAGCAATTTTCGCATAGGAAATTCTCATCCACTGTCATTATTTCAAATTTCATTTTTGTTTTCCGTTCTTCTCTCGGTGTTTAATCTTTTTACACCCATTTCTTTCACCTTTCCTCCACAACCTCTTCTCTTAACGTCCCTCGGATAGCGGAATTTTGGAAGGCGAAACCCAACGACTCGTTCTTTCGTCGGCCGAAGGCACGCCAATTGTCGCTCCTCCCATCATTCCCTCGCCATCTAAAGATATCGCAAAAAACGTCGCGTTAATGCACGTGCGTTGGAAATGATGTGTGAATGGGCCAGTCACCGGCAACGAAATACCCTAAGTGAAATGGATTTATTGGAAGGCCACCTGAGATAGAGCATAGGAACATGCAGCGGTCACTTGCTTGTCTCTTAAATCTCTATGGGAACAATGCCCACATTCACCAAGCCAGTGTTACCAGACACTTCCTCTCCACTCCCACGCCTAAGTCTCCTCCTCTTTTCTACTGCCTAGACCATTCTATCTCCCATCTCTGCCTCTCCTTCTGCCTCCTCTCCTCCTATCCACCTCTTCCTTTCTTTCTTTCGCGTCTTTCTCTCCCCTTACGTTTTGCCTCCTTGCTCCCTGCTACTTCTTTATTAATCTCCACTGTATTTTGTGTATTCGTATACTGTTAATGGAAAATAGGCTCGTTTTACCGAAAAATAAATAATAACAAAAGTAAGAGTAATTTAAAGCAGTCGTGTTTATAGTTTCTTAGATTTTTCTGCCAAATTTGTGCTATGATAAGAGTATCTCTTAGGAATGGTTGAAGTTTTACGACAGAGAAACGTCTGATATTATATTAATAAAAAAAGGAGATAAAAGTTGGAAATCGTACAAAGTTGTGTTACTTCGTATTTTCTATTAAAATGCAATTCCAAACGGTTACACCTTCTTGAGTGAATTTTATCTTGGTATTAGATTGTTATTTAAGCTATTCGAGTCCAGGCATCGTGAGCTTATACGTTCGGTGTTTTCCTCGATACGTTCTCCCCTCCATGACCCAACCATTGTATCGGTTGAATTTTTTTTCTGGCTCTGAAAGTACTTTAGAAATTTACGCCCGTATTGCTCTCAAACGAAGAAATGGCTATACCGTTTGTTTCTACCAATTTCCAGCCAAATTTGATAAAAAATAATCATTATAATCCTACATCAATATTATTCCCACCTCTTCATTGTCTTCTTTCCATTTTACATTTCCCTCAAAATTTCTTGTTCTTTCTCTCTTCCTCTGTGCTCTTCACCATTCTCTCAATTTCTCGCTGCCCCGACCTCTCTCTCCCTCCCTCGCACACTCCGTTGAATTCCTTCCTCTCAATGGCATGCCTTCTTTCTCGATGGTCCACTCTCGAAGCTGGAGTGTGAGGATGGATTAAGTTCCCACGGCGCCAGAGATATATAGCGAGAGAAAGAGAGTGGATGCCATCCTTCCATTCGTTCCTCCTCCATCCCCTCCTCCAACCCATCCACGCCCCCTCCACCGCAAAAGCCACACCCCGCCCGCCCCGTTTCCGTCGCCGGGGAAACCACGGTTCGCCGTGACAGCCTCACCGAGGGGAGTGTGTGAAAAAAGCATAGATTCCCTCATCCTTCCCGTCCCTCGCCCTTCCTTTCTTAAAGTAAGAACCGTGGAAAATAAGGGTTTGTCCAGGGAAAATACACATCCTAGCCAGTCGATTGGGCAAGGATACCCATCTTCTGCTGCTCATCTTCTCTTTTCATCACACCTACCTTGCTTAACTGTTTCAGATTTCCACTACTATATATGTATATACTATCTTGGGTTTACGCAGGATTTTCACACCTCTGTGGGTGTTTTTGTTCGCGTACTAAGGAGGTTTAGCCTGTTCTTACCTAGGGTTTCCCCACAAATTTAAATATTTCTTAGGATATTTTTCATTTATATTTTATTATTTTCATTGTGTTTTATGTACCTTTTTACTTTCAAAATTTCAGTTACTCACATCATTGAGGTAGGGTTAAAAGTAAGAGTGGAGCTTATGATCTCAATTTCACCCGATTAAAGACATTTATTTATCTACTTCTTCTATTTGATTTTCCATTGATTCCGATGTAAGTTCCGCTATATTTCAGAAAAGCAGTCGGATCTATAAACTTCTCAAACCTTCATCTTAAAATCGTCCGATAGATTTTCGTCGCCCCCCACCCCTCTCCCTCTCCCCCTCTCCCCCTCTCTCCCCTTTTCTCCAAACTGGGAAGTAATACTGGCGCTCTTTGACGCACTTTGCCCGAGTGCCAATTTCGTCGCGAGAGCTTCCAAAAGGCATATTTTTTTCCCTCCTTACCAGAGGATGGTGTTGACCCCGCGCCTTTTCCGCTCCAAACTGTGATCAAAATCCATGGTTTTTATCTCTTGGACGGAAGTTTTAGGGATGGAGATTGATAATGTTCGATTCGTATTAAGTGGCTTCAACAAGTAGCGCCAACACGGTGAACGGTTGAGTGAATGGAGACGGATGGGAGGGTTGGGTCGGAGGAGAGGGGAGGGCGACGGGGAGGAATGGGCGGAGGGGGAGGGAAGGGGGAGGGAGGGGGGCGGGGGAGAGAGTGAGAGGAAAGGGAGAAGAAGGTATAGAGAGAGGCTCCGGTACGATTCGTTCCATCTCGTTCTTGAGGAGGCGCGGGATGGGAGGAATGCGGAGGGTGTGGGGGGAGGGAGGGGGAAGGGGGGGAGGAGGATGGAGGGATAAAGGAGAGAGGAGATGGACGACGACGGCGAGAGAGTCTGGAGTGAACGAGGAGGGTGGGAGGAAGGGCATACTGCTGAATGGAAGGTAAAACCGAACCTAAATCTGAGACCTTGGTGTTAGAACGAGGAGAACACCTATTTTTTCGTTTATGCGAAGTTGTAAATATTTTGTAGCACTAATTACGCGAAAGGCTATATTTAAATCTCCCTCAAAAGGAAGCATTATGTGAACCAGTCGACATTTTGTCCGCCGTATTTGTCATCCTGACATTTATATTATTATTTTTATATGTTCTCATGGAACATTTTTGGTATATGTTTGGTTACTTCATAGAATAATGATTTTGCATCGACCTTTTGAATTTTTTTTATTAATTCAAAAGCATAGGTCATAAAATTTTAAGGTGTTCAGGAGCTGGCTTAGCTTATTGGTTTTTGTACAATTTTTGGCGCTAAAGTCGTTGTATTTTGTAGCACTAATTACGCGAAAGGCTATATTTAAATCTCCCTCAAAAGGAAGCATTATGTGAACCAGTCGACATTTTGTCCGCCGAATTTATCATCCTGACATTTATATTATTATTTTTATATGTTCTCATGGAACATTTTTGGTATATGTTTGGTTACTTCATAGAATAATGATTTTGCATCGACCTTTTGAATTTATTTTATTAATTCAAAAGCAGGTCAGAAAATTTTAAGGTGTTCAGGAGCTGGCTTAGCTTATTGGTTTTTGTACAATTTTTGGCGCTCTAGTCGTTGTATATATATTAAAATAAATATTGCTACAAAATCTCATCAATGCAGTAAGGCTCCAATTTGTGGAATTTACTCATCACGATCAAAGAGATTTTAATAAAAACAAGTTATTTTTAAGAGATGTTTTTCCAGCCTTAAAAATAATATATGAGTTCGCTTTAATTTAAATAAATTATTTTAAAACATAGCTGAATATACAAATAAAAACAATGAGATTTGGTGCTCGTAGATGACTTGAACTGGACAAATCAGAGAATTTTGGTAACATGAAATATTTGCCAGAAATTTCTGTATCGTAAAACTTTGTCTAGCTTGTTTAATTAAGAATAATAAGAGTTTTTTATTTGAAAGCTCGGATAAAATGTCAGACATTAACGGTCTCAAATAGCTTTATTTAACAGGAGGGAAAGGAGGCGTGTGCATGTAGCTCGAAGGGTTAGATGCTGCGTGCTTATAGGAAAAGAACGGATACAAGCTGAAACACAGAAGACAGGCGATGAACCTCGTAACATAGGCATTGTTTTCGCGCTTTGCCATCAGATGGCGTCCCTATCTGTATCGCGACGCTTTCAGACTGCCAATGATCGGTTCGAAGCTCTTTTACGCCCTCAAGGCACGTCCTATCCTCCTCACTCCTTTCCCATTCCCTCCCTCCCTCCTCTCTCCCATCGTCTTTGCTCCGTCTGCTCAGGTATTACACTCCAAAACGGGAATTCTACCAGAAAGTTTCGCAACGGCCGCGAGCTAGCTCCAATTCATTGAGTATTTTTTTTCCAAAAAGCTTTGGTTTTAACAAAATAGTTTTTGAGAAATGTTCCTAAGCTGATCGAAGATAGGCATCCTGTCCAAAATTTCGGAAAGGCTGATTTGTCGATATAAAATTTTACATGACATAATGTAGCGTGTCTCATTAATTTTATTTGATAAGTAAGAGAATGTGGAACATTTTCACGATTCAAATGCAGATTCCCATTCATTGAGAACTAACTAAATTTTTCTTACAAGTGACGTGTTTGACTTGAAGGCTATAGAGAAACGTCACTTTTCTTGACATTTAACTATGCATCCAAATATTTAATTACAATACTAGCTAAATTATGACTTTTATCAAAAAATGGAAATAGTTACTTACTATTCCCTTGGTTTAGTTTATCATGTATGATTTTCTACTAAAAAGTAGCCATATTTACCTTAATGCACAAAACGTTTGTTATCACAAGAATCTAATGAAATTTAGAACTAATGATGATAGAATTACCACTGAAAAAAACTACTCTGAATTTGAAGGATATAATCAGGGGCGGATTTATGGATATGGGGGCCCTGCGCGCAGCCTTTTTGATGCCCTATTTTTTTGATAATTTTGGAATTCGGGTGGCCCTCAGCAGCACTGGGTCCTACTTCTGCGCTCACTGCGCGTACCTATAAATCCGCCCCTGGGTATACTCGTCCATTTTGACCTAATGCAAATGCGTATAGCCATATACCTAGGAATGCGGGATATGGCACGAGAATTCATGCCGTGTACCAAAACGAAGCAAATATTTAAAGTTAATAGTTAACGTAAAAATAGTTTCGTTCATTATAACGAAACTACAATGACCAACTGTGTAAAAAATTATTAAATTCATGGTCTGTTGAGGTTTTGTATCTTTAATCTTGATTTCAATGAATTACTTCTTTCCTCTCGCTCTAACTAACTCCGTTGCGCCGGTCATCTTGATGAAAGGACTTTAGATGATCAGATACGCTAGCTCGGCCATCTCTCTGCTTACCATCCTCTTTCTAGCTTTCTTCTCTCTCACGGTGTATTTGATTAGACCAGTAGAAGTTGGAAGTTCCTTGTTCCGCTCTAATGTCTTTCGTTTTGGGACCGTCTTCATGTTTCTATCCTGGTCCTGGTAATTCTGTCCTATCACCTCCAGCACCTCGCGTCTATGTAGATCCTCTGCCACCTTTGCGAAGACTCTCCCCCATCAATTGCGCAATGGCCCTCTATCGACGTGCCTCACGAATTGAGCGGACGCCGGGAGCGAGGGGATAGGGGATTGGTTTAGAAGGAGAGCCTCCCTCCACACATCTTCCTCCCCCCCCCTCCCACCCCACCCTTCTCGTAATCCGAGCGGCTATGTCTCAATAGTTCCCACTATAGCGTGGGGGTCTGGGTGTGAGCACGGATAAACGAGTTAAGGAGGCCAAAGAGGATAGAAGTGGCTATGGCCCCGGAGTCTCGCCCCTTCGCGGACCGAAAGGGAAGAAAGACGGACGCGGAAAGGGGCGACTCGTGCCTCGTTTATTATTGCGTCGCCGATGTAGCGGTGACTATCGTGGGGAAATCCGCCATCGCTCGGTTGGCGTAAGGTCTTATTGACGTGAGCTGGAATAATTTATAAGCGAGCGAGAAAAATCCTCGCTAATCGAATCATTCGAAACGACTCCCATTAATCCGCGGTAATGAGCGTGCTGGGAGAAAGGGAACTCTCGAAATTGACTTGTGCAGCTGGCTAACATAATGCGAGAGATTTTTCCAGTCTGAGAGATTACAGTTGGAGTAAAAAAATCATACCTTTTCTCCTATAATCGTCCCATAAAACACTTGACTCTCTATTTCTCCTGCCTCCCCTCCCATCTCATTTTCCCTCGATTCTCTCTCTCCCCTTCCTTCTCCAGCTCCCTCCCTTTCTCGATGGTGGTCCTTCTCCCCTCCCTTCAATCCCTCCTCCCCTCTCGGTGTGAGGCGAATTCCTGATGTACGGCCTCCACCCTCTTAGCGGCAACTCCAAATTACCTCCAATTTCCAATCTCCACCTCCATTCCGTTTGACATCCGTTTATTTTCCTCCATCACGAGCGAATATTTTCCTTGCCGATACGATACGTCTCAATCATTTAAAAGGCGAGTCACCATTGATTTACGGACCAAACAACTTCTGCTCCCCTATCTCCCATACTTCCACTTTATCCCTTTCCTCCACTCTCTCTCCCCAACTCTCTCCTCTCTCCCCAACTCTCTCTCTCCCAATCTCCATTCTTTCCTCTTCATTTTCCTCCTCTTTATTCCCACGATTCGCACCGGAGGCGAACATTTTTGGCGAATAAGCAATCTCATCCTATTATGTTCGACGCGTCCTTCTTTTCAAAGTTTACCTCCACGGAGATTATGTACGCTAAATTTTCATTTTCGCCGCATTCGTCGTAAAAAAAATGCTTGGAAAATACATCTGGGTTACGCGCTAACGGGAATTATTTCTATTCTTTTGCAAGGCTTGATATCCCAACTCTACTACTTTTCTATGAATAAGAAATGTGAGGTGTTTTTAAGAGTAAAACTCCTTACTCGTGGTATTGATTTTCTGGAAATTAAAGGTTATAGACTTCAATTTTCATTTCGTAACTTCCTTTTAACGCATATGACTGTTGGTATGCATCACTTGAATAACAATTTAGCTGTAGCTTGATTTATATAAATCTAGATGATAAAATATATATTAACAGCTATTTATACATAATTTATTTCCCAGTTTTTGGCATACCATAACTCATACTCTGGTTTCTCTTGGGTTTTAATAGCATATTAATCTGACATAAACTTTCTGGAGTACAATCTCTCTGTTATTCGTTAGTCACCTTTTTAAATCTAAAAAAGCCTATTTATTACTTATGCCATGTATTTAGATTACCATTTCCTGCTCCTTGTAATAAAATTTCTGTAAAACTTTCCTCCAGTCCCCTTTTCAGTTTCTCAAACCCATTTCAGTATTTCGAGAGCGTGTTAATACTTTTAAATTTTGTATATCATTCAATAGCTCCCTCGGAACTCTAAAATATGTATATCCACATACTATGTATATCCACATACACGAAGTTACGGACGCCACGCTGGCATAAACTTCACAACTGAAGGCAGTAAGGTCTTTTCTGTTCAGTTCAATCGTTCCGCATTGAGTTTCCGAGCTCTGTTAAACACGGAAGAAGGATGTTCTAGAAAGCGTTCAAACCTGACTAACCTGTCATTTGTCCCTCGTTAAGAGCGTTTTTTTTGCAGCCCAGAAACGTGTGCATATCTTATGCACGCGTCGGGATTTAACCGCAATTTCGTCCATTTGTCGGGCGCGAGGGAATAGTCCGAAGTGGCGCCCCCTCGGGGTATCCCTCCGAGTGAGGAATGCCGGGTAAGGGACACGCGATAAGCGCAAGGGTCGACGCACGGGGTCGCGAACCCCAGCCGACGTCGGTGATGGGGGCTTGTATGGCTTAGCTTAGCGTGCATTATAGATTTCGGGATTAATCAATCCTAATATTATTAACAGTGTAGTATAACGTAGTATGAAAGAAAAAGTTTTGCATTTTCCGTTGGTAGATCTTTATGACATCCATTTTGCATGCAATCATTCATAAAAATATCGGAATCAAGACGCAAGATATGAGCCTCTTTGAAAAGGCAATAAAAATAATATATAGAATATAAAAAAGGGGAATATTCTTTAAAAAGTGCTTTTTCCAAAATACTGGAATAGAACCATACTACTTCTTGGTCTTTGAAATGATATTCCCCCAATCTCTCTTTCTCTCTCTCTCTCTTCCTCTCAGATTATAATGAAAGATTACTCTTAAAATATTGCGAGATAAAAATGTGAATTACTATCTTGTAAGAAGGCATTGTTGGTTATTCTGATCTGTCCAATGCATGCAATGAATTTGACGCGCAGAAGAACTCATAATAGTTCTTTGACCTAAAACATTCACCGTATTTTTAAAAAATCATTTATTATGCTCAATCTAAATATTGTTTGAAAATTGTGTTGCAAATTTACAATTGCTAATTATTTTGGCACAAGTGAGCCCCGATGACGAGAGGCTAAAGTTATTCTAAAAAATCTTATTCCAATTTCTACAGATGTTGCATTTCTGTAGCGAAAAAATCAGAAGTCGCGTTTCGAAAGTGTTAGTTTGATTTTTTCCCCCATCTCAGCCGGATCGCCTGAAGGCGAATGATTCATATTCTCCTACGCTCTTCAGAATTCGACAGTTTCTTTGTCACTGGCATCTCGGCGTTTTTGCCCGTCACTCGAATAACGGAAATCCTTTCCAAACGATGGAAGTGGGATTTCTGGAGTTTTTCTCTCGTGTTCGCTCGCGAAGCACCACGCCCCTCCACAGCTCCCTCCCTCCCTCTCTCCCTTCACCTCTTCCCTTCGCCCTCTCCATCTCCCTCTCAATATTCTTCCACTTCCTCCTTTCTTCCCCATCCTTTCTCTTATTTCTCGTCCTCCGCCCAACCTCGCTCATCTGCCTTTTTTCCCTCCGTCTTCCTCCCTCTTTTTTTACTCCCAACTTTCATTCTTCCTCCACTTCCCTCTGTCTCTTACACTCTCCCCCACTGGCCATTCTCGCTTCGTCCTTTATACCCTTGCACTATCCTTTCTCTCTTCATCCTCACCCATCTGATTCCCTCATCATATTCCATTTCCTCACTTCCTTCTCTCCCCCTCCTCCTTCTCTCCCTCCTTCCTCTCTTCCTCCCCTTAAGCCTCCTATTTCTTCCTCAAACTCCCTTACCGACGGAATAATTTGCTAGAGTATACACATTCGAAGGAAAGCATTCCAACCTCAGGTTGATTCAGGAGCTCAGATGCCAATCGGCGTATGCAGCCCCACTCCCCTCCCATTCGGTTCCTTCCCACCTCCCCTCTTCTCCTTTCTTTTCCTCCTCCTCTCTCTCTCACTCTTCCGTGCTCCTTACCACCCTTTCTCTCTCTTTTTTCTCTGCATTGCTCGTGGCTCTTCGCGAAAAAATCTCTCCGATGCTGTTCCGAGCCCGAAGCCAAAACGTTAACAGAAACAACACGTGCACACCCACAAAAGCTAATTGTCTAGCGATGCCTATCGACTGAGCGGAATTTTCTTCTCGGAGCGAAGGAGGAGGATGAGCCGAGGCCTCGGGGAAAGGAGAGAGAAATTAGAGAGGGAGAGAGAGAGGAGTGAAAAACCACCCTCCGGCTGAGGGAGTGAAGAGAGGTGAGGGTCGGAGAAGAGTGAGATACGGAGAGTGAGGAGAGAGTGAAATATATAAGGAGAGAGGGAAAGAGAGACCGTGGGAGAATTATAAAGTGAGATAGAGAAGAGAGAGAGAGAGTGTGTGTGTGTGGAAGAGAGAAAGAGCCAAAGATTGTGAGGTATTGTGCATGCGTCTATGTGTGTAAATTTGTATATATGCGTAACGGGTATATATTTGTATGCGTGTGCGCATTTTTTTTTGTTTTTTTGTGTGCATATGTGTTTACATGTGTGTGTCTTATGTTCGTATCTGTGTGTGTGTTTTTGGGTGTGAATCTCTATGACTCCGAGATCGACGTATGGTATATTCTAGCGTCCGTAGCTCTTCCAGAGGTACTATAACAACTCCATTTACTGTGCGAAATCTTGTGTCGAATTGCGGTTTCTCTATAATCCTTGCGACTATTTACAGCAGTTGCTCATTCTGGGTACCGTTTGGAGTTTCCAGACGATACTTTCATCGATCGAGTTTCTCTAGATTTTTTTAAATGCAGATGTGAAGATATCTTCCACTTTGGAGAATTGAGAGGTGTTTTTTTTATAACACACTCCATATCATTTTCTTTCCTACTTTCTGCACTTCGATGGAGTTTCTGGGCGTGCCAAAGTTGTCGGGACAAATCAGTTTCTCGCTTGCGGAAATCGGAGTCAGAAAAGTCCCTTGCGAGGAAAGAGAGGGATTGAGAGGCTGTTGGTCGCGGCGTGGACGAAATAGCGGATGAAAGAGAGAGAGAATGGATCGCCGTCCTGTATGCGTGTTCCAATGAGAGAGTTGAAAATTTTAATTATTGTTAGTTAGAGAGAGAATGGTGCGGATACATCTGACCTCGTTTCTATTTCCTCGACAGGAATTTCTGTGCACGCAAGCAAAGTGAATCGCTTAAGGTGTCATTACTAAAGTATCGCAATACTAACTAAACGGACTAAATTATTAGCTCGAAATCCTGGAATACCGCACGAAATGATTTAATTCATTCATTTTCATTGAATTTCATAACATAGTTTATCGAGCGCTCATCTTTCTTTTGAGGTATGCGTCATATCTGCTGCTAGAGCGATTAAAATGGTGAAGCCCGCGCTCGAATTATCAAAAGCTGGAGTTAATCCCAAATAATTTCCACGTCCGAATGTTTCCAGTTACTCGTATTTAAATATCAGCTTTATATGCGAAACCTATTCCTCGATTTACCAAAATTTTCCAACAAAATAATAATAATAACAAATAAATGCCTCCCGGACTTACGAACATAGCGGTTTAACAACTTCATTTGTCTTGCAATGAGTGCGTGAGCCAATAAAGAGTAAGACATCCTCCGCTTTACAGCTGGTAAAAATGCTCGTATTGGTATCATCTCTTTTTATGAAACCAATTAGATTCCGCTTGATTAGGAAGAGGTTTCTCCCAATGGTCAAGGAGCTACCTCCGCGGCAAATCTTCGATTCCCAAAGAGATCTCAATTCTCGCTTTCTTCGTACTGCAACTCTAATCTCCCCTCCCCCTTGTTTCCCCCTGTTCGATTTTCTCCCATACTCGGAGACGAACTCCTTAACTCCGTACACCGCCTTTAAACCTCCCTTTTGAAAATATATCCCCCACCCTCTCCTTCCTCCACTCAACCTCGAAATCCTCCCCTTCCGCACACCACTCGCATAAATCCGAAAACGGGAACCGTCTCCCTAACTCCCTTCCTCCCTCACTCCATCGTCGCCCACGCGTCCCACTGCAAAGAGAAATAAGGAGAGAGAGAGAGATAGAAGCTTTGCGTGACATTCGGCGCACGTGGAGAGAACGATGAGATTCCCGGAAGGCGCGCCCTTGGGAAATGCGTCTGTCTGTAAGAGAGGAGATATGGAGGGAGAGAGGAATTGATGAGAGAGGACAAAGGAGTGAGAGGGAGTTGAAGAGAGAGAGAGAGGGAGAGAGAGAAAAGATAGGGAGAGAGAACGGACGGAACATTTAACGAGTCAATCCGCAACTCCCTTCTCTTCCTCTCTCATCCACGCTCCTTTCATCCACTTCCATCCATCCACCTATCCATCGCACGCTCTCCGATGTTAAGGCGTGCCCCACAAAATGCATGGCGGTGGATGTGCGCGGAGTTCCCGAACGATCCTTATTTATTTTTTATCAGCCCCGATTCCATTAGGAGATTTCGTTTTTTAAAAAAACCGTTCCGATCCGCGTGTCCGCGGGTCGCGAGTGACTATTTTTACGAATTCGCTGTTAAGATGCTCATTTTTTTCTTCATCGAATGGATTTGTAGCGCGATTGTCGTTTTAATAACGTATCTCCTGCACTTCAAGCGATCGAGACGATCCGCTATAAAATGTCCCTCGCTTGGGAATCAGTCTCCCTCGTCGAAGCGTCTTTTCCTCCACCAACGCGCATATATTTAATCGGTCTTTGTTAATTCAAGAGGAATACCGTAATCAAATCTACAAGGTCTTTCCTGCGCTAGCTTACATTTACCGTATTTTTTCTCCCATAATATTATAAAAATTTTTTCCCGTGCGCTGACATACTCTGAAAATGTCCTCATCCATCATTTTTTTACATACCGACTTTATATATGTGTTGATGAGCCATTTTTCGATAACGGTAGCGTGATTGAAGAAGATTCGAGGAATATCCTTTGGACTTATAAATACTGAGCAAATGAAAACGGAAAAGCGAAAAAGAGAGATGGAGAGATGAATAGGTAAAGGGCAATTTGCGAGGTCAAGGATTAAAAGGAAAGAAAAAATAACAAGTTCAAATATCCCCGTACGCCCAATGAGCTAGACACTTATTTTTCTCGCCCCCTCCCCTTCTCCCTCCCCCAGCGTCCACCTGTTTCCATGGAAGAAGAAACACAGCAACGGCCTTCTTTAAACCGCATAGCTCTGGCAACGCCGTCTCCTCACGTCAGATGGCAAGCGGCGAATGCGTAGAGAAAGAGAAAGAGTGAGAGGGAGAGAGAGCGCGGGAGAGAGAGAGGAGAGTGTGTGGAGAGTGGGAGAAAGAGAGAGAGATGGGGCTAATGGAACACCCCCCTCCCCCCTGACCATCGCCTCCTTTCTCTCCCTCCTTTCCCCCAACCCTCTCTCAATGCCCTCATCTCGCTTCCTCTTTCATTCTGGGGCCTCTCACCTATACCAGCCTCCATCTCCTACTCCTCTTCAAGAAGTAACCCTCTTATTCCCACTCTCTCTCACTTATCTTACCCTCATTGATACGCATTTTTCTCTTCTCTCGTTAAATCTCTTTATATTTCCCTCTTTCTCATCGTCCTTTCAACAAACACCAAACACCACCGTCAGATATGCCCCCGCTACCCCAAACGTTCCAAAAATCCACCGTCACCACCACCCCGCTGTCCATCTTACGATTCCTCCGTTACCCAATTAATCGAACGACACCCATTTCTGTTTCCACGGTTTCAAGCGTCTCCCATTTCTCTAGCGCCTTCCATTCTCCGACTGTATTCGCTACTTCTAGTACACTCGCGTATTTCCTTTCCTTCTTTCCCTTCTAGTAGGGCTGGGACAAAGAATCAAAACATCGATGCGGTTGTAAATCGACATCGATAATTTAAAACATCGATACTATCGATTACATCGGTGCAAAACATCGATGTTTATCGATATTTTCCTTGTAATTATTGTGGAGAACATGTTGTCTTTCATATAGACTTTAATTAACAATACACAATAATCCAAAGAAAATTACGAAAATAATGAAGTGGTTTGCAGTTTCGAAGCCCCCAATATTTATCTCCCACGGACTGCAAAAATAAAATCTGATTTATCTTGCTTCCCTTGAGACAGTTTCTTTTATGGCTTAACTAGAGCTAGAAGATATATCTTCCGCTATGTCCCACTTGAAAATTCCTTTTCTTTAGTTTAATGAAATCTGTCCATGTTTTGACAATAGGGTGTAGATGCGGACAATCGTAGGGGCTGTCGATAGAAAATCTTGAAATTTCTAATTATTCACATCTTCAAAATTTCTGTCTGCATTACTAAATCGCGTTTTCCATTAAAATAAGCCCGGCAAGGAATGGCGAGACCCTCCTTCTGCCGCCTTTTTTCCTCGGGAAAAACTCGTGTTACCGATCTTTCTCCTGTTCTCTCTTTTGAGTTCAATCTACAAATATGCTTGAGTTCCATACTATTCCTCTGCTTCCTCCTCTCAACATTACGTTTATGTTTTAAAAATGTATCTACGTTGTCTCCTTTAGATAGTAAATAATTCTTAAGAAAAAAATCATAATTTATTTAAAAACGTTTCCTCATCAAAATTTCGCGCTTTTATTTTTTAAACATTTGCTCGAGTAATCAAGCATTTTTTACATTTGTGATTGTCAATATAATAAGTATTTAAGTCCACAATTTCAAGTACTTTATACACAAAATGCAGGCTGCATTCTTTTATCTCTAAGTGTACTGTTTAATTATTCAATTGGATAGCTGAGATTTCAAAATCGCAGCCTACTTCTGGTTCTCAACGATTTTCTAGCGTACTGACATTCGATGCATTCTAACATCCTCTAAATAGACCAATAAATTTGGGCCGGATAAGGAATTCTTGCACCTGGTTCAGCTGAGATCTCTCGGGTACCTCGGAGAACCATCAACGCACATTATTCCGCAGCTCAATAACTCCACATTTCATCCATGATTTATTCATACGCCTTCCTTCTCCCGTTCCGTCTTTCCGTTCTGCATTGCGTGTGAGAGAGGAAAGGAATTCCTAAAAAAATCCCTGCTCTTCCTCTAAAAGAGCTTGTGCGAGTGAACTCGCGGAATCCGCTGGTTGCTCAAAAAGCGATTATCCCAGCCGTTCTAGTATGACGCCGTTTTACGGGCTTTGAAGGATGTGGTCGACCATTCGATTCCCTATAACTTAACAGCGATACACGTGGTCGTTGGAAGTCGACCACTTCGCGCTCCAGATGGCGCCCGCCGATGCCGCCGTTTAGCCGAGGTTGCGAGGAGTGTTGGAAAGAGTGAGCGGAGGGAGACTTAGGGAGGGTGACAGAGGAGGGAAGGGGAGAGCTGTGAATCGGCCGAAACGCCAACGATGGGATAGGCGATGGTCGATAGGGGGTGGGCGGGTAAAGGTTGGAAGAGGTTTTTGCGGACGTACTTGCGTCCCATTAAAGCCGCCTCCAGGTTTACAGCCTCCTTTCCTTCCCTATTCAAGAATGCCATATAGAGCATTCTTTCCACACCCGGAGGGGGAGGGAGAGGGAGGGGGCAGGAGGAGGGTAGAGGCCCCTCCCGAAGAGAGATGGAAAAATGCAGCGTCCTCTCTTGGGATCCCTGCCCTCGCCCGCCTCAGCAATTGAAATGAGGCGCTCGTCAAGAGTCATTTGCATGAAACGATATCTCGTAGCTTGCCTCTCGACAATGCTCCTCCCTTTCTCTAGCTGCCGAAGAGTGATAAGCACCGCCGCATTCATTTCCTCCACTTTCGCTCTACTTTGACTCTTTCTCTCCGCTTCTTTCTCTAAAAGCAAACAGGGAATCCCCTTGCAGAACCCATTTAACAGCGTTTAAATAAACCGTTGATATACCTATTTACTCGTTCTATAATGCGGCGACTTCAGTCGATGATGGGAAAGCAAGGCGAATTATTGGTGAGGTGTTTCTCGGCAAAACATTTTAGCATCATTTTACTTTCATACCAAATTTCAATTACTCGGCCATTCTGAAAGACCTAAATGATCAAACTTTCTCCATATATATACACACACACATACACACACACACACACAAATTAAGCTATCGTAAGAATACGTTTCTCCATTCCTTATTTCTGAGTTTGAAGAAATTAATCTTTTTACGAAAGCACATAGGTATTTGATATGATGTCCAGCCATGTCCTTAGTGTATAAAAATTAAACATTGAAGATATTTGTAAAATAAAAAAATATTTGTTCTAAATAAGTTTCAGTTCACATTCCTACCATTCAACTGCTAATATTTGAGCGGGATAGCATCTGATTTGTGCGGTTACTTACTTGGATTGAGAGTAAATATTTTTCAATTCATATTTCATTTATATTCTAACAGATATTACATAAACCTACTTAAGTTTTGCTATAAGAAGAAAATGCCTTCATATTTTTTAAAAGTATTCTTACAAGGCAGTAAAACGTGAAATACTATAGGAAAACATGTTTAAAACCTATAATATCGTTAAAAACGTCGGGAAAACGAACTAAAATTAGTTTAGCAGTGTTCCTCAGCATAAAAATCTGAGAGTGTATTATTTCGGAGGACTTTTATCTCCCTCTGCCCACTAACTGATGAAGATACTCATCTCTTAAGGGAGAACCCTTAGCAACGACTCCATCCGATTACCACCTATCGTTGTTTTCTTTCACTCCCCATCGTTGAAGTCTCCACTCGCAATCTTCCCCTGGCTCGCTATCCTACCTCCTAACACCATTCTACCTCCCTCGCTATCTCCTCTACGATCCTTCCTACCTTAATCTCACCTCCCCCCCCCCCGTTCGCAACCCTTTCTCTACTCCTCCCCCTTTCTCTTCCCTTCCCCCTCCCTACACTTCCCACCAGCCCTCAGCCATCCCTCACACCCTCTACACAATTGCTTGCCAACGCAGCTCACTCCCAACTCCTCACCTACCCTCTTTGCCCCCAACATTCACTTCCCACCGCCTTCCTCTCTCTTTCTCTCTCTCAGCCCAACCGCTCCCTCCCTTCGCATCACTACCACTCCCCTTCCTTTCCTCCTCTCTCTCTTTCTCTTGGCCCTCTCTCTTTTCTCTTCCTCCTCTCCTCTTTCCAACCGCTTCCGCCCCGAGATCATGTTCGCCATCCGGAGTGGTCGTCGATCATCCCGGGATTTAACGAATGAAATGCCCGGCGGGAAAGCCCTGCAGTGACTACCACCCCCCCTCAACCCCCCTCACTCCACTCCACCTGCGACCACACCGCTCCGCTCCACCCCATCCAACCATCGCTCTTATCTATCTCCCTTCTCTTTTCTCCCTTCCTCTTCCTCATCATTCTCTCTCTTTCTTCCTCCCTTTGACCACTCTTTTCTTTTTTCTTATCTCTCCTCCTTTTGGCTGGTTATTACCTAATTTCGGTTCTTTTGTGTATTTTATCCTTCGGTTCTACAACCGCTCGTTTATTCTTTAAAATTACTACACCAATATTCACCGCAAAGATCGAAAAATAACTTAAGATTCCAAATAGTTTTCTGATAACTATAGTCAGCCTACAATAAGATTTGCCAAAAAAGCATTATAATTCCCGTAGTCTGCCAACAGTCAGATGCGTCAAACTCCGCTTCCTCCTCTTAGATGAAGTTTTCCCCGTAACTTACCACCCTCGAATACGCGCGGAAGTAAAACATGCATCCAAGAGTTTGGTTTTTTATTTGTTCCCATATATTTCCAGCGGTCGTGAATTAATTCGGACGCCTCCGCGTCATTTCGTTGCACCGCCCTCTTGCAGCAGCGCGTCCGGACTAGGCGATTCCATTAATATTTCGAATAAGGCCCCGATATTTTATATACGTAAGTATAGCGAGGCCATTATGTGTGTGATTTATATCTGGTTCGGAAATATTTCTCGAAATCCCGCACCATCTGTATTCCACGAGAGTTCCTCCTCCCGTCAATCGTGGCTCACTCGTGATCCTCTCGCCTTATCTCGGCCACACATCGCTTGTCTCCTCCCGGTCACCATCCCTCCGATGCGCTCCCTTCCGAAGAAGAGGAAGAAGAAAGAAACGTGGAGATGGATAGAGAGGGAGAGAGAGGGAGGGAGAGAGAGGGAGGAAGAGAGATGGGTGCGGGGAGAGGAAGGAAGAGGTTTGAGGACAGGGGGCAAAGGGAAGTCACCATACCTTTGGAGGTCGGGGAAAAAAAGGATGGGAAAAAGGATTAGATAGAGGGTTGGGAAATGAAGGATTTTGAGAGGTAGATGAGAGAGAGAGAGAGCGTGAGTTAGGTAAAAGACGGAGAAATAGAGAAGACTCGAGGAGGAATGGAAAGAGTAAGAGGAAGTAAAAGAAAGGGTTTTACAGATCGTGTGGCACGACTGGGATACGCCGAGGAGAAAGAGAGAGGGAAAGAGGTTGAGTATAGAGGGAGAGAGAGAGTTTAGGAAGAGGAGGGAGAGACCACCACGGATACACTGATATGTCGGGGGAAGAGGGGTGAGAGGAGGGATTGGGAGGGGGGCGGTGGGGGATGGGATGAGAAGTTGCATAGCCCATGTCTCGGGGCGGTTCGTGGGTGAGAGTGGGAGGGAGGAGGCGGCAAAAGGGGTTGAGAGTTTGGAGAAGGTGGTCAGTGCGAGGGAGTTGGGTGGGGGAAGGCGGAGGGAGAGAGAGAGAGAGGGAGAGGGAGCAGGGAGGGAGAGTAGCCGTAGCAGGTCGAGGCCCCCCGTTGCTTTATTACTCGATTCCAGACCTTTCTCCTCTCCACTCCTCCCTCCCGTCACGCGTTATCCCCCTCTGCTTTTGCGGCCGTTGTGGAGGAGGTGGGGGAAGGGAGTGGGGCGGAGGGGAGGGGAGGGGGGGAGAGAGGGAGTGGGTAGGAGTGTGAGGGAAAGGGTGAGGAATGAGCGGACGGGGTGGGCCCGTGCACGAGAGGGGTGGAGGCATTGGTTTAGTTGTGAGGGCGTTGTTTGCAGAGTGAGATGGTGGATTATTCTCGGTTGGCTTCTTTTGCTTTCAGCGTGGTTCCGACTCTTTTTCATTGGGTGGGAATTAAAATTCTCTGGGGCAGTGCACGAGATGAGGAATAGAGAGGTCCCTTTTTCTTTTAACGGATGACTATGAAGTGCGTACTGCCTACGCTTCGCAAACGAGAGTCATTTCCTCCGGCAGATCGGAATTCAGTCTGTAAAATATTTTCCATTACAACATTTACGAGCATCGGGTAATTAGACTTTCCCTCTGGCATAGTCTCATCCTTCTCCTTAGTCGTCGTTCAAATAAACGAGTTGTCTTTTTTCCTACAATCCGATTTAAATACACTAAAATTTGTATCCAAGCTGGATTTTAGTTTATAACAACCCTTTTGAAATTTTGAAAACAAAAACCGATAGATCTAAGAAAGATGCATTTTCAATTCTGAAATTTAAATCCCAATCGGTTGGAGTTTCACGTATTCTTTTTTAATTTTCGACGACAAGAACTCGATCGGTCTCAAATACCTCTTCTAAGAGGATAAGCAGAAAATAAGGAGGTTGGGAATCCTTGGCGTCAAATTAAATTGATTCCCTCCTTAATTACGGAGCGTAGATAACGGGGCGAGTTGATGGTACTTCACCATTTCGTCTCTCAACCGCAGCGAGAGAAAGGTTGATGGGACGAGTGGGATGTATATGTAGGTGGGTTGGAAGGAGGGAGGTCGGATAGGGAGGAAGTCGTGCCGCATTCCTCATTGCCTCTAAGGGGACAAAATATTCCGTCTCCTCTCGCCTACCACTGTCCTTTTTTTTTTAAATCCCATTTTAAGGGTATAGAAACAATGGCCTAAACGGAAGTTTTCCTTAACATCTCCGATATTCATTATATACCACGTAGGAATAATAGCAATCTAACCCTCGAAGCCCTCCCTGTCGCTCTAACCGCGAAATTATTCGAGCCCAATGCTCTGCGCCGTCCGAGGTGGAAAGGGCGCGTGGTTTTTGCTGCACCGAACTCGAATAGCAATCGACCAAGAGGCGAAGCAGAGCGCCAGCCAGAAGGGAGAATAGGGAGAGAAAGAGAGAGAGAGAGTGAGAGAAAGGGAGAGAGAGGGACTTGGCAGGCGCAGCATCCAGCAGCAACGGTTGCCAATGCACTCGCTGGCAACAAAGCGTGCTTTGTGCGCCCTTAAGTCAGCAGTGAATCATCGAACGAAATCATGCGAGCGGTGTGAGAACTACGCGAAGAGGTCCGCGAGGAGAGGATCTTACGTCAGGAAGTCCCACTCTTGCCCTCAGAAGACAGCCAAAGAAAGCGCTCACCAGATGTATCTCTACTTCGGCCCTTTTCTTTTATGTCCCATTCCGCTTACGTCATTGCTTTCCCGAGATTCTCCGGCGATCTTCATTCGATTCCGATTTCTATCTGGTAATTCCTCCGCCACCACGCCTCCTCCTCGTCCCTCCTGAAGGCCCCCTTCGCCACCCCATTGCCGCCGCCTCTTTCTCCTACCTCCCATAAACGCCCCTTTCCGCCTGCCTACAACTGCTTTCCTTCCCCCTCCTCCTATGGCCCCATCCTTACATTCCCCGAAGAGTATTTCCATTCCTTACTCGGTATCATTCCCGAACTCTATTGGAATCTGCCCTCTCCTTTAATCTCCTTTGCCCTCTCGCTTCTCCGCATATCCCCGCCCTTAAAAAAAAATACCACTTCCCATCCTCCATGGACCGATGTTTCTCCGTCTCTTCCCTAACACCACTATGCACCGGAATTCGCTGTGCTGTTACGTGCCCCTCCCCCTCCGCCTTCTCTTGTATCTCTCTCCCCTGCACTGCCTTTTCTCTCGCCACCCATCCAGCGTTTACAATAGGTTACGACTCATCTCCCCACTTCCCTCTTTCCTCCTCCCACTTCGTTGGCGGTGGTGCGGCACCATGGTTCCCCCCTTTTTATTATCCGACCCAATTTTTCCTGCCCCCATGGCGCCCTCTCGCAGCTGCATGGAGAACTGCGCAGACAAAGCGCGACACAACAATGAGTATCCCACCAATGACAGCGCTCTTCAGCGCTCCTCGATTTCTTCGACTCCGGTATCCAAACCAAACAAATCACGCTCTGAAAGTTTTATTTCCAACGACGCCGAAGCAGCGGTGCGCGGTGGCTGGGAGTTATTCTCCCTTTCCGCGGGCGCACCACGCCAAGATGTTTTGGAATTTTCATCACTCTCTTTTCTCTCTATTTTCCCACATGAATTTCCTAAGCAGATATCCTTCGCGTATCGCGCGAGGGAAATTTGCAAAGGGGTCAGAAGTGAATACTTGGGGATGAAATGCAGGCGGAGATGGAAAGGATTGCAAAGATCAAAAGGCTTTATTTTTCTCCGAGAAAAAAGAAATTACGTTTCGTTGAGGCGCTCTCGCAGGTTGTTGGTTGTTGCCACCTCATGACTTCGTGGGACAAAAAAAGGAGCCTCACGTCGCTCTAAATAAGAAAACAATCTATTTTTCCCTCCATCTTCGCCTCATCTCCTTCCTTTTTTTTCGCTTCGAAGCAATTCCGCGGCGTTTCTCTATTCTCTGATTTGCTTCGTTCCCTAGCAAATATTAACAATTATTGTTTGCGACGGAATCCCATCCCGTTTCCTTTTTTATTTATCCGAGAGGTTATTTTCCGGCGTTTTTTATTCGTGGAATATATTTGCTCTCCGAATACTTTTTGCCTCTGAAACTGCTTGTTAAAAGATGCGATCTACTTAAATTTATTTTGCGCCTCAGGGAGCCGGTTGCAATTTGAAACTGGATTCTTCCGCGCAAACCACGATCTTCAACCACGCATGCTTATCATATTTAAGGAGAGCCAAAAATGAATAAGCAATTAATGATTTAACGTAATTTATTCAGTATAAAGACTTCATCAAGTTACGAGTCTGGTTTCATTTGACATTTGCTATGCAGTGTCCTATACGCATAAAAATGGAGAGGGAAATTGAAACATGGAAGATTAATGTTGAAGAGGATGGAGAATAGTATCCAGAGGAAGGCAAGATTTGTTAATTATAATTTTCGATTTACTTTTCGTGCGAAACATTGGTAGACAAAATTTAAGGGAGACAGTTTCACATTTGTTGACAAAAACTACAACAATGAAATCTTGAAAATTGAAATGGTAACTCGAAAAATTTTTACACTTGTGTATCTCCTGTATTGAACTATATCTAGATTATTTACAGTGTAAACTCTTATCTGGCTAGCTGAAACATTTCCAACGTAACACGTCATGGAAAAAGGTAGCCAACCCCTCGTGTAAAACAATCTCCACTACACCAAGTGATACTGGTAACATTGTACTGATGTGTTTTTTTTTGCTTCCTCTTCGACAGGTCCTCAGGGTAGGATTGTTAAGAGGGGAGGGCCGCCCCTTTAGCGCCCCCTTTAGCCTCCCCCTCACCAGTGGGCGATGTTCATACGCATGGCAGGAGGAGACTCCCCCCTTTCTCCCAACCCTCTCCAAATGATCACCATGGAGCTCCCCACCGCCTCCACCCTCCACCACCTCCAGCAGCAACAGGAGCAACAGCAGCAACAACAACAGCAACAGCAGCAAGAACAGCACCAGATGCAGCAAGAGCAGCACCAGATGCAGCAGCAGCAACACCAGCACCAGCAGTCCATGATGCACACGATGGTGGAGGAATCGAAGAAAAAACGTGAGTTTCGGTCGCACGCGTTTGATCGCCTCACTTCTGACGCACGCAATTGGAAAAAAATTAAACAAATGAATGGCTAAAATTCATAGTCGCAAGCAAGTGCATTGGTAGGGTTCAGAAGGTCGCCGCTTCTTCGGCCAAAATAGACCGATCTGGTAGGCCACGCAAGGAAAATTATCGGTTCGTAAAGTGGTTCATTGATCCCTGGATTATTCAGAGAAATCAAATTAATATTTTATAATTTAGCCGATTCCTGTTGAATTTGCGCTAAGAAACAATAGTAATGCCATGTTGGCTAATGTAAAATCATAGTTTAAAGTTATATTAAATTCGCCGTATTCAATAAAACTCTGTCATTTAAAATATTGGTTCTAAAACGGCATGTAGTTTTTTCGATTTCGTTTACAGATCATATAATGAAATTAACCATGTCATACATTTTTAACTGATATGACAATTGAAATTGAACTTAAACTTCTGATTTCCCTTCTGTTCAATGCACTTAGCTCCTTAATTAGATTTAGCCTTTTGATTATAAACGCTTTGCTTTGGCCGGTCATTGAATATTTAATGACTGAAGCTTCTTCATTTTCGTTTCGTGTGAATGTTTCTCACTACAAAAATTGAATGGGAATATAATTTTTATATCAACAACGCGTTTTTTTTGTGGTTTAGTGAGAGTTTGCTTTATCTCACCTTAATTTGCACCATAGTTAAACCAGAACACCACTAGATAAAAAAAGATGTTTTCTGTGTCTCACACCCACCCTAACACCACATATACCTTTATCGTAGAAACCCCTACCACAATCACTCGACTTTTGGAACTCTCTCTCTCTTCTCACCCTGTCATTTTTCATCAGTGTGTTCCTCATCCCCGTGTCTGTATTTTCTTCAACTCTCAAACCAATTTCACGTCCTCGCACCATACACCTCTTAGCATACTCCTCTTCCACTGCACATGTGCACAAACACAACATTGAAATGGATGGAGCACAGAGGAGGAGGAGGAGGAGGGGAGAAGGTGGAGGCGGGAAGGAGGGAGGGTGGGGGTGAAATAAGAGAGGGAGGTGAGACAAAGGGGAGATGGAAGGGGGAGGAGGGGTTGGAAGGTGGGGGATGGAGGTACGGGCAGAGCGCGCATCTTCCCTCATTACCTCTGTCCTGTTCGCGAGATTTGTGGCGCTCTGCCTTTCTCTCTTAATTGCTCTCCAGGTGGCCTTCCAACTCCACTACACCCTCCCTCCCTCCCCTCCCCCCCTCCTACCTCTCTCTCTCTCCCATTTGCACAACCCACTCTTCCCCCCCCCTCCCCCCCCCCCTTTCCCGCCTTCAGCATGCGCATACCATCCTTCCTCCCTCCATCTTGTTGCGAAGATTCTTCCGTCCACGGATAATCGCGCGGAATCTTGCGGAAATGCGTCTCTTTTTACCTTCTCACGCACGAGATTTCTGGCATCGGCGAACGCACTGGAAAAATTCGTTTCTGAGGGGAAGTTTGAGGAGGAGAGCTCTATCTTCGACCAATATTACAAAAATGCATGTCGAGTGCCAAATTCATAAACAAATGTCAATGAAAACTTTCATATCGTCGTCTCATATGTAAAACTAAATATATGTATCGGTTTGCGCTTTAGTTCATTAAAATGCAAAATAATAAAAAATTTCTAGGGTCTGAGAAAAATAAATTTTATTGGGGATATAGAACGAGAGGTTTCGAGCAAATTTATAGAGTCCAGCAAAAGGGCTCAGAATAAGCGAGCAATTTATTGCAAGTTTAATTCAAGAGCCGTCTTAATTTGTCATGACAAAAGTTCTCTTTGATGTTACACATAAAGGGTGACGTTTTAGATAAAATAGAAAATCAATAAGACATGGGTTTTTACTTTAGAATGCAAGACGCTGAGCTGATGCTTAGTATCTATTCGTGAAAAAATATCCCAAAACTAATGCACCCTGTGGTTTATTTGCTGTAATGGAATAAAAATCGCTTTGTCAGTAAATGTGACCACTTATCTCATTAACGTCAGCGTACATACGTGCGTTATTCATAAAATCCATAAGTTTCGTCAGATTTCATATACGATTCCCATTAGCGACAGGCGTATTCTGAAGAGATAAATCTCTTAAGGTTATCTGTCTCCCTCTCTCTTTGGCTATTAGCATCCGCATCCACTCTAATTAACGTCTTCTTTGAAAAGGTATTCAAATGCTCTTACCTCGAGCATGATGAGGGAAATTGACACCTCGGACTATCTGCATCTGACATTGTGAGTCGTGCATGGAATACTTTGTGTTTCGTCAAAAAAACGTGAATATCGCGGTTATTTATCGCCCCTTTCTAAATTACTTGAACATATCACGGTTGAAATCGACTTTCCTTGATAACCTGTCCAACCATCTTTAAAATAACTGTCCATCCGCTATAAATCTCCTTCGCCGGGTTCAAACTTAATCTTAGTTTGCATTTCTTAAGCGTTCCAGTTTACCGTCCGGTGGTTTTTCATTTGCCTTATCTTAGGAATGCGAGTTCTCTTATCAAACGTCCGATTTATGTCTGCAGTGTCCCAGAATGCGATTTCTTTTCTTCCCGAATCCAAAATGGCGCGCGGCCAAGTCATATCTTTATGAGAGCGCGTAATAGTGAGCGAAGGGAAAGAAAAAATCACAGAATAACAAGCATGTTTTCTGCTCTGCCTCTTTCTATTTTTCTGTCTTCAGAGAGCCCAGCGCTCCGAATACTATCTAAATAACAGATCAAGGATAATTCTCGTTTAATTTTTCTTAGCCTTAGTAAGCCTATTTAATTCAGGAAAGTTTTGTAAATTTTCCTTCTTCCTTTCGATTATTTATTTGTAATAGGAGTTAAATTTTTATAAAACCAACATATACAGCATATTTTAAAGAGTATATATATATATATAATTGTTACATTCAAGAGGTTCAATTAATTGCATGTGTCATGCAAGAAATCGCACTAATAACCTCGATAGGGTGTCTGGATTAGCATTAATTTTCTATAAAAATTACGGTTTCGACGAAGGTATTATCGTACTCATTTCAAATAACTACATATATGGCTCTCAGCCAGCAAAGACATTCGTAAGACGCGGAGGCGATAGTTTAGCTATCCCTTTCTTTTTATGACTACCACTGTTGAAATAACTGTGACCGAGCTAAAATCGGAGCCATGGTTTGAAGATTTTGCCTATTACGCGTGCTAACCTTTGTGAAATTTTTCGCATATACTTTTCATTCACGCCATTTCGAGGTTCTAATGTATATATTTGAATTTGATCATATAGTTCGCATGTAGATGTTCCTCGTAAACTTTGCCTATAGTCCATACATATTAGAGTTACCGCGTTAAGAAATCCTCTTATGCCCTACCTCACCCTACAGCACCCCCCCCCTCTCCCTTCTCCCCTTTCCCTCCCCATTCGGGCCTTCGCTATCCTACCCATCCATCGACAGCACACCATCTCTAGCAGAAACCTGGAAAATCTGTTCTCCCTCCTTCCCTTCCCTCCCTCTTCCTCCTGTATGACAACAAAACTGCATCGACGAAACCCACCTTTCCACACGCACCCCACCCCACTGAGCATATAAAGAATCATATATTCCTTTTAGCTGACCAATGGCAGTGATGCACTGCGAGGCGGATTGTTGAAATTTTTCATCCGTCGCCCCCACCAATGGTCCCCTCTCAAGTCCCTGCTAGTTTCCTTTCCTTCGCCCGCCCATTCTCTCTCTCTCTCCTCCCTTCTCCTCTCTCCCTTCCTCCCTCTAACCCCTCTAGACCTGCCGCAGTGCTTATATATATCAGCCGCATCTCGACTGGTGGCCAGTGCCCGTTCACGAAAGGAAAACTCTTTCAAGCATCGTGCAATCACGCCTGGCATCTTTCTTCCTCATCTCGGATCTTTTATCTTTAACTTATCTCCTCAACCTCCTCGACTCTCTCTCTCTCCCCCCCTCCCCTCTCCTCTCTTTGTACCTCTCTCTCTCTTTCTCTCTCCCATTACCTTCTGGCTACTTAATTAGTACCTGAGTGCAAGCAAGAAGCGCGCATTTTAATAATCTGCTTCTTTCTGTGCCAATTTTTAGATCGACAGAATGACTCACGATTAAAGATCCTCTCTCTCTCTTTCTTTCTCTTACCCGAATTTTTTTATTTTCCATCAGAACTTCGAAGCAAACGTTTCACCATAGACGATATGCACAAACTTGAGGTGCCGTTAGAAGACTTGGAGCTAATATTCTTATCGCAGTACTAAGAAGTCAGTCCTTATGAATAGATATAAATAGGATAGTCTCAAAATTTTACAAGTCCGGCTACCATTTAAAATTTTATAATTTCGTTATTCTGGTTTAAGCTATTCTTGACGTGTGGGTGTTTGAAAGAGACATAAAAGAGTTTTCAGTTCACTAGTCGAATTATCTTTCGTCTTCCATTAAGACAATTCGCATGTAAAAAACGACGAGTCTTTTCATTGCTATTGGACCTACCAAAAAAATCAATTGTATTCTAGCTTTATGGAGGGCCCAGCAATTATTTATCTAGTTCTATGTTATTCAGAGGCAGTGAAAATTTAGCAGTCAATTTGAGGACGGGCTGAACTCAAAAAGCGCCAACACATAAAGGTCTTTTTAACTATCGGAAAACCATAAATAATAAACATTAAGTTGAATTATATTTAAATCTGGATTTCGACTTCACTATTTAACTCCCCAAAGTCTATCGACTGACATCATTACGAACCGCCATTGTGACTCCTCGGAGGATACGGTAACCATCCAAACGTCAACAGTAGCGGCAGTTCATTCGGATGTTCGACACGTTCGACCAATAAGCTATTGGCACCGGCGGAACAGATTCTCTTCGTGGTGCGAGACCATTAAAGGGATAGCGAGGATGGAAATGGCCCGAGCCAGCCATCCAGCGCGAGCGTAACATAACGACCGCCTCGTAAATGTCTCGCAAAAGGCAACTGTCGCCATATACGCCACAGAATCAAAACTCTCCACCCACGCTCCTCTTTTGATGCCTCAATCTTCTTTCTGTCCCGAACACCTCTCCCTGCCTCTCTCTCTCTCTCTCTCTAACTCCCTCGCCTCCGTTACGGAGGGTCGAGTGTGCTTTCAACACCACCCGTCACTCGGGCGGAATGGTCGGGAGAAGGGGGTGGGTGGGGGAGGGGGTCACGCGACACACGGCGTGCACCTCATAGACACATGGACTTGTTTACGCGGAGAACCCTTGGCGTGACCGGTGCGCATTCATTCGGTGCATCACGGGTGGATCGTAAAAAAGGTCGTCGATTGTGACGGAGGAGTCGGAGGGAGCATATTCGAGTTCTCTCTCTCTTCTCTCTCACGTGTCGATTCTTCCGTGGCTATTAATAGGGTGCGAGGTATAAGGGTGGTACACCTGATTACGATGGATCATCGAGTTAAGATATATATCGTCATTGTTTCTACCAACATTTTGTATTATTTTCTTCATTCCCATTCCTTCAGTTCTTTTTCTTCTTCAGTTTTACTATCCGTCTCCCTCAATTTCTCACTATCTCTTTCTTCCCCATCCTCTTCTCCTATTTTTTCGTTTACGTCTTCTCTATCCTGAATATATTCTCTCCCTTTATCACGCTCCCTCTCTTTATCCGTTTATTTCCTCTTCCATTCCTCTTTTATCCAACTATCCCTCCAGATATTTTCTCTTTTCTCGCTCAATTTTCTTCTAATTGCGTCTCGTATTACCTCTCAGGCGCCTCTCATTATCAATGGGCCCGGACTTGTATCGGTTGTTAAATGGAATAGCTGTAATCCCACAAACGATTTTTTTCTCCGTATGTATAGCTTGGATAAATTCACATGACGCATATTCATTAAAACAATAATCTTTTTTTTTCAATTAAAATATTTCAATGACTGGCCATCTTTGTCAAAGCAGACGAAATAATGTGTAAATTTTAGAATGATAAATAATGTATGTGTGATCTAAAGTAAGAGTTCTTTTGTGTCGTTGTTGGAGTGGGAGTGCATAAAAAAGTGTTTGTCTTTTGTTTATTTTTTCGTGGAGAGAGGCGGTGATATTGATGGTCTATCAGGAATTCTCTTTTCTTTTCCTTTTTTAGAAGAGAGCGGACACGGATTGGGACCGGAAGGTGAGTGAGCCAAAATTTTCGATAATTCACTCACGAATTAACAATAACCCTTTTATAATAAAACATGGATTGGTGACTGCGACGGAAGCGAGGCGCCCCTCTCTTTCTCTTTCTAATGTATTTTGCGACTTTTTCCTTTTTTTAACCGCTAAGGTGTGCATGGTGACATATCAGGTGGTGTTGCGACAGGATGTTCAACGATTTCATTCGGCTGATCTTTGTCAAATCTGTTGTAAATTAGTAGATTTTAATGTTTCACTTCTTCCGATGGATTTTTAAAAAGTATTGTTTAATTTTTCATCCTTCTTTGCGAATATTTTTTTGTCTTTAATTTTTTTTCTGTAAGTTTTTAAAAGTGTCTAAGAATCGACACACTTCATTTTAATGCAATTACAGAACCAGCGATAAAATTTTAATCTGAAGTTATTAAATACGCATTTACAACCTAGATTTTATTTTTTCGAAACGATTTCGTTTCGTTTGAAAGTTTCCTTCAAAATTCAGATCCCTGAAATATTGAATTGGAATTCACTGATGTGAATTCATATTTTTCCTTGTCCATGTTGTCCGTAAAGTTTCTCGAGTTTAATTTCATATTTGGAAAACGCGTAAGACTAACTAGCAGTGAGTAATAGGTGAGAAGACCACATGACCAGAGCAATGATCATGGCCCGTTTGCAGTCCGTTATCTTTCTATTATAATTCTCTTTTGTATGTGTGTTGACTCCAAGAATTGTTGCTTATATTGTGACTAACCCTTTATTTGGATTAATATGTGGAAGGATTGAACGTGTCGATTAAATTCATACCTGCATACGTTGTGTGTGCGCTTGCACAGGAAATTTCGGCACTGCTCGCATTGGGGACCTTGATCCCGGAGAGAACTCACTACTTAAATGCCTCTTTCATCCTTTCTTTAACGTCGTTATTCATTTAAAGAACATGCTATGTTAGCGCCCTCCCTTGAGTGCACTTAAAAATCCTCAAGGTCATGTTGTCAGCTAGCCTTTTTTTTCACGAACCCATCCCTATTCACCTGTTGCTACATAGCCTCCCCATTTCACTCAATTCAATTCCCCGTTCCATCTTTCCTCTAACCCCCTTCCGAAAAAAAATAACCCTTCTCCTCTCTCCCCCAACCCTTGATAACTCTTTTTCAAATTCCCTCAACTGCTCTCCCTCCCCCCCAATCGCCTCCCACTCCTCCTCCCCCTCCCCCTCCCCACCTCCTCCGCACGCAGTCCAATTTCCCTCCCTCCCTCTCTCTTCTTCCTCATGTCGCCGCTTTTCCAAACATCCAAATCCGGACTCGGCGGAGGGAAATGACATGCTCTCGGTAAAAGGCACAAGTCGAGTCCAGCAGTCCTCTCCTACTCCACCTCCACCCCACACCACCTGCCTCGCCTCCTCACACGTAACACCCACCCCCTCTCCCTCCTCCTCCTCCCTCCCATCTCCTTTTTTTCCTCTCTCCCTCTTTTATTTTTCCTTCCCGGAGTCATCTCTGTCTTTACTCCCACGTTCACTTTTGCCTTCGGAACAGACCCTTTCATCCCTCCTCTTTCTCTCCTTTTTTCCCACCGCCTCCCCCCTCTCCCCCCTTCTCCCTTCCACCCCTCTCTCTCCCACGTTCGCTCTTGTGCCTTCGGAGTTTAAACCGCCTCTTTTCCACCTCCTCCTCTCTTCCTGCCAGCCTTGATAACGTACTTCCGGTCCACTCTCTCACGCTACAATAGCTGCCCATCTTCCCTCCGCCCACTACCAACTCTCTCCCATTGCCGCCCCCGCCGCGTCTCTCTCACACCCCCGCCTCTCCCACTGATGCGACCATAACATCGACCTTCAGCCGCCACCAGAGAGGAGAGGAGGGGCCCCGGGTTCCTCTTTTCCCTTTACCTCCTTCCTTCCTCTTTGGCCGTGTCTGGAGCGATAACCTTGCCATTATTTTAACGTGTCCTCCCACTATTTTAGGCTCGCCTGGGAAAGTCATCGGAATGCCTGAAAGAGAGAAATTATTGAAATCCTCCCTCGGTTTTACTTTTCCTTTTTTTTTCGGAACACCATGAGCATCGAGGAGATTCGATTTATTTCACATTCCGATGGGATTCGATCGCAAAATTTTCGCGAATAATTTTCGTGCTTGTTTTTTTCTAAATTCTTTATTCCCATCGGAGAAACGTGTCTACGTTTCGTGGTCGTTTGTTTACAAATCGAGGAATGGACCATCGGGTCTTTCGTAAACGGGTATCTAGTATCCATTCTGAGTAGTATGTTGTCGATGGAAAAATACAAAGTTGTTTCAGTGTTGGAAATGTAAAGGAGACACTCGAAAAGGGTGTGTCAAAAAGGATTCTTATTTTTAAAAACTACTGTTTTTATTAAGAAATCTCTGGATATTTGTTTCCCCTTCTTATATAACGTGGCTATTATTATTATATAGTTATCAGTGTTAAAATAATTAGTAATACCAACATCAGATAAGTCATATCGATAATATCGCCAATCTTTTTCTCTCTCCCGGGGCAAGGAATTTTGGTCATAAGGTTCCATGGTATCTGGTTCTCATACCATTCGTTTAAACTTAGGCTTGTCTCAGGGATACGTTTAAGATCGTTAAATTTATAGAAAATATCTTTTATTATTTTTACGACAGAGATTTATTACATTTTCGCGAGAAATGACAAAAAAATTCGTTCACAAGAACTATTTTTTTTATGATAGGACCTTTAGTGCAGGGAATAATACTTTAGCTGACTTATCTTTCACATTCAAACGATTATCTACCCGCCATCCCAAATTTTTTTTATAATTTCAAAAACGCATTTGCATAATACGTTAAAAACCTCCCTCGCCCTCTTCCACTTCCTCCCCTCCGCAACCCTCTCCTCCTCTTTCATATTCTCCCTTCCATTTTCCACCTATTTCCATCGCCGCCACAGCTTTTCCCAGCGTTTGCTCGACGGTGAGAACAAACAACGCTGATTCATGTGTGCCTGCTCTTACTCACCTCATTGTTCCCGATTTATTTTTCGCCATATTTTATATCCCCCTCGTTAATTATGGGGACTTGAATGCTCATCTTCCCTTCGAAATGCGTTAAATGGGCTTCGGAATATCCCGAATTAATTCGTGCGCCGAGCGTCGCCATGGTCGAAAACAGTGGATGGGATTCGGAAAAAAAATTCCGTATCTCCATGTTTGAAAAGAGTTTTTCCGAACGTCCGGATGCGATGACAGGAGTATAACTCTGGCTTTCAGAGGAATTATTTAAAGAGTGGAAATTCGAAATTTTCACTCAATAACTCTTAATCTTGAATGGATTCTCGTCTGAAATGGACATGAATCGTAATTCACTCGAGCGTTTTGGAATTTAATTGTTTTATTGATGAGGTTCCAAGGATTCCAAAATGATATAATTTTTGAGTTGCGAGGAATTTCGCCGTTATATTATCTGAGCTTATTCAACATTTTTGACGAATTTACAGAAATCATTTAGACGAACGGTGCCAAGGACACATTTGGTTTGACTTTTTTTTTTTGGCAGAGATGTTTTTGCTAGGAAATTCAAAGAGTTGCTCAGGAAAATGAAGTAGAAAATCATTTATTCAGACGTGTGAGATTCTGGTTAAAAATTAAATTCAAAATTTATTATCTCATTAGTAGGCGGATGCAATTTTTTAAAGAAAACATATTCGTTATAAATTTTATAACATTTGTATTCCCACGGTTTGTTTCACTTTATTTGAGTAGAGTGGTCTTTTTGAAATAATAGCAAATTGGGCACAATTATATCCTTGAATGCATTCTCATAGCTCCTTTAAACGTCGCTTTGTCAACATTTGAGGACGATGATGTTTTTCACTTTGGAATGAAAACAATCAGCGGATAAATCTCCTTGTTATTTAATTTGGGAAAGTTGATTTTTATAATTCGCGTCCAAAATTCATCGACTGACGAGAATCATGAGTCTATCCATCCACGTAAATCAGGTAAGTTTAACTAAATGGTGCAATAGTATAATAAATGTTCTAGGAGAATCGCAGTGGGGAAAATACATTTTAACTACGCAAATGAACGATTATATAGAAATAAGAGCGCTAATTAAGCGTATAGTATTATCAATCAGTGAATTTAAAAAAAAATAATTTTTGAAGGAAAATGAAGTATTTTTTAAAACTATATTAATTTTTTACGAACTAAGAGTTACAAGAAAAAATCCGGGCCACCTGCGGCCCGCGGGCCTTTACTTTGACATTCCTGACGTAGAGTGTTCTCCACTTCCACTGTCTTCGTCCGATATCGCAACGCTAGAATTGACTCGTCCAAATGGACGATCGAGCGCAAGAGGTCGCTTCTCTCTCTCTCAGCCTCCGCCTCAGCCTCTGTCCATCGTCATCGGTACGCCATGAATGACTCCGCAAATAGGCGCCTAGCGTTGGAGGTGCCGCTACGACAACATCTGCAAGGTGCCTCCTTCTCTCCCCCCTCCCCCTCCTTCCTTTCCTTCTCCCCTTCCTCTACCCCCCCCATTCCTCCCCCCCCCACGGGCTCCGCGAGCATAACGCGACATATGGCCGTGCCGCCGCGCTTGCCCAACCGTCCATTTTCAAAAATAAAAAAAATAGAAACGTCTTTCGGTTGAGCTTTAAAAGTCCGTTTTCTCGTGATCACATATGGCGCGCGTCTTAGAGGTTTTGCATATAGCTCTCCTTTAACAACTCCTCTCTCCTTCCTCCTCCCCTTCCTTCCTCTCCCGCCTCCTCCTCTCCCCATTCTTCCGTCACTACTACTCGGCCTTTAAAATAACTCTGGGAATTGGTGGACGGAGAGGAAGAGAAAGAGAGTAGGGTCGGGCGCGCGCACCTGAGCCCCTTTCGACTCACGCGCCATATGACGCCGCCTCCGCGATTAATTGTTCCCCGCACCGCATTGTGTGCCACTCTTTTACTCTCTTCAACCGTCCATTTTTTGAAAGTTAACGGAAGCGTTTCATTCTGATCTTTTTTAAAGGATCTTTAACCGTTGCGTCGTTGGCGGTTTTTAATCTTCCTCCTCCTCTCGCTCTTTCATTCGGGAGCGGATAATTAGGCGCTGGATGTGAGTCTTCGTCGTCGATTGTATTGCTGATTTCTCGCTCCGTCTGGAAGTAATAAACGCGATGGAAACGCTTCTCTTCTCCTCTCCTTATCGTCCCCTTGCGAATGCCTCTCTCTCTTTCTCTTTTTCTCTCTCCATCGCCTCAGATGGAGCTGCGGAAGAAATTGATACGATGGCTGGTGAATAAGGTTATTGAATGCGTTTCAAAATAATTTCTCCGGTGAAAACGTTGCACAAAAAAGTACGTTTTGACGCGATGATGGTGTGCCAAATCCGTGATTGAAGAAATCGATACGCATGCGGTAATTTCTGCGCTAAATTGATTATTATTATTTTAAGCGTAAGAATCCTTGCTTATTTTGAAAAATCTGTCGATTTCGTATTTTTACAGTTCTGATTTGGTTATTTTTTCTATTATACTTCTGTAAACCGTAACATTTACATTATAATGTTCTGAAAGTTGCTTAAATTTGTGGTTCGATCTGGAATTACATTATTCCTTTAAAATTAAGTGTAAAAACTTCGAAGCTATACTCGAAAATATAGGCTATATAAAATTGATTTAAAAGTTACAATTCTGATAGAAAATACAGAAAAATATAATTAACTTAACTACGAATCTAAAGTGCGAGGATCATGACTTTCATATAATGTTAACTTGAAGATCCAAACCAATCATAAATTATTGTTTTCCATGATTTATAAACCAAGGATTTTTAGCGCGTATGATGCACTTTAAATGATGCAGTTAATAATGATGTATGACTTGCCGTCAGATTCAGGTTTTGAAGGTGATTCAAAAGGAACCTTAAGTTTGGCGAATTAAAAAAAAACAGAAACACACTCTTATCGTTAAATCTCTTAAACTCCCGACGTTTCCAAAATTTCCATATTTACCCGCAAAAGCGAAAACCCAACGTTTACCTCATCTTTGATTCGAGAGATATCGCGGAACATGGATCTTGAGAAGAGAGACAGAAAGATCGACTTCGAATCGACGGCATTGCGACTCAAAATGATTCATTGCGCTCTTTTGTTTTTCAATTGCCATCGCGTTCCCATCGAAAGCGATGCGCGAGAGATCCTCTCGTACGCCAAAACACCCTCTCCTCCTTCCCCTTCCCGACCCCTTACCATTCCCACTTCTCTATGTCTCCCCGAATGATCTCCCTACATTGGCTAAGCCTGTAAGACACCTTTAAGAGCACGGAGTATCTCGCAGAATCGTGAATGTTATGGCGCTACAGAGAAAAGCCCGAGGCACCTCGCCGTAGCTTTGTCTTTGGGACAATTCCAACATGGAAATGCACGAACAAACAGTCTCTTTTGCATCACCGTGGAATTTCTGCTACGTTTTTCCAATAACTCGTCCATTTTCCGAAACGTTTACTGTTATTAAGTCATAGGCACTTTGCCGCATAGATAAAAACTTCGAATTTATTCGTTTTTATCTTTTCCCTTCGATTTTTAACTCGCTGATCTAGATAACCTGGGGGTTAGAGAGCCATTCAAAATTCAAACAAACCAATCGATCAAAACCTCCTTACCCAACCCGACCACTTCTTGTGCATACAAACTTCCCTTCCATGCCATCTAAACCCCTAGTAATCTTCCTCCTGCGTCTAAAGCCTCCTTCCTAACCCGCCAATTACACGCCCCTCCGTAAACATTCTCCTGCACCTCCCCTTCATCCCTTCAACAACCCCCTATGGACCGCGCATTTCTCTCTCTTTCTCTCTCTGTTTGGCGTCGCTCTGCACCGTGGCTACCATCGCCCGCTGCCCCAGTCTCCGCGAACGCAGCCGTGATGGTTAATGAGATTCCGAATCACGACCGCCTCCGCAATCACTGTGATCCATTCCACCACGAATGTCTCTCTTTTTCTTTCCCTCTCTCTATCGTTTGCAAAACGCGTCGAGACTAGACCCACGTCGGAATTCTCCCCCGAAAGGCATCCTGGGAAAATTTCCATCGGAGTCGGACGTTAAAAAGACACGCGTTAGCCGTGCGGCCGCATTTCCAACAGCAAAGGGATAAATAAGGGCAAGATGGTTATAGACACATCCGTCCCCGAGGCGAAGACGCCCACGGAGTAACAGTTTCCGTAGCTAAAACCATTGCATGGCTCAAACTAAATTTATAAACTGCCGATGACAGCTTTGAAAGACAACATTTAAATGTTTAATGTTATTGAAAAAAATGTGAAGATTAAAATACCAAATCTGTATTGGCCAAAGAATAAGTTTAATGCTTAAAAATCTCAACAAATACTCATATCGTAAGAGGTAATGTTAACTCGGAATTTAAAAAGATATATATGTGACCAATTATTTGAATCGTGAATGAAATGCTTAGTTTGTGAAGAATAGTGTTTTAGACCATAATCAGATTTAATAACCAACGATGTCTACTAATGGAAATAAAGTAATGGTGGTAAAACATGTTATTAAAGAACTGAATCTATGTTTATTCAAGTTTAAACTGAAGAAAAATGCGTATTTTTACTAATTACATATGGATTTTTACTGGTTGCATTTATTAAATGTCTTCCGTTAATGCCTAAATATATTTTACAGTGAAAAATGAGCCACAGTGTCAAGGCTGAATTCACATCGCTAAATAGTAACTAAATTGCTTTAACAAGTGGCAGAATAATAAGCGGCATTAAATAAACCTTATAATAATAATTTAAAACGAATTCTTAATAAAATTTCCATGACTATCCCACCGAGGCATTATTCAAAGTATTATATACATATTCTAGAGATTTAGAACTTTTTATATCAATATTAATAAGCAATATGTATAATTTCCACTACAATAACTTATTTTTATTATACATATTTCCTCCATTCCAGGAATTTAAACATATTACGCCACTTTAGCTAATAATGTAATGATTTTAGTTCTCAACTTTTTCGTTCATTAACTATTTTCTTGCGCGCCTTCACGTGTTCGTTTCCATTTCCAGTAGGTACTCAATTTTGCTCGACATTCACGTCTCAAGCTCCGAAAATTTGACGCCTTACCTAATTTCTGAGGCAAAGTAGAAAAGAACTGCTTCCGTGGAATAAAATCCGTAATTAACCCGACATGACTTCGGACAGTACGTTTACTTTTTTTTTGTAACTCCACGACTTCATCGCGTATCCTCGAGTCAGAAATATTTAGCCACAAACAGCGATTCGCCGAGCGAAAACGGGAAAAAGTTTGCGAATTAACTTTTTCGTGCCAATCGTGGAAGTTGGAATTGCGAAAAGGCACGTCAGCTCGTGGAAAACGTTATTACAACTTCTCCCTCCCTTCTTCCTCCATCTGAGTCTCCAAGACTTTTAAACTCATCCAACGAACTCCGGAACATCCACCTGTGCCCTTGGCACTCCATCTCGCTCCTTCAAAATGCGGCCGTTTAAAAAGAACTCCCCCACTCCATCGTTCCTCGGGGCAACATATGTTACCCATCGGGACTCCCATCCCAACCGCCACCACGCATCCATTTCACGTTCCTACGGGCAACAAGTGCACGTGTCCAGTGGCGAAGGAGGGAAACTATAATGGGCGTAAAAGGAGGGGAAGCGAGAAGTGGGAATGGGAGAGGTGGTGGGGGAGGGGGTGAAGAAGAATGGCGTTAGAAGGAAGAGGAAGGGAAATAAGGAAGACGGGAGAATAGGAGGCGTAGAAAGGGAGAAAGTAGCGGAGAAAAGTGATAGAGTAAAATTCAGGAAGGAGAAAAGAATGAAATAGGGAAGAAAAAATCCTTCATTGGGTATGCTGATGCTAAATTGCTCCGTCTTCCATCTGAGCATTTAAAAACTTGTTTATATTTAAAGTATGATTTACAGCTTTACATGTACAATAATTATAACGGTCACAGAAATTATACGCATTTGAGATAACGGAAAAAAGATAATTAGATCGTGTAAAGCAGTGGTTCTCAACCTTTTGGTCTCTTGCGTCCCACCTACCACCTCTTCAAGAAACCCTGGTCCTACCATGTATAAAGAAAAACCACTTTTTCTAATAAATGTATTTCTACGTTTATAAGCATATATGTAGTACATTAATAATTGGTAGACACAAAGGAGAAGGTCGAAATAAAAAAGATTTACTTGGTAATTCCACAAAAATTCACTTATTCGTTTATTTAAAAAAATAATTTTTTTGGAAATACAAAGTAAATCTTTTTTATTTCGACAATATGAATAAATTCCATCAAGTTACGCCTGAGACTGTTAAATATATAAAGGAGAAGGTGCCAGAATGTCTTCAGGCGGCTCTGGTCCCACATAGACGGCTTTCAAGTCCCACCAGTGGGACGCGTCCCACCAGTTGAGAAACACTGGTGTAGAGTATATACGATTTGATAAACTCACAATGCGATCACAAATTAAAATTTGCAGCAGAAGTATTGCTTGCAAAAGTAAATAAAATAAAAAAGTTGGAATTTTAGAAGGGGCAAAATTCTCTACTTGACCGAGAATCAAACCCAAGTCTCCCACTTTCCGAGTAGGTGCTTCCTCAACATTCTGTCTTGTAAAGTAAGAAATATTAAAGAAATTTGAAAAAAAGTTTATGGTGTCAGGCGTAACATTTTGAACTCCCGCATGTCCAATAAAACTTGTATGTGAAATATGACAAAGTTAACTTCTTCTAATTCCTTACACAGAAATTTGTTTAAAATTATGGCGTTAAATAAAAGAATAACATTTGGAATAAACAATTATTTCAAAGTAGTGTGCTTTAAAGGATTGAATATAAGCATTTAGGAAAGTCAGCGAGTAGAAAATTTGTATCTGAAAACAAATCACAAAGCTGAAATTAGGGAGAAAGAGAGAAAAAAGGAAAAGAGCAGATGGGGAAATGTAAGAGAAATAAAGGGAGAAAAGGTGGGAGGAATATAGGAAGGAAGAGGGGACGAAAGGTCATAATAAATGAAGAGGAACAGAGGAAGACACGAAGGTGCGAAAGAGAGGCAGAGATAAGAAGGGAAAGACGCGGAAGAATGATAAACGAAAAAGAGGAGGAAGGATGTCGATGAATGAGACATGGGAACAAAGAGATTGAATTGGGAGGACTGAAGAGGAAGCGGGAATCGGAAGAGATGACGTGAAGAACAGAGCCGAGCAAGGATGTAATTTTTAAAGCGTTAGAAGTCGGGGAAATTTTGAGTAAAAGGGGGAAGGGAGGTTAGTTGCGGAAAGCGGTTGGTAGGTGTGGAGTAGATAGGAGATATGGGAATTAGACGGTGGAGGGCGTAGGAGGAGGAGGGGGAAGGGGGACTGAGGAAGGAGGGGAGGAGGAAATGGGGAAGGAGGGGGCGGATCCACATTTAGCCCCGTCATCCCGTCCCATAACCGACTACCGCTCTGAAGTCTCCCCCCCTACCCTCCTCGCCCCCCTCCCTCCCACCCCACCCTCTTCCCCCTGTGCAACGGCCACTTTAACGCACCCTCCGCGTACCACTAGGAGAGGTAGTAATTGCCCTCCTTCAGACGAAGAAGACCCCTTCTACTTGTTCTACCGTTCCGCTAAATCGCCGCGCGAACAGTGTGTGTGGGAGATAAGGCTGCTTGAATTCGACCGGGTGCTACCATTATGGCAGGGCAGAAAAGAGGGGGTGCTATTCTCTTCGCCCCGATAGTGGATCTCCAAATGGGGCGAGGGAGGATATAAAGAGGGGAAGAAAGAGATCGGTAGTGTGCGACACCCCAAGAGAGGGAAGAGAGAAGATGGCGCGCGGATGAGAAACGAGAGCGGCGGAGATGGAAGGGAAAGTGCCGATCGCTATCGCTTCCTGTTTTCCACTTTAATTTTTTTCGTTCCATTGAAACTGTGCGTATTTCGAGAAGTTTCCGTGTGTCGTAAGAAATAACTCGTTTCGAGCGATGTTCTCGAGTATATTTGTTGTTTTCGAATCGCTTGCCCGTCGCGAGGCTCAGGAGAATTTCGACATCGCCGAAAATCCAGTCGCTTGATCACGAAATTCGATTTCCGAGACGTTTTTGGAACTCTTTCAAAGATTCGGGCCGTCATACCAATTTTTGTCTAATTTACGACCGCGAGTAGGGAGGGGATAATTCGAAATCATCAACTCTCAATAAACAAGATCTTTTTTACCTAATTTTTACCAATAAAGTGGATTTAAAATGTCGATTCCGCATTTACAATAATCAAAGGCAATTTTTAAAGATATAAAAAAGAACGTTATTTACATGACCATAAAACGAACTTTTGTAAAGAATCTAGTTTTGAAAAAAAGATTTTATAAGGCATTGGAGTCATTTTCATTTAAACCTCGAAAATTTTTCATCAGAACGCGCAGTGCAATGATAAATGTATTTTTAATCAGGCTAAACTTGTCATAATCATTATCACAGTTTCTTATTTATATTATTCGCAAATATAAGACGGCTCCCAAACTTTTTTTTAAATACAGAAATATTTCCCCTTATATTCGGCTAAATACGATATAATCATTCAAGAGAGAGAGTTAATGAGTTTGCTTCGTGGCGGGGAATTAAGTTGACGGACTCTGGAGCTCCAATAGCCATAAAATGACTGGGAATATCAGTCTCACTTCGTGTCCTTCTTCCATTCCAATCTTCTTCCTCCCCCTCCTCTTTATCACCTTCCTCCTTCCCTTTCCTTATCCCCATCTTTCCTCTCTCACTTTCCTTATTAGCCCTACCCCTTCTACTTGCACGCCAAGGTTCGATCCTCGCAAGAAATTTGAATAAGTCGATTGCACCACGAATATGAAGCGTGGGAAAAACGTTCGTCGCAAATATTTTCACTTTTTCGAGAAAACGATTCAGTACGAAATGAATATTTATCGTTTGTCGATCGTCAAACCCTTTAACTGACTTATATAAGAAGTTGCCATTTTTGTTTAAAATCGTTGGTGTGTGTGTTATGAATATGGAAATATTTGATTTAATCTCAGAATATTAAGGAGTTACGGAACTTAAATTTAACTTAATGAATCCTACAGGGGTAAAGATTATTTCTTGCAGCTCTAAAAAAAATTCGTGTGATAGGTGTTAGAGATAAAGAGGTTTATTCACACTAAGAATTCATACTCTGAATGTACTTCTATATTTGGGTTTAACAATGAATTGCGCTGTAGTATAAGTATTTCGATAAATACTTATCAAGATTACTTCATGACTGGAATCCAGTTCATTTGAATAGGTCAAGCAACCATAAATAGGTTGAAAAAAACCATCGCGTTTAGGCAATAAAATGACCGTCCTCAGTGGTGTTTCTCACGCTAAAGAATACAAAGACATCGTCTTCGATATCAATAGGTAATCAATATAAATGTATTGTTATTAAATACCACAGTTTCAATAAAATACTCTTGTAAATTCTCCTTGTAAATCTGTGACGGCTGTAATCGAGGCGCTGATAATGGTATAGCATAACATACCAAATTAATCGCACGATCTGGATTTACCAGGACAGTTCGGACGATTCGCATTTTGCGAAAATGTAAAACTTTCCGTCTGTCATTTAACGAGTTTAATATTCGGACTGCGCAAAATATGTTTACCGCTAAGCATAACTTGCTGTAAACCAGATATTGTCACAGATTTTCTTTCTTAGAAAGTGTCACGTTCCGGAATTTTTTCTCAAAAAATTGCTCACCGTATAATATACCGAAAACATTACAAAGAGATCGAAACGGTGCCCTTAAGAGTCGAAGCGATCGCCGTGAAGATTCCCTTCGTTTGAAAAGGAGGACGCAATCATCGGATGAGAATTACGAAAGGAGAGAGAGATAGAGAGACAGAGAGCGAAATAAAAAGGGGGAAGGAGGGAGAGAGAGAGAGAGGAGGACACGGGGAGGAGGATGATAACTGAGGATGGGATGTGAAGGAGGAGATTGTGTAAACCACCTCTCATAGCTAGTGAAGTTTCTCCATCCATTCCTCTCTTTCTCTCTCCCTCTCCCACCCTCGCCCAAAATGCTCTCTCGTGTTCGATGTTAGAACACATCCCCGCCCCATTTCTCCTCCCTCCCTCCCCCTTCTCCTCTCCTCCCCCTTTCCTACTCCATTTTCTCCCTTTCGTTACCTCTTTTCTCCTAACCTTTCCCTCGATTCCATCCAACATCCTCCCATCCTACTTTGGCCGTAACCCCTGCCAATCCAGCCCTCTCTCTCCCCCTCCCTCCCTCTCTCTCCCTGCGCTCCACCCTCGCAATCTTGGCACCATGCTTCGGATCGCCGTTTCAATGAAAAAATGAAGAGAAAAAAAAAAGAACTTGTGATGACCTCTTGCTGCAAAAAACGTTGTGCTGTGCTCATGCGAAGCGATTGCCACACACAAATCTTTCATTCTACCAAACGCACGCGCTCCCCCTTTCTCTCCCTCTCTTCCTTCTCTCCCTCCTCCCCTTCTGTCCCTCTCTCTCTCTCTCTCCTCTCTCCCTCCTCTCTCCCTCCTCCCTCTCTCCCTCCCCTATACTCTTCCCTCATTCTTCTCCTGCGTATTATGCCCAATACAATCAATACTCCTGATCTGAAAGCAGTCAGGCCGGATTCCACAAAGGCAGCGCCTCCCACACCTCGTACACACCTCCTTCTACCCACACCCTTCTCCCATCCGAACTCCCTTTTCACCCCTCTCCCTCCATCTATATATATATCTCCCTCCCTCCCTCCCCCTCTCCCCCCCCCCACACTCCCACTACTACTCTCTCTCTCGCGGGGATCTGACTCCTTGCGGAATCGCCCTTAGCAATCGTATTTATTATCCTCCCGTCGTCATTTCATTCCTCGGAGGGACGCCCAATCCCCTTTCTTCCAATTTAATCCGCTTCTTCGACGGAGGATTTCGTCTCTATTTTCGGTCGAATGAGACCGTTGCCGCATAAACAACGCCGATGAATTCGATCTTTTGTATTTTTTGGGTTTCTTTTGCGTTTTTTTAAGGAAATGTTATTCCTTTGTTGTTTCATTACCGAGCTCTTTTAAGAGGCGGGTCTTATTTGGCACTTTCGTCGTCATATTTTCTCATCCAACAACCGATCGTCTGTGTCAGTAGATTAAAAGCGGTGTTGTTGCCGTTATGACTGCAATTAAAATGTTTACGTGTGCTGGAAAATGATTCGTAGCTGCCTCTTTAGCGAAAGATATACCTAAAGCTTGAAATAATTAAATCTATCTTCCTTTTGAAATTTTTATCACATATTTTTGCTTCTAGAGGATCGGTCTATTTTCGTTTCTGTCATTTAGGATTTGTTGACGATTATAAAAGGTGTACCTAAAAAATCTATAATCATTAAATGAAGAATACTGAAGTAGTTCCCTCCTAGTTCCTCTAAACGTATTAATAAATCGTACCTTATTTCTCATAAACGTTCTTAAGGCATTTTTTATGATCTAAATCATCTTTACATACTTCATATTTAGAATCTGCGTTGGTGGTCTTTATTGATAGGACATTAATTGAAAGATTACTTGGATGCCTACTCATAAAAGAAAAAAAGCCTCATAGCAAGAATGTTTAGTATTTAGCGATTCAGATTACAGTTATTGTAATTTAGTATCGGCTGTATTTAAAATCAAGGGGCGTCAATGAAAAATATTGTTTGATTTATATTTATATCGAATCGAAGAAGTATTCGAAAGGCTAAAAGAGTGACGAAATCACTCAAACCTCAAAATAAAACGCTTATCTTTTCACTGTGTGTAACGCATTATAAAGGTGTTTAAACAAATATTCCGACTAGGTAGAAGATTAAATATGCTAGGAATGATTCAATCATGCATTAAAAGTCAATGATGAAAAAAATCCTAAAAAAAACTCCGATTCGGCTCCAAGATATAATTTCCGTTGCTCGTATGATAACACCTAAAAAGCTATTTTTTGTAGTACAGGCATGCAAATTAAAATTAGATCAAAATTTACATTTTAATTAGGACATTTTAATCCATTTGCCGTCATTTTTACGGATACTTAAACTAGTACTAATATAAATATTGTTTAAAAACAGTGTTGGAAGAAAAGAATTCGCATCTATCTGGGATGGACGTTCTTTTTAGGAACTCTGGAAGCCTAACACACGCCGTGAGGCAAGGGAAAAAATAAAAGGTTAGAAGAGAACGGTTTAGGAGAAAAGAGGGATGGGAGAGGCAAGGGCGTTTGGAGATGGGCAGTGAGGCCATTCTTTCGGAATGGTAAGAAAGCAGTAAACTTGTTAGGTAGGTGGGTGGGGTGGGGCAGAAGGGAGTGATCTCCGCCCTCTCTCTCCCACATAAATGGAGCTCCTCGGCGTATTATTTTCGCCCGGTTCGTCACCGGGTACCTCATCGGCCAACATCGTGACCAGAGCCCGGCTTAACAATTTCAGTCCTCACGTAAAGATTGCATCTGGCAAAGAAGAAGAAGATGGCAAGAGGGAGGAAAAGGGGCCGGTGGGATGAGGGTGACAGACAGGAAGAAAGGGCCTGGGTTGTGTGTGGGGGGCGTGGACGCGTGTGCGTGCACCGCGGGAGAGGGAGCGGAAGGGGGAGTGGGGGGTCGGCCGTGGATGGCGAGATGGATGGGTGATGGGTTAGCGGTAGTAGAGGCGAGGAGGCGGGGGCGGGCCTGGTGGCACTGGGAGTGGCTGCCATTGCAATTGGTGATACGGGGGCGTGGGGGTGGGATCGGTACAGGAGGAAGAGATAAGAGATGCGAGTAATGGTAATGACGGATATTACGAGGAGGCCGCGGGAAGTGCCGGCGACGGGACCGCCATCTATAATATCCTCGACTCTTAAATTGAAATCTTGCGGAATACGGCTCTTAAAATTTTATTTTTAATCGAAATCCTGTTAACCGGATTAACGACTGAGAGTCCCATTACCGGGAGAGAGCTCTCCTGAATCGGAAAAACGACAGGCATTTGATCTTCCCGAACCTTCTAAGGTCTCGCCGAAAGGAATTCGACTTAAAAAGAGATTCGTCCATAGAGCTGCATCTCCCTCTATTAAACTATTACGTGAAGAATGCGAACCATTTTCGAATCAAAGCGTATTTTCAACCGGCGGACGGCATAAAAATATTCGTCTTTTCCGTTCACTAATGCGCGGGAATAAATTTAATAGGACTCGAAATAACATTCTCGGAGCGATTCGGATTCCTAAAACGAACCGAGACTCGACGGTTTCGTCTTCGCGGGGAAATGACAACGGGCAATTAAAAACCGCGTCCGTCCTAAAAATATCCCAATTAAGGAAAGTTATGTAACTCGCGAAAGTTTACGAGAAGACGCCCGCGTGCGTGCGTTCGAAAATTTTGTAGGTGATAGATTGTTAGCGGTCTGCTTAAGTAGAAAACTGTCGGAGGAGGAGGAGGGAAGGTCGTAGAGAAGGGAGATGAGGAAGGTTTAGGGGAGGAGGAGAGAGAGAGAGAAAGGAGGGATGCCGGAGGATAAATAAGGAAGGGGAGATGATGGAATCATTCCTTTGCCGGGGACCAAAGCCGACCGCTCTTAGCGGTCTCGTTCAGGCATCGGCAGGTGTGGTGTCAACGACGGAGGTCGGGAGGAGTGGATGGGAGGAAGATTTCATTCCTCCTCTTTCTCTCATTTTCTATTTACTCTTGAATCTTCCCATCCATCCTCGCATTTCTCCTTATAGTTTCAGGGACATCCTCCTATTCCCATACCTTTTCCCCCCACCTTCGGTTTCCTCTCTCTCTCCCTCTCTCTCTCTCTACTCAATCGCTTCTCCTAATTCTCTCTTCCATTTCTACTCCACATATTACTGTCTCTCCCTTTCCTCTCGTATCATCGCGAAGGCGCATTAGTGGGCGTCAAAGGTAAACGTTCCAGAGGGCGCGGCTCGAGAACGTCTTCTCCCCCGCCCCTTCTCCAACTCCCTTTCGTATGTATGGGAGGACACTGTGGTAGACACATCTTAAAGGGGACTTCAGAGCGCGCCGCAGCGTAAAATGATTGCCTCCTCTCCCTCTCTTTCCTCCCTCTCATCTCGCCGGCGTAGTGGACCCGATTTCCCTTCCCTCTTTCTCTCTCTCTCTCCCTCTCTCTCCCTCTTCCTTTACCTCTAACTCCCTCCACGACGCTCCTCCCCCATCCTCCCTGCATACACTCCTGTAATTGCACGACGATGCCCGCCTTCTGCGAGCGTATTTACAATTTAGCCCAAACACGTCGGAATCGTGGCGCCAGAAAAAACACGCTCGCACGCACGCGTTTGGCGAGCGTGAGTGCGTGCGCACGCCTGGCTGATCGTGGCGTCAGACGGGCTGCGACTCGTGTTTGGAGTACACGATATCGAGTCAGTATAAATTTGCGTTTATATTTTGCATTGAAAAACATTTTGGGTAGAATGTTAAGCCTTTCGTTCTTCATGTAGGAGCGAGAGCATCCCTTTTCTTTAGATTTTTATCTCTTCCTCTTTCCGTCATAATTTTTCTCTTCATGTAATCACCGGTTTCCTTGCAGAAACGGAGGCTGCTATTCCCTCGAGTTATTGCAAAAAAGGATACGGATTGGAAAATCATGTTTAGGTTCTGAACCACAGCAATAAGCAATTTTTATAATATCTTCTAAGGCTTTTGCACAGTTTAGGTTTTCACTGTTTACATTAAATCCACGTAATACTCGAAAAAATGCCTTTCCTCTTAATTCTGTGAGAACACCTTGCATGGCGTTAGTTTATTCTTTTCTGTTAAAATCAGAATATATATTTTTACAGAAAGCCTTTTGGCTTAGACAATTTGCATTCAACGGGATTTTTAATAGCGTATGGTTTTGTAGAAACCAAGTTCCCAAAGTAGTCCTACACTCATGTCTTCACTGCCGCAACCAAAGCCGTTTCTTTTTCGCCCATGATGTATTCGTTTAAGTTTCGCAATTTCGCATGCCTTTGCCATCCGCCTCACGACGAAATTCTTCTCGATTGAATTACTTACACGTCTCAAGCTCTTATATATATCACCTTGCGAAGTGCAAAGCAGTAAAAATAATTGTTATCAATCCCACCTGACGCGTCATTTTACTACTCTACGGACGACCCCGATGTTTTTCAAGAGATTTTTTCCATTGTTTCGACCGATATATTCCGGGAACGGTCTATGACTTGGCTTTTAGCCTCAATATTTTTACGGGAGTGGTTGAAGGAAATTCTTGCAAGTGTTTGGCAAGAAACCATTTTACAGGTCGTCAACGATTACAATTAAGTCATCGTTTCCACCATTTCTCTCTTTCCAACCCCCTCCGATATCCGAAATTCTCTATCCCGTCTCTCTTTCTCTCTCTTCCTCTCTCTCTCTCTCTCTCTCTTTCCCTCTATTTTCCTCAAAGGTTGATCCAGGCTTCATTTTTTGGGGGTGGGGTAATCAAAAATGAAAAGGTGAAATATTTGAAAATATTTATAAAAGTATATAGGTTTTGATATGTAGAATTAAAATATATAACTTTTCACGAAACCAAATAAATACCGTAAAATGTAACATTCTTCGTTATTTTTAAAAATTTTATTGATTTTTTCCTGGTGTTCTTAAATCTTGTGGGAGGATGGTAATTAAACTATACATTTCTTCTAGCTCTTCCTCTCTTTTATCTTTTCTCCCTCTCTCGCTCTCTCTCTCTCTCTCCTTTTGGTCTCAATTTCGCCCTGAAAATGAAGACGTATATCTATCTATCTCTCTATTCTACCTCCGTCTCACTTTCCCTTCTCGCTCCTCTCCATCCTTTTCCCATTTCTCTCTCTTTCTTCCTCTCTTTCCCTCTTTTCACCTCTCTCACTCTCTCTCTCCGATTTTTCCTCGCCTCTAATCGCGACCTTCCCATCCTCGATTATGACGGAATGCACCCCGTACTCTTCTCGACTCCCGCGCACCTGTGCTCCGTCTCTCGGGTGCTTGCTCGTTGCCATTTCCCCCCCCCCTCCCCCCCCCCACTCTCCCTTATCGTAAAACGCCGACTGGCTGGGAAATTTGATGTGGCTCGCAGACCGCGTGATCCGAACCTTTAAAAGGGGTTTGGATCGAATACAAAAAAAAAACGCTCGAGCGATTTTACGAACTGTATTTATTAGCGGGGCAATTCCTCCTTCTCCATATTATATCCGAGATTCGTTATCGGCATTAAAAGCCTATAGTAAATTATTTCTCGTGGGAAGAAAGAGGAGAGGTTATGGAAACGTTCTTCCTGAAAAAAATTGCTTTCGGTGAAATATTTATAATATTTACCGACACTTAAAATGTTCTCCTGTACATGGGAATGAGAGATTTAATCAAAAATTTTAACCACCTTCCGAACTTTTATTCTCTATTTGGTTTAGGAAAGGATATTAATCCACAATCTAAAACAGTTTTGAAAAAAACCCTTTGGTAACCGTTACACCATTGAGTTATTGTCTTTAAAAAGTGCATAAATGTCCATAAATCTGCCTCTTTCTTTCTCTTCCATCCTCTCCATCTCTCTTTCTCTCTTACCCTTTTAAAAAAGAGGCACATGAACGCCGAAGGTATAATAGCCAACTACCGACGCACGCGCATTTCTTCCAGGGCGCTGATATTTTTATTCGGTCTCTTTTTAACGACGTCGAAAAATAACAGAAAAATCCCATCGCTAAGGGGTCGGGCGTAATTAAAATGGTTCGTACGTGTAATGAGTCTCGCAGCGTTGCCTGAGGCCGTTAGGGAAGGCTCTGAAGAAGAGAGAGAGAGAGAGAGGGAGAGCACGTATTCGGAGGAGAGAAGCTGCTAGGAAGAGGGGGAGGTAGAGAGCGCGCAGTGGCCACCGGGAGCCGCTGATGGGGTCATGATGGGGCAGTCTGTCCTTCGGAGAGAGGCGAGGCGGGGGAGAGAATGTTTGTGTGAAGGGGTTGAGGGGAGGGGAGAGAGAGGGAGAGAGAGAGAGAGAGAGAGAGAGATCCACCAGCACCCAGCCCATAAATGCTTCGCTTCTACCGTCCCGTACACCCACCCTTCCTCTCCCCCAACCCCTACCACTCCTCCCTCCCTCGCTAAGGAGCTCTCTCAACAACCATTAAGATTCTTTCCGCAGATAACTCAGAGTAGACCACGCTCCCAACCACCCTCCTTCCCTCTCCCGTGTTTTTTTTACATCTCCACCTCTCCCGTTTTTTTGTGTAAATTTTCTCCCCTTTAATACTCTCCCCACCATTTCCACCTCCCTCTTTCTCTCCTTATAGCTATCTCTATCTTCCTCTCCTCGCCTCTCGCGCTGTTTTACGTGCTCCCATGCTGGAAGGGAATCCTAGAATACTTAATCTTTCCTCCCATAGTATTGCCCCTTTCGCTTCTTTCCCTAATCTCCCTCTTACACGAGCACCCCCTTATGGAACCCCCCCCCCCCTCCCCCTCCTCTCCCTTTAACCCATCCCTCTCCCATCCTGGACCTATCCCTACTCGCTACGGTCCCCATTTTTTCTCTTACTATTATCCCCTGGTCCTGAAAGTTTCCAAACCTCGTAAATGTCCGCCTTACATTGTTTCGTCGTCTTAATCCGAAAAATCCTCTTTCCTTCTCCCAAACTCCTTCGTTCGTCCTTGTCCTACTCTCCACAACCCTTCTCTCTCTCTCTCCCCCTCTCACGGTTTCAGCCATTTCTCCTAATGTCATTTTCACCCACCGTTCTATTTCTCTTTCTCTCTCACTCCCTCAGTATGCTCGCTTTAGTATGTTCAAATCGTAAAAAGATTCGATTTCCGCGTTCGATAGACCCGCTCTGCTTTGTAATGATCATAAATATGCATTGTTCCATATTTCAAATGGCCGAGTTTGTTTTATCGAGCGCGGTTGATCAGATTGCTTCCATGCGGAGTTTAATTGTTTGATCGCTATCACGACGTTTTTTTTTCTATCGTCCGAGTCAGGTGAAACTTCGCCCCTTCCAGTATACACATTTATAAATATAATGCGTGTAAACATTTATAGGTGAGTACAGTGATTCAACAGTAATTTACGGTAAAGTAGTGTAGTTTCGTGTAAAGCATCGCCGGTAGCTGCTCCCTGTATACTTTTAAAGCATAATTATGGAATACGTGGTCTCAAATGGTAGTTCATTTACTGCATTAAGAGCAGACTATGGGGATTTTAAAAGTTATCACTCGCCGCTCCCATCTAATAGAAGGGAAAAAAGGATTTTTTTTTTGTTTTGAAAAATCTGAAAATGTCTCGGCGCGCAGTTTGTTATTAGAGATCGCCACTGCCCTCCTGTTGCATTCGCTCTCTCTCTCGACCACTGTCCCTTCGTTATCTCCAACCAGCTCCTCCCCCTCTTATTCTCCACCTTTTAATCCTCCTCCCCCTTCATTTCTCTATTTCTCTCTCTTTCTACCGCTCACCTTCTTAATTCCTCTTAATTGATGTCGAGAGCGTGGAATTTTTGCGCCGTCTCGCTTAGGAGAAATGAAAATCCATTTGTTGTTGAGTGGCTGAGTCGTTTATTAGAGGGAAAGACAATTACATAGAGCGACCGCTACGTTTAAAACTTTCTCCCCGATCCCATAGGAATCCGCCGCAAATTCATTTCGTTTCCAGTATATTATGAGTTGCGGTCATCGAAGGTGGGTGGGTATGGAAGGTGGGATAGAGAGAGAGAGGAAGAAAACATTTTTTTTGCGGACATTGATAGACGGTTATTGCCATCTTTAATGAAACGAACGTTCGGACAAAGAAAGGGACACGTCTTAATAAGATTTAGTCTTTGGTCGTGATTGGTGTCAGGGACGTGATGGCGTGATCCTCCCGAGGCTCGAATGCGTGCTCGGAATCGCGATATTACGCGGTTAATTTTTTGAAAAATATTTTTTATTCGGGATCCCCTTGGCCAATTAGCCGTGGTTTTTTATTTGTATTTTATTTTTAAATGGGAGACTCGTTATCATTTGCGATACGGCTGCGAGGAAACTGATTCGCATCTCGAGGAATATGGCTTTCTTTTCCTGCGCGGGGGAAAAGGGTGCTTTCTTTTCGCTCTATGCCGTAATTTCCGTCAAATTACTTTCGTGGGACGAGATTGTTCCCAAACTCCTAACTAAGCCATAAACTTAAACCTGTGTATATATTGGTATTTGCTGATATGATTCGTAATGAGCTCTAAAATTAAGGATGTGAAAGCGGTATTAGTTTCTAGAATAAGATTGTGTGTCTATAAATATATATATTCATGCACACTTGAAAGAGCAGAGCTCTTAATTAGCGTAAAATGACATTATGGCTTATTCCTCCGTTAAATTCTACCGTTATGACAAACGGTGAAATGGTTTTGTTGATGGCGCTCATCCGACATTCTCTTTTTTTTCTAAGCGTCCGAGAGGATAAATTCGCGAGCAACCATGAGATGAAGGATAGAAAGAGAGAGGAAAAATGGCGTTTTACGACTCACTTTGGGTGTCCGGTTGCGTTCTCTCGGCCGCGCCTAGCCTTTGTTTCCACCTCGTCCTCTACCGATGAGCCAAATTGCCATCTGTCGGTGACCGTTTCAACTTCTCCTCCCCCTCTCACCTCCCCCTCTTCCTCCCCCTCCGCCCTCTCAACAATCCTTCACAATCGGCGTAAAAAGATCATCTTGGGGCGATTGGTTGCGCAGACAAAGCGAGAGAAAGAGAGGGCCTCCTCAAAGAACACCTCTGTACCATTCCAGTAGAATCTCTTTCTTTCTTTGACCAACAACTAACAACAACCAACCTCCCTCTCTCTCTCCCTCCCACCTACCCTCTCCCCTTCGGCGCAATAGAACGTTTTGTATTAACTCGGCTCTTTTTAACGGGCGGTTTTCAAGTTTCGATTTTTACAACTGCCGGGTTCCATTTAATTGGCGGGGGAAGCGTAGGAGTGCCCAACGCTCAACTTGCGCCATCGCACGAATACAAAAAAAAAACATATCGCGCTATCGCGTCATTAAGAACATCAACGCCGCTCGATGCTCTAATTAGAGATTTTCTCCCGAGCGATGGCGGCGCCGTTAAAAACGACGCGTAAGGTTTTGAAATTCCAACTTTTATGTGAGTTGTTACAACTGCTATCTCTTTCTTCTGACGTTTGAGTGTGCTTTTGTTGTCGTGCGGCACGCCCGGGGAGATATTGGAATCACTCGGTAATGCGCCTTTTTTTGCGAATAGTATACCGCCTCGAGTCGGGTTAATTAATCGAACGAGGCGGAACTGTTGTAAACATATAGGGCGTCAAATAAGAAACGACTTGCTCGATAAATATTTGGAGGCAATCTATTCCCTGTTTTTCTGACCTCTGCTTACTTTCTTGATCCCGTTCATCTCTCCCTGTTCAACCGTCTTCATCGCCTTCTTCAATGCCTTCCGCCCTTACAGAAGTGTTTCCTGCAATTCATTTTTCAAAGGCTATCTTCTTTTATTTGTCTTTTTTCTTTCCCTTTATTGACAATTTTTTCGTTTTTATTTTCCCTTGTTAATATAAATTCGTAATAAAATATTGTAAACTTTGTACAAATGCCTTACTTTGACGACTGTAGTTGTTGGGTTAGTGTAGCCCACTGCTCGAAGAAATAACAACGTACAGAGAAAAGATAGGGAAAAACCGCGTTGTGCAAATAACACGAAGAAAAATCACGAGTATTACGACTTCACATCCATGCGCGCCAAATTCAGGACCGCCTATGATTACAGTTTACACGTGTTACGTAATCGAACGTAACAATTACTTCGCCGCGCATAATCAAATCCGAGTCGGTGAAACCCGCGTTGTAAAAGAGTTTACTGTACAACTTTTTCCGAGCCGGTTCGAAAAGTGACCTTAAGGGTATTAGATTCCGCGTTAAGAAACACCGTTTTTTTATTTCTTTTCTCTATTTTCCGTACCTTCCCCCGCCCACTTCCTCTCCTCCTTTCCCCGGCCTCCATTATTATCTATTCTCCACCCCAACTCTTCTCTCTCTCTCTCCCTCTCTCCCGCATCCATTTCAATGCACTCTCTTCTTTAAGCGCGCTATTTAAAAACTGTTTCATATGCTTCAAACATAGAGGGCGCCTTTTTTGCGCCTTTTACGCCGGGAAATAATGTTTCCTTAGTCTCTTCCAAGGGATCTTTTCCCGCCGTTTCCGATCATTTCCTCGTCCATCCTTCCTCCGCCACCCCCGCTCTGCCCTCCGCTCTGCCCCTCGCTCTGCCCCTCGCTCTGCCCCTCGCTCTGCCCCTCTGGGTGAACATCGCCTCGGCGCTTATTAGGTCGCAAGGACGAACGTAAAAACAAAGCGCGTCGTCCCCCTCGAGCGTCTTTGGAAGAGAAGGCTCTCTTTCCGCTTAACCATTAAGCTTCTCCGATGGTCGCCTCGGAAGGCATTAGTAGCCATCTTTTTAACGGGCTCCGCGGGTTTTCTACGCGATTTTACGACGAAGAGAATCACGGAGTGAAAATTTCGAGCGGATTCCGGAAAAGAAAAAAAAATATGAGAGCGATCCGCCGCAGGATGGGCAAATCCGACGACGCGAAAATATATTTATTTATAAAACCACGCGCGGCCGTTAGTTATCGCGACACGAGCGCCGTTTCGGATGAGACGGCGGAGATCAGAGTAAAAGCGGGGGTGTTCTCTTATGAAAGGGGGCGTTGGGAGGGGGCGGGGGGGGGAGAGGGCAGGTGGAGTTATGGCGCGTCGGATTCGGCTCTGTCGGCGGCGTGGTCGAGGGAGTGAGAAGGCCGCATTGTGTTGATGCAATGTATCTTAACTGGCAGTCATTTTATCATACTTGCTGGCAAATTTTCCAAGCACCCGTGTGTGTAATGCGTTTACGCGCGTGGCGCTCTCTTTCCTGAGGTAGTGGGTTGGTCGACTACTGAAGCACACATGAAGGATAGCGATATTTTTTTGTTTAGAGAGTATTCAAATCTTTTGGAGCAGTATTTTAGTTGAAGCGTGGACATATTTGTTTTTTAGACAAGTTGTTACTCATTTCACTCTAACTATACTCAATATGTATAATTATTATGCACGAGGGTATGCATCATCCGTTATAATCATATTGGTCTTATAAATGCAACAATGCCATGAAAATGTTTCTGTCATATACGAACTAGTGTTTTAAAAGTGGTTATAATATTTTTTTTCTAGAATCATACTCGCCAGACCTTTCCCTCTAATTTTATGTTAAAAGTTTGTCTACACATTTCAAAAATCAACGTGCCTCACATAAGCTCAAACTAATTATCATATTTTTTCCTTAGATTAGGAAAATGCTAGAATGAAGTCGACTACAGTGAAAGTAAATTGACGGAATACTAATTATATAAAATGTCGAACTATACTACTATTAAGTGCCTTCTGAATCTAGGCGCGGGATCAATGTCAGTTGGTCAATGAAATCGGTTTGGAAAATTGGTAATAATAGTAAATTTTAGGATGACGAAATACTGGGAGTGGTTATCGAAACTCCAGCGGTTAATATCGAATGGGTAGCGCTTTTCCCATTGCGTCAGGAAGTTCGAGGAACTTAGATCTATGGACAACAGATATCTCGTGTCATTTCTTTCCGGTCGTTTTATAAGAGATGATTGCCAGATTACCGTTGAAAGGTTAATAATCGTGCCGTAGATTTCTGCCAACTCCTAGACTGTCTTGGCAGACTGCAGGGTAAAAATAACCACTTATGTCCGTCTAATATAGACAGTGACTTGCGGGATATCATGTGGCTGTGCGTCCATTGGCAAGATGGCGCGGGGGACGGGATGCAGAAGACAGGGGGCGGGGCGGGGGGGGGGGCGTGGGTGGCTATGGAGGGTTGGGAGGTGGCGGTAGCGAGTAAAGGCACTCAACGCATCGCGCGGCGACCTGCCCCAACACGACTCTGGATTGCCCCCTACCAGCTGAGGCTGTGACGGGTGGCTGAGGCCGCCCGACCGCTCATCAGGGGGAAGGACCACCCGGAGGAATCCACAATGGGACGCAAGCTGTCGCCGCGTTCGCCATGGCCCTCTCCCTGCACCATGCCCCAATTCGGCAGAGTGTCAGGAAACTTCCGTTATGCGATTACCGCTCTTCAGCCAACCCGCCCCTTCTATTATGGCCATCGGACGGGTTCGTTGGGGGATGGGGTGGAAAACAGCGACACCTTACGGCAGAGGGTGCCAATATCCGTCTCGCAATACGGGAGTAATTCGATGGAGACAGGGTTAGGGGCCGCCTTGTGTCCCGCATCGAGCCCCCTGTGGTCTCTTCTGCCCACCCCCGCGGTCCTCCTAACTAATTTCCTGCCTCGACAGTTAATGCGCATCTTTTTCTTCGGACCCTTCTGCCTCAAACTACCGCAGAACTCGATTATAACGACGTTAGAAAGAGAGAGAGAGAGAGAGGGGGGGAAACTACCGTTATGGAAGAACCTTTATACCTCGATGTTCCATTGTTGTTAAAGCTATGTTGCCACTGTAAAGGAATAAACGCAACATAAAATTGTAAGATATACACAAGTTTTTATATTTTATAGTGCATATTATAGATATACATATTAGAGTATTTATCTTATTAGTTAGACTTTTATTCTGATTTTTAAAAAAAGCTTTTTGTGTTTAAATCGTTTTTCTAAAGGCTAGTCAATCGTGGTTAAAATTACGCATTTATTTATTCAGGATAAGTCACCATAATTGATTATTTCTGTGATTTAAACTCCAGCGATAACATTTATACATTAAAAGAGAAAAACAGTATCATTCCTTCTACAAACGAAGCAATCGTGTTATTGAGAGAACATTGATGAAAATGTTTATGCAAACTTTTTTTTACTGCGCAAATTCTTGTAAAGATAATTATTTTCGACGTTGGATGTATTACTTCATAGCCTTGTACAATGTAAAAGTTTTCAGGTAACTCACTCTTGCGAAGAACTGCGTAACTTAAAAATAACGTCATAACTCCTCCTGACATTCCTGGAACGCTTAGCGATATAAAACTCTCTCAAATAAACTTCTTCGCGAGGCGCCTCTCACTTTTTACCTCCCTCCCATTCGCCCCCTCCTCCACGCGTCGCTTTCCTCTCCTCGCCAATAAAACGCGAAGCATATTCAATCATCAACTCTTCCCTCTCTTCGTATCATTCCGTTCCTCTTCACTTCCTTCCTCCATTCCAGAATCCTCTGCTAGCGATCCTCTCTCGACATCCCTCCGATGAAAACTGAGGCGCAACTTCTCCCCCTTCATCCTTTTCTCCCCGTTTAGAGAGCAATTACTCCAGCCGAGTTTCTTCACGTCTCTATCTAATGCCGATCCTTTTCTCAATTCCCTCCTACGCTCATCTCCCCTCTCTCATTCCGCTCCCTCTTCTCCTCCTCTCCCTCTCTATCTCCCCTCTTCTCCTCTGCCGCCCTCGATTCTTTCCCCACGAGTCGTGCCTGGGTCCTGGTTCTGTCGGCCAGAGACTGAAGCATTTAAAGTCATCCTTTGGTAATGTGTATCGTATTTCAACGTTGACATTATCTTTGGAATGGAGCGTTTGGCATGGAGTGGAATCGAGTAGGCCCGTTTCCTCGGCGGCACGAAGGTGTATCTCGCCCCGGGAGGAGATGGCTCATTCCTCCATCGTCTTTAACGTACTCCTCCTCGTTCCATCCGTCGCTCTTTCTCTCTCTCTCTCCATTCCTCTTTTTCTTGTTTGTTCTTCCTTATCTCTGGGTTTGTCTTTTTTCCCTTCCTTTACCTCTTCTTCTCCTTCCTTTCTCATTTATCCCCTCTTCGTTTCTCTCTTTCTCTCTCTCTTCCTTTCTCCGTTTTCCCCTCTTTATATCTCTCTTCCTCGCTCATTTCCTCCCCTTCCCTTTCTCCACCTCTTCCATTTTCTCTTCCTCTCTCCTTTCCTCTCACTCCTTATTCCTCATTCCCTCTTTTATCCCTCCGTTAGCTTCTCCATCTTTCTAATCACTTTCTGCATTCGTCTCTCTATTTCTCTCACTACCTACCCTCCCTCCTCCCACCCTTTGCTCCTCTTTCTCTCTCCCCTCCTCGCCTCTTCACACCCTCGCCCTACCTGCTACTTCATTTTCAGCTACCTCATACCCTTCCTCCCTCCCTCCCTCCCTCTCTTCCTCCCAAATGTTCTCACCTCAATCCATCTTTACCTGCTTCTCTGAGACATTTGCACCAATGCTGAAAAAAGTGCCTTCTGGCTCTCTCTGCCGGAAAATTGTTACTCTTGCGAGGCCTCTGTTCATTTCTCACCTCATAATGCCTCCTGTCTCTCCCTGTTGCTCTCAGTTTTTCACAACGCGGACGCTATCACATCTATAACACTCTCGAACAACCTAAGCATTATTTCAACATTATTCTGAAACTAATGCAAGCATAATTATTTTAACAAACGGCGACATCCGGGGGAAATATTTATTTTCCCTTAAACACACTGTGATTTTTATGACATTCAGTTTTTGTGACCGTGAAATAAATAGCCGCAAATTATCTTCGCTTATTTTTATTTAGCTATTCGTTTTTATTCTGGAAGCTACGTCTTGAAACTTAATGGCATTTCTGATGAGTTTTCTGAGGAAATTGTTGGGATTTTAGCTCAAATAAAACTATTCAAGAGCTTATGTCTTAATATCCTAGCCCTAAAAATGTTTCCATAAAAGTTATTCAACATTTTCTGCGAAATTTTTCTACGATTATCAAACTTTAGCAGAATTTTAACTACCTAATATGCTATTTTGGAGTATTCTTCTTTACTTATACATAAAGTGAAATCAATGAAGTCCAAATCATTGGATTAGGAATGTATGCTTTTAGTCTAGGTTCGAACTGTGGCCCTTCTCCATATGACACTTTTACAGCTCCACGTATGCCGCTGACAGATATAGTCACTTCCTATTGACAAATTTTCTATTTTCTGCTGGAAAGGTGATGTAGAAAGGGTTTGAGGGAAGTAGAGGGGCTGTTAGCAGGTATTGTGAGTGGAAACAGGTTCGGTAGTAGATCCGAACGAAAAAATTTATCGCTCACGTCTTCGAAAGTGAATTCCATGCGGGAAAATATTGCATAATCGAAAAATTTATCGTGACAAAGAAACGGCCCAAAATATGAATAAATCTTCGGCTCCATTCTTTACGATCGGTAACAGCTCAATTAATTTATCCGGATAAATAAAATCGAGAAGTATAATTTTGTATTACCAATCTCCTGGTTCAATTAGTTAGAAAATCACGAGCGTTCGTAATAATAAAAGGTCAAGCCATACCTTGTCTCTCTTCGCATCGATATACGAACAACACGCACACATATAAATGTTCTTTTTATTTTCAGTTTCGTATTTATGTATCACCGGAATGCCAATGAAAATATCAAGATATTTCGCGAGTGAATTTTTTTTCAATTCCTCGCAATATATCTTACGATCCCCGCTATCGCCTTATCAAGCTCGCTTTCACGCATTTCGGCTCATTCTCCACCCCATTCGTTTGGGTCTGACTCGAAAAGCACTCTCCGCCCTTCCAATCCTTTTCTCGGGACTGCAAATCCGAGATATGACGCCGACACCGAACTCCATTCCGCCGCCTCCCTTCAAATCAAACTCAAACCTTGTAGCCATGGAAACAAGGGAGGCTGTCTCGGACATGTATGAGAAGAGGGAGAGGGAGGGAGGGAGGGATGGAAGGGGGGGCAGGAGAGGCGAGGCGGTGAAAGGGCAGCCACCCCTGCGATGTTATCGGCTGAGGAATATGGATGGAGAGGCGATTGCGGGAAGAATGGGGGATGAGATAGAGGTGGAGGAGGGAGGGAGGAGGGAAGGGAAAGAGAGAGAGAGGAAATGAAGGGAGAGAGAAGTTGGAGAGGGATGGAAGTGGGAGAGGAGGGTTGGGAATGGAGAGGAAATGTGGAAGAGGAAGTTATTGGAAAAATGGGAAATGGAGAGGTGGAAATAGTAGCAAAGTAGAGGACAGACAGACAAGTCTCTTTATTCAGAAAAATTGAGATTATTATATGTTCCTTCTTATTTAAACCTATTTTATAAACAGTTTAGATTTGACGCAGACATCTGAAATTAAATTCAGATATCAGTAAAAAAAGAGTAAGGTGGAGAAGAAAAAGGTGGTAAACGATAAGGCGACGGAATGATAATCAAGCGAGCAAAGGATTTACAAGGTTTCAGTGCATGGTTAGCCAATTTTTTTCTGTTGGGTGACGTATCGCTCGCGAAAAATATCCATTTTTACTACGAAGCATGGCCGTGTGCAATCGAAAGAAAAAATAATTTTTATAATATGATTTTTATTATATTTTCTTGCATAGCATGTAAACTATATCCCCGTGCCATAAGCTGCCGAACCGTTTCGCCGTTTAGATACACAGTCCAAATGGAAGTAATCCAGGCTTCAGGGGTTTAAATTGGTTTTACACCATTTTTTTACTCCTTTCCTTTAACAGTATATACTTTTCTGCGAGCGGCTGTTTAAACGTTAGAGAGAATTTCTTATTATTATTCCTTTTGACTTACTCAGAGAAGTAAGTCTCAGGCATATAAATTAATATTTGCCTAGCGCCTGAGAATCATTTTATATATTCCTGCGACTACTAGTTTAGCGAAGCAGGTCGAGGCTGAAAAGGTGCGTGCGATTTGTGGCGCTCATAGTGATTGAGAGAGAAGAAAACAATTAAGTAACGGATATACTACACTGTGTCGCCTCAGCCGTTTTTAATCGGAAGAGGGCCGCTTGGAAACATAATGGGAAGTGTATTTCACGACGGTTGAATCGAGGGATCTGTACTGAAAGGGGGGCCGTGGAGGCGGGTTTGCTGGGCGTAACGTGCCCCGGCGGGGGTGGCGGGAAGGGGGGGGGGCGGAGGAGTGGCAGGGGGTAGCGAGACAAAGAAGTTAGTGGGGCGGGTAGGGAGAGGAGGCGCGGGGGGGCGGAGAGAAAGAAAACCCGTGCTGCGAGAGCTGGGAGCACAAGATGGAGACGTGCGCACTTGCCGATGGAAGCAAGGAGAGAGAGAGAGAAAAAGAGAGAGAGAGTGAGAGGGCGGGCACTGTTTCGCGGATATTATAATACAACCACGCCCTATCGAGACCCTCTCTCTCTCTCTCCAACGCTCCCTACTCCACGCCTCTTCCTCCTCGCCTCTTCTTCCATGGGCCACTTCGTGCACATTGGACTCCCAAACGCCCCCGCATTACCTACTCGATCGACCAGCCACCGCCTCCGAAGCCGCTCTTTAACAGCCTCCGGGCCGAAATGAAATATCTTCGGAAAACCGTTCCCTTCCTAAGCAACGAGTTTTTCGAAGGCGGAACACCCACCCATCTTTTCTTTTTTTTTGTCCTTCCTCGTTCATTCATTCTTTTGTTTCGCGTTCCCTCTAATGACCCTTCTCATGCTCCCCCTCACTCCTCTCTCTCTCTCCCCCCTCTCTCCCTTTCTCTTCCTCTCCTCCTCCTTCCACCTGCCTCTACTCGTGAAGTGTGTCTCAAACGATCCTAAATCACGATTTTTGCTGAAATATTTTGTAGAGTTGCAATAACTCACACGCGTCGCATTCGCGTTCTCCTCAATTAATCGAATTTATCACCCGGTTAAAAAAAATGCTATCATGCTTTATCATGTTAGTAATTTCTTGAATCTTGCAAGTATTAAAAAACTAAATATTTATGGCATTGTCTACAATTACTATTCCAGTTTTGATTAAAACTAAAATGAAATGACTTCTTGAAGAGGAATATTCACCTTACGTATGAGCATGGTATTCGCCAACTGCCTTTGCGGAGCTAAGGAAATTGAAGAATTAAAAAGTAGGTTATGGTTCTGTATCTATACTGTTGTTGGTAAAATATAGTAAATAAAAGAATAGTGTTAAATATTTCTGGAATGCATTAAGAAGTATATGATGAAAAGGTTGGGAAAATCAAGTGGGCGTTTAGGCTAAACAGTAGCCTTCGTCAGTGGTGATTCAGCGATAGTGGATTCTAAAAAGAATTTAGAATGTACTTTCGGAAGATGCTGTTAGGTATAATAAATACTGATGAATACTGATTTGTAGGCGAATTGTGCAACTATTTTTCCTTGAGTTTTTATGGCTATTGAAGAAACATAGTTTTTTAATTTGATTTCAGATATAGGATGAGCTCGATAACTCTTTCTAGAGTAATTTTATTCGATAAAGAAAATGCTTTCCTCATGTTTTGAAATGATAAATTCTTGCAAGAGTAAGGGCGGGGCATAACCTCAGAAGTGTTTGTAAGAAACAGCTAAAGTTAAGCGTTTTTTTGGATGGAAGGATAACATAGGATAATCTGCGTGGTGAATAATCGTTGATTGATCGTATGTCGTAAATAAAACGCCGCAGTATCAGAAGCCATTAGACGCTTGGATCGACAAAATCCCCATTAATGGTTTATGCTTATTTCTATAAGCTTATAAAACATTTATTGTAAGCCAGAGTTTTTGTAAGTGCGGGTCACAACCCAGCACTGGCGAATTAGGAAAATAGGACTACTAAACATATAATCAGACGAAATATACCGAAAATGACAGGGGAAGAAGTTCTCCAATTAGACAAACGCCAATCTCTTGGTACGAGTATATATAGTTTTTATTGCTATTTAACGAAAACACAAATAAAAGCATGTTTTGCTTCATATTACCTTCCATTCCAGAGGGTCGTGAGACATGCTATTGGATTGTGAGCAGTGATGAACTGAAGCCGGCTCGCGCGAGCCGGTCGTTAAATTTTTAGAAAATGTGGAAATTTATTGATTTTGTCCTTCCAAGTACATTTTACCCTATCTGACATCCAATTACCGACAGTGGAATATATTACGAAGCGAACACTTGGTAAGCTAGCAGAACGGTATTGCTAAACTAGGTGGTGTCCCTGGCATGTAGGCCTCCTTCAACCCTTATTCAAATTTCCTTGCGACTTTTTTTTTTTTTTTTTGATAGCCGGTTCTTAATTTTTTTCCAGCTCATCACCGGTTGTGAGACTAACATTTTTAAAAACAGTGGTTCAAGCCATAGAAACGTATTCGTGGAACGCATTCCCCTCACACTTCCTTTTATTTCCCAGCAAAACGAGAGAGAGAGAGAAGATCGTGTCACGTGATGTAATCCGGAGGCGAGGCTGGGTGGAAACGGAGCCAAGGGTGAGAATCGAAACAAATAATGCTGACGTTCCATCTTGTAAAGCAGCGAAGGAGGGGAGGAAGGGGGAAGTTGGATTCTCAAAGAAGGGGTTGAAACAGAGAGAGAGAGATATGGAGTGCGACGGATTCTAATCCCTTTTGACCCTCTAGCGACCAAGAACGGCATTATGTTACGGAAAGGCGACCACGAGCGATTGTTCCTTGTTTCGTGGGCGGTATGGAGGCGGAACGCAAACGAGGAGAGAAGAGGGAGTGGGAGGGCAGAGAGAAGAGGCACGCGACGCAGTAAACGCCATCCCTCCTAACCATCAGCCTTTGAGATTCTTCTGCCGCCTCCTTACTCCTCCTGAGATCTCCCTCTTAAGATCGCTTCCTTTATCTCTCCCCCATCCCCACGACGACCCCCAACTGCTCTTTCCGCGGCTTCCAATTAGTGACACTACGTTTTACAACTGCCTACCAACCTCCCACCCTCCTCGCACCCCCGTTGCTCGGTAAAGATTTAAAACCCCTCCCGAATTAACTCCTCCAACATTCCGAGAACCGTGTCTTTAAAGAAAAAAAAAACACTGCTTCGCCGGTCCTCTTTTCGACCCTCGCCTACCCAATATACGGGCGACGCTAGGGTTCGTCAGACGCGAATAAAGTCGCCATTTGCGTGCCATTCGCGTCGGAGGGGAAAACGAGGGCGCCTCTGGCGGAGCGTGCCGAAAACATCGGCGGAGTCAGGAATCGCAGTAAGCAACGCTTCGCGAGAAAGGTGTAAATTCACGGCGAATGGGATGAGGCAGATCTCTCTCTCTCCCTTCTTTCCTCGCTCTCCTACTCCCCCCCCCCCTCCCCCCTCTCTCTACTCCTATCTCTTTCTCCCCACTTCAGAAGGGAAGGACGTCTTAAGTGCTAATTCCACTGGCCGATGTGGCGTCGTAGAAGTTGTTTCATTCAGACATTTAAATTAATGTGGAAAAAAAACATTGCAGTCTGTTTGTCGCAGTGTCTTCCTCATGGCCAAATTTATTCGACAGATACGGGAAATTGCAGCACATTCATCATTATTATTTACATCCTCCATTTTCCATCGGTGCTTTCTGTGATACGAGTTAACAATTTGTCTTTATTTTTCTTTCTTCACTATTTTTCCTCGCCCATTGCATCTTTTCATTTCTAACCCTATCTCCTGGCGATGGATTCTTTTCTTCTAGCAATTCTCTCTGCACTCTTCCTAAAGATGCATTGAATGTAGGTGTGCCCCACAAAATATATATATATGTACGTATGTATGTATGTATGTATGTATGTATGTATGTGTGTGTGTGCGTGCGTGTGCGTATGCGTATGCATATCCATACACATACACATACAAATACACATACAAATACACATACACACACACATATGCATATATATACACCTGAAGGTAAACCAAGGCTTAGTAAAATATGGCCATTACGAATATCGTAGAGAAAACCTTTGAACCGATCATGATCCCAAAAATACAATGTTTTTTTTGCTTCGCAAGATTTTTTAACAACATGACACACCTGTGTAACCCCTGACTTTTGGAAATATCTCACCCATCTCCCTTATAATTAAGCTCACCGTTGCGCCCTCTCACCTTTTTCAAGCATTTATGACTTCTGCACAGTTTCACGCAGGAAGTTGATAGGAATAGTTACTTTATATTGGAGTAACCTAACACATCTTTGATTGAAACTAATATCGTTTGCCTCAACTTTGTGAAATTTCTTCGATGAGAGAAGAAGGTAATTGGGTTTACAATAGTCTTCGGCATCAAGTAAATGACTGAAAGTTTGGAAAGAGGCATTTGACCTGAGCTCTGCAGGAACAGACGGTCTGCAGCAATTGAATATAGTTTAGTATACTCATCAAGTGTCTGGGAAGCTAAAAGTAATATGGAAAGATAATTCAGAATAAAATCCGTGGAGAATCTTGCTGGAGAGCATGAACCCGTGTAAAATTTGAGGACTATACATAAGATCAATCCACGGATTGAATAACGCAGGAGATGTCTTTAATGGACTTCCTGGAGACAAAAATGGATATTTTTCGCGACATTACGATTTGCTGCATAAAATAAATCCCTCTTCGTTGTCTAGGCAAAGAAAATATTGACATCGATTTAATATATCCAGCACCGACAGCATTTTCTGTAATTTCGACAAAAATTTCGTCGAATTTTATTTCACTCATGTAATGAATTCTTGTTCATTACGCCATAAACGTTACTTTCATGTATTTTTTCACTAGCAAAAAAAAAACATTCGTTTTGATATCTCCAACAGTCAAAAGAGGAAAATCGAATAAAACTAGCAGAGACGGAAAGGATTCTCCGTCGAAAGCTTTAAAGATGATCTTTAGTGAAATGTAATGTAGACGCAATATTGGATCGTAAATGTTCAAATTGATCTTACAATTAGTAGATGTAAGGAGACGAAACTTGGCATTCACGACCAGAAAAAGTGAACGTGATTCAAGAACTCCGTTCGAAAACCAGTTTATATTTGCAAAATGTGTGCTCTACGCGTATTCAACGTAACTTTTTAATATTCGAAGGACCTAGATCCCGACGCTCATACGAACGTGTCGAGAGCAATAAAATGCATTTGGCGAGAAATGAGAGTACGGGGGAATACCGAGATGTAATCGCTTCTCCGAGCTCAGCGAAGGTGTCTGTTTGTACCAGTTCCGCACCAGTTGATGCAATTTTCTCGCAATAAAAATGCTAGATATTTCAATTGGACTTATTTATACTTCCGTAGCATTTCCACTATATTGCACATTTACATCCGACTCATAAGGCTTCAGAATTATGTTGCGGTCATTATTATACCAACAATACAAAGTGAACGACGCCATCTTACGAAGCCTGTTTAGTAATTATTATTAAAACATAAAATACCGCTTATATATACGATGTGCCTTGCTCAGTTGATTGGTACAGAAGAGTTATATAGTTATATATATATATATATATATATATATATATATATATATATAAATGGCTGTGTGTGTTTGAATAAACAAACAGCAGTGACACGTAACATTCCCATCGATACCCTTTGTGTAGTTTCGTCTTCCTTAACATAGTAACCGAGATCCCAAGTTCCCTGTCCTTCAGCGTATCCACACGACCGCCCTCGATTGAATTCTCGGCGCAAATACAAAAATAATTCATCCATCGCGTCGCCTGGAAGATAAAAATAAAATAAAACATACTGAGAGAGCTGCCGCCTCCCGCTCTTAAAAGTACTCCGTAATGTCACGTACTAGTAGTCGCAATGAATCAAGAAGTCTTTTGCGGCGTCGAGAGTGGGAATTTTAAGAGATACTAGCTCTTGGAAGTGGCAAGGTCAGGAAGGAGTTGGGAGTTGTGGGTTGGGGGAGTTGGGGGGTGGGAAGGGGGATGGATCGGGAGATGACTGGGTGTCGGGAAGGGTATTTTTAATAAAAAAGAGGACGGAGGAGGGAGGAGGAGGAGAACAGTGAGAGTGAAGGGGAGGGGGGGGGAGTGAAGTAGGGGGAGTGGGAGGGGAGGGGGCAACAATGAAGTGGGAAATGTGTGTTGGCGAGAGGGATTGCCGGGTGAGATGGAGAGTGGCAACCTCATTACAATGAACACGTGAGAATAAGGGATCCGCCGACATTGTTGGACTTGGGGACTGCTCTAATCACGTGGGAGACTGTTGTGTAATGGGTGGGTCTCTTCTGCGGGGCCCTCTTTATTCCCGCCTTTTTTTCCCACGGGGGCGGGACCTCTCCCACGGGACTCCTGGTTCCCACAGGGAAACTAGCTAATGTCTGAGAGTCGGGGAAGGGGGAGGTAGGGGTGGGGGGTGGGGATGAGGCTGAAGAGGGCGAGGAATGGGTGGGAGGATGAGGGAGGTGGCGTCTTGGTGGCCTTGAGGTGCGTGTGTGTTTGTGTGTGGGTGTGTGCTATGAATTAGGTGAATGGCTCTCAGAGGTTACTAATTGTCTCCGTAATGAATTCTGGGGCAAGTCTGTAGGACGAAGGTTAACAGAAAAAATGGACACTTTTGATTGTTATCCTCACTGGCTTATCTCTCGCATGGAAAGTTGTTTTAGCTCTTGAGCCGTGTGAGAGAAACGGAGAACAGAAGGTATAGGCTCGCTTCGTCATTGCCTGCATTCTTTTTACGAATTTTTTGTTTTCATTTGGAACTGCCGCGTTCGTGATACCCCTTCATTATTTTCAGGACGGCTTTTGGGATGATTCTGTCAAAACAAAGATAACAATTTTCAGAGGTTCTTTTTATAATTGAGGGGTCTTTTTTTATCGGTGTTAATTTTTACCTCGCCTGCAGTGTTTCCAGTGCTCATCTGTGAACTTAATACTATAATGTAGACGGTTTGGATATCTGGACGACATGATGTCATTATAAGCACTAAGATACGAGTGCCATCATTAAAATAACCTAATTACTTTTAAAAGGCGTTTTTCTTAAACTTCTACAGGTCAGAAATACTACATCAAACGAGGAAGGGAGTAGCATCCAATTTTTTTGATGCGCCCCAAATTCGCAATTTCTCTAGCGTTGCGACCTACTGCTAGGATAATATAAAATTGCTCAACCATAAAGCTTAATAGACGCAGACATTATATCTTTTATTCCGATGAAAATCCAGTAATTAATATAAACCGCTAGGATGTCATAACGGTGCAAGTGTAGTATAATAAACCTTAAAATAGCGTTAGAAACGATGTAACTCTTAAATAACTTGGTGATTTTATGGGATTTTTTTGTCTTCATTTCACCCTAACCTTTAAAGTTTTCATAAGTAGTCGACATTTGTTGTAACTGCATCCTATCGTGAAAGAGCCGCTGCTCTAAATCATCATTCCATTTGAAACACTTCTAATTTGTTCATAAAGTAATCAAGCGTAATTTGTATACATAGAGGTATGAGATTTTAATTTCCTTAATATTTTAGAGCACAACACCAGAACGCAATAAAAAAACGATCTCAAATATTCGCTCTACTTAACAATTCCAATCGTTGGAAGCCTGTTCCTTATAACAAGATCGAAAAGTATGTACCACTTTACCACCACTTATACCAATGCAGCACTGATCGTTTTCCAAATTATCCAGTAAATCAAGTCGCATCGCGCGCGCCTGTGTGTGTGTACTCTGAGCGAGAAGTAATTATTCTCAACTGGAGCGGTCTCGAAATTCACGATGCGGTGAGTTGAACGCACTGTGGTTTTCGCGAACTTCATATAATCGTCCTATATGTTCTTTCCAGCGGAAGAGTGAATTAAGGGGCTCTTCGTGCTCTGTTTGATGCAATTTAGAAGATGGGTGTGTTAAGAGCATCCCTTTGCCCTCCCCACTCATCTTCCTAACTCTTGGAACGCCTCCAATGACCATCTGCCCTGCATCTCCAGTCCAAACGTTTTGGTTTTCGTCTCTGATTCCCGTTCGACCAGTTTTGAATCTTCACCGAGTGCGATTCGTATGGAATTAAATCCAGGAGAATATTTTGGTTGCGCCCTGCGTCGAAGTTTTATTTAATTTCAAGTGTTACCTTCATGTCAATTACAATTATTTTTAAAGGTTATCACTATCAAACCATGCAAAAATGAATAAAAGGTAATAGATTGTAATCGGAGTATTAGTTGATTGATAAATTGAATCAGTTGTTCTTTTCGGAGGTCTAAATATCATTCAGAAATCATTTTGATGACATCTTAATTATTCCATTCGTAGTGATACAACAACACTAACAACAACAAAATAAGAGTGGATTGCAATTTAAATAGCTATTGTCGCGTTTTGTCCTTCTAAATAGCGATCATAAATAATTTTCAAGGATTTGTTCTCCCATTTGCACCCTTAGCCGTAAATTCCCTTCCCTCTCCCCTCTCCCCACTCCTATCTCCTTTCCCATTCCTTTCAATTCCCGTTCCTCATTTGATCCCGCCGCCCCCTCCCTCCTCAGCATGTGTATGTGCGCCGCTTATTTCCTTCTCACAACCAACTCATATCTCTACTCCTCGCTTCCCACAAACCCCTTCGCCCTTTCTCCCACAATTCCCATCCTTCCTCTGTTCGTCCTCTCGCCTTCTCTTGCTGCACGGTGGCGGCGAGCATAAATGTGGAAAAGAATATTATTCTTGGACGAAAAAAGATGCCGAAGAATAAAAAACACCGAGAGATTAAGAGTCGATTGAATGTTCTAAAAAAAATACTTGATGGTATCGTCTCTCTCTCTCTTTCGCACGCACAGAAACCTTTCGTTCGTTTATCGGTTATGGCACGGTGCGTGATCTCCTCTTTTTCTTCATCTTTTAACTTTTTATCCTTCTCTTTATCTCTCTATCTCGCTTTGGTTGCTTGATAGATGGAATGAAGGTCTTGGAGAATGGCGTCTCTTCTTCACCTTCATCTGAATTAAGAATTAAGAACGAGGGATGAGCCATCTTATAACGGCCGAATTCATTCCATTTTACCCAATCTCGTTTTGGGTGTGCAGATATTCTCAGAAGGCGATGTATGGCGGAAGATGTGTATCATGGCCGTTCAATTTCGATCAATTAAAGGTTCTTGTATAAGACTTAATACATTTCGATTTATTCTGCATTCGGTATTCATTGATCACTGATTTGTCAATATTAGACATACGATATGAACTGATTGTTGGTTTTGTGATTTTTCACATAACATATTTATAGAAATAAAAAACACAATCATTATTTCATTAAGAATGCTATAAGAAAAGCTGATTATTTTGATATTTTACATTTCAAATTCGTTTTATTGTTTTAGTTGTAAATTTTACTACGTGTTTATTATTTGAGCGAATTACTATAAATGATGTTCCTAAATAATTATTTCGTAGAGAAAACACATCTTAAACTACGTTTGTAAATATTTATGACATGTTCAAATTTTGGGGCATTTGTTTGTTTGAAGTAGTGTGACTACCGAGTTTCTCAAACTTTATTTAACATTCAAAACTATTCTACAGTTATTACTGTGCAATCTATATAAGTCGTCTTTCAATATGGAAAATATACAATCAAGACACTCGTAATAATCGGATTGAAGTTGGAACAATCGATAAATAATTCTTTCGGCCAGAAGTTCTTCCCTGAAGTTATATTTTAACGATATCACGATGCGCGACTTGCTCCAATTCACAATATGAAGCAATTTCGTACGAAAGTACCTATTACATACTTGGAAACTGTATATAACTATATCAGGTTGCGCTTTTTGAATCGAGGAAATTTTGTCCAACCAAAAATAAAACTTTTAAAATAAACGTAGGGTGGAAGCTAATATTTTTCTTCCAATAACCACAGGTTTCGTCTCCATTGCATACCAATCGTAATGAGCGTATATCGTTAAATAAAGTGAATATGAGTGAAGTACGGCGAGGAAAAAAGTAGTAGAAGCTCTCTTTCTCTCTCTCTCTCTCTCCAGAGGGATAGAACGTGTCAGGTTATGAGGCTGGGAGTGGGGCAGGGGCAAAAAAAAGATAGAAGGAATTGGGGGAGGGACAGAGGGGGTTGCCGTGGGTGGGCAGAGGGAAGGTTAATGGGGGAGACAGAGGGAGAGGGTGGGGTGGGTAGCGTTAGGTACGGGAAGTGGAGAGAAGGTTTTATAATGGAGGAGGAGGGAGTGGGAGAGGAGGGGCGGGGCGCGTGGTGGGGAGGGGGAGGGAGGGAGGCACCATTATCGTCTCCGTCATCATCATTTCCTGGCCTGATTCCTCGCGGAATTACGTTTGAGACGGCTCGTGTCTTAACCCTCCCCTCCCGATATTCCATCTACTCTCCCCCCCACCCCTCCCAATATCTCTCACCCCATCTCTTGCTCCGCTACACATATTCACCCCCTCCCCTCGACTCCCACAGTGTTTCGCCCATCCCTTTCGCTCCGGCCTCGCCCATTCGCCCCCTCCCTTTGGAAAACGGAAAACCGTATTTTTATGTCCCTCTTTCTATATATCTCTCTCTCGCTTTCTCTCCTCTCTCTCTCTTGCTTTCTCTCCTCCTCCTCTCTCTCTTTCTATCCCTCTCCTAGAGGAAGGAGGGTCGCCACACTCTGAGGCATCCGGTATGAAACTGCCTCCATGCCAACCATCGATCTTTTTGAGGAATATGATTTAATTGACTCGCCCTCCCCTTTTCTCTTCCTCCCCCTCTATCTTCCTCCTCCCCTTCCATCTTTCTCCTCCTCCACCAGCTTCCTCCCCCTCCCTTTCGTATCCACATCAAACCCCTCTCACACTTTTTCCCTCGCCGCCCCGTCCCGTTTTGTATATTTCCTCAACCTCCTTTTCCGGTTCATAATCCGAAGAAATAAATATCTAATGATGGTTGATCCAGATCATTATTTTTAGTCAACTATAATAGAGGGAATTTTTTTAAATGGGTGAATGGTATTTAATTGATTAATCGAGAGTATCTCGATCCTTCGATTTTATTCAGGATTAAAGCAACATGTTATTTATAGAAGGTCGCTAAGTCTACGGCGATGATAAGGATGATAGTAGGAGTTGCCTATGTTTAAGGAAAATTTGCCTGAATAATGCGCCGGAACCATTTTATTCGGTTATTTTTCAGTCCTATACAATTTTAAAGATGAACTAAAAGTCCGTGATTAGGAGATTCGTATTTGCCCGAAGAAAATGCAACTTTCGAAGGGCAAGTTTTAGGAGGCAATACGGTGTGATGATTAAATGGTCGATTCATGCGAAAAATATATGAAATGAAGAAATATAACGTCTACGTATTTCTATGGGAACTTTTCTATCGAAATTTCAGGCCATTAGGTAAAATATCAGCTCTTAAAACTATTTCTTATAACAGTAATTTTAATTATATTTAAATTACTCCAGCATAAGAGTCGATCGCAATGTACACATTGTCTTTATATTGAGGGAAAACCTATCTTCGTAAAATTAATTTTCGCAATGATTGGAGAGCATGCAGGGCATCAGGACGAGGTAAACGGCAAAGCCTTTAGTGGGTCGCTTTAAAAATCGTTCCTGTTTATAACTGTTAAGTGTAAGAAATAATCGAAGGATTAACACAAAATAAAAATATCAACTCCGTGATAAACACTCAATATCTTAATGGTTTCGTCCCCTGTTCGTCTTTTTTCCATATAATTTATTTTTAATTCTCAAAAGACTAATCGACCTCTTTCTAGTGGCGTCCCAAATACCCGAAATTATTATATTCATTATCAACACTTTATTATTTGTTGTTTCTGAAGTTGTAGCATCTATGTCGGCAGAGTGGAAGAAGCCGTTCCTTTGTATCTATTTATAAACCTTCGCATCGAAGAAATTTATAGCCGCAGCATCCTCCGTCCTCTCCACCGCCCCCTCTCCCACACCCCCGCACCCAAACCACCTCTCCGAACGGACTCGGGAACGCCACGCCCGGGGCGGTGAGAGAAGAGATGGGGCAGGATGATGCTCTCTCGGGGGTGAGGAGGGCGTCGGTCGGAGACGGGATAGGGGGGGAGGGGAAACCTTCCGCCCCTTGAGGGACACCGTGGGCGGGACAACAACCGACGAACCGGGGCACGCGCAAAAAGGCGCACGCTTCTTCTCTTCCTCCCATCCTTCCTTACTCATCCCCTTGCCCCCGGGAAGGGAGTCGTAAAGGCCTCCGGTCTCCTCCCGGCGTCTCATCCTGCCCCTCCGGCCCCCACCCGCATCCCGTCAAACCCGTCGCGGCAGGAAGCGTGCCCGCCGTGCCCCTCCTCCACCTCCCTCACCTCCGCCGTTCCCCTCTCCTTTCTCCTCCTCCCTTTCTTCCACCTTCGCCCATACTGCCCCGGGCAACTCGTGAGATCTCCCAGCCTCTTGCATGGATGGTGCCAACCAGCAACCACTCGAGAAGAATTTGATATCTCTGCCATTCTCTCCTCTCTCTTTCGTACCCTCTGACTCTTGTGCTCTCTCTCTTTCCCTCCAACCCTCTCCAACTCTTTCTCTACCAGTCCCTTTCCCCGACGTCATCCAATTTCCGAACGGAAAGCTCTTCTTGCCTCGCTTTGAGCAAGTTTTCTTCGCAGGAAACGTTCAACGTTAATGATAAAGTAGGAGACGCTAAAAACGCACGCTAACCGGTAAAAATGAAGAGTTTCACAGTATTCAGAGCTCGAGCTGAACGTGGAAATCGATTTCTCCGACCCTTTCTATAACATACATAAATAGAAAGAAGTGAAGTTAATTTGTCTCTTTAGGTTATGAATACTGACATTGAGTTTCCTGTTCTTTTTATGACTATACTCAAAGTAACTACTCTCTCTCTCTCTCTGTGAGCGTAATATACGATACAGCTAAAATTAACCGAGGTTTTCTGGTTGGACTCCTATTCGCTCTGTGATGGCTGTATAATCTGAAGGAACTGCTCAGAGTAGCAGTAGCCCAAAGAAATTACGGATAGGATGGCTAGATTATGAAGTGATTTTTAGTAAAATGAAAATTGCTCGCTGCTTGCAATATAAAGAAACTCGGCGATTGCCTGTCCTATTACTCAGTGCTTGCTAAGAGTCTTATAGCCGTATATTCTCTTTCTTTTTTTGTAATATATAAACAACGAAGACTTTCCCCATTCCCAAGGAGTTTATCTGTACATCGCGATCGCTATTTTTTATATCTCCACAAATAAACATAGTGCATGTATCAGCGAAAGAATTAATACTTAATTATAAGTTTCAAATCCTTTTCGTTTTCTTCGCTAGATATGCAATTAATATGGGTGGCATCATTTTTTAATCTGGCGTCCACTTGACCATTGCGAAGAAAGCTCGAAATTCACATTGTTCTTCGCACGCGCTATGTTCTCTCCATGTCATCCAAAAACGACATGTATGAGCGTTAAAAAAAAGAGCTGCGGAGGTATCTGCATTAAATGATTCATAGAGCGTCAGCTCGAACACGATTTTAGCCCTCGTAAATTGTCACGCAACGAACTTATAAACTTTATACCCATCGGGGGTGAATATTTCACCGCTATGTGAGGTTGAGCGCCTTTTTGGAATTGTTAAACACGAATGCGTGCCCCTTCTTCTCGCTCGCAGAAAGAACACGTAAAAAAGAAGCCACGGCGATTATTTCCCATCGCCTTCGCTTCGGGTAAAGGCGCTGCAGTCGGGGATAAAAAAAGTCTCGAATAACCCGAGATGGAAGTAGGAAAAAACGCGCGAGAAGTGAGCGATCCGAGAACCGATACGTGCATCTTCCCTCCAGAACCTTCCTCTGCAATAAAAGGACGAGGAAAGGGAGAAGGAGGCAGCGGCGACTGCCAAGCCAACGCCGCGAGATCCCTATCTCTCGTGTCTCCGCGCCTCTCGTCCCTCTTCGACCCCAGAAGGGATCAAAGGTCGCCATCCTTGCAACGGAAGTCCTCTCGGGGCATCCAAGAAATATGGATTTTTATCTCCCCCTTCCTGGGAAGTCATAACTTCTCTATTGGCGTATATTTTCTCAAAATCCAAAGCTCTCCTACTACATCAACTCCTGTTCTCTATCGTGATTAGGTAGGTGCTGAAAATGCACTCCGTTAAAATCCCGTCTTTTATTAAGGGAATTCATGAGTAGGGAGGAAGTGTCACAATCTCTAAACTTCACGCTCTATATAAGTAGGACCGCCAGTTTCTCTTAGCCTCTCATGACCACGGAGGCTTGACGGAGGAGAATCCCATTCTCTCCTCGTAACCTCTTCTTTTCCCTCTTCCACGACACATTTCGCTGCCTCGTGCCCGTTGGACTCCGGCGCCTAATGATGCTTCGGTTCGCGCGTTGAAATCTCCAGCTATTCTTCAAGGATACTAAGAGATCCTTCGCCCAAAAGCAGTCCATACATTGTTTTAAACAGAAGTACTCCATCTTGAAATAAATATTAAATACAATCGTTTAATTTAGATGCATCGTGCCCGTTCAAGAAGGGCGCCAATAACGAGCGTTGAAATCTCCGGCATAATTTCAAGGATCCCGAAAGATCTGTCGCCCAACTCCCGTTAAAGTATTTTTATAACTTTCCCTTGTTGAATGCGGGCGCCAAATAACCCACCCTTGCTCCTGGTAAAATATCCCGTTCATTTTCATGATGTTTACACAATTTTCTGCCCAATCTTCGACGTTTATTTAATAAAAGTATCATATTTTCTCATCGATGGAATTATTAACATAAAACCGCAAGTTTCATTCATAAAAGTCAATTATCTTCGAAAATCACTCTTGAAATTCCGATAGTTACCGTTATATTATTTTTAAATATATTCAATGCCACGTAGGTTTGTAGTTAGGGCTAATGGTACGGCTAAATTATACTTACTATCTTCATATCTCGCCCTGTGGGTTAAGTGCATATTGTGAAACAATTTTCTGTTGCATTGACAAATTTCGTGCATTAAATATATGATTTTTAAAACATCATTAGCATAATATTGATGTACCGGCAATTTGTAACTATAGGTATGACCGGCAAATTGAAAAAAACCATCGAAGGAAATGTCCGATATTAAAATATTTTCAGCCACGAGATAATTACTAAATCTACCAAGATGTATTATTAATGAGCAATCAAATCCACACCCCCGAGCGTACGCGTCCGATTAGTTGTCGAATACATTTCATCCATATCCGCTCTACTTCAAGAATTAACAGCTCTAAAAAAAGCTGACTTTTTTATCTAATGTTACCGCCGAGACATTTATCCTCCGCGAATTAAACCGCCCGTCATCCGAGTTTCACGCAATCAAACAGAGTTTGATTAAGCCCTAAGAAATGCTCCTCCATTATCGGGTCTCGGACCTCTTTTAAACTCTCCGAACCAGTCTTTTGACGCTGCCTTCACTCCTATCGGTAGCCATCCTCCCCGGGGCAAACACCTGCTGTTCTCTCGCGGAGGAAGGGGACGTGAACACGGGTCCTCCGCAGGGAGAGATATAGTGGCCAGATATCCACACGCACGGCGCTTTGTCCTTCCGTTTCGGACTCTCGCCTCTCATTTATCGCTTATTTGTTAATTTTTATCGCGGATCCCAAATTTGGAGTGATACTTGATCTCGGTTTGGGCGGCCGAGAATCAATTTCGTCTCATCTCCCATCTCGTTTTTTTTATTCCCTCCGTCTTCTGCGTTGATGATGCTGCCATTTTTTTCTTCGCCTCTATGTCGTCACATCCTCGTTGGGCGGAACCTAACGCCCTTTCTCATCCTGTGCCCGCCGAACGGTCCTCTACCCGGCGCTCTTACCTTGCCTCTCACTCCCTCCCTCTCTCTCTCTCCTCCCTCTTCACGCCCTCTTCTTTTTTTCTCGTTCGTTTCTGCTATCCGTCCCTACCTCCTCGCCCTTCCTCCCCAACCCAACGCCCCACACCCTTCCCCCGCCTCCCACCACTCGCGATGCTGCTTCCGCTACTCGTTATAGAGATTCTCTCTAAAATCGAACAAACTCTTTCCTTCCTGCCCGCACAACCACGCCGCTCAAGAGCAGGAGTTATTTTTTTGCGAGCGATTTGATGCCACGCAAAAGGCTTAGAGATATTTATGACTTCCTTCGAGATTGGTTTTATAGTGTTGGAGGAATTCGTTTCGCGAGAGAAGCCAAGTTTCAATTTTGCAGTCGACGTTCATTTCACGGCGACGGAATTTTATGTATCGGTTGGTGTTGACCGCTAGCGTTTGAGGATTATATAGTAGCCGGCGTGTTGAATTCGAACCTCGCGTCGCGCGTCGAGCGCGCACGATCTGAGCGTGTTGATCCACGCGAAAGGGGGAATAACGGCTAATAGAAAAAATTAATTTTCGCGTGCGCCTCTCGGGCGAGCAAGTTCATTATGTCACGGGCTAACGAACTGACACAGTTGTTTGTGTTATGAAGCACCGATTTTATTCGAGGATATCCGGACTAAATACAACCGATGACACCAATTATGGAACGATGCAAGAGATCGGCGGTTTCCTCATCTGAATGATTGGTTACGTTATTCCGAATACTACCTTATACATTTATAACGCAAAATGTTATTGTTTTGGGCATTCTGCCGTGCTTCTCGGAAGGTGGTGTCTTTTCGATTTAATGCGACATATACTTATATACAGTGCTATTTTTGTATAAAAAGAGGTGCCGGTACTCCCACCCCCTCCATCCCTTCCTGCACCCTATTCTCCATTGAATTTTTGATGACATTTTAATAACAAAGTTGATAATTAAAATCAAAATGTTTAACATTTATGGATTGCGTTTATTACTTTAGGTTTAAAGAATTCAAAAAATGAAAATGTACCGAAATTAGACGGGTGTCAAACTCGCTCTGGAAAAAGGTGCCGGTAAGCCGTTCCGGTGCGTAACGTCACAAAAAAACACCGTGTGTGTGTATCAGCAGCATCACATTTTTATCCTCAAACCTGTTTCCAGCGACGCGATGCCTTTCTCCCTTTATCCTTTACAGATAGTGATTCATCTACGATCGTTATCTCACTGTTCAGAAGAGAGAGAACCGCACGGGTTCTGACTATAAATGTTAGAAATTAAATAAAATATAAGGCGTTTTCTTCTAATTCGCATTATATACTTCCCTCCCACTAGCCTTTTGTTTAAGGATGAAGGTTGTTATGTCGCTGATCTTCACTCCACACTCGTAAAAAGAGATGAAGGCCATGTTACATATCCATAAATAATATCGCATTCGTTCCTTATATTAATGTGTAATTGAGGTAATAAATAAATAATCTAGACGCAACTGTAAAAATGCAAGAAAAAATATGCATTAAGCAGATAATAATAATTTTTTATATTTCATTTTTATTTAAATGGCTCTAAATAGTCTTTTACTGAGAGATAGTGGTAAACTAGACTAACGCTTACTTTATGGAAGTTGGAGGTCAATCATTCTTGAGGCGACTTTCAAAAGTCGAAAAAAATAATTTTACTTATAAATAAAAACAATCCGCTGTATATTCTATATTTCACCCAACGCCGGTTCTACTTGTCCTTATTCCTCCCGTTACTTTTCCCTTCGACCTCACAGAGAGGGACAAATGGCAGAGATTTCCCTTCCACATTATATCCCATTTCCCGAGTGCGACGTCGCTCACGAAGCAACGATTCACCCCGCGCTCTCTGCCATAAGCAGGTGCAGGGACGGAATGCGGGACACCTCACTAACCACCTGACCCAATCTCGCTAACCAGCTAAGGTAACCTTGTGGAGAGGTCAGTTAATCCGGAAGGAGACGCGGATTTTTCACCTATTCCCGTAGATCCTTCCCACACCTAGGAAGTGTCGCTTCAATTATTCAATCCATCAAGGAAAATAGGATGAAATCCTTTTTAAGTGGTCGGCGCACATTCCTTTCTTTAAAAGGAGTATATCCGCTTTTGCTGAGTCCCTGAAAAGGCGGCGAGGCGTCGTAAAACTTTTTTTTGTTGCTTGTTTGGAGAGAGTGTTGTCCGCCGCTTGACGCGGGACTGTAATGCGATATGCGGCTGTAGGTGAACGATGTGCGAATGCAATTAGTTACTTGGCGGCGGGAGTGTTCAAGGGGCACACATGAAGCCCTCGGCATTGCATGTGGCGTAAAACAAACACGGATTTTCACACGTTTTCTATCCTCATCCGGGATCGATGGATTTTCTAAGGAACGAGGCGGTGTTCGCTATGCGTGATCGATTTTTGACTTCATTAATTCAATGAAGGGGGTGACATAAAATTGGAACATTTTAGAGAAAATGTCGAGGGACAAAAATACAGCAATTTCTCCAATATGTAATAAGAGCAGAAAAAGGTGGAACTTTCACCTTACATTAATCATTAATCATAGGTTTTGGGCTTTCCAACCCGAGCCGCAAAACATCGCATGTAAGTTGAAAACGTATATGCAACTACGCTAATATTTTTTATTATTTAAGCATATACCTACCTTTTAAACTTCTGCTCGTTATAATTAGTAAAAAGTCGTAAGTGTGAGAGATATTTCCTAGAAATTTATTACGTGAAAGTTTAAGCGTATTGTCTATCAGGCAAACTAGCTAGTGATTGACCCAGTTCGTTTAATCACACTCCGAATAATAGCACGCTGATGAAGTAGAGGATTGCGATTTCACAGAATAAATCGTTGCGTGTCTCGGAGCAATCTTGGGATGAAATAACAGAAAAGGAGGAGATATTGGAGCCTACCAGGAAAAAAAATTAACCCGCAAGTTAATGGGTCGAAAAATAATTAAATTAATGTGCGGGTTGGGCAATGGGTCTAGGACCCGTTCGCTCCCGGATTAAGCTGATTGGAGAAACTATGGCGGAGGTTGGTCGACATTACTATTATTAGGAAAACTTGATGCCCTAAATTAACGCAACAACTCGTCAGTTAGCGTTTTGAGTGAGCCGAACACTTCGGTCGTTTCGAATCAAATTCAGCGATTCTCTTAAATCTTTGAAAGGATTGTCGGACGGAAATTTATGTCGAGTTAAAACAGTAAAACATCCCATTTGTTCCGATCCAAATATCGCCGCTCGCTACTATAAATTTTTCCTTAAATACACTAGGTTTCTCCGCTGCATTGTAAATGGCCACAATTTTTCAATCAAGGATAGATCAGATTTTAAGCTGATTCTATTTTTGCTCGATCGTTATATTATTGTAGATTGCACTTATGTGGTACCCGTTGTTCGTCAATATTTTTCCATTCTAAGAGTGGAAATTCTTTGGGTGTCCTTAAGATATTTAAATGGCTATATTATTTTGAATGCTTACGCTTTATCTGGCAGAAAGGGATCGTTAGGAATACATTATATATTGCTCTTTAAACGATACCTATGGATGATGGTTATCTTGTTACATAAAACGCCTGTTAATGTTCCTTGCGAAGAAACGCGTGATTTAACCCATTTCTGCCTTTCAGTTTAAAGCAGAAGTAATATAAGCCTTAGCAGCTATATCCTCGTATAATTGTATATTTAAAGAAATTAAGACGAAAAGGTTTAACAAAATGTTTTATTGTTACAGAGCAAAATCTGCGAAATGACAATTTGATCAGGATCTTGGTTTCGAATTTCTAAGACATGATCAGGATATTATACTATGTTAAAATGAGAATTGGTCCTATAATTTTGTTAAGAGTAGTAGTCTCAAATGAATGTATGTTTGAACTTTACGACCGTATTTACGGCGCTTTTTCCAGTCCCTGCTCCCACCAATGTTCTCGTAACGACAAAGGAATGAAATTATGTATGTATCGAAAGCGAGATACGAGCGTCAAAACAAATGTTTTCTCTGCCTCAGCTCTCTCTCTCTCTCTCTCTCTCTCTCTCTCAATCCAACACAATCGCCTTTCCTCACCTCCCTCCCTCCCACTTACTATTCCAAACTCTCCGAACACGAGGTGATAGACCCTTAACCTCAAAGGCACTCCCACCGCATAGCACTTAACACTTCCACCCCCACACACATCTCACCCCCTTCCTCCGCCTCCTCCCCCTCAAGCACACCGCGTCCCCCCCCCCCCTCTCCCCCAACCGGCATCCTCCCTCTCATCTTTAATCACCAACCCGCTTAACTTACAAACAATTCCAACAGCAATCAGTCAACTCAATCTCCGATACCGAAATCGAAGTCGTTTTGCTTTTTTCTTTTAACACAAGCGCGCTCACACACACACCTTTCTACGGCTATCTCGGCCTCTCACTCCATCTTTCCTTATCCTCTCTCTCCGCCTCCCACCATCCCCTGAGGCTACGCTCTTTCTCTCTTCCCCATCCTCACGCTCTCTTCCTCCCTCTCTCCATCCCTCCCTACTTTTTACTCTCTCTCTCTCTTTCTCTCTCTCCGTATGCATTTAAGTCCTTTCTCCTCTCTTCCCTCCTGCCTTATCCTTACATCCTACCCTCTTCATCGTGCCTCACTCTCCCCCTCCCTCCTTTTCACCCTCCCCCCTTTTCACCCCCCCCTCCCCCCTCCCTACCTCTCTCGTCACGATTCCCTCGCTTAACGACCCTCCATCGTTTATCACTAGATGCGAGGCACGCTGGAAAATTATGGAATTTTTCGGACCCGTTCTTATCGTTATATAAACGCATATTCCGGATCGCCCCGTTGGTGAAACATGTCGTGTCCAGGCGGTCTTTTGCGTTTATTAATTGTAAGCTCTCTTTCGTTTCGGGGAGGGGAATGAAATTTCCTGGATTCCTCTTTCTCGAACGGACTCGAGGAAGTACCTATGAACGAGAGGATTTTCACGAGCGTGACTCTAATTGCCGGAGGGGAGGAAACGGAGAGCCACGCATTGAACTCTCCGGGAACTGGGTAAAAAAAAAGAAACAATTGTAGCGATTCCGAAGGATCGGAAACGCTATTTAATCCGGACTGCTTCTTTCGCGTCGGATTTTCATCGTTTTCTGCTTTTTTTTTCGCCGTCGGTTTCGGCCGAGGAATATGGAGACGCCGTTTTGGCTTCGTCCGTGAGTCGACGCGTAACTGCATTCCTGCGTCTTAGGAATTCGCGTAAGCGTCCCTGAGGCCAATCATGATCGGATTCGAACGCACTCGCTTCTCTGGTGAAAATGCAACAATCCGTATTATCCTTTGGCACGCATTTAGGTTTCGCGTGCACGTGCGCGGCTCTCCTCCCTTCTTTCGGTACCTGTTGCGTGAGGATGCGACTCTCCATGCGGCTGACTCTCGCGTGACTCGAAGGAGAGAAAAAAGAGAGAGAGAGAGAGACACGGAGGAGTGGGACCTGACACCCGCGAAGGGCAAAGAGAGCAGGGAAGGAGAATAAGGGATGCAATGGTGTTAGAAAAGGGGTTGAAAAGAGTGTGAGACTGCAGAAGAACGTTGAAGAATAATGGGCGCAAACGGCTAACATAGGGACGTGGTCGATGAAAGTTCATGGAATAATCTTGCGGTAAAACTTCACAGCGAGTTTTAGAATGGTGGTATAGTGCGATGAGCTTTTATATTTTCCTATCCCGCCGTGTACCTTTTAATAAACATTTTCAGCAAAGCATACTTTCAGAATAATGCATGGATACGCGCGATCCGGTGAATATCCGGTAACGAGACTTGGTTATAGAAGTGAAATAATGTGTACATGGTGTTGCAGTAGATGATCGAATTTATAGAACGATTCACTTTTCTCATTTCCTCAACCGATCTGTCTGATGAGAATAAATCCAAAAGGCCTGCGATGATGGGGGAGTGGCGCTGCTTGAGTCCAGTGAAAACAAATGGCAATCGTCGGGAGGAGAGAATTATCGGAAGGCTCTGCGTATCTCTCCGTCTTCCTCTTCATCTCCTTACGCCTAAGTTAGAGGTGGTTGGAGGAGGAGGGGAGTTTTGGATGGGGGAGGGGGTTGAGGGGTGTTCTTTCCTCTTCGGCGAGCCGATTTGATTAAGCTCACGGCTCGCGGTATATAAGATAGACGCTATGTTACGATGAGAGTGAGAGAGAGGTAACGGAGAGATCGATTGGTCGAGATATCGACGCGTGTAGAGCACATTTTCTCTTTCCTTTGGGCCGAATAACGGTTTCGGCGCGTCGCCATTTGCCCGAAGGGTGATTGAGGGAGTTGGCGAAAACGTGGTTTTGATTCGGATTGACCCGAGGGAGAGGACTCTTGAGATGAGAAATCGCACCAATTGATTAGCTATTTATAAATCATTGTTTTGACTTGATCGAACTGAGATGCCTGTTAATTTAGAAACGAAAAAGGTTATAATTGTCATCGAATCGCATTTAGGCGATCGAGTAATGTTTTCGGGAATTTACGAGCGAGAAAAAATATCTTCGGAGTTTTTGTATAAATTGTTTTGTTATAGAGAGTAATAATTGATGTATTTAAATGCCCATTTGATTTCATTACCATCGATATTTACACGCAACTCATAAGAAAAGTAATAAATAACAATAAATATGGGAGCACTACGTCATTTAGAGACACCTAGATGTTCCCGAACATACGTACATGCGCTGCTATAGTATAACACTTAGATCGTGACCTAGCGCATGGCTTAAGTCAGTCGCGCATTTTTTCTTCTTTCGGGTGATGTATTCTCGTTTGAAAAAGGGAGCAAAAAATGCAAGCGCATTGCGGATCATGCTTCGTGCATTCGAATGGCTTATAATGTTCATTTAATCGTTGCCCGTTTGGTTCCTCCGACAATTAGTGCTACTCTTTCCTTTCACTGCCCCTCTCGACCCTCAGCGCCTCTGAAGAAACTTTCCGGAATCAAGCCTATTTTTTTTGGAAAAAAAATGGGTCAGTCCATCCGACCCTCTCCCTCCTTCGTCCCAAATCGCCTAAACGCCCGCGGCCCAAATATTCCCACGTGACGAAAACCTTTTAAAAGGAGCGAACACAATTGAAAAAAAAAGCGTTGCGTGCTGGAAAAGGGGAAGGACTCCATTCGGTACGCGCTGTTTTTGGAAGGAAAACAGGACGTCGCAACCTTCATCCTGTAAAAAAAACTTTCGCTTTCTCCAAAAATATACTCGCGAACGATTGATTAACGCTCGAATTCCGATTATCTCTGCTCTCCTGTGGATTAGCCAATTCAGAGGGTTTGAACGTGAACGAACGTCGTGAAATCTTACGTGTAACATCACTAAAATTCTTTTATTCGTGGAAAGAGTGAAAACTTGGAAAGATTTTAAATACGATTCATCGTTCTCGCCTCACCACTAGCTGGGGTTCAATTGGTTCTTAATTCAGCTGAAATTGCCATAAAACTAAGTGCAATCTTCGCATAAAAACCAACCTTCCTGAGAGTCAATTCACAAATCGGTTGAATTTCGTTTGAAATCTTTTCATCGTAATCGCTCCATTGCTTTTAATACTCTGTTTGATTTTGAAAGTCCAAAAATGTGCTTGAAATCTTGTGAGCGGCATACCCATCTAAATATCCAAGTGTAGTTATATCGTGGTTCTAAACCCTAAATTAGTGAAACCTCAATTAACCACGTAATTTTTGCGCATCATATTACCAACCATGTACTTACCTTATTTTTACTCATTGTTCCTTTAATTTAAAAGAAAATATTGAACTTATTTGCTTTGATAAACTGCTATAACATACAATGGATTCATAGGAAGAGACGACTAAATAAATTTTAAGAAAATAATTTCTTTGTATAAATGTATCCAAAAAAGACCTTTTACATAACGGTTTTTTTTCTTATCCAGTTATCGAAGAGTTCATCGCGTTCATTTAACCGGAGTTCCCAGTAACGCGGATGCTCTCCGTACGCGAAGCGTCTTATAATAATATTCGTTGAGTCGGGGGCCATCGCATTTCCCTAGGTATACACACATGAAGGTTGAGAAATTGTGAGAGATGTGTAGGAGGAAGATGAGGGCGTTATTTTTTTCCCCCGGCGGGGGCGGATGGAGGGCGAAGGAGAGGGTGGCGCGGATGATATTGCGGTTTGCGCGGCGACCATTCATCTCCCGAAGCATTTCGGTGCTCCCGCAGATTCAAGGGCAGGTGAACGGGATGAGGGCGTCGAAAGGGCGAGATGGATGGAGTTTTTCCGCTTAATATTTGAAGCGTGCACTCCGGAGCCGCAGACATGGTCGAGGGGGCGTTGCCCAGCCAGAGAACAGCTCCGGGTGCTCGGCCGAACCGAGGAAGACGAAAATATCCTTTCCGCCCGCTTCACGCCTAACTAACACCTCCTAAAAACAATTACGGTAATTGACACCTCGTTCCACCACGAATTCCAAATGGTTATTTGCTTATCACTCTGGCGATTCGTTTCTTGTAATTTTACGGGCGTTGTGTAAGATGTAGCATTCCTACATCGTATTTATTAGTCTCCTCTGAGATTCATGGAATATTGCTTCCTAATGCCAATCTAACAAGTGACATATTTCAAAAATATTTATCGAATATATTTTGAAGAAATGTCTATTCACTACTCATGCGTGATAAACTTTTCTAGCGTCTAACTATTATCTTAGGATAATGAAATTTTCTCGAGTCAGGAAAAGGTATTCTTCGAAATAGGATCAATTGCAGGCCGATTTGTATTTGGGAGATGCATTATTGTTTTATTTTACTTAAGTTTAACATTCTGGATAAGGGCTTCCTGGAAATATGTTCAGGAAATATTTTTATATTGATAAAACAACCGCTTGAAGAAGCATAAGGGAAACGTTACTGAAACTGTGCTACATGTATTTAGTAAGTAGCACAGACTCTCTACGTGTTATTGGAGCGAGAAAGACCTGATAATAAAGGATAGATACATTTGTAGACTTTGGAAAAATGTAAGAAAGATTAACACTAACAGGCAGGACCAACCCAACCGTATAGGCAAGCTAGGCAATTACTTACCTATGGTGCCATGTGGTTAGGGTCGCCTCTTTTGTACTGTAATATATATTTTTTATTTTATTTATTATTTGATAGTACACAAAAAATTTATATTTCATTTATTGTTACAATCAGAATCTAAATAAAGTATTTTCTGTGAATTTACATAAGTGGTTTTTCGAAGGTCGACATTTAGACCTTTTGCCCCAAAATATTTAGAGCCTGCTAACAGGACTCCTGTAAACATCTTGTCGTCATTCGACGAATGTTTTAGAAATCTAAACCGTGTCGAACCTTTTTTATGCACGCACTGAAATATTAACAGGAATAATAAAAAAAACTCCGGTTTTTTATCGAACGGGATAATTTAGGCTTTCTCCGCTATTTTTGTCCCGGGCGTTTTATCCGCCTCGGAGATATTTCTCGAGACAATCGCTTTGACGCAAAAAGACTCGCAGAGTTGTGTGGACATACGCGCCGCGGAGAAATGCGGACGATGTTCTCGAACCTCTCGCGGCGTGCAAAGAAAAAAGAAACATAAAGGCGTGCGCGTGGTACGGCGATGAGTCGCGTAGTCGAATCGTTTATTGGCGCCGAGATGTCTCCGCCACCCGCCGCCGCCGAAATCCAGCCAATGGGAATCCTCCATTGAAAGAGAGAGAGAGAGAAAGAGAGGGAAAGAGGAGGAGAGCCGCTTTCCCTTCTCTGCACCGTGTGCACGGCCGACGCAGCCGTTCCTCTCAGGCGGCGGCACGGCTTCTTCTGGAGGCGGTGTTGTCACGGGGGCGGGGAGAAATGAGGAGGGGCGTTGGAGGGGGAGGGGGTTAGGAGGAGTGGGGTTGGGGGGAGGGGGAGGGGAATTCCTTCGCCGTCGGTGCGTATTGCCTCCATCGCTCGAGGGAGAAGGAAAAAAAAGAATAACCCATTTAGCGCCGCATTGTTCGCTTCATTGGCTGGTTATTAAGAAAGTTACGGGATGATCCCGAAATGGACATAATAAAGTGTGTTGGAAAGGTTTCGAGTTTTTTTAATTTCTTTGTCGGGGGAAAGCGGAGCGGGAGGGAGGTTTTCGTGCCCACTCGCCAAGTGACACGACTTTTAAAAGATGCTTCCTTCGTCCAGTGGAACGAGAAACATCGATCCGATGACCGTGTCCAGCTTGTCGACAATTATGGAATAGTCTTTGCCGATGAGATGAGAGTTTGAGCGCTGGGAAAGATTCTAGAACCGATGGCGGGCTGGATGATAAATAATCTTGGACTTTCTATGTTAACGGACCAATTTATTCATTATTTTACAATTTACTTTTTAGTTATTAACCGAATGAACCCCACGAATGATGAAACTATGGCACTAAAAAAAGAAGCCACGCATAATGCGCTTGATTTTGGAAATCGGTTTCAATATGCTAAAGATGAATGTGATTCTCTGCAGAGGAACGTAAACAAAGAAGGGATTCCATGTACTTTCCCTTTAATATAAAAGCAAATAAAAGGGATTAACAGTAGATTTTTTAAAAATAAACTAAAAAGATACCTATCGAACTCATTGACTTGTGAGTTATTCATTCACTCTATCGGATAGAGCACTGCTGCCCAAACTGCGGTCCGCCGTGAGTTTAACAATTAAAGACCGCATTATAACAAAATGAAAACAGAAATCATAAATATTTTGTCTTTAACGATAATATATATTTATATCTTAATATATATTTAAAACAAATTAAGCATTATTGACCCACAACTATATACCTTTAATTTCTTAAAATTATTCTTCGATTGAGTGTGGTCCGGGAAGAGGGCGGAAGCGGGTTGTGTGGCCCGCGATGAGAGCAGAAATGGCTTATTTGTCCTTCGAGCCAAAAAGTTTGGACACCACGGTGTTAAGTATTTGACGAAAGTAAACAATATAACAATTCGCATAATTTTTTTCTCTCCTCAACATTTTGTGACATAAACACATTTCTCAATGAGAAAATCCACCTTGCTTTACGGGAATTTCCATTCTGAAAATCTTTGTTCAAACCGGATGCACCGTAGATGACTCAAAGAACACGCAGGAAGCGACACGCGACAACAATTTGTTCCCTTCTTGAACTTAAATCATGCACTTTTCGAATTATCGCTCGATGGATGGACATTCCGTATCATTCGACTGTAGATTTAACAGGAAGAGTATAAAAATTGCCCGTAATCATCGAACGACAGCCATGCAAAACAGCGCCTATTGTAAGGAGACTGACGCATCCCTGTGCATGAAAGATTTTTCTCCGAACCGATGATATTTGCGTAATTCTCCAAGATAAATTGAATTACTAGCACCCCATAAGTTACGGCAGTTAAATGTATTCGCTTAGCTTAACTGGGACGGCGATTCAATGAAAAATCTTCCTCGTGATATACGTATTTCCATTTGAACTGAGAATCTTTTATCTCCGAGATATTCCCCCACTCTCTTCTACTCTTTCTCCCTCTTTCTATCTCCCTTCGCGATTGATTCTCTTCTCCTCTTCATTCGGGAGGGAGATTCTCCGCCGCCTCGTGGATGCTACAATTATAAAATGGCTGTGGCGAAACTTCCTGCGGGAAGAGGCCGATTAAAACAAAGCGATTAGTTCGAGTGCATCCTTCTTGTGAAATTCATTCAGTCCTTGAGTCCTTTTGAAGAGGAAGTGGACACACTATAGAAAGAGCCGCTGTCACCATGTTGGCGTTGCGATTTAACAATTCGCTACACGTCTTTCTACCTCTTACACGTTTATTGAAAACGTCTGAAGCTCAAGAGCGCTGACAATAGGAAACCTTTTCAAGTATTACGTAGTTTTTTTTCAATTTCTGATAAACTTTCAATTAATTTAAAAATTGGGATTACTATTATAATGAGCGGAATCCAATGCCTCGATTCATGCCATTTAAAATTCTTTTTTCTCTTACTATTACGCGCTTGTTTTTTAAATGTATATTATGTAGAACGACATCACTGGACTGTTATATTTTATTTTTTTAAATACCCTATTATCCGCATATATTTTATATATTCAAAGCATGATGTTGATATTTTTATGTAATTGGATTCCTTTTCTCCAAAATCATATCATTGGTAAATTTTTATTTTTTAAATTCAGAAAAAAGAGATATTATCGCGACGTGACTTATTTGTCAGAGTGGATGAAATATTTTTGAATTCAGAACGGTGTGTATATTCGAATCATTATTCTTTTCTTTCTCCTTCTTCTAACATAAGTGAAAGAATATGAAAAGCAATTTTGCTGTGTTATTAATATTTTTAAAAAGCATGATCTTCTTAAAAAATTTAATTTGAAATGGTGAATGATGTTCTGGAATTAATCGTACACATAATCAAATAATATGGGAAATATTATATTAATACAAAGCTTTAATGTTTCTAATTAACTGTCATTTCAACAAATATAGACATTCTGTAAAAATATTGATACCACAATAGCTAAAAATTTGTTTCTTGTAGACAATAAATAGCTTACTAATTTAACTAATGCCATTTTAAAGTTCTAAACTAAAATTTTTAATTGTGAATAATTCTTTCCTTTATAGGTGAGTAAATCTGTGTTAATTGGTGATTCGGGGATAAAAGCAGCCTTTGCGCAATTTGTGTGAGTAAAAATTACGCTTCGATTTATTTTTTAAAAATATATAAAGCTTTTGCTCATCTTTATTTAAGCAACTACTGTGATTCCCACATATTTGGCTATTCCGCATAGCAAGGATTGCGTGAAAGACATTCGTAAGTGTATTTTAAGTCATGCCTCACCTAACACGGAGGTGATAGCTACGTCATGTTAACTATTACCTAGGAGATAAATGTCGGTTTGATACTTTCGTCCATTCTCTCGCGAATAAAAAAACAGGAATATTTCCATTTTTGCGGTCGCAAGTATCGACGCTTGAGCAATCCAAATAACAGAGAGAACGATAAATTCGCCTCAAAACCGCGTCCCTTCGATTGTTTCTTCCCCTTTTCCGTCGAATATAACGCCCCTCTTCGCATTCGTGTCCGGAATTCGTCACGGATTGTCATATCGAGGTTGCGCCTCTTTTTTTTCAATTGTTTCTCTCGTTTCCTTTCACTGCGACCACGGGAAGCAACGCGACGGACCTTCCACCCGACGCAAAACCATTCTCCGGCTCTCGCCTTACTCATCCTTTCCTCCCATTCCCTTCCATTCTCTCCCACCCATCTCCCTTCTTCGAGCCTTTTGTGCGTTTTTTTTTTAATTTCGAGTGAGGATTCATTCATCTGTTCCATGCCACTGCCCCGCCCGACAACTCATTTCCTCCCGGGAAGAAGGCACTTCGCCTTCCCCTCCCTCCTTTCCCCCTCCACCCTCCCGCTCACCTCCACCCTCGACAACATTTAACCACACGTACATTTCCAACCATTACCCCACCCCTCCCTTGTTCTCCCCCACCACCATAGAGGACTTTAGGAATAGCTACGTTCTCCACCCACCTGCTACTAACAGCCTACTATCCCTTCTCCTTCTCCGATTGGCTGATACACACGCATCCGTGCTCTCGGAGACAAACAAACCCTTAACTCCTTTCGTGGTATATAGTGACGTGAATTGCGTCGCCATGTAGTTAATCCCTTTCCGACACTATCTCAAGGAACGATTCGAATATTAACGTTCATCAAACAGTTCGATTTGTCTGTATTAAATTCACCCTTGTGGCTTTTGAAAGAAAATAACGAAGGCCGTGAATATTTATTTTAATAATTTGAAGCATTAAAATGTTATTGAAATTAAGTTTGCGTTTCAAACGTCGGTTGAAAATGAGCGAGATAAGAAAAAGTTCAAAGTTCTTCCGCGTACAAACATTATTATAAAGCTTACAAAGCGAGGAGTAAAGTAACGATTTACGAAGCTTTCAATTACGCTTGCTTCCGCCATTGTTCTTCTCCATGGAAAACAACAGAACGTCGTTTCGTTCCTAAAGCTCTTTTCCCACTGCTTTTGTTTTCCTTTCCGTATCTCCATTTTTAATTTAATTTGGTGCGAAATTCTTTTCCGTATCTTAGCTTTAAATTTTATTTTGATTATTCGAATTCCCTTTTCGAAACATTTAACCTTTACAATAAGTGGTTGTTCGCAGATACGTGGAGGAATTGATGTTATTTATCAGCTGCACCTTTTCCACCTGATTTCGAAATTACAGTAAATATTTACGCCCATAGATGTGTGTGTATGTGTGGAAAGTGTTATCAATATTAGACAATGCGAAAGGTAACATTAGCTTTATAATTATTTTGGCGGTGTAGGTGTCACCAAATGAAAACATTGAATAGATTTCGCGTCACGTGGCCAGTATGATACAGAATGTATCCAGTAGGAAGCGAATCTGATGACCTGAAAGCTACAGTTCTGGGGAGCATCGAACTCTTATTGGTCAAAATAGAACTATACGATTACGCTCTCAATAAATCATATTTTTTGCAAAAAATAACAAAATATCCGAAAACGACTCTTACTTGTTTCTTTAGGATACTTTTTCTTCGCTAATAGACATAATCGAAACGCTAAAAATCCCAATTGAATGTTAAAAGCAGGAACATTACGCTTAAGAAAATTGATTACCCGACTAAGAGATTTCGCGTACTTTGATATCAATTATGTTACGAGCCGTCGCAGATTTTTACAGAAATATGGTGCTTAATATATTAAAAAAATATGCAAATGAAACATCGTCCGTCTTCAAGTTTCGTAGTTAAGTGGCCTTGATGTAAATAATGGATTCTTTGTCGTCTCCCAAGCCGGAATGTAGGGAGATGTATTGTGGCATGTCAAGGTTTAACATTAATTTATTTCAGTCTTTTTCATTTTATCATACTGGAACTTAAAAAGTGTTAAGAATATGCATATGAATGACTATAGTAGGTGTAGACCTTCAATTATGGTCTTGGTTCCTAATAAAATGATGCAAGGATAACAATTTTAAATTCCACTTGTTTATTAAAATGAGAAGAACCTGCTTCACTCGACAATGCCTTTGAAATGCGAAACCTGGGTAGTTTCGCTTTTGGAAAATAATTATCACGGCTGTTATAATTGACAAATTATTTATGGAAAACTAAGAGCTTAACGTTACTGATAAGTGAACAACTATAAAATAATCCTCATTTCGTTTTTATTCTAACTAAATCACGCGCGTCAATTTTGAGAAATAGGTTTTGATATTTTTTATAAATTTTCACAGCGTACCCGAATTCTAAAAAAGAAATGGTCGTGGATTTTTGATTAATGCTACGAGAATTACGTACGGAATTATTTGAAGAAATGCGTCCGGAAAGTGAAGGGAAAAAAACGCCTCCTTTCCGCACCCACTTCACTTAACAAATGAAAGTAAAATAAATTCGAATGACGGACGACATTACAACCTCGTTCTCTCTTTCCTTCCTCACACTCCCATCTCCTTCCCCTTCCTCTCCCCTCCTCCCCTATTCCCCTCCCTCCCCTTCTCCTCTCCTTCTCATTTTCCGTGGATTCGCTGCATTAAAAGCGATTCAGGATGGCTGCGGGTTGCATCGCGCACCCCATCGGAGCCTTGGACTCCTTACACCTCACCCCCCCCAAACATCACCTAAACAACACTTCTCCCCCTCCCACCTCACCATCTATCCCTCTGCATTTCCCCTTCCCCTCAACCTTCCCCTCCTCCCACGCAATCCCATTGTTCCATTTCCTCTTCGTTTAATATCCCCCACCCACACCCATCCCCCTCTCCCCCTCACTCCCGTCAATCTTTCCACGCCCCCCTCTCCCTCTCCTCTTTGACCGTACCTTCCGATCTACCTCACCCCCTTTACACCCCATCCTGTCCCTCCCCCCCGCATCAGCGACGCCCTCTCCCGACATCTCTCCTACCTCCCTCTCCCTCTCTCCCCTCCGCCTGTACCTCAGACCCCCATTCCCATGGACTCTGCCGAGAGTGGCCGGAAATGACGCAATGAAGCGAGTCCTATGAAGTGGCGAAGGACTGGCGTTTGAAACTTCCCCTCCAACCTGTGTTTGTTGTGTTTGTATCTAGGTGTTCGGAGGCGTTAGAGTGCCAAGGAACGCGGGTGCAATGGATATACATACATACGTATACATACATACATACATATATATATATATATATATGGTCAGTGCACTACAGCCTAGTTAATTTGTCCACGTTATCTTTCTTAAGAGAAATTTAGGACAGGACACGATAAGTCGGTATTGCTGCAGTATACGGTTATATATATATATATATATATATCCGTAGAACGGAATTCGAAAGAGTAAAATGAAAAATAAACAGGAGAGAAAATGTTTCTGAACTTGTAAAGAATGAAGAGGGACAAATAAAGACTCAGTTGAGCGAGAGAGAAATGGAAAGAGAAAGAAAGTGAGAGGGTGAGTGAAAGGGAGAGTGGGAAAGAGAAAAAGATATATTTATGAAGAGAGAGAGAGATAGAAAGGGAGATAGAGCGGGGTGAGAGAGAGGGGAGATGGGGACGCGTAATAAAAATAATGTGCGTGGGAGAGGACTGGAGAGAAACTGTATTGTAAGAGATGATTAGAGAAGGGGTGTGGGTGGGAATAGGAAGGCGGGTGGGGAGGGTGGATTGAAGGCCGAATCGGGAGGAGGGGGAAGGAGGAGGAGGAGGAGACTGTCTCTGCGTGAGGTAGGTACACCTAGTCACTGTGAAACTCTCTCACGGAATCTCGCTGCCATTCCCACATTTGCCATTCCTCGACTTCCCCTCCTCCCCCTTTCCCTCTCCTTCCACCTCCTCCTCCTCCTCCTTAACCCTTCTCCTCCTCCCGTCTTACCTTTTCCATTGCAAAGCTAAGCAGCTCTCTTTACATCGGATTTCCCTCCTTACGTCTATGCTAACGGCACCCCCCTCCACACGCCCCCGACTAAACCCAACTCCGACATCTTCTTCCTGCAATGTTCTTGTTCAAGTACAAGCGCACCTAGAATACTTTTCGTTATAACTCTCCAATCTAACATCGGAGATTAAGTATTCGTATTGAAAAGTCCATTTTTTCAGCATTAAGAAGTCTCTTTAACTGTTCCGAATTTTTTTTATCGAAAGCGATTCAAGTGCTTTGGTCATGCGTCGTAAGATTAATGTTTATTGAATGCGCTCCATATGTTTTGACGAAGGCCGCACTGTTTCCGTGTTATTAAAGTAAAACAAAATGTTTTCCTTTCTCTTTTCGTCAGGCCTTTTATAAAAGGCCTGTTAATAATGCATCTCTTAAGTGACTTCCTCCAACCTTAACCTAATTATGCGATTTTATCTTTATTCTCATTAATATGCCCTCTAATTTCTTTCCGCTACCTAGTGAAAATTACAAAATAAAACCTCACTAAAGTCAGATCATACAAACGATACAAAACTAATGATGTATCCAGCAGGTTTTGATCGGTAATGAATCGATACCGAGTGAACTGTAATTGGGAGTGCTGCGTTGTTTAATAATTTGGGTTTAACTGTGAGCAAAAATCAATGCAGCATTGATTAAAATTCTTGTGAATCTTTGCAATCCCCCGAGATCATATGCCAACCGCCACGCAAAAAGCAGCGCCCCGTAGCACCGTAAGTTACTAGTTCGGCCAATGCCCGGTAGAGGTAGATAACGTCGGATGTCTCCCCTCTGGTGGCAGTTACCTGAACTTCATATGCCTCTGAACGGACTCAAGCTCATAGGAAACAAAACCAAATTTAATATTAAAATGTTGCTACGTTTATCAAATAAATAATTTTTTAAAGGATCTTAAATTGTTTAACTATTAAATAATCTTTAATTTTCTTACCTTCCGTTTGGATTAGTATATTAAGATGACGTTTTATATGTTTTACTTCACAACATTGTAAAGTATAGTTGTAGGGCTAATATGCTTGAATATGCTGAAAAAATTGTATAAAATACCATCATCGACTAGTATCTTCGTGGAAAATATAGCTAATGCATCAATTCAATGCATCAAACTTGTTTCCTGCGCAAGGAATGATTAGCAGCACGCACGCTTATTTAAAGTTATTTAAATTGTAATCCCAATTTAAATAACTTTAAATTACCTAAGCTTTTTTGTGCTGCTCATAACGGAGGCAATATGAGTTTATAGTAAAGGTTATTGTGACATAAATAATATGAGTATGGGGTAAACTTACTTTCACCTGCATTTAGAGATATTTTCTCTTTTATAATTATGAATTAGTTACTCTACGAAATTATCTAATCGCACGCAAGTTAAGAAATCATAAGATCTAACTTCTGCTCTTTCTCTTGATGATAAGTAATGTTTTTACAGTCTCTCGCTTTAGTGTTTCAGTAGAAGCAGTATACGAGATACCTATGTCATTATTACGTAATTATCATTATCCGATATGTCTTGTTGTCAACTTTCAGCTAAATTCCTTGGATTAAATTCTTCGGTGTTAATTCTTCGCACACTTTACCAACCCTTCGATGGAATTATTTTACCCACAGTCTTATGTTTTTTAGTCATTTTAAGAGCTTCCGTTTTGCCTCACCTTTTTCGGAATCGCGTCCGAAAACGATTAAATTTAAGTAAAATATCCTCGCGCGGAATTTTGGCCGTTTCGTTTGTTTCCGCGTCCGTGCGTAGATCACCGTTAGAGCGCCATTGATGCTCAAATTTCTCCAGAATTTCCTCTTATTTTTTCGGAGTGTATACGAAGGGTCCACCGTTTTAAGGGTGCGGAGAGAGAGAGATAAAAGGGAGAGAGAAGTAGGCGCGGGGAGGTGGGAGGAGGAGGATGAGGTGGAGGGAAAGACCGAGATTGGGAGGGTGGCTGTTGTGGGTTGCCTTTAAGGGCTGAGAGCGTGAGTGTCTGCACAAGTATTGAAGCGGGCTCGGTAAAGGGAAGGGGGAGGGAGGGTGTTAAGGGAAGAGGGAGGGTGTTTTGTGGGGGGGGGAGGGGATGCGAAGGAAAAGAGAGAGAGAGGGCACGGGTGAGGGGTTTTAATGCACATGGGGTGTGTGTGTGTGTGCGTGAAACGCCTTACTCCGACCCTCCTCCCCCCCTTCGCCAAATTCCCCCCTCCCTCAAACCCCTCTCCGCCCACTCTCCTCCCCGCCTTGGACCCTTTCCGCTGGTGATCATTGCCCATGACGGATCAATCCGCTGTTGCCGCTCATTCCTGGTCCTGCTCCCTCTCATCCGACCCTCCCTCTCCCTCTAACCCCTTAATTCACCCACCCACCCTCTCTCTCTCTCTCTCCCTCCCTCCCTCGCTATCTATCTATCTCGCTCCCTTTTCCCAAACTCTATCTCTAACCCCAACCTCTCTCTCTCTCTTTCTCCCTCGCCTTCCCTTTTCAACTCCCTTTCCATTCTTCCGTCATCGCCCCATCTCCCTTTCTCTCTCTCTCACACTCACTTTCTCCCTTTCTCTTAGTTTCTCCCTTTCTCTACTTCTCTCTTCTTTCTTCCTCTCTCTCTCTCTCTCTACTCCTCCCCCTTCCTCCTCTTTCTCTCTCTCATGGCTGGCTTCTCATACTTAAACCCCAAGACTCCCAACTTTCACGTTCCCTCTCTCTCTCTGTCTCTCTCTCTTTCTACTCTCTCAATTCCGTTCAAACACTCCTGGAGGAATTCGCCATGATCTACTTAAAAGGCATTTCAAACCATTTTATCTATTCAGGGAGCATCTTAATCATGCGCGATTTATCGTAATATTTTTAGAAAAAATATTTAAGCAGCAGTGAAAAAAAGGAATTGGAGCGAACTTGCGTTGAATTATAGTTCTCTGCATACGAATTATTTAAATAAAACGTGCATTCGAGAAAATTATTTTCGGATGTGTTATGTTTTTAAATAAATCTTAATAATTATACCGGACACGGAGCGGGTTTTTCGTGTAAAACCTGAAAGCGTTATGAATCTAAATAAAAAGTCGCGAATTATTATTTGAAAGTTGCTTCTGTATTTTTTCCCGCGAACTTTCGCCTTGGTTGGGATTTTCGAAAGGCGATCTCGATGAATTAAAAGTCAAGAGTTATCGACGACACAATGATTCCGTTTTCCAAGTTTCTTGGCTTATTTTACATTTTAATGATATAGTACTAAAAGGAAAATAATCTTCGGTCGTTTCTTTTTTTTTTAAGCGGTTGAATAATGGGTGCTACGGTCTAAACAGAACGTTCTCGTATTAAACGAGGTAAGAGAGAGAGACAGAGAGAGAGAGAGTAACACATCGAAAGAATTGGACGTGTCGAATCGGGAGCCATCACGCGTCTACCGACAATCGCGCCTTCACTTTGACGTCATGCGCAGAGAGAGAGAGAGGGAGAGAGAGAATTAGGGGTTAGTTCGGCAAACGAAACTAAGGGAGCAGAGAAATTGGTGTGTTTTATCGTCGCATGCATTAAAAGCGCTTCTCATCCGCCCGCCCGCACGTATTACGCCCGCGGCACCTCGCATTATCCACATCCCTCTCCCTTAATCCTCCATCCACCCCCAAATACCATTTTCCACGCCCCTCACCGCCATTCCTCGCCACACCCCTTCCTCCCCAGCCTTCCATTCACTCGCTTCCCATCGCCCCATCCGCGCCTAACTTCTCGCGCCCACGCCCCTCCTTCTGCATCCACCCCCACCTTCCCCTCCCCCCTTTCCAGCCCCATCCCCCCCTTAAAACTTCCTCCCCCCCCCCCGACTCATTCACTCCCTCCCTTCCCATCTCACTCCAAATATCGTGAGGTCTCAATTTTTCAGGCACGCGGGGACCGTGAAATCCGCGCCCTTGTTCACGCTTCACGAGATGCTAACCCTCCTCTCTTCCACACTCCTAGCCACTCCTCTCCTCCTATCTCTCTCTCTCTCTCTTCACTCTCTCTCTCCCTCTTATCCCTCTCTCCATCATCTTCGTATTTTCTACTCCAGTCCCCTCGCAGGAGCCTTCGTGTTCCTGTCTCGCGTAATGACATTTAATCCGTTTCTCTCGAGTTCCAGATATATAAAGATTGCTCGTTGCATTGATATACTTATTTTCACGTATCAAAATCTGTTTTTATGCTTTGGCCTGTGGATTTACACAGTAGACTAGAAAAAGATACGTCCCTATTCTCGGTGAAGAATTCATTTCATTATGGGGAGGAAAGAAATGTGCTGAATATTTCTTGTACTAAGTATCGCAAGGCAATAAAACTACTATAATTTTCCGTAACTCAGACATTGTATAATAAGAATTTTCAAGCGACACTTAAACATTAAATAAAATCAGTAACGGGTAGGGTATTCTTTCGAATAGCGACGGTATTTAACAATACATAGCGGTAAAGATACATAAATTAAATAAAAGACAAATTTTTTATATAAAGCGAATACAATAATAACCTCACAGTGGATAAAGAACATTTATTGTCGAAAGTAATATAATCGATTCTCAAATATTATTGTCATCGCATAAACGACTGAATAAGTCTCAAAAACAAGAAACGAAACTCGTGCGTAATAATCAAGGTTTCTTAGGTCCGATATAGGATCTCTAAAAAAAAGTTATTGTGACCGTCGTTTATGTTTTTTCATAACTACATCACCTCTGACTGGGCAAACACCCGAGCATAGAACTAATTCCAACATCATCATCTTTTGAGTACGAAATGAAACCGCGACTCAACTTTCCTATTCTGACGCTGTCGTTTTCCCCCATCATATTTGGAACCTTAACGGTTCAGGGAACGCACATCTCTCTCTCCCTCTCTCCTTCCCTCCATATCTCTCTCTCTCTCTCTAGCCCTCTTCCCACTCTGTCTCTCCCAAACTCCTTCTCCCTCCCATATCCTTCGGATATTACCGCCTTCATGTACTCTCCATGAAATCTCCGGGGAAGAAGGAGGAGAGGAGAGAGAGGCCAGAGAAGGATCTGCGAGTGTCATAATGTGACGTCTATTCAGAGGAGTTGGAGGAGGAAGAGGAGAGATGAGGAGAGGGAGAGACCCACTCTGAGAAGGAGTCGAGAGGGAGTGGAAGAAAGGAGGGCGAGAGAGAGAGGGTGTGGAAGAGAGGGAGGAAGGAGGAAGTCTGAAAGCGGTTTGAGGCGTGGCGGAAGGGGGACAGAGGAGTGGAAAGGGGGGAGGAAAGAGGGGAGGGAGCGTGGCGCGTGGGCAAAGGGAAGAAGACCTCTTTCGCGGGGTCAGCGTAGCGCATCGTCGCGTGAAAAGTTTGGCAGAGAGAGATGCCCTCCGAGTTTGTCTTCCTACTCCTTCTTCTCTCTCTCCCTCTCCTTCTCTCTCTCTTTCCTTTCCTTTCTGTCCTCCCCTTAATCCTGTTTATGGCCCAAGGGCTAGACCACCCACCACCTTCTCTTCACAAAGCCTCTGAGGCCTCGGAAAGTAAGTCCCTTTTCCTCTTCTTCTGCCTCCTCCTCCTCCGCCTCTCGCTCGCTCCCGTATACATCGGTGGAAGTAGGAGCAATCTTTCGCTTCTTCTTATTCTAATTCCCTCTCTCTTTCATTCCGACGATTGCGTTGTCTTTGCTTTCTTCGACACCTCGGAGAATCTCTCTCTTTCTTAGGTATGGGGAAGGGGGAGGAAAAAAATGAGGCTTTTATCATCTCAAAACCTTGTGAAATAAAGTCATTTTTCTTTCTTTGTTTCTTTCTTCCTTTATCTCTCTCTCTATTTTCTGTATTATACTCTTTCTCTTCGCCATTCTCTTCAATCAACCTCGTTTTTTTGTCCAGATTATCGGTAAGATACTCGGTAAGCGATAGGAGAGGCTTTTACGCATAATCATAATATGATTTTTACCCTGCTGATGCCAAAATCGTATGATGAGGCATCTCTTAAATATATGCGCTTTTCATCTGTCGTAATAATTTCACTTCAAATTCTCATCTTTAAATTATAAACATCTTTTTCGATACTCAGGCACCGACGGAAAGGAAATCACTTTCCACGTTAAGTAGCAGTACCCTGACTTCATTTACCCAAAATCCACTCCACACCATTAGAATGTACTCTTAGGTTTCCGCACTTCTCTATTTTATGACTAAAATGTTTTTAGCAGACGCGAAGATGCATCTAATAAAATACAGAACGCAAATTCGTGTCTTTGGTCGCTCATTCTGAGTACCTACCATTTAAGAAAATAATATCATCTTGTTCCTTTGAATTCCTTGGTGCTTTCTGTAACTCTTTGCTAGATATAAATATCGAATATCTAAATAGAAGAAGGATTACACGGCTTTAGCACCTAACATTATTTTCTTTGTATTTTCCTTGCGTAAACATCTCGGAGACGCAATATAAAATTGTATTTTACTATTTATTTTTCTTTACCGACGAATTTAATACCACTCCCAATTTTCCTCCTTCAAAAATACTACAGGTTCCCTTTCCCCTCAAAAGATCCTCAACCTCACAACCTCCTCCTCTCCCCCTTCCGTCCATCCCCACCTCCCACAGATCCCTCCCCTTCCCTCTCCTCCCTCCTTATTTTCCGCACTCATCGCTCATCTGTCTCCACTGTCGTCCTACTACCGTCCAATCTCTCTTTCCTGCCCCCCCACATCCCTCCCCCTCCTCCCTCTCCCCCCCCCCTCTCTCTCTCTCTTTCTCTATCTCTCTCGTATCCCATCATATAACACGCTCCCTCAATTCCCAAAGCGAATACCTTGGCTTGAAATTACGGATATCCTCTTCTTCTTCAATCTTCTTTTCACTCCCTCACATCTCTCTCCCTCTCTCTCTTTTTTCTCTCACTATTTCCTCTCTCTCTTTCTCTCTATCTCCTCTCATCTCTTACATTCTTCCGTACGCTCTAGCTCATAGCGAGTGACTCTCTTCCGACCTGATGTCGTGGAGGCTTATTTCATTAAGTCTTATTGCTTATTTTGCCTCCTAAATTATATTAAATTAGCTCATTACATTTTTCAGATTTAAGTGCTTATTTTCGGGCATATTATTTCACTTACATCTAAGGAAAAATTAATATTTGTGCAAACGTAGAAATAAACGAGGAATTCGGTTGATTAAATAACTTCTAAGAGTGGTAGGTTCGTAATGAATAACGGCGGGCGGAGATTACGGTGAAGAATAATATGATTTGAGATTACTCCTAAGAGAGAGAGAGAGTTTAAGAGCACATAATCTTATTCAGTAGTTCTACGTTCAACGACTTTTACTTTTGTTAGAGTTTGAAAGCGTTTCCATTTGCCTCTAAGCGCCCTAATAATTCATATTTTGCCTGTTTCTAACTCGCAGACATCTCTTCAGCACTAGAATACACCTAAATAAAACTACACAGAGCACAAACCGGAAATGAGCGTTTCGAAAATTCACAAAAAAGACGTCAGGAATTAATTTCGTGTTTTTTTTTTACAGTTGCCAAAAATAAAACCGCTCTAAGAGCACGAGGAAACTAACAATATTCTCTTTGAAATTACTCAAACCATTTTATTCGACAAGTCCTTTGGATTTTTTTCCCCCAAGTCTGAGCGATTATTTAATTTCAAATCGCCTTCTACGAAAATAAAAGTTAGCCGATCTATCGAAAGGAAACAAAACAATTCCGATCGCTGGTGAATTTCCCTCCGTAAACTTCGTCTCTCGTTCGATATAAAAGGGCAAGCATTCTTCACATTCCCCGTGTAAAACTCGTGGAAAAAATCCCGGTCGTTTGTAGCTATATATTTTGACTTGTTGCCTCTTTCCGTCTTTGATGTCTTTTAAGGGTTTCGCTACGGCAATGGTCGCATTGCTCTCAGGGTTCAGCTAAGCGTTGCTAGGAGCGCATTCTTTCCCCTCCCTTTCTCCCACCAAACAGCCGTTTGAGAAGTCTCTCTTCCCATCTCTTTTCATCTCTCTGTCTCTCTCTATCTTCGTGCTTTACTCTTTCCTTTTTCTTCTTCTTCCTCTCTCTCTCCTCCAAAGAGAATGAGAGGGGGAGAATAAACAGTCTTTTGAGCACCCATTTCTTTCTCTCTTTTCCTCTTTATATATTTCCCTATCCCTCTCTCTCTCTCTTTCTATTCTCCTCTCTCTCACCCATCTATTCCTGAAATGCCCCGTCGTAAATCTCGAGCCCATATCCCGCCGCCAAATATTTTAAAGTCTCCTTCAGCATGGCACACCTCTTCTGCCCCCTTCCCCCCCCCCCCCTTTCCCTCTCCTCCCAATCAACAAATGAAAGAATGGCTTGTTAAATATATGTATGCTAAGAACTTTCTCTGCCCTTCCCCCCCTCCCCTTCGGTCTTGACGCGTTGACGTGGTACGGATTTTATCGACCGTGTCCTTTCCCAAAAGAAGCATTCCGGAAACGCGCTTAACTTTGAACTCGTTCGAGCCGAGTTTATATAAAGAGTCCGCATTGAGGTTTCGGTCCGACCGAGTGTTTTTAAGTACTGGAGAAATTACATCCTTTGAGAAACTCGTTAAACCTTCCTCAATTTTCGCTTTTCTTAGGAAATTGTGGCGAATTTGTTGTAAATATCAACAATGCACACTGTATGAATAGAGAGCGGTGTCAACTGTTTTCTATTAAAAGTTTCGTTTTGTTGCGGTTTTTCTAAAAAAATTCTCCTATGCTTTCAAATTGCCCATCTGTTTGTCTGACGCGCTAAATCCTAAACGAAAGCAGCCAGAGACTTCGTTTTTTCGCCAATAGATGTAGTATTGTCTTGTTGCGCAGATTTTCTCTGTTTGTCCGTCTGTGTCTACATTTTTAAAGCACCATTTAATGCCTGCTTTGAAGCTCTTTCCTTACTTGTTTTAACTTCCTTATTAACCTAATATCGACTTTAAAGAAGGACAAGTGAACATTTTATCAATCAACTTTCGAGTTATAAGTTCGCATTACAAACCGACATTTAATTTAGGGTGGGAATCACTCTAGGATGGGAATCACTAGCTGAGCGCCGATCACGCTCTAGGTTAAAACTTCTCGAAAGATTTAGAACGCATATATTCTCCAGCGATGTCGAAGAAATAATAAGAGCGCCAACTTATATTGGTAGAACGGACCATCCTCGTAAAATAAGAGAGATAGCCTGTAGGACTGAGAGGTATAAAGGCTCGTTTTTCTCTAGAACGGTAGCTGAGCAGAACAGAAGTTACGAAAAGAAATCAGCCGACGTAGAGTGATACTATACATTATTATGCGCTTTACCTTGGTGCTATTGCACCCCCTGCCACACACCATTGCGGTGGCTTGCAGGGTGAACTATAGATATAGATAGATTAATCGATTACATTACTCAATGGTCGCCCTACTCTCGTTGTCACCATTCGCTAATGCTTTTCTCGAGTAATCTCAGATAATATCTTCATCAAAAAGGAATATTCTTCCATTAAAATTTCCAATCGAACGTGCCCCCTCTCCCCTACACACGTACATTCTCGGGCGCCTTTCTTCCCCCTTCCGATAAAGCCATGCTATTTTCTTCCTCCCCCGATGCAAGCAGTCCTTCTCTTTCCCTTTCTGACTTCCTCCCCCATATTCCTCCTCCGAACCCTAATATTTCACGCCATGCGAGACACGTGTTCGGTCCCCATAAAATGGGTGGCGACACTTCGTTTCGCGTTGTTACACATCCTGGAATCGAATCAGGGACCTCCCGTGAACCGACGCTGTAAACCCACCCGCACGGCATCGCTAAATTAAGGTCTTGCACGAAATAGAGTCAGATGTCGCATTAAATCAATTTAAATTACTAAATTATGTTTAATTTCCACGTGGAAGTATTCCAGGAAGTTTTTTTTTTCCTCTTAAAAAAGCTAGCGTTGGCACTTTATCCTGCATGAGTTTGTACAAAAATTACTTTTAAATGTAAGGTGATATTCTTAATTTTTGTTTATATAAAGTGTTAGTAATCAATCTATACTAAATAGAAAGCATTAAACGAGGGAAAAAGTTCACCAACGGCATCAAAACAATAATTCCACTTCTAAGCAAATAAATTTTGTTACATTATTTGCACGTCTTTCTCATTAAATAAATATTCACTATGTGATTATGCCATTTTTGCGGTAAATGTTTTAGATCTTCATGTTTATTTAATTAAGGTTAAAATATCATGTTTTACAAATATGGTTATAATAGTAATTTTCTCTTATTTTTCAAGTAAATTTTTATGACTTGTTCAAAAATTTCCATCAATGAATTTCAAATCATACTTTATGCAGCATTTTTGACAAAAAGTTATGTTGAATGCTTTGAAGATTCCAATTTTGAATAGATAAAGATGAATGAAAGTTGGTTTCTTTGAAACGCGAATCCACATTCGATTATTATAAAAGGCAATGGGAATTTAATTTTAAAGGAATAGTAATAATTTCAGTTCCGACAGTATATCCATAGAGAAGGCTTGAGTCACGTTTCACAGAGATAAATTAGTATGCATTGAATTTTATGATAAGTCACCTTTTCATCCCAACTTGGACTTCCCCCATAGTTGGAAGAATGTCATTTTACTGTTTATTTTCCCCCACTGTGTGCGTGTCAGTTAGAAGGAGAGGTGATAACTGCACCAAAAATTCTAAACGGTCTCTAAGGTCAACACAAAAATTCATGTATTCTGTCGACATCAAATTATTTAGCGTGAAGGGTTCTTCGGTGTCGTTCTGACATTACACTTTCCATCGGGATGTTGAGCCATGTTGTAGATTCTTGTTGTTGACGACGTTTCGCTCGCATTACCATCAAATGATTCAATAGGTAAGCAGAGCATAATTACATCATTTATCTTTAACATGTATTTTAATTTTAGTTCAGACCATATATGCGTAAATTTATTATGTTTGTTTATGGAGGATTAGGATTCCATCTGTGATTTGTTCATCATTCGAAGATTGAATAAAGAGACACTAAAATTTAATCCCGCGTACAAGGCGCATCTAAATCAGGGGTAGATTTAAGCGTTCGCCGGACACAAAATTCCCTCAAATTTTCTAATCATTAAATGCCTAAAACCGAGGCACATTCATCCAAATGACTTTTTACTGCCGATATAAAGTTTCCCCTTAAATGTTTGACCGACTCCCCCGATACTTTTTTTGGAAGCGGAGGTAAGTAAATCATTTAAAAAGGAAGCAGTGAAATTCTTCCTCGGTCTTCGGATGAATTATTAAAGGGCGTCAACGCACGCGAAAAAGGTTTCATTGCGGTGGTCGGGGGCGGATGAGGGCCGTTGGTCTTGCCGCCGTCATCCTCCGGAGCGGATTCTAAGTGGGTCCGAGAGTAGATGATGATGATGATGATGACGGCGATGGCACGGTCTGCCGGAGAGTCGGTGCTTCCATGGAGTGCAGAGGGGGAGATCGAGAAGGAGGAGGGGGTTAGATGGCACAAGGAGGAGGAGGAAGAAGGCCCAGCCCCTGTGACGGACTCATGGCACGGAAAGTTAGTGATCCAAAGACTGGAGAGAGAGAGAGAAGGGGGATGGGAGGGAGTGTGTAACCATGGAGGAAGAGGAAGTGGAGGTGGAGAGAGAGGAAGAGAGTAGGGTAGCTACCTCCCGCGATGCGCGTACAAATATCGCCCGGAGGTGGAGGGTACGGAGGACTCCGTAGTGTAGCAGTCGATTGCGGAGGACGGAGTCGCTTGGTGGTGAGCACCAAAAGGGGAGGGATACTAATATACACATTCGCAGAGAAAGTGTGAAAGGGGTAGAGAAAGTGCGGCGGTGGTGCACCTCCGGATGGCTGCTCTTCCGGGAAGAGACCCCTTCTGTTAAGCCCAGTAGAGCGCGCTGCAAAGTCGCCTCTCTTTAGCGATGGTGGCGCTCCACCAACGCTCCTCGATATCCGCAAGGAATTCTTCTTCGGTGAACTGGCCTTCCACTCTGAACTTCGAAATGAAGGATTCTGCGGATAAATATATTTCAACTATATTGTTTGCTAATTCTGTGTTGCCGGAATAGTTTCCGGATGTTCTTTTTGGTGAACGTGTATTTCTACTGTTGAATAACTATGGATTATAATTTTATCTTCTTTCGATACCGTATTAGTTGGACGTGCAATTAATTATCACGAATACCTTTTGAGATTCCTGTACTCGCAATTAAGAAGCCGGCGGGGTTTTAGGAATTTTCTTCGGCGAACTCTGATGTGAGAACGCTCCAAGTTACTGGGATCAAGAAAGTGTGGTGTTATTAGTGATTAAGAGGTGTAAGAAGTAGAATCCAACCTCTTCCGAAGAGTGACGCCCACATACGGACGTGTGAATGGAAGCATGAGCATTCTAGTTAACTGGATCAATGCCTCGAGAGTTTGAAAATTTCTTAAGGCATAACATACCGTTGAGTTTACCAAACTAGCTTCATACCGGAAACCGTTGTCGGTGTTATCAGTATATCTTTGTCCGCATAACATGAGAACATCTTCTGGAACAATTATTTAAATTCCTTTCATTTAGTTTGTGATTGGCTTGTGATAGAATGCGATTGTATAGAATGTGATCCCAAATGTTTAAAGTCTGAAATAAATGAAGTCGTTAATTCATCCGTTTGTAAAAGCAGGAAACGCCTTCTTTCATTCATGTATATCGATCTGTCTATTTCGAAGTAAATATTTGTTATTTTTTACGTAATTATCACGACCCAGAAATGAGTAAGCTTAATAGTCGTAAGACTATTATTTCTCAAAATTATCTACGCATATTTACGCTCTGAAATTTGTTATTAATTTCAAGCAGTAACTGATGGGTCTCAATTTACAGCAATTATTTGATAGACGTCTACTTTCTGAGCTCTTAGCAAATTACACGCCAAAATTTGCCGTCAGTTCTCAACCGAACGCAAGTCTTCGTCGATTCCTCGCGTCGGGGACATCGGTGAAAGGGCGAAATGGACGCGAAGGATCAATTTAGCCGCTTAAACCCGGATCAATAACTCTTACTTTAACAAGGAAACGCATTTCATTACCGCTTGTTTGCCTATCAAACATCGAGTCATCACTCGGTGATGTTTTCACACCGCGTAGGAGATGCCTTTCCGGAAATAAAGAGTGGAGTGTTTCGTTTAACAGGTGTCGCTCAAATCAATCCTTTACCTTAGGCTTCCGAATAATTCTGGTTGGACGTGTTTATATAGGGTGTCGACATGAAAGAAGAGGAAAGGCAAAGGAGAAGTCAGATGGTAATTCAGCGGAGAGAGAATGACAGAGGGAGAGAATAAGAGTGAGAGAAATTAAAAAGAGAGAATAAAACTGAAGTAGGCATTAATGAAAGGAAGATAAAAGAATATGGCGGTGTTGTGAGTCACAGGCAGTTATTATAATCACCGGAGAGTTTCAAAGCAGCATTGTTCATCTGAACACGATATTGTGATGATGAAACCGGGGTTATTTAAAATTTTATCTAATTAAAAGGAAACGTTGTTGTCGAGTTATTTGTCTCATTTATTAAGAGCATTTTTTTTGGAGCTTTCAGATACGGCCTACTTATCATGTCGTATCGGAAGTGATCTGTGAATTGATTTCCTGTATTTGGAAATAAATATATTTTTTAAGGAAATAATCAGTGATTTTTTTAGTGTGCATTTGATGGTTTTGGGGAAAAATCTTTTCTGGGCGAACTTATTATCAGTTATATATTAATATTAACTTGCCCATAAAAAGCTGTTACCAACCTGTCACGATCAGCTTAGTAACGATAAGAAAGTCGAACTTATAAAAATCATTCTCCCAACAGGATTCCAACCTCCGATTCTATTATTGGGAGCCATACGCGCCAACCGTCCCCCTATCAATTTGTCTAGGGTAATAAAATAGGTTGCGTTTGACGTAGCATCGATGTAAATGGAACTCTTCGGGAAATATCGATTTCATATGGTGTGGGAAACCTGTTTATGCAAAAGGAAAATGAGAAAGAATAATTATGTAATCATACGTTTAGATAGAAAGTTGTGTTAAGTTTTCGGCCCTCTTACTCAACCTCGTCCACTCCCACGTCTCCATCTCATTCCCGATCACCTTCTCCATTATGTGCGTATTTATTCCTCCCCTCCCCCTCTTTCGCCCCTCCCCCTCTCCTTCCTCTAACCCTTCCAACTGCAATTCATCGCTCCCCTCTCGTCCACCCACTCTCACCCTAAATTCTTTCCACCCTTCCACTTCCCGATGAGCAAATATGTCACCTTCCTCCTCCGTCGCCCGCCGCCATTCTTCCTTTAGTCCGTTGAAGTGACTTATGGAAGAGACCGGACGCTCTCTCTTCCTCAGTTGAAGAAAGAAAACCGAGCACTTTATCCTTTCAGATTCGCGCGTAGCTCTTTGTTTGTTTTCTGACCCGCGACCCACTTTGTTGCCTAGTAAAGACACGCTCTTCTTATTCGGCGTTTGACGGACACAAGCCGTCCCCTTTGGAAACCCCGTCTCGCGGCGACCGCGGGACCCATTGTTGAATAAGGCGAGGGCGGGTTTATTTTTTAGGGGAGGATGAACATGGGAGAATCAATCGAACGGCGGATAACATTGTCGCTTTTCATCGCTCGGGACCGACTACGAAATATTGCTTTACGGCCTTTACAAATTGCATGTGTCAGGTGGTGGGTTTCCATCGCGGCGCAAGTCGTTTAAATTGATCGCGGAAAAAAAAACACTAACGCTTTCGGTCCCCTTTTGGTGTCCGCTTTTTGTAATGAAGGCGGACCCGGTTGCATTAAATTCCTATTTTTATTCCCGTATCGTTACTTGGCATAACACATCGAACGGATGTGTTTTATACCTCTTCACTAACTTTTTAAATGCACTTTCTCAACCGCACCGGATTCCTTAAGGGACAAAATTATGGTTTAAAACTTCGTGTAGGTCAGTGCTAATAGAAGCGGATATATAATTTGTTTCGGCTTGTCAATTCAATGGTCATTACGCTGCCGCCATTAGAATCCCTTTCGTTGTAGTTTCAAGTGGAAACAAAAAAGAGAGGGGAGGAGGGGAAAGGGAGGTTAACAAGGAAGATATGAAGAAGAGGAAGGCGTCCTGCAGAGAAGAGGGATAGAGGAAGGTTAGAGGCGTGGAGAGTGGAGGAGGAGGAGGAAGAAGGGAAGGAAGAGGAATGGGATGAGATAGAGATGAGGAGCGTGGGTTGGGAACGGAAGAGAAGGTCGTGTTCGTATGTGTGTGTGTGTTTGCCTCAACGGCCGACCGCTCGTGATTAGTTATCGACCGCCGAGAGGGTAGGGGAGGCGAAAGGGTTCTCTGGGTTTTGCGGAGGAAGGGTAGGAGAAGGAGGGGTGAGAGGAGAGGGAGAGAGAGGGACCTGGGCTAACAAATTGAGTGGCCGCCGCTTGCCCCGCGGACGAATGACTCCGGTTACCGCAAAACGCTTCGGTTGTTCCATGACGGAAAAGTGAAAAGACAGTCGTATAGAGGGCGGGCAAGGGAGAAAGCGAGAGACGCGGAGGAATGAAGGAGTGTGGGAATGGAGAGTTAGATAGAGAGAGAGAGGGATTTAAAAAAAAGAAGGGAAAATGAAAGAATAGTAGAGAACTTGGTTGTAATTATTTTTAATTATCCCATGCACTGAACTGATTGGCCTATTGCATTGTACAAAGCAAAGTATGAGCGCATGCGGCCATGGCGAAGGGTGAATTCGAACCCACGACCTCAGCATCGAGAGGTCGATAAAGGTCGACACTGTCACATCCACAGTTTAAATGCCGAAGGATCAGTCAAGGATAATCTGAATACATTTATTTAATTTTTGATTGCCAAATGGAAGTTTATATAAATATAACATTGCATTATGATGTTTTCATGTTTTCAGTAAGATGGTACGAATCGGTTAAAGATGTTGCATTTAACCTTCTGGAACCTGAGTGTTGAAAATGTCTGCAGTTTATGTATTATAATTTTAAGATTTTGTCATTAAAAGTAACCATAAGGCAATATATAGTAATAATAATCGTCTTACACTTACTTTTGATGTATCAACGTTCGAAACCATCAAATTCTTAAAACTGCGTCCTCGCTCAATGTTTTGGCGCGAATTATATATACGATTTACAAATCCAAAACTTCTGTTTTATGAACTTTTGGGACGATATTACCGTGCCTCAGTCTCCTCGTAAAAGGGATACCGACGAATATGAATGTTTTTCCAACTGTCACTTTTGGCGTGAGTTTTGTGTGATTTGCAACCTGCTCTATGGGTGCACCGCTGGAGCGAGAGCGCGGGAAACAGCGAAAGGAGAGGGAGGGAGGTAAAGAGGGAGGGAGGGAGATAAAGAGGGAGGGAGGTAGAGAGAGAGAGAGGGTACTCCCGCAGGAACATCAAAGGAAGCACGCCGCCTCCCCGCGTCTCCCTCCCCCTCTCCCTTTTTCGTGCCCGCCCATTTTCCCCGCCCCCTCTTCCCTCTCAAAGGAAACCGCCAAACAGGCGCACCAGCCCGCACCAAATGTCTCTGCAGCCCTGCGAAACCCTGCACCTAGGAACGAGACATCACTCTTTTGGTCACAACGAGGGCCATTGTGGCCCTCTGCAGTCATCAATGAGGGTCCAAACACACATACAACACAAAAAACATTAATTTTTTCCTCGTTTTAAAGATTTTTTCCACATTCTCGTTAGATTTTTTGTGCTCATTTTTACCCGGAAGTAAGAAAAAAGTCGAGGTGTTGCGTTTCTTCCTTGGACGGGATCATTCCTAAGGGGTAGAAAGGCACCTTAATTGGGTCGTAGTAGTTCCTTCACCTGCCCATCCACTCAAACGTTGTCTCTGTCTGTCCGTTTCTCTTTTCACCTTCTGTTCGCCGCCGCTGACGCTTCGGAAGGCTGCATTTAGTTTGCCGTCTGTCAAACAGGAGAGAAAGGGAGAGGGAGCTTTCTCCTGAATCGCAATATAGCCGAAATCCGCTCGAATTTACATATAGACCTAAAAGTTTTTCCGTAAGTTCAGTGAATATACGGTTAAAAAATATATTTCTGCTGTTAGTCCTTGCTCTTTCCGCCGCTAAAGTGCACTCATCCCTCAGTATTTCTCCATGTTTCGCTCATCAATAATTTATTTTTATCTCCAAATTATTAACTACCTATTTCTGTCTCCTTAGCCGCTTTGATTAAAACATTGTATATGAAATATGTCTCCCTATCTCTTGTGTTACCTATCATGTATTATAGTTTACTATTATTAGTCGCTAACAGTTTATGGCTATACAATATAATTAACTTGGCATATGAACTCCACCGTGGCAATGTTACATATTTTCTACTGTAATTAACTACGCGGCGATATAGCATGCATTTTCATCCTTCAAATTTCAACTTGTAACAAATTGCTGTAACTTTTAACAATCGATAAAGAAATAATGAAAAGTTATAAGCAAACTGCAGAAATATTTAATTGTCATGAATTGGAAAACGAAAAATAGTGAAGGAATTGATTGTTTATGAGATAGTTTGAGACTCATATTTTCCCTTTTTTTGCGTCCCAGAATGAAGGGTGAATGAAAACAGCGGCAGACAAACTTTCATTCGAATGAAATTAAATTCTAAATCAATCTCTCGCACAATTAATCCTAAAAGTCTACAAAAACTGTTCTATCCTATCCATCATGTATGTATTTTCTATTTCAAATCAAGATATGCGGTAAAAGTTTTTCAGTTTATCAAATAGTACGCTTTTTGCAGCGTTTTACTTATTTAATTCTTTGCAGTTATTTCCGAGAATCCTTTATTCAACAGCAACTTGTTTATTTTATTCTGCGCTAAAATCACTCAACCATTTTCTGAGACCATGTTATTTATCACCAAGGACGCATAATCTCTCCATTGTCGCGTTTTAGGGGAAGAATTAATTACTTTTACATTAGCGGAAGCTTAAAAAATAAATAAGAGGTACAAGCGGAATGAAATCCTTTCCAACTGTAACAAATAAATACATCTGTCTCTTGACGTGAGAAAGCAATAGATGGGAAGTAGAAGAGGTGAGTTTCGGGAAGGAGAGAGGGAGGGGGAGGGGGGGATGGGGTGGGAAGAGGAAAGGGGGTGAGGATAGATAGCTCGGAGAGGAAAAGTACGACTTTCGTTTGTTCGGAAAAGTTTTAATGAAACACTCTTAATCTTTCTTCCTGATGCTTCTCCTCTCCCAGGCAGGTTGAACCAAGTGCCACTCTTTAATGGAAGAGACAGTGGAGGGGTCTTAAGAGGGGGAGGAGAATGGAGGGAAAGGGCGGAGTGGGGGACCCTGGAGGGAGAAAATGAAGTAGGGAGAGCAAAAAAGAGAGAGATAGCAGCAGGATGTCATTCGAGAGGGTATCAGAAAGAAAGAGAGAGAGAGAGAGATAGTGGCATAGAAAGATTGATTATCTTAGTCCATCCGATGTTTTAGAATATTACGCATCCGATTAGGCGGATGAATTAGGAAGAGCGAGAGAGAGAAAATTCTCTCCAGTTTCCATAGGAGTCTAGGAAAACAGAGAGTAGGAGATAAGGTAGTGAGTGGAGAGGAGAAAGCACGTGGGAAATGCATAACAGCGGTGGGAGAAAAAAATAAATAATGGAAGATATACTAAGAAAGATCTTTGACCACAGTGGTAAGGAATCGTGGAGGTAGAGATTCGTGGTTAAGATAGATTGATAGAAAGTTGTTTGGACGAAATTAAGTATCTTCCTATATTTTTAGTCGGTCAGAACGAAAGTAGAATGTCTATCACTTTCCGTTTTGAGATGCGGAGTTTTTGGTTTTAGTTATAATGTAGGAAAATCAGCTTATTGCGGACGGCAATGTAGCCTACAAAAGTGTACTAAAAAAGGCCAAATTTTTATTTCGTGGATTTTATTTGCCTATCATTTTGACCAATGCGACTTTCGCTCTGACCGTCTCATTTAAATAGGAAGGAGAGGGATTATAAAAAAAGAAAAACATTACATTTAAATGAGGGTGAGAAGAAAAGACGCATTTATGGGAGGAACGGGAAGTAGGAGAGGGAGGGAGGAGGTGAGAGAACGTAGCAATAGATAAAGGAGGGAGATAGGAGAGTGAGAAGAGGAGGTGCTTGGAGATGAGAGGGAGGGAGGTGAGGTTGGGGTGGTGTGAGGGAGGGACGGAGGAAGGGAAGAGGAGGAGGTGGATCTGGGGAGCGTGGCCATTGTCTCCTGAGGTCAAAGCACATCTCTGCGCCCCGCCTTGTTTATACCGCAAGAGCCAATCAGTTTGAGGTATCTGCGCTGGTCTTCCTCCCTCTCCTCTTCCTCTCTCCCTCCCTCTCTTCTCCACCAACCCCTCCTCCTCCCTCCATCTACCCCTTCAACTCCACCCTTCCTCCTCATCCTCCCACCCCTTCCGTCGACCTGGTGCTCCTATCCTAGCCGGGAAAAGAGCGAAGACAAATGTCTTAATTTCTTGCCGACCGTAAGGACTTAGAAGAGTGTCATTTGTATCAGCCCTCCCCCTTCTTATTTCCCACTCCCCCCTTTCGCATCCAACCCCCCCCTTCCCCTCCCCACTCTCCTCCTCCTCCTCCCCCCTTTGCCCCTCCCTCCACTCCTACAGAGCCCTCCACTCTCCTCCCTTCCATCATTTCGTTCAATGATATATAAGGCCAACTCCTTGCCTATTTGTCAGAGCGCAGCGCCTCTCTTGGGTATAGCCAAGAGGCTCGCGGGCCCTTCCACTGTCTCTCCTGACGTTGATAAGGTTGACGCGAAAAGATGGCGACGGGTTATTAGCCATACATGGGATGGAATAATAAGCTCTTTCTCTCGAAACTACTTGTATACAAAGATCCTTCTACTTAAAGCGACCAGGCAGATCATTCATCAAATGTGATGGCATACAACCGGTATAGCACGAGCGATATATAAACCCTTATTATTGTAACATTATTACAGAGTATCCAAGCGTATTTAAATGGAAGTCCGAGGCATGTTTATTTGCAAAAATTTTTATCAGTGGTGGCAATCGGTTTCACCTCCTGCTGAGGAGGAATATTGCTTCGATAAAGTATTTTTTCTCTGAAATCTAATTGAGAAATAGTTTCTTCAATAAACGTAAAGAGGTCGTGAATACCATATTCGCATTCCGTGTACAAAAAAGTCGTCACCAGTGGTGATTTTCCGATAATATACTCCGTTTTTATTTTAAGAATATATAGTCGGTGAGTTATCATTTATGGCGGCTGCTTAGTAGCCGCAACTTTGCGCTTTCGCTATCTTTTCACGCTGATTAGGAGAAAGGGTTTTTCAAAACGAATTTTGCCATACAAATGAAAGACATAACGCGATCAAACTAGCTATTGTTAAAACGTCAATTTCCTTTTGCGGATGCAAAGATTGGCGAGCATTCATTAAGTACTCTTATCGTACATAAATATCTAGTCAATTGTTTTATTAAGATCGGTCGATAAGACGAATTAAGTAGACTCGGAGAACAGAACGGCAGATATATATATATATATGTATGTATGTATGTATAAAGTACGCATCCCTTTCTCTCTCACTCTGTATAATCTTCACATAGCGCGTCGTCATAGAAACCTTTGACGAGCGTTCGATCATTCCACTTTCACGCTCCTGAAACCACCCACCACTAACCCCATCCTTTCCCTCTCCCATCGCCTCTTCCACCCACTCAAAATCCCTTCACTTTTTCAGAACCCACCCACTAATAGAGCCAACACCCTCTCACCCTCCTCCGCCTCTCAATTATCCTTTCTGCCTCTCAATCCAACTCACTCTCACACCCCCTCTCTCTCCAATCGCCCTCCCCCGCCTCCTAGGCATCTTTCGCTTTGGAGTGCGGCCACGTCTCGTGGGGTGAGGTGAGGCTGCGATGGGGTAGGGGAAGAATAACGGAAGCAGCCACCCTGCCTCCCCCTCCTCTTCCCCGAAAGCACCAGGCTCTCTCTCTCTCTCTCTCTCTCTCTCTCCCCCTATGCTTACTCCCCCGCACACCCCTCTCTCTCTCACCCTCCCTGTCATCTGTTTCCTTCTAGCCAATTGGCGGTCCCGAAAATACCAGCGTCCCGGCACGCATAAAGGCCGACTAAGGCATCAATCTGTGGGGGCAACAAAAGGGATTGGATGGAGAGGTTGGGGGAGAGTGGGGGCGGAGGAGGATTCTAGGGGGTAGAAATAAGTGAGCTGTAGTGATGGGGAGAGGGGGGGGGGGAGAAGGGAGAAGCAACATAAAAAGGAGGGGGAGAGGAGTTTGATGGTTTGAGAAGTTTGAAAGGGGAGGGGCCGGTATAATGGCAGGGTGGGGCAGAGTAGGAGTGGTTGTATGATGAGGTTGGGGAGTGATAAGTTAGAATAAGCAGCGAGAGGGAGGGGGAGAAGGGAGTGAGGTGGAGGGAGGGAATACCCGTTTTATGATTTTTTTTACGGTCATGGGAAATAAAATAAGCACAAATGTCCGTTTCCGATTTCGTATAACTGTTCATCCGTCAAGTTTTATGTTCGCGCGATGGAATTTAAAGTGGCCAAATGTTTCGTTGTTCGCATAGTTGCGATTATTTGCTCGCGTGCGCATCAGTCAGCGAGCCTTTCCGTAATTTTCGTGAGATAAATGATAATTCTCCAGTTAACTACCTAATTCTCGCGACTTTTTATTCCTTACAGATAGAGTGTCATGCAATTTGGTCAGATTTTTTTTTTGTGTTCGATGTTTTCTAAATTCTTTCATTTCATTGAAAACTCTTCATTAAAAGATTAGCCTAATTTTCCCGAAAGTTTAAATAATTTATGTAGATTCGATATATAAAAGTTTCCATCCATTTTACGGTGCTGATAAAAGTCCATAACTTAACAAACTAGCAGCAACAACCTAGCAATAAATGTATAATATTATATTAAGCGGGATTATGAAGGTGCGAGCGTTAGCATTGTATGATGTGAATGGATATTGATAATTTGACTGACAAAAGTTATAGATGGCCGGGTTAGACGGATAAGTAGTGTGTCTGCCTTGTAATCCAAAGGTCGCGGGTTCGAATCCCGCTTCGGGCATGGATGTTGTGATTCGTCTTGGGGATTTTCCCCTACCTGCAGGCAAGCCTAAAATTGGCTTTGCTGGGAAGGTATTGTTTAAAAAAATATATTATTTTTTTAACTGTACGTAAAAAGTCAAACAGCTAATTCATTCTTAAGGAATGTTCGAAGTTTTTACTTTATAAAATCTCTATAATCCGAGATACAACCGGAAAATATATAATTTATAGGCGGAAAAGCTGAAATCACGAGTATTTATAATATTAGATAGTGGAAAATGTCTTTGAACTTTCACGGCTGCCGTTTTACGGAGTAAACATACTCATTCGAGCGACACCAGAAAAATAAACATTAATAGGAGCCCCATTTGTTAAGCAACAAGTTATTGAGGACTAAACGCTTGAATTTCTATCTGGTATTCATTAATTTAACATAAAACGGAAAGGACCATCCAGTAAACCAACTTGCCTCCATGTTTTCATAAACGTGAGAGAGAGCGTGCATGCGATGGATCGTTGTCTTCAAGTAATGCAGTGAATGCAGCCAGGCATCGCTCTTTTGACGACGTAACTTTAACAGACTTAGGGCGATTGATTCCCTTCCCATGATGCAACGGGGCTACGAACTACCGCTCGTCGTACTACGAGTCTTTTCTACCTATACTCACAGCCCTGAAAATCCCTAAGGGCAGTGTTTGTGAGGACCCCCCACCCCTTAAGGTAGGGAGGGACAGAGTCGAGGGAGAGAAAGGAGGGAGGGAGAGAGGCAGTGGAGAGAGCGAGAGTGAGCCAAGGGATACTGAGAAAAAGTCAATCTCGGTGTGTTTTCTACCTATAGTGAACCCGGTTCAATGGACTGCTTTGCTTTTGTGTTCCCTGAGATCAAAGGGAGGTGGAGAGGGGAGGGAGTAGAGGAATAGAATGAGGAGGGTTCCCTTTGGAAAACTCTTTTCAAGGCTACACTTGGTTGTTTGGTTAAGGGAGGCAAAAGGGATTTATGTTTCCGAGCCGCGAAAAAGGTTTCAAAAGCCAAAAATCGAGTTTTTAAAGAACGTGGAGAATGTAATGGGTTTTAAAGTGTGAATTCCTTTTGCGGGCGCATTCCAGAAGAGTCTGACTGACTGCGGTCCTTCGATTCCTCGGATTTCTCTTTTCACTGCAAAAAATATAGTAGTTTTGAGCGATAAAAATGGTTTCTCTCCGATTATTCGATGGTCAGATAATCATTGCTCTCGTGGGTAATAAAATCAAACGCGACGTTTATGTATACCTTTATGTCTTGTACGTAACTTGTAGAATGGTGTGGTCAATTTAAACAGGGTGTTTTCGCTGTTATGCAAAACTATGAAGGAGCATACTCTGTTACGAATAAATGTAATCAAATCAGAGTTCTTACTCATACTGAATTTTGAAACGATCTCCTGTTTTTCAACGACATTTATATCTAAGACAGAATAAATGAATTATTTAAAAAGCAACAAAAACTATTCGTATTTTTTTCTCCGGGTTTAGATTCGCCGGGGTTTTAACACTAGTTAGGAACTTCAGTTAAATATACCTACATAAATTTTTTCGTCACCTCGTAATACTTTGGGTCTATTATTTTTCACGTCATGGTTACGGATTTCGTCGAATTGCGGCGCAGCCACCTCCTCCTTCTAAATCTCCCCCAAAACAAACTTGCGTCGCATAGCGACCGACACATCCATCCTCTTGCCCACGACTGCATCGGGGCAACGTGAGAACGGCGATCAAGCTGGTTAATACCAGCGATTTCTGAACTGCCCACAGTGGGACAGAGTGGAAGGGGGGAGAGGGGAGAGTGAAGAGGGAGGTTAGAGGAGAGCAAAAGGCAAACGAGGGAAGATCAGGGGTAAATAGGTGGGAAGAGAGATAGAAGAGGTTGTACGAGAAGTAAGAGGTAAGAAAAAACGTAGGGGAGGTGTGTTTGGGAAAGAGGGCTGAATTGTAAGGGGGGAGGGCGGAGAAAAGGTTAAGGAGAGAGGGAGGAGAGGTGGGAAGGGGATGGTTGAGGTCTTCGAAAGAGCAATGAGCTTTTGCCCCCATAGAACGCGGTGTGGTGCAGTCAGCGGTCAAACGAAAGTTGGTAACGGGAAAATATATGGGGGAAGGGTAAGGTTTTGAGGCGAAGAATGACACCTATGAATGTGGCAAGGGTTTAGGGCAAAGGAAGCAAAGAGAGCTTTGTTACCATCCCATTCGGAGGGACTTAGCTTTCCCACTTCGGTCGAATAGTGCATCGCCTTCATTTCGTGGAGCGGCGATGAATGCGTCAAGTCTTCTCCTTTTAACAGAGTGGTCGCGAAATCTGTAGCGCATTTTCCTGTGTAAATGATGCCTGAGAGGCGATTTTGATGTCTACTGAAAAAGGTTCACTTTGTTTAGTTCTAAATCAGAATTTTTATCGGTGTTCGTACCTACAAAATTCTTTTTAGAATATAAACAACTTGTATATATTCGATTTTGTTATTATAATATAGAAAAAATTGAATGCCATAATTATTGAGTACAATAATCTTTGATTATTACTACTTAAGTGTATGATAACCGTTTTCCCTGATTTTTTTAAAGAAAGGTTCTTGGAAATTAACTGTCGGTTGATATGCCGTCGATAATATCGTATTCGAGCCGCTATAATCACAAGACGAAATTTCTTTCAAGATTGATTACTGAAGCCGTAAGAAGTCATAGATACACCCTCTCAGAAATAGTTGTAATTGGTAAAAGAGTTGTTGCTGAATATAAGTTTATAATAAATCACCAGGATTGAAAAAAGATGAAATTCTTTGTAATTTGAAGCGGTAGCTATAGGTCAGGCTACCACTTACTAATTCATAAAAAATCTGATGTGGCCAACACATGACTTTCTCCATATTTGGGGTATAGATATTTAAATTATTATGAATAATATTACGAGGCAAAATTACTATTTCGTATCGTAAAAGAAGACACGTCCTTGTTGCTGTAAATTACGTATATTTTGAATGTTTACAGAATTCACCGCTACATGGTGTTGGCGCTGTATACTGGTATTAAGATAAAGCGAAATATATCCGAAATGGATGGTTCTACGAAAATTAGTTTCAAACAAAACTTGGAAGAAATATTATTCTCTACAACTTTGGTCCTTACGAAGATTACCAATAACGATGTTTTTAAGGAGATATTTAACGGAAACCGAAAAACCGGTTATTTATAAATAACTCCTAAACAATAACTCCTATAGAAAATTGTTTGAAATGAAAACTGTAGAAAATTACATTCTCTATAACTGTATAGAATTGTATAGAATTGTATATACAATAATGATATTTTAACGAAGAAATATCCCAAAAACCGAATCAGGTTTCGAATAAACCTCGCCTTTCGGTTATCTGTTATTGTCCAAAAACTAATCAGTTCTTTGTGCTCATGTTAAAGTGTTATATATGAAGTTTGGTAACGATATGGCAAGTACTTTTTGAGTTAGAGCGCCCACAATAACATACACACAGACATCATTCCGAAAATAGTCTAAACGTGTTCTAGGGACCTCAAAACGTATTTCTGTTGAAATCTCGAAGTCGATTTTTTTCATGAATACAATACTTTCCCATTACTACGTATGGAGAAAGTAAAAAGAGTAAGGAAAGACTCCTTCGTTTCAAGGTCAACACATCCCAATTGACGAATATTTCATTTAAAATATTTTCCTTATACTCTCACCATATAACATAAAAAACCGCCAGACACGAGTCAGACATAACGTGTATCCAAGCACGTGTGCGTCACACTTGTTAATTTAAATTACATTTTTTAAAGTTCTGTCGATGCGATTCCATTTAATGATAGGTATGTGTTTTATAAAACTTTGGAAAAATAGAGGATCATTAATGGTAAATAAAAAACGGAGGAGCAAAAAAAGGGTTTATTCCAAATCCGTTTCGTGTAGCATTTTTTTGCATTTAAAGGCCCAACTCGAGGCAAAACGTTGAACGAAAAATCATATTCTTCGGCTTTCTGATTTCAACTTATCAGAGATCTCGCTCTGAAATTAATGAATGAAGGAATAGATTTGAAGAGATGGAGATGGGTCGGGATTCGAATGGAAGAGGAATGGGGAAGAGAAAGGGCGAGCGTAGGATCGAGGGAGGAATGGGGGTGAGGGGATGGGAGTTGGGTAGGAGTAAACGGAGGCGGGGTGGGGGCAAAGGATCGAGAGCGAGGTAGTGGGGGAATAGAGAGAGGAGTCGGAGGGGAGATTTTGAGGATGGCAGGGTGAGGAGCATACTACTACGACGTGATTAATGACGAGGTGACTACAGCCTTCTCGCCGCGGATTTGTTCCTCTGACTTCCCCCCCACCCCCTAATCCACCCTCTTAATCCCTTAAACCATCCTACTTCATCCTTTGCTCCCCCTCCTCCTCCCCTCACCCCCCTCCAACTCCACCTCTTCTTTCCTTCTCTCCCGCTAAACTACAAACGACTCTGCCAGCTGATTAAAAGGCATGAGATGCCTCCGCCTGGCGGTTGGTCTTTGGGAAATGGGGAAGGGTGACGATGGATGGGGGCGGAGGACTCAAATCTCTTCTTATCTCACTTCATATTGTGGCTGAAAATTAATGTATCTCCGTGCATGAAATAGGAAAAACTATTGTACATTATGAAGATTAAATCGAGATGTTAGGAATACCTAAATGAATAAGGCATTATTAAATACACAGCTAACATTTAATGTAATATTTTGAATGTATATTGATAGAAACGAAATTAAATTTTACTAGATAAAATGTCACGATAGAAAATTTTTTATCACGAATAACGGTGTGAAAATATCTTATATACATTTAAACTAATCATAGAGAATATTAGTTATTAACATCGGTGCGCTACTCATTACCCATTCTCTTAGAATTAGCACATTGTTTAAGATGAAATATAAAATACCCATGAAGTATGAAGCAAAGACATTTGGCCCGCGGAATCATTCCTGCTAAACTTCTCCTTAAATTGATCATCATATAAGAAAGCTTCTCTGAGATATACTGCTTTGAAAACTGGAGCATCGTTTAATTGCAGATACTTGTAATTAGTTTATGACAAGGAGAATTACTCACCGTGAGTCCCTTGAAGTATCATGTCGCAAACGTTGACTAGAAATATTTTGAATTTTTAACAATTCATTAACGGTATAACGAATATCGATACATTGCAGGAGTTTCCGCCTATTACATTTTTAGAACGATCTGAAGGCACATGGCTTGTATTTAATTTTTTTAGTATTCCTAAACCAGCATTATTTATGTTGAAAGTTGATCTAATTGAAAAAAACAATTGACCATAAAAATTACAGCTCAATAGAAAATGGACTCCTGAGAAGCACAATTTGAAAGCGAACTGCGAAAATCGCGCAATGGGGGTTTCCGGATCGAACCGAGCTAAATATTCCAAGCGAGACCAATACCGTACCCTGAGTTCCAAACTTACATATACAGGGCATGCCAATAAAAAGGACACCCTATGCCATGGGTCGGCAACGTTTTCCTGTTTCTCTTGGGTGCCTCTCTTTATCAATATTAAAAATCCGTGATCCCTCCGCGCGTGCCACCGTTAAATTCGCTCTTTCCGTGACGCTTACGAAAGGCGATTCTTATGCTATAAGGAATCCTAAATTTAATGCGGTATCATTAAAATATAAAATAAAATTTAAATAATAGCGAAATTATTTTTAAAATGGATCATTTTCATAATTATACTCCGAAATATCGTGCCGCTTAAATTCTCTTCGCGTGCCACCTTTTGGCACGCGTCCAATAGGTTGCCGATCCCTGCCTTATGATGTAAAATTTATATCTGTAAAACGATCCTAATATGTAGTAAAACAGGCAATAAATTGTTTTTTCGTGGTTTTATGATTCTGATGATAACGTTACGTTAATTTGTATTGAAGTAAAATTGTCACGTTAACACAAATTGCAAAACGTTTTATTTACATTGTATTCTTAAATGATTTCACCTATGGGCTTCAAATGACAGTTACATATATTTAAACGTGTACAATTAAAATTATAATCGTTCTACAATGACGTGTACTATAGCATACCATGTAAGGTCTTTTTATTGGCAGATCCTGTATATATTAACACACACACACACATATATATATATACACACACACACACATATACTCCCCTTGCGCAATCTCGGAGACTTGTGTCTCTCAAGAGTATGAATGGACGGAGGAAGGTGTTCGGTTCGCGAGGTGAGGGAGAGACCAAGGTGTCAAGAAAAAGAGGTGTGGGTGAGGGAGGGAAGAGGGGGTGGGGAGGGTGGCGAAGATGGAGGTCCTACCCGAAACTCGATATGCGTAGCGATAGTCGCTCTCTTTCTCACGCTCCTTACGACTCTTTTGCCATACGTTTTTGTCTCGAACTCATACCGAAACGGATATCATTCCACGTCGTCCGCGAGAGGGAAGAGAGGTCGCCGGTGGAACGGAGAGAGGTGTGTGTGTGTGTGTCAGGGAAGGGGGAAGAAGGGAACAGGAGAGGGCGCCTAGGGTCAGGGGAAGGGGAGGGAAGAAGGGGGAAGGGTTTTGCGGGTGCGCGTGGGAGAGAGAGGCTGGTGCTCAGTGGCGCTGGTGTCGTTCTAAGGGACGGAGGCGTGTGAGAGAGGGAGCGAGGCGGTCCTCCCACATTCTGAGAGAGAAAGGGCGATGGGGAAGAAGAAAACATTTAGGGCCGACCACGCTGCGACCGCCCCGGTGAAAAAAATAAAATAAAGTTCCATCTCGGCGAGATACCCGCGGGAAGAGGAAGGTGGTAGGCTAGGAGATGGAGTTGGCCGAAAAAGAAACTGGTTTTCTCAAATGGAAGGTCGATACGGAATGGGACGGCAAAGATAAAATGTTTCACAGTTGCAAGCATCGCGTTCGAGCCCTCCTATGAGTAATTTTGAAGTAGGAATGTTGACTATATTTAACCGGTTGATAAGAAAATTATTGCTAGGATATTTCTAATCACCAAACACAATTTCATTTTAAGTTGGTCACTGGTGAAGATGGAAGAAGCAATTGGTGATTAAAACAAATAATAAATGCCAAATGCATATGAAATTTTATAAATGATTATTTATTTAATCTAAGCATTCTATGAGTAGAGCCTACGTTTTCAAGCAAATATATTAATGTAACATAATAAGTACTCGCGTACTTATTGCAACACTAACCGGTGAAGTCTGTAGTTTAAGTAAGTATGAAACAAGAACGGCTCAAGCAAATATGAACTTGTTTCAACCAATTTTTAGTAGAGTAGAATTTAAAATCCTAAAAAAGCCGATAAATCTGTGCGTCAAACACGATCGTATAAGCACTTTCGCGAAATTTTATTTAGGAATAATATCGGTCATGCTAAAATATATCTCATTATTTAACAGCGCATTTTTCAGTGCTTTATTGCAGTTAATCCTATTAGCGTGACCTTATTACTTATTACGAGAAACTTATTAGCCGTACACGAATCAAAATAATCGAAGTATTTAATCTCCTTCGCTGATAAACAAATTTAAAGACCTATGAATCGGAGGTTGACGTGGATCGCAATGAGGTCACTCCAGAGATCCTTTGGGAGAACTCCGTCATTCATTTCATCTCTTAGCTCCCTTCCACCTCAATCGACCACCGGAAGTCTCGATATAACCGGTGGTCATCGGAGGACAGATCCGGTTTCGAAGAAAAAGGGGTGGGAGAGCTAAGAGAGACTTGAGGGCGACTCTTCGGCTTCTTCCGTCTCGTGTCCTCCGTCGAAAACCTCACAACCTCCATCCCTCTTCCTCCCCTCTTCAGTTCCCACACTGCCGCCCCATGGTTTCGCCTTACAACCTGCTCCGTGGAATATCTCCTTCTCTCACCAGAGCCAAGAAGGTTGCGCTGATACGGTGTGAGTGAGTTTCGGGGGGGGGGGGGGGGGGGGAGATGAAAGAGGATGGGGAAAGGGAGGGGGGATCTATTCTCCTCGCGCGCGCCCGTGTATCTGTGTGTGATGTGGCGGGGAGGAGGAGGATGAGGTGGGAGTTTGGGAAAAAAGGGGTTCTCCCCGCTCCCTAAGAGTGTTCCGGCTGAGAAAGGGCTCACGGTGTGGAGCACACGAAAGACGCGACCTCTCCTCCTCCAGCGTCCTTGGCCACGCCAAGTGTCCTCTTCATCCCCTTGTACACCCACCCACGTGTGACAGAAACTAACGCCTCCCTCCCTCCCTCCTCCCCTACTCCGCTCCCTCCTTATCCCCTTACCGTCCTTTTTATTTTACATCCCTCTCTTTATCTCTATCTATTCTCTTTCTCCCACGGAAACTGGGCGTGGTGACTTGTTGAGCTCTCCGATGTCAGGATCTCCTGAGGTGTGTGTGTGTGTGTGAGAGAGAGACAGATATAGGGGAACTCTTGGAACGGAGACGAATAGGAAAGAGGTGAGAGAGGGAGAAGGGAAGAGGCACCGTGCCTCGCTATCCGTGGGATACGCGAAGAATGCCTTCTTGAATGACGCCCTGAGCACTCGGATTCGTAAGAGGAAAAGAGTTGGAGAAGGACGGAGAGATTCTAAGGTATCGTTGGCAGAATAAAGGTCGGAATTACCTCATGCAAACTTGTTTCGAAGGTGGACTAAAATATAAGAAATATAACGAGCAAAAAATGTTTTTTAAATGCAGAATACTTCCGATTTTAGTAAATAAGCTAATGCTGCATAGCCTATTAACATCTTTATTACTATCTAACAGAAGTGAATACCGTATATATATATATATCTATATATATATATATGCATGCACACACACACACACCCACAAATGTGTGTATGTGTGTGTGTGTTTACGTAAATAATTCCGGATGAAAAGTAGTATAGTTGTAGGTTTAAGAAATTCCATTTAATCAAAAATTAGGTTATTGGACTTCTGAAAAGTCAGGAGTTTAATGTATATTGATTAGTAACTTATGTTTGGTACCAGAACCAGTATTTTATATAATGAATTAAATCATAAATAACGACCAATCGTGTATCGTTTCCTCGCACTATATTTCAAGACTAAACTTTCGTGCCAAAAAAATTTATAATTTTTAGGCACGAAATGGATATCGACTCGGTGGACAACCCCTTGGAATGCGTCCATCGCGCTCGTTGATGCTTCACGGTCCAAAAAACGAGCGTAGCAAATACAGAGTTCCGGTCAAGTCCCGCTACCTAAAATCCTTCCTTCAAAAACCTCTACACTAAAAAAAATCCCGCAGAAATTTCACCGACTTAACCCTCTGCCTATAAAAAAAGGCGAGAAAATCAAACTCGTAGTTCACCGAATTCCCACGGAGCGGGGGGAGGGGAGGGGGGGGATAATAAGACTATCCACTTCACCTTGTCCTTCCCTTTTAAACTCGCACCGCTTTTACGGCATCAAAACACTTTTTGGACGACATTAGGGATGAGAGATGTGTTTGCGTTTTCCATTGGCCTACTCCTGGGATTAAGTCTGCCAGGAGCATAGAAGAAAGAAAAAACGCACACAAACACATACCCATAGAGGTGGGATTCCAGTTTAACCAAGGAAAGATATAGAGAGGAGAGCAGATGGAAAGTGGGAGGGGGGGGCGGTTGCCATGGAGACAGCGTCAGGGAGCAAGCGCGTTAGCAGACTAGAGAGGACGAGAGCACGGGAACGAGGGAAACTGCGATACGAGAGACGCACGAAATCCACTCCGGCTCTTCCCTTTAAACGAACGAACCAAGAAAAGAGAATCAGTAGCCATGGGGTCACTTCCGAGTCACTCTTCGCAAAAACCCTCGACCTCCTCCTTTACCTCCAAAACCCACCGCGAGGGGGCGAGGGGGAGGGAGGGGGAGGATGGGAAGAGGGAGGAGGCATTTCAGAAGAAGCGGTCAGGGTGCGAGTCGACAAAAAATGGTCTCTAGGCTACCCCGACGTGTCCCCTTTCGCAGAGCGTTGAAGTGGGAGGGGCGTTAGAAGGGGCCGAAGACTCCGCCCCCGGGGGGCCAAGGCACGTGATCTTTGACGCGAGCCAATGGGCGTGGCGGTACCCTCTTTCTCTCGCCCTCTTTCTTCTCTTCCGTCGGAAAAAGGGGGGAGAGAGAGGGAGTAAGAGGGAGAGAGAGAGAGAGAGGAAGATAGGGGAGGATATCGAGGAAGAAAGAGGGAGAAAGACAAGGCGTTGAGGAGAGAGAGAGAGAGGAGAAGAGGAGAGGCGAGGTCGAGCAAAGGTCTTAACGGGGACCCAAGAGCAACCCTACTCCACCCCCACATCCTCACCCTTAAAGAGGAATCCCCCCCCTGTCCTCTGCCTCTTCCCTGCTCACGTCTATTCCCCCCTCCCCCACCCTTCCCCACCGACCCCCACGGAACACTCCACCCCCACCCACCGCGCACCACCCGATCCTTCGTCATGGCGGTCGCTTCCGATTGGCGGAAAAGCTGCCGGGATTACGGGTGGAGGGAGGGAAGGGTTCTCTCCTCCCCCCTCTCCCTAACGCAGCCTCCCTCGCTCCGTGCGGCGGCGAGGGGTTATAGAGGGGGAAAAGGGAGCGGTGTTGGTTTGTGGAAAGGGAGGTTATGTGACGAGGGTGTGCTTTTCGGAAGCTAGTCACCCACCCTCACCCCTCCGAACCACTCGACTCCTGACTGGGTTTCCCTCCTACCCTTTTGCACCTCTCTCTTTCCCTTCCACCTCTCTCCCTCCTCTCCTCCTCCTCCTGCGGCTCTCTCTCTCTCTCTGCCTCTGCCTCTCTCACTCTCCCCCTCCTCCTCTCCGCCTCCCCACGCCTCCCCGCCCCCACCGCCAGCCGCCACCCGCGGTAATAATCACATCAGCAATCACCGCGACCGAGTCCGCATCTACTATCTCTCTCTCCTCCCTCTCTCTCTCTTTTTCTCTCTCTCTCCTCTCTCTCCCTCTCTCTCTCTCTCACCCTATTCCCTCCTCCTCTCCTGCTGCCGTATCTTCCGCGTGCAACACATTTCTCCGTCTCTCGGAGAGAACATAGTTTGCCTCTCCGACCAAAGTGTTTTGTGTGCGAGGTTTCCGACCACCGAAGGCGGGCAAAATACCCTCTTGCGTCGCCGTGGTCCGGGGGTTTTTACCCCTCGAGTAAGGCGACCGTCCCCGACACGTGGAGTGCTCCCCGCTATCCTCCCTCCCTCCCTGGCCTCGTCCTCCCGGAGTCCTCCTTATCAGTCTTCCGGGGAAAGGCGACGTCGAAAAAGGGGGCCCTGACGCAACCCTTTCCACTCTCCGGCACTGAGATGCTGCTTCCTCGGCGGGCGGCTTTCGCTCTGCGGGCTGCCTAGTTCCCGGGCGCGCGAGAGAATTACCTCCCCCGCTAGAGAGACTGTTTTTAAAAAAATAATAATAACCTTTTCGGAGGGACGGAGACCTTTCCCCGAAGACCCCCGTGATAGCCACGAGGATACCTCCGGAAGCCTCGGGCTCCATCGGGCGGGAGGCGTCCGACCGGAAAGTGCGGGTCCGGGGTTCCGGCGCGCCGAAAACCCCTCGTTCGGCCGCGACCGGAGCCGAGTTCTTCCGCTCCGCGGATTACCCCCCGAGCGACGCCGGCTCCGCCGGAGACGCACCTTGCCGCCGCGTGGATAGCCCCGCTCCGACGCCCAACTGCTTCACGCTGGATCCCTCAAACTTCGGCCTCTTTTCCTTCCGGCCTCCGGCCATGGACCTCACCACGGCATATCGATACAACCAGAACATGATGGAGTATTATACGTGTAAGAGTAAGTCCCCGGGACCCACGCGCCGTGTTTACGGTGTGCAGAGGACCCGAAGATTTTTCCTCCCGTCCCTCCATAGAGTCCTTACCCTCGTCTTTGGATGCATGCGTGTGTGAGTGTGCGTGTGTGTGTGAGTGGATGGTTGTGCGTGAATTAATAAGTAGGAGATGTCGCTTTCGAGGTCCTTCTCCCGTTTTGGATGTGTTTATCACGAGATCACAGTCAGTCATTCGTCTGACATACTTCGTTGATCCCTTGTTGTTTACATCCAAAGTCATTCCTAGATTTTTGCCCCATAGCGATGGTTTTTATTTTTTCAAACTGATATTACTCTGATCGATTAAGATGTTACAATATTTTATCTTTACGGCTGCAACTTATTGCAAATTTCACGATATTTAATTCTAATGTCAGCGTGCGTCCAAGTAACTCCCATTGAGAAGTAACAGTTTCTTGTTATGTGACTTCATTAGACGTATACTTACGCCAACTGATTTCAATCATAATTTTAAGATACGAGATATTTTTTTTATGTTCAGAAAATGTTATAATTGCATTGTTTGGTTTCGTTGGTTCGCTCTGTTAGTTATTTTAATCTCAAAGTCAAACATTTATCAGTAAGTGCCGTAATCATATGGATGTTTCAATAAGCGTATCTAAAGTTTTTTTTCGAGAAAGAATCAAAGAGTAGCGAACTCTGACGTTCGAAGTTCTACCGACTTTGCGCCAAGTGTCTCACCAGCCAAAGCCTTCCGCGCTGTCGCCCCTTGACACAATAGTTGACGCGGCATAACACGGAAACGGTTATATCGTAAGGCAGAACGTCATGAAAAATGACGGAAAACTGCGAAAATATTACTTTCATTTATCGGAGTCGGTCCCGCTTTGCTTGCAACGGACGTCAACCACAATCGTATTTGCTGCTTGGTACTGTTTAGAACGGCGGTTAATGCATCACATCAGTCTTCGACAAAGAAAGGGAAGAGCGCTCTGTTACATTTGATGACATGCCATGTAAATTTAACACGTATATTAAAATGTTTCTGAAGACAATGATTTGTGAATACATCTATGGTTGTGACAGGATTCTTTTCCTCCTAATCTATTATATATCGAAGTTACATGTGCAAATTTCCCTTTCGAATTCTCTTTATAAAATGTACTGCACGATTCTTTCGAAAAATGAAAAAGCTGCTGTACTAACTGTGGCATACGTCACATTTTATTTACAACTGCGAAATTATGAAATATGAACGGATATTTTGGGGTTTCATCTTTTCTGCTCTAATAATATTTATCTGACAAATGGTTATGATCTTGACAACAAAATCGTGGGTTTCTCGATTTATAATAGTTAATCATGCTGCCATTTTATGACTTAAAAGAATAACTGCGCAGTTTTAATTAATATTTTATGGTAAAAGATAAAAATTGGCCTCAGGAGATGGAAGTCTTAGAAACTTCAGTTTAAGATGTTTTTATACGCTCATTAATTCATTATTAACCAACATTTGCGACTCATAGCTCCCATGCATCCAGTTATCCCTTATCACTTTAAATAATAATTAAAAAACTAGATATGGAAATTTAATGCATATTATTCGTTCAATACCTCGTGCATTTAGGCAAAATACTCCACCGTAATTAGCACACGCCGTCCTAAAGTCTGCACGCATCGAATGCGATGCACTCGCTTTCAGCTTAAAACCACATAATATACGTACATATGTTATCCTTTCTGTTTCATGTAACATCTTTATTTATTTATTTAATCCATAAATAATTTGAGAAAGGTCATTACAAGAATAGGTTGGAAAAATAGGATATATATAGGCTTTATGACGCTGATTATTATCACCGGAAAAGAAAATGTAAGATAGAACATGTTGAGTAGGGTCTAAATACTTCTCCCAAGATTTATTAGAAGTTTGTTTCTAAATATAACTTTGATTATCCTATTTTTAACGCGTTCAAATTATTTCGAAGGTACTCTGTAATAATAATGAATTTGGAAATTGTTGTCATAATGAATGTTAATTTTATGAGTAGAGACATTAAGGTAATAAGTATGCGTAAAGTATTAAAAAATTATTTCAGTTTCTTTCTTTCCACTTGTCAACGTAATCTACGCAAACTGCATCCTTCTCTGAATTGTATTTCCTGTGCAAGTTCTTTATTCTAATCTCATTGCATTTTATTATTATTATCAGCATTCATGTTTTAATAAGGATCATAGCCAGGCGATCCACAATTATATCATTTTCATTATGTGTACATTGATTTTCTGAGCTGCAGTTTTCTGAGGCCTTACCTTCACGGTTACCGTAGTGGTCCCAGGGTTTTCGAAATCCCAATTTTATATCATTATATATATACAGACTATCAGAAAGAGGAAGGCGAACTGAATTGGGCATTACCTGAGGAGAGATTGCATGATTAAGGAAGTGCTAGAAGGAAAACTGGATGGAAAAAGAGAAAGAGGTAGGAAAAGGTTTCAGCTGGTAGACGACTTGAAAGGGAAAGAGGGCTATCAAGACATGAAGAAAACTGCGGAAAATAGGAGTATATGGAGAACCAAGTTTAACCATGAATAATCACGGACCTGTCAACGGACAGACTACCTATGATGATGATATTCCAGCACTCATTTAACCTTGTTTATTTTTGTTTAGCCTAAATTACTTCATAATGTTTGGAAAAGATTCGATAACTTCCCCACAAAAACCATTACCCCTACTTAGAAAAGAGTATCTATAAAAATTTGTTTTTTAAGCAATGAATATCATCCTTATGGTCATGCCTACTGCGGTAATTTGCGCTACGAAACCGATCATCTGGACTCCTTCTGCACAGATAATATATTGAGCATATTTCCGTCTATTTACTTGTGTTCGTTTACATGAACTTTCCAAGTCACGGCACTTTTATCATTTCTGACATTTTCTTACCGTATATGCCTCATTTTTTCGGTATTTATCCAACAGAAAATATTTAATTCCTCTCGGTCATTTTCAGAGAGAATATGGCAAAATTCATGCCTATGTTTAATACAAAATACGCTATTTTCTAGGCAAATTTATCAGATTATGATATGAGAGATATAGATTAATCCTTTTATCTAGGAAAACGCGTAACTAACCAATTCGTTATTTTATAATATTTTACAATAAAAAAGCTTGTTAAAAATTTATTGTAATTTAGCAAATAGTTTTACTATAGTTCATCCATGCTTAAGTATTCACGCACTGTTAAATTATTGGAGTAGTGCGCAAAAATTTGGGTTTTTTATCGCAAATGTATTTGGAAAATTTTCCAAATTGAAGTTCATCAAGCAATTTTCATCACTGAAATATTTTATAATTTACGCTTTTCAACATCAAAACAGACAGCATGTATATGTTGTTTCTCAATTAATGGAGTTATAAATGAATAAAATCCATAATTCACCGGCAAATAATTTAATTTGCATGTAATTTGATTTTAGCATAAATGTTTTGAAAGTACAATGTTAAAAAAACAAGCGATACGCAAATAATATCAGAACAGTAAAGAGAGGAGTGAAGTATATATTTAATGTTTAAAATTTCAGTTAATTAACGTTTTAGAGGAAAAATGACCCGTTAGAACGTATACATTGAAATATATTATTAGAATAACATGCAAAGACAAATAAATGTTCTCAATGCGACATATATGAATGAAAACGTAATCAAATTATAAGAACGAAATTTTAAAAATATCCTAGAATAATTGCAGTGGCACTTTTACACTATAATATTATAAAATGTAAATATTAACATTTCCAAACTAATGTCACGCATTATTTTTAAAGTGAACCAAATTTGAATTTAGTCTTCTATTCATCCACTATATTTATAATTGCATCAAAAATACATGGGGGATCTTTTTTTAATATCATATTCTATAAACATCACATAGGCATTTTACATGGGACGTTAAACCGATAAATATATATATATATAAAGCACACACATGCCCAAGGAGTAACAAAATCGCAGAAACCTGCCATACAACAGTGGCAATAGAATTTATAAAAAACAGCGACAAAGAGATCAATAAAACAAATAACCACCAATGCAATACAAGAGAAGAGCAAAGAAACCATTAAAGAAGATACCGGTTTAGGGTACAATAAAGGTTCCGAATGGTTAAAGACCACTTTTAAAATGTAATCGAAAATTATAAAAAAATTGACTAATAACAGGGCTTCAATCGAGATTGGACATTTTGTAAGTTTATAAACTTCAAGTATATATATATATATCAAGTTTATTTATTTATTTATTTATATTGGTCCAAAAACAGCACAATGGCCTTTACATTGGATAAACACAAAACAATATACAAATATAAAAAATAAGCAAATGAAGAATAAACATGTATATAATACAACAAATTAAAAATTATTTCCGTAAACACGAGAAGTTTAAAACAATAAATCACAGAAACATAGACACTAATTACATTATAATAAGAAAGAAAACAATCAGACTTAAGTTCTCGGTCAGAATTCCCTTTGAATAATCAAGTAAACAGTGGAAAATGCAAGGAGAAATTGTAGTTTGTAAAAGTATTCAAGTATTTCCCGTTTAAGTTTGTTGATTTTTACTTCGTTAAAATTATCTAATTCAAGCGAAAACACAAAATGAAATCTTAGCCCTACAGATAGAAAAGCGTTAGTATTAGGTCGTGATAAATAGTCTTGGTGGGATCGTAGGTATTTTTAAAGGTCGTGTTTGTCTAAATACGGACGAGAAGTTTGTCTCAAAGCCCTTCCTAACATTATTACACACACTCTCTCTCTCTTTCCTCCTCTCCTTCCCCTCTCTCCCCCTTCCTCCTATCCGTCTCTCCTTTCCCTCCGTTCTCTTCACCCTCGCCTCTCCCTCCTCCGCTCCTTCCTCCTCGCACTTTCCTCCTCCTCCCCTATTTACTATTCCTGTGGCCCTCTCTTCCCCTTTGGCCTGCTGCCCGCCCTTCGAAGCGAATCGCCCCGAGGGCGCTAATTGGTGTTCGCGTTCTGTTCCGGCGAGCGCGGACAGAGGGAGCCACTGGAGCCCTCCTTCCTCTGCCGCCGACGACGATTCCGAAGCCGCCGCCGCCGCCTCGATATTTTGACGCTTAAATATTGCGTGGTTCGACGGAATGCAGGGGAGTCTCTCTCTCTCTCCCTCCCGTCCCCCTTATCCGCCCCTCAGACAAACGCCCTCTTCTCTCTCTCTATCACTTCTTCCGTCAGCCCTTTCCTTCGTCCCTACGGAAAAAGCCTTCTCTCTCCTTCCTTCTCCCTAGATTTCGGCGCACGAGGTATCGGGAATGTCACTTCTCTCTTTTGCCTCCATGTTTCCGAGAATCTCTCGTTATTTTCCGGTTTTGAAATATCCTAATTTTGGACAGCTGAAATTTGATGTATTTTATTTGTCAGTCCTTAAAATTTTTGCTGACCTCTTTATAGATATTTAAAAACAATTTGGACTTAAATAGGAATCTAACCGTAGTTAAATGAAAAACCTGACAGTTTGTTATTGTACAAAATACAGCGTGATATTGTTGACTGGACTATTTGCAAGCAGCGACGTGATATTATAGGGTTGAAGAAATTAGAAATTACCATTATTTTCATTACTTTTATAAAAAACATTAAGTCTTTCTCCTGTTGCCTTTTGATGAGTTGCTTTCCTAGTTGTATAATTTTTTATGAATAATCGTCAGTTTTTAGTCAAAGAAATATATTCGAGATAACACGAGAAATACATTATTTACGTACAGAAGATAAAAAAGTTATATATTGCAGGATAATGTTATTATATATTCACGTAGGAGTATGGGTATGAAAGTTAAAAATAATGTTCTGTTGCAATGGTGCCCAAACTACGCTTAACTGGCCACAAACGACCCAAGATGAGTTTAACATTTAATAGATACAATATAAGGTAAAATATTGACAGAAAATTATTTTTTAAATGTATTTACTCTTTTCCTCTCAATAGATATATCCAAGGTTTGAATTATTTGATAGTTTTATCAACTGCCCTTGGATTGGGATGAGTTCGGAAGTGGATTATGTTGCCCCCGAGACAAAATTTAAGTCCCACTGCTCTCATGAGATTGATTTCGTTGCTAAGTACAGTTTAACATTTTATTATAATGTATGCTATTATTAAGGGTCTTATCTATTTAAAATGCTGTTTTCTATGTAAAATGAAAACCAAAACATTCGAGATATCTTGTCATATCTATCAATTTTCTAGCGATACGCGTTTCTTTTTATAGCTATTGAAACTAATCCAACAGTGAATTTTAAATTCTGTAAAGGCTGCAAAAATAGACCTTAATCTTAATTTATGAAGTTTAAATTCAAGTAATACAGCAGAATAATTTGCATAGCTTCGTTACAAATAACTTTTTACTAGCTCTATTAATAGTGAATAATATCTTTTCGTCTCGATTAAATACAATAATAACCAAACCCATCCTTTTAAATACAAAAGCATATTAGTATAATTTCCTTGGTTTGACTCTATACTTAGCACAAATGTAGTATTTTAATACCAATAATGATCAATTTATTAGTATGAATAATGAAGAAAGCGAGATAGCTGAAAACCTTTTGGGATAAATCTAAAAGATGAAGGTACAAAAACCATTTCACATAGCTCTGACTTTTTGTTGCCGCTTTAAATCGAAGAGTTAGGCACTTATATAAAATATTTTAAATCAAAGTTTTAAGAGACACATCGGGTGAAAAACTATTTATAGATTAAAAGCAATGAAGCATAATTTTTCGACGTTTTTCTCATATGAATAATGTAGGAGATATTGGCTTACAAATGGATTGTACTTTGACCTTCAGTGTAACAGTCACCTGTTTACCCACCTTGGATATATCGTAGGTACCTACTTCTAGCATCGACTAAGTTTTTGAGGCTTGTAGGGTCTACATAATTTACCTTAAATTTCTAACTTATTAAAGTGCAGTACATATGATGTTTTCTGATTTAACTCAAGTTTTCACAAACTTTCTAGTGTCTTAATTTATACTGTTATGTGGACTTTGCTAAAATTTGATGAAAAAACCAACAGTAGCCGAACTAAAATTCCATTTCTGTAACTCAGCATATAAGAATGATATTCACATTATGCTCCATTTATAGGATACAGAAGTTGAAAGTTGTTTATAAATTTGTAATATTTATTTTCTCGAAATCAATCTAAATGAATTATACACAACATTTAGGAGAAATTTTTTTCTAACGGCCCTTTAAGAAATGACTGTATTCTAGAACTTACCTTTCGTCTTCTCTAAAGCCTCCCTACGAAAAAACTTGGAGAAATGAAAGAGAAAGAGTGGAATTATTTCACCTATTTAATATGAGGATATTAAGGAATTAACGCTTTTATTTCTGTTTCATTATGTCAGTCCTGTTAGAACGGCAGGATTCAAAGCCGACGCTATCTTATCGCATTTTAAAACTTTCCAAATACCATATTTAATGAAGCTCTATCATAGGATTACGGATAATTTCTTCCGATAATACGAACAATAAATCGGGGATCCCTGGCGAAATCCGTCATCCGAATATTCCCGCCTCTTTTCCCATCCCCGAGTAGTCCGAAACACGCGAGTTATAGGACTGCCGCCGCCTCTCTGAACCTTCGCCCGATTCTCTCTCGCCTTAATCCCAAACAAGGAGAGATTTCCCTCTTTCCCCCTCCCCCTTCCACCCCTCTCCCCGCTCTCATCCTGCCTAGGCCACTGTTATTCATGCTTCGCCCTCTTTTCTCGGCTTGGTTGCGCGTCTTATTCTCAAGGAGCGCCTCCACCTTAACCTAATTACCCCAGGCGGAGAAAAGAGGGATGGGAGGTGGCGAAGGGAGGAGCAGCAGGCGGTTGATAAAAGACGGCGTAAAGAGAAAAAGGACAGAAGGGGACGAGGGAGAGAGACATCGCCAGATGGAGAGAACGCGAGGGAAAGGAGAAAGAGAGAGAGAGAAAATAAAACAGGATGAGTAAGGAAAAGATAAATGCCAAAGAGAACGAATCGGATAAGATCGAAGGCCGAAGGAGATCCAGTTATTTGTGAAGCGGAATGGGGGAAGAGGAAGCGATGGAAATGATAAGAAAGGTGGTGAGAAAGATCGGGTTTATAAAAGCGGAAAGTGGAGAATATTTAGGGAAAAACAAGAGAGAGGCGAAGGGCGAGGGAGGAAGGTAAGTGAAACGGGGAGTTTAATGAGGCGGAATCGAAAAAGCGGGAGAACGGGAGGTCTCTCACACTACTTCCTCTCATCAACAGTCTATACTGTTACGCTGGTACGAAGCGTCGGAGATTGCAATCGAAGAGAAACAAAAACCTATTTATGAGCGATTATTTTTGCGATCGTCCGAAGGATGGATTTATTCCAACGATATAACGGTGGGAATACTTAGGAAAAGTGAGTTCGAGAATAAAAGCGAGACGGGAGAAGGGTACGAAAGGGAATGGAATAGAGAGGAACGGTTGGAGGAGCAGTGAACTAAGAGGATAGGAAGAGAACAACGGAGAGGAGGAAGAAAGATAGGGGAGGGGGGGACGGAGGTAGAGGTAGGGAGAGAGGGGGAGGGAAGGAGAGAGATATTGGAGAGAGGTAGAGGGAAAGAGAAAGAGAGATGGAGGGAATAAATAGAGAGATTCGGAAAGAGAACAGACCGGGTGAGAGAGAGAGGGGGGAGAGAGGTAGAGAAGGGGAGAGGGTAGGAGAGGGGGGACGAAATAGAGAGATTCGAAAAGAAGAGAGGGATAGAGAGAGAGAGAGAGAGGAAGAATGCTTCCGTTGCAGCGAAACGGTGGAGGTGTGTCAAGGAGAGAGGAGTGGAGCGACGGCGGCGTCTGCCTCTTCTTGCAGCAGCTAAGTTGCTAGGGGTGACAGGAGGTGAGGTAGGGTTGGGTTGGACTAGAGAGATAGAGGGATGCGAGAGAGAAGGGGGTTTTTAGAGAAGGGTGGGTGGGCAGAAGGGAATAGGAGAGAGAGGGGAGGGAGGAGGGAGGAGAATGGAAAAAAGTAGGAGAGAAGGAGGGGAGAGTTTTTGGGCAAGGGGAAGAAGGGAGATCTCGGAAAGAAACCAGACGCTGGAGATCTAATTTAGTGGAACCGGAATGGACAAGTGGAGGAGTGTGCTTAGTTGGTATTCCGATGGAATATCTCGGGTAATGGAACGGGAAGAGAGTTTGCCGTGGGTGAGAGGGAGGGAGGGGGAGGGTGGGAGATTCGGTCTTGAGGGGAAGAGAAGCTGCTCCGGAGAGTAAGAGAGGAGGAGGGAGAGAGGGGTGGAAAGTGATAGCGGAGTGGGATTTTGACGACGGAATCCTTTGGCGTTGGAAGTATTTGAGTGTTTGAGTGTTTGAGGGAAGGCTAACTCCACTACCGGCCCAACACATTCTCTCTCTCTCTCTTTCTCTCCCTCCACCCCGATACTCTTACCTCCATTTCTTTTCCTTGCGTTCCTGCTCATTCCTCTCTCTCCTCATCCTCCATTCTGCCTCTCCCTCTCTCTCTCCTTTTTGTTGTTGGCTGTCAGTGGGAAAAAGGGGCGAGGCAATCGAATGATGGCTTTCCTTAGATCTGCAGAAAGAGGAGGAGGGGAAAGGAGAGGAGAGGGAGCGAGAAGGGAGGGTGAGAGAGGACACGGCTTCAGAAGGGAGGAAGGAAAGGGGAGAGAAGCGGAACCGAGAAAAAGAGGGAGGCGGAGAGGCGAGCTTTCATTCCATTCCGTGAATTTGGAGATGGAGCAGAAAGGGAGCCGGAGGGTAAGAGATCTGTGGAGGATGAAGGAAGGTTTTATATACATGGGAGGAGAAAAGGGAGAGAGGTTGATAGAGAGGGAGGGAGGGAGAGTGGATAGATGCCAAATAAAAGTGGGGTTGGAAGAGGGGCGGTACGTATATGGAGGTAGATTATCTGTTTGATCCGGGTGAAACTGAGATTGTAAGACCTCTTCAGATCCGCCTTCTTCACGCACTATATTTTTTTAATGTTCGAGTAAAGTTTTGATGGCTATTGGAGAAATATAATTTGTCAATTTGATTTCAAGCCATAGGTTGAAATCGAAAACTCGCTTTTGAGTGTTCTAGTGGCAAGCGAAGCAAATAATAGATCAAACTGTTTGTGGCGAATAGGTACGTTGTGAACACTGCAATGAGAGAATGGCCGTTAATCAGAATTATAATGAAAGTAAGCCCACGTGGAGTGTAGGAAAAAATTTAAGCACCAAAAATTTCAATTCTAAAGTCTAAAGTCAATTATAGAATAAAAAATTGTAAATTTAAGTACTTTTCTTCGGTATCCAATAATAATCATAATAATTTTCACTCTACTTTCGGTGAATCGCTACTGAAGATTGCTTGTTTGTAGCTGGAATGCGTATCTGATTCTTATAATCTTGATTTATGGCTATTGGAGGTATCTAAGATAATCAATATTCAATTTCAATGTTTGATTGTATTGGATTTTTAATTCAGTCATACGACGAGCTTGATAATTGTATAGTGAAGGGAATAATGAGTTAGAAAAAGAAAAATGGCGCAGGAGAGTTGAAGACGGAGAGAAAAAGCAGGGAGAGGAAAGACATGCAAAAGATTAGAGAGAGAGAGAGGAAGGAGAGATAGAGATAGAGAGAGAGAGAGAGAGAGAGAGAGAGAGAGAGAGAGAGAGAGAGAGAGAGAGAGAGAGAGAGAGAGAGAGAGAGAGAGAGAGACGTGAAAACGAGGCTATACGGTGCGGCTAAGGCAATGCATTTGCGGGTGGCATTCGGTCCTCGAGAAAGACTTCTCCCACACACACATACACACGCACGGCGAATCCTTCTTGCATTTCCTCCTCTTGCCTTATTGGAATGCCGCCCTCGCATGCACCCGACCGAGAGGGACGGCACCTCCTCCTCCGACCCGCTTCCTTTTCACCGCACCCCAATTGCGTTTCCGAGTTTGCCGCATCTTGAGTGCAGGAAGAGAGAGAGAGGGGGGAAGGAGAGATAGAAATGGGCACCCCTCTCTTTCTCTCACTCACTCTCCCGACAAGAGACGCCGCTACATCGCAGCAGAGGCCCCTATGGCCCTGAGACGCCTTGCTGGGGCGAGCAAAAGTTAAAGGTAGAGGAGAAGGGAGGAGAATGAGGACCTCTACTCCTCACGTATCCACCTAACCTTCCCTCTCTCCCGCTATTCAGCATTCCCAGTCATAATACCTCTTTGGCATACCTTCTCCTTTGCCTGGAGCTGCTTGAACTCAAGAAAATCGTTCGCTTTTCAACGAAGAAAGGAACTATTATTTTCTTTAACACCTGCGAAGGAAAGGTTACCTGCCTCATTTTGATGGATTATTTTTCGAGCATCGTTTTTTTTCTAGTTTCAGAATTTCTAACCTTAAAATCTGATCCTAGTCTTGCATGTTTAAGAAATTTTTTAATCCCTTATCCAGAAATACGAAAATGTATCGCTTTGAATGTAGTCTGCTCTCTGAAAGCGCCTATATAAGAATGATGTTTTGTTTACTTGTTCTATTTTTAAAAAATAAGCTACTGAGTATTATGGTTATTCGTGTAACTTCCCAAACTAATTGCATAAAAATACCTTTCCACTTTTATCCCTTCTATTCTCCCATCCTACGTTCTCGCTTTCATTGCTACTCCAACCTCCCCATCCCCCAAGAGAGAAAGAGAGAGGTGAGAGAAAAGATTTGAAAGTGGTGTCCATGTGAATGGGAGTGGGAGAACCCTTAACCAAGTTAAGGACGGAGGCTCACGAGAGGGAGGGAAAGGGAGGCGGAGAGGTGAGGGTGGCGGGGGAGCCAAGAGGACGTGCGGTGGCCACGGGTCTGGAGGAAGAACGGGGTGTTCGAAAGGAGTGAAATAGGGGGGAGGAAGCTCATGGGGGATGAGCCGGGGAGGTCGAGAGTGTGATCCGGAGGGCGGAGGAGGAGAGGGGGTCAGGGAGAGAGAGAGAGAGACTGTTCGACACCGTGAGCGAGAGAGCGGCGAGCAAAATAGGGAAGAGGTGGGCGTGTCGTAAGGTGTCCTCCGGACAGTCGTCCTACACGAATGGACTTCTCACCGGCCGCCGACTACCTGAGCTACTTTCTCAGCGTGCAGAGGACACTTCTAAAGCTAGGTATACCATTAAATCCCTTCTTCCTTTCACGTTTGTCGAGTTGTCCTAAGGGAAGATTTTGCGTATCTGATCGTTTTCAGATTTATGGCTGTTGTGGACGGTTAACGAAGATTCTCGATTGAGGATGATGTTCAGTGACGTTTTTTGTGTTAAATATAAGTTCGTGTGCGTCGAAATATTTACGTAGTGTAAGTCGAATAGTTACGAGATATTTCTCGTTCCGAATTATTCGTTTTGGATAATGTTTAGTTTATGATTACCTCATTCTCGCATAAATATGTGTTCGCATATCTTAAATAAAATATTCTGAGGTTCTCCGTCTTGCCACAGTTGCTCGACTGATGTCTTCAAAAACCCTTCTCTTATCGGTTTTATTTTATTTTTTTAAGTTTATCCTGGAATCCCTATCTTATTTTTATCTCTGCACATTTATTCAGCTTTCGCTTCGGTTGCAAAATTTTTCTGAGCATTTCATTCTCTTCACACTGCTCGAATTCCTTTGTTCTCTTGGGTTTGCCTCTATCCGAATTAGGTCAAGGATACGAAATTGAAATTTTCGTTGGAGCATTTATTTTATGGTGTTTTTAACTTTAATACCTACGGATTTTTAATTCCATCATCATCTAAAATTGGCAAAAAAATTGTTTATTGACTCGCCTATTTAGTGAAGCTGTTTGTCTTTACATTAGTTTCAATCACTTTTTTCTCCACTCCTAGTCCAATCTCACCGTTTTTCCTCTCCTCTACCCCTCGACGCTCGTTCTCTGCCTTTCTTTCTCTCTCCCTCCCATCCCCTCCTCCCTTTCCTCCCCCTCTCTCCCGAACACGTGCCCTTCACTTCCCGAATCGCGCGCCCAATATCAACAGTTTACCCTACACTTCGTCGGATGGCCAATTTGGGTCGCCGAGATATCATCTCGAGATTATCGCCGTCCCCGACACTCCCGCCCCCTTTCTCATCCCCCTCAGACGCATTCACACAGCCGTTTCACTTGCGCCTGGGGTCTTGTTTGGACCGATAATCGAATAATTCAAATCCGAGGAAAAAAGTATTCCGTTTCGAATGCTCTCTCTCGCCTTGTTTGGGACCTCTTTCGTAGGGCGGCGCTTTCATAAAAGTTCTCTCATTGTCCCGTCCGTGGTGCTTCGATAAGGCGCTACACCCGTTTCCCCCTCTCCCCCCTTTCTTCCCCCCATCCCGGCCGAGGAGGGGCTCTTATAACGGATAAAGGGTTCGCATGAAATGGCAGACGGGCATCTGCGCGCCACAATTCCCTTCCCAATATGCGTTTAGTGTTTTGGGCGAGGGAGTGGCGAGGCGGAGGGGTTTAAGTAGGCAGAAAGAGGGGTGGAATCCGCCCCTCTCCCCATTTCTCCTTCTCCCCCGCCCCCGATCTCTCCCTCTTTCCGAGATCCATATCGCTCCCATCATACTACTAGGCTGCACTCAAATTACTGTTATTATTATCCATCATCGCTCCCCTTCCTCTCATTACCATTGCGTGGTCCATTTGGGCGGGTGAGGCGGGAGCAGGGTTTTCGGGGGGAGGCGGTTGAAGAGGAGTCGAGGGCTCCGCAGGGAGGCTGCGAGGTCGTGAGGGAGGGGGAGGGGAGAGAAAGGGGGTAGATTATCCGCCTGCGTCCGGAGATAGCGGAGGTTGACGGATGCGGAGAATCCTATTATGGAACGCACTTTTGAGGGGCGAGCATGTGGCCGTCATTGCCATCTTACTGGAGTCGGTGCGATACTTCGAGGATTCGACGGAAGACGATCGTGGTTATGTTATAGTTATTTTAGAAGGAAGCGACTCACGTGAAATGTTATGCGAGCAGATAGAGTTTGATACCGATTACATGCAGTAAGAAATCAGCTGTTTGGTTGTTTTTGATAATGCTATTGCCTGAAACGACGAATATGTCGACGGTAATGATAATCTTTACATCTAATACGTTAGTTCCAGAGCGTGACATTTTTGTTCTGTCCATGAAAGTCGTGGCACCCTTCGTTCCGTTTTCAATGCTTTATTCTTCTTAATTAGATTCCAAATGTTCGTTCTCTTTCTCTTTAGTGTCACCTACAAGTCGACCCAAAAACATTCAGGGCACTAAAATGTATTTTAATCTCAAACTCATTCATTGCATTCTGTTTGGGAAAAACTACCCGCCCTTATCTAACAATAAGAGACACCGATTTTTCCACTCGAATGCATTTCTTTTGGTTCCATCACAGAAACAAAAATCGTGAAACCTCGAAATATATCAATGGGAGGGTAGAGAATCGCTTCCTCCTTTAGTATATAAGAAAAAGACGAAAAACTTCATCTAAAATATACCATTATATTCATAGAATTATATATTATATTATATATTATATTATAATTTTTTATGGTAATCCTCGCCAATATTTTTCATGCTTTAAAATGTCTCAATGTGGCGTGCTAATCTCGATTATGTTTTTGAAATGCTCAAATTTATTAGACATTTTTCACCTTTCTTTATGGAAAACCAAATATATACTTCTCTTTACTTCTCTATGCTGGAAGAAACATGCTCGTGAACATCCTTGCCCTTGTATTCTTTCATGTAGTATATTACGCGCATCTTTTGCCACAAAATCCTTACGGATAAGCTAAACTCGTTTACTTTCAAATTGCTAACGGCGGTAGCAACCAAGTCATGGAAAATTTATTCGAATGTGAGAATGGACGTCCCTTCCTCGCGCACGGCGCTTTCATGGATGCGCTCATAAATAAAAGTAAATCCGATTTCGTGACGCAGACTGGTGTCGAGCTCTATCCTTTAAGGAGGGGTTCCGCAGAACACCGAGCCCGCGCCGAGACGAAGAGAGAGCGAAAGAGAGAGAGGAGAGGGGGAAGTGAGAGAGGGAGGAGAGGAAGACGCTGAGATGCGAGGTTTAGGAGGGAGGGGAAGAAACGGTTGCCTTGGTTACCGAGAAGCATTCTTCACGGACCACTTACTTTTAACCTCACTCCTCCAACCGCCTCCGAGAGCGGGAATATTGCTCATTTGCTGAATACTTTTCTCAAATGGATGTTTTTTTTTCGGAAAAACTCTCGACCGAAAACTCTTTCAATCATCCGAGTCCATTAGTCCCGCACTTCGCGACTTCTCTTACATTTTTTTCATTTGCGAAGACGTTTTCTTTTTATTCGCCGCAACACTGTTCGACTGCCCCCTCAGGTGAGGAGATAAGGGAAATAAAAGAGATAAGATTCTGCGGGAAACGGAAATTTTCCAGTCTTTCGAAGATGAAGACTTTAATTTTCGACCCTTTTCTTTATTGCTATGTGCTGCGGATGATATTCTCAATCTACTTTATAGGATTTCGATTTTTTCGGAAAGAACTCGAACAATGCCGTAGGAATCCATTGCTTTTGGTGACAGTAGAGTAGACCGATGTTCATGGATTTTTTTTGGAGGAATTGCAAAGTGAAGCTTCATTTTGCCTCTGCGTGAAAATGGTAAAGGTGAAGGAAGTGTTATGTTACGTTTTTTTCAGAGTAAGGAGGGACACTTTGATTTTAATTTATTTTCTAAGCAATTCCTAAATTCAGAGACGCCTTTCTGCGATAATTATGTTGTCTCGGGAAGGTTGCATAGAATTTCTGGTTGAGATTTGATACAGGTCGACAATAGATGCGATGCATCGCAAGTTTAACTTAGCTGCCATTTCACTTAGTTTTGTCATGAAATATTATTTGTAAGTAAATATGAGCTGTCAAGAATTTGAAGATAACAAAATTTGAAAAAAATCGCGCCTGTGTAGTAGTAAAATTAAAACACGCTTCGCTGCACTTTTAGGTTATGGTGCCATATACTTATGCTAATATGATCGGGAAATTCATGTGACGTAAAATGTTTCACATAGCATATAATTGTTTCATCTCTTTCTACCTTTAAAATCTAGTTTTAAATTATACTTTTAGACTGAGGTTGTGGGACCTTTTAATCAACGAGTGCTTTGGTGAACCTATTACACCTTTATATCGGATATTTGTGTGGTTTATTTAAACCGAGAATGCGGTATAAGCAATTTAGAAGATTAAAATTTCACCAGGCAAGCTCGTGTGAATAATTTAAATTTAAAAAATACGATATTGTCTGCATCGTGATTCACGAATCAGTTTTTCTCATTACATATCTGAAAGGATAAAACGATCTTTCGTACCTCATGTGACCCTCAGGTTGCTTTATGTATACATTTAAGAAAGAAAGTGTGGAGTTTAAAATTTCATCAGTATAGGTTCGACTATTGTGAGAATTCCAGAAATTTCCGGTGGAAATGATTTTACTTTGATAGAATTCGATTCGTGGATTTTTGTTATGAGGCAACAATAACAAATGTCGCCAAAGTACGTTCTGCACTAAAGGCGCTGTTACGTGCGGACGAAGGGATAATGGGACAGCTAATAGGCGCCACCGCATTCCTACTCTATCCCCATTACAATTAACCTACCTCCTCTATGACGAAAACATTTTAGTAAGGTGAATAGGACAGCCCTATCTTAACCGACTCGATTTTCCTCAATACAATAGTAACGGTATATGGTAAGTTAATTTATAAGGTATCGCATTAAAATAATATATCTTTCATATTATTTAATATAAGAATGCTGATTAACAATAAGATGACTATCATTTGGCGCCATAGGAATTTTTCACGGGTTTTCTTTTACACTTTTACATTGAAATACGCACCGTTTAATTTTTTATACACCGATTCCGTTAAGAATATATTTTTTGTTAAACCGTGGACGCAATCCAATGGAGGTCTTACCCGGTAATTGTGATGTCACACCACATAGCAGGATGGTCATGTGTGACAGAGAGAAAGAGATGGAGAGAGAGAGGGAACTGAGAAAGAGAAGAAAAATACGAAGTGGAAACGCATTCCTAAGCCGCGGCTCCTGCTTCGCTTCCAATTGAGCCAACCGTAGCGATAAAACGGATTTCTCACGAACCATTGGAACGGAAATAACCCACGTTGCGGATAAATGACTTTGAAGGATCTTTGGAGTGGAGAGAGAGAGAGAAACAACACGTTTGTTTTAAGATATAACGAAATGAGAAATCGATTGAAAACCTGGATGTGGCGGAGAGTTTGGAGGGAGGAGGAGGATGAGGGAGAGGTAGGACGTAGAGGAAGGGAGGGAGAGAGGGAGGGGGATAGGGAGGGCAAGAAGAGGAAGGGAGAGAGAGAGAGACGGTGAGGTGACAGGAAGGGTATCGGGTAACAGATTGGGCGCACGAGAGAGAGAGAAAGAGAGGTGAGATTTTGTAACGAAACGGAAGAGGTTTAAAGAGTTAAAAAGGAGTGTGTGGGTGAGGATGAGAGAGAGAGAGAGTTAGAAGGAGGAGAGTATAGGGCAAACGAAGAACAGAACGATAGAGGTAGAGAGAGGAATGAGTGGGTGAGGTGAGGTTATCCACATTACTTCTCTTGTGTGAGACCACAGCACGTCTAGAGAGAGGGAGAGAGTTTAAACTGGCCTCCCTTTTAAACTTCCTTCCCCTCTTCTGTCCTCTCCCTCGATCTCCTTCTCTCTCAGTGGATGCACAGTGGCGACCGCAAACGCCCACTCCCTCTTTCGGTGACGTGTGTCGGTAGGAAATTCGAAACAGAAAAACAAGTGGAAAGACAAGAGTGAGAGAGAGAGAAAGAGAGAGAGGACGTGAGAGATATGAAGAGGTAGAAGCGGAACGAAACAGAAGCGAAGAGAGACAAAAGAGGACGTTAAAAGGGTTTTTAGATGGATAGAGAAACATAACATTAGACGGCAGAGAACTAGAGAAAACGATAAATAATGAAACCACCGCCAGGAGGCGTCGCGAGTGGTGATTATTTTTGAGTGGCGTGAGAAAGAATAGTCTTCCTATAAATGCGTTTTTCCCTTGCATGGGACAGTCCAAAGGCATTTCGAAGCACATATTGTTTTCTGACGAACGAAGAGATTTGATATTGCGGTCTCTTCGAAGTGAACGGCGAACGAGAAGAGGAAATGCTATGAAAAGGGGAAGGAAGGCTATATCGTAGGAAGGAGAGAGTTTTTGATAGGCGGTTAAGAAGAGAAGGAGGAAGGGGAGAGAGAGAGGGGGTAGGAAGGAGGAAGGGAGGATGGGGGGATGCGGGGGAGAGAAAAAAGTCGAGCAAGGAAAGGAAAGATGGTTGGTTTGAGGGGGTAAAGGCGCGGGAGGGGGTTGGAGTATGGGTGGGGAGGTTAGGGGTAGCGATGATCGTCCTTTATGTGAGGCTGCTAGCAGAAGTTTGATTGAACAAAAAGGGATTCCTTTGCGGAAGGATGTTGATGAGTCGCCTCATGGTGTGGAAACTTCTAGAAGGCCGTTACCTCGAGCAAAAAACGGTCTATGAGGAGGAAGTCGTCGCCGTATGCTTTCCACTCCTCCCTCTTCCCATTCTCCTTTCGTTTCAAACAGTCGAATGGTTTCGATCATGGCGTCTTCCGATTCGATTCCCTTTCGCGTCTCGGAGAACGCGAGATTCTCTTGTTTCGCAGGTGTGAGTGGGGTACACGACACGTCCATTCATTGTGAGGAGGGTGTCCGATGGATAGAGCGTCGTTCTGGGTTGCCACATCTGCGGCGCAGCGTCACTACATTCTCTCCCGTCTATATCTCCCCTTTTTCTCATCCTCTCTCTCTCTTCCTTTCCCTCCTCCATCCTTCACACCGCCGTATTTTTTATCATCTCAATTTTTTTATGTCCCTCTTAAGGAATGCCTGAAGTCGCTAGCGGTGGGGAGAAAAAAAAACTCCCGTTTCCTTTTTCCTTTAAATGAATGAAATGGCGTAAGATTTGGACTAATGCTAATATAATCGCCGCCGCTTCGAACGAAATTGAAAAATTCTGACGGAAGTCTTCTTTTTTTCGAAACGCGCATCAACGAAAATTCCCGGATATGGAAGCGCTTGTTTTTTTCGGATTCTTCACCGCCGTGATCGTCGTTTTTGAGCGGTAGTCGGATTTGAATTTAAATGTCATCTTCCCTGTCGTTTCAGGAGTGGATTCGAATTTTTAAACTTTAGGTAACGGTTTGAGCATCTTTATTCCTATTTTAATATAATTAGCGATGTCAGGAAGTTGAATTAAGTCGATCGAAGCTCTTAGCCTAAGTTTCCCCTATCGTCGAGAGAGGACAATTTTCGTTCACTTCTCTTCCGTTTTCTCGCATTAGACTGTTATATCAATATGTTGCTGTCGAGGGACAAGATGGCAATATCTGACTTCTAATTTATTGTTAGTCACTCATAAAATCCTTATATATGTAGGAGTTAATTATCTTTAACTTTCAGAATTTATTGGTTTAGATATATGCGTCTCTAGCAGGGGCGGATCCAGAAACTTCTCAAGGGGGGGGGGGGCGATCGCCCCTCCACCTATCACTCCGCGCCTGCCAACTGTCCTATATTTTGAAAATCCCTACTCCTATCAGAATCCTTCTTTCCCTTGCTATACAGACCTAATCTGCGGCGTATAATTTAGGATTTTTACGCGGAATGAATTTAAGAAAGCGCCCAGTGGAGTGCAATGAGGTTATCCAAGGAGGGGGCGATCGCCCCCCCCCCCCCCCCCCCCCCCCCTTGTATCCGCCACTGGTCTCTAGAATAATTCAACAAGAATCCATCTCTCGCAGCCGTGCCAAAACACAAGAAAAATAGGAAGAAAAACAAAAAACTCAAGGTAATTCCGGCGACCATCCCCGCTCGTCCGCCTTCCCATCGCGTCTCAAAGGTTCAACCTTTTGATCTCCGTGAGACACCCGAGTTTGTTTACGCGTCGAATCTCAAGGAGAGCGGTACGGAAAATGGCTTTGGGTTCTCTGCGAATGCGGTAGAGTCGCCATTAAATCTGATTTGTGTTCTGTTAGGGACCAACCCCTCTCATCCGCAGGGTCCTCGCTACACGCGCATGATAATAAAAGGGCGGGGGAGGCCCAGTGGGAGGGAGGAAAAGTGGCTTGGGTCCCCCGCTGTGCCATGCCATATTGCCCGAAATCATTCCTCAAACGCGCCCGACGGGGAGGTAACAACCAGCGCCTCTTGCGGCGGCCCACGGCTTCCGTCTCCCGGCATTGTTTCCCCCCGCAGCGGCGGCGTCGGTCGCCTGTTGATCGGAAACCCCCGCCTCGAATCCAGCTCGGGACGCTCTCTAGACTCTAGACGACGGATCCGCCGTCGTCAAAAAGCTAATCTTCTCGGCGTGAGAAAATTCAAGAAACAGCGTGGCGTTTGTCCACTGTTTTTTCCCCTGCCATTCGCGATGTGTGTTACGTTTTTTTTTAAACAATGGGAAAGTCGCTTTCTATGTCTATCGAGTTTGGGGAGGTGAAATTTGAGAGGTGATTCAACGGGTGACTGGAGCTGCCCTGTCCGCTTCAATTGTCTCTATAAACTTTCTATAATTAGTCTCATTCGCGCAGAATATTCTAGTTTCTCGCTAAATTTTCCAATGGGTTTCGTGAAATTGTCATTCAAATGATTATTTTTGAAATTTTAAGAGCAGTACTGCGAAAGTGTTATTGTTCCTAATTTGATTAGATACCTATTACTGTTGTTCATCAATGTTTAATATGTTTCATACTACAATTTATTTCAAACTATTTAAGAAAAGTTATATGCATTTTAATCAAACAATGATAAGGTTTCCAAACTTCAATGTGGTTAAGTATCTATGATAATATGAAATACTCTCTTATTCATACGACATGCTTATTTTTCTCTGTGCATTATTATATAGAAAGATGGAAGAAGTCCCGTAGAAGCGATTTGATAGCGATGAAATACAATTATATTCCAATATTGTAATATTTTGCTAGGTTGAACCAGTGTTATAACTAAGACTTGTATTTTAAATGATGACTTTCATGTTTGCACTTGTTAAGTTTTTGCTTATTTTGCAATCCTGTGCAAAAATTAGATTTCCTCGAAGGTGGTTCAGTCGCAGTACCTTTCTATTTTTTCCGTATTTCGATTTACGTTGACGTTCTATGATGGATCGCGATTACTATGTTGTCCTTTTAAAATCGATCAAAACAAAATAATTATTAGTCGTTCTCGCACAATCAAATTGGAGTTCAATTCCTTTGACAGATCAATCAATTTTGTTAAGTTAAGGTACACACGTTCTACATATATTTTGTTTCTTATACGCCGTGTTATGCGTAATATATATATTTAACATGTCACAAACATCGGAGGTAAATTTAACTGTTGTTAATCTTAGATTGCATATAAATTTAACATATTGTTGATCTTAGATTTCTCATCCTATATTACAAAAAGCAATCACATGCAATTCAAATTTTACATAGAATTTCGAAATTATAAGAAAAATATAACCGATGAAGAGAATGTACTTCCCATATATCAGAAGAGATTCATATTGCCTTCCACTAAATATTTCCAGGTATCGTTGAAATATATTCCTAATTGAGTTTCATAAGCATCGTTTCTTTTTTCAGAATAAAATAATTATTCAATAGTTCTGAGTTCCCCATAAGAAATATTTTCCTCTTCCTTGCAAAAATAACCTGGTAAAGTAAACGAGTCGGACTGTCAGAAAAAATGAAAAATGATTGTGAAGAAACTCACCTTGTTTGATAGGAAGAAATATTAGGGTATATTAATTTAGTACAAAATGCGGAGTAAGGATGTTGCTCATTTTTCTCACGCTTTCTTTCGCAAGAGCAAGACTGAGCTCATAACTATTAAAATTATGTGATTCAAATGGCTGGAAATTTTCCAACCATGTTTACATTACACAGCAAAAATTCAAATGTCTGACTTATATCTACAAATAAAGACAAAGTATTTTAATGCATTATTCTGCTGAAACAGGTTCAATCTTGCAGAAAATGCTTTAATAGCACATTCTCTCTCTTAATTCAGAATTAAATCAATTATAAACGAATAATTATATGATCAGAAAGCAATGCATAACTTTTAAGCGTTGCATAAGCTTTTAGGCGGACTAATGTAAGACTCTCTTATGATTCAGCTATCTTAAAACGTATTTAAACAATAAGTATAACGACCTTTATAATGGCAATAACCTTCTTGAAAACCTTCATGCAAATTTGAATGCAGGAGGTCAATTATATTCATTCACCCATGAATAATTAATCGAATTATTCTAAAATTTTATTCCGGAAAATTGCTAAACTTCTAGTTTAGTACGATAATGAAACTGAAATACTATCGTGCTGCTTGAGGGTCTGAGTTCAAAGCTGCCGATGATTCTACCGCTGGTCTCAGAAATTTATCTCTTAAGAAAATATGACGCAAGAGCTTATCGCGTTTACGCTCAGACATGGTTGAGATGGTTTGAATGCAAAAGTATATTTTTTAAAGACTAATCGAATGGAACAAAAAGAATTAAATGCTACACGTTAAAATGAGGAATAAGGCAAAACATCTTCTCTTCCTAAATTCATTTAAATCTGATCTTGTCCCCATTTACGTCGTGCAAATACCCGTCGGCGGTAATCTCGATAAACTAAGCGAGGACCGGAACGCGGCTTCTTTCGCAACCAAGGCTATAAGAACACACGTTGAAGATTTCATTTGCTTTGTGGTTGAGACGTGTTTCCTCGAAAGCGCCTGTGATCTTCGGTCAAAAAGCGTTAATCTTTTCCTCAAGGAGACCGATGTGCATCTCGCATTCGCGTGCTAACCAAAAGGGAGGGGGGGGGAAGTCTCTTAGCCGTAACCCCGCAGCGTAAATCAGCCTCTCCCTCCGTTGCCACCTGGGAGGAAGAGGGTTGAGGTGAAAGAGGGAGAGATGAAGGGGGATGCCGGCGTGATTTTCTCCTCCCAATCCCCTCGCGTGCGCCGTCGGGATTGGTCGGCCGAGAGAGGGGGGCGTGGCGGGATGGCAATGCATGGAAAAGGGGGGAAGGAAGGGGGGTTTGGGGGGAGGGGGGGGAAGAAGGGGTGAAGAGAATGGGTTGCCAAGTAAGGAGAGGGAAAACTGGAAGGAGGGAAACCATGTTACAACATCTGTAATCCCTTCTCGCCTCCCTCCCTCCCTCCGTCCCCCTCCCTCCTCAAAACCTCCCCTTAATCCAGCCTGCTCCCAACCAAACCCTCTTTCTTTCTCACCTTAGTTGCAGATGCGTGGCATATGGAGTTAAAATGGCGAGTTGGAGAATATGACGGCTGTTTTGAATCGAAGATCACTTTAGAGCAGGAAATAATTGGGAATCTGTCTTCCGAAGATTCGATGGCTGATGGAAATGTTCTCAAAAGATGTGAACGCAATAGGTGGAGGAAATTTTTCGTCCTGGCTAGGACATAAAGACAACCGATTCTAAAATCGTATCTAATAAACGTACCTACAACGCTTACAGAATTCGTTCAATAACTATAGAACGCACAAACGCCTAATTGCGTTTGTTTATACAAAGCTATAAATTTATCTGAAAATTATCAAACTTTATAGTTGCAAATTTTCTGAAGAAGGACTTTTTAAAATACAAATGGCGGTGATGATGAAAATGTGAAACTAAAATTGCGAATTGAGAATTTAAGGATTAGAATCGTGATTATTGTACATTTTCAAGTTGATGATAATATGTTAATGTTTTTTCGGAAAACTCCTAAGGAACAAAATAAAATTTGTTTAAACTAATTGAAATCATTACGCGTGATTACGAGCATTTATATCGTATTCGAAAATATATTTCATGTATTTATTGCTTCAAAAATGCATCGAACTCGCATCTCGTGAGATACTAATTCCGTTAAAGTCTTTTGGGCGCGAAGCTTTTACTACCGGCTCATTTTCATATGCATATTTTTATTCATAGCACCTGGAGATATTTGTGGCGTATAAATCTTCAACGATCTATTTTTATTAATAGTGGGTACTCAGTGCCTCGGCGATCGGGTGAGCAGAACGTGCATTGGCACTGGGAGGCAGTTCCCTTGAGGTTCGCAAATGTTAATATCGGTTGAAATGCATCCTGCACGCACAAAGTCACAGTGAAAGCGACGTATAGACGAACATGATGCATCACATGATATGAAACACTAATTCGATGGAAGAAAAAATGTTTGGTCACGCTCTGGACTCTTCAGTTCAATTGATTCTGCGACTTTGAGCTCACATTCTAGAAGAATAAACGGGTAAACTGAGGCAAGAGAAACAGAATGATGAAACAAGACTTCAACTCCAACGATTGGATTTAGTTTATCGTAGAATTTTTTAAAACATGGCGAAGATAACTTTTCATAAATCGCAGTTCATTAAAAGCCACGATCACACCTCTTTGACCTGGTAAATATTACTATAGAATATGAATTTCCTCAAAAGCTGGATTCTATATATTTTCGTTGTGATTTTACTCTGTACCAATTATGACTAAATCTTCACTATGGAAGTTTGATTGTTGTATGTACTAGTCTAGGTCACTTTTCCCCCGGTGATTTATATTGGTATTGATAATTACGTAAAGATTGTAAATTCCTATCATGGTGGAAGTGCGAGGAAAAGAGGTGCGCAGTAGTAAGGATTTCGCAGGGCAGCAAAACAAATAATGTGCTTGCACTTAGAAATATATCTAAAGATTAATATGGACGATTTTTAGGATACGAACCCGCTATTCTCTCCAGCTCGAGCAATTTTAAGTTCAATAAAGCTGCAGTTTTCCTGAACGCTGCACATTTATTTTATCGTTTCGGATGTCAATGATTTCGAAGGCATCCAGACGTTGGTTTTAGCCGTGTAAATTGTCTCGGACGTTTGAACCTTTTGTCTCCGACTCCATTATTCTGTTCGGTTCCACGCGAAGGAAGCCCGGCGATCGGAACGATCGCACGTTCGTAAACTCCTTGGATCTCACCACTTCTCTCTCTCTCTCCTTCTTCTACTTGCAGGCCACGGCGGCGTCAATCAATTGGGAGGAGTATTCGTTAACGGGAGACCGCTGCCGGATGTCGTCAGGCAGCGCATCGTGGAGCTGGCGCACAACGGAGTCAGGCCGTGCGACATCTCCAGGCAGCTGCGGGTGTCTCACGGATGCGTCTCCAAGATCCTGTCCAGGTGAGACGATTATTCTCTCTAGTTTCGTCGGTGGACACCTTGTCCCATTTTTGCGAAGGGAAGGTTTATCTTAGTTGGATTAGTTACGGAGAAGGATATTTTGTACTTATCAAGGCTCATTTAATTTACTTTAAATAACGAACATGACAATGACGGTATTAAACGCCGATGTATCAAAAATATGTCAAAAACTATACAAATAAAGCGGTAACCTGAATTTTATTTATCTCATTATATCGTATTGTAATGGCATAATTATATTTGCTGAGATGATCATTATGCAACGTTCGAACGTTAACATTACACAAATTCATCACTAAAAATGGATAGCAAATGAATCTTTCTAAAAGCTATTACTTTACACAACTTTTTAAGGGTTTTTGGGATTCACAAATTAGGAGGTGACTATGCCTATCCAACATATTAAGGGCCAGATTTTGTCTCAGAAACCAGACGTGAACAGGACTTGTTATTTAAGGAATCTATTATATTCGTTTTGAGTTGACAGATATATATATATATATATATATTTGCTTTCTCTTTCGATTTCTTTATGCCGACTCAAAAAAGTATAAAGACATTTTTAGTGATATTCTGATCTAACGTATAAAAAGAGGTACCGGAGAAATTCGTAGACACCTACTTAAGGAATCATTTTCCATAAAAATTTCAGGAAAATATTCTCATAAAATACACAAGCGTTGTTATTGCGATCCCTTGAGATATTACATTTATTCCGTACAACCGAAAAGATTATATAATTGAGCCTAAGAATAATTTCACATGGTTACGCAGCATTGCGGATTAGATAAAATCTATGATAGTTAAAAATATTCCTATTGTGTAAATGCGATTACCTGTGACTCCCTAAAAGAATCATAAAATCATTTCCGTTAGGTTGGTAAACTATTCGAATAAATCCTTCCCATGTAATTACTCTACGCATATTAATTTATTTTTCAGCACAACGATTATTCAAACGACTGAATAACTGGTTCGCGTAATAGTACTTGCAAACTGCAACTTTACCCAGGTCGTCACTTAAGGCGGGATTCCCCACTCCCTTGACCTGGTATTTTAAATACATCGACGTCACCTTTGCTCCACGCGAAACGACTCTATCCTCATATTTATAATCCACTCCATCCAGTCACACGCTGGAAGGGAGACCGACGACATTGCCGAGTTGGAAGCGACTCCAGCACTTGGGAGGGAGGAGAATATGGGAGGGGTAGAGGGAGGAGAGGTAGAGAGGGAAGGGAGAGAAGTTGGAGGGAGAGAGGTTGGAGGGAATTTATTGCGACTCTCCTGAAAGTGAGGTGACCTCCGAGGACGGCACTATGGGATCGAAGGTTCGGATCGCAGTGGTAAACGAGAAAAGTTGAGAGCTCGGATATTTTTTAATCTATATATGTGTGTGTTACGCAGCCTCCGGTTTTCGCTCGCCTACTCAAACCCAAAACCTCCCCCACCTCTCGACCGACCGCCAAAGGATTTGAAAAACCATAAAAATGCAAAAATTCGCGATTCCTTAATAAAAGTGAATGAAGAGAGGCGGACGGGCAAAAAAGTGCTGAGTCACGGGCAGTCTCAGCGATCCGGAGCTGGAAAAAGCATGGCCTCCTATATCTCTCTCTCCCCTCTCTTCCCCCCTTTCCCTTCTCTCTCTCTCTCTCTCTCGTCTTCCCCCTTTCCCTCTCTCTCCCTCCTCCGGCCCCATTTACCGCCTCTCAAACAACTCCATCACCCCTCCGCCACGCCACATTTTTTCCTCCAGCCACCCCACGTCCCAATCTACCACGCCACCCTTCCCCCCTCTCTCTCTCTCTCTTATCCTCTTCCTTCTTCTCCTCCTTATCAACGTCCTTCTCTAAATTTCCATCGGAAAGAGAAACGTATCGCGTCGCATATCTGCTTTCAAATCGAATTTGTTTCGGATGAGATGTTTTTCTTAGAGTTTTATTTGGACGTCGAAATGGATTTTTCGCGCTCAAAATACAGGAGACAGTCTTTGGTTGCGTGAAAAATGAAGGACGTTATTCCGAGTCGGGCAAGTGGGGCATTTTTTTCGATTCATATATCCGTTTCACGTGAGCATTACGTGGCGAAGACAGCTTCTGGTGATTACGAACGGTTTGTTGATAGGGCATTTTTTTCTTTAAGAGAGGACGATTTTATAGTCGCTCCGCGATGAAGGGAAGTAAATTAGGTACCGCACTTCAGGAGACGCAGGAATTGATCGACGGGCACTTGAGATGCGAGCAGATTTATCTGTTTATGTACCACTGCCATAAAATATCCTCTTCGTATATTAATGCTTATTTTAAATCGCTCTCCTTCTTAGAATATATCTTAGAATAAGCGTTTTATATTCCCTGTTATTCGTTAAAATTGTTAACACGATGGTATCGAACAACGCTTTTCATCCACATCTAAATTGTTCCCTGTAATTGGGTGGGTGGATGGGCATGTGCGGCAACGAAACGTCCCTGGCAATTTTCTTCCGAATCATTTGTTATGATTTCTGATTTTCTCAGATAAATCATCATCATAGGTAGTCTGTCCGTTGACAGGTCCGTGATTATTCATGGCTAAACGTGGTTCTCCATATACTCCTATTTTCCGCAGTTTTCTTCATGTCTTGATAGCTCTCTTTCCCTTTCAAGTCGTCTACCAGCTGAAACCTTTTCCTACCTCTTTCTCTTTTTCCATCCAGTTTTCCTTCTAGCACTTCTTTAATCATGCACTCTCTCCTCAGGTAATGCCTAATCCAGTTCACCTTCCTCTTTCTGATAGTCTGTATAATCGTTCGCTTCTCTCCTATTCTTCTTAGTCCTTCCTCATTTTTCACCCTATCTGTCCATTTTATCTTCAGCATTCTTCTTCATGTCCACATTTCGAAGCTTTCCAAGTATTTTATATCATTTTTCCTTAGCGTCCATTTTTCTGCTCCGTACAAAGCTATACTCAATACATAGCGTTTTATCAACCTCTTGCGGATTTCCTGCTTTATATTTCCCGTTAGCAGGAGTTTCTTTCTTCTGAAAGCGGCATTTTTGCTTTTGTTATTCTACTGCTGATTTCATCGATACATTTTGCTTCTCTCGTTATGATGCTTCTAAGATATTTATAATCTGAAACTATGATATGAACCTCTATAACGTTCAGTCATACAGTCGCGTTTTCTCGTAGTGGTTGGGTCTTCCTATATACGTGGTGTTTCTCTAGAATCCACAGATTTAAAGGTAAAGCAATGTATGATCAATCAATCTTATTAAAAACAAAGAGATATTTCATGGTTTATCTTCGTAATAGAAGTTTTGTATGTTGAATAGCATTTTCTGTCTCTGGTATCTCACAATAAGAAGTCATTCCAGAATTCAAGTCCAAGTATATGTGCTCGTGATATATTTACCGATTTTTGGCTATCAGAAATATTTTTTTCCGCGTAACAACTCTATCGCGGACATCAATGATACTTACGAACCTATTCATAATTTTGCTCCATGTTCCTCTTTTCACTCAAGACTGTAGTTTTTTAACCGCCACTTGTGCCCCTAGAAACTACAAGCCTTTCTCCCGCTGTCACCATCACCTTCCCTATCTCATTCCCAGCTTTCAGATTTTCATTCCTGCTCGTTGAAACAACAAAAAAGTTCTTTTTTTGTGTTCCTTTCTCTCCGCGAATCTCCGCGCACGTTCCTTTACAAGTTCACGGAGCGCAGAATTTCAAACACTTCCATTATAAATATTTTCCCAAATTCTTGATGATTTACGACCTCCCAGCGTCCTTATACAAAAAAAAAGAAAAAAATCCGCACAAAAGTGAAATTTTTAATTTCAAGTTTTATCATCGAGTCGGACTTGCCCTCGTCTCGAATGTGTTTATTTTTCTTTTTTTTGGCTTCCGAGGCAAAGAATTCGCTCGAACGCATTAAAAAATGAGAATGGCCCACACAGAGAGAGAGAGAGAGATGGAGGCAATTAGGAGGGATTGCGCCAAACGACTTAATGGAAAGGTGGGAACAATGGCGTCGCCGGTCCCTCGCGGTAATAACGAGCCTTTTTTTGGCATTATCATAACAACGGTGACGTTGATGCTAAGATTAATAATGGCCCCGTGCTTCCAGCAGCGTTCCCGACGTGGGTAATGTCGTAATTTTTCAAGTCTCTCTCTCTCATCTCTTTAGAAGGGGGATATATATATATATAGAGAGAGAGAGAGAGTTTCTCTGGGGTTTGTAGGGATGCTGCCGTACCCCGCAACAACTAAAACACCCCCCAACTCCCACCGAATCCACCCGCCGCCCCACCAAGAAGGGATCCTCCGGAACCAACCGCCGGCCGGGGGCCTCCCACGCCCCCTACCAGAACCATCGCAGTTTTTATATTTCGCCACAGTAGTGTCGCCCTCTTCGGGAAAGACCCCGTGTTCCTCATGAAAATGGATGAGAGAGTGAAAGAAGGGGGAGGAGAAGAGAAGGGTTTAGGGAGGAAGGGGGTGGGAAAAGATGGAGGAGAAGGGGAGGAAAAGGGATAACAATCCAAAAGGGTAAAAAGAGAAGGAAATGAAAATGATGGTAGGATGAGAAAAGTAAGAGACAAAAAAACCAGGAATATTTTCGCCGCAATGTACCGCAGCTGGTTGAATTGTTGCGGCAAATGTTTTATCTCCTAATAACAGCAGGACAACATCAAATATATTTATACTGGTTTCATTGAAACGTAAGCTGTAACTAATTCTGCTAAGCCTTTTATTTATATATTGTAAGAAGAGGATGGACTGTTATTTTTAATTAACGAACGAAGATATACTTCTCTACACCTTTGGTTAATGGTATAGAGTAGGGGTGTCCAACCTATGGCCCGCGAAGCTATGATGAAATAACAAACCGAAAATTGTAACACATTCATACATAAAATTTTATGAAAATGTTGATAATTAAAATTTTAAATTGATTTTGAATCATAAAAGCCTTCATTGGACTTGATATTTACTTATATGGGACCTTGAAATATATAGATATCTTCCTATTTAAACTCTAATCCTGTTCGCCGATGAACTAGCAACTTCCAATGCAGCTCGCAACACTGGTTTAAAGTATCCACATTCAAAAGCTTTCCTGTTAACGTATATTTTTTATAACTTTCGCGGTGTATTTTACAGGTGTATGCGAAAATAATACTGATAATGTTTTAATTTTATTCGTTTAAATGCTTTTTATGAAGCTATTAGAGGTTGTTTCAAAAATCAGTCTTAGTATTGAAGTGAAGAGAACTTGCCTGAAGAAAATTCCGAGTCTATATCACCCCATGTAGCGTAGAAGTGGATAGGTTTTGTCGTCCAAAACATTTTTTGCCACAAGAACACCGGACGTTGTGGAAAGTGGAAAGGTTGGATGAATCATGTCGCCGAACCATCGGATTTTATTCTCAGTTGTTCGTTACAGTTGTTTTAGGCAAATAAAATCAATCACGGTAAGAATGGTCTCGAAGACACCTCTGAATTATGAGGCAAACAGCTTAGAATAAAACTTTCGAGATGGTAAATTGAAAAATAAGAATCTAATACCTAATCAAACTTGGAAAAAACTGTTTGTCTTAAGTATCTCCAAGGGTCATAACATTATCAAAAAAACATGCGCATATCGGCTACAGTGTTATTCAGAAAAACTACTATTTAAGACGGTTGAATTGTAGACGAAATGCACAACTGGTTTTTGTTGACCATGGCTATTGCTGATAACTAAGTTCTTAATTTGTCAATTTTTTATTCTCAAGTGCCTATTTTTTGCTTTATTTCCCGCCATAAGACGGGCATGATTATTCTCCACTGAATTTGAGATGGCGTATGTTCTCCGGTAAATACATTTCATCGCTGCCTTCTGATGATAAAAAATCCATTGTAAATTTTATGGCGATGGACACGTTGTTTTTGTCGCTGCGTTACCGCTCATCAAGGTGGAATTTTTTTTGACCTATTGAGAGAGGAAAAGCAGAATAAATTTCAATATTCACTTGCGCCAGTTTCAAATTGCGTCTTTCGTTTCCATTTTTAACGCGTCTTTCTTTGTCGCAAAATTGAAACTCCCACATCCATATATTCCTTATCTGGTTCCACAATTGGCAACGCTCTACCGCTAGTTTGTTTTCCGCCGAAATCGGAGGCAGGTTGGCCTAAAACGCTATACCAACCGATCGAAAACGCAGGAAAGAACTCCGGAGGAAAAATAAAAAATGTTTGCGTTTAACTCGGAGAGAGAACAACGTGCATAGCTTAATGACGCTCGTGTAACCACTCTTGTCACGGTGGCAAAGCTGCTGGTGCTGAGAATTTTCAGCACGACTGTTTGAATAAGCACTACAAGAAGACCACGTATTCTTTTAACTTCAACAAACTATACTCACTGTGTTATTGCCGCGAGTGAAAAGAACGGGGTTTTAAGAGCTTTCTCTTTTTAAAACAAGATATGATGTTTCCCTAACAATTAGGAAATAGAATTTTATTAAAAATTTAAATATAATATTCTATTCGAATATATTTTATCTTTTCATAACTATCAACTAGTGACATTTTAAATACCGCGATAAAATTCGGAAGAGGAGTTCTTGTGTTACGGTACTGGTAAACAAGATTGCATTTATTAATGAAAGGTTGAAGCATTCATGCATCATAATTCAAGATTAAGCTGGGTATGACATATCTGATTAGATAAGCCGTGACGGCTTATCTAATCAGAATGGCAATCCACATTTGTTATCAGCATAAAAATGATAAATAACCTTAAAAGTGGATATAAGAAAGAAAAGTTGATATCCATTTTCAATATATTGAGAGCGACTGTTTCAGTTTACGTACTTCTCGGTTCCTGTTGATTGCTTCTTTTACTTTTTGTTTTTGTGTTGCGAATCGACTATTGTTGCATCGACAATTGAACCTTCCCTCTACTTACTCCATCCATTCCCCTTTGCGGTGGACTTTGCTGGAAAGTGATTTCTTGCGATCCAAAAGAGAGGAGGTGGAGGGAATCCCATCGGCCGCCCCATTCTACTCCTCTCCCTCCCAGGAAGTTGGGCGAACCGCCGCCGGAAACCCTTCCTGGTGCTCTCCCCGGGTGCCAACTGCAACCGCCGCCAATCTCTCTCCCCTCCCTCCCTCTCTCACTCTCTCTCTCTACTCCCGCTCCCTCCCCCATCTCGTACGTGACCCATCATCCCCCTCCTTTTACTCCTCCTCCTCTTACTCGCACATACGCACACCCTTATTCCAAAATCCAGTCACCACTTAACGACGGAGTTTTCTGTTGCTATTTCGTTTCTTCTGAGAATTGCGCACCAAATGGAGATACGTCCGTTTGTGGTCGCCAGATGAAACATGAAAGGCCAATGGGTAAAAGTAGATTTTAGTGGGTTGGTCGCTGTATTGGGTCCCGAATGTAATGAAATCAACGGAAGAAGCCTTAACTTGGTGGAACCACATCATAAATAAAATGAGAAAAATTATTTCCGAATGTAATGGCTTAGTCTTATTGTATCAGAGTTGTCCTGTCTTTAAATAGCAATTCATAAATGTGTTCACTTATAGAAGTTGAAGATTATTAACGAAATCCTTTTGATTTGAACTGGCAGTAGATGAGAATATTATTTCTAGAGCAAAGATAGTAGATATAATTGGCATTTATTTGTGCAGGTATTATGACAGTGTTTTAAAATTCATTTTAACTCCAGAAATGCGCTCTCCTTGCGTTAATTTTTGTACTTTTTCGGCCAAAACCGAGGATACTTTCAGGCTTATTCTAAACTGCTATTTTTCTTAATGAGACTTACCTGACCTTTATCCCTTGCATTTGAAAAAGCTTCTTGCCCCACTGTTCTTATACATGCATGGGGAATAGACCGACTAATCGACTAACCTTTGAATTTCTTCAACTGTTGCTGTCTTGGTCAGCACTTTCTTGCATATCTTCTGTTCAAAATTCACAGACAAATTCGGTAATCCGAGTTCACTTGAGCATTTATTTAAGGAGTTTTATTTTATCTTTAATTGGTTGAGGAGTCGTTTTAACGCGTCGTTCACGATATCTTGTACAACTTCATCCCCCTCTTCTACCTTTCTACCAAACGAAAAGAGAGTCAAAACTTTTGGTAACTAATTTCAAACATTACAGAATTCAAAAGCAACAAAATATTAATTAACAGTTCGTAAATTTCGTTGGATTATTTTTGAAAATCATATCGCGATCGGAAATAAAAAATAATACATATATCCTGGAACACCTGAGGGGATGGGGATGTTCGAGGAAATCATGGATTCCGCAAAACCCTTTTTGGGAAACACTGCTCTACATATGCAGTCGAAAGTAGCCACGCGGTCCGACCACCTCCACACGTAAATCTCGTGATTCGGCGATTCGCCCTCCTTAGACTCCAACCCATCCCTCTTCGAATCCATCGCTTCCCAGGCCCCTCCTCCTCTCATAACGCACGCACGCACGCACGTGCTCACCCGCTGTCCACTTTTTACCCTCCGTTCCTCACTTCCCTCGCAAGCGATTGTTGTTCGTTTGGGGGCGTCGGGACGATCGCCGGCATCATCATCATCATCCTCCCCCTTTTTGCTGGTGCGGAGGGTGTTCCGTGTGGGAGGGGAGAGGGGGGAGTGGAGGAGGGGGAGGGGACGAACACATCCCTTTTCCAGTGTCTCACTCTCCCTCCCCTCCCCCTAAACCTACTGGGGAAGTGGAAAAAGGCAGCAGTCTGAGAGCCCCTCTTTGTAACTTCTCTTACTCCTCCCCCCAGCCTCCACGGGAGCGAACACACCCACCGAATACTCTGGGTCTCCGCATCCACTCCAGATTCTCTCTCCCTTTTTCTCCCATTCCATTTGGTCATTGAGGTTACGGGCGTGCTTTATCCCCCGTAAGTGCTTTTGGAGATCTCCCACCGTTATATCGTTTGTATGCGAGTTTATTATTTTTTTGATCCCCCCCTTACCACCTCATATCTAGCTATTGCCTTAAACATCGCTTGATTTACGGTTTTTTGTTTTGTCATGCATCCCTAGGAAGACGCAGGAGTGCACGAGGGTTCCTTTTTTATTGCGAGAGACGTTTGAATGCAGAAGGGATTGGAGATGTAATTTCGGGTTCGGAACATCGTTTGGATATTGTTTGTAACCTTTCGAATACGGTGACTGTCTATCGAGAATATATTTTTACTAATAAGGGTTCGATCCATAAACTACGGGTGAAATGCAGCTTAATCGAGGTTAGCGGTTTGAGTGGATTGGTTTGACGTGCTGCGCCAATTTAATCGAGTCATGTTAATCTTTACCGTGCCTTTCTACCCAGGTCGATAGAGGTGATACAAAGACCTGATCTGGAAGGAAATTTTTCTCTCCCAACTTAAAAAGTGATACAAGCAGTAGATAAATACGCTAAAAATTAAACTAGTGAAAGACAAAATACTTAACTCGGTTGTTTGCAAAAATAATTACAGCCTAATAACTTCATATGGATGATATATTTAAATGCCCGAACTGTTGGATATTTAATTTTATTATTATTATTTATTATTTTGTTTCGATGTCTAATGCAAAAGACCAGGCTCTTGTTGTTTTTGGATACACTAAATAGATCAATAAAATTATGTAATATATAAAAATGTCAGTTTCCCGAACGGGATTGGAATTTCGTTAAACCCGGCTCACAATCAGTTTGTGAACAAATAATTAATTAGCTGTATTAATGTTTTGACTTTTCTTAGTGTTTCTATACTCAGGGATTTTTATCACGTGTTAAAGGAAGAGCGGATTGGTTTACACGGAGGTTTCACCTTACTGTCTCTTAAAATTATGGAACAGATAATTTTGATTCAATTTTATTCCTCCAAACAAAGTGAAAGATTTTAAGCATCATCAAGCAAAATCATCAATTAATTTATATTTTAATTAGATTATTTTTATCAACACTTGAAATTTTTATTAATAATATAGCTGTCTCTTGGTAAAATATCTGGGTAATCATTACAACTTCGGATTACTATAAAATCGTCTGTACATGATTTGGCCATATCCTCAAAACCATCGCGTATATCACAAACATCTCTCTCTTCTCCTCTCCCTCCCCACTTCCTCTCTCGCTCATACCGTCAGTTCATCGAAGCATCGATGCCCAGTGCCGCACTCTCCCTCCCTCTTTTGGCCCTCACTTCCTCCCCGTGCCCTTCCTTCCTTCCTCCTATCCCTTTCTCACCCTCTTTTTCTCCAACCATCCTCCTCTTTCCCCTTGCATCCCTCGTTTCCTCTCTCTACTTCCTTCCTTCCCCTTTCCGACGACCTTTGCCCTCACTCTTCTTCTCCGAAAACCCTCTTTCTGCTCCGAAGCGAAATGTTCGTCTCTCTCTCTTCTTTCTAGTCCACGTCCGATGAATTACGCGTATGAGACAACGCGAGAAAACATACACTTGCTCACGTTTGCCTATTGCTTTTTGTTCCAGAAGAGTATTATGGAAGTGGGCGATCGAATGATGAATGCCATTGGTCGTGTTTTGCTCGACGCAGTCTTTCCTTCTCGAGACGGTAAATGTCCGATCTAGTCCTTTTGAAGTGTTATCCCACCGCCATAAAAAAGAACTAACCCTCTTTTCGTAAGAAATTATTGTATTCATGTGCTCTCTCAAACCAGCACCCATTTTTTTGCTGTGAGATAATTTTCAAGGTCTTTTCTTCCGAAGGTTGTTTTATTGCTTTGGATAAATTAAAAGTCACTTCCACCGAGCGAAACCGTTACGAATTCAGCTCATCTTTTTCCTTTGTTTTACCGCCGTCAATCCAATCAAGCTCTGTTGTGCATCGCGGAAATAAAGAACATTGGAAAGCCTTTTGATTCGTATAAATGAAGAAAAAACACGTTGGGCATTCCAAACATTACGCGCGCAAAATCTTACGATTATTTAAAAATTTTCTGCGGGCGCTTTTTTTTTCAGGAATGCAGTCTTTCCAATGCGATGTACTCTTTGACTTAATTTTATCGGGATATGAAATTGTTCCAAATTTAATCTGAAAAAATTAAGCCAAATACTACTTCTCTGTATTGATTTAATAGGCCCCTTATGATAAATTATATTGTAATAAGCGTGAAAATAATCCCTGCCCTCCTACTCCAATCCGAAAAACAAACATTATATCGTTTTGCCACATAACCACGCATTGAAGTCACCAATTGCATTCTTCCATTTAAAATTACATTTACGATATTTAATATTGTCCATTTTTCAATGGAATCAACAAAATTTGTAGAATGAGAAAGAAGACGTCTACCTCCACTTACCAATAGCAATTAAGCTTTTTTACGTCTGCTCTCCTCTTAATTTTTATCCGAAGATTCAGCAGTAAATGAGCAAAGGCATTTTCAAACAGGAGTCTGCTGCAATCGTCAATTGTCTCAGGATCCCTATCTCAGGGTAATAATCAGAGGAAAGAGACTGCACACTAGCAGGGTACTTTTAGTTGTTGTATTGGCATTCTCTTTTAGTTTCACGGAAATGACTCCTCCAAGCGTAGAAATGTCCCTGCAAATCACTGATGAATTAATTAGAGAAATACTTGAGATCTCCTAATGGCTAAAAATCATTTTGATGCCGTAAGTATCTCCACTAGTAATGCCGTCTAATGTACAGTGTAAATCATTCAATCCCATATCTTCTCGTCCCCAATGTCTAAAACAGCAAGCATTTCAATACTCGCCGAAATTTATTCAGACTGGTAACCAAATCGAGCGCCAGAGAGAAGAGGAAAAGGAGGTGGATATTTTTTCTCTCCACATCCCCCATTTGGGTTCTAAAAAACCATTAAAAGGCATTCCAGAGAGAGAGAGAGTTCCACGTAGCCTTTTCCACCCATACGTCAGCTCCATTTTATTTTATTATTATTATTGGAGCGCCCCCTTCTCTCCCCCCTCCCCATACCACCACCTCCCCTCCCTCACCGTCTCTACCATCCGCCCCCGCCACCTCCACACCCCCTTCTCTCCGCCGACTCCATGTAAAGTTCAATGACGACCGGAAAAAAGAACGAACTTTTATGTGCTTACTCAGCGAGGATGGGGATATGGAGGGGGTGGATGAGAAAAAGGGGTGGGGGAAGGCGTGGCGGGAGGGGGTGGGGAGGAGGAGGAAGAGGGAAGGTGGGAGGGAAACAGATGACGGTGGAGAGCAATGGATGAGGCGGAAAGGGAGGAGAAGGCGATGCGATGGCTATGAATTAAGAATGGATAAAGCGAAGGGGAATCCCCCGGCGGAGCACGATAGATGGGGACACTGTTGTGAAAGGGACGGGCGAATGGAACGCCACCACGTGTTTGATATTATAAACTTGAATGATCTTTTTTTTTATCGACGGCGACCCGTGATTTATTATATTTTTTTTCGCGATATCCAATCCGAGTTGCGTCTACTGCGTCTCTAGTTTAAGCGCTGCGAAATTCGCGATCATCCGCTCGTAATTTTTTTATTAAGAGAGGCGAACGTTTTGCGGGGATTAATATTATTATTAAAAATTCGATTCGATTTGGTTGAGCTCCCAGTACGGCTCAATATTTAAGAATTAAAGAGGAAAATGCCGTTGTTAAAATCCGCTTAAATTGGCGGGAAACTGCGTCGATAAAACGCCAAAACTATGATTTGCGCATTTTGATTGGGATTCGACTGTTGTGTTACGTGCATTTTCTCACCATTTCTCAGTCCTAGAAGACATTCTACCAAGAAAAAATTGGAAATCGGAATATATTTAGGGAAAACTTGTTACCGCTAGTTAGTTGAGCGTTCGGAATTCCTTTTGACTCGATATTTCCTCGCGAATTTCAGGATTTGACTCGAAAAAAATCAAAGTTTGAGAATAGCTTAAGAGTGCCCGGTTGCACTCAAAAATCGCTCGTGTGCGAGGGATCAGATCGTAAAATAATCACGACACCACGGTTTTCCGATCTCTCCGTTGCCATGGCCATTTGCTATTCCCATTATTTCTTCATCCATTGTTCCAGTATATCTGCTGAATAATGCCGTTTCGCCGAAGTGTGATCAATGGCTACCAGGGACACATACGAGGGAGCAAAGACTGTCCCTCTGACAAAACACTCGGTTATTTTGACTTTGGAAAATACGGTTTTTCACTCTATAGAAGGATACTTTCGATCACGATGTATATCTGAATATATACAGATCCTGTATATATGAATGGCAATATTGTATGGTAATTCTATGCTTTTGCGTGTGTATATGTGCGTTTATGTACCTCATTTTTTTAACTAAATATTTTTTATGAGAGTTTTGCGTAAGGTGCAGTATAATCGCGTATATTTAAATTAATAATGCATTACAAACTCTTCCTTTGCATTATAAGTAAGATAAAACTTTATGGGAACGAAAGTCTTTGATATAGAACCATTCAAGACTTTATTCATAACCAATGCAATGAACTTATTGATGAAGAGATTTATGATGAAATCCTGCGAAGACGAAATATGGGATGGAAGTTCCGGAATCATCTCTCGAATTGTGTGGTTATGTTTCAGAAAGCTATCTTGAAATCTACTGTCATCAATTTCGATTTCGCGCGATTTGAAGTGGGATTCTGGCATTAAAAACCGTGAAATGTATAAGTTCGACTCGGAAAGTATACTACAGGATAAAAAAGGAAAAACGAGATGGCTAATTCGTTGAATGTTGAGCTCAAGACAGCGTTTAAACCTCATGTGTCTTTTTAGTAGAGAAAGCTAAACCCATTTTGCGCGGTTAGCCTTTTCCAGGAACACGCATAACAGAGCAAAATGGGAGATGGGTGAATATCTGAATTATTTCTTCTACCCGTACAATATGGGATAGGCAATGGGAGTAATTAAGTAAATATAAATGTCCGAAACGGTGATTTAGAATTTTTTAATCCAGCCGGCTAGATTTTCGAACGCGCGAAGTGCATTATCAGCCGGATGAATTTATGGTCCATATCAAATCGTTTCCTAAAGCCCTTGTCTAATTCATAAACTTATGGAGTGCCAAAGTTTATCATTTCATGCGCGAAAATATAATATATTTATACAAAAAGTTACATATACATGGGTATACTGCTAATTTATTTTTGGCTAGATAAAGTAGCACCTTCTTGTCATAACCAAAAAAATGTGTATAAAATGCCCGTGAAAATAATTATAAATAATATATATTATACGTATAATACATACAGATACACACACACACACATATACATATAAACACGTATAGGATACCGAGGTTCATATATTCCCGACATTCTTAGGATCCAATTTTTTGTGCAGGTGTTTTTCCGCGTCGGGGCAATAGAGATGGGGTGAGTCTGCCGGAGATGAGAATCTATGCGGTATCAAGAATGGTAGGGAAAAAAGGGGTGGGAGGACGAAAAACGGTATTGAAACGGGGGAAATGGGGTGGGGGTTGAAAGAAAGCAGGGAAGGGTGGTGAGATATGGAAGGGATACGTCTGATTCTGGGGCCTTGTGAAGCGACCAAAATTATGGTATCAATTCTGGGAGACGACGACGGGGAGAGAGAGTCTGCTTCAAAAGGCATATGGATATTGGCGGCATGGGAATGGTAGGGGGAAAGTGACGGCGGGCGGGATTTTGGGAGAAGGTTTTTTGAAGAGGAGGGGGAGGGAGGGACAGAGAGAGGGAGGGAGAGAAGAAGTGTAGCGTGTTCGACCATCATCGCCGCCCCCGCCCTTCCTTTCAACGCCCTCCCCCATCAATCCAGCCTCTCCCTCTTCGCAGATGTCGCTTTATTTCGCCAATATCCCAGATAATGCACTTGTCAGCCGTAATAAGGGCTAATGCACTCCACCAGAGCGAGCTTGGGACGGCCACTTGCACCCCCTCTCCATCCAATAGGGTTTGTGCCTAAGGGTTTTATTTCTGGCTTTTTGGTCGAGTTGGGTGTTGTTGCTCCTAACTCTCCACAACTTCGTCCTCCATCTCCCCCTCCCCCCTTCTTTCCCTCCTTTCTCCCCCTCTCTCTCCATTTCTCACCCTATTCTCTTCTCCCCCCTCGACTTCGTTTCACAACCCTTCCCTACGTCGGATTATATGAAGCTTAAGGGAATTTGGAAGTTTATTCTTCCTCGTCGCGACAAATTCGCCATTTTTACGAAATTTCCTCGGTTTCCCCCTGTTATGGCTAGTGCGCATGCGGCTAGGAGTAGGAACTTGAACGGTCTTAATGCTCCCATGAAAAGGGATGGGTTGCTGATTGCTAACTGAAGAAGGAAAGCCTTTTACGCCCATTCAATATTCCAAATCTCTTCTACGCCTCGCAGATTACACTTATATCCCTTGTTAAGTCGCACTTATGGCCAACTCCAACCGGTCAAAAATGCAGCGGAAACTATTCATTGGATATTTTTCGTTAATTTGGTACATCTGTGCAATTATCCTGTGGATAGTGTAAAGCGCATGCAAATTCCGGATATTAAATGAATAGCCAGCGTTGTAATTTAGCGTTTTACTTTGCGCGATTCGTTTTACTTACTTTATTTAATTAATGCAAATGTCAGGTTTCGCCATTGTAAAATTATTCATTTTCAATTCATTTTATTCATTTATTTTATTAAACTGCACTGAATACGTCTTTTCAAATTTTTCTCTCATAAGTAATTTATCAATTTGTAAGAATTAAATTAATGTACATTTAAAAGAAACTCAATTTCACGTGGAAAATATAAACAATGTTTAGTGCGGTTTATAAAATTTCATTTTATATCCAGTGCAACAGAGTAACTTAGTGACTGAGGTTTATTCATACGTTAACTTTATGCGCGATGTTAAAAACGTTATAAAGTATTATCATATATCATTTAAGCATTAAAGTAATGAGAATTAAAAGGAGAGCTCGTTTTAATATTCACTCTGTTGCGCCTTTTTTCCTGTTACTGACTCACAAAATATCGCCCCTTCCCCTGACAAGTTGTTTTGTATCTGGCAAAACCATATCAAATTATTCAGAAATGATTTAATTAACTTCTGAACTGTTCGCAGGTATTACGAGACGGGAAGTTTTAAGGCGGGTGTTATCGGCGGAAGCAAGCCAAAGGTGGCGACACCACCGGTCGTGGACGCCATCGCAAATTACAAAAGAGAGAATCCAACGATGTTCGCCTGGGAGATCCGGGATAGACTCCTGGCAGAAGGAATCTGCTCACAGGACAACGTTCCATCGGTCAGCTCCATCAACAGGTGAGGATCCGGCCACGCAATAATGTCAAACACCTGACGATATCGAATATACCGTGGCTCTCATAATCAACAGCGTGAGTGGCCACATTGGTCCAATTGGTCGGATGTTATCGCGTGAAATTTTTTCATGATTTCGTGTAAATTACCATTACATAATTATCATTTAAGTTCATTAGTAACTTTTTCTGCCGATTACCATAGTATATAATATGACAGTATATGAATTATGTAGGAGCAACTTAACGTCATTACTTAATGAAATTCGTAAAATTTGCGCAATAACTCGATCTTATATTAATTTAGGTAAATAAATAGGTAAAAATTACGATGATAACAGATGCATTTTTAAATGTTATATTTTATGTTATCTTATTGCACGTTACGTTGTAATTTTCATTTACAAGTTAAAATTACATATACTTTTAATATATGTTCAACCTTTGAAAAAGAACAAAAAATGGTGCAAAGGTGTTTGGAATACACACGTCGACATCTATCAAAGATTTTTTTAAATTAATTTTTTAAGGTAATGAAAAAAGTCATTTTTTACAAACGCCACAGTAAAGGCCCAAAAAGAAAATCGCGAAAGGAAACTCAGCGAAAACATGTCGTTAATCGGCAAAATCATTGCATGTTAGTGAGAAAATGTTATTTCGATGTTTTCCTGGGCAGAGAGAGACTGGGTCGCACCGAAACCACTTCTTTTCGTTCTAATTTCTCCGTTAATAACGCAGCAGACGACTAAATGCGATCACCACCCGCCCTCCGTCTCCTAGCGTCTTATGAAAGGTCAGAATAGGAAGATTCAAATGGGGAGGGAGGGAGGGAGGGTGTGGGGAGGAAGCAGATGAGTCTCGGTGACCTTTAAATCCTTCCTCCCCCGAGCCCACCTCTTTTCCTCTCCTTCCTCAAAACTCTTTCCACGGACCTCTCCGTACTTCCCTCACGCTGCTCCTCCCCTCCCCCCCCCCCCACATACCCCCATAACACCTCCCACCTCACTCAACCCCCTCCTCCCCCCCCCCCCACTCGCCCATTTCTCTTCCATTCCCAAACTTCTCTCCTCCCCCATCTCCCTCCCCAAACCTCCCCCTCCCATCCTGCACTCTCAACTTCCAAAGAAGAAAAAGAAGAAGAAAGGAGGAAATCTAACTTCTGTGAGGAGAGATAGTAGTAGTACCTTGGTGTGGGTGCGGGGGCGCTGGAGCGGGGAGGAGCGGCAGGATTTAGAAGTGGGTGGTGGGTGATTTAGTCCTTTCTGTGGAGTGGGAGTGTCTCTCTCTCTCACACACACACGGCGCTTTCCGGGAAAACGGTGGCAACGGCTAATGTGCAGAAAAGAAACGGATGGATGGTGTGAGAGAGAGAGTGAGAGAGAGAGAGGAGGAGACCAAAACATTCCCGAAAAGCTGCGAGCATTTTCAGGTCTTCCGTCTGTTTTGCCGCCCTCTCGACCAGGGGGCAGTTACCCGCTCCACCTATCTCTCAATCACTGGAACTAACGTCGATCCTTCGATCTGCAACGGGCTTTTCGGGAGAGAGAGAGAGAGAAAGAGACCACCTCAGTAGTGTGGGACAGAGTCGTCGCCGTGAATCAGGAGAGAAGGGGGCGGGGAGAGAGGTAAAGGGTGTTGTAGTGGGAGGGGGAATGGATACTTTTGTTGTGCCCGCTGTGAAATATACGTGTCTTTCTCTCTCTCTCTCCTTCCCTCTCTTTCTCGCCCGCCCTTCGCAATCCAGTGCTCTGGTTGACAACCCATTTCGTTAGATGGCGATTCCCTGCCTCCCTCTGGGACCGTGTAACTACGGGAACAAGTGTTCCCCAGGGATCGAGAGGAGGGGAAACATCTGTGTGCTTCCTACTGCTGCTACTACTACTCCTGCGCCGCCTCCTTCCCCCTCTTCCCCCCCCCTATTTCCCCCCCCTCATTCCGCTCCCTTCAACCCTTCGCCCTTTTCCCTATTCAATAAATGAAATCGTTTTCATTTCGAGACTCGCTCGTTCGTCCGATGACTTCATAGTGCGGAGGCGGCGGTGCGTACACGGCCCCCGAGAAAGGGTGGAAAGGGGAGCGTCCCCTCGTCTCGGAGGCAAGGATAGTGCGTGGCAGGAGAGGGTGAGGAGGGGACTAGAGGAGAGAGAGTTGAGAACTACAGCGAGAAAGACGGAGACGCGGGTATGAGTGTAGCCGAAGAAGTCGTCGTTTTCCGACCCCGAAATCGCGGAAGGTTTCATTTATGGGGTGAGGAGAGAGAGAGGTAGGCTGTTGGAGGGGTCGGCATTTATAAATCGTTTGCAGTCAATGCGTGACGGCACGCGTAATAAAAAGAAATGTTGGTGATTTTGTGGACGAGTTTAAGGGAAAAGGAGATCCCGTTGCTTTTAAAACGCTTGCCTAATGCTTTTCCATCATTTTTGTGGAATTTTGTTATTTAAATTTTATGTGTAACTCCGACATAATCAACTGGTGTTGGGGAAATTAAACTCGGGTGGTATATTCTATAGAGATAAGGAACTGACTGGGAATTTCTGTTTCCGGGTAGAAAGTGGGAAGAAAAAATATTTTCGGGAAATTTTATGCCTAAAACTACTATATAACTGATGCCGGAAAGTAAATTATATATATTTGTTAGATATTTTAAGTAGCGATTTGAAAGAGACCATTTGAAAAATGTTTAAACAATATCTTCCCAAGTAATGAATGCACTCATTAATTGTACAGGGTGATTTAAATGAGAAGATTTGATAAACAGCAAATGAGTAATTTAGATAGAACAAAGAAAAAAGTTTACAGGAAGCCTGCACGATACTGTTGACGCTTTAAAGCAGTAATATATGAAAACTCCGGCGAAAGAATTGCCCAGACAAAGAGAAAGTATAGGGAAGCAGATTGAGTCACCCGTCTGGTTTAGGAGTAAAAACCTCAGGGTAAGAATAAGCGAGCAAAGTATTCTGGAAAAAACTAAGAGCCATCAGGACTACAATAAAATCCTAATTTCGAGATGAATTTAAATACTGGCCATAATCAGTCGCCTCTTTCACTCATTTGATATAAATTTGTGTATCGTATTGAGAGAAAACATTTTCTTAATGTGATGGAAAACCGTTTACTCTGCATTTAAAAAATACAATGGACAATGCGTTTGTCTTAAATTTAATAAAAAATAAAAATTTCTGCACACATCAGATAGAAAAAACTTAGTAGGGACAACGCTATTTTAAACAGTCTTCCTAGTAATGGTAAGGGAAAGGTTATATGAGGTTCACTTTTCCCAGAAATCTTCCTATTTTCTATTATTTCTCTCCTCTTACCCTACTCTTTTCCCTCATATTCTTTTCAATCGTTCCGCTCTTTCGCTAATCTCATCCTATCCGCCATTTTGTGGTCCGAGGGAAACATGTGAGTGAAGCAAATACGACTGGACGAAATTCTGAATTGATCGCCCCCTTCGCTCCTTCCTCAGTTATGTCTTCCTTTCTCAATATCCCTTTTAAAAAACAACACGCGGTTCCTCTTAGTATACTGAATCGTGCAGAAGACGCGGAGTCAAAGAAAAATTGATAAATACCTTATATGTTGTTATCAAGTTTCAACCGAATTTCTCAATACATAGAAAACTTTTAAATCAAACGGTAATAAACACTCTTCGTTCCTAATTTTCTTTGTTTGGATTCAAAATAGAACGTTTCCAAGATAAGCCCCAGACCTGAGTATTTCATTTATTATGTTCAAACGACCAATTTTATCTCCATTATATATCCAGATTTAAATGTACTCTAACTTAGCATGAAGCGGATTAGTGCTAGGGAAATTATTTTTTATTTAACTATCAATATACCCCGAGTATTTAACCAAATCGTCTATTCTTCTATTTTTGTTGATATGGGCTGGATGTGGCCTGACGATGATGATTAAAAAGACGTTTCCTCACGAAATATCTCTAGCCGTCGTTCCATTCATACGCACCCATTTGCATATTGTTTCGCTGATCGCGATAACGTTGGCGTAACCGACGATTCCTCCTCCTCTGTTATTATAATATCCTGCTTTAAGAGCCTTTCGAAACCAAAACCTTAAATTATGCGTATCCCATCGCTTCAGTCATCATCGTCTTTTTCCATATTCTCCTTGACGTGGAACGCGAAAGTGGATCGGAATGTTGCGATTTATTATTTTTTCGATTATCTGAGGCGGAAATAATGTTTGGAGAAAGGAAGAGAAATCGCTCGAAAAACATGATCCGTTATGGGGGAAAGGCGAGTTCCACTCGTCGAAATGGTCGATTTAAAAATGTTGTCCATCAAACCACCCATTCACTTTATTTATAGGAAGTGATATGTATTCAAGTTGTTGAAATGTTTCGAGTTTTCGGACTGAGATTGTACAAAACTGACCAAAAAAATGACTTAAAAACCCAGCTACCAATCCAGAATAAAATGAGTTTGTTTTTTAAAGTTATTGTACTCATGCACGCATCGACCGGCCTCGCGTAAGGATTACTGTCGGTGTGGAAGAGGAAAGAGGGTGAAAAAGGGGAAACTGAAAATTAAAGAGAGATAGAGAATAAATAGGAGAATCTTTAAGTGATTTATGTGTTACTCGGATGATGTAAGATGATATATGGAGGAAGCAAGAGAGAATGGTAATAAGAGGGGAGGAAGAGGTGAAAAGACGCCAGGCAAGCAAGGACGCTTGAAAAGGCAATGAAAAAAAATGAAGCCGTAACTACTTTAATAATCATTATAAATTAATTGCATGTGCGAGTTTTCGTTCTAATTTGAATATTCTCCCCCATCGACATCAGCAAGACCCTCTAACCGGAGTTTCTTTCCGAATCTCTTCCTTCTCGAATAGCCAAACAAGTTAGGAAAGCGTACAACGTATCACAAATGGGCGCGTTTCGTGAAATGGAGTATTAGAAAGGAATTATATACCTGTACGTAAGGGAAATAGCGCTTAAAGTTCTTTTCTTAATCATAAATAATCCATTTTCTTCCTATTTAAAAATAGTGCATGCACACGTAAGTAAATTAAACGTTTGTTTGTGAGATTGTTTATGTTAGAAACAATGAAGAAGTAACCATGCAAGATATTTTCTAAGTTCAACTCGATTTAAGACTTTCTTGTTCGATTTTATGGATAACATCTACTTTAGGAGATATGAGGGAAAGTTGATTTTTTATCACCATTAAAGTGGTACCCCTGATTGACTTACGTGATTCATTTATGCGATTTTCTTATTATATTTTATTGTAAGTCCTTAATGTCAAATTTCATGAAAATCCGTTCGGTAGAAACCGAGAACGAACATACGGACGGACGGACGGACAGACCGACGATAACAGGCGCTCACGCTGTAAGCGAAACGCGCCTAAAAAACACGCTCTCATTTAAAGCCATCGTTCCCAAGTAAAGATTCCTGGCTTCAAGAGACTCAGCGAAAGAAAAATATCGAATCTTCGACGCGTGCTTACCCATCCTCGCGTTCTTTTCCTTTAAACCTTACCGTTTAAATCGAGAGAATTTACCGCATTATCTTTGCGCGTGTGTTTAATGGGCTATCTTATAATTCCTCCGTCATTTTGCAGCTTTTGGAACTTTTTTTTGCCGGATACTAGAAACCTTATTCGTGATAATACTTTCAGGAGGTAAGAAAATCGTCTTTTACACGCTTGCATTCTCCTCCGATGGCGTCGTCTCTCCTTGCAAAATTAAAGATGTATTTTAGTGTCACTCGGGGGAAGAATAGAGAGCCGGAGCAAAGTGAGTGGGAGAAAGATAGAGAGAGAGAGGGAAAAGGAGAGAGAGAGAGAGGGAGGCGAGGGGAGAAGGGAGGGAAAGGAGATGGAGTGAGATGAGATGGGTGGTTGAAGGTAGTGGTTGGAGGCGGCGCTGCTCCTCTGGAAGTGACCTGGGTACCGGAAACGGAACTGCCTTCTTATTGATCCTCCTCCTCGCTCCCCCTCCTTTTCTCTCTCTCTCTCCCTCGAATCGCACGGAGAGAGAGAGAGGGGGAGGGAGTGGGGAGGGAGATGGGAAGGAAAAGGAGGAGGCGGAAGAGTAGGAGGGAGAGGGAGTTAGTCGAGGCAGGGAGACACGAGAGAGAAATAGGAAGAGAGAGGAAGGTGGGAACGCGGAAGGAAGCGAAGGAAGACGTAATAGTAAAGGAATGAGAAGGAGGGAAAGGGAAAGACGCGAATCGACGGGGGAAAGAAAACTGAAAACAAATGGGATAAGGAAGAATAGTAACGGAATAAAGATGAAGAAGGAAGAGAGAAAATAACTTAGAAGAAAAATTAAGAAGGGAAATTTGGCGCGCATGACAGTTGCAAAACGTTTATAAAATGAGTATAGGGATAAAAGGCACGATGATGAGGAAATTAAAAGCGAAGATTAGTACGAGAATAGAGAGGCCTAAGATTAGAAAATGAGAACGAGGAAGAGTTTAGAAAAAAATCCAACAGGAGCGGAGTCGTGGGGGGAGAGGAAGCACAGGTCTTGGGTTACGAGGGATGGCGGACGAGAGATTCCATTGGAGCAGGAGCGGGGGTGGAAGGAGGGAGGGAGGGAGGGAGAGAGAGGGAACCGGAAGGGGAGTGAATTAAGGGGAGGAGGGGTGCGCTCCCGACGCGCATGAGTAGTAGCGAGTCGCGGATGGTTTGGGAAGCAGACACACAGTATTTGGGTCCTCTTTATCCGCTCAGCTATTCTGACGGAAACGACAGATCCCTTAATCTGAACGTCTCCGATCGCCATTTTACGATTCCACGTCGCTCTTTCTCTCTCCCTCACTATCTCTCTCTCTCGCTCTCTCTCGCTCTGTGGAAACAGACCGCTTCGCGAGGTTCCTTCCCCTCTTCCTCCTCCCCCTCAAAACCTTTTCTTCCCTCTTCTGCTTGGCTGGTGTCTGCAATGTCGCTATTTCGAGGGAAACGCTTCTTATCGAGGGAGAAACAGAGAGAGAGAGAGAGAGAGAGAGAGAGAAAAGAAAGGAAAAGAGAGAGAGAGAGAAATATTTACGCTTTCCATGCATTGATATGGAAATTCCTAATCCGATCTCTTGTGATTCCTCGACGAAGACGTACAATTCAAATCGCTTTCTTCTCTCCGGATTCCTTTAAGTCACGCGCTCGTCAATCCTTTTCTTTAACTTTTGAAGGAATTTACTATAGAGCGCGTGAATAGCTACGTTCTGTTTCTATCATAGGTAAACCTTATCTTGTTCTTGGAGGAGTAGATCTTCCTGATGGAAACAAATTACCTGACTTTTAAATTGAAAGTTTTAGCAGTGAGCGGCTCAAAGACTGGGTCTGCTCTTATTGTATTCTAATTTACTATTTTAAAATCGATATCGCTGCATACTCGAACATAAACAACACTGTTTATAGATTCATAACTTATTTCCCATTGATACTTCAGGGTCCTGATATTTTATTCTAGAAACTTTTTCCGTGTGTTCCAATTGATATTTTCTGTCATTCAACGAATTTTGACTTTATATCTCCGTTAAAGTGAAAGCAGAGACGACTGCAGATTAAAAATAAACATTTATGAACTCATTTGTGGTTATCTATTCCGTGAATGAATTCTCACTTTTGATGTATTGTCTTTGGTTAAAATCCTTAATTTTGTGTCTGCCAATATATGACATTTGCTCTTATATACAGTTTTAACTGGATATCGTTATGAATCTTATCATCTTTTCCTATTCGATTCAATTCCTAACTCGGACTCACTCATACTTTTTATTTAATTATCCAACAGACGTTAATAATAGCTATCGTCTTCCCCATCTCCCCTTGTATACTCCGGTAAACGGAAAAGGAAACGCCTTGTTATTGTTCAGTAGCTTTGTAACTTCAGTTTTTATTCTCTTGATTAATTTATATTTCTTTGGAAGGTAGGTCACAATTTAGCAATAACAACAGAAACAGTTTAGGTCCATGAAGTTATCGAATTTTTGGAACCCATATCTCTGATTACTTTAAAACACGTGTTGATGCAATAGTTCTACATTTCCTTATTTAACATTTTTTTAAATGCCTCTCAGTCTTACGTTCCTCGGTTCAAAATTCATCTGTCTCGTTTTCCCATTCATTCTCACCGTTTCGAGAGCCCTGATTTCGCCGATACACATCGACCTCGTGCCCACTACGGAGGTACACCCTAACCGCCCACCACTCGTATTCTAGACTCGTATTCACTCATCCCGAACACGCGCGTGCACTCGTCGCAACCACTGCACTGTTCCCATTTTCTCTCTCACTCCTCGTTCGCAACCCCTCTCCTCCCTTTGCCCATTTTACAACCCATCTCCTACCCTCCCCTTTTCTCTTCCCCTATCCCCCTCACCCAAACAAAGAAGTGCTCTCTCTCTCTCTATTCGCACTCGCCCTCCCCCCGCCCCCATTTCCCATGCACGCCTTGCCCCCCCCCCCCCCCCACTCCCTCCTCCGAGTGGCGGCGGCTCTTTGGACCGGGTGCATTCGGGGGCAAGATTGTTGGGCTGCTTTGCCCCCTCGGGGGATGCGTAGTGTGTGCGACGCTGAAGGGTCATTAATTACCTCCTCCCACGCTCCCCTCTCTCCCCTCCCCTCTGTCTCTTTCAGCCCGGTTCCCGAGCGGGTCAAAACTAGAGTAAGGCGAAAAATCAAAGGCTTCGTCATTCTCTACCTCCTTTTTCTTTAATAAAATGGCTTTTTAAAAGTTTCCTTTCATAATTCAGTGGAATTAACTCGCTATGAGGTTTTTTTTCAATCCAGTCCAGTGAATGAGAATTTTCTTACTCGCTAATAGTAATTGAACACAATGTAATGGATATAAAATGCGATTATAGAACTGTGCAAGCAAATGTTTACTCAAAAAATCCATTTATTCGATAAAATAACATTTTATCTATTTATAATATGTAAACGTATCACAAAAATGATTTGCTTCGTTCATTCTCTTTTTCATTGGGTTTACATCTACGTGGAAATAACGAGCAAGTTTTCCACTTCCCGAGTTCTCTTTAGAATAGGCTGCATTTCAATTCTTTGATTGTCCTTATCAATTCATATACGATGAATGATACGTTAATCCTTCCTAAAAGATGGCTATGCCTTACTAAAATCCCATACAAATTGTTTATTACGTGAAGCCATTACCGTCGCCGTCCTTTTAGATTCTAAATCCTTACTTTAAACAATAAATCGGCAACTCTACGAATTGTAGAATTTGCAAAACGTCCATGATGGATTTTAAGCTTTAGAATATTACGCGTGGATTTTGACTAGTTGCAAGGATCACCTCCGTGGATCTAATAAACTTTCAAAGGAACTTTCGTTTATTACAAATATTTAAGGAGGGATTTCAGAATTCAGAATAGCGTTTAAAATACACACCCGTTTTTTCAATGTTTTTTTCTTCCCTTTGCAGTCGCTTTCACTATTTCGCAGTGTCATTATTTTCGAATGCTCTGAATCGTACAAACACGCGCGCGCACACACCACTCTGGAGAGCAACTTAATTCCGCCCTCTTCTCCTCCCTTCCACCAGATGTCTCTCTTACTCTCTCTCTCTCTTAACACTTAACAGCGCCGAACCCTCGATTCTACCATTGAGTCTCCACCTGACCTGCTGCGCTTTACTTCCGCCCCCGTGAGTCCATTGAAGACGCGTTAAGAGGGATCGAGACGTGTTAAGGGAATGGTCCTGGAGGAGAGGGACGGAAGGAGGGGGGAGGGGAATGGAGAGGAAAGGGGGAGGGGAATGGAGAGGAAAGGGGGAGTGGAAGGGGGAGGAGGGGAAGGGAGGTTCTGTCGGGAAGCACGGTGGCAGTGCTTTGTCGGGACGATTGGGAATCGGGAGTTGGAGAGGGAGTTGGGAATGTGAGGGATACCGGAGAGAAAGAGGTCTGGAATATAATCGGAAAAGAGGGAGAGGGAGAGAGAGAGAGTTCTCGCTTCTTTAGTGGGCCGTGCTGCTTCGGGACCAACTGTTGCCTTTTTCCACGTTTACAGCATATAAGAGACGCTTCCCTTTTTTGCTCTCTTGCCTCTTCCTCGCTCCTTTTGTGAGCACCGCGTCTCCGTAGCAAAGTGAGGGAAAGAGATATCGCCGTCGCTTCGAGGAGAGGGAGGGAGGAAGGGGGAGAGAGGAAATGGGGAGAGAGAGAGGGGGGGAGGTGGAAGAGAAGTGTCGAATTTAAACGCCGCGATTAATCGCCATGAGCTTCGATTCTTTGGAGGGGCCTTGAAATTAATTACCCGTGGTGTTTTGAAGAAGTTGCCGCGCTTTACATGCTTCACGCTTTGTGTGAAATGGCTATTATTAGGTTTTCGGTCTTATTTCAGGGCTTAATTATTTTCCACTCTATTGGCGGAAAAGGGGGTCGAGTCCCACAAAGAAACTTTTAATGCGATCGTATTAATTATGAAACGATAACTTAAATTTCTAAGCCATTACGTAGATAATATTTTCCCAACGATGAATTTGCATTCATTCACTCACAACAGTTGCGCTTAAAAATACTTTTCTTATATGACACTTCCTATTGAAAAAACTCTATTTAGGATGCGAAACAGTGCCTGAAAATGTTGTGATGGTTATTCTTGGCCCATTAGTGGTAAATAATAGGAAAGGAATATATGTTACTCTTTTTTAATATGGTATGGCTTAGAAGTGTATTTTTCATACATTACGTTCCCTTGAACGTAGGACTAATAATAATAATGGGTACTCAGGGTCTGAGAGAGGTGAGATGGGGCCCGAGCCAGTCACAAATGTGGGTCCCCACCCCACTCCGAAAGCCATACAAAGAAATGAATAAAAAATGAAGCTAAAGCAGAGGGATTTTTTGTTTAATAAGAACCTATTCATTTAAATAGGAAAGAAAATAAACCATTCGAAAATTGTCTTTATACTTATAACTGGCGCTAACCTGGACGACAAAATATTTTCACCGAAAGGACCGTAAAATTTTCTCTCTCTACATAGTCCAACCCTCCCTTCCCCTTTAACTGTTGATCGGTGCTTATTTGCGCCAGGGTTATTTGTTCAATATATTAGAATAAATATATTGAACACATAACCTTTAGAATAAATTTTTGGGGCCCCTCTGGGCCCGGGGCGCGGGCCAAATGGCCCTGCTACCCCTCTCCCCCCTCTATCTGGCTCTGCTCATTCATACCTAAGTTTTCATACTTATTAATCGTTGCTAATGCAATCTTGTGTCGAAATATTGTTGCGTGAGTATTCCTAAATTTTTCGTTTGTAATCCGTATGAATATACGCAACGTTTAATCCAAAATAATGTAGGATTTTGATTACCCCATCATTATTGGAGCAGAGTACAAAATAAAAACTGGCGTAATAAATCCATTTTATCCTCCAAAATGTACCGGCTTAACATGTTTCAAAAAAATAGATTCTTTTGTCCACGAAATCACGTCTGTTGTGTAATCACCATCGCTAATCTTCTCGAAACCCACCATTTAAATTTGAAAAATCTATGCCTGAACACTATTGTACGCATGAGAGGACGCCCAAAATTAATCTCCGTCCTTTACCTTCTCCACAAATTCTCTCTTCCATCTCTCTCTTTGTCTCTCGCTTATAACACTTCTTTGTCCAACGCGATCGTTCTTTCGACCTATTCTTCCCTCCGCTCTCCCTTTATCTCCCATTCGCCCCTGCCCCACTCACTCCCTTGAGCATCCCCTGATGGTAATTGCCCTTGATAGGGCAAAGTAGGGATAGAGAGAGTTAGGGGAGATGAAGGGAGAGATCTGGTACGCAGCACATGTCTATGACCGTTGTGTGAACATTGATTGAAACGGAGGAGAGCCTTTGTCTGACCCTCTCCCTTCCACCCATCCCCTTTCCCCCTCCACTCTGTGCATCGCCGCCTAATTACACACGAAGCCCAGCCCATCCCCGAGCACTCTCTCCCCCTCCCCCTTCCCCCTCTCCCCTTCCCTCTCCACGAACATTCACACCGATGGCAGGGAAGTGGCCTGTACACTACTACTACTGCCCTCCCTCCCTCCCTCTCCCTCTCTCCTTTCCATTCCCTCCTCCAAACCCCTTCATCCTCTCTCTCTGCCCATTATATCCTCGGCCATAATCCGATTCCCTGTATCTGGGAGGCAGTGGTCCCGAGAGGGATGGAGTGAGGGAGGGAGGGAGAGGGGATGAGTAGGGAAGAAAGAAAAGGGAGGAAGGGAGGAGGACGGAAGAGTAGTTTACTTGGTGGTGGAGTGGATTGGAGTGAGGAATGAGGTTCCGTGAATGTGCCCCTCCCGGAATCCTTTGACTAACACCAGGATACACGCAAAAGGCGCTACCTCTCTACCTCCCTCTCTCTCTCTGTCTCTCCCTTCAGAGAGAGAGAGTATACAGTATACCAAACACTCTTCTCCTCCTCCTGACCGCTCTTCACTTCCCCAGGAGAGAGAGAGAGAGAGAGTAAAGGATCCCCTTAACACAATATAACGCAACTTCCAAAAGCTCCCTCTCTCTCTCTCTCTCTACCCCCTAAAAGTGACTACCCCAGATATCGCATCCCACAACAAAGGTGTCCACTAGACGAGCTTACACTCGCATTTGCGTCCAATGAAAAGCCCCTAATTCCACGCTAACAACCAATCAGGGGTGCTGACGGTCCTTGCCGAGAGAGAAGGGCGCTCTCTCTCGCTATCTCCCGTCGCCATCTTTGAAACCGTGGCTTCCTCTTCTCCTCACACCCATTCCGATTTAGCCTTTCAACTCCTGAAAAAACAAAACGGAGTGAGATGAAGGGATAGACGGAGTTGGAGATCGATGGTTAGGTGAGGGAGATGAAAGAAGAAGCGGTGGAGATAGAGAGGAGGGAATTCCAAGTTTGGTTAATATTTCAATTTTGCCTTAGGAAATACTAAAAAAAAGAAAGGCGATTCCATTATTGCCATAAAAGTAGTGGTAGTAGTTGGGAGAAGGAGCAAAATTTGAAAAGTCTGAGAAGCGAAAATAGAATAGCGCAATGTATATTGAATGTTTGACTTTTCTCAAATATCCCTGTTTGTGTTATAAATTATGAAAACATCCTGATCCAATGGGCTAACTAGTAATTATTTTATTTACTTTGTTTAAAAAAAGTCCAATTTTTTAAATTCATTAAGGTGAGTTTCCCATTTCCATTTCTATTGAATAAATAAATTTCTTGGCAATAATATGGGAAGATTTTTAATTAGTTTATTCAATTTTTTTAAAACGCCTAAGCGATAGATTTTCGCAAGTGGAGGAGTGAATATCGATAGGATTAGCTGACGAGGTTTGAGGAATATCGAACTACACAACCAAATAAATTCGTGAGATTGCAGATACGGAAGTTCGTTGTGGAATCGCGAAGGATAGCCAAATCAGTAAGGTTCGTTATGAACAGTGCTGAACTGTAGCTAAGAAACTGTTATTGGACACTTCTTTCTCGGTGTAAATAATATCTGCCGCTTGACTAATGAATTTGGATCATTCGTTATTCGAACGCTTCTTAATTACAAACGTCGATGATTGGGCTAATGTTTACAAATACGTACGTCCACGCTGGGAACCATTTTTTATTTAGGTTCGTCAACTTAAGAGGCGCGTTATCCTATAGTTTAGGCTCGGATCTAAACTTTTTTTCTAACTAAACTTTGGGTTACCGAAGCAAATGGCCCCTGAAATCCGCTGCCTGCATCAGAAAGTAATATTATTGAATTCGTTAAATTCTTTAAAAGGACAAAAAGGCTACAGAAAGAGATAGAGAGGGAATTGAATATTGTGAAGGCAAGCGAGAGTAAGCGATAAATGAGGTAGATACCTAAAAGGGTGGTGCATAAGAAATCAGAAGCAGTTGTAGTGGAAGAGAACGGAGGGAGGTATGTTGGGGAGGGAAAAAGGGAGAGAATGGCATTTTTGTCCCCATCTCCTCTCTCTCTCTCTTTCTCTCTCTCCCCCATAAGGCCTGTAAATGCAGCCTCTTGCAGCTGCCTCCCCTCCCAGCCTCCCCACTCCCCCACCCCACCCAGCGTTTTCCCAAGTGACAAGGGACCCTGCCCCCTCCCTTCTTCTTCTCACCTTGAGCACCCCTGCTGCGAGAAGTCATCAACCTAAGCCCTCTCTATGGCCCGCTCTTTACATGCCTCTCCCTCCCAAACCCTCACACGCTCTCCCATGTTCGACCATCCCTCCCATCCCACCCCCTTCTCCAACCAATAGTGCGAAAGGTTCTTTTTTTCCTGTCGGTGTTTATTTACTCGTTTTCTCCTCTCAACCGAATCTGGCCCTCAAAACTTCAACGTTCTCTTATTTCTTCGCTACACACACGTATGCCTCTCTCTCTCTCTCTCTTTCTCTCTCATTCGTATCTTGTCAAACGTAACATTTGCACATCATTCGTGCAGTTGTTTATAAAGTCTACGCCGTCGTGGGGATCCCGCGAATACATTAAATGCATTATCAACTTATACACTATTAAATACGCTCCTGTAGGTGAATACTTACTGTACTTTTTAGGACGAATTTCCTAATCTTTCTACGTCTTATCCCGTTTTGAAAACCTTAACCATAAGGGTTCTTACAGCAGATAGGTTCGTGGTTATATGAAAAACCGAAGTCTTCATATTCTTTTTCAGTTCTTCTTTACCTTTAAAGTAGTCTATCAGATACAATCTTTTCCTTTCCCTTCTTCTTGTATGAAAATACTCCGTGTTCATGCTACCGAAGTTCCCACCTTCACGGCCTACCTCTTATACTCTTCAGCATCTTTCCTTTACTATCTTCTTCCTTTATTTGAATCTCTCTTTATCAAAGTTCTCCCTATATCTCTTCCATTCACTCATTTCTACCCAGCCTTATTCCCTCCATATTCTACTCTCTCCATCTTCCTCTACATCCTCTCTCTCTCGCCCTCTTCCTCTCTCTCTCTCCACTCCCCACCCTCTCCTTTCACTCTCTCTCTCCATTGTTATGTGCAAGAGAGCCCTTCCCCTCTCCTCCCTCCATGTCCCTCCCGGAACTGCAAACATCCATCAAACGGGCAATTGATGAACTCTTGACTTCATAGCCACCGGGTCCCTCTTGTCCCCCTTAACCCCATTGACCCGCTCTGTTGTGCCGCGCTCCCTTGACAGCGGGGGAGGAGGTCCATTTCCATTCTTCGATGTCCTCCTTCCTCCCTCCCTCCCTTCGCCTCCTTCGACCTCCCTTTTCAATGGCCTTCACCTGAAAAACTCACCCAAACTATCACTCCCTTTGCGCAGGGATCTCTTCCACATAAGCCTCGCTATAGTGAGAAGTTCCGAGAAAAGAATAACGAGCGTCCAAAAGGACCATTCATTTCCATCATATTTCATTCTACGCGAAAATTGTTACCGTGGTTATATCATTCTGACGAACGACTTGTCCCGTCATATGAATTGTATTAACTTTTTAAAACTACCTTAGCCACGATGGAGGTAACACACGGTACATTTGAATAAAAACGTCAAGTATTTCATGCACGTGTGGAATTAGAAAGCGTATTTCGCCGATATAGTAAAGCATTTACCACACGGGAAACAATTGTTTCCCTATAAATTTTTTATTCACATAGCACTTAACTTTTCAAGATTTTTTGCTGAAAAAAGGAATCATTCTTATCAAGAAATTTCACATAATTGCGCTTTTGTATGAGAATCTGTTTCGATCGTAGAAGTTTTGCGTGGATACCTACGATCTAGCAAGAAAAACAAAACTATTTTTAAGGTAATTCAAGATTTGTGGGTTAATTTACTGCAGATTATCATTTCCGCGTTTCACTTTATGACAAAAACTTTACGAATATAATTTGTTCTCAACCTGATATAATATGCAACATGATCCTTTCCACATCCACCAATTCCGCTTATACTTTTCAATACTAAAATCTTGGCTCCCCTCAAAAAATACTTGTTTTTCTTGCTAGGTCGTAGGTATCCACGCAAAACTTCTACGATCGAAACAGATTCTCATACAAAAGCGCAATTATGAGAAAATTCTTGATAAGAATGATTCCTTTTTTCAGCAAAAAATCTTGAAAAGTTAAGTGCTATGTGAATAAAAAATTTATAGGGAAACAATTGTTTCCCGTGTGGTAAATGCTTTACTATATCGGCGAAATACGCTTTCTAATTCCACACGTGCGTGAAAACAAGAGGAAAGTAAGACGGAAAATAGAGTACAGATAGAGAGAGAAATGAGGATTGAAAATATCTTGGTGAGAGAGAAGAACGAGAGGAATACAAAAGGAGAGATATGGGGGATGGATTAGAGAAATGCCTTCTGCAGTACGTTTTTTCTTATTGTTCGAAACTTTGCGAGCAGCTCAACTTTTTCGCACTGACGAGGAGGAAATGGAAAAAGGAGAGGGTGAGGGGAGAGAAGGGTGAGGGGAGAGAAGGGAGTAGAAAAAGACGGAAAGGCACTGAGTGAGCTGGTTCGATGCGGAGTTAGGGGTGGAGGAAAATGAGAGGCGTAAGGTCTTTCAACCTTTTAAATATCGAACGTATGGATACCTCTTGGGAAAAGCGACGGATATAAGGTCATGGGGTGCCCTTTGAATACATATCACCATGGCATCGCTCCTTGCAATCAAGGCCTCCGAAAACCACCGTCTTCATATTTATTGCCGTCGCGTCCTCCCTTTCCTCCCTTATCCCTCTTTCTGCGCGACACCAACCCAACCCAAACCATTATTTTTTACGCTCACTTCCTCGAAACTTACGCTCGATTCTATCTGCAATAGCGGAACGAATCGACCCCGGTCGGAAGATATGAAATCTAATCTACTTCACTAATATTCCCCGGTCCATTCTCCTTTTATCCATACCCAACACAGCTAAATTATTGCCCTTTTCCATTGTAACTCTTTCGACCTTTCTTTTATTCCCCCTTTACCTCTTGACTCCCTTCCATCACTTACTTTTACCTATACGAAAAAGATTCGACCTATTCTTTCTCAGTTGATCCTTATCTACCATTATCTTGTGCAGCGTAGAGCCTCTCGTTTCGTTAAGGGTAACTGTAGACAGTAATAATGATGGGACAGAGCCAAGGGCGGATCCAGAAACTTCTCAAGGGGGGGAGGGGGGGGGGGGGGGGGGGGGCGATTGCTCCTCCACCTATCGAATCCGCCCCTGCCAACTATCCTATATTTTGAAAACCCCTACCCCTATCAGAATCCTTCTTTCCCTTGCTATAGAGACCTAATCTGCGGCGTATAATTGAGGATTTTTGCGCGGAATGAATTTAAGAAAGCGCCCAGTGGAGTGCAGTGGGGTTGTCCAAGGAGGGGGCGATCGCCCTCCCCTTGGATCCACCACTGGACAGAGCTCTTGAGATACTTGAGTTGAATGAATTATTAAAGATAAGAAACACTTCGAAATTTTTAATAGTTCTGAATTTCATGAGAATATATGCGTGGCGCATTTGTATCCAGTAGTGCTTATAAGCGTAGGAATCGATAAAGATGTATAAGGAAATACGATAAAATAATATCAAGAACCGACTTGCATTACTGGTTCTTTTTTCCACATCTGATAAAATAAGGTACAACTTACTCTGCACTTTTGACGGCTTATTTGGTGATATGTTTTTTATTTATTTCGAATGGTTCATATGCAGCCTTTACACAATTTTTACAATTGGCGTAATAGCAACAAGAAAGGCGATCACGAAAAATCATGCCCTTGGCAGGTTTAGTACCCGCGAACCTTAGCATTTGGAGCCAGACACGCTATCCACTCTTTTACCAAGGTTGGCAATGTAAATGAATGCGTAATTCTTTCTATTGCCACTCTATTTACCTGAGTTTGGTATAGTTGCAGTGTTTTTTTCTTAAGAATTAAAACGTAATTTTTTAGGCGATGATGAGGATCCGTAGATCCGTCGAGGAAAGGCGACGGGCATACGTCACGAGGTGTGTGGATGTGGTAAAGTGGAGAGGAGGGGAGGGTGAAAGGGAAGGGGGAAGGGGGGAGGGAGAGGGGGATGCTGTGGGAAGGGTTGGCGAGGGAGAGGAGGAGACACTCTTTCTTTGTTAGTGGACCCAAAACCGCATCTGCAGGCGGTTTTGCGGTCTCTCTCTCTCTCTCTTCCTCCCCCGCAAACTCCCGTCCACGGTTTTTGCGAGGGAGGCAGAGGTGGAAGGAGGGAGGCTGAGGTGGAGCAGTCGGGCGATTTACCTTGCTTGCTCGGGTCGGTTGATGTTTTTTAAGAGGATCTCACTGCCGTGTTTGTCGCATTAGTCTTAACTCAAAAGACCCGTTGCCGTCTTTCGAAATGAACGATCTGCCAAAGATTGAAATGAACGGATTGAATAGATCGATTGACTCAACATCTTTCTATCTGCGATATCACTTTTTCTTTCAACCGGTTCGTTGCAGTTATTTTTTCAAACTAGAGTCACTAGACCAAAAGAATCATCTGCGGGAATGTTTCCCTTAAACTAATCTTACAGTTATACCAAGTTATTAAAAATATGCAATCTAGTTCGTTAATAGTAGGATCATAAAAAACAAATGAGCTATTTATAGTGAATAAATAGTTCAACATCTTTTTATGGTTTAAAGAATTAGCCGTTTTAATGTTTCGATATGATTGCAACTAATATGTACTCGATCGAAGACGTTCCCTATTGGCACTTTATCCAGTTTTCGCTAATTAGCATTAATCTCCCGTTATTTAATGCAGGACCGTTGCAAGCGTTGAGTCATTCAGCGGCGAACCTCACATTTCATTTGCAATTTGCATTAATGGCAATAGTGTTGGCATTGCCGTCGAGGAAATGAATCGCGTCGAATTAGAGAAGACATCTCGTGGATAGATAAGTTTGAATCTCCGTCGATTGCAGTAATCTTTCGAGATCAGTAACGCAACTGCCCGTCTTATTCCTATTTCTGCTTCCACATGCGCCTACCAGAATTTCTCGCTTTCTAACCCCCCTCCCCCTCCCTCTCTCTCTCCATCCCCCCTCTCTCTGCCTCCCATTCATCCCAGCTGCATCCCCACATCCCAGATCCTTCTTCCTCCCTCTGCTTCATCCTTCACCTCTCCTTTCCTCCATTTTGATCTCCTCCTCTCTTTACCTCCTTACCTCTCTCCTTTGCCCCTCTTCCCACCGCCTCCCCTCTTACTGACATCGGCTCTCCATTTGCCGTTGTAAGAGAAAGAGAGAGAGAGACGCAGAGGTTGGAGGTCGTAGGAAGTGCTCCGAAGGGAGTCATTTAAGTTGGCCGCCATCTTCCATCGAGTCACGCCTTGGGGACGGGCATAAGTCAGATTGCCTACTCTTAAAACTAATAGCACCATTGTGTACGTCACTTGCCGAGGATGAGGTCGGGGAATAAGGGCGAGGGGTGGGAAGGGAGAGGTGGGGAGGAACGAGCGGGGAAGTGGAGGAAATGGATGGAAAAGGAACACGGAAGTAGAAAGGTGAAAGCAAAGAGGCGAAAAGGAGAGCGATAAATGGGAGAATGAGGGAAAGATTGAGAGAGGTGGAATAGATTGAGGTGTGTAATGGAGGAATTGAGAAGGGGGTGTTATGAGAGGGGTGAGAAGAAATGCACACAGACAGGAGGTGTTTGATCCAGTCTCGTGGGAGGTCGTGGAGGGATGGAAATAGGAACGGAGAATGGAGAGGATGAATATGTACGGAGGTTGACAAGCTATGAATGAGGAAGAGTTGGAAAACAGAGTGATAGTTGGGCGATTGAACGTAAGTAATGATATCAATTCAAGTTTTCTTCCGAAAAATGCTACTGCAGATAAAAAAAGCACCTTATGTTGACAAAATGTGTGAGAAAATTTTCTCGGAAGAAATTACATGTAATATTTCTACAATTTGCATAAGACATTCGACGACTCGACTAAAAAGAGAAAAAAAGACAAGATATATTTATCGAAACTTTGATTAATCGATACTTCGATTTATCGAAACTTTGATTTATCGAAACTTTGATTTATCGAAACTTCGATTTATCGAAACTTTGATTATCGAAACTTGAAACTATAGAAACTCTGAGTCTTCAAATTAATTTCAATGTATATGAAGTCGGATTGGAAACTATTAATTCTTCGCGTCACTTAAAATTCGACCGATAGACTTTTCAAATACGTAAGGTACGAAAGAATACGAAAGAATATATCTGTATAACGAATACAACGGATTAACTTTTACACTTAATCGCTGCAACAAACGAAGTGCAAGTTTGAACATATCTGTTATAGATCACCGCACATCGTCTCTCCTTTATCACACTTTTTCAACCGTTCCTTCCTCCCTCTTCCTGCGTCTCCCATTCCCTCCCACATCCCACCTTCCTTCGTTTTGCGAGGCTATTAAATCCAGACGTCCTTACGCCGTCATCATGCTTCGTTAAACAGGAAAAATCGAACTCCTTCGATGGCTGCGCATAGGAATGGAGGATGTGGATGGGTCGGAGGAGGGTGGGTGGGGGGGGAGGATGGTTAGGGGGCGTGCGGGATGGTTTTGGAGCGGCGGCTCTCTTGTGCAGGGAGAGTGCGGGCGACCGCATCTCCCCTTTGTCGGTGCGGCCGAAAGGGGTGGCTGGAGTGGTGGGAGGTGGGGGAAGGGGCGAGGAGGACTTAAGCGAGGCGTGGGCGGCCAAAGGGGTTGGCGGGGGATTAATCTCTTGTTTGCTATCGCCCGTGAGGTATCATCGGTTGACCCAGCCTCCCCTTCGGTCTCACTTGCGACCTCCCTCTTTCCTTTACTCTTTCTAACTCCCTTTCTCCTTTTCCAGCCTTCTTTCTTTACCTTCTTCCCTCCTATCTTCTCCCCCATCCATCTCAGTAGTCTTCCCTCCAACCCTCCTCTGCTTCTACCCCCGCGGCTTCGATCAGTTAGCTGATGATGGGAAACTGGCCGTATTAGATGGATCACTTGATGATGCACCTCTTAATATGCAGGTGAAGTTTGGACGAAATCAAATTGTAGAAGTCGTTCAATGGTATAATTTTTTCTAAATTCACGGCTTATTCAAAAATTAACGTACAGGTTTACTTGAAAATATTGTTCTTGATGATACCTATCTTCAAAGAAACGGATATTTTTCATATTTAAATTAAAAAGGTTTAATGATGTATTATTTGTGTTCATTGACATTTTTCGCGACAAATTAATTCCATAAATCAACGCCGGCACACAAATGTCTGATTGTGGAATTACAGTTGTGAGGCGTGTGGTGTTAAAAACACGTAATTATAGGATTATAGGATCAATTACCTAGCAAAATACATTCACCGCAAGTTGGTTTATTTATGAGTCTCACGTAATATTTTATCGACATATGATTCTGGAAATTAATCCATACGGTCGTCTGCTAAGTACGTAATGAGAACAGCACACTTCGATGAATGTCTTCATTATTAGACTGCCCTTTCAAATAATGGCTTTGGCTCATCTTCTTTCGTCAAACAGATGAGATGAGAAACATTCTCTTCATCCTGAGGAAAACAATTTATCCGTTGCCCTGATGCGGTTTTTGAAGTGCTGAAGAACGTGATTATTTGGAATAATTATGAAAAAGCATGCAGTTTACACGAATCAATAGGATGAATAAGATTAATTACAAAAATTCCCTGTAACGTAAAATAGAATCTTTTGGAGCATCTCTCGCCACGATCGTTTTATTCAGATCAATAACGAACACAATTATTTTAATCGAATGTTATATTAGTAATTTGAAAGGTACCTATATCACTTTATCCTTCCGTACTTTTGCTCCATACATATAAAGCTAAAATGAGCAAATTATTCGCATGATTATTTCTATTCAAAAGTATGACAGAAAATTTTAGTAGTCTTCCACCGTTAAAGGTAAACATTTTAGAATGACCTAATGAACTTGAAACCCAACATTCATATTTAATGATTTGAAAATTGTGATATTACTACTGATAAGCTGATTTACCGTAGCGCGTACTGAATGAAAACGACGAACATAAGCATAATTTTTAAGCAGCTTTCAAATTCGAGGTATTGTCATCAATAACATAATTTAACTGTTTGCCAGTAACATAAGAGGAATATAATACTTTTGTTGTGAAATTCTTCGATCCCCAAGAGGCAGAATTCTCTATAACAGTGGTTTCCAAACTTTAAGCTTCTGCGACCCCTTATCAAGGCACCCGAACTTGTTCCAAACCCCTTAACCCGATCTATTTACCAATTAATATAAGATGTAATATTATTTCTAAGTATTCAAGGCATTTATTTTGTTGGTGCAAGTAAATAAATATTAATTCTAAATGTACCGTTTCCTAAAATAAAATAACATTCCATCTTCGCATTCTCCATCTTTGGAGTCACAGATACATTGCAAATACCAAATTAAAAAATAAGAGACCACATAAAGGGGCGTGGCGAATAATTCTTTGCGTCGCGATTGCATTTATGAATGACAACGCCTTTAAACCGACCATCGGATAGTTTTTTTCTTCCCTTTCGATTTTAGTCGGCCGCAATAATGGGTGTCGTGTTTGCATAGGCGCGGTACAATCGCTTACCCACAAGCCACACGGCCGGCGTGTCACGTGCGCTGTGGAGAAGTGGAAACGGTTCTCTGGAGAGACAGTCGTCTCGAGTTTCCTCCAATCCCTCTTGCCCGCCTCCTTTTCCTTCCCTCTTCTTTTCATTCTGTTTTGTCGTCTTCATTCTTTATTTCCATTTCTTTGTTCCCACTTTCTCCCGTCAAACTTCCTCTTTCTTTGCTTGTTCTCTTTCTCTTTTCTTTAGATTCACATTGTCTCATCTTCCATATATATATATATATATATATATAAAAGCGGATTTGCAATAAGGCCAAAGTAGGCAATGGCCTAGGAACGGAGGGGTTTTGGGAGCGGCAGGTCTCCGGAGCGGCCGGATTTCGGGGTGGTCGGGTTTCTATATTCATTGGCCAAATTACGAGACCGTCAATGTAGTATATGAAGAAGCACTATAAAGAGGTCTTTTCAAAATTATTGAGGTCGAAGAAGATTACATCGAAACCATGAAAGACCATTGGTACCCACCTAAGGAAGCTTGTCAAGGTAATAACCATAAATACCAAGGAAAAGAACGGATTTTTCCTCTGGTATAATATATAAATTAAATCAATTTTAATGAAGTTTTTTAAAGATGGCGGAAAATTAATTCGGCCTAGGGGCGGCTAATTTCCAAATCCGCCACTTTGTGTGTGTGTGTGTGTGTGTGTGTGTGTGTGTGTGTGTGTGTGTGTGTGTGTGTGTGTGTGTGTGTGTGTGTATGTATGTGTGTATGTATGTATGTATGTATATGTGTGTGTGTATGTATGTATGTATGTATATATATATACATATATACATATATATACATACATACACACACAACCACACACACACATGGTTTAATATAACACATATTTCTTTCCTCCCTGATAAAGTCTTCCCCTCTCACTCCATCTCCTTCCTTACCAAAATTTTCAGCCTTGAGAGTCTTGGGGCATTGTTTTTTATGTTATGCATTTCCTGTACTAATCTTCATTATGCGTATGCTATTCATATGTTTAATTTGAAGATTATCTTATGTTTATTTTTCTTTTTATTATGTTAATATCTAAATGATAAAATCCGTTTTTATGGTACGATGAAGGGATGAATTTAATAAGAAGGAACTTTATAGCCTCATTTTATCCCGAGTAAAGACTTTTAGCTAGCCATCTATCTAACTCCTTTCCTCTTTCGTCTCTCATTTCTGCCCTTTCCCGTCACTCCCTCTCTCTCTCTCTTTCTCTCCATCCCTTTCCCTTTCTCTCTCTCCCTCTCTCCTTCTTCCTCCCCCTTTCTCTCCTTTCCTTGCACTGCCTCTCTTTCTTGCGACTTTTTTTTATCACTTTTCCTCATCTCCTTTCCTATCTAACCGCCTCTCAGCCTCTCCCTCCTTTCCTCTATTCTCCCACTCCGCCCTTCCTCCCTCTCTTTGAATGCCGTTCCATTCGCCGCACTCTGCCTCCCCCCATTCTCCTCTCCTCCCTCCCTCCCTCCTCCTCTCCTCCCTCCCTCCCTCCTCCACTCCTCTCCGCTGTCGCTTCGCTTCTCCTGTTTCATGGCCTGAGGAAAAAATAATCGACTCTTTAGGGCGTGACCGCGCCCTTGCCACGAACACAGAACACGCCATCGCCTCTTCCCCTCAGGTAAATCTCTTCTTGCCCCGCGTGCCGCAAAGAGGCTGTGTGCGGTGTAGAGAGAGAGAGAGGGGTGTAGAGAGAGAGAGGGGGGGGGGAGTGGAGGAGGGAGAGAGTGGCGGAAGATGGAGGAGCTTCATATCAATTACTTAAATGCAACAGTGTTATCAAAGGACCAACGTAATATTTACCCCGTCATCTAAGCATTCTATCGCTAAAATTACAAATAATTTGCAAATGTAAACACGATTAACCTTCCTTCAAGATCATCAGAGCTAATCTGTCCGTAGGTAGATCTGTGACTATCGTTAGTTAAACGTGGTTCTCAGCATACCTCTGTTTTCCGCAATCTTCGTCATTTAGTGATAGCTCTCTTTACTCTTCGAGTCTTCTGGGATCTGACGCAGTTTCCTTCCCGTTTTCCTTCTAACCCAGTGGTTTTCAAACTTTTGCCTCTTGCGTCCCACCTACCGCCTTTTCAAGAAACCCTGGTCCCCCCATGATATAGGTAAAGAAAAACCTCAATTTTTCTAATAAATGTATTTCTACGTTTACAAGCATATAAGTAGTACATTAATAATTAGTAGACGCAAAGGAGAAGGTCGAAATAAAAAAGATTTATATAATTGGTAATTCCACAAAAATTTATATATTTATTAGTAGAAATTAATTTTTGTGGAAGTACCAAATAAATCTCTTATATTTCGACAATACGAAGAAATTCCATCAAGTTACGCCTGAGACTGTTAACTATATAAAGGAGAAGGTGCCAGAAAGTCTAACCGATTGGGGTGCCAGAATGTCTTCAGCCGGCTCTGGTCCCACCTAGACGGCTTTCAAGTCCCACCAGTGAGACGCGTCCCACCGATGAAAAACACTCTTCTAACCCATCTTTAATCATGCTCTCTCTCTCTCCTTAGATACTGTTTTATCAAGTTTCCCTTCGTATTTCTTATTAATTATTCAGGCTCCTAAGTATACTCTAATGAAAAACTAGCCGCAAAGATAATGCAGTATCGCATTTAATAAAAAATATAATTATTGTATCTAAAGAAAAAATATACTACACTAGGGCCAATGATTGAAATTAAAAGAGTAGAATATAACGAAGATATTTTATTTATTTTCACATTAACGTAAGAAAACCTTCAGAAAATGACCTATTATTCTCATCAAAATCCTCATTTTCTCAAGTTTTTCACTCTTCACAAACAATCCTGATTTCCGCCTAACCAGTACCGTGTTAAGCCCGCCTCCATCCGGCAACTATTGATTAACGCGTATTGGGTTTCCTGGACGCACTCTCCCTCACCCCCCTCCTCCTCCTCCCTCCCTCTTCTCCCCTAGTACCTTCTTTTTTTCTTCCCTCCCTTACCATCCGCTCCTTCCCCCTCTCCCCCATCCCACCTCTCCCCCTTCCTTCCCTCCTTCCACCCCACTTAACCCTCCCCAAGAAGGCCATCCATTTCCCTAATGAAACCATCACCATGTTGCCCACCAAAAAGCACCGACTGTTTGATTTATGCTTTGTCCTTTTTTTATCGTCCTCTTCCCCCGCCTCCCTCCACTCCACCCTTTATCCGACATGACCGCCCCCTCCCCTAAATTTCCGTCCTCGTTCCCTTTGTCTACCTCTCTCTCTCCTATACTTCTAACCCCCTTTCCCATCTCCCGTACCGTCCTTCCATTCACTCCTACCTTCCTTCCTGCTTTTAAAATAATCCTCCCGATATATATTTCCACACGATCTTTTTATTATAATCCGTCAGCTTAGAGTTTCTCTCGCCGCGAAAGAATTTTTTAAATCTCCGGAAGGAGAAGAGGAAAGACGAATAAAATTTCGGAAATCTTTTTAATCATCTTTTGACTGGCGTGAAATTGGTCGGGGATAAAAATCGCCCGATAGCTTTCCTCCCCTCGCCATTTTTGGTTTACGAAAATCTTCGCGATGTTTCTCCCGCCATTCGAGGGGATTGTAGAGAGAGAGGGAGGGGGGGAGGGGTCGTTTTATGCGTGAGTTTAAACCTCGCGGCACCCGCATGGGTGGCGAGAGGAATGAGGGGGAGGGAAGGGTGGGGGAGGGAGGATGAATTAAACGGATTCATTAAGCGGCAACGCAAACAAGATCGCGCCCGCGGAAGACAATGCCTCTTGAATGGTCGCATTGTGAGCCATTGTCCGACAGTATGGAGTAGGAGGAGGAGGCAGGAAGTGGAGATGAGGACAACAGGTGTCGGCTGATTAAAGGTGTTCTATTGTTGGTTCCTGCTCTCATTGTTGTGTGTGCGTATGTGTGTGTGTGGAAGGCTCCCCTTCCTCCACATCTCTCTCTCTCCCCTCGTCCCTCTTCTACTCTCTCCCTCCGCTTCCTTTCACCTCCTGAATCACTCTTGAATTAGGGGGTGACGCACCTTAGCGAGGATACCCCCTTAGGACTTCCTGACGTAATGCAACGCATTTGAGATCGTTTAGCTGCAATATATTACGGCTTACCTACCGCAACCTCACGAGGTAGTTTTGCATTCTCTTGATATTCAATCGCATTATGGATCTCGAAATAGTCGAATATTAATGATATTCTGTTTTTAATAATTTAATTTTTAACATTTGATCGTAATCTCGAATTTGTTAGGTATTACAGAAAATCATCGTACAACACGGATTTCCCGAATTCGGGTTTGATTATATGCGGTTTAAAATTATTTACCAGACACGTATGTATGTAAATCAGGGCATCGAACCGGAACCGAACCGAAAACCTGAACCGAAAAAACCTATAATCTTGGCCGGAGTGGAAACGAACCCGAACCGAAAAAACTAAATTTGTTGAACCCGAACCGAAACCGAAAACCGATATTTATTTCGGTTCGGATAAACAGTGTAAACGAAGGCGAAATTTTCCAACCGCTCAGTAACATTCCATGTTCAAATTGTCATCGCCTCCCTCACGCTTCCATACACTTTTGCCATGGGGTCCAAACCCCAACCTAGTTCACTAATCCTCAAGTCCCTTGGTTCCTTCCACGAATATGACATTGAGATAATATCTAACGACTTCCGGAAATTCCATGGGAAAATTTACCCATTTGAGAATTCCTAGAACCTTATGAATGCCTAGTGAGAGAAGAGAAGTTTTCTCCAATGCTTTGTCTGCTACTTATGTCCACAAACTTTCATTCCTTCGTATGAACTGTGCGTAGCATCCATCAGTCTGGCCTTGCTAATTATTGAAGAAGGATTGTTCCACGTTTGTTTCTTGTGCGTATTTCTGCATTAGTTGCCCTTGTCACAGCTTAGTAATTTTAAATAGGTATATATTGTAAACTCGAAAAATTCAATTTTATATCGGATGTTAATCGTTACTGAAAATAGGAATAAAAAATTTATGTATGTTTGTTATTTCCATCAAAATATTTAGCTTGTGTGAATAACGAAGTGTTGCCAGCATTAAGGAAAAGATAAATCACCCAGCTTGGAATAAGTAAGTCTCATTATCTAAATATGTATTTAATTAAAAGGGAGGTTGGAGACTATGGCGATATGGATATTTTAAAATTAAGAAGAGCTCCTTAACCGTACAAAGTACAATAATTAGAGACAAAACATGCGGTAAAAATTAAACGGTAATGAAAGAAAAAAGAGAAACAAAAAAAATGCCTTACACTTACAGGTTTACGGGGATGACTCCTCGCTGGTGACCTGGTGTCAAACGTTCATGCACTCATTCTCTCCCAAAAGAATTAATCCTGTTAGAAGAACACGTGGGACACTAGATACGTATCTCGAGAAAAAAACCGGTTCGAACCGGTTCACTGATGATTGCCGGAGCGAAACCGGAACCGAACCGAAATTTTGTGTTTCGAGTGAACCGCAACGAAACCCTGAGCGAAAAAATTACGGTTCGATGCCCTGATGTAAATACATAAGTACTCATTGTTTAATTTGGCGCTCACCGCATGTTGCTTATGTACGTGATGTGTTTATAGTCTATACGAACACGTGCTAACACAACGCAGTTTTATCCAATGCGGCTTTTTGAAAGAACTTAGCTCCTACATTAAGCAAGAGAATACTGTGTATGTTTGATGGGCATTTATATTAAGTTTTTTGTCTACCATAAGGAAAGACAAATATCTTCTATATGTAATGCTTATATTTCCCCTTTGATAAAGCATATTTAGCTAACGCTTAAATTTGGAAAAATTGCTCGCAAGAAAAACTTGAATGCATATTTGCTGCATTAGGCGGCAGAAGAATTCTCCTCGGTGGTTTAATGTTATTCCGACCAGTATACGACAGGATTATTTAGAATATTAAGCGTATTTACGATTTGTCATTTTACCCAATCCTTGAGCCACTTGAAAAGTGCTTCTTGCATAAGGTAATCGTCGATCAAATTCCCCTTTGGCAGCCCATTAATGGCGGACCGTCTAGATGGCTCTGCCCTATGTTGTCTCAAAGGAATGCAACTCGGCACACTCACGCATGCAAACAGGCACGCACGCGTCGTTATCGAAGCAATTTTCTTCGTCGCTCGACAAACACCGCGACGTCGATGGGTTTTTACGCGGTCGATCGCCGTTCGCATTTTCTCGTTTCATTTGTTCTTCGGGCGTCGCGGCGGCATCCTTTTACCTTCGGGAGACGGCGCTGTGGCCATACATCGAGAGGAGGCAATGTTTGCGCTCGCCACAATTTGGGCGCCCCCGAGCGAACACGCGCGCACGAGAGGCGATCAAACAAGCGACAAGCGATCCGCGCTTCCTTTTTTTCCCTCTTCCACTTCCACGCCTTACGCTTTCTTTCTGCTTACCAATCGCCGCCCCCTCTCTCTGCTTGCCTCTCTTTTTTCAAATCCTCCTCCTACCTCCCTCCCTCTTTCACCCTCCCATTCCTCACCCTCTCGACCCGACGAATACACACGTACCGCGTAGTAATCCATATGGCACTCCGTAACGTTAATTCAGGGAATAATCACTCGTTCGCATTACTGCGGCAACCGATTAACAGCATGTTATCGCCGCGCTCTTGTTTCCCGCGTTAATCTGCGGGAATAGGCGTAATTTTTAATTATATCGGCACAATAGCTAACCTTTACAGTGATATTCAAATCTGTAGTACAGGTCACTTTTCAGGATGTAATAGCCGATTAATATAGTAATTTTAATGCGAAAATTTTTAGTTGTAATTTTGGCGCTTCAAATTACTTAATTCTTCGAAGAAAATATTTAAATTATTTCTAAATTGTGCGATGTCTTCAATTATTACACCATATAAATTCTTACTCCCTCATTCTATCGAATTTTTTAACGCGTAAGAAAATTCAACCAGGATTGAGATAGAGCATTATGTTTTATGCAGAATGCTGCCCGAAAGAAATCTCTCGCTGTTGAAGCAAAGTTAATATTGGCCTCGATTTTTATTGTTTCGCATATATGTAACCGCTTTTCATACACTGGTCAAATTCCTGTGGTTTAGATTGATTGCTGTACTCTATATGCACCAGTTGCTATTCCTTAAAAATAAAAATTTCCCGTTCATAATGCCGAAAACCTGTACTCGTTGGGTGTAACAAAAATGTCACATTGGTGTCAATACCAGAAAAACTAAACTGGCTGGTTGGTTGCTAAACACTTTGCTTAATTCACTTAAAAATAAAAATATTGAAAAGTACACATTATCTCAGATATCACCAATAGCCACAGCAAGATTACAAGAAAACCAGATCCACATAATCTTTCAATATTTTTTAATTTTAAGTGCTCATTCTTGAATATTTTTCAACCATAAGACGAGCTCGATAATTCTCTTGTGAATTATTATTGTTTAATTCTCGGAAAATGAATAAAATAGGAATTATATTTTATCTAATGATGTTCAACAAGCGTTTCTCAAGGCCACAATTTCCTTATTCCTTCCCAAGATCCTTTTACTCAACTAGTGAACGTTTACCATCGCCACATGCATTTGTAATATTTTAAAGTTGTTTGTCAATACGCTCTCTTTGTTGATTCGTTTTGATTTATAACTGGAATTTCCCATTTTTCTGCAGGATCGTGAGGAACAAGGCGGCCGAGAAGGCGAAGCACGTCCACCACCAACAGCAGGCCAACACCGCTGCATCGCAAACCGCTTCCGTCATAACGCACGCCTCCGCCAGCAACGGCGGTGGCAGCGGAGGGAGCACCCCTCAGCACCAGGCCCCTCCGCATCCCGCGACACAACTCCACGAACCCCAGCAGCAACCTCCCTCCGCCCACGACCTCGTACACCAGCAGACGCACCACCACCAACTGCATCAACACCACGCCGCGCCGCACCACAACCACCTCGCGGCGCATCACCAGCACCACCACATTCCCCAGCAGCAGCACCACCAGCTGGCGCAGCACCAAAGTCAGCAGAGGCCGGGATCGTACAGCATCAACGGGATCTTAGGTCTCCCGCAGTCCGCCGTGGCTGCGGCGGCGGCCGCGGCGGCCGCTGCTGCGGCGTCCGGACAGACCTCCGCCTCTCCCGACCCCAACGGAAACTCGATCGGCGTGGGAGCGGTCAAGCGAAAGCGGTCCGAAGAGGATGACGACGTGGGTGAGTGGCGATCGCACGGACCTCCGCCCAAGGCGGTCCAGTCCTCAATACGTGAATACTTTTTAAATATTTTTACGGATTTATTTACCTTAAATTAGCTCACGAAAATACATACATTTGAAGTTGTAGTCTTTGCATGGTGACCTAGACATGCTAATAACCCCTTTACATCTACAATAACTTGTCCTTAACAGTGGATAAAGTGAATAGTTTTTACCCCTTAAGAAGATTAAATTATGCATTTTATAAATCGTTCTGTTGTAATAGATTTCCATGAAGTTACCCATTGGTCAGTAAAGTGTAATGTCCTACTTACTGATTTGTTTCTTCGGGCCTTGAGTGCCTTGACTACCTCGCTGTTCAGGAAGTCTATTTCTAGTTTTACTTTGATTTACAAATAAATAACTTCAATTTGGCCTCGCGTCTTAACGAAATACAGATCAATGTTGATTTTATGCGTGAAAGCTATTTCAGGAACATGATGAAGGTATAATACAGTAAGAGATATGGCAGCGAATATGTATTTTTAAAGACGTTCTCTTTTCCATCCTACTATGCAAATATAGGATCGTTCTGTGTTTGGACTTAGATCATTATGGGGATTTAGTAAGCGCTGGACGGTTAGATACGTTGAAACCAGTTAGTTGTAATAGACATTTTTGTCTTTATTCAGTGATTAGTCTGTTTGCTAGTTTGCCTATTTTAAATGAATGTTCAGGCAATGTTGGCAAGCAAATCTTATCTTCACCAACTAAAATCTTAAACAACTTTCGATGAAACGCAATAAATGATTAAGATGAGCGTTAGAATTAATTCCCTATGTTGAGTAAATTGCACGAAAACCGAAGGAAACACCTTTTCTATAAGGGAGGTTATATTGAGAAATACTTTGAAATTTTCTCAAGGTAAAATTAATAATTGCAAACAAACAAGAAAAAAGCGTTGCTCATTCCGTATCTCCAAAGAATCTAACCTTCACAGTAAAATCCAAGGGCGAATATTTTGTTTTTCATTATTAAAATTCTTCTGCGCTACTTTTCTGATACTGATTTATTTTTGTCGTCTGTAAGTAATGTTGAGTCTGAATTTTCTTGCTAACTATCATCTTCTGTCTTTGTAAGTTCCCCAAATTTTAGATTGTCGTTGTTATTCTTCGGTTTTCCGATGTCCGGAGATCCCTTATTTAAATAGATCTCCTCATGGCTGCTCTCGAAAATCATAATCCAGTCAGTCATCGGTTAAAAATCCTGGAATCAGAAATACCCGGTAATCAATATTTTGCGAATCAGTTTGTATTTTCTGGCTGCCTCATGCTTTTACCCCTTTCTTCAAAACCTTTGAGGAAAAAGATATAAACAGGATAAGGCTTTAGGAATTTTTCGGGTGGCTGAAGAAGCCAAACTAAAATCCTCAAATCTCTGCGAACCGCATATTAATTCCTTGGGTTAATAACATAAAGCCGAAAATTTCTTAAAGACTTGTTTTTTGGACTGTTCAGTTCCCCTCCTGTTTGTTGGCCAAATAAAACGGAAGTTAGACACTCATCGCGGATGAATTCGGTCATTTGGCTACGATTAACTCGAACGAAGGAGTTCACATCTGTTGGGAGCCCTTCCCTTTTCTCGTTTTTCCTTAAGCTAATGCTCTTCTCTTTTTTGTTTGTCCGAGTCGGATGGGGTAGGTTGTGGGGGGGAAGGGTGGAAGAGAGAGTGCGTGGAGTAGGGAGGGAAGAGAGACGAGTTAGTTTGGTGGGGAGAGAAGGGAGTATTCCGATCGGATCGTTGCAAGAGGTTCGTCCTTTGAGGCGGGGACATCCGCGCCACTAATTGCCTCTTCTGCCTTGCTCGAAATGCGGCGTGTCATCACCGTCGGAGATGGAGAAAGAGAGGGGGGGAGGAGGGAGGGAGAGAGAGATAGGAGTTTAAGAAAGGAGGCTATGTTGGGGACGTATGCCAGCTCCATCCATCCGAGCTCCGTCTTCCGACCTCCTAACCCCACCCCCTTTCCCTCCCTCCCTCCCCTCCCTTTCCCTAACCCTTAAATACATCCTTCACTCCTCCAGACGCGCCACCTCCGCCATCTTCGCTTCATTACGACATCGTTTGGATTCTCCGCCCTTAAATAAACACGCGAGTATAATTTTTCCCCCACTGCTTTTCGCAGCTCTTAAAGCGTTGACAGCAAAGAGAGTATCTGATGGGGAGAAAGAGTGGATGACTTAGGAAAATGTTTGTGTGCGTGCGGTTTCGGATCATTGATTCGTAGGAGATTTGAGTTTATTAGTCGCGACAGAGGAAAGTCTTAAATGTTACTGATAGAGTTTAGGATACAATTGAAAATATTCCTGATATAAAATTCGTCAAAGGAGGTTATTCAATCTCGTAAGATTAAAAGGCTGTTTAATGATTCTTACAAGGTTACGAATCAAGTTGCATCGCCTGAGTTTCAGCGTAAAGCATTTATTGACGCAATTCATTATACCAAAGTTTGTATCGTTTCTAACGTAGCTCGCAAAGGATATATCCTAAAAGATTAAATATTATCTCATCGCTTCGATAAGGATCATTAATTCCTGCACTTATCGAGGATTTATTGCTTGGTTTCGACTTCCAGAACATGTCATCGCACTTTATATTACCAGCTTTATTAACTTGCACGGTATAGTTCTGAGAATATATACATCTTCGGTAAATATTATTAAAAAATGTTATTGAAAAGAAAAACGAAAGCAATTTTGCCATGTTATACAAGCCGGAAGAAACAAATTATCAATATATTTCGTAGTCACGGATAAATAAATTCTAGGAGCGAATCGAAAGGAAAGTAACCCACCAACGGGTGAATGTTTTGGATAAAATGCTTTAGTGCGTAGTTTATCAATTTATTCTGGAGAGTTAATGTTCTCGGTAACTGTGGAATCTTTTAAAAGATATATCACCGTCGAAATGTTTCGATGATCAAGCGATCACGATCATTCACATTAGGACGGAGATCTCTCGACAATTTACGGATTCGATTCATTTCGACATTACGTCAGCGCCTTACCGATTTTCCTCCTAGACAAATTCTTTCTACGGTTCTTCTCCGGAAACTTTAATTCGATTACATTTCTTGTTTCAACCGTCTGCGCCTCGCTGTTTCTCTTTCCCGCATCCATCCATCCCCTTCCAACTTCTCCGCTTCCTCTCCCCCCTCTTTTTTCCTCCCCTCCCTCCCCCCTCTTTCCCCTCCCGTTCCCTCCTTCGCATCCCTAATTAGTCGGCTCTTTAGATGTCTTCACCTCGCGGGTCGTTTCACCGCACATCCCTCCGACCATTCATCCTCGCCCATTCCTCTTCCTTCCTTCCTTCTCCACTCCTTCACTCTCACCTCTCTCTCTCTCTCTGTCTCTTCGTTCATTTCGTCTCTTAGCATTTTTATTTCATCGGGCCATTTTTTTCCTCTCTCCACGAAATCCATTTGAGCCGTTAAAGTTAATACCGGCTTTCGTATCGATGCCTTATTTATCCGATGCTAAGCAACGCCTAATTACGAATCGCCTGTGTTTTATCGCGTCTAATCGCTTAATTGGCTCTCTTTTAACGAGCTCCCACTCGAGGGTTGCGTCTTTTAAAAAAAATTAGTTTTTTTTTCCTTACAAATTCAACGGGAGTTGTATATCTTTATTCACCCATGAAAAGGGTTCGTAGAGAGAGAGAGAGACAGAGACAGAGAAAGAGAGAGAGAGGGATTTATCGGTCGGATGAAGCGCTGCCCATTTCGTTTCCACGAGACTCCTTTCCTCGCACGTTCCTTCTTTTCCATGCCAACGTGGTTTCTGGTTAAGCGTTCCAATTTCCCCATTTTCGCTCTGTGTTGAAAACGCAGGTGAGCGCCTCTTAGCAATATATATCTGATCATCTCGCGGTAGAGATGCTGTAATTATTTAGAAAGAAATTTCGCGGCGTTCGCATATAACGAAAGATTTAAAAACTTTATCGCTGCCACCTCGCAACACCCACTGCCAACCGTTCTGATCGACTATTTCCATCCAAATAACAAGAATATTCTCAAATGAGCTCGAGTAGAGTCCGAGAAAATTGTATCTTTAATAACGAGCAGTAACTGTAGATCCTATTTATGACCAGAACGTTTCATAATTATCAATATATTAGTTGTTTATTTATCTTGAAATATTACTGCCACATCGTACATGAAAACCATCGTTCTTGAAAGAAATAAAAGATTTAACTAGTCTCACGTTGGCCTGTATCTGAAATTCCCGAAAATCGAAGTGATTATCGTTCACTTAGCAGTGTTGTTAGCTATAGGATTCATGTTGATCATTCATTGAAACCACGTACCTGCATCCCAGAGAATTTTCTTCATTGCCCAAGTCTCAGTAATCGTCAAAATAATAGTTCGTTCAAATTGCCAAATGTTTCAAACCCCAAATGAATTCGTTAATAATCCGTATCTTTAGAATGGCAACAGTTAAAAATTCGCATCAGGTGGCGTTCGTCATAGTTTCTCGGTTTTAAGTGACCTGGGACGCTTGCCGTGCAAGTAGCTCACAACGCGTGCGTAATCAATGCGCTAATTAAAAAGAAGCAACCGGTTTCTATGGGTCGAGATTCATCACGAAATCCATCTTCAAAATACATACTCCAGCAGTTTTTTTCCAGCCTTTTTCGCTTTAGGTAGATTTCTTATCGAGAACTTCCGATGTTTTCTGCGAAGTCTTTTTTAGTTTGCTCTTTACCCCTCTTCGTCGCGCCTCTCCCTCTCTCTCTCTCTCCTTTTCCCTCATCCTCTCAGCAGGTCGCTAGATTCTATGAAACCGTGTCGACTCAAGAGGAAAGGATGTGGTTGTGGTGAAGGAGTATGGTGCTGAGGCGAAGTGGGAAGGGTGAGGCCAAATGCGGGAGGGGTAAAAGACCTTGGGCAGTCCTATTCAACTTCGCGCGGACACCTCAATCGATGCCAACCTTAAATAGCTATCATTTGAATTCCACGTCGAAACGCGTTTTAAATGGTTTTAATTATCGCGTCTCAAACATTTAAAAAAATCTCAATGAATCAGAGTGATATTTATTCGAGATTGAAAAATGAATATATAGAAATAATGGTTATAAAAAACATTTTTACAAATAATATTTATAAAAAAGCATAAAACTAATATGTAAGCATCATTAAAATGTATGATATAACGTTTTAACCGTGAGAAATTACTGTTGCTATGACAACTGAAGGGACTAAAAATATATTCAAACAAGTAAATCTCGAAGTTAATATAGAAGATATTAATTATATGGCATTCGTTCATATGAGTAACGTGATCGTGTTTCCACATGCATAGATACACGTTGATAAAAGGGTTTTTTTCATGTGAACGTCGCGTGGAATCTTTTGAGCCTCAAACTTGACGTTAGAACCAGCGAAATAGAAAACCGGCTTTTATTTCCCTCCCGAATGCACCGAAACAATAACGGCTATCGTACCGAGCTACGTCACTAAAGTGCTCGCCCGTTTTGCTAATGCATGCAAATTTCCTTTATTTGCGAGGAATAGGAGAGCGAGTAATACGCGATGGAAGTTCATGCTGCTTGCATTCAAGACGCGTCACAGTTTCGTCGTGTAAAATAAAAATAAAAAATAGCGTCGGGCGGACGCGAAAGAAAAGGCTGCGTGTTATTAAAAACGCCCGTGATGGCGAGTGACATGCCGATGCTCGGTGCATGTGCAGGGGAGAGAGGAGGGAGGGGGGAGAGTGGGAGGGAGAACAAAGGAAAGGGCGGGAGGAAAGGGAGGAAATGGGGGGAATTGAGAGGAGGGTCACACTCCCGCCCTTTAGCGAGTATTCCAGTGAGTAAGAGGGGCACTCTCTCTCTCTGTCTCTATATCTCTCCCTCCCTCTCCGTTTCCCCCTTCCCTCCTCCCCCGCACCCTCCCCATGCCATCTTAGGCAAGGAGGAGAGCCGACCAATCCCAGAACCCCTTTCCGCGCTACGACGCCGCATGCTATGGAAACGTCAACCACTGACGTCCGACGTCGGTCCGCCATTTTGTCGAGACCTCCCCTTCTGGCGGGGCGGAGAGGCGAGTGCCTGGCGTGGCGAGTCGGTGTCGTTGTGGGTGGAGGAGAGGAGGGAAGAGAAGGGGAGGGAGGGGGAAAGGTTGGAGGCGTGCAGGAGAAGAGGATGAGGTTATGGGAGAGAGAGATAGAGATATGACCATAATGAGGGGAAACCCATCCGTCCTCTCTGCAAGAGAAGGGCGTAGGGAGCATTCTCCCTGTCTATCCGTGTTTGCATCTATCTACCTATCTATCTAGGTCTCTATTTATCTGTCTCTCCCTATCCACATCTCGCGCACTGTGCTGACGCCACAATGGATCGCTCAAATAGGGAATGGAATCGTGACCATTGATATGACAGCGCTAATTCCATATTCTCTGTAGATCCAGTATTTCCGGTGAGATAGTTATATTTACTAATTACACAACTGTTTTGCATAAGTAAACAAAAATGTAAAATTTAGTCTTGTTGGTCCTTCTCCACCGATGGACCACTACGGATCGCGTTTACCACTGAATCTAATCCCAACTAAAATAACTTTAACGTAAAGTATACATAGTTCAAGTTATCTAGCATGGCTATAGCGTAAACAAATACTGACGGGAGGAATATCATCATTATAAACATTCGATTTATTCGGTTCCAACAGAGTCAACGTTTTGGTACCCATGTAGTATATATGTATATTCAAAGATATTTAAACACACAATCGAGATACTACATTGCTTGAGCAACATTTTTATTAGCTTAAATAATCGGGCCCTTTTCAAGTCCAGTCGATTGGTTGTACATTCCAGAGCTGCAAACCGAACCGAACCGCAGTCATTTTGCTGAACGGCGAACCGAACCGAAACCACTGATTAATTTTTCAATGAACCGAAAACCGAACCGTAATTTTTTGCAAAAGTGGTTCGGTTTCGGTTCGGTATCAATCCACAAAGTACGGACGAACGAAAAGACCAGGAATTTCCATCGGAAAAACAAGCGGGTTTGCTTCAAAGGAAAGAGTGCCTATCTCTTTCCTCTCTGCTACTATTGTTATCCACAAAAATATCATGTTAGGATCAAAAATACCATTTTTTTAAAATATAAATAAATGAAGATGATGATGGGATTGTAATATATTTAAAATATAAATTTTTCCTTTCTTTAAATAATTCTTCTTTCATTTAAAATAATAATGACTGTTGATTGATTTACTTACAGATTGATACTGAATGTGCAATGTTTATTTTGGATAATTTATTTCTGAATAGTATTTCAAATGATTGATTTAGTTGAACCGAACCGAAAACCGAACCCGAACCACTTATCAAAATTTCCGTCTGAACCGAACCATGAACCGAACCACTTTCAAAAATTTAGAACCGAACCGCGAACTGAACCACTCCCAAATTTTGAAGTGGTTTGCAACTCTGGTACATTCGCAAAGGAGATAACAATCACGTCGCCGCATATAAATCATAATACGCCGTAACTTAAGTTTACGACTTGGTCGAAGTGTTTATGGAAGGGGACCGAGCAACCGAAGGAATCGAATGAGCTCATATGCATTGATAATAGAGCTCCGCTTAAAGATAAGGAAGATTTTATTGACTCTTGTTATTTACGGGATTTGTAATCTAAAACCCAAAACCATCACAAAACAAATGGCTTATCGCGCTGATATCTTCGAATAATGCTATTTTTAAAAAATCTCGGCGGTAGCTGATTTAACTTGGGCACAATCGCACGCTCCGAGATATTAAGAAATAGCGCATCAAAAAATGAATTGTTATTTGTCTCTCGATAATTTGAAACAATTGGGATTTGTGCTAAAATCATTCCCTTTGTCTTTAATAAATAGAGTGATAGCAATTTCAGGCTTTCAATTGATATTATTATAAATATCATTTGGATATTATTTCCAGTATTATTTTTCCTGGTATTTTGTTATCTCTTGCTGTTTGATCTATTACAGTAGGACGGAATTATTGGCTGTGTATGGATAATTCTTAGATAAATACGTAAATCTATATGGAGATTTTTGTTATAAAATTCCCGATATATTCTGCTTTATACGACATTTTGATTCGAATTTCGCGCGTATATAGAATATCGCCGTCGTAAACGCGTATTCGATTCCTAACAAAAAAATAGAACCTCCGCTTCTTTCATTAAAATTTCATCCCGACGGGCGCCCGGTGATAACTTACGTCACGGTTGAACCCGAGTTATGGTCCCAAATAAATTCTCTCTCTCTCTCTTCTTCTCTCTCTCTTTCGGTCGTTATTCTTTCTTAAGCCTCTCAATCACCCACCCACTCCTTTCAAATTTGCAAGTAATATTATTAACCGCTGACTCGCCTGTCAACGGAGGGGTCATTTATTAGAGAGTGGTCACGTGTCTGTCTCGACGGAGACAACCGACTCAAATGGAACGGAATATAATATCGCTTCCGACTCACCCACCGCCTAAACCTCAACCGTCTCCACCGAAACTCCCAACCGTTTCCCCGCCCTCCTACTCCGACTACTGCTACTACTTCGCCACACCCCTACACTTACCCTTCCTCCTCCTTCCACCCCATCCTATCTCCTTTTATCCCCCTCCTCCACCTTCTCTCTCTCCCACCCACGTCTTTCGCCACGCTCCCCCCCCATTCGGCCTCACTTGCATCCAAACGCACCTCCAATGCATTAGAAAGAGGCGAGCGGGCGGCACGTGACCCGAAGGCATTCATTCATTGGCTACGGTCCAGCGGCTGCTTTAGGCTGTAGGAGAGTAGGGACTCCCTCTTCTCTTAACGGTCTCTCTCTCTCTCCCTTGCGAAGTGGATTCAAACATTTCCATTGTTCTTGGGCAAGAGACATCTACCGGGTTCCATTGCAATGCAAATCCCGCAGTCCTCCGAATGGAAGAGTTTTTCTCCACCATCGAACATTTTTGATTCGTTGCGAATTAAGCGAGGGTGTGAAATTCGAGCGATTTATTTTATTTTTTTTACGCGTGGTGAAACCTATTCGAGAGATTAGGGTCGTCTTACATGCGTTGCGCTCAGAATTATTCGCTATTGCGCTGGACGATTTCGTTCCTTATTCCATGCGTGCCCTTGTATTTATAAGATGCTCACGTAGACTTTAAAACTTTAAATATAATGGAACTTCGTTATGACGGCCAAATTTGAGAGTAAGGATTTTGCGTAATCCATCCTGAAAACTATGAAATTTCCTTTAAAATGTTCAATCAATATTTCATAAGACATTGAAAATACAGCTAAAATATGTCAGGATATCGCGATTACTAAATTTAAAACTCACTCAATATTGATTACAAAAGTTTATACTACATCCTTTGTACGTTTATTTATTCGTATTTAAAAACTGGAGTTCCCTATAATTCGACATTAATGCAAATAATTTCAATTCGGGACTTCTTACGGGGTTGAGCTTGGCTTATGTCTGCAATCCTTACAAGCAATTAAACCTTAAGTATCTTCCATTCGTAAATAAATGCGTTACATTTATTACATATGATATAATGATATAAGCTATCAAAGTAGGGCTTTAATCATTTATCCATCGGCGATTTTGATATGCTCTTGTTAAGACAAAATTTCCAAGAGAAGGATTCGATTAATTTATTAATCCGTTTTGAACTAATAAAATCGTAGTAGCGATCGCGTTTCGAAATGCCTGAACCTTCGTCTGATATCTGCTCGGCGTAGCGTAGAGTCACGTAAGTGAATCAGATTGAATCAAATGGCTCTTCTATTCAATCGGTTTCCAATTTGGAACAAGAACGAGTTTGCTTCGGTTCGGATTTCCTTTTGACGTAAGATGTTGATTTAATCTCGCGGGCCCCTTCGTATAGCTTCGCGCGGAATCAGACAGGGCCTATAAAAATGAATCCATCGATTGGTCTCGTTAGTCGCTCTCTCAGCCGGCGCCAAGCGAGCGAAACGGATGACGGTCGAGGCGAGCGCGACAAAAGAGTATCGAAAAGTCCATCAAAAAAATCTCCCGTCGGGATTTGAATACCGAGAAAGATACTCCCCGAGGGAGATTTAAAGGGGCGAAAGTAACGCGTGATAATGCGTGTTGAAAACGCGTTCCTTGAAAACCTCTCTCTTTCTTCGAGGGCGAAGGAGAAACCCGAACAACACACAATCGCAATTACTATATCCCTTTCGCCCTCTTTCTTCCTCTCCTCCTTTTCTCCTTCTTCCTCTGGAAAAAAACACTTCCCATATAATATGCCCTCCTCGGCCTCTAACAGTCCGGCACTCCACGTCCCCAACAACCTCCACCCATCCAGCCACAAACACACACACAAACATAGGTGAATAGGGTTGCCGTGGTGAGAGAAAGGGTGGTCCATAGAGTGTGTGTGTGTGTGAGGGAGAGAGAAGGAGTGAGAGAGAGAGAGAGAATTTCTCCTCACTCCGCTGCCGCTGTACTTGTCAGTAGAGAGAGGGTCGAGGAGATGAGGAGGAGAAGGAGGATAGCTTGGCGGTAGGAGGCGTGGGAGAGGTTTGGGGAGGAGGTTGTGGGGTGGGAGTGGGTGGGGGGGGGAGTGGAGGGAGGCAGGAGGAGAAGGGGGACAGACGGACAAACGCTCCATTCTCCAGAGTCAGGCAACGGAACGAAACCCACTCTCCTACGCCATCTCCTGGCTCCACCCCATCACTACTCCACCCCTCTCTTCGACCACCTCGCCACTCCTCATCCGCTCTCCCTCCCCACTCCCCCCTCTCTCTCTCTCTCTCTCTCTCTTCTCCTCTCCTCTCTCCCTGCACACACATACTCGCTCCACTGTTCTGTACGCCCTCCCTTAAACCTCTCCAAAACTCTTCCTTCTCCATTCGCCAGTACTCTCTCTCTCTCTCTCTCTTCCCCTTGTGCCTTTTGCTCCCTCCATAAACTCCAAATCTCCCTCTCTTTCCCTTTATCTCACTCTCCTCGCTACTTCCAACTCCCTTCTTCTCCCTTGCGCTCTCTTTGTAACCAGATGGAGGAAAGGAGAGAGGAGAAGAGAAATTCTTCTCCCCTATTCGTATCCTGTTCTCTAAACTCTCTACCTCTCTTTCTTTCTCTCCCTTTCTCTATTTCCCTCATTCTCTCTCTCTCTCTGTCTGCCATTTATTCTTTTCTACGTAGAGATTATACATTATTGACCCCGTTTATTAAAGCTTTGAAAGCGAGATACTCGTAACGAATGGAAATATTAGTAACCCTGCTTACGTCAAAAAAAAAAACCAACGATACAATACTCTTTTGAAATAAAGAATAAAACTACGGCGATGCGAAATAAAACGATAACATCGAAATTGTTAGCACATGCCATCAGGCGGTTATTAAAATCGTTTTGCTAAAACGAGTCTTTAAAATGTCGATTTATTCGCATTTTGAATTTACAACGCCCGAGCAGATTTCCTCAGCCTGTAGCATATACGTCACTGCCACGCGTGTATGTAATACGGGTTGCGTAAAGGCTGAAGATGCGTAATGATTTTTTTTTACCCACAATATATTATAGATATAAACAAATACACACACACACATATGTAGCTTTTACATAGTCTATCGTCTTGTTTCCTTCTATGTCCTAAGCTCACCTCCTCCGTCTCTTAAGATCTTTACTCTTCTCCTCTTTGGGCAACTTCCTTTTGTTTCTGCACCAGTCATCGGATGGCTTACTCTCATCCGTCTCTTCCCCTCCTCCTCCGCCCGCCACGCCTCTCCTACCCTCCACTCCTCGCCTCCCCTTTCCTCCCTTACCTCAATCCCTTAACTCCCTACTCATTCACTCCACTCGCCGCTTTAATTAGCGGTTTAATGGTGGCATTCATTCTCGCAAGTCCCAAACCAATTGACAAATCTCTTAATTCTTCCGCCCTCCTCCCGCACGTACACCGCCGGGCATGAAAGTGCGATATGAATGAAATCGCTGCGCTTGAAATTAAATTTCGGTCGTTCCCTGATCGTATCCGCTGCGAAAATATAAATTCAAGTATTCTTTAGTTGAGCCGTGATTTGTATTTTGAAGCCAAACTTTAAAGGGAAAATTTTGGCGAAGAGTGGGAAAGGGGTTTCGTAGTTATGTCTTTGTCTTCCTCTTTTCTCTCTTCTTTTCATCTTTTCTACGCTTATTCCTGTCCCTAGTCTCTTCTCTTTCCCGTAAGATGTCCATTAATTCTCCATCTCACCAACAAAAAGGATGGAATGTCTTCTTCGTCTATATCTGTTTATTTTTAATGCAACTTCAACTCGCTGCAAACATAATTCTTGATTCGATGAGTACGCGATATGCGATTTATTGAGCTTTTGATCTTAAGAAATGTTTCCACACATCTGAACAATTGCGACGCGAGGATCGCTGGACGTTGCCGTGTGCTGCCATCTGTGAGTATCGCGCTTTGATATACGGACTTTTTATTGCGGCCGTTACGCGGACGATATTGAACGAATTACGGTCTAAACCAGTAGTCGCGTGCATGGTATTGCTTTGTATAAGCATATCCTACGTTTGAATAACATAATGTATTTTTTGCTAATTTATAAATATTTTCACATATAAGGCGGAAAATAACCGAATGTCTCAGCATGAAGATTCAACCTATTTTGTATTAAACATATTTCTTTGCTGATGCTCCTTTTTTGCATTTAACGCAAAATTTGCTGCGCTTGAGTTTGATTCCCATATCCGTAGCCTCGTAGCCAAGGGATGCTAGGTCATCTTGCCAACGTTTTGGTCTATGTTGAAATTGTCTCCGTTTACAATTGAACCAGTGATGTAGAATTCCACGAGCTTAATTTCACAGGTCACCTTCCCAAGAGATTGCTTGGCATTCTCTTCAAGATTACTTAAATTTGATCGGTTTAAATGGAGATTATCATTTTATTTCAAATGGTAAATAATTCCAGGAGCTTAGAATTCACATATAAATTTTATTGATTGGGTTTAATCAGTTCGGATATGTTCACGATTATTCGCAATATTTCTGTCAATTCCAATCTCATAGAATTACCAAAGTTGTCTGAGCAGCATATAAATATTTTTTTTTTCAGTTAATAATGTAATTTTTATGTGTAACTTCAACGCAATTCCCTAGTTCTTTGCGAAAATATATTTAGTCTCCACGGAGTTCTATCTATTCTTTCACTTCAGAGTTTATTTCTTCGTAAAGAATGAAAGGTGGAAGAATGGAATAGGAGAGGAAAAGGAAAAAATGGAAAGAAGATACAGAGAAATAGCGAGAGATTGGATGAATTCAGATAAAGAGAGCAGAAAATAATAGAGATAGAACAAGAGAGAGAGAGAGAGAGAAAGGCCTGCCTTAGTGACGGCTGAATTTCCGGAGCTGTGGGAGATGTCTTTGGGCGGAAGAGGGGGAGAGAAGGGGAATAAGTGAAGACGGGGGAAGGAGAATAGTGTAATGGGAAGAGGGAGGGAGGCAGGTTAGGAAATGGGGAGAGAGGGGGTTAAGGAGGAAAGAAGGGGGAGGGGAGGTTAAGGAAAGAGAGAGAGGGGGGGGGAGAGTGGGCTGGGTTGGGCATCTTCTTGGTCTTGGTCTCCGGAGAGGAGCCGGTCGATTGCTCTTCTCTCGGTAGATATATCGGGGAGGCGGGTTCCAATGCGCCCTTCCACTAGGAAATGTGGCAACACTGCATCGTGTGTGTGTGTGTTACCACCGATGTAGTCTCTCCTTTTCTCTCTCTCTATCTCTCTCCTGCATTCGATATTCGATTCCTTTCGCTGCTTTGCTCGATTGAGCGCATGAAAGCGGAGGCTGCGTCCGCTTTTGATGCTATGGATCTATTCTTAGCCAGATTCACTCTCTTTCCCTTTTCGCTTGCATTTCGTTTTTTCTATGTCCTTTGTTTTCGCAAAATCGCGTATGCACGGTTTGCATCTCGGAAAGGAAGGAATGGCTCCCATATCGGCTCGGCGAAATATCAAACGATGTAAATGGTGGATGTGTGGTATAAATCCGTGAAACAATACCAGATTTTTATATATAAATATATTTCACAGCGCCGTAATTAAGACGGATTTTACTGCCTAGAATTCTACTTCCTGTAGATAAAAAATAATACAATAGCAGAATGATTTTAACACGACATCCGATGTTTGAATTCACGTGATTTTATGAATCGACTAATCAAACGGAGCCGTCAAGGAAACTGTTTTATAACTGGGGTTTTAGACGAAATATTCTGCTAGATTTTTCAAGTAGAGCCACTCGGCTCCCGTTTGGCGTTTCTCTAGGCAAAAAGGGCGACCCCCGTCGCTAGGCTACCAGTAAATGTGAGTACTATCTTTCGGTTTTTGCCTTTGGAGACCAGGATTGTGGGGGGAGGGGGGTGGGGGGGAATCATAGCAGAAACAATCACCCTCTAATCGGAATAGAGTCTATTAGAAACATTAAGTGAGAGGATAGAAAAGCGACGTGCGCATATTTGGTAGTACTTCCAAAAAAGTTCCGAAATTATGATGTTTATTATATTTAATACATTAAACATTTTTATTAAAATGGAATGTTGTATAAGTTACCTATTCTCTGGAAGTGAAAGGTGCACTTTAAGCTCTTGAATTAGCAAATATACGTTTTCAATATGTCGTAAAAGTCATTTATCCTTGAATTCGAATACGATAAAGCAACATACGTCTCTTTTACACACTAAACAACAAAGAATGATTTCCCTTTTTGCTATCAGCAATCAACATCTTTTCATACAATCAGATATCAAGGTTTTTAAAAGATCATATTATAGCGATCTATGACGAACCGAAGCGATTTTAAATCTCGATCACTTTGACCTTTATTTTACCTCTCCCATGAAACACTTTAGTAATGGGATGCACGCCTTGATTGGCTTTTCCGTCCTAATTCGCGTCATCTGTTAGCTTTGCCACCCACTTGTCAACCCGCCGTCCCTCCGTCTCCATAGCCACGCCTCTTCCCTCTCTCCTCCTCTCTCCGCCTCTCTCCTCTTACTCTCTCCCTCTCCTCTCCCTCTCTCTCCCTCTCTCTCAGTGTCTCCTAGTGCCCACTCAGCCGATAACTTCTCGTCTGCACGCGTCGCCCGCTCCATTGTTGTCTTGTTTATCGCTTCCATTGCCGTCGGCGCCACTGTCCGATGTCGGCGGTGTCATTGTCTTGGCCACGTGGTGCTTTCGGGAAAAGGAGAGAGGGCGTTTGCTCTGACCAAGGTTTCAAAACGTATTGCGAGGGATTGAGGATAAGGAAGGGAATAGAAGGGTCGCGCCTTAACATGCCCTTCCCTATAACTAACCCCCTCTCCCACGTGCAAAGGGGAAACGTGCGAGGAAAAGATAAGAATCCGTGAAACAACAAAGAGAGAGAGAGAGAGCGGTCCCCGGAGTGCAGTACGAAGGATGCGAGAGAGAGAGAGAGAGAGATGGAGAGTAAAGGGAGGAAAGGAGAAGGGTCTTGGTGTGTGTGTTATGTCCGATGGTGCTGCGTCGACGGCTAGACACTCGGCTGCACCTCTCGAGCGCCCTTGCGGTCGGACGGACGTCGATCGGTTCAGATGTCAAGAGGGCGTAAGCTTTCCCTCCGGAGGCGACGAAATGGCCGTCGGCCTGTGGGCGGGAGGGTTGATGGGGAAGATATCTCCTAAGAGAAATTAATTCTATGGAATCGATGACAGAGAAAGGCTCGCGCTTACGATAGGTTGTTTATTCAATAGATAAGTCGCAGCGAATTCTTTTTGTCTGTGCAGCAGACGTGGCACATGTTTCTTAAGTCGATTGTTATTCAATGAGTTATAAAAAAAAGTATCCGGTTTTCTAGCTGCCTGCTAGATTGCACTTGTGAAACGGTCGCGTATTTTACGATAATAATCTTCTGATTACGGAAAAAATTAACGGTGAACTCCCATTTTATACTATAGAAATATTATGGCCATTCGTTTATTACCATCTTGTAGATTTTAAGCCATTCATCAAATCGCGAATCGTTAATCCATCCTCCCAATCACTTCCATATTCACATAATTATTTCTAAAGCTGTTTCAAGAATTTTCAAATGCTTTGTTTCCTAACCTCTTACAGAACTTTGTCTGAATCAAATATCACAATATTGTATTTGATATGATGGCCCATGATGTGCATAAACTTTCACAAAATTCTATTGAAACCCAACACGTGCTTAAACGTTGAAATTGATGTGATCATTCAGTGAAATGCAGTTTAATCGTTTATACCTCTATTTGTACTGCCTGTGGCCGTCATGACGTTGGCAGAATTTTGCTTTATTACAAGTGACCCACGTTGCTTTCCTTTCAGCACTCTTGCAATAAAACGGAAAATGAAAGTTACGAGTAAGGCGAGTGTTTAAATCAAACGTTAAAGTTAATTCTTTTAACAGCCGTTCTGTCCGAACCAATCGCGTAGACTTGGCCATCCATGTGGCTACAATAGCAGTTCCCGGGCATCGAAATCGTCGGTTTAATTGAGGAGTTTATACTGTACTCAGTATACAAGCTTATTTCCTAAATTTTCCGCAAAAAAAATTAATAAGACAAGCAAATTCTTCGAAGTCGCTAGAAATTAGAGGTGCCAATCGCCGTCAGAAGCGAACTCAAAAAGGGATAATTGGACTTAATGTTCCAATTCGTCCCGTGTCCTCAGTCGAGGAGTGGATTGGGAATAGGGAGTGCTCGTAGAGGAAGAGGTGGAGGAGGGTAAACAAATAATACGTTCGTACCTCAAAACATCCGGACCCTGCCCTTCTCTGCACAGATCATCATCATCATCCCAGCCGTCAAACGAAGGGAGAGAGAGAAGGAAGAATAGGAGGGGATAGTCAGACAGAGCGAGAGTGAGAGAGAGAGGGAGTAGGGGGAAAGAGGAGGGAGGAGGACGGCGGTCCGGCTCTCCCATCATATTCCCATCATGCCCCTCGAACTCTAATTCCCGCCTCCCCTCCCTCCCCCCACCCTACCCCCACCTCCCCCCTCCGAATCCCCTCATAACACGAGCTAACATGGGTAATCCAATTCGGGGGCTACCGTCGGGGACACAATCTAATCACAATTTTGCAGCGGCCATCAAATGTCACTGGTCAATTGAAACGGCGGCGGCTGCTGCTGCTCGGTTTTAGAGGCAGCAGGGACAAAAAAAGGAAAGAGACAGGAAGAGAGGGTGGGAGGTTGGATGAAGAAGGGTTTTTCGAGGAGGGAAGAAGGGGGTGAGGAAGAGAGGAGTTGGAGGGGTAAAAATGGAAGGGAGTTTAAATGGGTTGGGTTGGAGGAATAGGAAAATTTAGCGGTGAGGAGGAAGATAAATAGAGTGGGGTCGTCAACGGGTTTTTTCCCCTCTCTTTGACCCGAGTTGGCTTTTGGTAGGAAAATGAAGATGGGGGCTGGACATCCGAGGGCGGAGAGGGAGGTAAAGAGTTTTGGGAAAGATAGAGGGAGGGAGGGAGTGAGGGAGAGAGAAAGGAAGAGAGAGGGGGAAGAGAGGGAAGGAGGAGAAAAAGCAGGCTTCATTGCGGTAGTTCGGGGAAATATGGTTGAGGAAGGGTGTGTATTCTTGGTTACTTCGTCAAATGAAACTGATTCGTAAACCTAGAATGTTTTTCCGAGTTATTTTTCAGAAATTTACGAGTGGAAGTGCGTATTTGGATGATTCTTGGCTATGAATTTTATTATCTCTTGATACCATTTAAACTTAAATAAACAGATCACCAAATTGCACCCAAATTCTTTTATTTATATTTATTTGTTGGCCATTCATATTCCGTGTGGATTTCTTGCATCAGACGTATTAGGGTTAGTGTACTTTTGAGGGCGTTTCCTCTTCCGTTTTTTATTGATATATCCAAATTAATATTGACTGCTGTCGGCATGTAAATAACTAAAAATTACTTGATCAAATAATTGCATCGTAGTTATAGCATTGTGCAGCGCCATATTTGTTTAAATATCTCGTAGTTATAATATGTTAGTTTCCGGCATTTCTACACAATGTTCGAGAAATCAGTGCCTCAATTGGAAGCCGCTTTCGAATGAAAAGACGCAATTATTTTTCGCATCATTAACGAAAGGTTTTTACGCTGATGGAAAAAATTATTTTCAACATGCATATGTAGAAGTTGAATTGCAAATATCACAATTCTCTTCAGTAGCATAATATCGTTCCAGCGTTGTGTTTCGGTCAGAGTACTTTGAATGACAAAACTAGAGAAAAATGTTATTAATGGTTGCAGCATAAAATGCGAGAGACGTTCTCTTTCGGAAACATACATTAGCTTCGTGAAACAATGTACGTGAGGGAGAGGAGGATAGCACGCGGAAAAAAACATTCTTTTTCGACACGTGCGCGTGCGGCGAGGGGATCTGGGAGAGGAAGGGGAGAGTAGAGAGGAAAGGCAGTTTTAAAATGCACGGAGACGATTCCCGGGCCATTATTCTCAACGCGCGACTCTTGCTTTCGAGAGCAAAGGGGAAGGATTGTAGATGGAGAGAGAGAGGTGGGGGAGGAGGGATGGAAGGAGAGAGGGAGAGTTGGAGGGGAGGTAGAGGGGAGGGTGACAGAGGGTCGAGAGATTTCTTTTTTTTTGTGGGACAGAGAAAAGGCTCCACCACAGCGGGGATCGAAAAACCGTGCCGCAGCGGCCGGTTGCCCTGTGCTACTCTCTCTCCTCCCTCCCCCTTCCTCCCTCCCTCCCCCTTCCTCCCTCTCCCCTTCTCCCTCCCGAAAAGCCGTCCGTCTCCCTCGCCTCCCTCCGACACTTGTTGTTGGTGAATTATTTTAATTGGATGGCGGGTCTCCTGTTCCCGTGCCCTCTCCCAGCCTTAGCTCCCATCCCATCTTCCTCCTCCCTCCCCATACAACTCGCACACACACACATACTCGACCTCACCTATCCTCTTGCTTTGCAAATCCACCCTGGATTAGGACAAAGAAGAACAATGTTTAAATCCATAAAACGTCTTTCATTTGGATGTCGAGAGTTAGAAAAAATTGATCCAATTTGATCGAAAGTCAAATCACTTTCGCGGTCCAGCTGTGTTTGAGATCAGAATTGGACGATATAGATTGGGATAAAAGAATCACTGATTTTTTTAATACAGAGCCAACAATTTCCTTATGATAAAACTTAAAGTGCAATTTCCAATCGTAAATTCATACACAGATTATTTTGAGCACGCCGACGTAAGAGTAAAATTCTCTCTGAATATTTCACCCTTTACAAAGTTACATTCAACCATGGGCATTTGATAGTAAGGACGAATAAATAAATTCGCCGATTCTTTGGAATGTTGAGATTTTTTCTACGCTTTATTAATGGTTTCTTAACGTCGCGATAATATTTAACAGAGAATAAACTAGGGAAAGTAGAATAATAAAATAAAGAGTATAGTAAGAGATTCGACGCGAATGCAGAGAAGACTTGAAGTTAGATTTGCGCGCATATTCATTCGGCTCTATATTCAATATTTTCAGAGTTTATTAAATCTTCACATAAGAACAATCTATCGGAGTATCTCATGTACTCGTGCACGAAACACTGTTCAAGCATTGTCATTATCATAGAGATCTCTTCTATTACGCAACTTACGATGACCCAAGATTCCAAGAGGCAAAAACGCGGTCGAACCGTCAATTGGGCATCTTTATTCCCAGAAATAACCACCCCCTTGTTTTCCTTGTAATCAGCGAATTGACACACATACAGATAATTAAATGAAATCCAATCCTATGAAAGCTTTAGATGAGTGGCTCTCCAGCGATTTCGTCGTAGTGATTCGGGGAAAATGGACCGACAATACAGACTCTCTCTCTCTCCCTTTGCCTCTCACCCTCTCCACATCCTCCTCCCTCGCTTCCCGTCCCGTCCTACAATGGCTAGGGGAGCGGCAGGGCGTCAATCCTTTGGGGAGACATTGCAATCTATTGAGGCTGGTGAGCCGTCGAGGGGAAGGGATCGGAGGAAATGTAGTGTTGTGTTTTGGATTCGAATCCCCACTAATCTCCTCTCCACCCCCCTCTCCCCTCCCTACTACGTCCCACGTCGTTCGACCTCCCCCTCCTCCCCCCCTTTCCCCGTCCCTCCTCCTCCTCCCCCCCCCCCCTCGTCTTCCGCCACCGCGCCCTCGAATTCCCCCCTCTCACTAGTCGTGCCGATTGGTGGCTTTTGGGCATCTGGTCTCCCCTCTCCGCCAATGGGCATCGTCATTTTCCCTTCCTCATCGGAAAATGGTGCGTCGTAACTCGATTCGAGGTTTTCAATGGGTCTGCAAAGGGAAGATGAGAATCGAACGTTAGATAACTCACTTTGCCGCTTAAACTATTCGTTACGCGGCATATAATAAGAGACGGGTATCTACTTTCTCGAGGAAAGGAACTGCTCTTTTCTGCGAATGGGAGATAACGGATTTATTTCGGAAAGCGACTCGTTGCTCCGGAAGGTTTCTGGGATGGAAGAAATATCTTTTTTTAAATTCCATTTCGATAGGTGTTGTTTTGCGACATGATACATTTTCTTCGCCGACGAATGCGCAATTGGCGAAGCGGTATAAAAGAGCAATGAAATAATAACGACGTTGTTTCGATCGGCATCTGCCGGACAATTTCTTTTACTCGGAAAAGTTCGAACGCATTGAAAAAGTTGGAATATTCCTCTCCGCTCTTACGCCCTCTTCGAGCAGTCCATTTCACTTTCAGATGAATTCAAATAAAAGAATTTACGATTAATTTCCGAAAACTCTTCTCAAAGTCGATGGCGATTTTCATCGATTCCCTTCTATCGCTCTTTTATCTCTCCGAATGTGATTTTTGTGCTTTTCTCAGTTCCAGCAGATGTCTAGTCGAAATCATAGGCAATTCGAATGTTTATTTTTTTATCAAAAACTTTGTCACTTAAATATGCGGATATCGCTCAATAACCTTGTGTTTTGAAAAAAATATGAGTAGATTATAGGTCCTTCTTGGAGTAATCAGGAGAACAAAATTGATCAAAGACAATGACAGCCTCATCCGTCAGACATGTCAACCCTCGCCCTTCCGTCTAATTCAACCACGCTGCCACACCCAACTCAATGCACTCAGCTTACACAGAACTACTTACTGATCTTATTAATCAGTAACGTAGAATGAAAAAACTTAAAAAAACAAGACATGACTCCCCTCGCTTTCTTGAGATTGCACCGTTTGGAATTCGTCAATGTTCCCATCGAACGGCTGACTTGTTCCCGAACAAGCAACTAAAATGCTGACGCCCAAACGTCGTTTTCCCATTTAAGCTTCCTAACATATTAAACGGATAAATCGCCGGACTGTTTACCTACTACATTGCGATTCCCTTTAATTAGCAAGAGCAACCCTCTAATAGATATCGCCTCTTCTCCCGCTTCCCTATAATAAACAACTACCTATCTATGTCGCCTTCCGTCTTTTGAGCGACGATTCTGTAACCCACACCAGAGGGCAGCAGCGCACACGTACCCGTATCCCTCCCTCCAACATCTAGAAAGCATCCCTTTCCGCTCTCCTTCCCCCCGTCCTCCACCACCGTCCTCTCCCTATCGAACCCAAAACATTGTCTCCCTCCCGACATCCCCTCTCTCCCTCCACCACGCCACATGAGCGATGGCTTCGACAAGGCAGCCGGAAGATCGACCTGTCCCCTAGTGGCCATGTTCCCAACGTGTCTTCATCGTATTTCACGTCCCTAGGGCACCCACGACACCAATGTTCCGTCTAATACGGGTGAAAATAGCACCCTCTTCATTATATCGCCATTTATCGACGAAAATGGAGGGCTTTGTTGGGGGAGGGGGCAGAGAGAGAGAGAGTGCCTTTTGCTTCGAGAGACACACTTCTTCTCTTTTTTGAGGAGAATGGAGAATTTTCGTTGAGCAGCCTTGTGGAACTTTTTGCGTGCTTTGTATAGAGACAAAAAGAGTTGAGGGGATAATAAGCGGATGAAAGCAAAATTGGCATTTGTCTTTGGATCATAGTTTAAATATGATAGAGATTTTTAATAGGTCAGTGATAGAGAGAGGGAGGGAAGAGGGGAAAGTGAAATTCGTAGGTCCGCGATTTAATTACAAATGGAGATAGGTTGAGATATACTTTTGTTGAAGACAGCAACATACTTGGTAACAGGAAGCGAAAAGAAAAATTCCCATCTACTATACGAACCTCGTTAGAACAGCCGTTTTTCAAAGAAATTTGTAAAGGATCGTGTCTTAAAAATCACCATAATTTCAACAAAAAAACAATTATGAAGCTCATCTTACGGCTGGAATCCAATCGGTAATTCAGATATGTACAATATACGTATATATCTTGGGGAAAGTTGATAGGCATTTTGGTTAGAAATCTGTGGCCTTTAGAGGTGAATCGCCGATAATAAAAATAATAAAAAATTTCGTTATAAAATATCCTATAGGTGCTTCGTAGCAGAAAAAAAGTAAATTATTACTTATCAGTCAGCAAAATTTAAAACGGTGCCAAAACGAGGTAACCCTTGCTTCAAGGTTTTGTAGATTTCTTTAAACTACTCAAGTTAAGTAGCATAAAACTTGAAAGGAAATACCTTCTTAACGTTTGACATGCTTTGGAAATTCTGTCACGTGTATACCACTCATGTTCGTTGCATGGAAATGATTAGCAAAAGTATCCTCCTCTCATCAAAATCTCAGATATGGGGTAGCATGGTGCCGATTTAAGAAATACGGCGTTTCCACGATCTCTCGTTCGAGTCATTGTTGGCTTAAATCAAACATCCATTTCACAAAATAGACGGACCGCTCAATCAGACTTGTCGCCCTAAATAAATCCTCGGTGCTCCGGCGTCGTCCGGTCCAATCCAACGAGACCCTTGTTTTTTTTATTATGCCGTGCCGTCGAATGTAATGCGAGTTTGATTATTTCACGAAAGCGATCGTAATGATTGTTACGGGACGCGATCCCTTTTTTCCCCTCCGAAAAAGGATTGACCGATGGCCGCGCGACGGATAATGAAGCGAGGACAGGAGAACAAAACTCTCCTCAAATCACTCAATCGGAGGGATCGCCATTTCATCCCGCGGACCGGAAGTCGTGTTTCAAAATCCGACGTTCCATTCTCCGACGCCTTGCTCGACGGCGCACCGGAACGTTAACTCTCCCTCTTATAATCGCATGCAGCCACCCCAAAATTCGACCGCCCCACCTCGGCCACGCCCCCTCCCTCTCTACTAACCTCTCCTTCCCAGCCTCCCTTTCACCCCCCCCCCACCCTGAAAACACGCCATCATCTCTCCCGGAGTCATTTGGCGCCATAAAAAGGGGAGCGGAGGAAATGGGATGGCGGCATTTTTCTTTATTTATTCGGCCGTCGCTTCAATTCCATTGAAGTGCGGAGGAGTCGCCGGAATGGCTTTTTTTGCTCTTTCCCTCCCCCCTCTTTCACTCTCCTCACCCCCCCCCCCCCCACCTCTTTCCGTCCTTTGAAATCCGTTACTTGACCGTCTCGTGTAGAAAATATCCAAGCCGACCCACACGCATCCCCTCGACGACGCCAGAGACAAATAACACCTAAGAAACGCGTCAATGGCGTCCTTTTCTCTTCGTCGATTTTTTATCATCTCTTTTTGTCTCTCTCTCTCTCTCTCTATTCCTCTCTCTCTATTCCTCTCTCTCTCTCTTTCCTCATCTCCCCACAGGGCTAAATGTAAGAAGGAACGATAAAGTCTCAATTTGGCTCTTAATAGTCGTTTGTCTGTCTGTCTGTCTCTTTCTAACCCCACACTCCTGTCACTCCGCACTCTCTCTTCTTCCTCCTCTACTGTCTCTTTCTTCCCCTTTCTTTTCCACTTTCTCACTCTCTGCTTTCAATCATTTCATCGAACATTATTTTAACTCACAAAAATGCTAACGATAAGTTACTATCTCCTTTTTAAGATATATAAAGACCATTTATATGGATTCGACTCTAATTTTTCTCCAGTGTTACCACTGTCTCTCTCTCCTCTTCCTCAGTTTGCCTTCTCTCTCCCTCTTTCAACTTGGAACTACATTCATCCTTTTTTTATTCCACGTTTCCGTTTGAGTTTTTTCCCGCCTCCCTCTGTTTCTCTCCACCTCCCTAACCTTCAATCTAGGGATGAGGAGGCTGCATCCAGTGCGCAAAAAAGTGTGGTCTTGTTGGAAGAGAAAGGTTGAAAGAGAGAGAGAGAGGCGGGTGAGATAGAAAGGGAGGAATACGGAGTATTAGCAGAAAGAAAGAGGTGAAAGAGAAGATAAATAAATAGAGACAAAGATGGAGGAGAGAAGTAGAGGAGAGGGGGAGGAGGAAGTGAGATAGGGAGAGAGAGGGAAAGGCAGAAAGAGAAGAGGAGAGAGAGAGAGAAAAGATATGAATTGGCGTATTGGGATCTTGCTCTCTTACGCGAGGATATGTAGATAAAGTGTTCCTCAAACTTTAGTAGACCGGGGAGCACCAAGAGGTATCCATTAACTTAGGAGGAGCACTGGAACAAACTTTTCAGGAAAATATTTGTTATCTACCAGCTGGAATGTCCATCATAGTACACTTGTCAGTACAAAAACGATCTAGGAAAAAATGAGTCAATGAACTCAAAAAATCAAAATGTAATTAAATACGATCTCACACATATTACATATTGGTTATTTAATTAAAACAATAAATCCATACAAAATGATTGAAAAGGATTGAAAAGCTCGCGGAGCACCTACCTAATGGTTACGGAGCACCGGTTCAGAAACGCTGTTCTAGAGAATATAAAGAGATGGTTGTAGGTAATGTTATCTGAGGGATGGGGAACGTGTTGCCTTGGCAGCATTCCGCCTCCCGTCAACCCTCCGTTTTTTTTAAAGAAACGCCTTGGAACGCGAGGCGAGAATCTACTTTTTATAAACACTCCGGTTTTAAGTCCGCGAATTTTTTTTGCCGCTTCTTGAATCCATTCTTTCGGGGGTCGCCTCATTTTTTTTAGCAACCTATGAATCGAATTCGTAAGTCGTTTGCTTAACCGCCAAAGCAACCTGGTTCCGAATATTCGCAAAATACCATCAAAAACATATTCCTGGTATGAATGCACGACAAATTATAAACTTTAATAATGCGTCAAGATTTCCATATTTATTCAGGACGAAGGCGAGCGGTTTCTTCCAGACAAAGCTGCTGCTGCTGCAAAAAAAAAAATATATAAGACATATGCATGAAAGTAATCATAAATGGAATTGAAAAAAAATTGAAATTGATAAGATGAATATATTTTTCACCTGTTTGTACTGTTCTGGACTCATACTTAAATTTGATTCGGTCTATTTTTGAAAATTATCGAAAATTACATCAACAGTTATAATAAGCGTAAATCGTGTCGGTTGTGAATGATAGATATTTGGAGTAAATGGGTGCATTTTGTGAGAGGCAGGAGAGTGTGTGTGTGTGTGTGTGGTGGGTGGGATGACACCTTTCTATAGCCTCCCGTTTCGTTAGCGTAGTTCCTTTCTCTGCCCTAAATATCTTCCCCGGCCTGACCCAGTGGCTCTTGTGAGGGGCGAGGCACGCTAGAGTGCTACCACCCACGCTCCACCAGAGACGCGCGTGACTGAGTAGGCCGGAGGGATTGGGGACTGGGCGGGGGAATTGGGAGGATTAGGTGAAACCTCTTCGATCTTCCTTTGTAAAGCATCCCAGTCCACTTCTCCGGTATCGTTGGAACGGCTTGAAAATTTTAATTTTGCTCTATAGGAACTCGTGAAGAAACGTTAAGAGTCAAGTGGCCGAGCTGTCAATCGGGCGGCCGGGTCGAAACTCGTTACCCGCGGGAGATTTCAAATGCTAAGAATTAAATAATGATAAAAGCCATACACGCGGTCCTAGCCAATCCACTGGTACGAGTCTAGTATTAAGAAACCTCAATAAAGGAGGAATAATTGCTTTTCGGAAGTGGTCATTTGAGGAACAAATCTCATTTTCCCACTTGCTATATGCATCGTCTCGTCTTTTCGAATACACAAAGTCATGAAAATTAAGAAAAAAGGTTTATACACGGTGATTAATAGTTAAGAATTATTCAAATAAAAAAGGTTGATAGACGCTGATTAATAGTTAAGAATTATTAAAATGATGTCCCTGAAATATATAGGATCAAAATTCTAAATTTTATATCCTAATCTTCTTAATTTAGTCCATTCTTTTTTAATTTACCGGACTCTTTTCAGAACTTCTTATCGTAATTACTCGTGCGGCAAATATTTTACGGTGCAATTTTCAGTTCAACGATGTAATAATATACTTAACCCGTGCTGATAATTAAGATGCTGTTCTAAAAGTTGTTACTTAGCATCGACGCATGAAATTTTCATCGGACTTTGTTTTTTTTATTGTTCCGTTGCCATTAATTCGTGATGTCTATGCCTCTTTCTAAAAAATCCTGTTTTTGTCTTTTCAGAAGAAAATCGAGACATAAACGGACACCAGGAGGACGAACTCAAACCTCAAAGGACGCATTACAACGGAGACCAGCTCTATTCGAATGTAAGCGTCCGCTGATACTGTGGAAAATTGATGAAACATCACATATGTGCCATAAACTCACTAATTACCTCATTACAATTTAAAATTACAGAAAAATTTCAGTGCCTTCGTAATTTTAGTTGCTAATGAAAAGCTTCTAGGTATGATTATTGTCAAGGAAATTTATATTAGCAAGAATATATTAAACAAGAATAGGTAACATTTAATAAAGAAAAAAGTGCAATAATTAGATCAAAGCTATTAGATGGACTTTGAGGTCGTTATTATCGGACCGAATCTCATGCATGCCTCTTTGCTTTTCTCCCCCAATTTAGCTCTGGTCGACCAAGTGGAGCATCAAGGATGAGCACAAACTGCTCTCTGACCTCGGGGGTGGAGGCGGAGTGGGAGGCGCCGGGGTCGGCGGAGGTGGCGCCTCCAACGGCAACTCTCCGTACTCCTCGTTCGTGTCGGACGCCACGGCTGCAGCAGCTGCAGCGGCGGCGGCGGCAGCGGCTGCGGCGGCCGCTGCTGTCTCCTTCCCGCCAACCAGCGGAGGCGCGGGCACCGGTCCCACTTCCGCCTCCGACCTCTACGACTCCATAAGCACCATGACGCAGTCACAGACCGCCCCAGTTTACACATCGCCCATCGGAAGCTCTTTAGGTAAGCCTCGAGGAACGGTCGAAGGGATTTCCAACATAGGTAGCTATCAAGGTGGAGGGTAGACTCAGACTGCTGGAATGGCTGACGATAATATGAGATTCTTTTTTTTCCTCTCGAGTACTCTCGTTATTATTAACCATCATGCTTTTTTATATTTACAGTATAGATCCAGGCACAATTTTATGCTAAATCAAAAATTGATGATTGTTATATGTCTCTTAAAACGTAACTATAGGTCTTCTAAAATTCTGCACCTGGATGAAATTTCTTACCTGCACTGTTTAGGAAAAGCACCAAATGTTTACGAATCCTCACTTGTAGAAAACTTTCATAGAGAAGCATGGAAACACATTGAGCCACCATAAATCCTACCTTAATGGGTAGATAGTGGTTTTATCTATATAGTCTCTATTAATTAAATGCTGTACTTTAATTGAATACACAATTTCCCGGCTACCTGTCAATGCTTCTGTAATAAACAATTTTACGACGCGATATGGAGTCGGTGCATACAGAAATATATTAATTTATCTACATATTCCTTCTCCGACATGACTATGACTAAACTGAACTTATGGTTCATTGGGGTTACCTTCGAAAAAATTTCCATCTGATAAAGGTGAAAGAATTACCTGGAAGGCTTTTAAAATGTTGTGGTATTGGCTTACCAGGCATAACTTAATAGATAACTAAATAATTATTTTGAGTGTATCTGATTGTGTGCGTGCGTTTGGATGTACGTATGTGCTTGCAATATAGTGGGTTTCATTTCCTGTGTTCGATCCGGTGCTTTCGGTGTTGGGTGTCTGGTGTCGTGGTGGAGGAGTTGTAGAGTCCGTGTTTCCGTTCTATCAGGTGTCACGGCTTCGCTATGCGTCACTGGTGTTTGGAAGCAGTTTTAACCGTTAAACGATTGAGAATAACATTGCACTCTTCGGAAGTTAAAATTTAAATTTAAAAAGTAGTTCAAATTTTTTTCTTCTAATATCATCAATTGATGAATTGAGTCAGTAATGTCTTTTAAAACATATCAATATATCAATTCTTACAAACATATAAAAATAAATTTTCTCTTTCTAACTTTTGCCTCATTGCCTACTCTCGGACGCAGATTTTTCCTTTTCTTTTTCCGTCTCCCATTTCCTTCTCCTGATCTCACGCCTCATCCCAACTCCTACCTTTCCTATCCCACCCTTCTTTTTCAATTTCATGTCACTCCTTTCTCTCACACTCTCTCCACCTGTCATTTATTCGCCTTCCTCCTTTCCCAATATCGTCCGCTTTCATGTTCGAAGTGTTTTTGCCTTTGTCATCATCAAATTTAACGATCGAGACCATAAATCAGTTCTTAAACAAGTACTCGATCATAATCCAATCCAGCTCGGGAAATTTATTTTCTCCTGAGTTTTTCTTTTAAAAAACCATTACTGTTTCATAACTGTATTCTAAATCACGAAAATATTTTCAAAATTTAACTTCAGATGTTTGATGAAGGCATTAGCAGGAGTATCGAACCTGCGTCCGCAAGATATGAGGTAAAAAATAAAAGATTTTTGAAAAATCGGGCATTTAGATTCGAAAATATTTAGCCATAACAGCTTCCCTACTTCTGACCCTCCGATGAGGGGAATGGGAAGCTCGAAAGAAAGTTATTTTTTTAAATCCACCGTACGATTTTTCGGTCATTTGCGACTCTCTCCCGCCACAGGCAACGTGGCACTCGCACCTCTGGCGCCCATCACCATGCAGGAGATGAAACCCATCCTCCCTGGATCCACGACGGTCCTCGACGCTTCCATGTCGCCATATCAACAAGGTAAACGAAACAGGAGTGGTAAAGGATGAGACGCCTATTGACGTATATCTCTGACCCCTCGCAGAAAAAATTGGTTTGTGACGTGTTAGCAGTGAATGTCGAGTATTTTGACGAAGTCACGCTGGCAACAGCGAGATAATAAGCCTTCAAGGCAACACGACAAACCCTGCGGCACCAGAACTGGTAGAATGGCGGGAAAATTCGCCGCTTTCATTCGATAGCGACGCTTCGTAACATTTTACCACGTTAGCTCAATCTGAGCAAACACCAAGTGGTAAAGCGGTAAAATCAGCCGCGGCGATTCCGTCTCTTCGTCGAATTTTCTCCGCTTCGATGATCTCAGTCTCCTTCGCACTCTCTCTCTCATCCGCAAAAAAATGTCAGCTCCTTAGATTCTTTTATTTGTCGAAATCTGCCCTGGAAACCGGGAATTCTCCTCGAAATTCCAGAGCTTGCAAAAAAAAGAAGAACGGATCGCTCCCGTTACGCCTTCGACATTCCCCACTTCGCCCCCTAAAAACAGCCTCCCTCTTCTGCCTCCCTCTTCTATCTCCCTCTCCTGCCTCCCTCCCACATCTCCGGAACTCAAACCCACTCCGGAATGCACTCCCGGATCCCTCGTCCTCGACATCTCTCAAGGTGATCCTAATTGTACCCCTTTATAGATGTTGTGGCCCCGATCCCGTTTCCCAATCTTGAGCTTGGTGCATGCTGCACGATCGGCCATCGGTCATTACCGCACACTATATATATATATATATATATATATATATATATATGAATTTCGGAAGCATCGTTAGTATCGATGTGGGTTGATTTCTGTCTGTGCGACTTGATTTTTTTTTCTGTAAAAAAAATAAACCTTTCAGTTTGTCCACCTCTTTGTGTTTTCATCACTGCATCGAGATCTTCTCGACGTAACAATTAATAATTATTGCCCTCTCGTATGACAATACTTTATTCCGTCTTCCTAATGTTTGCACACACTATTTAACTACTAGTATTTTTTGCATGTTTTGTCGAATGAGTGTTATGAAATTACCCTTACTTCCTGTTTTGTGTGCGATTTTATAATGTAATATAAATAATTAATTTTACGACGCTTTCGTATCTAAATGCATGAAATGTCGGGTTTCTTGACGTTTAAAGAGACCATCTAAAGTTAACTTTGAGATGAATTATTCTTTGTGAGAGTGCCGCATGCGTTTTTGTGTCGAGCATTTTCGAAGCACTATGTTCATATTTTTGTAATAAATATGTGTTATAATGATTTAAGCGTATGCACTTTCAATACAATTGATGGGTACTTGAAAATTGCATGTGATCTTTTGAAATGCATTAGTTAGAATACTTCAAATTTTTATGTAAAATGTGCCTTCAAATTATTTTATTCGGTTATCTGGTGAAATAATTTCATAAACCATTGGCCCGCAAGTCTGTCGATTGTAGTAATAACTTCGCTAAATTTCTTGAAAAATAAGGAAATAACAAATATTTAACTAAAACTATATCGGTTCATCGTTCTTTAAAATAATCTGAGAAACGTGCTTTCTCTTAAAAATACAGATTTGAATCCCATTCCGAGAATTGAACTTTGTGCTTAAATAAATACCACAATAAATAATCGATACCGAATTAAACCCCAGTCGAAGTAGTTCATTGGTGCCTAATTGACTGTTTTTAACTGGTAAATATAAAGTAAATTGGAGATCTTTTGAAGTTATATCGTGAGATTCACGGAATAAAGCACATCGTAAATACATTTAGAATCAAATGTTATACATAATAGAAGGACGATAAAATATAAAAATATATCTCCTATCAATCGGCAGACAGACGGGTCCCATTTTTGCTACTCGTTGCCTGAAACAAATTTTGTTTTTTTTTTATTAATTTGTAAATACTTGAATTGTTTTTATTATTTAACATTGTGAGATCGTTTTTGTTTACGGTTTGCTTATCTTCTGCACGCTTGTCTTCTTCCCCCGCCCATCCCCTCTGGTCCATGCAGAAAGCGCCCCCTACCATGGCGCCGGCCTTAGCACCTCGCCTCTCATGGACACACCCTCCCATCACCATCACCCGCACCACCCTCATCCCTCATCCCACCACCAACACCACCACATGAGCCACCACATGGGACACCACCTACAAATGCCTGGTCACGTCTCCCCCGGAGTGCCAATCTCACTGCCCGCCGACCCCGCTCCCTCGGCCGCGCCCTCCTCCCCGCCATCCGGAGGAGGCGGGGAGAGGGGCGATGGGCAACAGGACGCTCCGCCGCCGTCCCTGCCGCCTCCGCCCGTCTCGGCCGCAGCAGCAGCTGCCGCGGGTTCCCTCACCTTGCTGCAGCCCGTGTCTCCCGTCGGATCCTCCTACACCATGCTCCCAAGCTTCGGGCAGTACTCCTCACCAGGCAAGTGGCGCGGTTTGCGAAGCCGTATGCGGCCGCCGCCAGCATGCGGTCCCCGCACCCCGTGCGAGAGGGCGGACGGCGGAATCTCAACGGAAAAGAGAGATCGGAATGGGCTTCCGATGATGGAAATAGCGTTTATCTCGGATTGCGATCGATTTTAAAATCGATCTCTCGACCATTTCGAGGAAATAAAATATCCACCTTGTTAATATTGGGGAGGAAAAAAATTGTCTCGCGATCTTCTATGGTCCTCTGCATATATTATAAAATTTACGAAACCAAGGATTTTTTACACATTTCATTGTCGTGTTTATTATTGAAAGAGAGAGAGAAAAAAATAACTCTCATGTCCACAGTAAGGATGACTTGTGCGAATGTGCTCAGTGGTGCTGTGGAAAAATATTTTCCCTTTTGTTCGTCGACATAAAAATTATTTGTCGACAATTTCAATCATTTCTTGGCGAATGTTTTCAGTAATTCTGTGGAAAAATATTTTCCCTTTTGTTCATCGACGGAAAAATTATTTGTCGACAATTTCAATCATTTTTTGGTCCAAAATTAAATCATCGAAAGTACAAGGACGGATGCAGGCGATCAAACGAGAACTTAAGAAGCTGTGGATTTTCCTTCGATAGAGGAATCGCACTACAAAAAAACAAACATATCGAGCCTAGTCAGCCAACCGTGGTTGTTGCAAAAACTGAAACGGTAACGGTCTTGCTCGATGTTTTTTGAGGTAACACAAGCAGCGGGTCTTTCTCGAACGCATAAAAAGGCGGAGAAAAGCCTCGCAGTGTATGTCGAGGTCTTGTATGCACGGTCGGTTGAGTATTAATTAAGCGTGAGACACGCGAGAGAAGAGTGAAGAACGATGCCTTCGATTTTTTTCTATATGAGACAAAGATAGTTTAACGCAATGCGATGAAATGAATTCCAGATATTACTGTCTAAATATAGTAAATGCTCGCATGGGGATTTATCCTCAATCTTATGCAACCCAAATAACAATCGATAATAGAAATTCGTCTCACGTCGTACAAGAAGGATAAATAATAAACTGCGAATATTTCAGACAACGAGAGAAGCATACTGCAAATGCTACTATCCGATTTGAAGTGTTTCTAATGAAAATGAATAAAAGCCGTAAATTGGGTGTAAAACGAAATATTCGGGTAAAATTAGATATCTCCAATATAGATTTTTAGGATCGTTGTTTCACGGTATTATGGGCACGGGAATTGAATAATAGGACAAAATATACGGATATTTATTCAACTGTGTATAAATTAGTACATATTTTAACTTTACAAACATAAGAAAAAGTGGGTAGGCGTTTTACAAATCTATTTTTCTACGATAAAGTAAGCAGAACACATTCTTTTGACACCTTTATTACTTAGCAGACAATTTATTGAAATTTTAATTTGATGAGAAGAGATTACGAGAAGGTCATTGGCGCATACTCGCAAAACAGATTTCAGTGATGTTAAGCTGCAACTGTTACTAAATTTTCCGGACTTATTCAGTGTGTACTTAGCTAGTTTTACCCACAAATGTAGGTGATAATCGCTAATCACAAACTATTCCTCAAATTAATTCACCATGCATAAAAAGCATTCAAATGAATTTGGCACGAAACTTGCCTTGTCATCGCTGTCTTGAAGATGACTATGTGGATATAGATAAAATAAGAGATAACACACTACAGTATATATGTTGTTGTCTCAGGAAAGCTAAAATAATTTTTAAAATTGTGGAATCTCTACGAGTGTAAGCATATATGATAAGGAATTTTAATCCCGTTGATAATTGCAGAAATTAACATTGAGGTCCGGAAAATACCAGCTGTATTTGCATTAGTGCAACTTTCTAGCGCTGTTATAATAAGTATACAGTTAAAATTTATATATGTAATCGCAGAAACCTGTTTCGAAAAATACAAAATACATTCGTGTAGAATTTATGACATTTTTTTTAAATTGACACATTACAATAAATTAAAGAACATACCAGGGCGTAGATGTCGCTCCTGTTAAATCAAATCGATAAAATCCAATATCCGTGAAATCGCGCCAATTCTGTGTAATGAGCTCAATAATTTATGAAGCGATCTCACCACTCGGATAATATGCGTAACAAACTTCACCGCAAAGCATGGATGCGTTAACCTCAGGTGGATTTGATAAAATAAACTTCGAGCACTCTCGATTCGAAAAAAAGAAACGTTCGAATGATTGAATATTAACTCGCTTCTCCGCAACCAATTAATCCAGAACTCGTGGCTTAATATGATTAGAGGACGCGCAAGTGTTACTACAGAACTCAGTCTTTTTATGCAAACAAATAATTAATTTTATTCTCGAGATCAGGGTTTTAATCCCTTAACACCGTTATATCATTTTATTATACATGCCATTACTATGAAGTTTTCTCTTAAATTAAGGCTCGGAAGAAAAAGTATCGCTTTCCAGAAGATTTAATTGGTTTAAGTGGCGTTCCACACTTAATAGGTAGAAGATAAATCGTAATAATAAGCATCATTATGACGTCAGTCTCTACATATATACCAAGAGTATTTAGCATTTTTTGATAATACGTTCGCACGGCCATATAGGTAAAGATTTACTGGTAAGAATTAATGCTTGAAATGAAAACGTAGGGTTAGAATCATCCTTTCTCTGGAAACATTCTTTTTAAACTGAAATAAAACCTTCGCATTACAAGACCAAAAATTTGCACAAATTATAGCTTCAATATTTTAGTATGTTCGATGTATGTGATCAAGGAACTTATTGGTGCATTTCTTAAAAAAATTATATAAAAGTACAATGATTCATGTGTATATTTTTTGTTACTTTTTTCTTGTGTTCGTTTTACTTACGCCAATCATCCTGCATGTAATAAGTGTGACAGAAAGTGTGTGAATGTGGTCATGGAGGTACTCAGGAGAAGACTATTACTACTCTTTTGTATCAAATTTTTATATTGCACCTTAAATTTACAATATATGTATATACATATATATATATATATATGAGGGCATTACTCTGAGGAAAATTGTCTCGTTCTTTCATCCATAAAGTATTTTGTATTCTTTTATTTTGAAATTTTTCATAGTCGCAGACAGGAATTATAAAATCCAGATTTCTCGGATTTCTCTATTTATTTTGCTTTGGTTTCATTATTCTGCTAGTCTCACTATTTCTACACGTATAAAAATTCTTTCTTTCTTTACGTGCAGTAGGCGGAGGAGGCGTTCCTGGCGGCGTGGGCGGAGACTACACCTACGGCTCCCATTACACTCAGTACACATCATCTTACGGCTCCTACGGCGGATACGGGGCTGCTGGCGGGTTGCTCAGTAAGTAAACAGTGAGTATACAAGAGTATCCGCTCATGAAGAGCGGCTCTGCCCCTCCTCAGCCCCCAACCCCCTCCCCCTCTCTCTCTTTCTCTCTCCCACCCAGCCCCACTCCCCCTCCATTATTATACTCCCTTAATGAAGAATTTTTCATCCTTCAAGTCGCTCCATTCTGTTTACATAAACAATAATCCATTCACGAAAAGCGCAATCTCCTTGGTTTTTTTAAGTTTCGCGGACTAGTGGCTCATCCTCAACGATTGGACAGACAATCTTTAATGTTTTAAAGTGAAAAAATTGGAGAATTTCATCCTCTCCTTCAAATATTTTAACAAATAAATGACGATTTGTGCTAAATATAGCCATATAAATTGGACTAATAAATTACCAAACCTTTTCTATGGCGATAAAATGTGAAGTTGAGAGAGTATAAATATGTTGTACGTTAGGGCATCACTTTATTTGAGCCATAGTTTAGTATTTTAGTATTATACATATTTGTACAGCCGCAGCTGAAATTATCTGAATTTTAAACGTCTAGTGGTATATTTAATTGTATATAGATTATTTATATATATAATGGAGATTTGAGATATCTTTGATGGATTATTGTCCGTATTTAGTTTCACAATATTTTACTTTAAGCTTTATTAAACTTGTGCAAAGATAAAACTCTCTCTAGTTCCGCAAATAAACACAATTGAACCCGATTAACTAGGACCTCTATAAATCGAATTTTTTGTGACCTAAAAATTATATTTTTTCTGGTTCATTATCAGTCCATATATATGGTCTTATGTTAGAGGATTATGGTTTATGTAGTATTTCCTTTTCTTTGATAGATACTGAGAGATCTCGATTCTGAATTCCTTTCGTATAGTCCAGTGGTGCCCAAATTTTACTACTTGGCGGGCCGCATCGTTAGTTGTTAATCCTTCATTGGAAGTTGCCAATTATTCGGCGGGCCGGATTATATTTTTAAACGGAAGTTATCTATATATTCTGAAGTTCCATTTTAGTGAAAATCTAGTTCAAATGTTGTTTTTATGGTAAACATTCCAATGTTAAAAGTTGTATTATCAAAGTTTTCATGAAAATATATGAATTTGTGTTAAATTTTCGGATTGCTTTTTTATTATGGCTTCGCGGGCTGCATCCGGCCCGCGGGCCGTAGGTTGGGCACCACTAGTCTAGTTGATCTGTCGCAAAAGAATTATCTCTCAGCAGCTGTGATTTCTCCCCGACCTCAACCTTTTAAATACCTCATTTTATCAGCTTCTTCTTCATGTCACAATAAAATAACACGCTGCATTAAATTGGAATCGTTTGAAAATACGGGCGTTCTTATCTAACTTTATGCATTTACTTTTTTCTCCGACCTCCTTTTCTTTCGTAATTGACACCATTAAGGGAGTTGATGAATTTCTTGTATTTTTCTCACGACCGTAGTTCACCACGTATCAGAGAAATGTTGCTTAAGATTCTTAGAACCAAGTGTATCACGGTAAATGAAAAATGAGCGGCTAATCTATCGAAAGTTGTCACAAATACTGTTGTAGATGCGGGACCCTTTCAAAGAGAAACAAAATCTAGCGGCATCCCCACCTTAACTCAAGGTTGTATTATTTGTGAATACGATTACCAAAATTATCTGTCCCATTCTTTCGTTGTTGACTGATATATTAGACAAAGATTCTGGCTTTAGCAATCTATAAATATCAGATGAAGCTGTCGCAGTTTGGCTCAGAAATATTGACGTTGGTTTTTTGTTTCATCTGCGTTATCTGGAACCAACACCGATCTATAAATATTTCTAAATCTTTGATTATTATATTTATCGAGATTTTAGAGGTATCCACAGGAATTAGCTGCGGCGCCCCAGCGTTATATAAGTTAACGATCCCTTCTATAGTCTCCAGAGACACGAAGTGTGGTTAGTCTCTTAAACCTACCTGAGACCATAGATAACTCAGTGAAATACAGAATAACGGATCGAAGACCTCAGGAAACTTTTACAATTTCCGGAGTTTAATGGAACTCGGCCACACCGAACTTTCATTCAACAGCAATCTTAATAAAAGCAAATAGATATTGCAGTGCTCCATGGTTATAACGCCGTCGCTAATCAGGATATACCACTGGTCTCTCTTAACCTCCCTAGATTACGCGTTGAACTTGCCTATATTCCATTGTGCTGTCTATGGATGCATATCAGTATTAATTTTAGTATTCTGTGGCTCGTAGCAATCATAAAAGAAAATTTAGAAAAATGTCTTTAGTTTTATTTATGATATGTATTTGGTAAAAGAGCGAGTGTTCTGTTATGATGCAGGAGATTTTATAAACGCGGGTAGCCATCCCTCCCTTTAAATCTGCGGTGTAATCGTAGAGAACTTTATATAATTCTCGCATATCACGTTGTAACTGCTCTCTTTAAATGAATTCCAAGCAACCAATGGCTCGTGAAACATTCCATTCACCGATTACTTCAATTTTTTTCAGATTCCTACTACTATGGTGGAGGAGGAGGGATCGGCGTTGGAAGTAATGGTTCTTCCGCCGTAGCGAGCGGGAGCGCAAGTAACGGAACCGCAGCATCCACGGTCCCGGGGTTTCCTCAGCCACAGCGGACTGCCACTAACTGCGGAGGCGGAGGGGTCCTCGGCGGCGGTTTCGACCTGTTACTTTCGCCGCCCCCGACCCTCCCGCCACCGCTTCCAAACGGCATCCACCCGTGTCAAGACGAGGCCCGCTCTCCGATGGCCGCCACCCGGGCAAACTCGGGTGCGGCCGCGTCCTCCCCAACGGGCAGCGCGTGCCTCAAGACGGACGTCACCGCGGGAGCCGCAGCCGCCCCGCCGGCGACCATGATGGGCTGATGGAGGATGAGGACGGGCAACTGCCACCCCATCTAGCGGTTGAGGGACGCATGGCATCCTCCAAGGTTCCACCGCGCCCTCCGTCCCACTCCCCCTCGTCCCATTCTCGGCCTCTCCGCCCCACTCCCCCCAGACTCCACCCCCCTCTCCGAAACCCGCCGAAGCATAAAGTGCGACGGAATGGGATCCGGAGAAACTATTACGATTAAGTGCGTCGTTTAAAGAGGTGGGCGAGTTCAAAGAACTGTCTGTGCTTCACCTAGAAACACCCGAAAGAGGTAAAGTGTGTTAATGTTTTACCCTAAGGGATATCAGTCTCTCTCGGGAGATTTTAAATCTGCAGAGGGACACTGCAGGAAACTTGTGAGCGCTGTGAATCTCATAATTGTGCGATTGATCGGGACATGTTTATTCCCTCCTCCCCTTTGCCCATCTCTCCCACAATCCCCCCCTCTCTCTCTCTATCTAACGTTTTATAGTGTTACATAATTGAAGACATAGTAAAAGATAGTCGAATCATAGATTCTTATATAAATATATATGTGTATATATAAATATATATATACATGATAACTAAATGGTTATTTCTAAAAAAAAGAAGAGAGAGAGAAAACAAAAAGGAGAGAATAAGTGCAAATATTTATTTGTGACTCAATCTCTGTAAAACTCTTGAGTTAAAAAAAAGAGGAACTTCTTGCCCAAAGTGAGATAGAGAGAGAGTATTAAAAAAAACAATGAACGAAGAAGAGAGCGATCCTCACACTTCTCTCGTCGCTTCCAGCGTCGCCACAGTGTGTTTGTTTTTTTTTAGTTTCTCTCGAGAAGATTTTTTAAAAAATTCCGTAATCAACCAAAGACATGTCACACTCACCTATTCGACCTCATTCCCCAAATTGATATACGGCACTCCTCTCCGCCCATTCTCCCCACCCCCTCTCGTCCTGCCCCCGACCCCATGCCCCCTTGCCCCCCAAAAATTCCCACTTCGCCCCGCTTCCCTCTCATCCCTTCCGCGTTCGCCCACACCGCGCACCGCACGCACCAAACAGCAGCACGGCCCAAAGCGCACGCACATGCACATACGAAAGCACCACGCACTAGCCAGTTAACCGGTTCGATCTCTTTTTACGAGAGGGAACCGGATAATGGGACCGATCGCGCGGCGGCGGCGGCCATCTTGAGAGATGGCGGGTCCCGCCGCCGACTTAATTGAAGTGAACGTGGAGAGGGGGAGCCTCTGTTGTAACCGACGTGCAATCATGAAGAACGAATGTTTGAAAAATAAAAGATAGAGATAAGAGAGGAAGAACTCTCTTTCCCTTTATTTAAGCCACATCACGTACTTGACAAAAAAGAATCATTTTCCCTAATTGAAAGGAAGAATATTTTTATATTCTAAATTGAGAAATGAAATTCTCTCGATCGCTCATGTTTGACCCGTTTATTTTTAATGTGGCGTTTGGTTTTATTGCTTGGTTCGAAGATCCTCCCAATTAGGTTATAGTCTAATTTAAAACTTCCTCTCCGATGGTTAGAATTTCTAAATTATTTTCGTTTCAGCTTAATAACCCCTTATAAGTAATTATTTATTAATTTTCGCAATTTTCAAACTCCATTTTCTTGATTTTGAGTCTTACTATCAAAATTATAAAGAAATCCTCAAAGGATCAATCAAATAAAATGTTCATGACAGACCTAGTCAAAAGTTTTTTAAATATTTAGTTACAACAATATACTCTTTTAATTTATTTGTCACAGTTCCTTTGATGACGAAGGAAATAAAGGTATATCCAATCTTACCAAAGATAATTTTATGCGGAGGCAATATTTTCCCCCAATTATTTCGTGGTTTGTTCTTTTTTTAAGTTTAAATGGTATTTTATAATTTATCCATTTTTAAAATGGTCGGATTTCATTTATTTTATCGCTGTTTACGTCGACTTATGGGGATTGTTTTCGTATCTCCTGTGATGTAGGGACGCGGATAAAAAAAATCATGCGCGATATTTAGATTTAATAGTTCCTCTTGCGATCTCTCATTGCACATCGCACCCCTTCCTCCCCGATTACCTCTGAAAAAAAAACTCTGCCCCTTCCTACTTCTCTCCAGCCCCCGACGATTAAAAATTCTTCTCCGCCACGACGATTCCTTGCTCCCCAGTCCTCTCCCCCCCCCCTCACTGTGCACTTCCCCTCCCCCCTCCCATATTGATAGCACCCAAATTCACCTCCCTCCCCAATTTTAAAATTACGGCACATTTGTGAATGGGGTGCCACTCGCGCGCCCCGTCCAAAAATAACGGCCCCAATCACACGAATCCCACCTCTTCCCTCATCTCCAGTTATATATTTCCCATTAAGTTCAAACCTCGATATGGTTCATTATCATGACTGCATGTAGTCATTAGATAATAAAGTTATTATAATAATTTGGATGTGACGCATTTTTAATTATGACTTGTTGGTGTGATCCTTACTAAATGTCTACGTCGGATTATAACAAGTAAAATTATAGCGAGAGCAGATACATTACTTTATGGCGACCTTATCTGCAAACTGCTACTTTAACCGGAAATTTTTACTGTTTATCCTCTCAATTTCTTCTTTTTGGATGCTTCCTGTTTCAGTTCTTTCATCTAAAAAGCTTTTATTTTTCGATGTTGATGAATTCCATCGATAGTGCTCTTGGGGTATATCAAATGTTTTTATTTCAGCTTTGAACAATTATTTGCATATTTTCTCCACTTTTCCTTACTTTCATTTTTGTAACTTTAGAAGTTTCAAAATGTGTTTCTCATTCTGTGTTTAGCTTAGAATTAAGATAGCGCAACGTATTTATATATATTGACATATTTTAGCCAATTTACTAAAATTTCTAATATCTCTCAGTTGAAAAATTCACTTATCGGAAACGATATGAAATATGTGACTTTCCAAAAGACTAGATATATGACAAACCTAATTAACTCTGAATTGAACGAAAATTGGGAAAATAGCTGTTTCTCTCTAAGAAGATGATTATCAGGAGAATGAAAAAAATTCAAAATTAAAGTAGCTTTTTAGTAGCAGAAATAATTTAATAATGATCCCAGTACATTGATGGAACAAGAAAGATTTTAAAATAACTCAGATCCTATAGAAAAATCAAAGCACATTTCATTCACAAAGGTTTTAACATCCGTCTTCAGGCTATTTAATTTATTATCACCGTCCCAACGAAAAATGGTCAAGAAGATTATTTACTGAGGAAGCGACCTCTTGGAGCTATCGGCCAGTATGTGGATGTAGTAAGCATAAATTTGTGTGACGCTTCAAAACTTCTTAAAGTTAGGCCATAGAAATTTCCTTTGGTGTCACTCCGCGATTTGTAGCGTCATGTGTATAAAGTTCCTTAAATAAAAATATGCAATAACATAAAAATATATAACAGCAACATTATACTACTGTAACGAGCCGACAAGCTGAAATGTATGAGTAGGATTAAGTAAGAGAATTTAGGGAAGGAAGAATGGAAGAGATAAAGGGATTTATAAAACACAACTAAAATCATTGATTTAAAGAATATTCGATTGGAGCGTTCAACCAGATTACAATTTAACTTTGAAAATAAGAACTTCGTATGTATACGATATATGAAGTAAGAAAAGCGCAGATAAAGGAAAGATTAAGGAAATAAATCTGAAGTTAGATTGCAAATGTTGGTGATATTATGAATATTTAAACAGAATAATTGGTCATCGATGAGGGAAAGGAATAATGGGTGGGTATTTAATGGAACGACTACGATACTCATCAAATGGCGCGCGGAAGGAATATATAAGATTGGGGGGAACTTGAAAGAGGTTAGTATTTCCTACCTCGCTATGCGTAGAGAAATCAACGTGTAAAATCGCCAGGGTAATAATGCACCAGATCGCGTTAAAGCTTATGGGTCAACGTGGTTAGCCGTGTCCCGCCAATGCCTAGACGAGAAGAATACAGAGAAGAGGTTAGTCTGTGGTATGCGAAGCTTACGGAGATTTCCTCACCTAGCTGCGGACATAGCTTGGCGACAAAGGTAATGCTTTTCCTTAATTTGTGTTTTTCATATATTCATACACTTTTTGCTTCTAAGCGTTCATGAAATTCCGCATATTACTATACACGTTCTCCGTAAAAGCGAATGTTACATTGTATTTGTTTTTATTTGGTAGATAACTTCAAGTAACTGCATTAGGATTGGAAGATTTTAAATATACATAAACGTTAGCTGGTAGCAGGAAATAATGTATTTTTTACTTAAAAAAATGATGCCAGTTCGAGCTTAACTCTTTTATTCCTTTATTAAGCGATTTTACATCCAGAAGTTGTTCCTGATCGTGAACAAAGTTGAAGCTTTCACATTCCCGAAGATCTTATAGCTCTCCATTTTGAGAGTCATATAAAGTCACCTTTCCTTGCTGATGATTTTAATAATCGGCCATTTTAATATAGGGCAGTCGTTCTCGTAATTGTTAATGACTTTGGCATTAATTCTCTAAAATTTTAGTTTCTGCTCGCAATGGTTGAAGAAATTCATCAATTTATGCTAATTCCCTTGTATTATACATCTCATAATGTTCACATATCGTATTTAAGCTCTTTACTACTGAGTGTGATTTGAATTTCTCTCGCTAGCTGACTCGGTTTTTTGGCCCTCAATGTGTCTTGAGACATTCGCAGTGAAAGGCATGACGAATACATGAAGATATAATTGTTAATTATAAAAAGACTTTTACATATATGCAGGGCAGTGCAACGTTTCTATTTGCGTTCGCATCTGTGTATTCTGAAATCCGTCAGTCTGGTTTGGGACAAATACATTCATAAAAACCTTATCATGTGCTATTATTATATGTCTCATTGAGAATTTAAACCTTCCAAGAAGGATAGAATGAAAATATTTTTGAAAAACTATTTTTTAGAAGCTGTTTGACTAATTTATTTAGCCATTTATCGCTATTTCATAAAATTCATTGCTTGTATAACATAATAAAATTTAGAATTTAATTTACAAATTCTTGACCGATTAGTCTGGTTAAAGAGATGAATGTTTGAATAAATGGCGAACCGTGAGAGTTCTTAATTTTATTTCGTTATAAATGCTATATATTACGCCGTAGCAAGAGAGACACGTCTTTTTACCCCATCCTTCACAGCAGACGCTTTTTAGTGAATACCTATTCTAAAATGTTAACAATATTGCAGGACTTTTATTACTTTTATTACTAACATCACTTCATAGAGTAGTAATATTGCCATTCATACTCGTTTTTAGGCTTTTTCCACCTCTAAGAATCATGCAGGAGTACAATTATTTCATTCGAGCCCAGGTTTTTCCACTTGTTGGACGGATATTTTACCACTGAACTGCCGTAGCAGAGAAATTCTCCTGTTTCAGAACGGGGATATTTTCTTAGGTTAGGACCGGGCTAGCCATGCTAGTATCAACCAGCACCAACGGATGTCCTCAAAGAGATACGTCAAAGAATAGGATATTATATTGATGAAAATCCAGTCCAAAGAACTTCTTAAACTTCGTAAAAAAATTCTCTCGAAACGGTTTTATGACTGTGATCTAAATTTACTAAAACGAGCTCGTTCGTATTAAAAATATTCCGAGTGGCTTTATTATTGAAACTTAGCTGGCCACGTAAACCGCCGTTTGGGACCGCATTCCCGCGGGTCTTAGATTGCTCTCCCCTGGGATGAACTATCAGAAGGAAATTAACCGAAAAGGGAACGCGTTATTTTTATTAAGATTGAGTGACAGTTATACAAATTGAGAGACGCATCTTCCGAACAATCGACGAACGAATCAGCAACGGATTTGAACCATTCTCTATCTTATTTTCTTATCAACTTTATTCAGTGAAACGCTTTCGTAAATTTTCAAAATTACCAGATAATTAACCACTTCTCATTTTACGCAGTGAATCAATAAATTAACTTCAAACCCCTCGCGCAAATCTTCTTGATAAATCGAACGTCATTAGAAATTAATCTTGCACATAAATACATAATTATTTGTCTTCTCCCCGTCAAATAACACTTCCAAGTTATAACTTAGGAGTCTGTTATGGATCCACATATAATCTGCAATTAGCAATACATTTCATAGCGATGAAGTACAGAAGTGGGTTTGCTCGAATCATTAATTCGAAAACATTTCCCTCCTACCCTTGGCGCATACGACCTTTTTCGTTGTTTTAAGAATTCTAATGCTAATTTCTGACGCTCAAACGGACTAAAGACGCTTTAAAAATACTCTCGGAAACGGGCGTATCCACGCACTCGGCAAATCGCGAGGTGTAATGCGGAGGAAGATTATCCATCCTTCGCCTTCCGACGCTCGCGTTTTTTTCCGCGTGCAGGTGCGCTTACGCTAAACCGGGACCGTCTCTCTTTCTCTCTGTGTACTTCCTTCATCCAAAGGCGCGACCCCCGGGGCAGGAGGATGTACTTTGCGGGACCATTGTTTGCTTCGGGAGGAAGGAGACTCGCCCGCCCTGCTCCATCTATTACATCGCCAACTCCATTTAAGTTAAACTCTTCCCCTCCCTTCACCCCCCCCCTCTCTCTCTTCCTCTCCTCTCTCTCTCCCGTTATTTCCTACCGCCTCCCTCTCCCTCCGCCCCTCCTCATCCCGCCCCATCCTCCTCCGCTGACTCGCTCCGCCTCCTAAGAAACCCCTTCAAAGTGCTTCTCCCTCCCCATTCTAAATAACCTCTTCCCCTCCCTCTCCCTTCTTCCTCCTCTCTTCTCCCTTGCGACCCCTCCCTTATTAACGACCACAATTAGATCCGCTCTTAAGATCCTTGCTTCCTTGGGTAACCGCCCCCAAGAGACCGAAGAGACTTAAGACCGCATAGGGAGACGACTGCGGCTCTTGCGCTCAAGAAGCTGAGCGCTATGTTTACGAGGGTCCCTGGCGGATATAACGAGAAAAACATTTTAAACTTTCTGAAGTAGTTATCTCATGTATACAAGTATATATATGTGTGTGTGTGTGTGTATGTATATAGTAAAACCTTAACCTAGCGAACATCTCTATCTCGTGAACCTCCCTATTTGGTAAAATCGCCTTTGTCGAGACCCGTCTTAGTATAATTACATGACAAAAATCACTTTTATTCGAGTTTCGTAATCTTCCATATATCGTGTCGGCAATATACATCCGTGACAAAAAAATTGCCGCTACATATCGAAATTATCGCCCTTACTCGTTCCTAAAGCTAATCAAGCCATGTGCACGTTTGAGAAATTCGAAATACCTTATATCATTGAAGGTGTATGGAGAAGAAGTAACTTCAAGCGTTCAAGATGAATGGAAATTTACTTTGCAGACTTTTATGAGAGGTTACGAACCGAAAGACATTCAATGCATATGAGGTTGCATTTTTTTCAATTTATTTCCGAGAAAGATTACTCCCCTCCATGGAGGAAAGATGAGCTAAGAAAGGTTCTTCTGTCTACTAAATCAGACGACATCGAAAATTTGGCGCTCTTTATAATATGGAAATTAAAAAAATGTGTTTTAAATATATTTCTTAACTCCCGTATACACGTAGGAATTTACAAAAAATCGTGGGTCACTAGTTCTGTATATAGTGAGTGGATGACTACAATTGATTAATAAGCGAAGAAATAATTGCAGATCAATTAGAATAAGTCGCTTTTTTCTGAAATTTAATAAAAGATGTTTCTTTATCATTTACTTCCCAACACTGATCTTGTATCTACTAAAGCTTTACCATATGTACCTTTAATATACAACTATCTATCCTGGAATTTTGGAGTTTTTAATTTACGTAATTTTTGTACACGTATAGAAAGGCGAACGGACTAACCGAATACATAAGTGCTTTTTCTAAAAAAACGCTGAAACGTGCGTGATAAAATAAAATTCATTTTATGCCTAAATTTGTAAACGTGAAGGACTCAAACCACGAAATGTGAAAATGGTGTATTTCCCACCAAATTTCATTAGTAAATTACAATTATTAGATCAAGGCATCATTTCTCAATTTAAGCGGATATATATATACATCAGCTAGTGCGCTACACATTAAGGGGTATTGATCTGTCAAATGTGAAGTGAAACATTTTGTAGGCTGCAGACGTTCTATTTATCTTTTACTGTTTAATAATACCGTAATATCTAAATGTTTTGCAAAGGCTGGGTTCACAAAGCAGGTGCAGGAAATTGATGCCTTTAGGCGACGAGCGTAATTAATAAAAAAAACTGCAGATTCATTTGATAATTTGACGAGGTTGTTACAATTTATAAGGTTATGATTGCTTATGCTTCAAAAGTGGTACTTAAGGAACAAGTGGAGATTAAAGATAAGGAAGTTGGAATGTGAGTAGAAGAAATTGCAAATGGTGGAGGAAGAAATCATAATTCGTATTAAGAATATGGGGTTCAAGAGATGCCAGATACGCTAGAAAGATTTTCTACAAGTATGAAGTATTAAGAAACCAATCGTCTGGTATTATTAAATAAATTAAAAATATTTCCAAAGAATTCTCAACGCGAATAAAATACAAACACACCGTCAGTTACTTTAACAAAAAATTCATAAGCCTATTCAAAGTTCAAATTATCATTTGTCGCGCCCCTAAGTGTGCCGTGCCTTAGACGGTGCCTCGCTTGCCTAACCCAGGTTCCGGTTTTGGTTCTTTGGGATATCAAATTAAAACCTATTCAGTTGCATTCATTTTATAAAATTTAGACAAAAGTCTGTGTAGTTAACAATAATTTTAAACATTAATTTCGGAAACAGTGTATCAATAGTTTTTAATAGAAACATATCGGGCATTAAAACGAACTTTTAATATTCCAAAATGCTCGAAACTGCGACTTTGAATATTTTAAAAACAATCGATGTCCACGCGTGACGCAAGCCATTTATCGGACGAACAGGAGACTACAATAACATCAACGGGCGTCTGAAAACGTGTTTATTTCAATGAAACGGTTCTTTAATCCAGAATCGACCAACCAATCCCGCACGAGGCAGGTATTACGGGTTATTGAAGCCGGAAAAAGAGACTGGAGGTGGAAAGAGAGAAAGAGGGTTAAAAGAGGAAATAGTGAGAGGGAAAATTGAGGAAATAGAAAGGCAAATTAGAGATAGAGAGGGAGGGGAGAGAGAGGGGTGGTAGGGAGAAAGGGGTGGGAGAGGAAAATGAGAAAGGGATACGGGCGTGGAATGACCGTGTCGGGAAGGAAGAAAATGGAGGACGGAACGGAGATGAAGGGAGATAGGGAGAAGTAAAAGGGAACGTAGAAGGGAAAGAGAGGAGTGAGATTACTAGACGGGGCGAGATAGAGAGAGAGAGAGAGAGAGAGAGATGAAGGAATGGGACGTAGGGAAATGAGGAAGCGAAAAGGGAGGAGGTGAGGGGAAGGAGAGAGGGGGGGGTGAGTGAAGGAAAAGGGATGGAGGGTAACTAAAAGTGAGAGAGAGGCAAAGGGTGAGAGGAAAGGAGAGAGAGAGATGGAGAGTGAGAGGGAGGGAGGGAAATGAGGTGGAAACAGGGACTGCGAGAGAGAGAGAGATATGTTTGCGGTTGTCGGGCGATGAGCGTCTCCCGCCGCTCCTAATCCCTTCGCCCTCTCAAAGGAATAAGCTCTCGCGGCTCAATCATTTATTTACTTTGGAGATTCCTTTGCCGCCCACATTAGTCTCCCAGCAACGCCTTCAATATTTGATGAGTCGCTCCTGCCGCTCCATGCGTCGCTGCAGAGAACAAGAGTCTTCTCTCCCGGAGGGGGAAGTGGGAGTGGAAGGGGGAGGGTAAGGGAGAAAAGGGGAGGGAGGAGGAGAAGGGGAGGTAGGGGGGAGGGGAAGGTTGTTAGGAAAGGCGAGTTATGGAAGAGGATGAGAGAATGCAAAGAGTAATGGCGATGGGACGCGTTGAACAACGCACACTTTATTCGCAAGGGCCCCACTGGATATGTTTCATATTTTTTCGTAAGCTTAATACCTATTTAAAAAAGGACATGATTGCTACGATTTTACTTTCTTTTAATTCACTGCCACAACTCCATATCTATTCCTACAATTATATGCCATTAATTTGTGATTTTTTTATAGGTTCGCGTTCGGAAAAAGTCACCCAGAGGGGCAGCATACAAGAAACAAATTATTGTTAAATTTTGAAGTTCCTTAGAAATCAGTGTACTCCAGGGGTATAGGCGAGTATTAGATATAATAAATCAAGATTTTCGTTTCCTCCGTAAAGAAAACCAGCAGAATGTCATAGAGTTATCAGAAGCAAAATTTAGTCGATCTTTATGGCGTCATTGGAGAACTGCGTGCGTAACAGAGGATTCCTGGCAAAATTACTTAGTAATAATCCTAATTTCTATGCAAATTATTTTGAAAATTTCTTCAGATGGACTAAAATAATTGACTGTCCTAATTACTGACGTAAATTCATAATAATTTGCATAATTATTTATTCAGTAAAGCATATGTGCTTGATCCTTAAAAAAATACGCTAGTAATCATAAAATCTACATAATAACACTTTTATTTAACATACTATAATATAGTTTCGCAAATCGACAACAAAGTTTATAGAATTATGTGCGTAATTATAAAAATATTTATAATTATAAAATAAATATTTCACTCTTTTAATTTTTCTGATAGAACGCTCTAGCTCATATAAAACCGGATCAAAAACTTCAGCCCTCGATGAGTTTCTAATTTTATTAATTTGAAAATTAATTTAATTTTAACTGCTCAAATTTTCTCATAATTTATTTTATGCTTTGCCATCAGATATTGACAAACTTTCATTTGCATTTTTATTATATGTTATTCCATGCCGTCTTTTCAGCAGAAGTTTATTTTGAATATTTATGAAAACGATAATATGAATAGAATCCACCCATTTCCCTGAACTCGTGTATGTTAGTTTACGGATTCGAATATTGGGTTAAGAAATAGCTAAAAACTAGAAAACTGAAAGCGTTTTGTTTTTAAGTTAATTCGATATGAAAAAGAGAATTTAGATAGGTACACCACCTGATCATGAAATTTCTAGGAATCGAAACCACTTCTCTCGCTAAATAACGCAGAATATTTTTATTCTTTCTTCACTGCATTTAAATAAAAGTTAAGAAGAAGAGCAACAAATTGCTGGCTCAACGTAAAATTACGCACGACCCACCACTATAGTTTAATTAATATGTGAGACTCTTCGCAAACTAGTATTCTCAATAAGTAATCTAAGTCATTTTGATAATTGCTAAGAAAATTCGAATGCACCAATCACAAACGCATGTGATTAAAATTTTTCCTCTTTCGTCGGATAAACACCGTATAAAACCAGTTCTTTAAAATTCGTAAAATTCGGAATTTGACGCGTATTTACGATTGGACGAAATTTCCCTTTTCATTACTAAAAAAACTATTTCTGCAACAAAGAGGAACTAATGAGGATGCCATTCACCGATGACCAGCAGAAATTTCGAATCGGTTTAGTGGATAATCACAACTGGATTGAAGTAAATACTCGAAAGAATTCATTAATATAGATGTTACATCGTTCATATTTACGCATTTATGTTATATAAAGCTCATAGCATTTAGACTTGGAATCTAGTTTATGTTTGCACTTATTAAATTTGTCATACGTAGATATTATAAATCATAAATGAATAATGACTCTTGTTCCAGTAATTTTATTGTTTTTAAAGTAGTCTCCAAATGAATATATCCGATTTGTCCAGCTTTAGATAAGTGTTTTCAATGTAAGTTTAACATATTTTATTATTCCAGCTAGATGTTTATTTATCAAGCTGTTCAATTTTGTGGGTAAAACTTTCAACAAAAAAATAAATTTGAATTACCTGTATTTCAGTGTCACCAATGTTATTTCGTTTTTTTATTTTATTTAAAATATGCCTCGTTATTTATTTATTTACTGCTTATTTTTTTAATTTTGTCTTCATATAATACAAAACTTTTGTTTAGAAAAGTTTACGGGTGGATTTTTCCAAGTGGAAATTTTTACAAAAAAAAGACAAACTGCACGCGCAACGCCGTACTCATTCCCATCTTTACGGTCCGCTCCATTTGAGTGATTAAGTAATGTCCACAAAGACTACGCGATTGTGCAGTGACGGGCGTCGAATTTTTCCCTGCCGCCTAGCTTAGTTTTGAATCTAAAAAAAAAAGAGTTTAGCGGAACCGCAGTTTTTTTTTAAATATCGGACGCACGATAGCGGCGGTCGATCAAACGCACCGCCGTCGTTATCAGATCCTTCGCTTCTCAGAGGTCCTTTCGAAAATTCAGCACATCCTTCCCTTCTATCCCCATCTTCCTGCGCCCTATTGCTTAACCTCCCTGCTCCTACCTTTGAAAATTCCAACCTCCCTCGCTCAAAATCTCTTCTCGTCACCTAAAATCTCCTACCTACCCTCCTCTCTCTCTCTCTCTCCCTCCCAAGCCCAACCTCGCCTATCTCTAATCTCCCCTTCGTCTTCCAAATTCTCCCCTCCTCCAACTCTCCTCCCCACTCCGACCTTCCATTCTTTTCTCAGGATTACATCCCTTGGAGTTTAAGATAGGAAACGAGATGGAGATGGGAGGGGGGGGAAGGCGGTGGAGGGGGTAGATAAGTAGAAGAGAGAGGGAGTGGACGGGTGAAATAATAGGGGAGGGAGTGAGAAAGAGCGTAGGAAGTATTATTGGAGGGAAAGAGAAAGAAAGAAAGAGAGAGAGGGAGGTGGAGTCAGAAGTTAGAGAGGGCGAAGTGGAGGAAACGAGTGGGGGAAGAGAGAATGTTGGAGGGGAGTTAAAGAGGGAGAGAAGAGGAGAAGCGCGCAAAGAGGAGGGCTACAGAAAGGTGCGGGCAGGAAGGAAAGGGAAAGAGAGAAGGAAGGCGGTGCGAGATAGATGGCGGAGGTGAGATGGCGGTGAAAAGATATGTTCGATTGAAAGCGGGGTTTGGAGAGAAGGAGGATTTAAATGGAGAAGCGGAGAAGTATTCAAGGGTCAAAAGTTAGGATTTAAGGGAAAATAGTGAGCAGTATTTATATACGTATGTGGTTATTCATTTATTTTATCCGCGTTTCATTCATTTTTTACGCCGTGGTTCTTAAAAAATTCTCAAGTTCGAAGCCATTTATATCATCCTGCGATATTTTCAGAGTAAAGCTGACCGAACAAAAATTATCTCCATACAAGAGATATATCCCTGGCTCCATACATTGCGAAGGCAAACTCTTAACACCAATTTCGTGGTTATTTCTACGTACCTTTTAAATAAGGATAAGAATAAATTACCAATATTTACAGGAACACCACCATAGTTTTTGTATTTTATAAATATTTAGAAAAGCATAGAAACACATATCATATCTTTGTAGGTCCTGGCTTAACGGGCTACAGTTTTTCAAAAAGGGTCAGAGAGAATTTCGGGAAGTTGAGAGGATGGTGGAGATGGAAGCAAAGATAGAGGAAAGCAGAGAGAAAGAGAAGGGGGAAGGTGGAAATATGGAAGAACGTGGATAGGTGGCAATGTGTAGACGTGTGCGAGGCTAAAGAGAGAGAGGGAGAGTTGTAAAGAGAGGTATAAAGATAGAGGTTTTGGATGGAGAGAGAGAGATAGAGGAGAGAATTAGAGAGGATGGCAGGGGATGGGAGGGAGAGCGAGAGAGAAGGAGGTACGTGAAGAGACGGAGGAGTTATAAGGGAGAGGGAGGGAGGTTGTTCCATATTCATGCTGTGGCACTCGCGTTCCCGTACCTTTGTTCATCCGACCGCGTGGCCCATTAGTGGTGCGGTGAGAGAGAGAGAGAGGGGGGGAGGGGGGGGGGAGGAAAGAGGGAGAAGGGGTGGATGGGGAGGGTGTCTTTTGGCGGCTCATGCGACGGGATGAAGGAAAGGGAGGGGGCGAGGGGGAGTTTGCGAGGGCGGGATGAGGAGGGCGTGGTCACGGGAGGCAGATTGTGTTCGGTGCGATGGCGAAGGGGAGGAGAAAATGGGGAGGATGTAGAGAGAGAGCACCAAAGTGTAAGGACTTCCAATGTAACCCTAACCTCCCTCCCTCCCTCTCTCTCTCTCTCTCTTCGCTGAGATGACGTCGATTTGCGTAGCTAGCTGTGCTCGGCCTCTGGTTCTTTCGCGGCGGAGCAATGGATGCGAGCAATTGAAGAGGCGGACTACTGCATTCGTTTTACAAAATAGTTTCATTGCGAGTACAGCAAAGAAGTGTGCTGATGAGTTTTTTTTACTCCGTCGAGTGGTTTTCCAACTTTTGATGTGCATAATAATAAATAATGGTGGCTAAATATAAAGCTCGATCAGGTATAATTACTGAAAGGCATGCAGGAAATTATAAATATTTTGCATGGAAATAAAGATTTTTTCAAAATGTCCGTCACACTATTCACTTCTCTGATTTGTCCAAACAATAATTTTATTTATATTCGAGATTGGTATTACCCAGTCCTAATCTTTTACTAATATTATTGTTATTAAATACTTACTTTTCAGACCCCATATGTTAACATACCGGATTTGTGAGAGAGGAATAGACAGAGATAAAGAAATAGCTTTAAAAATTGGAATAGAGTAACTTATTTTTTGAGCTGTGAAATCTCGACTTATGGTAATGTGACTATATTCTACTGGAATTATTCATCGGGTAATTTGAAATAAATAGAATGTTTAAATATTTTAAGTCGTATACAAAATTTGAGGCCGTATTATTTTAAAAGGCTTTGTTTGTTTAAAGCATCTGTGTTTTTTTCATTTTTAATCTTTCGGAGTAGATATATTGTTAGCTTTTCCAATGCGAAATGCTATTTTGATTGATCTTGTTTCACATTATATGAGAGCAGAAACTCCGTTCTTAATTTATGGTGAACATTTGAACGTATTTTATTCCATTATGTTTCTCTGTTATAAAATAGACATTTGAACTCGGTCGTAACTACCTCGGATATCTCAACTTGAATGTAATGAATTATTTTACAATTCCCATTCCCGTTTTTATAGCAACATATCATATTCACCTCGATTACAATGCATTAATTAACTCGGTTACAACTGCAATGCATGCTAGTTAACTAACATTATTTCTGGGCGTTTAGTCACAATTTTGTCCATCGACTAAATAATTTTGCACGATTGACCATTTTTATTGGTTCTGGTAGAGCGAAAAGGACAAGGAAAAGTAAGAAAGGATGTAATTAAAGAAGACATTTTGTGTAAAGTACTTTTGGATGCATAATCACTGCAAAATTATAATCTCTGTATATCGAGCGAAGCGGGAGATGGTGAGCGTAGCGAGAAGCGGCGATATTTTGAAATATCAATGAAGAAAATTCATTTAATAGTAATGACATAAAATTTATTTATATCTTAGCTATCCATTTTATTCTATTCTTCGGATTAGTTCATTTTCAATTGCTTGACTGATTTCTCCTCCCGGCCTTAACCTTCGCTAGTATTCCCTTCTTTCCATCCCCTGCATCCTCCAATACCCTACCTTTCCACTCTACCCTTCCACCCTCACACTTTCACCCCAGTTTTGTCTCTCTTGTGCTGATGAAGGGATCATCCCGAAAGCTCCATCAATGGCTCTCCGACATCCCATCGGCTTTCGTTTTGGTAAGTGCTCACTGTGTTTCCTTCAACACCTAGTTGCCGTCAATAATATTATGTGTGCGTTTGGAAAAATAGGTACAGAAACGTATGAAATGTGCATTCAATGGTTTGTCTCGTCGTAGATTCTTTGAATGTCGTAAAAGTGTTGAAAATGTATTTTCCGCCTAGGAATACCCAAGTTTACTCCGGGTTGAAAGCTACGCATATATGTTTCTATGGGAGCCCCACAAAACAATACACAACTTATTATAGTTTTCTCTTTAAATATAGACAACCAAACGAGCATAAAATCTTTCACGAAACCGAGTTACCTACAGTTTTGCCTCTAGAACGGATGTCTTTAAAGTTGCACGAAATCCCCCTTTCTCTCTCTTAACTTTACATAATGTACTATTCTCACACTAATTACCCCTAAAATGTATACTATAGAACGTAAACTAAACGCCCTCAATTTGATGCCAGGCGTGGTGCATAACTTTACTCATAAAGCTAATCCCCCGCAAATTGCAAAAACATGCCCAAATTTTATGCAGTAAGCATTCCAGTAATTTGCCCCTGAAATGTATAACACCAAACAAGCACCTAGGGCCCTTGATTTTATGCAACCCAACTTACATCGGAAAGCCCCCAAAGCTTATACCACCAAACATACACGAAGTGCCCCTTGGTTTTATACCATCCAACTTACAACAGGCCGCCCCTGAAGCTTATAACACCAAACATACACCCATTGCCCCTTCGTTTTATACCACCCATTTTACACCAGACCGCCCCTGAAGTTTATACCACCAAACACATCACGTGCTCCTTGATTTTATTCCACCCAACTTACACCAGTTTGCCCCTGTGCGTATATCATGTAAAGCATGGACCAGAAGCGCGGACAAAGCATTTATCAATTTATTTTGTATACAGGCAGGCCCCTACTTTCGTACATAATGCGTTCCTGAAAACGTGACGAATGTCGAATGTACGCAAATCGAGCAATAGACTAACATGTAATAATGGGGGTTCCGTTCCCAGAGAGACAAAAAATATTATAAAATCTCTAATTATGGTATAAATGTTTAGTTTTTTGAGCAGAGACCTTTTAGACACAATCGTCGATTTTATAATATAGAGAGATAGGGCAAAATGCAATAAAATATTTAAATAATTGCACAAATAAACACTGCTGTACAGACAAAGATGGTGACGCGGCGGAAACTGGTGGCTGGCATCCAGCACCACCATGCGGTAACTCGAAATATTCGTTCCTCATTTCGCTGATGTACGAAAGTCCGAATTCGGAGTACAAAAGGAGGTTCAGGGGTATGTATGTATGCTAACTTGGGTTCTTGTTCCTTTGTATTATCCTAAGGTTATCACACATATAGTGTAAGAAAAGTCGGTAAAAAGGGCAAAAAAAGTGATGAATTTGGAGAAGAAAATTGAAGTTTTAGATAGGCTTGCACATAATGAATCTGCTTCATCAGTTGGTAAATCACTTGGTGTAAACGAGTCCACAATAAGATCGATAAGAGAAGTTAAGAAATGATTAGAGCTTGTGTTATGTTCAACGAGTACAAAAGTGTCTTTTGTACCTAGGAATCCGTATGTAGAGAAGACAGAGAAGGCTTTAAACCTGTGAATCGAGACCCAAACTTGCAAGAAAGTCTCTCTGAGTTCACTTGTCATTCGCGAGAAAGCCAAGCAACTGCACAATCATTATGTCTCAAATTGTTTCGCGGTCTGCTAACGGGATATCGCCAACGTCATCGAAGCGTGTGTAGATCGGTTCCTTGCTCTTTAATAAAATGTGACCTTTATTCAGAACGCCACAGTACGTATTGTATTATTATATTTTGAAAGGCAAAAATGCAAGTTACATGCTGGAATATGGACTCTAAGATCTTTAGATTTTGTTCTTCTTCACAATTGAACACACACTCGATCGGCTTAAATCCAATGAGAGTCCGATTGAAGCTAAAGATTCGCCGCTTTCGGCACGCCTAATTATTTCCATCTTTGTCTCAATCGTGTACAGTTTATGAGCCCTACGTTTCTTTTCACTTGTATTAGCACTTTCAGTTTCCGTTTCTAACTCATGTTTATAAAATTACAGGTGTAAAATGCACAAACAAAGAAACACTGCTGTACGTACAAACAAAGATGGTAACGTTGCCGAGACTGAATAATAATAATAATTTATTGATTATTAACCGACTTTACAGTGGTATTAATCTTATCAAATTTCAGTACAATATTAAAAAACATTACACACAAATCTTACATTGCATATGATACGTATATTATTACATAGCATAATTTAATTTGGTAATTTAGTAAAAGTGTTGGCTTGGCTTCGGAATACGAAAGGCGTTTAGGGGCGAGAATTTATAATGGTCGAAAGGGCGAGTTGTACCGAAGTCGAGGACTGCCTGTACTTCCCTTTATTTTCCCGTCAGTAGGAGTTTCCTTTTTTTAGGCAAATTTTGCTTTCGCTATTCTAGTTTTTATTTCGTTGGTGCATTTGCATTTCTTGTTATGCTGCTTCCTAGATATTTACAGTACATATAAAGTTTGATCTAGCAGATCACCAATATTCATGTTCAATTTTTTTTCGCATGACCTTGGATATTTTGTTTATTTCCATCCAGTATTTTATACCGTTTATTACGAGTATATTTTTCATTTTTTTATTTATTTTTTCCTGCTATAAATACTCTATCATCAGCATATTGTATTGTTCTTTTAATCTTTCCTCCATTCTGGAAATTTCTTGTGACTTCTAGCGGATCTTGCATTAATCTTTCTCTATAAACCGTGTAAACTCGATAGGACGAGTACGATCTGTAACGAGAAATTCATTGCAGCGAATAAAAATACAGTGAATTCCTTAACATTGAATCTGCAAAAAAAATAATACAAAATGAGGGCTGCTTTTATTGCAATTTCACCGCAACAAAGAATTTTTAAAATATATAAAAAAGTAAAAACGTTTAATACAGAATGAAATCCTTCATATATCTTATACTTGCGTAGAACATTGATAAACTTGTGGTTACTAGTATATGCATAAGTGCAGCACTTTGCAAGTGGATAACGTATATGGCTGAACGGTGACTTTGAATCACACGTAGTATTCGAAAAATTTTATTTTTAAAGACAATACTAGGAAATGGCATAAAAGGTTTAGATAAAAATAAGTAACAGTAAAAACAGAGCACAAATAAGATAAAGGTAAAATCCGTCATAAAAATCTATCGATGGAATTAAATAATTTCAATACACATACTTAAACAACGATGAAATTCGAGCGAAATAAATAATTTTCAAACCAGAAAAAGTTTCCCATGAACATTACGGGGGTATTAATAACATTATTACAGCACATAAAAAATATTTTTTAAATATTAGATCAGATCAGACCATACCCGTTCCTTATCCCTCTTTAGACTTCACTCCAATTTCACCCTCTACGCAATTCCACGCTTTCCCTTCCCCCATTCACCCTCCTCACCTCTTTCTTTCCAAAGGTTCGCCCTTCCATCAAATCTCGCATTCTTCCTCCTTCTTCAATCAAACTCTTCCCTCATTACACTGCCATTTTCCGATACTTTTCCCGGCTAAACTTCCCCTCTTTCTGATACCTCTCTCCATCCTCACCTCTTATATCCAGCTCTATCCTACCAAGACTGTTTTATTTAACAAAAACATGAAAACACCATACGTATACTAAAGATAAATTATCTTTCCTACCATTACACATTCATTATGCAATTTTATTATCATTTCCGATACCAGAGATTAAAACTGTGGATTTTAAAGCAACGGATGCCAAAGTTATATTTTCACAAAGTGGTGATCGTGTTAATATTGATATATCGTAATATTTCCATAGACCAATAAAATTTTCCAGAAAAACTGCATTTCAAACAAAAAGCAAGCATTCAATAGTCTCGCTATACAGATTTCATTTGGAGCATTTCATAAATATAGCGATGACTGTGCTGGTGATGTAAAACTTACATCTGTTTATATGATGGCGGAACATGAAAGGCCTCAATTGAAAAGATGCTAAAGTTACAATAGTATTTTATTTCTTAATTAATATAAATGTGAAATTGAATAAAAATTGGCAAAAAAATTCAAGTATACAGAATCATTCTTACCATCGTTCACAACACCCGAGGACAGTTGTGCCAGTTGTGTTTTCCGCACTTGATACAGGCGTATTGCGTCTTCTGATCATTTCCTGAGGGTCAAACTTGACCCTAAAAGATTATATTGAAAAATGTTTACGCACTGAATACAATTCTGCAAAAAAAATGTGGCATCTGTCAGGCAAAAGATACGTGTTACACTCTCGCCCTTGGCTTTTTGAGGATTCAATGAATCATCAAACTCATTTTATGGCTAAATTAAAACTGATAAATCCGAATTCTCCAGACGCCATAAAAATGGTTCTGAAAGTCAACTAGCTAAAGAGTAAGTAAAGTCTGAATTTTGAAATTAATATGCCAGCTAAGATTCTGTAATTCTGTAAATCTTTAGATTTTTTTAGGCATGCGTTGTCGCGGTTATTCTCCTCCCTAAGGAGAGAGGAAATATACCATGCCATTTAGCCAGCTATGAAATATGGCGAAAAAGGTCAGCGAGAGGGGAGTGGGATTATGAAGATGATATATTCGGTTATTGGCTCTGCGAACCACGTGACATGGAAACTTATTTTTTTCGTAGAGCCTTGCAAGAATCCATTGAGTTTAGTTCTATAATAATTCGCGCAAAAGCGGATGAGCGATAATTTTTTTTACGTCTTGACCTTCTTACGCATTTCACGGAAAGTTTCCGTGTAAAATGTGTTTGTGAAAGTTTACCGAAAATTGTGGATCGTGTTCAAGTTGATATCGAATATGATTTCCCAATTTGCCAACTTAATGATATAATTATTACTACTGTAGCCACGAACTATCGGCAGCTGTTTCCAAGTAGTATCCGTCGTGGTTTATTAGAAAGATGGTTGAGGACATCTGAAGTGAAATTTACAAAATCGTTCCTTCTTTTTAGAGAACACAGAGTAAAAAAGTGAAAAATAATTGCTGACTAAGAACAGATAAGCAAGAAATTTCTAGAAGTTAATATACATACGAGCATCTCCACGACATTCCTTTACATGGTGAGTCATTTTATTATCCAATTAGCATTGTTTAACATTAATTGATTAAAAGTCTACGTTACAATTATTTGATAAATTATAAAATACATCATTCTGTTCGATAGCCAGAAAATGTAGAGTGGATTGTAATAATGTCGCTTCTGTTAAAATAACTTAAGTACTACATGTCACTTTTTAACCTTATGAGCCTTGCGTTATTGCAATTTACGAGTAGATATTTACCTACGAAAGATACTTTACAAATGTAAATATCCAATATGTAACGTCCCGGGTGAAAATTGTTATATTTTACACAACGTACTCATATCGAAAAAATAATTATTTAATATGACGTTCTTTATTGAAAAATTTATAAATGTTTGAGTTCATACCATATCTGTTAGATTACATTCAGTTATTTCATTTTCACATTGGAATCTGATTTAAACAAATCATTAAGTTAAACAACTGTTACAGGATAATATAATTGCTAAAGATATGGAAAAAGAATTCTTGCCACATTTAAAACTTTGACGTTGTCTTCAAAGCTAATGCTAACAATTCTGCCCGTTGCTTGCAATTTGAATGCAGCTGTTAAAGGAGGTAGGAGAATTAACTACAAACAAGTAGTGTGTTATTCATGAAAATGGATAAAATTAGTGCGTTTTTTCTTCTATTATTAAATGCGGTAATATTTAGTTTTATTTCGCCATCAAGATTTCTCCCATTCACGTAATTGACGAACAGGGGAAAATCTCGAATACAATGAAAGTTATGCGTCGGAAAATAAGGATAAAATTATTATTTTCTCAAGTGATGGTGAAAATAGTGTCTCTTGCGTGAATGGTATTTTCTTGAAAAAATGTAAAGAATATGCCAAGTAGATGCTATGTGCCAAAAGCCAGAACACCGAACGCGTATACAATTTCTGCAAAAATTGCCGGTCGGCCGCTGTAATTCCATTAGAAATATATGCAGGTTTTTTTCTTTTATTACTTTTTAATGTTTCTGACTGTTACATTTATTCCTTGTACAAAAGGTATATGGGTATGGAAGATTAAATAAAGATGACAATTATTTACCTTACACGTACAAAATTTTATTATTTGAATTGGGTGCAGGGGTTTAGCAAGGGAGGGCGGGAGGGGCGACCGCCCCGGGCGCCGAAACCCAAGCGACGCCAAACAGGCAAAATAAATCATGTCGATATTTTGAAAATATTAGTTAATAATATTTCAATACAAAATTGTTATATATTACTTAACCTGTAGTTTTATTTAATTGACGTTTTAAGAGAAATTTCGTTCTCAGCTGACGGACAAGGGGCGCCCGAAGACCTCTCCTAATCGTGAATGACCCTGGCGACTGCTCAGAACTACCTGGAATGTACGTCGGCTACCGATGCGAGGGGGTCTTTTGGTCCTCCCATTCGCAGTTCTCGATTTTGCTTTTTCCAACTTTACCCACTCCTTTTCCATCTCCTCCTCTCTGCTTCATAGCTTCCCATGAGCCACATGTGGTTAAAGAAAGCCCATCTTATGGCATCCTACTATACTCGCTACCCTTATGACTCCTTTTCCCTATTGCTACCTAGAAGCCCCCACGTGCCATAAAGTCCTTGGCGACACCACTTTTACTTGGCTTGTCGTCGAAGTAATATGGAGAGTGAGAGCTGCGTCTTGCATCAGCATTTTGTACATTCAGCGCCATGTTAAATATAGCAGGTTAGTACTTTCCCTCGTAAAAATCAACTAGTATTATTTTCGCTCAATATTTCATGTAAATTTTTATTTTGCTGTTTTTAGAGAATCTTGTTTACCGGAAGAACATACTATAGATCTAATGTAGTCAACGCAACTACTTGGACTCAAGAGGTTAGTCTGAATTTTTTAAAATTCTATTATGCATATGCGTTAAGCTACGCGCATGCGTATGAAGTATCATTAGCTTTTTATAGGAAAAACGCTAAAGGTAGGCAATACAGAAAACATTTCAATTGCTTTTTAATTTTTTTAAGATATTTGTGCGAATAATAAACGTGAACCAATGTGTAGGTAAAATAATGAAACTTATTTCCTCAAACAAAATTCAAACGCGCAGAGTATCGGTCCACAATTTACTTTTTTATGTGAAAATCGTTCGCCGATAAGGAACTGAATTGCTCCTCGTGCTTTTTAAAATTCGTTTATCAGTTACGTAATACATTGTTGTTAGATCATCATAGAAAGTCGGGGGTTAATCATACCATGATCATGTGCGTAACTTTAGGGGTGCAGGCTCACGCAGTACGTGGGGTTCCCAAGATATTTGGGGCCCCACAAAAATACTATTTTTTCAATAGATCTTGCGGCGCCATTTTTGCGTGTTTAGAGGAGATCACGCGAATCAACGTTTCATCCTTCGGAAGGGACGTATAGCCGTTGGTCCTCCTTGGTGCTTTTCGAAAAGAGTAGACTATTGTCGATACCGGGTTTTTTATCTTATTTGCTTTGTGATTTCAACTGACGAACCTACAAGTGCTAGAGTCGTTTGAAGTCACAAAGTTCCACAAATCACAAACTTTGACATCAATCATTGTAAGAAAGCGATTGAGGTAAATTATTAATGTTCGTTATTTTTCATTGGCTGTTACTTAAAAGATAAAAACAAGTAAGAATTTTTAAAAAATTCAAAAATAAAATCTTTTTGCTTTCTTGTTTTATTTGTTCGTTATAAAGATTTTGGTGTCATGTACTTGTCATTACTTTAAATTTACATATTATTTACGTAATAATCTCATTCCATAAGCTGGAGTAAATGGATTTTTAAATATAAAGTTAATAACAAAACATTTTTAAAATTAAGCTCAACCTTGAAAACCTCCTATCAAAGCGAAATTATTACGTAAATGATATGTAAAGCAACAGTAATGAAAAGAATATGACACCAAAATCTTTTATAACGAAAAATAATCTGAAAATTTTTGGTTTTATCCTTTTAAGGCAGCCTATTTTATAAAGCAAGAAGATTTTATTTTTTTAAATTCTTACTTGTTACATAAATGGGACCCCAAAAACTTCACTTGCGTGGGGGCTCCAAAATCATAGTTACGCCCCTGACCATGACTAAAAGAATAACTATTTTTATATCAATTATTTCAGAAAAGGCATCAAATCTATATGCAAATTGGTTTTAAACGCAAAAATTCAAATTTTTTTGCTGAAAATCTTTGGCCCTCGCAGTAGTCACCGTATAAAACAAAGATTTGGTACCGCTTTGTTAGTGTTTGCGAGCTGAAGAGAAACGAGGTATTCCTTTTTTTTGCGAAGTACCACGATTCGAGTCCAAGTGCAATTTCTCCTTCAATTACGGGATTTACACCTTAAACAGTCTCGTGACGTTCTCGAATTAATACATTTTTAATTGGTACCAAACAAATCGTAAAATACCTACGTAGAGGAAAATAAAGTGGATTAATAATAATTATAATAATTAATTATTGGCTTTACCAAAAAATCTACTTTTCACCCGATGTACACAAAATACGTAATGGCACGTTTGGAACTTTCTCGGATTTATATCGCCGAAACTATAAGCTTTAATTAAGAGCCCTTGCTGACTATTTTATGGCAATCGTATTATTTTCTTCGAATAAGTTTTCAAGCAGTACTTTTAAATGATTATGGAGAGGAAAACATGGTTTCCCAATTGTCTGCACAAACGATCTTCATAGCAATCGGTATTAGTGATAGTGTTAGATTTATCCGGGAAACGCCGGTACCTCAACTATTAAAAATTAAGGTACTTTCCTGTTAACGGGAATACCTTAAAAAATAAAAATGTATTGTTATGATTGTTTGAGAGGATATAACATTGAAAGGATATATTGAGGTATTGTTGGATTTACGATATTTTATTTTTAAAACAATATTAACAGAAACTGATTGGCTCGTCTCGACATTTACAAACCCAATCTTCGGACAACGGGGAGGGTTTCTTTGGTTCCGGGAGAGGCGAAGGGCGCGGTAGCGCCCGGAGACGACTACCCATTAAAACAAAGAGAGCCGAAGGCTCGCCAATATCCTCTCCATTTTTTTTGAGAGGATATCCGATTGAAAGGATATATTGACTAGCCTTCGGCTCGCTTTTTTTAATGGGTAGTCGTCTCCGGGCGCTACCGCGCCCTTCACCTCGCCCGGAACCAAAGAAACCCTCCCCGTTGTCCAGAGATTGGGTTTGTAAATGTCGAGATCGGCCAATCAGTTTCTTGTCCGGTGATTGGGTTTGTAAATGTCGAGACAGGCCAATCAGTTTCTGTTAATGTTGTACGTAAGTATGGCATGGGAATAATACGTAAGTACCAGGTCCTACGAAGGGTCCCGGAGGTATTCCCGTTAACAGGAAAGTACCTAAATTAATTAAGAAATTATAATAATAAAACAGAAATGGTAATATTATTTGAGAGTAGGGGCTACATTGTTTCTCCCCGGGCGCTGAATGTCCTTTCTACTGCTCTGATTGGGTGCGTAAGCTATATAATATGGCAATAAATTAACCTCCAAGCTGTTTTAATTAAAATTATTTTCGATAGATATATTAACAGCGCTTTCTTTATTATTGACGATATTGTATAGTTGAAAATAGTTTAATTGGATGCAAAAGCAAAAAGGCAGTCCGTATTTATTATCACTTAGTCGTAAAATTAACGCTCGCGCGTCACAACTTTGCTTATAGCTAATAAAAGACACGAACCTATCGATCTGGAAAATTTTGTTTATATAAGGTCTTAAAATTGCTCATGACTTTTTTCGTGGAATTATATTTCCAGAGAATCTGTCTTCTATATAATGATTTCTCTAACGTTAGTGCTTAATATTTACTTTTGCTTAAAAGTTTCATTAGAATAGATGAACACACACACACACATATATACATATATAATATATATATATATATATAGACACATTTCAAGAAATTCTCTGTTTCAGGCGCTATGCCAGAAAAATTGTGCCATTTCCTAAATAATATGTTCATCACGTTGGATGCCTATGTTGACATCTAGATATATCGCAGTTCCATTCGATAGTATCGCGCCAACTTCATGGATGTGGGTGTCGTTTTGAGGGATAAGGAACTTTAAAGCGTATTTATAAAAACAATAGTGTTAAAAGTCGTTCGGTGTGACATTATGTCATCGGATTCACGTGAAATTGGATAGAGAACGGAAAGGCTTTCATTAGAATCATTGTTTGGACTATAAATCACTTCTATATCGCTTATTTTGTTTCATCTTTGGTAAGCAAAGTTTTAATGATCTTTAAATTTCATTATACTTATATGGCATTCAGCGTCGTATTTTATAATACGCCGCATTAATTTAGAGATAATTCACAATAGCCGATAATGAATGATTTTCTATTTTCTTTATCTTATGAAGAGAAATATGCATCGACATTGTTGGGCGTTAAGAATGATTGAATGAAAGAATTGGAGATAGATACGGGGGTGAAGTTTGATAAGGAATGAGTAGATTGAAGTTAAACTGCCTCCTGCTGACCCGCTGGCCGGGACGGCATGGGCTCTTGTTTAGGCAGATGTCTCACTTCTAAAGAAACTAAGTGAGTTATCAAATTAGCGGTCAGTTATTAGTTTTCGTTGCTGAAAAATGTAAGAACTTAATTTTTTCTGCTTTAGGAAATGTTTCGGATATATTTTTGACATTGCTTATTATTTGTAGTAGATATAAATATTAATCTTTTTGTTGAAATTTCAGATGCAATGGTGTAGAAAACAGCATTTATTTTAATACAGAATCTATAGAGGTAAGTAATCACGTAGTTACAAATTTTATAAGAATTTTGGATTTACCTGCTGTAATTCATTCAGGAATGTCGGATTTATATCAGTTTACTTAGTTAATTTATTTTCCTTATGTTGAAACGTTATTTAGTTATTCCCTGTTAAAGCATAGTATGTTGGCTAGATCCTGAAAATTTTCTCTAAGACCTTTGAAAATCTATGCTCCTGGCCATTAGTGGGAATGCAATGTAATTTGTAATGCATGCGTATCACCAATTAACTTAGTATTTATAGAGACATAGCGATGCTTACATAGGAATTGTCCGTACTCACTTTTATTAGCCCATTCTCATTTTGTTTGTGTTGTAACATAGCTTTTTTATTTTACAGTTTGACTGCCTAGTTGGTAGATCTGAGGTGAGTTTATTTTGTAGAGAAAGCAGCACTTGATAGAAACAATTTTACAATTAATAGTTTTTGTATGCTAACTTTTATTTGTAAATATTCTCCAATATAGAGTAAAATTAGAAGCTTAACAATTTAATTCGATTTATATAGGAAAAATTATGTTTACAGATATTGAATTTGTTCAAATTCTTATTTTTTCAGACTTCTGTGAAGAAAACGTGCAAATCCAGAGGGTGAGTCTTCTGTATTATTCATTATTAACTTTTAATATATTCGTAACTTTCTCGAGGTAAAGTATTTATAAAAATTGTGATTTTATATTCTTGTTAAAATTTATATTGTAAAATTAATTACTGCTGATTGAGAATTGTGTGTTCAATTTTTCATCTGCTGCATTAAACGGACACCTTAGCATTACATCCTTTTTGTCCCTGAGACAAAATAAGGTCAGTTTTACTTTACCTATTCTATAATTGGTAATAAACGTAGTTGTTGTTAAATCATTGTGCTTCTAATATATCTTGCATATAACTATATGCAAGCTATATTAACACTGCTCTAATTGATGCATAATTTTCTAACATGGCCAAATTCGTTCCTTTTGGTGTGAGATGTTCATTTTAAACTTTTGCTCAATTTATGTCACTGTATTCCTTAGTGAGGAATATTAATATTTTATATTAAGATAACATAGTTATTCTGTTATTAAAACTTTCTCTTAAGTGTCTAATGGATACAGAGATATCTTAATGTTCTCACAATTTCATTGATGGTCTAGAACATTTCTTTTCCTTGATGTTTTTAGTTATTGTCATGAATGAAGTCCATGTATGCCCCTTATTTATTAGGCTTTGTATTATTTTACTTTTTTAGTAACTCTGCTTATTTTCTTAGTCCAGTTTTTCATTTTATCTTGTCATTTCATTAACAGCCATGTAGTGAAGGTGAAAAACTTATATAAATTCTAATTAGTCATAATAAAATCTACGAATCTAAGCAATCTTCTTGCTAATTTTTCTAAAATTGTTGGCTAAGTAAATTATTTTTATCTTTGTTTTTACTTTCTCCATACGTAGTAATGGGAAAGTATTGTGACCACGAAAAAAATCGACTTCGAGATTTCAATGTAAATACACGTTTTGAGGTCCCTAGAACACATTTAGACTATTTTCAGAATGATGTGTGTGTGTGCATGAGCGTGTGTATGTATGTAAAGTACTTGTCATATTAATACCAAATTTCAAATATAACACTTTAGCATGAGCACAAAGAACTGATTAGTTTTTGGACAATAACGGTTAACCGGAAGTCGAGGTTTATTCGAAACTTGATTCGGTTTTTGCGATATTTCTCCGTTAAAACATCATTATTGTATATACAATTCTATACAAAAGTTATAGAGAATGTAATTTCCTACAACTTTCATTTGAAACAATTTTCCATAGCAGTTATTGTTTAGGAATTATTTATAAATAATGTGTTTTCGGTTTCTGTCAAATATCTCAAAAACATCATAATTGGTCATCTTCGTGAGGACCAAAGTTGTAGAGATTAATATTTCTTCCAAGTTTTGTTTGAAACAAATTTTCGTAGAACCATCCATTTCGGAGATATTTTGCTTATTCGTAAATTTCCAGTATACAGCGCCACCACCATGTAGCAGTGAATCTATAAACATATTCAAAATATACCTAATTTACAGCAGTAAGGATGACTGTATTCTTTTACGATAGGAAATAATAATTTTGCCTTATAATGCTATTCATAATAATTTAAATATCTATACCCCAAATATGGAGAAAGTCGTGTGTTGGCCACATCAGATTTTTTTTATTTTTCATTATTCTGTCATCCATTTTGTCTGTTATTAAAGTACATTATTTGTAGAATTATCAAAGAGTAATTATTATATTTCCTCTCAATAGTCAAGCATGTTTTTATTTCTGTTAGAGATGTGCTACTGATGTGTTTTAATTTTCCATGTAGACGAATTATTCTCTCTTTGTGATTCATCATACCCATCCTAATGGCTATAAAGAAAACACAAAGTTTCAGAGAATATTTAGACTTATAAGCTATAATAATATATGTGAAGCATGCATAGGATTTGGCATACATACATTTGGATTTGGAGCATTTTTTCCTAATTACAAAATTTTGCAATAAAGGTTGGGAGGACCTAAGGTTTTTTCTTATATTGTAGAACACGTAATTTTCGCTTTGAAAATTCATGGCACATTTGGTGGAATAGAATTTCCATAGAATGTATTTGGATGTTTTATCAGCTTATATAATAAAAGAAATACAGTATAGAATTTTTTATCTGGCAAGCTTGGGATACGGGGATAGCCAGTTATCAGGAATTTCCGGTTATACTCGTAAACAATGCTTGGAAAGAGCCAGAAGTCACCGGAAGGTGTTCGTGTCCATTGCATGTGTCTATAATATTGTTCCGTCTTGTCAAACATTATTAATACCATTTTGTTAACTTCATTTAATAAAAATAATATAATAATTTTGCTTTACTTTTCTTCATCATAGTACATGAGGAATAAATCAAAATTTTACTCTATTGTAAATGTTCTATCAGTTATTTTGCATGCACTGCTCTCAGTTCCACTACCAGAATGTGTTGCATTTCATAATATTTTCCACTTTGAGCACTATTATAATATTTAAAGTACAGTAATAGAAGTACTACTGTAATAAGGTACTTTCCAATATAAAATCCTTGTTCTCTTCCACATTACTTGTACACCGAAGCGCACCCGACACACGGTGATGACCCGGATAATTACTAGCGGGGAATTAAATTTAATTTCTTTCTCCTAACAAATGTTGGAAAAATGTATTATTTTTTAAAATAACCGGTTAACTGGACTTCTGGATAAGTGGAATCCTGATAAAAGGTACTATACTGTATCTGTTTTAAATTTCCCTCATATCTTTACAAAATTGCATCTGTCGATGAAATGGCCAGTGATACCAACTTCCTTCCTGTCAGACAGCATCAAAGCTTTCATAATGAATTCATGTTATATTTTTAATTTAATTGATAAAGATTGAATTGTGGGAAGTATAGGTGTATTGAAATTCATAGAAAGATATAAAAAAGTTACTCTTGTGAACCCTTTAAGAACAACCTATTCCATTGCTATATATTATCAAGTGACAACGAAAGAGAATACAAATAAAACTTTTGAAGCTGAACTCAAAAGTATTTTATTATTGTGACACTGCTTGAGTTTCAATTTGATAGAACTAATGTTGATCTTAGAATCCCATAACACCATTTTCATGGCAATGTTTCATGTGAAAATTTCATTTTTATTTTCACAGATATGAATTATATCTAGTAGAGCAATTATTTTAAATGAAGTGGATAATTATTGTTGTAAATTATCAGATTAAAATTTACATTTTTTATTAAAAATAAAACTCATTTAGTATTCTAACTTATCAGTATTGAGGAAATGTATGAAAAAAATATTGTTTTTGTAAGAGAATTCAGGTTAAAAATGGTCATTATTTAGGTCTTTTCTGAAAAATTATGTTCATGTTGAGTTGTGTTGATACCCATTCGAGCAAATTAAATTTTCTACATGGATGCATGTGCAGCTCTATTATAAATATACAGGTGAGCCCCGCTTAACGCAGCCCCAGCCAACGCAGATTTTATTTCAAATTAAAAATTTCTTTTTAAATATAGATACCGTATATACTCGTGTATATGCCGACTCCATGTATAGTACGACCCCTGATTTTTTGGTGAACAAACCTGATTTTTTCATATATCTCGTTTATAGTACGACCCCAGCTTTCCACCATGGTCGATATATTTCGTTTCGATGGCTCGATGGTTACGAGCGAGATATATTGAACAACCTTGATTTTCCACACAACCATAGAATAGACCGTAAATGTCGTAAATATTATTTCTTGCGAGTACACTAAAATTCAGATAAGTTAAGCATCTTACTCCTAAAACATCTAATAAAAAATGATATGAATCATGATTGCACAAGATGAAATAAAATCGATTCAATTCTAGTACGTCTGGATTACGTTCCACGTACATAATGGTTCCACTCGCTTATCTATTTAATAGGTAGGGGTAACGGATAAAAAGAAATTACTTTGTAATATTCCACAGTCTTTATTGTTTCTTCAATCACACACCGACCGGTTTCCACTACAAAATCATTCTAATGGTGTTACTGACCGACGTAACACCTTTAGAATGACTTTGTAGTGGAAACCGATCAGTGTGTGATTGAAGAAACAATAAAGACTGTTGAATATTACAAAGTAATTTCTTTTTTCCAAGATGTCGAAATTCCATGAAGTTATGCTGTCTACGATACTTTTAGTCCAACTCGTTCCAATCCATCCCTTGTAAAAAGACGCAAAGATGTACATACATAAAATTCAAGAAAGGAAGTGCCCGTAAATCGTCACTTATATCAAGTATTTGTGAATTTGAAGCTGTATATATGAAAAAGATTCTACTCTTCATGAAGCAACATAACAACGATAAAGGACTTCACTGTTAAGGTTAGCCCACCATTAGAATGCGTGCGGGTGGCATAACTTCACCGAAAATGCCCGTGAAGATACATGAATTTTAAATCCTCAAATGCATTACTCGTGTATAGTACGATCCCCAATATTTGAAATAAAAATTTGGTCGTAAAAACTCGTACTATACACGAGTATATACGGTATGCACCGCAGTCTAATATCTTATGATTTTTTAAATTTTGCACTAATAAAATTTTCTAAAATATCCTAAATATTGTGATATATCAGCAGTGTCTGGTGGCCAATTTCACTCTATTCCCTTTAAATTTCACGGGTCTAACAAAAAATATATCTCCTAAGGTGGAAAACGTTTGAAAAACTGAAATAGAAATGGTTCATGTTTCTTTGGCATCATTGGATCGTAAAAAATGTTTTTGATGATTTATAATTTTTAAATCTATAATTTTTGACAATTACTTTATTACAATGTTAATTTACTGTATTAACATGTCATTATAAATAATAAAACAATAACACCACAAAAAAATTATATAATTTTGGTCTACATATGAAAAAACATGTATGCACGGAGGGATCTTAATGTTTGAATGCACATAATGTATAATAATAGATATATAATCACTGATGAGCTGGAAAAAAATTAAGAACCGGCTCCAAAAAAAGAGGGGTTAGAAAACTTGGAACGGTGGCTGGAGGCCTATATGCCAGGGGCACCATATCGCTCAAGTTTAGTAATACCGTTCCACTAGCTTAACAAGTGTTCGATTCGTAATATATCCCATTTCATACACTGTCAGTAATTGACTATCAGATAGGGCAGAATGTACTTGAAAGGACAAGATCAATAAATTTCCATATTTGCTAAAAATTTAACAACCGGCTCGCAAATTCTGAGAAAAAGTAACAACAGGCTCGCGCAAGCCGGCTTCAGCTCGTCACTGTATATAATGATATGTAAATTGCAGAAAATCCAACATGCACTACTATGGGTTTGATCTATAAGCAGAGCTGCAAGAGCATCGTCGATCAGTGCATGACTGTTGGAGGAGCACAGTGACTTCACACGAGTGAGTGCCATGAAACAGGGTTGCGACAGACTATTTGAATGCTACCAACAAGTTTTACGTAATAAGCGAAAAAAGCTAAGCAGTTGACCCTGGACTTTTTTTTAAATAAAACTTCGTAGGTGTTCTGAGAAATATTTTGAAATTATGTACATTTACCGCTAAAAGCTTTTTTATCTTAATGTTTACTTGGTAATTTATAGTTTGTTTAATAAATTACGTTCTAAAAGTCCGGTAGAAATATGTTTTATATTGAATATGGGTCCAAAAATACCATTTAGGAAGTTATTTCCCTCTGTGCACCTAAAGGTTATGGTGCCCCAGCTAACGCGGATTTTCACTTAATGAGGTAAACTCGGGAACACATCCCCCACATTAAGTGGGAATCACCTGTATATCAATCATTCATAGCTTATCTTTTCAAAGAAGGTGAAATAGCTTTATTTTGAAAAAACGATTTAATCACCATTTAGACTGAAGTAATAAAATGAACTATCTCTATTCATACTTTGGAGGGTCATTTAAATTTATGATGACATATTCAATTTTTGTATTATACCATATTTCATCAGAAAAATTTAATGGGTATACGAGTATATATGGTGTTATCAGTATGTAGTTTTGTTCTTTTGTGCCACCAGTTTCTTTTAGTAAACCTATATTTAATTCTAAATGTCATTCAAAATTGAAAAAGAAAATTTGGAAATTAATAGTCCATTTGTGTTTGCCTCTATTGATGTTTGAAAGATAGCAATGATCTATAGATGTCTTGAAATCAAACCATGCTTTATCTTTGGCTAGAATAATTAGGTACCTGACTTTGTAGGAAAAAGATTAAGTATTTAGACTATATCATTATGGTGAATGATAGCTTTAGAAGATATTCAAAATGTGTGTCATAACATTGCACTTTTCATTCTGGACATATTATGAATTTTATTTTAAGCGTAACGGTGAAGAAGTCTCTCTGGAGCTGGATGAAGATGATTGGCCGAGGGGTGACATAAGAAGCAAGCATTTAAAAATCTGCACTACGTGAGTTTCTCTACTTGTACCAACAGTTATTTAGAATTAAGTACAGTCAGACCTTGATATAGTGCCTGTCCATCAATGACATTGGTTTTAAAGCAGAGATGGCAGTAAGTTGAGGTATAAGTCTGATCTATGTAATCATTAGATGGAAGTTCTGTTCACAACAATGAGGATGTGGCACTATATAGGTGGTTGCTAAATTGGGGTCTTACTGTAATAAGATATGGAGTTTGTTAAAGCTGTGTAGCATTGTTGCTTCAAACCAATATAACAAAAACATATTCAAGGCAGTAATTCTCATTTAATGGAAGAAAAAAAATTTCATTTTAGATAATTACCAAAGTTATGATTCCAAAAAAAAAATAATGGAGTTACTTTTACTATAACTTTTATGTAATTTTTTTCCTGCCTCCTGAAATGTTTCTCTGGCTCCTATGCTGCTGTTATATTTTTCATGCCTTTCATTTACATTATACTGCTGTTGCTTATACTTATTTAAACAACTTTTCAAAAAGCTTATTTATCTTTGTGACACAAGTTATACAATATTCAACTAAAGTTTGAGTAGATGTCAGTTTAACATTTATGATCATTTAGATCAGGGGTGTCCAACCCAAATTCATAGTGGGCCGGATTCAAGATTAAGTCTGACTTCGCGGGCCAAGGTAGAAAAAATAAAAGTATGATAAATATATAAATAAGACATATGATGTTTGCATTTTGTTCAACCTTATATTTATCAAAGAAATTAAAGAAAATTAAATTACAAATAAAATTGTTGTGCAATATAAATATTAATGGGACACTTGATAATTTTTCTGTTTACATAGGTACAAAGTCAGTATCAGGTGAAATGTTCGATGTACCAATTCGTAATACACATCAGATGTTCATCTGTTAAGCATGGTCGGTTCTTTGTTTTAACATTTTTCATCCTGGAAAAGAACTGTTCACAAGTATATGTGCTGCCAAATAAAGACACTTGTTGAAGAGCCAGCTTTGTAAGGTTGGGATAATGTTCAACTTTATCATATTTTTTATAAAACGTTAAAAGATCATTTTCAACGTAGGCCGTTTTCAGGGAACTATTACATTGCAGATCAATTAGTTCTACTGGAATTTTTCCTCAACATTTTCAACATCATTTTTTAAATTTACTAGTGAGAGTGAATATTTTTCAATATTTATTGTTGTCTTTTCCCTGGTCGATAATGTTTTGAAATGAACAAAATTCTTATTAACCAATTGATTTTATAGCAGATTCAACTTTTTAACGAATGCTTGAATATTTTCAAATTGCTGATTAACAAGCTGGTCTTTCCCTTGAAGTTTCAAATTTAGGTCAGCAAGATATTTTGTCATGTCTACAAAAAATGCCAAATCATTTATCCACTCGGATGCTTCTAGATAACTAACATCCTTTCCCTTGCTTTTCATGAATGTTTTTATTTCTCCTACAAGTGACCAGAATCGTTCTAATGTCGCCACTCTGCTGAGCCAACGAACGTGACTATAATAAATTACATCATCGTGTTCTGATCCAACCTCAGAAAGAAAGTTTTTGAATTGTTTGTGGTTGAGGCCTTTTGATCGTATGAAATTTACGATTTTAGCAACTTTTTCCATTATATGTTTCATTCCCAATATTTTTTAACACAGTTGCCCCTGGTAAATTATACAATGATGTTTAATGATTTCGTGTGAAATTTTGTTGCTCATTAAACTCAAAAAACCCTTTTGCTTTCCTGTCATCGCTGGGGCACCATCGGCTGTTAAACCAAAGAGATTTTCATCTTTAAGTTTAAATTTTTTTAAAGTTTTCCTGACTTCATCCAAAATATCTCGTCCCGTTGTTGTACCTTTCATTGGACACAAGTCTAATAGTTCTTCAACAATATCAAATGTGTTCATTATTCCTCTCACAAATATTGCTAGTTGAGCAGTGTCAGATATATCGGTACTCTCATCTAGTCCTAAACTGTAAAATTTACACTCGTTCAATTTAGCAGTAAGCGTAATTCCTATGTTATTTGTCAATTCATCAACTGTCCTAGCAACTGTTTGGTGTGACGAGCTCGTATTTTTCACCAATGTTTTTTTTTCTGGATACGCAACTGAAGTAAATATATATAGGCACTCTTTTACAAATTCTCCATCAGAAAACGGTTTTCCTCTTTTTGCATTTGCTTCGGCTATCTGAAAACTGACTTTGGTTGCAGCTCAGAATCTTCTTTTGGTATTTTAAAGAACAACTACTGTCCAACAATATTTCTTCTTAATGAATTCACTCGATCGATTCTAATTTGATCTACTCTGTAGCTTGATTTGCTAAATAATGTAGCTTGATATTATATTCCTTGCATACTGAAATTTTTTCTTGACATATAAGACATATGATGTTTGCATTTTGTTCAATCACAAAAAAATCTTCAGTCCAACTGCCCTTGAACACACGACTTTCTGCGTCAATTTTACGTTTATTTTCAACCATCATTATTAAGGGTTAATAGCTTCAATGTATTGATTCTGTAATTATAATTATAATTAACCGGGATAAAGACAAATCAGCAACAATGGGCAGTATTATATTAATAAAACCATACCCACGCGACAACGCAACCGACGCGACGTTCACGAAACTCCGACACTGGCACTGCACGTCCATTGTCCTGTCATTTACAGCACTAAGGTGCACTAAGGTCGATATATATATATATATATATCTCTCGGTGATATATATTTTTACTTCTTTATCAGACAAATCTTAGTTGGTATTTTGTTATTTTGAAATATGTTTTTAAATTCATTTCAACAAAAATATGAATATAAATAAGAGATTTTTTCTAGCGGCTAGTGGACCGGATTGAACAGCTTCGTGGGCCGGATTGTGGCCCGCAGGCCGTATGTTGGACAGCCCTGATTTAGATCTAGGAATAGATTTTGCAATTTAACATACTATTTACATTTTGTGAGTCATATTATTTACTTGAATTTTTAAAACTAGGAAGCTATGTTAATGTTTTCTCTATTTGTAGGAAAATGGAAACTAATGGAATGAAATCACTCAATGCTTGCCCACTAAATGTTTTTGCTTTGGAGGAGCTTCAAGAAGCCACCTCTCTCTCGACACCACAAAGTTCCATTGATTTGGAATGGGAGCCTGAAGGTAATATTAGTTACTTGTTGCATATGTAAAAAAAATAATTTCTTTACAAGAGCACAGCCAGAGTCAAGAGATCTCTCGGTAATTTGCCTATTTTTCACCACATACTTATTGTTTTCATATAGTCCTCTTGATTATTTGGTTAAATCCTATTACAATGATTACTGTTATTATGAAAATTTCTGTATAACGAAGTTCTAAGTAATAGTACTTTTTAAATGCCAATAGAATGAAATTGCATACAGACACTCCCCGGGTTACGTAAGCCTCGACTTACATAAACCTGCACTTATGTAAGCAGCCCCATAAATTATGTACGAAAAAATTTCGTTATGCTTACATTAGTGGTTTTTGTAAGCGAGCGCGAACTAAATCTATATTTATATGCACAGAGAAAAAAGGCAAGGCGTGAGTTGTAATGCAAAATCCCCACTATGCTACCCAGCAAATGTTGCCATTCTAGCGAAATTTTAGCTTTATCTAGTGACCTTGGGTTCAAATTGCACCTGAAAAAAGGCCACAGCGACTACTTACTAATCTAGCAAATCGATGTAACAATCTCCCTAATTCTAGTGACTGGCTATAATTGCAGTATATATCTGCACTCATATGAATACAATAATAGATTACATTGTTGTTACATGTCTGTGTGGTACATACTGTGGTTTCTCTCCCAATCCCTTCAGTCTTTTTCCGATCATTAATGCGGGTGCTTGATCTCTTAACGTGTGTTTCGCTTTTGTGCAAATTAACGTAAGTGTTGCCACTGCATTTACATGCCTCTGTTAACCGACTACTTGTACTGTACTTATGCAGTAAATTATACGTACTTTAATTTTCAGAGATCGCTTTTTCAAAATAGCTTTGCGTGCTGAATAAAATGCCTTCAGGGGCTGGATCCGGCCCGTGGGCCATAGTTTCCCCACCTCTGTTGTACTCTCCATAGTAATTTTCGACTTACACAAATTTCGAGTTACATAATGGGTGTCGGAATGCATTACTTATGTAACCCAGGGAGTGCCTGTATTTTGGAAAATTCAGTGCAATGAATTCTTTTTAAGCTGAAGCTATACGTGTGATTGTTTACAAAGAAGTGATATCCTGGGAATCTTAACGTTTCTATTTCTTTCACATTTTCTGCTCATCAAGGGCAGGTAAAGTAAGAATAACAGGGTACTTACTTTTCTGCAAAAAGAATTTTCAAAGATTACAAAATGTTCTTTCTAGAAACAATTTCATAAGCATTCCACTTGTTTTGGAAAAAAGGGGTTAAAAATTAGAACATCTGCTTGGACAAGGCATGCTTCAAGCAAGTGTTGGGTGACCTAATAGATGGCATGAAAAGTATGAAATTGCATGAATTTACTCGGTAGGGAGATAAATTCCACTACATAAGGCAAATGAATTGAGTGCAGGAGAAATAAAAATCTTATTAAATACTAGGGTAATGTCCATCAAAAATGACGGGAGGAAAGATATGATCATTCAAACTATTTAGGGAGGTCATATTAACATCAGAAACGACTGTCTTGAAAATTTTTCCCCCTCCCTCCCTCACCCCTCTTCCTACCATCTCTTCCCCCTCCCTCCCTCACTCCCTCTCCCTCTATCTTGTATTAAAAGCATTCAAAGCACGTTTATACCCATAAGGATTGAAATAACAATATGATATCAAGGTCTGACAATGGAATAGGTAGGCAAGGTAACATCCCGTTAAAAATGGCATGATTTCCTCAGACTGTGAGAATTAAATGTTTAAATTGAGCAATTTCGAACTGTATGTGGAAAAAAGATGAAAAGAATAAGAAACTTTATAATGTTTTCTTCAAACTGGTTTATATCCGAAGATTGTAGGTCAGTTCTTTCTAATTTTAATCTAAAAAAAGAAAGCCTGCACGTCGAAATGTGCATTTTTACGTGTTACCTTATGGGAAATGGAAATTATCCCCTGGAGTCGAATCCGAGTCTTTCATCTCAAGTTTGATACATTAAAACGTTTTTACTTTCTCCATACGAAGTAATGGGAAAGTATTGTGATCATGAAAAAAATCGACTTGTGATTGCAACGGAAATACACATTTTGAGGTTCCTAGAACACGTTTAGACTTTTCGGAATGATGTCTGTGTGTGTATGTTAGTGTGGGCGCTCTAACTCAAAAAGTACGTGCCATATCGTTACCAAACTTCATTTATAACACTTTAACATTACCATAAAGAACTGATTAGTTTTTCGACAATAACGGGTAACCGGAAGTCAAGGTTTATTCGAAACCCGATTTGGTTTTTGCGATATTTCATCGTTAAAACATCATTATTGTATTTACAATTCTATACAAAAGTTATAGAGAATGTAATTTACTACAGTTTTCATTTGAAACAATTTTCTATAGGAGTTATTGTTTAGGAGTTATTTATAAATAACCTGTTTTTCGGTTTCCGTTAAATATCTCCTTAAAAACATCGTTATTGGTAATCTTCGTAAGGACCAAAGTTGTAGAGAATAATATTTCTTCCAAGTTTTGTTTGAAACAAATTTTTGTAGAACCATCCATTTCAGAGATATTTTGCTTTTTCTTAATACCAGTATACAGTGCCAGCACCATGTAGAGGTGAATTTTGTAAACATATTCAAAATATACGTAATTTATGGCAATAAGGATGACTGTATTCTTTTACGATACGAAATAATAATTTTGCCTCATAATGCTATTCATAATAATTTAAATATCTATACCCCAAATATGGAGAAAGTCATGTGCTGGCCACATCAGATTTTATTTTATCATAATGCTATCCTGAAAATTTCATCAAATTCGGTTCAGTTGTTTGCAAGATATTAAGCTTCAAAAAGCATTACACACAATGTTTACTACAGGCTAAGGCTTTTATTTATATGATTACAGTTCAGGTGATATTTTTAATGCTGATAAGATGCATTTTTTATCTCTTGTTCCCAAATGCAAGACATATGTAACGGGAGGTTGATAACGTTTTATACAAATATAAAATGAGCCAAATGCAAGATATTAATGCTGATTGACAATTGTGGAATGCATAATATTCTCCCACACCTAGAAAATGTTCATTTTGTTTGTCTATCCCTGAATTGTACTTACATTTGCCACCAATTTTGGCATAATTCATAACTTTAAAGTGCTTTACAGAAGCTGAATATGAAAACAAATTGCATTGATCTCAACAGTCTTAAAGAAGATATATTTGACATGATTGATGGACCTTCGTGGTTGGCTAAAAAATCAACAATTGTGAATAGATGGAAAATGGGAAATATTCTATTGGAATTGTTCAAAAATGACATTGAACAAGAAGGAACTGAATCGGATATTGAAATAAAAAGAATATGGAAATCATTCACAGCTGTCCCAGGTGTACCAAGTGAGGTGAAATGTACAGACTATGTGTCTGCAGTCAGCCATTTACTTATTGCTCCCAATGTTGAAATTATTAAAAGTGTGAGGCATGATCTGAATTTAAAAGGATGGTGGATAGGTTGTTAATTTATAGGATTGGCTTAAAATTAAAATCACAAAAATAATTGAGAGTATTAAAAAAGTAATGCGGTTTCTTTCTAGTTGTAGTAATGTTCCAGATGCTGTTTTTGGCCCTTTTAATACTATGACTGAATACTAGCAGAAATTCCTGGCATTGCCCGGGAAAATTTGGTTCAAATCCGATCGGAATTCTAGATGATACATGGTATTTAAGAATTCACTCGGCTGCCGTTTTGAATAAAACAGGCAGAGAGAAACAAAAACCACATATGAATTATTTCTGGGAGCCCTCCAATATTGCACTGAATTTGATTCAAATCAATAGTAGGACTTGGGAAAATACGCGTAGTTTAATGTTTAAATCGACCGCCATTTTGAATGAACCGGACATACAAACACTAAAACCCAGCATCAACCTTCTCCTTAGTGCCCACTACAATCCTACCAAATTTGATAGGAATCAGCTGATTGTGGGCGTGCATAAAGGAGCCGACAGAAAATAGGCTACCATTAGCATACAAAGTATTTTGCTTTTTGTACAATTAATATAAAACATTTGGGATTAAAAGTAGCCTACAGCCTTTCTATTTGTGAATAAAGTATCTGTTGAAAGTTTGATTACTCTAACTTTAGCGGTGTGGAAATGTATAGAAAAGAAAAAAACTTCAATTATGATTTTGGAAATTTGTTTATCATTTGTTGTAGCTCATATTTTGTAACTTGTGTTTATTTATGATTTCTCTTATGGGTGCCCCCCCCCCCCCCCCCCACAATCTCCCCTCCCATTGGTCTGATTTTGCTCATCTACACTGTTATGTTTGTGTGTGCACATAGTGATGAAATTTATTGTAAAACATATTCTATAATAATATCAGAGTGAAAAAACCAGATTTGGAGTTTCCAGTGACATAATATCAGCCATTACGTAAATCTTCTCAAGTACCCCTTAGCATCTTTAAAAGTACCCCCAGGGTTACGTGTACCCCACTTTATGAAACCCCACACTAAGGTATTCCAAACAGCTTAAAAAGTCTTTTCAATCTTATGATGAGCTTTTAATAATATCAGAGTGAAAAAACCAGATTTGGAGTTTCCAGTGACATAATATCAGCCATTACATAAATTTTCTCAAATACCCCTTAGCACAGGGGTCTCAAACTCACATCGGTGTGCGGGCCGCATGACGGCTCTCTGACGATCCACGGGCCGCATTCATTACTTTCCCAGTCCACACTTTTTCGTATTCTTTGTATTATATTCACTCTCCCTTTCTGCAAGTGAGGAATCGCTCTATTACACATCTTACACGCAGTCATTACAAAAATGCTAGATTTGGCGTTGAGGGTCAAGTCCTTCTGCTACGCAAGAAACTCGCTGGCAGTGGGATAAACGTTCTCCAGTAACACAACTGTGCAGGCTGATACAAATTGGAATGATGATACACTTCTTAGATTATTTAGAAATATTTGTGTGAAATATTATATAAAAATAGATTTGAGTTCGGGTCGCATAGTATAAAGTAAATTGCTTTGTGGGCTGAACAAATGCATCGCGCGGGCCTCATGCGGCCTACGAGTTTGAGACACCTGCCTTAGCATCTTTAAAAGTATCCCCAGGGTTACGTGTACCCCACTTTATGAAACCCTACACTAAGGTATTCCAAACAGCTTAAAAAGTCTTTTCGATCTTATGATGAACTTTTGTGGCTCCTAAATGCTAAACCAAGACTAGCTAATAATTTAACTGTAGCAATGCTTTGCTCTAAAACTTCACACCAGTAATTTTGTTCACTCTGTCCTTGTTGCAGTAACTCAATGTCAGTGCGTCCTACTATTGACCTTCTTTGGTAAGAAACTAAGACTAGCTAATAATTTAACTGTAGCAATGCTTCGCCCTAAAACTTCCACCAGTAATTTTGTTCACTCTGTACTTGTTGCAGTAACTCACTGTCAATGCGCCTTACTATTGACCTTCTTTGGTAAGCATAGTACATTGCTCCAATATGAATGCTCAGATTCTGTTAATGTTCTGCAGATATTTTCCCAGTAATTAAATCCATTAATCATTTTATTATATGATTTAAAAAATAATTTACTAACAAAGCAATAAATTGGTTTGTTTAGGAAAAAATTCACCATTCACTCATTTACTTTTTTTCCTTTTGCTTTAATGCAGTAAAAATTAGACTCATTAAAATTTCTGTAATATATTCTATCACGCTGTGTGTATGAAACCTTAAGGTTTTCAATATTTCCTACATTACAAGGTATGTTTATTAAATAATATTGTATCATTTAATTTGATATTATCAACACTATTTTGTGCAGTAATACAGAATATAAAGGCAATTAACAAAAAACTTTAGCAGAAAAAAATAAAAATGGACTCACCTATTACAGAAGCCTTCACTTAATTTTCATTCTCTCTCACGGTAAAGTTGGTCTTCTTATCTTCCAAAACAGTCATATAGATCCAGATGGATCTCGGGGAAGGATGTTTACATTCATTAGGCCAAGTGATCGGCTAGATAGACACGAAGAATGTGTCATTAAGATTTTAAAACAAAGCCGATACTGGCATCAGCTAAGCATAGAATTACAGCATAAAACAAATGAAGTGGCAAGGCTGCTTCGTCCACCAGTTAAATTTTAATATATTGAAATTGGTGGCCAGTGTGTACAGCAGCAGCAGTGCCAATTCGCTCTTTGCAAAACCGACCTTTGGTGAGGTCCTCTTTTCAATGAGGCCTCTCATGCACCTGTGCATAAATCCACCCCTGGCTTCTACTGCTCCCTCATCACATATGTTTGGTTGAATTAATTTAGAGCTGCCAATTTTAGGCATTTTCATTCCTTCTAGCAACTTTGTTCTGCTCTTGCAACATAGACTTGACCTTTGATGAAGATTTTACTGCCCAAATAAGTTACAGATTTTTCTAATGTTGTCCCTCATAGTAATAATCACAACCTAACACAATATAATAGGAATCAATCGTCTTGTAACAACTCCTAGATTTTATAAAACATTAAATTTACCTCAGTTATCAAACAAGGTGTGCTGCCGTTTAATTCTGAATATACCAAAACAACCTTTATCTATCTACTATAATATATTTTGAAGTGTGTGTTTATTGGTTTGTTGGTTTGTTCAAGGAACTCCTCCTAAACGATAAAAGCTAGAATAACCAAATTTGGTACGATTCTTCCTTACATCCTAACTTAGTGAATGGTCAAGGTTTGGTCAACCGGGATTAATCAGTGCTGTCAATATAGGGGAGTAACATTTTTCCATAAGATAACACGTATGAATCGATTTCTTGACTTGCAAGGTATTCTTCCTTCAAGCATCAAAATACGTAAATATGGACCGATTTTTTTCGTTTTTGCTTTATTCGACAAATAAAACTCTATACTATCTTATTCCTGCAAAGTTTACGTGTTACACGGTCGAAGTTTTCAAAAATACGTTATTTGTTTCGAAATTTTGTGGATTTTTCATACTCCTCCCGGGTGTTGTCAAGGCGGCCATCATTGTTGCCTCCAATTCAGTTAGCTTCAATGAAGCTTACAAATAGATGAAAGTTTAGCGTTATTCGATTCGCACTTTTGTTTAAGCAATGAAACGATCGATGTTTATTGATAGCAACATAAATAAATACCGAATATTATTCAGGAAGCATTTATAACGATTGATGAAAGTAATTGAAACTTCTTTCGTCTATTGAATACTGGAATCTTAAATTTTTTGTAAGTAAAATTATTATATTTTACATTATAATGTTTATTAACGTAAATAGGCTCACGTATCTGGTGTACATTTACCAGTTAGTGTTCAATCATGGACAACTGTACGTTACTTTTTCATGAGTTTGGTGCTTACAAGACATAAAAGTAAACATTTCAGAAATGAAGCTGGATTTGGCGAAAGTGATATGAAAGGAAATACAATTATCGTTATATTTGAATGCAATATGTTTGGAAACAGATTGTTACAAGCAAATATGATTAATTGTTAAGAAAAGCTAAGTGTAAGTTAAAAAGTATCTACTATATATTTTAAAGAGTTTGTATGTTGTGCTGTAGTAGCTTCACTAAATCCGTTGAAATTCAACGGGAAATTCTGCTAGTATTTAATTATATTATGATATGGAATGATTCTGGAAAGCTGTCTTTCTTCAACAGCCACCATCAATTTTAATTCAGCTAGAATATCAGCATGATTCAAATTATTCCAAAATGGAAAAAATATTAATTTTGAGCCCTATGGTTAATCAATGAAGATAAATGGAAGAACCTCCTAATAACCATACAAATATTTTTTTAAAAAAGGAAAATATTCACGTAGAGGAATCTACTCCACACCAGTGACCAAACACCTGCAATCTCAAATATCCTCATTTACATTTCCTCTTCCACAAGTGTGTGTGTATATATATATATATATTTATTTATTTAAAGGAAAGGTAATAATAAAGGTGGCAACAAGGTGTTGGAGGGAGCTCAGTGGGCACCTTAATTTGAGAGCCGCTGGGGGTGCTGAAGACACATGATAAACAACACAGAATTGAAGCATTCAGGCACAGACCCTTCCTCGGCGATGGAGAAAAACGTACTGTTTGAAGTGATACACTGGGGGGGATGGCCTTTAAGATTAGCAGAGGTTGAGAATTGAGTTTTTTGTGTGTCTTCAGCACCCCCAGCGTCTCTCCAATTTAGATAAGAAATTGCGACGATGCATTTGGTGAGAAACGTCCCATGGAGACACTCATCATCCTGCAGCAGGACACACACACTGTACGTCTGACAGCAGAGGCAATCACAAAGAACAACTGGGAAGTGCTCCTCCACCCACCATATAATCCAGATGTGGCACCCTCAGACTAACACCTGTTTGGAACCTTGAAAGATCACATGAGGAGCTAGCACTTCGAGAATGACGAGACAGTCAAGGAAGCCATGCGAAGATGGCTGCGAAGCACTAAAATGGACTTCTACCGCAGCAGTATATTCAAGCTTCTGAAGCGCTGGCAGAAATGCGTGGATCGTTCTGGGGATTTTGTGGAAAAGTGACGAGACATTATGTTTGCTCACAGTTATATCTGTTTCCCTGAATGTACCTTTTCTTTACTGTAAGATAAATGTGCTCATTACTTTCGGTACACCCCTCATGTTATGTATGTGCGTGCGTGCATGTGTATATAATACAGTAGAGTCTCGATTATCCGATGTAAAGTGGACCATGCTAACCTCAGATAATGATAAACTTGGATAAAACGAAAGGTTCATATTTAGTTATTAAAAATAGGCCTATGTATATGTATGTACACAAAATTTATTTTATACATACGTAACTAAACTAAAAGAACAATTTATTGATATTACTTAAAATAGTCTTTTAATGATTTCTGCCCAACTTTGGTCGATTGCTTTTTGGCCGCCATGTTACGCCGCCGCCACCTCGGTTAACCAAGAACCTCGGATTAGTGGGCTTGGATAATCGAGACTCTACTGTATATATATTAACTTAACGAGAGACAACAAAGTAAATAGAGAATGTCTAAAAATCACAGAGTGAATATTATTCTCCCACTCTTAGCTCGACTCTCTCATCAATAAGTTGGTATGAGAAAATTTTTTATATCAACAATACTTTGGAAACAATGCAACTATTTATATAATTGCAGTTTGTGGAAAACCTACTTCTAATTATTTAAGCTATTTGCGTAGCTTTAAAAACAGTTTGCTTTGGAGAACTCTATGTCACACAAAAATCATTAAAAACCATTTATTAGTAATATTTCAATTAAAATCAAATATATGGTTGCCATATAAACAAAGTAAAATCGCTCACACAAATTGAAAAACAAATTACGTAAAAAATTTTCCATATAAATACATTGCAGTCTCAACTTCGGCGACAGTGGGAGTTGTCATGGTAATTTATATTTGGTATTGTAATAAAACTGATAAAATCATCTTTTTCTGATTATAAATGCAGTTTTATGCTAATTCAATCAAGATTTGTATTCTGTCTTCAATAAAAATAAACTTTGTTCTTTCCTTCATAGAACCATCCAAGTCTCAAGTTCGTACCATGTTTCTAAGTAATTTTAAAATTCAAATGAAAAATAAGCTGCACTCTTCCTTATGTTATTCAAATGTGGAACATGAAAAAAGAAAATATTTTTTTTAATTAGAGAGGTCAATCAAATCAAAATCCTGACTACATCACTTAACTCTTTATTCCGGTTAAAATGACACCTTCCTCTTGTTTTTGCATGCCGTAGTTGCTGAGTTATAGAATAACATACATTCAAAAACTTTGCTTTATAGTATAACTATTGATATATAGATATAGATAAAAAGCAGAAAGTTAAATAGCATATATGCAACAACATCATGGGAGGCTAAAATAAATTTGCGGAGAAAAATTGTGTACTTGACCAGAAATCAAAGCCAGGTCTCTCACTTGCTGGGTAGGCTCTTTAACCAACTAAGCTATCAAATCAGTCTAATTCTCCATTCTCAAATTGCTGTAATTATGGTGATTTTGGGTTTGTTAAGTTTAATACACACTCGCATAATTCAGTTCCTCAACATTCCAGTATGGGGGGGGCGGTTATTATAGTAATCAAATTTTAGAGAGAGAGAGTATGCATAGCTGAGTTCTTATATTATTTAGTCCTGTAATGTCTCAATGCCTCCATTCAGGACTGATATTGCCAGAAGTGCCTGCTAGTGTGGCTGTGAGTGAAGAAAAGGAAAACATCGACTGCACCTTGTCCGGATTCGGCACACCTTCTCAAAGTGCAACTGGCTGGTCGCGCATGTCTAGCCCAAACTCTTTGGAGTGGGATCCATGCGAAGAGGAGCAGGGAGTGGTAGGAGGCAGCTGCGAGCTGTATGGTGACGATGCAGAGACAGAGCAGCTCATCAGTGAAATAGAACAGCTTACCTCTCAAGCCTTGAGAGAGACAGGTGCAGGTTGGAGTGGTTGTCTTAGGTGATCAATGGTGCTATGTGATGGAATTTAGAGTTGTCGCTTACTTGTTTTACCCCCACGACACGTTTCTTTAGTTTTGCGCAGTGTCGAAATGAAAAGACTGCGTGAAGGAAGAGACATATCATGAAAGTTGTATCGCTCTCGTTTAGATATTTTGTACGTAGCATATACATTGCATTTATTTACCTGTTTAGTGAATTGTATGTAATTCACCTTTTAAAAGTTTTGAACCTATGCCAGGTTGTGATATTTGTTGTTGACCTGTATGTATCGATTACTTTGGTGCTTCAATGTATGCATTGAAATGAAATCAGAATTGACTCTTTCTTTGACTGTATATGTCAAAGTTCTTGCATAAATCTTAATTGTTGAAGATTCCTCGGAGCTCATCGTAAATAAACTAGCATATCTTGAAGTAGCATTTACTTAACAAGTGCTACATGATGGAAGAAAAGTTAAAAAAACTATTGTACACTGTTCCTAAGAAAGGAAATTATTAGTGTGCATGAGGCATTATGTTTCATTCCGCAATTGTTATTCCAGTTGATACTGAGAGCATTGGAGAGCTTGGCATTTTCATGTATTTGTAATTTATACTTTGCTGCTTGTGTTAAAATTCAATATACTATTTACTGATTAAGTTGATGGACTGCATTATATTGATATTATGTCAGGCACAAAGGGTTTTAAAATTCAGTTTCCCCCATAATTCAGATGCTTCTCAAATGTGCTTGCATTTTATAGCCAAAATCATGAAAAGTAAAAGTCTTGCTTAACATTTAGTATGCTTAACGCAGATTTAAGTAAAGAGTCATTTTGCTATCTTGAGATTTCATTTGAATAACGTCAAAGATTTGCATATGAATTGAGGGGCAGCTACATGCTTTTGTTTAATTTTTAACATATTTTATTGATGAGAGAATGAAATGATTGTTGGATTGCTTGCAGAGGATCTGAAAAATGAGAATGTATTTTTATTAATAGATCCAGGAACTGAATATTTCTTGCCTACTCTTTTATTAAGGATATTCATTAAAACATGTAGTTGTGCAAGATTAGGACTGTTATGTTGTTATGTGTAGAGCACAAAAGTAATACTGTGCTGAAAAGGGATGTTTGTTGTTTTCCATCATGAGCAATTAGAAACGTGATTTTTAATTTCAATATTGGAAAAGTGCCTTTATAATGATAAAAGATCCATGGTTTTTAAATATATATATAGAGAGATTAAAGTCATCCTAAATGTCTAGGTTCATTTTAGTTTGTGACAGGTACAAATGAAAGTTTATATTTTACTGTAAAACTGGGAATTGGGATTGAATATGGTTTGGCCAAGTTATTTACAGCTTTAAAGATTCCTAGTTATTGTAAAGATATTGAAGGACCAAGACATCTTTTTCTAATTTGCATTCCTGGAGAAACAAATTTCTAAACTTTTATTAGCAAAGCTAACAATCAAAATATGTAGGTGTTGCCAAAAACTTCAGTATATGTCTCTGATGTAACTATCGTACCTTAATAATGAACCAATTTATCAAACTTTTTAGTTCATACTGTAATACAATGTAATGAAATTAAGATTGATGGAAATGCTGCATAGAGATCTGTATGGTTTTCACACCTTGGTGTATCAGCCGTTGTTTCATCATATGGTATTGTATCAACTTTGTGTCATCAATAGATCATCTTACCAGAATCTACTATGTATTTGAAATGATTCCAGAATAAAATGTCCTAGGAGCACCCATATCCCTAGATATGTCTGAAATTGAATGTAATTAAGATTGCAAACCCATAAAATGTAAAAGATCTTGTAAAAAATATAATATCAAGCAATATAATATACTCGAAACCACTTAAGGTGAACAAAGTGGGTGCATTAAAAATTCAAAATGGCTATTGTCTGCAGTGTGGCTAATTTTAGACATTAATCGAGTGTACATGGTTGATATTGTTTAACAAAAGCTGCATTATTTATTTGCATGCTCTGCACAATCATAAAAGAATTTGGAGACAGATTCAGTAGCTTGTTAGTAAATTCATGGTGTAGTTTGGGCACTTTTCTTTGAAATTTTCAGTAGAAGTTTCAACAAAAGAAAATATTATCAAGGTCCACCAAGCTAATGTCGACATTAGTCAGTTTTGGATGTTAGTGCTAACAATGAGTACCAAATGCCTCAGGTTGTCTAGTATTTGTCCCAGATTGCTATGTCTCATTGTCTGAACGAGTCTTTTGGGACACAATATGAAAATGTATCATCGTTGCTCCCTAGGTGAAAGTTTATTGCTGTTTGTAGTATTCAAATATCAGTGGTGTGTTCTCATCTTTAGTTTTTGTAAATTTGCTGTCAATTCAAAATTTTAAGCTCAATCAGTCAGTTTTTTGGCGTTATTTTTATGTTTTAAAATTTTTTAATGTGTGTTTCGATACTCTAAGATGAGGGCTTCACCTCCATATAAAAATGCATTCCACCACTCTATGCCAACCAAAAGAACTGTTCAGGATTTACTATGGTGAGAAGGAACGGCATGGCCTAAGGTGGCATATTTTGGGGAGAGGCAAATTTTCAATTTGGATGGTAAAAAAGTAGCTCACATGAAAATTTTAATAATCATCTGTATACATTTTAATTCTGAGATCCTTCTGCACTGACTGTAAAATTGTATATGACCTCAGTAATTTGTATTAAATGGGACTCTTAAAATATTTGTTTGTATTTTGTAATTTAAAAAAAATTATTTGCAGCCTTTTTAATCAAATTATATTCAAAGTGCAGCGTATGTTTATCTAAAATTTTTAAAAAAATTTTAATCACTTATTGTCCTATCCTAAAAGAGATTCTTAGTGCCGATTTGGAGGAGGCAGATGATGGAGAAAAGTGTAAGTCTGGAGGAGGCCTTCATCCATCAATGGATGGAAAAGACCTGATGATGATGTGACGTATATAATGTGAGTTAATCTATGAATACAAATTTCCCTATAATTATGTTTATGAAGAAGCTTAAGTCTTTGATCCAAATAAAGTATTCTGACTAATTTGGAATGCATTTGAATTTTTGTAGATCCTTCTGTTGTTTTATTCCTTAGTGCTTTTAGTGGATTGATTTACAGTTGGCTGTAGAATGGAATTTAAATAATACTCATCACCATAGATACATAGGCAGCAATTTCGCTGGTTGACACCAGCCATAACATAAATGGATTTAGACAAAGTCTTAGGTAAGACTTAACCATAGCTCATTGTCACCTCAACCTGTGTATAATGAGGGACAAATGTAAACAATTGATAACTATAGTTAAATTATAGACTGCAAAAGTCATTTCTTCAAAATTATTAAATTATGACACTAAAAAAATTGTCCACACATTACTTGACAAAAGGTTACAAGAATGTAACCATGCCAATCTTTTATTATCTTGAATCAGCAAACATTTTAAATAAATTGGAACATAAAAGTCCATTGCTTACAAGATGCAAATTTGGCACATAGGGCTACTAAAGTATATTTTAACCCATTAGCTGAAAAGAATGACAAGGAGAGGCTACGGACTGTAACTCACACATTTGATTCATCTTCTACCAGTGGAAAGTTTAGGTCAATATAAGAATACCATTTCGGAAGTATGGGCCAATGCCTTTTAGTTTAAGAGAAATAATTATTAAAAAGTACAAAATTGAACCAATCTCAATAAATCCTTGTAACTTCCCTTCCAGACTCACTAGCAACCATAGCCTAGGGATTTAAGCCGAGTTTAAGCTGTGATATTCTGTATTCTGCCGTAATTGCACTTCCACCCTTTAAATCTAGTTTGCATTTCCCGTGCATACCTTTGGATGGTAATCGTTGAAAAAAACGGTAATCAAATATTCATGGCAATAGGAGCAACATATAAATAGCTGCATGGTGTAACTTGGAATCCAAAAATCATGAAAATATTTTCAGTACATGGGTAAAGAGGGTAGAAATGACACATGTTGCTCCTGGTGCCATAAATATTTGTTTTCCGTGTTTCTTCAATGATTATCATCCAAGGGAATGCGAGGGAAATGCAGACTAATTTTGAAAGGTGGAGGGTGTCAACGCAGCGATGAGCAGATGCAGAGTGAAAAGCTCGCAGAAGTTATTCTTCGCTATCATACCTTCCGATGCTATATGCCTGCGGTAAGTATCAATAATAGCTAATGAGATGGGTTACTTTATTATTATCCGCAAATATATTTTTTATCCTTAGCTCTTGCAATCACCTTCCTGCAGGAAAAATGATTAAAACTTACGATAATAAATTCACGGGATTTTCGAAGGAGTAAGATGGGAATAAAATACGCAAAATAGCGGTGAATAGATATTTTCTGAAAAATGGAGGCAAATAGTGGTCTACTAATTAAAAACAATTATCCTGCGTGGAAAAAAATAAAAATTGCAGTGAATAAGTATTTTCCAAAAAATGGGATAAAAACTAGCACGAAAAAGGAAATTTTACACGTGAAAAAAAAGACCACCGGTAGTCTCGAACACCGAGAGTATGCCTCACGAGTCGTGCATGTAAAGCCGGGTGTACACGATGATAGTAAAATGAGATAGTAACTATCGCATCTCACTCTCACCGTGTAAACTCAGCTTAAATCCCTAGGCTACAGCTGCTATACTGCGTTCACGTCCTTATGGTGCTTGGCTTTCTCTTAGCCTTTGCCCAATGGAAGCGCTTTCCCCCTCCATTGTCCCTCGCTCCTTTTCATGGGAAGACAAATATTGGGGAGCGCTATCAGCTCTTTCGAATTTTCGCATGCAGCTGAAGTGCAACCGCAAAGAACGAAGGTAGATTTTGCACCACTGTCAAGCTCACACCGACATGCACACAGCGAAAGCTGGAGGAAGACTAACTTTCCCCCCACTCTGTCGCCAAAACAGTCGTGTACGATTGGCTGCTATAAAGTGACTTTCACCTACTGTTCGAGGTCAAGCGACATAGGAACGTGAACGCAGTATAGTGAGTGTGGAAGTGAAGTTACAAGGATTTATTGAGATTGGTCAGTTTTTGTACTTTTTAATTAATTATTTCTCTTAAACTAAAAGGCATTGGCCGGTAATTCCGAAATAGTATCCTTATATTGACCTAAACTTTCCACTGGTAGAAGATGAATCAAATGTGTGAGTTATAGTCCGTAACCTCTCCTTGTGAGCACTCAGAGAAAAATGTGGTTTCTAAACATTTAGCCACTAAGCCATGGGTTCTTAACCAGCGTGTTGTGACATACTGTGTTGCAAAATTTGAAAAATGTGTCGAGAAATTTTCGAAATAAAATTTATTATTTCAGTGTATAATTGAAACTGTAATCTCTAATGGTGGTCATTTTTCTACCTATCAATTATTAAATGACAACATTCAAGATTCCTAGAATAAAACAATAAAATTCATACTTTCAACCATACGACGAAACAAGAAGATAGGTATGATATGGTAGATCTAACACATTATGAAACTTCTAATTCCATAAAACATCTATAATATAAAGCTGAAGTTCTGGGTGGGTGGGAGAGTGACGAAATTATTTGGTACTTCCCAGCAAGCTAGAGACATGAAATTTGGTGTGTTAATTAAGTTTGGTGCACAATTAACTAAGAAACTCCGAAATTTTCGAATTTTAGGGGATGTTTGCCCCATAAAAAGATAAAAATTATAAGGCACTACTAGATGAGCTAGTCTTGAAATTTGGTAGTATTATAGGCTATTAGTAAAAACCGAAGAAAAATATCCAAAATGGTAAAAATTCCAAATTTTAGGGATTGTTTGCCCCATTTTTATATAATTATAAAATTATAAGACACTTCTAGATGAGATACATACTTGAAATTTTGCAAGATTAAAGAATATTAGTAATCACCAAAGGGAAAAATCCGAAATAGCAATAATTCCAAAATTCAGGGGATGTTTGTCCCATTTTTGCACCATACGAGGATTAAATGTTTGCAGAATTATAGGTTTTTAGGAATACCGAAGAAAAAAATGGAAAATTATAAAACTTCGCGGGTGAAAATGCTTCACGAAACAAGGCATGGGGTTGGGTGCCAGGGGTGCATTCTCAAGTATGTCTGCTACAATCAGAAGCTTCTATACGAATTTAAAAGCAATTGTTGCTATGATTTCGTGTATTTGAGATCAGAATGTCTAATTTAAAAGTCTTATCCCGATTTATCTTGACGATGGATTCTCGAAGCTCTTCTCTTACTCCATTTAATGTAGACTTCCAAACCGGTTTTTACCGTACCCAGTTAACTGGTTACTTGTCGATTTTTCTTACTATTCGTTAGCTGGTTAATTGTGTCCGATTAACCAAATATTTTGAATTTGAACTCTGTAGCGGTCCCATACCCCACTTGATACCCTCCCCTCTCGCCCATTTTTGTGATAATAAGATAAATGTTGGAATAGAATGTGAAAAAAAGAATAAAATGATTTGTGAGAGTAGTATTAACTGTTGAAAATTATTTATTGAACACAGTTTGAAAAGGGAAAATTCAAAAACATATAAGGCACTTAATCAATTTGAAAGAGTAAACACAGACTTATGTGATTGGCCTGAACATCTAAAAACAAGTTAGGAAAGTGTACAACGTATCACAAATGGACGCGTTTAATGCAATGGAGTATTAGAATGAAATTATATACCTGTCCATAAGGGAAATAGTGTTTTAAAGTTCTTTTCCTCCTCATAAATAATCCATTTTCTTCCTATTTAAAAATAGTGCATGCATATGTAAGTAAATTCAACGTTTGTTTGTGAGATTGTTTATGTTAGCAACAATGAAGAAGTAACCATGCAAGAAATTTTCAAAGTTCAACTCGATTTAAGACTTTCTTGTTCGATTTTATGGATAACGGCTACTCCTACGATAAAAATGTATAGGAAAAGAAATACTCTAATTTATTAGTTCTACAAGTTTTATTTGAAAAATATTTTGATATGAGCAATACTTTATGAGATATGACGGAAAGTTGATTTTTTTATCACCAGTAAAGTGGTACCCCTGATTGGCTTACGTGATTCATTTTTGCGATTTTCTTGTTATATTTGATTTGAAGTCCTTAATCTCAAATTTCATGAAAATCCGTTCCGTAGAAGCCGAGAACGAATATGCGGATGGACGGACAGACCGACGACAATAGGCGCTCACGCTGTAAGCGAAACGCGCCTAAAAAATTTCCTTTCTCAAGAACGGGAACAGGAACTTTTGAGGTTGAATATTTTGGGGAGCTACCTATTTTTTCCGGAGTGGTAGATGGGGTCTTGGATGGGTTTTGTGCAGATTTGTCTGCTATTTTGTCGGAAATGGTAAAGAAATGATCAGGAACAGCACTTGGGAAGGAAAGATGCCTGATGAGCGAAAACCGCTTACAGCACTTCCAATGGATGCCGCCTTCTCCCAAGCTTTACCAATCAAAGATCCCTTTGATACCTTGTCAGTTTTCTGTTAGGATGTGCTCTAACCCAATAATCAGCCTCCTGCAGGAAATAGCGCTTAAATGGACCAAAAAAAGTGTGATCCAAGGGTTGTAGCGCATGTGTTGAGTGAGGTGGTAAGCAAAGAAGAATGACATCATTTTCATCTGCTAATTCCAGCAAATCTAGCGAATTGGTATGACTGACGTGCCTAAAGGAAAGTTCCACGTTTCTTCTAACAAGGGGACGTTGTCAAGTCGATGTCAAGATTCCGGTTGAAACTTCTTGAGGTGAAACTAGAGAGAAAATAAGCGGACACGTGTCCCGGCTTTCTTCCCCATAGGCCCGGGTTCGAGAAAAAATTGGCAAAATAGATTTGCACACAAAACGTATACATGTATTTAAGTCTCCTATTCTTTAGATCGCTGTTGCTGCGGTCGCTAAGGCGTTGGTGTTTTTAACATTAAGGTCGGTGGTTCGATTCCCACCGGCTGCGAATTTCTTTTTCGTTTTTATTTCAGTCTATTTTTTCAAATACCAAGCTTGGTATGTTTCTCAACTTCGTTATTTGTGATTAAATGTTTTTTTATAGTAATAGGGAACCTGAATAGGTTTGGCAGATATAACAATCACTACTTAAGAAAGGATTTCGCAACAGCAGGGTGTTTTTTTAATTTTAATCCAAATATCAAATTATTTAGAAAGTTCACTAGATGTCCTGTTTTATTAAATTCAGCGTGTTATAATCTTTAATATTCATTCATAGCTGTAGTATCCGGCGTTGCCCGGGAACAGACGGAAAACAACATTAATTGAATTAAGAACCCCAAAATTATTTTATCACCATATAGCCTATGTAACTTACATAGTAAAATAATATATGTAGCTTTGCTAAGTTTCGTCACGGTATCTTCAAAACTGAATTTGTGTAGCGGACAAACAGAAACAGAATTTCAGATTTATGCATATAGATTTTTGTGTTAAGTTAGAAGACGAAACTGTAATATCTCTATCTTACAACTGAGCATATGACTTGCGCGTTCTTCCCCTCCACTTCCCCTCACTAGTGGCTCATAGCATCTCCATGCGTACGACCAAGGTCACGCATCTCGCGCTAGCCAAGCAAAAATATAAGCGTATTTATTGAATTAAGCAGCGCCCAATTTTTATCGCTATATAGGCTATGTTACATGCAGGATAAAATTAGATACCTATGCGAATTTTTGGGACAATATCTTCAAAGGTGTGGATTTTTATAGCGGACAAAGAAAAAGTGGATTTCAGGTTTATATATACACTACAACCTCATGAACCCGGCAACCTCGGGGCCTGAATTTGCCAGGTTTTTGAAAATGTATAAAAAATCCTTAAGTAATGTACATTTTTGGTAGTTGATTATATAATTCAAATGATGAATAGCAATTAAAAGGGAATCCATTATCAATAAAGACTATTCCTTATACATGCACTAAAATGAGGAATTATAAATGAACCATTAAAATGTAAATAACGAACGTAAAATAAAGAGTATATCTAATACGCATTTACAGCATTATTTTCATCACACATTATCCTGAGAGTTTTTTTTACAGATCAAGCAAACTAACTTGCTTCATGCATTTTGATTTTTCCTTCATAAGTTTATCTTGTATTCAATACAAACACGTAATCCCTTGAAAATCAATGCAAGAGCGTTGTTCTAAAGCAGATATTATATCTGTGACCTCTGTATAGGGCGATCTATCGAAGGTTTGTCCTTAACTATCTCTTGATTATCGTCAATTTCACTTTCTTCATCTTTTTCGTTCTCAGGTTTCAAAACCATGTTCGCTATTTCTACTACAGTAACCCCTCGCCAACCGCGGGGGTTACGTTCCTGAAATGTGCCGCGGTTGGCAAGACCAAAGTTCCATAGAAAATACGGGGTTAGGGGAATGACAATAAAAATGGCATTAAATACGTGTATAAAACCAAAGTAAAGTTTATTTTCTGTTTAATCCGCGATAAAATTACTAAAACCGATTGTAAGGTTGACAAAACAATACAGTAACCCCTCGCCAACCGCGGGGGTTACGTTCCTGAAAAGTTGGCAAGACCAAAGTTCCATAGTAAATACGGGGTTAGGAGAATGACAATAAAAATTCACTGAAGTACCTTTTTCAAGTTTTCTTAGTCATTCCACATTTTTTTCAATCGTGAGATTTTTCTGTCTACGTTTCGTAGCACCACTTATGGGTTTTATTCTTTTTTTGAAGTCATGTCAAAATAAAATTTAACAAAAGTACTAATTGCATTAACGAAAAACAACTGATGTCGCCACAAATCTAACGTGGTTATAATCGTTATAATGAGGTAAACAAAACAATTAAAATGGATAAGCGTACATCACTTAAAGTAATTTCTAGAGTATTAGAATTGTTTACATAAAACTTTCCCAAAAGTGCCGAGTATTTGAGAATGCCGGGTTTATGAGGTTCTACTGTGTGTGTGTGTGTGTATATACATATATATATATATATATATATATAATTATTAATACTACGGAAGAGGAAAGGTAAGTAAGAACATTTAGGGCAACTAGGTGTTGAAGGAAACCCAGTGAACACTTACCGGAAGTAGAGCCGCTGGGGAGTTGATAAGACACATTTGTAGAGGTTAGAGCTTTCGGGATGATCCATTCGTCAGCACAAGAGAGACAGCATATCAGTTGTGTCTCTCTTGTGCTGACGAAGGGATCATCCCGAAAGCTCTAACCTTTCAAATGTGTTTCTCCAACACCCCAGCGGCTCTATTCCGGTAAGTGTTCACTGGGTTTCCTTCAACAACTAGTTGCCCTAAATATATATATATATATATATATATATATATATATATATATATATATATATATATATATATATATAATGAATGTGAGTGGGGTATAGGAGTCACAACATAAAATAGTTCAAATGTATGTTTGAAGAATTAGTCACGTATCTCGATGCACGTTTAACTATCGTAAGAAAAGGTTATATCCTAAAATTGCTGCTCCGATAAATTCCAAGACGATTAGTTTTTGATAACATACCTTGAACAAACCACAACTTTTTCGTTAATGTTGGAGTATTTATGGATTTTTCAGGAGCTATAATCAACTTCAATTTTGATCCGAGGTTATCTTAATTAATTTAAGAACATAAAGATCAGTATAGATATTGTATTTTATGACTACGATATTAAGTATATATTTCTGCACCTTATATCTTTCCTTTTGTCTATTTCAGAACAATACAGCCAAAAATCTTCCTAATCACCATCCTGAGACTGCAGCGAAGCTTCGAATAATAAGGAAGAATATGAGCTGTTTTATCTCCTTAAAAACTATTCAAAACTGCTGGAAATACATCTCCTGTAATTTACTGTATGAACACTCATGAAAAATGTTGAATATGTATCTGAAAGTCATGAATGTTATTGACTTTAAATAAACTGCTTTAATTAATAAAAATGGTAGTTAAAACGTCTTATTCTTACTTAAAAATGAAGATGAAAACGTATAACGCATTCTCCTCAAACCTTTGTATTCGCAGATAGAATATAAAACGATGTAAAGGCGATGAAATCGTCAAGATTTAAACGAGCGGTTTAAATCTCGCGCCACGTTTCTGTGAAGATTTTGAGAACTACGCGAAAAACCGCGATTTGTCCCTGAAAAAGGCCAAAAACTCACACTCCTCTGGTTTTCGAACTCCAATGTAAACAAAGGAAGCCAAAATCCTCACACTCCTCTGGGTTTTGACCTCCAACTCACCTCGAGAGGCCTGAAAGACCAACTTTCCCCTAGTTATGCCTTCGACAACCATGGTCGATCAAAAAGGGTCGCTTAAAGGCCATACATGGGACGTGAGATAGTGGGGCCGTCTAAAGGGATTGCTTTACTATACGTTAAGTAATGGGGCCAGAGCTGCATTTTGCTGGTGTATTTACGAAGGCATTTTCTACTGGCACTAGAATGACCAACCATTTATACGGAATACTTTCCCCTGTATTGCAAGCTGGCTGCTAGCTTCGGTGTAAAGAGCTCGGCTGGCGTTATGTTAGTCGTGTGTTCAAGTCCCAATTACATTTAATAATTTTTTACTTCATGCTTATTATCCGTGACGTGTGTAACTTTTTGGATACAACTGCTGATCTTTCGCTCCTATGTTAAACTAATTTCTCAGATATACTTGCATTCTATTTTTACCGCGTGTTACCTATAAACCAGGGTTCGTTCGTCAAAATAACATGAATTTCTTAATCAAGAGCAGTTTTTCTGGCCACAAAAATTTATTTCTGTAATCTTTTCTGAATACGATCATCTCACGATGATATTATTGGTGTTCCTGGTGTTTTTCATTCGCGCGCGCTGTCGCCGTACCCGGCGTTCTGTCTTGCCATAAGTTTCGTTGTACCTTCCATAATCAGGTCGGCGCCTCACCGTACTACGGCCCTGTGTGTGCATTTTTTACCTGGCAAATTCGTGTCCCACATCAGCGATAATGGCTGATGCCTTCGGTGTAAAGAGCTTGGCCACTAATATGGCAATCCTGTGTGAAATTCCCAATTACACTTAATAATTTTTTTGCTTCATGCTTAATATCCGTGACGTGTAACTTTTTGGATAAAATTAAGTGCTGTTCTTTCGCCGTAGCTGGCTGTATGGCGATAAAAATTTGGCAGTTGCTTATTGCAATAATTTTGCTTGTAATTGTGCTTGGCTAGCGTGAGACGCGTGAACTTGGTGCCATGGAGAGAGATACCACTAGCTATGAGTGAGGAGAAGTGGAGGGGAAGGACATGCGCAAGCCATATACTCCGTAGTTAGAGAGTGATATACATGTTCGTCTTCGAATCTTTCTATCATTTGGAGGGATTCCTTGTTGGTGCTAATATTATGAAATTATCGCTGACATGGGACACGAATTTGGCAGGTAATGAACGGACACTAAGGGCCATAGTACGGAGAGTCGCCGTCGTGATTATGGAAGGGTACTACGAAACTTATGGCAAGACAGAACGAAGGGTACGCGACAGCGCGCGCGAACGAAGAAACACCAGGAACACCAATAATATGATCCTTAAATGATCGTATTGAGAAAAGGTTATAGAAATAAATTTTTGTGGTGAGAACAACTGCTCTTGATTAAGAAATTTATGTTATTTTGACGAACGAACACTGGTTTATAGGTAACGCGCGGTAAAAATAGAATGCAAATATATCTGAGAAATTAGTTTAACATAGGAGCGAAAGATCAGCAGTTGTATCCAAAAAGTTACACACGTCACGGATAATAAGCATGAAGTAAAAAATTATTAAATGCAATTGGGACTTGAACACACGACTAACATAACGCCAGCCGAGCTCTTTACACCGAAGCTAGCAGCCAGCTTGCAATACAGGGGAAAGTATTCCGTATAAATGGTTGGTCATTCTAGTGCCAGTAGAAAATGCCTTCGTAAATACACCAGCAAAATGCAGCTCTGGCCCCATTACTTAACGTATAGTAAAGCAATCCCTTTAGGCGGCCCCACTATCTCACGTCCCATGTATGGCCTTTAAGCGACCCTTTTTGATCGACCATGGTTGTCGAAGGCATAACTAGGGGAAAGTTGGTCTTTCAGGCCTCTCGAGGTGAGTTGGAGGTCAAAACCCAGAGGAGTGTGAGGATTTTGGCTTCCTTTGTTTACATTGGAGTTCGAAAACCAGAGGAGTGTGAGTTTTTGGCCTTTTTCAGGGACAAATCGCGGTTTTTCGCGTAGTTCTCAAAATCTTCACAGAAACGTGGCGCGAGATTTAAACCGCTAGTTTAAATCTTGACGTTTTCATCGCCTTTACATCGTTTTATATTCTATCTGCGAATACAAGGGTTTGAGGAGAATGCTTTTTACGTTTTCATCTCCATTTTTAAATAAGAAGAAGATGTTTTAACTACCATTTTTATTAATTTAATGCAATATATTTAAAGTCATTGACATTCATGACTTTGGGGTACATATTCAACATTCTCATGAATATTCATACAGTCAATGACAACAGAAGTATTCCCAGCATTTTTCAGTAGTTTGTAAGGTGACACAGAAGTTTATATTCTTCTATATCCTTTTGGATCATAATTCGGATTCGAAGTTTCGCTGCACTCTCAGGATGGTGGTTACGAGGATTTTTGCTATATAATTCTGAAAATGAAATGCGCATAAGTTAAGTTAAACACATTTATACATTCATTGAAATATAACACTAATTCATCATATACATACGTTTTAAAATACATTATATTATGGCCATTATAGATATTCATAATGAATCGATCATAACACGTAGAATATAATACAATAGATATAAAATGAATATAATTGAAATAATACCTTGGATACGGCGAATTCCTGTCCTAAGTTGAAGGTATTATCAATAACAACGACGTAAGTTCGGATAAGCCTTCTCACACGCAGTGATTAATATGTGATTACAATTTGCTTGCAGTAAAGCTGCGGAGCAGGCGATGGCGAGGGGTGCTGGTAGATGGGGATGGCTCCATCGATTGACGTACCGATGTCGATTGATTTCACAGCGTTCCGAAGAAGGTGTGAAAGGGTTTTTGACGGCGGGCCACAGAGGGCGCCTCTCTTTACCCGGCGCGACACTGACTCCATCTCACGGGAGGGAAAGCGTCGTCTCCTATCTGGAGTCCTCAGACATTCTGTAGCCGCCTTGATCTCTCCACTCGCCGTTTATTGTATCTGTCTGACACATCCCGTTCGGATTAGCACTGGCATACTCACTGGAGCCAACGCGATCTCTCCTTCCGCCGTCAATTTCCTCTTCAAAAGACGCGCACCGACACCAACATGACAAACCTATAAATGGTAGAAGACGAACATGTTATTATACCTAACTTTAATAGTTAATTCGAAAGACTTCAGCGCTTGAAAAATGCTCACCAAGAGCATGTAAGCGAAGATGCGACGACGTGATTATGGAGGGGTTCTACGGAAGAGAAGGCCAGCTACGGAGACAGCGCGCGCGAATGAAAAACACCAGGAACACCAATAATATCATCGTGAGATGATCGTATTCAGAAAAGATTACAGAAATAAATTTTTGTGGCCAGAAAAACTGCTCTTGATTAAGAAATTCATGTTATTTTGACGAACGAACCCTGGTTTATAGGTAACACGCGGTAAAAATAGAATGCAAATATATCTGAGAAATTAGTTTAACATAGGAGCGAAAGATCAGCAGTTGTATCCAAAAAGTTACACACGTCACGGATAATAAGCATGAAGTAAAAAATTATTAAATGTAATTGGGACTTGAACACACGACTAACATAACGCCAGCCGAGCTCTTTACACCGAAGCTAGCAGCCAGCTTGCAATACAGGGGAAAGTATTCCGTATAAATGGTTGGTCATTCTAGTGCCAGTAGAAAATGCCTTCGTAAATACACCAGCAAAATGCAGCTCTGGCCCCATTACTTAACGTATAGTAAAGCAATCCCTTTAGACGGCCCCACTATCTCACGTCCCATGTATGGCCTTTAAGCGACCCTTTTTGATCGACCATGGTTGTCGAAGGCATAACTAGGGGAAAGTTGGTCTTTCAGGCCTCTCGAGGTGAGTTGGAGGTCAAAACCCAGAGGAGTGTGAGGATTTTGGCTTCCTTTGTTTACATTGGAGTTCGAAAACCAGAGGAGTGTGAGTTTTTGGCCTTTTTCAGGGACAAATCGCGGTTTTTCGCGTAGTTCTCAAAATCTTCACAGAAACGTGGCGCGAGATTTAAACCGCTCGTTTAAATCTTGACGTTTTCATCGCCTTTACATCGTTTTATATTCTATCTGCGAATACAAAGGTTTGAGGAGAATGCGTTATACGTTTTCATCTTCATTTTTAAGTAAGAATAAGACGTTTTAACTACCATTTTTATTAATTAAAGCAGTTTATTTAAAGTCAATAACATTCATGACTTTCAGATACATATTCAACATTTTTCATGAGTGTTCATACAGTAAATTACAGGAGATGTATTTCCAGCAGTTTTGAATAGTTTTTAAGGAGATAAAACAGCTCATATTCTTCCTTATTATTCGAAGCTTCGCTGCAGTCTCAGGATGGTGATTAGGAAGATTTTTGGCTGTATTGTTCTGAAATAGACAAAAGGAAAGATATAAGGTGCAGAAATATATACTTAATATCGTAGTCATAAAATACAATATCTATACTGATCTTTATGTTCTTAAATTAATTAAGATAACTTCGGATCAAAATTGAAGTTGATTATAGCTCCTGAAAAATCCATAAATACTCCAACATTAACGAAAAAGTTGTGGTTTGTTCAAGGTATGTTATCAAAAACTAATCGTCTTGGAATTTATCGGAGCAGCAATTTTAGGATATAACCTTTTCTTACGATAGTTAAAGGTGCATAAAACTTGAAAAAGGAACTTCAGTGAAGAGACTTTGCGAAGAATATGGCATTGGTAGTTCCTCTGTTTATGAATTAAAGAAGAAAAAAACGGGAATATTGCAATTTTATTCCGAGAGTGATACACCTAAAGCTATGTGTAGCCGTAAAACACTACACGTCCCGGGTAAATATTGTTGATAAGGTATTGTTTGAGTGGTTTCGTCAGCGAAGAAGTGAAAGTGTACCTATTTCAGGCCTAATGCTGATACAGCAAGCGAAAATTTTTCACAATTGCAAAAAGAGTGAAAACTGGGTTGATATCGACAATAATGCGCCTGTCGTACTTCAGCTAACTTATGTGAAATAGTCGAAATAGCGAACATGGTTTTGAAACCTGAGAACGAAAAAGATGAAGAAAGTGAAAGTGACGATATTCAAGAGATAGTTAAGGACAAACCTTCGAAGATCGCCCTATACAGAGGTCACAGATATAATATCTGCTTTAGAACAACACTCTTGCATTGATTTTCAAGGGATTACGTGTTTGTATAGAATACAAGATAAACTTATGAAAGAAAAATCAAAATGCATGACGCAAGTTAGTTTGCTTGATCTGTTAAAAAAAACTCTCAGGATAATGTGTGATGAAAATAATGCTGTAAATGCGTATTAGATATACTCTTTATTTTACGTTCGTTATTTACATTTTAATGGTTCATTTATAATTCCTCATTTTAGTGCATGTATAAGGAATAGTCTTTATTGATAATGGATTCCCTTTTAATTGCTATTCATCATTTGAATTATATAATCAACTACCAAAAATGTACATTACTTAAGGATTTTTTATACATTTTCAAAAACCTGGCAAATTCTAGGTCCCGAGGTTGCCGGGTTCATGAGGTTGTACTGTATATATAAACCTGAAATCCACTTTTTCTTTGTCCGCTATAAAAATCCACACCTTTGAAGATATTGTCGCAAAAATTCGCATAAGTATCTAATTTTATCCTTCATGTAACATAGGCTATATAGCGATAAAAATTGGGCGTTGCTTAATTCAATAAATACGCTCATATTTTTGCTTGGCTAGCGCGAGATGCGTGACCTTGGTCGTACGCAGAGAGATGCTATGAGCCACTAGTGAGGGGAAGTGGAGGGGAAGAACGCGCAAGTCATATGCTCAGTTGTAAGATAGAGATATTACAGGTTCGTCTTCTAACTTAATACAAAAATCTATATGCAGAAATCTGAAATTCTGTTTCTGTTTGTCCGCTATACAAATTCAGTTTTGAAGATACCGTGACGAAACTTAGCAAAGCTACATATATTATTTTACTCTGTAAGTAACATAGGCTATATGGTGATAAAATAATTTTGGGGTTCTTAATTCAAATAATGTTGTTTTCCGTCTGTTTCCGGGCAACGCCGGATACTACAGCTATGAATGAATATTAAAGATTATAATACGCTGAATTTAATAAAACAGGACATCTAGTGAACTTTCTATAGAACTTGATATATGCATTAAAATTGAAAAAACACCCTGCTGTTGCGAAATCCTTAGAGCGCCCACACTTACATACACGCACACACACACAAACATCATTCCGAAAATAGTCTAAACGTGTTCTAGGGAACTCAAAACAAATATTTCCGTTGAAATCTAGAAGTCGATTTTTTTCATGAATACAATACTTTCCCATTACTACGTATGGAGAAAGTATAAAGCAAATCAAAGGAGTAAAGCGAGAGAAGCACGTAGCAAAAGCAGCGAACGGCAATAACTGAATTGGTGATGATCAGCGGCCTTTAATTGTAAGAGCGATCCACAATAGCACGTGTATTGCAACATTGTCGCGGGGAAATATGTAGAGTTTTAGCATGAGCGTCACCCCGCTTGGCGTCACGGGCACCGTGAGAAACGCTCATTTAACGGCGTGGTGTGGCTATCTTTGCGTTGCACGTTGTTACTTTCTCCATACGTAGTAATGGGAAAGTATTGAAAAAAATCGACTTCGAGATTTCAACGGAAATACATGTTTTGAGGTCCCTAGTACACGTTTAGACTATTTTCGGAATGATGTCTGTGTGTGTATTTGTATGTTATTGTGGGCGCTCTAACTCAAAAAGTACGTGCCATATCGTTACCAAACTTCATATATAACCCCTTAGCATGAGCACAAAGAACTGAATAGTTTTTGGACAATAACGGTTAACCGGAAGTCGAGGTTTATTCGGAACCCGATTCGGTTTTTGCGATATTTCTTCGTTAAAACATCATTATTGTATATACAATTCTATAAAAAGTTATAGAGAATGTAATTTCCTACAGTTTTTATTTGAAACAATTTTCTATAGGAGTTATTTATAAATAACCGGTTTTTCGGTTTCCGTTAAATATCTCCTTAAAAACATCGTTATTGGTAATCTTCGTAAGGACCAAAGTTGTAGAGAATAATATTTATTCCAAGTTTTGTTTGAAACTAATTTTCGTAGAACCATCAATTTCGGAGATATTTCGCTTTATCTTAATACCAGTATACAGCGCCAACACCATGTAGCGGAGAATTCTGTAAACATTCAAAATATACGTAATTTACGGCAAGGACGTGTCTTCATTTACGATACGAAATAATAATTTTGCCTCGTAATATTATTCATAATAATTTTAATATCTATACCCCAAATATGGAGAAAGTCATGTGCTGGCCACATCAGATTTTTTTTTCTTCGTCGAGAAGCAAGGTCGGCTTCGTTTTTCAAGCTACGATGATGCGTTGATTCAATATTTGGTTAAACCGAAGAATAGTTCAGTTTTCCAAAAATTATTGTATTTAACTTGTAAATGCTATAAAAAACATTTAATCACAAATAACGAAGTTGGCTTGGTATTTCAAAAAATCTGATATGTCCAACACATGACTTTCTCCATATTTGGGGTATAGATATTTAAATTCTTTTTATGAATAGCATTATAAGGCAAAATTATTATTTCGTATCGTAAAGGTATACAGTCGGCCTTATTGCCGTAAATTACGTAAATTTTGAATGTTTACATAATCCACCGCTACATGTTGGTGCCGCTGTATACTGCAAATTAAGAAAAAGCTTAATATCTCCGAAATGGATGGTTCTACAAAAATTTGTTTCAAACAAAACTTGGAAGAAATATTATTCTCTACAACTTTGGTCCTCACGAAGATTACCAATAACGACGTTTTTAAGGATATATTTGACGGAAACCGAAAAAACCGATTATTTATAAATACCTTAAACAATACCTGCTATGGAAATTTGTTTCAAATGAATGTTGTAGAAAACTACATTATCTATGACCTTTGTATATATACTATATATATATATATATAAAATGATGTTTTAACGGAAATATTTCGCCAGCACCGAAGTCGTATATATATTAGGCACTAATAACACTGTTCGACAGCATTTTTGTTTCCTGAACTTTGAAGGGTGATTCTTTATGTTTGCGGCACGCTGAAAACAAATCCGCAATCCGTTTTTTTCCATCACCCTCCATTTTTTTTTAAATTGCAAAAAGCTATTTTTTCAGTCGATTTTTTCTCGAAAATTCTTAGATGGCAACAAAAAATGATAACGCAATCTGATTTGCGGCTTATTACTCCAAAAGGTTGCTACTATGAATAAAAAAATGCATCAGTTCAAAAATAAATTACTGTAGAAGCCACAAGCACAAAACTCTGACATTTTTGTGAAAAAACGGGAAAAAACGGAAATTTATGAAATTGAAAATGACATAACTCTCCGAAACGAAATCGTAAAAACATTTTGTAAGCGTTTTTTTGAAGCTTATTTTCCCTACTTTAAGTAACTTTTTCAAGAACTGAATTACGATCATTTGTTAAAAAGTTATTAGCATTTGAAGCACCTAGATGCACATGGCTCGAAGAGTCCACGGTTAGATTCGTCGCCGCTATAACCACCGCTAGGCTGCGACGTAATCTATCCGTAGAGTCTTCTCAGCTCACGCATTGTGCCGCATCAAATGCAATAACTTTTCAACAAATAATCAAAAATAACTTACTATTTTAAAACATGAGATTGCAGCAAAACAGAATCACTCATGGTGGTGGTATATAGAATTACGACTGGCAGGCTTGATGCGTTCTGCTTTTGAAAATGCAAGCGTAAACGCAGCAGAGGAAATAGATACCTCTGCGACGGTAGTGTCAGCGTCATTTAGTTACTTCTCGTCCGCTAGTGTGCACGTGTTGTGAGCTGTGCCTTAAATTTTAATACTTTCTTGTGTTCATTAGTGCCTTATTACTTTAAATAAATTGTGCACCCATGTCTTCTAAGCGGAGTGGTGAATCTGTGCCTGCACATGTTAAAAAAAAGCCTCAAATCTCTAAAGATTGAAGTGAAATTGGACGTTATTCGTCGTATGGAATCTGGTGAGCGGCGTTCAGAGGTGTGCAAGGCCTTAAACTTAGCATCTTCTACTGTTACGACCATTATGAATAATGCTGAAAAAATCAAGCAGTCACATACAGCAATTGTTAATGTAAGTGTTTCTAGGACAACTTATTCAAGGAGTGAGATAATGGAGAAGATGGAGAAGTTATTAGTGCTGTGGATAGACGATTTAAACCAAAATAACATTCCTGCAACACAGGCAGTGGTTATGGATAAGGCTAGAAGCTTGTCCAAAGAAATTAATGAGGAATTGGGTGGGACTGAATCATTTTCGGCTAGCAGAATTCACAATGTGAAAATTACTGGTTAAGCGGCTAGCGCCGATATTGCAGGTGCTGAGGAATATCCGCTCATATTCCAAAAGTTAATGGACGGAGGCAGCTACGCCCCTGACTTGGTCTTTTACGTTGATGAAACGGGGCTATACTGGAAGAAGATGCCTGGTAGGACGTACATAGCCTGTGAAGAGAGCTCTGCCCCTGGTTTTAAGGCTGCAAAAGATCGACTTACATTACTTCTGGGTGGTAATGCATCAGGCACGTTTAAGTTAAAGCCGATGTTAGTGTACCATTCCGAGAATCCATGTGTTATGAAGGGCATTGTGAAGACTCGACTTCCTGTTTTCTGGCGCTCTAATAAGAAGGCGTGGGTGACCCAAACCCTTTTTAGTGAATGGTACACTTCGTACTTTCGTCCAGAGGTGGCCCAATTTTGTGCAGCAAACAACTTGCCCAACAAAGTTGTTTTAGTCCTCGACAATGCTCCAGGTCATCTCCTGCTCTTCCCCTTCCTCCTTAGAGTTCTGTTTAGCCTGTTGTTCAGCCAGCGCCTCTAAGTCCTCCTTTGAAAGAGGCTCACCATGGCTTTGTAGCAACTCACTGACATCATCAATGTCGACCTTGTCAAGGCCAACATCCTCAGCCATCCGAGTGACATCTTCAACCACTGCTGAAATTGGCTCAAACTCAAGAAAGTAAGACATCGCATCAGGCCACAATTTCCTCCAAACGCCACTCATGCATGATTGTGACACTTCTTTCCACGCTGTAGCAATGTTACTAATGGCCTTAAGGATGCTGTAGCACCTCCAGTAGTCCCTTACAGTCACTGAGTCAGATGCCTGCACTGCCTCAACAATCCCTTTGAAGGTCGTACGTAAATAGTACGCCTTGAAGGTCGCAATAACGCCCTGATCCATTGGCTGCAACAGTGAGGTGGTGTTGGGTGGCAAATAAATGACCTTCACATTCAGAACGTCGTTAGGAATATCTTCAAGGTTGGCTGGCGACGTTCTGAATGTGAAGGTCATTTATTTGCCACCCAACACCACCTCACTGTTGCAGCCAATGGATCAGGGCGTTATTGCGACCTTCAAGGCGTACTATTTACGTACGACCTTCAAAGGGATTGTTGAGGCAGTGCAGGCATCTGACTCAGTGACTGTAAGGGACTACTGGAGGTGCTACAGCATCCTTAAGGCCATTAGTAACATTGCTACAGCGTGGAAAGAAGTGTCACAATCATGCATGAATGGCGTTTGGAGGAAATTGTGGCCTGATGCGATGTCTTACTCTCTTGAGATTGAGCCAATTTCAGCAGTGGTTGAAGATGTCACTCGGATGGCTGAGGATGTTGGCCTTGACAAGGTCGACATTGATGATGTCAGTGAGTTGCTACAAAGCCATGGTGAGCCTCTTTCAAAGGAGGACTTAGAGGCGCTGGCTGAACAACAGGCTAAACAGAACTCTAAGGAGGAAGGGGAAGAGCAGGAGATTGTATCAATTAGAAGCCTCACCACAAAGACACTTCAATCAGCTTTGGCACAAATACAAACAGGCTGTGAAACTCTATGTGATAATGACCCAGACTGGGAACGCAGCTCTTCCATCCAAAGAGCTGTTACTAACATATTGAAGCCCTACTATAATATGTTAGAAGAGAGAAAGAGAAATACTCAGCAGACGTCATTACTGCAGTTCTTTTCCAAGGACAAAGGACCTGCAGAACAACTCGACCCAGACGACCTTCCACCAGGCCCATCCCATTAATCCACCACCACTGTCAAAGAACATAACAAAGGGGGCAGACAGTGGCGTTACTACATACTCCAAAGATGGCTCTACAGAACCGATGTAGTAAGTTAAATTTTTATTTTATTACTTAGATTTTATCTAAAAATATTATTTATATCTCACAATTACAAAATAAAAACAAATATTTAAATAAAAAGCATTTATATTAATTCTTATGGTTCAATTTTCTAAGTGAAGGAACCTATCTCATTTAAATACATTATAATTATTCCTCGATTTACACCGCTTCAGCTAACGACCCTGAGGTGGTGGAACGTAACCCCGGCGTAAATCGGGGTCTACCTGTAGTTGTATTTACTCCATGATGATGGTGAAATTGTGCCTAATCTTGCATCAGCTATTCGACCAGTTCCACATTCTGTTGACTTACCAGTGCCAAGACCACCAACAAATTCAGATTTGGAGAGCAGAGATGAAGAGCCGATGTTTGTAGAAAAAAATAGTTATGATACAGATTTTGAAGCTGATGATTCAAAAAGCCCCCATTTAGTTACTCAATCAGAGTTAAACAATCTTGTCAGAGATCTCAATCTATCAAAAATTCAGGAAGAGCTTTTAGCCTCTCGCCTTCAAGGATGGAATCTTCTTGAAAAGGAAACCAAAGTAACTGCTTTTCGGAACCGCCGAAAAGACCAAATTAACTTTTTCTGTAACCATGTAAATGGATTAATGAAATGCCTGGGACAAGATCATAAACCAGTAGAATGGCGACTTTTCATTGACTCATCAAAAATAAGCTTGAAAGCTGGACTTCTTCATTAAGCCATCCATCCAACTTGCACATTCAGTCAATATGAAAGAAACTTATAAAGATATGAAGTCCCTCTTAGAAAAAAATAATTATGATAAGTATAAATGGAAAATATGTGGTGACTTTAAGGTAATAGGAATTCTTCTTGGATTACAAAGTGGATATACAAAATACTGTTGTTTTCTCTGTGAATGGGATAGTAGAGCGAAAAAGGATCATTACGTGGTTAAGCAGTGACCTGATCATGAATGTTTAATGCCAGGAAAAAATATATTAAAAATAAACCATTGGTGAACCCACAAAAAGTATACTTGCCATCATTACACATAAAGCTTGGGCTTATGAAAAACTTCGTGAAGGCAATGAATCGTGATGGTCCAGGTTTTCCGTACCTCCATAGTAAATTTCCGAAGATTAGCGAGTCCAAACTGAAAGAAGGCATTTTTGTTGGCCCTCAAATTAGGCAACTACTTTCAGACACAAAATCTGAAGAATCTTTAAACCAGAAGGAACGTGCTGCCTGGACTGGATTTAAGCAGATTACAGAAATTTTTTTGGGAAAAGTGAAGTCTTCAAATTATGAAAATATTGTGGCAGCAATGCTACAGGCATATCATAATTTAGGTTGTAATATGTCCCTTAAATTACATTATCTGGATTCCCATCTGCATTTTTTTCCTGCCAATTTGGGCGAGATCAGTGACGAACATGGAGAAAGGTTCCACCAAGATATTTCCACCATGGAACAACGATACAAAGGAAAGTGGAGTTCTTACATGTTAGCTGATTATTGTTAGTGTCTTATCCGAGAAATTCCACAGTCATCCTACAAGACGAAGTCATCAGCCAAAATATTTTAGGTAAGAGAAGGCATATTTCACTTTTCTTATCGTAAACACAACTATGTTCATTTCTCAAAAAGTATACGTGATACAAAACTTTTAAAAACAGATTAGTATTCAGCACAAAAATATCTATAAGAAACACCTATTTTAGCAAAGGAAACAAAAAAAAACTTTTCATTTGTTGGACTGTGTAATTAGGGGTTTGTTGTGCAAGTTGGGTGGCATATATTCCAGATGATTTTTGATGCGTTTTTGTTGGCACACCCTCACACTTACACAACCTCCACACACACCAGCCCTGTGCAAGTTATCCTTGTGGGAAAAAGGTTCAGGTTACGACCTGCTGCATTCATAGACGGCACCACCGTCGCACCAAGCGCGCACGTTTAAAATGTCGTTTTTTTATTCCTCGTAAAATCACAAAATTTTGAATATTAAATTGGAAAAAAAACAAAAAATTATTGTACGTTATTGATATTTATTTAAGCTTCGTTGGATGTACACAACAAGTAAATGCCGTATTTTTAAGTAAAAACAATTATAACCGTAGCATTTCAGCAGAGATTGCGAAAAGGTTTTTGCAAACATCACAAATTATTTGCCGATATTCACTTAGAAAGAAGGCACAGTTACATTACAAAGTAGTACCAGATGAAAACAAACAGTTGCCAAATCTCAATTCCAACATTAGCAATTCAACAGAGATAACACATGGAAAAGTAAATAAAAATGTGGAAATGAATCAGCTGGTATTACACAAACAGAAAAAGTGAGACTAAGTATAAAATTTTTTAACATATACTAAGTAGCATAGTCAATACTGTAAACCATGAAAATATGAAATTGAACAGACATAAAATTTATGTATATGAACATAATGAACAATGAATTAACAAGAAAGATGTATGCAGATACATATGCATGTATGTACATACTAAAACATAAAAGGTCACACATTATCTGAATTGTCAGTTCATGCCACAAAATGCATATAGAATCATACCTTCTCTCAAAGCTAATGAGAGCATTGATATTAGACAGATAATATGAAATCACAAGAAGTGTAAAAGTATGTACATACTGCAACATCTCAAATGTGTTAGTTCATACAAGCATATAAACAGTGACATCCTTCACATGACATATACACAAGTTCATAATATCATACCAAGATAACCAAAGTGTATAAAAAATGAACATATATGCACAAAGCAGTACATACAACACATCAGAACCATGGAAATATGAACTCTAAGAGGCATGACGTAATACTTGTTCCCAAAGCTAATAAGGGCATTGATATTAGATAATTTTAAATCACAAGAAGTGAAAAGATGTGTACATACAGCAATATAAAAGGTTGCACAATATCTGAATTAAGTTAGTTTACCTAACAAAAAGCATATAAAAATGAAAAGATTGAATAATGAAAATGTACATATTTACAAAATTTAAAACCCATACCCTACAATAATACATTTACAAAGAAATTAAAAACCTATACCCTAAAATAAAACATATTTACAAAGAAATGTGACACCTATACCCTAAAATAAAACATATCTACAATATTTTAAACCTACAAGATTATTTGGCATTCTGCCTTATTGCAATGACCTTATTTTGATGTGAACACCATAAGTTTCTATTAACCCTCCGTCGGGCGCAATAGCTGCTGGAACATGATCGGGCGCAATGTATCTCACAGATAATTATTACTTTTTGTTTCTTTTGAGGCTAATAAATGATCACATTCAAATAATAATAACTCATGAGGAGACAGACGTCGCCTGCCCCACTGCTGAGAGATCAACAATGTTGCACCCTCCATATCTAACAGATATATTGCGCCCAACGGAGGGTTAAATTAAAGATAGTTTCTCACAGTTCGAGGGGTTAATACTAAGTGCAATAAGACTAGATGAATCGACATAGTTATTTAAAAATAAATACGAAACGAATGATTTCATTCCTACGTCCTAAAGGGTAAGGAACGAATCTCCAAGTGCATACAATAATTCACAATGAAGCTGAAACCATGAAATTTATAATTTACAGAACATAATAATTTATGCAGTAACTTTTCCACTCGATTTAATTGACGAAACTTATGTATATTTCGAACAAACCTCCAATACATATTCAATCAATGCAGAGACCAATGACACATATATGTTCGCCTTATAAATCCCTTCATTTAATTAAACGTAATTCCTCAAAGCGGTGTGAATAAATAAAATTCTAAATTTCACTTATATTCGCTCGGAAAACAACCGATGTAGCTATGTACTCATAAACTACACAACTTGCAGAAACACTTCAGCATTCACAGGTAAAATATTCATTACTATAAATTAACTTACACTTTATCAGTCCTCGGGAAATTAAAAAATTTTGTTGGCCCATCACGGCGTCTATCCCACCCATCACAGCCATTAACGGCACACGCCGCGCACACATTCTTACTGCGTCTTAACCGTCTTAACATTCCACCACGTTCCGCCATGATCAGACATCGACTGTTAACGGCTTTAACCACGAGACCCATCCCCTCCTCCACTTTCATTTTGAAACTTAAACCTCTAAAAATCCCTAAGTTGCCAGGCGCTGACACACACACAAAACCGCACACACACAACCTCCACACATACAACCTCACAGACACCACCCAAACGTCATCTCATTCACCCAACACACTGATTTTCTCTCAATCATTTACATGCAGTCGTTTTCACTATTCACTGACGTATACTTGCCTTCACGTACTTCTTCGGACGTGCTGGGACATCACAAGAAATATTCTCATTCTATTGTTACTGTAATATCCTCAGGCTATCTTAACCCATCGATACGGCTAAAGCGACCGCGTAAATTAACCTAATACATATCTGAATATTCCATTTTATCTTCTTCTAGATACTTCTCAATCTACAACGTAGCAGCGAAATTATATGGACCATGTTTTCGTCATTTTATAATTCCTTTATACCAACCTACAAATCATTCATTGCATTATTTATCCTCTTCTCTGGTCACACTAGCAGGTATGACATGCTCCCATGGCGGCGAGCTCTTATGGGCGCCAAATTTGAAACCCTCGTTCGCTTGCGTGTTTCGGATACCGTTGTCCTCGCCTGGTTGATGTAGGATGGGCTTGGTTGGGCAAATCGCAAAATTCCACGCACGATGCGTATAGGATCCCTCATGTAATTACACATACCTCATATGATGGAAAGGTATTAAAAACGTAAAAACAATGTATCGCAGGAAAATGAATGGCGATTTTAACATAAAACATGAGCCATCAATGTTTTAATTCATATCACCGCTTTTTGACATATTTATTAATCTTCCTTTGCTTTGAGGCCATATTGTATTTTGAAATATGATATGAAATCGAATAATTTCGCCATTCTTTGACTACAATGTCATCTACTTCAATACATGTCATAACGTTACTCGTGTAAAGCAAGCGCTCTGAAGGCCTCTTTGTGAGCTCAAGGAGTCTCTACTCGTCATCATCTTCTCTCTCGATCGCTGGAGTTCTTTGGGATCATTCGAATCTTAGCGATTGCTAGAATATCCATTTAATTGTCAGGAAGTTGCTACCATGCAATCGTCGAAATGTGCTGGATGGTGAGACATTTGGTTAGTTAAACAGAAAAATATTTCTTTCTTCTATATCTATATCTAAAGTTCACCCTGCAAGCCACCGCAATGGTGTGTGGCAGGGAGTGCAATAGCACCAAGGTAAAGCGCATAATAATGTATAGTATCACTCTACGTCGGCTGATTTCTTTTCGTAACTTCTGTTCTGCTCAGCTATCGTTCTAGGGAAAAACGAGTCTTTATACCTCTCAGACCTACAGGCTATCTCTCTTATTTTGCGAGGATGGTCCATTCTACCAATATAAGTTGGCGCTCTTATTATTTCTTCGACATCGCTGGAGAATATATGCGTTCTAAATCTTTCAAGAAGTTTTAACCTAGAGCGTGATCGGCGCTCAGTTAGTGATTCTCATCCTAAGTCCTGTATCAATGCTGTAACACTTTTGTTTCTATAGCAACAATTTTTGACGAATCTAGCGGCTTTTCGCTGCACTCTTTCTAACTCTGAGATTGATCCTTACACGTACGGATCCCATATGCTCGACGCGTACTATAATAGCGGTCTTACTAACGAGAAGTAACATGTCTCTTTGACTTTTTTCTCACTTTTACCTACTATGCGTTTGATGAATCCTAGTTTCTGTTTAGCCTTCCCGCATATATTTCGTATGTGCATATCCCAGGAGAGGTTGCTAGTTAAAGTAACGCCTAAGTATTTGACGGAATCAGATCTTGCTATTAGCTAATTACAGGTTTTTGGAAAGTGCAAATGATTTATTGCGTTAGCAATTCCACTTCTTGTTAACAATAAAATACAAACACCAAAAACAAGCTAGGGAAATACGGCGAAAGTAGATATTATAAGAAATATTATAATAATATGTTATAAGAAATATTAGAAGAAATATTATTCTCTACAAATTTGTTCCTTACGAAGATTATTAATGACGACGTTTTTAAGGAGATGTTTGACGGAAACCGAAAAAACCGATTATTTATAAATAATTTCTAAATAATAACAGCTATGGAAACTTTTTTCAACTGAAAGTTGTATTAAATTACATTCTCTATAATCTTTGTATAGAATCGTATATACAATAATGATGTTTTAATGGAGGTTTCGTGTAAACTGAATCGGGTTACGAATAAACCTCGACTTCAGGTTAACCGTTATTGTCCAGAAACTAATCAACTCTTCGTATTCATACCAAAGTGTTATATATGTAATTAGGTGTTAATATGGCAAGTAATTTTTGAGTTAGAGCGCCCATAATGGCATACATCCACACACACACACACATCAATCCGAAAATAGTGTAAACGTGTACTAGGGAGCTCAAAACGTGTATTTCCGATAAAATCTCGAAGTCAATTTTTTTCGTGATCACAACAGTAAAAAATCTGATGTGGCCAACACATGACTTTCTCCATATTTGGGGTATATATTTTTAAATTATTATGAATAATATTACTAGGCAAAATTATTATTTCGTATCATAAAAGAAGACACGTCCTTGTTGCCGTAAATTACGTATATTTTGAATGTTTACAGAATTCACCGCTACATGGTGTTGGCGCTGTATACTGGTATTAAGATAAAGCGAAATATATCCGAAATGGATGGTTCTACGAAAATTAGTTTCAAACAAAACTTGGAAGAAATATTATTCACTACAACTTTGGTCCTTACGAAGATTACCAATAACGATGTTTTTAAGGAGATATTTAACGGAAACCGAAAAACCGGTTATTTATAAATAACTCCTAATGAAAATTGTTTCAAATAAAAACTGTAGGAAATTACATTCTCTATAACTTTTGTATAGAATTGTATATACAATAATGATGTTCTAACGAAGAAATATCGCAAAAACCGAATCGGGTTTCGAATAAACCTCGACTTCCGGTTAACCGTTATTGTCCAAAAACTAATCAGTTGTTTGTGCTCGTTCTAAGGGGTTATATATGAAGTTTGTTAACGATATGGCATGTACTTTTTGAGTTAGAGCGCCCACACTAACATACACACACACGTACACACAGACATCATTCCGAAAATAGTCTAAACGTGTTCTAGGGACCTCAAAACATGTATTTCCGTTGAAATCTCGAAGTCGATTTTTTTCATGAATACAATACTTTCCCATTACTACGTATGGAGAAAGTAAAAATCTGATGTGGCCAACACATGACTTTCTCCATATTTGGGGTATAGATATTAAAATTATTATGAATAATATTACAAGGCAAAATTATTATTTCGTATCGTAAATGAAGACACGTCCTTGTTGCCGTAAATTACGTATATTTTGAATGTTTACAAAATTTACCTCTAAATGGTGCTGGCACTGTATACTGGTATTAAGATAAAGCGAAATATATCCGAAATTGATGGTTCTACGAAAATTAGTTTCAAACAAAACTTGGAAGAAATATTATTCTCTACAACTTTGGTCCTTACGAAGATTACCAATAACGATGTTTTTAAAGAGATATTTAACGGAAACCGAAAAACCGGTTATTTATAAATAACCCCTATAGAAAATTGTTTCAAATAAAAACTGTAGGAAATTACATTCTCTATAACTTTTGTATAGAATTGTATATACAATAATGATGTTCTAACGAAGAAATATCGCAAAAACCGAATCGGGTTTCGAATAAACCTCGACTTCCGGTTAACCGTTATTGTCCAAAAACTAATCAGTTGTTTGTGCTCGTTCTAAGGGGTTATATATGAAGTTTGTTAACGATATGGCATGTACTTTTTGAGTTAGAGCGCCCACACTAACATACACACACACGTACACACAGACATCATTCCGAAAATAGTCTAAACGTGTTCTAGGGACCTCAAAACATGTATTTCCGTTGAAATCTCGAAGTCGATTTTTTTCATGAATACAATACTTTCCCATTACTACGTATGGAGAAAGTAAAAATAGACTGAAATAAAAACGAAAAAGAAATTCGCAAGCGGTGGGAATAGAACCATCGACCTTAGCCTTACAATTCTAACACCTTAGAGACCGCAGCCACATCGCTCTATAAAATCGAAGACTTAAATACTCGTATACGTTTTGCGTGCAAATCTATTTTGCCCATTTTTTCTCGAAGAAAGCCGGACACGTGTCCGCTTATTTTCTCTCTAATTTCACCTCAAGAAGTTTCAACCGGAATCTTGACGTCGACTTGGCAACGTCCCCTTGCAAGAAACGAATGAAGCCAGTCTGGTCCAGCCATTTCTTACTTTCTCCGTACGTAGTAATGGGAAAGTATTGTATTCATGAAAAAAATCGATTTCGAGATTTCAACGGAAATACATGTTTTGAGGTCCCTAGAACACGTTTAGACTATTTTCGGAATGATGTCTGTGTGTGTGTGTATGTTAGTGTGGGCACTCTAACTCAAAAAGTACATGCCATATCGTTAACAAACTTCATATATAACCCCTTAGAACGAGCACAAACAACTGATTAGTTTTTGGACAATAACGGTTAACCGGAAGTCGAGGTTTATTCGAAACCCGATTCGGTTTTTGCGATATTTCTTCGTTAGAACATCATTATTGTATATACAATTCTATAAAAAGTTATAGAGAATGTAATTTCCTACAGTTTTTATTTGAAACAATTTTCTATAGGAGTTATTTATAAATAACCGGTTTTTCGGTTTTCTCCTTAAAAAGATCCTTATTGGTAATCTTCGTGAGGACCAAAGTTGTAGAGAATAATATTTCTTCCAAGTTTTGTTTTCGTAGAACCATCCATTTCGGATATATTTCGCTTTATCTTAATACCAGTATACAGCGCCAACACTATGTTGCGGTGAATTCTGTAAACATTCAAAATATACGTAATTTACGGCTACAAGGACGTGTCTTCTTTTACGATACGAAATAATAATTTTGCCTCATAATATTATTCATAATAATTTTAATATCTATACCCCAAATATGGAGAAAGTCATGTGTTGGCCACATCAGATTTTTTTAAATTGTTGGTAGCAAGGAGTGAATTCTGTTAACATATCACTGAAGTTGAAAATTATCAACTTATTGAAAGCTGTAGAATTGTTTACTTCTCTTTCGTCTTTCATCATTGAAGTAAGAAATAATTCTCCGTCTATCAAAAAGGAAGCATTTCCTGTAATGGAATGTATAGTCAGAGTCGGCCATCACTGAAGAGGGCCCGGATGCAAATATCATTGGGGACCCCACCATATATATATTTATATTAATAACGAATAATTTATGAGGCCCAGTTTTATATTATACTGTGTTGCCTTATGCATGTCAGTGAACTGAAAATTTAGATTTCCTCGTAAATCAGTCCTGGAAAATATTAGCACTGTAAACCTATCTATTGAAGAATCTAAAATTACTGACATTACAAGTCCACCATTAAATATTGACAAATGTGCGTGCAGTGAAAATGTTTCAAACAGTGGAAAAATGATAAACAATTAGAATGAAAAAATGAAAACCCACAGGAAGTCTGGTATTACAAGCCAAAGAAAATATGACCAGGGACTAGTAATAGTGATTGCGCGTCTCCTAAAATGTCCAGTGCTTGAGGAAAAAAATTCTTGAATTAGAAGTGCTCGCCAATACCCACAGTGTAGACTTGATCTATGTATGTGAATTGGCTGAAATATTAATGGCACATATTGCAGATATCTTTTGTCGATCTTACCACAAAAACTGTGGTGTCTTGATATTTGTACAACAAAACTTTACCTTAGAGAATGTTGACTTCCTATTTGATGATCTCATAGATGAAACTATATTTGAGTGTTGCATCATTTGTGTTAAAACTAGTGATATATTTTTCTACTTGCTCTGTCTATTGCTCACCTCTGGGTAATTTTAATATATTTCATGATAAGCTGAACTTTCTTCTTGATCGAATATTTAATTCCTATCAAAATCCAATTGTTATTATTGCCGGAGACTTTAATTGCAATCTTCTTGAAAACTCCAATGTCAAAAATGAATTCCTTAACCTTCTGAGCATTTATAACCTCATAGTAACAAACCAGAAATCCACTAGGGTTACAGCCAATACTCAGACATCGATTGACAATATCCTTACGAATCTACATCCATCCTTGGTTAATACTGATGTTATCGAGTCTGACATATTATCAGATCACTATCCTATATTAACTTCCCTCTCCCTCAAATCTGAAAATAAACTCATAAGTTACAACAAGTGGTACTTCTCACAGGCCAATAACCTCTCCTTTCTTCATATGCTCCAATCAGAAACCTGGAATTATGTGTATAATACCATAAATCTTGAGGATAACTATCTAATATTTTACAACAAATTCTTATATTGTTTCAGTGCAGCCTTTCCAATAACTTGCATGTCAATTAAAAAAACTAAAGTTAGAAATAAATGGGTAACCAAGGAAATTATACCATTCTCAGTCTTCCTCAAGGATCTTGCAAAGCAGACTAAACTATCCAATGACCAATCTCTCCTGTCAGAATATAAATCTTGCAAGAGACACTACCGTAAAATGTTAAACTCCACTAAGTTAACATATAACAGAAGGCTAACCAATGCAGGAAATAAGACTAAGGAAGCATGGAAGATTATAAATAATTTAAAAAATCATAAACACAGCATTCAATTCATGAGATAATAGATCCCACTGGCCAACCTATCACTAATCCGTTACTAATAGCATCAACATTCATTGACCATTTCACCCCTCAACCTAACTTTTCTCCCCCTAGTATGACTGACCTCAACCTCATGATTCCAAATTCTCTCAATTCTTTGTTTTTATATCCTTGTCAGGATAGTGCACTCTATAACATCATAAAAAATCTTGCATATAAGCACAGTATATGTAACGATGGGGTCCCAAGTTTCATAATAAAGCTGTGCTATGATGAAATCAGGGCCCCTCTCCTTTATCTAGTTAACCAATCTCTGCTTCATGGCATCTTTCCTTAATACCTAAAATCCTCAAATGTAATACCTATGTACAAGAAAAAGGGCTGTAAACAGGATATTAATAACCACAGACCTATTGCAATACAGAGTAAATTCTCTAAAATTTATTAAACGCTATTTTATAAATGCCTCATGTCCATATGTGTGATGTGCGCGATGCAAACCGGCGGCCCAACAACGGAGGCAGCCGATTTATTATTAGACAAAGTATTTTTAACAATAATGCAGATTCTATTATAATATGCCATATATTCTTACATATTTATTGGCTACAGAAATTTATCAGACCATAAGGCATTTTTTAAAATTCTTGTAAAGAATGCATAAAAAGGGCAGCAAATGAGAGACCCCTGCTCATGTCCTTTCTCAAATTGTACATCATCTCTCCTCACCAACATGGGTTTATAAAAAATAAATCTCCTACATCCACAGTGTATAATGCTATAGACTTCATCTTAACTTCTCTTGATAGTAAAAAAGACACTAGGGCTTTTCTTTGACTTTTCAAAAGCCTTTGATAATGTGTCACACCAGCTCCTATTAACCCTCGAGTACTCGCGTCTGGGTCGAATCGACCACTTTGGTAGGTGGCGCTAGGCACGAAAAACTCTCACGTAAAATGTTGCGCCCTTCATTTATTTTCCACTTTAATAGGTAGAAATATTTTGTAATGCTACTGATGAATTTCTATGTGATTCGTGGTTTTATTTGTAACATTTCTCATATATGTACCAACCATTTTTTTCGGTTTTGAAGAGAAAATAAGGCATTTTTACAATACAATTTTTACTGGTGGTTAGTTGCAATCACCACAGCTAGAAAACCCGCTAAATCACCTTATTTTGGAGTGCTCATCTATAAGTTTATAGTCTTTACATGAGTGCATGCCAGCCCAAGGTGCATTGCACCCTTACAGCAATCCAAGTGGGATGGCAGCAAGAAAATTTCGGCTGAGGTAATGGTCAGCAATGGGTATTTTACCCACTTTCATTTCTGTCTCCGCATTGGTTTTCACACCTCTGCCTCCTCACCCTGCTCTCATTTCTTTCCCAGTGCGAAGAAGACCCATCATAACATTTTATGGTGCCAAGTGTAGACCCTGTGTTCAAGGGTGAAATTCTACCGTAGCATCGGCAAAAATAAAGGTGTTCAGAGGTGAAAGGGGATGGAAGGGGAATCTTTGTTATATTTCCTTTGGCTGAGGTTATACCGACTGGCAAAACGATCTGAAGAAAGACGGGGAGTACTCGGTCGTCTCCAGATGTGAAACTGGAAAAGGACCCAGAAATGGAATTTCTCTCTCAGTTCTAGCAGAATGGTGGTTGAAGAAAAGTCACTCGTATGATGTGCGTCTTCGTCATGTTTTGTTTTGCAAACTGACTTGTTTATTCAAAGTAAGTACTGCAGTTTTTTCATTGATTTCATCATAAACTTTATGATAATTTTTATTTGGTTTATGTTGATAAAATTTTTCTGTTAGAAATAATTTTTGATAATATTATACGTTATTCGTTGATATTTTTGTTGACAAATTTTTTGACTCATTCATTTCATAAAATTATATTCCTAGTAGTTGAAAAAATGAATGAAGGACAACCTACAGAAACTTGGCTTGATGAGTTGGAAAGTGCTGTCGAAGAGGACAGTGAAGTCATAATTGGAGGTTCTTCTGATGAAGAAGATGAAGAATGTGTGGCGGAAAGTGATCATAGCACTGACAGTGAACAAGAGATGTGTGAAACAGATACTAGTAGGGATAGTGATGACAACGGCGATATAGACAATTCAGATGGTCAAGTGTTTCATGGAAAAGACAAAAACTGTGTGGCATAAAAAGCCTTTTAGACAAAGTGTTAGAGCAAGTTCAGAAAATATTTTTCGAAATGTTCAAAAATTGAATAATTATTTTTAAAATGTGCATAGACCTATAGAGAGCTGGCAATTATTGTTCACATTTATTGATGAAATTGTTGAATGTACAAACATACATTCGTAAAATTGAACAAAGATTCAAAAGAGCATGTGATGTACAAACTACAGGCATTGTCGAAATGCTTGGGTTAATGTACTTGGCTGGAATCTATAAATCATCTCATCTCAATGTAAGAGATTTTTGGGCAACAGATGGCACAGGTTTGGAAATGTTTTATTCAACTATGTCCTATAATAGATTTCTTTTCTTGATGTGTTGTATTCGTTTTGACGATGTGGTTAGCTGCGAAGATCGTCGCAAAACTGACAAACTAGCTGCAATTAGAAGCATTTATGAAATATTCAATGAAAATATTCGAAAATCATACAATGTTGGTGTGTATGTTACTGCTGATGTAAAGCTGGAAGGTTTTCGTGGAAAATGTAGTTTTAGACAATACATTCCCAGTAAACCTGCAAGGTATGGCATCAAGATATTCTCAGCAGTAGATTCTTCCATGTTTTACACTTTCAAGTTGGATATTTATTGTGGAAAACAACCTCATGGACCTTATGAAACTGATTTAAACCAGCAGAAGTTGTAAAAAGGATTACAAGTCATTTACAAGATGCTGGTCGTAATATTACAACGGATAATTGGTACACAAGTTACCCACTAAGTGTAGAATTATTGGCAAAAAACAATGATTGCAAGCACCATAAAGAAAAATAAAAAAGAAATTCCACCGTCATTTATTGTTCCAAAATCACGAGCAATGAAATCAACACTCTTTGGTTTTCAAAAGAAAACTTCAATTTTATCGTACATACCAAAACAAAATAAATGTCTAAATTCCTGTAAATGCTTAAATTGAAATTAATGAAGCCTGTTTCACATTAGAAATATCAATACATATATTTAGAAAAATAATGATACTGTTTTATTAAGTTAAATTATAAATATTCCACTGGGGTGCAAGTGCACCCCCCTTGGTGCTTAACATAACAAAAAGACCCTTGGGGTTATGAAGGTTAAAGGAAACTAACCAAAGTGAGGAAAATGGGGCAAAACAACCTGGAACTACCTCAACTGCTAAGCTTATTGCTGAAAAGTAGTGAAAGATAAAACTTAGTGTATAATGAAATTCTGATGAAAATGCTGCTCAAGCAAGCCTGTCCAAATTTCTGGCATTTCACAAGAATCGATATATTTCCCAAATATAACCATTCCTAAACATCTTTAAAATAACTCGCAATTCCAATGTCAAATATGATACAAAAGGCCAGACAATGTTTTAAATATTTTTCTATTGCCATGTTATTTCATACTACGAGGGTCAGTCAAATGAAAATGGGACAAGGTAAATAAAACACAAAATAGTCATCATCTACATGTATTCCCCAGAAATATTGAGACACTTATCCCACTGTGATACAAGTCGCTGTATTGTCTTCTCATAAAATTCCCTTAGCTGCTGGTGGAACCAAGACCGAACTGCTTTCTGCACATCGTCATCTGACCTGAAACATCGCCCTTTCAGCACATTTTTAGTAGAGAAAAAATGTGATAGTCACAGGGAATCATGTGTGAACTATACGCAGCATGTGCAAGTAGTTCCCATCCAAATCTTGTGTGTGTGCTGCTGTGTGGGAGCGGGCATTATCATGGAGAAGAACCACTCCATCGGAAAGAAAACCAGGGCATTTGGATTTGATTGATGCGTGCAATGATTTCAGGGTTTCACAGTAACGTGCTGCATTGACGGTGTGCCTTCATCCCAGGAACTCAATCAGTAGGGGACCTCTGTGGTTGAAGAAAAACGTCAGCAAGATCTTGCCTGCACTTTCAGTCACCTTGAATTTCTTTGATGGAAGCGAAGTTGGATGCTTCCACTGCAGACTTTGGCGCCGGCTTTCTTGATGGAAATGGTGACACCACATCTCATCACCTGTTACGATTCTGTTGAGAAATGAGTTTCCTTCTTCATGGTATCGTGTCAAATGTTCCAAGGCCAAACCCCTTCGAGCCTCCTTTTGCTCACTCAACAGACTGCGAGGCACCCACTGTGTGCAGATCTTTCTTAATGTAGGTGCTCTCTGATGATGGTGTGGGCAGTCCCATGGCTAACACCCACCAACTGTGTGATATCATCCTCTTGTACATGCCTGTTATCATGAATAGCATCATCAACCCGCTGAATGAGTGCATTTATGATCACATGATGTGCTTGTCCAGGCCGATCGTAATCCTGTAGCAACATTCGCTCATCATGAAAACGTTTGTGCCATTCCTTTACCAGCATCAAGGACATGCAATAGTCACCATGAACTGCAGCCGTTCATCTATGAATGGCCTGACCACCCACTCCTTCCGCTATCAAGAAACACACGACCCCTCACTGTTCTTCTTTGGATGCTTCCATAACGAAATTTCAAACACAGGTGCTTTGGATGGTAGCAAATACCTCACTGACACGGTCTGCAGGCTGCTGCTCTCTCATGAGCAACACAAGAGCCTTGTTTTCGTACATCACAATGCATGGTGTTGCCAGTAGCTTATGATAAAATTCACGATGCTCGTGCTCCATGCATTTGCTGGTAATTTATGTCGGCCCATTTTCATTTGACTGACCCTCGTACTATATTATTAAAGTTTATAGGCCTGAAGTTATTATTATTGATAATTTTTTTTTGTATATTAAAAAATTATGTATTATTGAGATTATTACCTTATTTCCTCTCATTTCATCCAATTCTGAATTATTCAGAATGTTAGTTTAACATACAGTAAATTAAGGAATAAAACATTAAAAACAGTAGAAAGGTAATAATGCAACTTGTTAATCTGTTCTTTAGATTGTGACAACATGTTTTTCTTCAATATCAAATTTTCATTTTGAGAATGTTCAGCCAGGGCATCAAATTAATATAGATACTTTAAGAAATTACTCAGATCCTTAGTGATACAATAAAAACTCGATGACACAAGATTCTTCCATTTTTATTGTATTGATTTTGTTAGAAAATTTTTTGTTTCTATCAGGGATGGAAAACATAATGCAACGATACCGGTAACGTTATAATAATGATTAAATTGCTTTTTTAAATAATAACGTAACGATAAACATATCGTTATAATAATGTTATAATAACAATAACTTTTAATGTAATGTTATCAAAACTTTAATTGCAAAAAAGTCATTATAATGTTATCAAAATAAAAGGTATTAAGCAGATAACGTTGAACCGGGGTTATCTCCATAATAAATATAACATAGGCTGTTTTGCTTCATGAAAAAGCTTCTCAATATTCTCAACGTACTAATATTGATAGCGAGTCTAGGATTTAGAGAGAGCGAGCAAAGTTGAATAAAGTGTAGCATTTTGTTACGTGCTCAATGTTAGCTGCCATGTTGTGAATAATGGATGGTATAACGTTAAAAGAATTAGTTTTCTCTACAGAACGCTAAAAATGTGTACTGTTAAGTCTGCAATGCAACTTTTGAAGATATATTTCATTTTCTGAAGTAGGTAGGTATTATTTTGAGATTTACATATATTTTCTTTCCTTTCTTGCCCAAGATATATAACATTATTATCATGACAGATTTTTATTATATAAATGAATTAAACTGATTGTAGATAATCATTTTGTTGTAATATTTAAAAATATATATTGGGCTATTGGCTAAAGTAAGCAAAAAAACTTTGTTTAAACAAACATATAATGTTACATAATGTTATAATTAAATTAAATAGCATTATTTTAACGTTATGTAATGGAAACTAATCCTTTATAACGTTACAAAATAACGGTACCAATTTGAAACGTTATTCCAGCCTTGGTTTCTATGCATTTTATAAATGCATGCTATGATTTACTTTAACATACTCACTATGAAATCAGATTCCCTAAACCAAATGTATGTACATTAAATCAAATCAGATGACTACGTAAGAAAAGTTGTGATTGCATTTCTCTCATGACTATGGTTATAATTGGCAAGATACAAGAAAAAATTCATTTTGTTTTAAATGGTAAAAATAGATCAAATCCAACCTCTTATGTTGACATCACCTAAGGATCTGCAAATATTGGGATGAAAATAACGAGTAAATAAACAGTTGAAAAGGAGAAAATGATTTCCATTTTCAATACTTCCATGTAAAAATAGAGAAATGCCCAATAGACCAAGTAATATTGGTACAATTAACATCTAAGAAATTTTGGACTAGAATGCAATTCTACTTTTGAAAATATTACAATATGGAGAATTTCTAGTGGTAACTAAATGTGACATGTTAGATTCCACCTGTTACACGTGAAAACTTTCATGGGCAACATGAGCAATTACCTTCTTTAACATTTATTTCTGATCCACAAGCTATACTTACTGTAAATTTTTGAGTTTACTGAAACTAGAGCAAACTGAGGACAAGGGCTGGAGCTGTATTTGTAAACACACCAAGCCTTTTATGTGTAGCAATTACCATATTCCCACATCAGTCTCAGTAAAGTCATAATTTTATCAGACTATCAGGTGTAAGAAGATATTAGCCAAATGAATTTAAGTTCCAAGCAGTGCAATAGAAAAGAGCAAATCAATTAAATTTTTACTCAAGTCTAATTAGGGCATGTTACAAATGTATGAGATATAAAATTGATCAATTTGTTGTAGCGGAATGTTTCTACCTAGTATTAAATTATTGTTGTTATAGTAATAGATGAAATCATAATGGAAATTCAATATCTGGAAGCAATTGCTTTTAGATGTCTAAAACCTAAACCTAAAACCGATTTTGTGACAACATAAAGAAATTATAAGAAATTGTATAACAGGATAAAACATGATCCATTTTAAGGACTTATAACATTATTAAAATGTATGCAAAATTCAAACAAGAAAATAATAAACTGATTTAACCTTTTAGAGGACAGCTGACGCAGCATATGCGCACACTTTGGTGGGCTTTAAAGGATGGTTGACGCAGCATATGCGCGAATAACATTTTGCCTATTATTTTATTGGCATGTCATATAATACGAATTTTTCTTTACCCAGTCACTCGCCGGCTGGGTTAGACTGGTAGGTTCGAATCCCGCTTCGGGCATGGATGTTGTGATGTATGTTGATTTTCTCTAACAGAATTTGATGGTGCAAAATGATCTTAGCTGTTGACACACCTAAAAACCTAATTACTACTACTACCCAGCAACTCTAGAATGGTTGTTATTTCCGATGGCTATACATTTTTCCTTTCATTCAACGAAATAAAGGGATAACAATCAATTAGTTCCTGACGAAATGTTCTCTTATTTACGGCTGGCAGCTAATTGAATAAGATGGCCTACTTCCACAAAATGATTTAGATTGTGTACAGTCATTCTCACAATCCATTCTAAACATTTTCTCTATCCTTATATGAGTGCTGTGTAAAGATGAACCAGCAGACGAGGGAAGAATCCCAGCATCTCTTGAGATAAGTAGCATAAGCATTTCTCTGGCTATGGGAAGCCCCTGCCTTAGGAAAGGAAGATGATGCAAACACAGCACTGAGTGAATGTAAGGTTTACTCTCCCTTTGTTTTCAAGGCAATTCTTTGGTGGACCTTCTGTGAGAGCGGTTTTTTCTGTAATCTTTCAGTTATGAAAATGGACAGGGAAGCATTCACGGAGGATGAATTTGAAATATTTCAGACATCGATGATTCGGAAGATTGCATTGTGTTTGTCGCTATGTTTCCATGTGTATCATACAAGGGTTTCACTGCGGGAGTGAACTACAACAGAAAGATACCGAAACTGGCAGGTGAATCTGGACTTTCATATAAAAAAAGTCCATACTTTTCTGTTAATAATATGAGAGGGTTTTTATATTGTAAAAAGGTTCTTAATTAATAAAATATTTTTTGTTTCACTTATCTATGATAATTCTTGGTGGAGATATAAAGGAATATCTCAAATAAGACATATTTGCAAATTTAAATGCCAAAAAACCCAGCCGGCTGCCTATACTGCAGACTATAAATTCCGTCCTTTAAAGGTTAGGAAACAGAAAGAAATGCAAACATGTAAAATAACTACCATTTTATTGGACTAACAATTGGGAGGATTAAACTTGCCATAATCTAAGTAAACATCTAAAAAATTACATCCACTCCACTGACCGAAAATAACTAATAACTGTCACATCTTAAACTCAAACCTCTTCATAACAAAAATATACTTATAAAAAATATCACTACCTATATTAATATAATTGAAATACACCATTTACTACTATTCCAATATCAGATATTTTTCAATTCATCTGTTACTGTTATATTAGTTAACTACACAATTATCTATCATTTCTCTCATTTTCAAGATATCAAAAAGTAAAAATTGTTAACTTAGGAAATTAAAATGCCCCCTAAAGTTTTCAGTTACAAGTTTTTATATTAACATAATTTTTGTTTCATCACTACGCTATTTTCTTTTATGTTACAGAGACATTTCAATTGAGGTGCATAACAACTTTGTGGATTTTCAAGTTGTTACAACAATACTTAAGTACCTATTCAAGCACATTTTCTTAGGTTATTATCCACATATCCTTCATACATGCTCATTCCAATACATTAAGTTCAAAGGAAAATTTTTTAAATTAAAGAAATGTACATTAACTAATTCTTACACCATCACTTTACTCCACTGTAATGTGAAAGTTGTTTTAATATATAACAACCTTTCCAAACTTGAGTGAACATGTTACTTTGTACATCACTCATCAAATATGTATATTGTTATAATAAATTATAGTTATGCTAAGAAATTATTTAATATGTAATACTAATCATAGGAAATGTTATTGTAAATAATTTTCATCCATGAGTTTTACTGTATTTAAAAAATTGAAAACAATTTCATTTGGAATAAATGAAGTAAGCAAAAATAGCGGAAAATGTCGATGTTAATCCCATTTCATATTTCCATAAATATTAGTTTACCTTGGTCAGGAATAGCATCATTGGCAAGGATTTGACTTATTTATAATAGGTAGGAACATTACATTTCAAAATGCGAGGAAGAATTAAAATGAATAATAACCCATTTCTATATCCTTTATAATTGAAATTAGCCTCGTTGAATAAATATTGACAGCAACATTATCGACGCATAATGCATCAAGTTTGCTAAACCATTCTATGGCTACCAGAATTACCTGTATTATTTACACAGGAACAGAAAATCTTCTGGCTCATCAAATAATATTTTAACAGTGTAAAATATATAAAAGTCTTCTATTATTATTACAATAGTAGCGATGATTGTTCCAATGTCATTACCCACTACCTACACTCAAACACTATACTTCTAATTTCTAATTTGACAGCAAAGTACGAACTGTCCCGATACCACAAATAGTCAAGTAAAATTACATTGATCTTTTACAAAAAATAGGTGCATATTATACATAGTGATAAGTGAATTTTCACATTTCACTCGTGAAGACGGGTGAGTATTATATAGGTTGTGTATTATAATCGGAAAATTATGGTAATTACTGAAGTCACACTAAATTAAAGCTAAGCTGAAATTATTCAGCATTTAGAATGAGTAAAAACAAAGACTACATAATAATGCAATTTACATATGTTGTACCTAAAATAGAGGGCAAAAGAGGACACAAAAAAAAAGTGAGAGGACAAAAGTTTTGAGTGTAAAAAAGAGGACATGTCCTCTAAAAAGAGGTTGTCTGGTCACCCTACGCATAATGCATCCAGTTTGCTAAACTATTCTATGGCTACCAGAATTACTTGTATTATTTACATAGGAACAGAAAATCTTCTGGCTCATCATTTAATATTTTAACACTGTAAAACATATAAAAGTCTTCTATTATTATTACAACAGCGATAATTGTTCCAATGTCATTACCCACTACCAACATTCTAACACTATATTCCTGTCGGTATTTTTGCGGGCTTCACAAGTTGCCGCGTTAAATTATCTAGTTTTACGGTATTGGTCAAAAAGTGTCACGTGATAAAAGTTGTTCATTTGATGATAAATCATTAAATAGTGCAGAAAAATAATGAAATTGTATGCATATCACTTAAGTAGGGTTTTCAGTGAATCATTACCTCATATTTCTATCAATATGACACTTATGGTGGTGCTGTTTAGAGAAAGCAGGGGAGTTTTTGCTGTGGCGTTGTACAGTGGGGATTTCGGGAGTCCCGCGGCGGCTGAGGTAATTCTGGTTTACCCTGAAATATTAAAACATTTATAAGTTATGCATGTATTTTTACTTACATATTTATTATTAATATTTTTATTTATGGCTATATTTTATGGGAAAAATGTAGATTTATCCCTAGCTTTTTGGATCTACTGTACTTCCAAAATAATAAATATCCCGGAAGATGTCAAACACTTAATTAGCGTAACACTTAGAACGTAAAATTTGTTTTCGATAATAAGTGAAAAAACAAATATGAGTTTAAAAATGAGTCTGATGTGCCTTAACTATAAATTAATAAGGAATTCGCCAAATGCTTACTTAAAATTCAAGGATTTTGAAACAAGCAGTGAAGTAATACAGAGGTTTTCTTGGTAAGGTTTGTTGCGTCATTTCGTGTATCATTTGTTTACTTTTAGAGGTCAATGGCAAACACCTGTTGTTCGTGGGAAGCACCGAAACCATCGACCAAGAAGTAGTTTATAGAAGATTTTCGAAAACTGAACTTGAAATGGCGGACAATGACTGGAAGAAAAGAATCGGAATAGAAATTAATTTTAGCTCTGACAGTTCTGACGAGGAGACAAGGTAATTTGGATACTAAGTATAATATAAACTCATAATCGGGTCCGAATATTAGTTTTAAATATGCGTCTTATGGACATGGAAAATATGTACGCAGTAATTAATTTGGTGTTACGAATATTGTGTTTGACCAAGTTTCAAGTACATTCATCGAAGTCGTATACAATTTGTTGCTTATTTGTTTTTGCTTTAGCAACTCTCTTTTTTGTGTTACCTTTAATTTTGTATTTGTTTTTTCAAAGCAATGTTGATGAACCAGAATACAGAGATCGCAGAGGCTCAATCGATTTTATGAGCAACAGCGTTGAAGGCAACATAGATGGATCACATTTTGATGAAATTTTCAATAAGTATGATGATTATGGTCATACCCCACCAAGAACACGAATATCCAATAAAGAAAAGCAAAGAAAATGGAGAGATAAAGATGATATTGGGTACTAAAATAAATGTCTGTGGATTAAAACCCGTGATTATTATATTCCATTTTATTAATGAGTATCGTAACATTTTTCTGTTTTTCATTACTAGTTAACGTACATTTATTTATTTGGGTGCAAACTAAACTCAAAAAAGACATTATATTGCTTTATTTTCTGTTATTTCTTTTTTGTACTAATACATGGAAATGAATTGAGTGTAAGAATTCTTAAACATTTGATTTAACTTCATTTACAATGTGTTCGGCTTTTGTATCATCTTCCTCTAACCCTTTTATTTCTTGTTTTAATACAGTAATGTATGCATTAATAATATCACGTGACAGTTTTTCAAAACACCAAGTAGTAATATTGACAGATAATTAGTTTTCGTGCGTAGGCATTCCACATTATTTTGATTTAACATTTTTATTTTCTATGTTTTTCATCTTTAAATAAAAGTGATTATATTTGTTGGAAACTTTGTTGTCATTAATTTCTTTATAAATCATCATCATGAAAATATCAATATTACACATTAAAACTTATTGTATCCAGCATAATTAGAACTAGCAAGTTGCTTCTGAGAGAGTTCTCTTTGATGATGACCTATAATATTTTAGATTTTGATTGAAATGTTGGCACTTCATGCTCTTTTTGTTGAACTTATTCTTTTTATCTATATGTAGTAAGTTGGTATAGTCTAATTTTGTCAATTATTTTTATTTGCAGAGAAACCAAATTCACTCCAAAGACTGTTTATGCAAAAAAGTATAGTGGCAATAGGCACTCCTTTAAACCTTTAAATTTGGACAGTGCTAACCCCAGCCTCAATCGATCAGAAAATGGTAATATTTTCTATAAGAGATAAAATGGGTTTTGTTACTAGTTTTGAAATAGGTAATAGTAAAACTTTCTCAAGAGTATTTCACCAAATAAAATGTATTTAATGTAATATATACAAATATTGTTAGTTGATACATGGATAATTTATTTATTTATTTATCTTATTCACGGGCTATAGCCCTTGTTAATACAAAAATACAAACGTTGATTACATAAAAAGAATAATACACACAGTAAATAATGGAACAATAATACAGAATAACACGCAAACAATCACGTGTTATATAATACAATGCAAGAGTACAGTGCAATGAAAGATTACCACACACTCGTGTTGCATAAATCTAATACAAAAATAAAAAGAAGTGATTAAGTAAGAATAGAGAAACATAAGAGTAACTTATACTTTAAATAGGTTAATATTCAATGTACTTATTATTACAAATTCATAGAGAATTGGATATTTCTAATTACATTAACAGAGCATTTATAGAAATCTATGTTGTAGGCATTACCAATAATGAGAAGAAGTTGATAAACATTTTAAGTAATTTAAGTAAAGTATATGGTGCAAAGCTTAACATAATGAATGCACCTCAAGGTTGAAAACTTAAGCACATTTCATTTATAAAAATTTTATTTCATTATTCCTTATGTTTCTTACTTATATTAGCAGATGAGGAAGTATTCTATCATAAGTAGGACAACATCGGGAGATATTGAAATTTCTCTGATGCGTATGTTAACAAAAAAATATGAAAAATAAAGTGGGCACAGAGTTAATATGTAGAATAATGCAAGATTCACAGGACATTTTAGCATAGTTATTATTATGCAGTAGTTCCTCACGAACTGTGGGGGATATGTGCCTGGCTTGACCTCCACTGGCGAAGTCCATAGCTTATGGGAAATTGGACTTTAGGGGGACATACTTTAAGCCATATAATGTATATAAAATATGCCATCCTTAAAATTTCTATCTATTATATAATTTAAAACTAATAAAATGTAAAAAGAAGTTATGTACAGTAAAAATGACGCTGTTCTCCTATTGATATGTAATTTAAAAATTGTCTAAATCTCAGTACATGAGAATTGAGTCATGTGCAGGGCATTGTTTGGGAGATTGTACTGCACATGCCTTACGCCGGTCGTCTTCAATAATAAATTTGAATGTTGACGATATTAGTTCATTATCAATGGCAGTATGGAGAACTATAGGCACTTAAGACTGGAGGTCATAGTTGAGTAAACATAAATTTAGTAACAAATGAAAACTGGCTATTCTCAGGTATATTGAGTGTTAAGTTTGATAAAACCATAGGTGACCAATATAAGAGACGGCCAAAACTTAAAAAACAAATTAAACTATAAAATTTGAACAACAATACTTTTTTCATTCTTTAGACTATATTTATCCCCTTACCTATTAGACTGCATTATCGTAATTCATACTCTGCACATATGTAGGCAACCAAACCAAAGAATTTGTAGTGGTCTTTGCTCAATAGATTACCAGCAGCCTACATTCTAGGCACGAGCCAGCAAACCACAGATACCCTAAACTGCAGTTGGGGAGGGACTACTGTAGTACTCGTGAATTATTAGGCAATCCTGTCTATCAAATTGAATTTTCAAACGTTTTAGTAGTTAATAAGTTATATTTTCCAGCAGCAGATTTATGAAACTTATTTATACAGAAAATGTTAAACTTTGCGGCAGCTCTATGTAATTCATTTCTTGCATTATCAGCTATATAATACATTAAAACAAAATTTTCATGAGCCAGTTTTGTTTTGTTGCTTTTGCACAAAACATATATAAAATTGGAAGAATTAGTTTGGAGAAACATTGCCAGTTCAGCAGCTCTGAGCTTTGTCACATTACATAAACATGTAAAGTGTGGTATGTGACTAATTCAGGAATGCATATAATAAAATTTCATGTTTTTGTTGTGTTAGTCACATTTACTGATCTTTGCTTTGAAGAACAGCATTTATGCAGTTATTATACTCTTTTAATTTCATGTTTATTAAATTGAATTGTATTTAAATGAAATTTAACTTTTATTTCAATTGTTGAAAAATTTAAAACAGTGCTTCCAAACTGGTGAGCCATGGTACAGTAGTGTGCCTTAAGACATGAACAAGTGTGCCATATAATATTAAGAAAGTGTATACAATAACCCTGTATTGTATTAGGGATTTACATAAATCACTAGTGTAGTATAGTTTTTATCAGTGAAAGATAAGTTCTTGCAAAACTTTAAGAGTAATTATCTTCATATTTGAGTGAAGGAAATTGATTTCAGCAGATCACCAGAAAATGGACCAAGATAGACGAAAGAGGTGCATGAAATTACTGAGAGAATCTCAACGTAACTTCAAATTGGATCTTGTTAATTTACCCACAAGCAATGGTAGTTTTGCAGAGCAACTGGATGAAAGGGCAGAGAGCCTTCCAGTTATTAAGGTAACTTAGTATTTTGGTTAAATATTATTCTTTTCGATAAAATAATAATACAAGGAATTTATAAGTATGTAATTCATTAAAATGCTCGCTAGTTTTTACAATATCTCATTAAAAAATTATTTATATATTTAGTCTTTGAAGTTGGTATTATAAAGAATTTTTAGTTTCAAGTTTTGTTTTTAATTTATTTATTTACTTAAATTAGGTATCTGAAGTGATAACAATCTTTTATTTTTTGTGAACCTTTTATCGTCATGGTTTGTCAGCCTTTTAGCTTGGTTCTTATGTAAAAATATGTTAAAAATTGAAGTCAGTTGTTAATACTTTCTTAAAATTGATGCATTTATTTGATACAAAAGTGACATTGGTCATTTCATTCATTTGCAAGATGTTTTATGATATTTCATACATTTTTTTGGGAATATTAAATGCTATGAAATGAACTTAATGAAAAGAAATTTTCAGATTTTCACCATCTTTAATTGTAGAATCCTGCTTATTTTTCTGTTTGATAAATTTTTAGGTGGAAACCAGCAACAGATTTATGAGTTTGACTTCTAAGCTTGTGGCTTCCAACCAGAATGTTAGAGGGACAGCTGCAAATGAATCCAACTTGGTTACAGCTGACGGAGAAAGCATTTTGTCAGTGGGGAATGCTTCTCCAAATGATAGAGTTTCTTTTCATCGTACATTCTCTCATCTTGTTCGCTATGGAAACTCTGATGTAACAGATAAGACTTCCAGAAGACAGGTTAGTTATTGATATATATGCTGATTGATGTCTCTCATATTGATTTTTGTATGATTTGACTTCTCTTGTTTGAGCAATTTGATTACTGACTTGTTTAGGGTATTGATGAATCACCTATTTTGTTTTAATTCATGAGAAACAAATTGATATCCTATATGAGCTGTTGGTCTCATATTATCTGTCTGGTTAAATATTTATTATCCAGCCTAATTCTAATCTGCAAAATTTGAATACCCAGCCAATCATTGCCAGCCATTCCTAAGTGGATAAATTCATTGAGTCCTTTAAATGGCATCCTATCTGATTTTGCTGCTACATTTAATGTGATAACAGTTCATAATTATGCATTGTCTTTAAAGCCATATGTTGTGAAATTTGGGCTATTTTACCAAAATTCGCACAAAATACTAATACAGTAAAAACGTTCTTATTAAAATTTTTGTCATTGCTTCATTTTATACTTTATGAAAGAATTCTGAAAGAATCAGCATGTTATTTATACTTGAAAATTTTAACCCATTATGTAAAACTATGATCTTGAATAAAAATAACAAATAATATTAAAGTACATTTAAAATGTCTGTATTTCACAAAGATTAACTCAAATATACCTGTCTCTAATGCAGATCCAGCCTTCTTATAATTGATTACAATTATATAAAAATCTGATGTGGCCAACACATGACTTTCTCCATATTTGGGGTATAGATATTTAAATTATTATGAATAATATTACGAGGCAAAATTATTATTTCGTATCGTAAAAGAATACAGTCGTCCTTATTGCTGTAAATTAGGTATATTTTGAATATGTTTACAGAATTAACCGCCGCATGGTGGTGGCGCTGTATACTGGAAATTAAGAAAAAGCAAAATATCTCCGAAATGGATGGTTCTACGAAAATTTGTTTCAAACAAAACTTGGAAGAAATATTATTCTCTACAACTTTGGTCCTCACGAAGATTACCAGTAACGACGTTTTTAAGGAGATATTTGATGGAAACCGAAAACACCGATTATTTATAAATAATTCCTAAACAATAACTGCTATGGAAAATTGTTTGAAATAAAAGATGTAGGAAATTATATTTTTGTATGCCCCTCCCCCTTCCCTATCCCTCCTTCATTCATTCATGGTTTTTCAATCCTAAGATTGGTTTGAAATGACTAGGGAATAAACACATATGACATGGTGGTTTCCCGTTGCCTTCCACATCAGACACACACATGATTGATGAAATATGAAATTATGAAAACGACACACAAACATCCATGCCCTTGGCGGGATTCGAACCTGCGACCTTAGTGATGGTAGGCCAACACGCTAGCCCTTCCGCCACCATGGCTGGCCCCTCCTTCTACCCTCCTCTATTTTTATTTGTTGCTGTATATTTGTCGTCGTAATAAAATCTTTAGCTGATTGATATCATATTCGACTGATTTTCCTTAGGAATTCCTTAGGAAATATCCGTAATTGTTTTAGAAATCTTAGTTACGACCTCCTTCAGTCAATTTATATTTGCAATTTTGTCTACTTGCTCTTTTGTCCACTTGCTCTTTTGATCACTTGCTCTTATGTCCACTTGCTCTTTTGTCCATTTGCTCTTTTGATCACTTGTTCTTACGTCCACTTGCTCTTATGTCCACTTGCTCTTATGTCCACTTGATGTTTTGTCCACTTGCTCTTTTGTCCAATTGCTCTTTTGTCCACGTGATGTTTTGTCCACTTGCTCTTTTGTCCACTTGCTCTTTTGTCCACTTGCTCTTATGTCCACTTGCCCTTTTTTCCATTTGCTCTTATGTCCACTTGCTCTTTTGTCCACTTGATGTTTTGTCCACTTGCTCTTATGTCCACTTGCTCTTTTGTCTACTTGCTCTTATGTCCACTTGCTCTTTTGTCCACTTGCTCTTATGTCCACTTGCTCTTATGTCCACTTGCTCTTTTGTCCACTTGCTCTTTTGTCCACTTGCTCTTATGTCCACTTGCTCTTTTGTCCACTTGTTATCAAATTTTTATCTCGGAAACTATAAGTCATAGATATATGCTGTCAAGACTTTTTTGTAGCAAATGTTGTCATTGACCTGAGTAAATTTTACAGATCATATAAGAGAAAGCAAAATACAATTTTTATATTGTTGATTTCCAGGTCAATTTATGATAATGGCTGACATTTTCGTAGCAATGAATGTAAACAATTTTGATATTAACAAACTACAAAATAAAGATAATTTGACTACTAAAAGACAATGAACAAGTGTGTGTTAGATTTGTGAATTATAAATCAGTTTAATTAAAATGTATTTATCATTGAACTGAATTTAAAAAAACCAACCAAACATTTAAAAATAGGCTTTGTTAGTTAGTAACAGTGTTTAATAATATATGTACATTATAATGTTATGAATGTGAAAATGTAATGTATAGTGCCAGGTTTGTGAGCATTTTCAAAAGTGTTAAAATGTGTGAGAACAGATTACAGTAGAGACTCAATTATCAGAACTGCTTGGGCCAAGGGGGTTCGGATAATCGATTTGTTTGGATAATCGGTTTCTGTATGAACATACTTCTAATTGAAAATATAATGATTTTTAACTTTTTATACACAAATTATTACAGTCAGTTAATTAAAAATCCCTTAATTACCAATAAATATAGTAGTTCTCATGAAATACATAAATGTAATTTAAGAGTTATGCATATGAAGAATCAAATACAATACGAAATCAAGTTAGAGGAAATCGGTCAACTTCTTCTGCTTTGACGACGAGACCCTTTTCTTAGCAGCAGTGGTTTGAATCCTTTTTAGTGTCATAACCTGTAAAATAAAGTTCATCATTTAAATTACTAATTTTCATGGGAATGTTTGTAATTTTAGTATGCATGCAAAGAGATAAGTACACACCTGGTAATTATTCAGCTCTTCTTGGGATTCTGCCCACAAAATTGCCGTTTCTAGTGCATGAAAAGCTTCTGAGGCAGACGGAATTGGTGATGTGTTTTCGACTAAATCTTCAGCTTCTTCATTTTCTAAACTTTCTTTGTCTACTGACGCAACGATTTTTTCATTCGTCAAAAACTGAAACCCTGGATCCGCCTCATTCATACATAGCCGTTGTTCGACATCTTCTCTGTCACATTACTCAAATCCTGGAATATCCTCAATTGATTGAAAACCAGTTTCTTCATTTGCAGCTATTTCTGCATCATTATAAACAAACAATTTTCTCCAAGATTTCTTAATGGTTTCTTCCTTAACATTCTCCCACGCTTCTGCTGCCATATAAGCTCAATCTTTCATATTGAACTTTTTAATTGTTGTCACTGAAGTTTTGTTGTCACTGATGTTAAGAAGTAAATGGCGTAAAAGATTTTTACGGTAGTCTTTTAAATGTCTCAGTTACTCCCTGATCCATTGGCTGTATAAGGGATGTGGCATTAGGTGGGAATAACAAAACTGTGATGTTTTCATACTGGGGTAAAGATTCTGGTGTAGGATGGCCGGGAGCATTATCTTATCAATAGCATTATAGGTCCTTCTTCATTACACTCATTTTGGCGATGTTTTACAGAAGGAACAAACACTTATTGAAACCAGTGGTTAAATGTTTCAATATCCATCCAAGCATTTTTTTGGGATAGGTATGTTACAGGTAAATTCACCATATTCATATTTTTAAAGCATCGTGGTTTTTTAAATTTCCCAACGATCATGATCGGAAGTTTATGAGTTCCATCAGCATTAGCACATGTCATAATGGTTACTCTTTCTTTATTTATTTTTCGGCTGAAAGCAGCTGACTCCCTTTTACATACTAACGACTTTTGTGGTAAGGCTTTAAAATTCAGTTCTGTTTCATCAGCATTGTAAATGTTTTTTATATTATAATTTTTGTCTCTGATCAGTTCAGCAAACTCTTTTTTAAATGTTTCAGCTGCTTGGGTGTTGGCTGAGAGTTTTTTGCCAGACAAATCTAATTGCCTAATTCCATGGCGAGATTTAAAACGCTGTAGCCATCCACCATAGGCTTTGAAATTAGGATCACCGTATAGCATTTCATTTAATAATAAGGCTTTTTCACAAATTATCGGACCAGAAATTTGCTCACCTTTGCTCCTTTGCTGAATAAACCACTTGTAAACAGCTTAATCCAATTTATCATGAGATGTGTGCTTCATAGACTTTCATGATGACGGTCCTTCTTCTGATTGTAATTTATCACGAAATTTTATTAGATTTTGTTCACTTTTTTAATACCAGTAATAGTAGATTTTCCGACATTGAATTCACTTGCCAATTTACTAGCACTCACACCACTTTTTAACCGATCCACTATTTCAAGTTTGTCTAAAATAGTACATTTCTTTTTATTTTATTTTCCATTTTTTAATACTGACTACACCAGCTGAATGCTTTGACTCAATTGAACAGAATAGGCAGAACGGAAACGCAGTAAGCTCTCGGACCGTAAGGCTCCACCTTCTTCATTCCTATTGGTTCCCTCAAGGTCGGGCTTTGGGAAACTTTTTTTTCTCTCTCTCTTTCTGAATTCCCAGAATTCAGCCAGTAAACAAGTCCGAGAAAATCCACACCCATCTGTTTTCGGTGTGTCAACTGAACTCATAAATTCTTCTTAAATTCTAAGAAGGGAAGGGGTTTCTAGGAATGGGTTTTCTTCGTAAATTCTAATTTTGTTTATCTTTTTTTATACTTGTGTTAAGTCCACTTTGGGCTATCACAATTTTGATAGATTCTTTTTGAGAGAGAAAATTGTTTACTCTTTAGGTAGGTGGTTCGGATAATTGGGAGTTCGGATAATCGAGGTTTGCATAATCAAGTCTCTACTGTATTTAGTGTAGTGCAAATACCAAAGCTTGGAAACTGTTGTCCATTTCAAAAATAGCCCATCAATAGAAATATGTCAGAAAATTTTGAAAGAAAAATACATTTATTTTATACATACACTCAACCTGGGTGAAGAATGGTTACTGTTGCTAGTGAATAAATAAAATTGATTGAAATGTTTTTCCAAGCTTGAAGTTTTGTTTTATTTATTTAGTTGAGCAGGGAGGAGCATTTATGGCAGAGTGAGTTGAAGGATCTCATTTGGCTGGAGCTGCAAGCTTGGCATGCTGAACGTACACCCACCCAGCAAGATCAATTTGTTTGTCAGGAGCGAACAAAGATTCACGGTCTTCTGGAAGAAATCATGAATTACCAATTTGTGCGCAAGAGTAGCAAAGAGATAAAAATAAAAAAAGGGTCCTTTCCAATCTCAAAAGCAAATGATTTCAATCAAAATAAGGAAGAATTAAACATTAAGGATAAGCACTTTGAAGATGGAAGCAGAGAGAGCACTTTAACATCTAGAGATTTCATGAAAGATGGATCAAATCTAAAAACTAGCAATCTCATCAACGAGGATATTGATAAGCTTTTTAATCAGCCAAAAAATTTTAGCTGCAAAGAGGATGATAAAGGAGGAGGTCAAAAAACAGAAGATGGAAAATTAGGAGAAAAGCAGGATGTGCACGAAGATAGCAATGGATTTGCAGTGGATGGAAATGATACAAAGGAAGGAATTCAAAATGATTTAATGAATGATTTTAGAGGCACTGAGGATTGTCCAGGATGCTATTCAATGTACTGTAAAGTTTGCTTGGCCAATCAGAATGCTGCTCTTGGAGAAGTGGAGAGTTTTCTACAAAGACTTGGGGTAATTATTTTTATAGCACAATGAAATTTTATTATTATTATTATTATCATTGAATTATACTATTATTATATATATTGTATACATTACATATATCATTTGATATGTATTATTAAGTCAATAAGTCGTCCAAATCCAATTAAATTGAAACAATTTAAATTGGATTTTTATGACTGCCTGACTTCCAATTGGTGTGGATTAGGTCAGTGATGGTGAACCTTCTATTGCCCATTTGCCAGTATTACTGAAATTGTCAAATCTTTTCTGCCTCGCGTGCCACAAAAAAGTCCTTGATTTTTTTTGCGTACTAAATTAAATTCGTGATCAAGACATAAGAGATTGACATTTTTAACCATAAAACTTATGTTTACAATAGTTTACAATAATTTACTAAATAACACAAATGTTTTTGTGGAACTAAATCAGTACAATATATGTTTTCATTGGTTTTAACCTTTCGTGTGTGCCAACTAAAATCATCTTGCGTGCCACTTATGGCACGTGTTCCGTAGCTTTGCCATTACTGGATTAGGTAGATTGGGGATTGAAGAATTAAGTTTTAAAATGTAATTTTCCATTTTTTATTGCCTTTGTTGCCAATATAGAGATAACTCTTAGCATGCTAACTTATTCAGTTAGCATTTAAGAAACAATGTATTATTATACATAGCTGTAAATAAAATTAATTCATCCATCTAAAAATAATTTTAATTACAATATTTGATTAAGCTTATTTTTCATATTAATTAATAAAGTCATTAAAATTATTTTTTTGTCATTTTCCATGAAGTATGCCGAGTCACTTTATCCTTCAAGCAAGGCCTTTGCTGCTGATTATCCACTTTATCAAAGTCAGGAGTTCATTATGCACATCAAAGCTATGTGTCTTTGGTACAACATGACACGCCATCACCTACTCAAGATTATCATTTTGGGGAAGCTCCTGTTGCAGTTTAAGACCAAAAGGCAAAACTGGCCTTTGGACTACAGAGATGGCAGTAGCACTCCAAATGATGCAGACTCATCGCCATGGACGTCCACGTCATCTACTCAGTCCAGTACAATGCCTCATGATGGAATGTCTACCAGTGGAATTTCAGTTTCATCGTCTTTATCCTGCTTTGAGTCAACAGCTACTACTAACTCCTCAGTTGAGCTGGATGATGAATTTGACAGGTAGTTACTTCAGCACTGAAATATTTTCTAGCAAATTGTTTAAGCATGGTCTTACTGGGGAAACTTGATATATGTCATCATGTGTTAACTAATTTTATTAGCAGGAAAAGCTGTCATTTTACACTTAGATACCTAATTCACTGCAGTCACTTCAATACTATTTCAAAATATCTTCTTTAACAGTCAGCATACATTTTTAAAAATCACCACGTATATGTAATAGTTTTTATTTTTTAAATTTATCATAATTTTATCTTAATAAATGATTTATATTGTTACAAACTTTGTCTTAGGAATGTGCAAACCATTGATTCAGTTGTTACAGCCTTTAAAATATACTACAGCATTTATAGCCTTGACATAAGCAACTATTTTATCATACTTATTACTGTATTTACCTTTTGCACCTTTTTCCCCAAAAAATGGGACAGAGTCATACACAGAGATTTCTGTACAGGTTATATAAATTGTGAGACTCGATAGTAAATTTACTGTAACACGCATCTACATTTATACTTGCAGAAGACGAAGAGTTCTATGAAATATATGCGTAAATATAGAACCAAGCAAGTGTTTAGGGTTTAAATGCGTGGTTTATACTGCCGTTGGTGCATCTTCAAGATCACGACGGTCATTTTGACAATTGAGATGAGGTTATATTTTTATAACATTAAAACTGTACCTTTTAAATGATTCTTCAATTTATTATTGTTACTCAAAATAAGTGGTTCTGTCAAAAATTTAATGTCAATTGGGCACAAATTTATTTTTTCCCTTCCAACTGGCCTAAAAACAGAGGAGTACGTGGTATAAAAGGGCATGGATTACACGAGTAAATATTGTACTTATATTTTGTAGCTTTATTCAATTAAATTTTAACTTGTGACTGACACAACATATGTATCAGCAGGGAAATACTTTAGTTGCTCATCTGATTCAGCAACTCTTGAATTTAGTACTAAATTGCATTTTTATTATTTCTGTTGTGTTTACAGCTGAGTTAACCCAAGAAGAAATTTTTAAATAATAATGACTAGCAGAATTTTCCATTGAATTTCAACAGATTTAGTGAAGCTACTACAACACAAGATACGATACAAACTCTTTCAAATATATAGTAGATACTTTTCAAAAATACAATGAGCTTTTCTTAACAATTAATCATATTTGCTTGTAACAATCCGTTTCTGAGTCTATTGCATTCAAATATAACGGTAATTTTATTTCCTATCATATTACATTTGCCAAATCCAACTTCATTTCTTGTGTAATCATGCCTCGCTGAAATATTTACTTTTATGCCTTGAAAAAGCAACGTACAGTTGACCATGACTGAACACTGACTGGTAAATGTACACCAGATACGTGAGCTTATTTATGTTAATAAACATTATAATGTAGAATATAATGATTTTACTTACAAAAAATGTAAGATTCCAGTATTCAATAGACGAAAGAAGGTTCAATTACTTTCATCAATCGTTATAAACGCTTCCTGAATAATAATCAGTATCTATTTACGTTGCTATCCATAAATATCAGTCGGTTCATTGCTTAAACAAAAGTGTGAATCGAATAACGCTAAACTTTCATCTATTTGTAAGCTTCATTGAAGCTAATTGAATCGGAGGTAACAATGACGGCCGCCTTGGCAATGCCCGGAAAGAGTATGAAAAATCCACAAAATTTCAAAACAAATAGTGTATTTCTGAAAACTTCGACCGTGTAACATGTAAACTTCGCAGGATAAGATAGTATAGAGTTCTATTCATCAAATAAAGCAAAAACGAAAAAAGTCGGTCCATATTTACGTATTTTGATGCTTGAAGGAAGAATACCTTGCAAGTCAAGAAATGGATTCATACGTGTTATCTTATGGAAAAATGTTAATCCCCTATATTGACAGCACTGATTAATCCTGGTTCACCAAACCTTGACCATTCACTAAATTAGGATGTAAGGAAGAATCGTACCAAATTTGGTTATTCTAGCTTTTATCGTTTAGGAGGAGTTCCATGAACAAACACACAAATACACAAACGCACGCTTCAAAATATATTATAGTAGATGAAGTAGTAGCAATATTGTTGCTATTTTTGTTTTTCATAAGTAATACAGAATAATTTTGTTGGATAGACTTTACATAAACATTATTCAGTAAATGCTTTTTATTCCACCAACCTATTATTTCTATGAGAGAATTTAAAAAGTAATACACTGCTCTCTGGTCAGAGCTGGCTTTAGGATAAATGCGATACCAGGTGAAGTAGGTTTTTGGTGCCCTGTTGAAGGTTATACTTATATACCTATACCCCTTGTGGGGTTACGTCGGCACCCATTGACCTTCGGTACCCCAGAGGACTGCCTGCTTCGCCCACCCCTAAGGCCGGTTCTGTCCCTGGTTATAACTCAGGATTTTCGGAAGAAGCTGCAACCCATGTTATAAGACTACTGCAGCATGACTGAGGACATGACTTTTTATTTTTTAAATTTATTTAATTGCTACAAACAACAAAATTTTAAAAACTAATATAAAGTCAGTACAAGAAATTGATATAATGATTTTCTTAAAAGTCAGTAATTTTGTACTGTTTTTGTTTTAGTACTTTTAAAAAACGACAGAACTTTCTTTCTAAGAAATGGGGAAGAAGGAACGACCGTGGTATAACCAGTGGCATTATAATTGCGGAGTGGTGTACCAATGATTCTAACCTAAAATAATCCTAAATTTAAAATTAAGATTTTTAACAAACCGAATGTGTATTTCTTACACATTCTGTTCTCAATGCATTTTTTCAAATCTCTCTAAACTAATGGGTTTCCATTTTAATAAAATTCTCATTCTTTGTCTATCTTTATTTAAAAGTTAGTTTGTTTTTAAAGTATGTTACACGTGTTTTTAACTAATGTTGAAATTGTTATGTTGGCATACCTACTTGTCCTTTCTTTGTTTAGGGAACAACATGAGATGATGAAAGCAATGTACAGATCTGAGATGGGAGGAACCGGGAGGGAGAGTATTTGTGATGCACATAGAGTGAGCCGAGTGACTTTTGCGCTGGATTGTTTCGAGGGTAATCCATCAGAGTCTAGTGGATCAGACATTTCAGGCCACAGCATGGGAACCAGGAGCAGTAATGGAGTACATTCTGGATCCAGGGAGGAAATTAGCAGTCAGATTATCTACAGCGCCTCAATGTGCATGCTAGCTGAAGAAAAAATGGCAAAGTCAAGAAAGGAAAATGGACTGGATGCTTCTCCTTATCAGCTTTATATTGAAAGAATGCTAAAAACCAAAGGTCTACGTAAGGCATTGCATTTTATTGAGGGGTTACACCGTTCCCTGTTATGCAAATCTAGAATCAGTTTACAAAGACCGCCCGAGGACAAGTCTTGTCCAAAAGTAAGTAAATTTTGTGAAAGAGTTATTCTTTTTGATAGTTTTTTTTATTGTATTGTCTGATTATGTTCAGAGGCGACCGTGGCGATTGCGTAAGACCTTTGGCCTCTAGGAGCCTCACACCTGGATCTTATTAGTTGTAAAACTCAGAATCTCATGCACTATATTTTAGGCATATACATAAATGAATCATTAAGAATTTATAGCCTATTTTCCTCCTTAAAGTTTAATCATGTGTTTACAGAAATTGTGAGTTGTTGGCCTCCCAAACAACTATCAACTAAGGGCCTCAGACCCATGCCTGATTATGCTACATGAGTTCATATGAAAAACCATATTTCACCCATCTTTCATTATCGTTTACTTTTCAGTGTCCTTTAGAGGGCAGGGTACCAGCGGTGGTTGAGGGAATAGGTGCTATGTCAGAACAAGAAGAAAAAGAGTTGCAGCGTCATGGCTACTGGTCACCTGAGGCACAAGACATAAGATTGCCGTCTTATTGCTCAGCCTTTCTTTTTATATGCCGTGTTCCACTTGATGTTATACATGCTTATCTACAAATCCGCTATGAGCAGAAACCTACAGAGCCATCAGATTTGAGTATCGGACAGGTGAGCTGGATTTAAACTCGTGGTGAGCTGGATTTAATCTTAATTTTCTCCTTGGCCACATCATTATGTGCACTATATTATTTTTGTTTGTATCTTGAAATTTTGATGAAGTGTATGTATTTTAAATCTTGTTTTCTTGGGCTGATAACACTCAAAATCTATGTTTCCCAAAAATCCTGCATTGCATCTAGCATTCTGTACAGTGTGAAATTCAAGTATTTAATCCAGGTGTGATTTTTTGTGCAAATATTAAATAGATTATTTAGTTTCCTCATAGGTGATGATAATCAAAAGGATATTTATTCAATTTATCTATTGTAACTTATTAAGGACATCCAACATAAATTGAAAAATATAAAAATGAACAAGTTTTGAGAAAATATGCATAGAAACGAAGCAACAGATTTTTACTTAGCATAATTTTATGAACACAAATAGTGTGTCATACTTGCTGGAAGGGTTCAGTAGCTAATCAAGAAGAGATTCTCTATTTTGTCTAAATCGTTAAAAAAATCACAGACACTATGAAAAAAAATCAACTCTGTCACTGTTTAATTTGCAGTCCAGAGTGAGTTTTGATTTTGGATTAATTATTTTAGATGTGCATCTATGATTTTTGCATGAAATATTTTTAATTTTACATTCCTGGCAAGTGGGGTTTAGATTGAAATCTTTCAAACTACTTTTGACGTAGTACAAATGGAGAGTCCTACTCAGCTTTGACATATACCTAAGTCATTGAACTCTTTTCTCACTAACTGCTCTAAAAATCAACGTATATAATTAATTGAGTAAGGGAAGGTCATGTCCGTCGCAACCCAAAGTGAAGCTTCCCCTTTACTTTCACTCAGCCACGCTTGAGTGGAAGTGTAGTGGAAGGTAATGAGCGGGGTGCAAGGAGAGCCTACGGGTACCTGGAATAGGGCTCTGAGCCTCAGTTTGCGGCGGCGGCATTGACTTAAATGATTATTATGTAAGTAAAAGTATTGGCCAAAGCAGTTCAATTTGAATACTGAAATCGTACTAATTTCGTAAGTATAGTATTCTCTTCCATTTTAAATCAGCCATGCTTGAGGGCAAGTGGAGGGGAAGGTAATGCGTGGGGCAGAAGGAGATCCTGCAGATAGATTGAATAGGGTTTTGAGGCTCACTGCCCAGTTCTTTGGGGGCCCAAAGGCATGCATAATTAATGCCATAACATAGAACTCAGGGTGCGTGGGTAGGGCAGCAGAGAGCTTGCTTACCATAATTCTGCAACAGAGCTCCGATTTTGGAGCTAAATGGGCAGCTAGTCAAAAATAATTTCTCAGTGAAAAGAATATCAGAATGGCTGATTTTAGTGTCCTCTAGAAGGTGTTTGTAAAGTGATGTGAACCATTACTCTTTATAGGATAGCAGGTTATCAGGTAGCAGTGGCTGACACTTGTCGTGTCAAGAAAAGTACTCTTATTTTTGTAATATCTTACTGAGGTGACCTAATTTGGTTCTTGTGATTGCAAATTTCTTTAACTGTAGGGCACGCTGTTTATATCACATTTTTTTATTGGTGTACATACGATTTAACTTGGGAATCATTTAAAGCAAACTTTTACTTGAAAGAGAGAATCCCATTTAATATTAACCAGTAAAATAGCAAAAATTCTTCTATGGAAAGTAGAGCCTTAATTAGGTATGCTTGGGTAAACTTGATGTACAAGCTGTTTAATATTTGTTTCTTCAGTTGATGAGAGAGTTTAAGGAGGGACTGCAGATTGCAGTTCTTCAGAGACAGCGTTATCTGCACCATGTCCGCACTGCCCTTTGGAATGCAGAATCTGATGTCTTAAGAGTTTTTGAGGATGGTGTTAATGAATTTGATAAGAGTATGAAGAATGTACTTGAGGTGAGATTATTTGAGAGGGTTCAGTTGAGAAACCTTTCTCAGTTCTTTCTAAATGCATAACATGGTCTTTTGTCAAGTATATGAGAAACCTACGAAATTTATTTTTCTAATATATTTAACAGAACTTTTCTGATTAATTCTATTAATTTTCTTTTTACTGACAATTCAAATTTAATTATCATTTGGTGTTGCCTGCTGTATATTAATATTCTAATATTTTGAGAGATACTTTAATTTATGGTTGTGATAATGAAGGTACTAAATGATTGCTATTGATGTAAACATCAATGAATTACAGTGTTATCTTTAACAGAATTGCTTTATCATACTACTGTCAACTAATTTTTAAGCATCTTTTCTCAGTTCAGAACCCTATACTTTTTAATTTTACAGCATAGTTTTGTCATAATGCTGGCCTTGGTAGAGGGGTGGTTAGCGTGTCAAGCTCCCAGTTCTAGGGTCGCAGGTTCGAATCCTGCCGAGGGCATGGTCATGTGTGCTTGTCTTTGTTATTGTTGTTATGCTCATTGTAAAGGACATAAAGTTCTGTTTATAAGCTAGTGAAAAGTAAATAATTTATTTCATTGTAGGCATATCTGGAATATCTTAAACAGTGTGTCTCAATGGTTCAGCAAGAGAGTCTTCTTATCTCTACATATCAAAAGAATTTACTAGAGGAAGAATGGGCATTTGTAAAGGCCACATGTCCCCATATACCAGGAGGGGAAGCTTTAGCTGGGAATACATTTTGGTAGGTAACTGATTGACTGAATCTCAGTTGTTTCTAACTTTCAGAGGGGAATAATCATGATCTTTCCACTTTCACTTGCAAGTAACATATTTTTATGCTAAGAGTTTCTCACTCCTTTCAGCTGAAGTTAGGAATACTCAAGATATCACCATTGACACTGAAACCATCAGAGTTATCCAGACTTATGTTCCCATCATAAAAACATGTGAGATTGTTACTTGAGAGAGAAAACCTTTTATGATATCTAACCTGTAGTAAAAGTTTGATTAGATATTTTATTCTCAAGTAGATTCATTTTTTATTTGCTCTTTTAACTACTGCCCTGCATCTAGTGGCATGATGCGCTTCACATACTTATTTTTGATTCTTTTGATAAATTTTAGCTCATTGGTGCATGAGTAACAGCATATTTGGCTGGGTTTACATATGTTCAATTTTAATCCTATAGATTCTTCTAACCTTTGCTGTGAGTAATATTGGCATTTTATCTTTCAGAAGTTTTTCCTGGTAGTTTACTTGAACTAGAATGTATATGTCTTTTTATCATCATTCATTGCATGATATGCCTGCAGAATTGCTAGTTATTGTATTATATGATTAATCAGTAAATTGAATTGATTTTCTACTATTCAAACCTCTTCCTTACATGTGTTTGCAGTCTTTTGGCACGAGATATGTTAAGGACAATTGGAAAGTATCTAAACTCGGAAATTGATGTCCTTGTGAACAGCATGGATGAAAATTGGTCAGGAGAAGATTGCCTCAAGTATATCACCTATACAACTGACTTGATATAAAGCAAAAATACTGTAGAACTAAGTTATAGAAATGGAATCTGATAATTTTTTGTGAAAATTTTCTTTTACACTTTCCTTACACATATTATATCAAAAATGTTCTTCAAAACCATGAAAAAAAAACTTTTCTCTTTCCAGACATGTGATGTTGGCTGCATGCAGGTCTTTGCACAGCATATTCACTGAAGCGAGGGAACGGGCATTGAAGGGAATTTCATTTGCTAAAACCTTGAGGAAGGATCTTGAGATAGCTGCATCATTTTCTTTGAACTCTAGTCCTAAAAATTTTCTGAAACGTCTTCATGAGACAGGCCATGTTCGTGTTATTGCTCCTCACAGCTGCAAACATCTGATGTTCATACCAGGTGAGATTTTGATAGCCTTAGTAATTTTTGTTGAATTCCAAGCTTTTAAATTCTCTTTAAAGTGTTCTACTCACCAAGAGGGATAAATACTTCAAACTGAAATATAATCAGTTCAAATCTGATCGAGAGAGTCCAGTCATGCTTAAACATTTTCTGATATTAGAGATTACTGAAGGCATCATTATAAATGGCTGATGCTGCATAGTGTGTTGCAGTGTTTGAATTTAATTCATGCTCTGGGCCACATCAAGATCTAACCACTTTAGACTTTCCGCATGTGAATTATGAAAAATAAGTGGCTTACAAGAATTGCAAGCAAAAAGATATGAAATTATGATTTCATTACCAATTCTCAAAATTTGCTGGCAACATTTGATGACATTTTCCATGTAGTTAATTAGATGAATTACTTTCTAGTTGTCACTTTTGCCTTATTGTAGAGTGACCATATTTTCACGAGGCTAAAACGGGACATTTTCTGTAATTCTCAAGAAAAAACTGGACAAAATTTTCGTGTGACATTTTAAAACGGAAGTTTGGTTTATTTCGATCAATACAAGAATTTGAACATTTATGTACCTAGACAGGAAAAACAAACTCATTAACAAGAAAATTTAGATAATGATGTGTGGAGTAAAAAGAATTAAATGAACTTGTTGAACACAATCAGTTATATTAGATTATTAGCAAATACGAATATAAGTAGGATTATCAACAATATCGCTTTACCTCCAGACTCCGGACCTAGGCCCTATGGATATCAATCCGATGTCAGGGTATAATTTCTTTGGGTCGGCGACTTTTTCTGGACTTCTTCCAAAGAAGTAAAATACAATATGAAATGTTGGGAAAAAATTCATTCTCTCAATTCCGACACATTGATGTAATATTTCTGTCATTACTTTGTTATGCAATATGGAGATCGTATTTTATAAATAAAAAAAAAGCCGACGTAAATTTTAATTCACTGAAAAGAGTTGTTCAAAAGTATTGTTCCAAGTGGGGCAAAATATAACTTTAGCTTATTAATTCTAAAATATTGGTGGATGAACAAATTAATGTACTTTTAAAATATTTAATTCGGTTTATTTACCTTTGCATAGTTTTGTTTGCAGTTAATTTGCAGTTGATATTGAACGAGTCGATTCTGAAGTTGGTATGAGTGTTGATGATTCATGCTCTTCCTGAGACATTTTGTACTTTGCGGTCGAAGATATTTCTTGCAGTAATTTGGGATTGTTTAAAAGCAAATTGTAAAAGTCATTGTACGAAAGTTCCCGAAAATGAGTTTTCGTCACTATCATTGCTTTGATGTTTTCAACGAGGAAACAATTCTTTTCATCTGTCCACAAAGAATTTGTAATAGAAAACACTTTCTATAGCTCCACTGGTACCGGGTATGGCTAAAGCAAATTCCAAAATCATTTTAATATTTTTTAACGATGTTCCTTCACCTTGCACGAACTTGAAAATTCTGAACCATCGTACCCGAGTTTCATTTAAATTCATGTTCCATTCGGCAGTTTTGTTTTTACTGATGTTCATAACATGGTGGTATTCATCGAAAAGCTCATCTTCGTCTATTATTTCCATGATGTTTATGTCGACATCAGCCATGCATTTGATTGTATCCTGAATTTGTTCCCAAACAGGAGGACTCTTAAGCTGCACCCAATAAAACACTTTTAATGATCGATAGTGATAACTCCATTTTTTAAAAACACATTAGGAATGTGTCGTAAAAGGAATTTTCAGCTTCTGTGAATTGTTTTTCACTGCAGAAATCTTCTAAATCTGATAAAACTGATCTAACTTTTGAGGTGCGGAAATTTTCATTTCTTCAGTTTTTAATTTTTTTTGCTAAAATATCCATTTCTTCAGCTACTTCACTTCCTGAAATATTATCACACACTATTTTTTTAAATAGCTTCGCAGCAAACCTTTAATTGACTCTCCATGAAATGAAACCAAATAATGGAAACTTTTTCAGAATGGTCGGACATTTTTCTTGTGAAATAAAGTAAGATTTTAATCCAGGAAATATTTCAATAATTCTGGTGATTGCTGGTTGTAGTGATAGCCGTCTAGTTTTCACAGTTTCTAGAATCTGCTTATTCTCAATATCGACGAAGTCACAAAATTCTTTAATTCTTCCACTCGTACCATATATATATATGTATATATATGTATGTATGTATGTATATGTATATATAAATACTAAGGAAGAGGAAAGGTAAGTAAGGATATTTTGGGCAACTAGGTGTTGAAGGAAACCCAGTGAACACTTACCGGAAGTAGAGCCGCTGGGGTGTTGGAGAGACACATTTGTAGAGGTTAGAGCTTTCGGGATGATCCCTTCATCAGCACAAGAGAGACCCAACACCTAGTTGCCCAAAATATATATATATATATGGAAAAATTGAAATATTTTATTCACTGAGGCCTCGATGTCAATGAGCAAAATATCATCACTTGTTTGTACAGCATTGTGTAAAATGTGGGCAGCACATCCTACACCACAAATGTTAATTTTTAAGTTGCCAGCTGTAAGTTTGGCAAAAACGATGTTTGTTCCTTTTCTTGCAGCTCCTCCAAAATTTGTGTTGCAGTTATCCCACAAAAGGCAATAATTTTTTCAGATAACTTGTACTTATGCAGTACGTTCATTATGTGAGTTGTTAACAAATCAGCGGTTTCACCCATGAAGTTACGAAATTCAGTCACTTTAATTTGAATTAGCCCAGGTACTAACTTTAAACTTTTATGGTTTGAAGTATCCACCATAACTGATACGTACCTAACAAGTTTCAATTCTTCCAAAATTTGTTGCATTGCAAAAGACACCAGAATATTTACAACAATTGATTCACATTTTGTTCGACCACATGAGAATTTTTGCTCGTGCAGTCTTTTTATCACTGAGGAGATACAGTCCATAGACCGAAAGGAATGGTTTGTTTGATTGTGTGGATAGCAAACAAACCTTCTTCGGCTGCAGTGTGTTTGCACTCTTCTGTCATTGTTTGCTTGGTAAAATATGAGATTACCTTCTGGCTGCAACTCTTACTGCTTACTGCAATAAAATGATTTTTTTCTTGTTACGCTGTAGCATACCCGAACGACCTCCATGTTCTATAGAAAACAGCAATTTGCAAAAGGTATACAACACTTTTCCCATTTGTTTATCTTCCTTTAAAGCGAGCCCTACATGCTCAAGCAACCACATGCAGGCCAGTTTGCGCAGTTAACAACATACAGTTAATCAGGAATATTCTCCCATCCCTACATTACTCAGTCGAGCGATGGCTGACTTGTGTAGTTTTTTGAAAGACTTCCTAACAGAATTTATAGAGATCTCAGCCATGCCTTTGGAAGGTGAAAGGATAAGGAATATTGTGATAGAAACAAAAAATCTCAGTCATACAAATTGTTGATCACAAAATTAAAGGAAGTGTATCCAGATGCTGACAGGGAGACTGTCATGAAAAAAATCAATTCACTAATTCTTGATCACTTAAAGTAGCAGACATTTTCGATCTGTTCTGTACAATTGTAAAGACAAAGCTGAACAATTGACATGTGTCGCAACCAGACCGTAGTTTTAACTGTGCAAACTAAGTTTGCACAGGCATCTTTCAGTTCACATCTAGCTAAAAGCACAGTCCATTTTTTGGTCTGCACAAACTAAAAACTTTTCCCCCACATGTTGCATCTTAACTGCACAAACCGGTTTGTGCAATTATTCCTTAAGGAAAAACTGAGTGTGTAGGGCTCGCTTAAAGAAGGGAATTCAGTTTTTGACCTTTCAGTAAAAGCACATTTTCTTTTCGGCATTTTCCGAGGTTTTATTTACTTTTCTGAATCCAACAGCACATGTACAACCGTTCACATTCTTCCAAAACCACATGTTCGCAGCAACTAAACAAACTGAAACTAGCTGCTGTTCTGAGTTACCAACCTATGAAAATGAATATTTTCTGTTGCACTGCCAACATAAAATAAATGAAAAAGCTACCGCATTCTGAATTCGTTTTTAGGCTTAATTGTGTGTGTAACTTTGTATATGAATTGGCACTTTTGCAAAAAACGGGACAATTGGCGTCCTGTTTTAACTTTATCAGGACAAGGGGACAACTAAATAAATAACGGGACGTATGGTCACCCTACCTTAGTGCCAGTATATTGGTAAACAAAATTAATATAATTTAATACGTCCAGATTTACCATTTTGATCCCAGGATGCTTAGCTTTAGAGGGCCCCAGATCAGTGCTGGTGCAACCAAAGATGCACAATGCATATTATGTGCATTTGCACAGGATGGCAATTCCGAGGGAGCGGCAAAAATGTGTCAATTTTATATATAGAAAAAAATTCGAGTTAACCTTTATGCAACGGAATTAGGATAAAATCGAGAAAATATTTACTATTCTTGGTTTTGCCTTGTGGATCTTTATCTTCAAAGAAGATTTCTGCACAGGATCAGCATAGGGTAGGAGGATCTTCTGACTTCTGTCAACCGTCATTCCTTAAGCAAGGGGCTTTCCCTGCCTTTATACTGACTCCTCAAATGCAATAAGTTTCAGATTATTATTGTCTGCCAAGGCTTATGCATTTCATCAACTGCTTCACAGGGCTCATGTGAGACTTTGGCTATCAATTGCTTTATGATTGACCCTTTTGTGATTTTTTAATTAAAAGAAACCACCATAGACCTACAGATACATTTGTTGTTTATGCTTTCTGTAAACATTCAGCTGGTCAAAGAAGGGTTAGCTGTTGTTTCACTTGAGATAGCTCTATTTCCATAAAGGCTTTGGTCACATTTAAGGAGGAATATTTGTCGTGGCTAGGTGGTGCATATCTTGCTCTCTGCTAATTTCTTTTTTTAATAACAGAAGTTCACTTAAGGGTAGAATTTAAAATATTTCTTTGTATTGCTTGTTTCCCAAGTCATTCATCAATAATATTATTTTATAAATATGTAATGCTGTAGAACAGGGATGCACAAAGTGCGGCCCGCAGGCCACATGTGGTCCTCCGTTGATGTTTGTGCAGCCCGTGGAAGATTTTGCATAATAAGGGTAATATTGAACAATGTTTAGGGTAGGTTAATTTGGTAAATCATAAAGTGAAAATAATAAGAGAGTGCAAAATGCTAAGGTAACTAAACATACTGTTTTTAGTAAATGTGTTTTCCTGAAAAATTTCACTTCTTTTCTGCTTATTTCAAAATATTTGTACACCTTTTCAAACTTGCACTACATTGTATATTTGTGATAATTTTGCATTTGATTATTGGTAAATTAAAATGGTTTAAGATGATATGTAAAATTTTATTCTTGTTTAATTTACATTATTCAGCTTTTAATAACGTGTGGCCCTTGGATAAGTATAAACCATCAAATGCAGCCCGTGAATGTAAAACGTTTGTGCACCCTTGCTGTAAAAATAGAAAGTAGAAATGGAATGGGGAAAGTGTGGATCTAATGGAGGGGGAAAACAGGAGGCAAAGGGAATGGGAAAATATAGGGGGCAGCAGAATCAGCATTTGCACAGGATAGCAAAGCACTTCGTATCGGCCCTGCCCCAGATTGGTGGCCTGTGCCTTTATAAATTGAAGAATGAACTATCTATGGAAAAGCTCCTTTAGGATGTTAGCCCAGGGCACTAAAATTCATAGTTTACCACTGAATACATTCAAGGGATTTGATAACAGAATTATAGCCAAATTGTAAATTCTCTAATTAGAATAAAAATAATCTCATTTGGTCGCTTTTAAAATATCCAATGCTGGTTTTATAGCTGTTGGATATGTTTGGTTCATATCTATAGTTCATATGATGGGTGATTGATTTCCTACCAATATGTTTAGCATACATGCCTTGCCTGCCTGCAAAATCTTTAAGCAGCCCCTGGCCATTGTGTAGATGCCCTTGTGGACAAGCATTGTAAATATAATCAATATTTTTCGAAAAAAGCATGCCAAACTGATAAGGATTAAAAAGAAATTCCATCAGTCTTTTAATGTTATGTATTGTAGAATCTTAACCCATTGAACGCTGAGGACATCAGTTGACATCCTTCAGTGTGCTACTGGGGGACTGAGGACTTTAATTGACATTCTAGTCCCTTACCTTTTGAACGGATAAATGGAGGCCATCAGCCATCTCTATACATCTCTTTCTTACATTTCCATCATCCATTAAGGCTCAGGTCGAGGCTGAACTTGGTGAGGCAGTTTGCATAGGCAAAACCATTACCAAGGACATCAATTTATGTCCACTTTTATGACAAGGATATGCCTAAACATGCATTTTCATGCTGAAAAATTAAGTTCAAATTATACATTGGGTCAGCTTATCCACCTCAATATATGATGAGAATTTTTATTTTCTTCCCAGGATCAATTCGTCATTGTCCAGAACAAATCAGAAAGTTAGTTAACATGAACTGTTCTGCTGGAGATTGCTGGGGAATGAGTGCAAACATGAACCCTAATTGGGAGAGAACTGGAGGGACTGTTGGCTTAGCTTCTATCGCTCAGGATTCCTCATCTCCTGTTAATCCAACTGCACCAACATCTGGAGCTTATTTTCCTTGTGGAGTGTATCTTTTGCTTGTTCAAGGCAATAATGATTCTAAATCATCAGAAGAGTGGCATTGGGATGGAGAAACTGTCAATATGCAGCCCACAGTCGAGACCACCATAACTCTGTCTCACATTGAGGTTTGTATGCTGAGGGTTCTCATATTATGCTATGAGCCTTTGCATTTCTGTAATTTTTACATTATTAAAAATTTAATATTAGTGCCATGTTCTTTCGTTGAAGTTTTTTGACATAAATATGTCTCATCTTTTTATGAGTGCATTTTATTTGGTTTTAGATGAAGGTAAATTTCCATTATGCCCGTTTTCAAATGACTTGGCAGATGAGGGGGAGGTAGAGGAGAAAGTGGATGGGGGCGAGGCACTGAGCGAACCAATAGGAAAGAAGGAGGGGGAGCCTAAGCATTCGAGAGCTCACTCTTTATCGGTACTCTGTAGTGGTGACATCGTGTCTGAGTGTGCAGTGTTTCCACATGCTTATGCCGCTGAAATTGTGCAGTTAAAGTTGTTTTTATCTCAATTATAGTATTTTACATTCGTTGACCTTTTTAGTTACATCTTTTGTTTTTTATCTTTGTTAATTCAGTTTTCTTGTTATTCATTCCGTTTGTTACATTGTTTGTTATAAGTTATTCAGTTACTTTGTTATTTGTTTTGTTATTTCATTTGTTGTTTTGTTCGTGGTTCGTTATTCACTTATTTTGTTACTGAATATTTTTGTTATTTGCATTGCGTTAACTGCATAACCAGCGCTTAAGCAATGGAGAATCCGAAATTTACAATTCTTGGAAGTCAAGCCAAGAAGATAGTGCGCAACGTGTTGCAGTACTTTCAGAAGGAGAAGGAACTTGGGCGTCCAATTACCTCTCTGGAGAAAGTGCATAAGAGAGTGGCTGAAGCCTGTGGAATAAGCGAATATTTTAATGGTGTATTTCATGTTGCTTAGTAATTACGCTAATTGAAAGTTGAGAATTTAGTTAATATGATAATGATAAGGATGCCCCTCTTCAATTCTGCCTGGAATTATTATAATCATAACTGACGTTGTTACAGGGAAAGATTCCGTAAAGGAGATTGGTTCACTGTTGTTTAAATCTCCTATTAAACAATGGAAACCATGCTCCAAAACAGTTACACAGATGGACGATTTCCAGAAGGATGTCATGAGGAGGACTGTTTTGAAGTTTTACGACGAGGGCAAATTCCCCAAACTCAAAAATATCCACGAAAGAATTCAAAAACGAATTCCAAGGGAGCATATCGTCATTTAAATGCTTACCAAACGTTACGTGTGTTCTGGTGTAGAGTTGGCAACATCTAGCTTGAGCTTTCTGCTAGGTGGCCTACCCCCCACCTCCTGGCAGTGGAGAGATACGAGCGGTCCCAAGTGCGGCCGAAATCTCGCTCGCCAAGTCATTTGAAAATGGTCTCAGTTGTTCAAACACTGTCCATATTAACCATTGTAAATATTTAATGAATGAATGTACAGATAACAGCAAATGCTGGAATGATCTACTTAAGCGTGGTTACATAAAGTGAAAGTCTTATATAATGCTGTCATTGGTGAACTTGAACAGTTAAACTCCAAAAAGTTCAATATCTAAAGTCATTACAGTAAACTATGATGCTGCTTGAAACTTACTTTCTATTTGTTATTTATATATTATGCAGCTTGAGTTTTTGTTAACCATTTTCTTGCAGCATGTGGTTTTGGCTATTGAAATCAACTTATGCTAATTTTGTTCCATAATTCAGTGAAAATTTTCTTCCTCAGTATTTTTGCTCAATTCATCATAGAATATAGGAGAAATTTGGAAACAGGAGAAAATTGCATGGTAGTTAAGTGGAAGAATATCAGTCCAGCAGCTGGAAGACCTGTGTTTGATTCCTGGTCATAGCAGATCTTTTCCTCCTGTTTCAAAATTTCCCAAAATTCCAGCTTATGCTTAAGCATAAGAATGTTATGATCAATTTGTAGAATATATGCTGTAAAATATCATAGCCTTAGGGTCTGCTTAATTTTTCTGCATAAAAGTTTTCTAGAATTGGCAATAAAATTTAAAAGTGATGACAGAATGAATGTCTAATAATGATAAGCTTTAATTTACGAATGATGCTTCAATCCAAGAGATATTAATGTAATGGCATACTTGATTGGAAGCTACTATACCTCTTATCAATATTAAACCAAGCAATATTAATTTAGGTTGAAATGAAATTTAGGGCATATCTTTCTTTACATCTAAAATAGATTCATTACAAGAGATTTAAATGTTTTTAATGATGTGATAACTTGCTAGGTGGAAGGTGTTTTACTGGTTGCATGTGATCCTTCTCAATTATCAATTCATCGTAAATTGTTCATGGAAACAATGGGAGACTTTATAAAGATCATTCGTGAGAATCGGCCATCAAACAATCACATAGCAGATTCTTTGATGAAGCTCAAGGTAAGATATAATGAATTATTTTCTTCCTTTTTTAAATCTTATAAATTACTTGACAAAATTTTTTTCTGTGCCCCTCTTTCATGAGAAGAGAAGAGAGAGCCTATACCCATTAAAATTTGTAGAGGCTAAAGTCTTACAATGGGAAGGCACTACTGATCCCCAACCGATTTGGCTGAAACTTTGTAGAGATAATGTCCATGACGTCTGATGAATGAAAATATATACATATCAGGGCCAATACCCAGCCGTTTTTATTTTATTAATAAAAATAAGTTAATATTTCCCGAGTCATTGCTTAACTACCATACACGGTTACGGATCTCGTAAGAAGCGGCGCTGGCATAGAGGTTAGCGAGCTTGGCTCTAAATGTCAAGATCTGTTGTTCGAGTCCTCGTTCCAAAATTTTTTTCATTTTTCCCACATATTCACTTTCCTCATTTTAAATGCTTATTTCTTAATAACTATATTTTTATTTTTTAATAGTTAATATTTTTAATATATTGATGTGCAGTTTTGAAGAATTATTTGTAGCATACATAGCGGTTGGTATCTTCAGTGGGGAATCCTGTAACGAGCAAAAATGTTACATCTTTTACGTCTCCTCCTTTGGACGGCGAAACAGCGAAAGATGTGTTGAACACCGCCATGCATTACTGCATGAAGCTCCTCCGAAAAAATCGATTGATGCCAGATAAAGAAGTTTCCGAAAGTGAATGTGGCCATAGTGTTGTAATGGCCCAAGAAATTTATACACGTGTTGTGGATATGCTTGGCGAGATGAACTTCCATGAAGATTACAATCTGGTGGGGCCCGATGAAGTCGATGAAATGCACGGATATGAGGAAATTGAGTTAGCTCATAGTTATATATACTACCATTGTGATTAGGAATTTTATTTAGAAATAAACGGATATTTAAACTTAAAGCATTATTAGGAAATTAGGTAATAAGCATTTTAAATTATGAAAGTGAAAATGTGGAAAAAAATGAAAAAAGTTTCAGAACAATGACTCGAACAGCAGATCTTGAGATCTTGAGATTTACAGTCAAGCATGATAACCGCTATGGCAGTGCCGCTTCTTACAAGGTTTGTTACCGTGTATGGTATTTAAGTAGTGACTCGGGAAATATTTTCTCCAAATTAAGTTAGTTTTCTCGGGTTTCCAGCTGGGTGGTGTGGAATAATGCTTCCGACGTTTCGGCAACTCTCTCTGCTGCCATCTTCAAGGAGAAGATGGCAGCAGAGAGAGTTGCCGAAACGTCAGAAACATTATTCCACACCACCCAGCTGGAAACCCGAGAAAACTTTCTCCATATCATTCGCCAGGAAAGACTCAAATCCATTAACTTAATTTTATTAATAAAATAAAAACGGCTGGGTATTGACCCTGATATGTATATATTTTAGTTAATCGGACGTCATGGACATTATCTCTACGAAGTTTCAGCCAAATCGGTTGGGGGTCAGTAGTTCCTTCCCCTTGTTAGACAGGGCCATAGTCTGAGGTGAGTTTGAGAGGCAACTGCCTCAGGTGGCACATTTCCGGTGGTGGCAACATAGCAGTGTTGTCTTTAATTTGCACATATATGCTGTTAACTGAGGCAGCATTTTGTCTTTTTGCCTAAGGTGACAAATTTCCATGTAATAGTTCTGGGCTTAAGATCTTAAGAGGGTGTGACGTACCTGTTTTTTCCTATCAGTGAATTGGTTTTTAAGAAAAAATTTGATGTGTTCAGCACATGACTTTCACCATATAGATTAATGAATATGAATGCTCTTGACATCAGCATCCTTAAGAATAATTATCGGCAATTACACTCGTGAATAATTTTTAGACAATGAATGATTTTCACAGTGAAAAAACAATAAGTAAACATGATTGTTAGCCATTGCTATGGATAACAAAATGTCAATTCACAATTAAAATTACCCTTGGCAGCGTTCGCATTGCTGTCGACAATTACAAAATTTTATGATAGCAATGAAACAATGCTATCACTTAGTGACTTTAGAACTTAATCTATGTAAATATTTCTTATTGTCAAAGTTGTAGAAAATATAATTTTCTACAAGTTTTGTTTGAAATTTGTTGTCATAAAATGGATTTTTTGAGAGATATTTTGATTATTTATCTGAATTTGTTAAGTATGTCGCTAAGTGATACCTTAGTTTCCATTACTATGATAAAATTGTCTAATTGTTGATAGGGATGCTTACACTGCCAGGGGTACTTTTACATTCACACCAATATTTTTTTATGCATAGCAAAAGCAAACAGTTTTGTTTAATTATTGTTTTTTCAATGTGAAATGTGATTTGAAGTATTTTTCATTTGAAAATTATTCATTGTTTAAATTATTCATGTGAGTAATTGCTGATAATTATTCTTGAAGATGCCGATGTCAAGAATAATAATGACTGTCTCCAAACAGAGTAACGAACATTATTATTCTTGACATCGGCATCTTCAAGAATAATAATGTTCGTTACTCTGTTTGGAGACAGTCATGTACTGGATGCGACAGATTTAAAAAAAATATATGACATTCTACAGAAGTGTCTCAATCAGCTCAATTTTTTAAGTAAAAAATATTTTTTCTGTAGAATGTACTACCATATATACTCATGTATAACGTGCTTTCATGTATAACATGCACCTGTACTTTTTGCCAAAAAATCCTGACATTTTCTTATATCCCGTGCATAACGCGCACCCTTGATTTTTGTGGCATATAAGAACAAAATTTTAGAATTATATCATCATGTTAAGTACATATTAACTAGAGCAATGGCTCTCAGGAGATATTACAATCTGTTGAATTGTAAGTAATACATATATTCCAATCTGTGTTGAGCAAATCTAAAATAGTTTCTTATATGTATCATGCATGCACATTTTGTAATAGAACAATATATTGTTACCTTAAATTTTTAAATAGAAAAACATTCTAAGTCTTTAACAGAGAGATATTGATTTCCTATATCTATTTCATGTAGTGTTGCCATACATGAACTCAGTAATGCAATACTGTTTCTTGCCACATGTCAGCTGGTTGAGATCATGTAGGTACCATATTTAATCGATTGTAAGCCGACATTTTTTTACTTTTTTACCTCCGTAAAAGTTGCCACTCGGCTTAGAATCGGGCCTTAAAAATTCGAACCATCTCTAGTATGCACGTAATTTTGTGATTCCCCAAGCCATCTCTAGTATGCGAGTGCACATAATCCTAGGATTTCCCGAGCCAACCATCATTTCCTTGTGGCTTTGCAAGCATACATTTTTGTCATTTACTTTGGCAAGTTTTTCAGTCTTTTTCTTAATAATCCCATAATGGGACGAACGCATTATTCTGTGGACTTTAAGAGAAAAGCGATAGCATATGAGGAAGAAACATCAAATCTTGCTGCACAGTGGCGGTAAGGGATTGATGAGTCAAATGTGAGACATTGGAGAAGACAAAAAGAGAAACCGGGATATATTTGTTGCGAGATTAAAAATCTGGGACATAACCGGGACAGTTACGTTTGAATACTTGAATATAATGTAATTTGTGTTCTCGTAATTTTAGTTGATACCTGATTTCTTTAATTACGAATTGAAAACACGGGAATTAATACTTTTGGTATTTTTTTCGAGACATCCCAGAAAACCAGAACGTCTGTACACCCAACATGGAATTTGTCCTTGTGAAAAGTGGGGGTCAGCTTTCAATCATTTAAATACAGTGTTTATTAACCCAGAAAATGTCTTTAATGAAACAGCTAAATATGGGTAATTTTGAATGTTAATGCAGTTAGTATATCAGAAACATTTAATCCAACTCAACTAATTTACCAGCATTTACTCAGCTCCCAAAACAGGTTACTTTGTCATGCTTAGCAAAGCTTTCCATTTTGTATTCTCCTAACTATTAATGCACAATTTTATTTCACCAAATTTCCTATTCAATAACATTACAATTTTCAAAGTTTCTTTTTGTGGATTTTTATTTCAGAGTGAAGCATTGAACTTGAGGGATTGTGTTACTGGCATAATCACCCTTGTTGAAGAGAGGTGTGCCATGGATTATTTGATGGAGTTGGAAGAGTCAGAAAGACTGTCAATCATTTTACGCTGCAGAGAGATATTACATCAGTGCTACAAATTTGGGTTTGAGGTAAGTTGTATGATATTTTTGGTACGTAAGGAGTAAGTGGTTCACAGAAGCTAGTTCAATGTTTAGCCATTAGATGACACTTCTTATGCGTGCCGTTCTGCCTACCAAGAACTTTTTATTTTGGCTGTTATGTGGCACTGTATGGCTTAGTTGCTCAGATGCATTGTTTTTTCCATTCTTATTCCAGGCAGAATGGAATTTACCTGAGTTTAGAAATCGCCACAACCCAACCATCATTTTTAAACCCTGACGAGCGGCAAAAGCACCGTCACAATTACGTTTAGCATGCAAGTTAATACGGGTGCTTTAAATGGAACCTATCACTCAGTCCCGGTTTGCAAGCTAAATAGACCCCATTTGTGGCGCAACAGTCAGTTCACATATAACAAAAGAATAGCGAAGAACCTATTGTTCCATGCACTCGGGAAAAACCCATTCCGCCAGGAATGAGAACGGAAGAAACATCGCATCTATAAATATTGTAAGCGACTGAAGCACACAGTGCCATGTCATGGCCAGAATTGGAAGTTCTTGGGAGGCAGAACGGCATGCATAAGAAGTGTCATCTAGCAGCTAAACATTGAACTAGCTTCTGCGAACCACTTACTCCTTAAGTACCATATTTTTTATTTCTCAGAAAAAACTGACCACTTTGACACCTTTTAATATAATTATATGAATAAGATTTAAGTATCAAAATCATTCCATGCAAGATTTATGTAGGATATAATATTATTGCATAAAATCATAATATTGATCATTAATGATTTTATGTATACTTATGGGAAAATATAATTGTCTCCTGGATTCGAACCCGGGACACTTTAGCAAATGAAAATATTTTTCCAGGGACCTCATAGCCAGCAGAAACAAAACGCCGTTTACCGCATATCTTTTACGACGAACGGTTCTCGACAAATACGCCGATATAATTACGCGAGGCTTCATACTCACGGACGCACACAGCTTCACTATGCGCATAATATATAGGATAAAATTCAAATGAGTATTTGTATTTGAATACATTTGAATCGATTCATTTTCTACTACTACTTTTAATAATCAGTTGTTTCGATTGATTTTAAGAATTGAATATTTCGATTATAGCTATTTGATTCTTCCCATCTCCAGCTATCTCTGCATTTGGTTCCCCTGTCAGTCAAACTATTATGAACCACGCGATTATAAGATGACTAGCGATTTTTCGGTCATAAAAATTGGAACAAAACCTCGTCTTATATTCAGGTATATACGGTACTTTGAGAGCATATTTGGTATCTTTTAACGTTCTTTTTCCCTATAAGATATTGAATATGTTGTTATTCTTTATCTAATTTACTATTTTTTGCGGTAATTATTACGGTGTAATAAATCTATCTCACTATATATTAATTTTACGTTGACGTCTGTCGACATTTGTGTATAATTTATATCGGCGTATTTCTTGAGAACCGTTCGTCGTAAAGATATGCGGTAAACGGCATTTTGTTTCTACTGGCTATGAGGTCCCTGGAAAAATATTTTCGTTTGCTAAAATGTCCTGGGTTCGAATCCAGGAGACAATTATATTTTTCCATAAGTTTACACGGGATTTTCGATTTTTCAGAGTGCAAGGTTTTTTTCCTTCATACATCAAAATACGTAAATACAGACCGATTTTCTTCTTTTTTGCATTATTCGACGGGTAAAGCTTTATACTACCTTATTCTTGCGATGTTAATACGTTACATGGTTGAATATTTCAGAAATACGCATTCTTTTTCGAAATTTTTCGGATTTTTGGTACTCATTCCGGGCGTTGCCAAGGAGACTCTCATTGTTGCCTCTGATTCATGTAAGGCCAATTAAACCTTCAAATAGACGAAAGAAAAGTGTTATTCGCATCGACCTGTTGTTTGAGCATCGAAATTAATGAAGCATAGCAACATAAATATTTAAGGACAATTATTCTGTTGACTGCGTATTGTTGCATGTGGGAAGCATTTCTAACGATTTAGTGGAAGCAATTGAATTTCATTTCATCGTTTGAATGCTGGAATTTTACTTTTTTGTAAGTAGAACCATCATATTACAAATCTGTAATCCTAATTAACACAAATAGGCTCGCGCATAAATTAAAAATTAGATGAGAATAGGGACGCACGTTATTTTGTAAATTCATTATATGGTTGTCTTATCTTAATTGATAATCTAAATAAACAGTTGCATTGATGTCGCCTTTATAATAGGGCCTGTAAGAAGTTAGCCCTTGAAGGAAAGCAACTTTTTCTGAGTTCATCTATAAGGGTGCAACGATAATCATTGGAACTAAGGTAAGGTAGATTTGAAAATTTTTCCCCTTTGAATATACCGTGATATTAAACTAGCATTGAGTAACTCTGTGACATTGTGATCACATAATTTCTTTAATATATTGCTGTAAAATCGCAGAAAATTAAAAAATGCCAAGGGGTAGTGAAAAGGAGAGCTATTAGCCCAGCTACAGCTGCCAGAGAAAGGAAGAGTAGCCAGAGATCAAAGGAAGAGTATTGTAGGAAAGAGAGAGAAAGAGATGCGGAAGCTCATAGGATTTCCCATGAAGATGAGGAGAGGAGAGTACAAGAAAGACAAAGAAATAGGGAAACACGTCAAATGAATAGGAAACCAAGAAGATCTAACCTAGGATCAAACTATTTAGATTATTTGCATTTCATTTATTTCATTAAGTATTCAATAAAAATTATTTCACTAAACCTTCAGTTTATTTAAATCGCGTTGAGGATCGGAGATTCGGGGCTGCCCTAGTAATTTTATTAATTTTTGTAATGCTCATTCTGGGAACCAAAATGGTCCATCAAAAATAACATTATTACTACAACCTTCATTTATTAGTCACAATTAACAGATTATTTTGCTTTTTTTGTTGAAAGTAAATATAAACAATTCATATATTCACGAATGTGTGGCCTCAGTATCAGCTGATTTAAGTTTACCTGAGACATCCAGTTTTCATATCCCATGACGATGTTTACAACGAGATAGCCACCCATCAGAAAAAATACATCGCTGATAAAAGTATTTCACCTTTTCAATTAATAGTGGATCTGTGATTGAGAAACCTTCAGAACGTTTCACTTTAAACCACTCGTATAATATTGCATCCAATTGTTCTAGCTTTGGCTTCCTTAATTTTTTACGTTTTTGGATATTTTTATTTGTCTCAGATCCAGCAAATTTTTTTAGAAGTTGCCGTTTTCTTGCTTTAATACCATATATCATAGATGAGCTTATATTGTACTCGTTCATTTATATATGTCTATTTACCCCATTATCCAGACGTTGGCAAATGTCAATTTTCTATCGTAAATTAAGCACCATTCGCTTCTCTTGTTTTCTACTACTGGTGCCACTACTCATGTTCTTTAGGGTTTCTTTAAATGTTTATAAAATGAGATTAATAAGAAATAAAATTATTACGCAGTAGGTCACGACTGTTGACATCTTGAAACAGAAGGGGAACTACTCGCAATATGTGGTTAAGCTTATGGAGATTGGTCATGACTGTGGCGACATCTATTAGACAATTGGAAAATGTAAGTTCACTGAAGATGCCGTTAGAGCGAGTTTGCCGCTAGAATGGGTGCCGTTAAAACGAGATTTTACTGTATTAGGTATATATTATTTATTTTAGTTAATATTACATATTGTTTATAATGGTTGTCATGTAAATTGTTAATCCAATAATATGGTCATTTCTGTGTTATTTAATTGGTAAAAATTAAAAGAGAAAAACATTTTTTATATAAAAAATGTAGTTCAAATCGCTTTAAAAACCCTCCCATTTTGCTCAACTTTTTATTGCGGTTAAAATGGCACCACCTTCTTGCTTCTATGTTTTGTAGTTGTTGTGCCATAAATGCACAAACACATTCTTCAGAATATTTATAGTAGAGACTATAACTACCAAGTACTTACAAAACAAAATGGCAGTGCAACATGAGAAAACTGCATTGATTCTCATAGCTTTTACTGGTCGTAGAACCCAGAAAATTCATCCGCGCTACTGCCACGTTCATCAGTGATGATGTTATGGTCTTTATCACTTATTTTAATCCTTCATGATTCAAGTGGGATGCTGCGGACACCTCAGCATACATTTATGACAGCATTTTTTTCCTTCAGGGTTTTATGGCCGGGCATTTTTTTTACGAATTTTTTATTTTGTTTGTTGGTCACGGAATTTGGCGAAGTTTTCTGTTTTATTTAGCGAATTGGTGTTGTAGAGCAGCTATTTGTATGAGTATAGCATGTAGGTAATAATAATTGTATTGGTGAAATTTCACCCAAGGATTTCTTATGTAATTTGTTTAATTATTATGTATATTTACCAGCAAAAAATTAATAAAATCATATGTTGCTTAGCTTCATACTTTAAACAAATACACTGGTTCTGAGTGTAATAACTTATAAATTTAAAAAAAGACAACCTTTGCAATTCAGAAATGGGTGAAAAATCACCCGAGGAGCGTATGAGGGTTAATTTAATTTTCATATGAAGCAGTATTCTAATCGGAATGGATTTTTAAGCTTTTTGCATTGTTGAAAGTCGTATTATCTTTGACTGCATATACTTTTTTTCATTATTTCAATTTGCTGTGCATAATTACAGCTATACTATTATGCACTCCATTCTTATAACTTGAATCTTAGAATAGACAAGAATTACTATTGAAAATACAAATTTTAAAACTTTTATTTTCTACTAATAGGAATTTAAACATGAAAAAATCATTTCAAGTTATGGAAAATTTTACTGATACATGCTCAAGTTACAGAGGTTTAACGAAACTCAATTCACCCTCTTATTTTAAAATTTTCTCATCAACCTTCTATTGAAACAGTACCACAAGGAATTGTCACGTTTGGTGACAGGTGAAGCTCGGACAAAGCTCTCATGTGGTATGATAGCTTTTGCTCAGCAGTGGATGGACTTTGTACAATTGAGGTGTGAGCGAGGAAGAGGCCTTCGTCCGAAATGGGCTCAGCAAGGCCTTGAGTTCCTCTCCACTATTTGTGATCCACGTCACACTCAGTGCATTTCAGATGAAGAATTCCAGGTATGATCATTTATCTGAAACTATTTTTATAGCTCAAATGTGAAAACCAGTTATTTCCTGTAATCTTAGAATTCCAAATACTGCTCTGATTTTGTTCTCTCCTGCCTTGATTGATTTATCAGATGGTAGACTTCCTTATTAAAAGCATTTTAGCCAATCATCATCCAGTTGGTTCATGAGTGCTTTTCATGTTTATATGTTTACTGCTAGCTCTTCATGGGTATTTATTTATTTTTATATTTTCTGTGTCTGATTATAACTTCTTGATTTGTCCCATTTTGCAGGATCTCAAGAACAACATAGAGAAGTGTATCTCTCATGTCATAGGCAATGCTCTTGAGAGGAGCCCCTCTTCATCAAGCTCATTGTGTACGCTTATTCAACCAACGTCTTTAGCACCATCTCCTGTTTCCTCACGTCCAACTTCTCCACATCCTATCCGACGTATAACTTCTGCCACAGAGTCTCGATCGGGTGCAGTATCTCCATCCTTCGTTGGACAAAAACCTTACCGTAGCTCTCGATCAGTGCAGGATATGGGTCAAGGTGATCCATGTGAAAGCCCATCATATACCAGGTAGGATAATAAAAAAAGTTTATTTTTAATCTCCTAAAATGTAGGAGTTGGAAAACTCTTACATTCCTGTTAGGGTTGCTAAGTCACTATTATTGTTTGAGTAAATGTTAAAATGGATGATAATGAGTGCAAAAATCATTGTCAAATGTTGTTGATTAACTGCATTAAGTAGTCATTCATTTTAGACTAGTGGCCCAAAAAGAATATTTTGCTGGTAGCTGCTATTTTAGCCATAGCCAAAGTTTGTGTGGTGGCCAAATTATAACGCCACATCAATCTCTAACTAATTAGTATATTTGGAACAAATTATAACAAACAGGAAAACAAATTGACTTGAGGCGAACACTTGTCTCGTAGTTTAAATTACATCATTAACATGGTATCTTAGAATTGAGTACAATGACAGAACGGAAAACAAAACAGACTCGAGATGTAACACTTGTCTCACATATTAGAGTTAAGTACAATCACTGAACGAAAGGCAATCAGATATGAGATGTAACAGTTGTCTCGCAACGTAATTCACTTCAGTGGTATAGTTTATGGTCACAACGAGTGTCCACAGGAAAAGTTCAGCACACTCCGTCTACGAGAAGATCTCTCTCCGTCAAACAGCAAGCTCGTAGTGTAGTTCAAACCTCGTTCGGCTCTCTCGGAATACAGTAAAACCTCACATAACACGGTAGTTGCATTCCTTGAAATAGTTAATAGGAAATAAGGGGTTAGGTTCTTATAGGGTGACCACATGTCCCGCTTTTCAGCCAGTTTTTCCTCAAATGTCCCGTATCCCGTGTGAAATCAATACGGGACGCACTTTGTGCCGTATTTTTTTATTATAAGAAATATATTGACTTCTGATATGTTCAGTGGAAAATTCCCTCGATAATCAATATCTATTTAAGAAAACAAATACCGTATCTGCCCGAATACAAGCCGATGTTTTTTGTCAAAATCTATCATGACAAAATCACCCCTCGGCTTAAATGCGAGTCCGAGGAAAATTTGGGTTATGGTTGAATCTTGTAGTCGCCCATAGATGGCAGCACATCTCTCATTGCTGTCGCGTTCAAATGATAGTACACGCAGACCTCGTCTTTCGTGGCTTTATCTTTCACATGTTTCGATCTTTCGAGGTTCCGCATTTGTGACCAGTTTTGTCTTTCGCGGTCTTATGTTTCGCTCTTTCACGGAAAAAATCACAGAGAAGGCTGCGCAAAATTTTCCATATATGGAATGAATCGCGTTTTCCTCACATTTTCTGTCATAGTCAGGCCTGAAAAATATTGTTACGTTATCTGATATGTAAAAGTATTTACATAATTTAAAAAAATAAATGTGTATCTATTTTTTAAAGTATATATGTATATAAGACACGTGTACGTGTCTTATATATACTTATAAATATTTTTAGGATGCAATCCTCCTACACTATTGTGTCCCTTCGCACTTGAAAAGTTAAAGAATATAAGCTGGCATCACCGTTCAGGAGCCTTCTGTCTTTATTACGGCAGGGAAGTCCCGAGGGGAAAGACTCAACTCTTGGCCCTTGGATCATTGGGTTATTTGCTCAGGTTTGACATAGTTCAAATGCTTAAGCTTTGCGTTTTGCGCATCATTTATTATTGGTGGAGTTTTGCGGAGTTTTTCAGGAATGTAACCCACAAGAAAGACGCAGCCTGCCATATTTGGGGAATTCGCCCCTGCAGGTTAGGCAACCTCCGTTCATTTTTTTTTCATGATTATACTATGGAACTTAAATAAGACTTTATTTTCTGATACTTTTTTCGTCTTCTTTTAACTTGTTTAAGTCTCACCTTCATTGAAGTTAATTTTGCCATCTCTTTCTGTATTTTTCTGTGGTCACCAATACAGAGGACAAATGATCCGTATTTGCTGGGATGGGAACCAAATCCTGTATTTCCCATTGTCTTAGTTACTTCTCTTTCGCAATTTCGTCTTTCGCGGTGTTTTCAGGAACGTAACCCCCGTGAAAGACGAGGTCTGCCTGTACTATATTTTTCGTAAAGTAAATATTTGACCTACGATGAATATTATTGAATAAATAATAAAGGCTAGAATATTGAATTTAGCGCTCACTACCTGTGCTTTGGGTTTTTCACATTATTGGAGTGGTCACATTATTTGTGTTTTGACTACGCAGACGATTACGCTAAATGCGTTGATGACTTTGAATGCTGAACTGTTTGAATTTTGGTAAAACTTTACATGGAACATGTATAATTATAAAAATGCAATTTCTTAAGGCAATGTAAATGCTAATTTCATTCGGAATAGACTCGGATGAAAAATTATCTTGGCGAGATCGCTATTACTATATTTGACATTTTGTGAAAATGAAGATGAATGAAATTATTGTCACTGAATGTGGAACATTATTCAACAATGCAAAATTATTAATTGGAGTAATATTTCAAAATGTCAACATCTAAACCATTTCCCACTCATTTCTTCGATCTCGATTAATGTATTCTAAGCCGTGCATGAATGCCCAGCGGTATACAGTCAGCTCGTCACAGTCAATTCATCGCGCGTCAATTCGTCGCAAGACAACTCGTCACACATCAATTCGTCGCATGACCGCAATGCGTGCTGAATTGACGTGCGACGAGTTTGTCCTGCGACGAATTGACTGCGACGAGTTGTCGTAGAACCAATGCCTGGCACACTTCAGCATAAAATCTACGAATTTTACGTTTTTGCCAAAAAATTGTGGGAAAATTTTTGGGGGTCGGCTTAAATCCGGGGTTGGTTTCTATTCAGGCAGATACGGTACATGGCGTGAAAAAGAAGTCTTGAATTTGTTCTCACATTACGATTTTTTCTAAATTTCATTCCTCTATAAGTCGTAACAATGAATCTTTTTGTATGCATACATACCTTGAAGACAATAAGGATCACCTTGGACTCCATGCTAGATTTCGCAAGCCATCGAGAACATAGTATATGCGATACATTGTTGTAATGTCATTGAAGATTCATACATTGTCGCATGAGCATTATAACATCCTGAGATAGAGGGAGAGCAACAAGTGAAAGTTTTCCTGAAAAAACTACATTCCTTCATGCTTTTGCTTATTTTGAGGAAAATATTATATGACATTTGAGGCAAATGTAACATTGTAGATTATCGTATCCTGAGAAATCAAGTTACATTCGTTAGTCTGACAGTCGGGCGCTAACATCTTCTGAGGAACTAGAACCATAAGGTTAAAAAAGTCCCGTAAAGTTTTTAACTCCCGTTTTTTGAAGGATTTGACTTGTAAAATTGTCAAACATATGTACATAATTCATGCAACCTTATTTCTCGATGTAGAATTAAGAAAAAATAAACCATAAAGTCAAACCTTATGGCCGTAATCCAATCAGCTGTTGTCAGCTCAAAAAAACATTTGAACACAACAATAGCGTAAGACAATCCTTAGAAGCCTTGAATCCGGGTGCTTTTGGTCCTCATTCGAAATGTACGTTCTCTCTGGCATTCGCTTCCAAAATAGGGCGGTTTCGTCCGCGTTAAAAATTTGTTGCGGCTTATAATCTTTTTCTTTGATTAACCTAGTAAATTCTGGTATGAAATTTTCGGCCGCCTGGTGATCATCAGAGGCGGATTCGCCCACTAATTTTACGTTGTGGTAGTTGAAGCGTTTTGTGAACTTCTCAAACCAACCTGCACTTGCACTAAAGGGAACGTAAGTGGATGATTCAGCATTATGTTCGCTTACTGTTTTATGAAGACGCAATGCTTGATCACGTATGATTGAGCCACTCAGTGGTGCCCTCTTCAATCCACACGCATAGTAATTTATCCACTGTGTTTAAGTGCACATTTCGTTTTGACATTCTTTTAATTTTTTCACCTGCAGAAGTTGCTGCACTTACACTGGCTCTTATTTTTTCTTCATTTTTTCATATGGTACGAATAGTCGACTCATTCACCCCATAATCCCGCCCTAGCACTGTGCTTCCGTGTCCTGATTTAAATTTATCTAAAATTTCAAGTTTTTGGCTGTGCGCTGAACTTTTTTCTTCTCACTTGAAAAATAACTATTTTTTGTTTACATTCCATTTTCAATAAGAAAGATAAATATTAAGGATAAGAATAATATTTTAAATCACAGGGGAGGCAAGGTTAAGACAACCACTTACGATACGACACACAGAGCCTGCTGATTGAACGAACAATAGAAACACGAGGTTACTATCGGGTTACTCCCCAAAATTCTTTCAGCTTGGAAATTATTGAGTGCCATGCGATAGATCGAGATTGTAACACAACATTGGTAGACAAAGGGCAGGGGAAGAAGTAACATTGCTGCAACTTCAAGTGAAAGTGTAACAAATTTGGCCATAAGGTATTGAGAAGCATGCATACGAACCTCTCGATGTAACATTTTTGTAAAATGATTACATGAATCACTTTGTCAGTGTTTTTTCTTTAAAATGTTTTAATTTGAAGTTTTTATCATTTGTAGGTTACGGGAAATTTGAAGAATGACTTTAGCTTTGACTTCAAACCGTGTCTTAGCGAGGAGAACCACCGCGTCTTGTGAGGTTTGGTAGTGAAATGTAAACCGTGTCTTAGCGAAATCGCATCTTGTGAATTCGCACTATGTGAGGTTTTACTGTATATTCTGCCTGCGAGATGCTGTGTCGCCCCGGCGAAAGCGGTGGTCACATGACGGCAGCGGATGAGGAGAAATCCGGCGCATAGTTTGAATGGGCGACTCCTTGATTTCGTATTGGTTAATTGTTTGAGTAGATTATATAACCATAGAAAAAAGGAGGAATGGGAAATAGGGGTGATATACGCCCTATATAAGGCACGTAGCTATGGGGCCGAGCCAATAGTGAGGAGAGCCTTTAGCGTTTCTGTTCGGCAATTATGAATGGCGGTGATAACAAAGGGAGGCAATATTCGATGGGCGGGCATTATTTGTCGCATTTTTTTGACAAGTGCTTCATTAAGTGCGTAGATGCGAGGAAAATCGCTGCATTTGGAGGCTGCATGTTGGGAATTAGGCTAACAATTATATTTGATTTTTAGTTGAAGGTATCTAGGCAGTTTAATAAGAACACTATAAAATATCATTAAAACCAAAATTTCAGTAGGATGAGAATGAGAAATATACCCTATTCTGAAGTTGGAGGATGTCTGTCTTGGTTGTTAAGTGCTTGGCAAGTAGAAGTCGTGGGTTAAAATCCCAGTCAAAGCAGAATTTTTTCCTACTTTTTCAAAACACCTCCCTGTCCAGGATATGCCTGTGTAGAATTTTCATCAACACTCATAATGTACAGTTATTTACTCTATTAACCATAGTTATAATTTATTTGAAATAATTTGTTGCTAATAAACATTCTGAAATGATATATTTAAAGAATTTAAGATACATTGGCCTTAATTATTTAATTTGAAATTATATTTTTCCACCAATAAAATGATCAGATCATAAAATTTCAAAGGTAAAATGTATACCATATATCTTCGAGTATAAGTCGAGAAATTTCTTCCTTTTTTAGGTCAATCAAACCTTACTTTCGACTTACATTCAGGTCGCAAACTAGCTGGACATTTTTCTGGGTCAATAATTAAACATGACTGTCGAAAAACAACATTTGACTGACTTGAAGTGCATTAGTATGAAAAATTCATGCTAACTGGCAGAAAATGCAAAGGCTAATGATAAAATTATACAGCATCACCGTACTTACGTAGTTTGAAAGGAAAACTTAGCATTTATATTTTATCTTTAAAAAACCTGCCCAAATGAGTAGATTGAAGAGAAGAATCAATTCAGTACTCAAGCGTTGGTTTTTTTATTTTGATCCTGAATTCAAATTGTTAAACACCGTTCCATTTCTTCAACGACGGCATTTTGTTTTTTACTTATAATCACGGACTGAACAGAGCCTGCATTGTGAATATGATCCTCTATTTCTGATCTATGTATTATGTCCATTTTAGTTTCCATCGAAAGCACTCTACGTTTTTTTATCACTCTTAGCACTTTCATGAACACTACATTTACAATTGTTTTCCATATGTCAAGGGTAATAAAAAACAGTACGTATATAAACACATAGGGTTTCGAATACAAATGGCAAATGACGTGTTGACAAGTTTACGTGTTCTTACTGTGACCGATTTTCGTAAGTGCGTGAGGGTGTGTTCGTAAATGAAGTGCGAGGTGCAATTCATTGGTATGTGGAATGTTCATAAATACGAATTGTTTGTTTCTTGCTTGTTCGTAAGTACAGGTTCACCTGTATATATTTTAATTTTTTTGTAAATTACAAAATTATCTTATTTTCGTTTTCCTTGCTTCGACTTATATTCGAGTCTTGGATTTTAGATGCTTTTTTAGGCTAAAAAGTACATTTCGACTTATACTCAAATCACCTTATACTCAAATCGCCTTATACTCGAAGATATACAGTAATTCTATGTGAAATTTATAAAGAAAATTAGGACTCAAAGAACTAATAGTACCTTAATTATTATCATTGGGTCAGTTCATTTATAGTCAGTTGCAAGTCCATGATGATATAAATGAGAGAGAAATCTAAAATTTCCAGTCTTCAATTGTTTATAATTGTAAGAGAATATTTTTTTATATTGAAGGTAGAATTCATGTGTTTTTAATGTTGCATCTGTTTTATTTTGCAATAAAACAAGGAATGTATGTTACACTTTGGTCCTATTTTGCATTTTAATTTATTTCTGATTCCAGATATTTTTTAAATTTCTTTTTAGGCGGAGGACTACTTTTCCTACTGTTAATGGAAATGGTGTCGTTTCAGAAACTCTGATAGTACCAAGCAAAGGTATGTCTTTATTAACAGTTAGTATAACTTCAGCTAATTACTATTAAAAGTACATGGTACTGGCATAATTGTTGTCACAACAGCTAGCATAGAAGGTTAAGATAGCCAGCTCAAGGTGAAACTCGTCATAGCTCAGTGCAGGCTTGGATACAAAAAAACTTTTTTTTAATGATGCCTTCCCCGCAAAGCCAATTTTAGGCTTGTCTGCAGGTAGGGGAAAAACCCCAAGGCAAATCACAACATACATGCCCGAAGCGGGATTCGAACCCGTGACCTTTGGATTAGAAGGCAGGCTACACTACCTACCAGTCTAACCCAGCTGGCTATTATTATATCTTTTAAAATAGTCAAGTATGTCTGCAACTTATTGTTCATGATAGCATTTTATGTGGTTGGTGAAGCTATGGTGGAAAATATACTAGATGAATCTTTTGTCAATACAAGGGCATTTCAAGACCAAAAGATGCAAAGAAAGAATCTAAGATATCGCTGCACTTTATTATGCTTTGGAAATAAAATTTCTCTCTCATATGATTTGCTGTTGACTTAAATGGGTCAGTGTAAATTGAAACTACATTTCAATAACAATAAATTGATGTAAAGCATTTGGTTATTGTTAAGAGGACAATTTATATGTGTTGCATTTATTGAGAATAAGAGATGGGTATAAAAGATCGCAAAATTTTTTCTGAAAAATTATTTACTGTTTAACATAATTGTGTTCAACACATTTATTTCTTTATTAAAATATGAAATTTTTTTACACTGCTTCACTTTGAGCAACAGTTATTTTAACATAAGTTTTTTGTTATTCATTTTCATGGATTCAGTACAGGCAGTCTCCGCTACTCGTCATTCTGCTTTTCGTTGGTCCGCTCATACGTCAGTTCCTAATTAACAACATTGTTTCATTCTTCCATCCCTGTGATCCGTTTATTCGACACATGACGCTTTTTGTCGTTACGGTTTTTTGTTGTTTCACTCATATGTGTCTAAATGACAAACAACATTGTTTCATTTTTTTTAAATGGAAATATTTTACTACAATGAATTTTATCCCTCAATTTAATGTTGTGTCTATGGAAAACAGTGATCTGCTTTTTGTCAATCAGCTTTTCGTCGATCAGCTTTTCGTCACAGTTTTCAGGAACGTAACCTGGTGCATGGTGCAAAATCTGAAGGAAATTGTTGCTGAGGCACACAAATTGAAGTCATTATTGTCTTCATATGACCCTCACCGTGACAGAGCATTCAAGGCTTGTTTAGGAATTGACTCTCATATTGAGCAATATGCATTTATCCTGAATGAGATGACGAAACCGAAACAGATGAAAATTGATTCCTTCTTTAAGAAGAACTTGACTACCTTCAGAAGAATGTCAAGAATCTGTCCCCTCCACATCAGGCATCCAAAAAATTTTTTACCGTTCATCGAGTTAATGAACTGTGATTCCATAGATGGGGTTGTGTTTTTTTTAGAACAGGTTGCCAAAGAAAACATTTTCATTAAAATTTTTTGTTATAATTTTCAAATTTTTGTTAAAATGCAATGGATAGTTGTGTTTATAAGTGTTAATTATTTTTTGTTTTTAGTGCAGGTTTCCAAAAAAGTCATTTTTCATTTAAACTTTTTGTTAAATTTTTCAATTTTTTTTATTAAAGTGTAATTTTCAGTTGTGTTAATTTTAACATACATACCGTATTCACCCGAATCCAAGACGACCCTGAATCTAAGACGACCCCCATTTTGATGATTCCAAAAGAGAAAAAAGCTCAAATTGACCTTCATGACTACAAAAATTATAAATCTTGTGAAATATTTATTTTCTCTTATACTTTTCTTGAATGTCATTGTCTTTTAACATTTTAAAATCATAAGATCACATCACAAATAGAACCATTCAGGTTTTCAAATAAATTAAATGGTAGCATTCATTTTAAGATAACATTAAAAATAAAGTAAAGACATTGAAAGAATACACTCATTTCAGGACAACAAAAAAACATTTCAATCCAAGTGCTGCATAAAATCATTTTATTGTGTTAGTCATCATCACTGTCAATGCAACTTTCACTATTTTCCTCATGCTCACTATCTTTATCACTCTCAACTTCATCATCAGTCTCCCACAAAACATCATCCTCACTCCCATCCATGGCATTAGATAAGCAGCATTTCTTAAATCCTTTCACTATTACTTTTGCATTTATTTGTTGCCACGATGCCTTGATCCATTGGCAGAGCATTGCAACTTCAGGTTTCTTAAGATTTCCTTTTGGTGTTAAAGTGTGAGTTCGACTCTGTAACCACTCAGAATACAAAACCTTTAAATTATTTTTAAAACACTTATCGACAGCAACATCTAAAACTTGAAGTTGCGATGTCATTCCTCCAGGTATTACAATAAGATCAATATTCATCGCACTCATTGTTTTTAATTTCAGGAGGTAAGTGTCCTTGAATGCATCCAGTGAAAGCATTGATCTTTGTTTCAGTAAAGCTCCTGGCCGTCTATTCCACACCACATGTAACCAATCTCTCATTAGTTCTTTAGTCATCCACCCCTTTTCTTGACACCTATTATTCCACTTGGCAAATGTTTCTTAGGCATTGTTTTCCGCTTTAGAATCACATATGGTGGTAATTTAGTCCCATCTGCTAAAACCGCCAACATTACCGTGACTCGCATTTTTTCGTTGCCTGTAGTTTTAATTAGGACGGACTTCGCACCTTTTTCGTTCACAGTATAATTAGATGGCATGTAGAAGAAAACCGGAGTTTCATCGGCATTTCCTATTTGGCTCAAAAGGTAATTATTGGTTTTTCTAAGTCCAATTACGTATTTCTGGTAAGTGAGAAGTTTTTCTACATAGTCTTCTGACAATTTCTGACACAGCGAAGTTCGTCGCCGTAAAGAAAAATTATTTCGTCGCATCATTCTCACGCACCAACTTCTGCTGGCCTTGAATTCTTGCAATGATATATTAAGTCCTCTAGTAATTTCATTAGCTTTAAGTATAATACTTTCAGTCGAAACAGGCATACCGTTCTTCCTCATGGTGCGCACAAACTTGACTACTTCTTCTTCAATGCCATGAAATCGGCCTAATTTTGGACCACTGAGCGACTTCCTTGTGGCTTTGGCTTTTTCTAGTTCCTGTTTTGAGAGTTTCCATCGACGCACATTTGCCTCAGATACACCGAACTTTCTACTCGCATCACAGTTATTAGTTTTTTCGGCGTAATTTATCACGATCAGCTTAAAATTTGTATCTTAGCTCCGTCTAATTCCTTTGTTAACTTTCCCTTTGCACTCGTGCCACGTACTTCAACATGATCTGTCATTTTAACTTAAGGGTTGTGCATTTAAATCAAGAATGCACAACTCAAAATTACTGTCAAACTTAGTGAATCGCGGTGCGTCGTTTCAAAGGGGAATCCCAATGATTTCCGCTCTCATTTGTTTTGACATTGCGGTTGGTATTACGTGCAAGATGAAAGTACGTCGTCTGTGTTATGATCGTCGACGATGATTATTAGTCTAAATAATTATTATTCCCGTCATGTTTTTCTTATTGTTATTACTATTTGTTTATTTCACTTCTTTATGTACGTACTTGAATTTGCTGTTGTGAATTGTTCACTCTAATATACCATTTGTTGTAAAAACCATTGATTAAATGCTTAAATATACTTCGTATTCAAATGTAAGACGACTCTTGATATTTACAGCTGAAAATTTGGAAAAAAAGGTCGTCTTAGATTCAGGTGAATACGGTACTTTCTTGAAAAATAAAAGGTCATGAACAAATTTTGTACATATTCTTTATTATAACCATCTATATATCATTATAATAGCAACGGAAAGCAACAATTTACATAATTTTATTGAAAAAAACTGATACCCATTGCTCGCTGACCATGAAATTTGCTTACCGAGACTTTTTTTGGTCCCAATTAATCACGGTAAGCGGACATCCACTGTATATTATGGCTTATTTGTGACATTGCCATAACACAGTTGGAAATTATTTGTCATGGAAATTTATGTAAGCTTGTTTAGATTGAAAGGAACCTATGAAATAACTTTTCACACTTTTTTCATCCAAATGTGCAGCGTCTCTACAAAATGCTTGTCCAACTAGGGATTCCTCCCCATCGCTCACTCGAATAGAACGAGTTCGTCTTGCAGTTTCAAAACTAGATTACAAGTTGGAAGAAAGTCTCATGGATGGCGAGCTCATTGGACATGTTACTGCAGTGGCACAACGTGCATCATCTGACCACATTCATATTCGATCTCGCAGCGTCACCTTCAGCTGGCAGCGTGGAATAAAATTGGGTAAGTACTGGATCCTATAATTTAGCACAGTTAAATTTTTTCAAAAAATTCTACTCTGAATGAAAATCTATTTTTTTGTCTGATGCCCCATTAGAATATCTTGCAGTAGGAAAAGCGGCATGAGGAGAAATATTCTTAACTGGCTTTTCATTAACTCACTGTAAATAGCAATATATACTAAAAGATTGGCATTTATATAATAGGATCATTTCTTTCTGTCATTTTTGATAGATTTCAGCTGGTGCTTTGAGGGTTCACATTTTCCATATGGGCATTGCAACCCAGTACTGTGTCATGACAACTTCATATTTCTGGATGCTAGTGTTTTAGTCAGTGCAAATTTGAGAACAAGATTTTCTGTCACCAAACGTATTATTTTATGGCTCTTGATTTTTGGATTTTTTTTTTCTTCAGCAGAATTTTGGTTCCAAGTATTCAGGCATGGTTGTTTTTAGGCACTTGAGTTTTTTGGAGCATATTTTTAAATAATGAGAGTTTAGAAGTTTACTGGGGTGGAATTTCTTCAAATAATTTTTGGAAGGATTTCTGTGTTACACATTTTTATATTGTTTTTGGATGCAGGTTTAGATGATAGATCGTTATGTGGTGAACATTTGGAAGCAGTTTTTCTATTCATGGATTTGTAGATGTGGATTTATGTGGTGGTGGATAGTTTGAGCCAAATTTTAGCATCCGACACACTATTGTGAAATACTACCTCCTGAAAATTCTACTCCCAAAGGTTTGATACACCAGAAACCATTTTTTAAAACTTCAAATTCGAAAAACTTGCCCAAAAAAATCAGCCTCAGAGAAACTGATGCCTAAAGCTCTGTCACTCATATGCTAGGTGGATAAAACTTATCAGGATAAAATATTTGGTATAAAAAAATTCCATCTAACACTTGCAAATCTAGCATGCAGATATCATACACCCAAAAATGGAAGCTTTTCAATATGTGATACTTTTATTTGTTACAACTTGTTGACAACATAATATCATTTTGGTCTAATGGCCATGAGAGTCTCTTTTATTTCGCATTTGCTGTTTTGATGATAACCTCTGTAATCCTCTTTCTGAACTTCCTCCAAGCATTGCCGATTCTTATCATAAAAGGTATTTAGGGATGATTCACATCCTCCCAGCCCCCGAAACAATCTGTGTTGAATTTTTTTCCTCCACTCATTTCTAGAAAATCTTGTTCACCTTTAAAAATAAAAGAAGAATATATTACATGAGTATTTCCATCGCTTTGATTAATATCTTATGATAACTTTTTTATTAGTCTTAATATGCATCTTCATATCCATATTTGTGAGGTTTGGTAAATTTCAAACCACTATATCTTTTTACAATCTGATATGTTCAGCACATGATTTTCTTCATACAGAGTAATTAATGAACATGAGTTACAAGTAGCTCTCGACAGAAGTGTTCTCAAGAATAACTAACATCAATAATACTTGTGAATAATTTTTAAACACTGAATAATTTTCACAATGGAAAATACCATGTTCAAACAAAACTAATAGAAAAGTATATCATCAACAACTTTAATAGAGACAAGCATTTGCATTAATAAATCTCTATAGGAGATATTTGGAAAAAACGGAAAAATTATAAGATTAAACCTCTACTCTGGTTGACCAATTTCAGCCAAATCTTATCATACCTTGAATTTCTGATAAAAATCTTGAATATAAAGTTTTGTCCTGATCTAATTAGTTTTTTAGTAATAGCACCCACAAAATTCCTATCCCAGACATCAGTGAGATAATAGTGAATAATGATTTTGTTAAAAATTCCCTCCTATCTCCTATTTAAGAAACATCTATTTTTAATAGATGTGCTTCTTACAAAGGATATAGGAGGATATCTTATAAGCATTGTGAATGACAAGTTATCCTCTTTCTCTCTTACATACATCGCCTTATTTACTTCTTTTCTAACCATGAGTTAATTTCATCCACTCTGATACATTACCCAATACCCTCTCCCCTTTAACTCTCACCCTCATATGACAGTATACATGGCTGAAATGGACAAGTATGCCTCACTTTAAGTTTTAGGAGTGCAATGAAACCTGGTTATGACTAAAGCTTATTATTAATGTTAATATTTCACAAAGATGTTTCTTTTGCCTCTCTGTTATAAGCTTCAGAACAATGAAATTGCCTCTACATTTACCTGAGTACTGTCTTCTTGTTGTTTTTATCTTCCCTAACACTGATATAGGGTAGCCCTCTGCTTCTGTCCCAAGAGAAAAATCTGTATATGTAACAGTTCTTGCTTCCTCATAGCGTCGTACCATCTTTATCATAAGCTCGTTGGCCTATAAAAATTATTTTAGATTAATGAATTTATCACAAGAGTAATCACTAACATTCATTAGTTAATAATCAGTTAATATCTTTGGACAGTATCCATAATGATATTCCTGCTAAAAACTCAATTTTAATATAAGATTTCAGTGAAATTTAAGAAAGGTATCTGTACCTACCATTTTCATTTAAAAGTCTTTTAAACAAACTATGCCAGAATTATTGTTTTTAATAATAAATTATAAATCGAGGTTATAGTAATACTTATGATTAACTGAAGTTAAAACTAAAATATTAATAAATCAAAGAATTTACTGGAAGGGGATTTTTTGGGTGTGGAGGTTGAGTGACTACCTTGTAATTTGTTAAGAGATGCAATTTCTCTAACCCCAGCCAAAACTCTCTCCCTAAATTACCAAATCCATGTTTATAGTCATTCCAACTTTTTTGAAAGTTAATCTGGCCTTCATATCTTTTCTGGAACACCTGAGAACAAATTATGTGATTTAAATAAATCCTCAATTCATTGGCATGTATGTGAACTGCAAATTGTTAATCAAAGTTATCGGGAAGCTTTTATGAAAATATTTATTATGAATTGTATTTTCAGATAATTAACTGAAAACCATCTACTTTATTTTTTTGTAATTCAATATACTGTTGTTGGGTAGGTAAGGCAGATAGAGGCTAGAAAGAACTAATTTTTGGTGCATTAGCATGTACAATTTTAATTTACTTTTGATTGTAAGTTGAGGGCAGTTAGAATTTGGGATTTGGTTAAATTTTGAACCGAGGTTACATGATGATGAACTATTTTGATAAAAAAATTGAAGATGGGATGGAGAAGAGAGAAATTGGATGGAGCAGAGGAACCAGAAATAACAACATGCTGCTTCCTGTCAGCGAGGAAACTGCGAACTAAGGAAAGAAAAAGGCCATGGAGGCCAAAGTGATAGGAGAGTTTATGGAGTAGAAGCTTGTGATCGAGAGAATCAAAGGCTTTAGCAAGATCGATAAAACAAATGTCAATCTGGGACTTCGTAGAGAGGGCATCAATTGCATAATGCTGCATAACAGAAAGGTTGGTGAGGCAAGAGCGACCAGAAAGGAAACCGTGTTGATTCGTTGACAGGTGTGGCGAGGTAAAAAATAATAATTTCCTAAAAATAATGCGTTTGCAAATGATTGACAGAATGGGAAGTAGCGAAATGGGACTATATGAATTTACAGAATTTTTATTGCCAGACTTATAAAGAGGTATAAGATTGGTCGATTTCCACTGAAGGGGGAAATAACCGTAAGAAAAGCACCTGTTCATAAAGAGGGAAAGAGGCTAAAGATGGCGTAGCGGTTTTCAGGAAAAAAGCGCCGAGCTTGTCAGAACCCATAGGCGCCGACTTTTAACTTTTACCACGGGGGCAGAATAGTTATATCCGAATATTTATATGGCTTTTCACGAAAAATGATACATAAGCACGGGGGCAATTGCCCCCGTGGAGCCGGCGCGTGTCAGGACCAGATGAACAATTGGGAGAAAGAGAACTGAGGAGATGGAAGCATTCATCAGAAGATGTGGAGATGGTAGGTAGAGAATCAGAATATACATCATCGATGCACAATTACGCAATACCTAAATCTTGGCCTTTTCATGGTCGTCGGCGAACGAAGAACTAACAATTAACTGTAGCAATGCGCTCCTTGTATCTTTCGTTTTTAATTTTTTCAGTCTCTGTGGGCATCCTTGATAATTACCTTTTTAAATTGTGTTATGAATTTTATAACACCCTTTACTAGTTTCGAAATACACCACTGCAGAGAGCGAAATCCCGCTTCTCCGAAAAAAGAGGTTCAAAGTGATATGTATCGGTTTTGTTTCGGGTTCAGTTACTTTTCTTTCGGCTCTGGCTCGGTTCAACTCCGACGAAAAATCTCGTTTTTTCCCGGTTCAGGTCTTCGGTTCGACTCCAGTTCGATGACCTGCTGCGGACAGATGATGAAGCTAGTAGCCCACGCTCGTGTCATGCATGATAATGAAATAATAGTGGTCTAATTCAAATATTCATTTCGCAGATGATTAATGGAATCGACTGCCTACGTCTTATTTTCATGATATTTATTGTCACTAACCTTAATAAATGAACTCCAGCCTGGCGCGCGTCCACTGCCCGTTCGCTCAAACCAAATAAGCACTAATCCCTTACACGTTTTTTAAAGTGTCCCTTTGGACTTTTCACTTATTTTGATAAGAATTCCGACTGGGTATTTAGCATTTATAGTTGCTGAATAAGTGCCTTGGTCAATAATGTGTAATCTACATTCACATGCTGACGTGCTGTTTCTAAAGTTTTATTGGCTAACTTTGCAATATGACGACACACTCCTCTATATCATAGGATTTAAACTCCCGTAAATTGATGTGTTTTGTGTAAATGCATTTATTTATCGGGTTTATATGCTTGTATTATGACGTTTTTGGATACGTAAAGAGGTGCGAAAAATACACTGGAAATCTGTATTAGTTTCCGGCGCAATTTGGTGGAATTGCTTCATGATAATTAAAATCGTTTGAACCGTCATTTAATTTAACTATTTAAGAAAATATAGTTTCGTCTTTTTTCCGGCTCCTTCCTTCGATATATATTTGGCCGTGTGGAAAAATGCGGCCTAAAAGAATTGGCCGATCATATTTTCCTCACGAGAATAGATTATATCTAACGCATGTCACCATTAGTTACAGAAAAAGCAGACACAATTAGCACAACGCAAAATCTTTTTCTCGACTAATTGTAAGTGATACATCTGTTTTGTGCAGAACCTAGAAATGATGTGATATGAAGAAAGCTATAGTTCGTAATATTCAATTGATACAAAGGAAATAAAAGAAAGCTCTAAAGTCAGTACACATCCCTCGAATTTCACGTTTTCGGTATAGCAAGATTTTAATTTCACGGAACACCTCGTATTGCGCGACCGTCAATTTCGCTTTAGCACGATTTTGAAACCGTCTCCTATCATCAAAAATAAAAATACCGTATTTACTCGTGTACCCCGCGCACCCTTTCTTCCCAAAATGTCAGTAAAAAAAGGGACTGTGCATCATACATGAAGATTTCTGACTAAGCTTTAAAAATTGCTACTTTTGATAGTAAATACGCATATCTATATGAGCAAAAAAACGTTTAGTGTTTACATGCGTGGTTTATACTGTTGTTGGTGCATCTTCAAGATTGAGTTGACGTAATATTTTTATAATATTAAAGCTGTACCTTTTAAATTATTGTTACTCAAAATAAAGTTATGTCATTAAAAATTTACTATCAAGTTCTACATATACCTTTGCTGGGCTAAGTTGGCATCTGGTATCTGTGTTCACCAAATTTATCAGGAGCTGTTGATGCTCCTTTAACCCAAGAGAGAATGCACCTACTGGGAATCCCCGCACTTTTTTGATTTTTTCTAATTTTCCAGCATGCATTTATTTTTTCCCTCCAAACTGGCTCGAAAATAGGGGTGCACGTAGTACTCGAGGGCATGGATTATACGAGTAAATATGGTATTTTCAGTTCGACTCAAGAGGTTATAAGAAAGGAAAAGAAAGCAATTCCGAATATAATGTAATTGTCGCATATAGTTGTCATGCTAGCCCTAAATGTAATCATGTGTACGCAAAAATCTCTTCCACATTGCACAGTTTTGCTTTACATGGTCTTTTTCAGGTACGCATTTACCATGCAAAGCAAGGGATTAGCAAAATTTTTTACAAAACTATCCACTCACATTGTGGTTAGGGCTATCATACTACTGAGAAGAAAAACTGGCACTTGTCTTGAAGAGGACAAACTGGGTCATTGCATGGTTTTTGAGTAAAGAATCGGAGCTTTAAAAAAATTGTTTTATTAAGTTATTATTTTTATTTGTAGAAATTATTATTTTTTCAAACGATTCAAATTTTACGGAATTAATGATTGCATTTAGTATCTCACTTCAGTAATCTACGTAATTCATGACAGAGAGCACTTGTTCAACTGATGGTGAACAATGTGCTTCAAACAAATAGAAAATATATTTAATAACCTGCAAAAGATTTTGTTCACTATTATGTTCAATGAATTCAGACAATTTGTGGTCACACATGGTGCATTTCTCCTCCCAGCCTCACATTCACATAGCTTTGCTAAAGTTACATTCTGATAAGAAACCATAAGCATAATTTGGTAAAAACAAATGAATAATTACTACCTAATTTGATTTTCAGATTTCAAAAAGACAACAAATTATTTCAATTTTAAACTTTTCTTGCAGGTCAAGGACGTTTTGGTAAAGTATATACTGCAGTCAACAATCGCACAGGAGAGTTGATGGCAATGAAGGAGATACAGCTGCATCCTAATGACCATCGTACTATAATTCGTTCAGTTGCCGAAGAGCTGAGAATATTTGAAGGCATTCACCACCGTCATCTTGTTCGATACTATGGTGTTGAAATTCATCGAGTAAGTAGTAAAAAATTGTTAGCATACCAGTTGAACGTGAGTTTTTAATTTAGCAAGATACTGCTCAATACTTTCACCCATACATTGCTTAATACTCTTAAACACGTCATTTGTCACTGGTGTTCACTTTTGGTGTAAAATATGCATCTAAAGCTTCCATTGCCAATTTGTAAATTAATAGTCATCAGTTTGTTCCATTGATGATTCCAGCAAAGAATAATAAATATCCTGCAATTCAAAACCACCGAAATGCAATAATAAAGCCTTGTTGGGCACGTGACGTTTGGGCGCCAGGCATTTTGGTGCTGGATATCTGACCGATATTTTTCATTTTTCCTTGCTTATACTCCCCACCATACATTACTTAGTTTTTGGGTTTTGTTGTTAATGCTATTTTTTGCCTGAAAATACAGTCAGTCACATCATAGGAACAACAAACAATAGGGGAAAGTTGCACACATCATGCAGAGGCATTCTTTGTGAATTGTGTAAGTATGTCAAAAAAAGATAAATATAATTTATCTTAACATGCTGAAGGATCCAACTTTATGGCCTGTAAATGTATCTGTAAATAGATATTTTTTCGCAAAGCCCATCAAAGTCTACTACAGGGCTAATCAGTGTACCCCAGTCAGATGATACCTTGGTGAACTCGTTTCCCCGTGATTTAATTCTAAACTTGAAAGTGTTACATATTAACATTCAATGCATCCGAAATAAGCTAAGTGAGTTCGAAATAATCATAGGTAAACACCAGTGTGACATAATTTGTATCTCTGAACATTAGCTCCATCACGATGAACTTCCAACTGTAAATATTAGTGGGTAGTCAGTGATCAGCAGCTATACTATGGAGGTACACAGATGTGATGGTGTTTTAACTTTGGTGAGAAAAGGTCTTATTGCAAGTGATATAAAAATTGCAAAAAATTATTGCAACGAATTTGATTTTGAATGCTGTATATCTAATGTCTTTGTGGGTAATATGTGCATTACAGTTGTATGTATTTATAGGTCATCTAACGGTGACTTCCCAATTTTTATTGAAAGAATTGGAAATATCCTTGATCTGTGTGATAGAAAATGCAAATCTGTTGTTGTTTGTGGGGATTTTAATGTGGACTAAAGCTCTGAGAATAGCATGAAAACTCAACCGCTTGATGTTTTGCACTCATTTAATTTAGCACAAAGTCTTCCAGCCTACTAGAATAACAAGCCATTCCTCTTCAACTATCGATAATATTTTCTCCAATCTAAAAGACTATGATGGAGAATCTATCAGCACCCTTCTCTTCAATCACAATGCATAAATCACTGGATTTCACTTGCCAGACTCCCTCCCCTCTGGAATTGAGACTGACAAGCACAACCTTATAAGACTTTTTTCTACTGGTGCCCATATGAAATTCCGCCGTTGTCTGATGACTGAACTTTGGGAGAGTGTCTATATTGCTACTTCAGTTGATGAAAAATTTAACAACTTCTTGATAACTTACCACCAATATTTCCATGAATGCTTCCTGCTTACTTCTAAAAGGTTTGCTAATCGATTATTGTCATGTAATAACTCTAAACCATGGGTAAGTCAAGAAATAAGGTGTTTCTCATATCTTAATCGTCAGAAACACATACTGACTAATGGCACTGATGACTTGAGCAAATATCGGGACCTCAAGAAAACCTACTATGAACTCATCTCAAAGGCCAAAAAAGTCTACAATGGAAGATTAATTAATTCATCCAGTAACCACTCAAAAACTGCTTCGGACATTATTAAGTCTTATTCCTCCATGAAAAAGAGATCAAATGAAATTGAATCTACTCTTTTTAACAACAATCCAAAGTAATGTCTGATGAAACTCAGTGAACATTTTCTGAACACAGTTGACAATTTGCTCCTTAAAAGGAATTAAGTAATACCCTACCAATACCTCTTCTTCAATTACCTAACAACATCTTTATTTATCCAACTGATGACAAGGAGGTGAGGCAAACTATTGAAAAAAAATAATCATAAACACTCAGCAGGATGGGATGAGATACCCTGCTGCCTTGTCAAAGGGGATATTTAGACCTTACCCCCCTGATTCATCCAATGAATGAGTCAATATCTCAATTTTCCCCAAAAGCTGAAAATTGCCAAGGTGATTCCTATATATAAAGGTGGAACTGACTTGAATATGAATAGCTTCAGACCAATATCCATATTATCAGTATTTTCTAAGATATTTGAGTCCATCATGTACAAACGAATCATTTCCTTTCTTTCTACATTCAGGCTCTTATCTAACAGACAGTTTGGCTTTATAAAAGGTAAATCAACAGAATCTGCTTTATACCATTTTGTTGACTCACTTTTGAGGGACTTGGACAACTATGAAAATACCCTTGGTATCCTTTATGATCTGTACAAAGCATTTGATTCTAAAGATCACTCCATATTGCTCAGTAAGCTCAATATGTATGGTATTACAGGTATAGCGAATAACTTAATTAGATCTTTTCTCTCAAGTAGAGCGCAATATGTGTTCATATCTAGCTCTTACCATGGTCACTGTACTTCAGAATTGCTTCCTGTCAATAGAGGGCTCAATATTGGAGCTCCTGTTATTCATACTGTATATTAATGATCTTCCTTCTCAGCTCAATAATGAGAATATATTTATGTACTAGAATAATAACTCGTCATATGACGGTAACATTAAAAATTATAGCATACTGAAAACACTAAAATTAATTTTTATAACATTTATGTTAATATCATAATAATAGATGACACTTTGTGTACTTTACCTTTCGTTCAATGCTTTACTTAGGTTATTCTAATTGATAACACTGAATACACTTCTTCTTGCTTGTTCTTTCAAGAAAAATAAGTTTTGGAAGATGGTAGTGACTTGATTAATTAATAACAAAACAATACAGGTCGCTAATCATGCTAGATTAAGCATTAAAAACACTTTTACATATTTTTTAAATTTTAAAGGGCAAGATACAATAAAAGACAACTACAATATAATAATTTAGAATTTTGTTTGTCTTTTAATTTTTGTTTGAAGTTGCTAAGTTAATATTTAGGTATTTTAATGAGCAAAAGAAAAAATGTCTGCATGGTCAAAATCATTTTTTCCCATGCTTTTAAATGGCAATATGAAAGGATATCTGGAGTTGAACCTAGGACACTTTATGTAAAAGTAATAACATTTTCTAGTAGTTATTGTGGTCATCTAAGAACACACCAAATTTCATATCTCTAGCTGCTTCCAGTGCAGTGCTGAGATATTGAAAGATTCTAAGGGTGTTATACACAGAAAGAAGGAAATACAGAATTGGAAAACTATATGAAAGATGCTGATGACATTAACCATCTTCTAGAAAATTCCAAAAGTGCAAATGCCATAATATCTGTACAACGAGCTATCCAAACTCTGGAAGATTGATGTGACAGCAACCAAGTCTTTGTCAACAGCAAAAAGACAACTTTAATACAGTTTCATCCTTATGTATTTTTGTTGTCACAAACTTTTACTCTGCAAAAGTATTTCATTTTTTTTATTATTGCAAAATACATGTTTGTTGACTTGTCCTATATTTGTATCAAATCTCCTGGGCCAATATTATTATTATTATTAACCCTAGAACTACCAAGTGATTTTCACTACCATGGACTATCAAGGGGGGCCTCAGAGGTCCACCATCTAAAATACTCTAAGAAGTCATAGAAATGTTTTGAATCAATTTTTATATATTTATAAACATCATAGGAATAAAGCTAAGTAATTTTGGTAAAGTATTTGAAATTATATGTACATTATCTACTATAAAGATAGAAATGTTTGCATAAAAACAATTTTTTTATATTTTTCCTCATTATGTTTTAAAGATCACATTAATTTTGCAGTAAGATTGTATTTACAAAAATAATAAAAAATTTATTAGAAAAACAATTTGATCTGCTACATCTGACACAACAATTTAAACAAATAACACGCTTCATACCGTTCTTTCCACACACATGGTATTTGCACCGTGATTTTCCAATAAAAGTATAGAACATCGAAAGCGGTCATCTCCTCATGTCTCTCTTTGTAGTATATGTACTTAATTGCCATCTGATCTATAGTATCGACCCCTCCTTTCGTGGAATTATAATAAATATTTATCTAGGATTTTTCAGTATCATATGGCATCTTCTGTTTCACGACGAATTCTTTTGAAATGGAAAAATTACAATGCGGTATGTTATCATGTCATAAAATGCACTATTTTCACCCTCAAGGTCTGTGCCCTGGCTTGGGCCACTATTCATTTGGGAAGGGTCATTCTTTTCCTGGCTCTCTGAACCTGAGGTTTTACGAGACTGCGGGTTTGACCGCCACTTCTTTTTGCTGTCATACTGTCATAAAATAACCACAATGCCATATTGCTTATCAATATGAACCAAACTAACGTCGCATTCATATTGAAAGAAACAAAATGAAAATCCTCCCACATCCTTGCTTACATGTAAGGTTTTTCACGCCGATACATTGCTCTATGAGAAAACATATGAACTACTAATAAGGAGGGTGTGGAAAAGAATGAAATGCAACATAATTTGACTATAAATAGCAATACTGGGAGGCGGGAGTTGCAAGAATGAAATTGATCAATCAGAAGGCACTATAATTTAGGCCACCCGCTTGTCAAGGCATGCAGCCAATGACGAAATAATTTGCAGAAAATTGAAATATGCATACATTGTTGGGAAACATCAAGTAATTGTTATCTATAAGTCTGTGCATAATGTAATTAAATATCAAGACATCACCTTTATTTTTAATAGAGATATGAAAACAAAATTTGTCAGCCTCGGAGGCCCCCCCCTTGGTAGTTCTAGGGTTAAAAACATGCTTGTTTTTACCTACTGAAATTGGCAAACTCAACAATTAAGTAGAACAGGAAAGAGTTTTTTAATATTACTATTCAACGACAATTTCTGTTATGATTATATTACTTTTGTACTACATTTAAAAAAATCGGAATAAAAAAGGCTTGGTCAGTTTTATTATCTAAAGATGGTGATTAATTAGTATATAATGGAACTCCAAAGTTGGAACAGGAGATTATATTTTTTGGATAAATACTGCATAAGTATTTTCTCCATAAAATGTTCCGTTTCCATAATTGATGTTTAAATGAAATAAAGATTACTCATTTCCTCCTATTATACTGTCTAAAATGACTTGCATCCTTCATATTATTTTCATGTAAATGTATTTTCCCTGATAGTTACTTTATGCATAACCTATTTAGATACGTTTTATAATTTCATGTATTTGCAGGAAGAAATGCTTTTGTTTATGGAGTATTGTGCTGAGGGTACTTTGGAGGGTCTTGTGGCAGCGACCGAAGAAGCTGCTGCCAGTGGTCTTCCAGAACCAATAATCAGACGATATACATACCAACTCTTGCAAGCAGTTGCCACTTTGCATCACCATGGAATTGTTCATCGTGATATCAAAAGTATGTCTTCCTTCTTTATTTAATACTTATAATGAGTGTACAATAACATATTTTCAGCCTATGAATAACATCTGACATACTTGCATTAAGTGTTAGGGTTATGGCAGCAAGAGCTACAGTCATTAAAATTTTTTAAAAATAATACGACTATTGGTATGATAAAAGTTGAAACCATATCTTCCTGGATCTAATGGAAATCTATTTCATCAAGCCCTCAATGTAGGAGATATCATTATGTGTTTATGTCACCTCTATCTTTGGCTTATTCAGAGTGATTTAAAAGCTAAAAATTGATAATAAATCAGTGCAAAGTTATTTAAATTAGTATATTTACAACTTTGTTTCTTTATTGTAATCACTGAGTATTTTATTATGCAATTTTCTTTCAAAGGTGCTAACATATTCCTCACGGATGAAGGTAATTGTTTAAAGCTTGGAGACTTTGGATCTGCAGTTCAAATAAAAGCCCACACCACTCTTCCTGGTGAACTTCAAGGATTCGTGGGGACTCAAGGTAAACTTTGTACCATAAATTAAAGTTTTTGTACTTATATTATAATAGTAATTTTCACGCAAAATATCTGTATAAGATTTATTTTCTTATATTTAAATTGCTGAGCAACACTACAAGAACCCAGCATATTAATATCAAGTTACATTAGCACAGAGGTTTCCATCCTTTCAGCACCCAAGATCTACTATTAATTTGTAGATTTACCGAAGATCGACCCAGCAGAGTGACTTGATATGAGAAATACTGTTGAGATTTCAGTTAAATAAGCTCGAATAAAATTTTATTCGTTTTCGTTCTGTACAAGAGAATATTTTAGTTTTTAATAAAATTGATTAAAATTTTCAATATATTACTGTCATAAGCTATTAGAAGTTGAAGAAAAAGGCTATTAAATAAATACATATACACACAAAAGAAATCAATCAAAACATAACTTGAATTAGTAAATCAAGTTACACATAAAGCCGCAGTTAGCCTCAGACTTTTGCCTTTTGTGATAATTCGCGATTGGAACACTACATATCGAGCTACACTTAAGCATGCTCAGGGTCGATAAACATCGATATGCTTATGTCTCGCTGTGAGAATTGATATAGAGAGATAGCTGTATTATTTGATTTATGCATTCCACTTATCTTACCTTCATTCTATAAAATGCAGGTGGATTTTGGGAGTAATTTTTCTGGGAAAAAAGTGGATTTTATAGCGCAAAAGATAAGGTATTACACATTGTGAAAATTATTCAAAATGTTTAAAAATTATTCATGAATGTTATTGCTGATAGATATTCTTGAGGATGCTGTTGTGAGCAACTTGTAAGCACTGTCGCAATGAAATTCATTGCTTTCTATAGAGCAGTGGTCCTCAAACATAGGGTCGCGAGCAGTCTTCGCTAGTTCAGCTATTTTTTAGCTCATTCTCTCAATCCTTCACTACAGTGTAGTGGAACAGTTAATTCAAAAACTATACAATGTGAACGCTTGAATAGATATCTGGAACAGTTTTTTTAACTTAGTAATTATATGTGTGCAACTATGTCAGCCTCATTTTGTCTAGCTGTGTGGAATGAGTCATTGTTAAGATCCAAGATATTAAATTTCTCCAAAAAAATTTCTAAGATACATTGTATATTTTCACAATGTGTAATTCCATGTAGTCAGTCCTTAGCATTAGTGGTGCTTCTTGCCTTGTTCGGTATACACATCCGATTTTATTGTAAGTGAATTCTTTAAGTCCAACATAATCAAGTATAATCTGGTTTGAATTGGGGTAAGTGTTACTTAACTTGTTAACTTTAATTGAAGCGAAGCCAATTTTATACACATCATTTTTGAAACGTTTTAATATAAAAAATTGCGTATTATTTTCGTTTTCAGCAAAACTCTTTGTAATCATCATGAGCAAAAAAAGGAATTACAGTGAAGCCTTCATCAAGTTTGGATTCACTAGTATTCTTGAAAAAGGGGAGACAAAGCCTCAGTGTGTTGTCTGCATGTCGGTCTTATCACCGGAATCGTTGAAACCTAGCAAGCTGGAACGGCATCTTAAGACACATCACCCTGAACTTTCGAACAAGGACGTTGATTACTTCAAGCTAAAAGAAGAGAACATTAAGCAGCAAAGGCTGGACACCTATGGTGTTTCACACAGGCCTCATCATTCAGCACTGAAGGCAAGTTACGAGGTTTCTTTACTTATTGTGCAGAAAAAAAACCACATACCATTGCTGAAGCACTCATAGTTCCAGCAGCAAAATTAATGGTTCACATCATGATTGGTAAGGAGGAAGCTCGATTATTGGACCAGATCTCGCTAAGTGGTTCCACAGTGAAACGACGAATTTTTGATATGGCAGAGGATATTAAGGAGCAACTGATTGGAGGGCTACAAACAACCGAAGCGTGGAGTATCCAGATTGACAAGAGCACAGACATTACGAGCACTGCACAAATAATGGCATTTGTGAGATATATGCATGACAATACATTTAAAGAAGATTATCTATTTTGCTTGCCCCTTGAGGAGCGCAGCTGTGCAGCTGATATATTTTGTAAATTGCGAGATTTTGGTAATCAACATAATTTGCCCTGGCATAAACTCTATGGAATAACGACGGATGGTGTGGCAGCTATGATAGGGGTCACATCAGAGGTTCAAGTTTTAATGCGTGATATTGCTCCAAACATTACTGGCCTTCGTTGTATTTTACACCGGGAAGCTCTAGCCGCGAAAACCTTACCTGATGATTTGAAGTCAGTTTTAGAAATAGTTGTGACAACTACTAATTATATCAAAGGAAGTTCTTTAAAAACACGTTTGTTTCATCTTTTGTGCCAGGATATGGATGCCGAACATGAAATGCTTCTTTTTCATACGGAAGTACGTTGGCTATTGAGAGGAAAGAACGTTCGAGCTCCAATCTGAGGTAGCTATATTTCTGAGACAACGGAAGAAGACTGAGTTGTTGTAGTACTTAGAGAATTCAACACGGCTCTCTAAATTGGCATATTTAGCTGGCATTTTTGGTAAACTTAATGTACTGAATAAAACATTGCAGGGACGAGAGAAAATAATCATCAAAGCAACAGAGAAAATTCCAGCATTCCAAGACAAGCTTGATCTTTGGATCGTAAAAGTTGAGAAGTCACATTTTGCTGTTTTCCCCACACTGGCACAGTTTATAGAAGACTCCGAGATTGATCCAAGTGAGGTTAAAGCTTCTATTTGTAAACATTTGCGGACACTAAAAATGGAACTAGAGCAATATTTTCCAGTTATCCCGACTTTTCAACGACTCTTTCCACTCATTCAAAACCCTTTTTTTGCCAAGTAGATGCTGTAGAAGAGGACAATATTCAACAAGAACTACTGGATTTAGGCCGAGATGGAGATGCCAAAATGTTGCTAGATTCTGGTGTGAGCTTAATAGAGTTTTGGTTAAAGATGAAGAGAAAATATAAAAATATTTTCAGCTTAGCAGAACAAGTCCTAGTGGTTTTTCCCACTACTTATCTTTGTGAACTTGGATTTTCTAGTTTATTGTCAATTAAATGTAAAGCGAGAAACAAGTTGATAGATGTTGATGGCGAATTACGTGTTCTAAGTAAGCTTTGTCCCAGAATTGACAAGTTGTGTTTAAAAGACAAATAAAATTCTTTAAACCTATATATATACAATTTTTAAAATACATATGTTAATCGAATGTAATAAATAACAAGTACCATATCTGCCCGAATAGAATCCGACCCCAGATTTAAGCCGACCCCCCAAAATTTCCACATTTTTTTTGGCAAAAACGTAAATTTCGTAGTGGTAGTGTTTTAAAAACGATTTCGGAAATTCCCCGGGAAGAATATTCTTGCAATTATAACCAACTTTCACAGTCGACATTGGGGATGTGTGCAGATTTTTCGTAAACCCAGAACTTAGTAGTGTCATTTTTAAATTTAATAGGCGAGGCTAAGGCTCTGTCGCACGTACAAGCGATGCTGGCAGTGCGAGCGACTAAGCGGAAAACCAATACAATGTAATGTTATGACGGTGTCCCAAGTTCTGGCGTCAATGCATGTACTCGTGCGAGCAGTGAGCGAGCATCTTCGAAGCAATCAGCACACTTTGTTTTCAAAGCGAGCGACCAGAACCTTGTTGTGGCAAATACTTTGTATTCCAACATTTTCTTTGTAGTTTTATCGCCATTTTAAGTTGTGTCCTTACACTGTTATGGAAATGAACGAAAATTTAGTTTCCGAGATCCAAAAGAGTTCCATCTCATAGAATTTAAAAGATAAAAATTATTTTAATCATTTTTGGTCAGTTACCAAGGCCGAAGCCAATATTTGGTGCATCACTAATTTATGCTAATGGAGATATTCGGCCTCGGCCGAATACTGATTTTAATATTCGGCCAAAATGAGTATTTGGTGCATCTCTAATTTATATGAAAATGTCTGGCATAATAAATACAATTTTATTATCCTTAAAAAATACTTATTCATATATTTGTAGCTTACATGGCTCCTGAGGTTTTCACAAAGTCTACCCATGAGGGACATGGAAGGGCTGCAGATATTTGGTCTGTTGGATGTGTAGTTGTTGAAATGGCATCTGGGAAGGTATGACATAATTCTTAGGGCATAAACTTTTTGGGATAATGGTTGCTCCGTTTACTTGCAGTAAAATATAGTAAAATTAATTTTTTTCTGTACTTAGCGTCCATGGCATGAGTTTGACAGTAACTATCAGATAATGTTTAAGGTAGGTATGGGTGAAATACCTGCTTGGCCTTCAACGCTCAGTCAAGAGGGACAGGATTTCCTTGAGCGCTGTCTTCAACATGACCCAAGGAAGCGTGAAACAGCAGTTAATCTATTGCAGCACACTTTTGTCAAAGTAAGCTTCATATCACATCACCTCAGTTTAACATCTCAAATTATATGTCATGAATTAATTTAATGAGATCTTCTGTATTTCCAGGTGGAAGTGGATGAGGAATACCAGTCACTTCCTTTGCCTTCCATTTTAGAGGACTACTTGAAGGAAAATTTTAAAAAATAATGTCATTTTTACACCAATATATTTATGATTATGGGCCAGTATTTTAATGAAATTTTCTGTTCATTGAGAGAACCAGTAGAGATTTACAAGAACAAAATATTTGATAGTTACGTGATTAGTGCTTCTCTTGCAGTAATAGATGTTTGTGTAGTTGATGGGTTGCTGTCAGTGTGCCATTTATATTTAACAAAGTATAGCTTTAATGTATTTATGGCATATCAGTATTTCAGAATTTTTATGCCGTTCAGTGAAACATTTGCTTTTGCTCCTAATTTGTCCTACTTTGAAATTAACATTCATGGAGTGAATTATTTATCAGTTGAGTAAATATGCCAAATACTTATTACTGATTAATCCCCAATCCTCAAGAATAGCTGAAGTAATTAGATATCATTAAATGTATTTTTCAGTGGTAGTACAATGGTAATGGCATAGTTATTAGCTTGATAGTAAATGGGTAGGCTGGTCATAATTTCCACGTTGTGAAAGCCCAAGGGACTTGTGCCCTATTAGGACCAGTCAGCTGGTTAATTATTAGCAACTGATAAGGCTGAGAGCAGTTTGACAGATGATGTGTGGCTGGTTGTGTCAAGGCCTGGTATAATTTTTTTTCCAGTAAGCTCCTGCAAAAATGTTTTAATACATAACTTATTTACTTCTCTTGATCTCATATTTTGAATTTACTCTGATTAATGCATTTTCCAAACTTGTTTATTTTATTTGATTGGGATGAAATGATTTCCAGTAGAAAAAAAGAATTTAGGAGAAGACTGCATTTTCCAGTATAATAGATGTTTCTCATTAGCTCCACAACCAATTTATCGCAGCATTTTTGTTTTGCGGCATCTTACATTTCTACAAAAATATGTTTTTTCAGTATTAATGGAAGAGTAACCTTTTACACAAAATGTATATAAATTTTTGTTTTCATGTCTCAAAATCGGAAACTTTTTGTCTTATTTTTCTTTATTTCCATAATTTTTTTATTATTATACTTTCATTGGAAAGTTTACTTCATCAACCTACAATTATTCTTTATCTTCCTCTAAAAATTGTGTAATTTATTTATGATTTACCAAATCTAACTCATGCTACCTACAAAACAGTTTTCTTATTATTTAATGTTAATTTATTCGAAAGTGTAAAAAAGTAATGACCCTAGGATACAATGGAAATTAGCAACCTTTGAAAACACTTCAATTATTGCACTATTTGCAATGATTTTTCTTCTTGCAGAAACTATTTACTTAAATGAAATCTTTATTTCAATCTTGGCCAGGGGCGTTCAAGATATCGATTGCCAACTTGTTTTAAGTAGATCTCTGAAACTTTTTTTGCCCCGCTCGAAGAATTATTAGGAGTGAAAATGGGTGGTCGGTGGATATTGATAAGTAGCTCCTAGGTTTAACTCCTGAAACCCAAACAACATTTAATTAAATACTGCATTTCAGCCCTCCTCCCATCCCTCTCAAAATAATTTTTAACACTGAAGATGGACGGTTGATTGCCACGTAAGTGGGATATGATAAGCGTGTGAAGTCTGAGCACCCCTGATCTTGGCGATGAACACAAATATTTCAAAACAGTGTTTAGATTATCATACCTCCAAAAACTACAAGCATTCTACCTTTCTTGAATGTTGTTGCTTTTCTTCTTTGTGTTATATAATTAATACCATTAAGTTACAACTCAGCTTGTATTATGCATACTGTCTATTCTCACACAAATATCACAAGGTTAACATGTTTTGATCATCCAAGGTTATTAGACTGAAAAGCTCTTTTTCCAAAATTGAATAATAGTGCATTTTAATTAATCATTGCTTTATGCCTTAGCATTCTCAGTAATAATGTTATTTACCATAGCCAAATTTTATGATATCTGTAGCGTTTTCCAAGGTTTTATTTGTAATACATAATTCATGATAATCAATACCATTTTAGTAAACCTTTAAATTGATATTGAAATGTGCAACATAGAGAAATAAAGATTAACCTAAAACTTAGGGAGAATTTGGTTCTCATATTATCCCACATCTTAAGTGACTTTAGGCTATTCTTAGAATTACTTTAATGTCAGTCTAACAGTTACTAATATTCCCAGTTCAAACTTATCAAAAAATACATCTTGCTAGCCCTTTATTGATGAATAACATAAAAAACACTCATTACCATATAAAGCTCGGAGACTGGTAGATTTCCTGCCACCCGTTATGATAGATAATCTGTTAATTCTTTTCTTCATTTAATCCAAAAGCATAAGATCCTTTGAGCTTGATTGTTTTTCCTTTCTTAATTGTAAAAATGCTGTAATAATATTTAGGAGCTCTAAATTTGATGAATAATGTTTTTTAAAGCAGAATAAATGAACTCCTGGGTATAATTACTGTTTCAAATTGAGCAAATTTATTTATTCTGAAATTAATTAACTTAAAAAATAATTTCAATTTAGCAGAACTTGATTTATTTAATTCATTAATACAATCTGGAAGATAATCCTGAAGTTACTAACTTGCTTATTTTTGTCAAACTCTCTCCAATAGGCAATAATTTTGAATGCCTTTTTCAACCTTTTTATTTTGTATTGGAGGACAGTAATTTGTCAATTTGATTTAATCCATAAGAGGACCTCGATGGTTCTCTCTTGAGTGTTTATGTTGGGCAATGTGGTGATCATATGACATATTTTTACAATTTTTAAACATTAAAAAGTGGTACTACTATCATGTAAGGTTTAGCATGATGACTACTTAGTATTCAGAAGTAATTATCCTTCAACATAAAATAATTTATCATTTCAGGTTACTTTTATGTTTGAAATGTGTAGTATATAAGTATTGGTATAAGTTCATACTTATACTTCTGTAATGAATTAAAATTATGTACCCTAAAAATTTGTAAGTTCAAGGATTTTTGTAAATGTAGTAGATTTAAAGCATTACAAATTTCCTGAAAAGATGGTACTATTTAAATGGCCACTCACATAGTATTTTAGGTATAGTATATTCATGAAGCTATGTTTATAATTATGTACACTGAAAAGTACTTATATGGTGTTAAAGAATATTCCTGTGGCATAAATATTTTATGTAGATTTCTAGTCATAATGAAAACTTTAAGGTGAAGTGCTTCAAGGAATTGATAATTTGGTGCCTTGAATTGTTGTTATATGTTATATATCCATGTTCATTTTATGCAATAGTTTTGTATTTGTTTTATTTTGATGAATTATTTTACTCAATTTTACAAGTACCTGCTACATTAAAGGTTACTTTCAGTGTTGTAACTAATATACAGCAAGACCAAAATAAATGTCTTTTTAGCTAGGTATTGAATATCTCTCCTTGATGACCATTCTCTAGCTCAGAATAATGGCACTCCCCGGGTTATGTAAGCCTTGACTTACGTAAACCTGCACTTGCATAAGTGACCCCAGAAATCACTAAAAATAATCTTCGTTATGCGGTTTGCAGAAGTAAAAACTACATATGTGTGTGAAGGAAGAATGCAAGGTGTGGGCTGTAATGCAGTGTTCTCAGTGTGTTCTGCCATTCATGCACATATGCTTGGTCTCTTAATGTGTGTTTTGCTTTGGCGAAAATTAACATGTTGCCTTTGCAATCATGGCTGATAAGCATCCGTTTTCTGTTAATTCCATCCTATACTCATGTTAGCCACTGCATTTACATGCCTCTATTTTAACCGATTACTTGTACTGTACTGATGCACTAAATTATACTTTAAACACATAGCATCCGTAGTAATTTTCAACTTACGCAAATTTGGGATTGCCGGAATGCATTCCTTATGCCAGTGCTCCCCAACTGGTGTGCTGCGGCACATTAGTGCGCCGCAAGGATGGCACTAGTGTGCCGCACACTCTGAGGTTATTTAATTTTCACAAAAGAGTTTGGAACAAACAAATTTGCATAAATATTATCATCCAAGGAATTTATCATAAAATATGAGAGGAATTGATAGACCTTAGCAACGATTATACAGCTTAAAATTAGTATGCTACCTTTAGATGTATTTTGGCTAAAAGCTAAAGGTGAATATCCTTCAATATCTGAATATGCCATCGATATGACATTCCAAATTCAACGACGTATTTATGCGAATTTACTTTTTCGTCAACGGCTCATATTAAAAATATCAAAAGAGCATGTTTAAAAAACATAGATGAAGAAGTTCTTGTAGCCCTTTCTATTATTGAGCCAAATATAAAGCGTCTTTGTACCAAAAAGGCAAGCCTAAATTTTCCGTCGAAGAGCATAACATTTTTACACGTTGAATTATTTATGTACTTAATTTACAGTAAAATTTTACATTATTTGAACATTACTTTACCAATCATAACAATCTAATATAATAGCAAATTTTACGTTTTATGCTAGTTTATCCTTTAAAAATGTGTATTTACGGAGTGAAATAAATTAGGGGTGGTTTGGTGTGCCGCGATGTTTTTATGCATGTATTAGATGTGCCGTGGAGCAAAAAAGGTTGGACAGCACTGCCTTATGCTACCTGGGGAGTGTCTGTATTCTTAGATAAGTGTGCATTTTTATTTTAGAAAGCCCTTTCGGTGAAGAGGTAAGCCATTTGCCCTCAAATTGTTCAAGAGGGAAAAAGTTATTTTAAATATGAACAAGTAATGTTCTAAAAAAATCTTATTTTTGTTTGATTTAAGTCAGAGGCATGCAACCTATGGCCTGCAGGCCACATCTGGCCCACGAGAGCATTTTCTGCATCCCACGAAGCTTTGGTGAAGATGTGGTCTGTGACATTTATTACACATTTTAAGCCTGATTGTTGCCGTAACACATTGCCTGGTGAAGTTTTTATGCTAAAAAATGGTTAAAACTTTATTTTCAGTTTTAAAATAGCATATAATCCCTTGAGTAAGTTCCTATGTAAACTCTAATCTGGCTCGCCGAGGCACTTGTGACATCTAATATGGCTCGCCAAGGCACTCAAATATATGAATGCGGCCCTGCACGTAAAAAGGTTGCATGCCTCTGATAAGTTAAAAGTTTGTGAATTAGAAAAGGAAATCAAAATCATCTTCAATTCCCTCTGTGACTGAAGTAAGATAAAAATTTTGTTTATTTTTCTGGGTCAATAATTAAACATGACTGGCGAAAAACAACATTTGACTGACTTGAAGTGCGTAAGAATGAAAAATTCATGCTAACTAGCGGAAAATGCGAAGGCTAATGATAAAATAATACAGCTTCGCCGTACTTACGTAGTTTGAAAGGTAAACTTAAAATTTATATTTATCTTTAAAAAACTTGCCCAAATGAGTGGATTGAGGAGAAGAATCAATTCAGTACGCAAGCGTTTTTTATTTTGATCCTGAATTCAAATTGTTAAACACCATTTCTTCAACTACGGCATTTTGTTATTTACTTATAATCACGGACTGAACAGAATCTGCATTGCGAATATGATCACCAATTTTTCCTTTGTCTTTTAAAATGGTTGCAATTGTTGAACAATTGAAATCATAAACACAACCAATCGAAGCAAGCGACTCACCTTTTTCTGATCTATTTATTATGTCCATTTTAGTTCCCATCAAAAGCACTCGACATTTTTTACCACTCTTAGCACTTTCACAAACTACATTTACGATTGTTTTCCATATTTCAAGGGTAATAACAAACAATATGTATATAAACATGCACCCGTACGGTTTTGAATACAAATCGCAAATGGGAAGTGTTGACAAGTTTACGTGTTCTTACTGGGACCAATGTTGGTAAGTGCGGGAGGGTGTATTCGTAAATAAACTGTGAGGTGAAATTCAATGGTATGTGGAATGTTCGTAAATACGAATTGTTCGTTTCTTGAATGTTCGCTAGTAGAGGTTCACCTGTTTTTTACCACTCTTAGCACTTTCACAAACACTACATTTATGACTGTTTTCAAGGGTAATAAACAAGAATACATACATAAACACGCAACCATACGGTTTCGAATACAAATGGCAAATGACAACTGTTGACAAGTTTAAGTGTTCTTACTGCAACCGATGTTCATGCGTGAGGACGTTTGTAAATGAAGTGCGAGGAGCAATTCAGTGGTATGTGGAATGTTCGTAAATACGAACTGTTCGTTTCTAGAATGTTCGTAGGTAGAGGTTCACCTGTATATATATTAATTTTTTATAAATTTCAAAATTATCTTGTTTTCGTTTTCTTTGCCTTGACTTATACTTGAGTCTTGGATTTTAGATGCTTTTTTAGGCTAAAAAGTACACTTCGACTTATACTCAAATCGCCTTATACTCGAAGATATATGGTAATTAAATTACAGCTATCATTGCCACAATTCATCTTAATACAAATTAGCATAACTATCTGGAGGAGTTGTGTCTTGATGTATGTAAGCGGAGTACCTCTATCCAGCTGACTAGATAAAGAACCTCCTTTCAGAAATTATATTTTGTTTGTTTTAAATTGGAAATTCTTCTGAAAGAGTAATATACTCTTAAAGGACAGCACGCACTAGATTGACTCAGCTCGGCACGGAACGGACTTATCGGCAAAAATAAAAACACACACAACCAAATGGAATCCCACGCACTCCTTCAGCACGGCACCCGTTCGTATTGCTGGGAAGGCAAAAAGTTCCGAAGGGGAATAGTCACGTGATGTAGGGGAAGGCGGCTGTGGAAGGGGAAAGTTTAAAGGGAAGTGAAACAATTGAAGGGAGTTAATTAAATTAAAACATAAATACTCCTTAACCGTACAAAGTATGTTTTAATTTAATTAATTCATCTCGCCGTAGTCTCCGACCTTCTTTAATTAATTGAAGGGAGCTCTACTACCCTACCCCCCTCCCACAGCTCTTCCACGCCGAATTCTTGTTTGTGTGCAGGTGCCATATTTCAGCTTGTCTCCTCGTCTTGACTTTCAGTTTGTCTGTAGCGTATTCAGCTATTGCGTCAGCTAGATCACTTCGCATTCCTTTATGTTTATTTGAATTTGGATAGTTTAATTAATATAACATTATGTCATCTTTTGACGTACAGTTAATTGAAGCAGTGCGAAACCGTCATCATTTGTACAACCCAGCACACAGATATTACCACGACAGCGTGGCCAAAGACAACGAGTGGGATGAAGTAGCCGCTTAGCTGAGGCGGTAGAGAGCTGAAAGAGGCCGATGCCGGACGATGAAGTGCACAGATGTCGGGCGGTTCTGCTCCGTGCCATTCTGAGCCGAGTCGATCTAGTGTGCGCCATCCTTAAGGCAAACTTTATAGCACAATGCCTCCCCGAAAGATATGAAAATTTTCTTTGCCTCCTTTCGTTTCTGAAATAATATCTTAATAGTAGTTTTAATTTCAGAAACCATTTCTATTATGAAAAATTAGTACAGTAAAACCCCGCTATACATTGTTTCCCATATACGTAGCCGATCAATTAAGGAACATGTTTCGTTATAAGTTGTGTCGCTTCGCATATACGTCGTTTGTGAAATACTAAAAGCAAAATTTCAGAAATTCCAATTGTGGTGCATAAATTATAACCATAACAATAAAAACCCTCTATTCGGCTTTCAATTTCATGTTTATTATTAGTTATATGAATTAATTAAAATTCATGTTTATCAATTCGTGTAAAATCATACTCAGAATAAACATTTGCTGGCCATGTGTTTGAGAGATCACAATGGGTTAGGTGGTTCACAAGGTAAACAGGATAAAAGGGACTGTCCCAATTTTAAAACCTATTTCTGAGCTTTGTGAACAGTTGTGTCTAACATATTGTGTGTTTACGTTTGCGTTGATATCTCATGAGATATTGGATATACTTTGGATTGCGAAATCTGCTTGAAAAGTACTCTAAAGTGCGTATCAGTGTACATTTAAGTAAAGAAGTAAAGAAACAATTTTTGTGCTCCATCAGACTATAGACAATTATTTTCGGTGATTTCTGAATTTATTATTGCAATTGGTTAGTCATTGTTACGATTAAATGTATATTAAACCCTAGTAGCAATGAGTGGTAACAGTATGTCCAATGTACTGTATTGATTTGGGAAACAAATGTGTCACAAAATATCCGCCAGGAACATAACCCCTAACTTTTATCATAGTTCTTATGGTAATCTTTGTTTCGCTATACGTTGTTTCATTATAAGTCACATTTTTCAGATACGCATCTCTGATGTATAGCAGGGTATTACTGTAATCATTAAGTGGAAATATTTACCATAAATTTTACAAATAACGTTCTTAACTAATGGAAAAATGAGGCTGTTTAGCACTGCATTTTATCGAATTGTGGCATGTTTTTGAGACTCTGACACCGTCATTTAAGTCGGCCTCAGGTGACAGAATGTCTAGGTACAGTTCAGTATGCAATTCAAGTTCACAAGTAATTATCTCTATTGGCCTTGGGACAGTATATCCCAAAATTTTTATAAATTTGAATTAAATAATTTTTATGGTGAAATTTAAAAATGTTTCATACCTCCCCATCACTAGGCTCATGCCTCCCAAGGTAGGTGCACCTTTTTAGGCACATTTCGCTTCCAGCATGAGCGCCTGTTATCACCGGTCTGTCCATCCATCCTCATGTTCGTTCTTGGTTTCTACCAAACGGATTTTCATGAAATTTGATATTAACGACTTATAATCAAATATAATATGAAAATCGCAAAAATGAAATGCGTTAACAAAGTGTTATACGGGAGAAAACGAGCTTTTAGCTTCAAATATAAAATAAACTCTTAATTAGGCGTTAACTGCCAAGTCTTTACTCATGTACATGAGTTCACTGAATGAATTGAGACATTTAGGAATAACTGTAATCACACACAATGTGTATTAAATATTCAAAGCGCTCGTAGAACTGGGTTCCGATATGATCTATAAAAGACTCCTGTGCAAGCTGGTTATCGGTATAAATCGAAGATTGAGACGTTATCAGAGACATATTCTGAGGAAAATAATGATATATCTCGTACGATAAATTTAAATATTCTCAAACCTGAGATTACCGCTTCAAAAACGTTAGTAATTTGTAATCCTTGGCCTGCGTTTTTCAAATTATCTACCAAGAAACGTATCGGTAACATAGCTTATAAAACATCTAACACTTGAATCTTCGCTCCCGTTCAACAGTTTAATTTCCATCCTCTAACAAAAGTACAACTAGTGAGCGGAAAGACTAAAACTTGATGTACACATCAGGAAATGGTAACAAACATTGGGAAGGCGAGTTTCTAAAATGAAATTGCGACAAAATTACCAAAAGAAAAAAAGTCGAAATAATATGAATTTCATCCTTTATTCATTGAATAATTTGGGTGCATCAAGAATACATTTATAATACAATCCAGATCTTAATTGCAGCAAAAATATTTTTAAAATCTCAAGTTTTGAAAACTAAAAAAGGGACCATAAAAGCCATTATGCAGAAGCAAATAAATTTACAGCCAATACATAAAGTGGATGTTAGCTTAAGGCATCCGGGATGCCATAAACACATGAGAACTGGGTGATATTTTTTAAACAATTTCAAACATCAGATTTAAATTCCGAATTATTAAAAACTGTACAATTTCTTTTGCATATTTGACCATAATGCAAATGTGGAGCATGTTTTTTCATTGATAAACAGTCAATGAACAAAGGAAAGAAACCAATTAAAAATTGAAGCTATTAAAGGTATATTATTTACTACACATAATATGCAAATGACATGTCAAGAATTTTATTATCACATAACTAAAGAACCGAAAATCTTAGAAAAAACATAAAGAACCGAAAATCTTAGAAAAAATAGGTTCGTCAAGCAAATATTAATTTTTTAGAAGTATTAAATGTATTTTTAAAAGAATATCTATTTTATTTTGCTACTAATTCATATAATGTTTATAATTTTTTGTTGATAAAAAAGTCAAAATGTCCTAGTTTTGTCTTCTTTTTAAAAATAACAAATGTCCTACTTTATTCTACTAGTGTCCTAGTTTCTCTCATAAAAATATGGTCACCCTAGGCATCCCACATCCAATAACCTCTGTAGGTGCTTGGCCTACTGCTGGAAAATGTCCACAAAGGGGTAAGAAAACCAGTGATGATCCTGAAAGGAAAAAACAGAATCAATAAAAATTGAAAGAAGAAAGAGATTAATAAAGTACACCCGCATTCACACAAGGGATTTATAAGAAGGTTCTTCCTAATTCCAATGTATACCTATCCACACATTCACACTGACACACTAGGTGATATAAATGATAGTGTCAATGATGAAAGCAATACAGATTATATAAAACACCCTAGAGAAAAATCATGCAAATGAAATATATACTTAGATAACAAGCACTGAGTACAGATATTTAAAATATAGTCTGCACAAATTATGTTGCAATTTCAAAGTCACTACATGTACATACATAAGAACTAGCACTAAGAACACAAGCAGTCATCAAAAGTTCACCTGCAGACAAAAAAGAAATACACTAGCACTTTAAATTAAGTTTTTAAAATTTGCACACAAAGCAATACGAAACTGAGAACACAAGCACTGCACCACAAGAGAGGTTACGAGGAAAAAGCTACCACGAAAGAATGTGGTGATACAGAGGATAGGTATTTTAAAGTAATATTGCAACAGATATCCTTTTAAAATGAGTGAAAATTGGAACATATATCAATGGGGTGGTGAAAACAATTGTTTTAACAACCCCATTCATATTTGTCACTTTCCAATTAATTTTTAGTGACATCTGTCATTATATTACCTTGACATGCATTGATATAAGTTATACATAAAATGTCCAGTAACAGAGTCATGTAAATAGAGTAAAAGCAAAGAGTGAATAAATAAAGTACAAGCATACAGCAATGAAAGCAATAGAGTACAAAATTTTACAAGATAGATTAAAAGTGCAAGAATATGTCTTAGGAGTCATAAAATGTTTAGTTTTACAAAAAAAAGAAAATTCACACAAGCAGTTAAATAAAGTTTTAAGCACTATCACTGAAAAAGCACTACCGGGGGAGGGGACACTTGGATGGTTCTTCTTTCTAGGGTCCACAGATGAAGGTTAATGAAGTTAACAAGGTACTTATGTTACTCTATTGAAATGGCAGGAACATGCTGTTGATTTTTGCAGAAAATACAGGTAACCATATCAACTCAGGCATATATACATATTGGGAAAGAAGAGTTGCAAAGCTATGTTTTCGAATACCTAGCATTTTTTCCTGAAGCTTCAGAATTATTAATGCGGGCAAATTGACACATGCGCATATTTAAATAGTACCTGATGGTCATTTTCATAAATAGAATTTAACGTACATAACATGAGAATATAGACACCCATAAAAATAAACGGCACTTTCGCATTAAAGTACCAAATAAACATTAATAAATATTGCACAAACTGATGTAAATGGATTCTTACGACAATTTTGCCATCCTTGTCCGTAAATATCTTCTTTCGGAGGATGTCAGACTCACTGAAGTGCCTTTCGCATACAACTTGCTGATACTTTATGACAAAGTTATCCCGAGGAATTGATTTCTGCCATTCAGCACGTAGATGTTCATCCTTAGGCACCACAAAAACATTTTTCTTTATTGGAGTCGTATCCAGAGGTGCATCCCGGCACAATACACCTACTTCCAACCATTTCTCCCACCTTCTTTCGGATCTGTCCACTTCAACTTAAGTCACAGTCTTCTATTTACTTATAAAATTTCTTATGGTAAAAATCTGACGACTTTTATTTAAAATTTTGAAAAAAACGTAGCCTTCTTCCATAAAACACCGGCTTATCACAGGAATAGTGGGAATAGTGCACAGCTATCGCCAACGGGCAACGAGTGAACTAATCGGACAATAAGCGGGATAAGCGGCAACGCCGTAACTAAGGGCAGGATAGGATGGGATAGGAAGATGCAGGAGGTTGGTACGTGGATACGGTGGATACTAAAACAATTTGAATAAAGATTTGCGATATAAATATCAGTACCGGTTATACTAAAGGTTATTTCTTGTATCACGAGAAACTAATGATGAATGAATTAAATTTCTTAAGTACTGACGTAAAATAAATTACGAATTATACTGATTATCGTGAACTTATATTTTGCGTAAGGTCATGGAAGTAGATAGCGTGAAGGATTGTTGTCTTTCTTGTGATGGATATGTAAACTCTCGTACTGAATACTTTTTCTCATGTGAGAATTGCAAAAGAAATGCTCATCATTCGTGTGTAGAAGCTAATTTACCTAGTGAACTTATTGGTGATGTATTTTTTAATTATATTTGTATAAACTGCAGCGAATTGAAAACTGACGAATTTATACGGCAAAAAATATCGTGGTAATTATCATCATTCTACTTTAATCTTTATTTATAATATAAAAATGAATTAACTCAATAAAATTAATTCTCTTATTATTCTAGGGTGAATATTCTAACGTTGGCGCTTTACAACTTGCGGGAAAGTTCACTTGATGTTAGTAGAAATGGCTTTTTTCATTGGAAAATTCATATATGCAATCTTATCGAAAAAAACTGGACCTCTTTTTTTGGAATTAATGCGTGAGTGTGGAATCGGATAAATGTTTATGCTTCTATAAATCATGCAGTATAAAATATTTATTTTCAAGCAATTATTGTTGACAACCTATAGGAAGAAAAAAAAGACTTGGATCGGGACGGTGTCTGGAACATTGTCACATTACAGCCCGCAGTATTTCCTCTCTGGTCAAAAAGTTTTAAACGAATCTGGATGGTGGAAGCTGTCACACTCTCTTACGCCAGTGGAATTATCTCAAAAATGTATGTTTTCTTCAGGTACTTTTTCATGTAGTACATTACAGCATTTGAAATGCAAAAGAAAGATTTTTCTTAATTGCCACAATGTCATTTATTGTTACATTTAAGTAAATTTTGCAATCGCCTACACCCATAATTAAAGCAAATATTCAGTAAATTTACCTTAAAATTAAAAACTTAAAATATTGTGCTGAAAATTATCATGATTGAGATCCAGTACAAAATATTGAAAAAATATTGGAATCATTTCAATAGTGGATTGCATATTTGATGATCAGGAAATATGTGTGAAATTCTTATTTGGAAATATGCAAGAGAATCTCCAATGTTCACTTGACATGTTTGATGTTGCATAGTATTATTCATTGATATTTATTGTGATTTGCAATAACATTTATTGTAATGGAAAATCCTCATTATTGACCTTCCAACCAAAAGAATAAAATATGAAGCCAATTTCAAGATAATCTTGGAATTTGTTTGTAAGCTCAGCATTTTAGTAGCCCTTCTTTTATAAAGATTTTAAAAGCTTTAAGAGTCAACTTGTATGCCACTATATACAGTATTTATAAATACAATATAGTTTGAAAATGTTGTTTATGCCATCATTAGCACTAATTAAAGGTCCTCTGTTTATTATATTATTCATGTAGTTCATGTTTCTTCTCTGAAGTTAACTTTTACATGTTTTTCCTTTACATTAGCCTTAACTGTTTGGAATTACCTAATAGAAGATGAAAATTGAACTCGGTTTTTATTTTCTCCTAAATTTATTTTGTTTTTTGTCATCCATATCTGGTTATAGTAATTTTTTGTGGCATAAGTACCCAAAAACTTTACTAATTTCACAGAAACTTTAATTATAGATGGAAAGTCTGGTTCATTGCTTGGTGGGCCTGTTCCACAACCTCAAATGTCTGTTCAGGATTTGGAGAGGATAGCAGAGGATGATGGTGGAGATGAAATTGTTGATTCTTATAGTGTGGGACAGAGTTCATCTCCGTCTGTCACACCAGGGGGGCATTCATCCATAGCAGATGACCAAGAGTCTGATTCTCATTCGGGGAGCAGTTCGTCCGTCCACCGAGTCCAGTCAACTCATCGAAGTGTGATGTATTCAAGAGCATATGTGCAACCCAGTGCTACACTCTCAGACTGCCTGTTCGCTGATGATGAAGAAAATGAGGATGAGGTGAAATTAACCATTCCTAATGATTACAACTGCACCCAGTTTTCCTGCACATACATATTCTTAATCGGTACCTCAGCCTTAGCTGCTATCATTTTCTCTAGCAATACATAGTATCAATTTTTTTGTTATTTAAAAAAAATTGTCTCATCCTGTCTAAATAGTAAAACATGATGCCTACATGAAATATTAACTAACATTAAAATTTTTCTGTTTCACCTGCAACTATGGGGAAGTCCTTAGTTTACTCCTGCCTTACCAATGTAAAAACAACATACAAATATAACAAATTTCTTGCTGGCATTGTCAATGATTTATTTTTACTTCTCATCTCATCCTTGCTCAATCCATGATGGCAATTTACGGCCTGGTCTATGCCTCCTCTTCACCAGTGGGTCTCAGTAAAAAATTCTTAAACCTGTCTACATCTCATAAAATTATGTTTTGTTGCAAATGGGTTAATTTCACCTTCAAACATTTTAGATGAACTTTTTGCTGCGTAGTGCATTTTTAATTTCTGCATTGATGTTTTTCATATTTATTGTATGTGAACAACTGTTTCTTGTTAAATAATAATATGAAGTCTTACAAGTCTTGTTAGTAGCATAGTTACACATATAAAACATAATGGGATAAAGGTTAATTGATTCAATTTTCAGATGTTTTGGTTTTTGTAATTTCTTCAGCTTTAGAAATTATCATCGTACAAAATCCTTCTTCCTTTATGCTCCACCATTTCTCTCTCTTTACCAATGCTATATTCTTCTTTACCTATCATTTCTGGCAATGAGTTGTCTTGATCAGTTTTTCATAGGCTGTTATAAAATAAAAGGGTTTTAATAGAAAAATCTTGATGATATGAATCAGATGCACTGTTATGTCTTAGTATGGTGAACAAGTATTCTTCTATGAAAATTCTTAGCTTAAAAGTCACTTCAAAATGTCACTGGACACTATATACGTACATAATTTTTGAGATGTATAGCTTTTGTAGAATCATTTACTATGTGAAACTCTATAAATGGATAAATTGTAATTAGAATATAGCCATTTTTGATTAAATCAACACGTCAAAATATTGAATTCAAGTAAAAATTTTTAATTCGAAATTATTAAACTGACAGTAGTAGCTTTTAAATGTTTATTTACTTGTCCATATTTCAGTCACTTTTAGATGTTGATGTGGACAATAGCGAGGTTCAGGTGAAGATAGAATGTAGCGCTGTTGACAGAATGGGGATGCCTCGCAGCAATTTCTCCATGAAAGTGCCTTGCGATCCCCTCGATGGTGACCTGCGTGAAGTGGTTGATATACTCCTGCAGCCTCAGACCTCCCTACCATCAACTTCTATGCCAAACTCATTAGTAAAGACAGAAGAGGAAGAAGAAACTTTACCTCAGCCGGAAAAGAGCCTATTTACCCAAAGAACTAAAAAGTCACCTATGGACCAATTAGAGGATAATATAACTAATCGAATAAAAGAATTAGGGTAAGTTTTCACCCTACTGACTTTTATTTCAATATTTTTCAGGTTTAAAAAAATGTATCAAGTCCATGAAATAAAAACTGCCATTTTTCTTTCTCCATATGTAGTATAGTATAGGGAAAGTATTGTTTTCATGAAAAAAATCGATTTTGAGATTTCAATGGAAATGCACGTTTTGACTATTTTCTCTATGATGTCTATGTGTATGTGATAAGAATTTTATGGGTGCTCTAACTCAAAAAGTATTTGCCATTTCAGTACCAAATTTCAAATATAATATAACAAGAGCTGATTAGTTTTTGGACAATATAGGTCAACCAGAGGTGGAGGTTTATTCCTGTCGTTTTTCTTTTTTCCCAAATACCTATCTCCTTTAAAACTCAATTTATGTAAATATTTCTTATTATTAAAGTTGCAGATAATGTAATTTCTACAATTTTATTTTGAATTTTTTCATAAAACCGATATTTTAGGAGATATGTTGATTTTTCTTCTAAATTTATGTTAAATACATTGCTAAGTGATACCATTGTTTCAGTTGCTATGTTAAAATTTTCTAATTGTTGATAGCATTGCTTATGCAGCCAAAGGTTATTTTAATTGTGCATTGATATTTTGTTATCAGTAGAAACAGCCAACAATTTCCTTTACGTATTGTTTTTTTAAAATAGACTATTGAAAATGTTTTAAAATTATTCATGAGTGCAATTGCTGATAATTATTCCTGAGGATGCTGATGTCAAGAGTAATCATATTCATTGCTCTGTATGGAGAAAGTCATGCATTGGCCACATCAGATTTTTTATTGGATTTAGTTTCAGCATACAATCCTTTTTGCTTTCTCAATCAGTTAGGATTTTTACTAATTGTAAGATTACAAAGCTTGAACATTCTAAGGTTTTACCCCATGTAAAGTACTCCTTTCCTCAAATAAAATTATTTAATTTTCATTTTATTAGGATCATAAGAAATGTTTAAAATTAAGCATTCCGTGCCTAATTGTATGTGTGCACACCTATGTGTGGGAGTCAGCTTATAAGTACATAGTAACAAGCATTAAATTTGAGTATGTAAACAAATTAATACAGAGAAGCATCATAAATATGATTAAGTACTTGTTTAAAAAATAATTTCTTGTATTAAATCATATTTAAGCCTTGCTGTAGCTGATAAGTTGTTATATATGATAGGAGAAATTGTTGGCTGAAAGAAGGAGAGATGTTATCAGAGGATTTTGAAAAGCATTTAGCTGGAGATTCAGATGGAGACTTTGGAGTTGATTTAAATGGTGATTTGAGAGTTGTTTGAGGAGTTGTTGTTTTTAGACATTTACCACCCATTATGGTTAAAAATTTAAGTAAAATCCAAGAAGAAAAGATACCCAGAATTAGTTATAACAAGATTTGGTATCTAATTTGTGTTTCAAAATTATGAATACTTAACAGAGCACTAAAATATATTATATGGCGATCTTCTCACCAAGCAGACAATTAATTCCATGAAGTTTAGAATAATGTGGTTTTTAGGGGCTATGAAAAAAACAACTGTGTACTTTCTATTCCTGTGTTTTCCTTTGGAAATATTATAGTCTACCTTTTAGTGATGTCCATGTAATTCTAACACAAAAACTTCTGGGATAGAAAAACCTTTCTACTTTCATGCCATTACCATTTATGTGCCATTTTGAAAAATATCTACTCGTATGTATGAATTTATATCATTATTATAACTCATATACAGGTAGTCCCCGCTTAACACAAAATTCGCATTAGCACAACTTACCATTTGGAAAATGTGTTCACTGAACACGAAAAAAATTTCTGGTTTAACACGACTCTGGGCGCGATTGTTTGTACTCAGCGTGGTAGTGACACTTTCTGTATGCTAACCTTTTGTGCAGGTGTCGATATTAGCAATGCCGATTGTGAGATCTTGCCAACATCTTTTTATAATGACATTTGCTAACTAATCAAAGTAACAACGAGAATCGTCGCCGACTTCCTCGTGGCTCATAAGCGACAGCTGTCACAACAATGATGACGTAGTGACATCCTATCCCTGTGTAGACTGCCTACCACAGGTGTTTCATTGTAGCGGAGTTTTTCATTGCTACGTTTTGAAACAAGGAAGCCAAATTTGGTCACAAAGGTAACAAAATGGTACATATAGAAAAAATCACTCAACCTTAGACCGCTGCAGCGTGCTGCTTTTCTGCCTCATTACACGTCTGACTGTGTTAGTCTCAATATCATGTCGACTTATTCTATGAAGTTATTGACCCTTGATGTAACTAAAATGCACATTAACCACTTGAGTGGGTACTTTTCTTTTTCAACGAATGCATCCCGTTTGAGTATTTAATTCTGGGAAATAGATGTTTTCAAATAATTCAATTTCTCCCTCAGATTCACTGTCACTTACATCAGTGTTTATATAAACGTCCTTCAAATCTTCACTGGAATCACTTTCATCCATAATGTCACAATATCCTTCTCAGTCTTCTAAGAATATTTTGCACGTTTGCTAAATGACGCCATTACTGATTCCAGTATTTCAAAGGATGAAAGACGATGAAATTTATACAAATTAAATGCAAATAAAATTTTGTATGCGTTATTTGTACTACCATACACTCCAAAAAATGCCTAACTTCACAACTACTACTATGCCGCCCAAAAGCCAGCTGTCCAATTTTCTTCATGTTTTGCATGTGAACCATTTACTGTAATGGAGAGATTTTATTGCTCCAGTTGCCTAGAAGTATCCTACTACAGTTATAGCAGTCCTACTGGTTAAATTTCAAAAGGGGATGTGAAAAAGGCATTAGAGGTCACACCTCCGCTTTCACTACCACAGGGGTAGGCATAGGCATCCCCGCATTACAAATGCAGGGTTTTTGTACAAAGTGTATTTTTTCTCAGCAAAAGGAAGAAAACACCATCTATGGTCTCGAACCTGTACTATAGTCGGTTTACTAGCTAAAATCTCTTGGCCTTGAAGACGTACGCCAGTTAGCAGCAGCCAATAGGAGACGGTTTATTTGGGAAGGTAGTGGGGAGGAACCCAGTCTCTCTCCTGCTCTCGAAGAGTTCACAACGGCCTGCATTGCCATTTCTACCGCCCGGATCAAAAAGAAGGATGGGAAGTATTTTATTTAGAAATTGCGTAGTATATCAGCTGAAGGCGAAAATCCGCAAGAGCTGGCAACAGGCACCGGTATCTGCTCTCCCGCACGAAAGTTGAGAGGGGCAATGGAAGGGGAAACATTCGTGATTGGCTATTTGCTCAAAGTAAGCCAAGAGACTTCAGCTAGTGAACAGACTATAGAAGGACACAGCTAGATACTGGAGAAGCTTCATGACGGACTATTTCGGCATACCCATAGCGGATGGCCCGCAAAACGGCATGACCTAACCCTAACCTTGTACATGGTTTCTTATGGTATTTATGCATTCACTTAGCATGAATTCACTTAACACAACACTTTTTAGGAACATCTCTCGTGTTAAGCAGGGACTACCTGTATTCATTCTATATATGAATTAATATCATTATTATAACGTATTTTTTATGCTGTTTAAATTCTAGTCATTGTACAAACTTAAGTTCTTACCTCATTCTTGAATTGTATAAATCTAAATGAAACTGATATGTATTCACATTTGAAATAACAAAATACAAATTGTTACTCATTTTTTCAGTGGAGTGCCGATGAGTGAGTACATGGAAGTTAAGTTATTAAACTCTATGCGAAGGGCGCTGGCCGCCCCAATGAAACCTCCACCTTCATCCGCTCATCGGCTATTTCGCAAGCTAACTGTGAGGAAGTTGAAACGTGAAAGAGGACTGAGTCTCTTCAACTTTGACAGTCTCGCAGGAGGTCAGGGAAAGGCTTCTACAAAATGGCAACAAATGAATGCATATATCAATGCGGAAAGTACAGCAAGATCAGGAAGAATTCTTGATAGGTTCAAGGTACTGCAGGTACATTTGAGCTTAGTTTTATTAACTAATCAACAGTGTTTTGTGTTGTCTTTCTGATAGCCAGATTGGGGAAATCCAAAGATAACCTTACACATTTTCTTTTTGCTTCTTCATACATACAGTATACAGTAAAATTTTGGTACAACTTATCTCTATGGAGCATGAATTTTTAGGTGCGTTTTGCTTACAGCGGGAGCACCTATTATCGTCGGTCAGTCCATCCGTCTGTCTATCCGTCCATCTGTCCGTCCGTCTGTCCGTCCGTCTGTCCGTCCGTCTGTCTGCCCGCCCGTCCGTCCGTCCGACTGTCCATCCATCTGTCCGTCCGCATGTTCGTTCTCGGCTTCTAACTAACGGATTTTCATGAAATTTCATATTAAGGACTTACAATCAAATATAATAAGAAAATCGCAAAAATGAATCACGTCCGCCAATCAGGGGTACCACTTTACTGGTGACAAAAAATTAAATTTTCGTCTTATCTCGTAAAGTATTGCTCATATCAAAATATTTTTCAAATAAAAGTTGTAGAACTGGTAAAGACGAGTATTTCCTTTCCTATACATTTTTATCGTAGAAGTATCCGTTATCCATAAAATCGAACAAGAAAGTCTTAAATCGAGTTGAACTTACAATTAGAAAATTTCTTGCATGTTACTTCTTCATTGTTGTTAACATAAACTATCTAACAAACAAACGTTTAATTTCCTTACGTGTGCATGCACTTTTTAAATAGGAAGAAAATGGATTATTTATGATGAAAAAAAGAACTTTAAAATGCTATTTCCCTTATGTACAGGTATATAATTTCTTTCTAATACTCCATTGCACGAAACACGCCCATTTGTGATACATTGTACACTTTCCTAACTTGTTATACTTTATACTGAAAGTACAGTATACTGAAAATACAGTACAGTATTATCTCTGGGAGTATCTCATAGGGGGATCGGCATTCTTGCAGGTCTGGTGCAAACCAAAACCGGTAAGAACAAGTCTAACAGGAGAGATAATCCTTAGAACTTAAGATTTTACCTCAATGCTATTGTGAAAATACAAGGGGGATAACTGATCATTGGTTCTAAATTTTTCAATTTGGAAAATCCCTTCTTTTGGGATTTAAATCTTTTCGTACTAAAGACAAAAGATACCTTCAAAATAGGTGTAGACAACTAGAATGAGCAAGAATTGATTATAGTCATTGCCATAGTCTTAAAAAAACAGAGGGTATACTGTATACTAAGGTAAAACTTGGAGGGAGGGTTCTTACCCGGTTTTTAAAGAGCAAATTACATTACTATAATCTTATGATGCCAGGAGAAAACATATGAGCTGTTTTTTTATCAATTGACCTGTATAATTTTTCATGAGGTGTGGGTATACGCAAGAGGTTTGCACGGGCCGGGCCTGGCCCATGGGCTTAAGCCCGGCCTGGTCTGTGGGCCGGGCCTGGGCCGGTAAGATTGTAAGGTAATGGGCTTGGGCCTAGATGATTTATCTGATGCCATTCCTGTTCGGGCCAGTTGAGGGCCCAGTGAACCCCTTTCATGTTTGCGCCACTGTGCATTGTTTCGTCTTCACTATTTCTTTTAGGAAGAGTTCTCCATTATCTCCTTTGCAAGCCACACATCTCCCAGGCCGGCACTAGAGTACCCACGAATTCCTACCTACCGACCATCTCTTAAACAACTACTTATATCACTATCAAGAGGGTTCTGTTTGCCTTTGGAGATAGCAGGATCTTTTGGAGTCTTACATCTGAAGCTTCATTCCCTACCCTCCCCTTTGTATCCACCATTGGTCGTCAGTTCACTCTGGGTAGCAGATGATATTGGTCTTCCATACTGATAGAAATTGACATAATTTGTATTCTTCGTACATTTGTGGTTTGAAATATATTTTGTGTTATTAAAACTTTTTATAAATCCCAAAAATACCAGAATGGATTTAATCAAGGAATTTAAGAAAAAAGTGCGTTTACCTTTGAAATGCTTGGAAAATTTTTAAACATAAAAAGATACTTTATAAAGGATATATGTTTACTGAAGAATGTACAAAATGTCCACGGTCGGGCTGAATTTGGGCCAGTTTAAAATAATTCAGGTGTATAGTTCTGCTACCATGCTTACATCAATACTAACACTTTGAAGTTTTTTACTAACAGCTCCGAATCTTTCCAGTATTATATTACATAAATTACACAGGAAGGCAGTTTCCAGTTTGTCTAAATTATCTCGCAACCCCGAAGTTTAACAACGTTTAGTAGCTTTCTCTGATGAATCTTTTTCGATCGTTTCTAAAGCGTGAATTATTTCGCTCCATGACTCTCGCAGACTTTTGCAAGCATCCTCTTGAGTTGACCATCACATTAGTAATAAGTTCTTATCTACCTTAGCTTTAGGTTTAATACATGACCGGAGAACTTCCGATTGATGCGTTGACACTACAAAGAAATTATAAATTTCTTGTAAAATGTTGAAGAAAAAAACTGCATTTTCGCTGTTCTCTATGGCACTTGTTCCAACAAGATTAAGCAAGTGATGTGAACATGGCACAAAAAAGACGAGATCATTAATCTCTTTAATTCTTGCTTGAAGTCCAGAGTACACTCCAGCCATATCGTGCATTACATTACCGTAAGATTGTCCCCGACAATTGCCTATATCAATATTAATTTCTCGTAATTTTTTAAAAATAGCATCAACTAATTCCTCAGATTTGTGGCCGGTATTTTCTAGAAAACATAAAAAGCTCTCTACAGGAGTCCCATATTCCATTACATATTTAATAGTGAAAGCAAGCTGATCTGCATGAGATATACGAGGTGCTACCCAAAAGTTCCTGAAATTTATCTGAAACAGTGCTGGAAAACGTTACATGTAACATAACAAAATACGAAAACATTAAATAATTTTCAGTTAACGTAACGAAAAACGTTAATGAAATTTTTCAAAAAGCTGTAACGGAAAACATAACGAAAACCAAAAATTTAATTTCGTTATTTCGTTAACAGATTCGTTACTACTTGCTCTAGCTGGCTATAAAGCTTGTAGGGACATTCATACACGGCATCTGGGCGAGCGAAAGTGGGCTAAAACCCTTTGTCACCCGCTGAGCCATTTCTACCACCTTGTCGCGAAAGGAGCCCTACCCCGCCTATCACCCGTTGTCCTTTTGGGTTTTTCTACATTTATGAAAGAAAGGATTCCTTCAGGAAGCATAAGAGAAGAAACAAGGAAGATAAAGCATTGATCTTAAATGTATGTGCCGCTTTCACATTCGCTGTTCCCCCTCCCAGTATATCGTCCTTTCGAACTATTGTTTTCAATATTTGTTAGGATTGGGGTTTTCCAGTTACTCGTTATACTCAAGTTCCTCTTTTAGAGGTCGGTGCTCTCCAAGTTACTTTCTCATCCTCTCCACCCCTGGATCCTGAACTGTGTCATTTGTTCATCAGTCTAACTATTGAAGCTGTTGGAGAAAGATCTCACAATCAGTGCTTTTACGATTCAAACACTACCGGCCAGATTCATAGATTTCCAGTTAAACCCGGGACAAGGTGGTTTATGCTAGTACCGGTCTAATTATAAAAAAATAGTTATTAATTTTACAGCAATTAAGTAGTTTACAGAAAAAACCTTGACGAACGTAGTTGTATCCCATTGAAAGCATTCCATAAAAATTTCATAATAAACTTTTTATCGATTTAAATTTAGAATAGGTATTTACTCACGGAAGCGATTGAATACCCACATTCAGGGCCGGTTTCGGTTAAAAAATGTGTGTAAGCGAGATAAAAATTTTCCGCCCCTCTGGATATCAAAGGCATGAAATAATATTAATTATATATTAAAATAGGAAAATAAACTTATTTTACTCAGCTTTGTTTTTTCAAAAATATATTCAGCTGAATATTTTCAGAAAATAGAAATAAAACATTCACTGACCTTATAACAAAATTACTATATAATGATTATATACCGAATATTTTTATATTGCAACTTTACGATCACACTTTTGCACAAAGAGACAAACCCTTGAGTAATCAAAATCTCTAGTATTGAAGGTTCGCTGTATTTGGGGCAGGAAGGTTATTTGAAATTACAATGCTTAAACCCTAAAAGCACATGGAAACCCCCCCCCCCCCGTGAATCCCCCTCTTGAAATCATCTCCCTTTGAAACCCCCCTTTGAACCCCCCCTTTTGAACCCCCCCTTTTGAACCCCCCTTTTGAACCCCCCCTTTTAAACCCCCCTTCGAAATCCCCCCTGTGAAACCCCCCCTTTGAAACCTCCCCTTTGAAACCCCCCTTTTGAAACCTTCCCCTTTTAAACTCACCTTTTCAACACCACCTTTTAAACCACCTTTGAAACCCCCTTTGAAACCCCCCCTTTAAACCCCTCCTTCAAAACCCCCCTTTTAAATTTCTTTCAAACCCTCCCCTTTTAAACCCTCCCTTTTAAACCCCCCCTTTTAAATCCCTTTTAAATCCCTTTGAAACCTCTCCCCCTTTTAAATCCCTTTCAAACCCCCCCTTTTAAACCCCCCTTTTAAACCCTCCCTTTTAAACCCTCCCTTTTAAACCCCCCCTTTTAAACCCACCTTTTAAACCCCCCTTTCGAGACCCCCCTTTTGAAACTCCCTCTTTGAAACCCTCCCTTTTAAACCCCCCCTTTTAAACCCCCCTTTTGAAACCCCCCCTTTGATACCCCCCTTTTGAAACCCTCCTTTTAAACCCCCCTTTTGAGATCCTCCTTTTGAAACCCCCTCCTTTGAAACCCTCCCTTTTGAAACCCCCTTTTGAAACCCCCCATTTTAAACCCCCCTTTTGACACCCTCCCTTTTAAATCCCCCCTTTTTAACCCCCCTTTTGAAACCCCTCTCTTTTAAACCCCTCTCTTTTAAACCCCACTCTTTTAAACCCCACCTTTAAAAACCCCCTTTTTTTCCTCTGAAGAGGTTAAGTAAAGTTCACAGTGCATCAGCATGTTTTTTAGACAATGTAAAACTTTAAAACATTCGTCTTGCCGTCCTTCTTAAGTGACACCTGTAAATGGTAAGTTTACGTCTCTTACACCTTGAACCAACCCTGAATGTAAATGACTTATCATGGCATAAAATATAGTTTTTCGCGATGTTTTGAAGTTCTGTGCAATACACCTTTGGAAAAAATGAAATTATCAAAATCCGAAATATTGATTTTTCCGCCCCCCTGAAGTGGTGCCTGTAAGAGACCGCCTATGTCGCTTACGCCTGAAACCGGCCCTGCTCACATTGGGTAAAGGTTCCATATTTTTCTGTTTTACCTGAAAAATTACCTATATTCATGGTTATTAACAGTGGATTAAAACTTTATCAAACTGTGCACATTTCTCTTTCTCTTCTTTCATATATGTACTTAATAAAACAATCCTTTTGTTAATATCTAAAATGTTAATAAATACAATATTGTAGACCCATGGATGATTTACATGTATTTCTTATAGGGTATAAGAGAAGGAAGAAAGCTATCAAAAATAAACCCCAGAGAGGAAAACTTGAAATTTCGACAATTTTCTTTGTTTTCGTCGAATTGTAGGTCTGTTGCAAGAATTAGAATTGGTACAGTCAGTGTACTTTCCGAGTTACTTATAAAAAATTCTACAATGCAACATGAGCATTGCAGTATTTTATTATAATTATTACATTATTTTTGTTCTTAATGTGGGTTAAGGCAATTAACCTTGATTATTAAATTTTGGATATAAAAATCCTAATTTGTATGCATGATCAAAAAAATAACGAAATCTGTTGCGACTCCTTAGAAAACTTAAAAATGTTCCATATCTGCAACATATGTTTAGAAAATTTTTTTAACTATAATTCTAAATGAAAAACTTAAACTTACGAGGTATAAATATCAGATAAAAAGTACTCATAAGCAATTATATCATTATAACGTTAAACGTAACAAAAAACGAAATGTAGATTTTACCGTAATGAAAAATGAAATTGCTTTTTTGGCCGTAACGAAAAACGCAACGAATCGATTTTTTTCGTTTGCCAGCACTGATCTGAAAAAAAAGTAGACTTGTCCAAAGTCCTAATCGCCACCGTCTCCTTCAAAGTAGTCCCCTTGGGAGCATACACAACGATCCCAATATTTCTGCCACGATCGGAAGCTGTCCTGGAAGTCCTTCTGTGTCAGCGTCTTCAGCACCTCCTGCGATTTGGCCTGGATCTCCTCTACGGTGTCAAATCTTCACCCCTTCAACTTGATTTTCATCTTGGGGATGAGGAAGAAGTTACAGGGGGCTAAATTAGGCGAGTAAGAGGGGTGGGGGATGGTCGCCATGTTTTTGGAGGCCAAAAGCTGCTGCACAGCCAGAGCGGTGTGCGCAGGCGCATTGTCGTGATGGAGCACCCAGTTGTTCCTGTGCCATTGCTCTGGCAGATTTTGCCTCATGTCCTCCCTAAGCCGCCGCAGGACGTCGCAGTAGAACTTTGCATTGCCGGTCTGACTGGAGGGACGAATTCCTTGTGGATAATCCCGTCAATGCTTTTGAATTGTCGCGCTTTCTTCGGTCGGGGTGAAGACGGACTCTTCCACTGGAACGATTGCTGTTTTGTTTCAGGGTCGTACCCATAAACCCAACTTTCGTCACCAGTTACGACCTTAGAAAGGAAGTCTGGGTCATTTCTGACCTGCTCCTGAAGTTCCATGCAGACTTCCAGCTGATGTTGCTTCTCGTCATCAGACAGCAACCTTGGCACGAGTTTTGCAGCAATCCACCTCATGTTGAGTTCGTCCGACAAAATGCGCTGCCATGTCCCATGTGACTGTCTCACAATGTTGCAAACGTCATGGATCGTTCGCCTACGGTCCTCGAGGATAGCCTCATGCACTTTTTCAACATTTTCCTGCATTGTGCCGATTGAAGGTCGTCCAGAATGTGTGTCATCATCAACTGACGTTCGGCCATTTTTAAACCAGTTAAACCAGTCGTAGGTTTGTGTCTGACCCAAAGAGTCATCACCAAATGCTTGTTTAAGCATTTTGTGAGTTTCTGCCGCAGTCTTGCCAAGTTTGAAACAAAACTTGATGCACACACGCTGCTCTTTCATGTCCACCATTTCAGCGAAAAAAAAATCGCAAAACGACACAAACACAACGTTATAAAAACGAATAGAGCAAAAGAATGCGTGCACTCAGCATTAAGCCACATCGCACACTGGTTCACAAAGGATACATGCAGCGCTACCGAGCGCCACTAGTCCATACTAAGACCGGTTCCCATGCGACATTCAACTTTCGGGAACTTTTGGATAGCACCTCGTATCTGGCATAGAATCAAAAATGATGGAGGAATACTTTGCCATTAATACTTGACTAATTATTTCTTGTGTAACTCTTTTTGACATGACATCAATGAACTCTTTGCAAGTAGTGGATGACAGATATGAAGTGCTACCACTACCTTTATTACCATGACGAGATATATGTTCTGACAAGAAACTGTCAAAATTTGCAATTAATTCCAAAGCCATCATATAATTCCCATTATTTAGAGACCCGAAAACTTCTTCATCTCCTCTGAAAGGTAATCCTTGAGAAGCCAATGAAAGTACAACTGCTACAACCCTGTGCAACACCTTTTATCAGTAAGTCATTTCTTCTTCAAGATGCAAAATTAGTGTACTATCGATTCGACTCAAATGGCAGCCTCTTTCTTTCAAATTAATTACACACGTCTTGTGGCCATGTGAATTTTCATGTTCACAAACTCTTCTTGCAGCATTTTTCCGGTCATTGAATCCTTCTTTAGAAAACACTGATTCACCACAAAAGAGTACAAGGTCCACAAAACACTTTACCGGTACTAACAATATATTAACCAGCTACATGGCCATTTTTCATTATTTAAAAGTTGCCGTTCAAATAGAGTTTTTGTCAAAAAGCGAATGCAGTTAGAATATTGTCTCTTTGATTTACTGAAATTTGCCTCTAAATTCTGTTGAAAGCCATTTTTTGCTACAAAATCTCTAGTTAAATCATTTATGTCCCAAAAGACAGGATCACTACTTACAATAGATGCTTGAGCTGGTTGCATGGCTGCTTCTTGTCCTTCAGTATTAACATTCTCAGTAATCATTTCAAAGTGAGATGGTTCATCACTTTTTCTGATTTTATCAGATTCACACACTACCTCTTGAGCTCCGGATACCAATTCTGATTCCTCTACTGATGAAGATGATAACTCATTGGATGGTCCAGGCTTATAAAAGATTTTCTCTAAAGTGCCTCCCTGTTTTTTTAATGAATGCTTCTTTCCGCTTCTTGTTTTCCCAACCGCAAAGTTTTTTCTTGGGCACCATTATTATTTAAGGGTAGAAACTCAAAAGATAAATACTAACCGCAACAGACAACAATATGCACAGTCACTAAATAAACTTAGTGAAACATAAAATGGCCGCTAGGATAAAAGTGACAAAGCACTGAAGTAAGAAGAACTGCCACTGTAACTGGAACTGCTTCACATATGATCATTGTTCGGAATCTCTATTGCCCACACCGATGCAACATTCTGAGAAGCGTGAAGTTTTATTTCCGTTGTATACGCCACGCAGCCTGTGAGCACTCGCAACAATTTGTTCCAACGTCGCGACAACAGATCAAGAGCATCATCCTATCCGAGTGCCGGTCATGCGTGAACAGGATTGACTTCCATGAGAACGGGGGGCGAAAGTGATGCAAAATGTTTCATTGTAGTCTAATTCTGGCACCCATTAGATACTTTGCGGTTTCATGATTAGGCGCATTTCCTAATTTGATACATTTCATAACTTGTTGCCTTCACAATTAGGCACCTTTCATAATTTGGCACCGTAGGCAGTTGCCTGTGCATAAATCCGTCACTGGTATCATAGGAAATGTGAATGAAATGATTGGGAAATATATTGTTGATTTTAAGTGCTGGTGGAAATTACTGACACAAATCCCATATTTCTGTTTGGGCGACATAACAGAACAAAAATATGATTCAAAATAAAATCGACAAATTACTGGTTATTATGTAAACAGAACAAAGAATAAATTATGTATTGTAATTGATGAATTATGATGAACATTTCTTATAAAAGCATTGTGCTTACAAATGAGGTGACCATGTGGGTTGCTATGGAAGTGGAAATTTCTTACCATTGAAAATTCCCGTTTTTTTCGGGTTCCAAGTAATTTTTGGGCTAATTAGAAACAGATTTTCATTTTCTCTGATGGAATAATATACTACATTCTATTCTCTGTTAAAATTATTCTATAATTCAATTTGAAAACATCCTACACTTACTCCAATGACAATCAAATGGATGAAAGAAAGGTACCTGGACTCGAACCCAGGAACTTTTGAGAAAAAGGAATGCCTTGTTACTCGAAAAGATGAAAAACACTGTACCAAACTTTGGCCCATTTGATGAATAAAAGCTTTCCTGCTGCTGGCCTTGTCGTGTGACACGTTGATATACAACTTAATTAATATATAGTCGATTAGTGTATTGGTTTAATTTTATCATAAGCTAAACTGATTTAGTGTTTCATTTGCTAGATGCACTGAAATGATGCTTGGAAAATATATTTTTTAAATTTGCTTAAAGTTAAAAAATTGAATTCTCTGATAATAAATAATAAAAACTAATGTAAGTTATTTAGCCTATATTAATGTTTAATTTTTGGATGTTTCTTTAGCTCAACTCTCATATGACTATTGCTGGGAGCAGTAGGATGCCAGGAAGTTTGTCATTTTTCTGTCATCTCATAAGGGGGAGTGAACATTTTTGTTTCAGAAGCCCTTACACTAATCGGTAAGTCCAAGTTAATTTTATTTACTATATAGACGAATGTTATTACACCTTTGTTAGTGTTTTCTCATTTTCAATGAAAGACTAATGGTATTCGCAAAAATTTTTGCGAAGTCAGTCAGAAATCTGCATATTAATAATACGCAGTAATTGATTACAAACTTCTATGTTTTTAATTTTCTTTGTTTCTTTTTATTGAAATATGCATTCTTTCTTTTATATAATAATCAATAATAATGTTTATGTAGATTATCTATGTGGAGAAGATAACCATTTAACTTTCAATGTTAAAAAATAATGTACGTCATATTCTCATCTAATTCTAAATTTATGCGTGGACCTATTTGTGTTAATAAGCATTATAGATGTATAATATAATTTTTTTGCTTACAAAAAGGTAAGATTCTAGCATTCAAATGATGAAAGAAGATTCAGTTGCTTTGATCAATTGTTAGAAATGCTTCCCACATGTAGTTTACTGAATAATTGTTCAGAAATATTTACATTGTTATGTATAAAGTTTGTTGTTGCTGCAGCAGTAATTTTGGTGCTTAAACAAAAGTGTAAAGTGAATAACGCTTTCCTTTCATCTATTTGAAGGTTTAATTGATGCTAATTGAATCGGAGGCAACAACGATAGTCGCCTTGCCAATACCCAGAAATAGTACGAAACATCCACAAAATTTCGAAAAAAATTGTATATTACTGAAAACATTGATCGTGTAACATGTAAACATCATAAGAACTAGCAGCCTGCTGCAGCTACGCTTGCAAATAATCTAAATAGTTCGGCCCTAGGTTACATCTTCTTTGTTCCCTATTCATTTGACGTGTTTCCATATTTCTTTGTCTTTCTTGTACTCTCCGCTCCTTATCTACACGGGCAATCCTATGAGCTTCCGCATCTATTTCTCTCTCTTTCCTACAGTACTCTTCCTTTGATCTCTGGCTCCTCATCCTTCCTCTGGCAGCTGTAGCTGGGCTAATACCTCTCCTTTTCACTGGTCTACCCCTTGGCATTTTAAAATTTTCTACAATTTTACAGCAATATATTAAAGCAATTACGTGATCTCAATGTCACAGAGTTACTCAATGCTAGTTTAATATCACGGTATATTCAAAGGGGAAAAATTTTTAATTCTACCTTACCTTAGTTCCAATGATTATCGTTGCACCCTTATAGACGAACTTACAAACAATTGCTTTCCTTCAAGTATCTATCAATGACTGCCTTTAACTTCTTCGAGGACCTACTATAAAGGCGACATCAATGCAACCGTTTATTTAGATTATCAATGAAGAGAAGTTAACAATAACGCTTTTATTTCATCTATTTGAAGGTTTAATTGGCCTTAAATGAATCGGAGGCAACAATTAGAGTCTCCTTGGCAACGCCCAGAATGAGTATGAAAAATCTGCAAAATTTCAAAAAAATGCATATTTCTGAAAAATTCGACCTTGTAATGTGTAAACATCACAAGAATAAGATAGTATAGAGATTTAGCCGTTGATTAAAGAAAGAAGAAGAAAATTGGTCCATATTTACGTATTTTAATGAATGAAGGAAAAGAACCTTGCACTCTGAAAAATCAAAAACCTCGTGTATACTTATGGGAAAATATAATTGTCTCCTGGTTTCGAACGCAGGACACTTTAGCAAACGAAAATATTTTTCCAGGGACCTCATAACCAGTAGAAACAAAGCACCGTTTACCGCATATCTTGACAATGAACGGTTCTTGAGAAATACGTCGATATAATTACTTAAGGCTTCATACGCACGGATGGATGCACGCATGCAGCTTCGCTGTGTGCATAATATATAGGATAAGATAGTACAGGCATTCCCAGGGTTACGTAAGTAATGAGTTCGGCACCCATTACATAACTCGAAATGTGCATAAGTCGAAAATTACTATGGAAAGAACAGCAGAGGTGGGGAAACTCTGGCCCTCGAAGGTATTTTATGCAGCATGCAAAGCTATTTTGAAAAAGCGATATCTGAAAATTAAAGTATGTAAAATCAAGCACCTGCGTCAACGATTGGAAAAAGACTGAAGGGATTGGGAGGGAAACCACAGTACCACGGAGACATGTAACAACAATGTAATGTATTATTGTATTCATATGAGTGCAGATATATGCCGCAATTATAGCCAGCCGCTAGAATTAGGTAGATCATTACATCGATTTACTAGATTAGTTGGTATTCGCTGTGGCCTTTTTCAGGTGCAATTCGAACCCAAAGTCGCTAGATATAGCTAAAAATTCGCTAGAATGTCAACATTGGCTGTGTAGCATAGTGGGGACTTCGCATTACAACCCACGTCTTGCGTTCTTTCTCTGCGCACATACATATAGATGTCCTTATAACTGTTGGAATCATAATTCCACATGGAAAAAATAGTTTTTTCATGCATCGGTAGCAAAAGTTAAGAGCAGGTTATTTTGTAATGTAAAATGCCCTACTTTTGTGCTCTTAACTTCACATTAGGATGCTAAAGCCCTTCATCAGGAGAGACCACACGTGTTTTCCGCTGTGGGTTCAGCTAATGGAGGAGTTGGTTGATACAGTGAGAAGAAAGAAGAATCTTGGAGACATTCCTATTCCTGAATATCGAACAGCACCTATCGAGTACAGTTACATTCGACCCTGGCATGTGATTTCTATTAATGCAATGGCCAGGGAATTCTTTTGGCCTGGTATTGATCGTAAGTATGAATTGCAACACTAGGTGTTGTAGCACTTGATTGATCAATAAATTTGAACAAGATTTTTTTGAAGACTTATTTTTTAGTCCTGCCTGGGATTTAGTATGATTTATATTTGCTTTTACTTAATTATAAGCATCTTTTACATTCCTTGGCCTTGTTTCATGTAAATATTTACTGTATTCAAACTTCAAACTGGATTTAAGAAGTTAATTTCATTTTTTGTCATTTCATTCTTAGGTTTATGCATATAGTCATTATGGTTTGCTACTAAAACTATATTAGAAGAAAAACTAGTAAATGACTACTTTTCAATTTAGTTTCAGAATGTCTTCAGTATCCAGACTTCACCTGCGTGGTTCTGTATCGAAAACTAATAGTTGGGTTTGCAGTGATGGTTCCTGATGTTAGGCATAATGAAACCTATATATCATTTCTTTTCACTCGACCTGAGTGGAGAAAAGGTGGAATAGCTACATTTATGCTTTATCACTTAATTCAGGTACATGTTTGTTCTACAATCTTTCTATATTGTAATGATACCAACAGTTGCTCTCTATCAGATTACTGCATAAATGACTTTTTGCACAAGTACAAAACTACTGTGTCTGCCCGAATACAAGTCGATGTTTTTTGTCAAAATCTATCTTGAAAAAATCACCCCTCGGCTTAAATGCGAGTCCGAGGAAAATTTGGGTTATGGTTAAATCTCGAAGTCTCTCATTGCCTTCATGTTCAAATGATAGTACAGGGTGGTCCACGGGAAACTGATGGTTTTAGGTTGGCGACCCTGCATAGGCGGTCTGTGGGAAGGAGATTAGGCTAACTTCAATGAATGCTGGCTGACCTTGGATTTAGTTCAACATGGAGCACTGGCCTGTGCAGCAACGTGTTTTTGTCGTTGAGTGCTTTATAAAAACTGAGTCAATTGTTAGTGTTCATCGCGCATTTTGGCAAAGATTTGGTGTCTGGAAGAGGACGTGTACCAGCACGCAACACAATACTTGCATGGGTGAAACAATGGCGAGAAACTAGTTCTGTGCAGGAAAAGAAGAAGCCAGGTCCAAATAAAACTGTTCGGATTCCAGAAACATGGAACGGGTAAGAGCTGCATTTGAGCAAAGCCCGTGTAGATCTGCTAGACGGCATGCTCGAACTTTGAACTTTTCGAGGGGTAGTCTTTCACGAGTCCTTCATTTAGACTTGAAATTCCATCTGTACAAATTCCAGTGTGCCCAAGAACTAAGCCAACACGATAAAAATTTCAGGTTGCAGTTTTGTCAACTGTTTTTGAACGTAATGCAGCAGAATCCTTTATTGTGCAGCACTTTAATGATGTCAGATGAAGCAAACTTTCATTTGAGTGGATTTGTGAATAAGCAGAATTTTCGGTATTGGTCTGCCTTTAACCCAAACGACCATTGCACAGTCCAAAGGTTGTTGTTTCGTGTGGGTTAGGAGTCTTTGGCATTATTGGCACTTATTTTTTCGAAGATCCAGAAAATAATCCTGTAAATATGAATTCAGAACGATACGTTGAAATGATAAACACATTTCTTGTTCCTAAATTGCAACAGAGAGGACTTGAAGGGAGATGGTTGCAACAGGAGGGAGCTACGGCATACACTGCCCACCATAGCATGGAGACATTGCGTGAGTTGTTTCCAAATCAACTCATTTCACGGTTTGGTGACATTCATTGGCCACCAAGATCTCCCGACTTGTCTTCTGCAGACTTTTTTCTTTGGGGGTACCTTAAAGAGAAGGTCTTTCATCATAAGCCATGCATAGTCGAAGAGTTAAAACAAACTATTTGTCTGGAAATTGAAGAGATCTCGGCAAACACCTTCCATAGAGTGATGGACGACTTCAAAGATCGACTTACACAGTGTGTTTTAAGAGGTGGCGTCATCTAGACGATATAATTTTTGCGAAATGTTAATCTATGGTGAGTTAATCCCATTATGTATATATTATTTTATGTTTACTAAATAAAATTATTGATGTCTCGTTTGTGGTATATTATTTTAAAAACTTTCAGTTTCCCGTGGACCACCCTGTAGTAAATATACTTAAATCCGGGGTTGGCTTCTATTCGGGCAGATATGGTACTATATATAGTCATGTGGCACTTAGATGGCTAAATATGCCATAAATGTAAAACAAAATAAATTAATAAAATTCTCTATTTTTTTATAGACTTGCATGGGGAAAGATGTCACTCTTCATGTGTCTGCTACAAATCCAGCCCTCATTCTGTATCAGAAATTTGGCTTTAAAGTGGAAGAATTCATTCAAGATTTCTATGAAATGTATCTGCCAGTTAACTCAAGGGAGTGCAAGCATGCCCTGTTCTTGAGACTTAGTCGTTAGAGACTAAGGATGCCCCATTGTGTGTTCATTAATATTAAATTTTCTAACATGAGGCCTGAATTGCAATTAACTTTTTGAGTTAAGTTTCTGTTAATTAACCATCTCAAATGGTGCTCTACATTCCATTTGTTTTATCAATTTTGTTATCGTATGATATTTCTAGTTTCTTTTTTAATGAAATGCAACCAATTGGAAAAAATAATTTTTTTGATATACATTAAAGTCCCGATTATCTGAATCTCAATTATCCGAGGTTCCATATTATCCAAGGCTAATGATTAAAAAGTAGCAAAGTATAATTTTGAAAATTTTCAATTGAAAAGTGTCATTATACATATACCGTATTCACCTGAATCTAAGACGACCTTTTTTTCCAAATTTTCAGCTGTAAATATCAAGAGTCGTCTTACATTCGAATACGAAGTATATTTAAGCATTTAATCAATGGTTTTTACAACAAATGGTATATTAGAGTAAACAATTCACAACAGCAAATTCAAGTACGTACATAAAGAAGTGAAATAAACAAATAGTAATAACAATAAGAAAAACATGACGGGAATAATAATTATTTAGACTAATAGTCATCGTCGACGATCATAACACAGACGACGTACTTTCATCTTGCACGTAATGCCAACCGCAATGTCAAAACAAATGAGAGCGGAAATCATTGGGATTCCCCTTTGAAACGACGCACCGCGATTCACTAAGTTTGACAGTAATTTTGAGTTGTGCATTCTTGATTTAAATGCACAACCCTTAAGTTAAAATGACAGATCATGTTGAAGTACGTGGCACGAGTGCAAAGGGAAAGTTAACAAAGGAATTAGACGGAGCTAAGATACAAATTTTAAGCTGATCGTGATAAATTACGCCAAAAAAACTAATAACTGTGATGCGAGTAGAAAGTTCGGTGTATCTGAGGCAAATGTGCGTCGATGGAAACTCTCAAAACAGGAACTAGAAAAAGCCAAAGCCACAAGGAAGTCGCTCAGTGGTCCAAAATTAGGCCGATTTCATGGCATTGAAGAAGAAGTAGTCAAGTTTGTGCGCACCATGAGGAAGAACGGTATGCCTGTTTCGACTGAAAGTATTATACTTAAAGCTAATGAAATTACTAGAGGACTTAATATATCATTGCAAGAATTCAAGGCCAGCAGAAGTTGGTGCGTGAGAATGATGCGACGAAATAATTTTTCTTTACGGCGACGAACTTCGCTGTGTCAGAAATTGTCAGAAGACTATGTTGAAAAACTTCTCACTTACCAGAAATACGTAATTAGACTTAGAAAAACCAATAATTACCATTTGAGCCAAATAGGAAATGCCGATGAAACTCCGGTTTTCTTCTACATGCCATCTAATTATACTGTGAACGAAAAAAGTGCGAAGTCCGTCCTAATTAAAACTACAGGCAACGAAAAAATGCGAGTCACGGTAATGTTGGCGGTTTTAGCAGATGGGACTAAATTACCACCATATGTGATTCTAAAGCGGAAAACAATGCCTAAGAAACATTTGCCAAGTGGAATAATAGGTGTCAAGAAAAGGGGTGGATGACTAAAGAACTAATGAGAGATTGGTTACATGTGGTGTGGAATAGACGGCCAGGAGCTTTACTGAAACAAAGAGCAATGCTTTCACTGGATGCATTCAAGGACACTTATCTCCTGAAATTAAAAACGTAATGAGTGCGATGAATATTGATCTTATTGTAATACCTGGAGGAATGACATCGCAACTTCAAGTTTTAGATGTTGCTGTCGATAAGTGTTTTAAAAATAATTTAAAGGTTTTGTATTCTGAGTGGTTACAGAGTCGAACTCACACTTTAACACCAAAAGGAAATCTTAAGAAACCTGAAGTTGCAATGCTCTGCCAATGGATCAAGGCATCGTGGCAACAAATAAATGCAAAAGTAATAGTGAAAGGATTTAAGAAATGCTGCTTATCTAATGCCATGGATGGGAGTGAGGATGATGTTTTGTGGGAGACTGATGATGAAGTTGAGAGTGATAAAGATAGTGAGCATGAGGAAAATAGTGAAAGTTGCATTGACAGTGATGATGACTAACACAATAAAATGATTTTATGCAGCACTTGGATTGAAATGTTTTTTTGTTGTCCTGAAATGAGTGTATTCTTTCAATGTATTTACTTTATTTTTAATGTTATCTTAAAATGAATGCTACCATTTAATTTGTTTGAAAACCTGAATGGTTCTATTTGTGATGTGATCTTATGATTTTAAAATGTTAAAAGACAATGACATTCAAGAAAAGTATAAGAGAAAATAAATATTTCACAAGATTTATAATTTTTGTAGTCATGAAGGTCAATTTGAGCTTTTTTCTCTTTTGGAATCATCAAAATGGGGGGTCGTCTTAGATTCAGGGTCGTCTTGGATTCGGGTGAATACGGTAATATCCCAGATCTCTCTGTCATCGTAACCCTCTTTGAAGCTTAATATCTGGCAAATTAATGAACTGAATTTGATGTGATTTTCAGGATAGAATTATGATATACAGTGAAACCTGAGTTTTACTTATTTCAAAGGACCGAACGAAATATACGTGTAACTCAGACTTATGTATAACTCAATGCATGTTTAAATAAGGTCGATATATGAAGAATAAACAAGGCATTTTGTGACTGCATGAGAGGGATGTATTTATAGAGCAAAAATGTTAATACATATTTAACTTGTTGAACATAGAAATATACAAAATAGCTCACAACCACAATCTCTCACTCACTTATCACTCACAATCAGCACGTGATTTTAAAAAATACTCTTTAAACAAATTATATTTTATTTGAAATGAAATAGTCTGTTATTGTCTTTTGTTTCCTTCTTTTCTTGGAAAAATGGTACAGTGCACTTTCAAGTTGATTTGCCATCGATATAATCTCCTCTTGCCCCTCAAAAGAGGAAATGAAGTGCTTCACCACTTCCAGACTAGCCAACACCTCCGAAAATGAGGGGATGTTTCCAGACAATTCGCTATTTTCATACTCTGATTCGGTACTATCTTCTTCTTGAGTCACCACGCTTGCTATGATTTCGTCATCATCTGTAAGATATTATGGTAAAAAAGCATTTTGTTCAGGAAAAAAATGACCTAGAGCATAATACTGGACTGAAATTTACTCACCAAGGCAAGTGCAAATAACGACATCATCATCAACATGAATGAAGTCCTCAAACGAGCAATCTGTTGGCCAACTCTCAGGTGGCTCCACATCATCGGATACATAATCATCATCGGGTTCGTGCTGTCCATCAAAAACAAATCCTGCATTATGGAAGCACTTCTTTATCGTAGGAGGCTGGACTGCATTCCAAGCAAAGGAGATGAAGTGCATTGCTTGAATAAGAAAATCGCAATTTCAGACAATTTAGAAACCGAAGTTCATGAGATGAGGAAGTTACTGACCACTGCTGTAAATTGTCTTACCTGAAGGACACTGAGATGTGGGCGATTTTTCTCCCGGCTCTCCTCTCCAAAATTTTGTGGTAATATGCCTTTAGATTGGCAATTATTCTCAGGTCAAGTGGCTGCAGTTTGCTAGTGGTGTTAGGTGGAAAAAACTAGGCGGATATGGGAGAAATCTTGAAAATCGTGAGCAGTACAGTTGTCCCAGAAAAGTAGAATTTTTCATTTTTCTTTGCACATTCTATCATTTAAATCCATCAGCCACTTCTTCATCACACTGCTCGTCATCCAAGCCTTGCTATTTGTGGTGTAATCTGTAGGAAATGTCCTAACGTTTTTGAAACATCGAGGCTTTGTAGATTTGTCGATAATGAGCGGCTGGCACTTGTCTGTTCCATCTGCATTGCAAGCAAGTAAAACTGTCAAACGTTGCTTGCTCTTCTTCCTCCCATGACAGGTATCCATCTTTTCTGCCAAAGTGCGACTTGGAAGGAGATTGTAGAAAAGGCCTGTTTCGTCAATTTTGTAAATATCGGTTGGTCTGTATCCCACAATCAACATACCCAACTGTTTTTCCTTCCAAAAGGCTGCAGAAACATTGTCAACCAAACTTGACTCCCCCGAAATCATGCGTCCAGTAATGCCATGCCTTTCTTTAAATCCTTGCAGCCACCGTTGTGAAGCCTGAAATTCCTCATGTACATTCATCTTGGCTGCAAAACTCATTGCCTTTTCCTGCAGTATGGCGCCGCTTATAGGGATATTTTTTGGCCTCATCTCTTTAAACCACATAAACAGAGATTTTTCTAGATCAGTATATCTTCCCTCTTGGACACGTCTTCTTTTATGCGCATTCGGGTCAGCGCTTACATAGTTTTCCCTCACTTGGTCGGATTTCGCCAGAATAGTGCACAGCGTCGTATATGGAATTGCTTCAGCTCACGGTAGCGGCTCAGGAGAGCTGAGTGTGTAAGGGGCCTTAAGGCCTGCTCACACTAGGGAGAAACGCGGCAAAGCGAAGTGCGGCTACAGGAAGACTCCGACTCACACTTAAGAGAAGGAAGCCGAAGAAAAATACATCTAGGCGGATTCCTATTACGAATGCGCCCGAACCTTCACTATTATTTCCGATCTCCCATGCATACCCTTCTCAGCGACTGCTGGCGATTGCCTATCTCCAGAAATATGAATTTTTCGACAAGAGTAATCAATTTCTCTTCATCCATCCCCATTTTCAATATTCCAGACACCGTCAGCACAGTCTTTAAACTGAAGCTCCAGTCACATCACTGTTAGATGAAAAGAAAAAAGGACGAATACCCTTGAACTTTCACGAAGGTTGCCGATCACACAAAACTTCGCCTCATGACGTCAGATGAAGCGAAGAAATATTCTGCCGAAGGAATTCTTTCCACCTCTCCTCACTTCCGCTCCCTTCGCCGCGTCTAAATGTGAGCGGGTCCATTTAACTCTTCGGTAAGAATATTTTTCTTATAGCCACGCTTCTCTTCACTTTGTCGCGTTTCTCCCTAGTATGAGCGGGCCTTTAGTGTATCATTCACCATTCGATTGCCATGTGTTCGAATTTCAGGCAGAATAAAAGCGTGGCGAAGAAAACACAACATATTGAGTTATTTTTTCCAGGATAGAATTTCGGCTCAGTTTGTCCTAAGGAATTTAAAACCATTGTATCAGATATCAGCAGATTACTTTGCACTTTTTCAGCAGTGTACATTGTGCTCAGTGAGTTGCCAGCCTAATTATCCTATCCACGCGTGTTTTTGCGGTGACAGTGTTTTTTCTTTGAAGCCAATGACTCTCGAATTTGCAACATTGTCATATAAGTTATTCCTGCCTAGTGTAGGTATCAAGTCTTAAGGATAGATTGTCTTGCGATTTTATTTTGCCTTTGAATTCCCATTCATTTTTTTTGTTACATAGTATGAATTCTCTTGGCACCTATGCAGTGTGGCAGTCGACGAAGATTTATGACATTGCTTAAATTGAGATGTGCCATCCTGTATCTAATTTTGTTTCAATCTTCTGTCAGATGCCACCTCATTGGCATCATGCCACCTATATGGCAACTATGTTGGTGCCCTGGGAGGATTCTGAGAATCTATCTACCACGAGATCTTATAGCGCGTAAATACATACAACCAAGATAAAAGTAGCTGTCGGGATCAGATGAACGCTACGTATAAATGAGGTTTACGTATAAGTCAGTTACGCATAACTCAGTATTTTAATACATGTGACCATATAGCGTTTCGCCGGGATCAACCAAAAAATATGTATAAAGGAGTATTACATATAATTGGGTTACGTGTAACTCAGGTTTCACTGTAATAAAAATACGTTTTAACGTATTAAACTTGAGATCAAAGACCCTAGTTTGACTTCAGAAGATAATTTCCATTTCCCATAAGGTAACACGTAAAAAGGGACATTTCAACATGCAGGCTTTCATTCTTTTTTAGATTAAAATTAGAAAGAATTGACCTACAATCTTTGGATATAAACCATTTTGAAGAAAACATTATAAAGTTTGTTATTCTGTTCATCTTTTTCCACCTACAGTTAGAAATTTCTCACTGTAAACGTTTAATTCACACAGTTTGAGGAAATCTTGCCTTGCCTACCAATTCCATTGTTAGACCTCTGTATCATATTGTTAATTCAATCCTTATGGGTATAAACATGCTTTGAATGCTTTTAATACAAGAGAGGGGGGAGAGAGAGGTAGAGGGGGAAGGGGGGGAGAGGGAAGTAGAGGGGGAGGGAGAGAGGGTGTGAGGGGGGGAGAAGGTGGGAAAGGGGAGGGGGAGAGGGAGGGAAAGAGAGGCAACTATTTTAAGTTTAACTAAATATAGCCCGTCAACAACAGAATATTCACTAGAAATGTTGTATATGGCAAAATATTTCATATGTAAAAGTGTGATATTAATTATTTTAAATGAAAATAATAATAATCTATCTATCTATAATTCTTCTGTTGATATTTCAACGGGCATTACACTAGTATTTAATAAACTATCAAAGTGGCAACAACTTAACGATTATACCCGTTTTCTACTCTTATGAAGCTTGATCTTGGCACAGCGAATAGCCAATTAGAGCATTTTCCCCTTCCTCCACCATTTGAAGTTTTCGACAGGCGCGGGAAAATAGTACACTCTTGCCATATATCCGCTCCTGAAGAAAGTCGCGAATGCTAAGGCGTAAAGGCGGTAGATCTGGCAACACAGTCGAGCTCAGAGCGATGTGAACAGCACGATGGCAAGAGACAGACTGACTTTCTCCCCTCTCCATCGACAATCTCGAGCTTTTATTGGCTGCAGCAGTAAGCGTACAACTAGGATTTTCAAGGTCAAGCTTCATAACAGTAGAAAATGGGTATAGGGTATTTTGATAATAAATCCAATTTATTTCATAGCGATGTTTGTACTTTTATTTCAGCACATAGTGCTACTAAGGTATTTATTGTTATACACAGAATATAGGCCTAGATATTGAACATAGTTATCAGGGAAATATGTGATTGCTTTTGTCAATGATATATAGCACCAAAGTGATCATGTATTTTTCTGATATGGGCACGTTCCATATTATCTGAGTTTTTTTGATTATCTGAGGCTGGACAATCGGGACTTTACTAAAACTAAATACAGCATTTATAACACTGTCTATATGAAGGGATTTGGAGAGAGATGGGCGGTAGTGGGGATAGAAAAAATAGTAGTCTAGACAGTTGTCTAGAGCAGAGGTCGGCAACCTTTCCTATTTGGCGGGCCACATTCATTCTTGGGAATGGTGCAGAGGGCCTCATTGAAAATCAAAAGAGCTTCGGCGGGCCAGATGGGCATTTAAATCAGAAGTAATCTAGAGATTGTGTGATCTCATATTAGTCTAAATCAATTATAATTAGTTTACTAGCATTAAAACTCCACCAGAAAAGGTTTTGAGACCATAATTTCACAGAAAAAATGTGGAATTGACTGTTAAATTATACCAATCACTTTTTCATCATGGCTTCGCAGGCCGCATAAAACGATCTCGGGGGCCTCATTAAGCCCGCGGGCCGTAGGTTGCCGACCCCTGGTCTAGAGAGTCTTGAGTATCCACATTCTGTGTATTGGTCTCTGCTGATACTGTGAATAGGTCAGTCTCATGTATGACGAGGAAATTCTCGAAGTATTGTTTGAAAGGTGCAGGCACATAGGAAAGCAAAGCTTTCAGATCGTTGACCTTTTCAGTGAACAACATGACTGTCTTGGTGTATTTGACAGGAACGTCAATTGTGGACAGATCAAAGTTGACGGGATTATACCTGGATGACCTCCCCTTCTGCAACTTGATCTTAACTGGGACAGATGCATAGGAAGGGGCAATAGCAAAGCCTTGCTTGCAGTCATTACTATAAATTAATTTACTTTTTTTATTATTAAAATCATAATTATTCAATTTGAAATTCAAATCATCCAAACGTTTAACTGGAAGTATAAAGTTAAATTAACTGATACAAAATTGCTTCATGAAGATAGGTAGAATTATATATTCAAGTACCTATATAAAATTAAAACTAACATTAAATCACGAGATATAAGAAAAATTGTTTCCCGAATAGGTAGAAGATTGAAATTTGGCAAGGCTGCTTGATTAACATATTTTAAGGTAATGACGAAAATAAATCTCCAAAAATGTCATGGGTTCGACTCCAAAGAAAACATTTCCATTTTCCATAAGCTAACGTAAAAATCAATTTTTTGATGTGCAGGCTTTTATTTTTTTGGAAATTAAAATTAGAAGGAATTAACCTACGATCTTCGAATCTGAACCATTTTGAAGAAAAAATTATAAAGTTTCTTATTCTGGTCATCTTTTTCCACATACAATTCGAAATCGCTCATGTTATACATTAAATTCACATATTTTGTGGAAATATTGCCCTTTTAACGGAATGTTGCCTTGGCTACCAATTCCATTGTTATACCTTGATATCATATTGTTATTTCAATCCTTATTGATGTAAACGTGCTTTGAATGCTTTTAATACCAGAGAGAGGGAAAGAGAGAGGTAGAGGGTGGAGTGAGAGGAAGAGAAGAGGGAGGAGGGGGAGGGAGATAGAGAGGGTGTGAAAGGGAGGGAAGGAGAGGCAACTATTTTAAGTTTAACTAAAGATAGCCCATCAACAACAGAATATTCACTAGATATGTTGTATATGACAAAATATTTCATACGTGAAAGTGGGATATTAATTATTTTAAATGAAAATAATAATAATCTATCTATAATTCTTCAGTTGATATTTCAGCGGGCATTACACTAGTATAAAAATAATTTTCAGTATGTTCAATATTTACTTTAATTGAGGTTTAAATTGAGTTTAGATCAATATTTTTTTTCAATACATATTAACTTTTCAACGCTCAAATACCTTTATGCAGTCCTCTTAATTGATATGCGGTCTTTGAAGGCCAACCATAAGAATGTTCTGATAGCGATGTCTGAATGGGGTCAAATCACGTTTCTGCATATTGGATGGGGACACGAAGCGCATTTCTGGCGACGGAAACCGCATCCGTGGATTATCGCTACTGCTTTCTAGCGAAACTCGCTGACCTCGCATGCACCAGGGCTGCAGTTGAAATCTGAGAATCGCAGCGGTATTCGTTAACAATACGGTTGAAATAGGTAAGGGATATTATGGCATTTATTGCATCCTCGTTATTACTCACATGCAGCGATGGCGCGAAAAGGTCACGATTTCTTTTCACTGGGTCTTTATGGAGATTTCATTAAATTGTAATCGGAATTTGTTAATATTTCCTCTTCGTTATTTGGTTCCATCGCGTTAAAAGACGTAGTTGCTTATCCTGCAATATATAGTCGAACTGAACAGACAATTATGGAAACAAGTCACTTTTACAGAAAAAAATATTTTTCCGTTCAACTATGCTTTTACGAGAGATAGAGAAGATATCGACAATGCCGGCCCGAGGTACGTGCTAGCAGGGAGCTGCCCGGGGCGCCAAAGTCTTCGGGGGGCTATTGCTAGGAACGATCCGAAAAATGAATGGAAGAAGGAATGGTCAGAGTAACGAATACAACCATACTATTAAAATGCGAGTGCATCAGGAATAGACGATAGGAACTTCGTAAGAGAGAAACGCGAGATAATTCGAACACTTCCTGAGGCAGGAAGAAGAAACACAACCTGGAGGTGACTGGCCTAAGAGAGATAGAGGGCTTAATCAGGAACGAAAAGAGAGAGTACACGGATGACATAAGCGGCTGGACAAACAAGGAGCAGATCGAAATCCTTAGTTAAATCCAAGGCGGATATAAAAGGAATAAACTGATCGAAATCAATTCTTTAAGCAATAAATAACTGAAAAAGAACCTTTGTATAATTTGTCGCATCTGCGCTCAGACTACGGACGACCTGACGGCGGGAATTTAAAAAATGGCTCTGACCGAAAAAAGGGATGAAAACGCGCACCCAGTGAGTCGATCGGTTTAACCGGTCCCACCTCGAGTACATACATACCACGACGACGATTTGAACGCCAAACTTATCGTCTTACGGCCAACCCGACTCCACGACCTGTACTCACTCGGGGAGAGCGCTAGGGGAACGAATACGAGGGGGAGAGGGGAAAGTGGGGGGGGGGGCGGGACTCGTGACTGGGCAAGGAAAAAAGTAGGCGAGTAGAGGCGCCAGTGACACCGTCCTAGTCGAGCATAGTCGAGTCGGACGGACAGCCGACTCTGAATCGTCGTGGAAAGTAGTCGTAAAGAGGTTGATAACGCCTAAGCGAAGGCGATTTCGGACAAATTCTCTCATTTTTTCACTCGTTCGGTTAGGAAGTTATCCACAAGAGGTAGTGGCCCTCTTCGTGTCGTCTCTGAAGGTGTTGATCGGTGTTCATGTGCCGACTCCGGGCCAACCTACACGTGACCTGCTCTCTCTCACTCTCTCTTCACGAAGTCACGTGTGTTTACGATTCGTCGTCGCTGCCCTGCCCTTCTCTCCAGCTTTCAAGCTCGCGCCGCACCGTCATTCTGATCGTGGTATAAGTACCTATCACTTTATTTTTTAAATATATGTAGTAGCATAAGAATCATTTTAAAAAATCCGCGATACGAAGGTTATTTTTCTTGTCTTGCTTAAACAACTTTGAGTCTAATAAAGATTTAATATTAGAGCGCACGGATTTATTCTCTAGTTTTTGGTTATTTACGTAAACATTGCCGGAAAACTATTTTAACCTTATGTTAAATTTTAATCTCTTATATATTTATATATATATATATATATATATATATATATATATATATATATATAAAATAATTCTCGAGGACTTTTCCAATTTATCACCTTGATTGGTAACTTGGAAACAAACAAGAAAAAAGAAGCAAAAAAGCACCGATTTACGTTAACGCGTGAAAAACGGTTTTACATTAGCGTATACAAAGTTTAAAGATTATCATAAATTCAAATCTATATATATATATATATATATATATATTCTTGCTTGTTTCCAAGTTACCAGTCAAGGTGATAAATTGGAAAAGTCCTCGAGAATTTACATCCGGTTTCCATATTATAATACATTTCCGAGATCCCATTCACCGGAATTCTATAACGTGTTTCTTTAGTAGAAAAAATAATCTTGTTGACGCGGAGTCTCATTAAAGATAGCCGTGATTGAATAACTGCTTATATCTTCACCTTCCTGCGGTTATACGAATAAAATGTTTACCTAATATCATATAGAAATGGGTAAACCGCAATGAATAGCTTCTGGAAAACTTAATTTCTCCGCGAAAGTGAAGCGCTCTTTTGTCTCGTAGAGCTGCTTCATAACATTCAGTTTCAGATTCTTTTGCCATCAAATTATTTAAAGGGAATTTTCCAATTTGTCCTGTTATTGATCGCTGTTTAATATTCTGTCGATCCTCTGAAAGGGTGAAACAAGATGTCTCTCGTAAAATTTAAGAGATTTATTTCACAAGAGTCACTCATAAAATAACCTTTAAATCATTGGTTTCCAATCTTTTTGACATGACGATGATTTTGGTTTTCACTAAACCCTCACGCCCACCCCCCCCCCCCCTCCCAATTATTTTATTAGTATGATTTCAACGCGGTACACGCGTACTTAATATTATTGTTCATTTGCCTTTTATTGGATATTTTGTAATACATTTTTCTTATATATTTTATTATATATTATTGTCGAATAAACGCGACGAAGAACGCCAGCCATGGAATAACGCCAATCATCGATATCGCCTTTCCTTCGTTAAGTGCGTAGGTGCGGGAAAAATCGCTGCATTCATATTTCTCTTGAGCAACTTTAATAACAATTGGATTTTCGAAAAAACGGCTCATACGATTTTCATCAAATTTCGTATAGTTATTTAAGTTGATGTTTATAACGATTCTACATAGTTCATATTTTTCAAAAGATAACTAAGCGACGCATTAGTATATGAGAAAGCTTGTACAATGTATGTAGTACCGACTTTTTCATAGAACCTTCCAATTATGCAATTGTCGCGAACTATTTTTTACTACTCCGCGTATCCGGACGTAGCGATAACCTCCCATTTCTTTCGCATAACTTAAAGCGTCCTAAAACTCAAACGGCGTAATCGTCCCCCGAAAAATATATATGTATAACAAACGTTTTATTATATAACACTCGAGGGATCTTTATATTTCCTTTTTGGACCGTAAGTCGAGTTCGATTTGATGTCCGTCGTGGACGCAATAACCTGTCTCCTAACCTCTTACCGCCTTGACGGGTTCCGAGATATGTATCTCATCAGCATCGAAGGGGAGGTGAAGAGCATGCAAACCGCTCTATATAGACTCCTTGATCGGCTTCGCAAAAGCGGATCGCGTTGGAACTGCCGTCAGGCGAAACGCCGTTCTCGCGCTGTACTTATCGGTCGGAATGGAAATCGCTCCCGCGCACCTGTGGTACGGATAAAAAAAAAACCTCTCGTCATGCTATCCTCCATTTTAGGAATGTCGTCCCGCCGCGTCTCATTTTGGGCCGTCGATCCAATCGCGCGGAATCGAAAAGCGTCGATCGACTTATTCACTCCGGAATCGGTTATTTTTTACGGATATGTCGAGTCATCGGAGTTTAAAATTCCTACGTCCGTAACAATTAGGCTAAACTGAGGATGCGTGCGAAATCGCGAGGAAAAAAATGTTACGAAATTGTGCTGTTTTATTTTTTCCTTTGCATATCTTACTCAACGTGTTAGATAACTCCAGAATATCCATCTTTTCATGGATGAAAGACGTTTGTATTGCTCTGCTGACTCAATGTAAATGTACCTACGCGAATATGAGCGGTGAAGAGCAAAATTGCGTATATTACTTTAATTAAAAATAATTAGTTAGATTGAAGAATGAGATTATAAATAGATTTTTCTACGTAAAATTGAAATGACGTAGTATATATATTTAATAATATGTCAAGATAAACATAGCCATTTGTAAAAAATGTGTAATTTAAACGAACAAGGAATTCTGGTACTTTTTTATTCACGGCAAAGCAGTCAAAAAGCTAAAGCACCACTTTATGTACATGTAAAGGGTCAAACTATTTTAATTTTCATAAAGACTCGGGTTCGATCCCAGGGGATGATTCTTGTTTTCCATTAGATAACACGTAAAGATCGATTTTTCGACGCGCACGTCTTCATTCTTTCGCCGGCCTTGGTAGAGGGGTGGTTAGCGTGTCTAGATCCCAATGCGTGTCGCAGGTTCGAATCCTGCGGAGGGCATGGTTGTGTTTTTCGTCCATGTTATTGCTGATACGATATTCAGTGTAATTGGCCTTGAGCTGTTTCTGAATTTTTGCCATTTAATAAATAAATTAATAAATTAAAATTAGAAAAATTGACCTACAATCTTCGGATTTTAAATTTTGAAGAAAAATGAATAAGATTTCTTATTCTAATCATCGATTTTCACCTTCGTTTAGATATCGCTCGAATTTTGACACATAAGTTACGTATTTGTGAACGCCATTGTCATTGTCAACCCACGAGCTCGCGATAGTTTCTCAATCCGCATTTGCGTATATACGCGCGCATTGAATCCCTAATGCAAGGAAATGATAATAAATTGTCAATACGCACACACAGTCATGCCCTCAGCGAGATTAGATCCCGCGAACCTTACATTGAAAGCCAAAGACACTAAAATCCTATACCGAGGAAATTCATTCTTAGAGTTGAATGTGAATTATTGAGATCAACGTTACTAGTAAAATCGAGTCGTTGAAACTTTAAGCTATAGAAATTGAAGCTGGCGTACACGAAAGGCAACGAGGAATATATCTTTGTCGAGTAATAGGGGATTCCAGTCATCGCGAAATAGATGAGAAATTTGGCCGCGAAAATGGATTCGATGGAAGGATGGATGGTGCCAAAATCGTCGCGAAGCGCGCGATAATTCCTCCCACGCAAGTTACCGAACACTATCCTTGTCATCTCCAGAAGGCGGTGACCTTGTGCAGAAAAGATTCTCAAGAGGGGTTTGTTTTCTTCTGGCACATGCGCGGCGGCGGCAATGGCCTCGGAAGCTGAGATGTAGAGATTCTTCGGGTTCCTCTGTACACGTGCCTACCTCTCGTCCTTCCCAGAGTGGCCTTGGCACGAGGACTCTTCGGACGTCTGACTCAGAGTACCGACGTCTCTGGATTGCGTTTGGTTTGTGGTGTTATAGGCAGTGCCGTAACTAGGGCATGGCGAAGGTGGCATTTGCGATAGGCGCCGCTTGCGAAAGGCGACCAACGTTCCCGCAAAATTGCCAAAATTTTAATTTCCCACAAATAGGTATTAATTTAATACTCAAGTGTTAAAATTGTTGTCGGCAAATAGCGCCATTATTCTTTATGAGAACGCAGTAAAAATCATATTCTGCATAAACAAGTGTTTTCATTGACATCTTGCCGTATCTCCCAGTTACGCCTCTGGATATAGGAATAGATTCTGATTCAAGGAGTCTACATGCCTCAAACATGGTCCCGGACAAAAGTCTGAGTCATTGGCATTTTTAGGCGCGTTTCGCTTCCTGCGTGAGCGCCTATTATCGTCGGTCTGTCCGTCCGTCCGCATGTACGTTCTCTGCTTCTACAGAACGGATTTTCATGAAATTTGATATTAACCCATTAAAGCCCGTAATTCCGTGGGAGAGATTTTTTCATGAAACTTTGTTTTCCTGACCCATACTACACCTGAATCAATATATTTTTCCACGGAATGTTTACGATGACATTTTCGATGAGTTTTAGGGTGGCAACTTTAGTTGCCACTGGGAAGATACGATATCAAAATTGGATAAAATGCTCAAAACATTAGATACACTTTTTAATGCTTTTATTTTTTAAAACATTATAGTAAAATGACAGTTAACTTGAAAAACATTACAAAATTTAATTCTCATTAAATTTTATAAAAAATTGTAATCTTTTGAAGGTATATACGGATTGACTACAAACGACTAGTTACGTAAAAATATTTGTAAGCTCTATGGAATGTCTTGAGACATTCATTTGGATGCAGAGGTACTCCGCACTTCATGCACAGGTTGGTTGTTCGATTCCCGCATATCTTGCATCGGCGGTACTTTGATGCGTCCTTCTCCACAGTATGATCAGTGTGATCAATGCGGATCTCTTCGAGGGCAGGCGAGAATTGTAGGTAAGCTCGGACACCAGGAGAAATGGGCAGAGTTCCAAATGACCTCAGGATGTGAGTAGCACATAGACATTTGAAATCCAGCAAGGACATTTCATTACCGAATCATCAGTACAACAGCCATCCTTCCACCCAGCACAAGGCAGCACTCCAAAAAATGTCAAAATTTCGGAAGCTGTAGCATTTAAGTCATGGACGAGTGTCTGTGCAGCATAACGGTTTGTTTCATGTACAATGTGTTGCAACAAATCCTCTGTAAAGAAGCACCTAAAAGCCTCGGTGGGACTCTTCACTATTTCTTTCAAGAGATCTTCCGCATTTGGTCGGTTATCGCACTCAGGCTCAGAGATTTTTAAAGTCAGTTCTGTAATATCAGGAGTCCATTTTAGTGAAGAGGGGCGTTTGCGTTTGAAGCTTGAGTTTGTTTGACCCTGGAAGCTGATGAAAAAGAGGTTCTTAGTTCAGGATCCGCATCAACAACGTTGGTCTCATCTTCTTCGCCAACGGGTTCATCACAATCACCGTACCGAACTAGAGCTTGAGAGCACAGAACATGGGCAGGGAGATGATCTAGATCGCCTAGAGCTTCCTCATCTGACAAATCAGAGTCCTTGTCAGTATCTGCACCTGAAGGCTCATCAGATGGGCAAAAAGCCTAGGTTCCAAAAGCATATTAGTCAAGGTGTAGCAGGGGCTTAGGTTTGTGTGTGTGTGAGAGAGAGATAAAGAGCGAGGGAGAATGGGAGGGAGATAGAGGGGAGGTGGGAGAGTGAGAAAGAAGGCAAAAGCATTGGATGAAGAACATTGCAATTCCAGTTATCCTCATTGAAAAAAGAAATAAAAATTTCAAATGCCATGACCAAGAAATTATTTGGTAAGAATAAAAAATTATTCAATAAAGTTTCTTTCTAATATGAGATAATAAATCTCTTTGCAGTAATGTGAATATGAATGCCGAAAGTAATCTATAAAATTATTTACGCGCACATTGTATTGACAAAATGCGTTACAGGCATGACATAATGAAACAGCTGAGTGCAATAACTAACATTGTAATGATTGAGTAATTATGTAAAAAAAGTAATAACTCTTGCATAATTAAGTTCAAAATTTAGTTAGGATGTGTTATAAATTCTAATACTACCATCGTATCAATTTTGGATAGCTTCACATCGGAGGAAATATTGCTATACCAAGAATAATAGTGTTTTCCACCAAAACTATTTATCTAAATGCCCGTTGGCAACTTTAGTTGCCAAAGATATTGAAAAAGTAATAAAAAGAAATGTATTGCATGTTAGAATTTTCTTTTTAACCAAACGTACTAAGGCGTATTTTAATTTTCATAATTCATTTCTACATCCAAGATAAATCATACAGTATGGTTTATAACTTACATTTTGTAGAAGGATGTAACAATCAGTACTTCACAGGCTATGCAGGGTTGGTTTCTTCCTACCACCAGGCATGATCAGTTCGAAATAAAAGATTTTAACCCGAGCCATAATACAAAGTAAGGTCTATTTTCTTTCCCTATGCAGATTCAGAGTTATTGGTTTAATTGTTATTATTTTGTAACACAAAGTGTAGCGTGGCAACTTTAGTTGCCAATGGGTTTTAATGGGTTAAGGGCTTACAATGAAAGATAACTAGAAAATCGCAAAAATGAATCACGTACACCAATCAGGGGTACCACTTTACTGGTGACAAAAAATGAACTTTCCGTCATATCTCGTAAAGTATTGGACAAATCAAAATATTTTTTAAATAGAAGTTGTAGAACTAGTAAATTAGAGTATTTCTTTTCCTATACATTTTTATTGTAGGAGTAGCCGTTATCGAGAAAATCAAACAAGAATGTCTTAATTCGAGTTGAACTTATAATTAGAAATTTTCTTGCATGGTTACTGCTCTAGAGTTCGGCATGCCTAAACACAAGCCCAGGCATAGCGTACTCTGGCAGGTGATTTGGACTCTAGAGTCCACGCTACCTGAGATCCTTGGTAGGTAAGATGTACTCTATGTTTAAATAAATTTTTAATTGTCATATATTTATGTACATATTATGCCATACATGTTGACTGCTAATTTACAATTACTTAGTGACAATTTCGTCAGTATATTTACGGAAAATCACAGCATAGACCCTGAAGCATTTTCTTACTAACAGTTTGGATTCAAATGAAATTGGATGATTGAATGATTAGAACACCACTGATTGGAATTGCTCAACTGATACTTAATTATTTAATTCGATTAAATGTTACTTTAAAATAGGTAAGAAAAATACTTTCATTCCAAACATATAGGCTAAATCATTCAATCAAATTTAAATGTTTGGAATTGCTCAACTGATACTTAATTCGTTCAAATGTTACTTTTAAAATAGGTAAGAAGAATACTTTCATTCCAAACATATAGGCTAAATCATGCAATCAAATTTAAATGACTTTTAAATTCTCTGGTATATAAGCGGAAGATTCAGCGCTATCAACTCACCGCCGGAAAATATATCACCAGCAATTCACCGCCGCGAAAAATTCACCTCCGAGTGAAACTAATAGAATTTTATGGATTATCTATAGCATATATGGACGCTTCTTATGTGTAGGATACAGGACATAAATGTTTTGGTACTTTTAGATGTGCTAGAAATCTGAAAGCGATGGGCGAAACGGGATGGCTAATAGCAACGCTCAGATTTAAAAGCCCATAAAAAAACGTAACGGTACTTATGAAATGGGAAAAAACTTAATCCTTAAACTTTTTTACTTTCACCTAAAGAATTTAGTTTAATTTATAAATAGCAATTATACCGGGTGTAACTCGTGTTCTTAAATCAATGCAAAAAGTCTGTACAACATATGTTCCGACGGTGACTCCTTGTGGTAAATGCAAGTGGACTGTATAATTTAATAAGGCTAAGCATAGGTGGAACAATCTCCAGATTTATATTTCTTCGACACAATTAAGGGGTGAAAAACAGACTTTCAAAAACACAGAACACTTGAAATGAATCCTTGTTAGCACTGTGTATCTAAGCACGTTGATATTTAGTGTTTGAATCGCACTGTTTAATTACACTTCGTGTGTGGAGCTCACCGAAAACACATCTCGTCGTGAGAGCGATCATGTATGAACTCGCCTCCGTCCCGAAGGCAACCAACAGCGTTGCCTCCCCTTTCACTACAAAGTAACTCACATACAATGTAACTCACATACATGCATCTCACAACATACGTAGTTCAAACTTTCTCATATATTAATGCGTCGTTTATTTATCTTTAGAAAATCAAAATCGTATCAGCCTGTTTTTAGAAAATACAATTTTTGTTAAAGTTGCACAAGAATAAACTAGTCTTATATTTATTCATTGAGAAAAATTAAATATGTAGTATTATTGCAGACGTATACTCAAGTAACTACGAAATTTTATCAAAATCGTTAGAGCCGTTTTTGAGAAAATCAAATTATTGTTCAAGTTGCCTAGAATAAACTAGCCTTATATTCATTTTTTGAGAAATATGAACTATTTGGTATTATTGAAGAATTGCGAAAACCACTTTTTCGGACTCAACTACATCTAAAACGTATATTTCCGTCAAAATCTCGAGGTCGAATTTTTTCGCGATAACAATACTTTCTCAATATACTTCGTATATGAGAAAGTAAAAACAGGCACATTTGGTCGTTAACTTTCCTTGATCCAATTAGCTAGGGACCGGTTTAGAAATGAAGCAATGTATCGTATTATTTCTGGGACTCGGTATCCATGTCATTATATTTATACTAGTACTAGTTAATATGTGCTTGCATTCTGCAAGCATTAGTAGCGGAAAAATAATTTTTAAACGCAAAAGTTTGGACCTCTTCACCGATTTACGTTTTTCCTTATTGAAGAATTTTGGGGTAAAAACAACCCCTAAATTTATAATTATAAAATATTTATAGGTTTTTAACATTTGTTACGAATACCTCATATTTATGCCAAATATCATCGATGTAGCATCTCTAGGAGTGCATTTATATAAATTTAATTTTTTTAAATTTTTGAATTTTTAACGGCCACAATACCAAACTTTAACAAAATTTTCAATGTTAATTGTCACCGGAACATTATTCCCTAACATTCCTAAAATTTTCAGCTTCCTGGCTCTTCAGAATGTACATAAACTTCAGTCAGTTTATTTAACATTTAAGAGATTATTACGGTCGAACGAATAAAAATTTACAAATTTCTATAAACCCGTTTTCTTTACATGGCAAATTCTACCAATGGAAAAAATTTCAGCTTCATACCTCATATAGAAGTACCTAAACCATGAAAAGTTAGTAAATAGTTTGTAATTTTTAATGGCCAAGAAAATATATATTGTTGCAATTTTTCCTCTGATTATTTTTTTCAGTACACCTATGTATTAAATTTCAGCTCTCAAACTATTGTAGTTTGCGCTGGAAATTTGTATGCTCTTATATACTAAGTAAGGCCCATCAAAATATAATGAAGAAGCATTTTTAAATTTTAGGATTTTTACAATTTCGAATTATCCTTGTCTACTTTTAAAAAAATGATGTAAGCGTGTCCAATTTCAAGTTTGTAGATCATTTAGAGGTGCCTTATAATTTTATTCCTCGTATGGGGCAAAACAGCCATAACGTTACGAATTTTTACAATATCGGATATCCTCCTTCTGTGGTAACTAAACACCCATAATTCTGCCAAATTTCCAGCTTGTATCTCATTAAGAAGTGCCTTGGAATGTTCACACACGTATTGGTAGAAATGGGGCGAAACAGCACCTAAAATTTGAATTTTTGCTATTTTATAATTTTATCTTAGGTTGCAATGAAATTTCTATAATCGTGCCAAATTTCAAGTCTACAGTTCATATGGAGCTGCCTCTTCATTTTTGTTCTCGTATGGAGCAATACTGGGGCAAAAGAGCTCAAAAAATGAGGATTATTGCAATATAGGATTTCCTTCATTAAGCATAGTTTAGCAATAAAGGCCTCTGATTCCCATTAACAGCTTACCCATATGAAAGGATAGAGCTTGTTACCAAGGAAACCTATTGTAAGACCCAGAAAAATTACTACTTTTTTGAGATAAAAACTATAAATTTACGTTAATTCTACTCGGATTTGAATTCTGACTTCAAAAATAAGAAACTACAATTTATATCCTATCCGACAGTTTAAGTCTCGAGTTCGTATCTTGACGGGAAGTAATTTTAAAATGCAAATATAAAAACCTCTACACCAATTTACATGTATTCTTATGGGCAAAAAATGTGGCAAAAAAGGGCCAAAATAGCCCCTCAGAATAGGAATTTTGCCAGTTTCGGATTTTTTGCTTTGGTTGCGACCAAAAACCTATAATCCTGCCAAATTTCAAGTTTCTGGCACATCTGGAAGTGCCTCATAATTTTGTATCCTCCTATATATATGATATATATATCATGTGTAAGAAGCATCTATATATTATAGATAAGGGTAGCAACAAGGTGTTGGAGGAAGCCCAGTGGACACTTACCTAGAATGAAGAGCCGCTGGGGGTGCTGAGGACACACGAAAAACACAAAAGAACAAAAACTACACAAAAATGGAGCTTTCGGGCTGATGCCCTTCTTCAGCGACGGAGAAACATATACTGTTTGAAGTGACACACTGGGGGGATATGGGGAGGGGGGGAGGGGTAATGAGAGAAGTTCGGGGATAGGAGGAGACGGGTAGGAGGGACGGCCAATAGGGTTATCGGAGGTTAAGACCAGGTGGGGAGAAAGAGTTAAGGAGAAAGATGTAGGCCAACTCCCACTGTCGAAGTAGGCATTATGAGTTATTACACTCTCAGATTTTTTCCATCTGTTGTAACTAAAAACCCATAATTCTGCCAAATTTAAAGTTTGTATCTCATTAAGAAGTGCCTTATAATTATCACACTCGTATGGGGCCGAAAAAGAGCAAAACCACACATTAAAAATTGGAATTTTTGCAATTTTACAATTTTATCTTAGTTTGCTATGAAAATCCTATAATTGTGCCAAATTTCAAGTCTCTAGGTCCTATGCAGCTGCCTCGCATTTTTTGTTCTCGCATGGGTCCGAAAAGGGGCAAAACCGCCCTTTAAAAATGAGAATTTTTGTAATTTTATAATTTCATCTTAGGTTGCAATGAAATTTCTATAACCGTGCCAAATTTCAAGTCTCTGGGTCCTATGCAGTTGCATCGCCTTTTTTGTTCTCGAATGGGGCAATAATGGGGCAAAACAGCCCTAAAAATGAGGCTTATATCAATATCGGATTTCCTTCATTAGGTGTAGTTTAACATTAACAGCATTAAAATATAAGCCTCTGATTCCCATTAAAAGCTTACCCATATGAAAGGATAGAGCTTGTTACCAAGGAAACCTATTGTAAGACCCAGAAAAATTACTACTTTTTTGAGATAAAAACTATAAATTTACGTTAATTCTACTTGGATTTGCATTCCGTCTTCAAAAATAAGAGACTACAATTTATATCCTATCCGACAGTTTAAGTCTCGAGTTTGTATCTTGACGGGAGGTAATTTTAAAATGCAAATATAAAAACCTCTACACCAATTTACATGTTTTCTTATGGGCAAAAAATGGGGCAAAAAGGGGCCAAAATAGCCCCTCAGAATAGGAATTTTGCCAGTTTCAGATTTTTTCCTCCGGTTGTAACCAAAAACCTATAATCCTACCAAATTTCAAGTTTCTGGCACATCTGGAAGTGCCTCATAATTTTGTATCCTCATATATATATATATAATATATCATGTGTAAGAAGCATCTATATATTATAGATATATCATGTGTAAGAAGCATCTATATATTATAGATATATCATGTGTAAGAAGCATCTATATATTATAGATATGGCCCGTCAGAAATGGAGGGAATAAAGAAACTTCAAAATTATGTTTTCATACCAAAATTTCCAAAGTGAAACAAATATATCTTAAACTTAAAATAGTTGCGTATATTCTTCTACTAAGAGAATGAATGTACTACAGTGAACCATCGGTATATCGGACCTCGATAGAACGGACTTCGGATATAACGGATAGATTTTCCAACTGCTACTTTCTCTCAAATTTCCACCAGGGTCGGGAAAAATCTAAATTTTCGAAAAAGTATCCCAAGTTCGATTCCTTAGAATAATTCCGTTTCAAATAAGATATATGCGAAAATCAATTTTCATTTCGCAATTCTGAAATTAAACAATTTTCGAGCGATTTAGAATTAAATGCTAAATCCTTTCACATGGATAAAAAACTTGACTCATTTCTTCGTAGGATGGTATACACTTCGCGTAGATAGCTTAATTCTTAATTATGTCACCTTCAAAAAAGCTAATAAAAAGTCCTGAACTGTGAATTCGAGGCATTCAAGTGGAAAACAAAAATAATTATTTCAACCTTTCACCCAGCATATTTCGGTGTGAAAAATAGCGCATTCGATTAGTTTAAACAGTAGGGTAGTTTATGCAAAACTGTAGGTTATCGCGAAGTATGACTTTATACCGAACAAACACACTCTACAAAATATTTATTTAAAGATATGTGAAAATATTGATTTAAAGTGATAGAGTCCATGTTACCTGGCAGAGTACGTTTTACCTGGCGTATTGTTTAGGCACGATGGACTCTAGAGTCCACCCTGCCTGCAGGTACCGTGGACTCTAGAGTACAATATGCCGGTAGAGTCCACCCTACCTCCTACACCGACCCTAGAAATTGCGGGGCCCAATTAGAAAACTTTTGGCAGGGTCCCTACATCTAAAAGGCGTAGTTTGAAAAAAAAGATTTGGGAGGGGCACAGCAAAGCGAGGTCCAAAGGACCGAAGCAACGAGGCCTAAAAGGCCGAGCCAGGGGGTGGGGATCCGGGGTGAATCCCAGGCCGCCAACGCATTTCCTGCATTCTGAGAGCATCAGATGGCCTCTCACTTGGCTATGGATGGGACTATGGGTAAATCTAAAAAGAATCATCACCAATAGATAGTTTGGAGCCCCTACATTATTGAAAAAAGTACAAATTCAAAATATACTATAAATAAATAGACCTAATAAGAACTGCCACATTTACCCCATTTTCACAAAGACAATGAAAGTCTGTAACATGTTACTAGAACTAAGACACAATTAGTTAATGTGTAGGACTAGATACCGTGTGTTGTGCTGGTGTATGTATTTTTGACATGTACGGTTTTTTCCCCTTATGATTCAATTATGGAGGGTTTTTAATATTAAGAATAAAAATAAAATTAATATGTTTCAAGTTTTCCATTTATTTATTAACACAGAATCAGTGATTTGTTACTTGAAAAGTTCCTTTTAAATAATAAAAAAAATATTTAAAATCTGATCTTTCTTGATTTTGTTCTGCAAACTCTTTCAATATTTTGTCCAAGTCTAAGGTCTTGGCTTCATCACATTCTATAGATAGTATTGTAAGGTTGTTTAGTCGCTCTTGGAGCATGTTTGACCTTAGATTAGTCTTGATCAATTTTAATTTTGAAAAGCTCCTTTCCCCCGATGCTACTGTCACTGGTATAGTAAAAAAAATCCGCATTGCAATGAAAAAATTTGGAAATCCTGTAGCTCTGTCATTTAAAGCAAGAAGTTCAGGTATTTTCAATGGCTTTCCATAAAGAGAACAAGGAAGAATTGGCTTCAGTGCTTCTATTTCCCCAAAGAGCATGTGACCATCTAAATCAGATGACTTTGCAGTTTTAACAAGTTCGATTTCCTGAATAAGCTTGATGTCTGTTAAAGCAATTTCTAGATCTGCTGCATGTTTTCATAAGGTCTCTTTTTGGGATGTTTTGGAAATCACTCAGAAATTCAAATAACCTCACATGATCTTTCAACTGTGTAAACCTTGGCTCAAGTGACTGCATAGCTTTGTCTAATTGTAAGACTCTTGATGAACTTACACAAATGTGTGTCTTTTTCCCATGCTAGAAATTCCTTTTATGAAGTCGTCCTTGGTAGATATAGTATTAAGTATGAAATGAATTCGTGCAAATTGAGATGATAAAAACTGATCGGTAAACATTTAAAATTTTGGAAAACCAGGAAATTTATTCGTCCCGAAAAAAAATTTCGGGACACTGGGACAAAATATCAAAAACCTGGACAAGTCCTGAAAAACCGGGACGTCTGGACCCCCTAGTCTATTTGGAACTTTGGAATGGAAAGATTTCCGAAGATATAATATCACATATGAAGTCACCAGTCTGCAATTGTTTCTAATTGTTTTTGCTCTGTGAACCAACCGACCAAATCCAAAATAGTGCCTGCCCTGCCCACCAGGCGTTTCCCATCTTTGCTTTAAAGAGTCAATTCATATACAAGAAAGAAAAAAGTAATAACGGCAAAACATTTTTAGATGTATAATTACATAAAATCAGAAAAATTGTTCATTTTATTTTCTACCGTATTTTTGCATTGAGTTTAGTTCTACAAAGGAAAATGTTTCGAATTATAAATAACGTCAATCAACGTTTAAAATCGTCAAACCATAATAATAAGAATACAATCAGCATTCAATATTCATTCAAGTTTTGCAATGAACCACTATAAATTAATTAATTCAGAGGAAATTTCGGAGTAAATCAGCCAGGATAGAGGCATTTTGTTTTTGTTTTTTTAATAGGTTAGAATCGAGATACGGACGTTGGCATTCTCTCAATTAAAAGCTCCTTTAATCCTGGTCAACCCTCTTTGTCAACTTCGCTCTTTTCTTCCCTTTGCCAGTTTCGCCCCTTAAATAATTTGGCAATTCCATACAAATGTAGGCGAAGGAAAATATGGATACAAAGATTGCTGAAATATCCAAGCAAAGCACCATACAATTACGTGAACTTTTTAACGTGCTGTTTGTCCATGCTTGGTATCAGTGACCGTTATGTTCATTCTGGCCGTCAAACACGTTACGAAAGCGCCCCAAAATAAAGAAATTGATGCGATAAATACAGAATTAATGGGCATATTTCATGGTACAAGTATGATGTATAAAAGTGGGATCTGCCAAACAGAATTTTTGAATTTTAAAAATCCATATGGCTAGATGCATTTAATTTATAAGAGTTCCAATAATGTTATTGAGAAATCACATTCCAAATGCAGTATTGTGTAATGGGACATAGCTCTTTGTAAAGTCACTGCATACAAAAATTATGGACTAAGTCACTGCTATTGGTACAGCAATGCTGATACGAAGTTTTGGTGCACTGCATCCCATGCCATTCACCAATCTGGTGAATAGCATTGTAACGGGTAGGTATAGCCGTCAGACTGAGCCTCGTCATTTCATTTTTTAAAAAGGCAATTTCCAGAAAGACCCACATTTGCATTAATACATAATAAATAAATCACACTGGTCAGATTCTGGACAAAATTGTTCTCTTCATAATGCTTCCAATATTCGCTACTAGACATTTTCTTTGTAGAATTGTCACGAGAGCGAAGATTCAGCCATTTTAATGTTATAAAACCGGATGATCATCCAAAGATCAGGAATATTGTTTGTAGAGATTTTTATAATTTCTTAATTATGTGTTCCTTTGTGAGTTTTGTTGTTGATCGTCATTGTTCACTCAATTTTAAAAAATGTATTCAAAACCAGTTTCGGTTTTTATGGTAGTCTCACTCACGAAACTTTTGCCTTTTACAAATCCGTTATTTAATTCGGAATGTACTCATGTTCAATTTTCCATTGCTAGTAGCCTAGATTAGGATTAGGATTATGAAAAATGTATTCACAAAGTTTTACGTCACTTATATGCGTTCTTTTATGTCAAAAGCAAAATCAAAATCAAATTTTTATTATCTAGGGCAATGATCGTATCTATTAACCATTAAAAGAAATTTACCATAAAAACGTAGCATTTAAGTTCATACTTCAGTCGATTTCCTTACACCCATGATAAACTTTGATTCTAATAAGAGAATGTGTTTTTGAAATTTCGGCTTTTTTAGGGATTCAAAAGTTTCCACTTCAAGCAATTTTGCAATCGACTTGCTAAACTTGTCCCCAGTCCTCTAATTACATCACGCCTTCAACTTTCTCGGCATTTTTAGCCGGTTAATTTTTTAATATTCTTTTTCTTTGCCCTTGGTCACCTTTTCCTTTCCGTTGCCTGATGTAATATTTTCGCCTGTCTTCTCCTTTTCAGAGTAAACCACCTGACATGCAAAACTGCTTTTGTTAATCGCTTCAGAGAAAGACTCCTCCAGCAGCCTCTGTACCTGGACTGATATGAGAAGAAAATAAAGGAGATGGAATGACTTTGTGGCCGAGAAGGATCAACCGGTTTGAATGAGTGCGGTGTTCAATGTACAAAAAGTGTCAACATTTGGGAAATGTTTTTGTTTCCCATAAGAATTTCCTTAGGTATGGATGTGCCTCGTTGTATATGTAAAACAAATAGTTGGGAATCGGGAGGTTGAATAACATTCTATTCAGCGATTCCTATCATTAATGCATCAGTCGTGGACGGGAAGAAATATATTAAACTTTTTTAGAACCAAAATAGACTTAGTATTTCACGTTCGTGTTTGAAGCAGGACTCGCTCGTTTCTTGAAACACAATAAATAAAATAAATAATCCGCTTATTTTCTAATTATTAAGTTTGAGGTCTTACGTTGTGGTGAGTGCATTGGTGGTCAAGATTGTGTAATTCGCTGATAAATAACCAGCGGATCGTTATCGAAATCTCCTCGGCGTTTGAATTTGCAGAAATTTATCAGTAAGCACCAAATAGAGTGAAAGAAATCAAGCACCAAATAGGGTGAAAGAAAACTATTATGGAAACTATTATGGAAAAAAGTGCCAGCGTCATGGGCAAAAGAATTGCAACAAAGTTCACCCGCCGGCAGTGGCTCACCCTGGGCGTCTTAGGAAGTGTTCATCTCGGCAGTTCTGTGTGCATATCTCTACAGGCTCCATTTTACCCAATAGAAGTAAGTACTTATTGTAAATTGGTTGATACAAACCTGATTGGTAAATACTGAGTTAATTCGACTCGTGCCTGGTCGACACTCATTAAAAGATAAAAAAAATATTCTCTCTAAAAATTCAGAATATATTATCTGAATTTAGATAAAACTAACTCGTATATAGGTTTAATATCTCTTTGATCCGCATATGGAATTCTTTATTTAATGAAAGTTAATTAGATTCCACATTAGAATATTTATAATTATGTATGAATAATGACTTTTACTCAGCATGATTTCAATGATGTTAGCTATGCAATAAGTATTTTCCTTAGGCATTTTTCATTTTCATTAAAGTACTACGAGTTTTGCAAAACAAGAAAAAATGAAGAATGAGTGAAGAAGAGATATACAATAATACCCCGCTATATGTCAGAGATGCATTCCTGAAAAATGCGACTTATAACGAAACAACGTATAGCGAAACAAAGATTACGATAAGAACTATGATAAAAGTAGGGGTTACGTTCCTGGCGGATATTTTGTGACACATTTGTTTCCCAAATAATACAAATCAATACAGTACATTGGACATACTATGTTACCACTATGTGTTTACCTCTCATTGCTACTAGGGTTTAATATACATTAATCGTAACAACGACTAACCAATTGCAATAATAAATTCAGAAATCACTGAAAATAATTGTCTATGGCGTGATGGAGCACAAAATTTGTTTCTTTACTTACACGTACACTGATACACACTTCAGAGTACTTTTCAAGCAGATTTCGCAATCCAAAGTATATCCAATATCTCGTGAGATATCAACGCAAACGTAAACACACAAAATGTTAGACACAACTGTTCACAAAGCTCAGAAATAAGTTTTAAAATTGGGACAGTCCCTTTTATCCTGTTTACCTTGTGAACCACCTAACCCATTGTGATCTCTCAAACACATGGCCAGCAAATGTTTATTCTTAGTATGATTTTACACGAATTGATAAACATGAAATTAAATTAATTCATATAAACAATAATAAACATGAAATTAAATTAATTCATATAAATAATAATAAACATGAAATTAAATTAATTCATATAAATAATAATAAACATGAAATTAAATTAATTCATATAAATAATAATAAACATGAAATTAAAAGCCGAATAGAGGGTTTTTTTGTTATATTTATAATTTATGCACCGCAGTTGGAATTTCTGAAATTTTGCTTTTTGTATTTCACAAACAACGTATATGCGAAGCGACACAACTTATAACGAAACATGTTCCTTAATTGATTGGCGAGGTATATATGCGAAACAACGTATAGCGGGGCGACGTATAGTGGGTCGACGTATAGCGGGGTTTTACTGTATTGCAAAATTTTATAGCGATTTAAAACTTAAAAGTGTTTTATCAATTCAACATAAATATATTTTGGTAGAGACTTAACTTTTATTGCATTACACAAAAGATGTTAATATCAAAATTTAGGCAAAATTCTTCTTTTCTCAAAATATTTTATCTATCTCCTCCACGCCATAAGAACAATCTCTTCTCCCCCAAATCTTACTCTTCAGAAAATGAAAAATAATTCCTTTGTTTTGAAATTTTAAAATCTAATCGTTTTCTGTCTGTAACAGCATTGTCCAACAGGATTCCGAGGTTGGCCACACTTGCGGCGAACAGATCACCATATTCCCCACAGAATACCAAATAAACTCAAAATTAATGAGAAAAATGATTAAACCTTTACATAGGTTTCCGATTGTATAATTTATTACATACCTATCAATTATTATTTAATTATGTATTATTTGTATAGAATAGCATAAGTAGTAGCATTAATGCACTGGAAAATAGACGTAATAATATACATTATTGTTACAAATTTAAACTTTCAGTGATATTTAACACCCCTTTTCTTTCACCGATCTCTTGAAGGTTGACAGAAATATTTCAGAAACATAATCAAGTTCGAAGAAATCATCATAATTAGTAGACTTTCCCTTGACAGTTACGTGATTATACTTGTTTTAACCTTCACATACTCCTGCTTTTTGCAGTCTTCTTCATTTCCTGATTGTTATCTTTCCCTATGAAGTCGTCTGTCACTTGAAATCTGTTCTTCCTTCCATTATCTCTTTCTTCCTTCAAGTTTTCTTTCTAGCACGCCTTTAATAATGCTCTCTCTCCTCAGATAAAGTTCGATCAAGATCGCCTTCCTCTTTCTTATTGCCTGTAGAATTGTCCACTTTCTGAATCTGAATAAATGCAATGCAAGCCACCGCAGTTGGTTTGTGACAGGAGGATAATATCACCGACCAATCATATTATTCTCCTGTTATGCTTTTCTCCTATTCTTCTTAATATTTCCACGTTTTTCATCCTATCTGTATTTTATCTTCAAACTTTCAAGTACATATTCAAGTATTTTATATAGTTTTTTTCCAATTTCTTATTTATATCTTCCTTTCACTTTCGCTATTGCAGTTCTCATTTAATCAGTACATCTAATCCGGCAGAGGTCGGATTTTTAAACCTGGGATTGTCCCGTACTCTAATTGCGTGATTTGAGGATAAAGCGCAAGTCCTTCGGAAGGGACGTTAAGTAAAACTTGACCAATGTCGACACCGGGTTTCCATCCTCCCTTCTCTGTAGAGTCATGTAAGACAAGTTATGGCGATAATAGCCCAAGATACTGATTTACCAGAAAAGCACGCGCATCTCTTGTTATGATGCTTCCAAATTATTGTATTATGGTTGGACACAAGTTTTAGGTTGCTAATCTATTAGGACAAATATACTGACTAAACGAAAGAATGATACAAAAATCATTTTAAACAAGCTCTCTCTCACCGCCTTTTTCTCTCTCACCCCTCTCTATCTCACCCCCTCTCTCTTACCCCTTCTGTCTGTCCTTCTCTCTCTCTCACCCCCTCTCTATCACCCTTCCCCTCTCTCTCACCCCCTCTCTCTCTCTCACTCCCCTCTCTCTCTCACTCCCCTCTCTCTCTCACTCCCCTCTCTCTCTCACTCCCCTCTCTCTCTCACTCCCCTCTCTCTCTCTCACTCCCCTCTCTCTCTCTCACTCCCTCTTTCTCTCACCCTCTCTTAAACACCCTCTCAAATAAAGGGGTAGTCATTAGGCGAGGTTTCAGTATATATTTAGATTGCAGGGCCCCCAGATGTTTAGCGACAGGGGCCCCAATAGTTTAATGCCAGGGGCCTCAGAATGTCTAAATTCATATTTACATCATTATTCATGATCAAATAACTCGTAATTATTTTGCCCATGTATCTGGTACATATTGGGAAAATTGAAAAATACGTTTAAACTATTTCAGCTGAATTTGCCATTAAAGGTTGATTTTTTTCCTCATGGTCTTGCCCCTCCCCCTCCCCCTGGAACTCTCTCATGACCCCCAGTTTTGGCACCAATGCTGTAAAACATATTGACATATTGCAACAGTTCGTGACAGACGTTTTAGAATAACATGCATTGATTCGACATCGAGGATGAGTTAACTTTTAACGGACGTTACTGTGTGACAAAGACAATAAAATCCCATGTTAATTCTTAATAAGGTCCGTTGCGGTGGACGTTTCAATGCTCGTGTACGCTAGCCTAAGTCTTGGCAATGATGCATATGTTTAGTGCTTGAAATATGAATTTAGTGCATGTAAATTTACATGGTAAAACCACAGAGTTTATATATATTGCTACGAAAACATAAAATCATCTCCAATTAAGTCCAACAATTTTTTTGAATCAGAAAAATATTAGTTTCTATCGTTTAATAAAAATTATAAATTTTAATTAATTACCTCTGGGATATATTGCAAGAATGAGGAACCCTAACCTAATAGTCCGCTTAGGGATTTACCATCGTGAGCTACGGGTCTCTCAACATCTGTGGGGGATGAGGGCTGAAAATATTTTGGCAGGAGCCCCGAACTTTCTATTTTCGCTTCTGCATATTAGGCGTTTTCACGGTTGAGGCTGTTGAGGTTACCATAGAGGTCGTGGAACTGTCATACAATCCTCCAACTCCATCGTCATTATCCACTTACGAGGAAATAGAGGTTGTAAATTCGAGATCGTATTCCATTCTTTAAATTTAGTTTAAAATCTTTAGGGAATGATTTGAAGAGTTGTTCAGACTAAATGTTCCTATTGGTTTATTAAAAAATATTATGCAGCAATTGCTCATCGCATCTTTGATTTTAGTCATAAATGTAATATTTCCATTTTGAGTTGTATCAAACTTAGGTTAAGATACTCCTCATAACATAGCCTACTTCCATTTTATATCATACATATATGGCTTTTTAGCTTTTAAATTAAACTCTCACTTATAAAGCCTCGCAATACGCCGAACCGCCTTCCTCTAAACCTGTTTGTGGTTATTTATAATTCTATCTCGTGTGGATCCCTTGATTTGTTTGTGTTTTTAATGGATAAACTTTTGTTTTATTCATAGTACTATTTATTCTTCATTGAAATATTCATGAGCCATGATTTTTAAAAAATTTCAATATGCCTATCGCATCCTATACTGATGACTTAGGTATCTCTAAAAATTATAAAAATATTGGGAAAAACATGTGCATTATGGCTAAAATGCATCTACTATCTATGAACCTCCACTGGTGATGGCTACTTTGTTATCGAAATGCGCATCTGAATTTCCCAGATTATTTATGGCTATTGAAGCAACTAATATATCAAATAGATTCCAGCCTCAAGGAAAACTATCATAAAACGCATCGGTATTTAACGATTTGCGCTAATAGCAGCTTACTGTTAACACTTCTTTTGTGTCATTTCACAAATAAATATTTAGCAGTGAGTACGAAAAAAATAATTTCGATGAATCACAGTGGAAAAGAGAGATTTGATTGAAGACAGAAAAAGTGCAGGAAGAAGCATAAATCATGAGAAAAATTTTAAAGTGATCCAGTGTTTTGAAAAAGATGGATGTCAGAGAGATGTTGCCAGAGCAGTGCTCTTCCTTTTCGACCATAACATATCTTTATCGCTGCCTTTTTTCGAATAAGACAACGCAATGACGAAGAGGATGTTTTATGTGTAGCATATTTGTAAAAGTAGTCTTAATTACACAAATATATACAGTCAGTCCTCGACTTACGACGCTCCGAACCTACGATGTTTTCTAATTAAGGAACATGCTCTGGACTTAAGTCGTCGCTCCTCACAATGTTTGGCTTTGTCGAAACAATGTTAGGCGCCTAAAGGCTGATTTGGATAATGACATTTACAGCAAGTAATGACACGCCGTGCAAAACAAGCCATGATGTAATCTAACTTGTCTTCAAATCAAAACACATCGACAGTACTCCATAAATGAAGCTAATCTGAAAACTTCCGATACCATCTTTTCCCTTGCTCTTTCCCACTCCGCTTCGAGGTGAGATATTAAAATACCTATTTTGCTTTCTCCTATCTAGGTGTCGGTTATCTAGGTGTTGGTATTACTTTTCCATCCACGATCGCCTGAAAATCTATCCAAGACCAATCATGGCCTACTAGACTAACTTTGCCATTTGAAACCTCATTTCATTATACTAATTATTCATTCCATTCTTCTATTGATCACTTGTTGAGGGCAGGCTATAAATATTCATCTAAGTTTGACATTTTTAATTGTAATCTTCGGACAGTTAAATTTCTGACATTATAATAAATGATGAGATTACAGATATCTATACTATATAGACGCTTCTTACACATGATATATATATATATATATATATATATATATATATATATATATATATATATATCATATAGGAGGATACAAAATTATGAGGCACTTCCAGATGTGCTAGAAACCTGAAATTTGGTAGGATTATAGGTTTTTGGTCACAACCGAAGGAAAAAATTCAAAACTGGTGAAATTCCAATTTTGAGGGGCTATTTTGGACCCTTTTCTCCCCATAAGGTAACATGTAAATCGGTGTAGAGGTTTTTATATTTGCATTTTAAAATTACTTCCCATCAAGATACAAACTCGAGACTTAAACTATCGGATATAATATAAATTGTAGTTTCTTATTTTTGAAGACAGAATTCAAATCCGAGTAGAATTAGCGTAAATTTATAGTTTTTATCGCAAAAAAGTGGTAATTTTTCTGGGTCTAACAATAGGCTTCCTAGGCAACAGGCTTAATCCTTTCTTATGGGTAAGCTTTTAATGGGAATCAGAGGCTTATATTTTAATGCCATTAATGTTAAACTACGACTACTGAAGGAAATCTGATACTGATATAATCCCCATTTTTGGGGGTTTTGCCCCAGTATTGCTCAACACGAGAACAAAAACGGTGAGGCAGCTCCATATGACCTAGATACTTGAAATTTAGCACAATTATAGAAATTTTGTTGCAACCGAAGATAAAATAAAAAAATAGCAAACATTCAAATTTTTAGGTGCAGTTTTGCCCCATTTCTACCCAATATGAGTGTGAACATTATAAGGCACTTCTTAATGAGATACAAACTAGAAATTTGGCGGAATTATGGGTTTTTTGTTAGAACAGAAGGAAAAATATCTGATATAGTAAAAATTCAAAATCTTAGGGATTGTTTTGCCCCATATGAGTAATAAAATTATAAGGCACTTCTAAATGAGCTATAGAGTTGAAATTTGGCACGGTTACTTGATTTTGGACACATTCGATTGGAAAAAATTCGAAATTGTAAAAATGTTAAAATTTAAAAATGCTTGCAGAATGCAAGCATTGTCTACTAGTATAATATACCCCTACGTGCATATGTATACACTTATTTTTTACTTATTCTTTTATATTCAATATGTATTTATGTAGGTACTTGTTTATGCATGACTATACGATGTATGTAACCTCTTTTGTATAAATTTGGGCATTATGCCCATAAATAAATATCTTATCTTATCTTATCTTATCTTATCTACCCCTAGTTTAATCTATAAACCAGCGTTTCTCAACCACCGGTCCGCGGGAAATTATTTACCAGTATGCGACATTCCACTTTTATCATAAAATGTTGGATGATGGGCATCACTGATTAATCAGATACTAGTAAGTGTAAATAGAACCTTATTTAGAAAGCCTTAGAGTAAATGAACACGAATCTTTTTTATATTTTTTCTTCCCTGTGAACCTCTTCTACAGTCAGTCCGAAGGAAGCCTTTGAGGTAACTGGAGCCCACTGCTTTTTTTCAGCACAGTCATTTAGTCTATGTTGCTATGCTATTTTGGTTATAGATAACAGCTTTTTAAAATTGTAATTTGTCATATCTTAAACAAGTTATACTGACATACATGTTTGCCTTAGCAGAATATTAAGGATCATTTTTGTGAAAATATATTATCTGATCAATGAGTTAGGAACATAACCCCACTTTATAACATTGTTCTTATGGAGAAATGTGCTTCGACTTGCAATGCGATATTCAGGTGCCAGTTGTTTCGTAAATGCAAGGACTGCCTGTATTCAAATCATCCACCCATTCTAACAGGATGGCATTGGAGAAATTTCCTCTTTTTCCCTTAAGTCCCTGCTTTTGCACTAATCTCCTAAACTTTCCTGTCATAAGTATACATTCAAAAAATTATAGCTTGTAAAAAATATATTTAGAAATTTTACAATGGAACGTGTGTTACAAGCAATCGGCCTCCCATGTTCTCAGTATGCATCATGCATATGGGCAGCCTCTGGACGTTGCATATAGGAATAACTTCACAACTTGCAATTTGTATAATTCTGTTAAATAAAGACAAAATAAAAAGTTGTGGGTTGACTCTAAAAATCAGATTAACTCAATCTCCTTAGCTATGTATTCATTTGTAAAAAAATTTGTAAAGAACGTTTAAAGCAAGCTGAGGGTAGTGATTCTCCTGTAACATTTAATGCCAATTTCGGTGGATTTTAAAATTTTAAACACCACTGAAATATCCATAGCGTTCATTTATATGGTGAATCAGCAAGCATTTTAACATTGTAAATGTTATTTTTATTAGTAATAATTATGAATATTAAGTACCATTAATCAACAAACACCAAATTTCACACAAAAGTATTTGTTTGCTATATTTCATGGCCAAGAATTAAAAATGTTTTTCAACTAAAACGATTCTTTTTTATTATTTTTATTAATATCTACAGTTCAACTCCCTGTCACCAACTCTTGTCATATCATGAATACTTCCTCTGCTTTTTCCCATTGCTTTTCAGATATTGCAATATCCTCATTCAAAATATTATCTAAATAGTTAAAAAAATTCACCTGCTCTAATCTTCAGAGCCATTGTGTGGAAATCTGCCAGCTGAGGCAAAAAGACAAAATGCCACTCCAGTTCATGACACATAAGTGCAGATCAGCAGTGACCTTGCTATAATCCCACTCCTAGAAAAGTGCCGCCTCTGGTGGTTGTCTATCAAACTCATATCATGCAACAGCACTGCAATCGTACTTCTTCAACTTTAACATTTTATTGCAATTTATCACTTTTTAAATTTATTCTTTTTTCTATCTATTTTCATTCTGAATACCTTCAAGGAGTTCATTAATATCTGTAAATAATGTTAGTTTTAAAATCATCAGAAATCTAATTTCTTCTGTAATTAATTAATTTTTATTGCTATCTAGGCAGAAGGGAAAGGTGCCTCATCAACAGTGTATGGTCTGGTGTTTGGAGTGTTTGAACTTGCCTCATTTATCAGTAGCCCCATTTTTGGAAAATATGTAAGTCTTGTTGGAATAATTTTAATTTGTGCTTAACCTCTCTGTGATTGTGTTAATTTTATTGATGTCTTTCTAGTTTTATATCCCAGCAATAATTTTACTGATATTTTAAAAATAAATATAAATTTTTATTTGCTAATTTTAATTGGCCCTACTAATTAATTTACTCTAATCTTTATAAGTCTGAAGGTATATTATTTGTGTTTTCTCTAAAAATTTCAGCTTAACACACTTGGATTAAAGTTTATGCTGAATGCTGGAATTATCACAGCTGCAATATGCTGCATCCTTTTTGGGTATGAGAAAGATAATGATATTTTTTATTTTATAGAATGAAATTCCCTTGCTTGGAATTTTATTTGTAAGTGCATAAATGGTAGTGAGATGGAATATATGCTATGGAATAATTTTAATCCTTGAGAATATAATATATCATTTTCATCCATTAAAAACAAGCCTCATAGAAACAATTAGATAACTGTATGTGCTCCATAAAAATTAGTAAGAAGTACACTTTCAGTCTCTGTATCTCTTTGTTTTGATTGTGGTAATACTTCTGATACATTTAACACTAGTTTCAGTGGGTTTCAAAATTTTAAACACCACTGAAATATCCATTACGTTTGTTTTAATGACAAATAAGGTAGTGCTTTAACATTGTACATGTTATATTTATTAGTAATAATAATTGATATCAAGTAAATGTTAATCAACTAACATTATTTTCGTTAGTAATTCTATGTTTATACATTTGTTGTTTTTTAATTCAAAAACTGCACTATCTGGAATGTAATCTATTAAGTACTATGTTACAAACTTTTTTTAGCAGACATTTGTGCTAAAGGATTAACCATAATATATTTTGATGAGTAGATGGTTTGCTAAGTTTTATCATTTGTTAAGCATATAAAAGTTTTGAAAGCATTTTATGCATCATATGAAACAGTAGTATTATTTTTTTACCTAAAAAAAGTATTTTCATGAAAAAAACACATTTTAGATGAACATTATATGATTTGTAATGCAAATTATTAGTAAGTCTTTCTTCTTTTAGACTTTTGGACATGGTTGATTCCCTACCAGCATTTGTAGCTTTGTCATTTGCTGTGCGGATTATTGAATCTCTTGGTGCAGCAGCTGCATTGACAGCCGCCTTTGCTATCACAGCTACTGTTTTTCCAGATTCAGTTGGCACAACTTTCGTAAGTTTCATGCTTTTTTAATGAACCATTTTTGTCATAAAAAATATACAACACATTCATTTTTCATTTGTGCAGGCTACATTGGAAGTATTCTATGGCATAGGTTATATCATTGGTCCAACTGTTGGAGGCTTTATATTCTCAGTAAGTTACACTTATGTTAAAAAATTTTCATTAGAAGTTTAACATAAAATAACTCAGTTTAACATAAAGTAAAATGAATCACTAATGATAAAAACATGGAATAACATAATGATTATTATGCATTTTTATTTGTTTTTCAGGTAGGAGGTTTTAAATTGCCATTCATTGTCACAGGAAGTTTTTTATTAATTGTTGGTCTAATAATTTTCCTAATTCTACCAAAACCAAATGTGAATGTTGATGGTAAAAAACAAAGGGGTAGGTGAATGAAAATTAATTAAATAAAATAAGTTAATAATTTGGGATTACTTTGGGCTAAATCTAGCTTTTAATGTTTTTAAGAAGGCAACATTTAAGAAATATAAGCATACATTTCCTTGTAATGAATTATTTAAGTATTCGTTTAAATGATTCAGTTTTTAATAATTTATAAAACATGTAGAACATTTTTGCTTTATAAAATATGTTATATAAAGTAGAAGCTGTTTTTTTATCATCACTGTTGATTTCGATCAGCTAGTTTTTGTATTTCGAGGTAGAATTAAAAAAATTTATAGTAGTACAAGAGGCTGATTCGCCATCCAACATGCACTCACAAATTCAAAAACTGAATCTATTTCATGGAAAGCTACTGTTTCTTGTTAAAAGCTACTCATCACTAATTACAGGCGGACCTCGTCTTTCGCAGCTTTATCTTTCACTTGTTTCGATCTTTCGCGGTTCTGCCTTTGTGACCAGTTTTGTCTTTCGTGGTCTTATGTTTTGCTCTTTAGCGGAAAAAAAACACGGAAAAGGCTATGCAAGATTTTCTATACATGGAATGAATCACGTTTTCCTCACATTTTCTCTCATACACCTGAAAAATATTGTTGGTTATTCTAATATGTAAAAATATTTATGTACATGCATTAATGTAATATATATGTAATGTATATGCATAATTTAAAAAATGTGATACACGTGTCTTATATATACTTTTAAATATTTTTCGGATGCACATCTCCCACACTTTTGCGCCCCTTCACACGTGAAAAGTTGCAAAATGTTATAAGCTAGTATCACTGTTCAGGAGGGGAAAGGCTCAACCCTTAACTCTTGACCCTTACTATTCAGGATAATTGGAGTATTTGCTCAGGTTTGATGCCGTTCAAATGCTTTAGCTTTGCATTTTATGCATCATTTATTATTGGTGGAATTTTATAGAGTTCTTCAGGAATGTAACCCCGAGGAAAACAAGGTCTGCCATATTTGGGAAATTAGCTCCTGCAAGTTAGGCAACCACCGTTAATTTTCTCGATTCTACTGCAGAACATAAATAAGTTTTTTTCTGATACTTTTTCTTGTTCTTCACTGACGTTCATTTTTCTGTCACTTTCTCTATTTTTCTACGGTCACCAATAAAGAGGACAAATGATACGTACTTGCTGGAATGGGAACCAAACCCTGTATTTCCCATTGCCTTAATTACTTCTCTTTCATGATTTTCTCTTTCGTGGCGTTTTCAGGAACGTAACCCCCACGAAAGACAAGGTCTGCCTGTATATTGAAACCAATGTAATCCAACTATCTGGCATCTACTGTATTAGGGTTTATTAAAAGTTATTTTTATTTAAGTTTGTAATTCTTGAGGTGGTATGCATTGTATGATAAATTAGCACTAATTTCTTTGTTTTTTTAGCTCTTTTGTTGGAAGTTTTAAAGGTTCCTTCCGTGTTGCTTGATGTCTTTTCCATAATGGTTGCATCTAGCACCATGGGTTACTATGCTGCCATTCTAGAACCACACCTGCGTGATGTAAGTTTAAATTGATATTTAATATGTACGGTAATACCTCGATTTTCGTTGCCCCTATTTACGTTGACTCGAAGTTACATCTTCGATCATTTAGTACCTGTGTACTGATTTACATTGGCTTGCTTCAAAGTTACACTCTTATCTCAGTTTTTTTGGAAAATGGGAAAAAGTTGGAAAATCATCAGATTTTTCCGTTTCCATCTTCTTGAACCTTTTAATGAATTACAATACTTAATTAATTTACATTTTTATAGTATTAGGACAAAAAACAATTATATTCACTCATGAATTAGAAAAGATAGAGTAAATACGGAATTTTAGAATTTGGTTTGGATTCACCGCTCCCTTCTATGTGACGCAGTTTCTTGGATGATCTCTTTATGAGGATACAAGCAGAAATCTCCTCATCGATAGTCCTTTTTTGTTAACACCTTAACTGTTTTTGTTGTAATATTATGCAACTTCATCCCCACTTCACTGTTTTTGATGTAATATTATGCACTGGTGTGGAGCTTCATGTACTACTTGTTCACCTATGAACGGAAACTTCCCTATGCAGATGGGGAGTTTTTTCGCAAATCGTCTTGTGAGTAAATATTGGAAGGTTAGGAACAAACAAGTCCAAACACTTGAGATGGGGATTTCCATCTTCCATTTGAACAATGAAATCTTTCATTCTCAAAAAAATTTCACCACTCCAAATTCCTTGAAGTGTATGAGGGAAAAGGACCAAACTTACGCCTACCTATTCTCCAGCTGGCAAACCCTCAGTAGTCATTGAACTATAGTTATCAGTTAGTCGGCATATTCTTTCTGCCTACTTTTGCAAGTTAATGCATGCAGCACGAGCATAACATAAATGTTTGCTTGGTCACATAAATACGTGTATACTTCGTAGAATTTGACATATTTTGTGAATATCAACATAGATGCAAGCATATTGCAGAGAATTTACTATCGATACTCAAAATTTATATAACCTATTAAGAAATCCTCTTGTAAAACACGCACCCACTTTTTTCACCAGCATTTCGGGAAAAATAGTGTGCGGGCTACACAGATATATACGGTAAGTAATATTCAAGATAAAAATTCCGTCTTGCATGCATTACCTCCTTATAACGTTATTTCTTATGAGAGAAACAGATTTGATTTACGTTGACTTGATTATATCGTGATTTTCAGGAATGCATCCTTGACGCAAATCGGGGTATTACTGTAAATGCATTTATTATGAAAACAGATGCTGAACCACCTCATATATTTGAAGTATAAGCTTTCTGCCATGAATTTAAATAGCCTTAATGAAAGAAAGTCAAAATTAAAGAGGTGACTGTTATTCAGTTGTGATAAATATTTCAGTATAATTTAGCAGAGAGAACAATTGTATGATAGTATGGATGTTTTCATCAACAAAATTTGTTTTACCTAAATATTGATTTTCATTGACTTTTTCAGTTTGAACTCAGTCCAGTTCAAATTGGTCTGATGTTTGTTATAAGTGGAATTACATATGCAGTAACTGCACCTCTCATTGGTTGGTTGTGTGACTCTGGACTTAAACCCAAACATAGCTCTGCCTTTGGTAATGTCCTTGTTATCTTAGGATGTTGTCTAATTGGCCCAGCACCTTTCCTACCTTTTCCCAAGTAAGTTTCTGTTAAATAAATTGTTATTATATTTTGCTAATTGATATAAGTAATTTTCAGAACTTTTCTCAAAATATATTCCTTTCATTCAGAATACTGTGGATGTGTATTGAAGGTTTAGTCCTTCATGGCTTAGGTGTAGCTTGTGTCCTTGTATCCTGCTTCATAGATGCCATTAAATCATCTATGTAAGTATTGAAGATGTGCCCAATAATGTCATGCAATGCAATAATGAGAATGAAAGCATTAACTTGTGTAATTAACCTTTTTATGATTCAGGAAGCATGGTTTTGCTGATGACCTATGCACATATGGATTAATCTCTGGCCTTTGGGCCTCTTCATTTTCCCTTGGGGCATTTGTTGGACCTTCAGCTGCAGGAGCTTTATATGACTGGGTTGGCTTTCGCCTTGGAAGTATTTACATTTTGTTAACTCAGTCAATTATGGTAAGTTAAGAAAAATATATTCTCATAATTTCATGCTTTCTATTTCAATGATTCTGTAAACAAACTTCATCATGTTTTGAAATTGTAAAAAGTACCAACAACAAAAATGTTCATATTATACGTATGTGGTTTCTAATGCAATAGAATATCCTGAAATAATTATTTCTGAAAACCAATTCACTGCACTGAAAATGTCATTTGGCAACTGTGAAAAAAAACTAATAGTGGAGTGGAAACCATGACAATGCACTGATTTTAAAAATTTTCAGGATGATTTGTTGCTCATACTGAAAAATTACATTTTTATGAGATATTCTATAATGTACACATAATTCTAGGAAGAAATACAGGCAACCCTTGTCATGTGTGGTTGCACTATGTGGGACCAAGATTACCATGTATGACAAACAGTTTGGATTAGCACAGTTTTCCAAAATATCTCGCAAGTGGCCAATGCATTTAAAACCACCAGAACATTGCTGATACTCAATATTTTCTTTTATTAATAGGTAAAATTTAAAAGTTCATACTGCACTATCCAGTGTTTTATAGCCATTTCAAACCTTTATTTTCTGGCATCACTCACACTGCCCTACTAGAGTGGACTAATACTCAAACATTGTATGTCTTACCTTGCCATTAAAAAATTAAAAGAGAGAGAGAGGGAGATTGGCTGTAATGTGATATGTACATTGCTCAGTGATTTTCCGATAGTTTTTTCTAAATTTTTACTTTTCCCAAGCCACGTCAAATAGGAAAAAGGGTTGGAAGTTTCTGGCATTTGTGTTGGAAAGGAAGAAAAATTTTTTATATCAAAATTGTCACTTGGGTTACCCATTTTGCCTGCATGTTGTGATGGTCCTGCAAACATTGTAAACAACACTGTGCCAAATTGAACAGTTTCTAAAAATTCTCTCAGATATTCAGTTGGCTTGAGGTTTAGCTAGAGGGAGCATAGCTGTGTATACTATGAGTAAACATTTTCTATCCAATAATAACCCTGAAGTAATGGCCCTTAAATGTACATCAGCATCAGAAGTGGTTCAGGAAAGAAAATATCAAGGGCTGTCGAGGATCTAAATGATTATTTTGGAGAAAATGGAGAAAGATAGAAAATACGCATCATTAAATCAGTAACAAGTCCAATGAGTGCAAAATCAACTTTTGTTAGTCAGTATTATACAAATCATCTTCATTTCTCATGCCATAATTTCTGTTTTTAAGGCTATACCTCAATAGTTTTTTATCAAGGAATGATAATAAGTACATACATATATTGATTTCACAATGCTTGTAATTAATAAGGTCACATTTTAATTTTAATCAAAAATATAATAAATAATAAGATGGTGTTTTTTTGCAGCTTGTGGCTGTGCTATGCTTTATTTTTGCTGAACAAAACCCATGCACAAAAGCAAGGACAAGGAAGGATTCAAATGTGAAAAATGAAATTGAAATTTGTCAAAACTTAATTAGTAATTGGAATCCTGAAGCAAGATTTATTGATAATAATCAATGCCAGTCTTATGGTACATTCCATCCCTCTCTCACAATTATTGATGTAAGAGGAACATGAAATGGTACAAATAAAGCAAAATATGAAGTGACTTATCCATCATTTAAGTGTTTATATTAACTAGGTGACTTTTTCAATCACTGCTTTTCAGTGGTTATATTTTTAAGCTTGTCTGAAAAAATAGCCCATGAAATAGTTCATATATTTAATTTTTAAGAAATAGATATGTAAACTCAAAATCAGTCTATATAGCATGTCTGTATCAAACTATGTACATTAATTTATGAAGATATTTCATCTCTTAAAAATACATATTTAAAAACTTTACTGGCCATTAAGTTACGACACTTGCCTAGCCAACTTTAAGCAAGAAGAAATTAATGCAAAATTACATGTTCATAGATGAGCCGGTTTAAATCCTCACAATTTTTTGTACAACCCTGCAATGCTTAATCCTTAAGACTTCAGAAAAAATATTTTCACTATTATATTCTCTAAGGAACTCTCCCATGTAAATGTTTTTGCTTTAAAAATGTGCTTTTTTGGAAAATATTACAAAGTAGGAAATGTAAATTGAGCAAATTTATAACTGCTTCATAAGTTGGAGAAACATATTTCACTCAATTTCATGCACTCATCCCAAGCCATCATGCATGTATTTATGATGGTGTGATAAAATAGCCTTTCAACTAAACAGAGAGTCAAGCTATCACCTTTCGTCATCGGTGCAAGATTCCCTGAAAAGACATCTCGTGGGATTTGGATGGGAAAATTCCTATAAGCTCATCTCCAGAGTTTGAGAGACAGATTACCAATACATCAGAGAAAGGTGTTGTTAATTCAAGGTTTGCTTTAATCTTGGAACACTACTGTGACTATCAGGAAAACTGAAAATATATACGAAATATAGGCGACGATATGAAATGCTACAGTACTGTGATGTAGAAATCAAAGGGAATCTGCCTCTTAATTATCCCTAGTTTTTGTTATACATATACAATATACTGGAACATGCATGCAACTGCCGAAAATACTGATCCAAAGGAGGAGGCGATGGAACAATCCTCTTGATGTTTAAGAGACCCCTTGGGTCTGAGAGATCAGCACAACATACATATGTATGAGTTAACGTTTTCATGCAACATTGACTGGCTAAGGGAGCTTTCAAGATAACTTAATCATCAAGTATGAGCGAACAATTTTTTGATTTTCTTCTCGAATTAAAAATTCAAATCTATGAACTATGTCGAAAAAAATATTGGTGAAATAGTATATAAAAGTGGATTAACAGAAATGAGTGTGTTACATGGAAGGGAGAAAATCGTGGGAAGTGCGTGCTTCGAGTTTCTTTGCAAAATTTCAATTTCTGTTCATTGTATTTTGGTACGATATGCTATTCAACATTAATGTTTGCAACATACTTCAGGAAGAATATATGGATTCTGGCACTGCATCATAAATCTTGAACAATTGCATAAACATCAGTAATGATTTAGACTGCTATGAAGATTCTGAAAATACGTTGAAATGGTAAAAACAGCTGCTGATAAGGTAGATAGTGAAAAAGATTTCTAAAAGTAGCGTGGAAAAGAAGCAAACCGAATTTATAATCAAAGTATGAACTGCAAACTTTATGGATGACCAAGTGAATTTAAAAAAATAATGACTAAAATATTTATGTAATCGTAGCTACTACTGTCAAAACAATATATGAACTCTTTTTGCAAAATGAAATTGGCCACGAAACATTTTCATTTTATAACGATGTAAAATATTTGCTGGTTGATATGGATTTAGCTGGAAAATATAAAAACTAGAAGTTGTGTTAATGGATGGATCAGATTGATATATAAATGGAAAGCACCATTTTACGAGTAAAAAAATATACACAATCTTATTCCAGCAACAAAAAAGATTCCTTAAATCCACTGTTTCTATTGAATTTCACATGAAGTAATGAACTTCAATGTGTTTTGCCAAATGCTTGGAATGCTTTATAACCTTTTTTCTGACAGTCCCTGTTAATGTAGTTATTTGCAAACAAAGCTTTTCTAAACTTAAACTTATCAAAACTTTTTTGAGATCCACAATGCTCAAAACTCACTTTAATTCTTTAGCACTAATTTCAATTGCGTAGAATTTCATGGAAATTGATTAAATTATGTTAGAAACAAACTAAACATTTCTGGAAAAAAGCAAGAGAAAAAGTGTTACAATTTTTTCTCTAATAAAAATAAATGTTCATATTTAATTTCAGTTAATGGTATTAGCGCTGGAGCACTGCTCGAACACCTCTTGCGAAGGCCCTGAAGATAGCATGTTCCAAGTATATATTTTGTCATTTTTCCACGTGTTTTTACGATGCTCCATATTTGGCACTTTATCAATTTCTTGCCCATGTTTTCCTATATATGTATTTCCTTTTAGTATAAGTTTCTTCCTTCTATAACAGGATGTTGCTTTTGCAATTTTAAGCACAGAAGAATTACATGGTATAACTATCAAAGTACCCGCGGTGCTTGCAAACACCAGGTTGCAGATCCCTGTCCTAGGGGGCAGTCTATTAATCCTCGATAGTTTTGTCCTGTAGGAATCTATTATGTAAAATACTTTCCAGTAACTTATTCACATTTCATCCAATTATAATTTTCACTTTTTGTATATTGTCATCTGCTCTGGATTTTAAAGCTCTTGTAAAAATTCAGTAAAACATTATTCAACTTTTTATTTATGCTAAACATATTGAGATTTTGACTTTGCCTAAAGTTAATAATTTGGCTATGAAAGGGTTAATCCATTGAAGGGGCAATGTACTTTGCGAATGAAGAGCTAAAAATGCTGGCAGTGTTGAGTAATATAATTATAACTTCCATTGTTGCTAAATTAATGGTTAAATTGTATGCATTTCCATTGTTGCTAAATTAATGGTTAAATTGCATGCATTTACTGCTTTTATCATGTTGATCACTGTCTAAAAATTCCTAACCAAAGTAATAGTATTCTGCACTGTCTATCCAAGTTTTGTGCTTAATCCATGTCACTCTAAAAATAAAATTGTATGCAGAAGTAACTGTTTTCTGCTTTGACTTCATGCTATGCAATCATAATATTCTAAAACTTTACTTAGGTAAATAGTGTAATTTTATGCATTTAATGATACGTGGAGCAATTTTTGTTGCTAAAAGAACTTGAACTATGCTAAATTCATCGAGTGAGCACCTGTCTTATTAATTGCTTTTAATTCAACACTGCTGGAATTATATCTTGTATTCATGGAGAACATTTCTCCTATGTAGGATTATTCTTTTTGGAATCCCTTAGTAATTTATTGACCAGCAGGAGGCATTTAAATGAGGGAGTCCACTGTTATGCTGAATTGAGTGCCTATTTTGAAATGTGAGTGAACAATGTGCAGTGTAGTGAGTTCAAGTGGTGTATGCAGCAGTGAATACTTGTGCACCATAGTCAGTGGCAAGATGGATACCACCAGTCTTCTCAACAGTTGGCAGACTTGCAGTTCTGTATGCAATTCAACAAGATTGTATTGTGAGCAGATTAGCAGATGAAGAAACCTCAAGTATGAGTAGAGAAGAGTGGGAAGAGGTGAACCCCTATCGCCCCACGTATGTATCAAAAACACCCTCAGTCTTAAGAATACTAAAAAAGTGCCCAGGAAAAGACTTGTGAATTGGTGCTGTGAAAGTGGAAAACTTAGGTTTGTTTGTGATTTTTTATTGCACTTGAAAACTTTGTACATTGTGATGATACAATTTGAAAATATATTCATACATTGTGATACATGAAAGTTGTGCTTGGAAAATGAAATCAATTAATTACAGTATTTCTTATTACAAGAACAAAGCATTATATTCTCCATGTGTTGTTTCTGCTTCCTTCAAAAGAACAGGTGCGGGAAAAAATCCCTCACCCATTCATCCCCTCCAAATGTGGGTGTCAGAGTAAAGATGAGTTTGTGTGCAGGGCTAAAGGAACGGGATGGAGTAGAGTTATAATACCCAGGTGAAACTAATTCTGGCTTGTTCATAGAAACAAAAATTAGCAGTAACTGGAATGTTTACGTTTTGGACAATAATTTTTTTAAAAATGGTTTGAAGATTTGTTTACGTTTTGCACTTAAATATTTTTTTCAGAACTCAAGCCACTTGGCAAAGAATGGAAAATTAAAAAGTATCATGAAAATTAGGTGGATAGAATTTAAAAAACTTATAATCCAGATTTGGCCTAGTTTCTTTCAGTAGATGAAAATTTTTAATTATGAATTTCCCCTTAATGATTTTATCCCAAATATGAATTGATAATTTGACTGTAAAACTCAAAATTATGAATAAGCCAGAATTAGCAACCATTGGGTAAAACCCTCCCCTATCCCATATCCTCCAGCCAAAACTCATCTTTACTCTTACACCCAGAGGGGGCACAGCAAAGCAGCTCTCTTAACTTTGTGACTCCAATCTTCCAAGCACCTTGCATGTCCACTTGTTCTTCTCAATCTGGTTCATTATGGCTCAGCATCAAGTGCAACACCTTAGAGAAAGAGGAACATTTTAAAATAAGAGTGAATTCAATAAAGAAAGTATTAAAATTGTTTATTTTGACTGAGTTTTGCAAACGTTTTGCAAGAGAATATATGTAATTACTCATTAAAAATCACACCAAGAATATTACACTTGGCCTACAAGCATGCACTATGTTGATTTAATAAAATGGCAAATTTTTAGAGGTGTGGTAATAGTACTCTTGCTTAAAATGAAGGCTTTAAATGGCCATCATTATTAAATTTGCCATAACCTTTGACATGTGCTGTTTTTATAATTAAAATAACCTGAAAATATTGGTAACTACATTTGTAGATTGGCTTCAAGTCTACCTGCTTTCAATTCCTTTTTCTTTTACTTGATATTTTTGTTTCCACTTATTTTGTACACTTTCTAAATCAATGCTAATAAATTTCACATAAATTTTAACTACTGGAAATATAAACAAAGTGAATCCATTAATCATTTCAAAGCAACCAGCATCTCTAGCACTTTTAATTGAAATCCACTATAATTAAAGGAATTGATCAAGTAACTCACACATCATTCTACATTTGGGGTAAGTAGCAAATCAATTAAGATTACAAGCATTTATATTGTCATTTAAATATGAACTGTCTATACCAAGTTCTATAATATAATATTTGAATAACAAAGATTTTTTACACTTTTCTTTCAAGCACGTTGATATAATAAAATTATGGAGAGATAGTAATAGTACTCCTGTATACAGCTGAAGCTTTAAACTGCCATCTTCACTATATTTGCCCTTACATTTGATAAGAATTGGTTTTAGAGTGGAAATAAGTAGAAATTTTTTTACACATCGACTTGAATTCCTTTCTTTTACTTGATTTGCAAATTCAACATTGTCAATATTTTTTGTTTCAACTTTGTACAACAATGTTATTGTCCATCCCCATATATTATATTGTGTAACCTTATTGTACCTGGTGATTAAATCTGAAATAGCCTGGCTGCAGCTTCTTCAGAACCAAGCGATGAGAGCTGTACTAGGAAGTAGAACTGTAGAATTAATGACAAGTTGAAAGCATTAAGATTGCTGAAAGTTACCAATTTTGTCTGTTGTGGATCTATATGTTTTGTGTACAAGATGGTCAAAGATTACGTGCCGGAATATTTGTGTAAATATGTAATTAAGGGCTGTGATGCACATGAGTATAATAGGAGGGGTAGGTGTAATTTGTATGTGGTTCACACGAACAAAGCTACGACCAAAGAGATGCTATTTTATCGGGATCTGACTGAATTTAATAAGTTACCATTAGCTTTAAAAAAGACTATGGATTTAAGGGTTTTTAGGATTTCGTTGGGTAATATATTACGAGGGGGTACTGTCTGATGTAAAATAGAGAATAATATTTGTATTTTCTTTCCTACCTATATACCGTATTTCCCGCCATATAAGATGCACTTTTTTTCCAGAAATCTATCTCAAAAAATCGCCCTGCGTCTTATAAGGTGATGGTCACAATTTTTCGTAGATGATTTCTTGTGGAAATGATATGTATGTATATGTGTAGGTATATAAAGGTCAAAGATTGAATGTTATTTTTAGAGGAAATTTTTTATAAATTTTCAAAAAACCAGCAAATGCTAGGTCCTGAGGTTGCCGGGTTTATGAGGTCCTACTGTATAGGTATATCAATGTAAGTGAGGATCGGAATCGATGGTTAAAATCAATGATTTAGATGCAATTATGTCCATTTCTCAGTCGTTCCTTAGTGTGTATAAGAAGCCTGTATCAAAAATTATTTTAGAAACTGCAGCTTTGTTTTCAATGATTTTAATGAATGTGGTGATGTAGATAACTATTTTGAATCCAATGATCCATCAATTCCATCTATTTATAAAGAATTTGGTCAAACTTAAAGAATAAGCATAGAATCTAACATTTTGTGCCACATATTTAAAAACAAAATGAACTGGAAATTAAAATTAAGCAAACTGAAATTTACCTTCAGGCTCATGTCTCTGTCCTTTGGTGGAGAAGTCAACAATGCGAGGTCTGTCCCTATGAGCTGAGGCAGCCTGCGCTTGAGACTGGCAACGACCATTATGGTGATGGATCAGAAGTGGTGCTGAAGGAGGCACTAAAATGCAGTTGTGCTTCTGTTGAGTCCATCACCATTAAGAGCCAGTCCCAAGTTGGTATGAGGAGATGCTGAAGACCAGGTAGGACTGCTGGCAGATTTGCAATTTGATCGACAACGGCACGTCCCAGACAGGAGGCCGTGACTGCCCCCACCACTTGCTGAGAGAGAGATGGGGGGTGAGATAGATGGAGACAGAGAGAGAGGGAGGGGGCCAGGGAGGGAGAGACAGACAGATGGACAGAGAGGGAGGGAGAGGGAGACAGTGGGAGAGAGAGATTTAGAGAAAAAGAGGGAGGGAGAGAAAGGTAAAGAGGGGGAAACAGAAAGCAGAGAGGAAGAGGGGGGAAGATAGAGAGGGAAGAAGAGGGAGGTAGAGAAGGAGTGAGAGGGAGGAAGAGACTGCCATCGTCGCCTTATCGGGGGTCGAAGAGTGCCCTCCACTCCATCCTCCATCTGCTCCCTACTCCCATCCCCACCTCCTCTCGAAGCCAGTGATGATGTTTCCTATATTAGGGAAAAGAAACCACATAATTAGTATTTTGACAATGAATGAAAATTATACTATAACATTTTAGTGAATTTGCAATATTCTTCGGATAACACGAAAAGGCATTTGAGTTAGGATTTCCATTATAGCGATATTATCTTCGGCTGTGTATTACATCCTATTATCGAAAAGCATCATGGAATTGCCTACGAGCCTAATTCCATAATCGACAAATGAAAATTTTACGATTAAAACTATTAACATGGAATTCGGTTCACTCGAAATTCGGATAACACGAAATGATTGTCCCCATAATTTCGTGTTAACCGGTTTTCAACGTAGATGGAGGAGTTGGGGTAAGAAATGAATAGAGAGAGAGAATAGAGGGAGAGAGGGGAAATGAAGGGAGGGAGTGATAGAGTGACTCACCTCATCACCTCGGGGGACGACTTGCCCACGGCCTATGTCTCCACCTCCTGCTGTCTGACCTCTTAATATTTGCTGTATTAACGAAAAAGAAACCATGTTATTACTCGTGACATCATGAATGAATGAAACTGATACTATAACACAGGGGTGCCCTTTACGTCTCCCATGAGCGACCGGTCGCCCTTTAGGAGGGTCTGTGTCGCCCATGCATCAATCCAGGCATTAAGCTTATTATCCTGCGTAAGGATTTCTATTTTCTAATATGAACTTAATTAAATCAAAAACCAGTAATGCTCTCACTAATGAAGAAGTCGAAGACTGTTTACTTCTCTCTGTTTCTAGTTACATGCCCAGTTACCATTCACTAGTTGAAGATATAGAGTGTAAACATGCCCATAATCACGCAAATCAGGATTAGATTTAATTAAATTAATCATTTATAGGTAGTCATGAAGTTTAGTCACTTTTATTATGAAGGAGTTCCAAGCTAAAGTCCAGTCACTTTTATTATGACGTATTGACGAGCCTTCGGTTCGCTATGTTTTAATACGTAGTCAGCACCGGGCGCTACCTCGTGCCCTTCACCTCGCCCGGAACCATAGTAACCCTCCACGTTGTTCGGAGATTGGGTTAGTAAATGTCGAGACAGGCCAATCAGTTTCTTGTCCGGAGATTGGGTTTGTAAAAACTGACTTGCCTGTCTCGACATTTACAAACCCAATCTCCAGGCAAGAAACTGATTGGCCTGTCTCGACATTTACTAACGCAATCTCTGGACAATGTGGAGGATTATTATGGTTCCGGGCGAGGCGATGGGAGCAGTAGCACCCGGAGCCGGCCACCCGTTAAAACAAAGTGAGCCGAATGCTCGTCAATATATCCTTTCAACGTTATCTCCTCTTGACTGTTGCACCGCAAATGGAACCAATGTAATTTATTTGGCGAAACACATTTTGTGATTCAGACTTTTTAAATAGCTTTTCACTTTGTGTTTTGTGATTCACTTGAATTTATATTAAACACAAAATTAATAAATGTTTTAAAAATTGAATTTGGGTGTTCCTGAATGCTAAACCCTCCTTCATAATAAAAGTGACTACTAAACCTAATTAGCTTGGAACTCCCTGGATAACAAAAGTGACTAACCTGCATGATTACCAATTTGTATAATGTCATTTGATGTATAATGTATAATACATATTTTGCGGTAAGTTTATAGTGTAATTCATTCCTAAAGTCAGTTTTTATACACTGAAAAAATAAGTAACCCGCAGGACAATTACCTGGATGAAAGTAGTCCATGATATGTAAAAGATTGGGCACCCCTGCTATAACAGATTAGTGCAATTGTACGTATTCTCTAACTATTAGGAAGAGAAAAAGGGGAAGAAGAGAGGGGGGCAGGAAGTAAGTGAAGGAGGGAAGAGAGAGAGAGAGAGAAAGAGTGAGAAGGTAGGCGGCAGAGAGCAAAAGATGGAGGGAAGAGAGAGGAAATAGTGGTTGGTTAAGAAAAGGATAAGAGGAAGTGAGAATACAGGGAGGGAGAGAGAGGGGAGGGGAAATGAAGGAAGGGAGCGAGGCATAAATAGAGTGACTTACTCGATCAAATGCTCCTCTCCTCCTCGGGGTCACTGCCCTGTAAATGCACTCTGCCACACCGTTTCCGCAGTATCCGCAGCAGAGGCAGCCTAGGCAGGACCCCAAGCAGCAATCCCTTAGCCTGACAAAAAATGGCGTAAATTGACGATTATTGATAACTAAGTACTGAAAAATTTAGGAAAGGATATGAAAGAACGAGTCTTTGAAGTAATTAGAAATTGTTATGAAAAAGGAGAGATCCCAGATGATTTTATGAAAAGTAAAATGATTACCCTAGCAAAATCAGGGAAGGCAGTGGAATGTGCTAATTACAGGACAATTTCCATTTTATCACACGCCTCAAAGTTACTCATAAATATAATAAAAAATAGGATAAAAGGAAAGATAGAGCAACACTTAGGTGAAGACCAATTTGGATTTAGACCTGGTAGAGGAACTAGAGAAGCAATTTTGGCCTTACGTATGATATTGGAAAGAAGATTAGGAATGAACAGGAGGGTATACCTTACATTCACTGACTTAGAGAAAGCTTTCAATACGGTTAATTGGGAGTTGTTATTTAGATCCATGAAGAAAATAGGCATTGATTGGAAGGATAGAAGATTAATTTACCAGCTTTATCGGAATCAAAGTACAAAAATAAATATTAATGGGAGTGAAAGAGAAGCAAGGATCAGAAAAGGAGTAAGACAAGGGTGTCCTCTCTCTCCGTATCTATTTAATATGTTTATTGAGGAAGCTATAGAAGTCATGTAGGAAAAGACAAAGGGAATAAAGATAAATGGGAAAAGACTACATTGTATTAGATTATTGTCATAATAGCAGATTCGGAAAAAGATATGGCTAGAAAGTTAAAAGTGATACTTGAAATACTTAAACACTGGGAATTAAGAATAAACGTAAAGAAAACGAAGGTGCTGGTTATAAGTAAGAGTAACAAAGAAATAGAAACAAATATAAGGATAGATAATAAAAAAGTTGAGCAGGTAAAACAGTTCGTTTATCTAGGTAGTGTAATTACTGAAGATAACAGGTGCACGGAAGAAGTAAAGAGAAGAATAACCTTGGCAAAACACGCATTTCAAAACAAGAAGAATGTATTAACAAGTACGCACATTAATACTGAAATAAGGAAAACTTTTGCAAAAGCATTTGTATGGAGTGAATTACTTTATGGAAGTGAAAGTTGGACTTTGAGAAAACACGAGGAAGCCCGTTTGAAAGCAGTGGAAATGTGGATATGGCGGAAAATGACAAGAACAAGTTGGACGGAAAGGAAATCAAATGTAGAAGTATTAAGGGAAGTGAATGAGGAAAGGAAGTTATTAAAAGAAATGGAAAGAAGGACAGTAAAATTTGTTGGCCATGTTATAAAACATAATGAGTTGATTTGAAACATTTTTGAAGGCAAGATTTTAGGAAAGAAAAGTAGAGGAAGTCAGAGGAAATTTTATTTAGAGGACATCAAGGTGATAATGGGATGTGATGGATATGAAAAGCTGAAGAGAGTAGCAGAAGAGAGAAGCGAATGGTTGCGTCGACAAGGCTTAGCCTTTAGGATATGATGATGATGATGCAGATAATGATTTTGAATCCAATGATCCATCAATTCCATCTATTTATAAAGAATTTGGTCAAACTTAAAGAATAAGCATAGAATCTACCACTTTGTGCCACATATTAAAAAACAAAATGAACTGGAAATTAAAATTAAGCAAACTGAAATTTACCTTCAGGCTCATGTCTCTGTCCTATGGTGGAGATGTCAACAATGCGAGGTCTGTCCCTATGAGCTGAGGCAGCCTGCGCTTGAGACTGGCAACGACCATTATGGTGATGGATCAGAAGTGGTGCTGAAGGAGGCACTAAAATGCAGTTGTGCTTCTGTTGAGTCCATCACCATTAAGAGCCAGTCCCAAGTTGGTATGAGGAGATGCTGAAGACCAGGTGGGACTGCTGGCAGATTTACAATTTGATCAACAACGGCACGTCCCAGACAGGAGGCCGTGACTGCCCCCACCACTGGCTGAGAGAGAGATGGGGGGTGAGATAGAGGGAGACAGAGAGAGGGAGGGGGACAGGGAGGGAGAGACAGACAGATGGACAGAGAGGGAGGGAGAGGGAGACAGTGGGAGAGAGAGATTTAGAGAAAAAGAGGGAGGGAGAGAAAGGTAAAGAGGGGGAAACAGAAAGCAGAGAGGAAGAGGGGGGAAGATAGAGAGGGAAGAAGAGGGAGGTAGAGAAGGAGTGAGAGGGAGGAAGAGACTGCCATCGTCGCCTTATCGGGGGTCGAAGAGTGCCCTCCACTCCATCCTCCATCTGCTCCCTACTCCCATCCCCACCTCCTCTCGAAGCCAGTGATGATGTTTCCTATATTAGGGAAAAGAAACCACATAATTAGTATTTTGACAATGAATGAAAATTATACTATAACATTTTAGTGAATTTGCAATATTCTTCGGATAACACGAAAAGGCATTTGAGTTAGGATTTCCATTATAGCGATATTATCTTCGGCTGTGTATTACATCCTATTATCGAAAAGCATCATGGAATTGCCTACGAGCCTAATTCCATAATCGACAAATGAAAATTTTACGATTAAAACTATTAACATGGAATTCGGTTCACTCGAAATTCGGATAACACGAAATGATTGTCCCCATAATTTCGTGTTAACCGGTTTTCAACGTAGATGGAGGAGTTGGGGTAAGAAATGAATAGAGAGAGAGAGAGAGAGAGAATAGAGGGAGAGAGGGGAAATGAAGGGAGGGAGTGATAGAGTGACTCACCTCATCACCTCGGGGGACGACTTGCCCACGGCCTATGTCTCCACCTCCTGCTGTCTGACCTCTTAATTTTGCTGTATTAACGAAAAAGAAACCATGTTATTACTCGTGACATCATGAATGAATGAAACTGATACTATAACACAGGGGTGCCCTTTACGTCTCCCATGAGCGACCGGTCGCCCTTTAGGAGGGTCTGTGTCGCCCATGCATCAATCCAGGCATTAAGCTTATTATCCTGCGTAAGGATTTCTATTTTCTAATATGAACTTAATTAAATCAAATGCTCGTCAATATATCCTTTCAACGTTATCTCCTCTTGACTGTTGCACCGCAAATGGAACCAATGTAATTTATTTGGCGAAACACATTTTGTGATTCAGACTTTTTAAATAGCTTTTCACTTTGTGTTTTGTGATTCACTTGAATTTATATTAAACACAAAATTAATAAATGTTTTAAAAATTGAATTTGGGTGTTCCTGAATGCTAAAACCTCCTTCATAATAAAAGTGACTACTAAACTTAATTAGCTTGCAACTCCCTGGATAACAAAAGCGACTAACCTGCATGATAACCAATTTGATGTATAATGTATAATACGTATTTTGCGGTCAATTTATAGTGTAATTCATTCCTAAAATCAGTTTTTATACACTGAAAAATAAGTATCCCGCAAGACAATTACCAGGATGAAAGTAGCCCATGATTTGAAAAAGATTGGGCACCCCTGCTATAACAGATTAGTGCAACTGTAAGTATTCTCTAACTATTGAAAAGAGAAAAAGGGGAAGAAGAGAGGGGGGCAGGAAGTAAGTGAAGGAGTGAAGAGAGAGAGAGGGAAAGAGTGAGAAGGTAGGCGGCAGAAGGCAAAAGATGGAGGGAAGAGAGAGGAAATAGAGGTAGGTTAAGAAGAGGATAACAGGAAGTGAGAATACAGGGAGGGAGAGAGAGGGGAGGGGAAATGAAGGAAGGGAGCGAGGCATAAATAGAGTGACTTACTCGATCAAATGCTCCTCTCCTCCTCGGGGTCACTGCCCTGTATATGCACTCTGCCACACCGTTACCGCAGTATCCGCAGCAGAGGCAGCCTAGGCAGGACCCCAAGCAGCAATCCCTTAGCCTGACAATAAATGGAGCAAAATGACGATTATTGATAACTAAGTACTTTCGTGACTCTAGAAAGCGGGACAGGGTCAAAAATTGGGACTGTCCCGCCTAAAGAGGAGCGTCTGGTCACCTCACGCATAGTGAGATTATAATAAAAAATAAATATAACCCTTTTCACTGGTACTTACAACATTATTCATGAACAATTACTTCGTAGTAATTTTACCAACACTGCATCTGGTACATATGGAGGTGGTTGCACAAATGCGTTTAAAGCATTTCTGCTGAATTAACATTCTTTTTTTCGCAAAAGTGCCTGGGTTCGATTCTAGGTGAAATTTATTCCGCTTGTTAGATTTCTTTCGAACTTGTATTAAATTCGAACAAAAAGTTGGATTGCGAAGTTTTTACAATGAATGCAACGTAACATAAACCAATTCACAAAAACGAATTAAATAGCATAAAACAATGAAATAAACATTAACAATAACAGCGAAAAACAAAAATACCGTATTAACTCGCGTTAAATACCCACTAAATCGTCATAAAAGCTTATGATGCCCTAGCGTTTCGCTGTTGTTACACAAATGCAATCGTAATTCATTTTCATTCCCCTAGTTTGAACCAGATATCAAGGAGGTATCATACGCATATGCATATTACCTATTTTAAACTAAGTCCGGTATTTAAATAAATAGTTTGGAAATATTATTTACGATGCGATACGAAATATACCGTATTGTTTTAATGTTGCACACGCAGCTAATGTTAAATATAGTGTAAAATAGAAAAAAGTTATGTCAGGATGAATGTTATGTTGTCATAGCAACAACATTTTTCAAGCTCATACCATTTAACCTTCTTTTATCCTTATCACGGACGATAAAACCGATAAACGGCACCAAATTTGCAAACGAAAATTAGTAACGAACTTAATTAATCTCACTTTTAGAGTAATTTGTCCCAAACGTAAGAACTTTACATCGGAGTTACGAAAATCAATTATTTTAAGCTATTTTCTATACCCAGAGAAAGAAAATTACTTACGTCTTCAGCACCCTCCTAAAAAACTTCGGGATACATTTCCCTTTTCCCATTACTTATTAGGTACTATGAAAACACGTCCTCACGGTCACACTTCTGCGCTAACAATGATTGTTGCTAAGGAAGCTTACCGCAAACCGTAGTTAAGACCTAGCAACAATGCTTCCAGAAAGATCCAGAAATGTTAGCTATATTACCCAATTTAAGTAGTTTATCATTAATGTTCAGACTTTGTGTTACTTTGTGCTACAAAGTACGGAAAGTGCTTCTTCCCCTTTTGTAGTTTGCGCATGTCCCAAGCGTCGCGTGAGTTCGGAGGATACCGACGCGGCAGTAGCTGGTAAGGAGACATGTGAGACGGTGGTGCGTTGTGCTACTCCAAGTGTTTGGGGCTTCTATTCCCTCAATTGGTTAATTATGTATTGTGTTGTGCTACTCCAAGTGTTTGGGGATTCTATTCTCTCAATTGGTTTATTGTGTTGTGCTGCCATAGACCATTAGAGATCCAGCGATTAGTTTCCAGCGACCAGTTAATAATTATTTATTTCTTTAGTGTTAATACAGTCCACTTTTTACATACTAATGTGTTTTTTTTATTATTACGATTTGTCACGAAACAATCATGTATGGTTATAAATGCATACAACTTTTTTCACTACGGATATAATTTATATTTTCGAACATGTTTTTACCAATAAATCGTACATTTCAATGCATTTCGATAACGAACATGTTTTTACAAATAAATTATTTTTATTATTTAATAAAGCAATACTGAACATAGAAAAAACTAACGCTAGCGCAACTAACCTAGCTTGTGAACTACGAAATTTAAAAATTAATTAGCAAGAACGCTAGCGTAAATCGTACATCCCAAAAGGGGCTGAAATTTTCCAACGAAATTCGACGAACCTGGGAATGCGATTTCTGAAACGTTAATCAAAGAATTTGACGCTTTTTATGTTAAACGCTTATCATACATATCGTTGTGGGAGAACAGTTTCGAAGAAGCAGAACGATTTTATTGGGTAAATAGTACATTCAATTGGCACGAGATTGGAAAGAAACAGCGCAAACCATCAATAAATGATATGGATAGCTTTTAATTGACTTCGATGAAGTTTAGCAAAGCAATTTTGTTTCATAACGACAGAAAGAAAAGTTGGGATGAAGAAGGGACGAAATTCAGAGATGGATTGAATTTTTTAATTTCTCATATACGAAGTATATTGAGAAAGTGTTGTTATCGCGAAAAAATTCGAACTCGAAATTTTTACGTAAATATACGTACGTTTTGGTGTCGCATTGTAACGGGTTCTGGAGCCTAAAAGTACTTCAAAAATGAATGAAATCTCGTACTTAAGCATTTTTTCAAACTTAGCAGAGGCTGTGAAGAAATGGTTGACATTGTTCAATAATAAGTTTATCCTACGCAATTTCAACATGAATTTGATTTTATCAAAAACAGCTACAACGATTTTGATCAAATTTCGTACAGTTATTTGAGCTTATGTCTTCAATAATACTACATAGTTCGTATTTCTCAATGAATGAATATAAGGCTAGTTTATTCTAGGCAACTAAAAATAATTTGATTTTCTCAAAAACGCCTCTAACGATTTTCATCTAATTCCGTACAGTTAGTTGAGCATACGTCTGCAATAAAACTGCGTATTTCATTTTTCTCAATGAATGAATATAAGGCTAGTTTATTCTTGGGCAACTTTAACAAAACTCGGATTTTCCAAAAACCGTTTCATACGATTTTCATTTTATAATGATAACTAAACGACGCATTCTTATATGAGAAATTTTGTACAATGTATGTTGTTCCGATTTTTAGACATTTTCTCGAACAGAATATTTCAATTGTCAGTCTAACGAAAGTTATTGAATATGTATTCTCGTTACCCGGAGAATCAACTCCAGCAGAGTGCAGTAGAGCGACTTTTCTCTATTATGAATAACGTGTGGTCACTAGATGCATCGATAAGAGTATGGTACATACGAGGGATATTACAGTGTGAAATCAATATTGATTTTTATTGTGAATAACTTTACGCAAAATCAGAAATGATAAAATGTTTTGTCTAGCGAAAAATATAATTGGTTTAATAAAAAGAAAGATTTTTGTACACCACATCTGCCTGAATAGAGGCCGACCCCCCAAAATTTTCACAATACTTTCCTTATACTACGCATGGAGAAAGTAAAAATCCATTATATTCAAATAAATTAATTTTTCAACAGCTCAACAAGATTTTCCCTCTAAAATAATCCACCTGTGATCATTACTGTTAGAAATTTATTTAAACCGTTTATAAGTATTTCACTAAAATTCCTCATAATTTTTAAGTGTTGCACTAACAAAAACTACGCAATAATACAATTATTACAACATGCCTCCATTATGCGTTAATAATTTGAGTGCATTTTGGCCTTCCCCCAAGAACTCTACCCAATGTATTTTTTTTAGTTTAAAAAGGCTAGGCTCACCGCAGAGGTAGCATCAAAGTCATTCGTTCCCTATTCCAGTTCTGTTCTTATAGAAGCTGAAGGCATGTGAAATTTCACAAGGATTTGAATTACTGTTAATGGTCAAACATGTTAGACACTATCTATAATATATAAGCGCTTCTTACATAGGATAAGGATCATAAGGAACTTGACTTGAAATTTGGCACAATTAAAGATTTTTGGTCAAAACCAATAGAAAAAATCCGAAATTGTTGATGTTCCAATTTTTATGGGATGTTTTTTCCCCTTTATTATTGCCCAATAAGAAAAGCACATAAATAACGTACAGAGGTTTATATATTTGATTTTTTTAAATTATCTCCTGTCAAGATTCAAACTCAGGACTTGAACTATCAGAAAGATAAATGTTTGTAGTTTCTTATTTTCGAGACAGAATTAAAATAATTGTCTATTTAGGATAAAATTTTAGTTTTTATCAGAAGAGTTGGAATTTTTCAGAATTAAAACAATGGAGATCCTACCATGGCAACGATCTCTATGCTTTTACATGTGGCGGTGCACCATCAACACATTGAAATAAATAATGTTGTAAAAGAGAAAAAGGTAGAACGACAAAAATAAACCTACACTTCCATATGACGATTTTAAGCCAAAAACTTTTCAGACCATGAAGTACTTATAAAGGTCTTAAATATCAAGTTCTGTACTTATTTCAGTATTAATTATTTATTTATAGTGCCCAGTGTTTTTTTGCACACAAACGCCCCCCCACAGCCAAAAAGAAAATAGTGGAAATGTACTCAGTGGACCTCAAAAGAAGCATTTGAATAAGCAAAAGCAATTTTTGAAATAAATTTATTTACACAATCAAAAAAAGTCATTATATACTAGTAGACTTCACACTGCAAAATTGTGTTTTGTGGTGTATGACAAATATTGAAACAGGGAGTTATACACTTCTCAGTCAGGACAATAATACCTGCTTTCTTTAATAAATACAATAAAATATTGTGGTTTTCAGACAATATCGGAAAAACCCCATCAGGGGTTGATTGTTTGATGGATAGTGGGAGTGACAACAATGTTATCACCAAAGGCCTCTGCAAAGAGCTGGGTGCAGTAGACCTAGAGAGACATGAGGGGACATTGGAAGCCACTGGTGGAGAAGTCATCAAGATGCTGGGATGACTTAATAGGACGACGGTAATCGATGGAATCCCATATTCTTTCACACACCGAGTGATGCCGTCTGCAACTATCCCCTTTGCTAGGGCTCTGTTTGGCGATGAGCTGCTTGATCATGCCTCAGTTCACTTGAGTAGAAACGAGATGCAGGTATGGCCGGAAGAGAGCTACATGGTGGTGGTTGCCAGAAAAAAAGAAGGGTCAGCAAGGGTCTGCATCAACTATAAGCCGCTAAACAAGGTGGTGGTTAGACACTTCATGGAGAACGGTCCCGTTCGGCCTTTGCCTGATAAGATTGCTGACTTGATCAACTTTCCACAGCCAAGGACGGAGAGGCAGTTACGGAGTTTTTTATGGCCAGCTGGTTATATTAGGAAGTATATTGAGGGCTATGCAGGGATCGCCAAGCCTCTTAGTGATCTCTTAAAGAGCGGTCAGACAGTTACGTTTGGTGAGGATGAACACTAGGCATAGCTGATGTTAAAGAAGGCGCTGGCAGCAGATATATATATATGTGTACAGTGAAACCTCGATTCTGCATTCTCCAATTTTATGTTTTTTCCTATTTTGCACACTTTTTCCCTGGTCCTGGCCAAATGCTCATAAGAACAATGTAAAATTTTATCCAATTTTACATTTCCTCGAATTTACATTTCCCCCGAATATGCATCTTATTTTTCGAGTCTTGACAATGGAAATTCACCCGATTGTATGTTTTCAATTTTCTATTTCGGAAAATGCAAAAAAGCACCGGAGGTGTTCTGATTGTATTCAAGGTTAAAAATAGGCTTTATTCAATAGTTTTAGTCATAAATTTGTGAAACTCATGTTTAGATAGGAATGTGTTTACGTAAGAAGTGTTTGCAACCCCGTGTGGCAATACATTTATTGGCCAATCGAATAAACGAAAACACTTCATGCTCACCATTACACTTGCATAGTTGCAGCCATTGTTTTTATAGGAAGTTTATATCAACACAACCCTAGGCTATGTATATACTGTATTTGCTCCTGTAACCCACGCACTCGTGTATCATGCGCACTCCTATTTTTGGGCAGGTTCAAAGGAAAATAAATTAATTTGAGACAATATTTTTTTTTAATTCACCGATTCCCACTCCCTGAAACAAGTTCCGCTCAAGTTAAGCATCTTCTCCTTTCTATGTGACGCAGCTTATTGGATCTCTTTATGACGATACTAGCAGAAATCTCCTCACCGATAGTCCCCTTTTGTTAACCTCTTTAACAGTTTTTGTTGTAATATTGCTCAGCTTCGTCTCCACTTCACTGTTTTTGACGTGATATTAGTCACCAATGTGGAACTTCATGAACTGTTTGTTCATATATGAACGGGAACTTCCGTATGCAGAAAGGGAGTTTTTTCGCATATCATCTCGTGAATAAATATTGGAAGATTAGGAACAAACGAGTCCAAACACTTGAGCTGTGTGTCTTCCTTTCGAACGATGAAATCTTTCATTTGCAACAAAATTTCTCCATTCCGAATACCTTGAATTGGATGAGGGGAATGGACCAAACTTCAACCTACCTATTCTCAAGCCGACAAACCCTCAGTAGTCATTGAACTATAGTTATCAGTTAGTCGGCATATTCACTCTGCCTACTTTTGAGAGTTTTTGCCTGCAGCACAGGCATAACCATTAAGGTATCGATCATTTTAGTAGGAAGTTGACGACATGTACACGATGCTTGGCATTGTTTATAAATGCGGCATTCCATTAATTAATTTTTGGCTTGAAATATGGATAATAAAGCAATACGGAAAGTGTTTACGATAAGTGATAAAATTAATATCTTAGTTCAACTTGATGAGCATGTTGGAACACGTCAAATTTTTTGACTGGATAAGGAAATAAAATGTTATGTAAGTTAATTTATTTGCAATTCAATTGTTACTGTATTCCAATAACAATCAAAGGTATGATATAAAGCAACCCACATTTTACTTTATGTTACATAATCTTCATTACCCTGATTTCACACATTCCTCCATTTTACGTTTATTTTAGGCGGTCCCTTCAATGGTGTAAAATCGAGATTTCACTGTATTTATTACAAGAAATGCAAGTATGAACTTTAATGCATAATTATTTTGTAAATCAAAATTTCAAAGACTTTCCTATGGGTTTGATTAGAAAAATGAACCATTTTGACAAATATCTAACTTTCTATCTCATTATCAGTTATAACATATTCTAAACCAGGATTTTCCAAACATTTTTCTCTGGGGCCCAATAACAATAGACAATATTTTACATGACCTATCAAAATTATACCTTATAAAATATTGTAACAATTTCTAAGGATGCTTATAAAATCAAAACGGTACAATTAAATAACCTTTAAATCCCATCACTTGAATTTGATTATCTTGGAATAAAATTTAGAATGAATTAATTGCAAACCTTGGAAACAGTCGAGTATTACTATAGTCGAGGCAGTGAAAGAAGGTTTGGGGGAGGTGGATGCGCACCAACCAATGGCGAGGGCCCGACGGCATCCCCTCTCCTTCTAAACTACACGCTGTTGTCTGAGAGCCTCTCTCCACCTCCTCTGAGCTCTTGTCGTCTGAGTCCGGTGTTGACAGTTAAATGGTGTGGTTGTTTTAGAATTGCTTGCGCTCGTTTTCTTTTAGCTGAGTTTGTTGCAGGGCGTAACAAGTCGTCTGGTGATTTTTTAAAATCAGAAAGGGTTCCAAAAAGGCGTTCATGGATCAAAATTGAATTTGCACACTCGCAAAACTGTAATGAAGATTTACGAATACTTTGAGGAAGAAGAAAATAATGGTGGGCCTCTGCCTCCCTCCCTTCCAGCCTCTCTTTCCCTTTTCCCCCTCCCTCCCTCTCCCTCCCCCTCACTACCTCTCCCTCACTTTCCCTCCCTCTCTCCCCTCACTCCTCCTCCCTCACCCTTCCTCCCTCTCCACCCCTTCCCCCCAATTCCATCTCCTCCCCCTCATTCCCTCTTCTCCCCCTCATTCCCTCTCTCCCCCTCTGTTAACATCCACCTCTCTACCTACCTATCTCATATTACATGCATTCAAAGCACACTCTACACCGACCAAGTCTGATAACATCATTGGCTTCAGGTCGTTTTGAGAAAATGGCCTTCCCATATACCTATCGAAGGACACAGTTTTGTGATAATATCTGCCGACTTCCTTAAGGAGGTAATGGAGGAATATTCCGTGACCGTCGCTATACATCGAGAGATGGCTAGGTTATGTCCAGCTGAGAGTTCCTCGAATTCCGAAAATGATGATTGGGAGAAAGAAACACAGGCAGTCCCTTGCGGAGAAGCCGCTATTCGTTGGCTATCCTTCCCCAGTGTGCACACTTGGAAATATATGTTTCTTAATTCCTTACAGGGGTTTTCTTAAAGCTCTACCATTGTTGGAGGTTTATTTTCCATAAACTTTCATTTACTTCCATAAGCATTCTATCAGTCTTTCCTCGTGGCGAGTCATTCACGTAGTGTTCCACGGGTTTCGTGCTTTGGTGAATTCTTGTTTCATTTGTTGATTGTTACAGGTCAGTGAATTTTAATAGATATATAGTTTTAACAGAAATGTGCATTTCTATATTAGAAATTGTTGAAGAGGAATCGAAGATTAATGCATATTTGTTATTTGTAGTAAAATATTTAGTCGACTGGAGATACTTTTGCTGCATCAGAGGGAAACCTAGTCATCCCGCACTGAGTAAGTCTCATTGTGTATACGATTTTTTGTTTAATTTCAAGGAGACGGCACAACAATGTTTTATATCTAAGTGTGGTTATTATTTAACTAATAAAGTGGGGGTGGCCAAGCCAAAGTCCGCGAGAGCATTTTCTATGCCCCGCAGAGCTACACAGAGTAGGCTTCAGAATATTTTTTTTAAATTAGCCATGATAATTTTCTAACCTTTTCAAATAATTTATCCAGAAAATTAGGACCTTAAATTGTCCCGAGAATTGCATCGCTCATCTCCGAAGATTTCGAGCAGTCATCATCGCTCTTACAGAAAGGAAGGAAATCACTAACGGTAGATTTTATTTTAATTTCTGAAATTGAACCATACTTGATTCTCACCTTCAATGCCTCCTTGTGTTAGATTACAGTGATTATTAGTAATTATTTTTAATTATAATTATTAACATTGCCGTGTGTCAGGGTTTCCAAGACTGTCTTAAAACCGCAAGAAGCCTTCGACGGAATGTGTGACTTTGGTCATCCCTATCATTTTCAACTAACATATAATAAAATTACTTAGTAAATGAATTTAGGTAGCGCCATGTTATATCTCACCTCAGGCGGCAAAATGTCTGGGCCCGTCCCTGCATGCCACCATAGCTCTATGCCTATACAGGCAGTCCCCGTTTTTCATCGGTCCACTTTTCGTCGTTCCACTCATACGTCAGGTGCAATATGACACCACTGAGTCATTCTTCTGCCCTTATTTGTCACTTTTATGTTTTTTGTCATTCCGATTTTTTTTTGTTACGATTCAAATGAAAGTGCATAAATGAAAACATTGTTTCATTCTTCCATCCCTGGGATCTATTTACTATGTATGCCCAAATTACTCTAATTGTTTGAGATTTCGTCATTCCGATTTATCTACCGGACAAATTTGTGGTGACACCATCTAGTGTCTAGCGGATAAATTATGAACTTTTTAGGGAAAATTTCATTTTTTGCCTTTCTGTGGAAGTTTACCCTGACTTCTAAAATCCTAACTTAAATTGCAATAGTATTTTAAATGGATATTTCCGGGAATCTTTGACTCTAGTGTTCTTGGTCAGCTACTAAAATGCTCATATAAAGAAATGGGGCATGCATCGGGCAGTGTATTTGAAAACATAAATTACTTCCATACCGAAAAAAGTTGTATACATTTATCACCATATATAATACGCACCCAAATTTTTCTCAACTATTTCGTGAAAAAAATGCGTACAGTAGAACCCCCAAATCCGCAGGGGTTACGTTCCCGAAAAAACCGCGAATTTGGAATCTGCAAAAATAGAAGCAAAGGCCATATGAGAAAATGGGGTTTAGGTTCACGGCTCTCCGTTATTTTGACAACAATAAATGATGAAAATGTAGGCTAAAAGTAGTATTGAACAAATGCAATGTGGCATTTAAATCTGCCATAGCGGTACAGTTTATCGCATATTGCCTGCCCACTAATGCCGCACTCTGGCCACTAGCATGTTTATTTCTCAACTCAATTTTCTCACTTAAGCTTCACCTTTATCCATAATATCACAAATATCCCCCTCATTGTTCTGAGAATATTTCTTCACGTATGTTTTGCATATGAAAGATTTGCTGCAATGGAGCTCCAGTTGCCTAAAAATATCCTATACAGTTAGAGGAGAGTGCTCCTACTGGTTAAAATTCACTAGGGGATGCAAAAAAGGCATTAGAGTTGACACCGCTTTAACTACCTAAGGGCAGGTATAGGCATCTCCACATTACACATGCAGCATTTTCGTACAAAGCATATTTTTACTCGGCAAAAGGAATAAAAAACCATCTATGGGCTCTAACTTGTACTAGAAGGGCACAGCTAGGTACCGGAGATGCTTCATCACGGACTATTTTGACATACCCGTAGCGGATGGCCCGAAAACTGGCATGACGGATATATATGGCATACAGATTACGACAGACCATTTCGAATATATATGGCATACCCACTCAACTGGTTAAAGTCACCATCGTCTTTTTGCTATTGCTTTATTTATTATCACCTGCTTTCCTATTGGTAGACATTTCAGAGTATGGGGTCACAGTGTGATAAAAAAACCTCGCGGACGGGGAAATTCATTTGTTTAGTGCTTTTTCTCTTCACTTCAAAGATGACAGCAGTAGCCCAAAACCGCAAAGCCCGCGAATTTGGGGGTTTTACTGTACTAATCTTCAGTGAGAAGATCACAAACATGCCTAAAATAGGTGACATAAAGGAAGAATTTTAAATTTCAAGATTAAACTATGACGAATATGAAATGCTAACAAAATCCTCTTAGCAATAATAACTTTATTGGAATAAATATTTCCCACCAAAATGGTTGAGTTCATTCACGATCAGAAAAATTATATAAAATTTATCCCTCAGAATTTATATAAAAAGTATCAGAAAGTATAATTTAAAAATTATCAAATGACAGCTTTAAAAATTATGTTTGCCTATTTGTACAGAAAATCTTTCACAGATCAGGTTTTAATACCTCCAATGGGGCAAATATAAAGCAGTATATACAAAAAATCATCAAGAAAAAAGATAAAAGGATAACATTCAACCAAAACAGAATGCTTGATACAAAGCTGCCAACATTCTCCCAATTGTCAGACACTTGTCTCTTTCTTCATTACACTTGCGTTAACTTCAAGAAGAAGAATTTCTTCATCACTATTGTAACTATCTAATTCACTGGTGCCCTCTCATAGGCTACGGCCACACGGAGGTTTTTTTTGCGCTAAGTGAACGAACTCATAAAATGCGCAAGGAATGATACACCGGTGTTCTAACGCACCTGGCCACATGAACGTTTGTTTCGTGTGGCCGTCTAGCGAGTATGCGTTGCCAAGGTCATCCGCAGAGCCAATGGGTGAGGGTGCATGTCACATCCGAATTTTTAATGCATAAACATGGCCATGGCATTTCTAGGATGCCGCCACTGTCGTGTTTTCAGATCTCGTTGGTTCTCGTGCAGAGGAGATGCAATTTGTAAACAGCGAGTACCAGGTTACTGAAGTGGAGAAAAGTCTGTGACTGTACAATTTTTCATGCGCGGAGTACAAAGACAGGAACAGGAAGATAAGTGCCTGGGATGAAGTTAGCAGAGCTGTTATTAGCAACTGGGAAGATATTTCTGATGCAGAATAAAATATATATATATAGATCTAAGGAAAAATGATACTAAATACTTGGAAAGCTTCGAAATGTGGACATGGAGAAGAATGCTGAAGATAAAATGGACAGATAGGGTGAAAAATGAGGAAGTACTACGAAGAATAGGAGAGAAGCGAACGATTATACAAACTGTCAGAAAGAGGAAGGCGAACTGGATTGGGCATTACCTTAGGAGAGAGTGCATGATTAAAGAAGTGTTAGAAGGAAAACAGGATGGAAAAAGAGAAAGAGGTAGGAAAAGGTTTCAACTAGTAGACGACTTGAAGGGAAAGAGAGCTATCAAGACATGAAGAAAACTGAGGAAAATAGGAGTATATGGAGAACCAAGTTTAACCTAGAATAATCACGGACCTGTCAACGGACAGACTACCTATGATGATATATATATATCTGTGTATACACATTATTAATATAAACGCCTGTTTTTCCTAATGAAGTACAAGTGCCACTTAAGTATAATGGATGAATGCACAAACGTACTATTGAATCTTGTCATTCTGCCATGGCACTGAACCAAGAGGACTTGAAAAGTAGTCTGCAACATAATCTCTAATGAGAACTCCTTCTTGATTTTCCCTTGTTCCTAAAGGTTTGACAGTTTGAAGAGGGCACGTTAGGGAATCTTCAAATCTGAAGCCATCATGCTTTCGTCCATTGTTCTTAAGTACACAACATGCCTTTACTATACAATCAGCAAATTTTGGACTAACGTCTATTGGTCTGTGAAATATTCTCCACTTATTAGCTAGTATGCCAAACATACATTCCACAAATCTTCTCTCTCGAGTCAAACGGTAGTTGAAAATATGTTTATGTGTAAGATTTTTACGAGGATATGGTCGCAATAAATTAATGCACACGGGGAATGCGTCTCATACCAAAAAATAATGGCATAGGCTTTCCTTTGCCATCATTAATAAGAAGTCTTGGCTCTGGGATATTTAACTGATTTGCATGCAATTTTTTTCCCCAAAGCGCAGTCTTCAAATACGTTGGAATCACAATTCTTTCGGTAACTACCCACGTCAACATACGTAAAACAATAATCAGCATCTGCTATTGCCATTAATACAATGGAATAACATTCCTTGTAGTTGAAGTAATTTGAACCACTGTCAGGGGGGGGGGGGGGGGCGCGTAATTCTGATGTTTTCCTTCAACTGCACCGAAGCAGTTCGGGAAATTTGCCCTCTTCTGTTGAAACTGTTCACTAATATTTAACCAGTCATCTGTGCTGAGTTGCTTCATGTATACATTTCTCAGCTGCTCCCATATTGCCTCACATGTTCTTTTCACAATGAGTGAAATCATTGATCTTCCAATGAGAATAACAAAATGCCGATTAAGATCTAAAGGAACATCCAGAGGTAACCGGAAAAGACATTAATGCATCAAATTTTAACCTCGCATCATCGTATGACGTCCTTTATACTTAAGTGAATGCCAAACGGGTGAAATTTATTTTATTCCCCGTATAACATTACAACCAACCGATACTGATTTTCCATTCGAGTGGCAGAGACGTCAATTTCCCATAAAATAGCTTTTGGGCTCACAATAAATAAAGCGCAAGGACAAATTTTAGAAGCAGTTGGTGTTTTTTTGAAAGAAACTTTTCTCTCATGGATAATTGTATGTTGCTGCATCGAAAGTTAAAAATCGACAAAATCTTCGATTTGCTGTGCCCAATTACCCACATACAACAACATTAAATGTTGTTTGTAGAGAAGCTTTAGCTTAAAAGTTAAATTTATATCATTGATATTTATAATGCCATATATGATACTAATAAATAAATCTTTTTGTTATATATGGGAAATTTGAATATTAAAAATGAAATGGTTATAATATTTTATACATTCCGTGTTTTTTATAAAATTGCTGGCATTCATTCATTATCCTTTTGTTAATAGGTATTACTGAGTAGAAAAAGTTTTAGTTTCTTTTTTAACGTCATAATCATTTATATGTTTCTTTTAAAATGACAAATCAAGATATAAAAAGGGAACCGAATGTTTTTGTGATCTTTATGTCAACATCGGAAATATCCAGGTTTGTAAAGAAGAAATGTTGGCAAGCCTGCGCGTTACTTCGTTACGTTATAGAATATGAAAATGGCCGATGAGATTTTCTAAAATGTGCATACTATTGTTCAAAATTTGTTTTTGTGTTTACAGGAGAACTTTTTAGAAGGAAAAAACTAGACCTTTTTATTGTATTCGAAATTTACTGTTGATAGTTTTGATCGTGATATAAGTTTGGCCGTTTATTCTTCAAAAACAGTGGACCACGTGACAAGTATTTTGACAGAAGTTTTAAATTAATTTTTGTTACTTTTCTGTACGTTTTTTAAGACACTTTAAGTTGTAACTTTGAGCTTATGTAAAATAAAGGTGTTATTATTTTGTGATACAGCTGGCGTGATAAGACGACATTACTCGGAAGAGTAGGATTTGTTCCATACAAGACATCCCACCACTCGAGGAGGTAAGGAAATCTTAAATAATTTCTCTTTTCATAGTTGAAATTTTACCATCTATACAATAAATGTTATATTTATCATATTTTATGTATAATGGAATAATTATTCGTATAAATTTGTTCTTATGTACAACTTCTTGCTACAGCATAACATGTTTAATGAATGATGCTATCTTTGTAAAATATCATTTTCTTTGAAGAGTTCGTAAACATTTTGAGGATAAAAGATTTATTTATGGGCAAATATTAAATCCAGAATATGGAGTTATACACTTAACGTAGTATTAATTAAGATTAATTTCAAAATATTCAACGTCGTATGGCAGGTACCTGAAATTTTATAGACGGATTCTGTTCCAACGAGCTAAAATGGCATTTTTGTTAGATTCGGAGCATTTCTTTGATTATAGTGTGTAATTATCAATGGATAAATTAGTAAATATCAATCGTGTTTAGTAACGTTCACTTCAGGGTTTGTTATCAATATATATTCAATGTTTTTAACGTACAAATTATAGTTTACCCCAGAAAATGAGAATCGTGTTGAAAAACGTATGAATAACAAATTTACCCACTTTTCTTAACTTTATAAACTTAAAATCGAAAGTTATTTTTAAGGTTTGTAGAATTTTTATCATTTTGGTGAAAGATTCTTTATTTGGTTCTGTCATTGTTTCAGATGCGTGTCTCGGAGAAATGAAGCCTAAAAATAGTCGACATCGTAGATCTTCCTCAGACCAGCTCTACTTTGCGATATCAAGAAAGAAGATGGGTGAGTGTGATCGATTTTGTGTTACAAATTAGAACGAATGAGCTTCCTGCTTTAAATGTTATATATTTGACGTATATAAACAAATACTAAAGGTTTGTTACAAAGAAGTAATAACCTTAATAAGGTTGAGGTAATCGAATCACAGACTAGCTTAAAGTGGATTGGGATCAAGTATAAAATGTAGCAAAAAATCTCACTAGATATGTGCGCCACTGTAACTAATGTAAATCTCACTAGTTTAAGGTTAATTCACTCATAAATATCAATATATTGGACTGCACAATCCTTATATGATCATTGATATATAAGAGAAGGCACAGCACAATGCACAAGTTATAAGTGCTCATAAGGAGCAAGATATTTATTCATAAAGCTGGAAGATGCTTCACAGGGCATAGTTGCGAGCTCAGCACAAAAGAACAGCTGTTCGGGCACTTATTTACCACAACTATCTTAATTTAATTTGTTGAATTTAAAGCTAAAAATAAATTAGTTGGGTTCTTCGTAATTAAGCATCTACAGACAAGGCAAATGTCAACTGTAATTTGTCCGTTTCTCAAGACTTGCATCAAATGTAATTTTTGTTTGTGTAATTATATTTCATTTCCTTTGAAAAACTATTTTAATTTGATATTTGTTTAAGGCTTCAAATAATTTCTTAAATAGGTAAGTTTAAACCATAGGCTTTGGCATTTTATTATACTTTCGTAAATAAACACTTTGCTTGTGTTTATTGCGAAAAATTGTCAAGTTAGAAATACTTGTGTTGCAAAAAGATTTGGAAAGTTTTTAGATTAAGAAATTAAAGGAAGAGACAATTTATAAACAGAAAATGGCTTTATAAAACTCAGGAGAAATGTACTATAGTTTAATTTTTGTTATTTTGCAGTTAATTAGGCATGTACTTGGAGAATGTCACATCTATCATAAATATATGCTCCTTACATAGTATATAGGAAGATGTAAATGTTTTAGGTACTTCTAGAAGTGTTAGATATCTGAAATTTGGCAGGATTAAAGATTATTTGATAAAACTGAAAACATTTGAAATTTCATAAAAAAAATTTTATTTTTTTCCAACCCCAATATTTATATAATTTCTAAACCCCCTTTAATTAATATTAAAAGCTTTACTAAAATTGCATTTTTTAATAGCATAGCTATGAATTCTGAGTCCTGTGACGTTTACCTGGGAGCCCCCTTTATAGACGTTTGTAAAAAACACACTAAAAATGCAATAATAGATACACTCCTCAAACTGAATCAAAAAAATATATATTTTAGTACGAATTTTATGACACTGAAAATAGGATATTGCGAAACATAAGAACAAAAGAATTGATCACCAAAATATCTTTTTCCTCGGCAAAGTCTATTATTTATAATTCCTTGGGTATAGCAGCTGCTTCTTCAACTTGTGTGGAAAGAATTGACAAATTATTGAGACGTTGCTGAGAGGAGCTATTCCATAGGTAGTTATTTATTATCTTCAGTTTTGAAAATGACCTATCTGCCGAAGCAGCTGCTGCAGGAAGTGCCAAAAGTAATAATAGAGCTGCAACGATTTCGCCAAAAGTAGATGTTAGACTATTGTTTCGTATAAGTAAAGATTCGGCAAATTCTCTGATATCTTTCAATGGAGCAATTTTATTTAGGAGAGGTTTCACTAAGGATACAATTTCTAAAGGAAATTCTGGTGATATATCATTTTCATAATATCACTGTAATGTCTGTGCTGATTGGAAAAGTTCTTCATCTAAATTGATGAGAATTTGTGGATTCAAATACAGTAGGACCTTGATAACCATCATTAATTGGTTCCTGGAATCCCCGACAATTAGCGAAACGACGATAGACGGAACCGATTTTCCCATAGAAATAATGTCGTAGGTGAATAATTCGTTCAAAAAGACCTTACACCAAGGTGACCAACCTTCCCAAATTTGGAGCGACAGTCCCACTTTTTCATCATTCGTCCCTCTATTTTCATTTAAATTGACCCAGAACACAATTACTGGTCTTACCGATTTACAATCGTGGACAAGTCATTTGTATATGGCAAGATCCTTTGTTTGGATTTCATTGAGGAGGAAGATAAATTGGAACGGTGTTCACGAAACTTTAAAAAAAACTATCCGTTTGTTAAAACTGAAGATAACTTACAGATTGATAAAATAAGGAGAATTAACATGTTTGTTACTGAAGGAAAGTTGCAAGAATGGAGGAAAAACAAAAGTAAAATAGACAAAAAATGGGTCGAAATATTTAAGCATTTTCTGGATCAACATATTGATGTTAGTAAAGAAAATCATTTAATTCTCTGGAGTCTTCCATTGACAAATGCTTGTGTGGAACAAGCATTTTCATTGATGAATCAGTTGTGGACATCAGAGAAAACATAATTTAAAGTGGAAATATTACGAGCAATAAAAGTGAAATTCAATTTTGAATGTAGTTGTGAGTATGAATATTTATTAAAAAATCATGATGTAATAAAAAAATACATTGTAGAAAAGTATAACTTTAAGAATTAAATGAATTTTATTTTATTAATAAGTAAATATTTTTTTCCGGAAAATGTCTCCTTTCAGCTTCTTCAGAATTTTACTGATAACAGAAATAACAAGCTAAAATCATATATGAATAAAAAATATATGCCACTATAAAATATCCCTCCTTAGCTTCATGAAAAATTGGTCACCTTACCTTACATGCATCATTTTCATTCATTCACTTGTATTTTTATTTGAAGGAATATCACATTTCTGGACCTTTTAGCAGCATTGTCACTAACACTGCGTTTTGTGATCACTTTTATCACTTGAGGTATAATAAGCTATAAAATATTTAAAAAAATAGGTTAACTGTTGACAAATGAGTTCACAGTTATACTGCAGCAATCTGCGAAGGAATGTTTTTGCTGTTTGATTCTTACAGTTGAAGGCAAAATTGTAAATACTGTTAGTCTTTGTTTAACACTGTTTCAGTTTACACAATCGACTAAATGTTCTCCGAGAACAGCCACAGTGCACCGTTTAGATAGATTAAGGGGTGCCCACTAAGCAATTTTATGTGGCCCACCACCAGTGGTTCATAGTTTTCAAAACTTTTGTCAGTTATTTTAATTAACTATCAAATATTATTTGCCATATAGCAAAATCTGTTAAGATATATAACGTTGAATTGCGACCTCTTAATAAATATTTCTGAATGCTAGTAAGTTCTTTTTAATTCCGTTTTTGATTTTTTTCTCAAAAATATTTCTAAGATTGAATTCCATCATGATTTTTATTATTGAAATGTTAACCCTAGAAAGCTAATTCCAACTTGATTTCCACGCGTGTGGTGCCTAAGAATATCTACGTAACTTACGATTTAACTGTAATTCATTGGCCATTTCCGAAGGGTTCACTGCCACCAATAGGGCCTCCACCACTGCAATAGCAATTTTTTTCTCCCAGTCACAGTACAGTCGTCATGTTATTTGTTTGTTTGCTTTGTTCAAAAATGGCGACTGTACTTTTTAATTTTTTTTACACTTGGCGATGAACGAGAGTAGATCGAAACATTGGTTATCGAGGTCATACTTTAATTATAAATTTTTGCATTACCCTCTGCATTGCCTCAAACCTGGAATCTATTTGTGTAGTGATGATGTCGAACATTCTGTAATACAAATTAATTTTAAAATTTCTTCCACACCAGAAAATCTATAATCATCACACATTCATCGTACTCTTTTTTTCGTTTAGGCTGTCTTTTTTTAGGCGCGTTTCGCTTACAGCGTGAGCGCCTATTATTGTCGGTCGGTCCGTCCATCTGTCCGCATGTTCGTTCTCGGCTTCTACCAAACGGATTTTCATGAAATTTGATATTAAGGACTTACAATCAAATATAAGAAGAAAATCGCAAAAATGAATCTCGTACGCCAATCAGGGGTACCACTTTACTGGTGACAAAAAATGAAATTTTCATCATATCTCGTAAAGTATTGCTCATTTCAAAATATTTTTCAAATAAAAGTTGTAGAACTGGTAAAGAACAGTATTTCCTTTCCTACACATTTTTATCATAGAATTAGCCGTTATCGAGAAAATCAAACAAAAACGTCTTAAATCGAGTTGAACTTACATTTACATAGCTTATGTATCATATAGTATACAGTTTACAAGTGAAGCTTGAGTTTCCTGCTGCAAATAAGTGAAGGAAGAGCGCATTGGGTCTCTTCCTCTGTCTATCACGGAACCACTTTTAGCTTCTGCGGAACCCTTGAGTCCTGGAACACGGTTTGGGAAACACTGCCATATTGATACTTATGCACCTTTTTTCTTGAAACAAAAATATCCTGGTTTCTCTCTGTCTCTTCTCCAATGTCTCACATTCGACTCATGAATCCCGTAGCGCCATTGTGCAGCAAGATTTGATTTTTCTTCTGCATATGCTATCACTTTGGTGTTAACCTTTATCATACATGCATACGATATATCGTACACAAATTGTTGGCACATCTGGCCGTGCATACACTTAAATGCCAGCCAGAGAGTCAGACGGTCTTCTTGAATTCATGATAACCAGACAACTTGGAGTGACGTGATGTTTGCGGAGTGCAAAAAAAATAGCTTTCGTTGCGTAAAGACTTTATATTGTAAGGATCGAATTATCGTCAAAATAGTTTGCTTACCACTGGAAGGGATGATTAATTGGAGGCCCAATTCAGAAGAATGCTTCTTGATTTCGTTTCTCCCTCTTTGTAAAGCGATGCAGTGCCTCTTGATTACATGATTCATACTCGTGTTCTTTTTCTTCACTTTTTATTGTCATGTGGAATTAGGGTCTTTCTTGGTCAGGTTTATGTGTCTGCGAATAATAAAAAATACAAATGCTTCGGTATAAAGATTTATAAACTCTGTGACTCTAGATAATATATGTATGACATGGAAGACTACTTAGGGAAATACAGTAATAGTGTAACAAATATATTTATAGATTGTGGGAAGCTCATTCAATTCTATTTGGTATAATGATTATATGTTATTCATTTTGATTCTTAATTTTGTAGTTATTGTTTTGATTCTCAAGTTGGTCTCTAATGTAAATGTTAACGTTGTCTCTTGTTGGTCAAGTTGTATTTGAGATTAATTAACAATTTCATGGCTATTGTTTAAAATGTCTTCATTAAATTATCATAATGATAATTTTGCTAACTCCATATGAGATTTTGACTTATTCTAATTCTTTAAATTTTTATCATAAATGACTCAATTGCATACAAATATTTAATGAAGTACATACTCAAGTTTTATGGTGTACTCAATAATTTCATAAATTACAATCTGTAAATTCTTCAAATATCGGTTATTTAATAAACATTTCGTAACGTTAATGCATTGCTACATAAAGTTTGCACATTTTTAATGCTAAACAATATAATTATTGATAAATTCTGAATGATTTGATTTGCTGATTTTACTTTTAAATTTGACAAATTGGCCATGAAAGTGTTAAGCTATCGATAAGGAGCAATGTGATTTGTTAAGGATAATCAGAGTTAAGTCACGCAATGCAATTACTACTTAAATTTTACGTAAATTAACCTCTAATCATTAAATTTCACGCACTTACCGTATATTACCTGGATATTTGACTGAAACTTTGAGAATATGCGATATTTATTCAAAAATAAAGTTTATGTTTTGCATCGTAGCTTTGAATTTTACATAAGAGCAAATGTTTTTGATGTTATAAATATAATCTCACCTCAATTAATGTTATATTTTTTAATGCAAGCAAGATAATTCTTAAATACAAATGTATTTAGATTAATCTTTTTAAAAACAGTAAAATGTCTGAGGTACATACATTGTAATTTTAATGCATTTAAGCAAATCAATTTATCAAATATAGAGGTTTAATTTTATTAACATTTGAAATAGGTGTCATAAAGTTTTAATCTAGTATTTTTGAAGTTTATTTCTGACTTTGAATAGTTTATAAAAATGTTATTCCGGCATTTAAGTAATTGTAATTAAGCATTGCTTTGCGAGATTCATTATTTTTTCGTCGTTTATGTGAACATTGCTCCCATTTGGAATCAGTTGCATCCATTCCTTTTTATGTATTTCTTGACTAATAAGAGACATTGTTAATTGGAATTAAGGTCATTGATAATGTGAAATGTTTCTTTTTTTAAGTGTTTCTAGAATAAGCACTTTGAAATATTGCTTGCCTCTGATAAAAATAGCTGCGACTGGGCTGTGAAAAAATTAGTACATTTCGGCTGCAGAGCAGTTGTTGTCAGTGGCATTTTGCCACTGATGACGGCTGTTCTGTAATCTAAATGCTTGTATTAATTTTTCCACAGCTCCGTCAGTTATTTTTATCAGAGGCCAGGTAATTTTTTAAAGTGCTTGTTCAATTTATTTCAGCTGCAAAATGTGTTGTCATGTGACATATGTAGTTATGTCACATGACAAGAAAAAGAAATTAGTTTTATCTAAAAGGAGTCAACAGGTTTTGTTGTATAATAAATTTCTTTATTGCAATTAAAATAACGTACAATGTACATCAGGAAACGGGCTAGTTCCTCTTCTACTGAGTCTTCGTCGTCGGGGTGGAGCGTCGGTGTTGAAGGTCCCTGCCAGCACGGGGCCGGGCGGAGCCCCACTGCCTCCCAAGCTGCTTCCCGGAGCCCTTCTATCCGGGTTAGTCGCCTCGTCGCTGCTGCTGCTGGCGCAGGCGGAGGACGCGGCGCCGCGGCCGTCGACCGAAAGGGCTGCGGTGGCACAGGCTGTGGCACAAATCCGGGAGGAAGAAGAAGAGTCTCAGCATTTGCCACACTTTGGATGGCAATGGCGTTATGCCAGCCAAGCGTCACTGCCGTCAGGAGGAGGCGAGCCCGGTTAAAGGCGTAGGAACGGCTGTCGTCTTCCAACTGGTCCCAGAGACAGAAGATGAAGAATAGAATGTGCGTCGTGAAGATCGCGTCCTAGAAGCTTACCCGACAGCACCGCCGCGAGGAGATCGCAGCCGATGGCGAACACCTTATCGGAGGAAGGAGTGGCCATTGCAGCTGTTTGAGGCGGAGGCCGGAGCGAAGGGAAGTCTAGAAGCTGAGGTTCCGGGAATAGTTGTCGCTGCGCAGGGGTCGAAGAGACGTTCTCGGGCGCCGTAATGTGGGCCGAGCCAAGAGCGGCGATGACCGCCTGGGTGGTGCGACGAACCAGCTCCTCCATCTGTTCTTCTGGAAATCTAGAAGGGCGCCGTAATGTGGGCCGAGCCAAGAGCGGCGATGACCGCCTGGGTGGTGCGACGAACCAGCTCCTCCATCTGTTCTTCTGGAAATCTAGAAGGGCTAGGGCGTCGCTGCGCAGGGGTCGAGGAGACGTTCTCGGGCGCCGTAATGTGGGCCGAGCCAAGAGCGGCGATGACCGCCTGGGTGGTGCGACGAACCAGCTCCTCCATCTGTTCTTCTGGAAATCTAGAAGGGCGCCGTAATGTGGGCCGAGCCAAGAGCGGCGATGACCGCCTGGGTGGTGCGACGAACCAGCTCCTCCATCTGTTCTTCTGGAAATCTAGAAGGGCTAGGGCGTCGCTGCGCAGGGGTCGAGGAGACGTTCTCGGGCGCCGTAATGTGGGCCGAGCCAAGAGCGGCGATGACCGCCTGGGTGGTGCGACGAACCAGCTCCTCCATCTGTTCTTCCGGAAATCTAGAAGGGCTAGGGGTAGAGGAACTTGAGAGCTGCGAGGAAACGGCCTGAGAAGCACCCGCCTTTCCCTTCTTACATCATAACCGACCAAATCAACCCAAAGTTAAATCCGATAGGCTAGATAGACGAAGAAGTAGGACTAAAGGCAGGAGAAAAACAAGGCGGAGCACAAAGGCATTTGAAGAAAAGCATCGAAGCGTAGAAGCGAATGGGAAAACCCCCCGAGAGAAATGACTGCGCTGTCGGCAGACCGTCCGCACCCTAATCCAAGATCCAACAGATGCAGCCTGTATGTTTACATACAAGTTCAATAAAAATTTTACAATCTGAACATTATTTTCTCTACTTATTTTATCCTTCACTTCAAAATAAAATTATTTTCATTCTGGCCTTTAAAAAAACGAGACAAAAAAGTTGGTTTGTTTACATTTTGGACAGAATAATTTTTGACTCTATACTTAAAAGGTTTCTGGAATTTAAAGAATTAATTTGTTTACATTTTGGACTTAGAATGATTTTTGACGCTGGACTTTAAAAAATTTCTGGACTTGTATCCGACAAGCTTTTGAATATAGCATGAAACAAAATTGCCATTTAAAATTTTTCATGAAGTGCAGAAAAAAATTTACAATATAGCAGACATAGAATAAAAGTTGAACATTTTTACAAAGTAATTTGGCAAGGATAATATAATTTCTTTAATCATTTAGATTTTTAAAAGAGGTGAGAAAGTAAAGAGGAAAAATAGCATGGCTTAGAAAAAATATGAAATGAGAAACAATATATTTATATACTCTAAAGTGCTGATAATTCTGGTTTGTTCAGATTTTAAAGAAGTGGCAGTAATTATACAGAATGGAAAGTAATAGCTATACATTTGAATTGTAAATAAAATTTAAGATTACTCTGAATAATATAAATAACTACACTTGCAAGAAAGTAAATGAAAAAACTATTTATAAATAAATTTCTAGCAAACTGGATATTCATGGAATTATTAAAAGAACTTTTGTATATCTCTTTAGATGATCAAGTTCTCAAAACTTGAATAAAAACCAAAGAATATTTTCTCGATTAATTCAAGTATATTGTACATTGATCTCCGACCTTCATCAAATTATTAAACTAAATCTGGAATTATTTAACCACGACAAACCCTCTGATGCCTTATACTCAGAAACAAAATATTCTTCCAGACGATACCAGATAGAACTTTTTTTTCAGAGGTAACAATATATTTTTCATTTATTTACTTTCAGTGTAAATTGATTAAACAATATTTTAAAGAGCAATCAAATTCTTGGGATGTCGTTTAAACCAACTAAATTTCGGCCTATTCTGAATAATTAGAAAAAACAGCCACTAAAAATTGGAATTATTATTATATCGTACTTTTTCCATTGGTTGTGAACTAAAAGCTATAACTGTACCAAATTTCAAGTCTAGCTCAGGGGTCTCAAGCCTTTCAGTACACAATATCTACTATTCATTTGTAAATCAACCCATCAGAGTGAGCCTTGATACGAGAAATACTGTTGATGGGATAGGTGGAATCCCCGCAAATTTCTCCCAAACTTTAAGAGACACCGAGACCAGCATCACAACATCAAATGCCCTGCTTAATACTACGCCAATCCAATTTAATCGCAAACAACTTTTTATTCGAGTTATTATTCTTTACAAGAGAATATTTTAGTTTAAATAAAATTGATTAAAATATTAACCACCAGGATAATTCAACGTATCACTTAGTTTTAATGTATTAGAAGTTGAAGAAAAAGGTTATATTAAATAAATAAATATACAGACGGAAGAAATCAACCAAAACATAACTTGAATTAATAAATCAACTTGCACACAAAGTCACAGTTAACCTCAAACTTTTGCCTTTTGCAATAATTTGCAATTGAAACAGCACGTACCAAACTACACTTAAGCATACTCTGGATCAAGAAACAACAATACGCTTATGTCTCACTGCGAGAACTGACATCGAGGGATACCTGTATTATTTGATTTATGCATTCCAAATGCTCTTTAATTTTTGAACGAGTATAAAATCACTTGCACAGCTTTATAAAAAAAATTTTACAACTGTAAGTTCAAAATCTATATAAACATTTCTCACTTGATTCAACAAAAAGTAATAGCGCTTAGGCAAGACTCGGCAATCAACTTTAAAAGGGCCAAAAATGGACCGCTCCATCAACTGGTTTGAGACCACTGCACTAGCTTATCTAAAAGTGCCTTATAATTTATATATCTCGTACATCTTACGTAAGATGTGGCTATATATTATACAAGACATTTATCACCTGATATATTGAACAAACCAGAATATAACAACATAAGAGATATAAAAACCTTCTAATCCCATATGTACAGCCTCCAGCTCAGATTCCTCTTCACTCTCGCACCCAGATGTATCAACTCTCGTCTCAGCAAAGCAGTGCTCTTCGATTCATGGTTCCTCTACAGCTCAGCATCAACTGCTACTACCTACAATGAAGAGGAAAACATGGTTGTGGTGAATTCAATAAAGAAATATAATCTAAAAATTATAAATATAAAAGATTAATTTGCTTAAACAATATGAAAGAGAACATCTTATTGATCGAGTCCTATTTTAGAATTGTAAAATTTTAAACTCTTTAAGAGTTTATTCAAATAATCGTGACAGATTTATTTGACAATTGTTTTTAAATTTTAAAGTTCCACATTGCCTGAACTGACAAACCAAATAAGTCATCCATTTATTTTTTGAAAAATAAAGCGTTAGTTATCAGAGGAAATAAAGCAATCACATATATAAAAATAATTTAAATGAAGAATCGGGCCATCATTAGCTGGTGCAATAAAAATATTTTATTTACTGAGGTTTATTTACTAATTCAAACCTTTTAACTTCTTAAAAAGTTTACTGTATGGCAGAGTAAATCTACTCAATAGTCAATTAAGAAATATCAATGTTCTGATAACTCTGAATATTAGGTTGATACTTCAAGCCTTGTACACACATGTGCATTTCCCTGCAACAGAACAACAGACCGAGCAAAGTAGCGCAACATTTTGGCAAACACGAATGTGCAACATTTCTGCGCAACAAACTGGCGATCCATGTGTAGTCGGTATTTCAGCAAACCTTCTAAGGATGTTGCACGCGCACGTTGCAACCTGTCTGGACAGGCATGCAACATTTAAGCGAGCATAGACGTGTTTACACTCAGTTATCATCTTACCACCAAAGAAGACATCGTTGTTTGCCTGTGTATATAGTTCAGTTGTAGAGTGTATTATTAAAATGGAGTGACACAACAAAACGGTGTTGAAATCTATAGGAGCAAAGAGGATCTTTGGGATGCAAAAAACAAGAACCATTTTAATAAATTAATTAACAATGATGCTTGGGAGGAGATCGCAACCAAAGTCAGCTTCTCAGCTGATGAATGTCGGAAAAAGATGACAAGCTTGTTATCATCATTCCAGCGGAAAAGAACAAAAATTTGTTCAAGTCATGGAACAGTAAAAGGTATGCATTTTTAGAAACCGATACAGAAGTTATTTATTAAACAACACCAATTTTATTTTTCTTCTTGAAAGTGTATTTATGCATAAAAATATAAGTTGCAGCAGCTACTTGAAAAGAAGTCATGTCTATTCGGGAACCGAATGGATACTGACGGAAAACAGGCGAACAACGATTTGCAGCACCGTGCCGAGCATCCTCCTGTTGCAAGGTCTGGTTCGCTGTTGTTGCAGAGAAATGCGTATATGTGTACAAAGCTTTAGAAGGCATCACCTGATGACCACCAAAATTTCAAAAAGTTTCTTTTCTAGTTTTATATGAGATGATATTATCATAGATTATAATCATCTGTTCACGAATAACTACTGATAATTATAAATATAATCTGTTAATAATTTCAACTCTAACAACACTAGTCATTTCAATTTATGCTATAAAACAACGAAATTGATCAATTCACTTTATAAAAATCATTCCACATAATCTTAATTGGAAATTATCCTTGAATTACAGCATTTATTATATGTGTATATATGTATAATATATAGTACAGTAGAACCCCATAAACCCGGCATTCAAAAACCTGGCATTCTCAAAAACTCGGCACTTTTTGGAAAGTTATATGTAAAAAATTCTAATACTCTAGAAATTACTTTAAATGATGTATGCTTATCTATTTTCATTGTTTTGTTTACTTCATTATAACCATGTTTAGATTTGTGGCGATAGCAGTTGTTTTTTGTTAATGCAATTAGTACTTTTGTCAAATTCTATTTTGACGACTTCAAAAAAAGAATACAACCCATAAGTGGTGCTACGAAAGTTTAACAGAAAAATCTCACAATTGAAAAACAACTGGAATTACTAAGAAAACTTGAAAAGGGTACTTCAGTGAAGAGACTTTGCGAAGAATATAGCATTGGTAGTTCCTCTGTTTATGACTTAAAGAAGAAAAAAACGGGAATATTGAAATTTTATTCCGAGAGTGATACACCTAAAGCTATGTGTAGCCGTAAAACACTACACGTCCCGGGTAAATAGTGTTGATAAGGTACTGTTTGAGTGGTTTCGTCAGCGAAGAAGTGCGGCTGTACCTACTTCACGCCTAATGCTGATACAGCAAGTGAAAATTTTTCACAATAGCAAAAAGAGTGAAAACTGGGTTGATATCGACAATAATGCGCCTGTCGTACTTCAGCTAACTTATGTGAAATAGTCAAAATAGCGAACATGCTTTTGAAACCTGAGAACGAAAAAGATGAAGAAAGTGAAAGTGACGATAATCAAGAGATAGTTAAGGACAAACCTTCGATAGATCGCCCTATACAGAGGTCACAGATATAATATCTGTTTTAGAACAACGCTCTTGCATTGATTTTCAAAGGGATTACGTGTTTGTACCGAATACAAGATAAACTTATGAAGGAAAAATCAAAATGCATAAAGCAAGCTAGTTTGCTTGATCTGTTAAAAAAAATTCTCAGAATAATGTGTGATGAAAATAATGCTGTAAATGCGTATTAGATATACTCTTTATTTTACGTTCGTTATTTACTTTTTAATGGTTCATTTATAATTCCTCATTTTAGTGCATGTATAAGGAATAGTCTTTATTGATAATGGGTTCCCTTTTAATTGCTATTCATCATTTGAATTATATAATCAATTACCAAAAATGTACATTACTTAAGGATTTTTTATACATTTTCAAAAACCCGGCAAATGCTAGGTCCCGAGGTTGCCGGGTTTATGAGGTTCTACTGTATAAACATTAAAACCAATTTCATATTGGATAAAATAATGGTTTTTACATTTAAAGCCTAAAAACAGTCAGAACATTAATTCAGATTGGAACTTCAAGCCAAAGAATATGATGCAAATATTTTAAATCTTTCGAAAGCTTTCAATGTGACAAGACCAATATGCTGCTCTTTACGTGGTAAAACTGATGTTATCGCTTCTGATTCCATGTCTTTAATACTTTATAAATAACAAGCTAATAAGATAAAAAGAATATGAAACATATTTTAAAAAGCATTGGATCACCTGTCACACCAATTTCACCAAAAATAAAATCCTTTGTCATAGTAATAAATGTCATAACACATCACGTACACCCTGCAAATTTCAGCCTTCTATCTCTTACAGTTTAATAGCTATTTTGATTTGATTGAATGTTTATAAAATAAAATGCACTAAAATATTTAAATAAATAAATATTGTACAATTTTTGCATGCTCAACTGATCATTAGCCAACCACCACTGGAAATAAACAAACTTGCACAATAAATTTTCATTAGCATAATGGTATAAACTTTCTATTAAATTTGCATGTATTCCAATAATTTGACTAACTTTCACCAATGAAAATATCAGAAACAGCTTTCTTCAAAATATTTCCACAATTGCTTCATTTTGGGATGTTTCAAAATGTCTCCATGATTTCAGTATTAAATCACATAAAATTTCGCTATACATCACCAGAGCAAATTCAATAAACACTTCACGTTACACTGTCACTAATTCCTTTTGTTTCTACAAAATTATCCCCTATTTGTACACAAATATGATCTATTTAAGTTGCCTTTACAGTCAGTAGGCAGAAAAGTATAAGTTCCCAAGCACAAGTATTTCATAAGCATAAAATAATCCTAAAATTGAAGCGCTGATAGCACATTAATCCTATGCACTTCTGTTTGATTTATATTGTGTATCTATTTTAACAAGTCAGTTTTCACAGGGTCTTGTACCAACAGAATTCTGCTATGTATATAGGTTTCATCCGTATAAATACTTGAACGTCCTTCTCTGAACTTTTTCATAGTTCTCAAAAACTATCCTCTGTAAATGGATATCAGTACACTCAAAAAGAACTTTCCTATTCTCAGTTCTCTTTTTCCACCTGTTTTTCGAAGCTAAAGCTGATAAAAAAAGTCTCCGATCAACCATGGGACAATAACGCTTGTCTTCCCTTGCACTACTCTCTATTGAGAATGTGATTGTGTAAGAAACATCATTTGAAGATGTTATTGCTGATCTTGCAAAGAAATAAATCTCGAAAGTACATCTCGTGTTAATTTCTTTCACTTTATGAAAAAAAGATTGACATAGAAATGACTCTGGATCTTTGTGTATACACTGTGTCTATCCTTGCTAAATACATATTTAATAAAGAACAGATGTTTGTTACAAGTTTCATCAAACAAATAAACTACGTCAAATTTTTTTCATAGGCACTAGGCACAGTGCCTACTGCCCCTATTTGATAATACTGCCCTGGTTAGCAAACCTTTAAAATTTCGAAAGCCTAAGTTATAAAATGAATTTTATTTTCTTGACGGAATAACCAGTTAAAGAAGTCGAGATTTATCACTTTCCAATATAAGCTTAAGTTACTACACTTACACCATTCATAGTTGGAAAAACTAGCACAGTAAGTATTAAACGTATATAGATGCCATTAAAAAAGCTAATGCATGGTTATACGCCCAAACTAATCCAAGTTATTCATCAAAATGAGTTGATAATTCTCACTGGAAACTTCTCGAGATAACAGCCAACAAAAGCACAATTTCAAACAGCCAATACGATAAATTCAATATGCAAACTACTTAAAAGAAACACACTGATTATACTCACCATTAATATTTCTTGATATCACATATAAGAGAACACGACAGGCCAGACCAGGAACATCTGCAAGATGCTGTTGATGCCTTGGTCTCTTGGTATCATCGATGGTGAATTGCTGTAAATCCAAGGAAGACCAACGCCATCATCTTTCACCCTGGGAGAGGAGCGCTGCCTGGTGTTGACCTATAGGTGATGAATGCAGCCATCCTCTGGAGCCCTGAGGATGATCTTGGACAGGAAGCTGCTTTGGAGTTCGCAGGTGGAGAATGTCCGCTGCAGGGCACTGACGGCACTGTCGCAACTCCGCCTTATCCTGCGTCAACAGGTGCTGTCCATGGACACGAAGAGGAGGCTATGTATGAGCTACGTACAGCCATCATCATGTATGCAGCTCCGGTATGGTCTGGGGTGTGCAAATCAGTCCTCCACCGGCTGCAAACGGTGCTACTCCTGAGGATGGCGAAGGCCTTCTACTTAAAAGCGGCAGCATCGAAGCACCAGGTGCAGAAGATAGGTGAAATCAAGGTTAGGTGGTGGGACCGTTATAAACGTCCCGTTGCCAGCCTAGATAGTGCTGAAACTCTTCCCCGAACCAAACGGCTGAGGGTTGAGTGAACTAATCCCATGAAAGGCACCGTATAGTTTATGAAGCAAGTTAACAATCCATAGTCCCGCATTTACAGCAAAGCTGGTAATGCGATTGCCAACTCGAGGGAGTTGGAGTTGTATTCTCTGAAACAACAAGAGAATCAAATCTGAAAATTTGTACTGCAATTTCACGCCCAATAATATTCCTAATAACATGAGTACATTATGTAATCTCTCTTACTAAATCACTGCGCTAATGTTCGAGACTATTGTATTGTAAATCAAAACTTTAATTCAAAGATTTCTACAGAAATATCAAACTTATATCCCTTACGTTGCTTAGTAAAGCTTAATACTTATTTCAAAACATCCGACTAGTATGCATTGATTACGTAGCTTAATATCAATTAAATAAAATACAATTGCTTTGAATGAATTTGGCGATATAGGGTTGCCAGCATTAAATACGGCAAGACAATTTTGTCTGAAAAGCGAAGACTGGAGGAAACCTTATGTACATATTTTTATTTATTCATTAAAATATTATTTATTCAGTAATGCGTACGCTTTACTGAGATTAACAAAATATACGAAAAATCAGATGGACTGCCCCGTAATCTCAAGTTAAATTGGTACTTTAGTATTTTGGGATGTTTCATAAGTCTCCATAATTTCAACATTAAATCGTTTAAAAGATCATTACACATCACCACAGCAAATTCAATAAACATTTCACGTTACAAAAGAGGTGCCCATTACGTCTCCCATGGGTGACCAGTCACCCTTTAGGAGGGCCTATGTCACCCACTCATCCATCCAGGCATTAAGCTTATATGCCTGAGTAAGGAGTTCTATTTTCTAATATGAACTTAAATCAAAAACCAGAAATGCTCTCACTAATGAACATTTCTAAGACTGTTTACTTCTCTCCATTTCTAGTTACATGCCCAATTACTGTTCACTAGCTGAAGATACGCAGTGTAAACGTGCCCATAATCGCACAAACCAAAATTAAATTAATCAGCTGTATAATGTTGTTTGATGTATACTGTATAATAAATGCATTTTGTGGTAAATTTGTAGTAGAATTCATTCTTAAAATCCCTTTTTATATATTCAAAAAATAAGTGCCCAGCAAGACAATTACCAGGATGAAAGTAGCTCATGACATGAAAAAGTTTGGGCACTTGTGTTACACTGTCACCGCAAAACGAATTCCTTTGTTCCTATGAAATTATCCCATTTATACACAAATATGGTCGACTTAAGTTGCCTTTAAGCACAAAGTATTTCATACGCATAAAATAAGCCAAAAATTGAAGCGATGATAACACTTACATTAACAACAGCAAACCTTTACAATTTCAAAAGCATTAAGTTACGAAATTAGGTAATTTTATCTTATCGACGAAATATCCACTAATAAGCAGTTGAGATTTAACACTTTCCAATTAAACTAATGAAGTCCTGTGCTTTGTTTGGCATGAAGCTGAGGGTAACAGGGGAGCTAACGAAATCAGTACCTGTGTTTTGAAATATCTGGAACTTTAAGAAGATAAAGCAGATGCTACTGCAGAAAATAAAGTATATGTTGTGTTATATTCAGATAAAGTGAAAGTAATTTTGACAAGAAAATGTCATGTCAAAACGCTGTTAAATATTTCATTTTGCAAAAGTTATTATTCACTTTAAAAAGAAAATTACTATTTAATCAAGTTTATATTACAGGGGAGGTATATAAGCGATTCTCGCTTAATTTGATAACTTACTACGATAACTTTAATTTTAATGAGTCACAATTTTCAGTCTTCTCCAGAAAAACCGCAATTTTTAACTTGTGTCACTTTTCCTGTGCATGAACGATATATAGACGCCATTAAAAAACCAATGCATGGCTACACGTCTAAACTAATCCGAGTTATTCATCTACATGAGTCGATAATTCTCACTGGAAACTTCTCGAGATAACAGACAACAAATGCATAATTTCAAACAGCCAATATGATAAATTCAACATGCAAACTACTTAAAAGAAACACACATTATACTCATGGTTCTGTGACGTCTCTATGGGTAACTGCAGACATTCCTCTGGAAAAAGCGAACCAAATCTAAAAATTTGTACTGCAATTTCATGCCCAATAATATTCCTGATAACACGAGTACGTTATGTAATGTCTCTCTTACTAAATCACTCCGCTAATATTCGAAACTATTGTACTGTTACTCCAATTAAACTTTGATTCAAATATTTGTAAAGAAATATCAAACATATTCCTTACGTTGCTGAGTAACGCTTAATACTTATTTCAAAACCACCAGACTAGTATGCATTGATTACGTAGCTTAATATCAATTAAATAAAATACAATTGCTTTGATTAAATTTTGCGATATATGGTTGCCAGCATTAAATACGACAAGACAATTTTATCTGAAAAGCGAAGACTGGAGGAAACCTTATGTACATATTTTCATTTAAATATTTATTCAGTAATGCGTACGCTTTAGCGAGATTAATAAAATATTCGAAAAATTAGATGGACTTCCCCGTAATCTCATTGCAAATTAGCACTTTTGGCAATCCTAATCATAGCCTATAATTTATAAAATGGTGCAAGAAAAAGAAAAATTTTCGAGAGGACAGATATTTCACCACCTGGCCTATGTGACAGAAAGCCAACCTTGACGGTTACACAGACACTCGATAAATTAATAACCATTTTCATGTCTAAACTTGACTCACTCCATCCAAAATACACGTGGTTAACTTTCAACAGACTTCAAAAAGGGCAAATAATTGCAGAGATCCTACATAAAGATTTCTCGCAGTTAATATAAATGTATGAATATGCCGCCGTTAAATTGCAGTCAAGAGATCAACCACATTGTTTAATTAAGACATGATTTCACAAAAAAGCTAGGAACTATGGAACGGAAGAAACAGAACTAGAGACAAAAATGTACAAAAACCAGTATTAATGCGAGAATACAAACCTGATGCAGCGGGCCGTTAACCACACCTAAAATTAAGATTTCACGATGTGATTCTTACTCTAAGTAAAATTCAAGTAAACGAATTGAATTTACTACAGCCACTACAGTTTCCATGGAACCTATACTATATAGGCTCCATGACAGTTTCATCGCAGAGCTTAGAGATGCGCACGTTATGACTTCTTTTTTTTCACGGCTCTTCCGTTCTCTTAGCATTTCTATTATACACTACAAAATAAGCATGGTATCTTTAACTATTATAGTAATATCATAATGTATTAATTAATTATTAATCGACCCTTTTATTAATATTACATTCTAAGTTATGTTAAATAAATACTGGGATCTATAACACACATTGCCTATATAAAAGTTTCCATTATGTCACTTATTTATAAAAAAAGATATTATTGTTTGTAATCTGATTTAAAATTTTACAATAGAAATGTCGGGATGAAAATTTTTAAAATTTATTTTACAATAAATATATACCAGATCTTATTTATTTCGATTACTGCTAAGATTGTTTACGTTGGGAACATGATTATTTCAAAGTTCAAATTGAACAATGAATTTCTAGCATGCTACTCTCTCCATAAAAATTCGTATAAACAGAAATGGTCTACTTTAATATCCATACACAGTTTATTCGAAGACTTTTTCGGCAGAACAATTGTATTAAGAGGCATGATGGAGTTTATTTTTTTATTCAAGTAATTTGGCACCCATGGTTAGCTGTGGCACCATTATACGATATATTAAAAAATTAAATCAGTTCATTTCTCAGAATTAATAACGGTTAAACAGTTAATTAAATTTAAACTTCCTCTTTAACTTTTTAGCATGCATACGGTGATATACGTACTTCCCAATAACTTATTATCATCATTTTTGAGAATTGCAAAAATATACAAGTTCGGATTTTGTATTTTTAACATTTCCGAAAGTATAAAAGACGGAAAGCTGAAATTTTAAAAGTAAATTTCCATATTAATGCCACTTATTCTGTAAATATTTAGGAAAAATCCTACTACATACATAGTTGTAAACTTTGTGATGCGGATTTATCAATTTGTTGTCAACGAAAACAATCGTAGCTACTGAAGTAAAGAATTTCTTCTACAAATACGTAAATATGTTTAATTTGTTCACATAGAACGTAATAAATTAAAGGAAATGGATGGATATGAACAGTATGTTAATTTTCCTTTCGGAAGTGGAAGAGAATGGATAGATTACGAAATGAACATGAGGTAAAAAAAGTTTAAATATAGGTACTTGTTATTAAGATTCAATGTCTTAGTAATAAGCTCAGTGAATTGGAAATAGGTCGTTGTTCGGATGCATAATGTTGTAATAGCAATTCCAGAGTGTAATGCTGCTGAATCTTACTGCAGAAGTAGGTATACATAAACAAGGTGGTGTGTTAATTCGTAGTAGGAATGGTATTAATTTTCAAAATTCTACTGTCGGTCTAAATTTTTTTAATGATGACCAAATCAATGATGACAAAACTTTTGAATGTGCAGCTGTAAGATTTTTCTTATGTGGTCATATACTTAACCTCTTTGCGATTTACTGCTCTCCATCCTGTTGTTTTGAAGCATTTCTGGGAAAACTAGAAACATTGCTTTTCTCCCATATCACGCACACTAAACCAGGTTTTCATATTATTGCTGGTGATCTTAAATTAATCTCCTTTCCAAAAGTCCCAATCAAATCAAGCTCGTGAATGTGTTTGATACTTATGCTTTTATGTGCTTGGTGAAGGGCCATACAAGATTATCTTTACATTCATCATCATTACTTGATATCATGTTCACTAATTGTGAAACCTCAACCAAAGTCTTTGATCCTTTAATATGCCATTGTGCCATCTCTTCTCTCTTTAACTTGAAAATCTCTGATAAATGTTCTTCTGCTCTCAAAGAAACAAGGTAAAACATCCAAAACTTTTGCCATGCTCTGAGTATGACAGAGTGGTTTAAGGTTTATCAAGCGAATTCCTTTAATGAAAGATTTAATGAAATTTATGCAACATTTTTATATTTCTTTAATAGTTCCTTCTCCATAACTATTTTTTTAAAAACCCAAGGCCAAGAAAGGGAAAATATGGGTAACGGATGAGGTTAGTTCCTTGTCTCAGCAACTCAAAATGTTACCTTTTAAAGAAAAAATTTACAGTGACCATGTGTTCCATGAACACTACAAAAGATTTAAAAATTGTATAAAGCTATGATAAGGAATAAAATAAAAAATCATATAATGACTACAGGATAATCAGTGTTACAAATCAGTCTAGAGAAGCCTGGAAGATAATAAATGAATTTAACGGAAAGCTAAATGGCACAGTTTCACCATCAATTATGGATGAAAATAATGAGGTTACGTCAGACACAGTGGCCACTGCAAATGTTATTAATGATTTATTTAATATTATGCCTAACTATAACTCAGTAATGGGTAAACCCTCTACTCAACCTGTTAAGTATAATAATAATAAAACTTTATTTCTTTGGCCATGTGATCAACAAGAAATTTCCAAATGCATACTTAAATTACGAACAAAATATCTGCAGGGCTTGATGATATACCAGATACAGTATTGAAAGCATGTTATCTTTACATGTTAGAGGTTCTTCTATAACACTAGATCTTCATTTACAAATTTTTTGGGCTGCATATTAATGAGGAGTTAGATTGGCTAGATCACATCAATGGAGTTGCTAAAAAAGTAGCCAATTGGGGTATTTATGATGAGAAAATTGGCTCCGATACTTCTTATTGAAAGCTTATTATCCTTATATGTACTATGCAAAAGTGCATTCGTTCTTAAACTATAGAATATTATTTTGGGATAATTGCAGACTGGCTAGTTAAGCCTTTTCTTTACAGAAACAAGCTGTCAAAGCTTTATGTAGATTATCTTTCTGTACACATGGTAAACCCGTTTTCATCTCTCAATGTCTTAACCCTACCATTTATTTATATTTTGAGTTATGCAACTTTTGTTAGATCAAACCACCAACTTTTTCTCACAAATGCAGAATACCATAGCCATTTTGCCTGTTCACTATTTCACATTCACATTATTGACTACAGTAATGCACTTTCTCAAAAAGGCCCTCGCCACTCAGCCTCTGTAATTTATAATAAATTGCCTGGGACATTAAATCAGTTTTATTCCCCAAAGTGTACAAAACTCAAATTAAAAAGTTCCTTCTGAAGAAAACTTACCATAGTGTCTGTGAATACCTAGATCAGGGGTTCTTAACGTATTTACGATTACAGACCCCCAATGGATTGCCCAATATGTCTCCATATCCCCTTTGCCAGACTGTCGAAATCATCATCACCAGCCCTATTAGGTATCAGTATGACTTCAAAAGATGTCAATAGCTTGGTTAGCAGCCTCACCGCCTCAATCCATATTGATAACGGTGATAATTTATTCTAATCTAACAAAAACTTTTTTTTTAATTGTTCGGAGATCGAGTCCCATACCCCCATTATTTGGTTCCCATACCCCCAGATAAGAACCCCTGACCTAGATGATAAAGTATGATTTTGCTTTTCTTTTCCATGAAATATTTCGAATATAGCAATTTATTAGTTTACGAGGGGAAAAATTAAAAAAAGGTTCAGAAGAAGAAGGGCTCCACCCTCTTCCCCGAAGGGCCTGGTTGGCCTGAGCGTTTTGCGATACACAGGCACCCGTCACGTTGGAATTTTTCACACCATTGCTTTATGCTGCTCCTCACCGGCGGGTTCTTTCTGAACTCGGTTTGAAAACGTAGCTGCACCATCACGATCGACTGTGTTCGGGCATACTCAAGCACACAAAATGCCTTCTCTGCTCGCGTCGCCATTTTCACTCAATCTGCACTCTTGGCAACCACCGATGTAACTAAGCACCTGCGGCAAGTGCAGAAAAACTTGGAGAGTTTCTCTTTCTATTGGTATGTCACATGTTACCATCCTTTGCACCATTTAAGTGTACCAATTTTTTGTAATGTGTCAGGGAATTATGAATAACCCTGTAATGTAATTAGAGTGTAGCTCCTTTTTCTTTAACACATTTTGTAGAATGTAACTGAGTTTTTTCTGTAAAAAAAATACATCTTTATGACTTAAATAAAAAACAAAAAAATAAATACAGTTATAAGATATCACTTTCCTACAGGCAGTTCGTAATGACTACTGAAAATATACATATATTTGCATTGTGTGTTGTTGCTATTCACCTACTGATGGGTTGAATCTATTATTCAGGGGCCCAGATGCCTCGCATCTGCCTCATCCACCCTTGGGCCGACCCTGATTTCAATTTTAGTACCATTTATCTATCTTTTGTATTAATTAATATTCATTTTTATTTACTCCTTTTTACTTGGCTTACCTATTATAGCAAAGATTTGTTTTTGCCTTCTTTTATTTTCAACCGTTTGGTGTTAATCTTATGCAATATGCATTTATTAGTATCATTAATTAAAATTTTTAAATGTTTAATACAACACAGCTGTTTTTAAAAAAGAATTTATTTGATTTCTTTATAATATATTAGTTAAAGCAATAGAAATGCATAAAAAATGAATGAATTTATTTTCCTGAACAGCTGAACTTTATAAAAGATTTAGTAATATTTCCACTTCCTCTAATGCTTTTGGCTGAATATATGTTCTGCTTAGTTTTCTTGAGTCTAAATTAATAAAAAAACGTGTGAAATGCTGCTTCATTTTTCTCCCCCTCATGTTCATCAGAAAAATCAAATGGAGAACATAGATTTTTAGCAGAAAAATACTACTATGTATCACTATTTCACATTAATTCAAGGTGAGTAATAATGCAACAAAATGTGAAGATGTTGAAAAAAATTTCTGAAATTTCACTTTTCTTTGTCTTACAAGGGGAAGACCAGGTTTACGGGTCACCGATCTAGCTGAAATTTGGTAGGTATGTAGTCCGTAACACCACGATAATGAATAACCCCCCTTTTGCGGTTATATGAGCAATAGTTTAGCAATAAAATGCATTTGTAGTTTGGACTTTCAGAGATATATGTCTGTCTCTGCTGTATCTGTAACGTAAGGAGTGGCGTAGGGTTAACGTGGTGGGCTACGGAGGTGAAGGTACGGGGTTCGCGTCCTGTAGCTTTTTTTTTTTTTTCGCTTGTTATTGACATTAATTTTTGTTTCATTTATGCGACGATGCTACATTATTATGAAAACCATACTTTTTACATTGTTTCTGGAATTTTTAATTTTTGTTTGTTTTTCGTTTTTTCCGTGGGCTTTTCTACATTTTTATCTCTTCTTTTGGTATTTCATTCATCTTGATCCTATTCCGTCTCATTCTCATAACAACAGTATGTGGGGTGATACAAATCATAAAGACAACGGAAGCAGCAATATTTTCTACAGTGTAGCAGCTCGCTGCCTTTGCGGGCGACTCCAATCTTCCTAAAGGCCGGTCGCCCGCGAGCGATGTAATGGGCACCCCTGGTGACTATGTGAGTCATATGTTGTTGTGCACATTCGTATTTTCCTCGGTTGCTTGTTTGTCCCTTTGATAGCATCTTCATACAATTGAGGACAATGTAAAGGTCGAAGGTTAGGGAGGTAGGACTCGAATGACATTGTAGACAAATGGTTTCACAAATTGTGTAGAAGAGCAAGGGTAGGCAAAGCCATTCCGCTTGTTACTTTTGAAACGAGCTGTTCTCTTCGCTTTTAATAACTTACGATTTGGATGTAAGAAAGGAGATTCTTTGGTCGAAAACCTATCTGCGGGATTGACTCCTTTCATTCATTTCACTGTAGTGGTAAGTTATCTTTCATAATCCAAAGAATCAAAAGAATGGACAGCATCAAAATATGGGAGAAGGATATCATAGCAGGAGGTACGCACTGGGATAAGTACGAAACCATTGAGAAGTGGACATATGATCGCTTTTTAGAGTGCCGATCTAATAGTGAACATGTGACAACGAGGACGCTGAAGCAGTGGGCAATAGGGGCAGCATTTCAATTCATGTCTGATGCTTTCAAATTTGAAGCATCTTCATCTTGGGTGACGAGATTCAAAAGAAAAAATAAAATTCGACAGCGACATGTTACAAGATATGTTTCCCTGAGAGAAAGGGCAACTGCAGAAGAAATAATGTACTCTGCCATTCTTTTTCAAGAACAGCTGGAAAAGTTGATACCACAATTTGAGGCTGCATTGGTTATCAATACGGACCAAACGGGCTGTGAGTACAGGGCGCACATCAAAAGGACGCTGTCGCACAGAGGTGAAAAAAGTACGGAGGTGTATGTCAGTCAGCTAAATAAGATGACACATTCATATACAGCTCAATATGGATTAGCGTTTTCCGGAGAACTACTTCCATTGGTGTTCATATGCCTTCAAGAACCAACTGGAAAGTTCGGGCCAAGGGTAAAGGGCGAAGTAGAGGAAGCAGTGGCTCGATTTTCAAATCTATATGTGACATGTACAAAGTCTGGGAAAATGCAGACAAACACATATGAGATGTATTTGGACAATGTACTTAAGCCGTACGTAAGGGACAAAAAATTTCTTTTAATCATAGATTCTTGGTCCGGCCAAACAAACCAGGCCCTATACGATGAACGATTTATAAATGAAACAAATGAACCAACATGCACATTGAAAGTGATCCCGCCAAAATGCACGCCCGTTTGCCAACCTTGTGAGGTCTACTTCTATAGGCAGGTGAAGAATTTTGTTTCCCGTCTGCAGAATGCTGCGATATTATTGCGTGAAAATCGCGACATTACGAGCAGGATGGACACGATGAGGATCCATTCCCTGATTCATCATCAGCTGTCTTCTGCTGTATTTAAACAGATGATACGATACGCATGGTTTGCATCTCGGTTGACGAAAAGCAGGGAATTTTTTTATAACGTGAACCAAATAATTTTCCCTGAGGAAGTATTGAAGAAGAAATGCAGCTGTGGGGAGCAGTGCTTTGCCAGGTGTTCCCACTGCAGAAAATATTGGTGCTTCCGATGTTTTTTTGATTTGTATCACCCCACATACTGTTATAATGAGAATGAGACGGAATAGGATCAAGAAGAGATAAAAATGTAGAAAAGCCCACGAAAAAAACGAAAAAAAAAACAAAAATTAAAAATTCCAGAAACAATGTAAAAAGTATGGTTTTCATAATAATGTAGCATCGTCGCATAAATGAAACAAAAATTAATGTCAATAACAAGCGAAAAAAAAAAAAAGCTACAGGACTCGAACCCCGTACCTTCACCTCCGTAGCCCACCACGTTACCCCTACGCCACTCCTTACGTTACAAATATTGCAGAGACAGACGTATATCTCTGAAAGTCCAAACTACAAACGCATTTTACTGCTAAACTATTGCTCATATAACCGCAAAAGGGGGGTTATTCATTATCGTGGTGTTGCGGGCTATATACCTACCAAATTTCAGCTAGATCGGTGACCCGTAAACCTGGTCTTCCCCTTGTTAGATTATAGCATTTTTATTATATTTTCCAACATTTTAATTCATGTTGACCAATGTATCGCATCAGTGGGCTTGCTCAGGCATGGATAGAAGAGTTATTGTATGCTGAGAGGTAATTATATCCTTTTGGGAACATCACACTGTAAATCTGGAGAATTGGAATACACTTCCTATTACTATGTCAGCCAAGGTTTGTTCCAATTATTGTGCTATTTCAAAAACATTAAAGCTACATGCCTATGTTAAGTTATTTATTTGAGTAGCATAAAAAGATTTAATGCATTATATGTACAAATATTTCATGAAATGAATACTTTTTCACACTAATATTTTTAAAAATTCACAGGTGAGCATTTCTAAAAATATCATTTTCTCTGCTTTATCCATGAAATAACAGCACCTACAAAACATTCATAGATACATTATCGGATATCATGGGATATAACAACAAAATTTATTTATGAGATTTCAGTCTCATAGTCAACTTGTTTAAACATTTTTACATAATAAAATCCCAATCATTTTCTCATTCAGTTTTCATTCAACAGCATGCACTCAACTAAAATTTACATGCATATTCTAATGATGGTTTGACTAACTAGATTTTGATTTATTTTTGATCCCTGTATCAAAAAAATGGAATTTGCATCCTCTGAAATTTCTTGAATCCAATGTTTGAACTACAAATGTAAATGATTCCACACAACCACATCAATTCACTCACTTTAATCAAAATCTCTCTTGCATTAATATATTAATACACAGTGATAAATGTTCCTAACCGTATGTACAGATGTTTTATCCCATAATCATGAATACTCTTGTATTTCACTCTGAATTTCTAGTTCTTGTTTGCCTCTTTGAAGCATAATCGCCTAATTAATGAAGGTGAAAATTTTCCCTTGTGCTCCAAAATGGGCATGACATATTTCTGTCTCCTCTTTAATGAATGAAGATCTATGCCCAGCAAAAATATTCTTCCAAAACTTCACAGTCTGTTAGATTTGTTCTTACAAAATTCAGATATTTCCTCTTTTTGATGAAGATCAAATATATTATCAATGGTGAAAATCATTCAGCCATTGTCCTTACCATTCATCATTGTCATCTTAATAACTGATAATTAGGAAATACTCTGTCTTTTTTTCTTGAGTATATTCAGAAAAATATATTAGACCTATTTGCTTCATGCTACAGTCTCCAGATAACTTTTATTTTCAAGACTTCCATAGCTTCCACAGCTCCCATAGCTGGTAGAATATGGACCGACTAGTATTGTGCTGCCATCCTCCCGTTTCCAAGCACTAGCACTATAACGACTTTTGTAACTGCCACAAGCTATGAGTATACCGCCCCCTCCAGGACCTCTTTCTATTGGCCTACTTGGGCTGGAAGCAATTCCTCCTTTAGGACCTCCATTTTGTGAAGCAGATATTACCATATTGCCATTAGAAGTAATTAGCTTTACTTCTTCAGATCCAAGTGCAGCAACTTGTTTGTAAGGCCTCCTCTTCCAGTATCGTCCATAACACAGGTAGCAAGTCACCATTATTCCCTGAAAAAAATAATCAAACTTACGGTAATGAAAATGAAGAGTATAAATCTTTATAGTAACCTTTTCATTAATTTACGTCGATGATAATGAATGTTAAGTACTTGAATACTAATAAATTTCTGGAATTGTTTTATTCTGGTATTTAATTCTAGCCAAGTTTAACACATTTGTATGAATAGCCATTCCAAAAATTGGAAAACACTAAAGGTCATATCATTGAAGAAGAGATTTGACCTGTTATATGCATATAACTATAATTATATTCAGGGATGAAAATAAGTTTTTAAAACTATGTACCGTATATACTCATGTATAATGCACACCCTTACTTTTTGCCAAAAAATTCTGACTTTTTTCTTATACCCTGTGTATAATGCGCATCCCTTATTTTTGTGGGGTATAAGGACAAAATTATATCGTTATGTTAAGTATTAACTTGAGTACCATAAATAAATACATTAAAGCATTAAATTATCACCAGTTAACAATTTTGAAACACTTGGACTTGCCCATAAGTATTATGTTCAATAAGCTGCACATTATGTCTAAGAGAGACATCAGCAATAATGAAAGCGAAGGAGTTGAGATGGCAGCAACTTCATACAGTAAGTTGGCCAAACTGATGCCGCATAGAAAACTGCAGTGCCACTGCTGCTAATCCTTTTAAATCAGACAAAAAGTGATCTATAAAATAGAGTTTTGATTCATAGTGGATTTTGGTTCTCTCTTTCCTATATCATTCTAAAACTGTTTAATAGAAGGAATAACAGAAATATTTAACAGACAAATCTGGAAATAGGAAATGCGACAGGTAAGATTAAGTTCATACATGCCATTCTACATTCTATGGGTTTTTAATTACCATATGTTCACCTGTACCGTGCACATCTTTTTTCCCTGAAATCACAGTTGAAAAACATGTTGCGCGTCTTACACGAGTACATCATCAAAGCCATTGAAACGCGATGTATTATACCAAATTTGCACAATGTATTATATCAACAAATCATCTTTTAGTATCACAGTGGCACAGTTGGTGCTGATTACTCCATAAAATCCCAGAGAAAATACTGATGTAATAGCTACGAAAATTTTGATTTCATTGATTTCACTAAAACAGAATACGTAAAAGCCAGCATTGGTAGGTTATAGGTTGAAAGTATATATGTAGTAGTTGTCTTTAGAATGTTTGAGACAGCAAATGTCAAATTCATAGAAATAGGGTAAACACCATAAGCACTAACATGGAGACAGTCTGACTTTACACATAATTTGACACGTCCTAGAACTCGCACGGCTTGCTCCACTCTGATCTTGTTTTGCAAATAAACTAAAGATCGACCAACTTGAAGGTACTGGGAGTGGTAGGGTGTGATCCTAAAATGAAACAGTTAAAATATGTAACATTTCACGTGGAATCGAGCAGAATCCATGGTGGTACTTATAGGTTAAAATGACCTGGGATTGACGTAGCCATAAATAATTTAATTTCCTCGGAAAATTTTTGCTGTTGTAATTTTTTGCCGGTTTTTTCCAAATTAATTTTTTTCCTATATCTTCATGCTCAAAAACGGGGTATGCGTCTCACACGTGTGCGCGTGGTACACATGAACATATGGTACTTACATTGTTAATTGTACATATGTATTATAATTAGGTAACTTAAAATTATTTCAATTTGCTTATTCTAGGTTTTTTGTTTTTGATGCATGTTTTGCAGGAAGTCTATCTGGTGATTTCGCAAAGACTACAGCAATCAGCTGATGAGCTTGTGAAATGCAGAATACGTATTTGGAGAGTATGGAATTATAACTATATAGAAGTAATTAGATGTTTTATACATTTAATTAATATATGTATAACCTGGATTATCGATAATTATTGTGGCTTTCCCCTTAACTCATCCAAAAAGTGAGAATCTAGCGCGAGGTAGGTACACTTTTATTTCTGAAATGAAGTGTACAGAAGTGTTACCTGTGTATACGTGCATCCCTACTTTATGACCTAAAAATTTGATCTTCAAAATGTGCATTATACATGAGTATATATGGTATAAGCAGGGCTGTGTGGTGTAATGGAGCGGTGGAGAGACTGCACCAGGTGCCATATTTTTGAGTGTGGGACTTCCTTTGAATTTACCATTTGTTTTTATATTTCTGGGTATCTCTCACAATTCTCTCACGCTGGGCGCCTGCAGGTCTATAGCCTTTGGCCCAAGACAAAAGGGATGCTACCCCAACCACAACTGATAATCCTTGAGGGCGCTTGGTCGCTCTCGTACTACATTTACTAGGCGAAAGGCGCCCTTTTGTCTGTTCCAAGATACTATCTCGGCTGGCCATAAGGATGGAGAACACTTGGAATTTTTAAAAATTTAGTGCTGTCTGGTGGCAGATTTAGGGGGGGACGATTGGGGCAATCGCCTTTCCCCCCCCCTCCCCTCTCCCCCTAGAGCCGAAGCAAAACAAAAAAAAAATCAGATTCACATTGACGAATCGACCCAGTGCGTCATGTATAAGCTCATATACTCGTACAGCAAATTGCTAAAAAAAACATTATACGTAACGTAATGAAATTATGAATTGATTTTTTACTTTCTTATATATGTAGTATATAGAGAAAGTATTGTAATCGTGAAAAAAAATCCGACTTGGAGATTTGACAGATTTACACGTTTTAGGGATTCCGTCAGGTTATTTTTGTTATATGTGGTAAGACGTGGGTCTCAAACATAACGCACGATGGCCGTGTTTCTCAATGAGCACTCACCCTCCTATTTGATCAAAATCTTTATAGTATTTGTACTTCTCATAAGGGTGTTGAGTTGAACGTCGGATCAAAAGGGAGAGAGATACTGGCGATCGCATCGCTGTTTGGAAGTCCCAGTCTTCCATTCCAAGATGCGCTCTTTGACACATTCTGTACACTTTTTCGAATTTGCACCGCAGATTAGTTCTTGGGAAAGGCAAACAAATCTTGCAGAATGAGAGGTACCAAAATCTTGGTCGTCGCAAGTTGCATATCTGAGAGAAGGATCGCACCTATTGAATAAGACCTATCGCCTCCCTCTTGAGAATTTTCTGTTTCTACCCTTGAAGGTGAGTTTACTTTTGAGTTCTGTAAACATATTCAGGAAACAAACAACTGAAGTAAATTCCGACTCAACAATGGGGGACACGTGGAATACTGGAAGCTGGAGAAACCCCTCTTTGTCAGCAGTGGCCAACCTTTCTGCAGTAGGCTCAAAATCATCTGTAATATTATTCTAAAAAATCCTTATGTTGGCCATCCTTACAACTTGGGATGTAAGAGAAATACCCCTATGATTCTCCTGGACTGATATGGGACTCAGTAGGCAGGCACTCAGTAAAGAATTGTGAGTGAGAGTCGGTAGGTGATTTTTGGTGGCATCAGGAATCAGCAGTAGCAGTTAATAAAATAAGTACCTAATTGCAGATGCATTTCATAACGATCAATTCTTATCATTTTTATTACTTGTATTAATGATGTTACTAACACTATTTGTCATTCCTGAAATAATTTTACAATCTTACTCTGTATTGTTTGTACACTTGGATTATTATTTTTTGGTACACATGAAGCATACTGACGTCCGGTTTGAAATGTATAGAGTTTGACACCGCTGTGCTATGAAGTAGTATTATGTGTGGAGATGTAAAATATAGAAGTAGGGTGGCCAGAAGGTCTCTCTTATAGAGAACATATTATCTTTTTTGTTGAGATCTTTTTCACTTTTAATGAAGAAATGTTCTTTTTTCTCTTTTTAACTACTAATGAAAATGTTACTTTTACGATTTAATCAAAACGTTAAAAAGTGTTTAAAATTTCAAAACAATAGAAAACTACTAACGGTAAAACCAAATACATAGGCGATTTTTGTTCCACCTGGGATGAAAAATCACTTTAAAAGAAAAAAACCTTTTTTTTACAATAAAATTTTAATTTTTTGTCTTAACTATATGGCCACCTTATGTAGAAGGCATTGGGATTTTTTAAGTTTGAGGTAGAGAATGCAATACATTCTGGAAATACTGGTAACCACCTGCACTTATTCTCAGTAAGATTGATTAAGTCTTGTAAGTAACATCGAATACGTTGCTGTCTTTAACATACTTTGTGTATTGAAATTGGAAATTCAAATACATTTTTCATATAGTATTAGTCGTAATTTTAATTTTTACGTAATTGACATTTTTTATTCAAGGAAAAATGTCAGCAGCTAAGAAATCAAAAAAAGATAAAAAATGTATCTGCTGTTTTCAGTCTACTTGGGCTGGCGAATATGGTTTTGTAAAACAAGGTGATAAAACGTGCTGTGTTTTATGTTCTGTTAAATGGCATTTTGAAACCAAAATATAATATTACATTTTGTGAGTCTGGCATGCCTATCATCATTTTACAGATTTTTCTCTTTTTGGCATGCTGGCTAAAACCTATTTACCAACCCTGGTCTATGATTTCGTTGAAAGATTGATCTGGAGGGATCTGCAGGAGAGAAAGGTAGGGGGAAAAAGGAAAATGAAAAGGAGGGATAAAAAGCGAAAGATATGTAAGTTGGGAGTGTGTAAAAGAGAGAAGCAGAGTGACAGTAAGAGAGAGGGTGAAAAGGAGAGAAAGCATACTTGCCAATTTAGCGACTTCGTTGCTAGATTTAGCGACTTTTTACTTCCTTTAGCGACTTTTTTTAGTGTTTAGCGACATGTCACTAACTTTGCGATTTGCTACTAATCTAGTGACATATTTAAATATTGCTTTATGTAGGCATAAATACATGCAATATGCAACATATACCAAACAAATTAATTTTGATTGCTTTATTAAAATCTATATAAGTTTTAATAAACCTTAAAATATTTCTACAGTTATTAACTTTGAAAGTTCACATTATAATTTATGTAAAAGAATACATCATAAAATGCAGTAAAATTACAGAAAAAATGATTTCCATTAAAAATTAAAGAAGGTATTCTTCTCGGTGTATAAATTAGACTGATTCTTATTATGATTATTGAATGTCATAAATGAAGCCTACCTTGTTGTTTCTAATTTTAGAAAGAGAGTTAGCAAGATCACTGTCTCAAATTGTGACTCACAATGTGTTACAAAGTATGGAGAGTGTTGTCATAAGTTGATGAGCGCTTCTTATGCGTGTATATCAGAGCATTTGAAGGTGGTACATTGATCCTCAATCATTTGCGTTTTTAAGTTATTCAAAAATCCAAAAGTTTTATTCCCCTTATTAAAAATTCTAGTAACGAATACGCAGATATATAAAAAAAACTCTCAATATGAGGCGGAAAACCTCCTTGCATGTTATACACAGGTATTTACGATATTTTATATTTCTACATTCTCTATAATAAAAACGTTATTCTGTAAGGAACGCAAGATGGCTGACAGCAAAATGTAGTTCTCATTCTGCATAATAGGTCGGCACCACATGTACGTCAACAACTCACCTTTCTTTTGGCGAAAACGACAGGAATATATAATAAACACTTATGTTTGTTTATGTAAACAAACTATTAGTTTATTTTTTGTCAATAAGGATCTCCAATACAATGATCCATTCAGTCGTCAAGAGAACAGTTTACAATGTTGAAATAAATTGGTGATTTGTTTTTGTTCAGATAGTATTCAAAGAAATTATTCCGCTGATTGATTAATTAGTTAGTTTTTAATTTAAATCTTTTAAAGAGTTTTATTTACATAACGACGGAGAACATTATTGAGGATTCGAGTAAGCTTTCTTTCTTCGTAAATACAGAGTACAATTTTAAAACAATCATAACATTAAGTGCACGAATTTTAATTATTTTTCCTATGTTATATATGTATACATATAATTATTTCCCTGTCTTTGCACACTGACAGTTATATGTAGCATTGACGAGAACAAGGTGGGAGAAGAATATCAGAATTTTATAGCCGAAAATAAAAGCCAAAAGCATTTACTAAACAACAACAGAACATTCACTAGAAATGTAACATATGATGAAATATTTCATATGTAATAGTGTGGTATTAATTATTTTAAATGCAAATATTAATAATCAATCTATCTATAATACTTCTGTTGATATTTCAACGGAAATTACACTAGTATAAAATAATCTTGACCTATAAATGTTAATATCTATTCTATTTTTTATTAATAAAAGGCTTGCAAAAATTTTCCCTTATTTAATATTAATAATTAAATATCTATGTTGATATTCATTTATAAAAGAGTTAAAAAGTTTACTAATTAGATGAATAAGAATTATTCGATGTAATTATGCACTATTTTATTTTTAAAACCATTTTAGCTACATTTTCTTTGAGTTTAGCGATATTTTCTTTCAGTTTAGCGACTCTTTAGCTACTTTTTAGGGTGGATTTAGCGACATTATCAAATTTAGTTTGGCAACTATGACTGGGATAGGGATAGGAAGGTGGAAATATCATTTGGTGTTAATTTAAAGATTTATTCTGCCCACGAAGATATTATTGCAAGGTTATTTAAGGTGTAAATTAAGGCACCTTTTCAGTTGAATTGGGACATTGCGACTTCAAATGACGACCAGTGCTAGTAGGCTTCTCAGTCTAAATAAAAAAGGAAGTAAGGAGGGAAACCCGGTGCTGGCATTAGCCTACTCTTATCGAGAAGCACCAAGGGGACCAACTGCTTTATGTCTCTTCCGAAGGACGGAGCACTGATTTGTGGGTTCTCGTCTTAATCATGCAAATAGGAGGCCATGCAACCTCTGAAAAAATCCTACTCCCGCAGGATTCGTACCAGGTATGCTCGGCGTAACAGGTCATCTGCCCTCATCACTATGCCATGGCACCCCCAAAAAATTCAGAACTGAATGGGTTTTGGCGCCTTTTCAGTAAGCTTGCTCCAGGTGCCAAATTACCGCAGAATGGCTCCGGGTATAAGCTCTACATGTACGACTACAACTGAACCTATCTGGGAACTAGGTTTACTGTGTATACCTATGTATATCCCATTTCCATCCCTGATTACATAGCTTTAATTAATTATTGTATGCTTAGTAATTAAAAAATAGCCATAATGTAAGGCTTTTATTATAATTTATTACCATGAGTCTGTTTTAGTAGAATTAAATTATCCAAATTTCATGATAATATTGTTCGGGAAATTAATTAGTCTTATACACATCTATTTTCGAAGGATATTTCCATAACAAATTTGGATGTTACATATGTAAATATGTATTTTTTAAGCAAGCATTAATATAAATTGATAGAAAGTATGATCTGAAGATCCTTATGCAACAGGCATAAGCTGTTATGATGAGCATGAGAAAACAGGTGAAAAAATCTGCCTTCCACTTGCGGGGCGGATATTCTACCACTGAACTACCGTGGCAGACTAATTCTCCCGTTTCCTAGCGGGAATATATTCTTACGTTGGGACCAAGCTAGCGATGCTAGTATCAATCAGTGCCAACAGATGTCCTCAAAGAGATACACCAAAGAAAACCCCTTTACTCTCAGATAGTGAGAATGCCATGTAATAAATTGATAGAAAGTATGATCTGAAGATCCTTATGCAACAGGCATAAGCTGTTATGATGAGCATGAGAAAACAGGTGAAAAAATCTGCCATGACCGGGCAGATATTCTACCACTGAACTACCGTGGCAGACTAATTCTGGCAGATTTTTTCAGCTGTTTTCTCATGCTCATCATAACAGCTTATGCCTGTTGCATAAGGATCTTCAGATCATACTTTCTATCAATTTATTACGTGGCATTCTCACTATCTGAGAGTAAAGGGGTTTTCTTTGGTGTATCTCTTTGAGGACATCCGTTGGCGCTGATTAATACTAGCATCGCTAGCTTGGTCCCAACGTAAGAATATATTCCCGCTCGGAAACGGGAGAATTAGTCTGCCACGGTAGTTCAGTGGTAGAATATCCGCCCGGCAAGTGGAAGGCCCGGGTTCGATTCCCGGTCATGGCAGATTTTTTCACCTGTTTTCTCATGCTCAAGCATTAATATAGAATACCAGCATTATAATTTATAAATGTTATTTAACTTTTTAAAAATAATCTTATTTTTTGCATATGTAATCAAGATTAATATTGCTTAACTTAAAATGGCCCAACAGTATCTAATTATCCTTATTTTTCATCCAAATCAAAATACAGGTGACTCCCAAGATTCGACAAGGATGCATTCCTGAAAATGTGGTCGAATCTCGAACAGTCGAATGTTGAATCAGCACAAATTCAAACAATTAGAGCAGAAATAACGATGTCTAGACTGAAACTAAACCTCTCGTGGTCGGGCGGGCCGAAAGTTACTTCGCATAAACTAGTTTCCAATTCAACTGATCGATTGGCTAGGTTGATTCGACCAGTCAAATTCTCGAGTTGGTCAAATCTCGAACGGTCGAATCTCGGGAGTCGCCTGTACTTGGAAATTTTCACCAAAGTTTGTTATACTTCCTGCTTGAATGTTAAAAAGTATAACAATTTTTATACTAACCACAATAATATGTAATGCTATGACAAACATAGTGGCATTACGAAAACCGACTCCATCATATAAAATTCCAGCCATTGATGGTCCTATGAACGCTCCAAGTGCAAATGTTGATGTCCATAGTCCAGAAATAAGACCATAAGTTTCCAAATTATCCGGAAAGCCTGATAGCCTGTAACAAAATAATAATTCTGATGTCAAACTATTCTTATGTGCTTGTATGAAAATCAAAAGTTCAGGAAATGACATTTAAGTGAAATCACGTTGCTAATAATTACAACATGACTTTATAACTTAAAACAATGAAGTGGTATAACAACACACTTTCTACAGTAAATGCCAAAAAGAAATACTTTTTTTACTAAAACATCACCTCCATAGCTTTAAGACACAATAAAAATATTAATGTTGATTGAGTACAACTTTTCATTATAGTAATTGCAAATTTTAAATGTCTTTGTGCATTATATATTTTTATATTAAAAATATTTTTCATGAGAATCTTTCTAAATAATTGATCAAATATGGGTATTATTAAATGCTTAGAAAAAGATAATGAAATACACTTTTCAAAGAAGAGAAAAATATTTCAAAATTCCATAGCATTAATATAACATAAAAACCTGACAGAAAATAAAATGTTAAATGGCTTACATTGATGTGCGCAAAGCATCTGTGAAGGAAGCCACTAGTTGTGCACCTATTCCAAGGCCATGGATCACAAGTCCAAGAATACTCATCCAAAGTAATCTATTTTTAATTATTGATCAAAAAAGAAATGCAAGTTAATGTTCATCTGAATGTATATAATTAACAAGTCAATTCTAATAGATGAAGATTATAGCCAGAGTTAAAATTTTAATGAAATAATTTAAAAATAAATGTAGTCTTATTAAGTATTTTAAAATAGAAAATGTTTGGTTTGTCTATAGGCAAACTTAGATGTACCGTTATTTTCCGATTATGATATGCACCCTATATAATACACACCCATGTTTTTACGAGTGAAATGTGAAAATTGTCTTAACACCATGTATAACGCAACTCATTTTTTGTAAAAAGATCACTGTAATTTTCACTTGGTTATTAGCAGTATCGAGACAGTTCTCGCCTTGCCGCCAAGTGAGATATGTGCAAGAGTATTTACGAAAACTTAACGTCTATATATTTTGACTCTCACTTTAAAGATCGATACAATGTATAAAAAACATGTCGCATTGTGTAATAATCTGATCAGTTGGAATAACAGTTCTCGCCTTGCCACCAAGTGAGATATGTGTGAGAGTGTTTACAAAAACTTTACATCTATATAGTTTTGACTTTCACTTTAGAGATTGATACAATGTATAAAAACATGTCTCAATGTTGCATTTTGTAATAATCTGATCAGTTGGAATAACAGTTCTCGCCTTGTGAGATATGTGTGAGAGTGTTTACAAAAACTTTACATCTATATAGCTTTGACTTTCACTTTAGAGATTGATACAATGTATAAAAACATGTCTCAATGTTGCATTTTGTAATAATCTGATCAGTTGGAATAACAGTTCTCGCCTTGCTGCCGAGCGAGATAGTTTACGTGAATATCACGTCTAGTTCGGACTCTGCCTTCATACAAGCCAGTCGAGGTATATCAAATAATATTTGTTGCTTGCAACTTGCATCAATTTTTTCTTAAAGAGCAGGGCTTTAAAAAAGTGTTGCCTCACAAATGCCATGGATGGTTTTGAAGACGACATCATATGGGATGATGATTTCGCCGAAGTGGATAGTGAGGATGAAGTTCTCGGCGACACCATTTACTTAGACAATGAGAGAGAACACAAAATCGCCAACGAACTATTTTAGGACAGCAATAATGAATCCAGAGGCTAAGATTGAGACAGCTAAAAGTAAATAAATAATTATTCTTATTTTTGTTTTGAAAAACATTATTTGAAAGAATGTTATCAAAATGCATTGAAATGTTTGATGTATTGGAAAAATGTCTGAAAATGTAAATTATTTATGTACTAAAAAAAGTTGTATGCACCTGTTACCCTATATAATACGCACCCTAACTTTTTGCCAATTTTTCATGAAAAAAATGCATATTATAACTGGAAAATTACGGTAATTTATATAACACAATGAAAGTCATTCTTTTAACTTCATACAGAAAATGATATGTATGAGATGGCAGATAATTAAATAGCCATCTGCATTCAAGCAGATTCTAAGGTAGAACACATCACTTTACAAAGTAGTGTCTGGTGATCTACCACCCTCAGATTTCATCATTCTCCAAGTACAATCCATGATTAAAAGTCGATTTCTAATATTTAGACACAAAGTTTTATATTTTTTAAATAATTTAACTTTATCAAAGCTTGTATGCTGAATGTATATATGCTATATTTATATTTGCTTATGTGATGCCACAGAATCTCTTGATTACCTCTGATATAATCTGTAATCTAGCCATCTTAAGCAAAGTAAGTTCTGTATATACATAATGGTTTAGTTTTCAAAGCAAATACCCATTTTCAGGGATTCCCTATACTAATGTACCCAAAGACCAAGGCTGGATTAAGGAACTCTGGGGTCCTGGTGCATAATTTTTCAAAGACTACAGCACAAAATGTCTAGGGCCTCTGTGGACCCTTCTAATCCTGGGGCTCTGGTGTAACTGCATCCGATTAATCTGACATTGCCAAAGATGCACTCTAATTAAGAAGAAATTTAGCAAGCAACAACATACATGCAATTTCAAGATGAAGCTTCCTTTTTCCTACAAAAATATTTTTAAAAAACACAGTTGCCAAACCACTTATTATATTCTTGAATAAAATGCTATTGGCAAAATTTAAATAATTAAAAGTTAGATAATAATGCACAAATAAGCACAAAACATTGAATTTTAATGCATATCCTAAATAAAAAGTTGTTTGGTTCAAGCAAGTTCAAACAATTACTGTTTTCAGAAGTAGATCATTTTGCAGATCAAAAATCTAAAGTTCTCATTGGAATGGGTTCCAGAAAATTTTACAACTAGTATTTGTGGCCATGGGGTTAAAATCACTTTCACCAACAATTTGCCTAATAGTTTCATTGAAGAAATTAGGCCCCACATTTCAGTGATCAACTTTCCTTGTACAGGCGACTCCCGAGATTCGACAGGGATGCGTTCCTGAAAACATGGTCGAATCTCGAATTGTTCAATGTTGAACGCCGTTTTTCCATAGACTTGCATGTTATAATCGGAGGATACGTTCCCGCATCTTGACTCGCGCGAGCCAGACCGGGCTGTCTGCAGCACATCCCTGCATACATCTATCTATACATAGAACTATATATTGCAGTGAAATTAATATAAAAGTTATTATAAAGCACAAAATAACTTGCAGCCTCGCCAGTTAATTTAAGGTTATGCAAACCTGCCCTTCTCTTAAATCTGTCAAACCAGCAATCAAATTACGTGAATTTATCACGTTCTAGAATTTTCTCCTTCTGTTTCACATAAGTGCTAATAGTTGAACGACACTCTTTTACTTGATTCACGTGCATTATCACTATTACATTTCCTTTTAGATATCATGTCAAGTGATAAATTAATAAATAGATCAATAAAATAAATAAATTTATATAAAAGATTAACAGAAAAAAGAGTGAAATCAGCAAAAATTCAAACAATTAGAGCAGAAATAACTGTCTACACTGAAACTAAACCTCGCATGGTTGGTCGGGACGAAAATTACTTCACGTAAACTAGTACCCAATTCGATCAGCTGGGTCAAAATCTCGAATTTGTTGAATCTTGAACTGTCGAATCTCAGGAGTTGCCTGTATTTATAAAATGTAGGGGAACACCATTTCAAAGAGTGGCTTCCAAATAACCAGTTTGGATATGAAAGAATTTATGACACTGACCATTTTAGGTGCATATTTACATTTTCCCTGAACCTGGAGGTTCAGAACTTTCCATTTTGTGGGATGTCAAAAAGGAATGCTAAATCCATGAACTAAGAACTATCATAAAGTTCCTTCTTGTGTTTATTTCAGCTCTTAAAAAACTGTTTGATTTCTGTCAGTAAGCTTATTTATCTGTAAGAATGTTTAGAGAATTGTTTTGATTGTGTAGTGTGTCATATGTCTACATTAAAAACTAAATTGTGTCCATGTGCTCAAAATATATTGTTTACATAGCATAGATGATATCTAATAACACAAATGTGCAAGAATTAGAAGTTGGGGTAAGGCTGGATGAAAACACTGTGCAGGCCATAGTTTGGGGACACATATAGTCAGTGCTTTTTTTGTAAAATAAAGAAGTGCTGGAACTCATATCTTGATAAATTGTAAAATTCCTCTCCTACCCCTCCCCCTCTTCCTGCACCCTCTTCCCCATCTCTATTGAATTTGCGATAAACTTTTAGTAACAAAGTTGATAATAAAAGAATTTATAGAAGCCATTTATTACTTTAAATTTAAAAAAATTTAAAAAATGAAAATGTGCCAAAATTAGACATATGTCAACATCGCTCTGAAAAAAAGGTGCCAGTACGCCCTACTGTCATATACCATCACAAAAAAAGCACTGAATATAGTATGTAAAAGACAGGAACACTTTCTTTTGTCCTGTGAATGAGCATTTGGACTGCAGGGCTGTGTAGCATGAGACAATGGCATGAATTATTTGTAAGAAATGATTTGAGAGTGGGTAATAAGCATCAGGTCTATTTTAATGGGCATTGCATAAAAAAGGGAAAATTTATGGAATATTATTATCCCTAATTCAATCAGCAGCAACAGGTTACTTTGAACTATGAGAAAATATCATGATGGACTTCAAAAATTGAAATAATTACTTTTAATTCCATGATGCAAAGCACATGGTAATGATTGCCATTCTAATATGTTTATATTCTGAGTTTCTTATTTAAGAATAAAGCAAACATATTTGGAAAGGTATATTATTGAGTTTTTAGTTCTATAAGCCTATGCTACATTGAAAATTTACCTTGGCAAAAAAGTCAGGGAATTGAAACGAGACAATATAGGGCCATACTTTTATGTGATACAACCTCCTGAAGATTAACCTAAAATCATGGCAACCTTATTCCTCACAACATGGGTGTATTCTGATTGTTATTCATTTCCTTTATTTATGTCAGGATGTTCTAATGCTTCTATAGATATTTGTTCTTATAATTATCTTACATTAAATAATATTTGTTTTGGATTTGGTAAAAATTAATTTATAGAATTTTCTTCATAAAAAATATTAAATAATTCTTAGCAATTGCACATATGGTTGTGGGTGCTGTCACAATTTTGTTTAAAAGAATTAATTTTTACTTAGAGCCATAAATATATGGTTTCATATGGTAAGGTAATCTAATTAGGTATTTGTTACTTACGTAGGTCCTGGTATAAAAGGTGCTGGGCCAATTAGAGCGAATCCTAATGCTACTAGTACACATCCAGCAACTGTGGCTACTTTTGGGTGAACAGTTGTTCGATCACATATCCAACCAAACAAAGGAGCAGTTAATGCATATGTTCCTCCATTCACCACAAACATGAGTCCTAGTACCACAGGGGACAGGCCAAACTATTAGAAAAATAAGAAATTTGAAATAAATGAAAGAGGATGACAATTGGTTTATGATTTTATTTAATGACTTGTTTAGTATTTTTATAAAGCTGTTCTGTGGATAACTGAAACTGGTTAGAATCATTTTTATCTGTTTGAATGTTAAGAAATACTATCGATTTGAATCAATGCTGTTCTCTATGGAGATAAATAACCAGCGTAAATTTCATAAAAAATTTACACCTCCAAGGTTTAGTTTTATAATAAAGTATATTTAAAATTTTTATAATGATGTGTTGAGAATAATTTATCACAGGTTTGAATGAAAAGTGGAATTAATCGAAAAATAATCGAGTGGATCAAGGACTTTCTTAATGAGCATGAACAAATAGTGGTAATAGATGGATTTTAATCAGATTCAGTCAGCGTAGCCTCAGACGTTCCACAGCAGTTATTTGCGGATGATACAGTAGTTTACAGTGAGAATAACAGTCCTAATGATCAATTATTACTTTCTAACGACTTAAATGCAATTCTTGAGTGGTGTAAAGAGTGGCAGTTAGAATTGAACTTAGGAAAGTGTTCCTTTATGAGATTCTGGGGAAACAAAAACATCGACACGACGAATTACACTGTCGAAGGCATCCAGCTAAAACTAGCCGATTCCGTCAAATACTTAGGCGTTACTTTAACAAGCAACCTCTCATGGGATATGCACATACGAAATATATGCGGGAAGGCTAAACAGAAACTAGGATTCATCAAACGCATAGTAGGTAAAAGTGAGGAAAAAGTCAAAGAGACATGTTACTTCTCGTTAGTAAGACCGCTATTAGAGTATGCGTCGAGTATATTGGATCCGTACAAGAAGGGATCAATCTCAGAGTTAGAGAGAGTACAGCGAAAAGCCGCTAGATTCGTCAAAAATTGTTACGATAGAAACAAAAGTGTTACAGGCTTGATACAGGACTTAGGATGGGAATCACTGAGCGCCGATCACGCTCTAGGTTAAAACTTCTTGAAAGATTTAGAACGCATATATTCTCCAGCGATGTTGAAGAAATAATAAGAGCGCAAACTTATATTGGTAGAATGGACCATCCTCGTAAAATAAGAGAGATAGCCTGTAGGACTGAGAGGTAGAAAGGCTCGTTTTTCCCTAGAACGATAGCTGAGCAGAACAGAAGTTACGATAAGAAATCAGCCGACGAAGAATGATACTATTCATTATTATGCGCTTCCCTTGGTGCTATTGTACCCCCTGCCACACACCATTGCGGTGGCTTGCAGGGTGAACTGTAGATATAGATATAGATAGATATACAGTAATACCTCGTTATACAAGTAACCGCTATATGAAATTTCACTTGCGTTGCGAAGATTTGTCTTTTCTCACATCTTCTTGGCCATCTGTTGTGTACTCTTCTGCATCTGTGCAAAATGTCATGGCATCCCAGCATGCACAGCGCATCTTCTCACATTGTTCTCTTAGTATTGTCTGTCTTGGTGAATCTTAATGAAATTTATCTCTTTGAATCCATTAAATTTGAAGACATTTTTGAGCATAATCCAAGTATTAGTGGTAAGGTGAAAAAGGTGAGAAGGCCCTTAAGTGTAGCACAGAAGCTGGATATTATTAAGAGGTTGGAAAAAGGAGAACGCTCGAAGGATATTTGTGCTGCCATGAACTTGTCTTCATCAATGGTTAGGAGTATTTATCTGCCAAAGGACAAATGAAAGACTTTGCCCAATCAAATGTTGGTGGTGTTAAGTTAGAGCGTGTAACAAGGTCACATGAGGCAATATTAGAACAAACTGAGAGACTTTTAACGTTTTCAATAGACAGTCATACTCGTAAGCATTCGTGTCTGCCTTTCAATGTTATTCAGTAGAAGGCGCTCTCACTGTTTCAAGGTCTAAAAAAAAGGCTGAAGATGAAGGACAGGAAGCACCAAATATTGACTTTAAAGCAAGCCATGGATGGTTTGGGCGATATAAGAGACGTGCAAATTTTCACAACATAAAAGTCACTGGCGAAAAAGTGAGTGCAGATATTAAAGCAGCCACATCATTCTCAGCTGAACTTCAAAAAAATAATTGACGAGGGAGAATATTCACCAAAAGAGGTTTTCAATATTGACGAAACGAGTTTTTTTTGGTAGAAAATGCCTTCTCGAACATTTATTTCCTGTGATGAGAAACATGCTCCGGGATTTAAAGTGTCGAAGGAGTGTCTCTCTCTTCTTCTTGGTGGCAATCTCGAAGGTGACCTGAAGCTGAAACCACTCTTAGTTTACCATCTACAAAACTCTTGAGCCCTTAAAGGCATTGTGAAAACAAAACTATTGTGCTATGGTATTGGAACAATAAACTATATCACAGAATACCTGTCACCACTCATTGCAGAATATTGTGCCAAAAACATACTTGATAATAAGGCAGTTTTGGCATTGGATAATGCCCCTGGTCATCCTAGGAATCCTGATCACATTGCATCTAATATTCGTTTTGTTTTTTTGCCTCCTAATACCACCTCCATTCTCCAACCAATGGACCAGGGTGCCATCACTGCCTTTAAGGCATATTATATGCAGCAGGTGATGCGATACATTGTAATTGAGTTAGATAGTGATGATGATGCAACTATCCAGCAATTGTGGAAGAACTACAATATAAGAATGGCAGTTGATAATATTGATGTCGCTTGGGGAAAAGTAACTAAGGAATGCATGAATGGTATATGGAAAAATTTGTTGCCAAAAATTGTGTATGATTTCAGTGGCTTTAAAGACATGCTTGCAGAGATTCAAGGGATGCTTGTTAAACTCGCTAATGAAGCAGGCTTTGATGAGGTTAATAATAGTGATGCTGAGGAGGTATTAGCTTCACATGGCCAAGAACTAACAAATGAAGAACTGATTCAGCTACTAGAAGGGAGGCCAAAGTAATTGGACGAGGACCAGGATGACATCGCTGAAGTAAAAGCTCTTGATACAAAAACATTGTCCTACTTATTCAGCTTGGCTAATGAAATGTGCAAAACAGTGGAGGATAATCACCCCGACATGACAAGAAGCTCTACTTTCAAACGTGGATTGGATAACATCCTTGACTGTTACCATGAACTGTATAGGATGAAAAAAGCAGCTGCTAAGCAGAATACGATCGACACCTTTTTTTGTCCCAAGCAATCACATGGCCCTCAACCATCAACTTCTGCTCAACTGTCTATTTCTGCTGAAGTCATAGACATGGATATTGATATTGACGTCTCTTTGGAGATCAAGTAGATCCAGATGACCCATCAACACCATCACCACCAAAACACTGACTACCCAATAAACCACAACACCTCCGCACTTTCATTTAGCATAAGTAAATTCTTCCTTTTTTTCAAAAAATTGATTAATTCATTATTATTGTTAGTGATTATACTAAAGCTTGCATTAGTTAAGTGCATATAGTACAGGATACGAGATGTTAAAGCATGTGCTAACGTCTGCAGAAATGAGCAGGAGTGTCATTGTTTTCCTAACTACTGTATTGCTTATGCATCGGCTAATGACTTTAAGCTAATTTCTTGAATAATTGACCAGGAATTTTCTTGTTTTCATACTTAGATAATCATTATGTGCTGTATTAACTCTAGAACTACCAAGCGATTTTCACTACCATGGAATACCAAGGGGGGGCCTCAAGAGGCCCACCATCTAAAATATAATAAGAAGCCATAGTAATGTTTTGAATCAATTTTTATATATTTAGAAACATCGGAATAAAGCTATGTAATTTTAGTTAAGTATTTGAAATTATATCTACATTATCTACTATAATGATAGAAATATTTACATAAAAACAATTTTTTTACATTTTTCCTCATTATGTTTTAAATATCACATTAATTTTGCAGTAAGATTATATTTACAGAAATAATAACTAATTTATTAGAAAAACAATTTAATCTGCTACATCTGACAATTTAAACAGCACACTTCATACTGTGCTTTTCACACACATGGTGTCTGTACTGTGAGCATGTCATGGTGGATTTTCCAGGTTTACTATACTTATATTTTTTGGAAAGGGATTCATTGCAACACATATAACATCTCCCGTGAATGGGTTGTTGTGGTTGAAGTGGCAAATCTGTTACTAATTTTCTATCAAGAATAGTCTCCATAATTGGTCTCTGGAACCCTGTCACATTTTTTGCTTGCTCGCTCCTCAACTTGGGATTTTATCAATTCTATTCCCAATTCCTTTAGAAATATGCGGCACTGTTTATTTTTATTCTCAAACCAGTCTGGGAAGTTAAGTATAAAAATAGTATATTAATTGATCCCGACTATGCCAATAAAAGTATGGAACATCGAAAGCGGCCATCTCCTCGTGCCTCTCTTTGTAGTATATATACTTCCTTGCCATCTGATCTATAGTATCAACCCCTCCTTTCTTGGAATTATAATAAATATTTATCTTGGATTTTTTGGTTTCATATGACATCTTCTGACTCGCGATGAATTCTTTTGAAATGGAAAAATTACAAACGGGGAATGCAGTATGTTATCATGTCGTAAAATGCTCTCTTTTCACCCTCAAGGTCTGTGCCCTGGCTTGGGCCACTATTCGTTTGGGAAGGGTCATTCTTTTCCTGGCTCCCTGAACCCGAGGTTTTACGAGACTGCAGGTTTGACCACCCCTTCTTTTTGCTCTCATACTTTCATAAAACGACCACAATTTCATCGGTATGGACCAAACTAATGTTGCATTCATATTGAAAGAAACAAAAAAATCCTCCCACATCCTTGCTTGCATGTAAGGTTTTTCATGCCGATACATTGCTCTATGAGAAAATACTACTAATAAGGAGGGTGTGGAAAAGAATGAAATGCAACATAATTTGACTATAAATAGCGGGAATTGCAAGAATAAAATTGATCAATCAGAAGGCACTATAATTTAGGCCACCTGCTTGTCAAGGCATGCAGCCAATGACGAAATAATTTGCAGAAAATTGAAATATGCATTCATTGATGGGAAACTTCAAGTAATTGTTATCTATAAGTCTCTGCATAATGTAATTAAATATCAAGATGTTACCTTTATTTTTAATAGAGATACAGATGAAAACAAAATTTGTGGGCCTTGGAGGTCCCCCCTTGGTAGTTCTAGGGTTAAGGTGAGTTTTGGAATTTGGAGGGAAAATTTTGGGGCTCTGGAACCAATTGGAGATTATAACATGGGTAGTAATGGGAATTTAATTTCTGCTATTCGAGTTTTCACGTTACGAGCAGTTTTCACGGAATGAGTTAAGCTCGTATAACGAGGTATTACTGTATTTATATTCAGGCAAGGTATACTGTATTTACTTGTGTACCAAGTGCATCTCTTTTCCCAAAATGTTGCTATAAAAAGGGACTGCATATCATACATGAAGATTTCTGAACAAGTTATATAAATTGTGAGTTTCAATAGTAAATTTTCTGTGACACTAGTGATTCCAACACCAAGTACTGGTTATCCAGGTATTCGGTGTTGTCTATGCTTTTTCGTGTATCCGAGAACCCAGGTAATTTTGTTCAAGTACTCAATTATTATTGGAAAAATTAAAATTTACCATTATTGTCGACAAATTACAGGTACAATTTTAATAATTAAAGTACATTCTTTTTAAAATAAAAATAAATTACTTTAAAGACCTGCATTAAAAGAGGTAAAAATACCTGTAAATAACGCCAATAAGCTTTTCACCTTTGTGGTACAGAAGGCTTCAACAGATGTGAGCTTTACATCCGATTCCAATCCAACTTCATCCTCCGTTCTCCCTTGTTGGGTGATACGATTAGTGCCGGCCCAAGCTACGGGAAAAATGGAGGGAGGTAGAGTGGAATGAAAGGGCAACACCCTCAGTGTACCCTTCACTTGGGGTTTTCCATGCTGTTCATCTTCTCTTGGGCACAGTAGGGTGCATTCCCACTCCACAGTGCCCTTGGTCCTTCACCTCGATCAGCCTTTCCCCTGGTTTTTCCATCCTCCATTCTAGGAATTCACTCATTTTGGATTTTCCAATAATTTTACTAAGCATGTAGTGGGTGCAAACAGTTGAAAATGAAGTGGGATAGGGAAGCCGATCAGTTCTACTTCGACATCCATTCATGCAGTGGCTAGTTACACATTTGGTCTGTGTTAGAGATTTCGTGGCTCTAAATTTTTTCGAATAGCAGTTTGTGTATTTCATGACTTTATCCAAGCAATATTCAGGATTCAGAAAGTTCTGACGATGTCGATGACCATGAAGAAGAAGAACAGAATGAGTGCTTGAAATTGCAGAAATGCATTGCATCATTCACCATGCCAAAGGAAAAAGAATCTCAGCAGTTAAGCATAGATAGAGAGTTCAAACTACCATAATTTTCCTATTATAATACGTACTCATGTTTTCACGAGTGAAATGTGAAAATTGTCTTATCACCATGTATAATATGCACCTCAGTGTTTTAAAAAAGATCAATGCAATTTTTCTCGTCTTGCTGCCATGCAATATATGTGCGAGAGTGTTTACAAAAACATCTCATCTAGTTTTGACTCACCCTTTAAAGATCGATACAATGTATAAAAACATGTCTCAATGTCGCATTGTGTAATAATCTAAATAATATTTAAAGATATGTTATCGAAATGCATTGAAATGTCCAATTTATTGGTAAAAATGTCCAAAAATATAAATTATTCCCCTACTGAAAAAAAGTTGTATGCGTTTGTTACCATGTATAATACACATCCTAACATTTTGTTAATTTTTCATGAAAAAAAATGCTTATTATAATATAATCGGAAAATTATGGTATTTGAGACAAATAATGGAAAACGTACCAACAGACTGGAGAAATTATGTCAAGCATTGCTGACTGTTAAGCCAACTTCCGCTGCTTCTGAGTGTGTTTTTTCTGTAGCTGTTACTTTCATCACAAAATTGCAAAACCGCATGAAAAGCTGTACTTTAAACACTAATTTTTTTTAAATATTATTTTTTGAATCATTGAATAACTCTTATATCAATAAAATAAAAAATATCCTTTAAATGAATATTTATTAAAATTTTTTCTCATTAAATATTCAAGCTATCCGGGTAGCTTGGTGGAATATTAATCAATACCCGGGCACCAAAACTTGAGTAATTTGGAAATACTATGTGACATGCATCTACATCTATACTCACAGAAGAGGAAGAATTCTAAGAAGTGTATGCATATATATATGACCAACAGGGCCGGCGTGATTATTTGCGGGGCCTAGTTCAATAATGAGCAGGAGTGGGGCCTATTTATTTATGTATATATATACCAGGAGGAACAAAAAAATGCAATTTTAAAAAGAAGAATGGCAATTTTTAAAATGAAAAACAGTTATTATTAAAATTAATTTATTGAAATTATTATGATTATGTTTAATAATATTAATATGTAATAAAATATTGCCTAAATCTCTATACATGAGAAGTGAGTCTTGTGCGGGGCCCCTAATAAAATGTGGGGCCCTGTTCGGGGGAACCAATTGCACATGCCTCATGCCGGCCCTGATGACCAAGCAAATGTTTCAGTTTTAAATGTGCAGTTTATATTGCTGTTGGTGCATATTCAAGATCACGATGGTAACTTTGATAATTGAGATGACGTAATATTTTTATAATATTAAAGCTGTACCTTTTTAAATGAGTTTTAAGTTTATTATTGTTACTCAAAATAAGCAGTTATGTCATTAAAAATTTATTATCAAATTACCTATACTTTGCAGGAGTAAGTTGAAATCTAGTATCTGTGTTCACCGAATTCATCGTGAGCCGCTGACATTCCTTTAACATAAGAGTGGTGGCTACTGAGGAGGAGATTTGGACTAGCATTGGCATTAAGAGATCACCCAATAAACTGCATCATGCAGGTAGGAGGGGAAAGATATTTAACTTAGGCAGACCTTGTTTCAGGGAGAGAGAATCAGTGAAGAGGCTGACTTTTATTAATCCTAGATGTCAACTTATTTCAGCACAAATTTATTTTTTCGCTCTGAACTGTCCCAAAAATAGGGGTGTGCGTGGTACACAAGGGAATGAGTTACATAAGTAAATATGGTATATTTTTGTTTTATTTGCACTGATATTTACAACAATAAATGATGTTGTATGAATATTTTGTATTATTTATAGTTTAGGGAATTCATATTACTGTCTCTCACCTGTCTGAGGTGTGGCTCAAGTGTAGCTGATAGAAATCCTATGCTCACAGAGGTCGCAACAATGCTGCAGGTTGCTAAAGCAACTCCTGGAATTTTCACGGCTTGAAGCAAACTACCTGGAGATTAAATTAAAAAACTCACTGTCCTTTAAATGCTATGACAAGCATTTTGTAATGTCTAACATTTTTCATTGAATTTAGGTTAATACATTGAATTTTTTCACATTATATTACTCTTATGGAATTATTTATTTTCCACATTACCATTCAATGCATTTAGAATTTTTTGTTAAAGTAAATATTAATATCATATATCTAAATGAGAAGTACTTTTAATTTACCAGCTGTTAAATTAATTGCTGTTACTGTGAATTTTATCAAGCTTTGTTTTTCACTTAATGACTTTTACAATATAAATCTTTGTTTGTGAAAATATTCATTATACAGTCATTAACCTTGATTTTCTATAATATTCCATTAAAGAAAATTTTATGTACTCATATTGCTAGATGTTTATTTAATTTTAAAATAGTTTTATAGAGGAAGTTGTTACGATTTTCCAGGAGCTATGTACTGGAGTGGCATAATTATCACAGGGTAAGGTTAGCTGCCTCTCTATGAACCTGCTATGGTGGTAGCTGATCTGCTTGTTCTGCCATAGATATGCCACATTTATTTTCACTAACAATGAAAAATGCAAATTTATCAATGGAATAGTTTACCAGAATGTTTTTCATCTTCTACTGCATTTCCATGATCAGGTAGGACAAAAGCAGTCATTATGGCAGATGAAAATAATGCTGATCCCAGAACAGCAAAAGGTGTAGTATAACCTCCAATCTGTAAACAGAAATAATATTACTACATATAATGTAATGAAAGTTTTGGTTTGTTTAACAAATCATTTTGAAAAGTGAAAATAGGGAAAAATAAAATTGTGTTCTTTGCATAACTAATTTTTAAGTGATACTAAAATGTTTTTTAAATATTCATTTAATGGATTTTATTAATTTATTTTCAGCATATACTTAAGAATATTTTAAAATTTAGCCATACTTCATAAAGTGCTCCTCCAACAGTTGGACCCACAATAAGTCCCAAACCAAAGAATGTTTCTAAAGAGGCCTGAAAGAACAATAATAATAATACAATTTATTTCACCGTTGGCAAATACATTTGCATGGTTTCGTCACAATATTAAATATTTACAAAACAAGACAAGAGGAGAGAAAATATAGATATGCTAGCAAAGAAAATACAATGATCAATAACACAAAGAAAAGCAAAATCATACTTTATCATCAAGGTATTCACAGACACTGTAGTAAGTTTTCTTCAAGAGGAACTTTTTAATTTTTCTTTTGTACACTTTGTAGGACTGAACTGATTTAATATCCACAGGCAGATTATTATATATTACAGAGGCTGAGTGATGAGGACCTTTTTGAGAAAGAGCATTGTTGTAGTCATTGATGTGAATGTGAGATAGCGAGCGGGTGAAATGGCTATGGTATTCTGCATTTGTGAGAAAAATGTGATGGTTTGATCTAACAAAAATTGCACAACTAAAAATGTAAAGAGATGGTAGGGTTAAGATATGGAGAGATGAAAACAAGGGTTTACCCTGTGTACGGTAAGGTACTCTACATAAAGCTTTGTCAGCTTGTTTCTGTAAGGAAAAGACTTTAATAGCCAGTCTACAATTACTCCAAAATAATATTCCATAGTTTAATAATGAATGCACTTTAGCATAGTACAGAGATAATAGGCTTTCAATAGGAAGTATTGGAGCCAATTTTCTTAGCATAAAGACTCCAGTAGCTACTTCTTGTAGGTTTAAGCATTCAGTTATACAAATGGCAGAATTTTTATGATAATTTTTTATATTTTCTTTTGTTTAAATGATTTAATGGACAGCCTAAAACGTAGCCAGTTAAACACCTTTCATTTCTCTTGTTTCGCACTTGAATGGAAGAGCGTAATTTCTTTCCTCAGGAAACATTAATGATAGATAGTTTAATTTAGTTTAAACTCCCATATTCTTGCTTGGTCAATTTTTATAAATTGACCAAGCAAGTTACAGCTCAAGCCATGACAATGATAGAGCATAATCCATAAAGTGATGATGACAAATTTAAAGTACAGTAAAAGCCCGCTCTACTTGCTCCAGTTTGATTGGCAAACTCCCTCTAACGGTATCTTTGGTGTGATAATGTTCACCTTTCAGCTATGTAGCCATAGTCGTGACTGTTATTGTGTATGGTTAAAATCATATTATGTGTAGTGATGTGCACTACCGGTTGTTTTTACAACAGGTTGTTAATTGATAGTTGACAAAAACACCCAGTTTTTCAATCGGTTTTTTAGACAAAAGTTACCATTCATTTTGTAGAATGCAAAGGGAAATGTATGTTTCAATCAACTACCATTGTGTAATTTTCTGATGATATTCAGATTCAATTTCAATTAAATTCATTAATCATAAATTCTCTTAAAATTCTGAACACTCCAGTTATTAATAAAGAATTGAATGAAAAGTAGATGAAACGTATGCAAAGGCCTGCTTTTTCACTCTGCAAAATTTTAACTGCATGTAAAAAAATTGGCAAAGATAAGATCTTATAAATTAATTAAAACCCATTTAAAAACCAAGAACCAAAATGAAGAAAACAAAAGGAAGGAAAACATATTATTGCATAATTAATTTAATTTAAATTGCAATGCTGAAAAGGTAGCATCCATCAATCTCGATCAAAACAGGAAAAATGCAGAAAATATTTCATGGCAGAAGTTGATGCTGTACTACTTCAAACAATTTTTTAATTTGCACTAAATAAATTGTGCTATTCTACACAGTAGAGGATGCAATTGAACCTAACAAGATCAGAATTTATTCAGAAAAGAAGGGAGCACAACATTAAAAGAAACCAATTAACATTGAAATGATTTGTTATAAATAACAATTGAAAAAACAATCACTGATCGGCCTTTCGCGACATTTATAAACCCGATCACCGGACAACGGGGAGGGATAGCTTGGTTCCAGCGAGGCGAAGGGCGCGGTAGCGCCCGGAGAGGATAACTAAAATAAAAACAAAGCGAGCCCAAGGCTCGCCAATATCCTCTCCATTTGCGGCGCAACAGTCAAGCGAGATATAATTCCTCTGTAGACTACAGATATCCTGATAGAAACCAATCGGTACTTAAGTATTAAGTTGGGCTCCCCGTTAATACGTAAGTACCAAAATTTCATTATTCTATAGTTCCTTGGAGGGGAATGTGATGCGATTCGGCCCCAAAGAGTTAGTAAAAACTGCTTCAAACTTTCAAACAGAAATCATCTCATTACGTGCAATTAAAATTGTGTATTTAATGTATGTCCCCGCTGGCCAACGGGATTACACCTAAGATGTGCGGCACTGCCCACAAAACCTAATAATATTTAGAAGACGGGTTTTTAGAGGAAAAGCGGTGTTTTCTCGCAACAGCAAGAACTTATTATTAAACTTATATTTTTTATCATCCGATCATTTGATGGGAACTTAGGCTAGCATAGAAAGGAACATTAAATAAAAATATATGAAATAAACAGGATTTATTCTACGCGGTTAGCATTTGTTATTAACACTTGTTTCCACTTCAACACAAATATAGTATGACGAGTTATTCTCTAAACCGGCACACTCAATTTAGTGGCATATGCCGCATGGCTTTGATCTCGTGAGTACCGGTAGTACGGGAATTTACTGTACAGGTATTATATTATATGCAAGTTCGAAAAATGCGGTTTCATTTTAATGCACTCAACTAATTTAGACCGATTTCAATTAATAACATTCGCTTTAATGCGAATTGCTTGCTGACCGATCAAGAGAGGCGGGGAGGAATGGGAGTATTGTGTGGGAGGAGGCGGAGGAGAAATGCAAGGGGAGAATGGCCCAACCGCGCAACCTCTTCTTCACATCTCCTACTGGCACTCTTTGAGGGGGTAAGTAAACCTTCAGTATTTCCATGTTACCATTCGAGTGTCTTTGCTCGCTAATATTCTTGTGCATTTTTGTGTTTTATTTCATTATTAGCCTTAAAATAATTCCATAACAATGAGTTAAAAAGGTAAGAAGCAGACAGAATCAGCAGCTAAGAGAGCAAGAAAATCAATAAATCTTGAACAAAAGTTAGGTGTGATTCATCGTTATGAAGGAAACGAGAAAGCATGTGACATGTTTGCGCCACAGGAATCCAAGAATCTACACAGGAATATCGGTAAAAAAATAAGATCTAGTTGTACAAGTGCTACTAGAACGTCAAAAACTAGACCAGAGATAATCGAAACAATAGAAAAAATGCTTTTAACTAGGATACAGAATTAAAAAAAAAGAAAATGATGTGCAGATCTCACAAACATCAAGGAAAAACTAGAAATATCTATGAATCTATCAATAATGATTATTCACCCGAAGAAGTGAAAGAGTTTAGTGCCAGCAGTGGCTGGTTTCATCGATTCAAACAACGGCATAGCTTCCTTAACTTAAAATTTAGTGGAGAAGGAGGTAGTGCCGATGAGGTTGCAGATTCTAAATTTCCTGAAGAATTCAAGGAAAACAAATCTTCAGCTTTGATGAGACGGGTGTTTTGGAAAAGAATGCAAAACCGAACTTACTTATGATGCTTTTTGCAGCAGATCTCAGAAATTTTCATTGATTCTTATGGGGAAATTATGTACGTTTTTTGCGGTTTCACCCACTGCGACTATTTTTTGGAACACAACTGTCGCATAAATCGAGGAGTATTTTATTACACTTACGTATGATAACTGACTTCGCTTTGAATATAGTTTGGAACATTTTATAAAGAAATCTCTTTCATGTTTATCCATACTTACGAATGTTGTTGCCACATTTTCGGGAAATTCTTTGGCGATGATAGCGAAGGACGCGGTTAGAAAAGCTGCGTTACCCAGAGCCTCAACTATTCGAATCATGAAAGAGAGCGTTATGAACGCCACATGACCTTCCACTTTGTCTAGTAACCTGAAACACAATTATGTACAGATTAATTTATAAAGTAAAATAAATGTAACATGATTCAATGAACTGAATCTTACCCAAATAAAATGGCAGATACTCCTGTAGTGAATATTCCTCCATTGAAAAGAAATTTTGGCCCTATGCGATTTAACTGTGAATAGGTTTTTGCATATGATATTATTAGAGAAAAGTCACAAATCGTATAAAAATGCTTTGGTAATTGCATGACAAATGTAGTCATAAGATAAAAAAAATTTCATATAAAGTTTTTCGTTTTATCCTTTTTTAAAAATTGAAGGTTCAGTTCACTTACGTGCTTTCCGTAAATTGGACTAATGATGAAGACTACAAGCTCAAAAATTCCAAAGACGAGACCATATTCTGTAGCTGTAGATCCTTTCCTTTCTGCCTGAAAAAATATATCCATTTCATTTCACCAATACACGTCGACTGGAAACACCAAATTGCCAAGCTTATAAATATCATACATTTAATAATAATTTAGATTTATAGAGCTCATCTGATTATAGGTTGCCCATTACGAAGTAAAAACTGAGGTATAACTTTTTTCGCATTGAAGCGATTAAAAGGGAACTTCTCTACATTCATACAAACTATTGACTTAGTAGTTTGCTTTTGTATTGTGATTGATTATATGCGAAATATACAACATAATTGGATATCTTTAGTTTTATTTATATTTTATAATATGTTTTGGTGATATTACTTGCGGGTTAATGTTTAAAGATTGATTGCTCCTTTTTAAAAGAATGATTTTTCAAAATTTACTAAATCACACTAAGTCGAAAATTTCGCTAGAGTTAGAGATGCGCCGCTAATTAATTAACAATAAAGTCATCATACATAAAATAAAGGACAGGTAAAAGTGATCTTGTTGTTATTAAGTTCCTTATTTACGTTACTAGATGCTAAACAAGCTCAGAGATCAGAGGAAGTGGATGAAGCGGGAAAATTTTTACATTTTTGATGAAAATAAAAAAAATATATCGAATTGTCATTTTAACTACGGTATTACCGAAATAGCCAAAATAAAAAAAAACGGTCAGCCGTTTGTTAAATGTTGCTGAATTTGACTAAGCTCTTGGATTTTCTTGACTATATTGTTTGTCTTATATGTTCAAATTGCCATTAATCACTTCCCTGATCAAAAAATACTCTTAATAAAACTCAAGTCAAGCGTGTTTATATGAACTTCAAATATTTCGGTATTGAACGTATTCGAGGAATGAGACATTTTTCATTGCAGGAAAACTTTTCAGTGCTGTATAAAAACATAAATAATAAATTAATCCCGAGAAATTACGTTTCTTGAGTGCTTCCATTAAAATTAATTGAAAAATACGGCGATAAATCTTCACCTACCAAACTTGTTAATAGGTTTTTCCGAAGAATATTTTCCTCACTAATTCGTTTTTTATATTTTTTTCATATTTAATTTGTACTGCCCTCGTTTCGCAACAAATATGGCAAATGTTGGAACATTTAAATGTCTTAAATTGTTCTTGTTGTATTTTTGCTTGGCTCATTAATGTTTAGTAATTTCAGTGAAATTTATTTTTAACTTGTGGCTAAAGACGAAAAATTGTTAAAGCGCTGGTGATTATAAATATGACCGGAATGGATTATTTATTACAGTGATGTTAATAGAATACCACATCATCATTTTATGATAATTCTATGCTTAAGCCGAATCCATACGTGTTTACGCTTCCTATTTTAGTATTGAAGCAGGATGTAGGCCGTTAATTAATTCTTTGTGCTAATCTACAGGAAACAAAATCATGTTACTGTAATCAATAATTTAAATAAAATTTTCACGAGTTTTAAAAATTGTCATTTCTAAAAGTATTTCATCGGTTTTATAATTGTTTCTTCCGTATTTCATTTATAACATTTTAGTTTTCTCCTTAATTAACCCACCGCAGAATCGATAAATTCCACGCATTTTATATACCACGTTATAGGATACCATAGACCAGTGGTTTTGAGGCAGATCTGGCATGCGTCCCCCTCCGTGTGGATGCTCGGTCGCCGCGACCCCCCGTGATTTTTTGAGAAGTTATAAAAATATATTAAAATCTTTTTTCATTTATACTTTTTTATAAAGCGCACTGAAAAGTATAAAATAAATTTTGGATTCAAGAAAATAACTGGATCTTAATGAAAATTTTCATTATACATATATGATCCTGAATCTCTTTTTAAAAAAGATGTATGGCATATGTTGATTAAATTATTCACCAAATCATAAATAGTCTGGAATATTCTTGGCTGCACACAGATGACTAGAGGAGAAATAGCCTGCTACGGTAGTTCAGTGGTATATTCGCCCGGCAAGTAGAAGACCCGGGTTCGATTCCCGGTCATAGCAGATTTTTTCACTTGTTTTAATATTTCCCAAAAAGAAATTATTTCATCAAAATTTCAGATATTGCCATGAATTACAATAAAGATGAGAAATGTGAGAACTAAGAAATTGAGCAAAGCTAGTATAAGTAGCCGTATTAAAGTTTTATTATTAAATTTCTTATATTAAATATAAATATATTAAAATTAACTAATGCTTTATTTTGAAGATTCTAACCCTCAAACAAACAAAAATTAGACATAACCTATAAATTAAAATTGAAGGCTCGATAAAATGAGGAAAAAATCAGTTGGCATAGAGAAGACTGCTCGCGGCCCTCCCAAAATTGTCTCGCGACCCTACGTTTGAGAAACACTGCCATAGGCACATTAACAAATAAGCATGAGAAGGTTATCCATCCTTCATATGCATTTCATCCTTTGATATTAATTACTGTTCCGCAAGCGCTTATCTTGGAAGGTTCACCTTTTCCAGCTGAAATTTATCTCCTACGTCTTATGTGCAACGATTTTCTGAATTCCACTGTCATTCGCTTCATCTTCCTCGTCCATCCCCATCTTCCTCCCCTCTCCATCTCTCTCTTTTCATAGACGGACCATCTCTGGTCTCTTGGTAACCGGCGACCTGTCCGGCCCCTTGACCTTTCTCCTATCGTATTCTAAAAGACAGAAGAGGCCCTGGAGGGGTAAACAGTGGCAAGTGTCCGTTTTAATGACCCGCGTCGGGCCCTTCTCCCGAATCTGTGACGCAGATAGGGGAGAGCAGTAGTGCAAAGGCCGATTCGTTTTTTTTTTGGCAAACGCGATTTCGTCGCGAGCGAATAATTTGAGTAATCACCTAGTTTTTCGACTAACTTAGCAGAGATAAATAGTTTTGGAGCTATTCATAAGTCATCATTCATTTCACACTGCAATTAAGTGATGCCGATTTGATTTTTTCGTTTCATCTTATAAACTATAAAATGTTTGCTTCTACTCGATGTGATTCACGGTATTGTTTATAAAAATAACTAGAAATAAATAAATAGAAAACATCACTAACAGGAACGCATAAAAATATCACGAATTTAACGGATCGTGGTTTAAAATTTCCAGATCAACCGATAGTTTTAAATACGCGCATACTAATCTGAATGTATGATTTTAATACAAGCTGTCTTCTTCCGATTTATAATTGTTCAAAGACAAATGAAAATTTATAAACGGCTGCTATGTTATATTAGGGAATGTTTGCTTTATGATTAGCGTTTAGAATTTTTATAGGAGCACATTTAATCACTATTTTTATAAATATATTAATAATACAAGGCTTTTGCTAACTTAAGCTTAACTCGGAGAAGTGATTTCCTGCATGAATGAAGTGATTAGTAGTCCCCATTTAGAATATTATACCGAGTTCTAAATTACTAAAGCTAAAAAATCTAATGTGCGTATAATACGGAATTTTTCATTTACCAACTGAATATGATAAAAAGTGTCTCCTGATATTAAAGATACCAAAACATCCGACAAAAGCTTTTATAGTTATGTTTATATAATAATTCAGCGAATTAGAGTTAGTTCCAACATCAACTTTAAAGGAGTGGGCGTATTCGAAGTCAAATCAGAAATTAATTTTTGATATTTAGATTTACAGAACATTCAGTAACACCGGGGATAAATCCTAGAAAAATATAGAGTTTAACAACTTTTAAGTTCTCGAAATCTTCTGTCTATAAGGATGAGTTAACATTTTAACGACTTTTTAATGAAACTGGAAATCAAATGAAACATCGACAATTTAACTGCATTGAAATAACAGAAAAATTATATTCTCAATTAATGTACTGAAAATATTGACAAATATTAATTTATATCTTTCATGAGCTGAAAGAGGTGATAACATAATCGGTCGCATAGCCATTTCCAATTTCGTATAGAATTGAAAAAATCAGTTTTTTTCGGTGCTAAACATATTTTTGCGCAAAGTCGAAAAGTTTCAAATTCTCTTTTCAACTGAAATAGAACATGTTCTTAATGGCGAACGAACGCCCAAATCCGAATTTTGTGAGTTCCTATTAGCCTATTTAAAAATCAAAATGAAAAATGTGTTACATGGTGTCGACAAAACAATAAGACGGTTATGCAGCTCAGAAATGTTACTTAACGGGCCCTAGGTTTGCGTAATATTTTACACTCTTTAAGAATCATACTTATGGCGTACATAAGATTTAGAATATTCGAAACATTATTAGATGAGAAGCGATGAAATACACTCCGACTTCCCCTTGTTAGGGTTTCACTCGATTAATTTTATATGCAATAAGTTCGAAGTTTCAACTTATAAATGCGTGGAAAGCCAATAAATAAAGACATTTTTCCCCACATCAAAACTCCAGGCAATGTATCATGAAAAGCTGGATAACTCATATTTTTATGGAATGGAACATCATGGATTTAAAATGATTCGTTCGTGAATTTAGTGGCCAAAAATAAATTTATATCGTAGCATAAAAAAAATTCGCAGGGTATTGTAAATTGCACCAACACTGGAAAGAGTGGACCATTTTGCATGAGCTGGTTCCCAAATTAATAAAGAAGTTCATAATAATTTTAACTATTAAATTGCCGTTACGCTACATCTTTTACGAGAAGATATCATTGAGAAAAAAAGAGAATTACTTCGCAGGATTTTATTATATATGTACACATGTGAAGCTATAAAATGATAATGAACATAGGGTCACAGAAAATTCTTTTTAAATTATTCCTGGTAACCGAAGATATTCTACAGCGGTCAGCTCTCATTACTGGCGCGTAATGTGGCGATTTAACTTTTTTATCAGGATAATAAAGATATGAAGAAGGGAATGCAGGAGAACATAGACATTTAAAAGAAATAAAATGTAACTTTTACCTCTTAAAACTGACATATCCTGGCCCAATTTTGGGAAAATATTAGAGAACCATAATATCGGAACTGTATTAAATTGTAAAACCTTTCGCTTTCAATGAACTTATGGCATACCATGCGATATGAAATGTATGGGTAAGAACTTTGAAATATTTTTAGTTTCAGTTGATCGAAGCGTGACACACATGCAGTTGTAATCCTTTTTCTTAATTTCATAAATATCAGACAAGTTATTTTAAGATGTTCCCACCAAAATTAACTTATATTTCTCTATAATATATGCTTTGAAGTTTTAATGCGCTCCAAGAAATAACATTTATCCAGTCTCCCACCAACTCAACCAATTAATTGTCGCCACAATTTAAACCTTCGTCATAAACTTTCAAAACCTTCGAAGAGGGTTATCACAAATAAGTTATTATCCATTTTTATAAAACTTAGCAACGATTTAAAGATGAAATTGTTAGAACAATAAGTTCGATTAAAGGATAGCATGGCTATGATTTGGAAAACTATTGCTTTGAAGGGTTTTAATCTCATTAGAATGCTTTCAATTTATTTTTGGAAAAAGAAATGCTACTGATAACCATGCCAACGCTAGAATAGCACCCGACAATATCCTAAGACATAAAAAATCGAGACTTTATGTCGACGTTCCAGATTTTTTCGCAACTAGGGGAACAATTCTCGATAAAGAGTCGCCGAGGTCGATTCAAGTTATTTTCTTGCTCACACGATCAGATATATTAATCTCAATTCGTGCTTCATTTAATTCTGGCGCGATCCATGATCAAAGGCCCAAAGGAAATTAACAGCTATATAAAAAATAAAAAGCAATTCTCAAGCGTGTTTTTTTCCTTATAGGCAATAGAACCTGATTCGTTTCTATACAAGGCACTATATAGTTGGACTGAATTTGATGAAATTTCAATTTTGGCATTTATATCAAAGTAGTAAACGAAAAGCCTTACATGGGTCAAACCAAACGATCAAGAAGGGCAACGATTCCGAAAAAACTTTTAATTTTAACTAGAAAAATATTCACTAAAGAGAAAAATTTCATTTCAGAAGATACATTTCCTGCCATATCGAGATTTTGTGATGAGTTGTTCAGTATATTCTACTGCACATCTGTATCCATTTTAATTTTAGGCTTTTACTTTAGTAGACAACGACGGATTGGTAGTGTTAACACGCTCAATCACGATCGCAGATATAAATTTATTAAACTGCGGGTTGAAAATAACGTAAGCAGTAAGAAGCCCTCCGAAAAAAACCGGTGCGAAGCAACGACGTTGGATGAATGATTCGATGACCCTCTCTCGCTTACCTCTTTGGGATAGAAAGGTGCCTGGAGGGAAACGCAAATCGCGTTGCAGAAATCCGCAATCCCGAAAACAATCAGGGTCAACCACTGCCTTTTGCTGAAATTCGCCATCTCGGAACGTTGGTTCCGTCGGGGCCGTCTCGGGAAAAACTACCGCAGCACCGAACTCCGGGGGCTACGATCTCTCCGGCTTCAAACCTCGAGCAGTATCCGTGTCTTCTTCTCTCCGGAAGCCCTTTGCGCGCGGAGTCGCAGCTGACTCGTTGTTCCCGAGTGATCCTTTTCGGTTACTGCATCCGCGGTTGCGTACCGTCGGCTCACACCAGCACCAGACCGTCCTCCAACCACCTTCGCTCCTCCGGATGAGTCAAGGATCCTCGACAAATAGTTTGGAGAGACCTCGGTCCGCACAGGATGCCGTCTGTTTTACGTCCAAAGGTTTTTTCTGGGTCAGAGTTCACCGCTCTTCCGATGTTATTTTTGCTCGAGCGCTCGCCTCTTTGCACTTTTGGTTGTTTTCAAGCGAACTTAATCGTCTCCGAACACTCTCCCGGATTCGGGACGAAAAAAGTTTTCGTTCCGGTTTAGGTTCCGGCGGCTGCTGTCGCTTCCACAGGCTTCTTCTGCCTTTCTCCCTCGTGATTTATCCTCGACAAGATACCCCTTGCCGTCAATTTGGGTGGGACGAGTCGTTCGTTTTATTCACACTATTTAACGTGTCACTGGCCCAAGTCGTTCACATCAACTCGAACTTTAAAAAAAATACTGGACTCGAAAAAATCGAAGCTTCGAAAAATCGGAGATTAATTGGAATAGGATGTAATTGTTTACGTTCAAACTTTGAAATGGCTCAGGAATCGCAGCCACGGGTCCGCCTTAAGCTTTTATCTATTGGCTGATTCCTAAGCAAAACAAATTTATTTTACCGCGTGGTCGACTTATTATTTGATCTGTGCTAATACAGAGGCGAAGTTTTTTTCCACGCCGCGGCGACGCTTTTCGCTGTGTTTTTCAGAAACAGAATGAATTTCCACCTCCTTTAATCGAATTCATTGGATTCCTGAACGGGTATATAGGAGGTCTTTTGTCACCGAGTTCGTCCGACCTCAGGAATTACTCGATTTTACTGATCGTAATTTTCGGTCGATACCGCTGTCGATGCAGCTCTCGGCTATTCTGACAGAATCCCAAGGCGCTGGACCTTCTTCTTGTCATCTATTGCGTGGGCGGGGGGGGGGGGGGGGGAGGGAGGGGGGAGATAAGGAAGGGGGATGTTTGGATGTCCTGACTCCGCCTCCCTCTTCTACACCCTATTGCCCTCTCAGCCACCCTCTCCGCGTTGAACCCCCCCTCTCTGTCTCTCCTCCGTCCGCTCCTATGAAGCACGCTTTTACCCTCCTCCTCATATCCTCCCGTACGACCAATCGTCTCCCGAATATCCTCTCTTCCGGTTTTTATCAGTGGACGCTCTCCTTCTCTCTTTATCTACCCTCTCTCTCTTTTACAAATGCGTGCGTCATTGCAGGAGACTTCTCGTTCGATTCCGACTCGATTTTTCCTTCCCTTTTTTTTTACCGACAATTACTGTACTCTGCTCCTTTTTGCTTGGATTTTTAGGCTAAAGTTGAGAATTTTTTAAATGATGATGATGAGGATGCTTCTCGAATTCTTTGAGTAGCATTGCACCCTTATGACATCGGTATCTAGTTTTCCAGGAGAAATTATACACAAATTTACATTAAAAATTTTCAGGTATGTCAAACTGGCGGCCCTTTCTCTGCATTACTGCGACCCGAACGCTAATTTTTCTCTCAAGTAAATCGTCCGAGATTTTATATAAATACTTTATTTTTGTGAAAAAAGATTTTTTTTGGCAATTGAGATAATCTAAGTCATTGTTTTTAACAGCAAAAGGTGACCTATTTTCTAGATAAAGTCTTTATAACAGGGTCTGGCCCTCATTAAATAATTGTAATCCTAATGCGACCCATTTCTATTACATCCATCACTTCAATGCGGCCCTGATGTTTCTTCGAGTTTGACGTGCCTGGTATACATTATATTAACGTTCTCGCACTTGGAGAAATATTTAATTAGAGCCGGAATTTGGCGACAATTGTAGACTCAATTGCATCACTGAATTTTTTGAGAGAATTATTAAGAAGAATATTGTATTACTACTTTGGATGCTTGTAAATTTAGAATGGCTGTTCGTGAGCTATTTAAAGGTAAATAAATAACAGAAAACGTTTGCTCGAAATTTTGAAATAGAATCCTATTGTTTCGTTAGTAGGACCGCTTCTTCTCCGAGAATATATTACTTCTTTTGTTGAATCCGTGGTTAAAGTTTATTTATCTGAAATATGACTTACATTTTTGTTTTTACAAAAATTGAATTAAATGATTGGCATGAATAAGTGTTTCTTTATGGATAGTACAAATAAAAAGCCTGATGCGAGCTTGCATGGATATATTTTTACTCGTAAACCTATATCTTGTCGATGTCGGAATACAGTGATGTTGACTCGCGAAAATGTGATATGAAGAACAATACTTGAGGAAAAATAAACCTCTTCGATAAGTTTTATTTTTATCGTTTTGGGGCTCCTTATAAATGTTGACTTCAGGTAAGATACTCTTCACTTTTGTGGAAAATGAACAACATGAGCACATTTTGGTTTCCCGTTTTATAATGGCGGAAATATACTAGAAGGATTGCTTTTTTATGCTATACATAGTCATTTTAGTCATCTTACCAGGTGAGCTATTCCTTTCACTTAAAAATAACCTCACTGTTTGATTTTATAGTAATATGCTGCAAATCTTTGCTTGACCTTTTTGGTGTGTCAGATTTGTTCAAATTCAAGATCGTTGACGTACATGTGCGTGGTCAACGGTCGGTAAATACCCTTGTCTGGTTGAATGTACACTTTTCTGTAACGTCTTATGCATCGCTTATGCGAATAGAAATACCTTTCATTGTTTTATTTTAGACCCTCTTTGACTGATTAGTATGGGGAGAGAAATTTCAAACCATAATACGTAAATCCCCAGACTTTATCGGAATTTGTTTTCATGGACGTAATTAGGGGAAGATCTGAGGGAAGGGTTTTTCATTCTAATTATAAGTACTCGGCCTCTACTTGGCACACCTGTTGAATACAATATTTTTAAAATTTATTAAGTATCGTTTCTTTTCATTCTTAATATGAAATTTCCTTACATATGAAGGAATAGTGCAATAAAAGTAGTCGAAATAATGGTTTTATATTATTGTTTTTACTTTTTTTTTATTTCGGTGTGTCCCTCCCAAATATTTTTGACAATCATGCTCCTCCTCCCCGCAGTTGGGTGGCCAGTAATGTCCTTTTAGTTTGTGAAAAGTTTTGAGTGAAAATGTATTTTTGCGCTATTATTGTGCTGCTCAAATGTTATCTAATAATCGCTCTAGGTATAAAAAACTATGCTTATAAAAAGGTCATATGATGTTAAAAATCTGAATTTAAGATAAATAAAATAGTTGGAATTGCTAGCATAACGCTACAAAACGATATTTTACACGAAAGCGAACAAATGGAAGTTAGACTGTGTGCATGTTTACATGAGGGTGATCGCCATTTCTTCTGTCCATTCAATATTTATCTATTCCCTAAAACAGAGATTTTCAACTGTTCTTGCAGCGGAAATATTAAAAATTATAATTTTTCTAATCACTTTAGCTTTCGTACATGACTTTTGATTCAAAGGTTGTGATTTTTACGATTACGAACAATGTTATAAAATATTTTCCTTTTTACCGACAAATGGGAATTGGGATAGAAAACTCATTTCTTTTATCAGGGTATATGAAATACAGGGATATTGGTAGGTCTTTTTTTACGTAAGATATCACACACGGTCGTTAAACATATTATAAATAGTAATGCATCACAAGAGCTTTATCACCGAATTTATACAAATTAGTAGTGTATTTTAATATAAAAGTTTTGTTCATATCTTTATCTTCTTAAAACATGCTAAGGGGTACACGACTGTTAAAAAAATGCCTAAAGGTTGAAAAACCCTACCCTAAATGCTAATGATGGCATTTTTAAGACTTAAGGTATATTACTCCTGTTTAAGCCAGAATGCCGATGGCCAATTATAGCTATTGGTATTCCGAAAGGAAGTAACCATAATTTTTTGTTATAGACCTTGTCATCATGGGCGGATTCAAGGGGGGGGGGGGGGGGGGGGTAAAGGGGTAATTACCCCGTAGAAATTCTGAACACTCGAAAAATTACCCTTTAAATTTCGTCTTTCGTGCTGAGCAGTTCATAATTTAAGTTCTTTCACTCGCTTCACTATAATAGACTCTACCGATTCACCGTATGTATTCGCTTTTTGCTACTAACTTCTATATTTCCTTTTTCTGATTAAAATATGTATTAAATAAGATAGTTTCAAGTACTTTATTAAATAACTTTTATATTAACCTCACTCGATATCTTATGCCTATAATATATAGCTGAAAGTAATTTTATTTCACTTTGAGTTTATACCCGCAAAGGGGTACTACTTAAAATTCAGTGGAAAGTCGAACTCACTACACGTACACCTATGTATGATTAATCAAGATAATTGAAAGTGTAATGTGAAGCGTCATATAACTTTTACACATGTTCTTAATAAACTTTAGTAAATCAGCATTGTTGTATAAGAAGAAACTTATTCTACTGAAACTGTCGCGAATTTTGGTCCTCCTTACTAACAGAACTCACAATTGTAGTAAATCAAAATTTATGTTATTCTCTTTAGTGCATAATACAAAAGTTATTTTAAAAAAATATTTTTTAAATTAATTTACTTTTTCACTCCTAAATTACACCCCTCTTGGATGAAGCCTGGGTCCTGGTTTCAAATCGTAGTGTACATTTTGGAAGATGTATTCTCAAGATTATTATTTTCTGTATATCTTCGAATAGGTATATTTCCTATGGGTATTGGAGTTTCCTTTATTTGAGTTGAGATCGCACTGCAGTATCATCTCAATGCTTCCTCTGATTGTTAAATCGCTTAACATTACGCAATTCATTCCAAACTTCTTTTAAAAAGACCATGGTTGATCTTGTGGCAAATAACCCGTGATGTCAAGGACGTGATTTCCTCGGAATGGAACCGTCACACTTATCTTTGTTCGTTTTTTGCAGCATCGCTTTACATTTTATCGTTTCTAGCGATTCTTAAGTTCGTTCTATTTGCGCAGTCGTCGGTGCCCGCCATTTGAAGGATACTCTTTAAAATGACCCGTCATCGGAATAGAACCTACGAAACATGCATATGAAATCGGCGAGAGCAATTTTACTGAGTTTATTTTACGAGCTATATGTATAAAAAATTGAAGCATCAAAGGGCAATTAATTAGAGCAATCTTTGTGTTAGGATAAAACAGTGTTTTTATATTCTTACGATTTGCCGATTCTTCGGGACATATTACTTAATTTTATTTTACTCCAGTCTTGTTCCTTCATTTTAACTTAGAATGATTCGTGTTATTTTAATACATTATAGTTCGTCAATTACACCATTAAATTTGACCAAAAACCAATTCTTATGAATTTTTGGAATTTCTATTGGAATTTTGCCATTGATGAATTCTGTTTTTTGAACGTGGATGACATGTATTTCATCGACTTCTGCCGTTAATGTTGATAAAATCATCTTATGACACGTTTATTAGAAATAATATTAGAGATACTTTTAAGACATTATCAATATTTCTATAAACTAGGCTTACCCAACAGAATTGAAATTGTCGCCACACTTGTAATACTGTAATATTGGTTAAATGATAAAAATTTATCCAGTATTAATGCGAAATAATTTCATTATAGGTTTGGGATTGTTTGAATTATTATAAACCATTCAGAAAGGGTAGGAGCAATCGTGTGTGTTTAACAAAAATTAGCATATCGTAAGAGCCAGATGCTTCATTATTAATTGCAAATGTTAGCCTTCAGCGAGATACTTCTAAATATTTTTCTGCAATACTACTAAATCGGACATAAAAGGAAAATGTAAACCTGATGAAGAGCAATTCGCCAGATCCCTGCTGATATTCGCAACTTGTTGCGATTGGCGGCCGTATCGAAAACCCTTGCTACAGACCCTTTAACCTATTTGACAATAAATTATTTCAGCAAGAATAATCCGCACGAATGAATATTCCTTGAACATGTGTCGAATGAAGCCAATGGCGGACAAGTGTGGAAAGGTTTCAGAAATTGTATAATCGTTTCATTCGTTGATCCCAAGCTGCCCCTATGCCAATCATCAACGTTGGCGTATTTTGTGTAGGGTCACTACACCTCTTCCTTTATCGATGCCGATGGTCCACATTTGAAAAATTGACACGAATTTCTTCCGAAAAGCTTTGTAATCTATTATTTTAACCTAAACATGTCATAGAGTTTCAAACATTGTCCTTTTTCTGCTCAGTTAAAATAAAACATTTATTTTTAGTGGCCCGTCAAACTTTACCACGTCCTCAGCAACACATTTATTAACAGGATTCTTAAAAATGTTCATTTTCATGTTGCATGTGAAAAAACAAAAGAAATCCCGTGGATCCATTAAAGGTGTGCAGGTTTCATTTCTCGAGCGAAACTCGCGGCACTTTGCTGCGGAATATTTGATCCCTTTGTGGATCATAACGGGTTAAGGCAATTAAAATTAAAATGTCATCAGTGGAACGTTTTCGCATAATCTACTGTCACTGACCGTCGGCTGACATGGGAAAAACCGAAGTCTAAATAAACCATTATGTTGCTTTCGACTGTGTCTCAATCGAGCCAACAGTTGAGTGATGGGTCGCAGTCTCTCACTTTTTGGAAACCCCTGACCTACATGCATGCTTTGGTGCCATGTACTTTTCTTCCTAAGAACATTTTCCGCAAGTAACACGGAGTAGAAATTATTACTGTAAAGGAGCGTTATTTCTTAGGGAAAAAAATGTATTTTTCCACTTACCGTTTTTCGTTAGGAGCGTCCCGAGATTCCAATCGGAATTTCTGCTGTCATCGTTCCAAATCCGCCGAGCATTATCACTTTTGGCTCTCTCTCTCTCTCTCTCTCTCTCTCTCTCTCGAGAGAGAGAGAGAGAGAGAGAGAGAGAGAGAGAGAAATTGTACGAGTCTATTAGTGGTCATGGAAGTGAGAGGAAAATTTTTCATACCGATAGTGAAGTTCGTCACTCTGTATGAAGGACGATTGGAGCATCCTGTTGCTAAGGGTAAGATAATTGTGGCTTTTGAATGATTTCCAAATTAGGAGGGATAGTATTTATTTTAAACCTTATCGCTCCCAAGGAAAAAATAAATACAAATCAAATATTGCTAATATATACGCCTTACTTTTCTTTTAATATTTGCAATACTCTCTAAGCTTCGACTGCCGCAATTTCCTTGGATTCCATTCACATATATCTGAATCATGCATATTTAAACATAAAAATCTGCTACATGTTAGATTATTCTTGTGTGCGTATATCCCTGACGAGTCGAGATAAATCTGTGGAATTTGATGTAAAGGAGCTTTCAGTATTTATCACCAGTTTTGTTTGCCATTTCGAAACTTCCGACAAGTAAACTTTGCCTATGCCTTTAATCCGCCGCATGAAAATGTCTGCACGTTGTAACTTTATTAAAAAATATGATATACATAACCTTAATGGCCACAAAAAGCTTCAGTGCATCACAAATACAAAATTGTCATTCACAGTACGTTGTTGTATACTATACTAGCCAACATCTAAGCTCGCTTATTTACATTTGAATTTCCGTTCGCTGTAAAGTTAAAAAATACGAGCTTATTAATTCATTGGATCCAGGCAACCTAACATCGTGAGGCCTTCACCCGAGCCATCCACCTGGCGACTAAGTGTAAATATATATTTTATTATCCAAATGTTGAAAAAGATCTAAGATTCTCACTAACACCGTCACATCCGTCAATTAAAATCATAAAAAAACAAATGAAATAAATCCTTAAATAAAATAAGTCCTAAGGAGAAATTTCCAACTATCCCTTTCACCATGTGCAGTGGAGGGGGTTTAGAAACACCGCTCGGAGAAAAATTTCTTTATTTTTGTCCCTTTTCAGCGCATTCCAATTCTTCTTTCTTATACTCGCCGACGCGATCGCACTCCCGAGTATCTCTCGCAAACACGTTGAGCAAACCACCGCAATCGGACGCCACGCCCATCCGTATCCAAGGAGATTACTTGCTTTCCTTTTAGCTCAAATCGGAAGGTCAAAGCATCCCACAGGTCAGACGCGTTCTCGGGGCAGAGACCTTGCCGAATTTTCCCGAATTAAAGACATTAGGAACCATATATCTTATTCGAGGCTTATTTTAATGAATAAAAGGCACATTAAACGAAAGATGAATTACAACGCACAAATAAAGATTGAAAATATTAATAGTAATGAACTCTCCTTTAAATCTGTGCATTAGGTGGTGATGAATTTTTTCAGATTCTTTTTTGGTTGTCTCCAGGAAAAGGGATTTAAATATTGCTTAGAGGGGTCGGAAACCTTTTCTATATGGCGGGCCACAATATAAGGTTTGAATGCTTTGGAGGGCCACATTGGAAGTCACGAGAGCTTCGGAGAGCCAGATATGTGTTTACATCGTGAGTTATCTAGAGATTCTGTGGTCTAATGTTAGTGAAAACCAAGTCTAAATAATTTAATAGCGTGTAGACTGCACCAGAAAAATATATTGAGACCATAAATTTATTGAAATAATATGAAATTGCTTATATTAAATTTTATCGACCACTTATTCATCATTGCTTAACGGGACGCATGCGGTCCGTGGGCCGTAGGCTAGCGATCCCTGTCTTATGCAGTAAAAATCTGCGAAAGGCGGAACCTCAAGGGACCATATTCTATCTCCGGCTAAGACAGATTAAAAGGGCCATATAATTTTAACAAGAACATGGATACTTTATAATTCCCATAAATGATAGGCTATTAAAATCATCACCACATGAGTATAAAAAGAGAACTTAAAAACACAAGACGCATCTTTTTTTCAGACATAAATTTCATTTCTCGGATCATACCTCATGTACGGGGACGAAAACGGTAATGCAGCACAATTAATACCCAAATAAAATAAAACATTCATCGTATTACTTAACGTAGTCCTTAAGCAGAAGCAAAAAAATAAATAAATTACTGTTAACTGCGAGACATAAACGAAAAACACGAATATGACGTTGGACTTCTTTTCTTTTCTCTCCTACTCATGAAATAATCTGATTCTTCCGCATGTATTATTTCTATGTTCTCTTCGCGATATCCAACCAATAGAGCGATTTCGTGCAGTACAACCTCTCAACCACTCTTTCTTCTACACCCATAATGACACATTAATAGCTTCAGAACCAAATCTGTAGATCTTGGACCTAAGTCGATGGGCTTACGCCTCTATAATAAGCTATCAAACCCTTATGAAAATATAACTAATAAATTATTCAGAACTAAGTTAAAACAGTACCTTCACACGAAAATTTTTTACTCCATCAATGAATACTTAAATGACACCTAACGTCTTCTGTATCTTATTCAATTTCTTCACTCTGATCTGAGAATAAATATTATTAGCTGTATTATTATTTTTATAACTTAATATTACTTTTGTAATGTATAAGCACTAAACTGTATTTTTAATTTTTTATTTATTTTTATTACTGTGTAAATTGAGAGAAATTGTAGTCTTCCTCTATTTCTTTGGTGTGTCCTATACATGTACTTCTCATATCATTGGGTTAATAAATAATGAATAAATAAATACATAAATAGATAAATAAACAAATAAATAAACAAATAAATTAAAGAATAAATAAATAAAAGTCGTAATACCCGTCAGAACAAACCTTTTTGTTACTGGGGAGAATACCGCACTATCGCCAATGGTTTGGCCACCTCGTGGGCCACCACCTTCGATCTTTGAGAGAGAGGAACCATTTTTATGGATGGGCTACGGCCGCAATCTAGGTCGCACCGATGTACCGTAAAGATTTCGACGGAATCATCGTCAGAATGTACTTTTCCTCTAATCCCGAGAGCACAAGTCTCTCTCGTTGTGGGAACATTTCTTCTTTTTACGAGAAACGAGTGACTGATGTACGTGTTTAGTTCCCCCCCCCCCTCTCTGTACGCGAACATACGGGGCTATACAGCTGGATTTATTTCGATAAAATAAACTGTCAAATGTAAATGTTAAATTATAAGACGGAAACGAAATATACAATGGCGGGGCTTGCTGTAGGTGTCGCTTGCAAGAGGCGCTCTTGACTCACGAAAAAGATGCAAAAATACATTGTTGTTGACGTGCATATTTATATTCAAACATTAAATTTATTTCAAATACAAAAAGATATTATTCATTGTTGCAATGTAGGATAATTAATATTCTACACAACAATTTCTCCGAAGGCTTGTACTTAATTAAAATTCGCCATAACGACGTTTCTGGCTACGTCTGCTTCCTTATAAACTTTATCGCTTTCAGTTGTATAAAGTCCGCTCTGAATCTGGAACTCCGTATCGACACATCTTGATCCGAACAAAATGGAACGGCACGCGATTGGTAGAAACCAGACCGAGAAGAATAACTTGACTAATTAAGACACTGAAACTGAGCTCAACATATTAACCAAGATGTGCAAATCGATAAAGAAATTCATACAACTAATTGCATTCTAATTAAGGTTAGGGAAATCGGAAACTTCTCTATCGATCTGAACGGAATACACATCTGATTTTCTATTTCCGGAGACTCGAGCATTAATCCGGTGTTATGTTTGTCTTAGCCACCTTCTCTAGCGAGAAGAAATTAACCATCTTGCAAAAGGGGTTTCACGTCACTGCACATAAAAACTACGTTATAAGCGTTATGTCCATCTCTTACGAACACCATTTTGGAGGTACCAACGTCAGATTGTCTCGCATTACCGGAAGAAAATAGGATTTGGCAAACACGAAAAACGCGCAACCAAAACAGGAAGTTGCTATTGATGAAAGACGTGTTAAGGACACTTTCAGTTTCAAGGTTTTGAAACAGCAATGGGACACGGCAGAGGAGAGAATTAAGTGGGCTGAATCCGACTTTCTATTGACACTATCGTTCCATTTTTTAGCGGCCGCAGACATTCCATTCGCGCCGAGAGATACGGCAGGTCACGGCTTACGCTCCGATCGGTGTTTTCATCTGCGAAATGTAAATTACGGTACCTTTGCGAAAACTCGCATCGATCTTTCTCACGGGTAAAAGGATCCAGGACGGAGGATGCCCATCGTCTACTAAATCAGTCAGAATTATGTTAAAAAATAAAATAAATCCCAAATTAGTTTGGTCTAATGAATGGGTTAGGGATGTGAGATGGAGAAATTGGGGCTCCAATCGGAGAAAATAAAGCAAGTTTGCGTCAGTGGAGGTGATGACGGAAGTTAATTCAAAAAGCGAAAAAGTTTTGAACTCGAAGATATGAGAGCGGTAAGAAGTAGACGGAGAAACACGTCGTTTCAACCAATTCTCCGAGGTTTAGTGCGATGAATGGCATCAAAAACGAAGAAAAAATTAAATGATTGCAAAGTAATGGTACGAGAGAAATTCACCTCCACTGAATGATACACGAATAACAACTAGGGCAATAAATTGAAATGTAGTTCTAATGGCCATAAAAGGCTAGGAAAACTATTCTCTATTGAGAGAACATTATTATCATATGCACACCAGTCAGAAGCCTAGTTTAATGGTTCTCTTTTGAATCGAGGACGATATAGAGATCCATCGTATCATATCTCCATTTACCAAAACTTTCCTTGATCGTTTTAATTGATACTGTTTCATTCTTTTTGCTCCAAGGATCTCAAAGTCAAAATCCATGGGAGCCGTAAGGATAATGTCGAAGTATTTGGTGGGTGAGCTCACACTAATCATGATCCAAGGCGTTTTGTCGAAACTTAACATGAAATGGTATATGTTTTTATGAAATAAGTATCTTACAGTTCCCAAATTCTACTAAACATGTTTACGTCATTCTCATCTTTTTGTTACTCCGTTATTGTGACGCAAAAACTATCTCTTTCAACTGCTTGTTGTGAAATCTAAATAAAGGGAAAGACCCACTTTTTCAACTGACTGAGCTCTTGAGATCCCTGTTATCCAAAATGGATAAGGCAAGTTCCGGCGTTGCGGGCTTCTTACCATTTATAATATATTACATTGTCCTTAACGGTTACCACCCCACCCCCATCATTCACCAATTACCCCTGGCTTTTTTCCTCATTTGCTTTCCTTCCCTCCGTTAAGAATAATTTTGAGCACTTTCCTCACCGGTCGTGAAATAAAAAAAATTGTTGAAGTTAACATAGCAATTCTCATTCCTCTGAAATATTCTTACCATTTATTACCTTCTGAAAACCCGGTGAAACTTGTTATTAGAAACGGAATAAATCTCCTCTATCGCTTTGCAGATAAAAGAAAAAATGTAAGGTTGAGAAACAAATCGGCAGCGTCGGAGAATATGGAAATCACACGTCCTTTGCAAAAAGGTGATACAGATCGCCACGGTCGGTCCAACCCAATTTATTAACCACGAAGCATGCGAGGAATTCCACCGAGGGAATCGCAAGTCCTAGTTCCTGTTTTTAAATTCGTTAGCGAAAAGAAAGTGGCCATTTTCGCTTTCTCCGAATGTTTACCCTACAGATTTTCCCGCGTGGCTCCATCTGGGGGGGGGGGGGGGGGGAGGGGAGGGGGGAGGGAAATAGAGGAGGGATAGAGGAGGAGGTGGATGGAGGAACAAGGAATGTGCTCGATTGTCGCGAGCGACAGGTGGGAGGGAGAAGGAGGAGGGGAAAATGATGGGCGTAGGACATGGAGGCCTTTTGATGTACCTCCATTTAACAAAGTCGTTTGTCTGTTTTTCTGGACGACAGAGACAAAGATGAGGCGAGGCCCCTCCAACGTTAAGACGGGAGGAGTCACACGAGACGGGGAAAGTGCGAAGGAGGGAGAAGAATTTCACTTTCTTCCCAAGTCGCTCTTGCCCTCCTGCGAAGAAAGTTGTATCCCATTTGGCTAATCGCGCAAGCAACGTGAAAAAAAACAATCTCACGGCAGAATATTTTTGGAAGGTTTCCGGAGATGTTAAATTCCTCGGGCATCATTCCTTATGTGTATATATTTTTCGGTCGATGTTTGTGTTTTGGGACCTTGGACCGATTCTATGGTAGAAATATTTTTTTATTTCTCGCCGACGGGGAACACCTTGGCTGAATGAGTGATGTTATTAATTCTGAAAGGTATAAGATATTAAATTCGATTATCTCCATTAATTCCGTGATCCGAAAGCGATTCTGTGTGGATTTATTTCGGGAATAAATCGAAGAACCGAACTAATACATATCCGTACAATCTCAAAGCGTGTTTACCATTTTTAATGCGTAACAGAGTCATTTTCGACCCGATCATAGGAGAAACTACTTTAAATTGGTCGGTACTGAACGGTCTGTAGTACTGATATTTTTTATTTTAATTTTTTGCGTACCGGAAGTTTTAATTTCAAATTTTATAATGGACCGCCACTGCACCTATTCTGTCCTCAATCATTCGTAAAATCGTGGATTTTGAAAGGAAGAATTTGTCGGAAAAATAAATTAAAGGAGGTAAACACACAAATCGACACGGAAACTCATGCAACAAAATATTTTCATTTTCTGCTTCTTGTTTCTTTTAAGTTTTATTAACGTACCACTTGTTTACTTATACGTTGAACTGAGTAAATGAATAAATGTTTCAGTATATTATTTGTAAACGTTTTTTGCCGTCGTGTACCAGCAGTTATTTTTTTCTCCATTTAAAATACTGAGTGGAAAGACTCAACTTCTCGCCATTCTATGCAATTTTATTAGTTGGTCTGCTCTTTCAAATAATGGATTAGTCATTTTCCGAGTGATAACTCCAAAAGTGACGAGCTGATTGGATAAGACGCGAGCCTTTCATGGCGCAATCCTTAGCATGGTTACTCGATGAAAATCTTTAGTTTCACCAACTTCTCTGAGTTTATTATTCCGACTTTTGCGAAGTTTTAAAGGCTATTATGTGGGTCATTGGATATTGATAAGGGTTACAAGGAGTCGATTCGGTTCTCTTAAGAATTAGGTTTTTAGGTCTAAGAACCATAGTATCAGACTCGGAAATCATATGATGGCTCTTTGGAGTAGGGGTGTCAAACGCCAAATTTCTTTTTATGTTGGTAATGACGGGAATCGCCAGTGTTAACCCAAAAGACATATATCCATAGAGTTAAAACTGTTTTTAAGATGATTATGAGGAATTCCATTTGAAAAATTTCAAGAGTTATGCACAATTATCATTGCTATCATTGATAAAATGCTGTTAATATCCCGGACATATATAATATAAGAACTTCTAAGGCATGACTACAGTATGTATAAAAGTAAAATATGTGTAAATGTCAATGAAAAATGTAACACTAACATGACACAGCCATTATTTTTTTTATACACCAACGTCATAGGCAAGATTTAAATTTTTCTTGATTAACCTTTTGAGATATTGTTCTGTGAATGAATTTTACAAAGAATTCAATGGTCTTGACAATTTGTCAGGCTGTACTAGCGTGAAAATACTGAAAAAGATAAAATGTCTACTACTAATTCTTGGAAATTTCAACTTAAGCTAAGAGCAGCTATTTGGTTAATGTTTTATGGAGATTACCTCGACATGATTCTTAATAGCTTTTATTGTTTTATGCTTTGGCAAAATCCAAGAGAAAATTGTGATAAGGCAATATAGATCTATACCCATTAAAATTATTCGGAATATCCCATTTATTTCTCTCTTCAAAGCCGTCAATAGTTATTATTGTGTGCTTCTATTACTGTAAAACTTTACAGATAGTCAAAGTCATAGATTTTAACAGGGCCAACTGCCTTAATACATGATAAGACTAAATATCATATGGTATTCTGTGTAAAATGAATAAAGCTATGTTTCTTCATTATAGAACGATTAATACCTATAAAATCCGGATCGCATAATGTTGTTTAAAAGGAAATTGCGCCTGCGCATTCTTATTTAAACCATCTGAAGTTACACGTTTCTGCCTAAGACTATAACGGTTGCGATAGAAAAACAAACTTTCTATATAGAATTGTGCCCTCCGGCGCAGAATATATTTCTGTATATCTGACATTTTTTATTGTAATACCTTTTCGATAATTGTTTATGTGATATGCTTAGTACTTGATGTTGCATAATTTCTCATAAACCCGAGCAATATTTTTGAATTTTATTTTAAAATAATTGCTAGTTAGCTTTATGTGTAGTGGATTCCTGTCCCGCATGAAAGAAATAAATCTCTTTAGTGGGCTGTAAGCTGTTGCGTGGGCTATTGTGCTCTTATAATATGCATTATAACAAATCAAAACGAAGCTCAAACGCAATGTCAATCATGTTGCATAAAGGGTTAGTCGATGTGATACTGCAGCGAGCATAAAAATATTTTATTGCTAAGGCGAACAAGAAATATTTACGGCGGAGACATTTTGTCAGTTTTATAAGTGCGTACAATCACTGAGCTAGGAAATAATATTCGCTGTTAAAAGTCGAGTATTTAAAATGAGTTTCTATTACTGTTGGGTATATTGTTGAATGAAATTAATAAGAATTGTATTTCATATTGATTAATTTATGAATGCAGCATCATTGTTTCTTCATATACACGATTTATGCATTTATATTTTTAATTTGATTTTGCTACTCTGTGAGAGAAGGCGTACTCCATCTGTATAAACTATTGTTTTTTCAATATATGTATCGTAAGTAAAATGGCTTACTGTAGATCTCTTAAGTTATTTTAATTACGTATTATTATTTAACTTAACAATGCTGTACCACAAATATTACGTAACTGCAGTGGAGGAACTCTTTCCAAATTTAAAAGCTTCATTGCTGGTAATTCGCTACACTATAACCATGATAATAATTCCGATCGGCATGTGGTCCTATATTATGCTTTTATATCATTCATTGCATCAAACGTCACATACCAAGCATGGGCCACAGAGGATTTAGGAAAGGTAAATAAAATACAATCTATTGCGAGTTTTAAATTTTTACTCGATTTAATTACATCAACTTATGCAAGGCGTTAGCCACTAAAATATGAATAACATCAAAAGCTTATTTTTTCAGTTCAAAAAATAACAACAGATAGACAGCCAATGCCTTAAAACGTAGGATAATTAGATAAAATGGATAAAATGATACCCTCGACGATTGCAACGCATAAGTTTTTATTAATTCAGCATTATTTAAAGAAAAGAAACAAATGAGGGATTATCCATTGCAGCTTCGAAGGAGAGTAGTGTAATAAATGCGGTAACATGTTGAGACAAGAAATGAAACACATTTCGAGAGAGATAATGAAGTCGAAAGAGGCCGTAAAAAATGAGTCGGACTCCAAATCAAACGCGGGGATTTTATAAACAGACAGTATAAATACAATTCAAGCATAACCATCGTAAAAATTTCCAATGATTTTTTTTAAAGAGAATATAAACATGTGCTTCCGTTTGAGTTCGGTTCTCCACCAGCCATTTGTAACCCCAAAATCCTTTTCGATGCGATTTCTATGGAGACCCGATTCCGTGATGAAAATTAAGTGGGTAAATCCTTTGGAGTAGCCCTCTCCTAATCGGATCTTCCCTTCTCTCATCTGGTCTTCCCCCGCGTATTGCGCCTCCCCACTAACTCACTCCTCCTCTCGTTTTTTCCACGGTAGCTTGGCAAGGGGTCGCCCCCCCATCCTCCTCCACCCGACCCCCATTGCCCCCTCTTCGCGCCCCCCCCCCCCCACCATTGTTCTTTCCACAGCCCCTCGACCGCCCTCGTCACTCCTTGGACTCGCTCTGTTTGCTCCGAGGGTGTCGGTGCGAAGTCCTCCTTCACCCCTCCACGTTCACTCCCATCATTCTCCAGTGCCACTCAACTTCTCCTATCCCCTCTCCTCTCCGCCCCTCCCAACACTCTCCCTCAAACTAGCACCCTTTACTATCAACACCTCCCTTCGTGATTTCCGTGCAAACAAAATCCTATCGCAAAATGCGAAATGTTAACTTTTACGTGTTAAGGATTGGAATCCCTGGCTCATTTTTCCATCCGTGGAATCCTTGGAAATATTGATCTTTCCATTCAGTTAAGTTTCTATACATGAAACCCATGCTTTAAATTAGTAAGGAAATTTAATTTTATAGTTATGAAAACTTTAAAAATAAATGGGAGAAAAGGGGAACTGGGTAAACTGGCATTTCTCGGTGCTCTACTTCATTCTATTTTGCAGGAACTTCAAGCCTTAATTATTGTAGCTGTTAATGTTTTGTCGTTTATCAGCCAGACGCCGAGGAAGCTGAAACCATCCTTTCCCCCACTTGTAACCCAAAGGTGTGTCCCTCCTGTCTCTCCAACAAATTTGTGGATCAATTCGACGCGTATTTGAAAATCGACGGTAGGGAAATAAATTTACATTCTTTTAGACTTTCTTTGGTTCAGATCCCGAGTTTGTAGTAAAATGTTAAAAGCAGTAAAATCGTAATTAAATTATTTTAATATAGAAACGTAACAAAAAAGAATCAAAACACGCAATGGAACAAGTCATGAATATAACACGACGGAGAAACGATTACAAGGCGTTCAGATTTATTCAGCGAGTCTAACGTAATTTATAGAATATTTTGGCTCGGCGAGTTCCTAAACTTCTACTATGACGTGATTCATAATCGACGCCTCTTATTACGCTCGGAAAAAAAACGAGATGTTCGAGGTTGTATACTATACAGATTGCGGCATAAATTAGGTAAGCAGTCGCGTGTTCGCTCTGCTGGCGTCTTTACTCACCATCGGGATTTGCAAGAGATCGAACACGTCATGGTATTATTCAGATTCCACAAATGCCTACTCCATTTGGAAAGATATTTTGTCAAGCGATGACGGGAAAAAATTCAAAATTTGGATTTATCGTGGTGGCGTTTCCCAATCTTTATTTCTGTGCGAACACAAATGCGCGATAAACACATTCCAAAATTAAGTCTTTAAAGCATATGGTACTAAAATTTATTTAATTAATGCATACAAATTAGATGTCGCTCATTGAGATTACATTTTGTACTATTTCATTTAAAACATCAAGCGGCTGATTTTTGGTTCATTTTTTTAGTCAGTCAAGTTTTTACGAAAGCGGAAGAAAGAGAGAGATTAGAGGATGACGTCAACTCTTTGAATGAATTCGGAGGGAAAGAGAAAGGAAGAGAGTGTGTGTGAGAGAGAGAGGAGGTGGAAGGATGGAAATGGAGAGAGAGAGAGAGAGAAATATTGTTTTTTTTTCAGAGGAAGCTTTTTCGAAATCGGGTGTTTTGCTTTTATCCTCCGGACGTCTGACGGTTTCCTCAATTCCTTTATCTGGTTTAACCCATTTTTTTAGTATTTGAAATAAAAGAGGAGAGTTTTTGGTCATTCTCTGCAGCTTTTGGTTTGTTTGATTTTTTCCCGTTATTCTCGATATAAATTTGACCCTATTGATTCGTCGTCTTCTGTAATGTTTATTTTTATCTTCACAGTGTTTTCCAAAGACTTTGTGTAAGAGCGGTAGTTCTCTACTAAACTGGATTACATTTTGAAAAACAAAGCGAGAATCGGTCGGAATCAGTCCGATGCCTTCGAAGAAATACATGGAATTCTGAAGAGATGCTTTTCCTAAAGTTGTAACATATCGAATTTTATTGGAAAATTTCCTGTCCCTTAAACTGTTACACTAAATTACATACTTTTCATTCCGTATTTTAAAACAACTATAATGATATGACACGTTACACTGATTATCTTAAAAGGAAATACATTTAAATCGAACATTTTTTAGTTCTGATAAACACATCCACCTTGACGTGTTTTCTCAACAAATTCATGAAAAAGTAATTACGAAGGGCAGATCACACCCCATAACGTTTCTTGCAGCTATTTACGTGAATGGAGATTCAATACGAAACGAGAGAAAAAACTCACCCTTGAACCTTGTGGAGATCATCTTCTTAAGTCACTTTTTTACGAGATCTCTCATGCCCGAGTGAAACTTTATAGACGCCGATGCAGATATTGCATCGCAACGAGTCTGTTTATGATTAGGGGGCGCGATCTCTTAAAAAGAACCGGCCATTCTAAGGATATTGCGCTGAGAAGAAGAAATGATCTATCAAAAGGAAGATCCCGGTTGAAGTAACGAATGGATGTAGGAATGGAAAAAAGATACGGATCAAGTTTCGTTTGCATCGCAGCCAGTAAACAGGAAGGCGACGTCAATCTCTTCAGCGATACGTAAAGGGACGGAAAATACTTCGGACCGTGGATGCATGCAAGGCAACACGTCCGCTTCGTGAAAAATGTCATCTTGTGGGTTGAAGCCCATTTTTAAATGCGTGAGAAATCTTAGATCCGTGAATTATGAGGTACTAATCTTTAACTTTCCACTGGCGAAAATTAGCCACTGTAGATTTATATTGGCACGAGACGAAACATTATAGCGCAAGGTTTTACGACTCGATTTTTCAAGAGAATATAATTTTGAATCAATGATCCAAAATGTCAGCAGCCTTAACATAAATATTACTTACCGTTTTCATTCATTCATTTTAAACGAGTTTATAACGAGTTTAAAACCAATTAGCGAGGAGCATCTTTTATTAGAGACCTCAGAAATAAACTGCGTCGTTCGAGAAAATATACCGCATAAAAATTAATAGCTATCAAGTGCAAGATTATGGAATAGCACTTTGTTCTGGACTATTGCTAACAAATGCACAAAAAATCACATTGAAAAAAAATGTGCCCCCTAACATACCAGATAGTTGCATATAGCCATTCGGTGAAGATTATGTTTACCTCGAAAATTTTCGATAGCAAGGCAAAATAATGCTTCAAAGAGTTACCTCGCAATAAGCAGAGACATATAAACCAGGTTTCAGCTGAGGATGTTTCAAGAATAATCGAGTCCGCTACTTGTATCGGATGACACGATCACGATGAGAAAAAGTGAAATGCAGTCATCCTCAACACCTGGAGTAGTCAGCCTCAAGAACTATGGAAATATTATTGAACTACATGCTTTGTCAATCACCAATTTGGTTAATTGCAGGTTAATATGTAAATGTATATCACAATGATTTAAATCTAACCAAAGAAGCTGCTTATGTTTTATATGTGAAAAAAATTAAAGACATCCTGAAGATGTTTTTATTTGTTTTAAAGATTAATTTAATTTTTGATCAATTGAGTAATCAGATTATGAATATGAGTTTAGAAGAACAGACTAAATCAATCTTGGTTCATTAAAATGAAAGTTGTTGACGTAATGTTTGAGAAGTTGATTTGATGCCTTTAAAGGAAGATATCTTAATAGTAATATGAAACTGTGTGTGAAGATATGGGAATTAGATTTTGATGTTTAGGAAAAAATAGACTCAATCCATTAATAATTTTGCTAAAGTGCTACGAAATTAAAAGCACAAATATTTATTTATAATGTTTGCTTGCCAACTATCTAATTAACTTCTTTGGACGTTTTGCGGGTAAAAATAGGCATTTATTCGTGTATCAATAAAAAAGATAAATTTTTCTTTTATTCATAGTTAACATTTAGAAATGAAAACGTTTATCAACAACCGATTTTACGTGAAATATTGAAAACGGAGAAGTCATAGAAGGAAGAATATTAAGAAAGAAGCACAGAGGCGATGAAAGATATATTAGCTGAATTAAAAGAAGGAACTGGTATTAGAACTTGAAGAGGAAGGCTTTGTATAGAACAGATTGGGTTGGATGTGCCTTAAACATACCGAAATGTAGAATTTGTATGAGTGAATGAATTGAAAATTAGGCTCAAATGCATCATAAAATTCGATTGATATTTTTTTGTAACAGTAAACATTTTATTATTTATTTTGCATACTTCCAGAGAAAATATTTTGATGGCAGTGAAAAATCGTAATAAAATATGAACAGAAGGATTAAGCAATTTTTATCATTCAAAACAGCGAACATCCAGCTCACATATTCATTATATTATAAAACTTCGTAAATTTTAAATCAGTCAGCATTTGATTGGATTTAAATTTAAAACCTCTGGAATATTACTATTTAGTCGCAGCGCAGTCAATACATAAAGATTTAATTTTCAAAACATCTAAGCAAATACCTTTGGCAAGTTAAAAACAATCAAGGCTGGTTCTAGGCGTGTGCAATGCACGCAGGCCCAGAGGGCGATCATGAAATTTTTTACATCCTGCTGATTTCCTCTTTCCTAAGCGCAATGTGAATTTAAGTGGTAGTGCAATGAATTGTTACGCCAATTTCAAAAGTAAAGAATGAGAGGTGACTTCGTATTTTTTCTAATATACATCGTAACTTTTAAAGACGGGTGTCGTATAAATATATAAATAGATTTAGCTATGGTAACTTGTCAAACGCTTTGCAACTGGCATTGTCTGTATGGGTGCAGCACTGTCGCTGTGTCACGGGAGTGAAATGTATCCATTTGGTTAGTGTTTATCTGGTTTAAATAAACGTTTCAGAGCCGGGACTAGGTATTTTTGCGCCTGGGACAAAGAACATGAATCGCGCCCCTAGGTCAAACCCTGCCGCTGTCGCGCCCCGGGCATCGGACCCGATAACGTTCGACACTAGCCATTGCCTGAAACGTTTAAATATCTTCTACATAACCCCCTCTCAGGATTTATACTATATATAACCTTCAGATTCTCTGTTATTATAGACTAATTTAGAGATTCATTTTAGTTACATTTCGTTACATTTTATGTTCAACTTGTTCTGGGAAGGACTGATGACTGGATTCATTTGTCTCACACATTAAGAAGGCATGAAAAACTTTGGATCATTTCAAACGTTATGGAATGTGGATGGAACTGAAGATAAGGCCTCAAACAACAAGCATTGCTGATCATCAACTACAAAATTTTTATAGAAAAGAAACAGACCACTAGAATGATGTTCTAAAAAGAGTTACCTATTTCTATAGTCTTTATGATGGATTATGAAAACATGGCCTTTTGAGGTTCAAGTGACAAACTTTATGTTAGAAATAATGGCAAATTTTAAAAAATAGCTGAACTTTTAGCAAAGTATAATAATGTAATGGAAAAACAGTTACAACGCATAAAAAATATTCATAACCATTATTTGGGCAAAAATATACAGAGTGAAATAATGTTTGATAGGAACAACAGTAATAAACAAAATTACAAAGAAAATAAGGAGTGCAAAATATTTTTCCATTATTGCTGACGATACACCAGACCTAAGTTATAAACAACAAACGTCTTTAGTAATAAGAAGTGTGGTTGCAGAAGGAAGATCAATTGATAGACCAGCTATTGTAAATATCGAAGAAAACTTCCTTAACTTTATTAATATTCATGATTCAACTGGAGAGAGAATGAAAGAAGAAAACGTGAAAAGTTTAAAAGAACTTGGACTGGAAATTTCCAATTTTCATGGACAGTGTTATGACAATGGAGCAAACATGCGAAGAAAAAATAATGGAGTTCAACGGCACATATTAGATACAGTAAAACTCGTTTATAACGATCACGCCTAAAACGAAATCTCGGCTATAACGAAGAAATGTCTCGGTCCCTTGAACTTCTCCATAAGGGCATTGGTTAAATTTCTCGGATGTAACGAACACGCATTTCACGAATTCTCGGCTGCAACGAACAAATGTTTGGTCCCGTAACAAAAAATGCCCCATATATAACGAATTTTGGCGAGCAGAGCGATAAGTAAGGAATAGTTTCCGCCCGTTTACCGCGCACTTGTTCGTAGAGGTCCCCTTCCTCCATCTACCCCTTCCATACGAATTTCCACGCTCCCTTTGTTTTGAAATTGATGTTAAAAATGTGAAATGTTTATGTAAATTAATGACCATAATAATATTAATTGACCATTTAAAAAATCGTATGTAATAGCAGTCGAACATTTTACATGCCGCGAAGTTGATAAGCATCTCTTTGCACATGTAAGTACGGCATTGAAGTCGACTCACTGCAAATACAGTAAAAGCTGTGTTATCCAGCTATCTTGGGGATTGTGGAAAGCAGATTAGGAGAAATATCCGGTTAGAGGAGCGATTTTCGATTTTGACATCGTAAATTTAGCAATAACCAAACAAAATTAGGCTTAGGTTCACTATCGTACTCCCCAAACATAACTATGCATGGGGTTTGCATTTTCCATTTTAATTCTTCCACACCTAGTTAGATATAGACACTATTTACTCATTATTATTTAATACGTTGCTATGCTTACATGCAAAACAAAAAGACTATTGAAAAGTTTAGGGCGTCCGGGAAGTTTGGGGATTACGGCAGTGAACCTGTTCCCAAAATTCAATTTATTGGATTATATCTTTCTTATTTATCTTTATTTACTCTATTAGAAAAGGACGAAATTATTTAATTCTTCTGAACATTTTTGTGAAAACGTCACAATATTTTATCCAGTTCCTCCATTTTTGGCTTAAGAAGCGTATGATGTTTATTAATTGATTTAGTCCTCTCAGAAGATGACACAAATTTCATTAATTTAGCCTTATGAGCCTTGATATCGTAGAGCGTGGAAGATCCGATGTTGAATTCTTTCGCTATGGCTGCTCTACTTTCTCCTTTTTCAATTCGTTTGATCAGCTCCAGCTTTTGTGTTAGCGTTAAAACAACCTTTTCTCTCCTGTTCCTTGCTTTTAGGTATTTATTTTGATGCCATATTCAATGGATGGGTAATTTTTTAAAATAATAAAAAGCGATAAAACTGGAAATTGTAGAATTACACCAAAATATCTAGACAAGGCAAATGGCTTACGTAACCAAAAACGCCATGCTTACTCGGCAGCCACAGAAGTATACGGAGTAAATACGTAATATAAACATCTTATATTTTAAGAAATTTTAATGTGGAAGTTGTGGTATTACACATATACTATTCACACAAAAATTCATAAAAAAGAAAAAGAGATACAGAATGAATTGTATTTGTGTAATTGCCGGTATCTAAGGCTGGCCGGTTCTAAATAACCGGATAGCACAGCTTTTACTGTACGTGTGTACGTTTTATATGGGATGTATAGGCCAAAAACCATGTTTCTCGTATATAACGTAGTCACGCTTATAACGAAGCAATGAGTCGGTCCCCTCAAATACGTATTAAACGAGTTTTACTGTATATGTAAATCCAAGAGCATTGTTTGTCCCATGCATTGCTCATACATTGAATTTGTTGGTTGTTGATGCTTGTCACTCGTCTTTGGAAGTACATAATTTCATTTTTTTCATTTTGTGGAGGGTGTTTATGTTTTCTTTTTTACATCCACAAAAAGATGGGATATTTTTGTTTCAAAATGTCCTGCGCTAACATTGAAATCTCTAAGTGACACGATAAAATTACATTCACATCGAAAATTATTTTTATTTAATGCCGCAGAACATTATTCTGACGTGGCTAAAGACAATATGGAAATTAATGGTAAGAAACTTGGGATATTTTTTGGCTCTATAATAAACACTAAAAACCAAATTTACATGAAGTTTTAAACTGTTTTACTGTGATTGACGCTGTTTCTCACCGTGTATCATCTTCAGTATGCGGGGCTCGCATAAATGCGACTTTTAATTTGACTGTAATTTTTGGTCAGTATGTTTCAAAACATAATGCTGCTCTATCTATTGGTGTAATACTTATTCTAATTTATATTCATCAGCAAAGGGATTTCAGCTAAAAACTACTGCCGCAGCGAAAGAGTTAATTAAAAAAAAGACTATATCACTATATTATCATTATCTATGCCATGCTCCATCGCAATGCTAAAGTAGAGTGACCAATCGTTACAAATTTGGAGAGAAAGTCCGATATTTTAATATATCGTTCCGCTTTGTTGAGTGTTCCAATTTCTGTGTCGCTTTTTGAAAAATGATGATTTATATCCCAAAATGTCATTTATACCGCGCGGAACACACTGGTCACACCAAGCTATCTGATATCTACTACATGTATCTAAAGCTGACCCATCAATAAATACACGTCAGTGTAATTTGTCCTCCTTATAATTATTTTAAAATTTCCTTCCCGAAAACTTAGTCGCATTTAAGTTACACCGTAACGAACCGATCATTTCTACCATTCTTTTTAGCGAAATGTGTTTCGTAAATTATAGTTTGTTTCATAATTCATGCATTACGTAATAGCTAAACTGCATATAATGATGAAGAACTGTATCGACTTTGTAGTCTTCAATTTTGAATCTGAATTCATTATATTCAGGCGATTGTTTCATCTCTGATGTTTCCAAAAATCTATGGCAATGAACTGCATAATATTCCATCCAGGCAGTTACCATTTCTCTTTTTTTGGCCTCTCTTTCTCTGTCGCTAGCATCAATCCGCTCCCATTTCTCCATCTATCGCGTGGATCCGGTGGTCGCTCAGGGCGACGGACAGGCGCCTCCGACACTGCGGCGTCTACTATCTCCAGCGGGTCGGCGGGTCAAGAAAAATCTCGAACCATCTCCTCCTCCTCCTCACTCAACCCTTCCTCCTACCATCCCCTCGCCCATGACAGTCCTTGAGTCTTTCTCATTATTTCCTTCCAAAACCAATTATCCTCACTGTATCTTTTTTTCCCCCTCTTCCGCCATCTTTCTCATTGAAAATTTTCTTTTGTGTGACACGTTCCGTGCAGACGGATTCAAACGTTGACGTCTAACAAGCGGAATAGGTGACATTTAGCAGCAGATCGCGCGGGCCAAGTCATTTTTTTAAAAAATCGATGCCTTACTCCTGTCGTATTTTTCGGACGGCGTGTGAACTTTTGAACCGCGAGAGATTGCCAGAAATAAGACATCAGAAAAAATTGCGAAATTTTCTTTTAGCTTGTGGTGTGACCCCTGGTGTTATCGTTATTAAATCCCAATATGCGCCGAAATTGTGATAGCGATGTGGGAAATATAATTTGGTTCTCCGTTTAAAAAAAAAGTTCATGCGCATGAGTGTGGGCCTAGATTTAATATCTTCTCGCAGATAACTTTTCCCTCGAATTTCATTTAGTTTGCATCCGCTTCCATCACGCCATGCGGGGGGTCTACGTAGCTAAAAAAATATACCTATCTTATTATATTAAAACATTTTGATTTTGAAAACTGTCTGAGTAATGAAAATTGGTAGGAATATTGTAATCCTTCACGGCTTAAAATGGCATTTTTCTATATCTATTAGTATTAATCATTTAAATATTTTATTTGTTTGCTTTTAACTAATCACGTATTTGAAAATAATCTTTTGAAAGTGAACCTATTCGTTAGAATGAAATAAGTATTAAAATATTTGTGAAGTATTTATTACAATATCGAATTGGGTTGAATGGGCATTGACGATAAAGTTTGACAGTTGATAAGCAAAATAGTCTTTAGGAAATTAAATTTCCTAAATAAATAATTGAGATTCTCGTCTTCAGGCAAGAGTGGAACCATATTCACAGTGCATCAGATTCTACAGTGCAGCCACCTCAGCCCCATGTGTTTCATAATAGAGTTTTGAATATTTTCCACCATAAATTTAACAGTTCGGAATACCGTGTTATTGAACTGTGTTTAAAATATTCACCGGTTATCCCAGCTTCCCCCAAAAATTTTAAACACATAGCTTTGATCTGAGAATTTGCTCTCAAACAAGGAGATTGATAAATTAAACACTCATGTGCTCAGCTAATATCAACTCATGCCAGTGACAAGCTATGCGGCCTTGTATTTCAGAGAACGTGTATTTCCCTTCACCATTATGGTCGAGAATCCTAAGCATTGTTTCTTTGCTAAAGCTCCCGCCCCACACTGGTGGATATGAGTGGAAAATTCTCCATGTTCGATAAAAAACGTCGCTGCTTATAGACTTTGAATAGTTGGAGAGCATCTTCAACCGCACCTCCTCCTCCACAGCACCGCTCATAAATAGCCACCTTTTCATTCCATAACTGTTCGACCCCGTGGGATGCATCTCCACTCCGCCATGCCCTCATTTGGCCTTTCCCTCGGTTTTTCCCATCCTTCATTCTAGGAATTTACTCAAGGGAGATTTTCTCTTAATTGTACCAAACACGTGGAGTTATTTATCATCGAGCATTGGGTGTCAGCGTGCAGCACTAATTTTCATCCATGAGTTCGAACTTAAGTAACTGCCAATCACAAAGAGTGAACTTTTGAAGTTTAAAAGAGTACTAGGATTACTAGTGTATTGGAGCGCCAAGTGACTTTTCTTTGTGGTTTACTTCTCTGAACTTCCAATTCCTTGTAGAAGATTTACATTTTTCCGTCCATCAGCGTGTCTCTCACATTCATTTAACTGAACTGTAAGTACATCTAATATACTTTATTTAATTCTATTTTTCATTGCACTTTATACTCTTGCTCGAATCCTCGAGGTAATGGTTTACTTACATTTCTCGGTTGATTTTTTTTATCCTTAACAGTTGATAAGAAAATCACGTATTATGATAATTTTTAATACAATTTGCCCAATTGTGGCTTTCTACTTTGGTTAATAAGGTTGCTTTTAAACTGGTCATTAGTGGGACATTATTGGAGAACCTTGTCCCTGATGCCTAATTCTTTTTAACAGAAAATTTTCTCTCTTACTTTTTGCAATATCCGCTTAAACATTAAATGGATACAGGATTTAGTATTCTTAGTTGATATGACGGGGCATTTAAATGAATTGAACTTGAAACTTCAGAGGAAGCGTGAAATAGTAACAGTTATGTACGATCAGGTGCGAACTTTTCAAGTTATGAGAGTTTCAATTAAAAACGGGTAATTTGGCTCGTTTCCACTGCTCAGCCGAACTTAATAAATCACTTCCGGATTTGGATTTTAAGAAACATTCAGCCAAAATTGGAACTTCAAAAGTTGAATTTTAAATCGCAAGAAAATGAATTTTCTTTGTTTACTTCTCCATTCACTTTCAATTCTGAAAAAGCAGCCGAAAACACTCAGATGGAATTAATTGAATTGCAGCGTGACAATTTTCATAAAACAACGTTCAATGAGGTAGGGGTACCAGAATTTTATTCGCATTTGCCTGACCGTTTCGTGGAGATGCGGAAATTTGCTGTCAGAATACATTCAATGTTTGGAAGTACGTACCTTTCTGAGCAACTATTTTCATTAGTTAAAAACAATAAAACAGCGCTGAGGTCAAGGCTTACTGATGAACATCTGTCTTCTATGATGGAAGTTGTAACTGCGTCCGAATTTTGATAAACCTATGATGGATATGCAACGTCAGCCCTCTAATAAACAAAATATTTTAAACTGCATGAAATTGTTTTGTTTATTACCAAAAATGTATCCATTAATTTTAAATGAGAAATATTTTATAGTAGTAATAAATATTACTAATAAATGAGGAATCTCATCATACATAACCCCCCTCCCCCCTTTAGCAAGTTTCTGATTACGCTACTGCCTCCATCTCCCACGACCGTCCTGCAGCCTTCATAACATGGACGTAACCTTAAAATGGCCCCAAGGCTCCAGCGAGTTTGACATGTCTTTTCTAAAGTATGAGTACATAACTCGAATGTTTGCGCGATTCGGCATCGAACTTGAGGTGTAAGTATTAAGCGGACAGCACCCTTTCATGGACGCGGGGAAGAATAGAAGAGATTAGCGTAACAAACATTCCAAAGACAGTGATATCAAAGATGGGCTTAGCCTACGGCTGTGTTTATAGCAAAATATTCACAGGAATAGCGGTTTCTCCAAGCTAATCATGATTATTTCATTTAAACAAGAGTTTCTGACGAATACAAATGAAATTACAATATGCGGATTCGTTTACAAATTTGAAAGAATAATCAGTGTAACAAGGTCAAGCTGGCTGATGGGGAAATTTCCGGGAGCTCTTCATAAAATGGCGATCGTGTATACCAGGAATGGAAATCAGGCTATTATTAGAAAGATGGGAAACTTTAAAATACCTTTTTCGAGCACAAAGTAATTAACGAATGGAAACACTTCATCATTACATAAAATGTATTAGCGACGGTGAGGAAAATCTCTTGCGATTGTTTTTTCAGTTTCATGTTTAGACTAGGCAATAATTAATAGTATATAATAGTACATAACCGTACTGCAGAATTACGTGAACGCATTTATGCAATTTATAAATTACCGCACAACATTTGTAAAATGAATAAAAATTACAGTAATTCTTTTTAAAAAGATCATAAATCTAAACATACTCCTGTAAGGACATTACCGTATTGTTTCATTTTTTAAACGCTCACTAAAATTTTTGAACGAGGCTTCAATAACCCTTAACAGATTAATGTGATCGAATCATTTCTTTGAGTAGGTATATCTAATGAATAGGTAGCTCCCGCTAAAATAAAAACATTTATTGTATGCTGAGTATTTTTCATTGAATGTTATCCAGTGGTCGAATAAACATTTTCTTAGAAAGTTATAATGAGCCGCCATGAATAATTAAAGAAACGTCGTCTCGGTGTGGGTCATTGGGATTAATATCTATAATTGCATTTATTCTCGGAAATATAATCGTAACTCGGTGTCTTTGTGTGGTCATTATTGTTAAAAGATAAAAAAAATTAAGCTCGAAATGAACTATTGCTATGATTAACTTTTGTTTTTTTTTGGATATAGGGATAAAAATCATGTTCCTGTGTTGTAAACTCCATGTCTTGACAAATTTGGACTTCGTATGGTAATGCATCTAAGTGACACTCGAAGAGATAAGCATTCAATGACTCCAGAAATCCTCAGGACAAAACAGCTCCCCCTTTGTGAATAGAAATAATCGGAAACAATTTCTTCGCCATTTTCTTTCAATTAGGGTTGACATAAGAGACATCTTAATTTTCACTTATAATACTTAGATCAAGGGATCGTACGACTGTGATTCCCTCGAGACAAAATCGTTGACAGACGGAATAAATAATCACAGGATTAGATTAAACCTATCGATAAATATTCAAGGTGTATCGATATTCTTGGACAATATACCGATATAAATTTGAACTACATTTTTTATATAATTATGTATTTTAATAACAAATTTCTTTATGTCACAATCTCAAAGATTAAAATCTTTGGAATTGTTCCATCGTGCATTCTTAGCCGTTGCAGAAATTCCCTGGTTCGTGAGAAAAGGATGGCATTCTTCTTTTTAAAAAGTAAGAATTTGTTCACTTGACAACATTAAATTATTTTTAACGAATCTTGAAATTCAGATAATTTTCTGTGTATTTTTTTTGTTTCCCAAAATATTCAGAAATTATAATTTGAAAGTGAAATTGAGTTACTCGCGCATATTTATTTTTTGCCTACAAAGGCCTTTCTCTCGATCACTAAAGTAGGTTACGAGCGATTCGTTATGGAGACAAAAGAGAAATATGGATAAGTGTGTGACACATTCATCCCATTGTATCCCATCATGCACCCCTCTACTTATCCCAACGGTTGGACGCTGTCACTAAACATACTTTCTTAAATTACAGGGAAGGTACAACTATAAGCATGCCCGATCGGCGTAACGCTAACGTAAACATTTGTTGAGTCGCAGAATTTTTGATTTAAACTGACCAAAATATTGCTTGTTTTAATTCATCAAAAGTCTCTCATATTTGATCGGCACTACTACTAAGAATATGTTTTGTACAAGTTCGCTAGTAAAATTTCTACGAGAATGAAAGAGATAATCGTAAAAAATAGCAAAGGGCCATAAAAGTGCCTAGCGTCTCGATTTTTTATGGACAAGTAAAGAGTTAATTTTTGTACGAAGGAACCCTCAGTTGATTATCTTCCATAATTATTTTTCAAACACAATCCGTTAAAAAAAAAAAACAAGCAATTCCTCGGAGAATGCAAGGCGATAAGGTTTGTCAGAGTGCCATAATGGCTGCGGATATCGCATCGTAAGCGGGAAAACAGCTCGCCGCATTTTATTACAATTAATTAATCAACGTATCTGACTTAATTATAGAAAATGGCAGTTTGAGGATTGGAAAATTATAACGGATAATACTATAATCACTAGCTTGAAAATTGCCAATTTAAATGAGAGTGAGGAAGATATGGACCAGTAGCGAGGAGAGCAAGAGATGGAGTTGGAGGAATAGGGAGACAAATGGAGGTGGAGAAAATTAATAGAAGGAAGTGAGAAAGAGAGACAGACAAACGACGAGAGGGTGGTAAGAGGAGAGATGTAAGGAAGTTCGGGGAGGAGGAGAGGGAGAGAGAGAGAAGAGGAGGAATAGGTTAATAGACTAAGAGGAAGGGAAAGAAGAGTCTTCCGTAGATCCCCGTGCACCCTCCTCCTTCTCTCCCATTCTACTCCTCGAGGCACATAAGAGGGCAGAGATCATGGGTTTAAGTGTGAACGTCCTTTCGTCAGTCTTTTCAACCCCACCCCTCTCTTTTCTCTCTCTAGTAAGTGTATCGCTTATTAATTGAGTCCCACATGTCCGCTCTTATCAGTTTCGACGCAAGTCGACCTTTCCAAACTTATATTAGATGGGCCGAGATCTGGGCGCATTGAAAAATCCTCTATTTTGGAGTAATTATTTGGTAGATGTTGGTTTACGTTTGAGAAATTTGTGCTGCAGATGTAGCGAATCGGACTAAAACAAGAATGTTTTGCTTACTCTTTTAAGAGTTAATATCTTCAAATGATGATGATAAAAATTATATGTTCGGATATAAAGCGGACGTCCTCTCATTGGACGAACAGTCGTTCTGCGCAGTACTCTCTCTAAATTGAAGGGCTGCGCAGGCTCGAAGCATTTTTTGAAGTTCCGCGCACTGAATTTTGAAAGGTTCATCCATTCGCATAGAGTGAATTGTCTGTTTTTCTGGAGAGTTCATTCAAGGAAAGTTTCCTTTAAACGTTGAAGAAACATGAGTGCAGTATTGTCATCATTTTAAAGACAATTATTGTACTTCAAATATAAAAATTACCCAATAATCATGAATTTTTATATGGCGCACATCCGCACATTATCTTAATATTGGTGCGAAAAACGAAGTTCATTTCTGTAAGTGATAAAAAAATTAGAGGGAAAATTGCCAGTGTGGCGGATTTTCGTCATATCGGTGGTTTTAGTATACATGGAGATAGCTAACTCGTATAAACATTAACTATATACGCGTATTTCAGCTGCCATTCGTCTATTTTTTTAGAAATGTGTATTAGGTTAGAAATCTTTGTCAAGCGCATTATGGCCAGGAAAATTTACAGCATCGTTTCATCGATACAAGCCATTAGCTAAACTAACCTATACGAATCACGTGATAATTAACGTAATTCATTCCATCTCTCGTTATTTTTCTTAGACTTTGTAATTGGAACAGCAAGATAACATCCAATCACTTGATAAGTGGGAAAACGCTGTTAAAAAGTCCTGAAGTAGCCGATTACTTATTAATCATCGGTCCATTAACATATTTATGAAAATATATCCCTCGGCTAGAGCTCAAAGGTCGTTCACCAATGCGTAGTAAGAATGACATTTCGAGAATGATACCCTCGCTAATCCGAGCCTATTTTCCATAAACTTTGATCGAAATTATTTGTTTTCCACAAACATATCATTTTAGCTATGGACGGAGAAAGTGAGTGATCGGAAAACTTAAATACAAAAATGATTGTTATAAAACTTTGAACAAATTTCACCGGATAAAAATCTCTCGATTTAGTTATTTTTATAAAGTGGAATTTTTAAGAAGCTGTACAGAGTTAAGTTTCTTCATTAGAGGATGTTGAAAATACGATTCCACAAAGATTGCTCAATTTACAAACTGGATGATTTTGATTCCTAGGAAAGATTTGAGAAATTGTTGGGTCAAAACAAAAGGAGAACTTTTCATCAACGCTAATTACTGTTTCTTTAAACAACGTCTCTTGAATGAACAAGCAACTTCCAGTTTGCCCATTGTTTTCTTTCCTAACAAATGGGTAAATTATGGAATCTCATTACGTAAAAGAGTCAATAATTTATCTCTGTCAGCATTTCCTTGTTTTATACATTCTATAGTGAGAATGTACGAAAATAGTGCCTAGTTACGTTTCTAGGTATGCCACCAGTTTTGCCAATATTTTCCCACGTAGAAACGAGAACTAAATCTTTACAAGAAATCGACATATTGCGCAACGTGTTCATCAGATATCGTTCTTATTGAAGTCATCATTGAAGGGTATGTAGATGTAGCCATTCGCCTTTGTTTTAATAAATTATACTAACTTGTATCATTTGCGTTTTCATCAATCATTTTTCATGAAATCCAATCATTTAAAATGTTACCCGAGTCGATGGAACGCTTTGGATAAAACTGAGTGATTTAAACGGATGCGAAATTTTCACTTGAATGGTTGGAAAAATACTCCATTTTCATCTATTTTTGGCGAATCAGATAGGATTCCTCGATTTTTTTCTGCATTCTCCAAATATACGGATTTCCTGGGCGGAAAGCCATCTGATTAGTAGGGAAGGCCGTTGACTCTTTGGAGCTTAGGGATCAATGTCACGCAGTCGAAAAAAATTAGAAGGGAGGCACCAGCGTGCATATAAATGGTGAGGCAACCGCTATCTCCCTTAACGAGAAATAAAATGTCAACATTAAGTGCCCTTTAAACCTCATTTTAGGGCGTAAATTTCATTGATTGTCATTGAGTTATTGGATCGGATTTAGCTGACAGATCATTTCGATAGCGGGGACAAGTCCGCGTCAGAATGAGTGGAATTGCAACAACGGCAGCTATTGTGACAAGGACAACTTAAATGGCACCGTAACCAAATGTCTTTATTTATTTAGCTTCAAATTTGGTTTTACCTAAAATTACAGATTTAAGAAAATGACAATGGAATTATTTGAACGTTTCGCCTTAAATGAAAAATATAATTAGGAATGAATTTGCCAACCAAGGAATAAAATACCCTCTATAATATGAAAAAAGATTACATTATCGAAAAAAAATTACATTATAACATTGACTGAGAATTTAAGAAAATATGTCGAATGTGAATAAGAAAATCCGTCGAAACCTTAAGGTAATTTTTTAGGACAAAATAATAGCTCAGCATACATTTACACACAATGGATAAATTAAATTTTCTGTAAGCTGAAACCGTTAAAAATGAATGAAGAATTTACAACATCTTACGGAAATTGATTATTCTCATTGAAATAATTTATATATATAACCATCATTCATGGCACTACAGCGTCAAGTCGGGCTTTGTTCTCCCCTTATGGCAGAGATGAGCATAATATGGCCTGCGGGCCACATACGCCTCTAGAGATCATTTTATGGGGCCGAAATGCCATTACGAAAGCGAACCATGAAGTATAATGCAGAAAATAGCATATTTTTTGGTTAAAATTATGACCTTATTCTGGTAATTTTACGATGCTAAAATAATATTAATTATCAGCTTTTCCAGGTATGATCCATCGTATTCTCTCAAGTAACTTCCGATGTGAACGTTAATGCGGACCTCCGAAGTATTTGCATTTACCATATTAATGCGGCCCTCCTAAGAATCTGTAACTGCTAATAACAAGTAAAGTTTTTCCACCTTTGTATCATGGGGTTTTTAGGCATCCTATGTTACAAACAGAGTGGTTGCCAGTCTTTCTCATAACCATCTTTCAATGTAGCTAGTTTACATAAATCAACTCCAGAAATTACAAGATGAGTAAAATATTTGATGAAATACCTGACGTCATTGTACTTTGAAACCACAACGATTTTTTAAAGTGTTGTTTTCTCTAAAATCTCTAAATGCATCAGTTCGCATGGTCAAATCAGAAATTAATTTCCTGAATGGGAAGTAAAAATATAAACATTGCCATATTATTAATCAACTCTACACAAGATATTTAAAACCACGCATCCTGAATGCAATAGGTAAATGAAGGTGGGATTTTTGGAATCGCTTATACGGCCCATAATTCAGAGGGTAGCATTAATTCGTTTCATTTCTAATCGCATCTGCTGCTATTGAAAATAGATTCCCTATTAAAATTTATGATGTTTTTCTCTTTGGGAGAGATAAATTATCCCTACATAATTGTTAGATAATAAATTATATATATAAATTAGGATGATATATAACCGTCAGCGGCGTCAGTTCAACAATATGTAAAATATGATTAAAATTTGCGAAGAATCGGAAAGCATTTACCACCCACGCGCTGCCGTATTTACTATCCCAAATGTGAAGAGAGATACTGAGACTTTTCGTGAAAGATAATTTACGTTTCCTTATCTGGCCAAGGCTGAGCCGTCTGTTCACACTTAACATTGCCATATTTGGAGGAAGAGTTAATCTCGCCCGTAATTGTGATGCAAAAATTAATTAAGTAGAATAATCCTCAATTTTTCTTATCTTAACTTTCGGGTATTTATAAAGAAATTGGAAAATAGAAGATTTGAATCACATTAAAAAGTTTTCCCAAGGATTTAGGAGGATGTTTTTTTCCTACAGGAAATTAGAAACGCTTAAGAAGATAAAGATAATAATTTCGGAATACATAACGTAAATCTTGGGCTGAAAACATGGATCGGCGAAGAGAGACAAAAAATATAGAAAACTAGGTTACTTTTAAAGTGCAAAAATGCTTCTTTTACTCTGAAAATGCAACAATTGGCCAGACAACTGAATAACGCGGATACATTTTTTAATCTGTTATTTGTACTAGTCTTAAATTGCTTGTTTTCACTTTGTCCGTCCGTGTGGACAATTTTGTTGCAGTGATAAATGCTGGGAAGCTGAGATTACCAGTACAGTTTGTGTTGGTTACAGGGATAAATTTTGAGGTACATCCATATGCTTATAGGAAAATGTTAAGAAACCCATTATGAACTACAGGGTGTCCACAATATCTTGTCACCCCTCCTGTAAAGTATTTAGTTTCAGAAATACAAGAACAATACAGTCATTTACTATAGTAAATATCTTCACAACAATTTTTACTTTACATTATACTTATTAATAAGTAACACAAGACTGATCACATCGTCATAACTCGAACAAATCCGCTTGCACACCGCCATTCTCTTTACAAAGAATGGTTTTCCGCCATGTTCTGTGTGACATTTTCCTGAGCATTTGCGGGGTCACAAGTTGAAATGAATCATTTATAGCAGTGGCTCTCGAACTTTCAACTCTCGCGGCCCCCATGAATGTTAATTTGAATTGAAAAAGGTAAATATAATAAACTTTAATACGACTTCCTTTATTTTATGTATCTGTTAATAATTTTTATCACATCGTATTTCCTAAAATTATCTGATAAATTTCATTATCCGTGAATATTATATATTTTGGCATTTCACCTAACATCTAAAATAATTTTGCGACCCACAGTATGAGAAACACTGATTTATAGCATTCTTAGTCGTAATTAATTAACAGTAAGTAATAAAAGTTGTAATTAATTATCAGCAAGCTTAAGTGGGGCTGACAAAACATTGTGGATACCCTGTGTGTGTGTGTGCGTGCGTGTGTGTGTGTATATACGGGTCCATTACTATGGTCAAATTTCGTTGTTTACGTTGCTGCAACAATAAATGCGAAGCGTAAATACGTTCAATTTACATTCGAAAGGGGACAAAGATTATATTAGAAAATATAACTGTGCTTAGGAATGTTTAAGGAAGGCTAACAAGGAGGGAGAGAATGCCGAAGATTCCGAAAATGTACGTGAAGATTCTAAAAAAAAATCGACTTTGGAATTTTAAAGTCACGTTTCCTTAATCTTTCCGGACTGTCGTTTGTTATCCATGCGGCATCTCAGCACGAGTAATATCCGGTTCGCGATGGTGTGGTCGTGGTGATGGCGGACGCAGACGGAAAAAGTTTATTTTGGTCGAAGGATTGGAGTCGTAGTATGTGGGGTGGGCAAAGTCAAAACATAAAGACGAGACTGGAATTTATGGGTTTGAGTGCGAGAACTCTGATTCCTATTCCGGAATCGGTTTTAAGCGCGGGTGTTGACACTGCTTCCCTTCGTGAAGAATTACGGACAGAGAGAGGGGGGGAGGGGGAGGGAGAGAGAGGGGGGAGATATCGCCAATCCACGGAGAAGGAGAGATAAGGCTCTTAAGCACGTTTTTAACGTCCTCCGCTAAAGACTTGGCCGTTAAAAGTCGAAGACTGTATTTCGAGGACGTTAATTATAAATATTCGGCTTTCTATCTTTATGCCGTAATAATACTGTCCATGAAATTTATTGCGGATGCAGTCACTTTGACCCCTTTGGGAGAACGCGAGTCTCTTCGGTGTGGGTGTCCTCCGTATGATGTCTTCGCTGAAAGAAATTAGTACTACGCATCTTTATAGTCTCAACATATTCATGTCGACGTCGCCCTTTAATTTATATGTAGATTATTACATAATAAATATCAGACATCTCTCTCTCTCTCTTTTCTGCTGATGAAGGGGTCACCCCAAAAGTTCTAATGTACGTACATATGTAAATGTGTCTCTTCCGACAACCCAGCGACTCTAATATTGGTAAGTTTCCACTGAGCTTCCTTCCCTCGAGTTCAGGTTGATGTGACTATGTATGTACATATTGTTATAAATACTACAAGGAAATAAAATTATCTCTTTAAAAATTTCAGCGTAACGAATTCACGCATTTGTTTCAAGTGTACATTTCTTCTCGGTGTAGCGCATCTTATGTTAGGGTTCGGTTGTTGAAACTATCATAAAGCCAACGTGATGGTTCGTGGGCGGAAACGGCGTGTTTTATTATACGGAGGACGAGTTCTTTCGGGTGGTGTACAACAGCATTGTCCAACAGGATATGGAGTCTCGCCGAACTTGTGGCTGACAAGTCAACATATTCGCCACATAAGACGATTTATATGAAATATTCGTAAGAAAAATGCTAGAAAAGATCGACATAATGGAAATGAAACGGTAAATTCGTATCTTTCCAAGAATTTTTAGGCGATAAGAATTGCCTTGATGTTTAGTTAAGCTCTTTTCCGTTAGTCAAATGCTCGGCAGCGCAAATGTTCGTCGTAGCGTCAAAACCATGGCGCCGAATTCCTTCCCGCGAAATAACCGTGGAACTAAATTCCTCCCCAATAAATTTGAATACATACATAAATGTGTCTTACCTCATGTGCGCTGCATAGCTGCCTATCCTCTAAAATACGGCAAATACGATGCCATCAACTCCGACCAGCTAAAAATTTTCGGAATGAAAAGTATATTTTACTCATCAATTCACTTTCTTTATGAAATGTTCACCGTTTAATATAACAAAGCAAATGCGCTGTGATTAGGAAATTCAATCAAATTCCTGCGTGAATATCTCGATGAAAAACTACTTACCTGTTCAATAACAAAGGACGATGAATGCAGAGAAACACCCCGGAGAACAGACACGGAACGACGCTCCTTCAAAAGCAGGCCAAGAAAAACTAACAGAAAGTAAGCAGAGTGGCGATGTGTTATCGGATCCGGTCAAGGGTAGAGAAATGCTTTGTAACTTACCCAAGCCTTTTAACCCATGCGGCGCTGCAATGTAAGGCCTGTGTAGCGCGGATCCTTGAGGTTCCGAAAGAAAATTTCGATGGGAGCGGTATTTCTCTTGAATGCCCTCTATAATATTAAATATGAAATTATTTATATAACAGAACTACAACAAAAACAAAATACAGGAACAGACTCAATGCTACACCTGATATAAGAATCATCTCTCCAGCACCATTCTAAACGGATTCGCGAAGGAAAGAAGGAAAAAACTCAAATAACTGACTTTTTGCTATTTATTTTATATCAGTTTATTTACATAATATCGTTCGTATTTGTAGGTACCAATTAAAAACACGTTTTTTGACACTATAATAATGTTTTTAAGGGTTCCGTCAATAGTTTTGAAACCCAAAAGCGTTCCGTGGTTAAATTACTTTGGGAAACGCTGCCCTAAGGATATGTTATGAGGTAGTTCGAAAATAAAATTGAATTGGATTGGTCGGGAAATCCCGAATTTCCATTACGCCTCCGTGATTTTGGTGCTAAAGGACACCGGCCTCGTTTATAATCATAACAATATATTTTTTCAAGGCCCCCTTTTCGACGAGGAACTCTCCTAACGCCTAATGCATCTATTCGTAAATTCACCTTCATTTGAAGATTAGAAAAAATAAATTTTTCATCGTTCCGCATTCAAGTTCATCAGGTATGAGCTAGAATTTTCTCGCTGATGTAAATAAGTACGCCTTGAAGGTTTAATAATCACGCGAATGAAGTAAATTTATATTCACGGAACTTGCTCGCTTTAAACATATGTTTGGTAGCCAGCGTGAAGAATTTCATACAACACTGTGGTAAATTGTGCAATTTAAGACCACAACAAGCGCGTTCGCAATTCCTACCGGTCAGGGGCGGATCCAGAAACTTCTCCAGGGAGGGAGGGGGGGGGGGCGATCGCCCCTCCACCTATCGAATCCGCCCCTGCCAACAGCCCTATATTTTGAAAATCCCTACCCCTATCAGAATCCTTCTTTCCCTTGCTATACAAACCTAATCTGCGGCGTATAATTGAGGCATTCTGCGCGGAATGAATTTAAGAAAGCACCCAGTGGAGTGCAATGGGGTTATCCAAGGAGGCAATCGCTCTCATCGCCTCCCCGTGGATCCGCCACTGCTATCGGTTACTCAGCCTGTTTACGTCTTATTTTGCGAATAAGAGTATGCGGTGGTGCCCACATCATATGTCGAAACAATTCCGATACTCAGTATTTTTTATCGCAGCACCGAAAGAGATTGCACGAAAGTATTTTTTTAAAACTGTCTATAGACAGCCGTCTGACCCCCGCCTCATTGTTCGCGACGCTTAAATAACCAAACCGTAGCATATAAAGTTCGCTTTCCATATTGGCTCCAATCTCTTTGCTGGGAGACCGCAGTGACCTCGTTGGAGGAGTAGTGGAGGGGAAGAGGGGAGCCCTTGGGAGGGAGAGACCCTCCCATATCTCCTCCAACGGGCCTTATCCAGCGACCACGCTCCCTTCCGAGGCCAAGGTCTCACGGCGCGACCTTGTCGTCGCACCTTCCCAGCGTGTCACTCAACCATCTGGCGCCCGGAGGGGATGGGGCGCCAGCGGGGGGAGGGGGAGACTTTTTTTGCCCCAATACTTCTGGGCTAGTTCAACTACTCTGACGTGGACGGTGAGTAGTGTCCTAAGTCAGGGTTTTTCAAAGTATGTGTCGCGGCCCAAAAGTGAGCCGCAAAACCATCAAAGAAGCGTCCATCCAAGATATTTTGACGCAAAATTTAGACTAAATTTTTACCAAGATGCTCAAAATCAACTAACGGGATTTGAATCGTTTTGATTTTAAATACTTCCTGAGAAATTGTTACTTATCAGTAATTAATAAGGTATAATTTTGGTGGGCCGAATAACATATTTTCTATTATTATTGGGCCATGGAAAAAAGTTTGAAAAACCTAGGCCTAAGGCGATAGTATTCAACGTTTTTGTTCGTCTTACTCCGTTTGGTGGATTTCGAGTAACTCGAATATATGTCAACCCTTTTACTGCGAAGTCTACAGCTGTATACCCTGCTAGAAATGTCAGGCTGAATTTTCGATAAATGTAAGCTATTTGCAATCAATAAATACTTAACCTATTTTTCAAGCTAGAGGATTGAAATTTTCCTATCTGTCAAAAAAATAATGATAAAAAACGCTATTTATATGAATTTTATTTTTAGTGTAGAGGTATTCATAACAAGTTACGTGTAAATGAAAATGAGCCTACATCGGATCGGCTAAATCGGCTCGTGGCAGTCGGAAGAATGCTGCATCAGCGCAATCGGCTCACTGAGAGTAAAAGGGTTAAAGCTGCGCCGATATAAGACGGTGAAATTAAAAAAACACTGTATTTTGTACAAATAACACGGGTTTGAAATGTGAATAATGGAATAAGAGCTAATTTCAACTCAGATTTTCAAGAGGACCAAAGTAACCATGCGCAAATCTTACAATTAGCGTGAAAAAAGAAGATTCCGAATTTTTATGTTATGCTAAATATGTTAATTTCTACACGAACAAATGGGAGATTTAATTAGTCTCACTTCTGTCGTTAACGATATTTTATTATTTTTTATTCCAAAATATTGCTTTAACCCTTCATCGCGTCCGTTTGCGCAAAATTGAAATCGCCCTTGTTTATATGAGTTGCAGTGTATTCATTTGCCTGTTGTGCTTACCAGATTGACTCTTAAACGTACGTGAACATTTTCTCATTTCGATTTACGATAAATGCTTTCAGTCGATTTTTAACTATAAAAATTGCTTTTTCCAGCAGTGATAAATTCATTGTAATGTTTTACCGAAAAATTATATTTCGCTTCTCGGGAAAATAGGATGAAAAATTAATATCGCATTTTTTTACAACACTCGTTTCATCAGCGATGCAAGAAATGCGCAGACCTATTAAAAAAAGGTCGTATTAGTTGAAGTTTTTATTCCTTTTATCAGAAGTAATCTATGCAATGTCAATTCGGGTAAAACAACATATATTTTTTCATTACGGCGTTGTTTTTGCCAAGTAAACAACTCTCTTTGAGCCGAGAAAATCTATTTTGAAAGAGAAAGCCTATACTAATGATGTAACTGTTAGTGCTTATTACTCATCCGATACGAGTTAACTTGTCGGCAAGATACGACTCTCTCAGTTATCTCGGAAGCGGAACATTCAACTTCGCGACGCAGCAGGATATGGGAACGTCTTAAGATATCGATATAAATAGATGACGGGATGAAATGAGACACAAAAAAATGTGAAGTTAGATATTTCTTTAGTATAATAACATGCGCGTACAAACTCACAGTAACGTTTCTTCTTCTTATGAATAAATTACAATGAAAATTGATTATAATTTAAGTTATTGCAATTACGTCCTCTCAAGAAGGAATCGCATTTGCTTTAACCATAAATTTGTTCAAAATGAACAAGTACATTAAACCACTTCTTGCAATAAACTATGATACGTAATAGTGACAAAGAAAATACAAAAAATGCCTTGCTGCAGGTGAAGTTTTGAGCCGTTCTATTTGAGAACATTGCTCCCATCAACATATTTGCAAATCCAGCATTTAATTAGTATACTTGAAGATGCGTATTCTTAATACTTATAACGTAGTTGAAGCTCTCCTCATTTTAGGACAGATATTTTCATCTAAGTTTAGGACCTATTTTATGCCTTGAATTTGTACTTTCGGCATAATATTGGTATTATTCATGTCATCTGTTATCCTTTTAAATCGCAATAGAAACTGAGAGAATCTTTATTTTACTGCTTTTTTTAATACTCCTTTTCACTAAAAAGGATGTTTAATTTTTGCATTAGTAGAACACCTGTAACAGGAATAAAATTCGATTTCGTATATTTTTAGTAGGATTTCCATTTAAAAGGAATAGTATAATTAAATTACGGACATCGCCCAAGGAATAATGCTCACTTTAATTTAAAGATATGAATGTTCGATCCTGCAATTTTTTTATAAATTGGCAATCGAGCCAATGCCTATTGCTAATTGACTACTTCCCAGAAGCAAACTAAATGTGGAGGCGACTAAATTTATCGTATTTATCTAGCCATTTAAAATGATATCTCCGACTTTATATGGCAGCAATTTCGACCTTTTAAAGCAAATCGCTGACATTAATAAGGGCAAGAATGATTGCAATACTTTAATTGAAAACTTGGATGCCTTTTTTAATTCTTTTAGGAAACTACAGATTTTCGAATAAATGAAATTAATTTTGGTCGCCAAACTTTGATCAATACTTTATCGTAATAAACTTTAATATCTCTACGATAAGCTTATGCCAATGAAAATGAATTATTTTATTTATTATTTTATGTAAGGAGTCTCATATATGTATGTGCGTAAATAATCAACAGATTAATTAAAATATCTTTGTCATGCTTTAAATTTATACGGAGAAGGTTTTATAAGTTGTTTATTGGCATAAAGCTTCCGTTTACTGATAATGATGGACGGCTTTTTCACAATTCACAGCCGTTAAATTGGAACTTAAAAATTTATTTATTTGTAAAAATTGGAAAAATCCTGGGCACCATTACCAAATACGCCGTATTGTCAGGACTTCAGGTACGTCAGAATCGTGAAACTTTTCATAAAACCAATGCAAAATGTTAATTAAGTAACTCGGATGATCACTGTGGACGACGATAACCTCTAGGATTTTCCCGAAACAATGAAATGAAAACAATCACTGTATCCGGCCTTGAATCGCGTCGCATAGCAACGCCAGCGAATGTCACGTCTAGCATAAATGTTTATTTTCATTTTCCTTCTTCGAATTTTGTCACGCGGAATTGCGTTGCCGTCGGGAGTACTAGGTGCATGCGCATCGGGCTTTGGTATGCTTCACTCGCTGAATTAGTCATTCGACGACAGCCGTCTGTCGGTGACGTCACTCCCTCAGCCAAACCCTGATCGGTATCCTTAGGAATGCGTCGTTGAGTATCTTCTTGAAGTGTTTGGCTATGCTCGCCGACGCGGCCGGCTTCATCTCGTTTATGATCTCGAGGGAGTTCTCGTTGAGGAACTGATTCATTGCGGCACCTTCAAGAAACAATTAAGGAATTAACATTTAAAAATTGCGTCTTCAAAAGAGGAGCAAGTATTCTCGAAGAAATTCTTAATAAGATGATACACATCGGAGATTATTCGCAATCAAGCAATTAACTCTTAAATCAACTAAAAAAAGCAAGTTTTGCATAATCTGGGTTTCCCAGGATGCGTTATGTACCACTTCGATTTTCAAATGTTTTATAACTAAATGGTACGCAGCTATAGCGATGGTATAACGTACATTCTGTCGAACTTCCTTCCTGTATAAGGTAGATTCGCTTAAAATATATTTCAGAGAGGCAGAATGACAGACATGGTAAAGTAAAACTAAACCTAAACTTATTTAATAAAAAAGCCTTAAAAAACGCTGTGTACTGCTTTTAAAGTTCTTCTTTGGGTGTTGTGATTGACTGTGAATGCAAAATAATATTTATTTACGAATGTATTGTAATAGGAGCGAAGAATTCTAAAGTGGTTGAGTACTATCAGTGGCGAAGCCAGAAATTTAGTTTGGAGGGAAAATAATTCAACACATTATTATTGATTTATCTGCAAGAAACTTCGTGTAATGATGGAAGCTGACGAATAAAGGTGCTGATTCTAATTTAAACATCTTCGATTCTCCTTATTTATATCAGAAGTTCGCGCACACTATGCTTTTGTTAAGAAGATTGTTTCCATCTTGAGGGAAGGTGAGGGCGGGGGGAGGGGAGGCAAATACGCAGTATCCACCCCTATTGCTGTGCCACTGGGTGCCATATAGTTTATTTATGGACATTGACGACGAACTTCGTAACTATTCTTTGCTACGTGAATGAAGCTATTTCAAAGCGGAAATAACCGAATAAATTCCACTCTTTTAGCAATTATCAGTCATATTAATATGCAAGAGTCGATTTCTGAGGTGAATATATATCACGTCGTATCTAAATCATTTAACATGCTGCTAAGCAACAAGAGAATCAATTCACTAGGGCAGGGTTTCTCAAATGGGGATCCTCGGACACCTAAAGGGTCCGCGAAAGCTTGCAGGGGGTCCCCGGCACTTGTAGAAAAAATACTTTTGTATTAATTCAAATAAATTATAATTAATTAATTAGTAATAATTTAAAAGTAATATATTGCCATGGAAACAGTAATCAGTTGTCAGGTCTTTCAAAGCAAATAACACGTGCCCCCACTCCTCAATGTGTTGTCGAATGTCAAAACCACGTGTTCAAGGGGTCTGTGGGATTTAAGATGTTCCAATAGGGATCTGCAGGTTGGAAAAGATTGAAAACCTCTGCACCAGAGAATTATGGAACTCGTCTAATGGCTGAAAACAAATTCAAAAATAAGCACTTATATATATATCACAAAACTGAAGTACTCATCTTGGGCATCTCCATCAGCCATAACAACTATGGCTATTCAAGATACCTGAGATAAGTACTTATTTGTCACTTCGTTTTATAGTTAAGTGCTTATTCTTGATCAATAAAAGTTATTCTAAATTCTAAATTTTGGCCAATATACGTATCAGTCAATGGAGTCCGTGGCCACTCACCGAGAACGCTGCCTCCGTTGATGAGGTCGCGCACCCTGAATCTCGCCTTGCGAAGGGCGAAGTCGATAAGCAGCTTGTCCGTCCTCATGAACGGGCCATTTCGTCCGTAGGCCTCTTTCACCTCCTTGCCGAAGATCTGGGCGAGGGCTGTGACGTCACCTGCAAAAATTAGGTTAAATATATGACTTCGAACTTCAGTGTTACAAAAATTTATGTTAAAATTTACAATATAATATTTTCGGGATATTTCAATTTGCAATAATTATTATGAGAATATTCAAGCTATTTAGGAGTGTTAGTAGACGGTGCTTGAATTCTGCAAGCATTACAGCCTACTTTCAATAATGAGGTAAAAACAATCCCTAAAAATTAGACTTTTAATTAATTCGGATTTTTCCCATTGGTTGTGACTAAAAACCTATGATCGTGCCAAATTGGAAATCTCTAGGTAATTTGGAAGAATTTTTACCCTCGTATGGGGAAATAATGGGGTAAAGCAGCCACTAGAAATTGCAATTTTAAGACTTTTATATTTTTTCCTGTTTTTTACAAATTCCACACATTTCTGCCAAATTTTAACGATGCATCACCTCTAGAAATGCATTTATATTGATTTTATTGTTTAAATTTTATTTTTAACGGCCGCAATAATAAACTTCATTACAATTTTCAATGTCAATGCCAACCGAAAGTACATAAACATCTGTCTATTTATTTAACTTTTATGTATTTTAAATAAAGGAAAATATTTAAATTTATATAATCCGTTTTTGATTATTTATCGAATTCTAACGTCAGAAAATTTTTTAGCATTGTAGCACATTTAGAAATACCTACACAATTAATTTTTGTTTAAAAATTTGGATTTTTTAATGGTCAAAAAAATAAACAATTTTGTAATTTTAGATTTTTCTCGTCGATTTTTCCACTAGACCTACCATCGTACATACAAAATTTCAAGTTTATAGCTCATGTGAAAGTGCCACATAATTTGTATCCTCCTCCTCCCCATTCTCCTCCTATATCCTATTTCAGAATTGTCAATATATTATATATATAAGGAACTTTCTTTGACAAAATCAATAATTAATAAGAAAAGTCAATAACTTTTCTGTAGCAAGAGACTTAAATGAACTACTTAGAGCTATTCGAAATGATTTTTGAAAATTATAAGAGGGAAAGAATATGAGCAGAAACCACTGTTGCCCAGTTAACACAATTAAATGTAAAACTAAAATGAATACATAATCTGTCAAATTTCAGACAGAAGAGAGAGATGATGTTATGATCCGTGTGTAGCTGCACGATGTTTTACAAAGGATAAAGACTTTGACTCGATGTTTTTATTTTTGTAACTGTTGATTTTATGGGTATATTTGGAAGTTGTTGCACAAAACCAAAATTACTTTTTTAAATGCACCACATAATTCGCAAATTCCATTTGTCGTTCCTATCGACGTCGTTCAGTATTTATATTTGGCCTTTTTTATTTTACCCTCTTTAAGAATTAATTAAACCGCCACTCACTGAAAGAAGTCAAGAAGTCTCCTCTGCTCCTGACAGGCAGCAACAGAACGTTCCCTGTCACTTCGTATCGCCCAGTTGCGGTGATTTTCGGAATCTTCATTCCGAGGTCAACGCGGTACGAAGAGATGTCGCTTCTGTTTGGAAAGAAAGAAGGAATGAATATGGAAAAAATGAGCTTCTTCCTTTTTCTTTTATTTTGCTTTCGAATAAATCCTTCGAATTGTATTGGAGAAGAAATTGGAAATATAAGAATTTCAACGAAATCTCCTACAAAACCATTGATTGATTCTTATCTACAATCAATGCTGCTACTGGAGTTGAAAAATTTTACTTAGGAAGAAGGCCTGATATAGAGAAATGATACCTAAGATATAACTCGCAACTATTTAATTTGCGATATGTAAATCTTTTTGTATTTAAAAAGGCTATCTTTACTCTCATCGATATTATGTATTTCCTTTCTATTTATTAGATTAGTATCCTCACGTTATACGTCACAGTAATAGTTTATAGCAAACCGATATTAATAATATCGTTTGCTAATTCCACATATTTATCCTTGGATAAAAGCCTTTTTTTGAGAAAATTAATTCCTCTAACGTTGTTGCTATAAAAGACGGATAAGTTAATATTAATTACCTGAAATTCGGCTAACAAGAGTCGTTTTTTAATATAGTAGTTGTATAGCTTATCTCCAAGAGCGGTTCCTACTGATGACCGAACCAGTAATTTCTAAACAAACATAACCATGTTAAATACACCAAAGGAAAGTTATTATAATATTTGAGTTCACAGAACAATGTATTGCATTGACATACACTTTAATTATAAACATTAATGGAGGATTTCTATGATATTAAGTCTAGTGTATTCGGAAATGGTAATCTGCATTGATATTCAATATAAGCAATCATCTTATTTACCTTTTTTCAAATTTTGTCTCGATCCTCGTAAGTACGTACTTTTCACGCGATTATTTAATTTGTGAGACGGAGGAGGTGGGAGTAAAAACTCTTTCTCTCTCACACACGTAGGAATTTCAGGAAGCCTTATATAATTCCTTTCAATTATGTAAGAGGAAAACCCACGCTATGAGAGTCTTGAATGACAGAGCAAAATACGGACAGATAACTTGCTCGCGGAAACCGTTAACATTGTCTGAATTCTCAGAGGTGTGATTTTTTTTGTTTTCACTAAACGATTTTATCATAAAAAATAGCAACATCGTGGCGAATATGTTATCTCGTTTGTCGAATAAGATGAAGTTTTTGCACCGCTCATCGTTGCAAGTGGGAGCTTGCTAAAAATATTCGATAACATCTGTAAAAGAATATTCCGAGGATTGTTAATTTAAATATCTCACTGTGGAATTTACATGAGGATTCATATATAAATTATGCACATTACTTCATTGAAATATCTTTACCTATTAATTCACTTTTAATTGGACTATTGATTAGACGTTCTATGGCAACTAAAATAGTCTTTATGTTAGGCTTAGAATAAGAGTGACTTTACTTTTATTATTGGACTTTGAACCTCCATTGAAAAAATTGTCACCAGAAGGAATTTTTATGAGAAATAAAAAACGATAAAACCATCCCGTCCTTTCTGGCTTTTCTTTCACTTATTTTTAGTCAGCAAAAGTATTTTCGCTGCGAAATTTTCGAGAGAAAGTTTTGACTTCCCCGAATCTGTTTCACGAGCGCCAACCAGTTCTTTTAACAGTTCCTTTTAAATATATGTATCGTCGCCAGGATTTTTGTTTCACACTCACTTCACCGCGACGACAGAGTAGTTGCTCGCTCCGTGCACCGTGAGGTTGGTGAATACAGCGCGTACCCTTACGGGTCCGTGTCCATTTTCCATCGCCATCTTGTCGATTCTGAGCGGCTCAATGGGTGGGATTTGCAGCTCTGATATACCTGTAGCAGTAAAAATAGATAGATAGATAAACGTATTTATTAGAGCGAGATTGAAGTTAGACAGTTCTTCCATCTAGCGCATTGTCAGTTGCAAATAAGAAGAAAATAAAAAAATAATATAAAAATAATATGCAGCATAAGTGTAATGCCAAAGGTAGAATTATTAGAAATAATAAAGAGAAGGAAAATTTAATTCTTAGTGGAAAACTAAGGATGATTAACCCTAGGAAAAACCCCATTGCAAGAAAACATCCACAAAAGAAGGGATGTATGAAAAACCTGGGAAAACTACTGATATAAAGATTGAGGAAAGATAAGCACACAAAATGAAATACACATATAGGAGAGAGAGAGGCGTGAAGGGCTTAAATTATCCAACTCACTGGAATCTTAAAATGTTCTCTTTTCTTGTCGAGTAAATTATCCAGGAAATATAAATAAATATTCATTAAAATCGTCAATGAATTTAAAAAAAAATGTTTTCCGTCTGCGTTATAAGTTTCCGGGAGTAAGAGACGTTAAGGTATCTGAATGAAAAGAATGACACTCACCGCTGACGAGATACGGACGAAGGTGGTTGAACGTGTTCTTGATGCAGTTGTTGATGTCCTTGTCCCCCTTCTTGCAGGGCAGAATGTATTCGGCTGCGGAAGAGAAGAGAGAAAGAGAAAAGGGAAAAGTCGATTAGAGAGAATTCAGTAATAGAACGCTTGTGTGAGAAAGGGGAGAGAGAGGGGAGGTAATTGTACGGGGAAGAGAAAAGAAATAAGAATGTTTTTATTGCAAGGTTGAGGCTGAATTACCTCCTCTTCGATACAGAGAAGATGATACAGCTGCGAATGGAAAAGAAAGATAGAGATAAAAATGGGACATAACATTACATATTAATAACCTGCGATTCACAAGATCGGTAGGTGGCATGGGATAAGACGTACCAAATGGTCCCTAGTAATCCTCGCTCGTAGGATTGGATTTTCTATAATTATCATTGATCGTATCAGAAAAAATTAACCTTGATATCGCTCTGTCCTACAATATATCTAAAGTTGAAATAATGCAATCTATTTTCGTGGCCATGTCTTCCGATATACATAGGAGTTTCATTTACTCCAGAAAGTTGTCAGCTAAACTGTCCAACTTATGCTTCTCAGTTTGCATCTATCATTGAAATAACGCACCAGAATTTATACCCAATTCAAATTAGTTTACAAAAATAAAGTATTTATTTGCTTAGTGCAACAAATTTGTTTCGCAAATCTAACCGCTCTACGTTAAACTTTTTATCATTCAAGTAGGCAGCTAATGAGAAAAATGAGTGAAAATGAAAAAAAAGATTAAAACGAGTGATTGGGGCAATCGGAAGAATAAACTCCGCTTATGGATAGGAAACAAAAGGCATGAAAGCGTTATTAAGGGGAGAGAGTGAAGAAGTGGAGTAGTGAAGAAGTGGAGTAGTGGAGGGTGGGAAAGTTCACCTAATTAAAAGGAGCCATTTCCATGGTCAATTAGACAGGTATTCTGTGAGAGTTTTATTTATTTGATTTTTTAACGTTTTTCAATCCAGAACATGTTCCTATTATAAAGTTTCGTCGTACTTAAACTCCGCTTCGGTAAGGGATTCGACGAAAAAAGCGAGCCGGATGAGAGAATCTGAGTTTAAGAAACTTTCCATGTAATTTATTCTGTTCTACTTGCTCTGTTTGGTCCAAACTTCCGCGACCACGAGAATGTTATTTAAGATCCTTTGTCAGCCGATCCATACTGAGAAATTGGTGTTTTCTCGATACGTATGCTTTTTAAGATAAGTTATCCAAGCTTATAATGAGAAATTAAAATTTTCAAATGTTATAATGCATATTTTCGAGTAATAGACAAACTAAAATATCGATTCGAATCCCAAAATTTAAACGCAAGAAAGAGAAGCTTGATCTGTTTCGTCAAAAAAATTCAAATATCTTTGAAATATATAATGAGTATGTTGCACTAGATCGAAAAATAATTCAAAATATTAAACACTTTTAAACTGTGAAACTGACAACGAGCGATGTCAACACGAAATACTTTACAAAATATTATATTACTAAATTTTAAGAATGCTATTTAGATTTTCATAACGGTTAAATTTATGGTTTTACAGTAACTGCAGCCGACCAGAAGCGGACTTTCATCTCTGGTTTTTCAAGAAAAAGATCATGTTAAAGAAAACACTCTTTTTATGGAACCCTATTATGAGTGGCAGTCTCTTCCGCTGAAACCTCATAAATGGAGCGCAGTACTGTACGCTTGTGCTCCGACGTTGGACTTTTATTCCTTTATGGACCATTAACTGGGTGACCTAAATCCCTTTTACGCTGAATTTTCGAATTGACGTGCATTTTTAACAGCCCTGCGATTTTCTTAAGAGTAACTTATGCTGGCGGATTTTTCTTTCGTATTAAAATCTTTCTACCTATCTCTCATCCTCACATGTGCCAAGCATATGTTTGTTAAGGGAGCGCTTTGCGATATAGAGAAAATTTCAATTTATTTCAGCTGCAATGCATATTTCAAAAGCTGTTGCCAAACAATGCGCAATGATTTGTTCCTAAAGCAGCTTTGTCACGGACGATTTTTAGCAACTGTCCAAATTATTCGAAATGAATTTTTTGGATTTTGTTTTTAAAATACACTGAAATAATCTGAGATACTTCGTTAAGTTCACCAAATGGAGTTGAATCAGTTTGTGTGAGCACATGGAATTCCAGCCAAGCAGCCGTTAAAAAAAGAAACGTTCCCTATTGAGGAAAACCAGACGCTTAGAACTGGGTAATTTTCCCTCAAGCGCTTATAACTCGCTCACTAAGTAGGATAAGTGATACATCACCGCAGACGTTGGGAGGACCATAACTTTCGCTGGGAGAAATGTAAAACACTCGACTCACCGGACCGTCTAGGAACGCGGAAGAATTGTCTCAGAACGTCAAGCCGTTTGAGTGATTTTATTCCAAATTACGTCAGCTCTCGGGTAACATTCAACTTCCTTGTTTTTGCCCTGTTTCGATGCGGATGGGGAATAATCTGAAGCGCGAAGCCCATGTGCAAACGGAGGTATTTACTTTCACTGGCGGGAAAAATATGCGCATCCGAAGTTTTGAAAAGAAATCTCATGCTGCAAGAGAGGAGGAGAAATGCTTTCGCTTCCTTTTTCGTTTCTTCACTTCCGCTTTCCCTGTCGTTGTTGCGTGATTCCGTGACGTTTTTGTTTAGTTTCGCTCGCGTCACAAAAGAGTTCTGTGTAACCGTGGCCCACTTGGACAATGATGCGTCAGTCTACGTAGTTATTTAATCGCGGCCTTCCCTTTTGTAGATATATGTTCCTTTCAGACCTTTCCAACTGATTTACGCAAAAAACAAGCTTTCACACGGCATACTGTTTTTGTAATTTTTCATATCGAATCAGTTCTTCAAATCTGTTAGCTTTTACCCTAAAGAGACCAAAAAGTTTTGTAGCACAAATTTACTGAAAATAATAGTTATATGTGTGTTATTCTTTGTGCTTTTAAAAACCTGCCAGATATAATTGAAGACGTTATTTTTCTCCGAAGAAATTAAATAAAAAGCAATTTAATTTGCACTTGCGAAACATTCATTTCTTCATCGATGTCATTATTAGCGCCTGAGTCGCAAACTGCGCGCCTATATGAAATCCTATCTTTTCTTTTGGGAGAACTAGCTTCGTCGAATAAGGACTTTACAAAAAAACATCAGTTTTCGCACGTCTAGATCAGAAAAACAGGAATTGCGCCTGTAATATCCGAGTTTAGACCAATTTAAGGTCCATAGAAGTCGTAGCCAGTCGTCCTAATTCTGACTCCGTTGTTGGGGAAGTTAATTAAAGCTTAATGAAGTGGAGTTTCACGCATTGTATCAGCCATTAAAAACAAAAAAGGGAGAGGTTGTCAATATTTTTTCATTACTTTTATCATTACTTTTATCATTACTTTTTTCAATCGAGTTGCTTCTTAGAATTCACGGCTTAAAAATTTCGTAAGCATGTTTATAGATAAAAAAATTGAAACTCCAAACCTTCTCCATCGAGACAGTACAAATGATGAAGAATTGTTGGATGAATATAATTCAAAAATGTGATAATGGTTCATTGTCATTTTGGACACATTATTTTACGCACCGATCAAAATAATGAAAACCATTACCAAAAGTGGAAGAAAAAATGTCAATTCAAATGTGCAGATTCATTTATTAAGTCCATCTCACTCACACTTCATTAATCTTCGTCCTGGAAATGATTAATTAGTCGAATCGAATTATTTAATGAGTTCCTCTGTCCGCGATCTCTAATGCAGATCTTGCTATCTCATGTATTAGACCGTGAACTTATCGAATCCGATCCATCGCCGGCGTTTTCCACATATTTATCCTATGCAATTGATAACAGAAGCGCCGCTCAATGCCAAGGGAATCCATAACATCACCTTTTGAATAATTTATCTTTTCTCGGACCATTTATTCCGCCGTCCCTATTCATAGAAAGAGGGAAAAGCGGAGAAGAAATTAGACCAGCATCGTCTCGTTTTTTTACTCTCTCAAACTCCTCTTTCATTCTCTTACCGGTTTTATTCTGCCAATCCAGATTACAAAGCACGCCACTTCTTCGGTAAAAACCGACGGGACTGTTTACCCCGTGACCTTACGTCTTCAGTTCGATTCCCGACGGCCGCAATTTCGATACTTCCTAGATCGTGCCAAACCCTCTACCTTTACACTAGAATCGAGATTGCGACAGAAAGAAAGAACTTTCCAAAGATTAACTATCGGTTTCCTAGTTCGATTCTCGCATGCGATATGGATACGTGCCATCCATCCATCCATCCAATATTCTCCACCGGACGGAACTAAATTTTTAATTTTCCACTCCACGGATGCACGCCGCATCTGCTTGTAGTCTCCGGATAGACGATCCGCCCGTGACGTAACTCCAAAATCAGTTCAAGTCTCATCTCCTTCAAACCTCCTCTCTTCCACCTCCCCCAACCCACACCACTTCCACCTCTCTGCAACCCTCTCCTCCCGCCGCTTCCGGGCGTAAAGAGAGAGAGAGAGAGAGAGAGGGAAGAAGAAAGAAAGGAGAGGGGATTCCCCGGCGATGGAGAAAGTGCTTCTCGGTAGATGGATCGTTGTCTCACAGCCACCTCTCCTCCCATCTCCCAACCCACTCCCCGTCTCCTTCTCCTCGCCACTCCCCTTTTCCTTCTCTCCCAACCCATTCCCCTCTCCTTCTAACCACCACTCCCCTCTCCTAACCTCTCACCACTCCCCCAGCCTGTCTCGCACTTTAACCAGCTTTCTCTTTTTACAACTGCCCAGGCGCTGCTCTTTCTCTCTCCATCTCTACAGCCATGCATTCTCTCTCCCCCTCTCTCTCTCTCTTACTGGCCACCTCCCCCACTTTTCGTTAAACTCTCCGTTTATCTCGTATTTGATGGATTTTCGCACCTTAATTCAGAAGTGAGCGTTGTTTTCGGCAATGTGTGAGGGTCAGCGAAATGTATGTATTAGACGTATTAGACACAGGTTCCCGATCTCCAAAATCACATGAAAACTTCAATGCCACGGTGAATTTATATATTTGTAGTTTTTTGTAACATTCATCCGGCTCCCTGTGGAATTCGAGTTATTCGATTTTTTATTAGATTTTCTCTTGATCCTCATTTTTTCTATTTTTTTAAGGTCTCGTTCCCCGCATCTTCTCTTGATAAATGAAATAGGCTTCACCGCGTTCACATTTAAGACGTTTTTTTTTCCAGAGGTATTGGGAAAACATTTTCTGAGCTAAACCTACCAAATGTGTGAAAGATTCCCTAACTCGTTTCTGTGTAATACTAACGTTTTCGTGAATCTCTATGGATCTTGGAGCTACACAGTTTATAAAAGGGGTAACATGGCGTTTAGGCTTTTGATTCGTTTATTTTTTGACAAATTTGGTTTCAGAAGTCTGACGTTCCATTTTAAGCCAATAACGAATTAAGGCGATTAATGTGACCAACAAGGACAAAAATCGCGCGGAAATGAATCGCGGGAAAAATGTAATTTTCTAGTCACGAAGAAAAACGTAAGAAAAGCGCTGAGAAATTAGACCGCGTTTTCCCTTCCGCGAACGCCGTGTAAGGCCCCCGCGGCATAACATGAGAAATGCTTGGCTTCCATACGATGAGAGAAGGGTTTTACCAAAGTCAGAGGGAGATGAAAAGTGGAGCGAAATGGGGAAAAACCGATGGTGACGGTAACGACACCAGCGAGGATGAGGCGGGCGCATTGGGTGAGAGGGGTGAGGGAGTGGAAGAGAGAGTGTTCTCGTAACACAAGCGGATGCTGCATAACTTCGCCCATTCTATCTTTCTCCCTCTCTTTCTCTCCCTTATTACGAAATGCACCTGCGTGGGCTGCGTTGGTGTGAGTCACCTAATGTTCTCGCGTTTTCTTTCTTTTCCCAAAGGGCACTTTCTAAGAGGATCCCGAAGGAGATGCTACTGTCCACACACCGGTTTCGGAGCAAGGATAACGCTTCTGAAAACCTATCCCAATTGGCAATCGAAATTCCACCTGGGGAAAAACCCACGAATTTCTAAGTTTTCTAATAATTGGTATAATACATATGCATATGAACATGTGTTTTCAAGACGTTTGTTTCCTTTATAAATACTTCGAGAAAGAAAAACGTTCTTCTTACCCTTTCTGGCATCAACGCAGTTATTATATTTTACAACTTTCCGTTCCAGCGCAATTCTGTTTGAGATCGCGAATAATATGAGTTGTTCGTGTTATATTAAAGTTGATGCAATTTAAAAATAATTGGAGCGTATTAAAAAATTGCGTATGAATTCTCAAAAAAATACTATTTGCTCATGAAACGAAACGGGTTTCGGAAATATTTTGCCACGGTTTAACTTCCCGGATTTCGACTTTAGAAAGTGTTCAATTAGTTTTGAAAGTATGATATGTGACCGTAATTCTTTGTGTAATTGATTTCTTCAGCATCGTACTACTCATTCTCAAAAACAGAAAAATGTATATGTAAACGTTATTCTCAAAATATAAAAGTGAACAAGCATGGACTTTACTACAAAATTTTACTTCAACTGTAATATTACGCGTATAATATAAAGAGAGAATGGCTATGTTAATCTGACATTGATGTTAAATTTTAGATGATACCTTGATATACACGTATTTCTCTATAGAAACACGTAAGAATAGCAATAATCTACCGAGAAGATTAAAATAAAAATTTCTATTCCATATCGTAGGAATATTTTTCGTTGTCTAGTTTCTAGGAAACTATTTCGTCAAACATGCTCAAACAGGTGGCCTTTAAATATGGGGACCTTATGTTAGCAATATGCAAAATCTTTTGCTAAAAGGTGGATTAAAAAAATATTACATCAAATATTGAATTACTTTTTTATTGACCAGTTTTCCCACTATAGCGTTTTTAATATGTAAGTGTAAAGATAATAAAACATGAATTTAGAAACGTTCACGTTTATGACATACCATTGAAACGTATAAATCAAAGCGTTGCGACTCATTCTGATTTGCCAAGCGAAAATATTTGGTATTTACCGCAAAGAAAAATGTAACGGCAAACATTTGTTTCGCTGTTTTGTTTACAAATTATAAGGGGAATTTTTCTAAGCGAAACCCATAATATAGAGAATGTTATCTCGTTGAGGTGACAAATTGATTTCGTGGTTGAAGAAGACAGTTTTTTACCTCGAGTTATTTTAATATTCATAAACAGCAATGAAGATGGAATTCGTTGCGCCAATATGTAATGTTCTTACGTCGGAAATTTACGAAATTGAATCCGCTTCGCTCACGTGGTCCCTTCGGCAGTTAAAATCGAGACGTCAGTGTCATTCGAATGGTGCGGTACCCAAAATATTTCAACATTCCTCTTTCTTCGCAAAATTCTGACTCGGGCAAAAATAAACGAAATTGCGATATCCACGACAAGATGACGCTGGGGAGAATTTATGTCGCGTGTTCGCGAAATATCGTCTGCGAATCAGTTACGTTAGCTGAATGCTTCGTCGTCACCACGTGAGCCTTAAGGGTGTCCTGAAGACTGTTCATACTTAATTTGGCAATTACTTAAGGTGCAAATCGGGAATAAAAAATACGGTATACGAAATCGATTTCGCTGCAACGAATTTTATCTTGGTGTGCGTTTAATACGCTCCACGATGTAACATAACAAAACATAGGGAGAGTCGTGGCATAGTGGTGCGGGCGCTGGCCTGCTACGCTTAGCAAACTTGGTGCGAACCGGGTTGCCCGGCTCCCCATTTGCGTGTTTAGAGGAGAACACGCAAATCAGCGCCCCGTCCTTCGGAAGGGACGTAAAGCCGTTGGTCCCCTTGGTGTTTCTCGTTAAGAGTAGGCTAATGCCGGCACCGGGTTTCACTCCTCCCTTGCTTTGTGATTTAGACTGAGAAGCCTTCTAGCGCTGGAGTCGTTTGAAGTCACAAGGTCCCCCCAATTGAAAAAAAACAAAACAGTACAATGCATTTAATGATAGCATTATGATACTTAAACTTATGTGAATTTTTTGTTATTAACGTAAAAATTTGTGGAAAATATATTTGATTTCGAGAATTAGACGTCACCGTAGGCGCTACTGCCCTACAAGAGGCGTTATAAAAATATTGGGAGATCTGTGTTAAAAGAGGGATTCAAAGGAGAATATGAAATATCAACTCGATTGAACCGATCCGCAGGTATTTTGCTATCTCCGTTGTTCTAAACATTAAATCTGTAAAAGGGCTCAGACTCATCATGTTCATATACTTGTTAAGAATTTAATTTCATAGTATTTCTATACATTATTCCTTCGTTTTATTTATCTGCATCGCCTATGAGGGACCAAGAGTCCGAAAATCTTCCCTTCTGTTTGTCTTCTATCACGTGATGCTCCGTTCCTTTGGTTTAGTATCCACTGGACCTACAAAAACTTCAGTTGCTTCTCGGATTTATTATGCCTATATATGCTTTACATATGGATATAATTATCTATGTATATTTAAATATATTTCTGGGGAAGGGGAAATGTATATGATACACAGGTGGCAAATAGAAGCCCAGTAGACGTACCGTTTAGACATTCATGAGATGCTTTTTGTCTAGTGTCTTTCTGCAGCCAGAGAGATAAGACAACTATATAATTTTCTTTTATTCATATCCATAAAATGGGTCGGCAACAAATATTATGCGGTAAAAATGAGCGTTATACAAATAAGGACCACTGGTTTGGAGAGTTAATGTGAATTTACCGAATACGGCTTGTTTCAAATCTTTTTCGTTGCGCGAGAGTAGTTTTCGTTGGTTTGAAATAAAAACATTATGCCGGAAGGATTGGCGCGTTTTTTTTTCGTGTGTCATTTTGTCCCAAAACTTTTACTATGAGAGCGCATTTACGATTTCAATGGCTCGCAATATGTGGAAGTAACTGAATTTTGGTCAACATAACTTACCTTTATGGGGATATAGGTTTGGTTTTTTACGTAACTCTTGATTACATCAGAACTTTTCAGGGACGCATTTATTTAGAGTAAATTAGGGAAACGTGCACATCCTGCTCGCGAACCGATATACTCCATTAAGCCTTGCATAGGCGCTCTCCGTCCGAAAGTGGGTTTCCTGCTCCGTTGAACTAGTCCTCTTTCCAATGGCAATGCCCTCTCCTCCCCCTCCAGTGTGCTTTCGTAACGAGGGGCGGCGGCAATGCTACTTCCTCGAGAGGAAAAAAAAAAGTTTGCGGTGAGAGGAGGAAGAATGGACGAAGTGAGGTAACTGCCGGGAACGCTTTTTTTATAGAGGAAAAAAATGTTTTATTTTTAGGTTTCTTTGAGAGGGCAGCATTCGGGTTCGAATCCGACGAACCGCTCCTCGTGTTCTCACCCAATTTCTCTACGTTGCACCTTCTGTCTTCGTTTTTTTTTGTTAAACCCGGCCTTCTCGATTGAATAGTCCCGGACCGAATGAAATGAGAAAAAATGTATTCTTATTCGCTGTTTTTTCTTTCTTTCTCAATCCACACCGCATTTGCCTTCCTTTCCCCTCCCTTTCTTATCCATTTCTTTTGTTTTTTCGTATATGCCTCTTTCATCCATCTCCTCGCATTATTTATTCCTTTCTCTTCAAATCCCAGCCAAAATCCATTCCTCTAGCATCTATTTACTGCTTGGTTCTCGCGTTGATTTTTTGCCGTTCTTTTGTAGAGTGATGATTAATATATCTGCCATCCTAATACTAGATGGTCAGTGTTATAATTCTGTTGTATAAATCAAAGTATTATATAGTCATTCTAGAATCCTGTCAAGTGCTGTTTAAGAGCCATTTCAAATAATAAAAAAAAAGGATATCCTTTTCTCCACATCAATTAGATTATTCTTTCTCACTAAATCCCCTTTCTTTTTCTTTATCTCTTCCGTTTTCTATGTTTCATTCATTTTGCCTTCCTCTATTTTTAATTTTCCTTTTTCTTTCTTCTCCGAACTTCTCTCGATTAAAAATCCAAATTATAAAAGAAGAAAAATTTCCATGAATCGAACTTACAATTAGGTTCTCCATTTTCCGGACGGATGATCAATCACTTAAAAACTTCCAAGGCAAATTGACTCCCATCAAGATTGGAATTTAACTCCATCTATTTTATATTTATATTTTATAATCGAGCAAATATTCGCACGCGTAAAAATACTTTACTATTCCTTTTTTCCTCGTTAGGGATCAAATAGTTGCATTACTCCACCCAGATTCTGCAACGTGTTTCATGCACAAGGAAAGGCAGGTGAATCTAATGGATCGAATTCTTTTTTCTAGAAAGTTTCGATTAATTTGATTGAGAAAATGGAACCCTAAATGTCAAAATATTATATTTTTATTTGAGAGATTAACAAATTGGTCGCTTGCGTAAATATCAGCGTCATGTTGGACTATAGCAAGAAATCGTGAAGGAGATGGATACTTTCTTAATGAGCGAACAGGATAATGGAATTATTTTGGATAACTTTCGAAAGAAATCCTCTTTTGTGTACACGTATAGCGAGTTGAAATCAGGAAGGAGATGGATAATTCCTTAATGAGCGAACAGGGTAATGGAATTATTTTGGATAACTTTCGAATGAAATCCTCTTTTGTGTACTCGTATAGCGATCTGAGCGCCGCTCAACCAAATAGAATAATTACTCCATTTTTGGGTCGTTGCAATTTCATCGATTTAACATATCTCTTATTGAAAGGTTTTAGGGTATACTCATTACGGCCTTCTTGGAGGTTGACAACCTACATTCCTAAAATAGCCGTAGTAATAATTTTTTAATTTACTATCGGTAAAAAAGCATTGATGGCGGCTGCAACCGAAATGCGCATCGGGTTTTTCTAACTTTTATTATGGCTTTTGGAGAGACAAGGCTTCCAATTAACTCGTCATCCGGCGGTAGTGACTATGAGTCCCTTAAGATTGCCGCTTAACTCGTCATCCGGCGTCAGTAACTATAAATCTCTTAAAGTTGCCGATTAACTCATCATCAGGCGTCAATAACTATAATTCTCTTAAGGTTGCCGATTAATTCGTCATCTGGCGGAAACAACTATGATTCTCTTAAGGTTGCCTATTAACTCGTCATCCGGCGTCAGTTACAAGTAGTACCATTCCGTCCCTGCGATGCTTAACCTCGGTGATCGAACGAGAACCGATGTCTCTACCGTGCTGTGGCCGTTGCCGAGGATAATAGACATTAGCTTTGAATTTATTGTAGTAATATTTGACCTGCTCACATAATTCTGAGAAATTCAGGACTAATTGTTTATAGCGATGAGTAAGCTGCTTTTATTGCGCATCGATATTTTTTTGTCCATAGCAACAGCTTACAATTTTGTTTATTCATTGTTTTTTAAATTAAAAAGTGATTCAAAGTATTAAATTAAATTAAGTATTAAATTAAAGTATTAAAATGTTTTAAAATTATTCACGAGTGTAATTAATTGTATTTATTCTCGATAAAGCTGATGTCGGGTGCAATCATATTCATTACGCTGTATGGAGAAAATCATGTATTGGACACAAGATTTTTCACTTAAAGATAGCAATCTTATCGTTAGCATCGATTTCTGCCTATGGAATGTATGAAAGATGGATACATGCCGGCATTAATAGAGGGATCGTTAGCTTGTCTGACTCCTAATGCCGATTTGGGTTTGTACTAGAATAATCTATTAGAAAAAATAAATCGATGAAATTGTTCCATTGGAATTAAGTAATAGGTTTAATTAATTCTCTTATATTTCCAATGCACAAATATTACGGATAGGTTCTTAAATTCCCTCATAGACATGTAAATTTTCGAACACGACAAATATTTCATATGAATTTCATTCAGAAGTGATTGGTAATTTTTTCCATAACTGTTCGTGCTCGTCTTTTGAAGTAACCTAAAAACAAATGAACTTTAGGAATCAGCTGAGTAAATGTTAAATTAAATGAAAGCATTGTGTTCGGAATGGGAGCTGTCACTCGAGTAATTTCGTCCTGTCTGTTACAATAAATAACGAGAACAATGGCATAAACTTTGCGCGGCGCCATATACTAAAAAAAAACAAGTAATTGTCACATAAATTCTGCGGAATATTCGAGGCATCTCTTTTTTATTGGATTTTATCGGATGCTATTGTTGCTATCAAAGCAATCTGGTCACCGCGTCTAGCTCCAAATGCTTTAGTCGCGGTTTGGAATCCTGTGCTTGTATTTGATGTCCTTGATGTGATAATTGTAAATGTCTTGTAAGTGCTATTTATTAACACATTAAGCAAGTAAGTCGATTCAAATTTCGCCTACAGAGAAGCTGTCTTTTGTGAAGATTCCTCAACAGCAGATTTTCTTCTTATAGAGTCTATTATCTACCACTGAGGACGGCTAATTTTTCCCCTAAATATGCATATTTTTCCTTCGACTTCTTAAAAAGGCTTTCGAGGCTTTTTAAGGCATCAGTTGGATAAACAATGATGTATCCATTATTAATCCTCGTTTTTTTTCATAACCGCGCGATATATACGTATAATACAATTTTCGAAGTTTTGCATTCCCTAATTTATGCATAAATCGCGCGAAAGCCTGAATGAAAAACTGTGATCGAGGCCGGATGTATCAGTTTCTATCTTTTGGCGGGACTCCATGAAAATAAAAGCTAATGCGTTCTTTAAAAAAGCGAATTCGGGTCTGTTAATTGAAGCTGAAGGGCGAACGAGTCGAAAGAAAAACGACTTATACCATAAGGACGTACACCAGTTGACCTAGAGGGAGGCTAAAGGGTGAAGGATACGTGGGTCAGGGATTAGAGGAAATACGAACAGGTAGAGAAAGAGAAATGGTCGAACAAGAAAATGAAAAAACGTGGCGAAGTTTGAGTCAATATCGTTTAAGGTAGAAGAGCAGTGAAACAATTTCACACGTTATTGACCTTGGTATTTTTCATGTGCACCGAATTTACTGGCATAATATTCGCACTTTTTAATGATAATTTTGTGGTCGAAAATTCATGATACGAGGATCATACCAGGACCGACTAAACGCGTTTTTTTCATCTTCGCTCTTACATCACTTTTCAGGCAATAACTTTCCACATTTTATCGGAGAAAGTATATGAGATGGGGATAATTTGTATCGATCACACGAAATCCCTCTTTTAAATATTTACTTTAAACATAATATCTGCGGTAACAATTTCCAGATGAACAAAGCCATAAAATATTGATCAGCGCGTTATTTCTTGGGGGGGGGGGGGTCCGCGATCTGAGTAGGACATGCCATATATTTATACCTTTAACTTGTTTTATCCCGCGCACAGCTGTGATTAATATTTTAAAGTGAAATGGCGAGGAAATTAATTTAAAATATGTGAACATTTCAGGAGGTGGTCCGCAGAAATTGTAAGATTTCGTAAGGGGGCCGATGGCTCCGAATAGTCTGCAAAAACATTATTTTACAGGAAAATTATGGAAATCCTCTATCTTTCGTATACTCCAAATAATATATAAAGAGAAAAAGATGCATTTGGAACCGATTTTCGGCGCACATCGAAGTCATATTCCATGAATTCTCGATCTGCAGTCATGTTACTGGGTTTCTCTTCCTCTTCTGTAATTGTTGAAATCGTCTTTTACTAGGAAAAAATAGGTGAGAAGGATACGCAAGCAGTCACAAATAAAGAATAGGGTGCGATTATTATGCATGTATGTAAATAAGACATCACGCTCCCTAAAAAACTTTTGACATTTCGCTATTGTTTTGCGAGAATTTGATTTTATGTGCCTGAATCAATTTTCCGCTATTAAAATGAGATTTAAAAAAATCTTCCCTCCCCCCCTATGCCGCAACAATCTGGCGAGCGGTATTTTTCCTCTCTATTCATCCGGCACGTTCCGTCGAATTCCGGTGAAATAACAGAGCCTCCGGTTCTTATGTCACCATTGTATCACCTCGGCTCTTTCTAATCTCGAGACATTGCGCGATTTTTTGTAACTTTCTCCGTGCGTAAAATTAGCCTTTCAAAGGCTCGCCGAGGCTGAGCGTAGTCGGATCCATTGTTCTCCTTGTATCCCTTTCCCTCTCTATATAGCATAAGCGCCACCCCTCCTCAACGTACGCGTTTTAACATCCATTCTTTTTTGTGACTTGGTGCCGAAATATTTTTTTAAATACTCTTTTGCGAAACGTTTAACAGAGCGGCCCACCTTCTCTGTTGCTCTCTAACGCCGCTAGGAGCGCACAGATTGCCCGTACGGTAATTGCTATAGCCCTTCGGTGAGGGCATTACCTGAATGGGACGCTTCTTACTCACTGGAGAGTACATAGTCCGAGTTTCCAACATGAAATAATTAAAGAATCAAGTTTTTAAAATCGTCAGATCGAATTTACTTGCAAACATGCGCAGACCGAGATTGAATCGCTTCTGCGTCTTTTCTTCATCCGAAAAATCTCGCTGTTAACTTTTCGTGAGGAATGTGATTTTCAAGGCATAAAATTTCACGTAATTTTTTACGCCGAAAATGTCGCCGAGGGATTCGAGAAAGCTTACGTGTTTCAATGCTCTGCTCTTCCTCTTGAGACGTAATCACCGCCGCTCCGGAGACCAGGATTAAGCAGAACATTACTTGGATCGACATTATTGCCTTAGGAACCATCTCGACCCTGAAATATAAAATAAAATATCTGCTTGATTTGTTCCTATGCACATTGTTCATTTAAGTTTTCTGTATATTTGCCATCGCAATCACGGAAAGGTTAATGTGGACGAAAAGAAAAATGTTAACAAAAATAACCTCAAGATGTTAATGAGATCTCTAAGTAGAAAATATAAACAAAATAAAACAATCAAAAAGTTCAAATAAGTTAATTCGCGTTCAAATGTAATTTATTGAGGAAAATCCCAGTGAAAATAGTCAATAGCAGGTTGCTTCCTGTAGCGTGTTACTACAAGCAAAATGATAATTGGAAACAAAAAAATTACTAAATAGCGCTTAAAAATTCAAACTTATGTACAAGAATTTAAGCTACCATTGGTGGCTGTCTCGATAAAGTTCATTTAAGAACTTGACTTCTTTTCCAATGCCAATCGTCAGATCAAATATTTTGGTCTTTTCTCGAGGTTACTTAATGACCGCGTGCGCCGTGACCACGAGCAGTGTGGCGGCCCACGTCTTCAGGGGCGTCCTTGCGTGTGTCTGGACCCCAGCGTAAAACACACGAATCTTCTTTTTTTTTTTAAAGAGGAACGTATGACTTCTAAAACGGCTAGAGCACCTTCAACAGCTTCGCTTTCACTTGACCTAAAAGCGGCGGTGGGTCTTCTTTTCTCCCATCGCCACGCATCCCATGCTGTTATTCATTTTTTTTCCAAAAGCGGCTTTCCAATATTAATAGCCATTTAAGTCAGGCGATGTAACCTTGAGTTTAGGAAAAGAGATATCAGGAGAGGAGAAAGAGTGCATCAAAAAGAGCAAATTTATATGATGAGAAGACGTTACCTCCGTAAGTGTGACACGATGAAAGTACATCAGTAGTCGATGCCTCTGTTTATAAGTATTTCGACGTCGGCGCGCAATATACGGGAAATAAGAATCCTCTCAGAAAATCAAATCATTCCACGGGGAAGAGTAAAGGTGCTTGGGCAGTGTATGTGCCGTCGGATATCAAGGTCGCGGGTTCGAATCTCGCAGAAGGCGTGGTCGCTCGCATTAATCATTACGGAATAGGTGTATTAATGGACACGAGAGTCAAAAGTTCTCCATTAATAAAGTCGAATTACTGATAAATGTAGATTGATCGACAACGCATCAAGGTCAGCCCCTTTTAATTAAACCGCTAAACAAAAACTTAAAAATTTTCGAGTCGATATTTTTAACTTGCACCGAAGAAAGAATCTTCTATACGCTTGGAATTGTAATTTTAATATTCAGGGGATGTGATGAAGATTTTATCTTCCGAAAAAAATATATAAAAAAGCAGAGGACTAAGGCAATGAGGCCTTCTATAACTCAGTATCACTTTAATCGCACTTTGATTAATTACAAAAAGCAAAATATCGGTTCATGATTTCGGTGTAGTAATTGGCATTTTTTTCCGCGGCTCTGAAATTTTTATGTCTAATTCAATTAACCCAGTCGGTAAAATATCTTGTTTGATTTTTAATAAATTATCCCAGAAAAAAAACAATCGAACCCGACAACTGTCTGCTTCGTGGTTACGCAACAGCAAAAATCGGAAACGCGACGGATTATTTGCAAGATCAAAAAAACATTCGAGGACACGTTTGAGCGCTTCAAATAATTTGACGTTTGGAAATTGGGAAGTGGGTCAAGCGACAGGCGGAGTACCAAATGGTGTTAGAGAGTATGTTTTTTTAGGCCGCGAGAGCACCTCTGCCATTAAAAAAACATGTTTAACGAATGGGAAATCACTATTTTGAGCGAACAGGGAAGGGAAACGACGGAAATCCGTGCACGTGAAGGTCGTTACGGTGACTTCAATGGGATTTTCGTCAAACATGCCTTTACACTAAAATCGCTTCTTCAAAGAATAGAGACAAACGTGGAATTCCTTATCGTCGTCGTGAGTGTTTACTATAGAGTGTTGACAACAGCGACACCCTTTCCGCGAATATATTAACGAGAGAAACACGCGAATTAAGCAGTTACGAATGTCCAATATCTCTCTAAAGGACTTACTACCTCAACGTTTCCCACCAATTTTCATACTAGAATATCAAGCGAGCATCACTATATTTATGAAAAACTAGGAAAGATCATGAATAAAAACAAACCAACATTAAAGCTATCCTTAATTATCTTGAATACGTTTAGAAAGAAATCAACCTAGCAAATAAAATTATTGGTCCTAAGGAATGAGATATTAAGCACTGTAGAAGAGCACCATCAGACTGTCAAAGAGTACTATCAGGATTCCAAAGAGCACAGTGGTGCTCGCGAGCACCAGGTTGGAAACTTCTGCACTAACTGAAGAGACCTTGAGAGCGCTGTCTTCCCCGAAAAGAATAACGAAAGAGACATTTCGTTAGTGTCAAGGCGAAAAAAATTAAGGACCTCGTGTGTAATGCTTTAAGGCCGAATGATTTTAAAAAACGTCTCTCTCCTGGAAGTATTCTTAATCATTTTAGCTTTTTTTTTTAAAATCCCTTACGCATTCGGTATCTATATCCGTTCGTATTTACGTGCAATATCTCTTGAAACCCGCGATTTGGGGAAGCCAAATATTTAGGATATATAATGTTATTCTATATAAGAGCCAACGAGTACATTTCATCTTCGATTCTTTACTCTGCTGGGAAGATAGCAGTCATTGAAAAAAGCGGCTTATGTAATTTTCTCGGCAATTCTTCCCTCACTTGATATTTTTTATTTAGGCTTCTGCATATAACTTAACGCGGTCAAATTTTCATAATTTTCCCGTCAACGTCTGTCATCAACTTAGCCTCTTCCTAACCAAGTCAAAGTGAGTTTGCAGACGACCGACAAATTGCAAATTACTTCAAAAAAGGCTAAGTACACACATTTGTCCTGGAAAGGTTTGCGCACTGAAAACCTCCCGTATCCACGGAAACCATCCATTTGAAAAACAAACTCACGTATGGATAAATAAAGAGGCGCGCGTGCGCGAGGAACGACTCCTTCCTCTTAGGCCGCTGAAACTGCCGCCCGAGGCATCCCATCGAAAGGGAAAATATCTAGTAATCGAAGACGGCTTCGGTGAGAGTGAAAAACGACCAGCATCAGAAGCGACAACGTCCACCTTTTCACCGCCACATCACGTCACCGTTTCTTTTAAAAACAAAACAACAACGGCGCTTACCTTTTTTTTTTAAAACTCCCGCGGGAGATCCGCGCCGACAAATTCCAGAGAAACAAATCCTTAATGGTTCCGACCGCTATCGATGTCTTATCTCCGTGCAGAGGGATGACGGGTGTTGAGACTGACACCACCCTTCGGTTAAGAAGCGCGGAGCACAGCACCTTCCTCGTGAACAATCCTCGCCGTCCGATGTTCGGCTCAAGAGTGACTCTTCTGCGCCCCTACACCTCTGTGCATCAGGAGTCGATATGTGTGTGTGGAGTGCGTTAAGTCCCCCTGAATGGTGGAATGGGGAAGAGGGGATCTTTTTTTTATATTTAGCGTGATTATGGACGGAAAGGGGCCAAACTTTTGCATTGGCTATTGTTCAGAGAGGAGGAGGAAGAGGGAGAGAAAGAAAGGGAGACAGAGAGAGAGAGAGAGTGGGTGGAGAGGGACATTTTTTATTTAATTTTTAGAATGGGGAATTACGTACTTCACGGAAGGAGACCGGGAGAGAAAGGAGGAGTAATGTATAGAGAGGGAGGTAGGGAAGGAGGGGGGGGGGGGAGGGCTTTATACGTTGCAGGGGTCTTTACCGATGTGGTGTAAGGGAGAGTATTCTCTAAGAGTGAGAGTAAGGTGTGGAAGGAGGGGGAGAGAGAGAGAGAGAAGAAGAGGGGTAGAGAGAGAGAGAGAGAAGAGGATGGATAGGGGAGGGAGATCACGTCAGAGTGGAGAAAGTGTTATTTGTTGGGGGAGCAGACTGGCATAAGAGGGAGGAGGATGAGGAGGGGGGTTGTTTGAGAGGGAAGGAGGGAGATATAGGGAGTGGAGGAGGGGGAGGAAGGCAGGAGTAGCGTGATTGGGCGGAGGAGGGGGGAGGGGAGGAGGAAGGATATGGAAAGGGGAAGGTGAAAAAGGATTTAGGAATGGGTAAAATTGCAAAGCGCGGAACCGCACGTCAAGACGTTTCCGTATAAGTCACGGTCAAAGGATTGGTTGTTTTTAAATGTCACGAAAAATATCTCTAAATCGCACCTTTCAAGGATTTTGGTTTTCTAAATATCGGAATTAAATCGGCCATCACGTTTGCCACTACACCGCCAAACTTCTCGAATAGCGAAGGATGACCCGCAAATGATTTTAATTGCTTAAACTTAATTTGACCATCTTCATAGAGATTTTACACGTGTAATTTTCTAGTTTCGTTTTTTATAGTCGAGGTTTTTTGTATTTTTCTCACATTAAAATCTGTTTTTTATGTGCTGTGTAAAAAAATAAGACCATGAACTGATTTTACACGTCTTTGTCAATCGGTTTAGTGCATTCGTTATCATAATATCATAAATTAGTTTTTTTAGTTTTGCACTTGGAACATAAAGACGGATGGGTTATAGGAATAATGAGACTGGTAAATAATAGTCTAAGGGAAGCCTTCATCCGAAAAAAGATTAAAAAAAAGGCTATGGTAATAATGATATTTATTTGTTGTTGAAGAAATCTATAAATTTATTATCTCTGTGTAGTGCATTGTCGCACCCAGAAATTTACTTGGGGGGGAGGGGAACACCAAACTTTACTATGTTATTATTTGTTTTTTAATATCTATCATTTTAGCTGTGTAAAAGAACGTTTTAATTAATAAACAAAGGTTTTTATTAATTTTTTTTGCAATATAGTGACTATCTTGGGGGGGGGGCGGAGGGAAATGCCCGGTCGCTCTCCCCTCCCCCTTAAGTGCGCTATTGATGTAATGGCACAGCCAGGGGGTGGCAACTGGGAATTTACCTCCCCCCTTCAAGATCGCAGACAATCTTAGCAAAAGCTTAAAGAATACGAGTGTTAGATGGAAATAAGATGGATCGATGGTATCCAAATTAGAATCAGTACCTTTATTCATTAGCCTATATCATTACATGTAGGTTCAATAAAAAAGTGCTCAGATAATGTGTTGAAGTATTAGCCTCCAAACTAAATTTCTGGCTGCGCCACTGTCTCTGTGCTTAAACATTTATACGTATACTAGAGTAGCCTGCATTTCAAATTTTAGATGTTGCCTGCATTTTTAATAATGAACGCAGAGAAGCTTGAAAGTTTATTGAATATTATTTTTTTAAATTTCATATCTACAATACTTAAGTACTTAGCGTAAATACTCGTCAATATGACGGGAAAGAAAATTATATTGCAGTATCACCCCTCCCTTCCTCCCCTCCGTCCTTCTTCGTCCCACCCCCCTCCCTCGATACATCTACCTAAATGCTTCGTATTTCTATCCTATTACGTATAAGTATTGAGGCAATAATAGGAATCTCGAGTCTCAACAATGATATTCGTTCTCCAGAAAACTTATCGATAAAAGCACGATATTTGGTCAAAATATGTCACATATTCGTTAAATGTGAGTAATTTCGAATGGAAAGCGTAAATCGACGCTAAGAATAAGAAGCCTTGTACATTCTTCTTTGAAACAGTACAGGTATGTTGATTGTAGGTCAATTTTTATAATTTAATTTGCAAAAGATTGAAAGCCTGCACGTCGAAAGATCGCATTTTACGTGCTATCTTACGAGAAACAGAAAAATATCTCTTGGAGTCGAACCCGGGTATTTTTTCGGGGTTTTTATCGTCATTACTTTTTAATGCGTAATTCTTGCCAAATTTCAAACTCGTACTTACTATGAAATTATCTTAAATCGCGTCTAGAGAATGGCTGCAAAAGTTTGCAGACAAGAAAACAAACAAGCAAGAATCCTACGCCTTTTATAGTATAGATACTAGCCATCAAACTTATGTAACAATGATGAAAGTAAAGTCAATCAATCTTCCTTTAGCAAAAATTTATATTTAATGCATGAATACGCGGTTTAAAAATTGCACAATCTTCTTTATTGGGATTTACTAGTTTGAGTTAAGATTAAAGATACGAAATGAGCCAGGTATTGGAACTGAAGTCTTCACTCCGATCGTAATTATCTTTACAGAAAGGAGTATTCGGTGAATTGTAACATTTTGGCACATTGACAGACATACTCACAACTTTGAAATCAGGAGATCAGTTTTCCAATTAGCTATCGGAAAGAAACATTGATTATTCAAGTAGCAACGAAAGAAAAACTCTCGCGTCACGTTTTCTCTCTGAGGAATGTGGGTCTGTTTTGGGTTCGGCAGCGCTAAAAAGTTCATTATAAACCTCCTTGGCAAGTGCGACAGGAAGGTCATTCAAAAAATTCACCAGGAAACTGCTCACGTATTGAAAAACGTTCCATTCAACCTCGTGAAGCTGTCATTTTAACCTGTTCGTGATTGATTATAAAGTTTTTTTTGGGATTAGTAAGAAAATGCCGCGGCGTAGTGGCTACGCTGAGCATACCCGGTGCATGCGAAATTAATACACGAAGTAACTGCGAAGTAAACGCACGTTATCAATAAATTAAAGTCGTCTTCGCATATAAACAACTTTTCCTGTTTTAACGAAGAATAACATTTTGCCCCTGAACCATAAATGTTAATATTAAAGTTTTACTTTCAGGTACTCAAATGATTCTGGTGCGTGAATTAAAGGTAGTTCATTGATGCTTCTCCGTTCATCTTTTTCGTCACACTTTTAACGGTTTATTTTGGTTCAATTTCTTAGACATATTTAGTACCGCAGAGTTCACGTGGGAGTTCTTTGAACCATTCATAAATCCTCTTTAACAAGAACCTAATTGTGGTAATGTAATCCCTTTCATCAACATTGGTGCTTAAATATTCACAGCCATGATCGAGACTCGATCATTGAAGAAAATAATTTCTTCCAAAAGCAACGATGAATATGTTCCGACATAAAATTAATACATATGATCCCAAATTATGAACAATAAAATTATTAAACTGTTACATCTGGCAGTTAAAATTTGCCACTGTTTATTTTATTTTTTTTAAAAATATGTTTGCGCTTGAGAAAGTCGACCTACTTGAAATGTAAAGACTGCAAAAATAAGAACAGGTTACGTAAATGAGTAGTCCCTAACTTGGTTTAGGCTTTAAAAAATATTGTTTATGGCTCAAAACATAACTCGCGCCTCAATGGTATTAAATCAAATTATAACTTAGCATATGTTACGGATAAAATTTGGACATACCAGATACGCATTTCAGTTATAAAGTAGCTATCTTCACACTAAGTTAGAGATTGGAAAAATAAAAAAGTTTAATGTTTTTTCTTCCGTTTCGTCTGTAACAATAATAGTGTGTAATCCTCGTGGGTGACTTGGGGGACTCTGGAATTGAATGTGGGTGTTTATCGTTAATTTTTGTCGCATCTTATTCGAATCCGGAATGAATTATCGCGAAGGCTTATCCATCCTAAAACTTCTCTCTATTTACCACATGTATATTTCAGATTTGTTTATCAACAAAACAAAACATTAAATTTGCCTATAACCACTCACACTCACAATTAATACACACGTGCTCCCAATGTAGTAAAATATTATAGCAATTTCCGTAACATTCGTGTTTTAAAAGCGGATAAAAATATCAGTGATAGCAAAAATAAAGAATGCAATGTTAGTACTCTTGCAAGATTACTGCAATTTTCAGAACATTTACACCATTAAAACTAAGCAGTAATATTACATCAGAATTTTGCTAAAATGCAGCATTTTAAAGAATGATAAAATGATGATATTGACGTACATTTTAACTCAATGCGATTATTTTGATAAAGTTTACAAATTTGAATTAATGACGTTCTTGTCAATAATTTATTTAGGATGTAAAAGCTGATTTAGCCACTTTAATTCACTTTTCATCTCTCGTTTTATTTAAATTGCCTTATTAACGATAAGTACGTTTAATCTGTGCGCTTAAAAGGGTTTTCTACTTTTAAAATTCAATTTAGTCCCTTTATTCAAGAGAATTCACGTAATTTGCAAGTTTTAGATTATTTTTGTGTCAAAACATTTGCCATGCTAAAAATAATGTTGATACAGAATTTACTCGAATAAAATTTTATTCGTGCGTTTTTTGATAGTTTATCATTCGCATGCGGACGAGAGCTTTTTTTTTATTTCCTCCTATTATGTGCTTGCTTCGTCCTGGGCAATACGAATTTTTTCCTCCACTAGCTATCGTCCAACATTTTCCGCCGCCAATCAATATCCTTTGAAGCGAGATATTCTCGGGCGTGGGTTTTCCTTTCTGGTTTGGTTGCCTGGCAGCGATCTTTTTCGCTTCGCAAAGGAGGAAGTTGCTCCCAGATGGAAGTGTGTCAGTTGGACCGAGCGGGTTTCACGACCTTACGGAAACGTCTCCGAAGTGCTCAAAGTGACAAGACGAACATAACGAAGCAATACCGACACTAATTGCGTACATACTGGACATTCCAAGACCCTAAGTCAATCCTCTCAAAGATTTACTGGACGAACCATGCCGAGCAAGAAATGTTATATGAGCAAACAAACGCTGTGCTGTTGTTACGAAGTAATCGAAGCACAAAGGTGGGAAGAGTGCGACTGAACAGTTTTTTGAATTTATAGCGGTTAAAAAAATCCGCTTATGCGTTCGGTTCGTCTGTATGATGCGCTAACTCCTATACAGACTTCGTTTTTTTATGCGATCGATTTAATATTCTGTCTCATTGTGTACGTTTTCTCGGTTTTCTTCTCTCTGTCCGTCTATTTTTATTTTTAAGAAACCGCCACTTCGTTCCTTACTCGTTTATAATTCACCCAATTACTGTTTTTTAAGAAAACAACGTTTATACAAAAAAATATTAAATCAGGGGCCATAAATGCCCTATATACCCATTGTAACCCCCGGATACGAGTCTTAAAACGCCGATTAATTGATTGGCAGACACGGAGTCTCTGCTGCGTTTTTTCAGCCAGCGTTGATCATTCATGTCCAGTATACAAGGAACGCATTCACTCTCGAAGCAGGTGTGACATATCTTATTCGTGCAAAAAAGTAATGTATACAAGAGATGCATTTACTCGCGAGGCAAAGTGTGGCATGCATTTATAGCACAAAAAGTATGATTGAAGTAAGAATACCAGAATGAAATTCGTTCTATGCATTAATAATAATAGTTCAAACGAATTCGTAGTCATTGATGGAATATTATATCACAAGACATCAGTTAATTTCGCCTACAAATGTAATTTTTGTAATCATGAACTAATATAATTTATTGACCCAAGATAGCAAAACATCCTATAGGCATGAATTTTTCATTTATCAACCAAACGCATTAATTTAAAACAAATGCCATAATTCACCACGTTCTCCTTTTGCTGACTAATTACAATCTTTTTAAGCGGCGTATATTTTTTCAATCAAGTGACTGGAATCGAATTCTTTTTTTCCTCTTTTCCTCACATGGACATTATGTCTAGGAAAACGTAATCTTGCTATTTAATTTCATTCCTTAGGTTTAATTGATTTTCGTATTTTATCTATAATCAGCCAAAGAAAAACAAGGGGAGTCTCAAAAGTGTTTATGAAAAAATAAAAAAATAATATTTCTGATCCTGGGTTTAGGCCAAAATCCGTTGTGAAATGCGCGCTCCAAAGTTCACGGCCAAGTATCTTACGGTCTAACTTTTAGGACGTTAATTGTGAAAGATATTGTAAGGTTAAGGATGTATTGAACGCTATCAAATGTTTGCTCTGGGAGCGTCATTCTATCGAGGCGAGTAGAAAGGGCGAACAGTGCTGCCCCTTGGAAAAAGTGAGCAAACAAGAGAGAGAGAGAGATAAAAGTGAAAGAGAGAAAATAAAAGTCGGACATTTGGTCTATGGAGTAAAAGTGGCACATATCTGGTCCCCGCGGTCCAGAGGAAAGAAGACGAGGAGGAGTGGTCACTTCCGTTTCGACACGCAAAATTTCGGACGAAAACATTCCACTGGGTGATGAATTGGTAAAGAGGAGGAAGGGAAGAGGGAGATGGGGGAGGGGGAGGGGGGTTGAAGAGTGAGCGGGAGGAGGGGAAGAGGAAGAGTGGGAGGGAAGAGAGGCCGGATCGCCTTTTAGAGAGATATTTATTTTAAATTCTCAACCGTCAAAAATCATTCCTTCACCCATCGGAATTACTCGCCGAATAAATCATCACTATTTACTCCCTCTCCTGACTATCAAAGATTGTAATCCTGAATGATAAACACTTTGAAGCATATATTAAGAATTTTAAATGTTTATGAACAAAAAAATATTTATATCGATAGGTGGAGAACACGAAATAATAAATGATAAAAATAAAACGGCCAATGAAATTCAAAATACTGGAATTGTTTCCCTTGAAATCGATATAACTCGAATGACAATAAAATAAGTAAGAATATCTGATTTTTTCAGTCGAAACCAAAATGATCGAAAGGGTTAAATCGGAATGTTCATTCATCGTTATTGCATTTTCCTATTTTCCCGATTGTAAATATACGCACGCCAGTTTTAACCTAATAGGTCGAGATTAAAAAAAAATGTTTTTCCTCTTCTTATTTTACAGATTTATATCCATCGAGCATTCATCCCTTTTGTTTGTTTTTTTATTCGATTATTTGTTCGGGAACCTTCGACTTTTGACTTAAGACAAAACAGCTGACAACGAGTGTAAAACTTTTAACTTACGATAGCAATAGCGAGAGAAAGAGTAACAATAGCAACGATAAAAGGACATAGATACTAGAGGAAGAAAAAGACAAAACAATAACTAACGGTTTAGAAAGAAATCGTAGAAGATAACGTTGGTGTTGTGTTGCTAAGTTGACAATTTATAAAGTATACATAAAAAGAAAACAAGGATTGCTCTTCTACAGAGAGTCGTTTTTTAGCCTGCTTTTGCCTTTCAGTTCCACTTACGTTTCATCTTGTTCCGTTTTCCTGAACAACAAACGTAAAAAGATTGGGAAAACAAGAGGTGTACTTCGTACTAAAAATTAGTGGTGATTTTAAAGGAGAATCTACTATTGCCACTTATGACGGCTGCTTTGTATCATCTAAAACGGGAATCTTATTTTTCCAACCTATTTATGATTATTGGGGGAACATAGTTTATCGATTTGATTTCAGCCATACGACTAACTCGATAATTCTCTTTTGAACAAAAAGCTCTTGATTAACTGCATCTCAAAATCGTATTCTTTTTTTGCATTAATCTTTTTAGCTCTTGCAAATATTTTTATCCTTTATCTACTTCCGCCAGTTTCAATGTATTCGTGTTATCACAACCGTAAACTTCGAATTGCTCCTTCTATCCTTAGATCTTAAAGTTGCAATTTTCTCTTGACGCATTTTTCCATTTTTTTTTGGTGTTGCTTTTCGAATATTTTAATTTCGTAAAATCTTGAAAAACGTGGCGTTCTATGAGTCACAGCACAGCCAAATGTTTTTTCTAGGAAATTAGTAACGTTCTCAGATTGGGAAAGAAAGCCAAAGAAACTCTGGAATTGAGAGCGAGATGATGGAAAGAAAACATTTTCTTTCGACAACGAAAAAGAAATTGTGATTCCTTAAATACCGATTATTCTCGTAGTAAACGGTATTTTCATTTTGGAGTACGTACCACACATACAGTATTTATTTTATTAAAAAATAAATGAAAATTATACCACGGGATTCCAGTTGCGCTAAACAAACATGCGCTAAACGAGACATGACTGTATATGCAATGAACAAGATGGTTAATCATTTAAGAGTTGATTTTTGCATAGAAAGCGGAATGTTTAAACCGAATTTTAATACTAAACAGCACATTTTTTGCTTGTGTCTTTCCAATTAAAAAATTCCACTCAAACATCCTTGGACGATCGGTTATTTCCACCATTAAATTGTAACTGTCGAATGTATTAATGTGTCGAGCTATGCCACGAGTCTCTTTGCCCCGCATGTTATTGACTTCATTCTCAGAGCGTAATTGGAAGATGGTGGGCAAAAAATTAAGATCGCTTTTCTTGCCATAATTGAAATCTGGCGATCTCCCCTTTGGTAGAAGGAACGACGAAATGCAGCAATGTGAAAATCGGCGACTGCAGACGACGTCACGCGTTTGAAAACTGGCGGTAAATGACGTGATGATGAGCTTCAACTGTATTCTTGACAAAATTGGAAAGATCTTACAGCATCTCCGAACTCGTTATAAATGTCATCATTTAGCTTCGAAGAGCGGCAATGAGCAAATTATCCAATTAAGATCCTTTACTAGATTTGAGGAAACGAGTTGTAATTTGTAATTTTCCACAATTTTGGAGTTCGCGTTTAACGATCGGTTGTATAATCATAATAGGCGTGGCAACGCAAAAGCGATAATTAACCTTGAGCGGCCACGGGATTGCTGTCGGAGTGCACCTTTCACCAGTTCATTTTTTCGGCCGCGGTTTTCGCCGAGGCTCTGCCATAGAAAAACTTTCAAAGTTTCGTTTCTAAGTGGAGAACGTTTTTCTTTTATAAATTGGTCGAGGTATCGTTTCGCCTTTTCGTATGCAGTGAACAGAAGGAAATGGGCAAATACTGAAATATTTTGTGATATTTTTAAAGCGATCGTTGAAAGTTTTTCATCACTATTGATAGAATGATAAATGGAAAGTGATTAAATACTTTCGAAACAGTGGTCATTACCATCAGATTGGTACGGATAGAGATGAGCTACCGATAAAACTTCAGTTTTTTTTATAAATAGAGAATCTAAAATACTGTTGCTGTCAGTGTGAGGAAAATGGTCCGGAATTCATCCGCGGGATTTATATAATCCATTTTTATTGAGCTGATAAGCTAAAGATCTTTTTAGGAAGTTTCTTCTTGTGCTAAGTTAATTCAGGATGAGTTAATAACGATAGTCGAAGGCTTGTACTTATAGCCGGATCGAAACAAACACTATTGCTTCTGAATCGAGGAAGTTTTATTTTAAAGCGTTAGAAATTCTTCGCGTAAAATTTAGAAGATAGCATTATATTGCACCTTGTATTGTTTTATGATTTGATCCTCCGTTGTGCCAAAATGACCCGAAGCACGTTTCAGATGTCATAATTCGATGCTATCATGCATATATATGGCGAAACGCAATTTTCTATATTGGCTAGGATAAGACGGATTACCTTGACCAAACACAATGAAAGAATATTATTTCGCCGGAGAGTTTCACGTTGAGAATGGATATTTTAAAGATGATGTCGGTTAGTTTTTATTTCCTTATTTTGTTCTCATCGTCCTTTCATCCGTAGACATCAGATGACCCAGTTAAACCACGCACGTGATGATTGAGATCAACAGCTCTTAATTTAGCGAGAAGTCTGCTCATGTCGACCTTTGGGAAAAAAATCCGCTTTCTTTATTTTTCTTTGTTGTTTGACCTCGATTGCATGGTTTCCATTCGGATGGATTAACTCAAATTTAAGATTGATCAAACTTCATCTTTTCGTCAGGTGGGGATTGTCACGCGTTGCTGCGTCTGACTCTTGACGGAGAGAAAGCCTTTCCCTTTCGTCACCTCGGTGATGAGAAGAGAAGTCGTCACGGTGATTTCGCACTTCTTCCTGGGATCCGAGATATGCCCAAATATTTATGTGGCTATCAGTTTAGCAACAATGGGCGAATTTCAGACATTGCTACACCTCAAATACAAGGATTTCATGATTCGATTATTATTCTTGTGATGTAATTTGAGGCCGATTATCTTAGAGTAACACTATAACAACTTTTACTTGATAGAAGTGGATGCTTCCAATAAATTTCGCATAAATAAATATATTTATTTGAACTAAGATATTAATGTTAATCGTTATAGGTTATCCGTACAATAAAATATTCAATAGACTGGAATTTAGAAAAAAATTAGTGCATAGTATTTTCCCATTCATACATACGCATAGAAAATTTTCACAAATACAAATAATATCGTCTTTAGTTTGTCAACATTTCAAAAATATCCTTTTGAAATATTAAATGAATGAAAACTGTCGGAAGTGTACTGCAAATAGCAGATGATAAAGAGAAACAAGCGAAAAATAATATCAGCGTCTATGAGCATTTATTTCATAGCTCATCGAGTCATACATAATAGGATATCTGACGAATTGGGAGGGAAAAAGGTGCTAAGAACACATAAAATACGGAATGTATCATAGAAATATCCTCTTATGTGGTAAGGAATTTCTTTAACTTGGAATGAAATTCATTCATTTTGGAAGATAAAACTAAACATATATTTCTCTTTAACGATTTCATTCTTTGACTTCCTTGATCAGTGCTGCATCATCGTCCACAACGCGAATAAATCAAGTGAAGATGGAAAGAGAAACGTATATAAACATTAAAGACGTGGATTGGGAAAGGAGGATGAGAAAAGGGTTGTAATTCTATAGGGAGAGAAGGGAAGAAATAACGGCTTAATGGCACATTCTAAAAATGCAGAAAGTTACCTGCAATGAGTAATATACGCTACAGTTGTAATGCGAATACTAAATAATAAGAAATATATAAGGTGGAGTAAATCCTATCAAAGCAGCGAAGAAAAATCTAATCCTTCTTCCGCTGATTTGTATAACAATTTCTCGTTTCACTATACCTTAAACCACGGGTTCCCAATCTGATGCTCACGAGCACCGCTGCGGTCTTTGAGAGCCTGCCTGTGCCCTTCTGCTGAGCTTAAAATCGCCTTTCGCTGCACCCAGAGCCTGCTTTAGGACAAATGCGATACCGGGCGAAGTAGGTTTTTGGCCCCCATTGAAGGTTATACCTATAACCCTTAAGTAGGGCCGGCTTCAGACGGTAAGCAAGAGAAGCAGCCGCCTCAGGGCGTACAGTCAAGGGGGCGGCGGCGCCAAGTCCCTACCGGGAAATTCAACTCGTGTAAGATTCCGCCTAAGCAGAGCCGCTCCAAAAGGGGCGGCCGAAGGAGAGGGCGGCATAAGACCGCTATTAACCTTTATCTGCAGAACGGCACGCCGGTGTGCCAGCAAATATGTGGGGCTATCTGCCGAACGGAAACGGCACGCTTACTTAAGAAGCCGCTCATCGACGTCGTTTTTGTCATAGAATCGAGATGGATAGATGAGACGAAATACCAGACACCCCTCTTACCCTCCTCCTCTCCTAAAGCCGAAGGTCTTAACCTTCTACTACTATCGCTTTTTTCGATCAAGTAAACTACTATCGTGGGGTCTAATATGACCCGATTTTTCATAATTGAAAAAAATACTTAGGCTGTGTGGGGAGGGGGGGGGGGGGTGGAAAATAATATTACAAATTTCCCTCGCAGAGGCTTATAATAAAGTACTTCGTTTGGAGAGGTTTTCGCAGCGTTTGATGATGTGGGTTTATGCTTTCGGGAGGCACTGCGTGGACGGCATTACTGCTCTCGACGTTTCGCCTTCGATGCTGAAGGCTTCTTCAGGAGTGAAGAAGCCTTCAGCATCGAAGGCGAAACGTCGAGAGCAGTAATGCCGTCCACGCAGTGCCTCCCGAAAGCATCAACCTACTTATAATAAAGTAATTTCAATTTCCTCGCCTTTATCTTTCAATACTTCCTCCAATAATATAAGTAGTTCTTCGCATGACTGTCCTTGTGGTTTAAAAAATTCTTTCTTAGAATATGATCCAATAATATTGTTGCTGTTTTAGGCAGGCGGAGACTTCAGCGCCATCTAATGGGATTTTCTCCGCCTTGGTGACTTCAACGCTCGTTAAAAAATACTTAGCATACGGAACCGAGCGAACACGGAATCTTTCCGCCGGAAGACGAAGCAGCAATTGAAGCGAAGGTCGTGTTTTGTGTTGCGTTGGGCGGGGAAGGGGACCAAACACAAACCCCCAAACCGATCCTCACGCTTTTATTTTCGCTCCCTTTCCAGAAAGAGGAGTTGGAGTGTTTCGCCACCCAGCGCCATACATCCGCCCAACACACCAAGCCTCCCCTTTTCCCAGACCGCCGCCGTTGCGCAATTATAGAGATTCCGCTTCAGAAATGGCATTTAATTCACTACCGAGCCGGCGTTTTCCGTCGCGGGCGGATGGGAGCGAACGTTCCCTTTTGGAACTCGCGTTTCCCTCATTTCCGTCCCATCGGATGCTTGTGAAATGCCCTATTCCGGCTCATGGAAATCGCACGCGTTCGGAGATTAAGGAAACAGTGAGCATGGAAAACCGTTTTAAAGGCAGCGATTCTGCCCGCGATATGATTGCTAAAAAGGAAGAAAAAATCTGCGACCATTCCTCACAACGAGTTTTCTCATCTTCTCCTCCAAGTAGATCTTTTAATTTTTTAGGGATGCAATAGCTGGAGGTTTAAGTTTTTTTTCCAAAGTATCGGCAAAAACAATTTTTTTGACTAATAAAAAGTTTCAATCCGTTCAATATCAATTAAGCAAATAAGAATTTTGTTGTTTCATATTGTATTTAAATGAAGCATTTCTGATGAAACAACTTACATAAGAATTAATTCAGTTCAGATTAAAGTGATAACATTGTAGACCAATTGGAAAGGCATATATGTTCGGTCGACCCATTTTTAATGTTCTGTGGCCCTCCTTCTGGTGACGGTGCGTGTTATAAATGCACCTGCTATGCGGTATGCCATGTCTTATGTCTTATCTTGAACCCATTGAATTACAAATCTCCAAAAGAGGTGTGATTGCTCCACGGTCCATTTACGCCAGGGTTTCGCAACCTATTGCCGAGCACCACGTTACAGTCCAGAGCACCCAGCAAGCACCGCTGTAGTTTTGTTAATAAAATCAAAGTGAGTGAAAATGTCCTTTTTAACGCTTAGAAAGAAAACAGGTAAACGAATTAAATTACAGGTGCTAAGAAAGACGAGTTCTAGCCTTGAGGAAGCGTACGGTGAGATTTCCAAGGGTCATGGCGGTGGTCGCGAGCACTAGGTTACGCCAACATAATGCGCCAAGATATCGAAATCGAATTGGTTTTGTCTATGAAGGAAACTTGGGCTCTTGTTTGTTTTTCAAAGAAACCGTAAGTTGGTGATTTGGTTGCAGTTGTTGCGCATGTTTTATTGATTGAAAAACAATAGTTAGGTAATTTGTAAACTCTAAGGTCTCCCATCACTTTACGAGTAAACGTGGGTTTCTAAGCATTGCGAACACAAAAGACAATTTCACACCGGATTAAATTTTCAACAATCAGCTGTGTTTTACATATTTTAAATTGTATTTTCCTTGATATGACTTGTTATACTAGCGGCGTACTTCCAATCATTACTTCCTCTGACATTTTTTGCAAGTTTCTCGATCACTTTCTACGTGGACATGTACTAAATCCACCAATGCCAGATAAAGGCTGATTCTACTGGTTTTTTTCGAGGCTATCAAAAATACCTTTCTTGCTCCATTCCCATGAAAAATAACACAACAGCATAGCACGTACATGGTAATTAATTGCCTGAATGGGCATAAATATAGCTATTGAATTTCTTTAACATCTTCAAAATGAATGCTTGTTTTTAACTTAACATTTATATGTTATTTGTCGATATAAATATGTTCCGTTAAACATGAACGCTGAAATGGAATCGTTTTGAGTTATTTCACATCTTCAGACATTTTTTCTACAAAGAACTTACAAAAATATGTCAAACAAGAAAGTACTACTAGATTGCTATAATTTTCTCTATATCTATATAATTATTGTAAAGTATATACGTCATCTGGGTGTTTTTTATTCATAGGTATTCGTCATTAAAAATAGGTCAGAAACTGAATGAAAAACGCGAGACTCGAGTACGATAAAATCAATTTGGACTACCAAGAAAAATACTGATGTTATGGACAAGTAATATTATGTTGGCAGGCCTTCATGGTAAATATGCTCGTATTGAGCAAGGTGAAAATGTAGTGATGCATATGGAGTCCCAACTTACTGTACATTGCACGCTAAAGTAAAACGTTTATATGAAAACTGGACCCTTGAATTGATTTTCAATCTCTGCATAGCACAGATTTCAGCATAAAAATGCATCGTAAGGTTTGCGATTGTTATGAAGTTTCATAGATCCAAAAATTGCTCCGTAGTTGTGACACGAAATGTCCTACTCTTTAAGTGGCGCATGTTACCCATTGCTAATGACTCTTTCTCAAGTAACTCGGCCAAATAAATAAATTTCTTTTAAAAAGATATAATTGACGCAAAAAATAGCAATGTTCTGCCCCTCGCTGATTGATTTCCTAAAAGATTCATCTGAACTGTGAATAATATCTTTGTGAATTTGTCCCTCAGAAATAAGCGAGACATTTGCACGTTGTCATTGCAATTTATAACTGACTCTTTCTATCTTTCCACGCAAAATATATTTCTCGTTAACAACTGGGCACTGGGTGCTGGCCGGTTAGCAAGATGACAACCTGTTTTCCAAATATAAAATTATAGGTACTATAGTTATGTTTACAAGACAAATTATGTACATTAGTTGCAGATAGGAAAGAAAAAGAAAAATCGCATTAAAATGGATAGCGACATAATTTCAGTCCTCATGGTTAGACTTTTTGCTTACCAATCACTGTATCACTTCCTCCATATTTAGGGGAATAGAAAGAAAAACATTTGTTATTTTTAACAAATACATATTTCGAAGATATTCGAAATAGAAGGAGAAAATTTCTATCTTGACTGGGAATCGAACCCGGGGCTTCCGCTTGCCGGGTGGACATACTTATTTTATTTGCTTTGATGGTTTCAGTTTTGTAGGGAAAAGCACAAAGAATGTGATGGATTCGGTGTATAAGTTAAATTACACTTTCAGGGTGACGCATTATATTTGTTTTCTATTTCAAATTACTGTCATATCACTAATCAACGGAGCGGATTCCATCGGGACTGGTCTCCCTTCTTCAATTTGAAAGTCACCGTTTTTTAAAAACCTATGATCAATGGCGGAACTAAGCTATCCTTAAAATTCCAAGGTATATAAATTTATTGTTAGTTTAAAAAAATTTAACGCGATTTTCGCGCCATATCTGTTATGTGCGTTGATTGATCATGTCCTTCTCCGCATTGCTCTGATTCCTACTGTTTGGAACTGGGGTTTCCCCCAAGGAGCGTCCTTCATGGATGATGAGGAAATAATTTTCATCCAATAAGTGTTTTACTGGCAATCACGTGCCATTTGAGTGCCTTCTCTGAATTTCGTCCATTTCCAATAACACGAAAATCGATACTTTGTTTTCAATATGAAATACATTTGCCATCGTGGAAAGAGAGAGAGATTACAATACTTCCAAGTTTCTCGTGATAGATAATACCGAATAAATGTCAGAAGAGTAAAATATAATATTTGTACAAACCATGAAGCATGTACTAGTCGATTTAAAACTTAAGGAAACCCCTTACCTTTGCAACATAAATGTTTACAATGGAAACACACAGTTCCACCTTCCGTTGAAGTTTTCCTTACCTATCTTTATTATAACGTTACAAATGCCAGATTTTGTCATCGTTTCTCTTCTGAAGCTGATGCAACTCAAGAAAACCATCTTTCTGATACAATTTTATCCGTGTTGGTGAAATGTTTTTCTTATAATATAAACCCCTTTTCTTTTTCTTAAAAAAGTATTACTCTGTTGTAGAGGGTGATTTCACTCTGTTAATTAGTTAAAGTAATAAACGTGTTGATTTTTAGCAATAATATCTTAGGAGCCATTTTTGAGTTGGTAAACACTGACTTCTCAGATTAACGATTTATCGTAGTGTTTCGAAACAATTTGTAATTTATTTTTCTAATTCCTCTATCTAAAGTGGGAAACTAATACTCATTTACAAAGAAGAGATATCACCTTTTGTTTATAATTGGTAGAACAGTAACAGAAAATTGCGTAGTATCCTCGGCACGTTTGATCATTCGCGGTTACAAAGCTCTAATGGAGTACGGAGTTTTTCCAGTTTTTCCATGCTGGGCATAGGACCGGCAGAGACATCTACCACCGGCTCTGCATTTACAAAGGGGAAGAGAATGTTTCGCCTCTGCTCGTAGCGTTCGTGAAGATATTTTGCGCTTTTCTTCGGCGTGAAATTTTGAATGAATTTAAAGCTGATGTTGATTTAATAATAAATTAGTTATAATATCTTCGTTACTACGGCAAAGGTTACTGTTGGAGGACGTCAATGCAAATTTAGAAAAATCCATCTTATTAAAATGACTGTGTAGTATTATTTGAGTGAAAATATGCTGGGGAAATAAAATCGACGTATAGTGTGCTACGAGGAAAATAAAACCGGGATATAACCGGAAAATTATATTATCTTTTAGCCTTTTTTCCTTGTATGTTACATAAATAAATATATAGCGTAGCTTGGACAAATATTTTTTTAAATGTAGCGAACAAAGTACGCACAGAATATTTTCATAGAATAGATCAAGAAATAAATGGGAACAAGTATTTTAGAGTCATATATGATAAAAATTGTCTAACCTCATTGAAGATTTTTAGTCAATGCGGGAGAATGCCTGAATTGAAATTTAAGGATTTACGGACAATTTTAACGTGCGTTTTCCTCCTCAAATTTGAAAATTTTATATTTCTGCAATTATTTCACCTTGTTGCGTCAAACCCTCGTAATACACTTCAACAGAAGTAAAGTTTGAAGATTTATCTTAAATGAAACTTAATAATAATTGAGGTATCGCTAAATATTTAATTAAATTCTATTTGAATGCATGAAGCGTCGCATAAAAATTTAGGAAATGATCCAAGAGTTAATTTCATCTCTTGTTTTTGGACATAGTAGACCGATATTATATAAAAACGATTTAAAACATAAAAGTTGAAAGCGTTCCTTTATCAACAAATTATTTCCTATTGCGATAATTTTTTTGATTTAGGCTTACATTTACGTCTGCATGTCAGAACAAAATATTAAAAGTTAAGTACATATTTTCTTTTTCAGATAAGTTAACATGAGATAATACTAGACTGTTGCCACGTTACATACTGAAGTATGCGTTCCATATCCGTTATGCAACGGATTCTCTGGTATTTCTTAGCATCTTGGACCAGGGGTGTGCTGAAGCCGCCTCTATTCGGCTCGCGCGAGCCGTTTGTTAAAATTTTTTATGCTCGGCGAGCCGGTTGTTACAATTTTTGATGCTCGGCTAGCCGGTTGTTGAGCTAAGCATTCCACATTATCCTGAAGTTATCGACGCAATACGGTCTGATTATAATGGGACGTCAAAAGTTTAATGGCGCTTTCTATATCGTGTTACGCAGCAATTAATTAACTGAAAGACGCCAAACAATTGTACATGGAATATGCTTTTTTCGAAGCCACTACTCTTGATATATTAGTCATGATATTTAAACATTTAAAATAAAAATTTAATTTTTATTTACAATAGTATATTGTTTTTATTGAATTCCTTCTAATTTCCGCAAAGATCAGATAACGCGGTCTCAGGGCCGCAATAAAAGTCATGAATTCTATGCTGAATGGAATGCCTAACTTCCAGGGGCAGCAACCCTATTATATTTTTGGCAGCAGAAAAAGTGATTAAGAAATTATTCAAGTAGAGCTCTTAAACAAGATTTTCGTCCAGGTGTAAAGAGCAAAGTTAATTCGCGTATGATAAAAATCTTACGTTTTTACGAATGCATTATAAATGTGTAGATTTCGTTTTCATTCAAGAAAAAAGCAATATAATTTCTCTTCCTTCTTCAGTTGATAAAAATACATCATGACGAAAATATAAAAAATATATGGCGAATAACTTGCAATTTATTGTCATTTGTTGGAAGTTGACAGTAATTCATTTTTATCGAGGCAACATTTAAATACATTTCAATTTCTCTTAATCTTATAGTCAAAGTAATCTCTGAGTACGAATTAGTTTTGTCTTAAAATCACATAATTACTTTTAACACAAAATGTTTGTGATATAAAGCAAAAGAAGTAATATTTAGCGACAAAGTAAACTACAAAAGAAATATAATACAATATTGTCATATTATATTCTCTGCGTTCCTTTAAGCTGTGCATGTATAATATATCGCATGCCGCTAAGATGAAATAGAAATTATTACCTTGCGCTCCTTTCCTAGATTAGCCTGACAATATCGTTAAAATGATACTTATAATAATAGAACAATATTTTGCAATTTACCCATATACTGCGTATAACTTATAATGCATAAAAAAAACACGCATATTTTTGTACTTTCCGTTCCTATGGTCATTTTCTTCAAGCAGCCAAACCCTCCTTTTAAAAATCTCAGAAGTTTCGAGTGGAGATAGATAACCTTAAACTTCCCCTAGCTTTGAATCTGGATGGCAATAACTTCAAAAACTATTTTTTGATGCGATGCACAGAATCCGATAAGTGATGAGTGGTCTAAATGAGCCATAGGTCATTCGGCATGTGAGAGAAGCCTTCATTCATTATTCTCTTGAACAGATCGCTGAGGCTCCTTCCAATCGACCCTCGTATTTCGGCGATGACTTCTTTAGAGTTTTGGTTCAGGAAGTTATTTACGGTAAGTCCTGAAAAGTAGAAAAAGGCGCGGTAATTACTGTCAACATTATGAAAAACAAACAAATTGGAAACTCGGATGGTTTATTGTAATATTAAAGAAAATAGTTTTTAGCAAATTGTAATCGTGTTAACATAAAAAAATTCCTTTTCCGTTAATTTATACGATGTAGACTTTTTTAAATCATGAAATATAACTTTTTGATGACAACTAATAGGTTTTCGAAGCTGTTTCAATAAATATGATTATTTAGTATCTACCTAGGAAATTACTTGGCTTGATAACATTAGGAAATCAATTAGTTATTTTTTCTGAAAAACTTCTATTAACAGCAATTTTCAATTCAAATCAGTGTACACATTTAAAATGCTCTAAAGTTATTAAATTGTTTGAAAAATAAATAGTACTAATAACTATTAAAAAACAAAAATATAATCAATTATTACCGTCCTGATACTGTGACTTTATCAAAGAATAAATGATGTCTATCTACTAGTTGAACACGAATCAATTTGTAAATATTAACGTGGCTATAGTAAGACAGCGTTTTTCTGTTGGGAGCCACTTATCAATCTCCAAGATCCTCTCGTAACACCATTTTATTTTTAATGAAAGTTTCAATATGTTGATTTAATGCCTGCAGTGCTACCAACATAAATAAGTGTTACTAATTGAATTTGATGAAGCTGAAAATAAATTTAACTTTTAATCATTTTAAAAAAGATAAGCAGTTCACTCTTACGCTAAAGGTAGACCTGGATAGAAATATTTTTTCTTCAGTCTAGTAATAAATATATTTTTGTTAACTTAGCTGAATTCTGACGACAAGCAAAAATCATTGTGTAACTTAGTAACCTAGAAAAGCTACAAAAGTGATCCCCATCACCTTTTTCATAGCCGATTATCGGGAATCATTATCTTTTGTGTATACTTACATTTATTGAGATGAATTTGAGACAGGAAAGCTATAATTTCATCTATCCCGATATTGATAAATCATCCGTTGGTTATGACAAGGAGTAGATTACCTTGCGGCAATTAAACTAGGAATAGATATTAAATAATGTTCCTTATAAATTGAAAATATATATTAAATAATAATATGGTCACCACTAAAATTCCAAAGCAGATCAGTTGTTCGACAAATTGACTCCAGTTGAAATAAATACAATTTTCATTATTGGAAAACGTTACAATCTAAAAATGAACCAATTTTTTATTATGTAAAATATATTTAAAATTGATACAACATCCAAGAAATGCTATGTTAGCATATTTTATCATTTAGGACTCTATTAAATAGTAGTATTCTAATTAATTGCTTCAGAATTGCATTAGCAGTTATTCACAAATGAGAAAATGTTGAAGATTAAAATTTACGTTTAGTAGCCTGTAGAACCAATAAAAGTTCTTAAATTTTTTAGACATATCAAGTAAACACATCAAAGTTTTTGAGACTACTAAACCTTGTTCTAATAAAGATCACTTGAATCCTATTTACGGTAGATTTTACCCACCTAAAAGTTTGTTTCCATGGAAGAGGTTCCCTAAGTGTATCCTCATCCCTTGAACGGCGAAATCCAGCTTCATTTCCTTTATCCGGAATATTTCGCGCTCTCCATCATCCGACGGAACCATGACAGGATCCACAATCATCCACACCGAAGTGCTCACTTCCCCTGAAAAAATTAACCAGTAGCCGTGACATATTTAAAATTGCTGCAACAGCAGTCAGGCAAAGATCCAATTACACCCTCGCGATAAACCAATTATTTAATTAGGATATGGTTATTTTAAAAATATTCGAAAGTTGTCATTTAGAATAACATTTCGTTCCAAATATTTTTCTTCATTATGTAAAAGAGGCTTTGCGCTATGGCTTTCCAGAATAAATATCGGAACGCTAAAACTTTCGAGAGTGAAACGATTATCTCATCAAAAATATAGCAATATCATGTGTAATACGATAAGAACTATCACAATTACACATAATGATGGTCGTTTTGAACTGAAATTTGGCATAACAGTAAATATAAAAAACTTTGTTTGCAGGAAATAGTATAAATCTTACTGAACTGATATTGTTATACGTTGTTAAATTTATTTGAAAAATTATATTCATTATAGAAAAATCGTTTTCCGATATTTATTTCTTTAACTACCATGTGTGATATCTCTCTCTCTCCTCCTCTCTCCTCCCCTCTCCCCCCCCCCCCCTCTCTCTCTCGATTATTAGCAGCCGTTCCAGGTTCATTTAAATATAGTTAATAGAGGTTACTATATTGGAGGCATGATCCACTTGTTAAGAGTACATTTCGAACGCTTTCTTGCTCCTATTAATTATCACTGTTTCCTTTGCCTCACTCACTCAGGTTGACGTTGGCTCTCCCTTCGCCCACCAGAGGCAACACTATGATGTTCCCTTCCAATATGTAGTCCGTTTCTATCCTTATCTTCGGGATGTCTATTCCGAATGTTATCGTGTGGTTCTTCTCTCCGAAGACTATCTTCGTGAATCTCGTAGTGGAATTGCTCGGTCCGTGGGCGAGGATGTTTCGGAAGCTTCCTTGGAGTTGAATCGGGTCTCCTGTCCTACCCTGAGATATCCTGATTTCTGGTATGAAAAGGGGTTCGAACCTCTTGACTCCGATCTCAGGAATGCCTGGAAAATATCATTAGTTAGATTATAAGTCGTGCAATAACATGTTTTAAACATTCACAGCATAAATTGAGGAAAACCCTTTAATGTTTTTCAGTGTTTTTTTCATTTCCTTGAATTTTATTATAGATTATTCTCTTAAATACTGACCGATGGAAATTTAATGTGGTCCTTCACCGGAATGCGTTCATTTCTGTAGATCATTCTTTAATTTTGCTGACTCTTGTAACCTAATCCATCTCAAAATGTATCGCATCAATTTTATAATCTCTCTAAGAAGAATTTAGAAAATTACTTTTAATTCAATTCGTCAAGAGGATCAAGTATTATCTTCCCTTAACAGAGTGTTTTGTCCGATGGATGTTTAGAAGACAAAGCAAAAAAGGAAAACGAGCGCAAACATCGTTAAATAGGCTAGAATTTAGAGGGCAGAAATTTTGCTTAGGAAAATTAACGCTATTTACAAATTTGTTTTCAAACGACGATTTCACGATGTTAGAAATAAAAATTAACAGCAGGATGAAAAACTTGCGTAATTTTTCTGTAGATAAAAATTATATTTCTTTGAGAAATCTGTTGACAATCACAGTGTCACTTATAATTAACGTAGCATGAGCAATTCGAATATATATTGATTAGGAATGAAACTGGAGGAAAAAGCTTGAATATTCTTTCATAGAAAGTTAATAAATACCAAAATATTGCATTTATATAATTACTGATTGGATAAATATGTAATTTGATTTAGACAATCGTGTTATCAATTATTGTAAATCTTGTATTTACTTCAAGATGATGATTATTGGAACACCACTTTCGAGTGAAAAAAATATGTGCACTAGAGCGATAAAGGTGGATAATCAATTTTTGTCATAACACCTTAAAATATTGGCTCATTAAAATGCGATGAAGGGAAACGCGCTAAATCCTCTCTTACAACGCATTTTTTTAATTTTGATGAAAATTATTTGATATAATGTGTTTCATTTCAAAACTGGCCGATATCAAATTATTGTATCGTGCAATGAATCCTAAGAATTTTTAATTAATGTATATCATTCGACAAAAATTCCTGTTATTTCCTGTGGTAAAGTCGTGTCTTTGAAATGTTTTGAGCGATTTCGACGCTAAAGTGCATCATACTCACCAACTGCTAGGTTAGGGAACATGTACTGAAACGAGTCTCTGAGGCAATTGTTCAAATTTGGATCATCCCTCCTGCAGGCCTTCAGCCATTCAGCTACAAGTCAGCCACCAATAGAAAGCGATCACATGGAAAGAGAAATATATCATCAGCTCACATAGGCCTACCTTTGCAATAATTTTAGCAATTTTTGTTGCGAAAAAAACTGACTTTTGCACAAACTCTTATGCATCAGAAGTTATTCCATTGGAACCTAAGAGTACTCTTAAATTAAATAAATTAGCTCATGAATATATTTGCAGAAGTTTTATTATTATGTGTAAATACATTTATTACGCAGAAACTTCAATCTTAAAGGAATTAACAATTTCCATTTTATAAATTTGCATTTGCATGGAATGCTTTATCTAACACAATGCCCCCGTAGTTGAACTTGCAGCATCGATGTGTTATTTATTTCTCACTGATGCGTATTTGTAAGTATTCAACATTAAACTTACAAATATTTCGCCAGAGAATGTAAATATGTTTGTTTTTCTGTTATATGAACGTAGGCGATGCATATAATTTATCATATCCTAATTTTGAATACGGAGTTTCCGTGTTGCATCACGTGTGGAAGTACTTGTACAGTATTTACATCAGTGCAGTGAAACTTGTTTTGCTCAACAGCTCAAACTGCCGAATTTCCTGATCCAGGAGTTTCTTTCGATTTAAAGAACTTCATTCTGCAGACACGATCGACTACGACCTTCTTAACCGGAACTTCGAGTGCATTTCGTTTCGTAATTCTATTTTTGGAGAGGATGGAGCGAGCGAAAGACAAAAGTGCACTTTTTTTCGACCTCTGACATTCTCGCAAATCTTCGAGAAAAAATTATTTCAAATTTATTTATCTGGTTTCACGTAGCAAATAGACTAATCACATGCTTCTAAGTTACAAGGAAAGAAAAATGTCAGTGCTTCAGCCTCAAACCATTTAAAAGTATTAATTTATGTTTTTTACCTAAATACCTTCTTGAAATTTAGAAGAAAGTTATGATTATAACGTATTGATTACGACAATGTGAAGAATTGATTTCCTTATAGGGCTCGCAGAAAACTCATAAAATCTTAACGAAAAATTCCTTAATTGAGAAAATGACGCATTTACTATTATAGAATGAACAGTCTTGAAGGGATATAGATTCCATGGCCTGTTGCGATTCGTTAGCAATCTGTTACGTTACGCATCCATTGTCTCACTGGAGGATGGTGGGCACGGCATTTTTTTCCGGCGAATTTTTTTCCTCACGCTGGATCCGAAATCTCTTATTTAGCTATTTAGGTTGCCTTTCACTCGGACCCTCCAGAAAAATTTCTCTTTCGCTTCTGCTCTTGCTCAGGCGCGTAAATGCAACGCTAATCGAGGAAAGTGAATTTTCACCGTTCCACATACTAGGCGAGAATTTCCTCCTCCTCGTATCCCTTTTTTTACTCCCGCTGCTTTTAAATTGGGCGGAAAAGAAGATGCAAATCAATAACACAATTTAGAAAGCTTTTAGACCTTACTTCGGAGTGAAATTATGTTTTTAAATGGAAATTTTAAGTGGAAAAATACTGACTTTTTATAAGGAAGGGATTAACCACAAGTGAGCGATACTAACAATAAGTAATGTTGTCGAATTTTTTATAGGTGTATAGATGTAACTCTCATAACTGCACTCACTGTTGTCTTGATCGATTTCATTCAAACAAAAGTAAAACCATAGTAAGATGCCTGTTTAAAACTATAATCTTCTCCAGTGATACATATCTTCAGGAATGAAAATCAATTTAAGCCAAAAGGGATTTTTTTGCTTGATATGATTTTTTTCTGCGAATTTACACGAACGATTGAACTAGACCTGATTAAAATAGCGTGTTTTTAATTTTTGAATTTAAGAGATGTACTGACTTGTATATATTAAAAACAATCCATTTTCATCATTTAATAGTTACAGTGAGCAAAATGCTTAGAATATTCCGTAATCAGCATAATTCACTTTGTCCAATTTCACTGTTTTGATTATTTTTTAAATAAAAATAAAAATTTTTCTATACCCTCTGGAATTTAACATGTGTTTTTTGCTAAAGCGACAAATACATTCACGTGGCTCTTTCAAATAATCTGCGCATTAATGATTTTGCACATTTAAACAAATCGTATTGTATACGACGATACGTGAAGTAGGTATGCGATAATGGTGGTTAGCAGGTAGACGCACATTGTGCAACGATTCGCAACATTCAGATCGAAAACGTTCAACGGTCTTCAAAAAGCGTTTACACGATATTATTACTCACAATTTGTAAGGCAACAACTATTTAAGAGATATGTTTAAATTAAACAATAAATTACCAAGTCCCAATTTTATCATAAATAGAAGGTATTCCTAACATTTTATCTAAGAATTAAAGGCTAATGTGTCTATGAAGTGATATCAAGTAAAACTTTATAAAAAAATAAAAAAAAATATCCAATTAGATACTGTAATTTTGTAATATTTATAACGTATAAAGTTGCCAGATTTTTTACACGATGATGATGATGATTTGTATTTCGGTATTGAATTTTAAACATCGTGCTAGTCTGCGCCGATGAGTTCGCATGTTGGGCGGTAAACTTCATCGTTTGCGTCTCTTAAATTTCGCTCAGTACCGGTAATATATAAAAGCCTTAGTCTGTCCCTATGTCACTCCCTCTGTCACGCTCTGAAAAACAGAACTATACCTGGCAGGAGGGGATTAAGGTCAGCTTTTGAAGCACAATAGATACTCGCGGCGAGGGTTTCGAACCTTAGATCGGATCGAAGGTAACCCTCTCAGCAGGAGGTATGATTTCAGGTCAAAGAAGACTGCCTCAATTTTATTTCAGAACAATCGATCATCCCGTTTCCTAGTAAAAACCTTCGCCGGTTTTGTCTGTAATGCAGGGATGGTGCTAATAGTTTAGCGTACATGACAGCCATTTCTCTTATGTTTAGTAATACAACGGATTTTTTTCCAGCTTATCTCTCCATTTGCTGCGTAATAGCAAACACAATACTATTGTTAAATATGTATAAATATGTAAAATAATAGAATTCATTGCCTTTAGCCCACCTTATTTGATCAAGTATCATAGGGTGTTGGAAAAAATTCTCCATCTTATGTGGTTTCAAGGTTGCCCATTACCTCCACGCTTTCAAGTTTCCTAATTGTCACGCACTAATTAGCGACAGAATATTAATGTTCTATCGGCACGCGTGGTGATGTTTCGCAAAATTTCAATATTCCTCGCGGCGAACGTATGAATCTGTGTACTCGTTAGCAAATCTAAAGCGATCCATTTAATAGCACTTTCAAAGAATTTCCTTCGCAAAAATCACTTTTATACAAATTTATCTAGGAATAAAAACCGATGAAACGGATAACTCATCGCCCTCACATTAACCAGTGTACCTCTTAAAAAAAAAGCGTTTTTTTTCTTCCGAAGGTGAAATGCGTCGATACGTAAAAAAATCATGCATTCCGTTCTTTACCGAAGAATTTACGACCAGGATGCACCGATGGCAAACTTTCTCACCATCTCCTCTTCTGAATGATGCTTTTTATCCTCGCCAGCAACTGAACGCAGTTCCTCCCCTGCGGCATTCATTTTCTTATTTGTTTTTTTTTTCTCGCTTATCTCACTCTCACTTTCCTTCGACTTCCTTAGCTATTGCGCGATGTCAGCGTAATGTATATGTAGTTTGTTTGATGAGGTTGACTCAAAATCGCATGGCTCATATTCAAATCCCCGCGACTTTCCCTTTCTAGCCATTATTTCCCGGTCAGATTTTTTCCATCACGGCTCTGTCTGAAATTATGAATCCCTCCAATCTTACGAAAAATGCATTCGCAGAATCTCCTCATCAATGGCGAAATGCAGATATCTGGACACATAGGATTATATTCAATAAACTTTTAGTTTTTCTTAAATATTCAAATATATTACAGTACCGGTAACCATGGAATCTTATTATTGAAATGTTAAAAAATTTACCAAAACTCGAGTATAAATTCAAAATGTGAGGGAATTCCAATGAGATTGAGTATTCGACGGTAAGAATAAGAATCCTCATTCACTTTGGCGTGTTTTAGCGCAAATTTCGTGTCGATAATCTAATTTTAAGATATTTTAAAGAGTAAAAGAATGAAAGTCTTCAAAACAAAGAGGTGATTTTTACGTGTTATCTTATGGGAAACGACATTCATCCTCTGGAGTCGAACCCGTGACCTTTTTCGAAATATTTTTAGTCAACACTGAAATTATGAGAAATTTCAGGCTTCTAAGTTTATTTCTAATCGAGTTATTCACAAAATTAGAGCGTTACGCATGACCATGATGTTGATGACCATTACGATTTTATAATATAGAGAGATAAGCTCATTCCTGAAGAGTCCAAATATCACGTGCAAAATTAGTTTCGGCGGCGTGACTCATTCGCGTGGTCGAGCAAGTGGGTCATTGCTCACGAAAATAGTATCGCTAGGTCCTTAGCCGCAAAGGCCATGCCTCCATGTTATGGAAGCGACTCAGTTGTCGACGGTTTTTAAACTATGTTAACGGTCATTATTCGTTAATGCTAAACATCGCCGCTATATGTCTCTTATCGTTTGGCAGAGGCCGTCTCGCTTAGCCATTCCAGCACAAAAGGGAGTCGGTTACGTTGCTATGTCGAGTGCTTCCTCGCCAACATTAAAAATCTACGACCTCCTTGCTTGCTTACTTTTATTTAATAATAAGCATCCTGAATATGACACGGAAAAATCTCTGAACGAAGTGAAAGTGAGAGAAAAATATAATTCTTTTCAGAATATATGTTTTTGCAACTTTTCCACGAATTAGAGTGACACGCAAAATATCTTCTTTGCTTCTTTATATTTTGTATATGAATTACTTATTTCTTTTATGAGTTCTTGCTTGGAGTTTCGAAATATATTCATTTTTCCAATAAAATTCTTTTAAAACAAATATTACTAGCAATAAAAAACATGTGAACCAACAAAGCGACGACTGTTCAGAAGACGTTGCGAGTTAGGCTTTGGTGAATAAATTGACAACTTTTCAAACTGCTATTGAATCGAAAAAGAAGCAGATGCAAATATGTATTCATGCGCAATGCGAGCGACGGCAGAAGCTCATTAAAAAGTTGCGCAAAAGGGTGCCAGAGACAACGAAATTAAATTAAATTGTAGTCAACATAACCCGATTTCGTCAACCCTACGACTACTAATTGATACTCGGGGACCTGGAGCGAGTTTGTTATCTTATAACCGCCCCCATTAACAAGCTAATTTCGTGGAATGACGAAACACTAGCGAGGAAACCCCTTTGGAAGTTATACTGGAGACTCGAAGTCGCCCTGAAGCACTTCTCCAAACAAGTTGTTTTAGAGATTTTAAAATAAACAACCTGTTAAAGGAATGGAACTCGCTTTCTATATCGAAGGACGGCGGTAAAATTTCTGTTACCTTAGAAACGGTCGTAAATTGTACATTTCGGACAAAATGACAGCATTCTATCGGCGTTATGATCAAAATCATTTCCGTAAATTTAAATCTCTACCCTCATTAATTAATCACTTTAAATTTGGATAATTTGCTTTTGTATCTTTCGTGTTTACTGCTTTTCTGTGTTCCTAAAAAGTAGTGTCGGCTACTTTTTAATGTCCGTCATTCAAGTTGGGGGAAAGGGTGGTCCCAAAATGGGACTCGCTTTCTAAGACGAAGGGATTTATTATTCTTAAGGTCCAGCGACCTCGAAGCGGTATTTTGAAAAGTGGAAAAATTTTGGACGAGATTCGTCTGTACGATAAGTACTTCGTATAACTGGGAGGTTTTTTTTTTTTTTTTTTTTGAGGACCAGTTGGAGGGATGGGCGGCCTTCCCCCATCCTCCCCTTCTTCACCCTCTCTACGGAGTGAAAGTTATAAAGCCGCCTCGTAACAACCGCACTTCGCCCTTTCAGCTCAAACCGTTCGAAAAAATTACGATCTCCCCCGGCGACCCTCTTTGCGGGTGCGCGCTGAGCTCATTTAATAGTACATATTTTACGTTGGAGTTTGCGTCTGTTCGGTATTTGTCTATTTTGACCGCGGTCAAAAATGATGTATACTAAACAGATATGTTTGTACTCAAAAGATATTTTATTCTTAATTACGTCGTCTCTGAACATTTACATCCAATGAGATTTTGCTGTAGTAGCATTTAGTTTGACGCAATACATATGGAGGCCTTAAATAAAAATGAAAGAAAATGCGTATGATGTGAGTACCACAGAAACATGGCAGTTATTTCGGCAATAATTTGGATGAATCTACCTCGTGGAATATATTTCTTTATAATTACAGACGTAAAAACTTGTTAGGTAGGCTTAATATTTTATTCGGGCTGTATTTTGAGGCAGTATGTAGCCGTTAAATTTAAAATCATGTCGAACAAGAGGGAAGACGTGGCATTAAAAAACCACTCAAAATTTTTTGAGTCGGCAAGCAATGGAAAACATCTAACCTTAGACTAGCTATCTCACATGCCATGAGAAATTTGACCAAGTTATTATTAAAAATTAAGATTAAAAACATTAAAGACAATATGAAGGATGAAGACATATTATGTGGAATTCAATCACGCATCGAAGATTATTTTTCCAAAGGTTAGCTATTAATAAAATGCAATTCAAATTGATAGAATAAGGATGCTTAAGAACTTGCTATAAACCTCACAGATGCTCATAGGCGCCTTTACACGACTGCCATTGCCCGAACGCTGCAAGTCCCATTTAAGAACAGCGCTAGACTGAAAATTGCTAGAAAAGACGCGGTTCTCGAAGAATCTCCTATGTATCAGCTGTTATACAACAACTGTCATCTCTTTCTCAAGTCGACTGAGTCACAGTTTACTAAAGTGTTGAAGAAAATAAGAAGAAATATCCGAACGGGTAAGTGTCGATGGAATTTAAATTATATATTTTTTCTCCAACCAAACCGTAGATCAGGTTTCGTTTTCTCTTTCGATAGTTACGTCAGACTGTGCACTTCTCTTCCTCGACCGCGACTCTTTGGGTCGAAAAAAGGTTGGAGCGAATTGCGGGAACGCGACCGTCGAGGAAAGAATGGAATTACGCTTCCACGTGAAAGATGCCGTTGGAAAAAAAGGTATTCATTACGCGTAGAATTACGAGACCGTTTCTGGCTTTCTCCTATTTTTATTTTGCGTCGGATTAATCTGTTATGTCTCAATTCAGTGCCACAGGACAAAGAGAAATTCTGGTGATGAAATTAACTGTAAAAACAGGCACCTGTAATTAAGAAATAAAGTCTAATTTAATCAAATAATATTTACCTTCAACGGTAATTTAAAACTAGATCTGAAAATAGGCTATAAAGTCCTTCAAAGTAAATTTAAGATTTTCGAATGAGCACTGGAAAATGTATTTTGATGTTTACAACTATATATATATAAATGCAAAATTCACTTGTTTTCCAATCGTTGAAAAAGTGGCATATTTTTCTGTAAACGGATGGTTTAATACATTTTTATTTGCATAATTTTTTCATCCAAAGGAACTTCTTGATGTGGCGCCGCGCCCTTTAAAGTGGTCTTTCCCCTAAGCTTTCTTAGGAGTACATATTTTAATCCGCCTCTGGTACCTAAAATTTTACTTATTATAAATGGGTTTTGGGCCGCATTTCAAGAAAAGCTTACGCTTTATGGCATTTTAAACCGTACACAATTCCTTCCTGATGAAATACGCAACAGTACATGAAATTAGTCTAAAATTTTTCTTCACGTTTTATTTCTTGTTTTTTTCGCTGTTTTACTTTGTCTTATTTTCAGTATTATTCGGTTTGCATAGTTTTCTTTGAAAAATTCATTAGTCAATTTTACCTCATAAATTATTTTTTCAATACTGTTTCAAACGTAATTTAACTCGATAACCTGGTTTTCACTGCAAAAAAAGCCACTACTCGTTTTGTTTCTCCTGCTAATTCCTTCCCGATTCCAACTTGACGAGTCATTTTCCATGAATATAAAAAAATAAAAAAGCTCACCCACAAAGTGTTCAGTTTCATTTAATTAATACCTTCTGAATAATATACTTTTGGCAGGAAGCGGTCAGTAATAAGTTTTTCAAAGGGATAATAATTTTAAAAACTCATTGATACTTTTATTCCCCTCTTTTTAAGTTTGACATTCTCTTTTTATCGAATATGTTCATCATCAAACAATATGTACAAACCTTCAATACAATATAAAATTAGAGTTTGGGATGTACTTTCGTTAAATCACCACCGACGACAGCTGCATCGTAGCCAACATGCGCATCTGATTTTTCGTTACCTTGATGTGGTTATTGTAGATACATAAGTATGTATTTTTTAGATTTTTCATTCTCAAGTGCCTATTTTTTATTTCAATTTTCTATTTCTCTTAATTTGAAGTCTGTCGTGCGTTAAATGAAAATTCCAATAAAATATGGCTTACGTTGTGTCATTTTAAAGCCCCACACTTTTTTAGAGACATTTAGTCCGAACAAGTCCGTGATTTTCGCTAGATCAGTGGTTCCAGTCAAAGGGATACCCGGGCGGCAACATATTAGGGGAGGAGATTCACTGGTGGAGGCAAGAATCTCTCTTAATGTTGTGTTTTACAAACATACAAACGTCCTTTACCATCCGCTGTGTTTTAAGCTCGTGTGATAGAGCGCCTTCTAAAATAAAGTATTTTTACGTAATATATCGAGACGATTCGTATGCGATAAAATTTGCGGAATGTGTTTTGCACAATTTTTTTCTTTAATTAAATACAACTTTTAATCTAAAAATCGAAAAAAATCTGGGCCAGGGTACTTTTATAATTCCGTAAGGGGCGGCATGAACTGCTTTCACCCGGGCGGCAAATATGGCCGGCGCGGGTCTGAGTGGTTCCCAAACTTTGTGAAGCTACCGAACCCATGTATTCAAATATTTTTCTCGCGGAACCCAAAATAAGATATAGTAAGCCTAATCGCAATAAAATAAACTTTAAAATCATTATAATGTTTATTTATATAGCTAATGTATCTTACAGTATACACTTTACGAGTGAGACTCAGGTTTCCTGCTGTAAATAAGAGAAAGAAGAACGGAACCACATTTAACTTCTCCGGAACCCTAGTGTTCCGCGGAACACAGTTTGGGAAACTCTGCGCTAGATGAATAGCGAAGACAAAAAATATTTTCTAGCCTTGAGTGGTTTGTAACTCGACAAAATGAATTTTATTTCCTCTATTTCATTTAAAATCCATGATTAGTCGAATTACGGTTGGATAGACGATTCACAGATCACATTCACCTTATTTTATTTCATAATTATATAGTTACATATTATGCTTATTTTACAAACAGATTTTTGGATATCGATCATCCACTTTATAAATATTATTCAAAAAGGAATGGTTAAGACTCTTCTATTTATCATGATCAAGTTAAATCCGCTATCTATTAAATGGGCATATAAAAGAGATGAACATTCTATATAAAAAGAATCCCACTAAAGCAGTATTTCTCCCATAGCAAATTCTTTTAAAAAATCAAATATAAGTTACCAGAGCGTATGGCCTTTTAGTATTTTAATTACTTAACAGTTTGATTTTAAAAAGAACAATCGGTGAACTATCACTGAGGAGGTATTTTTTTGCCGTTAAAACTTTACATTTTATTATTATTGGTTTAAGCTTAGGCTTCATTCAAAAGCGTAAAGGGTATTTCGTGTAATTTTATGATCAATTCCATACTTGAAGCATGTTTTCGGTAGATTTTCCTCATAATCACCGGCAAGTCTTGAATATGAAGAATCATTTTTAAGATGACCGACAGTGGAAAAGTACCGACCCGAATTTATCTTCTTTCTTTTTCTCCTCCACCTCCTCCCTCCCTCCTTCACTCCTCCCCTCTCTACCTTCCTTTATGTCCCTTTTACTCTTCCATTTTCACTTCCCGTGTCCCGGAGGTGGTCTGGTCCCGATGGAATGTGTTGGACCCAGTGGCGAAAGGGGAAAGTGAGTTTCTCGCACGAAGCCTTCGATTTTTTTTAATCTTCCCATTTTTCTCCCCCACACCTCTATCTCTCTCTCCCTCTCCCTTCCACACCTCTTTCCCTCCTTTCACCCTCCCCCATTCCTTTCCACTGCTTCGACTCGTGTAGATACACCGCGGTAATGTTGTCGAATGGACAAGTGGGTATGTATGTAGTATGTACGTCTCATAGCATAGCTAATGGCACGTCAACCTCTCTAGGTCGAAACACCTTGTGATCAACCAAACCCTATGCGGAATTGCCAAACGGAACGCATCCCAGAGGAATGTAGAAAAAGTGCCTGGAAATCGTAGTTCGTATTCTTAGAGGGTTTTGGTGCTATGGGGGTTTGATCTCTCAGCTTGGAATGAGCAGAAGATTGTCAGTTCGTGGGAAAATAATTTTCCTTCAACACCATTCCATGAATAATGTAATTTCGGCGCGGGTGAAGACAATGTCGTTGGCCGTTGGAGCTCTCGACTGAGAATAAAATCGCGAATTTGGACGGGGAAGCGAAATCGACCCTCATACCGATGTTACTATTTAGCACAACCGCTATCTTTCACTTTCCGCCGACAGAAACCCTTTTGTTTCCTTTCACCCGCTCTGCGAGTCATTTGACGTAAGAGGCGAAACTATGGGAAGCATGCGGTTTCACTAGAGGACAACAGTGCCACTCGTTACTCGTTTCATGCGTTAAAAAATAGTACAAACATCAAATTGTTTTTCTTGGATTCCGAATACGTTCGCATACATTTATATGTTTTATATCCGTTTTGGGTGCATTATAAATCAATCTACGAAGTGTGAAAAATCCGACCTCCACCGAATTTGAAACCTCTAACCACTCCGCCACCCTAAACCCTCTTCTAATTCACTAGTTTTGCTTTATTCTTACGGTATGGCTTAGAACAAAATAATTATAATTGGATGACTTTTACCTATATCACGCGTGGGAGTTGCAATATAGATATTTACTTACGATTCGTCAATAATGAAATTTTTAAGTTAATGAAGTAGCCATGCAAATATCCAATTTCATTTTAAATGGATCACGTTAATTTTAGTTTTTTATGAATGCTTATGCCCTTGCTTTCCCTCTCCCTCCTCATCTAATACCAGGAAATTATGGTTAAATTTAAAAATTAAAGCTACACAAACAACACTGAGTTAATCTTGTTAGTTAGAGATATTGAATAAACTTCCATGACGTAGGTTAACTAATACCCCTAATATTATGCAACCCAAGATACACTGTAATCCATTTATAAAAAACTACATACTAATGTATACCTGTTATAAAAGCAAAGAGATACACATATGTATAACCAATTATTATAAATACGCTATAGCGTCAAAGGTTACTCACGTCTCTGTTTGAGGAGCTCCGGAGGATTCTTCGCCTCTCTCAGCTCCGCCACCAAGAGGACTATCACCGCGACCAACACCGAACAGCCGACATTTCTGCCCATTTTTTCTTCGGGCTTCTGTCGATTTCCACTACCTAAATCAAATGACTCGCTCTCGGATGAGCAGCACTGACAGTACAGAAAAAAGGGGCCCTCTAAAATTTTTTACGAGATCAGAGTCAAAGGCGTCGGAATAAAACGTCCTTAAGTTAGCGAACTACCTTTTCTAGGGTACGAATATTTTCCTCTCGTTGACTTTAGTGCAACGAAAGGAGAATTTCATTAGATTTGCGCGCACTAAAAATTTTATTAGCCCCCGATAACTGTTTTTTTGCGAAGGTACGAAACGTTTTTTTTTACAACTTAGCGAATTTCTCCCCGCGAATGTCCCTGTTTCGTTTGAATATTCCCTGGGATCTTGCACTGTTTTTCGGAGGTGTAATAGAGAAGCGCCCTACTGCCCCCGAGAGTGAATGACCTGCGGCTGTTCTCGGGCGAAGGCGAACGATGTCCTCATTCCGTGTGAGCGATTGCTGCGTGTTTTCACTATCAACCGCGAAACGGATTTTGCGGAGGCGTCAGCAGACGCGTTTCCCGGAATCTTCTTCTTTTTTCGAGCCGATGTCTCTCCACGGAACAAACTATATTCCCTTTCTCTCACTATTTTTCTCTCTCCCAGCCAAAACAGCGGCGGAGGCGCTGGTGGTGAACAAAGAAAAGGCAAACTTCGCGAATGGGCGCTTTTGTTTTCCTTTTCTCCTGCAGCGTAAACACGAGGTGAAAATCCTGCTTTTAGTCACGGAGATCTTTCCAATGGAGAGTTTTTTTTATCGTATTCCTTCTCTGTCGGATCTTCTATTTTTTTAAAATTCCTCGAAGGCGGAGACCTGTTTTGGAGGAGCATGCAGGAAGTGGTATTCTTCTGCGGACGTCCGGATGTAATGGTCCTCCTTCTCAGATATTCGGTCGGCTCGCCCGGACAGCTGTAAAAATATTTCGAAAGTGATTTAAAACGATTTCTTTTTTTTTTTAGGAACGGAACACGAACATGTTTGAAGTCGAGGAAAGTGAAATTTTTCATTGGACGTAATATCCCCGCGGAAGCAATCGACGGAAATTAAAAGGCAATTGATGTTCACGGAGAGAAAATTTGATTGCAAAAATTATGGAGATATCCTTTATTTGAAATGCTCTGTCCGTGTAATTGAAATTTTGACAAAACTTAACTTTTGGTTACAGAGGTTTCTGAGATATAGCTAAACTTTTAAATTCATCGAATTCTGCAAAGACCTATGAATGCCACAGATATATTTTTTGTTTTAATTTTAGATACTGGCTGTTGCTTAAAACACATTCATGCCTACTGTAACTTGCGACCACATTATTTTTTGTCTTAAATATAGAGAGGAAACGCATAAATTCCAGCATTAGAAATAACAAGTCTAAAAAACATCTTTCAAATTTGGAAATTAAACGAAACAATTATTCGACATCGTATAAGAATGTAAATCAATCGTGAAATGAACTATTTTAACCTTAGCTTTGAGGCATTTCACCATGACGAACTAATGAATATTAAAAAACACCTTTAACGTACCGCTATTTATTATTCACAAAATTGGCGTCATCATCAGGTGGTTTTTTCCCTTTCTTTAGTATCCTATAATTGTTAAACCATAGCCTAAATGGTAAACTGAACTTTCAAATACGGTATAAAGGAATCATTTAGTTAATGTCCACTTTACTCATATTACCTCTTCAATCCATCCATTTTCAAATTAATAACTCAACCTCATACTCTACGCTACCTATACCGTACGCGCGGGATCAGTTTATCAGGTTAAAAATTGCGATCACGTTCGACTAAGGCGCTTCGGCGGTCGATTGTAATTCATCATTGTAAATTTCCTTGGAGACGTCTATCGCGTGCGATGTTGCGTAAATATAATATTTAGCAATTTAGACACGTATAAGGTGTCATCTCAGGATGATGTTCCTCTTTCCGCTTTCGGACGCGCCGAATAAATAAAGAATTAGCGCCTACAATGTTTTCCGGTTGTTTTCTCGTGATTTCAAATTCACGGCCGCGACGCGGGAGCTGACGACCGAAGAAGTTCGTTCAATGCCTCATGTTTGCGCTGTTAATCCCCCAACGGTTTTGAAATCATGCATCGCTAACACTGCTAATAATAGTTATCAAATCATTACACGGGCTCAAAACACATGATTTAGTTAATTATTTAAAATTAAACCGTTGGATCAACAAAAGTATACGAGGAACTAAACGGTTTTTTGTGCGAAGGTCGAGCGTTAAAATCTCTCGAATACTTTAACTTTTCCTCCAACCATTATTCGACGCACAAGTTCATTGGCCTTAAGGAAGTCATATAATTTGCAATTACCTCCTTCCCATCTTGCATTGCCGTTATAATTTTCAATGCCACCTTCGATTAAATGCAGTTTTAACTTATTAAAAAAATAAAATTCTTAACCGTATCGTTTGCTAAAAATCGCATTCCGAATCGAATAATAGTAATTTATACTATTGATACCCTTAGGAGATTAGGAGAATATTAACTACACTTTGTCCCTATTTTACAAGTTTCACCGTGTAATGTCATTCACGTAAAGGGGCGCGTTTACCCTTTAAGTTCTGCCTTACATTATACAGGAAGCGTAGCGCATTTAACTTCTCGGTCAGAGAACAAAACGGCGATTCAACCGGGTAGATAATATATGCTCGCAGATGATTTATTTTAGTCCTGACGTTGAATTTCATATCATTATTTCTTTCGATCCCGTTTAGTATAGCCCTATATACCTTATAAAACGTTTCTGACCTAAGCAAAAGTATTACTGGACATACTTGGAAGTCATAGTAGTTCTAAAAATTAATCCTGGTCAAAAATATTTTGAAACGTACGACACTCAACCAATATACAAAAGGATACTGAGGTATTCAATGAAAATAATTATCAATGTAGTAATTAATAACTCTGAAAACGAAATGGATAATGTAATGCAAATCCTGCGAAATAATGCTGATTGAAATTTAATTATAGGGTAATGCTCAGTAATCAATTAATGAATGAAGATTTGAAGATAGGATCCAATCTATACTTATTCGGCTCCAATAACTATTAAATAGATGGAAAAACTAGATGCACATTTCAGCAACAAAATAGTAGTCACTGGTGGCCAAATGTAGATTCTGAAATTCTAGAATCCACTGTTAGCGAATCACTATTGGCGAAGGGTGTATTTTTCCGAAATGCGCATCTGGATATTTCCAAACTTCTAATGGCTATTTGATATAACCAATTTAGGAAACGGAGAAACAAAAGAAATATACCACATCTATATTAAGCAATCTTTCTGACCAAATCTATCAAAAGATTTCCTGACACGGTTCTTTTTGGCTAACCAATAATTTACCATTTGCACTCTTTTGGTAGTTAAGAAGAAAAAATTTTTTCTTCGTAAAAAGAGTAAATAGCAGCTAATAATACGCCATCGTTCTTTAAAAAAAGTTATTTCACGAAAGCAGAGCTCCAAATTAAATCGCCCCGACGAAGAGAAAAAATAATCGATTGTAGTACCCAATAGATCGTGTTATATCGCGGTGTATTATGAGAGCAAATAAACAGAAAAAGAATCGCATCTACTTCGTATAGGAATCGTATATGGTTACAACGCGTGGAGTTTCTACATGAACACTCACCGCGTCGGAGGAGAAGCAAGCAGCAGCTCACGGCTTGGAGTCCAAACGCCGAATCCTTCTCCGCGTGCTCTCCGCAAGACCTCTATGACTCCGTCTTCGCCCCAACTGCAGGAGATGTCCGCTCTCCGTTGAAAACTTTCGCCGGACCGCGCCTGGGGATAAGTATCCGATTTGCCGGTGGGGGGAGGGTGGGCTGGGATGGGGGAAGGTGAGAAGGCAAAGATCTGTAGGGAGAGGAGGAGGAAGAGAGGGCAGTGGAGGGGGGTAGAGAGAGAGAGATGGGGAGAGGGAGGCAGAGGAAAGGGGATGGGTGAGGGAGAGTGAGAGAAAGAGAGAGGGGTTGGGGGCGTGTGGAATCGGTCTTGACTTTAGTAAAGGGAGAATTGGCGCAATGGGGTGGAAGGGAGGTGGGTAAGGGAAGGGTGGGATAAGGAGGGAGGGAGATAATGGATGAAAGAAGGAAGGGAGGGGGGAGGGGAAATGGAACGGATAGGAGGAAGGGATCAAGGGATTACCTTCCAAGAAGATTTTGGCTTCTACGAGCGTATTCATCAATCCAACGCAAGCGGCGATGTTGTCCTCGCTGCGTCTTCTTTGTTCCTTTCTCGCATTTTTTAACCCAAAGTGATTGGACTGCACGATTGCATTCCTCCACCGCGATCGAGAATTACATTTCCATCTATAGTTGTGCCGGGCACGTGATAAGTACAGAGTAGAAAAGCAGCGTTGTGTTCTTTACTTATTTGGGTATTTTATTTTTCGATATTATTCAAGGATCCACTATTTCAGGGGCTTCGCGGGCCGCATAAATCGCTCTAGTGGTCCGGATGCGGCCCGCGAAGCTTTGGTGAAGATATGGCCTGCAATATTTATTGCAGCTAATTATGTACATTTTAAGATTATACAAATCATAAAGTGTTGTCATAACACAAATTCCGGTGGAGTTGAACTGGTTAAAATTTTATTTTCACATTTAAAATCACGTAAGATCTCTTGAGTAAGTTCCGATGTAAAATCTCATCCGGCCCTCCAAGCCACTTACGCCGAAGCACTCGTATGTTGAATGTGGCCCGCCCTTGCCCTATTCTGTCAGCCATTTTTCCATCCTCTCTCAGTTCACTCTCATCCATGGTCTTACACCAACATGGATTCATTTCCTTACTTATAATCTGATTCGTTTTAAATTTGACCAATCGTACGGATGAATCCTTTTCACCAAAATATCACTAAATTATTTCCATATATCACATAATTGGAGCTGAGGCAGCATATATTCCTACAATAAGGGTTTGTTTAATTTACTAATCAATTAGCGAATGTAATTACATTCACGGAATGTATGAGGAGTTATTTATGTTTCATTTGAATTCCCAACATGAAGGTGAGGCTTGAAAGAATAAAGGTACCCTTCGCAGGATAGCTCCTCGTTATTGCATCGCAAATCCGTGTCATTTGTATTCCGAGGAGAGCCTCGCCGGTTGGCATATTCATTAATTAATATTCTCTAGGCAAGAGAGCAGAAAATGCCAGTAAACAATGCAGTGTCCACCCCCTAGTTGTCATTCCATCTGATTCCATTTTAATCATTTCCTTGTTTATGTCTCTCTTTTTCGTCTCTATCTCCCTCCACTTCTTTCTCCCTCTCCCTTTCCCTCACTTTCTCCCACTCTTTTTATTTCTCTCTGCATTTTTCACTTTCTATTCTCTTTCTATCGGCCTTCTACTTTCTTTCTCCCTTTTATTTCTTCAATTTAATTCTCCTCTCACTTTTTAATGCTTTGTTTTATATTTCAGAGGAAAAGAATAACTTTGTTAACTTCCACAATTTTTTAATTATTATTTCACGACCGGTTTTGTTAAATAACTAACATAATCAGGTTTGACCTCCTCTGAAATATGAGTATCACTTACTATAAATATGAGCCAAATTTCTTAGATATTATTCTTTGTATTTTAGTTTATTTCCCATCGCCGTTCGTATGGGAATTTTTACTAGGGCTTTCTCCACATTAGTTCTTGAGCATTCCAAAATCGTAACTCGGATATTAAAATCGGATGTTAAAATGCAGTAAAAGGATCATGGAAGTATTTATAATCATGAGACGCGAATGCTACGTAATAATTATGGGGTTGTAGCAAAGAGAAACCTTAAAAAAATGGAATTATGGAGACCGACTTGAGGTCACTAGTTCACTAGTAAGAAAAATTGTTTGGGAAAATAAAATACGCATTTAGGCTTATAATCTTCCGTAATTAGTGGCGGTTCAGCGATTGTAAAATGTATAATTCTAAGATATACTGTCAATTAATCAATCCTAAGGCGTATCTGATTTTCCCAACTCTTGAGTCTATTTGTGAGAAATAGTTTATCAAAATATTTTGTCAGTATTACAGCGACGATATACTCAAAATACAGGCATAAATATATAAAAAGTATAGAAAAAAGCAAATTAAAAAAATCAAAGTTAAGACAAAGGAGGAACAAAATAAAAATAACAGCATATATAATTCGGAATAGAGGAATATATCAATGAGTAGAGAGCTTGTTATAGAAGATAACCGCACTTGGGAGCACCTTTATATCTCACTTGCAGCTAAGCTCCGAGCATAAGAGCACTCAGCACTTACTAAATCCATCGACATCTATTCTCTTCCTTGCACTTAAAACTTGCCAAACCGTACCGGGTTTCACTTCCATTATGTTCTTTTGCATCCGATGACTGCGAACGAGTGAATTAATCCGATTCTGAGGGCGAGGACGCGGAGGAGGGTGGGAAATGATGGAGTGGTTTGAGAAGGGCTGAATGAGAGAGGTGGGTGAGTGAGGGGGAATCGCCCATCGAATGCCCCATTTCGACTGTACACGCGAGGCGAATGGATGAGTCTTCATGTTCGCCATAACATTCCCATCAGAATTGCCGGAATTTCATGTATCATCGTACGATGGGTACGTATTTGTTCGTCTCACTTCTTCAGAACGAGTGACAATTGAACCCTGCGAATGCGCAATAGATATTTCACGCCAAGAGAAAGAACGACTGTGACAATGCAAAAATTCTCAAATGCCAGAGGAACCGTTTTGTGGGTCAAATCGAATGGGAGAGGGACAAAAGGAAGAAAAAATGTTCATCGGATGATGTGTGGCTGTGGGAAGGGGAATAAAAAGGCGCTCACGACGTCACGAGGAGAAAGGACGTTAGCACAACCGCCTAAATTCCTTCCCCATTGACGGAGAGGAGAAACAAAATAATCCGAAGTGCGTAAGAAAGGTTGAGTTAAAAAAAATCGGTTAAGTGCGGAAAGAGACTTCTGGGCGGAAAGTATTCCAACTTATTACTCCGCTTAAATTTTATTTTGTTCATTCGGATTCTTAAACTATAGTCCCTTTTTGTATCGATGCTAAAAGGTAAACAAAATCTAAAAATAATTAGGAATACTTTCATTCTTTTTAATGAAACGTGATAAAATAGAAGGTACTCAGTATTGTTTACATAAGGGATAATATCTTTTTTGGCAAAAACTGTGTAGATCTCATAATGTATTGAATAGAGCGCTTACACATTTCATAAACCAAGATAATCATCTTTTCTGTGGTCATCTCCAACCATGAGGACGTGACACAAAGCCATACTTTCACATTCGATAAAAGCACGTAATACGGACAATTGGATATTTATTATGTTTTTTTATTGATTCGTTTCCCGTTAAGGTGGTTATTCCCGCGTATATAAAAAATCTGAGAATTCCCTAAATAAAACACATACAAGACTATTTATTCAATAAAATTACCGTATATAGAATATTCTATGCGTGTATATGACATAATTAATCACATTCTATCCGTTAGGAGTTTGGAAAAAATATTGAGTGTTACTACATCTTTCTGATTTTTTCTTTCTTATCGATACTTCTCAAAAAATACTACGGAATCTTAATAATCAGCAATTATTAAAACCACCTTCGCAGATTGAGCAACACAACGAGAATAATTTGTGCTTGTTTGAATTGATGGAGATTGCGTCAGAATGACTCGGAATTCAAAACCGCCAGAAGTGAACCACTTGCAAGTTGCAACCCCCAGATATCACAGTAAAATCTCGTCGTCCTTGTAAAATGCCGACACAAAATTTGTGTGCAATTTAAAAGTAATATCTTTAATAATATGATTTCAATGAGAAAATAATAATATTCGAACTTCAAAGGAGATAGATAAATGCAGGATGAACAATTTAATGATGAGTTCTATGTTGTTTTTAAATAAATGTCTTATCAACAACGTCCACAGCCTATGTAAATTGATTACCCAAAAATTTACCTGTAATTATGCTTACCATATATACAAGGGACAAAACCGAGACAAGATGATTTCTACAGATGAAAAATTAGGGACATAACAGGGACGTGTCTTTTATTATTTTTGTCCGTTACATATATGTAATAATAAACGAACTCTGCATAGCTTAAACTTATTTTTTATCTCTATTAAATAATTTTAACAATTTTACAAATATGATATTATAGTAGTTAGGCTACTATATTTTCAAACACTCAAATCGAGGAATTAGAGCATTAGGAGATGAGGGAAGAAGGGAGGGAAGGGTGAGGTAATGGTAAAAAAATATTTAAAGGAAGAATCATAAATATTTTCAAAATTAAAATGTTAATTTTTAAATTAAATATTTTGACAAAAAAGAAATTATTTGATAATAGTAACAGCTTTATTTATTCATAAACAAATCTTTTACCACTTTGACTAATATTTATTTTCCGAGTCAGAATAACAAACCTGCCGGGACGTCGTGACAAAATCTCGAAACGGGGACATATGGTAAGACTACATATAACCATACTTTTAGAGACGTTAATATAAGAGTTATTTAAGTATAAGTGACGCTATAATTTCTCCCTCTCAACCCGCCAAGAGGAATTAGGTCAAGCTAGGATCTATGGGGGAGAAGAAAGTGCCTTCTTTCTTTCTCTCTATTCCAACATCCCCCCCTCTCTCTCTCTTTATCTCTCACACACACACACACACACACTCTCTAACTCTATCAGAAAGACAATCTACGCAATGGCAGCCAATGTTCTCTCACTTTCCTCTCAAGACCACTATCCCACATCCAGCACATCAATCTCACCCTTAACCGTCCAGCGGGCGCGCCCTATTTTCGGACACGAGCGGGCGCGTGGTAGTAAATCTGCTACCATGCCGTTTTCCTCAAATTTTGTCGTATTAAACATGTTTTTTGGATGGGTAGTTTTTATTATTAAAAATGATCATGTTTACGAAATAAAATTTTATATTAGCATTAAAACAATATAATCTTTTAAAACATTTGGCAAAAATTAATAATTTCCGTAACGTCTGCTGTGCAGGTAACAAAGTAAATTTTAAAAACCAAAAAGGTAAACATATGTATGGCTACATCATGATTGGCGGAAGATAAATAAGAAATTGCAACATTATTGACAAAATTTTTACATTACCCTTCAAATAAAATGTTTTTTTTCCTGACAAGTTATTTTTCTTCACTTTTTCATCAAAAATTAAAAAAACTTTTAAGGTAATATTAAGTTGGTAAAAAAAGTAGGTAGCACATGTATGGTATACATAGTAACATTAATAAACGCACAATTTAAAACAAAATTTAAAAATATCAATAAATGAATGATACAAAAAGTAATTTATTTTAGGTACATTGAAACACTAGTCAGAGTCAGATTCAGAAAAATTATTTTTTGATTCACAGTTTGTACACGTAGTAACTGTTGAGCTATGTTCCTTGCAAACTAACAGATCACATTTTATACAGACTAATGGAGTAAACTTATTTTTCTGTCAACCACAGATTCCACATCGTCCGCGCTTATTCCTTCGTATTTCTGCTGCTTCCTCACCTACTTCCATTTCTTCTTTTTTTATAGCGACGGAGAAATAACTGTATGTCATTTGGAAGACAGTCTAAGGTTGCTCTTTCCTCTAGTTTGTAACGCAAGGGTTTTGAGGAAATATTTTCGAAGACACTTTTCAGTATTTGGGTTTGCTTGGTATATCATTTGTGCATTGATTCCTGCGATATTCGGAAATGCATAAAACCCGTGAGGTAGAAAAGGAACTGCAGAGCTGATCCACTGTATCTACTCATCCCTTGGTCATGTTATAATCAAGGATTATGTGAGGCTTCTTAGTTTCCTCATCTATCGATCCGTCGTCGCGAATTGTCGACAGAAGAATGACAGCCTTGTTTTTTTTGGGAACATAGGATATTATCGTTGTCGACTGAGTACGATCTTTGTGCAGGAATTTCCTTCTTATCCTTGCGGAGAGTTCCCACGAGAGTTATTTTCTTTGCGAGAAGGGATTTTGCCAAAGGTGTACCAGTTGTCAGATTTCCTTTCGTGCCTTTTATATATTCAATTAACTTATGCATAATATCGAATGGTTTGTTTGATCAATTATATATCCCTTGTGGCCAGGGGCGGATCCAGAAACCTCTCAAGGGGGGGAGGGGGCGATCGCCCCTCCATCTATCGAATCCGCCCCTGCCAACTGCCCTATATTTTGAATATCCCTACCCCTATCAGAATCCTTCTTTTCTTTGCTATACAGAACTAATCTGCGGCGTATAATTGAGGATTTTTGAGCGGAATGAATTTAAGAAAGCGCCCAGTGGAGCGCTATGGGGTTATCCAAGGAGGGGGCGACTGCTTGTGGCTGTGTTCTACAGTACACTTCGAAATTACTGGTATAAAATGTTTTTGAGTCGCAGAGAGCAAAACTTTTTCAGGCCGTACCTTGCAGGTTTATTGGGAATATATTGAATAAAGCTGCAGATGCCTCTGAACGCTTCTAATTTTTTGTCTATTGTAACAAATTCCCCTGCATTGTAAAAGTTCATACAATTTGCCACAAACTATACCCTTATTGGGGCCAGTTTGTCGATCTTTCTTCGTTCATCCCTTGCTTCTCTAACATCAAATCGTATGGACCTCAGAAAAATTAAAAATCTTTTGTAGCTCATTCAAGCCCGTAAAATCGGTATTCCCGTACAATCGCAAGTCCATAACACGTGCATTTGTGCGGTTCCCCCTTTTTTCATCCTATCAAATATAATAATCTAAGGAGAGCTAATATTTCGGCTTTTGTGGTTTGTTTTATGTCTCTAGCCCGGGAATACGTCACATCCACTTGTTTCTTACTTATGTATAAATTAGTATATTGTACAATGGTTTCAGTCATCTCATCATTGACAATTTTCCTAAATGCTTCTAATTTATCGAAAATTCCTTTAGCATCGCCTTTAGGTCCGGAAATTTTTTTACGATGTTCTTGGCTTTGCTTTTTGATGTCAACTTGAAAAATTTCGTTTTTTTTCTATGTAGTAATTTTGTCGTGTCCAATAAAATAATCTTCAATTTCCTCATCTTCAGCTGTAGTATCACTATCCGGTTCTTTTTCAGATTCGGTGTCGTGATTTTCCTGATTTTCTAAGGTGATAAAGTTTTCTGCACCACTCCATTCTTCTTCGCTATCTAGCAAATCCTTTTCCTCCTCAGAAAGTTCTTTCAAAACCTTTAGATAATCCTCTTCTCATACTTTCTCATCCCATTTATATTTTACAGATTCCCTGTAATGTAAAAACTTTCCTTCACATTCCCATTTCACATCCATATATGTACACGCAAACACACCAGACTGATACACTCAAACACAGAAATTCTAACTGACCTATTCGAACGAAATGCCTACTAAAGATGTTAAAATAACATTTTACAGTAATATAATTTATAAATCAATTCAGTAAGGTTCGGAAAATAATACTTTACAAATTACAGTATAAAATGTTATGTAAAAAATACATGACAGGGCGCGCGGTAGCACTTTTGCTACCAACATGCTATAAAATATTATTAAGGACTTATTGTTAGATCTGCGCCAAGCGTGGGGATAAACGCCAATGAATGACCAGTTTGAAGACTAGAAGAGATACATAGGAACCAGAGTAAACAAGCGGCAATTACGCATAATTTGTTTACTTTGTTTAAAACTTCATTAGTAGCAGATTTGCACCAGCGCGCCCGCTCGAGGATGCAATCTCTCACCACTCTCTCTCTCTTTCTCTCTATTCTCTCTCTCTCAATCGTGCGTGCGTGCTCTCATAACTCTTTCCCTCTCTCTCTCTCACTCTCGGCGATGGCCCGAAAATTATGAACAAGTGTGTGAGCGAGGTGGTAGTTGTTTTTTTGAATGGGAAGTGATGGGATGTGTGCCCGACGGCAACGAGTTTGGTCTCTTTAATGCGGTCGACTCATATGATGGAATTGGAAAGCTGAGGAAAGTGTATGCAGAGTATATAGAAGAATGCCCGAGGAAGAGTAGCTGGAAAGGAAAACGAATGGGAAGCGTAAAGGAAGGAACTTTTCCTACTCGGCCATTTAAGGAATGATACCGGAGTGGCCGCAGAAATCGACAAAAAAAGAAAATGGTAAAAAAAGGCATGCGGTGATCCTCTCAAGCGTGCGGTTTTTGTTGTCGTCGTCGATCGCTCTACCGAAGTATGAATGAATGAAGTGGACGTCGAATTTTTTATCAGCACGAGTTCGAGAAAGCGTACCGATGAGAGCGATACGCATGCACGGGACGCAGGATAGCGCCGGGGCCAGAAAAAAAACCTCTTTCACTTTCGGCTGAGGCAACGCGTAAGGCGAGATGATTTGTGGAGGGAATGATTTAAACTTTATCGATTAATGTGAATGATTTATTTCATTGTAGAAATATTTGTTTTGAAAAACTTTAACTGTAGGATTTCGACAATAATTGTTGAGATTCGATGAAAAGTTACCTATCCAAATTAAGATCAAGCATTCTCATTTTTCTCTTAAAAAAATAAAAAGGCATTTCGCATTACACTCACACTAGGAGAGGCTTAATTTAAACTTTTAAAAGGTAGTATACTGCTAAAACGCTTGGAGTTTTTTGGTCGATACTATTTTAAGTCGGTCTATTTATAAATAACAATTAAAAACAGATTTTATGCAATAAAGTCTTGTGGTTTTTATGAAATTACAAGACAAAGACCCGAAAATTTCCATTACCTTCCAAGTATAAGTTATCCAGAAAATCGTAGAACTTTTCAGGAAAATCAAATTTTCAGACACTTTTTATTTTTAAAATTACGCTTCGAAATGCAGTTAAATGATTTTTTCGGCAGGCTCTAATTCGACACCATAGAGTTTTGGTTTGTATTTACATGTTTGATAATACAATTATAGAATTATTCCACAAAATAGATATAGTTTGGTTTCTGTATCTGTAATTCTTTCACATTTTTACTCACAAGAATGTCATGTTGTACTTCGGAACTATAACGACAGCGTTACTCTTCTAGTAACTACTAAGCACTTGCAAAAACTATCTCATGTCGTGAAAGTGTTTTTTTAATTCTGACAAATTTCCAAAATTTCACCTTAAATTAAATAGTCCAAAACGTAATGTTTGCAGTTATGATAAAAATAACGGTTGAAAAACTAAGCTCGCCATGTCGTCCAAAACCAATTTCTCCCAAAAAACCTGACTCCAATCCACTTTAAACTTTCAAAGTGCGAATAGAGGAAGTAGGGGATATAAGAGTGATGGTAACACCTGCCCGAGCCTACATTTACGTAAAAGTTTTTTAAACCGACTGACAAAGGTAATTTTTAGCAGTTGATATTTTTCTGTGGAATGTTTATTTCTTCACTCGCTCGTTGCTGGCAATAATTTTAGTTTTCGCTAGCCATTTCAGTATCATGGCAAACTATTCCGAAGTATTTTAAAAACAAAGTTTGGAATACAATAGATTTAGCTTTATAAAGGCCTATGTTCCTTTTACTCCTGCTATTAGAAGTTATTTTTACTCTCTCAAGTGAAGTAGTTTCCTTCTAGAATAGACTCATATTTCCTTCTCAACCAGTCTTGGCGACTGTCTGCCGCATTGCCAGCAATGCTGTAAATTCACCCTTATCGGAGGTTATTCCTACTCTTTCCCAGAGCGTTTCCCAGGTGTCAGGGAGTCCCTGGATTTGTAGCCGAAACTCTCATATTGATTCTCGAACCGTTTCGTGACTACCGGCGTCAGCTTCTTCGTTTACTAGATTCCAGTCCTAATGTGAACTCAATATTTAATTTTTGTATTCACAAACTTTTATTTATTTCACCCACATGTCACCGTAATTCAATAAATAATTGATGACCTAATTATCATTGAATTCAGAAGAATTAAAAGCAACATTGATTTCATATTATTCATAAATATACTTACAAAACGAATGTACTATATTTCCTTCAGTTAGTGTAGGTTGACATTTTGCCTGCTGAAATAAAGACTTTAGATGAGTAGGAATTTTTGTACCTTTATAAAATTTCGTTCATGGTGCAATGCGTGTAAAATGCATGTATACATATTCCAAACACAGAGTAATCCAAAAGCATCCGCTCCCGTCAAACTCAATTAAGCTAGAATCATTTTGCATCACCTGCGTCTATCTATTGCTTCCATAAATGAATGCACGTTTCTTCCAGTGAAACCAACTGTAGCTCATGTTTAATTAATCATATATGATACACTCTTCAGTTTTACCAAACATATTTACCGGTCGTTGGTCATCAAATATCGCAAACGGATCATAATTTAGATTAAATTAGTTTATTTCAAAGTCTTTCTTATTATATTCCTATTATGAAGAAATATGGCCACTAAATTTCTTTCGTGCAAATTAAACCTCATCACCTAGAATTGGAAGCGCGTCTCCCCGAAAAGAAAGAAAGATTCTTTACATTCGGAATTAAAATAAACAACGGCCGTATGCAATTAGTAGAAAAATTTCCTTGGATCAATATTTGAACAAAGGTTAAGCAATTAGTGGATCCGATGTTTTCAGGAGGCGTATTAACCTTCGTGTTTATTAGCTAGTGAGAGAGAAATGCTGCTTATTCAGAACATTTTTCTCAGGCGTAGATTTTTCATTTTCGGAAAATGCAGTAACGCGGTAAATTTGGGTGTATTCTCATGTAGAAAAAATAGATAGACTATTAGCCTTTATTTTCTTCACTGTGTAACGATTCGATAATTATTTAAATATGTATGCAGGGGATTAGATTTAGTGAGAAGAAATTATCCTTTTAAGGATCAGAATTTTTCAAAAACCTTACAACACTGGACATCCTCACACGCACAGCCAAAATGACGTTCTGATGAGCAATTTAAAATTTTGAACATTTTTGAATTCTTCATGAGGTTACTCGCTTTAAAATCTTAGAAAAGGATAAATTTTGCTTAGATTTTTAACAGACTCAGACAACGTTTTCCAAGCCTTTCTCAGGAGATTGATATGAATGTAGTTGCTACCTGGGAGTAACGTATTTTTCATTTTGTATACATTTTTGATTCGCTGTTTAACATTTTTCTACCAGATGAATTCCGTCGCAGTTTCCTTTCGCTTGCTCAAGAGAGATTCCGAATTTTCAAACCAAGCAAATATATTTAACTTTTTCATTCTTGTCTCTCCGTTTGTTCACTTGCTCCCTCTTCCTCTATCTCTCCCAAATTATTGGGCCTGAATTGGATTTCACTTTCTTTCCTACCTCGCCGCGTCACTCCATCTCTCTCTCTCTCTCTCAAAGTTGCTTTCTTTTAATCTCGGTTACGCCCGCAATTCAAAATCTCCTAATCTCCGCGTTTCATCTTTTTTTCTTTTTACTGAGAACTTTCCACGGCTAATACCCAAAAAAATAAACTTAAAAAAATTGGGACAATATGACTTCTATTTAGCGCATAATTTTTTCCCGCGTTTATTTGGAATCGCGAAGATTTTTCCGAAGCCTCGGAATTAAGAAAAAGACTCGCTTTTGTTTTTGTTTTTTGACGCCCGGGTTTCTCTCCACTCAAGATTTGTTTACAGAATTAAAAAAGGGGGCGAGAGAGAAAATTAGAGAGATTTTTTCGAATCGCTTTCACGCCTTTCCCTCCTCATCGCAGAGGCACTAAATTTCCCTCATTTTAGCTCGCGTTCCTCTCTACAATCCACCACGCATTCCATTTTAATATACACTTAGTTTTCCACATATTTTCGATATTAATTTTGTACGAAACTCTCTTTCAATGGCTTGATTACGACCTGGAAAATGAATTTGACCTTTTATCATCTTTTTTTTTATTCATTCTACGTTAACCTTTCTAAACTTATGTTTCACGAGGCATGGTGAAAATACATATTTGGTAGAGATGAAAATAAATGAGAAAGTGTAGGTTAGAATTGGAGAAGATAGAAATTCCTTGTATTATATAAAACAGAGACCAGCGTGTGCTCATTTTTCGTGAGAGTATAGGGTAAAAACCCATAAAAATTGGTATTTCCTTGAAGTTTAGGATCTCAGAAAAATGAAACTACATATTTTTCTTATCCAAACATCGACCATTCGGCAAAATAATAAAAAGATCGTGGAAACGAAAAAAAAATTTAATTCATCAATACAAGTGTTTTAATTCGGAAATTAACATTTAAAAATCAAAAGTTTGAAAAAAGTACTTATCTCAAATACCGACAATAGCCCCAACAAGTTTACGAAAAACCAGATATCGCATTTCGGCTACTATACTTTTAATGAATCACCACTGAAGACGGCTGCATTGCAGCCGAAATGTGCACCTGGTTTTTCATAGCCTTGTTTTTGCTATTGGAGACACTTGAGACGAGTACTTTTTCAATCTTTTGATTTTTAACAGCTTATTGTTGAATATTTTCAGCCATAAGACGAGCTCGATGATTCCCTTGAGATTTATGTATTTAAATAACTCGTATCTATAAAGAACCCGTTGGGATTCTTCAGAAAGCTATAAAGGATATTTATCTTTTGATTCCTAAGCATTTTCTTCAGGGGGGCAGATCAATTTTCCTCTAAAAGTCCTTAAAAGCATATTGTTAGGCACAAAATGCTTCTGATAGAATTCCTCTAATAATACCTGAATTGCGCATGCTGAGCATTCAGGGATGCCTCGCCTGGATATAACCGTTTTTCTAAACTGACAATAATTGGGCAGAAAGTTTTCAAATTATCTAACGATCACATAATAGCCCTCTAAATGAAAAAAGGAAGTTTAGCGCGGATTTCAAAAGAAATAATTGCCCTTAAATTTGAATGAAACCATTAATCAATTAATGAATTTGATTCGATTACATGCTGAGCGTGTAATGAGGTGCGTCCTCGCCGCTTAAATTATCCATCGCTACGAGAATTCCTCCCGTGATATCAAACATTCTTCTGGTCGAGTCTTTTTCTTTTCAACCGTACACTACAAAAGGGGTAAATAAATGTTTCGTTTATGTATCACAATGCCCGTCACGGATAAGGCCCCCTTCGTGCATCTCGCGATACTTTTTTAACATACTTTCCCTGCTCGGTCGATACGCGACGATTTCGTCAATGTCCCGTGGCAGCGAAAGGGATGTCAAAGGCGTTGCAAAAAAAAAATGAGCGAGCGATCCGGACTTATAAAAGAGGAATACTTCACCAACCCATCCCCACCTGCTAAGACGACGCCACACACGCACGCACACACACACACCTTGCGAATGTTTGAACGATCGGCAATCTTCTCCAGTACATATAATGGCAATTCTCGAGTGAAAGCCTACTCGTACGTTTTATTCCTCCGCAGCATCTTTTCATCGTGTTAGAACGACTCCGAGGTTTATGGCTTTATATAGAGGGACGTTTTGTGCTCGCGCGTCCGTGTCGTTGCATACGAAATGCGCGAATTACGGAGCGGGAAGGAGAGAAAGGAGCGCGATTCGCACGGACCGAGTCGCTCGTGGCGCTGCAAAGTCGCGTGCCTCTTTCTATACCCTACTTCGGGATGTATATCGATGTTTCCTTCGCACGAATTCAAATAGGTGGGAATTTCTGTAAATATGTACGCCTTATCTGTAAGATTCCGTTATCCCGCGGGTCTTCTTTCATTAGGGAATTTGAGAAAAAATTCACGGATTGAGGATTAATTTCTGTACTTTTTATTGCATTTTTTTAAAAGAAAACATTGCTTATGTATTCGGTTTTTCTCTCGGTCTATGTGGGCAATATTTCTGAAATCCTGCAATCTGCAGAAGCTAGTGTTTTTTTAGGGTAAGTTGGTCTATGCAAGAGCTAAGCATCGTAAAAATTAGGTGGATCATGGATCAGATATTTGGGAGTAATCGGTGTCGACATAAGAACTGCTAATAAACTTGAAAATAATTCGTGCGAGAAAGATGATTTTCTATATGGTAGTATCTATGGATGAAATGTTTGTTTGTACTTGATTTTTATGTTCGCGAGAGAACCTGCTAAGGATTTTAAGACCACAATTGATGCCGTTTTTGGAAAAATCAATTTATACGGATTTGAAATGTTCATTTATGAATTTTTGTTTTGTCGTGTGTCTATAGTTCTAAGGTCGAAGAATCCCAAATGAATTATTTTTTTAATATGAAAAATAAGTTTCCAGTATACTTTAGAAAAAAGTTCCCTATGAAATTTTCCTCTACGACTCTTCTTTCATTTGTTTTGTTTGTAGCAATTAGAAAAGATAAAATTCGAAAATTAGTAATATATGTTCACGTAATGATTGGATCGCTGGGGTCGTGTATGACGCAGGTCGCGGAGTTACGCATTCCCTGAAATCGGCTGTATAACTGGGTAGCGCAACACTTTTGTATTATTGGCATTTATGTAATGTACGTTTAATAGAACATTTCTATTCACTGTTTGATTATGATGTGAAGAGATTGAAATAAAGTTTGGAATTTATCGAATCACGTCAATCTCTAAGAGTTATTTGTGCTAAAATAAAGCAACCGACGCACATATATTTCGCAAAAAACAAATTCCCACTTTCGTTCGTCAATAAAAGTTAAAATAAAATAGAAAATTATATTCTTCAAATATAAACAAACGATGGACAGGAAATGTAAGAGAATACACGAAACCGGGTATCGTACAGATAAAAGGAAAATGCGTGAAAAACATTTAAACATGTATCTTACCATCATCGATTGTAAGGAGGACTTCTCATAACGAACGCTCTTCAGGTGATAGATCTAAATTAGAGGATTGGTGATTTTCAGAAAACCAGATTTATCAGAGGTGATAAAGTTTGCTGAAATTCTAGGAATGGTTACGCTAAGAAATCAGGATATTTTAGAGGAATTATTTGGGATACAAAAATGAAATTTATATTTTTATTGCGTAATGGTGTCGAGACATCGACAGTCAAGCATCGCTTTGATCAGTTCTTCATTCATATTAAATTGCAAGGATTCTTATAAAAATGTACACATCACCCCGAATATTCACCACATTTGTGGATGGTAGGGATGCAGTGTGCTATACAATCCCCGAAAATTTTCATTCACTGCCTCCGTTCTAGCTTTGCAGCCACTAATTCAACTAGGGAAACGTGCCTCTGTATTTTTTCAGTCCAACAATATCTTTTGTGGTCGCTCCTTCCAATAAGAGCGAAAGAATATATTTCTCTTAAACCTACTCAACTAGCCCTTCCGATTTGTAAATGCCTAGTATCGTCAATTTAACGTCAATCCAGATTTTATTCAGCAATAAGCATGTCTCCAGAATTAATAACAGCAGTAGTAGATGAAAGTATTAAAATAACTATTCTGGGAGGAAAATTATATAAAATTAAATTAAGTTTTTAAAAAACATTTGAGCTTTTCTAATAATATCGGACTTCTCTGTGAATAAAACGAGTAATTAGGACGAGGCAGCAAGTAGGTTGATCTTAAATGAATCTTAACATAACAAGTGGCATTTTCAGCTCCTTAGGACTTCCTCACCAAATATAAATTAATGAAGTAGAACGAGAAGGAATTTGCAGCATATACCCATTAAAGTCTGATTTCTCATATAAGAAATCAACAAAAGGGTGAAGAATGGATGGTGTGAATTCGGATTAAATATATATGAATTCGTTCCAATAAAAAATCCCTCAAAAGCAAATATAATACAGTATAATTCTATCCACTACGAGTTTGAAAGATGGACCGATAAGACGACATATGAAAGATGCTGCCAACATTGACCCTCGCCAAAATTTTCTTGAGTTCCGGTTTCTCTTGTAATAGATGGCGTTTTTTTGTCAAAAGTCCAACTGGCAAAAAGGAAAAGGAAGTGCTGTTTGATCGACGACGTTGCAATTTCCGAGTCGTGAACAAAACTTTTCAAAATTCCTCATCCTACTCAAGCAAATGTGAAATATTCTGTCAAGGCCATCACCATAATTTTCGCCCAGTACGAGTCCGTGCGTTTACTTCGTCGACGTTAGATTCGTAACATAGCGCTAGCAAGGTGTTAATATGGGTTATCATTTACGAATTAGTGTAGTCGTGAGATCGATTATGAACGAAGTTCTCTTCTGAGAACTATCTTAGGGGGGCACTGTGTCACTGCGCTGTTGTCCAAAGTCAGTGAGAAGAGACATCAAACAGAGGAAGAAAGCATATGTTTCGCATCATTCGCTGATGTACATACTAAAGGAAGAAGAAAGACAGATACCAAAGTTTATTATGAGCGGTTTGGCTGAGTGGCTTATCCAAGGGTGGCAGGTTTGGGGTTAAAAACCCTACTCATGAGCCAAAGTTTTATCCGCTCCATGAATAGATTTCTTCAGTTATTTGAAAGAGTGACCAAAGGTTAGTAAATTTGTATTGTACAATTACATTATTACCACTTGAATTATGCGTGCATCGATGTTTTTTAGCAAACTAGAGGTAGTTCCCGTGTAAGTGGTAATTTTTCAGGTGGCATCGAACCCAAAAAAGCGTCGTATTCGGGTATTTTTAATCGTTTGCACAATCGTTTGTGTAATATTCTCGCATATGTGTTGTCTTTAAAAATTATTAGGATTTGTCCAAGGTGCTGACGGTTGGTATACAGTTTCATAAAATGCTTGTATTAGTGAATCTAATTAACTTTTTGACGTTTGTAACGTTGAAGGAATTTTTAGGATCTCTTTTAACGCCATAACAACTAGAATCAACGGAAAAGAGGCTCTTATAAACAATGGAAAATCTTTTGTCTGCGAGTTCATTCAATGTGCCCAGAAGATTAGCGCGGTTGAACCTTGCAGAATGTTATTATTTTCCAACTCATCTAATATATAGGTGCTGAACCTTTCCCCTTATATGCTTTTAAGAGATACTTTCTCATGACTTGTAGCTTTTAGCAGATATGTGTAAATCTGCCAATTTTTATCATAATGTATTCTAAGGTATTGACTCATAAAGAATCTCGGTTTCGTCATTTGAGGAAATATTTATTCGTGATGGAGCACTTCTTTAAGGACTCTGTCAAGAACGTTTCGCACCTTCACAACAAAAAAAATCGTCACAGCGTTTTTCTTGGAAGTTACGATCGAATAATATATATGATATAATTACCGCATAGCCTTCTGCTTTTTATATAGTAGATGCTGGTTATGTAACTGCCAATGCGCACCAGCATCCAATTTTTTTAAACTTTCCTTTCTTTGAAATAGCAGTAGATTGAGGCGAGATAATTTTCATTTAATTTTACAGTATAAGTCCACTTGAGTTGGCATTTTGTAAAAAAAAGTTTTAAAAGTTTGCGAAATTATCTTAGGAGAATTATCTGATCCAGGTGGTGTGAAAAACATTAATATTGGAAGTTGTGATTTGAAAATTTGAATCTTTTTTTGTGAAGACGAGCTTACAAATTACATCTAGATATTTGTTTAATATGCGTTTTGGATATGTGTCTAAACTTCAATATCGGTAAAAAAATTTCGGCGAATACGATATCTTCTTGATTGTAACGTGATAGGCGGCATAAGGCGATATGAAGATATCTTTCGCACTGAAACTTATGGCGGAATTTTAAACGCGTCTTCTTATCGCTTTCTGCGTCCGAGATATTTGGGAGTCAAAAGCTTTCCTTCCTGCTTGATATAATTTGCGTCTAACGAACGGTTAAAATCTTAATTTTTTGGGAATGGAAACTAGTTTTTTAACCTCCGAATAGAATTTCTCGCGCTTTCCATCGCTTTTTGTCATTCGCGATCTCGTTTTCTCATTTCGTTCCTTTTTTTAATTGCTTTAATTCTTTCTTCGGATAAAATTCCAAATGAATGACGGAACTAGGAATTCGCAGCCAATTTAGGAAACTTACAATCGGAATTGTAATTATCCTTGGCGCTTTGAATGGATGTAAATTTCTAGATTGAATAGATGTCTACCATAATCTCCAAATAAACATTTAGATGACTACTCCTTTATATGTCAATTAAATGTTTTGTGTATTTATCCTCAAATTTTATTTTTAAATTCTTCCATCCTCGAAGCCATCCCAGATTTGAACGTCAATGGAAGTGTATATGAACGTTAAAAGGATAATTTAATTACAATTACAGCCTAGTGTTATAAGTGCATTTAGAATCAGCGGATGAAAACGAGAAATAGGACCATTTATAACGTTGAAATGAAAAAAATAGATAAGTATTTCTAAAAGCAGGAGAAACATTTTTGTACTGAGAGGAAAGGAAAAGAGTAGGAAAGATGCAAAGAGATGGGAAGAGGAAAAGAAAGGAACAATTTATGCATTAAAAGTATTGGATGATTAGGAAAAGAAGGAGAGAAAAGATTTGGATGATGCAGATTGTGTTAAGTGTGTGCTAGAACAACTATGATAAAATAAATAGATTTACCCAAGTAATAAGTTTTTAATGCAATGAAAGCATTTAGCAAGCATTTTAATGTTTTACCATCGTGGCTGAAATATTGTACAAGCATTTTGGATACAATAAATATTACCATTAATTTTAAACATATGTAGAAAATTGCACTATTTACAGCTTTAAAATAACTTTTATACAAGTGGAGTGCGTAAATATTAAGCAGTGACCATTGATCAGATTCTTGCGCACCATAGGACGCGGTAGCAAATTGCAGAGACCAATCCTCTCCAATATCTGTCGAAGTAGAATTATACCTTAAAATCTATTATCACTTATATAAATATATATGGTGGCAACTTAAGTAAATTGCTGAAATTAAAACTGACACCAGCAATACTATGTTGTATATATGACTCCTTTTTTGATAGCGCCCTAATATAACTTCTTTGCAAAACAAGACTAATAAATATTTATGCGTCTACCATCAAGCAATTGTGAATATCTTCTCATTGTAATTATATTGATTTTAATGAGCTGCGCGAGAAATGTTTTAGAATATTAAGGTGTGATGAATTTTTGTGTGCAAGGCAAATATTCGTCATGACTGGAAGAAAAACTTTATAGTTTATCTAAAAATGGAATAGTAATACTTATCTTTAAAATTTGGGAACCTACTTTAGTGATAACGAGTCAAAGGCCTTGCACAAAATCATTACGACCGAATCTATTAACTATATTATTCAGCTCTACCAATTTATCGAATTGTAAAATCATTGCGCAACTACGTTGCGTGATTTTTATTCCGGCTGAGAAAGATCTTGATGTACTTTCAAAATTTTTGTAATTTCGATGGCTTTTTAATGCGAGCAATGAATGTTTCGGAGATCTTCTTTTAAAATATTCCGTTAAAAAACAACCGGGTAAATACAGAATCTCTACTTCCTGACATTCCGTAGCATTCTGATAGAGCAGGGGTTCCCAAACTTTGTGAAGCCACGGAGCCATTTATATTCAAATATTTTTCTCGCGGTACCCTTACTAAGAGATGGTAAGCTTAATCGCAATAAAATTAATTTTAAAATCATTATAATGTTTATTTTTATAGCTTATGTATCTTACAGTACAGAGTTTACAAGTGTCGTTTCCTGCTGTAACTAAGAAAAAGAAGAACGTATCGGGTCCCTATTACGGAACCCCAGTTAGCTTCTACGGAACCCTTGGGTTCCGCGGAACACAGTTTGGGAAACCCTGTGCTAGAGAATTCCGTTCTTGACTTTTTTTACTGCTGGTGCTTCACGGCTTGAGGAGAACATCCACAGGAAATCTCTCAAATATTTTGTTGGCGATGTCCTTGAAAATAGTCGCAATCGTTTCCTCCAAAAGTGGCTGCATCTCTCCGAATACGATCTTCCAGTTATCGTTTAGGAACACGTTCATTGCTTCGCCTTGAATAGAAAGTGCGTGAAAGGAATTTTCGAAAAGAAAAACGTATCCTCCAAAAATAAATGTTACATAGCCGTTTTATGCGGAAATAATTCAGCTGTGATACGTTTTCCGATAATATATCTATTTTTTATAAATATGATGGCATTAATATTCACTATGAGCATTTAAATACGGTAAAATAATAACTTGTGATGTAATTGTTTCATACGTACTCATAGTGCAATTCTTATGATTTACCGTACAACCTTTTTTTAAGTGAATCGATATCAAGAAAATGCCCAAGTGGATTGCCTTCTTCGTAAAACACGATCAATTATTTCTGATTTACAAACTAATTCTCGCTTTTTACCTTCCATTCACATTATAACATAATTTTAACGACAACTAAATGGTGCCCGTTTGATGTAATTATATTATGTATTTTCAATTAATCATATGAGTCATACAATTTTTAATAGGATTTAATTAACATGAGATATAATTCACAAGAGAATTATCGAGCTCGTTCTATAGCTGAAAATAAATTCCAAAATAAGTGCTTAGGTGTCAAAAATTGAAATATTAAGTGTTTCCATTAGCATAATCTTGTTATGCATGTTGGAGATACCTAAGACAATATTTTGGAATGAGATAGAATTCCAATGACGTTTAATGAGCGTGAATGAGTGAATTTTTTCCATCACTGCTCTCATATTGTATTCAATGAGATATGTATGATGAATAGTAAAATATACTTAAATAGGGTTTTTGATTATATTATACATTAGATTCGATAAAACCATATCAGAAAAGATCAATATATATATGTACTATTTTGTAATCGGTGCGGTACTTCATTATCAATGGCGAAATAAGAATGCGAACTAGATCTTTAAGCCTCATTTGTTATTAAAAATTCGCTTGGTGTTAAAAATCCATCTTCAAAATCTTAACTTCCATCTATATCGAGCCTTTTTGTATTTTCTCGCTAAATTTAATAAATTGTAGTGCGAGATAGAGAAGAATGGGAATAAAGGGAAATATATCATAACTCCTTTAGCACAATTACTTTTTTCCGGTTTCTGATGCGAAAATTCGATTGAGAAAATCATCGAGAAATTATCAAGAGGTGTGAAAAATAACAAGGAAGTTTTGTGTAATGGAAAATCGGTGAAAAAATAAACTTTTGCTCAACATTCTCTAAATATTACTGCAAAATTAAAATTCGTTTCTCGCACTGCAAGGTTATTAGGCATACAACGAATGAGTAACAGTTATATTTTTCAACAAATATTAAAATTTTCTCTTTTCTTCAGAGATTGAAAACACCGACAGAACTAACGTTAAACGATGAGGACCATTGCACGAGAAGAAATGTTAAACTTTCTCCAGGATATTAATTTTACAATAAAAAAAATTATCGTGCAGGTTTATTGGCACTCAGCTTAAAAAATGACACCTCTAATTTTTGCGTGACCATTTCATGTTCCGTATTTAAATTCAATTCGAATGTATTATCCGATTAAAAATACGACCTTACCAACGACTGGATCGCCTCCAAACAGGTTGTCAACTTTAACTGATGCGTAACCGATGTTGAAATGAACGTCAACATCGCGGACGTGAAAATACGTAATTCCCTTCCTTTGGAGACGCTCAACCTTAACGGAAGCAGTGACGGTGACATCACCTGAGAAAAATTAAAAATCATTTGGAATTAGTACAACTAAAATTAGTTTCTTTAAAAAAAAGTCGGAAAGCAATTCTAAATTTTCTATTAAAGTCAAATATGTTTATTTCTACTGTGCTAAAATTTTGATAGTGTTCATAATGAAAATCATGAATGACATATGGTTAGTTATTTCCGTGTTCTTCGAACATTAAATTGAAATTCAAAATTCCTACGTATTTATGCAGTACCATAACCAAATTTTACCTTTCTTCATTTTAAATCTTTAACATAACGTCCTATAAAGTGAAACATGGGTGACTCTGTAACTATGCATGGCTGGGTTATTCTGTGTCATAACATTAAAATCTTTGAAATTATTTCGATAAGCTTCTTTTACAGACCCAACATTATAGTTTCTCCTCTCGTACAACTGATAAACAGAATGGCTCTCTACAGGCGCGCACCCAGGATTTTCTCTTAGGGAGGGGGCTCGATTATAACAAAAAGATATTCCACCAAACATTTGGACAATTTGGGGTTCCCTCAACTACAGTCAGGAGCAGAGGCTCCTCTGAGTACTTACATATCTGGTTAATACAACTATTACAGTTTAAGGTTCGTAAGTCAGAAAATTTAGCGTTTTTGGGAGGGACCAAAGCCCACCAGTTGCGCGCCTGATTCTCTGTGATATCTTTTAAAAAGACCCGGAAATTTTACCAACTGGTTTGGTTTTTATTATATCCAATGGAGTGTTTCACAGGGCACACTGATCTTTCTCTTACTGTAGTTCCCGTGGCTTTTACCGCTTCCCGATATCGGCAGCAGCAGTATCTTTCCCTCCACCACGTAGTTCGATGAGGTGGAGATGAAGGGCAGCACCAGATCGATGTCTATACGACCGTTGTCCACGTCCAAACTGCATCAACGGAAATTGCGGAAAAGGAAACAGTAATTCAGAACATTATCAAGTTTTCTAAATATCATCGGTAAATTTTCGCCTTTACAAAACAGATTCTTGATCAAAATTGAAATATTTGTGATGTATTTCCACAAGCAGCCAATTTTTAAAAAATATAAAACTAATGTAAATTTAGCAGTAATTATCAACACTAGATGAGGAATTATTTTAACCTATATTTTCAATTATTTACACTGAATATTATTAAACGTAAATGGCCTCGACGTTTGTATAGTATTGATTATAAATTTGATTATACTGAAAAATAAAGAAATTAGAAGTGTCGCATGGAAAAAATGCGCGAGAATTTATTACGCAATTTAAATTTGGCTTTAGAGCATTTGTTGGCGTTAAAATCGCTTTAATATTTTCATAGCATAAAGTTTTTCACGTCAATACTTCATAGTATTTTCGGTTATATGGAGTCAGTTGGTCAGTTATTAAATTCCTCAATTTTCTGTATACTAACTTATTTAATTAAGGATAAAAAATCGAGTTTGTAGATGATCTACTATTGCGGCCCCGGTTAGTTCCTTTAATATTAATGGTCACTCCCTGCAGCGCATCGAAATTATTCCGGCTGACGTGGAAATATTGTTACATATGGACGACATAACTGCGGATTTGATTTATGAAGGTCATCATTGTGCAATAGAACGCGAGAGCCAGAGTGGCGAGTGAACAACGAATTGCGCACTTTTGTAAGGAAAACCAGTTTACTTAGCCGATAGATGTTCTTTTATTGAAAACAAAATAAGCTCGACACATTATTACGTTATTAGGTATATACCTTTTTTTGAAGTACGTCTTAGGAGAAATCAAAATTACGAAGAATTTGAATCGAGGGCGATATATGTTTCCAACACTACGATTACTTAAGAGTATTAATTCGTGGCGGATAATGAGATTAGACACAAAGGAAAACAAATTCCTAAACATGCAGTGTTAGCATAAACATTACATGTTGTAGTTTTATTCCTGAAAGTTTTTAATGAATAATAAATTTTTGGTTAAATATGGGATATAAGTTACACCTGCAGCTGCAATGAGGTCGAATAATTCGAGTGCGGATTGAGACGATAAATCAAATCCACGTCAAATAACTTATCATTTATTCTAATAAGAATCATAAGCGAAACAACCAATTGCAGGATTGCCACTTACGACAGCTACCTTATATTGAAGTGAGCATTTTTCACTCAACTATACCAGAATAAACATAAGTAAATTTTTTTAATGGCATACTTTCTACTTGCGGTTAACGCTTTAAATGTCACACAATGCAACATATGCTATTTAATTTTACTCTAGCATTGCTTAAAAGAAGCGACTTTTAAGATGAATATAACAGCCATATGGAAATGCAGATTGCAAACAAAACTCGTATTACATGTTAGGAAAGCTAGGAAATTTCAAGAAAATTTCGTATTCGCGTAATTCTTTTCCCATCGAAAATAAAAAATTAATGTTTCCGCCCGGGATCGAACCGGGGACCTTCCGCGTGTTAGGCGGATGTGATAACCACTACACCACGGAAACACACATCTGCTTTCTCAGCTATATTGAAATTTAACATATTTTTGCTTCGAAAGTGGAGCACGCCATCCAGTTCGAAGTGGTCACGCAACTCAAAGGAACTGAACGCTGGACCTTAAATACCTTGTATGCCCCCTACTCAAAATAAATCCAACATAAAATTTTAGTAACGCTCCTTATCTCTCTCAATTCCTTAGCTTCCTTCTCGTCACGTGGATAGATATTTTATGTTGGAAGAGGAGTTCATTGTATGGGACAGGAGACTTTCGAATCGACCTTTAATGAGCATAAGGATTTGAAGCAGCTTATACAGCGACAAAGTAATAGCTACAATTGGCTACTGCAAATCACATATTCTATCGCCTGTATTACACTGACATTTTTCTCTCGAAACTAATTAATTTCTGCGATATCTCGCTTTCCGCCGAATTTTCAAAGGAAAAATCGTATTTCGATAGCCAACGCATAGTCACCCATGCCGTCGTTTCGTGGCTATTCGAACGACATATAGGAAGAGAATACATATGTATGTATATCGGTCTCAAAATCGCCTTACTTGACCCTTTTGATCTCGAACTGGCTTCCACCCTTGATGCTAATGTCTGTGTGTTGGGACTTGACGCTGACCGATCCTCTTCCCTCCTTGAAGGACAGCTCGGGTATGACGAAGGGATCGCAGGATGGGATGTTCATTTCTGGTATGCCTGAAACCGCAACAACGTTTACTTGAATTACTTGACATTCTTCGATATTAATTCAAGAATTTTTAAATGCTTAATAATGATTTTAAAAGAACTCTCTATCTAAGGATTCGTTTTCAATTATTTCTTTCGTTCAAATTAAATTCATCTTTATTAATATTTATTATGATACAAATATCGGCCAGTGTATGTCATGCTGCCAATAAAGCAGCATGGAGTAAAATGGCAGCACATATGCATATACAAAAGCTAATAAGTCAAGAAAGGCGATTTCAATATCAGTCACACATTCAGAATTTAATCTTGTTAACTCTCGTTAAATTTTAGTTTGTTTACCGTCTACATTAATTTCATGCTTTCGATTTTAGGAGCGTTTATTTACTCCAGTCGTCGCGGAAAAGTGGTATAGCAATTTTTTATTTGCATTTTAAAATTACTTAGAATCATACTACGAATTCGGGACTTTGTAAACTTAACACTTTGAATGCACTGTTTGCCCGTCAATTATTCGTCTGGCCATAATTTTCAGATCTCTAACGGGTTTGAAAACACCTTTTTAAATATGATAGCGAAGTTTATATATGCGTGAATAATTTAAATAATAAATAGGCTTTAAAAGTACAGTACATGTAAAATGTATGCGATTAACTCCGGCTTGTAATTTTTTCATTATTACCACTGATTTGAATATTTAACGAAACTTATTTCATAATATACATTTTGACAAGCTTTATGAAGCACTCGAGAAAATTCGATGTCCGATATAATACAAATTAACTGCGAATCATGAGGAAGAGCAAAGAAATGCGCCCCACCTGACTTCGTATCGGTGCTCATGAAACACTGACACACAATCCCACCTCAGATGCTTAAAAACCGGTTCGTTACTACTATAAGGAATGCCTCGCCGCATCTTTTTTAGTAAAACCAGTCCCTTCCTTTGGCTCCATTCAAACTCCGAATCCACGCGCCATAGTATAGTCGGCGTAGTAAATGTCGTCATCATTAAAAAATCTACCACGAAATAGAGACGACTTAAGCATTAAACTTGCAAATATAAGCTATTTTAAGATATGTGTGTTACGAAAAAATTAGATTTTTGGAATTTTAATATAGCTTTTCTCCTAATAAAATACGCACGTAATTATGAAGTGTAAAAGTACACTGCTCTGTGAATGTAAATATTTTCAATAAGTATTCAGCACTCGTATGCTAGTATTTCATATATTGCATTCTCAATTTTTGGATCAACACCAATGACAAAATTTCACTGTCTGGTTGGAGCCACTGACAGTTTTTCAAATTTTGGTTTCGGTGTCGGAGTGTCGAGCAGAGCCGTGCCGTAACTACTATAAGGCGGAGGCATATAAAAATGAAATAAAATTCAGTATCGTTTTAGGAATTAATTTTCGGATGTTTTTCATTACATATTAGTAATGTAGGCTTTCGCCCGGTGACAACGGTACCTCAAACTTTGAAAACAATCCAGGAATGGCGAAGATAGCCGAAGTTTAGAAATTTAACAAAATCGGGTATTAACATTGTATTTATAAAATAGCTCTTTCGGATTCTTATTTCCAATACTTCTAGTTAAATGTCAATAAAATTCCAAGCCGATATATTGTAGGACTTCTAAGTTATCAACATTCAAAATAGTCATATCTGGTCAAGGGGGCTAAAAACCGTGCCTTTCTTTTCAAATATAGCTCGATATAAAATATTTAAATATGAACTACAAATTTAAAATGAACATCAGTTAACGCAGAAATAAATTATCTACCTGCTAATTTTAATTCCATTAAAATTGGTGAAGCTGTTTTTTATATATAGCGCCTCAAACTCAAGTATCTACACTTTTTGCAAGGACAGTAGGTGGCATTTGCCATAGGCGCCGCTTGCAAAAGACGCCAAACGTTGCCGAAAAAAGTACAAGTTCATTTTCCCATAAATAATTATTATTTTAATAATCAAACGTTAATTTATATGTAATAAAAACGCTAATATTGTTTATTCAAACGCAGAAAAAATTATATTCTACATAAGCAAGGTGTTTCCTAAATTTTTGCCATAGGTACCATATCGCCTAGGTACGTCTCTGGTCTAGAGCATTGGCCTTCTACCCAGCTATCCCCGGTTAAATTCCCGCGGAGGTCGGTTTTTTCAATCTGGGATCGTAGCCTACTTGTGTGGTTTGAGGAGACCGCGCAGGTAATCGATCCGTCCTTCGAAAAGAACGTTAAGCAATTGACCCCTTTGTACTCTTCGTAAAATGAAGACTAATGCCGGCACCGAATTTCCCTCTTCCTTTCTGTGTGTGTCCGGTGTGGAATGCAAAGGAAATCCACCACAAAATGCGGATATCATTTAGTTCAGGGGTTATCAACCTTTTGCATCTTATGCTCCATCAACCAAAAATCCGAGTACCACCACGGTAAAAACAAAAACTCACCTTTTCCAAGAAATGAATTGTTACCTTAAATACACTTTAGTATTATTCATTAAATTGAAATTTTAAGGACGTTAAATATCACAATAATTTTGTCGGTAATCAGTTTTCTAGTAATTATTATCGATGCTTTAGAAACACTGACCTAGTCAGCTAAACCAATCGTAAGACTGGAATTACTAATGAAACAATAATTCCGCCGTTTGAGTATCACTAAATTAAAGCGTAAATAAGTGATTCTTTGATTCTTAGAAGATGATCTTCGCTTTCAGTATGTTGTACTCACCTTTGGATAGCTTCGGCCTCAAGGATTCGATGGACTGTTTGATGCACTTATTGAGCTTAGGGTCGCTCTTGCTGCATATCTTCAAATACGGCGCTAGGTATAAATCAAAACTTTATCAATAGGTATCCTTCTTTTATCCAGCAACAATTTTGATCACTTCATCAATAACATGGAACAATTTTTTTGAAAAAACCATTTCAATATACCTATAATCGCTTTATTTTAGGACCTCTCTTTTTTCTTACTTTTATCGCTATTATAAAGCAAAAATGATTTTATAATGGCATCATATTACAATTAGACATTTATTCCACCCCTAAAATTTGTTGTCCAAAATTCTTTACTTCCAGAAAACATCTGCATAATACCTCTGATTGAAAGAAATCGTATTAATTCAGCATAACATATTCAAAATATTACTCCTGTGTAAAGAAGACGAAGTTAACCTTGGAAATTTCTCCAAAAAAATCAATGCACTTACGGATTTTCGTTGAGATCTTGTCGATGGTTAGACTGGCATGCCCTTCTGTCATACTATAAAGGCAGATTACGCCGGTTAGAACAAATCGAATGAATCCAGACGGAGTTGCCATGGTGATAGTTTTCCTTCCTCTGAAAACTGTGTTTCTATATTACTCAACTTTTTCTCTCTCAAAGTTAAACTTCAACTAACAGAAAAACTTTCCGTATTTAAGTCGTAGAAGCCTGTTAAGGGATTATTCCCATCTACCACTCGAAAAAAAAATCGATTCGTATTAGAAGTTACAGATGGATATTTTCGGCACGTTTTGGTTTCGGATCCCCTTTATTCCCCGCTCCCCCTAACCCACGAGACGGTACCCCTGACGACACAGACGGCGAACGATCACGTTTTGCACTTAAAAAGCCGCGGGGCGTCTTCAGAGGTCGGCAATCCTCGTCGAAATGACTCTCCTCGGTTGCAGGCGCCCGGTGTTGTACCCTGGACCTACCTATGGGGAATGGGGGAGGAGTAGTTCGGGGATCGCGGAGAGGGGTGCGTGCATGCATTTATGTGTGTGCGTGTGGGTTAGTAACTGCGGACTTGACACATTTAGCGGCACACAATCTAAAACCACTAAACCCTAAGAAATATACATCGACTCGCTTCGCTCGGAACCTTGGCGATTGTATTTTTTTTCGTCGCCACCCCACCATTTTTCCATCAGATAAGTTCTCTTAGGTGAGAGTAAGCGCGGGAAAATTATCCCATCGCGTTTCCACCCTTCAACCTTTTCTGCGAGAGATGGAGAAAGAGAAAGAGCGAGACGCGACCGGGATTCGAAGTGACCTTGGCATGTTGGGTGCTTTTATGCGGGAACGACGCGTAGAAACTGGTGCGGATTTAAATGTCGATTTCAGTTTCACAGTTGGCCTTAACAGTCATTGGTGCGTAAAAATTGCTTTGGGTATTCCGAAGACAGAAGTTACCTATATATAATATAAACGATAGATAAGGAAATGTTGTTCTAATGTTAATTTTATTGTATTTCTTTCACTTCATTGATTTTATTTTATTTCACTTCGTTTATTCAATTCATTTAATTGTATTTGGTGTAGTTTGTTGATTTATTATTTCATTTATTTAATTGATTTCAATTTGTTTCATTTGCTTAATGTATTTTGTCATTTATTACATCTATATTGCCATTTGAGCGGGATGGTTTTTCTTCTATGTGTTGGATGTTGGATACTAGGTTGGTTAGCCCAAACTAAACATCCGTGTTCTGAAACAGCAGAAATAGTCTTTTACGATAGCTCATTGTCAGAGGTAGAATATCCACCCGGCATTGGAAGCTCCATTTTAGATTCCTGATCATGGCAATATTTCATACGTCAAGTTTTGACTGAAAGCAGAAATAAATGATTGGAAAATAAAATTAATAAAATGTTCTGAAATAAAATAACTTTTATTTGAAAACTTCACACATAGATATATGGGAGCGTTTCAGTCTCATTTTAAATAGTAATTTTATGCAATTGCATACAGTTTTAAATATTCCGCTAAATTTTCAATTATTTAACAATATCCCTCAACGTTCGATCTGCAACTGACATAAAAATATCCTTCTTTTCGTTTCGAAGTGCGAAAAAATATTCTGAACGAAGATTATGTTCCTATATAATATTTTAAACTTTTTAGTTATCCTAATAGACTAACTGGAACGTTTCTATTTATATTTCAGAGTAAAATTTTAACTTTCTTAACATCCACAGTTTCTTTTTTATTTCACGACCGGTTTCGCTAGTTATTTAGCGAAACCGGTCGTTAAATAAAAAAGGAATTTTGGAAGTTAACATATTCTTTTCCTCCGAAATATGAGAATCACTTACCACAAAGTAAATTCAAATTTCTTGGATTTTATGTTTCTATCCTTTTCTAATAAAAACTATTTAATCTCTTAAATACTTATTTTTGTCAATGAGAATCAACGGGAGAAATTTTTGTATTTTATTTCCTTAACAAAGAGATATTTCAGTGACAAATTATAGTTTTATTGAATGATTTTATATTTATGAACAGAAATAATTCTAATGTATTTCATTAGCGAAAAATACATTCATGATGAAAAATGAAATTATCTATCTAGCAGTTGTTCGAATGTTAAAATGTTATCATTTTGTTTATAGCCTTGATAAATTATATTTAATTTGAGTGTATCAATAACAGCCAAAGGTGAACAAAATAAAGCTTTAAACATAAAATATAGTGCATCCTTGGGCGAGTAAAAAGTTTTTTATTGCTATCCATATAATGGCATTGCGTTAAATGAGATTGTGTAACGCTTAACCTCTATTCAGTGGATTGCATAATGTGATGGGATATTATGTCGTTTTGATGCTCTCTCAACGACATATAAGAGGCTTTTATCGCAGCGCACACTGCCATTAGTAGGTATATATTTCCATAGCTATTTCGCTGCCATTTCATTTTAACATCATAACAAAGCGTGAAGATTGCGGAGGGCAAAAGAGCTCGTTTTCTACGTCTTTCACTTACATTTTTTTTGGAAAATAAAGTCTAAAAATAACGGTGATTCATTTTACGCAGATGCATAGATGAATGCGCGATTGCCTAATAATATCTCCTGAAAACCTCGAGAGAAAAGGCAGCGAATTAGTTGGGTGTTCCATTACGCCGTCGGTTCGGCGTACATATTTACTTAGAAAGAAAGAATGTTTAATTTTATTCTCGATCGCCATTTTTGACGAGATTTTTCGTATCCGTTGAGAGCTACGAATATGGATGAGATTCCATTATTCCAATTTTACGAATGCGATGAGGGAATAAAAGGAAGGCTTTAATGAGGGCGCAATAGAGAGGGGTGAGATGACGTTAGGCAATGCAAAGAGCGTGTGGGCATAGATCCCACCTATCATGCAGGAGAGAGAGAGAGAGGAGAATGGGATGAAGGGCGAGGGGAGAAGAAATGTGGGTCGAAGTGTATAGCAAGCATGCCTTTGGAGAAATAATCAAAGATACATAAGCAAAACGTGATCAGTTTCCATAGAGTAACTAGGAAATACATAGCAAGGTTTAATAGTTACAGACAGACTAGCATCTTTATCTGGAAGAAACACAACCAGGCGCGCGCGCACACACCCATACACCCATACATCCATACACATCTATAAAAAATGAAAAGGTTTCAGCTGATGACTTGAAAGAGAGCTAACAAGACGTGAAGAAGACTGCGGAAAATAAGAGTATGTGGAGAACCAGGTTTAACCAAAAATAATCATGGACCTGTTTTACAGACATGAATACTAAAACAATCCAGCGCCTATAACGACCCAGAGGAACGCAGAGATATTATCCTAGGGATGAATACGGGAGCCTGTGACGTAATTAGGGGAGCAAAGGCGATGAAGTGTCAGTAGACCCGTATTGCAAAAAGAAATAATCAAAAGCTGGACACCTAGCGTCCTTTAATAGATTCTGAGAAGCGTCAAGAGATATAAAGACAGGTGGGACAGAGATTGTGAATTATTTAGAGCCCAATTGGAGAGGAGATGCAGGTGAGTGAGAATCTTTAGGTGGACTTTTTCTGTCAATATATTGAAAAGGGCCACACCTTCGCTTTACAAGACTGATATTAAGGGGGGGAAAGAGTTTTTTCGTGTCACCTATTAATGCATCGTTTTCGTGACAGCTTATTTATGCAGATCATCATTCCTCTGGCAATTACTTTTAATATACGTAAATAATTATGCCATCGCGCATTGAATAGCACAAAGAATAAATCGTAAGTTTTTTAATGCGACTTTTACTGAAAGACTGGAGCCCAGGCCACAGGTCGCATTTCTCGCAAAGCTCATTCGAAGAAGAGTTAGATTTACGTCTTTACCAGGGCGAGATAGGCAGTATAATTCCTCTTCTTCCATCGTAGCTGTCATCACGTACAAAATGCATCATGGCATAATTAACATATCGTGCACACAGAATGGAACAAATGTCCAAGGAATAAATTAATACAAAAGGCGAACGAGGATTGGAAAAATTAAAAGCGACGACGCTAAGAATAAGAACTGGAGAAATTTCAGGGTGAGAACCCATGAGGCAAATGGAGGTTCGCAGTTGATGCAGGATATTTCGGGCGAAATTAGCGAAAAACAAAACAAAGAGCTGATTTCTATTTCTTTTTTTTGTCAAGAAGAAGGTCACGGAGCGCGTGGGAAGAATGACGAGAAAATTCAGACGAAGGAAAGCGAAAGAGACGGGTCATGGAAGAGAACATGAAGAAGTGTGCGTGATGCACGGGGAAGCCATGGTCAAACATTGGCTCCCACGGAGGAAGGAAGGGGGCTTTGATGAGGCGACGTAACGCACGCGGAAGTGTTTCTGTGTTTTGTCATACGTTTTTAAATTAATTACTTAGAACTGTAACCGTTTACTTCTTGAAATAGGAGATCAATTTAAATTCAATTTAATCTGTTTGATAGCTGGCAGTCCTGATTGATATTATTTAGTTCACGAAAGTGAATACTTATTCCACGAGGAACTTATTTAACGAACTTTGATCGAATTTCGATTTTCGTCTCCGTATCTCGACTGAATGCCATTAAATGAATCGGAAGAACAAATCTCGTCCCGTGATCATTGATTCTCGTGTCGGATTCGGTTGCAATCGTGTGAGTTGGAAGCGTTGCAAAATACCGAAGAGATATCCGACTTATCCGCGGCGTACCGAAAAAACTCTTTTATTGCCGACCTGTAAATTATCCATTTAGATTAAAATCAAGGGTTTATTATGACGAATCTTCCAGCGCTGGATTAATTCTGCTCCCTCTCTCTCTCTCTCTCCCCTCTCATCTTCTCATCTTCTCATCACTCGCTCACCCCGAGCCCTCCTTTCCTGCATATTGAAGGCGACCGCCGACTCCGAAGGTGGAAGGTCACGGCCCCGTTGTGCGCCGCGTTGCGTAATTCAACACTTAGAACCCTCGATTTTCCCTCCACACTCCATCCCTTTCTATGTCAACCCCTCTCTCTCTCTCTCTTTCTCTCGCAGATATGACGCGGGACATTAAAGTTGGTCGCTTTCCGCCGACGTTCAGTCCGACTGGTTAACCATGATCACGTTCGTTAAAAAAAATATTGGAAATCGGTAAAAAAAGTGTTATCAAATCTGAATATGTTTACTAATTTGTGATATATGTATATGCGGATTCTAGAACGGGCACTTAAAAAATACTTCTCTTAAGTATCTCCAACAGTCACGATTGTTGTGATTATTAAGATAATTTTTATAGTGTTTGTTCTTCAATTATTTTCAGCCATAAGACGATCTCGCTAATTCTCTGTTGAATGTAGACGCTAGTTTTTCTTACTTTACTCAAACTTCAAAAATTTAACGCATATGGTGATATCATGGACTTTTGTTATGTTAGCTTAAAATTATTCGATATTCATTTTAGTTTAAGAGTAATTGAATCGTTGATGGGTGCGCCGCAAAACTATACGGCAGATGCTTCAAATTCAAGTTGCATGGAGGCCAAATACACACGTATATGGCGGGCCGCATGCTCTAAGGAACCTGGGCATTTTGTTGAAACTGAAGAACGCTACTCAAAATACCATAAAGTTCTTAATCGTTAAAAATATTTTAATAATATCTACGATATTCCATTTTAGCCTTGTTTACGCTGCCTCTTCCATTTACTTTCAGTAGAATCAAAGTAATGAAAAGAAATGCATATTCCAACCGAAGAGCGGCCTGTTGGAAAGCTTTGTTCTGATGGGTTATTTCATGTCTTAAACCATCATGGTGGATAATAATTTTGTTCCCTTTGGTCATCCCTCTCAGATCCCAAATTACCATGAAAATTGTTTTAATCCAAACGTTCTTCCTGTTGGTCAAATAATAATATCACGTTTGCAAGAAATTCATCAGAACTAATTGAAAATAATCTCAACGGTTTAGAAAGTCCTTTTATACCAACGTAACGACTCATTATTCACTCCCAGATGGTATTTTGCAGGAATGAATCTTTTTTCCTCGTGTTTACACAGATTGCCGATTTGGCAGTGCAATTTCATGGAAATCTTCCACGCTGCGGCGTCAAACCAACAAGATAAGATTCTTCTAATGTATCAAAGATTTCTTCGGGTAAATTATAAGACAGGAAAAATGCCTTACTGAATAATAATTCGCTAACAATTGGAATAAATTTTCAACAGATATAGCGAAAAACATGTTATCACTTTAGTAAAAAGTCGGGTCAGTACCATAGAAGACACCTTCATTACTTTTGATACCATTACCGCATTTTTTCGATGAAATTTTGCGAAATATCTAGAGGATTTTTAATAATGACTCCCTTAAAAGTACTTTCATATCTAACAATAACACGATACAGCGTGAAATGCAATTATAGGATGAAATCTTTCATAAATTTCCTCTCAAACACTTTCTACCTCGACTAATCCACAGCGAAAAGTAGCCAGACTTGCTCTTTTAAACATTGTTTCCGTTAGAATTTTATATTATTTATTATATGTTTCTCCATCGTTGCGTCTCGTTTACTCAAACGCTTTCCCTGAAATAATGAGTTAGGAAAAAAGTAAAACATGCATGGTTCTTGGAATAGTTCGCGCGAGCTATCATTTTCATCCGTGACAATGCATATTCATACTTTATGGGATGCCGTGGTGTAGTGGAGAGGACGTTGGTCTACTACGCTACGGTGCGAACCGGGTACGTATCCTGCGAAAGTAAGATTTTTTATAATATTTTCCTGCCCTCCATTTGTGCGGAGGAGAACATGCAAATCAGCGCTCCGTCCTTCGTAAGGGACGTAAATCCGTTGGTCCCCTTGGTGATTCTCGTTAAGAGTAGGCTGATGCTAATCTCTCCTTCCTTGCTTTGTGATTTAGACTGAGAAGCTTAATAGCGCTGGACGTTGTTTGAAGTCACGAGGTTCCAATGCAATCCATATATAACCTTATCATCACTTCTTGTTTTTTTTTTAGATTTCAAAAGCGGAAACGCGAGAAAAATCTGTGTTCTCAATGCCCCTGCTAATACACCTGCTTTTTTTATTGCTCTACCTTTTCTTGTGACTCATAAATTCTGAGCCTGCTGCAAACTCCCTCCTGCAACCTTGCTTAATGGAAAAAAATTCTTGACAGGTGAGGTTCCGAGAACTAATAATCATTACGCATCATGCAGACTCGGGTGCAGTGCGTAACTACCTCGCGCGAGCACATCGTCAACTGTTTCGCCGATGTTCTCGGCGTCTTGCGAATGGTCAATTAAAAGCGGAAAGACCTTAACAAGTCAATATTCGATGCCGCTGGAAAACTCTCGATGAAGTAAGAGTTACTTCCTCGGTCAGAGCTGCGATCGAGTGGATAATATTTCATTTTCGTTTGACATCTTCTAAGAACGCTTCGCGCAACCGTCCGCTGAGTTTTTATGAGTCAATAATTGCCACTAAAGTAATGGCACATACGGTTCGCTATTGAAAGAATCTTTAATTTTCTCCCCGAGCACGGTAGAGTTTTGATTACTCGGGACGTTAACGATCCGAGCAGACTTTGAAGTGAAAGATGAATGCAATGCAAAATCAATTATTACATTGAAAATAGTTTTCACTCTTGCTTGTACAAAATATCACATGTACGCGCCTTTCCAAAATATAATGCGATTATTTACGTACGTATACTGAGTTCATGAACGATTCGATACCATTATTTTTCGATTACCCGGTGAAATTGATAATCCGAACTAAGCCTATCATTAATTAGACCTGGGCCTTTATAATTTATAATAGCAACAGCCGAATCCCGGCAAATCGACCCTCAAGGGGAAAGCTCTAGTTATTGCATACTTCGAGTTCGACTCACTTTTATTTAAATTAATTTGAAGAGTTACACTTTTTTAAGCGAGATACACTAAAATGTCTTCTTGCTAAAAGAGGATATCCTTCCTTGGAACATTTTAAGATGTTAAATTCAACACGTAATTGTGAAATCTTTGGGTAAATGCATATGTGAGTGTGTATGTATAAAGGTACTCTCACTTTTGATAAAGGCATCACGACATTCCAACAAAAACTCTTCACTTCTCCAACTTTCTCAATTGCATTGCCAGCCTCCTTTGTCCTTGGATCTCTCATTTGATCTCTCGAATTCATTTATTTGATACGTGCGGCTCTGATCGTCTCTAATTGCAACCTGGCTGGCCCGTTGCCATTCAGAAATCCACATTCTCTTAATTATGTCGCAAACGTCTTTTTATTTTCGTATCCAATCCTTTTTTTCCCCTTCGCTCTTAACCTTAGACTGATACTCAGAATCTATCCCTCAATTGTTTTTGCGTAGTTCGAAGGTGCCATTTTGTTTTAAAATGCAGTTAGCGCCGACGTGTTCCGTGCGTGAGTGCACACACACACACAAAATTTTTATATTCATCTAAGGCATGGTCAAATTAACACTGTAAAGAACAAAATTGGGATTCGGACATTTACATTAAACGCTAAAACTTTCTCTTGTAGAATAAATACGCATTAAATGAAATTCAAAGATTTTTAATTTTTAACCATAAATATTATAAGAATTTAAGAAATAAGTTAAAATTTTCTTTTGGATGAAGACTTTGGCTGAAAACGGGAGATATTAGCTCACGCATTAGAAAGTAACTGCGATAAACGTTAGTCTTTGAAACAAAAATCAATCTATAGATCTATCAGAAACGTCTGAAAAGGACCAAATAATTGTTAAAGGATTTTTAGTTATTATGGTTTAAAAATATGAACTACATAGCAGAAGTGTGGAGGAATGGTAAAAGGGATTCATCTTTTGAACTGATGCTCCTCATATGATACAGTTAGAGAAATAAATTACCGGCCTCCAATGGTATAACTCAGAATAACTTAAAGTAATATACATCAAAATAAAGTACATTGCAATAAAATACGAAACTAATTAAAATTATATTTACAATCATATGATTAAGGGGATGATTAAATTACAAACTTAACAAACTATTACTAAGAAAGCTCTTATTTCATTGTGGAAAAGCTATCTTGAAAAGTAATTCTATAAAATTATAAAAGAAGCATAAGAAACGTATGCTTTCTTAAAACTAACCCTTAAAATGTGCTATGTACTTTGTTTTCTTATTTTTCATAGCATAACGACATTTCTGAGAAATAAAGGTTTCAACGAAGGTATAAAGAGGCAGTAGAATTTCAATCGTTTGATTTAATGTATGGAAATTCTTCATCAAACGATGTTTTTTATATGTTCTGCCTAGAGCCAAGTCTTATTGAGATCCGAGCATAATGCCCTTGACACGCAAAATGTTACGCGTTTGTTTTTATTTAACTCTTATATTTCTTATACCGAGAACAAATAGGTCAGCTATAAAAGGAAATTTCTATAGCTCACGATATGCGACGGATCCGTGTATGTATTTTCTGGATAACTTTTTGACGCATCCACAGTATTTATGAACTTAAAGTGAGTACACGATAAATATTTTTACGCTTCACTTAATAAAATGTTACTAGAGAAAGTTCAAAAATTTCATTTTTTTAGATTGTCTAATGAAATTTAATTCCTACTTTTTTAGAAAAAATACTTCTATAATTTCTGTGCATTTCTCGGACGGATTTCCGACTTATATATTAGTTCCATTTGTAGTGGCGAGATTTTTGTTTTCGAGTCATATTTTTATACAATGTTTTTGAGAAAATAACTGAATCAGTGCGAATGTACTTTTAGAATGATTTAAAGACGTAAATCTCTATAAAATATAATAAGGCTGTTTACTTCGCACTACAAAGTTATCGCTGAATGCAGCTATAGCAATACGTCATTTTTTATTTACTGTAATAAATAGGAATACTTCCTACTAATAGGTTCTTATAATTGGTGTTGCTTTGTTCTGGGAAAATCAAAACGCATCTTATGGCAACAATTTTAAATTAAGTAGAAATTACTATTATTATATTATTATTATGGATATTCCCGCAGAAATATATAAATTTTTATGGTAATTTAAACAAATTATTCCTATTACTATTTCCCCTAGTAAGTCATACCCACTTCGTGGGAGGCTTTAACTCAAAGGAATCTGAGATTATTCAATTATTTTCGGTTTTATGCACTAATGAAAAAATATTTTTGTGCCCAATTCCCGATAAAATGTCAATTTCCAGATAATCTTTTGCTTTAGCGAAGACCATTTTATTTGGATTTTATTGTCCTTCTCTTGTTTACCTGAGCCTTATGTCAAAAAATACAGTAAATACGAGCTTAATAAAAATATAGTTAAAATAGCGATTTTGTGGTTCGAAGAAAAGCTTACACAAAGCTACAACCTTCCTATTGTAATTTTGTAGAAAAAAACGGCGGAGTTTGTGTTCTGCCAAATATCGTCTGATTCTCTATCTAATATATAATATCTAGAGCTTAGTGCTCTAAATATTCTTGAAATAATAGTTGCGTAGGAATAGATCCATATATTGTATTCTATACATAGTTATTCGTATTATATGCTATGATGTTGGTCAGGATCAATTTAAATTTCATTCTTAGAAAATACTGCGCACGAATCGGTAAAATTTACTTAACACTGAGATATAACGTTATATAAAACAATAATTATATATTTTCATAATGCAAAGACTAATATTATGTAAGATCACCAGTAACCTCTGCTTGTTCAAGGAACTATTTTTTTAATAACTGGCAGCGTTCCAGCGATTGAGAGATAGGTATTTAGCTCATGCATTTGGAACGACGATTTCTCTGACGAACTGAGCATTATTGAGTTAATTCCAAGTTAACGATTTGTATGGCATAGAAGGCAATTTAAAAAACATCAAAGCAATAACAACAAAGAAAATCTTTTTCGTATGCTGAATTGATTCTGCTTCTCTTTTAACTGTTCTCTAGCGATAAAAAACCTATTTTCATTCTTGAAACAGATTCAAAATGTGAAGCATATAAAATACATTACTTGAAATCCTTACTGAAGCTAATTAGTACAGATAATTTTGAGATGATAACAACAATTATTGGAAATCTCATTCCAAATACAAAGATAAAATAATATTGCTTATGGTCGGCGATTTCATGAGCGAATCGAGTCTAGTTGTGCGCAGAATCTATAGCTTCTATTCATATTATATTCTTCTTTTATTTCTGAATGCGAAAGTGTAAAATGAATGGTTCATGATAAAAACCTAAATTTTCAGCGCAGTTCAAGTAATTTGATGTAGTTAATGAAAATTAAATAAGATCTATAATAGTTATAAAAGAATTTTTGTGATATCCACTGAAAAAGATTATATCTGTAAAAGGTTAAACCGGTTGATTAAATATTTTTCATTGGAAATTACAATAATTATTTTATTACTATTGTGGAATCTTTCTCCAAAGTGGAGCCTTCCCAAGTGAATATTGTAAATAACATCCAAAATATTTTATTATGTTATTCTTAGTCCCCGACTCCAAGCTATATACTATTCTTACAGATTTATGAGGACTGATAAATACAGGATAAAACTCATTTTAAATTTGATGTAGCACTTATTTATATGTATTTATTCACTGCAAGGATTCACGGACGAACCGCTTTTCCTACATTAACCATACCTCTATTATATAGTTGGAATAATTGGAAAATATTCGTCATGAATTAAATTTTCATACGCCGTCTTCGTATTTTTCTAAGCGACAGATTCTTGTGCCCCGCGTTGTACAGTCAACATAAATGGTCGTCTCCTTGGTAACGAGACAATAATTCACAAGACGTCATGGCCCCACCAAGATGAAACAAACGTTTCCTTGGGAATGGGAACTGCTTCGCCGCAAATAGGACAAGCGCCCTTTAGACTTCGCTTCCGTGATGATGCATATTCCGACTCGCCCGTTGAACTCACCATTCAGCTCTGTAGCAATGGCATCCGCTCTAAAAGTACGTGCCAATTAAGGAAACCAGAGAATGAAAGTAAGGGTTTTTTGTGGAAGTACTGTTTCATACTAAAAAATTCAACTCTTTTGGGACTAATAATTTTGATTCTTCTTTAAAAAATTATGTTGCTCGAATTTATTTCTTAGGATACGAAACTGCAGTTCGATGTCTAACCTTAAGGACTGCATCTTAAATTTAAAAACTTGTATTTTTAAAGTCATCTCTATTAATATTATTATCTACAACTACCATAAGACGAGAGGGTGGTACAACTCCATTTTCGGCCATTTAAGCATTGTGAAGAAGCCAAGGAAAAGGTTTTACAAAGTTACGTTAAAATTGATAAAATTTTGAAGGAGAAGATGGCCTCGTGTCCATAATATTGGTGGGGTAGAATATGAGCTCTTTATTGCAACTATTAAAGTACCTACAATCTTCTAACCGCTTAAGGCCCCTTCGGCAAAATTAAGCTACTGAATGATTGCTTTAATGGGTGCCTTAAACCGTAATGGAAATATAGGGCATCAAACAATGTATTTCAAATTTACCATAATTTTATTTAGGACAAGGAAGTTGAATTTATCAGTTCTTTTGTAAAATATCCATTTATTCGATAACGGGAAGGCAATACGCCAACTTCAAATATGTGACTCATAACAAGTAGTTTCGCATTTTCCAAACATTTTAGCATTGATTTCACACATTAACACCGAAAAGAGCCAAACCCATTCGGAAATGGCTCTTTAGAATGATTCTGTAATAATTTGATTCACTCTTCAACTATTATATCTTCTTATGAAACTATAGATTTATATATATATATATAATATATTTATATATATATATAGTCATATTATTTTTAATGTTGATTAGCTTTACATGTTTATATTTTATAGTTTAATCTTTTCAATGTTATTATTATTGCACGCTGCTCTATCGAATCTCAATTTTATTGCAAGATGATAATAAAATTAGGGAAAAGTTATAATTAATGCGTTTAACTTTAACATTCTCGTTTCAATTGTGAGGCCATCGCCGCACAGCTGATAAATCAATATGGCCCATTTACTAAAGTAAAACAACCTTGCTTAGAGCATCTTGCTGTTGGGCTATGTTATGAACTCTCTTCCCAGATAATTTTCGTTGCGGTTAAAAAGCACACATCTTCCAATGTCTGTACTGGTTCTCATTGGTGATGACGGTACCATTCAGCCAACCAGTTGATCTTGGATAGAGCGTTAAAACCTACTCTACATCGAATTGCGACCTCGAATTCATCAATGTACCAGAGCTTAAGCATTCAACCTTATTTTATATATTTGACGTTTTATCCACTCTTTTTGTTTTAATAGATTTTAATTGTATACGTAAATCTACAAACTACGATGTATTTCATATATGGCACTCACAAAAGCTTACAGTGGTATTAACGCTTGAAACATGGTGCGCATCCTTAATTCATAGCCCATAGGTTTCGAATTATATCCAGGTTTCATTTATTTAGGGCAATATTCCATTCATATCAAAACACTACACATTGCGAAAGTTATTTTTTGCAGTTTTACGTCTAATAAAAATTTGCTAAATTGAATTGATTAACTTCAGTATAAAAGGCTTATCATTATGGCAATTCAACTATAAAACGTATCACCTGTGACGACCATATGGCTTAATGTGCACACATAATTTCATAAACCAAGAAGCAACGCAATTGCAAAATGTTATGGTACTTTTTTCATCTATTTAGAAAAATGAGCAATGATACATTTCGTAGGAAATCATTTCGACTCTCTATATATGAGAGATGCTTTGAAACGTTCGCTTGGAGCGAAATGAAAAATGAATCAATCTGAAGCCATGATTAGTATATTTTTTCGCAGTCGCCTTACCTCTGCTCTAAATTTATCTGCGTGGCGAAGAGGCGTTGAGAAATCCAATTGCGATATTGTGTCCTTGATCCGGTTTATCCAATGCGCACTGAATTTAATTTAATTTAATACTCTCTAGATATCTCTTGAATGGAATCGACGACAAAAAATGCGAGATTCTCATGCAAATTAATGAATATGGAGATCAAAACTGATGCCTATTCATTATGTCTTTAATTCGACAAGATGACAGATCGGCATTTCATTATAGAACACTTTTTATACCTGTGCGTTACGTCATCCTATTCATTGATAATAATATTCCTCTCCATTAGAAGAAGATGATTTGTTAGAAGCTTTTTATTCAATAATTAAATCTGAATTTATGAATTCCTTCTCGTTATGTTAAAATGTACAATATGTAATATTTTTTAATCCTTAGTATTTGATTCTGTCACGCTGATAAAATTTTTGTCCTTAAGAACAACTGTATTGCTGATATAATCATGAGATTATATATATTAAATTGGATTTAGATATGTGTTTGCCTAAATAGGTAGGTACCTAATATTAAGAGTAGAATCCTATTTGCTGAGTTGCAGAAAATAAAGTCGTAGAGAATGTGTGTATTGTTAAGACGCGTGTCAGAAATATAGTTATGAGTATGTTGTAGCGAATGAAATAATTAATATCTTTACAAATTCAAACATATATACACATGTGTACACATATGTACGGACATGAGCAACGAGAGTTTCAAAGCGAGATATTTCTTTCGTAGCAGAGTTAATGCAGTGGTTCTTAATCTTTTTTTTTATGCGACCCAAAATTCGGACACATCTACTCACGTCCTCCAATAGTTCACTTGTAATAAGGAATAAAATAAATTTAATAAATAAATGAACTAAAGCTCTCAAGTCATTAGCATTGAACAGGTTGTTAGGAGGAACGGTATATTTGGATATAAAAAGCAACGAAAGATATTTGACGATTCACTCAAAATGTCTTAGCAACCCAACTTTGGGGCACTACCAAGGGGTTAAGAACCACTGCGTTAATGAACGGCGAGACATGTTGTTCGTAGCACAAAAAGTGTTGATAAGGAGCCATGAATTTGTTTCGTTTACGTTGATATATACTGAATTAACTCTTACATATAGAACGCATCTTAAACTACTTTGATTCTAATTTAATGCTTTATCCATACCCACCCACTATTTTTGACGGGAAATAACACTAGTTCATAAATATAACTCATCAAAACCATTTTAGAAGTTTCGTCGGATTTAATGCACTTTGACGATATATTAATGTTCGCATTGCATCGGGAATCACAGCAGCTGCATATTGTCATAATGCGAAGTCTGATTCATGTGTCTTGTGATTTAAATAGTATTAATAGCTCTACAGTATCAGCGTAGTTTAGCATACGAATAAATAACGTCTTCGAATGTGTGTAAGCATCACATTACATACTTCTTTATGTGCATTTCAGTGGAATAGAAACGGGCGTTGTTGTGGGCGCATAAGTTTAAGGATATGATGTAAAATAATCAATCTCGGATTCATTTTATTCGCGGTACATCGAGAAGGCTAGCAGGTGAACGTCATTTTTTATAACTCCTTCCTTTATAATTTTTATTGACTGATTAATCATGCAATTTCCGGATATTTGGAACACATCTTTTTCGGTGATGATTTATCTGAGACTTCGTTGTTAAGCCCATCTCCTAGATCAGGGATGGCAAACACGTGACACGCGTGCCGGAAGTGGCACGCTTGCGATTTTATTTGGCACTCGTAAGCTTGTACTTTCTGTATAAAATGTTAAGTTTCTTGGAGAAGGAGTAAAATAGTGGCACGCGAAAGAAATTCGGATAATTCACATTACTTTCTTGGCACGCGAGACAAAAATCATTTGCCATCCCTGTCTTTGATTTAGAAGTTATAATTTTTCATAAAATATAATAATAACCACAACGCTGAACAATCGCGGAAGGATATTCATAAATAATTATTTAAATGATTTTGCGGTTAAAGCTATTATTTATGCTCAGTATCAAATAACAAACAAATAATCCGTCTTTATTGAAGGCGATATTTAGACAACCATATCCATCCTTACTTATGTCCTAGGCGGGATTCAAATCAGCGACATTAGTATTTACTCTACCAAGACTCTTGCATCCCTCATATTTTCTTTCATATGTATCTCTGACAGTATTTTTAAACCCAACATAATTGAGTTCATGCTTATATTTATGTGCCAATCACATATATGCTAAAATGAAATTAGCAAAAAATGCATGATTTTTTTATTTCGAGATGCTAAGCTATTTTACTAAATAGAAATTTGGAGTGTCGAGTAAAGCGTAGGCGTTGTTACACTTGCCTGAGATGGGATTATTTCGGGTGAACGCTCGAAGGGTAAACGGAGTCTCAACTTAGTCACGAATATCCGGTCATCAGCCTTTCCAACAACCTGTGGAGTTCCTCAGCCTTTTATTTGGGTTCGTATTTTTTTATTTGGAAAGTGAGAGAAAAAAAGATAAATTTCGATGACGCACTCAGAATCGAGAAATTCATTTCTGACCACGGTCAATCCGATCCTCTTTATTTTTTTTTCAAATTTACCGTTTATCGATGAAAACCACGTCAGCGATCGTTGCTACAATCCCTTTTCTTTCAACTGGCTAGAGGTCGAACTCTGCCTCCGTGCGTAAAGTCACTTTTTTTTAGAAAACCGAGCGGCTTTAACCAGGAAATTGTCATTTCGTGCACGTGCGTCCGTCTCCTTATCGGATACACGAGAGACGTCACGCAGTCAGGGCCGTTCGATTATCCCCTCAACGTTCTTTTTCTCGACCGTTCGACACCCGAAGGCGGTAACTCGAAGGTTGAGGTCCTCGGGGCACACTGCGGAAGCGGACGTTTTGAGGCAAAGGCACTCGTTTCTTTCAATATCGCACTTGAAGGTGGGAGGGAGAAAAAAATGAGAATTTCCGGTTCTCCTCTTTGTCACCGTGCACCATCTCGGTCGGGTATATAAGATGGAGCGTGGTGCATTGAAGTTCAGTCTTTGGTCGAGAGTAGAATACAGCAACCTCGAAATTGGTTGGGTCTTTTTCTCTCCGCAAGCACGCTGGAGTATCCTGTTCGGTCGACTTCGCCGAGATTCGAACCGTTGATTTGTTTTGTTATTTGGAAAATAAACAACAATGCGTTTCATCGCGTCTGCACTGGTGGCTGCCGTGACGCTGCTGATGGTGGCGGAGTCTAGGAAGCTGCGTAAGATATTCTTTTTCTTTCTTAAAGAGTCGTTAATACATCTTCGAGGTGTACCAATTAGTACTAACTAAATTCAGGACAGAACGGAAAGCCTTTGAATATTTTTTGGCGTTGTAGGTTTTCCATATCCACCAATTTTTTCATAAACATTTAATAAAATATTTCGTTTTTTTATCGTTGAATTGTTTCCGCTAAATATTTACGAGGCCAATAAGTAAGTTAGAAAGGAGAATTCGCGAGATGCGCAGCATTTTAGCAAAATATTTTTCATACGGAAATCGCAGAGTTCGCTCCTGAATGGTTAAAAGAATCCGTCCTTCAAAGTTAAATAACACTGTTCATATTGTTTATTTTAGTTTAATAAATGCGAATTACTATTCATGTGGTTAATTAATAACGCGTACATTCTTTCTACATAAATTTTACTTGACATTTCACTAATATAAATATATCATATGTAGGCGGTTATTTTTGTTGTATATCAGCCATTTTTCTTAATAGATACAGAGGAATGCTTAAGTCCCATTTTATGTGATGCTTGAACCTTTTTCCGCGAATTTCGAAATCTTGAAAATAAATTACGGTTCAATTTAATTAGTAATAAAACGTACCGATTAAATTATATTAATTATTTTTAGGAAGTCCTTTTTCATTGTCCCTACAAAGTCTTCCAGTTTTCACTTTTATATCTCTTTAAAAATGTCAAGACCTTCAAAATACGCCATTCATATGTTTCTTTTTCAATCACTCATTCTTCGCGGAAACTCAGGTTTTCCTTGGACAAAACCTGTATATCTTTCTGCCTTCAAATATTGTGCAAGCGTCACCGGTGTACTTAACGCATCCTTCATGGCGGCTCCTGCCTTATTCATTCTGCACGTGAGATTTTTTATGGTGACACACATATTTTTCAGCTGATTTAACCATTTGTTATACAATCACAAAAATTAATGGAGCAGTTTGGCCGAACAGAACGAAACAATCTCGTTTAATCTACTTGCAAAATTCTCAAAACGAACCCTGGACGTTGTAGAACTATAATATCGAGAAACGAAAAACAAAGTACGAAATTTTTAGTTCTTTTTTTAAGTGCTCGTCATTTGCTTATACGCTCCATATAAGTTTAATAATAATCTCATTTCAAACGTTAAATAGCGGCGAAATTGAATGTGATGCGCTTCAAACGCAAATATGAAAGCTATCTTCGTCTGCGGAAATTTCATTTCTATTTCACACAGATTTTGAGGATATGGCTAGATTACACTTATCCTCGATAATGTTTCTCTTTCATTGCAACTAAAAAATGTGTCTGTTAGTTTTACGTTATTATTTCATTATACGTGGTATATGACAACTCTTAGGTTCTACAATCTAAATGTAATGTAATATCCCTTTTCCTGGAAAACAATGTCTAGTGGATAATTGGATCACCAGCATGTTAATTCTTAATCGCCTTGAGGCTGTCTGTTCCATTGACTGCTGTCTGTAATGTTGCCATGGATGTTTTATGCATACGAACCATGGCCAGTGATTGCTCGCGTGCAATGAAATCTGCTTTCAGCCACTCCCTCGCCATCATTCCAAACAAATGCATCTTTCAAACGATGGAGAATTTTTTTATCTTTATTTTTCCATTTCAGCCAACTATGTTAAGGTGTGCAAGAGGTCGGACAAGAACTTGAATCGATGCATTATGGATGCCGTGGCACACATTAGACCTTATCTACTCAAGGGTGAGCATTTAAACGGTCTTCGTGTGATATATTTCAGACTGTGTTTGCATAAAAGCGCAGCATCAAAATACTGGATTAATTATCAATGTCGAGTAAATAGTTTACAAGAAAATGCGATCCCTTTGATGTTCGCTTTATAAATATTTAAAAACACTTCCAGCTGAATGTTATATCACTCCGCAAAACACGTTCCTAGAATTTGATTTGTCTCATTTTCTCCAGGTATACCTGAATTCAAGATTCCGCCATACGATCCCTTGGAGATACCGGTCGTTACTCTAAGTCAGGGCACAGGCGCTGTGTCATACAACGCCACGTTCAAAAACCTCAAGGCATACGGTGCAAAGGACGCCGTCGTAAAGGACGTAAGGTCAGTTGACCGTCGATATTGAGTGGGTCAATATTGTGATGATAATCTTCAGTGATTTTTTTTATAAAATGAGCATTCATCGATCGCTTCTAATAAGACCTCATCTTAACAGCATATTATGGTTTTATTACGGATGTAATCTTTACTTCCAAACGTTTCATGCTAAGAAAGTTTATTCTATAGAATACTACGGAAGACGTTAGGGAGTCAAGCGTTTGATTAAAGCCTTAGAAAACTGAATCATCTGTATTGTGTATACTTTTTTCCTTGACAACTACATAGTTGAAATCCAAAAATATTTGTTATTTCGATTTAAAATCTTTCTATTTGTTTTTGTTTTGTTTTTCTGTAGAAGATGTTTTTAACAATGATATCAAATGCAGTTTTACGTAAAGGAGGAGTAAATTTTCCAATTAAAATTATTCAAAAATAATCCCTTCTTCTACGCCAGTTTCCTAATTCATTGGTTGTATTGCTATTTACTTAAAATATTTCTCAGATATGCTTTTATTCCAGTTGTTCTATTTTTATGTCAGGATAAAAATAATAGGAAATATCGTAAAAATGCTTATTATTTCGGGAAGTATCAAATCTTCAATACTTAAGATCGTAGAGTAAGAATAAGGTAATTTTTAATTAAAAATAAATACCGATAAAAATATCTTCACAGTTCCAATAGTCTTGGAATAAATAAAGGCCAAGCTCGATATTAAGAAATGTCATATTTAGAACTCAAATCGCTTGTGTCGAAGCTCTAAAATATTTCTTTATTATTTCAGGTTGGACTTAGATTCCTTAACGTTGGAATTCGATCTGTTCTTTCCTAGAATGCATTTGGAATCCAATTACGACGTTGACGGAAAAGTTCTAGTTGTTCCCGTCCAAGGCAACGGTCCAAGCAACGCAAACTTTTGTGAGTTGATTTTTTTATTCCGTTTGCAAAAGGTTTCTCTTGATTTTATGGCACGCGCGCTCCAGTAACATAAAGTAAAGCTATACACCCATAATAATGGCTAATTAATGTTTATTTTATATTTATTTGTATTTATTTACGCGCCAAAATCCTCGCAGATTCTTGAATCGTTTGATTTTGACGAATCATTGAAAGCGTATTATTGACCGCTTTCAAAATTAGGCATACTTTTACTTTGAGACTTGTTCAGAGAGAAGATTTAGAACAGTTGATCAATTCCTTTTTCTATCTTAGCGGACACTGCAACGACCATAAAACTTTTCGGAAAGTTCGATGTGAAGGACGGCAAGAAGTACATCAGCCTCAAGGAGCGCGAAGTTTCCCTAAGCATTGGAGACGCCAAGTTATACTTCGGCAACTTGTTCAACGGAAACAAGGAGCTCGGTAAGGAAAATTCTCATTTACTTAAGAGGATATTTTCAATCTATAACGTCGGGTGCTTTCAGATAATAAGTAAAACTAGGAATCTTGAAATATTTCAAATGTGTATTTTGCCAAATTTTCGATTTGTCAGTGCTTGTAAACAACATGGGATTATGTTTCTTTAAGTAATTTAATTGTTGAAAGGAAAATCTTTGAAATAAGGTTTCCTTATAATTATCACAATGATGCGGTCATAAAACTGATTTTTATTTCAATACCTAAATGAATCCTCCTATTTTCCATAGCGTAAGGGTGATTTTTTGGTAGGGGGGATATTCTATCAAGTCCCGTTCCATTGATAAATTAATACTTGAGTGAAAATCGCTTTCCTTGTATTTTTTGGAGCTTTCGTATTACGTCACAGCTTAAAACAACCTCTATCACGTCGTGTTTGTTTTCCATCGGTTAAAGGCGACTCCACGAACCAGTTCTTCAATGATAATTGGCGCGACATCGTCAAGGAGATCCAGCCCGTGGTCGAGGAGACTATCTCCACCATCGTCCACGAGATCGTGAGGAAAGTGTTCGAAATGTACTCCTTCGACGAACTACTTCCGGAATCTTGAGCTGGGTATTCCAGCATCTGAGTGGAGGCGAATATGAAGAGACCTAAAAAGGAGGGGCTGTTGAGTGAAACCTAGTCGGCTCGTCTAAAACGCTTTTTCCGCCAGTGCCAATTACGTCACTTCCGATGTAGTAGCTGCGAGCCGAAGTGGGATAAACGCTCTTCTTTTCCCCGAGTGTAGACCAAGGGTTCAAAAATTAAACCCTTCGCTTCGGGAATCCATGAACCACTTTTTGATCGAGAATGTTCGATCCGTACTGCAATTTCTTTAATCCTAAAGACTTTGGGTAGAGAAAAGAAATTGCGTAGCCAAGGCATGGATGCCTCCCTTGTATCTCCGATTGGAGACCTTTCTCTCAGTCTGTGCTCTTTTTAAAAAATAAAACCGAGCGAATGCATGAAAAATGAAAGGTTTTCTAATCGCTCGTTTGTGTATGTGCAAACCTTATTCGTAAATTCATTGATTGCTCTTATCATTTGTTCGTGTGTCTGTTTTTACCTCGCAGAGAGCAATCGCATGCGGATGTGTACTTTTTTGTCAGTGGCAAGAAAATAAACAGGTAATATTTTTAGATCCGAAATAATTATTATGTTCACCGCGTACACTGTTTAATTTGTTTGTTATAAGTGCTGTATGCATAGCTCAGATGTGAGCAAAAATAAAGACGTTTTGAGAAGTGGTTTTCTTTCATTCTGTTCCTCACCTGCGGAATTCCGGCTGTAATTACTGGGAAGGAAGCGTGCCTTAAAATAGCATTTATTGTTGCGTAATAACGGTACATAATGGCTAACTAATAAGTCTGTTGATTTTTGAGACGACGGTACGTGAATATATGTATTACGAAAACAAGGTAACGGGACTAAAGAGAAGCTAACAGAAAAGGTATACAACATAAACAGATAAGGTCGACTTGAACTGGCTTGATTTCTGCCTGTGCGCTCTCGCGCGTCCCATCTGACAGAGATTAGGGGAGGCGATATGGAGACGTAAGGTTTTTACGGAAAACGGTCGACTGCAACCAAAAATACTCGCTGCAGGCGTGATTCTTTAGATCAGGGATTCTCATGAAAAAACTTGTCGTGGCCGTACGTGCGGCCACGGTGAATGTCAGGTAGCCGCACTTGTATTTTTAGTATACAACTAGCAGAAATACCCGGCGTTGCCCGGGGAAATTTGGTTCAAATCCGATCGGAATTCTAGATGATACATGGTAATTAAGAATTCACTCGGCCGCTGTTTTGAATAAAACGGGCAGAGAGAAACAAAAACCACGTATGTATTATTTCTAGGAGCCCTCCACAATCGTACCAAATTTGTATTGGTAGAGGCGGTAGACGACTGATACGAGATAATACTGTTTTCCACGAATAAATCAGTTTATTAATTTACTGATCGTTTATTTAACCGTTTCTATTTTATTTGTGACACATTGAAGGGAACATTCTCTAATTAATTTTTTAGCGTAAATTTCTTACTCCTTCTCCTCCTCTCATTGTCAGACCCGGAACGCGATTCGATATTAAACGAGACTGGAACATGGCCTAAACTCAAGACGATTTGGATATTTTAATAATTGTTACAGTCTAGTTGAGATCTTCAATACGATGACCTTTCACTAAGCAATTTGATGACAATATCTCTATCAAATACACATTTCCCTGGCCAAACTTAATGATTATCCAAACTGTCGACTCATAGCAATTATTTTATAGCCAACGAAATAAGTATAGAAAAATGCCCTCATTATATATACATAAATGATCCTACAGAACATCGTATGACAAAAACCAATCATACTTCTTTGTATGTGGTATGAGAGTATGGTCATTATATCCTGTTGTAAGGCGACTTTTTAACATTTATTTAAATTTGTCTTTGAAATTCTAGTCTATCTATTAACTCCCATTGTGTGAATGTTATGATGATTAATAACCTTTATTTATAACTCAAACATTGTTAAATATTTTACAATGAAGGGTAGAAATTATAAGGCCACTTAACCAGCAGCAGAGTATATTTTTAATTTTGTGCACCGTTGACGTGATCCGTCAACGTAATTACAAGCTACCAGTTTGTCATCACTACCCGTTGTCTTCCTTAAAGGACATGATCTAGTTTCAGACATCCAAATCTCTTCTATTTGGGAAAGAGTTCGTCGTATGGAAGTTTTTCGAATGCTTTGTTGAGGATCTGTTTGACCAATGCCGACACCACTTCTTCAACGGCTGGTAGAGTTTCCTTCTGCAGGTCCTTGGAGTTCTCGTTGAGGAAGGTATTGGTCGCTTTGGCTGAAATTTAAACAAAAAGAAGAAGAGTTAAAATTTATATTTATCTCAACTAAGAAAGTTTTAACAAAAAAACAGCTGCTTGGTTTGTCACCGGAAAAATATCGGTTATTATTGTTTTCATTTAGTCGAAAAAGTTTTAATGTAATTTAGTATAACTTAATTAAAAGTTTAGGAAGTATATCAGTTGATGTATCTCAATGAATTTCATTAAAAATACATATTTATTGCAATATTTTAATAAACATTACGATTTTCAGTCCTGATGTTTTGGAAATGTTCAGTATTCCCATAAAGCAATACCTGGAATTTATCAAGTTCAATTTTTATTCGCGTGAGAAAGGTGATTGCGATTTTACGATGTTGCACGCATTCAAAGTTTTGAGTAACACTTTTCAATAATCGTCGGAAAAAATTATGGAATTCGCGCCGTTATATAAAATTACCTCAAGTACTTCGATGTGTAAGCAATCGACGGAGGGAAATTTTTGCCGGTAATTGCTATCTAAAGCAACATATACGGGGAAAACAGTAATTAACATAAGAAATAACGGCTTCCGAACTACGTCGATATAAGATAATTTCTATTAAGATGCATCCAGTGCCAAGCATTCGATGAATCTATACGCAAATGGCAGCTTACATTCGACGAAAGCATTGCAAAATGTCTTTATTTATAGTTTTCTCGATTTTTTGTGACTTTAATTTTCATTCCAACTTAAGAGTAATTGCTCTACGTGCTTTCTTGTGATTACCTCTGGAAATTCTTGACTTAGCCAAGTAAATATTTTCATCGTTGGTAAAAGAGAGAACTTGGGAACAAAGCGATTTATTCTACACTACCAATCACAGGCTCTTAGCTGGAAAGGATGGCCGAGAACAATAATGAACAAAGCCTGATTAATGGACTAGGAGATGAAGGGGAGAACAATGGAAAAACTTCACTTACTCAGAGCTGCGTCGCCGTTGAAAAGGTTTTCGAAATTTCCACCGGAGTTTTCGACTGTCAGCTTAACGGAGGTGTCCTTGACGGCTAAGTACTGCTTTCCATTCTTATCCACCAGCTCGGCGGTTACGTCAATGTCTGCAACCGTGTTGGCTGCGGATGAGGAAAGTGAGGCGATTTAAAAATTGCAGGGACGAATCTTTCACCTCGGCGAGTTAAGTTCAAATGAAAGCAGGTCGTAAACATATTCTTATGGCTAAAATGGCTTGTGACATCGAATTAACTGCTTATATTATGGGAAAATGGTGAATCGCCACTAAGGATGGCTGCTATTTAGCCGAAATGCGCATCTGCTTTTTTAACAGTTTTATCACTATAATATGTTTCTGGATTTTTAGCTGGGGGAATTTTATGAAATAATCAATATAAATGCTGGAATGAATTTAAAAATCAGGGATTATTTTTAATTAAGTTTATTTAATTAATAAAAGAATCGCCGTTTACCAATTAGACGCTTGCTTCATTGAGACGGGAAGATTATTTTTCTTTTTAAATACAGCGTAAAAGGTTGATAATAAAGGCAATACTTATGTATATATACATATATATTTACATGCATTAAAAACCACAGAATAAGCTTGGAATCGTAGTACATAGCATTTGATAGCCTAGTATTCAGCTTAATTAATTGACGCTGTAAATCTTCCGAGATAATGGCCACGGCTAACGAAGTTTTATAATTTGGATAGAGCTGGGCCAGTCAAATCTTATCATTCAAATTCCAATAGAAATTCCCCGGATTAGCTTGTTCGAACTCAATAGGATATAAGCCATAGAAAAGTGAAATAATATCTAACTCTTGCGCGCCTCCTTCAAAACATAGTTCACCTCTGCGCCATTCCTCATAACTATATGCAGCCATTATTTCGGAGGCTATTTTCAATATGATTTTTTAAGCTCTATTTTTAATAAATATACAATTAATACTGATTCATGAAGTTAAGAATCAAGTAATTGTATTCTGATTGAATTTGCTCTTATATCCTGTCGCACAAAAGTTTACTGATTTTAACACCAAATCGAAAGCAATAACTCACTGAAGTTTCCCTTGTACAATCCCTTTCCTTTGATTGGCACCAGGAGCACTTTTCCATCGATCTCATAGTCAGCTTCCAGGAATATATTGGGGATGCTCACCTTTCCTTTGATGTAATGTTTGCCCTCCATTTCAGAGCTGTGAAGGATAAGACAAGGAAGACAATTACGCATCGTGAAGGTTTTTGTTTTCGTTATTGTATTTATTTTTAATTCGTCGCCAATCGCTGTCTGAGTCAAAGATTCTATTAAGAATTTAAGTAATATTTCATCGTTAGATTGATATTTCGAACGCATTGGATGTGAATCTCCAATGTAAATTTCAGCGTTTCAGTACTTTCAAATAAACATATGAGATTAATTGGCTAATATTTTCCACATTCACTTAATATTCCGATTTAGGGAATGCGTGTGATACATTGATGTCAACACGCTTGAAAAAATATTTCGCGCTAATTAGAAGTTGTTTAAAAGAGAAGTTTAAAGTGAAGTGATGCTACAAATTAATATGCTCGCGAAAAAAATTAATCTATCTTCTTAAGCGAATTCAATTTAAATATCGCCAATGAACGAAACAGTATAATATTTCCAAGGATTACTGGATTTGATGAAAAAACGAGACTAATTATTTATCTTCATAAATCCGTATTAAAATTTAATGGTATTAGTCGATTTCACTAAAAAATCAAGAAATGGACGGTAGGGCAGAGTTGAAAATGAAAGATGGCTGTTCAAATGGACAAGAAGGGTGCAAACTTGAATGCAGATGGATAGCGGTAGAGACGGAAAGTCTGTAGTTTCTAGGATAACCGATAAAGATTAAGGAAAATTCCGCCTTGAATTATGTTAAGGGATATAATACCAAAAATGAATGGAATTTACTGATATCACAGCACATTTGGTAGAATTCCCTACAAAAACATGTCCTCTTAAAAGAATGGATTTTCATGTAAATTGTATTTTAAATTCTGGCATTCAAAAAACGCAGTTCAAGATAGTTTAATCCACTAAGAATGGATTGATCGACGGTATATAAGGCAATATCGAAGGCAAATGACGTCCCACGCAATCCGCAAGAGAAATCAAGGCGTTTAAAAAAATCTTAATACCCCGCATGGGGTATTTGGGATTGTTCCTTCGTATCGGACAACTTACTCTAGTTCGACGAATTTATACTGGCTCAGTCCGTGCAATTTGACGTTGCTGAGAACGCATTTGTAGTTGACGGCTTGTGTGCCCTGCTCCAGCTTGATTTCCGGGATGTTTAGTGGGTCCAATGGAGGAATGTTGAGTTCGGAGATTCCTGGAAAAGTTAAACGTCGCACGTGTTTTTCTGATCAATTTTAATGTTATAAGTAATGGAGAATTTTATGGGTCTTAATGAATGATGTTGGCATCATTGGTACCGAAATACATATTTAGGCGTGTGCATTCTGTGTGTGTGCCCAAAGGTCCATGGAGTCGTGTCCTTTGAGTTACATTGAGCTTGTGTTTGAGAGCGTGTTCGGTCTCTGACAATGTGCAACTTTTCCTAAACCGATGTCATTGCATTTCCATTTATATCTATGGATTTAGAGAGGCTTTTTCCCATTCGGAATTTCCTCAGTCGGAGTTAAAATCGAAGGAAAGCAGAACTACCAATTAATCCATTTTTAAATGTTTTATGAGTCTGATAGCATCCTTATGAATTTTCGCTATTTGCTGATTTGATATAAATAAAATTGATTTTTCAATTATTTATCAATTACATACGCTATATAATTGTTATATTGATCAATTAAAGCTATTTGTAAGTATTATTAATGATGTGTGATATCGTTTTACCACAACGCAGAGAGGGTAAATATTTCATTTAATACGGATCAGATAGAAACGGAATTTACCATTTGCGACGTGAGGCTGGACATCAATGGTGTTCTTCAACCCGCACTTGACTAATTCTTCCTTGTTTGACCGGTTGCAGATCGTGATGTAACTAGCTGCAATTCAAGAATAAAGAAATATGTATAAGCATTTCATTCATCCATTTAATACCTTATCCTTACCAAAAGTATCGAAGTAATATTATAGAAAAATAAATAAATTGAGGGAAAGGATTCGCGATCGTTACATGGTCATCGTAGTTAGTAAATCATAATATAAACAACGCAATGGACAACTTGGTATTAGTAGGAGTTTCCATTGTAAGAAGAGAGGAGAAAATTGTAAACTAAAAATGATCTTCTTAATAACATTAGTAACGAATTATGCTTTTGTCAACATGGCTTCGGAATTCCTCATTTTTAATAGCCATCACGAATATTACCCATTTAGCTTATCTCTCTATACACTAATGTCGTATTCGTTCGGTCGAATAAAGTGACGAAAACTGCTTATAACTCAAAAACAACTTTTCATTCTTTTTCGATAAAAATTTCAGGAATTATTGGCCGAATCGGTTTTAAATTTTTAACTGCTTACTGTTTGCATTGCAGTCATTGGCTCGATTCTAGGAGAGTTTATTTCCTTAATTTTATTAACACGAGTATGAGTGTATCACATTAATCGTTTGCATTTTAAAAATAACTTAGAATCACGGTAGGAGTTCAAGACTTAAAACAAAACAATGGACGCCTAAAAGAGCGAAATTTTGATTTCCTTTCGTCGATTTTTTAATAAGCGTCGAATCTGTATACAAATTAGTTTTTAGCATTATAATTTTACGTGAAAATCTGTCGCCCTCTACGTGATTTGGATTGTTGCCGGTTTCGTGTGATTGGGTATTATTGACTTGGATTATAAATCTGTCCACATATTCACGAAATTTCCACGCCGTTTTTAAGTTTAAACATTACCCTAGTTGCGAAAAACGATACAATGGTAACGAAAATAAATAAATAAATATTCCATTATTCATTGATATTGTGTTGATGAGTCTGCCTAACTCAGATATCTGTCTATACAGGGTGTCCATGGTACAATTTCCAAAAAAAAAAGTTTTAATCAGACGAAATATGCCGCATCACCCGAGGAAGTCATATCGAGCACATATGAACGAAAACTTGAATGCTGTATCGTTGTTGTACAGCAATTCGTCTTGTAATATTTCACCTGAATAAAAAGTTATAAGCATTTGAAATTGTACTCTAAATTATGGACAACCTGTATATTAAAGTCGATCGGTCGGTCGGCAAACCCTTAATAGGCAGAGAAATGAATGTGATATGAAATGTGTCGTCCACTAAGAGAAAGTCCGAAAATTGGACTAGATATCACTTTCTACCTTAAATATATGCCGAGAGGAGTAGCTTCAGGGGTGCGGGCAGCGGACAAATCCGCCTCCCAGAGCGAGGCACGGGGATGACGAGCGTAGGGGTGAAGCTCCTAGTTTTTATTAATTGTATACTTGTGGGCAAGCATTTATGTCGCTAATGAACGCAATTCGGAGGATATAGCAAAGGTATTAACCAGAGAAAGCTGAAACAGACTAATGAAAATATCCACATCCGCACTACCACAAAAGCACTGGTGTTATTTAACTTTGTTAGAGCATTGCAAATCCAGAGCGTCATAGCTGAGCCGACCATAACATCTACTATTGCACATTTATTGCAGCACATCCTTATTCGACCTGCCAAGGCCGGCTTTAACACTTCCACTCGATAGCTCATATTTCTGCGGCAGCAATATCGTGCTTTCTTTTTCAAATATCGTCGCTCTTCACGCCATCAGATATAAGTCCCGTAGAAAGTAAAAACTAGGCCTATATTTCCAGCGATAGTGAAATAAAATGAGAAGAAGAGGAAGAATTCAAAGATATGCTTAAAAACTCAAGTTTTTAAGATTTTATATCACGGGACACGTGATTTTTTTATGATCAAATACGCACATATGTTCCGCAAAGTTTTAAAAGTTTAATGTTTAGTAAATTATAAAATAATTTAATGGAGGAATTCGGGGAAGGTTTAGGATATCGTGTTAATACGTACTATTTAACCTATCGGCCATTCTTTTTATTAAAGGCATTCATTGTGTAACGAAGTAAACACGTGTGATCATATAGTTGTCGTTTGGCCCGAGTTGGCTATTTAAAATTTCCTGCTCGTACTTTTACAAATTTCTCAATCATCCAAATTAAAAAATTCTTTAAGAATTGCCCTGAGTTATGTTATATACGTTTAATTTTGTAAAATCACGATGTACTACATTTTTTTATTTACAGACTTGGCTGATTACATGGAATTTACCCGAGTGTTGGTTTTGTTTTAAAATTGCTACTCTATCGTCACGTTAATTAACTCTCCAGGAGTTTTAAATCATCAAAAGCGTCGTGAGTGACAGAAGTACTTCCGCATACCTCCTGACTTTAATTGCTTATCAATGCGATCGTATATAAACGTAGCCAATAAAAAAATATCCGACGAATCCAATACGGAAAGGATTAATCCGTTGCGTTTTCGTTATTAATTATCTAAAAATTCTGACCAAACTTCCAAAACTGATTGTTTTTTTTATAAGCTATTAAATGTCTTCGCAAACTCAGGATGAGTTTCATCATGTTGCTGTCTCGAAAAAATATTGTAATTTGTAATTTTGTGAAAATTAAAAACCTATAAAAAGTATAAATTAAGACAGTTTTGCAATAGATATGAGTTATTCTTGTTGATAACAATCTTAAGGCTTATCAGTAAAATTTCAGTAAGTGTTAAGGTGTAACACCGAATAAAAATGTGCTCATTTTAAGAAAGTACATTAAAACTGCTGAAATAAATCTCTATATGGCATTATTTACAAAAAATATTCTGTAAATGATTATTTTCCTGTTTGAAAAAGAAAAGCATGAGTCAGAAAGGTCTTGCATGAGTCAATTATGAATTTTATGAAATTTAACAAAGGAAACTGTGACGTCTCTGAAACAGTTGCGACACAATTCCACTCGCTTACGCCGCAGACGTTTTCTGGATGTATATAAATCACTCATTTCTTGCATTATACACATTTACCTTATAAATAATTTTTCATATGATGCATCAAAATTTATAAATAGTTAATAATACAGTTTGGCATGTCCGGAGACTTTAACGCTTGGATGAAAACTGAAGCAGAATCGATTTAATTTCTTTGAAGTCCTAAAATTTATTTTTTAAAATTGAATAGCTGGTTAAAGTACATTTTAGGATGAGTGGAATGAATCCATAAAGCCTCAATATTATTTCCCGCCGTTTGTTATTTATTTGTTTTTATGTTAACTAAAATTTTAAGAATACGAGTATTTTAATGTCATTTATTAAACGGTAAATAATTTATAGTTAATTCTCCTTATTGAAATGTATTAATTATTCTGAATCGGCCATTTAATGGTTTAAGTCTAGTTACAAATATTCCGCCTCTTAAAAAATTATATTTAATATTAGCGTAATACCCGTCAATAATATTGACGATAAAAAATTCGACAAAAAAAGTGTTTCTAGCATCTAGCATTGTTTTTATTTTTATCACACAAAAATAATATCACAAACATGGCTTTATCCCTGTAATAATTCTCTCAGCACGACATTTCTAGTAAAGATTCTCTCATCATTGAATAATACCAAATTTGAGCTTGATCCATTCACTTTTCATCGAGTTATTGCGAAAACGCTTCAAAAATCACAGTTCAGAACAAACTCTTTGTATGGCAGCTACCTGATCCTCTTCTCCGATCACGCGCAAATTTGCAGGTACACCTATATCCTGTGAGAAAAGCTTATGCTGAAAATTTCAGCTCAATCGGTACAAACCTCTGCCCAGGAGACATAAATTTCCATACAAAACATGTCCCCCCTTCAGCTCTTGTAGCAGCTCGAGATGGACCTATTGACCAAAATTATTTTGCGGATCTAAATTTTGAAAGTTTGACGAATCTAAAATGGTATAGAACTTGAAAATCCATCAAGTAGTTCCAGAGACATAAGCATGTCAAAAGCGTTACGTACAGAGACACAGAGTGACAAACCTAGCTTTTTATATTATAGGATGATGAATTTTTACGTTAATTTTGTTCTAAATAACATCATAACTGAAATAAAGATCAGACTTAAACAATTCCAAAACGGATTCGAGTACTTACGTAGAGATTTGGTGCTAGCAACTGAGATGACAACGGCCAAAACGGCAAGAAATAAACCTCCCATAGCTGTTTTCCCTCCCATTGCGAGAAGCAAAGAGACAACTATAACTTCTGGATCTTCAGCAAAGTGGCCAGCTACCTTGAGGATCCTGCGAAGGAAAGATCACCTGTTCGCCTAATCTCCAACTGAGCAAGTGCACACGACAATAATATCCTGTGTCGTCTTATATAAAGGCTGTTGGAGTGAATGTGGATGTTGTGAGACGTGGGAGAGGGGGTGAGAGGAAGAGAATAGGTTCTTATAGCGTAGAGGGGAAAAGAAGGGGTTAGAACTCGGTCTCCAAGGTGAAGGATACTTCAATGTAAAGGATAGCGTAGGCGTTGTGGGATGAGAGGAAGAGGAAGGGAGAGAGAGATGTGGAAGTGTAGCTCCGTAGACATAATGGAAAGGAGATGTGAAGTGAAACCGGGGAGGAGGAAATAGTTTAAGAGGGAGGGTAGGCGCGTTGCGCAAAACAAAAAAGAAAATACGGACGATGCAGAAAATGGAATCGATTATATTAACGCCAGAGGTTAAATATTGATGTGGCGAGGCATTTTAAGCATTTTTCTGCGATACAAAGGTCACTTATTTGATTTCAGACTTAGATGTTGACGTTGGTGAGTTTTTTAATATCTACAGTTCACCCTGCAAGCCACCGCAATGGTGTGTGGCAGGGGTTGCAATAGCACCAAGGTAAAGCGCATAATAATGTATAGTATCACTCTACGTCGGCTGATTTCTTTTCGTAACTTCTGTTCTGCTCAGCTATCGTTCTAGGGAAAAACGAGCCTTTATACCTCTCAGTCTTACAGGCTATCTCTCTTATTTTACGAGGATGGTCCATTCTACCAATATAAGTTGGCGCTCTTATTATTTCTTCGACATCGCTGCAGAATATATGCGTTCTAAATCTTTCAAGAAGTTTTAACCTAGAGCGTGATCAGCGCTCAGTTAGTGATTCCCATCCTAAGTCCTGTATCAAGTCTGTAACACTTTTGTTTCTATCGTAACAATTTTTGACGAATCTAGCGGCTTTTCGCTGCACTCTTTCTAGCTCTGAGATTGATCCTTTCTCGTACGGATCCCATATGCTCGACGCGTACTCTAATAGCGGTTTTACTAACGAGAAGTAACATATCTCTTTGACTTTTTCCTCACTTTTACCTACTATGCGTTTGATGAATCCTAGTTTCTGTTTAGCCTTCCCGCATATATTTCGTATGTGCATATCCCATGAGATGTTGCTTGTTAAAGTAACGCCTAAGTATTTCACGGAATCGGCTAGTTTTAGCTGGACGCCTTCAACAGTGTAATTCGTCCTGTCAATGTTTTTGTTTCCTCAGAATCTCATAAAGGAACACTTTCCTAAGTTCAATTCTAACTGACACTCTTTACACAACTCGAGAATTGCATTTAAGTCGTCAGAAAGTAATAATTGATCATTAGGACTATTAATCTCTCTGTAAACTACTGTATCATCCGCGAATAACTTGACTTTACTTTTAATAACCTTATCTAAGTCGTTTATATATAAAAGGAATAGTAGGGGGCCGATTACACTTCCCTGTGGGACGCCTGAGGCTACGCTGACTGAATCTGATTTAAATTCATCTATAACTACTATTTGTTCACGGTTATTAAGAAAGTCCCTGATCTACTCGATTATCTTTCGATTTATTCCACAGTCATTTAATTTCTTCACTAACTTACTGTGCGGGACTTTATCGAAAGCCTTCTTGAAGTCGAGGAAAACCGCATCTAACTGAGTCTTACGGTCTCCTGATCTTAGTATATCGTGAACGAACAGAGCAAGCTGTGTTTCACAAGATCTCGTCTTCCTGAAGCCATGCTGATATTTACTTAGCAAGTTCTGACTATCTAAGAAGTCCATCACGGAACTAGCGATAATGTGCTCGAGAACCTTGCAAGATAGGGAGGTAAGCGAAATTGGCCTGTAATTTTCTCTGTCTTCTTTTTCCTCAACTTTGTGTAACGGCGTTATAAAGGCTAATTTCCATTCCTTAGGTACAACGGCGTGACTAAGTGACTTACTGAAAACTATTTCGAGATAAGGTGCTATTTCCAGTGCTAACTCTTTGAATACTCTAGCTGGTATTCCTTTTATTACTCATTAGTATCATTTCGTTGGAGTTGTTGTATAATGTCGCCGTAATTTTCCGGTGTTTAACTTATATCAAAAAGGCTATTCATTGAAATCTGAAATATAGTAAAAATAATAATATACATCAAATGTCGCAGTTAGTCTATGGAGAGAGGAAGGATGAACTGGTCTAAATGAAAAGAAAAAGGAAAATTAAATGATAGATAATGGGAAGATTGAGAAGATAAAGAGAAGGACGCGAAACGAAAGATGTGAAGACAGAGGAGTAAAGTAGGTAAATAAAGTGTGATAGGTTATAATTTAAGGATGGGAAGAAGGCATGCTACGAGAGCGCAGTATTATGGGAAGAGGAGAAATGGGATGAATATATTCAGCGGTGGCGCAAGGAGCTGACAATCATATGGTTGTTTTTCTTTTGTATCGCACACACACACACACACACTTTAATAATTAGATGAATCGCGAGCCATAGAATAAGAAAACAACTCGTTTGATATAAAAACTAAAGGAGCTTTACGCACGGATGGATAAGACGCACAGAAGGCCAACTATCGAAGTGTTGGGAAAGGTTATGTATTAATGGGCGCGTGTTGGCGGAAGTAAAGCGTGGATTCAATGAGTTTATAAAATCTATTTTTTTTAATATATGGTAAAAAGTCTTGTTTATTGAGTTTTTTTACTTTCTACCACCTAAAATCCTACACATGATGAATAGTCAAATTTAGAATTTGCATTCGTATACGACAAAAGTTTGCTTTACCTTACATCACTAAAAGTATAAAAAAATCGGTACAACATACACTGTACAAACTTTCTCATATAAAGGTACTAATGCGTCGTTTAGTTATCTTTAGAAAGTAAAAATTGTATAAGCCTCTATTTAGAAAATCCTATTTTTGTTAAAGTTGCCCTAGAATAAACTAGTCTTATATTCATTCATTGAGAAAAATGAAATAGGTAGTATTATTGTAGATGTATACTCAAGTAACTGTACAAAATTTGATCAAAATCGTTAGAACCGTTTTTGAGAAAATCGAATTGTTGTTAAAGTTGCCTAGAATAAACTAGCCTTATATTGAATTTTTGAGAAATATGAACTATACAGTAACATTGAAGACGTAAACTCAAGTAACTGTACGAAATTTGATCAAAATCGTTAGAGCCGTTTTTGAGAAAATCGGATTGATGTTAAAAATGCGTAGAATAAACTACTCTTAATTATTGAGCAATGTCAACCATTTCTATGTATACACTGCTCAGTATGATAAAATGCCTAAATACCGTCTAGGCTCCAGAACCAGTGACAGACGGACCGACAGACAGACGGCATTGCGAAAACCACTTTTTCGGATTCAGCGACACCTAAAACATATATTTCCGTAAAAATCTCGAGGTCGAATTTTTTCGCGATAACAATACTTTCTCGATACTTCGTATGAGAAAGTAAAAATAAAAGAGAATGTTATAGAGGAAAATTCGGACACATTTCTCATACGCACAATGGGTCTCACAGAAATTATTGATATTTACGTATGTCTTTTTCTTTTGAAACATCACATGCTAATTTCATCTGAAATACGACTTTTTATCACTCTGGTTGAGTATCACTCAATTTAAAATTTATGAAATGGGCAAGTTGGAAAATAAAAGGAAATTTTTACTTATAAACACTATAGGAATTTCATCATAAAATCTTTTGAGACTGCCTATAAAACTTTCGGTAAGATTTGGCTTTAATTATTTCTTAACGAAACTATAAATCGCCTTGAAGCCAAACAATTGTAGATACAGATGCTTGTTATGGAACATCTAACCTTAACATGATCTAGATAACTTCGAAGATCGATTGTCAACTTACGCCCTTTCTCTTACATTATAAAGTTACCTTGAACTTAGGCGCATTACCCGATTTCCGTAAACTTCACCCCAAGCCAATTAAATGCCTTTGCATCTGTTCCAGTATATTAGCGAAATATTCCATCTAGCCTTTGCTTGGATTCTTTAGATACGAGAATCCAGATTATATATTCCAGTAATTTTTCCTGTTATCTTCTTTTAAATAACATGTTATTCGCGAAATTACGCAAAGGCTGAGCAAACATTAGCAGTTGCAAGAGCTTAGGAGAGACCATTATAAATCATATAAAAATATACTTGAGTGACTTCGAGCAATCATATTAGTGAAAACTCATAACGAATAATGTTTAACATATTTTTCATCTCTAATATTAAGTAACAAGTATGAAATTACGCATAATGAATCTCACCGTTTGCTTCCAAAATGCACTCGCGGTTCTCACCAACGATCCGTAGTTCGCCCACATTTTCTTTTGGCTTAACATATCGTAATAGCGGTTAACTGTGAAGAACACTGCATAAACCGTCTTCTCCTATCTTTTATTTTGCGGAAAAGGTCGTCAAAACAAAATCCTAATTGGGGTTTTTATATCTCTGTGGATATATCGTTTTACGAACTCACGTTAGGAAATTAATTAATGTTGACGCTGAATTCTTAAATAAAAAACTTATCTTCTAGATTAAGATCCGGCTTGGAGAATCGTGGGGTCCGGTGCATAGTAACACTTGATAAATAAAGCGTTGCGAGATGGTTCAATATTTTGTTCCGATTAAAAAATGTAATTCACATGTACAATAAATATTTTTAGAGAGCGCGAGAAAAAAATAAAGTCGCACTGTTGACATTGCCATCAGGCGGCCTCTGCCTAGATTTCATCGTCAACGGTAGAGATAAAGTAAATATAATATAGTAGACTCAGGATTTAACGCCAGTGATATTTGCGCAAAAAAGGGACGATAAGTCTAAATAAGTCGCTATGTCAGATACGCTTAAATTTGTATTATTAAAATGAAAGCGTATTTCCGTTGGTGCCGTTACACCCTGCCTATCTTCTAACAAAAATCTCAATTATCCTGTCTTAGAACATCCGGAAAAAAGATTTTATTGCATACTGTTGTTAAATCATAATTTCATAATCACCAATAAATACTGTTATTACATTCACATCCTAAGTGAAATAAAAATTTTCGAAGTTTCCCTTAAATACGCAATTCTTTTACACCTGCCATCGCAATCCTATGAAAAGCTAATGTAAAATTACACCTAGAGGAGGCCTTTACAAAGTAAATCGTTCTTCGCTGGGTCTCGTCAAGGTCCTTAGATAAGCCCTCTTCGCTGTGATCGCAGAAACACGCGAGACTATGGATTTTTAAATCAATGCTATAACTGCCCATTTAAAATTCTTCATAGCTTGTCTGGTTAACAGAAATGTGTAATTACTTTCCTGGAAATTTGCTATTTGTGAGCAGGTGACCCTAATCTGCACGAAATTTTTGCAACTTGGCGCAGAATTGACTGCATTAAACGATTGATTTCTCAGCAGTGAAAAATATGTTAATTGATACTATCAATCAGCTAATCTGCAATCTGAAACCCATTTTATCACGTGAAACGTTTACTTAAATTTCGCAAAATTCATTTTCGTGCCATAATATTTCTTTTACTGTTGAAACCCAATCGATGCACCCACACGTTTGTCAGTATTCCTCTGCTCAAATAAATACGCAGGGCTACATTCAGGGACTTCCTGGCGCGCCGAAAAATCACTTCACTGCGAGATTTGAAAACAAGCGCGTGTGGCGAAAACTCCGTTGTCTGTCTCGCGAAAAAATCGCCCGTCTCATGAACATCGCAAATTCTTGCATAATTCCAAATGGAGCAATGACGCGAACTGTTTCCTTTGTAGTGGTTGTTGCTATTGCGGCGCATTCGACCTTTGGTGACATTGTTGGCGCCACCCTTCCTTCTCCTCTGCTTTTCTCACTCTCTCTCTCTTCCTCCACATCCTCCCGCAAACCTCCCAAACTCTCTCAATCACTTTCTCCCTTTCCTTTGCTACTCAGCCTCGAAGGGCGATACGACGCGCTATGTAGTGGGAGCGGATTCGTAGCTTTGCGCGTCGGATAAAGCAATTAGCTAAGTGTAGCAGCTTCCTCAGGCAGTGGATTAGCCGGGTGGTCTACTTTTTACTTTCTCATACGAAGTATCGAGAAAGTATTGTAATCACGAAAAAATTCGACCACAGAGATTTTTACGGAAATATACGTTTTAGGTGTCGCTGAATCCGAAAAAGAGGTTTTCGCAATGCCGTCTGTCTGTTGCTGGCTCTGGAGCCTAGACGGTAGAGCGAAAATGAATGATATCTCCTACTTAGGCATTTTATCATACTGAGCAGAGCATACATAGAAATAGTTGACATTGCTCAATAATTAAGAGTAGTTTATTCTACGCATTTTTAACAACAATCCGATTTTCTCAAAAACGGCGTTAACGATTTTGATCAAATTTCGTACAGTTACTTGAGTTTACTTCTTCAATAATACTGTATAGTTCATATTTCTCAAAAAATGTATATAAGGCTAGTTTATTCTATGCATTTTTAACATCAATCCGATTTTCTCAAAAACGGCTCTAACGATTTTGATCAAATTTCGTACAGTTAGTTGAGTTTACGTCTTCAATGATACTGTATAGTTCATATTTCTCAAAAAATGTATATAAGGCTAGTTTATTCTAGGCAACTTTAACAACAATTCGATTTTCTCAAAAACGGCATTAACGTTTTTGATCAACATTCGTACAGTTACCTGAGTATACATCTAAAATAATACTACGTATTTCATTTTTCTTATTGAATGAATATAAGGCTAAACGACGGATTAATACCCATATATGAGAATGTTTGTACAATGTATGTTGTACCGATTTTTTCATTCCACACCAATGCTTGATTCGCAAAGTAATTGAAATTAGTTAGATACCGTCTTTTCCTACTTCTTTCTCTTTTTCCATCCAGTTTTCCTTCTAGTACTTCTTTAATCATCCTCTCTTTCCTCAGGTAATGTCCAATGCAGTTCGCCTTCCTCTCTTTGATAGTCTGTATAATCGTTCGCTTCTCTCCTCTTCTTCATAGTACTTCCTTGTTTTTCACCCTATCTGTCCATTTTAGCTTCTGCACTTTTCCCCGTGTCAACATTTCAAAGCTTTCCAAGTATTTTATATAATTTTTCCTTAGCATTCATGTTTCTCCCCATACAAAGCTATACTCTATACATAGCATTTTATTGCAGATATCCTGCTTTATATTTCTCATTAGTAGGAGTTTCTTTCTTCTGAAAGCAGCTTTTACTTTTGTTATTATAGTCCTGATTTCATCGGTACATTTTGCTTCTGTCGTTATGATGCTTCCAAGGCATTTATAGTGTGAAACTTGTTCTAATGGCTTTCCTCCAATACTTATGTTCAAATTTTCTTCTTCTTTACTTGATATTCACATGACCTTGGATTTTTCTGTATTTCCATACCATATTTTCTACCTGTTATCACTATATTTATAATTTTCTGGAGTTCCTTTTCCTTTCTTGCTAGAAGTACTTGATCATCTACATATTTCACTGTTCTTATAATCATTCCTCCAATTTTGAAATCTCCTGTGCTTTCTAACGCTTCCTGCATTAGCCTGAAAAATGATAGAAGAACTTCCCATTCATGTATTGACACTACAGAGAAATTATAAATTTATTGTAAAATATTGCAGAATAAAACAAGATTTTGACAGCTCTCTGTGGCACTTGTTCTTACAAGATTAAGCAAATGAATGAAAATGGCACAAACTTAGTGAGATTATTAACCTGTTTCAATCTAATTTGAATTCAAGGATACATGTCAGCATTATTACAGACAGCATCTGCTTAATTGACATCCGGTTAATGCACATCTGCTGATGCATATGTTCTATAATGATCCCCAGGGGTGTGCTGCAGCCGGCTCGCACGAGCCATTTGTTAAACTTTTTTATGCTCGGTGAGCTGGTTGCTGAGCTAAGCATTCACATTATCCTGAGGTTGGTGACATATCACAGTCTGATAATAATGGGATGCCAAAGTTTAAGGACGCTTTCTAGATCATGTTACGCAGCAATTTATTATCTGAAGGATGCCAAACAATTGTACATGGAATATGCTTATTTGAAGCCACCATCCTTGATATACTCGTATTAGTCATTAATGGTATTTAGCCTTTAAAATAAAAATTTTAATTTTATTCACTATATTATCGTTTTTATTGAAATTTCCTCTTAATTCTCGCAAAGATCAGATAATGTGATCTCAGGGCCGCAATAAAAAATTTCATGAATTTGATGCTGGATGGAATACCTAAATGCCAGAGGCATCAATAACCATGACCCAGTTGTTATATATTTGGTAACACACTCCCAATGATACCGTATGTCCATACATAATGTCTGCTGATACGTACCATATATATTGGCAGATTATATTTTTACCATGCACGCTGTACAGTAGAGGCCCTCTTATCCGACCATTAGAGTAGATAGTTGGGTAAAGCAGAGAATTGTTTTTCTAGTTTTCATTGTACAGGCGATGCCCGAGATTTGACAGGGATGCAGTCCTGAAAACGTGGTCGAATCTCTAATTGTCGAATGATGACCGCCGTTTTCCTATAGTCTTGCATGTTATAATCGGGGGATACGTTCCCGCATCTCGGCTCGCGTGAGCCGGACCGGGCCGCCTGCAGCACAACCCTGCATACATCTATCTATACATACAACTATATATCGCAGCGAAATTAATATAAAAATTATTAAAAAGCACAAAATAAGTTGCAGCCTCGCCAGTTAATTTAAGGTTATGCAAACCTGTCCTTCTCTTAAATCTGTCAAACCAGCCATCAAATTACGTGAATTTATCACGTTCTAGAATTTTTTCCTTCTGTTTCACATAAGTGCTAATAGTTGAACGACACTTTTATTTGATTCACTTACATTATCACTATTACATTTCTTTTTAGATATCATGTCAAGTGATAAATTTATAATTAAATCAATAAAATAAATAAATTTAAATAAAAGATTAACAGAAAAAAGTGAAATCAGCACAAATTCAAACAATTAGAGCAGAAATAACTATGTCTACACTGAAACTAAACCTCGCGTGGTTGGTCGGGACGAAAATTACTTTACGTAAAATAGCTCTCAATTCGATCGGTTGTGTTGAAATCTCAAATTTGTCAAATCTCGAACTGTCGAATCTTGGGAGTCGCCTGTATATGCATTATATACTGCATTGTAGATAGTACACTGTATGGAGGAATATTATACTTATGTCCTTTAAGAATTTTATTACCACTTAAAACATATACACAGGCATCTTTCCCTATATGTATTTACATAGCATCATTAGTTTTCAGCTTTTTAGACAAAGAGGTTATTCTTTGCCGCATAGTCACTCCACTTTTTGATAAATGTCTTATATGCTGCATTTTATTTTAGTGTCAACTGGACAAATAAAGATTAAAATAAACATCAGATCAGGCGCTTTGGTTGCTGTTCAATATAACATAAAGAATATCTAGTTTGTCTTCCTCTTCATCCCTACTTCCTTCTGCTTTCATCACAGCCTGGACAATTTCTGCATTGTCCATAATTTCATTTTCCAACAAATTGTTACTGTTACTTAATTGTTGTATGTCTCTTTGCTGCAATTCTTCATAACCTTTCATTTGTTTGAGATCATTTAATAAACTCTGTTCTTAGATATCTTCTTGCAGTTTAAGACTCAAATAAGTGTTGCCAACCTTGGGCCAAAGTTTTCATTAGAGAATACTTTAGCTAACACTAGTGCTATCAACTTTGATGTTGATGGCTTTAAGCAAATCTACATCTATTTTTTCCAAAACTGAAATAGAAAGCTTTTGCCTGTATCACCTCCTTAAACATTCTAGAACACCTTGATCCATAGGCTGGAGTGGTAGAAGCATGTCCTTTATGCCCTTCCTTAAGCTGCTCACAATTTGGATAAGAAGGAGCATTATCCAGAATAAGAATAGCGTTTTCAGGTGTTTTCTTTTCAAGTGCTTCTTTACAGAAGGTACAAATGCACAAAAAAACATTCTTTGGACAATGCAGACTCCATCCACACTAATTTTTGTGAGTGGTAGTAGACTGACAAAGTCAAAAGATTTATATTTTTAAGGTCCCTAGGATAAAATGATTTTCCAACAGTAAAAAGTAGCATTTTGTGAGTTCCAGCTGCATTGCTGCAAGTGGCTACTGTAATTCTTTCTTTTGATTTTTTAGTATCCTGGTGCTACTGCATCTGCCTTTTGTGCCTGTGTTTTTGCAGGTAACATTTTATAATTAAGACCTTTTTAGTCTATATTGTTTAGGTGTTCAACACTCTATTTTTCTCTCGATAAATGACCTTAAATCTTTTTAGGCAGCAGGCTAATCAGGTCATAATTTCTCCCAACAAAGACTCAATATATGGATGCCATGATGCCATCTATCACTTGTAAAACATTCATCACCACCAATCTTTTGATGTAGGCCTTTTCATTGACTATGAGTCTGTTGATTGGAGTTCCATGTCGTCTTTCTTGGTTAAACCAAAGCCGTAAAGCATAATCTAAAATCCCCAATTTGGGTTAAATACACCTGTGAAGCAATCTGAGTGCAAAATCCTTCTAGATTTTTATAATTTTTTTATAATCTTTTACAATAGTTTCACCTACACCTTATTCACCAGCAATTTTTTTAGCAACTCATCTTTAGCTAATCTTTCCAATGTGTCTAACTTAGTTTTTGTAGAAACAACATCTCACTTTCTTTTATCACCCATATTTCATTAATATAATTAACAACAACAAGTAATTTACTGGTGAAAAACATGATTCAGATGTCATGTTTAGAGCAAACACATAACTCCATTGGCGGGCATAAGACAGTATTAAGGGAAAGAGAGCATCTAATGGAAGTTGGTTAATCTGGCAAGTCAGTTAAGCAGAGGTCAGTTAAGGGGGCTTCTACTTATAGTCTGCAAACTTGACTTCTACAAGTTTTCATGTTTTTATATTTCAAAATATTTTAGTGAAATTTTTAATCATAATGGGTAATGAAATATATAAAACGGTAATTTAGTAGTGCTTTTTACAAAGCAATTGTTCTGTTCTTTCATTTTAATACATAACACCTAATTAAAATTTAGATATATATTTAGTGTTTTATAAACTGCAATATGGTTTAGTTCTGGTATTACAAAATGTTTGGAATATTTGAATTTTTAGCTTGTACACCCATTAAATTGTTTGAAATGTACAATTTGTGAAAGAATTCAGATACCTCATATATAAATTCAGATATTGCAATATGAAAGCTTATGCAGCATATTTATGTTCATATTTATATTTACAGTGTCTGGACAGCATTTAGGAGTGATTCAGGAAGAATGTGCTCTATGCGTCAATCACCATCATCTTTACCCCGTAGTAACTCTAAACTTCTATTTCAATGTTGCACTTGGTTACTGTATATATTTTTTGTTTACTGTATATATTTTTCTATATTTGTTGTATATTTTTTCTATGTTTGCTGAATATTTTTTCTATGTTTGATGTATATTTTTCTGTTTACTGTATGTTTTTTCTACGTTTTCTGTATATTTTTCTGTTTGCTTTATGTTTTTTCTATGTTTGCTGTATGTTTTTTCTGTTTGCTGTACATTTTTTCTGTTTGCTATATGTTTTTTCTATGTTTTCTGCATGTTTTTTCTGCGTTTGCCATGCATTTTTTTCTGTTTGCCATGAGTTTTTTTCTACTTTTGCCATGCATTGTTTTTCTACATTTGCCATGCATTTTTTTTACTTTTGCCATGCATTTTTTTCTACGTTTGCCATGCGTTGTTTTTCTATGTTTGCCATGCACTTTTTTTCTACGTTTGCCATGCGTTGTTTTTTCTATGTTTGCCATGTTTTTTTTTTCTGTTTGCCATGCGTTTTTTTCTACATTTGCCATGCGTTTTATTCTACATTTGCCAAGCATTTTTCTACTTTGCGGATTATTTATGCTCATCTACTGTCCTTTTCATGTTATGTTGTGTGATCGGATGGTGACATGATGACTTTTTGTATGACTTATGACTGAGACTCCATAGCTCTATGTGACGTGTGAATATTGCTGTGCGTGCTATAATCTATGCTCCGAAGTTTTAAATTGTTTTTTCAAATCAGTGTACGATGTGATGTTGTGTGAATATCTCTACACACTTCTAGATTGATCGACATATCGTCTTTTTACGTTACATTGTGATATTATATTAGTTTTTTCGCCGACAAATGGGTTTTGGTGAATTTTTAAAAACTTACAGTATAATTTTTCGCAATTTCATGTATGATGGCTTTTTCTATGAATTTTTCTGCAAACAATTACCTGTTTTTTTAATTTTTGGTCTACTTAGTTACACAGATTTATATAATATTTTATGTTGACTCGATAATTGTGTTAATTTCCACAGGAAGTGTTAATTTTCATGGTGTATGACTGGTGGGTGAGACCCCACTGGTGAGCCAGTCATGTTAAACAACTGGCAACGAGCTCCAGTGCAAGACCTCTTGGGTAAGCTTGGAAAGTTGTACACCATTCAAAAATTAATATGATGTAAAAATCTTTGGATTATATTTTAATTCTTAAACACAAGGATGCCGAGAGCATTAATTAAATGCACTACACTTGCTTGCTTGCAGTATTTGTTTTCGTATACTTGCTGTATGTATTTTCTTGCGCATTCGGTACATATTTTCTTATACTTTCAGTATGTATATATTTTACTGGCGGTATGTACTTTCTTACGCTTTCTGTAATTCTTTCTTTTTATTTTATACAGGATATTGTATTTTTTTATGCTAGCTGTATACATTTTACTATTATTGCGGTACGTATATTCTTACGCTTGCGGTATATATTTTCTTAAGCTAGCTGTATATATTTTCTAATGATTGCAGCCTGTATTTTCGTATATACGTATCTATGTGTATGTTCTTGTGCATAAGGTATATATTTTCTTATGCTTGCGGTATGTACATGTTTGAGGCCGGTATTTTGTTACGCCTGTGATATGTATTTTCTTTTGCTTGCAGTATGTATTATCTTAACGCTTGCATTATGTAATTTCTAACGCTTGCAGTATGTTTTTCTTATGCTTGCTGTATGCGTTTTCTTACGATTGGGGTGAACATTTTCCTATGCTTGCGGTATGTATATTTTTACGCTTGCGGTATGCATTTTCTTATGCTTTCTGTATTCTTTCGCTTTTTATTTTATACAGGATATTGTATTTTTTTATGCTAGCTGTATACATTTTATTAATATTGCGGTATATATTTTCTTAAGCTAGCTGTATATATTGTCTAATGATTGCAGCCTGTATTTTCGTATATACGTATCTATGTGTATGTCTTTTGCGTACGGTATATATTTTCTTATGCTTGCGGTATGTACACTCATTTCAAAAAGTCTAGCGACATGGCTCGGTCATGCCACACATAGTCCGGAGCTGAAAGTTCCGAGTATGTTGGTACCCATTGCTTGAGGGGAAGCAGGTGAGGGGTATGATAGTGAGGTGGAAGAGTGAGGAGGTGAGTTTCGAAGCCTGGGTTGGCGTGCTGGAAGAAACGAATAGAATCAGAGCCTATGAGACAAAACCCATTTAACAGTGCAAGGGCATCCAATCCAACTCAGAAAAAAAGGACCCTCTCAGAGGTTTCCTTCACATGCCAAGGGTAACAAGAAAACCTCAGAGAGAAGGAGGCGTGTAAACAGTTCGAAGTCCACAGTGATGTCTTACAATGGGATAGGGAAACATAAATGAATATGCCGCGGCTAGAAAGCACTTTCGGAAAAGATGCAATATTTTCACCTTTGTGGGCATTATTAATGCGAAATGCTAGGCTGCACTTCACTTCGGAAAGCATAAAAATCATCAATGGGTCAAAGGCAAAAATTATATAATACCCCATAAATTAGGATAACAAAAATGAGAGCTGTTGATTTAGTGGAGATCCTGAATGAGCATCTTCTGCCTATGTCAGACAGATAGTGCCAGACGGCAAAGACGTGGTAGTAATACAAGATAATTCATCGTTAGATATGGCCGTTGCAACTCGACAATTTTTTTGACCAGAACTGGAATATCAATGTTCTGCCCTGGCCAGCTCGCTTGCCGGATCTGAATCCCATTGAGAACTTGGGGTATAATGGTGAATGAGTGGACAGGAGGAAAGTTGAGGATGGCAGCCGCTCTTGAAGAGAAATGTTATGGAACTCTGGGGCTCAATCGGACGACAGCCACAAATATGTGAAAATTTAGTACGGTTCATTAACCGTTGAATGCAAGGAGTGATCAACTCAGGCTGAGACTTCACTAAATACTAAAATAAAACACTAAATAATCTTTCCTTGTTTTCATTGCCTATTAAATGCTGCTAGAATAAAATTTTTATTCGAAAATTTAAATAAAGTCAATATAAAATGTGTCCACTATCTGTGAGAAAAGTGCTACATGTGATAAATTGCCATTTATTAGAGTTTTGGTAAAACTGATTGGATAAAGGATGTAAATATTTCCTAATGTTCTCCCGAAAAAGCAATTTTCGTGCTGACAATTTCTTGATGCTTGAGTGATACAGTACAGTGGAATAAAAATTTTATTCCGGCGAGCGAGCTGGCCAGGGCAGAACATTGATATTCCAGTTCTGGTCAAAAAAATTGTTGAGTTACACCGGCCATATCTAATGATGAATTATCTTGTATTACTACCACGTCTTCGCCATCTGGCACTATCTGTCTGACATAAGGCAGAAGATGCTCATTCAGGATCTCCACTAAATCAACAGCTCTCATTTTTGTTATCCTAATTTATGGAGTATTATATAATTTTTGCCCTTGACCCATTGATGATTTTTTATGCTTTCCGAAGTGAAGTGCAGCCCAGCATTTCACATTAATAATGCCCAAAAGATGAAAATATTGCATCTTTTCCGCAAGTGCTTTCTAGATGCGGCATATTCTTCGTGTTCCCCTCTCTTCGAACTATTTACATGCCTCCTTTGCTCTGAGGTTTTCTTGTTACCCTTGGCATGTGAAGGCAACCTCTTAGAAAGTCCTTTTTTCCGAGTAGGATTGGATGCCGTCGCACTGTTGAATGGGATTTGTCTCGTAGGCTCTCATTCCGTTTGTTTCTCCCTGCAAGCCTACCCAGGCTTCGAAACCCACCTCTTCTGCCCCTCCCTATCATTTCCCTGTCCTGCTTCCCCTCAAGAAATGGGTACCAACATACTCGGAACTTTCAGTTCCGGACTATGTGTGGCGTGACCGAGCCGTGTCGCTTGACTTTTCAAAATGACTGTACATATGTTTGAGGTCGGTATTTTGTTACGCCTGCAATATGTATTTTCTTTTGCTTGCAGTATGTATTATCTTAACGCTTGCATTATGTAATTCTGACACTTGCAGTATGTTTTTCTTATGCTTGCTGTATGCGTTTTCTTACGATTGCGGTGAACATTGTCCTATGCTCGCGGTATGTATATTTTTATGCTTGCAGTATGTATTTTCTTATGCTGTAGGTGTTTTCCAACGATTCGAGTCTTGGTTTCGAATACAAATGGCAAATGACATGTTGACAAGTTTACGTGTTCTTACTGTGACCAATGTTCGTAAGTGCGTGAGGGTGTGTTCGTAAATGAAGTGCGAGGGGCAATTCATTGGTATGTGTAATGTTAGTAGATACAAATTGTTTGTTTCTTGCATGTTCATAAGTAGAGGTTCACCTGTATATATATTAATTTTTTTGTAAATTACAAAATTATCTTATTTTTGTTTTCTTTGCTTCAACTTATATTTGAGTCTTGGATTTTAGATGCTTTTTTATGCTAAAAAGTACATTTCGACTTATACTCGAATCGTCCTATACTCGAACATATATGGTAAATCTTGACCTCATCTCTGCTATGAGTTCCATGTCAACTCTCGAAGAGCTGCATGTGGCTTTGGAGCCACCAGTTGATTAACTGTTATAATAATAGTACTTTATTTCCATAAAATTGTATACATAATACACAATAAATACTGATCTATTAGCAATTGTGTCAGGCTGAGGGAGATAGCTAATTTTTGAGGTGAGAGTGAAACAGAGAGAAGAAATGGGAGGGAGAAAAAATGAGAAATGTTTAAATTTTAACTTTATTCATGCGTACTGGTCATTCTTGACGAGCAATCCTATATATTACATGAGTGTCACAATAGCTGTGCTTTGTACCGATTGTTTTTTGACATGTCGGCTGAGCTGGGACTAGGTATTTTGGCACCCAGAGCAAAGAACGTGGATCGTGTCCCTAGCCCAAACCCTGTAATTTATGCAATGTAAAAAATAATAATTCTAATTATTGCCTGCCTGTCAATGCCAATCTCACTTTATCACTTCATTTCAATAAATTTTGTAAATATATGTTTATATAAAATGCATATAATCACAGTTTTGGCACCCCTAGAGCGATGCACCCAAGGCAAGAGCCCAGCTTGCCCCATCCCCGTCCTGCATGATGGGTGCATGATTTTTTTTTAGCATCCCAGGTGAGCATTTGCCTCGCTACTGCAGGGTATAAATACCCATCTGCCCCTAGCCCCAGCTCTTTTTTTCAGTTTGCTGATGAAAGCACTATTTGATTTTATCAAGAATCTGAATGGAAGGGTGTGATCATATCCTTGAGGGTAAAATGGAAATAATGTGGTTATATGTAGTATTACACTGAAATTGGTTGATTTTTAATAACTTAACTTCATGTATAAATATATACAGGGTGATTATAGTCCCTGACTTTTAAATGTCAATAAAATTTAAACCATGTAAGATAAAACAATAAACGAATTTATGAGCTCAATTTTGTTTTATTTTTACTTTTGTCTTTGTTGCTATTATTCTATTGTTGTTGTTATTGCCATTTTTTAAATTGTCAAAATTTAATTATTTTTACTGTTACAGTTTTAATTATGTGGTCTTGTCATTGCTATTGTTATCATTACAAAAATTGAAAAATGTCAATCATTTAGGTTACCCAATAAAGCCAGCAAAGGGAGACTCTGGGCCATTCAAGATTTAAGAGGACACTGATCAAAATAAAATTTAAAATAAGCCCATTTAAAAATTTATTTTTTTCATGAAATGAAAATAAGGGTCTGACCTGTTCCATTTAGTGATATGTTATACCTATCAAAAAAATTAACAAATGTCTGAATTTGACCACCGTTGAGTTTAAGGGCCGGGGGCCAAATGGTCCTACTTTGATTGGCACTGAAGAGAGGTTGCACGTTATGGTGTCGATCAGACATGTTGAACAGTGTATGATTAAGATGTTTATCCAGAGAAAATGTCCACCTCAAAAAGTTCAAAGTTCAGTTTGTGTGGTAGAAACGTTTACAGGAGCTTTGAGCGATAAAAATTGCATTGTAGTTTTTATATTTTTCTCTCAAGTAGTAGGTATTTAAATATTTAGAATCAAGGGATATGTATGCCTTGGGCATATCTGACCATAACGCAAGGGATTCCCTACCTTTTCAACGTAACAAGCACCAAGTTATTTTTTGGAACATCACAGAGCACTGCTATATTTTTAGCTCATGTTCAGAAATGTAAAATATTAGCTATTGTTCTCGCCTTGTCATCCATCCATCCATCTATAGACATTATATTTTTTTTGTTTTAAGACATACATATATGAAAAATTTTTTTCATTTGGTTGGTACTAATAAAATAATAAATCACATTCTACCAATCCTCAAAAGTAAAAGTGGGTGGCACCAGGGCCAGATTCAAGTTTTTGGTGCCCATAGACGCTGTGTCTTGATGTGTATTTCTTTCATCAAATTGAATAAGAAAATTGCTTATATGAAAGGCTTATTCTATGTGTATCCTTCGGATTTTTGCCTTAGTACTACCTTGAATATAATATAAAATTTAAAATGTTTATTTTCTCGAAGACTCCTGTCATTACTGACATACATTATGCCAGTGTATTCTTAAATGAGGTGATATAATTCAAATTGTTTATACTATTTAAAGAAAACTTAGATATTTTGCATCTTTCGTGATTTGGTACCTTTCATAATTTGGTGCTTTTTATAGTTTGGCATCTTCAACAATTTGATGCCGTAGGCAGTTGCCTATGTTGCCTGCGGGTAAATACGACACTGGGTGACATTAATATGAGAATATGTTAAGTGGCCAACAATAAGAACTAATTTATGAGGAAGATGAAATATGCAAATTAGAAGAGAAAAAAGCCACCCACTTTTACGAAGCATACAAATTTTTTAATACTATTTTTTGTCCAGGAATAAATTGTTTTCTACCTTTAAGTAAAAGTGTGTATGCACTACAAATGTTTTTTTGCTTAATTTTATTTTTATCTTTTTCTTCTTATAACTGTTATTAATAATGCATTTTTTTACATGCATAAGAAAAAATTATGGAATATAGAATTTAATAAATTTGGAATAATTGTTGCAATGCAGGTCAAATGCATAATGAAAAATTTACCCGTTTTATCTGACTGGTGAACTTTTCACTGAATAATATTTTTGATTTAACAAAACTTCAGACGACGTGACAGTATGAAACTCAAAATTAAAAATTATGTTGTCATAACGAAATTTCCTGAGTGAGAAAAATTATAACTTAAACTTAAAACAGTTTTGCATACTCTTCCACGAAAGGAAATGAATATAAATTCAATATAATAATTTACGAATGTTGTTTACTTTGGTTGCTCTGAAAATAATTTCCCTCACCTTCCTTCTCTCTCTCGTACTAAATGCATTCAAAGCACATTTACATCCATAAGGATTGAAATAACACTATGATATCAAAGTCTAACAATGGAATGGGTAGGCAAGGCAACATCCTGTTAAAATGGCTATATTTCCTCAAACTGTGTGAATTAAACGTTTAAACTGAGCGATTTCGAACTGTATGCGGAAAAAGATGAACAGAATAAGAAACTTTATTATGTCGAGAAGTCGATTTCTACGTTATTTTATGGGAAATGGAAATGTCTTCCTTGGAGTCAAACCCAGGACCTTTTTAGAGATTTTTTGCATCATCACCTTAAAATATGTGAATCGAGCATTCCTGACAAATTTAGAGTTTCTATCTCTATACTTTCTGGAGTTATTCGCATTTTTATAGCGAGCGAGCGTTGATGTGTGACAAATAAATAAATATGAAGGGAAGTTAAGTAAAAGTGTGTAAAAATAGAACAATGTCAGAGTAATTTCTAATACGCATTAATATATCTAGAGAGAACCTCCTGGAAATAGTGGCAGCAATTTAACCATCACAAAAGAGTACTTTTAGAGTACAGACACTCCCTGGGTTACATAAGCCTTGACTTACGTAAACCTGCACTTACATAAGCACTTAAATCACTTAAAAATTTTTTGTTATGCAGAAAGTTAGCATAAGCAAGCAGGAACTACATACGTGTGTGGAGGAAGAACACAAGGCGTGGGTTGTAATGCAGTGTTCTCAGTATGTTCTACCACTTCTTCACATTTGCTTTATCTCTCAATGTGTATTTTGCTTTTGCACAAACTAACATGTTGCCCTTGCAATCATGGCTGACAAGCATTGCAACAAGAGTAAAAGTGCTAGTTTACATTCCTCTATTTTAACAAATTACTTGTACTGTATTGATACAGTAAATTGTACTTTAAACGTATAGCATCAATAATAATTTTCGACTTATGCAAATTTCAAGTTATGGAACGCATTCCTTATGTAACCCGGGGAACATAGTGGTGCTCGTGAGCATCAGGTTGGCAACTTCTACCATAGAGAATTACCTACTCTTTTACGTACAGGATGAATTCAATTTTAGGTATTTTATATGCAGGTATTTCATTTTTCAAATGGAAGGACAATCACTGTTCTGCTCTTATCCAGTTATCATAGGACTTTTGTACACAATGGATCCAAAATAGATAGTAGAGCACCTACAGTAGTAATCACTGATAATAACAAAATGGGTAAAAATAATTAATTAGTCTAAAATGTTTTATTAAAAGTAACACGTTTAACTAGAATCATTGCATTGGTTCTTTGGTTTTAAGAATACCAATACCGAGTTTGCAAAGGAAATTTTTCACCACAACCATAGCATTTCTTAAAACCCAAAATTCCTCAATTTTGAATTTACAAGGCTATAAACTTGGTGCATTAGAGCAGTTGGAAATTATCAGCTGTAAGAAGAGACCGCAAGAGGAACGACTGGGTAAGAAATAAGACGGGAGTCCGTGACGTGATTAGAAGTGTGAAGGCACTAAAATGGCAGTGGGCGGGCCACATTGCTAGAAGAAATGACCAGCGTTGGACGTCCAGTGTCATCGAGTGGATCCCAAGACAGAGTTTACAAGATTATCACATTACGTTCTGACTCTCCCATTAAAGATCGCTACACTGTATAAAAACATTATGTCTCAATGTCACCTTTTGTATTAATCTTGTTTACGAAAATATCACGTTACGTTCCGACTCTCCCATTAAATATCGCTACACTGTATAAAAACATTTTGTCTCAATGTCGCCTTTTGTGTTAATATGGTGGGTTGGAATATGAGTTCCTGCTTTGCTGCAAAACTAGATAAGTGTGAGGGAGTTTACAAAAATATCATGTTATGTTCCGACTCCCATTAAAGATCGATACAATGTATAAAAACGTGTCACAATGTTTCCTTTTGTATTAACCTGATCAGTTGGAATTACAGTTCGTCCTTTTCCGCCCAGCAACATCGTTTACGTGAACATTAAGTCCAGTTCATACTAGCTGATCGAGGTGTGTAAAATGTTAATATGTGCTTGCATTCTGCAAGTATTTTTAAATTTTAGCATTTTTACAATTTTGAATTATTCCCAATCGATTTTTTACAAAATTTAATCGTGTCAAATTTTAGGTTTGTAGCTTATTTAGAAGTGCCCTATGATTTTAATCCTCGTACGGGACAATAATGGGGCAAAACAGCCCCTAAGATTTTGAATTTTTACAATATCAGATTTCTTCCTTCTGTTGTAACTAAAAATCCGTAATTCTGCCAAATTTCAAGTTTGTATCTCATTAAGAAGTGCCTTATAATTTTCACCCTCGTATGGGGCAGAAATGGGGCAAAACTGCCCCTAAAATTTGGAATTTTTGCAATATTTTATTTTATCTTTGGTTGCAACGAAATTTCTATAATCGTGCTAAATTTCAAGTCTCTAGGTCATATGGAGCTGCCTCATCTTTTTTGTTCTCGTATGGAGCAATACTGGGGCAAAACAGCCCCAAAAATGGGGATAATATAAATATTGGATTTCCTTCTTTAGGCATAGTTTAACAGTAATAGCATTAAAATATAAGCCTCTGATTCCCATTAAAAGCTTACCCATATGAAAGCATTAAGGCTGTTGCCTAGGCAGCCGATTGTTGCCACCTAGAAAAATTACCTTTTTCTGATAAAAACTATAAATTTACGCTAATTCTACTCGGATTTGAATTCTGTCTTCATACGACAACAAAAATTATGAGGCAGCTCCATATGCTATAAAAATTTTATTTCAACCGAAGATAAAGTAAAACACTGCGAAAATTCCAAATTTTAAGGGTGGTTTTGCCATATATATGACCCATACTAGTGTGAAAATGATACGGCAATTCTTAATGAGATACAAACATGAAATTTGGCAGAATTATGGGTTTTTAGTTACAACAGAAAGACGAAATCCAATAGCGTTAAAATTCGAAATCTTAGCGACTGCTTTGCCAAAGAATTGTCCTATGCGACGAATAAAATTATAATGCACTTCTAAATAAGCTACAAAGTTGAAATTTGATACAGTTATATGATTTTGTACAAAATTCATTGGGAATAATTTTAAACTGTAAATATGCAAAACTTTGAAAATGCTTGCAGAATGCAAGCACACATTAACTAGTGTGTGTGTGTATATATCTATAATATATAGATGCTTCTTACACATGATATATATATATATATATATGATACAAAATTATGAGGCACTTTTTAAAGGGCGGTTTTGCCCCTTTTCGGACCCATGCGAGAACAAAAAATGCGAGGCAGCTGCATAGGACCTAGAGACTTGAAATTTGGCACGATTATAGAATTTTCATGGCAAACTAAGATAAAATTGTAAAATTGCAAAAATTCCTATTTTTAATGTTTGGTTTTGCCCTTTTTCGGCCCCATACGAGTGTGATAATTATAAGGCACTTCTTAATGAGATACAAACTTGAAATTTGGCAGAATTATGGGTTTTTAGTTACAACAGATGGAAAAAAACTGAGACTGTAATAATTCTTAATGTTAGGAGCTGTTTTGCTCCATACGAGGATTAAAATTATAAGGCACTTCTAAATGAGCAACAAACTCCAAATTTGACACGGTTATATGATTCTGTACAACATCGAATGGGAATAATTTGAATTTGTAAAAATGCTAAAATTTGAAAATGCTTGCAGAATGCAAGCACATAACAACTAGTATCATACGAGGTCTGACAATAAAGTAATGAGACTGATTTTTTTCCTGCTGTATTGGCAATGATGCGGCCTGCTACCACAGACCATGTTTGACCTTGATCCTTCCCCCACCCTTACTCCAAGTGGCACTGCCTTGCGTTCCTTCAGTCTTGAGTAGTTGCTTGACGAATGAGGACATGTTTGTGCACCTTGTCACGAAAATGGAAATGCGGAACATCGCGCAGCGGTATGCCATCATGTTTTGTGTTAAACTCAGTGAAGGAGTCACCACAATGTATGGAAAGCTTCAGCAGGCCTTTGGGGAAGAGGCAATGTCAAGAGTACAAGCTTTCCGCAGTGGTGTTCATCGGGATCACCAAGACCCAAGAAAGCACGCATGTCCAAGTCAAAAGTGAAATGCATGCTTGCGTGCTTCTTTGATTCCAAGGGCATTGTTCACAAAGAGTGGGTACCTCCTGGACAGACAGTTAATCAACATTACTATGCAGAAATTCTTGAAAGATTGCGAAAGCGAGTCATTCGGGCTCGTCCAAACATTGCGAAAAACTGGATTCTCCATCATGACAATGCGCCAGCCAATGCGGCACTGTCAGTAGGGAAGTTTTTGGTCTTCAAAGACATCATGGTGCTGCCGCAGCCCCCTTATTCACCCGATCTTGCACCCTGCGACCTTTTCTTATTCCCACAAGTCAAATCGGTGGTGAAAGGACGTCCTTTTGAATCAACAGAAGTCATCCAAACGGCCGTGACCAAGGCCTTAAACAACATTCCACAAGATGCGTTCCAGAAATGCTACAAGCAATGGCAGGACCTTTGGTGTAAGTCTGTGCAGTCACAAGGGAACTACTTTGAAGGAGACCACAATATAATTGATCAACAGACAGAATAAAATTTTTTTTCGAATCAGTGTCATTACTTTATTGTCAGACCTCGTATATATATATTTATATATATATAGGATACAAAATTATGAGGCACTTCCAGATGGGCGAGAAACTTGAAATTTCGTAGGATTATAGGTTTTTAGTCACAACCAAAGGAAAAAATCCGAAACTGGCAAAATTCCTATTTTGAGGGGCTATTTTGGCCCCTTTTTTGCCCATAAGAAAACTTAAATTGGTGTAGAGGTTTTTATATTTGCATTTTAAAATTACTTCCCTTCAAGATACGAACTCGAGACTTCAACTATCAGATAGGATATAAATTGTAGTTTCTTATTTTTGAAGACAGAATTCAAATCCGAGTAGAATTAGCGTAAATTTATAGTTTTTATCGCAAAAAAGTGGTAATTTTTCTTGGTCTAATAATAGGATTCCTAGGAAACAGGCCTAATGCTTTCATATGGGAATCAGAGGCATATATTTTAATGCCTTTAATGTTAAACTATGCCTAATGAAGGAATTCCGATATTGTAATAATCCCTACAACAAAAATGATGAGGCAGCTCCATATGACCTAGAGACTTGAAATTTGGCCTGGTCATAAAAATTTTATTGCAACCGAAGATAAAATAAAACTGCGAAAATTCCAAATTTTAAGGGCGGTTTTGCCCTATTTCTGAAACATACCAGTGTGAAAATGATACGGCAATTCTTAATGAGATACAAACATGAAATTTGTCAGAATTATGGGTTTTTAGTTACAACAGAAAGAAGGGATCCGATACTGTAAAAATTCTAAGTCTTAGCAAATGTTTTGCCACATAATTGTCCTATGTGACGAATAAAATTATAATGCACTTCTTAATGAGCTACAAAGTTGAAATTTGATACGGTTATATGATTTTGTACAAAACTGATTGGGAATAATCTGAAATTGTAAAAATGCTAAACTTTAAAAATGCTTGCAGAATGCAAGCACACATTAACTAGTATGTATGTGTGTGTGTGTATACATATATATATATAATGTGTAAGAAGCGTCTATATATTATAGATATAGACGCTTCTTGCACATGATATATATATTCAATTCCCAGTCAAAGCAGATTTTTTCACATTTCCAATCATTACAGCTTACGCCTGTCACATAAGGATCTTCAGATAATTCATTTCATCAATTCATCACAATAAATACCAAAACTTCACATTTACTGCCAAGCAGATCACTGAATCAATATAGTTTTTATATAAAATTAAATAGCACACATGAACAAAAACTTTTCATCCTATTAATAATAAAGTTGAAGTGTTTGAGAGTATACTCAATAGTGCCTCTAGATTAATTTTTGCAAAATTAATTTTAAAAACAGCAAAACTAATCAAATGAGCTAATTTTTTAATCAAACAAAATTTTAAAGATAAAATTCAGATCCTCAACCTTTTTAAATTCACAGCCCTTCAAACAGAACTTAAATCCAGGGACCAGCAACACATATTTCTGTAGTTGGGATCTATCATAAACTTCCAGCTAACCTTCTGGGACAATATTGCAGTCCCATCTTCATCAAAATTACTTCTATTTTTCAATAGCTTTTCTTTTCACCATCAACACAGATTCCTTATCACCAGTTTGCGGACGAGATGATTGATCACAACAAATACAGATCAAGATGCTCAAACAGTTATGTATTTTGATAAGACAATATATAATATTACTTATATGAACTTGTTAACCTATTAATGGTTCGACTTAAAGCTAATATACAAATCTCTTTATGAATTAATGTATGCATTAAAGATGATAAAGCGTGTGTTTTTCAAGATTGTCATTAATTAATATTAAATGACAATGAATTTTCATTTCATTGCTTTCTTAACATCATTAGAAATTAGAAGGATACAAGTACAGACAGTAATAAATTACTTTCACTTAAAAATATTTTATATCAAATAATAAACATCCACAATGGGTTAAATTTCTATACAAGTTTTTGATACGTAAAAGAATACATGTATGCACAAAAATAACAGTTCATGAGTTGAGTACATGATAATAGATATAAAATTGTACATTTCAGGTGCATCGAAAAACAGCTATAATTGATAAAAAATGTATAACAATGATGTCAACAGAAGTAAATTAACTTCCATCACCATGAACTTTCGAAAGAAAATCCTCTATCTCCATGCCATTAAGATGGAAAAACATTCCAGGATTATTATTTCCACCATCTCCATCAGCTTGGAGCTTCTGGAAATTGAAAAACCAATTCTTTAGTCAGAAAACAACCATTAAACATAAGATTAAGTGGCATTATAAAATGAACTTCTACTTAGTTGTTTCTAAGAAAAATGCATAAGGAAAACCGGCTAAAAATATTTCAAAATTGTCCATTCTCATGAAGTCCTTATTTTTCACCGATGATTTATATAGAATATTGAAGTACAAAGCATGGCATGAAAACATACTTAAATATGAATATTAACAATCAGGGTAATGAGGATATCAATGATTAACAAAATCTTACATTTTCTTCTGTATAATTTGCACAGGTTTCAGCTAACCTGTACCAATAAGACACAAAAATTAATGATACATTCCCCAATTTAAAGAAATTATCACACTTGCATGACAATGACATGCTATTCTGCAACAAATCATCATACTGCATAAGATTTCATGGAATTTTAGTTAACTTACAGACGAATGTCTTCCAATTTCATAGTCAAGTTGAGAGAGAGAGAGAGCATAAATCTGCACTTTTTTAAGACGCTGTGTAACCCTAACTGTCGATACTCACCGCAGGGGCTTCTTCCGTTGTAGTTCTTCTCTTTTTTAGGGGTAGAAACCTTTCACTGCCCTCGTCCTCTTTAGTATGAGTATCCTCTGAATCAACGCATCCAATAACAGCATAGGTCATTAAGCTGTCATCATCCACACTGGCGCCATCGTCATTGAAAGCTTCCACCACCCTTTGTATTGAGGACATCTCTTTATCACTTCTAATCTTTGCACTTGACAAATTGTCTTTTGAATAACCCTTATTTGCCATACCCTTTGACGATTTCACTGCAGCTGCACTTCTACTGGATCCACTCACCTTTGCATGCTTTCTCTTCCTGTCGTTTAGCGATGAACTTCCTTTTGTAGTTGGATTCTGTTCGACAACCTCCCTCTTCTGCTTCAGTGACACTTTTGGTGTGGATGTTATCTTCTCCTTTTTACTAAGAACTGCAGATGAATTAGTGCTACTGCCTCTTTTGTTGGAAGCTTTTTCCATGGCAACAAAGGAAAAGAGTTCAATATAACGTGAGGTGGTAAGCTTAACATACCCATCATCCAGTTCAAATGAAAGTTCGTTTTCAGGATCCACTGATGGGGAAAGAGGGGGCCTGAGTTGATCCCCATGGCAAACTTTTGGGCTACTTTCTTCATCGTACATCAATGATATATACAACTCATTGTTACTAAAAGATAATTCCTTTGGTGCAACATCACTTTCGATTTCTTTCTCACTACATCCAGAGTCTGTTAAGCTCTCAGCACCCTTTTCAACACTTTTAGAGTTTTTATTAGAAGACACTGTTGGAACTCTACAAGGAGCATTAACTGCTGAATCATGTGATAAATCACCTCTGACAGTTTCATTCTCCAGCTGCATTCTTAAACTACATTCAGGTTGTGCTGTTTTACCTTTCAAAGTATCAGTTTTACTAGTGTTCCCTGATTTCTTAGATTTTGGAGCTTGAGATTTGCCGTCAACACAATGACTCGATTTTTTTGTACCAGTTTCTCTAAGCTTATCTACCAAATGCACTACATCCCTATCAGAATTACCTATTTGACTTTGACTTAACCCCAAGATACTTTCCAAAGATTTACCAGGTACTTTAGAGCTGCTGCCTGAATGTTTGGATTTCTTCTCCGTTTTTTCTCCACGTCCCTTAGCAGAAACTGTTAATCTTCCAGCACCCTCATTTGAATTTGGATTCTGACTTTGACTAACAACAGAATTATCTTCTGAAGGTACCTCCCTTCGACAATCACTCGTTTGCTCCCTAGAATTAACATCAATTACTGGATTAGTTTGCTGAGAAGTACAAATATCAGTCGAACTAATTTCCTCATTACTACATACTGAAGAAACTTTTCTCTTGACTTCAGATGCTCTTTGAGGAGACTTATTCCTGGAACTACTAATCAGCTGTTCACTGCTTCCAGCTAACTCAATATCAATACCTATATGTCCACAGTCCTTATTGGAATCTGACAACCAGGTTTTACTTGCAACAAATCCAGTTCTTAGGCTTGTCTGTTGTCTGCTGCTATTTTCTTCACTCTTCTCTATACCAGTGCTTTCCAAATTGCTTTCTTCCTCATTTCTATTTGACAAACGATTAATATTTGATACTTCACAAGTGTTTTGAGAAGATTTATCAGATTGTGCTCCTAATTGAATGGATTTATTGCTGTCATTTTCTTTCTCTGATTCAAGTGGCTCACTAGATTCCTTGCTACTCGCAACAATTACATCCTCATTGCAGGAATTCAGACCTGTTCCATTTTTACTACCTTTTTTAGACCGTCCTTTGACTACTCTACCTTTCCTGAATTTTTCACCTTCGCTAGAGGCTGTGACATCTGAATTCACTTTGCTGACATTGGATTCATTTCCATTCTTTCCTTCAGATGCGTCACCAGAAGCCTTATCACCAGATGTATTTGAAAGTCTTGGCCTAAGCCCACCCCTCCTCATTGTCTCTCCTTCACTTGACACACCATCACTAGCAGCAACTAAAGTCTCTCCATCGGAATTGGTACTTGGAGACTGGTTGTGGGTCGTTTTGCAAGTGCTTTGCGAGGTTCTACCGACAGGAGTCTTTGAACGATTCGACCTTCTTTTCTTACTAATATCTCCTTTACTTAATTTTGAAGCTGCCTCACCAATTCCTTCCTCCTTTGTATCTGACCTTTGCTTTTGACAGTTTGATTCTTCAGTAGAATGGGAAGAACTGTTGTCATTATCAACAGAATTCTGTTTATTTTGAGATCTAGACAATCTTGATTTATCCCCAGATGATACAGTTTCATTATTTGGTAAATTTTTCTCCTTTTCTCCATTGCCAGAATCAATCTGATTTGAACGGAGTGATCTCAGAGGCTTTGATTTATCATCTCCAAACGTATTTTTTAATTCTTTTTCTTTTAAATCCATCCTGCTTCTGAATGTAATACCCATTAACCTACTTGGATGGAGCATTAACTCTGCTTCATGTGTGTATTTTCTTTCTGCCGCCTTAAACATACGTTCTGCAGCCTTACTAGTACTTGGTATAGGTTCAGATTCTGTACTCCACGATTTCTTCTTTTCTGCACTTCTTGCATCAATTTCTACAGTTCTGATGTTTGTATTCACAGTTACAGGCTCAGCCTGATGTGGCATCTCCTTTTCTGGATTGATTTCAACCAAATGTGATGAGCCACGAGTACAGGACATGCGTGCTGTTTTCCTCTTAATTGGTGTGCTGATATCCCCATGCATAAGTGCCATCCTTTCTTCGAGGGAATCTAATAGATCAAATTTGCTTGGAGAAGGTACGATCACTTTCCTAGGGCTCCTTGTCTCAACCTCTTCTCCCTCACTGAGTCTTAAAGTTGGACAATCATCTTCATCAGCAAATAAGCTAGATTTTGGAGTTATTTCACTAAGAAGGTCATCTTTTTTCTTGCCTGTTGGTGAGGTTACCTTGGCATCCATGCTCTTACCTTGACTGTCTTGAGAGGTGTTTGGATGCAATGGAGAGTTATCAGGCAAAGCAGATGCAACTCCAGACAAGGATGGATAATGGGGTTGACTAATACCAATGCGTCGCCCGACTCCGGCCTTTCGAGCTACTTTCCCTCCTTTCAGCCTCTCCAACGTCCTCTGTTTCTTAATCTCCAATTCACTTGAAAGCCTGTGGTCTGCAATTGAAAAGCTTCCAAGGACCGGAGGTGTACTTCCACTTCCTTTTTCTACTGCCTCATTATCTTCCTGATGCTCTTTATCTTTACTTCCGAACAACAGCTTGTCAAGATTGTCTCTCCTCATCTTATCCCCAATTGAAATTTGGGGTCTTTTACCAAGAATATCCTTCTTCTTAGCCACTTCTACTTTCTTCTCTGACTCAGTGCTACCTTTTTTCTGATCTTTTACACCTTCTTCAACATGGATTCCTCTATCACCCACAATTTCCTTCTCCAATGATCTTTCTCTTTCTGCTTCTTTCCCAGATTTGTGATTTTCAGCATCTGGTCCCACAGCACCATCCACTTTCTTCTCTGACTCAGTGCTACCATTTTTCTGATCCTTTACACCTTCTTCAACGTGGATTCCTTTACCATCCACAATTTCCTTCTCCAATGATCTTTCTCTTTCTGCTTCTTTCCCAGATTTGTGATTTTCAGCATCTGGTTCTACAGCACCATCCTTCATACTTAAGTCAATTGCACCCTTTGCTCCTAACTTCTCCCCTCCTTCCTTCTGATTCTCTAACACAATATCAACATGCATCATTTTGTCCTCATGAGCTAAGTCTCTATCTTTATCATTTTTGCTCAACACAATTTCACCATCAGTGGCTCCGCTAACCACAGCTTCTGATGATGATGCTTTGGCACCCTTTTCATCTTCATCGGATGACGAAACACTGCTGGAAGACTCACTGCTACTACTTTCACTGCTTGAACTACTACTGCTGCTACTACTACTGCTAGAAACATAACGTCTTCGGGGTAAAGCACCATTACTTTGTTTCCTAGAAAAATTCTTGCTCAAAGGACCACTTATGTCCAAGGAATCCTCGTCACTTTCTTCTTCCTCTTCCAGCACTGCCGACTTTGGACGCACTGGACTCAGTTTCAATGGGATAGCTTTCGCTAAGATTTTAGCTTCCTGTGTTTGGGCTTTTACTTCCTCTGGTGCCAAAGGCTCAAAAATAAGATCCTCTGCAATATCATCTGTGGAAACTGTTCTGCATGTGGGAGCTTCCGTAATAGGGCTAACAAATCGATCACTCTTTCTTCGGTGAGAGCTCCATTCCTCCAAGGATTCCTTTTCATATAGACCTGTTTTCAATTGACTATCTTCATCCTCCAATGGCTCTAGAAAAGATATAATCAATTGTTTTAAAATGCTAGTTGATACATAATGCAGAAATAAGAATGTTACTGTCATGTTATATCTCTGGGAATGACACAATGATCTTATGCATAAACAAATATTACCAAAGAAAAACCTAATCATTATTTATGATTCAAGTTAAAAATAATTTTCTTAAATACCGTATTTCCCGCCATATAAGATGCACCTTTTTCCAGAAATCTATCTCAAAAAATCACCCTGTGCCTTATAAGGTGAGGGTCATGATTTTTCCTCAATGATTCCTCGCAGAAACGATATGTATGTATATGTAGGTATATAAAGGTCAAAGATCGAACGTTATTTTTAGAGGAGAACAAAGATTGCCCAAAGCTTTATTTAAAATTTCTAATCTTCGAACAAACAAAACAGCAATGCATCCCAAGGTTAAAAAATAACAAACACATATCGCTAAAAACTGTTAAAACATAAATGAATGAATTAGAAAGGAAACAGTAGAGAAAAATCCAAAAAAAAATGTCCAAATAGAAGAAAAATAAATAAAAGACAAAAATACTTACAAATATACGAGTAATTTTATGAAACTCTTGCTAAAATATTAAAAACGTCCAAATAAATTAACCTTGCTGGATCTGTTAAGGTACCGTAATGAATATTACGTAGTTACTGCACATGCGCACCAACTTTGAACTGCACAAGGAGCAGCAGCTGGCTTTTTTCTGCCATTTCAGATACAGAACTTCTTGGTATACTTTTTCCTAAATAATCTTTGCTAAATTATGGGTGTATCTTATATGCCAGTGCATCTTATATGGCAGGAAATACGGTACATTGTTAAGAGAGTGAGCAATGGATAGATGGGCAAAATGTTACCATTCAAATTTTAACAAATTAGTATCTCATATTTTACAAAGCATTACAGCATCTCATACAATGAATATCAATGCCAATTTGATAGGTGTCTTGGTTAAGGATATGAGTTGCTACGCAGAACTTTTCAAAATTTCCATTTTTTAAATATGATAAGTGTTCTTAGAACCTGGTAATAATTTTTCTTTTGGTTTGACCAATACAAATTTTGTCGTAATTATTGCACATAATTTTGTAAATTCATGATGATTTTTTATGAATCGGGATTGAATCTATTGCGTTACCTAGCAAGTAACCGAGATGATTTTTGGAGGAAAAGACAATTTAAAGCCAAATTGACCTAGTGAGGATATAATCACTGATTCTGAAATGTGCAATTAGGCATTTTTTTAGAAAGTAAGTACAGTAAAACCTCATTATTTTGAAGTTCAAGGGTCCAAAAAAATACGACTTCCAAGTATCCGGGTTCGAAATATACAAAATGTCATAAAAATCGAAATTGGGCAGCAGCATGTGAAAAAATCGGTACAACATACATTGTACAAACTTTCTCATATAGTACTAATGCATCGTTTAGTTATCTTTAGAAAATGAAAATCGTATGAGCCTGTTTTTAGAAAATCCAATTTTTGTTAAAGTTGCCCAAGAATAAACTAGCCTTATATTCATTCGTTGGGAAAAATGAAATACGTAGTATTATTGAAGACGTATACTCAAGTAACTGTACGAAATTTGATCAAAATCGTTATAGCCGTTTCTGAGAAAATGGAATTATTGTTAAAGTTGTCTAGAATAAACTAGCCTTATATTCATTTTTTGAGAAATATGAACTATACAGTATCATTGAAGACGTAAACTCAACTAACTGTACGAAATTTGATCAAAATCGTTAGAGCCGTTTTTGAGAAAATCGGATTGATGTTAAAAATGCATAGAATAAACTAGCCTTATATACATTTTTTGAGAAATATGAACTATACAGTATTATTGAAGAAGTAAACTCAAGTAACTGTACGAAATTTGATCAAAATCGTTAGAGCCGTTTTCGAGAAAATCGCATTGTTGTTAAAAATGCGTAGAATAAACTACTCTTAATTATTGGTCAATGTCAACCATTTCTATGTATACTCTGCTCAGTATGATAAAATGCCTAAGTACGAGATTTCATTCATTTTCGTTCGACCGTCTAGGCTCCAGCACCAGTAACAGAGACAGACAGACAGACAGATGGACAGACAGACGGCATTGCAAAAACCACTTTTTCGGATTCAGCGACACATAAAATGTGTATTTCCGTAAAAATCTCGAGGTCGAATTTTTTCGCGAAAACAATACTTTCTCGATACTTCGTATGAGAAAGTAAAAATGGGCTCAAGTGAATATCCCGAATTTCCCATACATTTCAAGTTACTCTTTTATGCTGCATTTCAGAAGAAAAGACGTTCAACCATGCGCCAAAAGATTTCCACACACCTATCGAACTGCGAACTTTCTGTGAGAGATCAAACTCAAATTATTAATTGTGAAACTGCATCCTGAAAAATTAAACGAAAAATGACCGGTACATTATGACGCACTCTAATTACCAGGAGAAGTCAAATTACTTGTTGGTAAAATAGAATAGCAACAGCCCGTCGATTCGGTGCTTAACCCCCTCAAAACCGGAGGATATTTAATGAAAGCCTACCTGTGAGGCTAAAGGAGATTTTTGTAAACTGGAAATGCAGGTGCGAAAGTTGCAAAAATTATATAAAAACTCGTAACTTTTTACCTTTTTATTGGATTTGTATGAAATTTTTTGAGGATTTATGCAAAATATGATATTTTAAAACTATAACTTTTACACTATCATACATTAAGTTCAATCTCTTTGCTGGAGAGAAGCGATGGCACACCAATCACTTACTTATCCAGTGCGTGCCCATGCTTTCACTTATTCAACAATACTGTGAAAACTATAAAGTTATTGACGTGGAATCTTCTTCAAAGATATATTTAAATATTCTGAACATATCATTCCCTGAATGTACCCCTCTAAACCAATAGGGAAAAAGTTTCCTGCAGGCCAACTTTTTCATATCTCGACTGAAAATTTTAGATAAATGTTACGAATCATATTTTTACTTTCTCATACGAAGTATCGAGAAAGTATTGTTTTCGCAAAAAAATTCGACCTCGAGATTTTTACGGAAACATACATTTTAGGTGTCGCTGAATATGAAAAAGTGGTTTTCGCAATGCCGTTTATCTGTCTGTCTGTTACTGGCCCTGGAGCCTAGACGGTAGCCCGAAAAAGAATGAAATCTCGGACTTAGGCATTTTATCATACTGAGCAGAGTATACATAGAAATGGTTGACATTGCTCAATAATTAAAAGTAGTTTATTCTACGCATTTTTAATAACAAACCGATTTTCTCAAAAACAGCTATAACGATTTTGATCAAATTTCGTACACTTACTTGAGTTTACGTCTTCAATAATACTGTATAGTTCATATTTTTCAAAAAATGAATATAAGGCTTGTTTATTCTAGGCAACTTTAGCAATAATTCGATTTTCTCAAAAACGGCTCTAACCATTTTGATCAAATTTCGTACAGTTTACGTCTTCAATAATACTCTATAGTTCATATTTCTCAAAAAATGAATATAAGGCTAATTTATTCTAGACAACTTTAACAATAATTCCATTTTCTCAGAAACGGCTCCAACGATTTTGATCAAATTTCGTTACTTGAGTATACGTCTTCAATAATACTACGTATTTCATTTTTCCCAACGAATGAATATAAGGCTAGTTTATTCTTGGGCAACTTTAACAAAAATTGGATTTTCTAAAAACAGGCTCATACGATTTTCATTTTCTAAAGATAACTAAACAACGCATTAGTACCCATATATGAGAATGTTTGTACAATGTATGTTGTACCAATTTTTTTAAAGGCAGTTCATAATTCTTAATTTTTTTAAAGTTATTTTGTCATTATTCAGAATCATTACAGAAGTTAGATAAACAAAATTGTCCCTTTTTATTCAATAGAAGCCAAAATATAATGTTGTATGCATAAGGAAGGAAGATATACTCAAAATACAAAAAACATTTAAAATATTTTTTGAACTTTAAAGGTACAGGTGAGTCCCGCTTAATATGGTCCCGGCCAATGCGGATTCGTTATAATTCAGATTTCATTTCAAATTAAAAAATTTTTAAAAATAAGTATAGATATCTTATGCACAGTGCGACCAGTCTAATATCTTATGATTTTTTAAATTTCACACTAATCAAATTTCATAAAGTATCATAAATATTGTGATATTTCAGTAGTGTTGCATAACATTGCATCGTCTGGTGGCTAATTTCACTCTTTTCCCTGTAAATTTCACGGGTCTAACACAAAAAATATATCTCCTAAGGCAGAAAACATTTGAAAAACGGAAATAGAAATATGATTCATGCTTCATGTTTCTTTGGCATCATTGGATCGTAAAGAATGTTTTTGATGATTTATATTTTTTAAATCTATAATTTTCGACAATTACTTTATTACAATTTTAATTTACTGTATTAACATGTAATTATAAATAATAATAAAACAATAATGCTATACATAAAAAAATTATATAATTTTGATACACATATGAAAAAACGTGGTACGCAAGGAGGGATCTTAATGTTTGAATGCATATATTGTATAATAATATATAATCAATGATGATCTGGAAAAAAATTAAGAACCGGCTCTCTGAAAAAAAGGGGTTATGAAATTTGAATAATGGTGGCAGGAGGCCTATATATCAGGCGCACCATACCCCACTAGTTTAGTAATACCGTTCCACTAGCTTAACAAGTGTTCAGTTCGTAATATATTCCATTTCATACACTGTCGGTAATTGACTATCAGATAGGGAAAAATGTACTTGAAAGGACAAAATCAATAAATTTCCATATTTTCTAAAATTTAACAACCGGCTCGCAAATTCTGAGAAAAATTAAGAACAGACTCAAGCGAGCCGGCAGGAGCTGGCTTCAGCTCATCACTGTATATAATGATATATAAATTGCAGAAAACCCTCACCCACTACGATGGGTTTGATCAATAAGCGGAGCTGCAAGAGCATCATTGATCAGTGCATGACTTTGTTGGAGGAGCATAACAACTTCATGAGTGAGTGCCGTGAAGTGGGGCTACGACAGACAATTTGAATGCTACCAACAAGTTTTACATAATAAGTGAAAAAAAGCTAAGCAGTCGACCCTGGACTCTTTTTTTAATAAAACTTCGTAGGTGTTCTGAGAAATATTTTGAAATTATGTATGTCTACCGCTAAAAAGCTTTTTTGTCTTACTGTTTACTAGGTAATTTTATAGTTTGTTTAATAAATTACGTTCTAAAAGTCCGGTAGAAATGTTTTATATTGAACGTGAGTCTAAAAATACCATTTGGGAAGTTATTTCCCTCTGGGTGCCTAAAGGTTATGGTGCCCTGGCAAACGCAAAGTTTTGCTTAATGCAGAGACCTCAGGAATTCATCCCCCGCATTAAGCGGGGCACACCTGTATTTACCTATTTTTCAGAATGTTTATACATGCACAAACAGAATCAGCGTGAAATTTACTATAAGAAAACTGTTATACCTTCAATGTCTCGTCCATAACAATTTTTAGTGGAATTTACTCTTATTGTTAAAACACATCGTAGTCTCAATTTGCCTCTTCATCGCTCTCTTACAAAAGGGAACACAGTCTATTTATGAGTTGGTTTGCTCAAGGTCCAAAATTTCTTAGAAGATCTCTTAGCAATCTTTCTGTATACAGATGTCTATATGGGATGTGCAGGGAAGGCTCCTATTCTCTCTCACGCACACTATATTGTTCCCATAATCAGCCTAGGGTTCGGAGACAAGTGTAAGGTCAGAAAAGTGACCTTGAGCATCTCATAAACATTGCCAGAAATAAGGTTCGTCTCTGCATTGTTATTATAGAACTGCGCAAAGGCAAGGGAGAGAAAAGGGTCTTACCTTAAAATCAATGTAACTGCAGTAAAAACAAACCAGAAAAAATTCCTCACATGACTAACCACAGTGAACACAAAAAAGTATGCTCTGTTCACGGTAAATGATCTACATGACTAAATCAACAGCTAAGAGATGCAAGAAATGCCTTCTATTCCCTTACTTCAAGATATTGAGTCATATGCCTCTTTGGAGTGGCCTTTCTCATTCTTCATTTTGTGAACAGACCTCTTTCAATATATACTGACGCATAAACCCAAACTCTTGGTTAGCAGACCCACAGAAAATACACAGGCCAAAGCATTCTTCTCTTATTTTCACTAAAAAAAGGTCTTCACTCAATGATAGGTACCCTGAGCATTTCCTTGCGATTTTCCAAAGGAAGGAATAACACTATGCATGTAACAAAAGAAAATGTATTTACAAAATTTCAGATCATTAGGAAAAATAAGAAATACAATAAAACTTGACAAATAAAATATAATTATTAAGGCCAAAACTTCCTCTTTTAAAAAAAGCAAGGTGTTTAAGATCAAAGAAATTTCAGAAAAACAAATGTGACTAAAAACTGCTTCACTGAGGGATAATTATTCGAAACTTTTAAATACAGTAAAACTCCATTATAACGTGCCTCACTATACCGCAGATTCGGATTTACCACGGGTCTAGTCACGTCCCCCAAAATGATTCCATTTATTTTCTTCCTAAACATCGTTTCAAATTTTACTGCGATTTACTTTCTTCGTAAACAACTTGGTTCAAATTTTACCACGATTTATTTTCTTCGTAAACAACTTGGTTCAAATTTTACTGTGATTTATTTTCTTCATAAACAACTTGGTTCAAATTTTACCGCGATTTATTTTCTTCGTAAATAACTTGGTTGAAATTTTACCGCGATTTATTTTCTTCGTAAACAACAGGGCTCAAATTTTACCGCGATGCTAAACTCCTGTCGCTGTCTATAAGAATAATAAGAAATTGTGACTGAAGTCCAGAACCGCGGAAGAGCAGAAAAATTATTGGAAGATGACAGCGAGAATGAAGAGGTGTGTGAGGTTGAGACCCCTTAGATAAGCAAAGTATTGGATAACATCAGTCAAGTGATGAACTGGATGGAGAGATAGAGTGATTGTGATCATCTTCATATTTTACATTTGCAAAATATTAAGACGTATGTGACGAAGAAACGCCAACAGCTGTCGCGCCAAAAGAAAATATTGGACTATTTTAAAAACACCGATTAAAGTAAGGTATGCATTTAAATCAAAATACGATATCAGTTTTTATAGTATTTTGCAATTAAATTTGTTATAACGCATATTTTTTCACATTTTTTTAAATTATTTCCCGAAATACCACGGGTTGCCGATAACGCGGGTGTGACATAAAAATCCACCAGCTTGAGACTCCATCCTTAAGTGGTATAGGCAGTTCGTGGAGCGTGGATGCATCTGCAAAGGCAAAAGCACAGGTCGTCCCAGCACAGATGACGCAACTGTGGAACGTGTGAGGCAGGCCTATCTCAGGAGTCCTTGCAAATCGACTAACAGGGCCAGTAGACAGCTTGGGATTCCACAGAAAACTGTTTGGCGTATTCTCAGAAAGCGACTCTCGATGCGTCCTTACAAAATTCATTTGTTACAAGCCCTGAAACCACATGACAAAGTTTCTAGGTACGAATTTTGTTGTAAAATCCAAGAAATGTGTGATGGTGATGAAAATTCCATGGACAGGTTAGTGTTTTCTGACGAACCCACATTCCATCTCAGTGGTTAAGTGAATCGACACAACATTCGTATCTGGGAGAGTGAGGATCCACCTGAAGGCGTGGAACATGAACGGGACAGTCCCAAAGTAAACGTTTTCTGTGCAATGTCCAAGGGAAAGATTTATTGGCCATTCTTTTTCGCAGAAGCCACTGTGAATGGCATTGTCTACCTTGACTTGCTGACCGAGTGGTTGCTGCCGCAGCTGATAGAAGACGAAAATAACTTCATTTTGCAGCAGCATGGGGCCCCGCCACATTTTCATATGGAGGTGCAAAAGTTCCTGAATGTTTTCCCCGTCGCTGGATTGGACGTGGTTCCCGTGATGACAAACCTTTACTTCATTGGCCACCAAGATCACCAGTCCTCACGCCCTTAGATTTTTTTCTATGGGTTTTGTGAAAGATTTGGTGTTTGTTCCCTCCCCTATCTGTCACTTTGCAAGAGTTGCGAGGACGTACCAAACAAGCTATCACCCAGATCGACGAAAATACGCTGGAGAAAGTGTGGCATGAATTTGATTACCACATTGACATGTGCAGGGTTACACATGGGGCCCATATTGAAGGATTGTAAGGTACTGTTAACAAGTTAGGAAAGTGTACAACGTATCACAAATGGGCGCGTTTCGTGCAAAGGAGTATTAGAAAGAAATTATATACCTGTACGTGAGGCAAATAGCGTTTAAAAGTTCTTTTCTTCATCATAAACAATCCATTTTCTTCCTATTTAATAATATTGCATGCACATGTAAGGAAATTAAACGTTTGTTTGTAAGATTGTTTATGATAGCAAGAATGAAGAAGTAACCATGCAAGAAATTTTCTAAGTTCAACTCGAATTAAGACATTCTCATTTGATTTTCTCGATAACGGCTACTCCTACGATAAAAATGTATAGAAAATAAAATACTCTTCTTTACAAGTTCTGCAGCTTTTATTTGAAAAATATTTTTATATGAGCAATACTTTACGAGATATGATAAAAATTTAATTTTTTGTCACCAGTAAAGTGGTACCCCTGATTGGCATACGTGATTCATTTTTGAGATTTTCTTCTTATATTTGATTGTAAGTCCTTAATATCAAATTTCATGAAAATCCATTCTGTAGAAGCTGAGAACGAACATGCGGACGGATGGATGGACAGACCGACGATAATAGGTGCTCATGCTGGAAGCGAAACGCGCCTAAAAACTTTGATATTTATGACTTAGGGAAAATAACAACTGTGGGGAAAGGAATAATAGGTGAAAAATTAGCTCGAGCAATGAAAGGAGGAAAGGGGGAAGAGGAGGATGTAGAGGAATCTTGGAATAGGATTAAGAATGCTATTAAGAAAATAGCAGAGCAGGCTCTTGGGTTTTTCAGCGGAAAGAGGATAAAGAAACCATGGGTAACAAGGGAGATGCTTGAAAAAATGGATGAAAGAAGAAAATACAAGAATAAAAATGATGAAAACAGTAAAAGGACATACAAGACGCTAAATAATGAATTAAGAAGAGAAACCCAGAGAGCAAGGGAGACATGGCTGGAGAAAGAATGCTCAGATATAGAGGATCTAGAGAGGAAGGGGCTATATGACCTCATGTATAAGAAAGTTAAAAAGGTAACATGGGATAGGTGGAGAACAAGTGCATGCGTAAAGGAAATTGCAAATAAAGAAGATAGAGTGCTATACAAGGAAGAGGAGGTGCTTGATAGATGGAAAGAATATATGGAGGAGCTGTACAAAACAAATGAGAAACCAAAGGATCTCTATATTGAAGAGCAGGATGAAATAAAGGAGGATGAATTAGGGGCACCAATACTAAAGATAGAGGTTCTACAAGCGATTAAAGATATGAAGGATGGGAAAGCCATGGGGATAGATGAGATACCAATAGAATTATTTAAGTGCCTTAATGAAGAAGGATTAGAGGAAGTGGTGAAGTTCTGCAATATAATCTATGACAGGGGTAAGTGGCCGGGGGATTTTGTTAAAACAGTCATGATTCCAATTTCAAAGAAACAGGGAATTAGGAAGTGCAGTGAACACAGAACAATTAGTTTAATTTCACATGCAGCAAAAATTGTTTTAAGGGTCATGAATAGGAGATTAATTAGTAAAATGGAAGAAAGTGTTGCAGAAGAGCAGTTTGGATTTAGAAAGAAAAGGGGCACAAGAGACACAATAGGGCTAATGAGAATGATTGGGGAGAGATATATAGAAAGACGTAAAGGAATTAGTCTATGTTTCATAGATATGGAGAAGGCATTTGACCGAGTGGATTGGGTAAAACTCATAGAAATATTAAAAGGAAAAAGAATAGACTGGAAAGATAGAAGATTAATTAAAGAGATATACATGAAACAGGAAGCAGTCTTGAGGATAAAGGATGCACAGACCAAATGGTTTGGCCTAGGAAGAGTAGTGAGGCAAGGGTGCTGCTTATCGCCTACCTTGTTTAATATTTATATAGAAGATATGCTTAACAACGGAATAGATGATGATAAAGGGATTAGTATTGGAGGTAGAAAAATAAATTGTATAAGGTTTGCTGATGATATGCTCATTCTGGCAGAGGAAACGAAGGTTATTCAGGAAATGATTACCAAGCTAGAAAATAAGATGATGGAATATGGTATGAAAATGAACATTAAGAAAACCAAAGTGATGAGAATAGGGGATGAGGAAACTATGAATGTGTTAATGAAGGATGGAAGGATTGAGCAAGTAAAACAGTATAGATATTTAGGATGTTTGCTGGCAGACGATTGGAAGAGCGGAAAAGAAATAAGATCAAGAATAGCAATGGCAAAAGAATCATTTTATAGGAAAAAACAGTTATTGTGTGGTAAAATGGAATTAAATTTGAGGAAACGTCTTGTAAAGTGTTATGTTTGGAGTGTGCTACTTTATGGATGTGAAACATGGGCGTTAACAAAGAGAGATAAGAAAAGGTTAGAGGCATTCGAAATGTGGGTGTGGAGACGATTGGAGAAAATTAAGTGGACTGAAAAGATAACAAATGAAGAGGTATTAAGAAGTGTGGAAGAGAGAAGGATACTTGAAACAATTTAGAAGAGGAAAGGTAATTGGTTGGGGCACATCTTGAGAGGAGGAAATTTGTTGACGACGATGCTGGAAGGATCAGTAGAAGGTGGAAAGAAGAGAGGACGTAGGAGGATAAAAATGATTGATGACCTAAAAGGAAGGGGTAGATATCAGGAAATGAAAGAACTGGCAAGGAACAGGGAGGAATGGAGACAACGCTGGTGCCAGGGACCTGCCCAAGGGCAGAGAACCTAATGATGATGATTTTTGCTTTCATTTGATAACATTTTTTGTCACAGAAACTATGTAGTTAATTTGAAATAAAATTCAAAGTTGTCAACATCATTTTGACAAACCCTGTGTGTGTGTATATATATATATTCTATCTTATTCCTCTCACAATCTGTTAAATATCTTAGTCTTAAAACATTTTGATAAGATCTAATGTGAAACATGATTGCACAGGATGATATAAAAATATTTTAATTCTAGTGCCTTTATTTATACAATGAAGTTATTTTGCCATTCAGTTCTGCAGGGAGGCACTGTGAAATCTTGGTCTTCTGTCGCAGGACAAGATCATATCTTTTCATAAATCTGGTGCACCAACCAGCACTGGCCTTGAAATCAACACTGTTCATTTTCTTTGCCTATTTCAGGGCAAAGATCTGAATTTTTCCACGAGATACAGTTTCCATCCTGCCGAGTTTCACTGACAAATTTATACACTTCATCTTCTAACTGTGGCCACCTGTTAGACTTTCCTCTATCTGCATATTTGTTCTTAGGCATTTGCCTAAGCTGTGTAGACAGCTTCTTCCAGTTTCTAACGTTACTCTCCGTAGTATTAAATTCTCTTGCAGCTGCACAATTGTTTGTCTTTTCTGCATACTGAATCACTTTCAGTTTGAACTTAGCTGTATATTTGTTCCTTCTTAAATCCATATTGATAGAAAATATGAGTTTGCAGGAACAGAATAAAGGAATGCAGCTGAAGCATATACGTGATTCAGACAAAAGCTGTTGGAAAAGCAATACATCAGCGATGTAAACAAACACGAACGAAGACGGACATAGAATTTGAGAAAGAAAAACTATCTGTAACTCTTCATTTATATCAGGTATTTGTAGATTTAAAGCGGCATATATAGTGAACGAGGTTCTACTCTTCATGTAGCAACCAGGGTTGTTAAACGAAACTGAACCTAAGAAATAGTTTCGGTTCGGAACGAAACTATATCTTTCTCTTGCCATTTAGTTTCAGTTCGTAATGAAACTGTATGTTCCGTGATGGGTTTAGTTCCATTCCGGAACAGAATTGTTTAGTCGGAACGAAATATTTCGTTCCGGAATGGTTCCTTTTCTTGAATGGGTTCGGGTTCAAGTTGAGAGTTATTGGGAGATACCTGTTCAGTAGTTTCGTTCCAAGCAAACTGCACCATTATCCTGATCGTGGGGCAGAGAAGAAAGTGAGGTACTCGCATAGAGTAGAAGCCTTAGGGGCATTCTGCTGTTTTTGCGGTCTGAGTCGCAAGGGCTTTTGAGTGGCCGGTGTAGCTCGGTGTCCGCTGTATGCAGCTAAGTGCCCCCTATAGTGATATTGCCATAGCGGTATCACCAGCCATTATCACAGCTGGAGGAAGGAGAGGGTATAGGAAAGGTTGTATGCACGGCGAAGAGGGAAAGGGAGCAAAGGGTAGGAGGTGCAGGTAGGAGGTTGTAGTTCGCTTCACTTCTCATTTCTGCAAACAAAGTTAAAGGTGCAACATGAGTGCGAGTGAAGGTGGTGAAGGAGGTATCATAAGAAATGGCCGGCCTGCACACGACTTCATCCGGAAGTATTTCTATTTCAACCCGGACACAAAGAAATCAAAATGCATCATCGGGCAGTGTACTGAATACATCACGGTATGGCGATATGGCGATTTTTCTGCGAACACTCCACATGAGGTCGTCATGTACTACTCACTGCGCACTCTACATCTTCCCGGTGGTGATATTAGGAACTAAGATCCCCCTCCTATCCCCGACCTCCCCTCTTGCATATCCCTCTTGCCCTCTCCTCTCACCGTTAGACGCGAGTAAAAGCCATTGAAAATTGACTGGAACCAAAGCTGGATCGGTGTAGAAGGAGCCGGAATGAAACTATTTCATGTGCGAACTCGATCTGGAATGGTTCAGTACCATTCCATCGACATTTTGTTCCGAAGATTTTGTTCCAGTTCCACTTTTGTTCCACGACTTTGGTTCATTTTTCGGTTTGGTTCCTGTGAACCGTTCCTTGAAACGGAACCTATTTGGAACCGTTCCTTTTCAGTGGGTTCGTTTTCATTTAATAACCCTGGTAGCAACATAAAGAAAGAATCTAGGCTACAGGAGGCACACCCAGGATGAGCTTATTGGTAAGGTTAGCCTACCGCGACCATGTACCAGGTAGCTTATGTTCATCAAAAAGGCCCCACGAAAATGCATGAATTTTAAATTCTCAAAAATATTATGCGTGTAGAGTGCGACCCCCTAGTTTCTGCATAAAAACTTGATCATAAAAACTTGCAGTATACTCGAGTATATACGGTAAATAAGGTGCCTGTCTAAGCATCATCCCAATGTAATCATGTTTACTATGGTAGGGCAAGAAGAGCTGTGTTCTGGCTGTAGGCCTTGCACTGAGGGTAACCTTCCTCCAGCAGCTTATCAATTATTATTATTTTAACAAAACCGCTCATAAGAGTAAAAGTTATTTATATAGTAACCAAGGAATTAAATTCTTAAGCACACCACAAGTAATAAATGTATTCAATAAAACATAATTATATATAAGGAGAGGTCAAATACTGTAGTCGGCAAGCAGAAACATGAACCAAGATATTACTAATTAACCATGTACAAGCACAGCCTCATAACTGAGATTTAATGATATTTTATAGTATTAACAAAATGACATGGCTTTACCTTCATGATAAGTGGTTTTCCTTTTTCTTGGTCTTAGAACTCTCATTTGGGGTTGTTCTTCCTCTTCTTCTGAGGCAGCATTTTCCTGCGTATCACCAACACTTTGACTCGAATCCTTCGCCTCATCTTTCGCACTAGTTGCTTTCTTTTGTTTGCCTGCAGATAATTTACGCACTGCTGGTTTTCTTGCTCTTGAATTTTGCCCTTTCTTTTTTGCTTCTTTTTTGGAGCATGTGACAGTATGCTCTTGCTCTACTGCTGCAGCACAGTCAGCATCCTCCTGGCTATCCTGGATACCATCATCTCCCGACTTGTCACCTAAACCATTACTTTGAATAGCTGAGACAGGTTCTTCTGCTGATTTCTCTTCTGTGGAATTTTCCAAAATTGGAGGGTCACTAGGATCCTTTGATTGGGCTTTTGACGTACTCTCTTTGTCCACTGGCTGTAATTCTAACTCATCCTCTGTGTTTTCTGTATTCGCACCCTTTTCCCGTGGTTTAAAATAAGAGGGAAATGTCTCAACAGCTTCAGTTGAATCTTGGCCAGGGGGTGTACTAATCCCATTGATGCAGGGAGTTAGGGGAAAGAGTGGTGTTTCCACAACTGTCAGAGTGGACCGATCAGAAGCTGATAGTTGTTTGTGGGCCAAGTCGTTTGTATGAACACCTCCATCATTTCTATCTGAGATGTCAGGCTTTTTAGGCGTCTCATGAAGATCAATACGTCGCCGCGCAGTACCCATCCCAGCTGGCCATTTGCCCATTTCATAATCTACAGGATTTTGATTTGGAACACTTTCATGCAAAGACCTCTTATTTGCCCAGCTTCCAGGTGATTGCTGCACAACCCAAATCTTTTCTGGAGAAACTGGAGTATCTCCTATCTCAATTGTTGGTACAGCTTTCTCTACTGTCTTCTTTGGTTTGGTTGCTGCCTTCTTTTTTGCTCCCCCTTCTCCCGCACTCTTACGCTTACGTTTTTCTTTAACAGGAGGTTGTTCACTTTCTTTTGCACCTTCAGTGCTTGCAATCTCCTCTGAATTCTTTTCATCTTCCTCTGCCTCTTCACCCTTTTTTTGTTGCTTTCCTTTGGGTTCATCTTTCTTCTCTTTACTCTCACCTTTTAGGCTGTTCCTGCCTTTGACAGGTGGTTTAGCAACTCCCTCCCGGGGAGCCTTTTTAGAAGTTTTGGTTGTTTTCTTTTTCTTAGCCAATTCTTCAGCCTTCTGGAGTGACTTGGCTCTCCGTTCTGCAGCTTTCTGTTGTGCCTTCGTTAGCTTAGGTTTTTCTTGGGATGAGCTGAGTATGGCACGTAAGTCCGCATCCCAAGTGCCTTTCACTCTCCGCTTAGGTGATACCCATTTACACAAACTCCCTGCTTCACTACTTTCTTTTGGATTACTTGGTGCTTCGCTTTCATTTGTAGATGGTTCATTTTCTATATTAGAATGAAGAGTTGAAGGTGACACTTGATCATTAGGAGATGTATCACCAAAGATCAAACCCACACCTACTTTGTTCCAAGCACCACAGAGCCTCGGTGGAGGACTACGAGTAGCAATACAGGCAGTAGGATCTGGTGGTTTATCTGATAAATTTACAGTATTCTGCAAATCTTTTCTCATTGGTTTTGATGCTGCAAGATTTCTCCTTGACTTGACCTTTTTCTTATTTTGCAGTCTCGATGTCCCTAGAGTAGTATCAGTTGTATTTCCCAAAGAATCTGATGATTTTGGTGGTGTACTCCCAAAATCCAATGCTCTCACATGGCCACTGGATCTGTTACGTCTGGGAGTGCTAAGACTGGCTCGACGATTGCCGGCAGACATTAGGGGAGTGGCTCGTGGGGGATCTAATATTGGCAACCTACTCTCCGTCGCCGCACGAGTCATTCGAGGACCCACCACAGTTGGTGTTGATTCTTTTTCGGTATTAGGAACCTGTTCTCTTGACACCGAGCTAACCTGAGATCCATGTTCAGTTGATTGATCAGCTGTTTTTTCCATATTTCCCTGAGGAATTTGAGTTAAAATGGCCTTATTTAAAGCGACATCGACTCCTGATTCACATTCAAGCAGGCTTGGAAGCCCCTGCATGGCACCAGATGATTCATGACTCATATGACTAGGTTCCAGAAGAGGCAAGCTGTTCTGCACAACCAGTGGACCTAACAGTGATTTCACATTAGAATCTGGAATTTGTATTAACTGTGATGTACCAAATGGCCCAACAACTGGTTTACAGACCAAATTCTTCAGCTCTTCTGGAGTAACCTTTCGCAACAAAAACTGTGGGTTAGCTGAAAATAAATAAAAAATATAGATTAAATTAAGTTAAACTTGATGACATCTATTGTAGGTGATGAAACATCAAACAGAAAAAACCTACCAGGTGTAACATTAATTCTATCTTCCTTAGGAGCTATTGGCTTGAGCTTTATTGGGGCTGGTTGGCTTGAATTTGAAGGAACTAAAACAATAGAAAAGACACACTTAAAATTCTCAGAAAATCCTAGTAATAGAGCCACAATTAGAAATTATCTCAGGTACTTAATTTTTCAATTTTTTGTACTTAAGTGCTTTTTCTTGAAATTGTTTTCGGTAATGAGATGAGGTTAGTAATACTTTAGTGAACACTTAACTATATTAAAATTTTTCAAATTCTACACTGATCAATCTCCAGACAGAAAATAAATTTCACATCAGCATTTCTCAGAAGGGATAAAACTGTTAACGTTTTTACTTATAATAAGAAAAGACTTAATTAAAAACCTGTTATATTGATATTTAGAAACAAAGTCTGATATACTTTGTTTTACATTAGCTCAGAAATTACAAATATAATGATCAAGACCAGGTGAAAGAATTAAACTGAAAACTTACTTAAATGTAAAAAACAGATATGGAAGACTGTCCAAAAAGATAACTGATGCCGAACAGGGTACATACAAGAATAAATCCAGATTGTGGAAAAATAGGAATGCTTTACGTTGGCACTGTACAACTTGTTTGATAATAAACATTCACAAAGAGTTACTAATTTTATGCTCAGGAATTATCATAATTTTATTACCATATTTATGTCTCTAATCGTCACCCTCACAAAATGATTTCATTGGTTGAAAATTTGGTAGTTATGACACATAATAGTAGTCGCAACATTTGCATTAAATTTCAGTTTATTTAGCACTACTATGTCTGAATTTACATTTTTTTAAAGTGTATTTCACTGAAAAGAATGGAAACAGGACAGCAGAGTGAGTTTTCTGTTAGTAAGAAACTGGTTGGTGATTGGAGGAAACAAAAAGAGCGATTGAACACAAATATGCCCAGGCAGACATTCCAGGGTCCAAAAAGTAGGACATTTCCTGTAACTGAAACACATTTACTGAAATATATTTGATAATTATGGAACAATGGGTTAAGTGTTTCTCATGAATGCTATAATATAAAGTGCATGATATTTCTCAGAAACAACAAAGCCAGCACTAAATTTACAATACGCCATCACAGGATTCATTTATTGTATATACCCACTTATAAAACGCACCCGCATATAACATGCAGGGAGGTTTTTGGCACCATATTCTGCGATTTTTTATGTACCTCCACATAGCAAGCATTTGTTTCTAGAATTCGATTTCTGTCACATGTTTATCATTCAAAGGCAAAATTACTTGTTATATTGCCAATATCATTGAGATAAGTAAATTAATGAAAATATATGTACTTCAGTTCATACTAACAATAAGTAAGACAGCACTTCACTCAAGTCAGTTAAAATCCATCATTTAAGAAAAGAGGTTACATAGTTTAGCAGCTTCCCAGTGTGAAGGCGACAGTTTTAAATATCAGTCGAAACAGAATACATAGTTGCAGTTCAACTGCACTTCGGACCCATCAATGGAGGTCGACTGGTGCCATTATTTGATATAGACAACTCTGTTATTCATGAGTTGGTCACCAACATAAATGTAATCGCGAGGAAATTACAATGTGGAATTATGCCATGGAGAACGTAACGCTTTCTTCCACAGAAGATGATTCCAATAACATCACCGATGAATGGGGCAGCGATCAAGAATTTCTTGGATTTTGCGATAATAATAATGTTCTTTATTATTTTTACTTTATTTGAAATATCTTGTATTGTACACTAAGTATAATTAATTAATAAATTTGGTATTTCTGTTCATTAATTTAAGTTTTTCGTTCAAGTTATTACCAAGAAAATGCATGAGAATACCATCAGAACCTTTAATATCATCCCAATATCGAGCAGACATAAAATTGATGACATTTTCTAACGTCGGTCCATTATAATAAATATCCTAGTAAATATATACCCTCATATAAGACGCATCCTGCTTTTTAGCTGAAATTTTTAGGGAAAAAAGAGCGTATATATGGTAAATCATTTAAAGTTATTTATTTATGCTAAGAATGTAGTGTCAACTTTATTCAGCTGCTATCTATTGCAAACAACGAAAATTATTTGTATGGCATGAAAATAGTTGACTTAACTGGAAAGGGGCATAAATCATAAATTTATGAAAATTTCATCTGATTAAAAAATGTTCACACATAGTAGTGGCATCCCAATTTTTAACATTTAAAAATTGGCAAAGAAAGGTGAAACAATTACATTCATAAATATGGTATTATTGAAGGAGCCAAAAAATGTTTTCGAATGACAATGCCTTCCCCACTACATAAATATGTGAATAAATAAATATATGTTGCCATTCTTCTGCTTATATTATTCAGGCATTTAGATAAAACTTAACAAGATGAGAAAAACACAATTCTTAAACCTATCTGAACTTAAAAATGCTTTTCTAACAAATGAATATAACAGTTATCAAACAAAACACACCGATGTATTGTGAGACTCCATTCACGATGAGAGTAGGGTAAGTTAATGGCTGCCCCGCCACATCCATAACAGGAACAAAGATCAACTTGTCAATATCCTGTCCATTTATCAGCACATTCTCATTCGGAGTAGATGTAATGGCTCCTTCCTGACCTTTTCCAATGCTCTCTCCAGTAATTTCAGGCTCAGCAAAAATAGGATTACATTCCCCCGAGGGCCTGCCTCTGACAATTTTAACTGAATGGCTGTGGGTTAAAGTTCGATTCTTACTCAATCCTCCACGAGTTAGGACAGTCCTTCCTCGTTTAGAACAAGGCAAATCTTCCACCAACGGTTGTGCCTCGAGTATGCTTTTGATGGCAGCTTCATTTTGGTCCTCCAGTAATGTAAGAGGATCTCTCTTTCCGACACCATCTGAGGATTTTGTAACATTAGTCACAATCTCCCCTCCAGGTCTTTCACCCTGTGAGGTCTTATCTTCTGCAGAGGGTGTCATGATGACGCTTGAACAATCATCATCATACTCGGGACCTACAGAATGGAAAAGTCACATCTTCAGTTAGTCAGCACTAAGGCAAGAATTCTATCACTACTGAATCATGGGTTTTTATTTGCTCTGATACAGTAAAGACAATGCAATTTTATAAAGATATCTCATACTAACAACTAAATTTAGAAATAAGAAAAAATTTAAAAGAAAGAGTCAGAAAATTCTTCAGGGAATTGAAATTACTTTTAAAATAAAGCTAAAATGACATAGCATAGCATTAAATTGTCCATTAAGCCATTCAATAAAATAATTACCTGACATTCACTTTTACCATTAATTCCCTGCAATCATTTTATTTTTTATTCATATTATAATATGAATTAGTTGATAATAATTGAATGAGTGAGGAAATGAGCATGGTCAATACTTCAAATGGAGCCTGCTACTATCCATTTCCTTTAACTCATCATCAGATCTAATACCAATATTCTAGTACTTTGTTTCATAGTGAACCATTAAAAACACTAGCTCTACCAGCAAACATGTTGTATATATTCTAAAGTAGGGGTCCTCAAGATGTCAATCGTGATCGACCAGTTTATCACCAACTCATTTTAGATAATCTCAGAAATATTTTTGCCCTGCTCGAACGAATTTTTAAGGAATAAAAATGGATGGCCAATCACCAAATAAGTGGATATTGATAAGTAACTCCAAAGTTGAACTCCTGAAGTCCAACTGACATAATTAAATACCATCTGAGAGGTCAAATTTGATTCACGGGTTGATTATATCGAATTAAAACAACCACCAGCTCTAGCTTCCTGTTATGGATTTCAAAACCTCCCTCCCTGCTGAAATAATTTTTAACAGTGAAGATGGACGGTCGATTACCACAGAAGTGGGAAATGATAAGTAGCTCCCAAGCTTGTAGTCTGAGCACCCCTGTTCTAAAGTGACACCTGAGGTATGACTGAAAAATACAGATGATTGTCACATTATTCCAATAAATAACCTTTCTAGATATAGCTCTTCAATTAAATAGAACATACATCAAACTGGAGAAAGGACAACAAACCTTTAACATACAATACTGTCTCTACATTACCAACTAGGTAACCATTCAAACATGAGATTATTTCGAACCTCCATAACTATGAAATTCCCATAGAGTGAAGGCTGAACCTGGTCTCCAAAACCTCCGTGTAACGAAATTTTGACGAAAACAAAATTGTAAACATTGGTTATCGCTGGATTGTTACAGTGCAATAACAGTATCACGGTAATGCTGTGCGATACATGCCTAACTATCTTCCAACCCCCACTGAATCACCATCCCTAGTTGGAAATGGCCAAAAGAGAGAATGGATCATGCTCTCTGATTAATCTTTAAGCTGTTGCCATTGCAAAATACAATTGTTGAATTATTATTGTACTTAAAATGCTCATATGAATATCACCATCGCTTACGTGTTCAGTTCTTCCCGGCTGTTGTTAAGTGAATAACAATTGTCGTAACTGGGCATATTAGAACAAGGTGTGTATGTGATATCATAAGAAAAATATGGGGAATGAACGAACTCAAAACCTCAGAACAATCACTTCTGTCTAGCGGTATCACAAAATTGACTATGTCTGAGCTGTTGCACTCACTATTGGTTATGTTACAATATATGTATTACTCTGTTTCAAAACAAATTGAACACCTAGTGTGGCATCATATTACCTAGGTCAAGGGATGGGGGCCCAGCAGGGATTCATGAGCGAATGAGGGTGCAGTAAGTTTGGAAACCGCCTACCTAGGGGCTGCTCACAAATTTCATGATACAAAGGGGAGGTGGAGTCTGACAAAGTGTTACTTTTTGCTATAGTAGGTAACTATTGGGGGATCTTTTTGTCACCTTCCCACCTCTTTTCCCTCCCCTTTTTATCTTTCCCATCCATTCATGAGTTATCAGTGCTGGCGGTAGCTCGTGAATCCAAAAACTTTTTAAAATGAAAATGTGCCGAAATTAGACAGGTATCAAAAATGCTCTGGAAAAGGTGCCGGTATGCTGTACCGGCTCATACAATCACAAAAAAAAGCACTGGATATAAGAATGACAGACAAATATGAAAAAACAAAACCTTTATTTTATACAAATCTACGTAGATTGGATAATGAAATTTATGTTTTCTTCAACATTTCTTGTGCATAAATTCGTTGATTGACTTGTTATAATTTAGATCTTGCAATGCAGAACTTTTGATTGCTAAAATTGCTTATCTCGTTAAATGCTCTTAAAATATAGCAGAATGCAAATAACTTTTAACTCTTTTCAAGGGTGTTGAATGATCTTTTTAATTAATTTAATTTTCAACTGCAAATAAGGATATCACGTAAGGGGAAACTAATCATAAATTGGGACTGTGAAAGAGCAATACACAAGATCTTCATATACAAAAAAAGTTAATATTTCTTCCTAATGAAAATATACAGCCAGCTGCCACCTCTCCCTTTTCTGTCAAGACTATAAAAATATATAAAAGATTATTTATTTATTAACTGCTACAGTATCTTCCTAATGCCGCCAAAAGAGACATCCGTGGTCTCACCAGCTTTCACTCTAAATTCTTTACTGAACACCTGGCTACTGATTCGCTACTTGTTCTGCAGTCGGGGTTTTCCCATTAAATCCCGAAGCGTAAGAACAGCCAACCTGTTCTTTTGAAGTAATATTAACGATGACTGACCCATAATAGAAGATGGAAAGGCATAATGATTGGTCAAACCTTTCTTACAGGGATATCCCCTGCTTCCAGCTTAGGTCGGGTCTACTTAACAAATATGTTTGAGTAAGAATTGACATAGGTTGTTTCTTTCAAGAATATGTTTACATAAAATCAAGCCTCCAGGGGAACCCAAAAAACTTTGAGGGAGAGAGACAGTGAGAGAGAAAGGTGGTATTCAAAGGAAGCAATTTTCAAGAACAAGGCAAAAATCCTTCAATATTTGCTACTAGCTGTGTTATCCGGCTTCGCCCAGGTTTGTTTCGAACTTACAATAAAAATAAATCAATACGGAGTTTTGTGTTATTTTTAATTAGGTCATTTTAGGGTCGAGCTAGTGGCTATGAAAAATTCCAGGTTATTTTTGCACTTTCCCTGTCTTTTCCTGGTTTTCCCTGACTTTTCCCAGTTTTCCATATCTGCAGTAGCCCTGCATCTCCTTTCCATCCCCTCTTTTTCCCTTTCCTATTCATTCGTGAATTATCAGTGCTAGCTGTAGCTTGTGAATCCAAAAACTTGTGGATTTTCTTTGTGAAGATCTTTATATTTCAGTCGAATTTATTATGCCTACTTCGGTGTACATTAGTTTTTTTCATCTTGAATTATAAGGCAATTTTCCAATGAATTTTTCTATAACTTTGTCATAGTTATAGTTAATAATATTAAATTATATTCATATTTTACACTAACATCTATGTTCTGTCAGTGAGTATGCCCCTGAAATCAGTGATTATTTAAAGTTAAATGGAGCGACTGTGTATTCCTAAAAATAAAATACACTTATTAATTTTTGGTCTATATTGCACAAGAAATATTAATATGTGCAATACATTTTATAGTGAATTAATAACGAGAGATATTTTATACGCTCTCGTTCACAAATACTATGCTCCATAATCAAACAGGGTGCATAAACGAATTGAATGCATATTAAGGTAAAGTCATTCATCTCATCTTGCACTTTTATTCGTAGCAAGACATTGATATTGAGTATTATTGTTTTCATAGAATGCACTATTATGATAACGAACGTATTAATGTAGCAGAGAATCTTAACGTATTGCTACTCGTTTTGCTATATGGAGGTTTTACTGTATTAGCCAGCAACAATAATTAATATGAAAAAGTCAAGAACAAGTACATTTTGAGAACTTTATCTACGAATTTTCAGTATGAGTATTAAATTGTCTGTGACTGAAGCATGGATTTAATTCCAGATTATAGGATTAACATGTTATTGAGAGTAAAATATTTTTTGCCTCCATTTTCAACAGTTTAGAATAGACAATGGAAACATATACAACTTGGAACTTAAATACGAGCAGAAAATGGAAGTCTATTTTAAGAATAACATAATTTTTTGATTATAATATGCATCCATGTTTTTACAAGTGAAATTTAAAATTGTTTTATCACCATTCATAAAACGCAACTCATTCTTTGTAAAAAGATCACTTGGTTAATAGAAGTTCTTGCGTTGCCGCCAAGTGAGATATGTGCGAGTGTTTACGAAAACTTCACATCTATATAGTTTTCACTCTCACTTTAAAGATCAATACAATGTATAAAAACATGTGTCATTGTTACATTGTGTAATAATCTGGTCAGCTGGAATAACAGTTCTCACCTTGCCGCCAAGCGAGATAGTTTACGTGAATATCAAGTCTAGTTGTGACTCTGCCTTCATACAAGTCAGTCGAGGTATGTAAAATAATAAAGATATATTAAATGATCATTGCACTGATCTTTCCATCATTCCCGGGGGAATGACAAGCCAGTTACAAGTGATGGATGTGAGTTGCTAACGACCATTTAAAGTGCTGATGTGTCAGAAGTGGAATGAGTGGCTTTATGCTGGTGCACATTCTTTTACACCAGGGATGGCAAGCAATTTTACTTGGCATGCGTAAGCTTGTATTTTCTGTATAAAATATAAAGTTTCTTAGAGAAGGAGTAAACTAGTGGCAAGCGAAAAAAATTTTGATGGTACACATTACTTTCTTGACAAGCGATTCAAATATCATTTGCCATCCCTGCTTTACACTGTCGGGTAACTGAAAGAAACCTGACCTATTACTTATTACGCGATGTATCAAAGAGTCCTGGAATCCAGTTGATCCATTGCTGATTAAGCGTGGCTATAAAAAGTGTTGCCACACAAACACCATGGATGGTTCTGAAGACAACATCATATGGGATGATGATTTCACCGAAATGGATAGTGAGGATAAAGACATCATTCTTGGCGACGCCATTTACATAGACGGTGAGAAAGAGCACAAAATTGCTGACAAACTATTTGAGGATAGTGAGGGCAGTAATAATGAATTCAGAGGCTTTAGTGATTCGGACAGCTAAAAGTAAATAAATAATTATTCTTATTTTAGTTTTGAAAAATGATATTTAAAGTAATGTTATTGAAATGCATTGAAATTTACGATTTATTGGAAAAAATGTCCGAAAATATAAATTATTTCCTTGCTGAAAAATCAGTACAATATACATTGTACAAACTTTCTTATATACTAATGTGTCGTTTAGTTATCTTTTGAAAAATATGAACTATGTAGAATCATTATAAACATCAACTTATATAACCATACAAAATTTGATAAAAATCGTATGAGCTGTTCTTTAGAAAAACCAATTGTTGTTAAAGATGCCCAAGAATAAACTAGTCTTATATTCATTTTTTGAAAAATATGAACTATGTAGTAATATTGCAGACGTATACCCAAGTAATGGTATGAAATTTTATCAAAACTGTTCGAGCCATTTTTGAGAAAATCAAATTATTGTTAAAATTGCCTAGAATAAACTAGCCTTATATTAATTTTTTCGTAAATATGAGATATTTGGTATTATTGCTGACATAAACTCAAGTAACTGTACGAAATTTTATCAAAATCGTTGCAGCCGTTTTTAAGAAAATAAAATTGTTGTTAAAGTTGCCTAGAATGAACTAGCGTTATACAGGCGACTCCCGAGATTCGACCGTTCGAGATTCCACCAACTCGAGAATTCGACTGGTCCAAACCCACTTATTCAACCCAGCCAATCGGTCGGTCGAGTTAGGAATTAGTTTACACGAAGTAATTTTCAGTCCGCCCAACCATGAGAGGTTTAGTTTCAGTCTAGACATCGTTATTTCTGCTCTAATTGTTTGAATTTGTGCTGATTCGATATTCGACTGTTTGAGATTCGACCACGTTTTCAGGAATACATCCCGGTCGAATCTCGGGAGTCGTCTGTATTCATTTTTTTGAGAAATATGAACTCTGTAGTATTATTGAAGATGTAAACTTAAGTAACTGTAAGAAATTTGATCAAAATCATTGGAGCCATTTTTGAGAAAAACAATTGTTGTTAAAAATGCGTAGAATAAACATCCCTTAATTATTGAGCAATGTCAACCATTTCTTCATAGCTGCTTCTATTCTGTATGATAAAATACTCAAATATGAGATTTCATTCATTTTCACATATCATTTAGGCTCTAGAGCCGCGAACAGGCAGACCCACAGACAGATGGCATAGCAAAAACCACTTTTTCGGACTCGGGTACACATAAAACTTATATTGCCATCAAAATCTCGAGATCGAATTTTTCACGATTACAATACTTTGTCAATAGGGTCACTACATGTCAATTCACCGGACGAAAAATCCCGACCCCCTTCGATTTCGGTCAAACTCACAGAATCTGTTTGTCGTCATGCCAAATGAACTCCTGCAAAACAGTTTTGCGAAAAAGAATTTTTCTCCAAGTTACAGGATTTTTAATTTTTTGGTCAATTTTTGCAAATTTTCGACATTCCTTCAGTTTTTGGCCAATAACTCGGCTAATAATTGACTTACAGCACTGGTTGAAGTCTCATTTTGTCGGGCATGGTGCTGCGCATAAAATGGTATCAACTAAACCGACATTTGTTTAATTTAAAGCATGCTTAAAAATGTTTAAAAAATGTTTAATATGTAATTCCTGAAATACTCCCTCTTCGATTTGTCCCAAATTGAGCAAAAGTGTTCCTTGGATATCAGTGCTTACAGCCACGAACGCTTGTAAAGTGTTTTTTTGATTTAAGCGAGAAATTCAATTTTTTGTAAAATAGTGCGCTACCCGAAACGGAGCGTCATGGTGGCAGGGTGCGCTCATGCCTGCCAGTCGGCAGCGGGTCTCTGCATGCGCTGGTACACTGAAGTTAGTGATGACGGCTAGTACTTGCACTAAAAACCAGGCCCTGTTCCCCCCTTTCTACCCTTTAATGCTTTTCATCCCAATACGTACTGCGTTTGGCTTAATATGGGTTAAATCACAAATGTGACGCAATGATGCCCTTTTACAAGTAAAAAATGGTTCTGTTAATGACTGAAAATGTCTTGGTAGTAATAATTACAAATTTATTACAAATAAATCGTATCAAAACTACCAAAGTTATAAATTTGGAATTTTCCAATGGCTGCAGCTATGTTTACAGAATGAATATCTATCTGGATTTTTTACTTCGAGGGAAGCACTTTCCGCGTAAAGCAGATCTGTAATCAATGCAAAGAGAAAATATCAGCTCCAAGGAAACTCTTAATAGTTGTACTACAGGATTGATGTACTGAGAACTGTAATTTTTTCACTTACCGAGTCGTTACTCCACTCTGTGAACATTCCTCATCTTGATCTGCGAGCTGCTCCTGCGTAGAATGGATTTGAACTAGTCGTCCATGGGGAGAAGAGGAGTACAGTTTGAAGTTTACCGTGTTTTGGGACACGGGGAGAGCTGTGTGCAGCGAGCGGATGTCATCTATATACTGCACTTCCTGAAATCTCCTGCTGAGGATTTTCTTGTTCTTCTCAACAGCATCCCGGTAGATGTAGGCACAGGAAACACCAGGAAGATTTCGTATGGCCCAGTTGTACAGTTGAAGTGGTTTTTGTATCTGCCTGTCATATGGAAACTGGAGACTTGCACGTGCAGCCTCGTGCTTGAGTGTTCTGCCCAAACCATCACTAAGTCCTTTCCCATACGAAGTGGCAAAAAAGTGCCACTCCGTTGGCACCCCAAAATCTTCTTGATGACGAAGAAGACTGATCATATTGTAACCGTTTTTATACTGAGCTGCCGATCCGTCTGAGAAGTAAATAATTTTTTGCAGGGCTGGGATCTTTTTTCTCAAAGTTCATCAGTTCTCGCTGGAATGTGTGGACTGTTGATGTGGAGTGGTCAGAACAATCAGATATGATTATTAAACTGAAAGGCATCACATTCTCTGCAGGACTGGGTCAGTAATAATGGGCGAAAGGGTGAATTGTCGCCTGACTATTGTTCCAGTGCACTCCCTGGACGCTATTCTGAAGAACAAAGGAATAGTTCTCCGAGAAGTCTGCTATGACCAACACTTCTGCTGATAGTTTCTCCTTGGTGTCTCTCATATAACCTGATTACTTCTTTGCTATGAAGTCATGGTGCAATACTTTCGGGATGCATTTGATAAAAATATCCACGAAGCTGTCACTTGATTTTGTGAAGGTTTCCAAGGAACAACGGTCCACCTGCACCCACTGATTGTATGTCACTCTGTCAATGAAGTTTTGGCTGAAAAGTTGTTCAATGCAGCCTCGAAGAGCGTTTGTTCCTGGGCAGGCTTGACATGTACCAAAATAACATTCGTCTTTCGGCTCCTTGCATTGGATCATACGTAGGTAGTCGTGGTAAGTCTGAAAATAGGTGTTGCCTTCTTCGTTCTTCAGCAGCGATAGCTTGGCTCCCATAAACATCAATTTACAGTTCTGGTGAATTGTGCATACACATACTGTGTGTGTTCCCGGAGCACCTGCCAGAACGCAAAACTTAGTCCACAGCTCTGCAAACTTGGAAAACTTTACTTCTACAGATGGATATTTTTCGCAAAATGACCTGTATATTTCCTTCAAATTAGCTAGCACTAGCCGTTTTTGACGATGAACACGCACACCGTTCTCCACGACACTTTTGAAATCCTTAGCGCCTGGTAGTTCTCTGCTGATATCTGGACTGGTGTAAAATTCTTGCACAATGTGCACAGTTTTCGGGTAACATTTTTCCTTTACACAGATTAGGACTGCAAAATATACCTTATTGGTATACAAGCTCCTTCATGCTCCACCATGTATTCCAAAACCTCAAACTCTTTCTGAATCTTTGGAACACTCCAGCTCTTCGGCAGCACAGACAATATATGGAGTTTTTCACTTAGAGGTTTCTGCTGAGCTCATTTTTTCTTTTATTTGTTGAATCATTTCTTTGCCAGCTTGCTTGTAATCTGTAGATATTTCCTCGTCAGCTGTCGATGGACTGCCGTCATCCCTCATATTTCTTCCCATGACTTTTTCCATTAAAGCACGAAACACATTTTTCACTTTTCTCAGTTTTTCTTTCGGGTATGGTCCAACGGGTTCATACAAGTCGTCTGCCTCCTGGCATAGAATACTCTGAAACTTCTATCGTGTGTTCGGCACACAGTTTCCACGTTCTGAACACCACTTCTACTTTCGATGAGATAAATTTCTTGGCCTGAATATGAATTTCTCACTGCAAAGTGGGCTTCCTTAGAACACGCAGTATGCAGAGCAATCCCCAGAGAACACTGACCAACCCCTTCACTCATACTGTTCTCCCAACTTACTTCCCTTCAGAAATTTCACACTGATAGTCTCAACGGGTGCATCACAGTTCCCACGTAAGTGCTAGGCAGAACTCGACTCAGACTGACTACATGCTGGGCACGCCATCCCGTCCAGATGGGCGTATTCCCAGACAGCCGAGAAGGATCGAAAATATCCCAACACTATCCAATGCATGTCCCACTAGCCTCCTCCCACAAAGGTCCACGATGTGCGGCAACATGAGGCTAGCGCACGTTCCGGTAGCGCACTATTTTACAAAAAATTGAATTTCTCACTTAAATCAGAAAAACACTTTACAAGCGGTCATGGCTGTAAGCACTGATATCCAAGGAACACTTTTGCTCAATTTGGGACAAATCGAAGAGGGAGTATTTCAGGAATTACATATTAAACATTTTTTAAACATTTTTAAACAAATGCTTTAAAATTACACACATGTCGGTTTAGTTGATACCATTTTATGCGCAGCACTATGCCCGACAAAATGAGACTTCAACCAGTGCTGTAAGTCAATTATTAGCCGAGTTATTGGCCAAAAACTGAAGGAATGTCGAAAATTTGCAAAAATTGACCGAAAAATTAAAAATCCTGTAACTTGGAGAAAAATTCTTTTTTGCAAAACTGTTTTGCAGGAGTTCATTTGGCACGACGACAAACAGATTCTGTGAGTTTGACCGAAATTGAAGGGGATCGGGGTTTTTCATCCGGTGAATTGACATGGAATGACCCAATATACTTCGTATATAAAAAAGTAAAAAAGTTTTATGCATTTGTTACCATGCATAACACACACCCTAACTTTTTGTCAATTTTTTGTGAAAAAATGGGTAATCAGAAAATTATGGTACTTATTGTTAGATTATAATAATTATGGTACTTAGATCAGCTTTACAAATGATTTTAAATCTGAAGAAAATTTTCATGTTTTTAAGCATAATAAATTTTAATTGCTATAATGGATTCATTTATTACTGCTGTATTTGACCTGGCTGACTAATTGCTCCTTACCTCTATCTGTTGATGAACGTACAAAACATGCTTTTTTATGCAAATTTAAAATTTTGCTGAAGAAGAAACCAAGTAGAATCTGATTAACAAGGGACATGTGTATCTGGAACAATACAACACTGTCCAGTCTCTAACAATTTTTGGCCCTGCAAAGGTTGTTCAGGGACGGAACTTCCAATAAATTGCTAAGATTTAACCATCATATAAAGAATACTCACCAAGAATCTCATTAAGCAACCTTTCGAACAATGGATCTGCTTCAGTTTTGTCAACCACAGTTTTGATTGCTTTCTCAAGTTCTTGATGCATGACAGTTTCCCCAGAAGTAGAAGGCACAGGGGGACACACAACTGCTTCTGGGGTATGCAAATTACCAATTTCAGAACCTGCTTCGCCACCAGATGATCTGATAAATTGATTGATATTTTCTGCTATTTTTTCATGAAGTTGGCGATTGTCCAGTAGAGGCCCAAAAAACAACTGCAAAGCCACAATTAGACGAATAATTTAGATAGAAAGTATATAATCAACATTAGCCATTTTCACACTTTGTGCTTGCATGTATTTTGATTTTATTGATAAAAAATAATAATCTAAATTTTTAAAATGTTGCAATGCTACTTCATTAGCCAGTACGGGCAATAACTGCTTAATGTATAGATTATGTTCTTGGAAACTCACATGATAATCAAATGTATGTCAAGTGGATGGCAATTTACCATATAACCACAATCAAGAATAAGCACTTAGAAAAATACTGTATTTAATCAATTCTAAGCCAACATCGATTGTAAGCCGACCCCCACTTTTTACAAGGTACCGCAAGGAAAAATTTTGATTTTAAAGTGCTTAGACAGCTGGGGTCATTTACTTCAGAATACCAAGAAGTATGAACGCCTCAGATTTTCAGTTCATAATTAAATAAAGAGTATTAACTAAAATTACGGCGACATAAAATACACTTTATTCACTTATTCATAACAACTTCTACTAAAAGAGTAATTTGACCTCGTTATCTCCTGGGATCTCATTCTCGTAAAAAAATAGCCGTTTCTCGTCAATCAAATACGGACACCGTTTTACATAACATACGTTAGTACTTGACGAGTATCACCTGGGCATTCCTTTTCACATTTATTCTTAAATAATTCTCCCAAGTTGGATGCTATACCGCTAAGGCACGAGGAAGTAACGGTTCGCTCGGGAAATCCCAGTATGCACATTCTAGACACGCTGAAACAAGATAGGTAGAGGTGGGAGGGGAGGGGGGTAGGAAAGACAAATGTTTCGATTCACAAGTAAAATGAAACATTGTGTACATATGTAGCTTTTTATTAATACGAGCGCTATTGCTGCGTTTTTTTACGACTTTGACGCGCCACGTATTATTTACATAATTTATTTCTTCGTAGGTGTTCAGTCATTTTGATTCTTTTTTGCATACATTTAAAGTAGATAGTTTACTTCCACTTTAATACACTTATATCTCACGTTATAATGTAACTACGGACATAAATTCATTGACTACTTTTTTACACTGATTCTAAGCCAAGTGGCGATTTCTGAGATGGTAGAAAGGTAAAAATAGGTCGGCTTACAATCGATTAAGTACGGTAAGTACTTATTTTAGGCATCTCCAATAGCCATAACAAGATTATGAAATTTATATGTGAATGTAGGCTACAATACAACCATCTTCAGTAGTGATTCTCAGAAAGTATTTTTTTGTTTCTAATGTAGGATAAACTCCTTAACCGTATAAGGCAAATATTTAGAGGTAACACGAACAGAGAAGGTTAAAAAGTGGGTAAAAGGAGCAAAAATAGACACAAAAAAAGGGGGTACACTTACAGGAACAAACTAAAATTTAACATATACCGAAAACCTACACATACCAACAAATACATACCTAATGATTCCCACCATCACATTTCATATAAGTTAGCAGCTTCCATTCCATGATACACAGGCTCTTACATATCTCACTTTCCATAGCAGATTTTCAAAAAGAACTTACATAAAAAACATTGCAACACTGAATGGGTATGACACACATAATTCAAAACACTATGAAAACATAAGCACAAACTCCTTCTCAAAGCACATACAACCCTCACAAACACTTCTTCCACTAAATCAACATACATTAAAATCCCTTTCGCCCCAAAAACCACAAACAAACTTCGCACGAATATAAACTTTCCTTAACCCTCCGTGACTCGCGCTTGATTTAGTAACGTGAGAACTCGCGTGGGGTGTTCCTGACACCCCACCAGTTTTTCAGATTAGACACATTTTTTCCATAAAATTTTACCGCAAATTCTATTTTAAATGATTCTTAGAATTATTTCACGCTATTATTTGTTAATTTAATAAGGATTTAATAATATATATATATATATATATATATGCATCTAGATTATAATCTGTTGAAATTCGGTGAGGAAAAGATACGGGAGAAAACACATTTTGATTATTTAATCCATTTAATTATTATAAATGTAAAGCTATAATCATTCTACGTAAATATTTTGTCCTTTTAGCATTACTTAATACTAACTTAGAGCTGTTTTACCATTTGTTGATGAGCAATACATCTGCAAGGTTTAATGAAAGAAACAAGAATTTTAATAAAATTTGATAGAATAAATTATTAAAACAAATTCATTTAATTTAGTTTTTCATAGTTTGAAAACATTCTTTGCAAATTTTCATCATATGTGTTGCACACATATATCTTTCACACATTTCACAGTATATTTTAGTTTTGATATCTTTACTTCTCGGACAAACTACGCATCTCCCACTATTTCCTTTCCTTTGTTTTTCCTGTGATTCTGATGTCGACGGCTCTCCGTATTTCTCGACCTTTCTCTTAAATTCTTTTGACAAATTTGTTAGCGAACTTCTCTTTGTTATAAATGGCTTTGTCAATCCTTTTGCGATTTCTCTGAGGAACGTCCGCTTATTTGTCTTTATTTCAGGATAGATGCTCCTATAAATAATGAATGCATTGATGCCTAATGTGTTCAATAAATGGTAAAAAATTGTAACTGGCCATCTTCTCGTATTTCTTGCAATGCTATAGGTGCCACACATTTCGTCTACAGTGTCGACACCACCTTTGGTCGAATTGTAGAAAGTAATTACTTCCGGTTTTCTTTTTTCTCCCATGGACGCATCTATGCTGATTTCACTGTGCATACTTGAAAGAATTAAAACATTCTTTTTCTTCTTAGGGACATATGACACAAGGGTCATGTCTTTTCTAAATAGAAAGAGGCTGCTGCACTCCTCCCTATTCTTTACGTCAACAATTTGGGGGGGAAGTTCCCTCTTATTCTTCTTCAAAGTCCCCACCATTGTCAGTTTCCTATTGAGTAAGTCTTCTACAAGTGGCACGCTTACGAACCAATTGTCGGCGGTGACGTTCCTCCCTGACCCCGAAATCGGACCGACCAACCGTTTTACGACTTCCCTAGGGCTGTTTTCCACTTTATACGGTCCCTCCGGCTGAACCCCAACATAGACTTCCAAATTTAGGGTGTAATAGACGCTAGCATCCACAAGAGCGAAAATTTTTAACCCATACCTGGCGGGTTTGCTTGGTAAAAATTGGCGGAAGGAACATCTACCTCGAAAGGGGACCAGCTGCTCATCCACTGTAGCGAACTCACCTATGCTGTAGTACTGTTGAAATTTCTGCACAAACATTTCGAAAACCTCCCGTATTGGTGCCAACTTATCAGTTTTTCTCCTATTTTCTCTGTCGTTGACATCATCAAATCGTAGACATTGCAGTAAAAATTTAAACCTTTGATAGTTCATAGATGCCCAAAATATCTCTACACCTAGACCACCTTGATCCCACATATCCTTTATATTCTGGCGAGCTGATCTATTAGCTCCTAAATAAAAAAGTAGGCCAATGAGACATCTTACTTCTGCTTCGTCGGTATGCTTTGCATCCCTCTTTCGCGAATAATTTTCTGCAATTTTACCAATCTTAATGTTTGTACTGCTCACAATTATCCTTAGAATATTTTCATCGAACATGATGTTAAAACAATCTAATGGACATTTTATATCTTCTTTATTTCCCTTGAACCCAGCTGCTTGAGAGAGGATGTTATGCACGGGTGTTCTAACACTTCGTCGTGGCTCAATAGTACTCCACTTCGTTATACGATCTTTACCCATCACGAAATGCTCTTGGGTACTAGTTAGATCTTCAGTATCTGAATCGCTGATATCTTGCTCGCTGACTGTGTCGTGCTCCGATTCATGTACAGCATCTTCCGAAAATTCATCGTCCGAATCAAATGCTCCTTCATCAGACAATCCACTTGAAAGCAGAAGAATCGTTTCAATATCCCTCTCAGAACGTAAATCACTCATCTAAGGGCGAAAATAAATTGATGAAAATTGTTCAAGTATGTATTATTCAAGTTACCTAAAAATTTAATTGCAAATTAAAAATTCATCAGAGAGTGAAAAATAAGTATTTACAAACCTTATCGTATTCAATTTGTAAACTTCACCACGTACACTAGCTGTAAGTTGAAAATATGTGTCCGATCTATTTGATGAAAAGCCGACCTAAAATATTATCATTTCATATTTTAGGATATAATTTATGTTAAAGCAAAGAGAAAATTGTTACATGAACGTTATGAAGTATCGGTAAACTAAATATCGAAATATATTATAAAGGCAGGATATATAGAAATAAAATGTAAATGGACTTACCAAATATAAAAGAAGACAATATACCAATTGATAATTGTTCTTAGGATACACAATACACTAAATAACTCGGAAACTTCAACAAATTTAGAGTAAGATAATCACTAAAACGGATATTTCTCAAGAATCGCTCTAGAAAGAAGCACACTGTTTTGAAAAAAGCGTCTGAACTCAACGAAAAATGGCATGAAACTAAATATTTTCACAGAAAAGGTCGGAAACATCTGTAACTCCAGCTACTGAAAAGGAGGGGTCATAAAGCTTACCCGGAAAAGTATGCCGCCAAAAAAAATGGGCTGGGGTGTTTACAGCACCCCGCGCGAGTCACGGAGGGTTAACCTTTATCGTACGGCGGTGCCTCTTCACGGCTGGATGTATTTTTTTGTATCAGGGCTCAAAGAACATACATTCGGTCTAACTGGTATATCTCCTGAGTCAATAATCGAAATTAGTTCAAATAAAGTATTACAACTTATTATGTCTCAATCATCTTGCAACATAAATAATAACAATTTTTTTAATTATTAAAATCACATATTTACTGTCTCTTATTTCACCTTCACTTACTACCTAAAATGTACACTCAAAACATAAGACAATGATTATTTATTGTAATTAACACAACACTTTATAATAATAATAATGAATGGTTTTAAAAATGCACATTAGTATGGTAAATATGGAAACGGGTCTATACAGAGGCCTATGTCACATTTGGTGCACTTGAATCTTGTTCTGGTTTTTTTTATTTGCCGAACACACACGGCAAAGTAAACTGGAACGAATGTTTCACAATGCATTCATTAATGCTTCATGCAGAAATACATTTGTAGTTCAATTACCCCTTGCTCCTTATAACATACTTTTTGTCAGAGAGAAGAAAACTCGTGAAGCTAGGACATATTTAGATAGCAAGTACTCTGTTAAAAACAACGAAAGGGTGATGTATTTACAAAAAATACAAAGAATAACTATTATGAGCACTATCCACATAATAGTAAAGGAAATACGAGAACCAAACATAACATAGCGATATCTGAAACATAGAAATACACTCCCTCGCCGTACGGCGACGCTCGGCCGTGAGAGCCTGCATTCCGTGTCACCATATGGCGATGCCCAGCCGATAAAGGTTAATTATTGGGCAATGTCAACCATTTCTTTGTAGCTTCTACTCTATATGATAAAATGCCTAAGTATGAGGTTTCATTCATTTTCGCTCTATCGTTTAGGCTCTAGAGCCTCAAACAGACAGATGGCATGGAAAAAATCACTTTTTTGGACTCTGGTACACCTAAACCCTATATTGCCATCAAAATCTTGGGATCAAATTTTTTTGCGATAACAATACTTTCTCAATATACTTCGTATATGAGAAAGTAAAAAGGGTTTCGTTATCTGACAATTCGTTATCCGATGCTTAATTCAGGAACTCATTGTGTCAGATAACTGAGGACAGCCTGTAATTGATTTTTATGTATTTTAAATTGGCACATAAGTTACAAAAGAAAAGCCAATTTTTTAAATTTGATACATAAGTAAAAAAGGTTTGCCATCTCTACCCTAGATCTGCCCCAGGTTAAGAACCCCTGGTCTAGAATAAGTCTTCATGTATAATAAACTTAAAATCCATCATTCCATCATGCTTCATATGCATGATGATAAACCTTGTACTATAAAAAAATAAGAATAACATCTAAATTATTACTTTATGATAGAAATATTTTTGTCATTAAAAGCAACTGCAAATACCGTATCTGTCCGAATAGAACCCGACCCCCCAAAAATTTCCACAATGTTTTGGCAAAAACGTAAATTTCGTAGATTTTATGCTGAAGTATGCCGGGCATTCATGCACAGCTTAGAATACATTATTCGAGATCGAAGAAATGAGAGGGAAATGGTTTAGTTGGTGACATTTTGAAATATTGCTCCAATTAATAATTTTGCATTGTTGAATAATGTTCCACATTCAGTGACAATAATTTCATTCATTTTCATTTTCACAAAAGGTCAAATATAATAATAGCGATCTCGCCAAGATATTTTTTCATCCAAATCTATTTCCAATGAAATTAGCACTTACATTGCCTTAAGAAATTGCATTTTTATAATTATACACGTTCCATCTAAAGTTTTACCGAAATTCAAACATTCAAAGCTGTCAACGCAATTTTGTATAATCGTCTGCATCGTCAATGTACGCAAATAATGTGACCACTCAAATAATGTGAAAAACCCAGCCTTAAACGGTATCAAAGCACAGGCAGTGCTAAATTCAATATTCCAGCCTTTATTATTTATTCATTAATATTCATCGTATGTCAAATATTTACCTTATGAAAAATATAGTACTATCATTTGAACGCGAAGGCAATGAGAGACGTGCTGCCATCTATGGGTGACTTCGAGATTTAACCATAACCCAAATTTTCCTCGGACTCGCATTTAAACCGAAGGGTGATTTTTTCATGATAGATTTTGACAAAAAACATCGGCTTGTATTCAGGCAGATATGGTATATCTATATATTTTTGTATAATCAATTTTTAAAGCCGTTTAAAGCTACTGAAAAACAGACTGCACCACAAACTCTTTAAGTATTTCAAATTTCATGGTTTGAAATAATGATGAGATAATTAACAAAATAAAAACAAAATGTCAAAACAAGCTTATTTTTATGAGTACTTTAACTAAATCCTTGTTTCAAATAAACAGCAATCATACTTTGTTGTTTAAATTTATTTTACAATACAGGCAGTCCTCGACATCTGTACATAATGCGTTCCTGAAAACATGTACGGAAATCGAATGTACAGATGTCGAACATAGATTTATATGTTATAGGGGGGATTCCGTTCCCAGAGAGCCAAAAAATATTACAAAATCTCTAATCATGGTATAAATGTTTAGTTTTTTGAGCAGGGGCCTTTTAGACACAATCGTCGATTTAATAATATAGAGAGATAGGGCAAAAAGCAATAAAATATTTAAATAATTTTAACTCCTGTACAGACAAAGATGCCGGCATGGCAGAAACTGGTGGCTGGCAACCAGCAACACTCGAAATATTCATTTGTCATTTCGCTGACACACGAAAGTCCAAATTCGGCATACGGAAGGCGGTTTAGGGGTGTAAATGTATTATGAACGAAAGTTCGAGTTTTTTTCATTTAAGCATTTTGCTATTTTCATAGTTTTTTGTAATATTGCCTAATCATGGTCCCAAATAGAGTGATGATTGAAATTAAAGAAAAGTCGGTAAAAAGGGCGAAAAAAGCGATGAGTTTGGAGAAGAAAATTGAAGTTTTAGATAGGCTTGTGCATAATGAATCTGCTTCATCAGTTCGTAAATTACTTGGTGTGACCAAGACCACAATAAAATCGACAAGGAAAGTGAGGAAGCGATTAGAGCTTGTGTTGCAAATGGTAGTACTTCAACAAGTACAAAAGTGTCTTTTGTACCTAGAGAAGACAGAGAAGGCTTTAAACCTGTGAATCGAGACCCAAACTTGCAGGAAAATCTTGCTGAGTTCACTTGTCATTTGCGAGAAAGCCAAGCTACTGCACAATCATTATGTCTCAAATTGTTTCGCGGTCTGCTAACGGGATATCGCCAACGTCATCGAAGCGCGTGTAGATCGGTTCCTTGATCTTTAAAAAAATGTGGCGTTTAATCAGAATGCCACAGTATGTATTGTATTATTATATTTGTTCTTCTCCTTCACAGTTGAACACACACACGACCAGTCCAATGAGCGTCCGATTGAAGCTAAAGATTTGCCGCTTTCAGCATGCCTAATTATTTCTTTGTCTCAATCGTGTTCAGTTTATGAGTCCTAATGTTTCTTTTCACTTGTATTAGCACATTCAGTTTTCCGTTTCTCACTCATGTTTATAAAATAATAGGTGTAAAATGCACAAACAAAGAAACACTGCTGTACGTACAAACAAAGATGGTAACGTTGCTGAGACTGAATAATAATAATAATTTATTGATTATTAACAGATTTTACAGTGGTATTAATCTTGTCAAATTTCAGTACAATATTAAAAAACATTACATATAATACATATATTATTACATAGCATACTTTAATTTGTTAATTTATTAAAAGTGGCTGACAGACAGCTCCACTATGCAATAGCTCGAAATGTTTGTTTGTCAGCTGATGTACGAAAGTCTGAATTCGGAGTACGAAAAGCGGTTTTGGGGCGAGAATTTATAATGTACAAAAGAACAAATTGTACAGATGTTGAATGTATGGATTTCAAGGACTGCCTGTAGTAGAAACAAAAGTATTCAAATTTTTAGAGAATTATATAATATTATTTTAAAATATGACTATCGTTCATCATAAAAGTGCATAAATTTAATAATTTTGGAGTTTGAGGATTCTATCTACTTTTTTCCTTCACCACCTTCTGATGCAAATAAAAAGCACCTACAAATCATTAGCAACTTCTACCAGTGGCCAACCCTTCATACAAATAGCTTAATGATCTCAGGTTTGAGTCTTTCTGTAAGCATATTTGACATGCCTGATAATTTATTGAGATACACAGGTACTTTAATGAAAGGTATCCTAGGAAATTCAAAATACAAATACCGTATATTCCTGAATATAAGACGAGGTTTTGTTCCAATTTTTATGACCGAAAAATCGCTAGTCATCTTATAATCGCACGGCGTGTAATAGTTGGACTGACAGAGGAACCGAAGCCAGAGATAGCTGGAGATCGGAAGAATCGAATAGCTATAATCGAAATATTCGATTCAAATGTATTCAAATACAAATACTCTTTTGAGTTTTATCATATATATTATGCGCGTAGTGAGGCTGCGTGCGTATGAAGCCTCGCGTAATTATATCGGCGTATTTCTCGAGAACCGTTCGTCGTAAAGATATGAGGTAAACGGCGTTCTGTTTTTACTGGCTATGAAGTCCCTGGAAAAATATTTTCATTTGCTAAAGTGTCCCGGGCTCAAATCCAGGAGACAATTATATTTTCCCATAAGTTTACATGGGATTTTCGATTTTTCAGAGGGCAAGGTTTTTTTCCTTCATACATTAAAATACGTAAATATGGACTGATTTCTTTCTATTTTGCTTTATTCGACCGATAAAGCTCTATACTATCTTATTCTTGTGATGTTTACACGTTACATGGTCGAATTTTTCAGAAATACGCATTCTTTTTCGAAATTTTGCGAATTTTTCATCCTCATTCCGGGCGTTGCCAAGGAGACTCTTATTGTTGCCTCTGATTCATTTAAGACCAATTAAACCTTCAAACAGATGAAAGAAAATTGTAACAGTAATGTTATCGATATTAGCTGATGGGGCAAAATTGTGACCCTTTGTAATACTCAAGAGGAAGAATCTACCAAAAGAAAAACTACCACCTGGTATCAATTAAAGATGCAATGAAAAAGGCTGGATGACTAGTGACTTGATGATTCAGTGTCTGAGTGAAGTGTGGGATAAATGACCTGGTGCTCTTTTAAAGATGAGATCAATGCTAGTTCTTGATGGTTTTCGAGGACATCTTACGGATTATGTGAAATCCAAAATATCACACCTCAACACTGATCTGGTGATCATACCAGGAGGCTTGACCTCCCAACTACAAGTGCTCGATGTGGTCATCAATAAACCCTTTAAATATCATCTATGGCGTGTTTATGGGGAATGGTTGCTGTCGGGGAATTGCCCTCTGACTCCAGCAGGTAAATTGAAAAAACCAACAGAGGCTCTACTGGGAAAATGGATTAAGTCTACATGGGACAGTATCTCACCAGCAGCAACAGTCCATGGATTTAAGAAGTGTTGTGTTTCTAACAGTTTGGATAGATCAGAAGATGACATTCTGTGGGAGTAGGAAGATGATGCAGCTATTGGAGATTCCTCCAGTAGTGAAAGTGAAAATAACAATTAAAATGTGCTAATGAGAATTTGCATGAGAGATTCTAATGTTCCAAAATATTCAATTGAAAATTCCAGTCAAAATTGCTTATTTCAATTGGTTCAATGTTCATTAGTCAATGGTATAATAAACCTTTTCATTGTGTGCATAATAAATTTTTTTCTTTTATTAGGAGTTCACAATGGGGGGTCGTCTTATAATCAGAGTCGTCTTATATTCGGGTATATACGGTATCCTATGGGGATACAACATTAATAAAGTTTCACTATTGCCGAGGGACTAATATTTTTTTAAAACAAAAATTCATGCACCATGTTTATTCAGCAGCAATCCATCAAATTAGCAACAAGTGTTACCTCTAAAAATGCATCAACAAGCAATTAAATTGTCTTTGTATGTCATACCTTAGGGTCAACGACTACTTCACCAGAATCCGAAGAGTCAGAACATGTCTTTTGTTTCAGGGGAGTTATCATTTTCAGGGGTGTTGGCTTGGTTTTCCTTTTGGCCCTAAATATTGAAAATAACAAAAATTAAGAGATAATTGTGGGACACATTGCTACTTAAGCTTAACATTAATTTAGAAATCATAATAATATAGCAACAAATTTATCCAAATAATAATTCTAAAGTGTAATAATCTTGGGTTATACAGAGGCCATTATTCATTGTATGACTTAACCGTATTATAAATTACACTTTAGGTATTTTGAATAAAAATGTGGTGCAAGATTAGACAATGTTTGGTATAACTATACATTAGAAAATACAAGCAAATACTATAACTAAGACCTTTAAGAAATAAATAATAAAGCAAATGAACAAAAAAACAAGAAAGGTGACAACAGTATAGAGCAGGGGTCAGCAACCCATGATACGATATTTCACAAAAGAATGACAAAAAATATATATTTTAACAAGAATTTTAGTTATATTTCAAGTGTAGTTAATGCTGTAATAATAAAGCATTATATTCAGGATACCTTATATAATATTACAATCACTTTTTGTAGACATACATCATAGTTATTCTACCTTTCTGTCTGTTTTAGACTCACCCAACCAACTTTATGGACAAAATAAATTTAAGGGTGACACGCAGAGGGTCACAGGTTGTGAATATCAATGAAGAGTGGCACCAATAGAAGAACGCTTGCTGATCCCTGCTATAGAGCATAGATGCACAAAGTACAACCTGCCATTGATATCTATATGGCCCACAGTGGATTTTACAACATAATATAAATATAAAACAATGAACATAAGTTAAAACACCATGACAGGCTTACTAATATTAACTTAAATTCTTTTTTATGTTTGGTGACTAGTAAAGCGAATTTAACATTCCAAAATTAGTGGTAAATAACCTGTGTCATATATCCCATAAAGTTGAAAATTCATAATTAAACAAAAAATTAAGAAATTTTTCTTGACTCCAATAATTGTAATAATTTTTCTATAGATTATTGATAAAGAAAAATAGCTTAAACTGAAATGCATAATTTTATTATTGTGGCTATTAAATTGTTTGCCCTCTATTATAGTGCACACCTAAGTAAAAATCCTGTGGGGCCCAAGATGCAAAACATTTGCACATGATTGGTGTATGGGAACAGGAATCACTTGCATTAAGGTTGGACATCTTAGAAGACCACATCAAACACATGGAATGCAATACTTGAACTTCAACTACTAGGTAGCAGCGATAGGGAAAATAAAATTGCATATTCAAGAGTGATACAAAATGAGTATTAGAATGTGTTTGCAGGGTACTATTTACTGTAAAAAGAAAATTTACCAGATGATTCCAGAAAAGCAAAAGCCTGAGGAACATTATCTTGAAGCACTAGAAGAAAATTCTGAAAAAATAGAGAATGCTCCACAAAAGAGAAGGGAAATGTTTCTCATAAAGTAAGTGAAGGAAAAGCCAAAATGATCTGAAATTCAGTCTTGAGAAAAGAGAAATATTGTACAGAACTCTTGAGTCATGATTATCAACGTTGAAAATTAAAATAGATATGGCAGATAATTACTTGAGGAAAATCTGACATGAACAAAGGCAAAATATGCTGGAGGAAAATAAAGCATCACGTGTACATAAATGCCAAAAGGATAGCTAGCATTTCCCAATGAGGATTTTAATGAACAATTTTGAGGGATGCATTACCATACTTACTGGTCTCTAATATACAGCAAGATTTAAAATCAAAATATTTAATAAATACTTCAATGGAAGTACAGAGGACTCCCAAGATTCGACCGTTCGAGATTCAACCAACTCAAGAATTCGACCAGTCGAATCGACCCAGCCAATCGATTGGTTGAATTAGAAACTACCGTATTTCCCACCATATAAGATGCACTTTTTTTCCAGAAATCTATCTCAAAAAATCACCCTGCATCTTATAAGGTGATGGTCACGATTTTTCCTCGATAGTAGTCACTGTGCATGCACACCAACTTTAAACTGCGCAAGGAGCAGCAGCTGGCTTTTTTCCGCCGTTTCAGATATAGAACTTCTTGGTATAATTTTTCCCTAAATAATCTTTGCTAAATTATGCCGGTGCGTCTTATATGGCGGGAAATACGGTAGTTTACACAAAGTAATTTTTGGCCCGACCGACCACGAGAGGTTTAGTTTCAGTCTAGACATCGTTATTTCTGCTTTAATTGTTTGAATTTGTGCTGACTTGACATTCGACGGTTCGAGATTCGACCACATTTTCAGGAACGCATCCCTGTCGAATCTCAGGAGTCGCCTGTATTTATCCTTTTTGGGAACAAAAATGGCAATGCAGTACACTAAAATAGACAAAATAAAATTTATTCATCTTAGAACCCTACATAGCTCCAAAATGCATACCAAACAACATACTACTGTATTAACTATGCAATATTTACCAACAAAACATACCATAATGTGATATTTCACCACCAACACTGAGAATAACAGGGTATACAACAAAGATCATGCCTCCAAGGTACAATATTTATATTTAAGATTTAAGTGTATAAATTACTATATCAGTGTTTAGAACCTTTACACCAATATAAAAATCCTTTATTAGACTAGCGACACATCTTGATTACAAGACGACCTTCTGCCTTTACTAGAAGAATAGTTTAATAACTAAAATATGCATCATTAGTTTTATGGAATAAATTTGATAATCAGTAATCAGTTTTCTTCCCATTATAGAATTTATGAAATGTCAGCTTCTTCTGTTGACCATTTCTATATACTCAGCATAAAATCCATTGAATTATTTGTGTTGAAAAACCACTGTCTTTTATACAGATTTTATAACCTGGTTGCCTTTGGCCTACAATGTTCAGGCTATCTTTAAGTAAGCTTTTCAGAAAAAAGTGCTCCTTACATTCTGGCAAATATAATAATTCTTGGACAGATTTGGTTAAGTGTTCAGGTGTAAGGCAACACTGTTATACTTTTATTTATAAAGCACGAGGGCAATGAAAAGAAAGTCAATAGGTGCTTCCATAAAATCCATTTATGATATGCCAATTATTAATATCCTTATGCTTTATCAAATATTACAGAACAACTTTGGTATAAACTGAAATTTTGTTAAGAAAAATATTTTAACAGCACAAGGCCATTCTTAAGTTTAATACCTAATCATGTCACATCTCATGGGATAATTTTACAATTGAAACATCTCTCAAAAGTATTTTGGAACATTCAAAGTTACTGTTAAACTTTTGCAAGTATAACAATTTGATTACATATTCCTCAAATTTCATAAAATATTTACAACATTTTAAAAGTTTAAAGTCACTTAATATTCCTTCTTCCTCCAAAAATAGTTTATCAATATTTTTACAGTGGACCCTTGATATATCCGACTAAAGGGGTGAATGTCCGTTATATCCGAAATATCCAAATTAAATGTATATATATGATGGCTTAAATTGTTAAAATGTGCATGTTATGAAAGATAATGTTTTACTCTGCTATATATTTATACAAATCATTGGAGCGCATGTAATAATTACGATGAGTCTTTCTAATTAATTTAAGAAAAATATGAATCGTATGAATTACGTTTCCATTTTTATATTTTACTAGTAATAGGTGCTCGCAGTTTGCAAACAGGAGCATATTTATATGAAAACATAATTAAAAATGTAATAAATTATGTTGACCATAAGAAAAATGGCTTGCAAAATGAAAATTAATTTTCCCATGTATTCTTATTTGAGGTGGAATTATTCTTAGGTATCAAACTTGGGATACTTTTTCGAGATTTTAGATTTTTCCAGACCCTGGTGGAAATTTGGGAGAAAGTAACAGTTAGAAAGTCTGTCCATTATATCTTAAGTCCATTAAAGTCAGATATACTGAGAGTTCAGTATATCTTAAATTTAGAACGTTAAGTTTTTCAGTGGCAGTTTTACATTCATCATTTACTTTATGCCTAGCCATAATAATTTCTTACTTGATGTTATTATTCAATTAGACAGTAATTGATGTTAACCATCCTACTTCATATTTTATGAAAAATCTTCTATATATTATTTAGAACTTCATATAAAGTTCCAGAATATACTTATTAGGTATTTTCTAGATGTCCATGTAACGTTTCGTGAATACTAAAGGTATGTACACACTGGACAACATCGCTTCAACTCGGCAACTTTCAACATCATCCTCAATATCAAAAGTTGTTGGACTGACGTTGAACAGCTTGTTGCATGTCCATACAGCAGACAATTTCTTGTTTGATGTTTCAACTTTCCAGGCCAGTATCGTAATTGCCTTTGCGCGGGAGAACGAAAACAGTTGTTCTGAGTGAGTGAAAGGCAAAACGCAACAGACTCAGATGCATGCGCAGCGAGCATTGGGTGGTTGTGGGGTACGTGGGGTAAGGTACTGACTCAGACACATGCGCAGCGAGAATTGGGTGGAGGTGGGGTAAGGTTGAAGGGTCGAGAAATCACCTTGTTTCTCATTTTGAGCTGACAACTTTTCAACAAGGCGACTCCTTTAAAGTTTTGCCGACCGATGTTGTCGACCATGTTGGCGACAATGTTGCAGACTTGAATGGGTGTTGAAAGTTGCAGAGTTGAAGTGATGTTGTCCAGTGTGTACATGCCTTAAAGGAAACTTTCAACAAATCTGCATATAAAAATTTGATAATACATAAATTTTACCAATTTGAAATCACTAACTCTCTGATTGAAATTTAGGAATGAAGAAGCAAGATAACTTCATTGTTCATGATCCAAAAATAAAAATAATATTTTGAAGAATTTCAAATGAACTGAGACAGCTGAATTTTATTCTTGTCGTAAAACTAACACAACAAAATATTTAACACATCTGTCAATTTATGCAGATATGAATAGCAATTTCTCAGTAATTCCGAAGCTTGAACTAACATAAATTTTGATTCACAAAATTTTGCACTATATACATGATACTTAATGCAAACACAACATTGCTTCACACTCAACCAAGCCATAAAATTATGGTTTCATTCTGTATACTACGTTAATCAACCATAACAAAAATCAACACTTACCCCGATCGCCTTGGTGTAAATAAATATGACTCATGCACACTTTTATTACTTTCTTTCTGGTTAGGGGAGTGATGAATGTCCAAGGAAGGATTTTCTGAAGTCTCTGAGGAGATCCCAAAAGATGTTGCCACACTTTGTTCTGTCCGTGTCTCAGCTGGGGTCCCATCGTCTTTAGAACCTCCATGCCTAACTGCCGATTCTGAAGAAATACTCAAAGCACTGTTCACACTTTTCTGTTGGCACTGCGTGTTCTCACTGACCTCATGCACTGATAATATGTCCATCACAAGGCTATCCAAAGACAACCTCCCACTAGCATTCCCAGCAGTCCTCCCAACCACAGCAACTTCATCCTTACAGGGTTTCTTTGCTGTATTATTCTGTCCAAATGAGGTGGAATTTTCCGATTCTTTTGGCTTTGAACTTTCACTTAAGTTAGTAATCGGCATTGAACAAGTGACATCACACGGGCTGTACAACTCTCCAGTCTTTGGATCAAGAAGACTTGAATTCTCCTCTTCGTGATCAAGTATAGCACTTTCCGAGCTCCCCCTACGATTCCTTTCACCAGAATGAGAAGTCCTTTGAGCGTGATGACTTCCCTTCTCTGCTGCTGGGTTTCCTGTTGACCCAGGGAGGTTCTCAAGTTGTGTGGCTTCAATACGCTGAACCGTAACTGGAAAAAAACAATCAATACTAATTAAAACAATCACAATGATTGATTAACATCTCATTTCCTTAACTTTGAGAATTCTGTTAAATGTACAGCTCTCAAATATTTACAGTCAACAAAATCCATAATTAAATAAAATTCAGCCAAATATATTTCTTTCTATTTATTACACACTTTTACTTAATGTCGCTTCATATTTATTTATTTGTCACACATCAACGCTCGCTATAAAAATGCAAATAACTTGAGAAAGAATCGAGATAGAAACTCGAAATTTCGCAGGAATGATCGATTCGCATATTTTAAAGTGATGACGAAAACAAATCTCAAAAAAGTTATGAATTCAACTCCAAGGAAGACATTTACATTTTCCATAACGTAACATGTAAAAACCGGCCTTCATTCTTTATGAGATTAAAATTAGAATGAATTAACATACAATCTTAGGAGATGAACCATTTTGAAGAAAACATAATAAAGTTTCTTATTCTGTTCATCCTTTTCTGTCTACAGTTCGAAATCGCTCAAGTCAAACATTTACTTCACATAGTTTGAGGAAATCTAAACATTTTAAGGCCTTGCCTACCAATTCTATTGTTAGACCTCGATATCATATTGTTATTTCAGTCCTTATGGGTGTAAATGGACTTTGATTGATTTTAATATGAGAGAAAGGGAGAGAGGGAGGGTGAGAGAGGGAAGGAGAGGGAAATGATTTTCAATACAATTTATGTTTTTGATGCCAATTTGATCTCCATAAATAGTTTGAACGATCAAATCTTTACTCCCACTGATGTTTCAAATGACATTACACTAGTCTCTTATATATTTTGAAGGGTGTGTTTGTTGGTTTGTTCATGAAACTCCTAAACAATAAAAGCTAAAACAACCATATTTGGTAAATTTCTTTCTTACATCCCAACTTAGTGAATGGTCAAAGTTTCGTTTCTCTCAGTCACTTTGACTCAAAATGGCAAACAACTTAATCATCCAATGTCACGTATTTTGCCTGCAACAGAAATGCAGGGATGAGTGTAGACTTTTTTTAATTTGCACTTTAAAATTACTTAAAATCATGGTACAAAGACAGGACTTGAACCCAAAAATGGAGAAAAAATTAATTTTCATATTCCTACCATCAAATTTCAAATATGAGCTGAATTTGTTCAAAATTAAGGTTCATACCACAACATTTAAGATTTTTTTAACATAAAATTTTTCCTGCCATGACAACCCAATTGTTAGGAATTTAACACGATAGCGTAATTCCCATCTCCGAACGATTCATCCAAAGCAATTCGCCCATGGGACGTTTCACCCAAAGACGATTCACCCATGGGACGTTTCACCCAAAGACGTTTGACCCAAAGACGATTCACCCACGAGAGTTTTCACCCAGGTCTTTTCACCCAAGGGTTTTTCGCCCACAATCCAGTTCACCCACATACTGTTTCACCCAATGACATTTCCCCCATAAGTTCTTTTAAAACATCTGACCTCCCTCTGTATCAGATTGTAATCTTCAAAACTGTTAAATCAGTGGAAGTCGAGAAAAATTTTCAAATAATATTTATTAAATTTTATCCCATTTATTTAATTTATAAATGAATTGGAAAAGGGAAAACGAAAGAAATGTTCATATTCCAACATAATGAACTTCTGAATTATATATATTTTTAAGGTATTTCAAATTAACTACTGCATATTACGTGTTTGAAATACTGCCACAATCGCTCTTCTTTCACATAAGATAACATGTAAAAACAGACTTTTTGACATGTAACTTTAATTCTTTCTCTGATTAGAATTAGAAAGAGTTAACTTAAGATATATAGACCAAGTCTGTTTATAAGCGCATCTAAACTGTTAAAACCAAAGTAATGATTTTGATTTACAGAAATAAATGTATCTGCATTTATTACATTTTAAAATCAAAACACTGTCAATTATATATAGATTTAAAAATATAATTAGGAATGTGTACGTCGAGCCCCTAAATCAACCCTGAAAATATGGCAGCCGTAGCTTAAACAGTTACCTAGATATTTATTGATCACACACAGACGGAGAAAGGGTGAAAAGGTCAGATGTTTTAAAAGAACTTATGGGGGAAATATCATTGGGTGAAACAGTATGTGGGTGAACTGGATTGTGGGCGAAAAACCCTTGGGTGAAAAGACCTGGGTGAAAAATCTCGTGGGTGAATCGTCTTTGGGTCAAACGTCTTTGGGTGAAACGTCCCATGGGTGAATCGTCTTTGGGTGAAACGACATGGAACCGTAATTCCAATTGCATTGAGCTTGAAGCCATGATTATTATTTACCGAAGTACAGAGGGAGGGAAAGAGAGGGAGTGAGGGGGAGTGAGGGGGAGGGAGAGAGAGGTGGAGGGAGACAGACAGACAAACAACTTTATTTCAGGCGAAATTGAGACTACATAGTCCCTTCTTATATTTAACCCCTAGAGAGGGAGGGGGAGGGTGAGAGACGGAGGGGGAGGGAGAGAGATGGAGGGAGAGAGAGAGAGAAGGGAAGGGTGGAAGGCAGGGGAAGGGAGTTTACACATTATTTTCGATTTTTCACAGTGCAAGATTTTCTTCCTTCATTCATCTAAATAGGAAAATGCGGAGCAGTTTCCTTCATTTTTGCTTTATTCAATGGTTATAACTGTGTACTATCTTATTCTTGCAATGCTTACATGTTACACGGTCGAAGTTTTAGATTCACTAAATCCGTTGAAATTCAACGGGCACTCCAGCTAGTCTATCTACTATAATATATTTTGAAGCATGTGTTTATGTGTTTGTTCATGAAACTCCTCCTAAACGATAAAAGCTAGAATAACCAAATTTGGTATGATTCTTCCTTACATCCTAACTTAGTAAATGGTCAAGGTTTGGTCAACCGAGATTAATCAGTGCTGCCAATATAGGGGATTAACATTTTTTCATAAGATAATACGTATGAATCCATTTCTTGACTTGCAAGGTATTCTTTCTTCAAGCATTAAAATACGTAAATATGGACCGATTTTTTTCGTTTTTCCTTTATTCGAAGAATAAAACTCTATACTATCTTATTCCTGCGAAGTTTACATGTTACACGGTCGAAGTTTTCAAAAATACACTATTTGTTTCGAAATTTTGTGGATTTTTTGTACCACTCTCGGGCGTTGCCAAGGCGGTAGTCATTGTTACCTCTGATTCAATTAGCTTCAATGAAGCTTACAAATAGATGAAAGTTTAGCGTTATTCGATTTGCAATTTTGTTTAAGCAACAAAATGATCGATGTTTATTGACAGCAACATAAATAGATACTGAATATTATTCAGGAAGCGTTTATAACGATTGATGAATGTAATTGAACCTTCTTTCGTCTATTGAATACTGGAATCTTACATTTTTTTAAGTAAAATCATTATATTCTACATTATAATGTTTATTAATGTAAATAAGCTCACATATCTGGTGTACATTTACCGGAGTGTGTTCAATCATGGACAACTGTACGTTGCTTTTTCACGGGTTTCTTGGTTACAAGACATAAAAGTAAATATTTCAGCAAGGCATAATTACACAAGAAATGAAGCTGGATTTGGCGAAAGTAATATGATACGAAATAAAATTATCGTTACATTTGAATGCAATATGCTCGGAAACGGATTGTTACAAGCAAGTATGATTAATTGTTAAGAAAAGCTAATTGTAATTTAATAAGTATCTACTATATATTTTAAAGAGTTTGTATGTTGTGCTGTAGTAGCTTCACTAAATCCGTTTTAATTCAACAGGAAATTCTGCTAGTATAATACATAATGAACACGAGATAAGGTACTGAGAAGGCCAGAGATGAAATGTTACTGAGAGGGTTTTAATTTAAAACAATGTAAACCACCCGGTCTTTTAGACCGTGCACGACCTCTTAAGCGTTAATATGTTGCCTTTGAAGGGTATTGTAATAAGGGAACCTAGTGATCATAAAAAAATTGTATTATGATGTAAATCAATGTGAGATGAAATATAGAAAACATTCCATGATGTAAGAGAGAATAATACATTTTGAGAGAAAGGAGCAGGACATACCAGTAGGAGATGCTGAGATATGTCAAATTGATTTTACAAGCTTATTTTCTCCATTAACTGCTTCATTTACACTTAATTTTTATGATTCCTCTGCTGGATAAAGAAAAATAAAGCTACAACACTCACCTGATGCAGTGACATCTTCCAAAGGATCCTGAGATCTAAGGGTGAGTCTTTGCTCCTGGATGTGATGGCTTGATCTACGTATTCGACTATTAGACAAATTGTGAGAGGAGCTTGAAGTATGTGATACACTGGTTCCCAGAAGCCTTGCTTTTGAGCGTGGGTGTCCATGGTGGGAGGAGTTTGATATAAGCCCCCCAAGTGATGTAATATTACTTTGTGGCACACCCACCTGTAATGACAAGACCATGATGTAAAACAATCAAATATATCAATTTATCAGGTTAATCAGATACACAAATATTTTATCAATCCATTCCTAATTTGAGTTTTCAGTAATTCCAACTATACAGCGTTCCACCATTTCCGTGCAGTATGAACAGATACAGGAGATTCTCCCTCTCTCTTTCCCATGTTATTCTTTGTATAGCTCTATCTCTCTCTAAAGCTAGTCTCTACGCAATGTGCAGATAAGCAAATCTTCACACCAAAATCATAATTTATTGTTCTATTTTTGTTTTTAATTTTATTTTGCATGATTTATAGAAGATAATTTATTTAATAGTTCTGAATTTTTAAATTTTAAGAAAATTATTGAAATAGCATAATAACTGAAAACCCTGTTTTTCCTACATTAACAGTTAAAAAACCAAAACTGTCATATCTCTAGCAATTTCCAATTTAAAGTAATGATTTTTTGTATGGTACTTCTTTCAAGGCTGTAGTCAATGAATATCTCCTTGATTGTTGGCCAAAAAGTACGATAATTGTTTTGCAATAGTTTAAACCAAAACACAACTCGAAAATACAACAAAATTTTGAGTCTCCAACTAAATTGCATTCTGTTGGTTTTAGATGGGTACAGTATGTGGGAGAAGTGTGATGAAAGGTTCATATTTGCAGATGCTGCAATCAGGAAGTAATAGCGTTTGATGGTTTTTGAAATATCGAATTATATTTGAAAGAACGATTAAGCGAACAGCCCCAGCAGGTAAGTTTCCGCAGCGGAGAAAAAATATGCTTTTTCTTCAGGTTTAAGTTGATTTACATTGGAAATGCTTCTGATGCTTTGATTTCATAAAAAATGATTTATCCCTGTGGTAGTGATTTTAATGCATAGGTAACTGCTATTATTATTTTGTTTCGATACAAATTCATTTCAGGTAAGTGTTATATTTTAAAATATGGCAGGAATGCACGAATCACGCATTAAAACGCAAAGATGGAAAACATCCCGAAAAAAGACCTGGGTTTGACTCCAGAACATTTCTGCTTCCCATTAGAAAACACATAAAATACGATATTTTGATGTGCAAGCTTTCACTCTTTTGCAAATTAAAATTAGAAAAAATTGGTAGAACATACAATGCACAAACTTTCACATATACTAATACATCGTTTAGTTATCTGTAGAAAACTAAGAACTGTGTAGAATTATTATAAACATCAACATAAATAACTATACGAAATTTGATGAAAATCGTGAGCCATTTTTCAGAAAATCCAATTTTTGTTCAAGGTGCCCAAGGATAAATTAGCCTTATATTCATTTTTAGAGAAATATAAAATATGCAGAATTATTGCAGACATATACTCAAGTAAGGGTATAAAATTTTATCAAAATAGTTTGAGCCATTTTTGAGAAAATGAAATTACAGGCGACTCCCGAGATTCGACCAGTCAAAATCTGCTTATTCGACCCAGCTGACAGATCGGTCGAATTAGGAACTAGTTTACACGAAGTAATTTTCGGCCTGCCCGACAACGAGAGGTTTAACTTCAGTCTAAACATCATTATTTCTGCTCTAATTGTTTAAATTTGTGATGATTCGACCACATTTTCAGGAATGCATCCCGGTCGAATCTTGGGAGTCGCCTGTATTGTTAAAGTTGCCTAGAATAAACTAGCCTTATATTCATTTAATGAGAAATACGAACTATGTAGTATTATTGAAGACGTAAACTCAAGTAACTGTAAAAAATTTGATCAAAATCGTTAGAGCCGTTTTTGAGAAAATCAAATTGTTGTTAATAATGCGTAGAATGCCAACCATTTCACCATAGCATCTACTCTGTATGACAAAATGCCCAAGTATAAAATTTCATTCATTTTCGCTCTACTGTTTAGGCCAGTGTTTCCCAACCTGGGTGCCACAGCACCCTGGGGTGCCGTGAAGTGCTCTGAAGGGTGCCGCAAAAAATATTGTTTTCTCATTTTTAGCCTCATTTTGCATCGTCAGCTTTCAAAAATGCAAACCAGAGTTAAGTCGACCTTCATTTCATCGCAAAGGAACTTCGAAATGAAAGGAGATATGGAGATTGGAGTTAGGGGTTCAAGTTCAGCACAATTATTACTGATGGTGGATAGGGAAGGGTGCCGCCAAATTCTGAAAAGTCACTTAAGGGTGCCGCGACTCTAAAAAGATTAGGAAACACTGGTTTAGGCTCTAGAGCCAGTAACAGACAGACGGCATTGCGAAAACCACTTTTTCACTCAGCTACACCAAATACGTATATTTCCGTCAATAGGTCGAATTTTTTCGCGATTACAATACTTTCTCAATATACTTCGTACATGAGAATGTAAAAATTGACCTACAACCACCGTATGTCGTAGACTTTTAAAGAAGAATGTACAAGGTTTCTTATTCTTATCATCAATTTATGCCTTGTTTGAAATTACTCACATATAATGAATATGTGACAGATTTTGACCAAATATCACTGTTTTATTGATAATTTTACTGGACAATGACTATCGTTGTTGAGGCTTGAGATTCCTATTACTGCCTCAATATTCAAACGTCATATGATAGAAATACGAAGCATTTACGTATATGTCAAGCGAGAGGGAGGGAGGAGTGAGAGGGAGGCGAGGCACAGAGGAGGGAGGCGAGGGAGGAAGAAAGGGGGATACAGCAATATAACTTTCCTTCCTATCATATTATGCTAAATACCTACTTAAGTATTGTAGATATGAAATTTTAAAAATCGATATAACATACATTGTAGAAACTTTCTCATATACTAATGCGTCATTTCGTTATCTTTTGAAAGATATGAACTATGTAGAATCGTTACAGACATCAACTTAAATAAGTATACGAAATTTGATGAAAATTGTATGAGCCATTTTTTCAAAAATCCAATTGTAATTAAAACTGCCCAAGAATAAACTAGCCTTACATTCATTTTTTGAGAAATATGAACTATGTAGTATTATTGAAGACGTAAACTCAAGTAACTGTACGACAATTGATCATAATTGTTAGAGCCGTTTCTGAGAAAATCAAATTGCTGTTAAAAATGTATAGAATAAACTTCCTTTAATTATTAAGCAATGCCAACCATTTCTTCATAGTCTCTGCTCTGTATGATAAAATGCCTAAGTACGAGATTTCATTCATTTTCGCTCTACCGTTTAGGCTCTAGAGCCAATAACAGACAGATGGCATTGCGAAAACCACTTTTTCGGACTCAGCTACACCTAAAACGTATATTTCCATCAAAATCTCGTGGATGAATTTTTTCGCGATAACAATACTTTCTCAATATACTTCTTATATGAGAAAGTAGAAATTGGTACAATATACATTGTACGAACTTTCCCATTATACACTAATGCGTCGTTTAGTTATCTTTTGAAAAATATGAACTACACCGCTCCCTGGTTATAACGCAGGGTATTGGGGGAGGAGCTGCAACCAGCGTTATAAGACAACCGTGGTATAACCGAGGTCATGACTTATCATTTTTTAAATTTCTATAATTGCTACAAACAACAAAATTCAAATAAAAAAACAATATACAGTGAGTAGAAGAAATTAAATTAATCAATTCCTTAAAACATCAGTATATTTTGTTGTTTTTACTTTAGTACATACTAAAAAAACGACAGGACTTTCTTTCCAAAAAATAGAGAGGAAGTCCCGCGGTATATCCAATTCTGCGGTATAACCGACGGCTTTATAACTGGGGAGCGATGTATTTAGAATCTTTATAAACATCAACTTAAATATCTATATGAAATTTGATGAAAATTGTATGAGCTGTTTTTTAGAAAATCCAATTCTTATTAAAGTTGCCCAAGAATAAACTAGCCACATATTCACTCTTTGAGAAATACGAAGTATGTAGTATTATTTCAGATGTAAACTCAAGTAACTGTATAAAATTTGATCAAAATCGTTGGAGCCGTTTTTGAGAAAATCAAATTGTTGTTAAAATTGCATAGATTAAACTGCCCTTAATTATTGTGCAATGTCAACAATTTCTTCATAGCTTATATTCTGTGTGATACAATGCCCAAGTACAAGCGACTCCCGAGATTCGACAGGGATGCGTTCTTGAAAACGTGGCCGAATCTCGAATTGTCGAATGTCGAACACTGTTTTTCCATATATAGGCGACTCCCAAGTTTCGTTGGGGATGCGTTCCTGAAAACGTGTTCGAATCTTGAATATTCGAATGTCGAACACCGTTTCTCCATATACTTGCATGTTATAATCGGGGGATACGTTCCTGCATCTCGGGAAAGTCTTCCCTCATGTTCTATAAAGATAAAATAACATTACTAATATGTTAATATAACAATATTAAATTATGAATAAATTAAATAATAAATATTTTAAATGTATAACTTATTTTTTGGACTAAAAAGGAAAAAATAAATTTTTGTTTCAAACTTCAAAGATAGATGTATGCAATATGTTCTGCAGACGGCCCGGTCCCGCTCGCGTGAGTCATTTGTTACAAACGACTCGCGCGAGCTGAACAACATACCTGCATACATCTATCTATACATACAACTATTTATCGCAGCGAAATTAATATAAAAGTTATTAAAAAGCACAAAATTTCATCCATCCTTTCCTTCAAATCATCATAGAGATCCTTAGCCTTTGCTCTAATCATGGTCTCACTAATAGAAATGTGTTTCTGACACCGATCATCTACCCAAAGTTTTAAAAGTTTTTCCATTATAGGAATCACAACACCATGCCTAGGACTGTTTATTGTTGTTATCAAATTACCTGAATTTATCACACATTCTAGAATTTTCTCCCTCTGTTTCACATAAATGCTAATACTTGAACGACACACTCCCAGCGATCATGCGCTTTCAGTATGGCTTTCACCTTTCTCAACATGCTTTACAATTTCTAATTTCAATTCATAACTATGAGTCTTATGCAGTCTTTTATTTGATTCACTCGCATTATCACTATTACATTTCCTTTTAGATATCATGTCAAGTGATAAATTTATAAATAAATCAATAAAATAAATAAATTTAAATAAAAGATTAACAGAAAAAAGAATAAAATCAGCACAAATTCAAACAAATAGAGCAGAAATAACTATGTCTACACTGAAACTAAACCTCGCGTGGTTGGTCATGACAAAAATTACTTAGCGTAAACTAGTTCCAAATACAATGGATTGAATAAGCAGGTTTCGACGGGTCGAAATCTCGAATTTGTCGAATCTTGGGAGTCATCTGTACAAGATTTCATTCATTTTTGCTCTACTGTTTAGGCCAGTGATTCTCAAACTTTTGAGGACAATGCCTCCCGGATAGATGTAAATATTTTCTACACCTACCTTCGTTTATGAAATAAAATCAAATAGTAATTGTAATTAATGCCATCTCTATTGTGAACATATGGTAATCATTACATAGATATATTTACCCTTATTTTACAGCTGACGCACATAACTAATGAGAAGGATGAGGTTGTTTAGTACTGCACATTTTACAGAAACGTGGCACAAATTTTGATACTGATGCTCTCATCTCTTGTTTAACATTTATCTTCGACTTATATTTCTTCTTAATAGCAGCAACCGCAGAAAACACAGTATCACATAAATATGTATGTGATTCAAGTTCATAAGTATCTCTATTAGCTGCGCGACAGTACATCCGCTATTCTCCGACATTCTTATTAACCTCGATTAAATAATTTTTATGGTAAAATTTACAAAATTTTTGTGCCTTCCCTGGGAGACGCGCCTCACAGTTCAAGAACTACTGGTTTAGGCTTTGGAGCCACGAACAGACGGACAGACAGATGGCATTGCGAAAACCACTTCTTCGGATTCAGGTACACATAAAACGTATATTTCAATACTTTCTCAATATACTTCGTATATGAGAAAGTAAAAATTATATTCAATAAACTTTCAAGCTTCTTAGTGTTTATTATTAAAAATGCTGGCAACATTTCAAATTTGAAATGCAGGCTTCTCTATTTAAATTATAATGAAAGAAATATCGTAATTTTCCTATTATAATACGCAACCATGTTTTTACAATGGAAATGTGAAAAATGTCTTATCATCATGTAAAATACACACCTCAGTTTTTTAAAAAAGATCAAAGCAATTTTTCCCTTTGTTATTAGCGGTATCAAGACTTCTCGTCTTGTCGCCAAGCGATATATGTGCGAGACTGTTTACGAAAACATCACGTCTAGTTTTGACTCTCCCTTTAAATATCAATACAATGTAAAAAAATATGTCTCAATGTCGCACTGTGTAATAATCTAAACAATATTTAAAGGAATGCTATTTAAATGTATTAAAATGTCCGATTTATTGGTAAAAATGTCAAAAAATATAAATTATTTCCCTACTGAAAAAAGCTGTATGCGTCTGTTACCATGTATATTACATACCCTAACTTTTTGTCAATTTTTCGTGAAAAAAATATGTATTATAATCGGAAAACTACAGTAACTGATGAATTTGCATCAGAATTGTAAAACAGCCATCCCTCACCACAATGTGCTTCACTTAGCACTGTTACCTTATAACCCTCTTGCTAACTCCCATATCATTGACACATTGTTTTGGCCATATACTTTTGTTATACTAGTATCATAAGCAGCTTAGGGTATTTTCAACCGAAACCGAATAGTTTTTGAAAATTCTGATGTGGAAAGCACATAACTTTCTCTATATGTAATAGGTCTAATTTGTATTTGTAAAATTACAACTAAATTAAATATCTCCAAACAATCCTTGTACAAAAAATGTTGTCTCTCCTATAAAAGGGGTTCCTATGTTAGGAAGCTATGTGGGAGACAGATATTTCCATGAACGACTAGAGTAAAATGACAAATATGTTTTTTAACAAATGGGTGGCTTACAGGGCTCAAGAAAAAGCAAGGAATTGCAGTGCACTTATACTGAAATTGATGTTTCATTTAACAAAATTATAAAACTCACGGAAATTCATGATTCTTACTAATTATACACTTTTGCATATTGCAAAATAAATACAAAAGTAAAAAACAGGAAAGATTCAAACAGGCAGGCACTCACAACCTATACATTACCTGCGTAGGAACGGTTATGTTAACATGGAATCTTTGGCCTGTGACTTTCCCATCTATGAGCTGTTTCACTTGATCTGCTAAGCTATTTCCAAAATTATGCTTTAGTTGAGAGGCTGCATTCTCTGGCAGTTTTTGAATACGATCTTGCACTATAGGAAGAAAAAATATAAAGCAGAATGATAATTAGAAAAACCAATAAAGAGTAAAAAGTAATGTTTTAGGAAAAATAACAAGGCATAATAATATCCTTTGCATAACAGAACAAACTGGTGAAGACATGATAGAAACTTCAGTCCTATTAGTCACACTCTTCTCTGAGTAAAATTATACTTGCACACACATACGCCACTAGTTTCCAAATTTTAATTACACCTACAAAATAATGATACAGCTTATACAAGAGGAAATAAATTGATGTGTCTTAACACATGACTTTCTCCATACGTAAGTCGTCAACTAAAAGCAAATAAATACAGCGATAGGAACAGTTCAACTTACATGCTTCAGTGCTAGTGATTCACTACCATGCGTGTGAGCTGCCCACTAACCGTCAATTTCAAAGAAAATTGAATATCTCTTGAAATATTCCTCATATGAAAATTTAGACCAAACAAAATTTGTAGAAAAAAATAATATCTACAACTTTTATATACATGTATGGTAACAAAAATTCAGTTTTAAGCAAAATATTTAAGAAAGACTAAAATTTTACTAGAGTAAACTGCTACTTCCGGTTGACCGATTGTTATCAAAATCTTTTCAAATCTTAAGAGTATATATAAAATCACAAATGCAGAATTTCATGCTGATTTGATGAATAGTTTTTGAGTTAAGAGCGCATGCATAATTTCTGTCACACACATACGGACACACACATACATCGACAAAACGGTCAAAACGTGTTCAGGGGACCTCAAAATGTGTATTTCCATTCAAATTTTTTCATGAAAACAATACTTCCTCTATATTACGTATATGGAGAAAGTAAATACGGGAAAAGTTTAAAATGCAAGGCAATAGTTAAATTTCCCCGGACACTGCTAAAGACCTCCATGAGTCGATGTTCTGTATGTGACATATAAAAACATTCTGTAGTCATTGCAACAAACAAAAACAGTTAAAAAATATTATTACAGTATGAAGTCCCAAATCCGGCTGTCCAAAATCCAGAATGATCCGAAATCCAGACATTTTTACAAAATTTTCCATCAAAAAACCCAATTCCAATTTCTAAACAAATTCACTTGAATTCGACACCAGATCCGTTTTGTGACTAACCTCTAAGGTCTGATGGACTAAGCAGCTTTGTATGTGAGGGGACAAAAATATACACATAAGGGATAAACAGTCCAAACCCAAACAAGTGGATCAAATTACTCTCAAGTGATATCAAAATGATGCCGATACTGAAAATTTCACCTTGGGGGTTTACTCAAGAGAGCACAATACAACCATGGACCACCACCAATCATATTTTTGTAGATATAATGTTAACAACAACAGCAATTAACCCTTCCCACCTTCATCGGAAGCACTTTTACCTCTTAACTTCATTTTTTAATCACTAAAAATGATCATTTACAGCAACTTTGCAGACCAAGAGTGATCCAAGGAAGAAAGATTGAGAACCTCTTGTTTTAGAACTCATACTGCAGTTAGTTAATTTAAAACTACCAATTCTGAGAAAGTCTTTTAACTTCAATTCCTGGATAAATTACTAAAATTTACCAGTGATTAAAAACTATGTAGTATTTATATAAAATAAGCATTGTCATGGCCAAAAGTTTGGCAAATTCCAAACAAAAACTGTTTCATACCTCTTAGAATTGAAATATATATGTATACCAAAGTCATGAAGACAATTCTCAACTACTCACCTAAAGTATATATGAGACAGTATTCATCTAGAATATCACAAAGATTCTTTCCAGATACACGTGTGCTGAACCGACGTCCTCGTTGTGCAGCTTCCGCACATTCCTTCAAATGTGGACATGAATCCAAGAAGGTTTGAGCAGCAGCACTACAATTCTGCTCCTCAAGGTAACCTAAATTAGTATGTGCAATAAACAATCCATATCAGTTTGCTTACAATGCTGAAATAAAAAACTGGGTTATAGGGTCTACTCATGGTTGCCGGCAGGCATACCCCCATGGATATTTTGGAAAAAAATAAAAATTGAAAAAAAGACAGAAATATACCAAGAATTAAAATTATTTTTTAAAACTATTTATTCTTCTATCCTGAATACAAAAACGTTTAACAACTTCCTCGATAAAGTTGGAAAAGTCGTGAAAATTAAGTCCAATTTTGTAAGCAAATTTTCTGGCTGCTCCCCCTTGAAAAAAATTCTGGTGGCACCCATGAGTCTACTACTCCATTTCTAAATAAAAATAGGTACATAAAAGCACGGAGAGCGACATGGAGGTTAATTCTGAAATTGAAATTAATGGACAACATTGTGTTAATCCATAATTAACATTTAAGTAGAAAATAGAACAAATTTTGGGGATTAATTTTTTTAAAAAACATTTCAATTTTATAATTGGAGTGAATAGAAAAAATACAATCTTTCAACAAATAGTTTTTGGTGAATACAATTTGTTGAAATAGAGTTGCAAGTACAAGTAAAATAAAGCTATTAAGAACTGGGTTTGGAGTAAACCAGAAAAAGTTACTCTGACCAATAAAAACTGATTTGAGGTTCACTTTCAGCTGGAATACAATATAACTCCAAATGCCACAAAGGGGTTGAAAAATCTAGGTGTGCATTTCTGCTGCAAAGCAAGCGACCTCAATAATAATCAATTTATTTGGAATCAGTGACTCAGTGACTCACCACTGAGGATATTTGCATGCATCCAAAGAATATTTTACCTGAAACGCTCAGGTACTGAAAAATATTCATATTGAACACATGAAACAAATTATATTAATATATTATTAATTATATCGATATACCTAATTGAAATACAGATAAAATTACATGCATACTTCCATAAAATAGTAACAGAAAACTACCATTATAGCAAAATATTGGTGACTATTAAATTAATACCGTAGTTTTAACATCACACATGAATTTTTATATAACTATTAAATGTTGGATACGCTAATGTTAATTAAGTTAAATATAAACTTATATAACACAAAACTGCAATTAAGTCCTTATCAATCTGACAGAACACTAATTGGCTGAATCCTATTTACACTATTATATGTGGCGTCCGAAGGGGAATATCGAATTTCTCAACAATAAAAACACGTTAAATTACACTTTATCGCGGTTTTATACGACATATATTATATTGCTTTAAAAATATATACAATGTTACAAATGTTATACTTTAGTATACGATTAAAATAGCATGCTCTCCTACATATAGCAGCAGCTCAGAAACCAGACCACGTACTAGTCAAGAGGACTTATGTGGATGGCACTTGTGAAGCGAGATAGCTATGGAAAGTTTCTACTTTTTAATAAATAGTGAAAAACAAATAACACTACTCAAATATGTCTTTTTCTCGCATTCTACGAAATGGTAACAGCACCGTAAAAGTTGCAAAAAAGAAACAACTAAGATCCGTAAAAAGAAGTGTATAAACTTTTCAAAAAGTACGTCTGGTAACGCACGAAAGACAAAAAAATGGCAACACCTGAGAGAGCATAATTTACTTTCGCCTACCAGTGCAATGTCATAACAATCTAAAGTAATATCATAATAAAGATGGACGACCAAAAGTCATACATAATATTAATCAATGTAATGAAGTAAACAATTTATCTGATCATATTCATAAGTAATGAATGTCCCGTCATTATTGCTTATAAATACCTATACAAAGTATAAAAAGATGATATATTACAGACACAACCACTTGAAACATCTTTTCTGTTGAGGGGGAGGATTTCCTTTTTACTACATTGTTACGATTGACAATGTCGTCGTAAACGTTTATAACCCTCAGTAGGCATGTCAAATACAAATTTTCAGGCAAAGGCATAATCAGTGCCTTCGATCAAGCTTCTACCATAATTAGGACACTAATAATAACGTATAAAAATCATAACGTTCATGGAAATATATTTCCCAGACAAAAATATTGTAGTACTTACCTAAAACAAGTCTCGACACTTCAGACGGTAAAAGTGTCTCCATCACTGAAGTAATAACACTTTATTGTCACAGAAAAGCGAAGTGAATAAAACATCAGGTGTGACACCGTAAAACTTCTAAAAATTTATCATTCCACACTTCCCTAAGAGCGTCCACATTTCAAACTCTACATGCTCCAAATAGATGGAGTAATGGCGCGAACATAGTGATGTTTTCGTTCTTCAGCTTACCAGATTAAAGTAATTTCGATTGGCGGACTGTTTTGCGATGTCGATAATGCTGAATAATAACATTGTTAAATTAATGAGTTGAAAATTATTCTGTTGAACAAACCGAAATAAAATGTCTTTATTAGTCAATTGCCTCTTTTTTATATCGTTTTTGGTGAGCTTAACAATTTAAAATACTTTGTGAAAGTATACATATTATTTAAAAAATCATGTTGTTTTGGCATTAATTATGAACTTAAATCGCATTTTAGGATCTATTTGGCGTAAGCTTAACCGTTCCTCTACTTTCGGCGCATATTAAATCTTTAGGAGCTTCTCACATCCTTGTAGGTTTGGCAAGTTCCATTTATGCAGTTTTACAATTTTTTTGTGGGCCAATTGCAGTAAGTATGCTACTATAAATGTGAATTAAAATTTATTTTCAATCTGGTGGTGTTAATGTCATATATGTATATTTATTCTAGGGAAGTTGGAGTGATGTAAAGGGTAGACAGCCTGTACTCATGTCATCTTTACTCATATGCTCAGTTTGCTATTATGCTCTGGGTTACGCCAGTCATATACTAATAATTATTTGTATTAGGGTTATCTTAGGTATGAGTTTTCGACTTATGCAATCACCACAAATTTAGTTATGTGCATTGTTATACGCAATCGATAATGAACTATCTTTATTTGTCTTCAGGATCGTTGAAACACACGCAATCTCTGTGTAAAGCTATATTATCCGATGTCGTTCCTAAGAAAGAGCAAACAAAAGTACTCGGGCGGTACAATGCCTTTTCAGGAATTGGTTTTATCATTGGACCAGTAATAGGTGGACACCTAGCCGAATTACAGAATGGGTTTTACCATGTTTGTTGCATTACCACTCTACTTTTCTTATTTAATTCCTGTAAGGCTTAAATAGTTGATACCTTACATAAGTACCCAATAATTTGATTCTAAAATTTCATGTAATTTTCTCTGCAAATTCTTCCAGTTTACCTATAATGAGGATTATCGTATCATTTGATGTAAACGCTAAAAATTATATGGTGCAAATAAAATTTTGCATGAATCATGGAATTTAATGTATAACATTCCCTTTCTGTTAATGTTAGCATGTAATAAGAGATTATATAGAAGTGATAGGATCTTTATTTCTTATTATGATTTGAAATTTTTCTTCCATTAAATATTTACATGACTAACTGAACAACATTATAGTACTACTTGTAAGTGATAGTGTTTACCTGCTAAGCAGTTTCTCTTTTTCAGGCATTACATACGTATTTGTGCCAAAAGCTAAACAGGCCCATTACAAAATTGCAAGAAGGGGAAAATCTTTTAAAGAAAGTATTTGGATGGCAATTTCGCATCTCTTTTCCATGAACTGGGCTTTATATTGGGATGCATTTAGCGTTAAACTCATGCTAGCTTTCAGTCTGGCATTATTGTTTTCCAACTACTCCCTTACGCTACAAGAAAGGTTTAATATCACCCCTTCATTAGTGGGCTATATAATCTCATTTCAGGTGAGCATTTGGTGTGTTGTCTATTAGTATATTAATTTATGAGTTTGTAGTTACCGTATTGACCCGAATATAGTGCTACCCCAAGTATTTTAAAAGGAATTCTAGAAAAAGATAAAAAAAATTTAATTTCTCTGTATTACACATTTAAATTACTTGTGAATTCATGAATTATATACTAAATATCCAGAGTTTTCTTCAATCTCCTGAAAACATTTTAAAACACAAATTTTCAAGCAAACATTTCAATTAATTAACTAGGTACTATACTAATCAGACACTAGCAATGCTTAATCAGAATCTCCTTCCTCTCCTATTTCATCATCGCTCGAAGTTGAAGCAGGTTCCGAGTCATTGCAGTCACACTCTTCATCCCACAAGGCATTGTCTTCCCTACCATCCATGCTGTTTGATATACAGCATTTCTTAAATCCACGCACAATGGACTCGGGGGAGATTTTGTCCCAGGCTGTTTTGATCCACTTCACTAACATGAAGACTGACGGTTTCTTAATCTTTCCTGATGGGGTAAATTCATGGTTTCCAGCCAATAACCACTCATTATATTCCTTTCTCAAGTAGTCTTTGAAAGGCTTATTAATTGCGACATCTAACACTTGCAATTGCAATGTCATCCCTCCTGGAATAATAACTAGGTCCATGCGCATTTCAGCCATTTGTCTGTTAACATTTTCTGTCAGATGACCCTTGAATGCGTTGAGTACAAGCATTCCCCGCTGATGCAGTAATGCATCTGGGTGCTTCCCCCACACTACCTTCAGCAAATCTAACACAAGTTCCTCATTCATCCATCCCTTTTCCTGTGCAATAAAGATCACTCCTGACGGTAACTTTTCCTTTGGCATCGTTTTATGCTTTAATATCACATATGGGGTCAGTTTTTGCCTGTCGGCCATGACTGCAAGCATTACAGTGATTCTAGTTTTCTCATTTCCCGTGGATTTGATCAACACTGATTTAGCGCCTTTAAAATTGACGGTGACGTTTGATGGCATAACAAAACAAACAGGAGTTTGATCTGCATTTCCCGTCTGCCCTAGCGGATAGCCATGTTTCTTATGTAAGTGTATGACATACCTCTGGTAAGCAATCAATTTCTCAGAATAATCACTGGGAAGGCTAGCTACATAAGAAACATGGCTATCCGCTAGGGCAGACGGGAAATGCAGATCAAACTCCTGTTTGTTTTGTTATGCCATCAAACGTCACCGTAAATTTTAAAGGCGCTAAATCAGTGTTGATCAAATCCACGGGAAATGAGAAAACTAGAATCACTGTAATGCTTGCAGTCATGGCCGACAGGTGAAAACTGACCCCATATGTGATATTAAAGCATAAACTTTGTTAAATTCCACAATTTTTTTTTATTTCACGACCAGTTTTGCTAAATAACTGGTATCATCAGGTGAGCAAAGTGCTTAAAATATCCTTTATATATTAGGTTGACGGAGGGGAGGAAAGCAAAGGAGGGGGAGAAAAAAACACACATGGGGTAATTGGTGAATGATGGGGTGGGGGTGGTAACCGTTAAGAACAATTTAATAGAGCAACCATAGGTGGCGAAGGAAGTGGGTGATAAGTGGAAGAGGACAAACAAAGACAAAGTATTTACAAATGAGTCAATTTGGGTACACACAATAAGGGGAAGGGATTTCAAAAAAGAAACTCATTAGTAAGTAAACTTTTTGACTCAAAATTTACAATTTCCAATTGCTCCAGAGCATCCAAGCTGAACCCCTTCATTTCCACATGAAGCACTTTTGGGATGAAATCACTGTTGTGTCCATCCTCCATAAGATGCTTGGCAAAATGTGATGATGGATTTTTTAATGCAAAGCACCATTTATGTTCGTTGCACCTTACTCCCACACTTCTACCAGTTTGGCCGATATAGTGGGCCTCACAGCAACTGCACTTCAGTTTGTAAATCCCGCTCTTCGAGAGTTTGTCAATAGGATCTGTAACCTTAAAAAATATTTTCGCTAAGTTGATGGGGTGTAGAAGGCGGGTCTGAGATCGTATTTAGGAAACAATTTTGCCAGTTTACATTATTCTTAATTTCTGGGGGGATGACAATAATTTTCTGAGCTGCAATTCGTTTAATTTTAATGGAGAGCAGGTGATCAATTAATTTAGTATTATAACCATTGTTGGCCGCTATTTGCTTGATGGTGTTTAGTTCTTTTGTGAAATCAGAAGGGGAGAGTAGAATGTTTTCTAGATGGTGTAACATGTAGTGGAAGGAGGCGTGTTTGTGAGAATGATAATCAGAGGAATTGTTCGGGATAACCTGGTCTGTGTAGGTAGGTTTCCGGTATATGGAAAAAAACAGGATTGTTATTTTTTAGGGATATAGTTAAATCAAGAAAGTTAAGGAAACCATTGTTTTCTATTTCTATTGCGAAAAAGATGGATTTATTTATTTGATTAGATCAAGGAAGTCATGCAACTGTTCTCTGAATCGGACCAAATACATAAAATATCGTCCACATACCTACAGCAAAATAAGGAAAATTTAAGCAAATTGTGGTTAGATTTAAAAAGAGCCTTTTCTAAATTGTCCATTTTTTAAAAATTCACATTCTTGACATATATTCATAGGCATGTTCTGGTTTACATGGTATTATAATCTTTGATTAAGATTAAGGTTAAACAGAAATTTAATAAATGACTTCTTTATTATTAATTTACTCTAAAAAAACAAGTGGAATGTAATAATGTTGTCAGTCTTATACATTTTATTGTTTTAAAACATTGGTTCATTGTGTTTTTACTGCCCAGTGTAGACAAGCTTGCTTCAGAAGCCATCTTCAAAACTTAGTTTGGTAATATTAGTCTGCTATTACTTCAGCTTTTCAATTTTTTTAAAGCTTTCAAATTAACAAACAATGGGCCTTAAATGAGCACAAAAGAGTTTGGAATGGAATAAGAGAAAATAGTAGTTGCTATTATGAAATTCTGAGGTAACATGGTTAGAATTTTGATCTTTTATGAAATTTTGTTTTTGTAGAACTATGCAGCATGATTTCTGTGGAGTAAGAGCACTTATGTGAATGAGTGAGCTGTAGTTTTGTACTTTCCCTTTCGAAACTTCAGCACCTTAAAGGTACATATAGTAGGCATGATTCTGATGTAGATTTCTGTAGCGCTGGATGTAGTTTCCAGTTAGAACACTTCATTCCTGAAGAAGATCACCAGCATTGGGTTGGGTTGCCAACCTATGCAATTGCTACAATAGTCGCATACTTAATTATGGAAAGGAATTGGTTGTTATCACTTAAAAGCTGTAAAAAATTTTTCTGTGTTCCTAAAATTTGTCCTAAAGTTTCTTTAGTATTTTTACTACATTTTCTAAAAAGAAAACATGTTAATGTGATCATTTTGTTTGTCCATTTGTCTAAACATATAATTAATTTTTCTTTCATTAGACACATTTTAACATATTTGTTCAATTGAAAATAAAAAGAAACTAACTCACACTATAAAATAATAAATAAAAAACAACACTAATCGCTAACATTAGGGTCAGTATCACTACTGCCCTTAATACATTTATTGTATGCATATTTCATGTGTTTTGTGCACATAATATGAGGGTGGTTCAAGGTTCACCTGCACTTTTATGTGTTAACCGGATAAAACAGCATAAAGCCAGTAACAAACTTGTTGTCCTGCTACATTAATACATTTGTCCTATCGACAAGGAAGTGCATATATACCTGCATGGTAGAATTCTTTAGGACGACTACGCAGCCACTGGAAGACAACAGTTTTCACCTCTTCCGTATCATTGAATTTTTGACTGCCGAGGGACTCTTTGAGGGGACCAAAGAGATGATAACCATATGGCGATAAATCCAGGGAATAAGGCGGATGATTTAGCACTTCCCATCCCATTGTTGCCAGAGTTGAAGTGGTGAGATTGGCCGTATGCGGACGAGCATTATCGTGACAGCAGACCTGGACAGTGTTTGCTTATGGCTCCTTTCACAGTACCATGAAGAAGGTCACTATAATATGCAGCATTCATTGTTGCACCAGCCGGAAGAAAATCCACATGAATAAGGCCACACCAGTCTCAGAAAATGGTCTGTTCTGTTACTGCAGTCGGTCTCGCAGGTGCACACTCCAAATCACTTACTAATTCGCGACCATTTTTGAATTCTTCTGCCCAATTATACACAGATCTTCATGAAAGACATTCTTCTCCGAACTGCTCCGACAATCTTCTGTAAATTTCAGCTGGTTTAATCCCTTCTTTCACCAATAACTTGATAACACATCGCTGTTCCAGCGCAGGTGTGACTTATTGGGACGCCATATTGTTTATACCCATCATGCCTTACTGCAAACTAAATCAGTGTATGACATCATGTCTGGCAGTGTTGCCAGCATTTGTGAGCAAAGTCCCTATTATCTAACACGATTGGTTGCTAGTTTATAAATAAAAGTGCAGGTGAACCTTGAACCACCCTCGTAGAATTACACTTTGAGCAATATGATATAGTTTTCACATCTTTATGCCTGGGGCATACTATAGAGCAGGTCTGGATAGACCAAATGCTTCTTGAAGCAATAATACAAGTAGGAGCATGGATTGCCTCAATCTCCACAGTTGACTTAAGGTTTCCGAAAACTTCAACATACAATCACAGACTGATGAAAACTAACAAGTGACACATAAATTCATTGGAAAGAATGGTTTCAAAAGAGATAAGAGCAGAAAGAACTAGGAGTATGTAAACACAGCTGGGGTGATTGAGTCATCCCATGCACGTTCTCCTGGGCTAATAACATTTTAGTTGTGTGTAATCAGTAAATTTGTAATTGTTCAACTAATGAACATTTAAAAACAAAAATTGCCACAATTATGCTGCACAATAGTTTTAATTTTCATTATTTGTTCTTGCAGAGTATTCTTGGAGCTATTTCAGGTTTCGGTGCTGGTTCGGTGAGGAGCCTATATAAACAGGGGCCAGCAAAATTAACACAACATGGATTTATAGCTCTTGCTGCATCATTCTTTTTTATTGCTGCCTGTTCCTCCCTTTGGATGTTCCTTATTGCATTGGCACCATTGGCTGCAGTCAGCTCTATATTACGCACTGCTTTATCACAGTGGTCATTAGAAAGAGCTCCTGTGAGCCAAAGAGTACGCTAACAGGTTTTCTGAAATTCTTAGTAGTAGTTAATTTTGCACCTCATTGAGATAATTAATAAAGTATATTAGACGGTACTTGCATTCTGCAAGCATTTCAGCCTATTTTCAATAGTGGGGTAAGAATAACCCCTAAAAATTTGAAATGTAACAATGTCAGATTTTATCAATCGGTTGTGATGAAATATGTATAGCCTTACCAAATTTCAAGTCTCTATGTCATTTGGGAGGGTCTCATAATTTTTATCCTTGTATGGGTGAATAAAGGGGCAAAACAGCCCCTATAAATTAAAATTCTTATAATATTGGGTTTTACCCATTGGTTGTGACTGAAAACCTATATTCATGCCAAATTTGAAGTCTCTAGCTCATCTGGATGTGTATCGTAATTTTTATACTCGTATGGGGCAATAGTGGAGAAAAACAGCTTCAAAAATTGGAATTTTTATAGTATTGGATCTCTTCCATTGGTCGTAGTTTCATGTTAATGGCATTATAGCCCTCAGATTCTCATTAAAAGTTTACCCATATAAAAGTATTGAGCCCATTGCAGTGGCAGTCAATTGTTGGGGCCCAGAAAAATTCCCACTTTTTTCCACATAAAAACTAAATGTTTTTGCTAAATCTACAGCGCTTTGAATTCCGCTTTCAAAAATAAGAAACTACAATTTCTAAAATTTCCGATAGTTCAAGTCCCTAGTTCAAAACTTTACCTGAAATAATTTTAAAAGGCAAATATACAAACCTCTACACCGATTTATGTGCTTTTCTTATGGGGCAAAAATAGCCCCTGAAAATAGGAATTTCAACCATTTTGGATTTTTTCCTACAGTTTTGACCGAAAACCTATATTCATGTCAAATTTCATGCTTCTAGCTCATCTGCAAGTGCCTCATAATTTGTATCCTCTTCCTATGTCAGAAGCATCAATATATTATAGATGTAATAGAGTTAACTAGAGTAATTATTTTTAGCTGCTATTTAAAATATGAAACTTATGTACAGAGCTGGCTTGGAATATTGCCCGTGTAAAGTATGCACAAGGCACCTTATGCAATTCAATAATTTTACTAAATAATGCAACTTTTTCTCTCATTATGAGAGTTCTTGGAATTTTTTCCAGTTTTTACTTTTTCCATATGCATAGTATAGAGAAAGTATTGTTTTCATGAAAAAAATCGATTTTGAGTTTTCAACAGAAATACACGTTTTGAGGTCTCTAGAACATTTTGACTATTTTCTCGATGTCTGTGTTTGAGTGTGTGTGTGTGATAGGAATTTTGTGGGTGCTCTAACTCAGAAAGTAATAATCAGATCAGCACAAAACTTTATATTTAAGATTTTTATTAAAAGATAAAGATTTGGCTGAAACTGGTCCACCAGAAGTGGGTGTTTATTCTAGTCGTTTTTTCATTTTTTCATATATCTCCTTTAAAACTCCATTTTTGTAAATACAGGCAGACCTCATCTTTCGCGGGAGTTACGTTCCTGAAAACACCGCGAAAGACGAAATTGCGAAATGGAAGTAATTAAGGCAATGGGAAATACAGTGTTCGATTCCCATCCCAGCAAGAACAGATCATAGCGCGATTTGTGCAGTGTTGGTGACCACAGAAAAATAGAGAAAGAGACGGAAAAAATGAACATCAATGAAAGAGAGACATAAACAAGATAAAAGAACACGAAAAAGTATCAGAAAATAAAATGAATAGGCCAGAGGGCCAAATACAGCCAACGAGAACTCTTCTTACGGTCCTCAAATCTATGTTAACAAAGTATTGAGACGTAGATATTTAAAAAAATAAGAATACCACAAGTATGGAGAAAGTCATGTGTTGGCCACATCAGATTTTTTAAATGTAATTCACATGTACAATAAATACTTTTAAAGAGGCTGGAGCTTCTGTAAATGCAGGGCTCAGTGCAGTCACACAGTTGGCACCACAATCAAGCCTGCCCTGCTTATGTATCGGTTTAATGAGACTGTGTCACAAATCATTGTCACATTGCAATGTTTATGATGACAAAGTATGGAACTGATTCATGTTATTGGAAACAATTATAGTATCTTGCTTAACTCCTCCATTAATTTATATGAGTAACAAAATGAACTAAGTTCATTACTTCTAATTAACACTACCTATCTAATCAAAACATTTCGACAAGAGTTTCTGTAAATGCTAAATATGGAGGCAAAGAATCATTGATCATTTTTTTCAGCATAACTTAGGTTGGTGTCTGTATAATATCTACTCTCTTTTCAGTAGCAATTTACCGTATTTACATGAGCATGTCTAGCTTTGTGAGGCAAATTAACTCGCATCCTATGTGTGCTCTCTGAGCCCTCACTTTTCGGCATATATTTATGGTAAAAAATTATATCTAACCTAATTTTTGGGCTTTCTCTTACAATTAGTAGAGGACACATTTCATATCACATTCATTTCTCTGCCAAGTAAGGGTTTGCATCTGGAAACTTTAATATGAAATGTACAAATGCAAATGTTCCCAAACATTTCGGAGCAACCAAATGTTTCCATAGATGAATGAGGAAAGAAGACATTTGGCATGAATGGACAGCATGTTTGGTGTTCCTGAGGGAGAAGTGGCTTCTGTATTTTACAAGCTGTGCTAATTAGTCCAAGGTTTTCGAAGATATTTTGTTACTGAAATACATTTCGTACATCGTGTGAAATAATTTTGATACAGGCTTAGGAGTTCCTCCTTCTATTTTCATACATTTAATGGAAAACTATGAAGTATTAGCTCCTTATGCACATTCTATGATTTCAGTTTGCTCTTCACAATGAATAATTTGTGCCAAGAAAAAAATTTTGCATTGTGTAACCTACCAAAAGCCTGCACCAATGTTAGACCTTAAGTGCTCTCACTCTGACATTATAACTAGGCTACCTGGGTATCTCTGGCCAATAAGATATAGGTATATTTTTGGGGGCATTTTATCAGAAAGAAGCATCTTATCAGCTGAAAATACAGAAAATTTATTAACTGGGATGCAGATAAAAGAAACTAAATATTTTCTCATCTGTGTTGCAGGGTTCTGTGCTTGGTGCTCAGCATTCGCTCTCAGCAGTAGCACGGATGACTGCTCCTGCTATTGCAGGTATAGCCCAATCAACAATGGGTCCAAAAGGACCGTGTTTCATTGCCCTTTTCTCATCAATTTTTGGAATCATTATGGCCACCATAATTATGAAAAGAGGAATCAATCGTCATAAATAGATGGCGACTCTAAAATATATCCTTCAGAACTAGAATATACATTTGACTAAAAATACTCTTAGAGAGAAGTATAAAATTAATGGCTGTGAATATGTTTGTTATCATTTGTAAAGGCAGGCTCTTTAGCACAGTATATTTTAAAACTGTTTTCATATGGGCTTTTATGCCAAAATAGTTTAATATTTGTTAAATAAATAATTTTCACCAATTTTTTATTTTTGGGACTGGTGTCTTTTCCTGAAGATGCAGTTGTAACTTTAAAACCAGTTGAGTAAATAAAAAATAGTGAAAATTGCACAATTTTTGTTATCCATCGTTATGGCCTTTTTCAAAAAAGCACAATAAAGATCACATTATAGCTAGAATTCAATTGATGAATTAGATGGGTCCAATTTTCTCAGCCCTCTTAAAGCTATCAGAGCTATCCTATTTATTAATTATGGCATTTCCCAAAATAGTGCTTTATCAATGGAATTTAGTTTCTATTAATTTACTGGTAAAGGAAATTATGTGAAACTTGAAAATTTTGAAAATATTAATGTTTTACAAAGATGAATTTTGTTACTTTGCCATGAAGAATTGGTATATATTTTTATAAAGTAACAAATCTATAAAATGTTTTTAAAATAAATTATATCAAACTCATTGGCTTACATTATTTATTGTTTTAAGTATTTATATTTCCATTTAACCCTTGAGCAGGCATGCTGGTTAGGGTGGCTCAAAAAAATCGAAAGTTTAAAATGTTCGGGTGCTCATGCTTAATTTTGTTACTTTTCATGTCAGAATGACATGAATAAAATTTTAGCCTCATCAGTACACTCTAACCCAGGGGTGGGGAACCTTTTTCAATCGGAAGGCCAAAATTCATCCTTGGGAGATCTCATCAGGCCGCACTCTGCATTGTGGGTCACATACATACAGGCACTTCATCTAGTACATTTGTAAGGTTTGTCGTCGGTGCTTATATCCCTTTCCATGAATGAAATTCAATGGATACGGTCCTCGAAAATAGAATACACATATGCAACTTTTTAAATCACGCTTTGGAGCACATAGTACCCACTATCTTTGTCACAATGTAGCTGTCTCTTCTTGAAGCTCACCGAATATTAATACACATTGATTTACTTAAGATTGAGCATCACATATAATAATTATTTCAAAAAATAAGCTTGTATTTGTGACATTTTTTACTTAATCTTTCTGAGAACTTTTTGATTCACCGTAGTATATGAAAGGCACCGTATCTGATCTTGCTATCAGTATGCTATGCGTCAATCTAGGCGAGATAATAATGAGGATCCAGAGTACGACAATGCTATTGGTAGTAAATAGAACATTTAAATAAAAAAGTGGTTTTTTGATTAAATATCAAATTAAGCAAACTTTGGGCGATTTCGAATCTAAAGCTATAATCGACGGTAAATATAAGAATCCTTTGATATTTTCTTTTAAAATGGTTCTCATCTGTAATGTTATTCTTATGGGAAAATAGGCATATTTAGGAATTTCTGGAGTCGAACCCGTAGCACTTAGAAGAAAGATGACAATTTTTCTGGTGGTATATCATATAGGGCTAAAATTCCTGAAAATCTCATAAATCGGCTAGGTAGATTTGGTTGGACATGCTTTCTTATGGGAAATAATTGGGGTTATCTGGAGTCGAACCTGGGCCTTGTTATGAAAAATTAATATCGTCAACTGATAGATTTGGTGCTCTACTAACGTTACACCAAAATTTATTTCAATGCGATAACGGGAAGTCCCCTAAAATGATTTTCATTGTGCCCTCAGTGTTATTCTTATAGGAAAGCAGGCATCTTTGGGAATTTTTGGGGTCGAGCCCAGGGCACTTAGAAGTGATCTGACAATTTTTCTGGTGATCTCTTAGTTGAAGAACGAAGTATACAAGATGTTCAACTTTAACTCATTTTTATTTTAAAATGAAGTGAGTGGCAGCGATCCTTCCCCAACAAGAACCCAGGGAGATTTAAGAGCGAATATGTATTTGCACGAAGGAGAACAATTTTAAAGAAATAAATAGAACCGGTTTCTGGCAAAGCTATACCGAGAGATTGGGTTTTCCCAAACTCGATAAATAAAAGAAAAGGGGTAAGAATTTAGTATTCTTCCAGAGAAAGGATTCATGGAGAAGGACAACAGCACCTAGTTCAAGGATTGCCACCCCAGAAGGGTCGTCTCATTTCGTACCGGATTAGCAGTGGCCGCTACTCCTATGGTGAATTGATCTTTTGCTGCTATTGTTTGTATTCCAGCAACCCTGGGCCATAAAAGAGGAAATTTTTCCTGGGATGTTGACCCATGTTAGGGTTTTGGATTTCCCCATTTCACTCAGTGTAACAGAAAAAGCAGACCTTAGTCGACTATTGTTTCAACTACGTCAAAGGGTAGGTGGCACCCTGCTGGATCGTCCACCCGGATCGCATGGCAACACTGCATAAGGTCGCACTGGGTACCACAAAAGGCCGCAGGTTCCCCACCCCTGCTCTAACCCATGCCGCAGAGGGGTCAAAGTTCACAAATTTTTCAGAAATTTTTGAACAACCGGCTAAAATTCATGTTCATAACATTTTTTTCCCGTTTTCTTTTTTTTTAATGAATACTTTAATAATATCTATTATTTTGAAAGTTAGATAATGTTACTTTTCCTTTTAACCAAGAAATAAATCGTTTTCTTTGTTGCGCCAAGGCGTGGCATGCCGCCACCCTTTCCGAAGGGGCATTTCTCTGGAGTTCAGCATCTTCTTTCCGTCGTGTAACCTCGCGCAGCATTTAAAACAATCAAAGTTTATAATTTCTAAAGTGCACGTTGCTAATTTTTCATACTCATATTTATAAATACATGAAAATTTTGATCATGGAAGAGAAATAAGTCACTAATACGCAACTTTTAATCAAAAAAACCACAATGTCGAACAATTTATGACTTGGCAATGCAGAATGAAGGCAAACGACGACAAAGTAATTAGGGTCTCAGACCAAGGGCGCCTGATAATCGCTATTAGTCACTACCAATCCTCAAAATCCTATTGGCTGAGGGAAGCTCTTTAGTGTGGATACCTTATCTTTCACATATGTCTCTATTAGCGAATGCATCTGTTTTCACCATTAACCAGAGCACCCAAATCCTACAGGATGGGTCTGAAACGGAAGCTTTATTTGCTTGAACATTTGCATGAGAGTATAGTTGGAGCGAAGTTGCCCTTGAAAGAGCAGGTTTTAGGAGCATTATTGTACCGGGTTAGGTTCTCTAATCAAAGTGCAGGAGAATCTGCCCTCTCCGTAATACGAGAAGCAGCTGAAGTATGGAATCGAGCTCGGATTCCCATGCAGGAAGAAAGAAACTGTGTGCGAAAGCTTATAAAATTTTTTCACGAATATAGGAGTCTGCAGAAATCAGCTAATAGGAGAACCGAGACGTAAATTAAAGCCGAGGGCAAATTCAAGGATGCTCTAAATGACCCCTTTGGTTTGGCTCCGAGTAATGTCTTTGAATTGATTAAAGTTGAGGAAGACAAGCAGTTCCTTATAAACCAAAGAAAGATAGGTCGTCTCGGTAGCATGACTTCGACTGACGAAAAGCTGCTCAAAAAAAAGAAGAGAAAAGCTGAAAGAGAAGAGAAGAAAGTGAAGAGGGAGAATAAGTGGAAGATGATAAATACCTCAAAGGACATAACGAGTTTCGAAGATGAAGAAGGTAAGAATATTTCATGTATTAGAATTTATGAACAACTAACTGATTTTCTGCCTCTAATTTAAGTTTTTTTCCTTCAAAACCTTGATTACGTTCTTACGTTATCGGTTTTCTCTGTTATTTTAGATGATACAACATCAGATTCCTTTATTGAAGACAAAAATGATGTTCATGAGCACTGCGTAAAAGGAGAAGAGCCGTTTATGCTCGCCTCAAGATCAGCCACCAAGAAAAAGTCAACTATCATGTCTCCAAAACTGGCTGCTGTCTTAGACTCGACAAAACTCAGCAACTATCAGGCCATCATCGTACTAATAATGCATATACATACTTATATACATATTATTAGTACCATGCTGGCCATGAAAGTTGTCTGTGCAGCTTCGGAAACTCTTGATCAAGACATTAATGATTAAAAATTAAAAATGGCGCTTTTTAAATCGCGGTTTGCTCTGCCATCAGAGCAGGAAATTGGAATTCGGCAAGTGTGCATTTTTGTGACATTATTGTATGCAAAAGCGTGGCTTTCAACACCAATAGCAGTCAAAGCTCTGATGCAAGACTTGCAGTTTTTTCGTGATATTTGTGCATATAAAAATTTGAATAGTGCTGTTTCCATGGCAGCACTGAAAACTTTTTCGAATCACCTTTGGTATTTAAATACAGAGCTGACAGTGTTGTCCTTTTTGATGATTCAGTATCAGCTGGCATTAAGAGGGAGATGGTTCGGGCTGTGAAGGACATGACAAGCGGAGAAAATCCCTGCTGTAAGCCAAAAATTACTCCTGAGGATGCCAGTTTATTTTGGAATTGCATGAATTTCTGACCCAAAAATCCCTAAAACTGTTCAAACGTTTTGGTGTATCTACCTCTTTCCTGGACAATGATCCTTCAGCGTGGAACGATCTCCCTGATTTCGAGAGAGGGTGTAAAATAATTAATTCGATTCAAGTAGTCAATGATTCAGCCGAAAGGGCTGTTGCTATGACTACCGAGTATGTTAACATTCTCACGAAGAAAGAAGAAGAAAAACAAAGTGTCCTTCAAGTTGTGAGTATAGATGGCAATATCCTGATACAAAGAAAATAACCCTTTCTAAAAAGTACAATCATTAAATATTGACAAGTTTGAATAAAACATAAAAAAGTTGAATTGTTATTTTTTATTTATAATTTTAAGTTTTTACAACCCATTATTTGGATTGAGGTTTTATTTTTTTAATGCCCCGCAAGAGTAGATGACAGAAAGAGGAAGCAAAGCTAAGCTCCGGAGACATGCCTCCTTCGGAGAGGTGCACGGCGCAACAAAGAAAACGATTTATTTATTGGTTAAAAGGAAAATTAACATTATCTAGCTTTCAGAATTATATATATAATAGCCGTCATCCGTTGGTTGGTTGGTTGATCACGCTATGCAAACGCTCTTAACTCGAGAAATAATAATGATAGAACCTCGAAATTTGGTAGGGATGCTTGATTAACACTTTTTCAGGTGATGACGAATTTAAATAGCGAAAAAATTCCTTGGTTCGTCTCCAAGTGAGGCATTTCCTTTTCCCGTTACTTAACATGTAAAAAGCGATTTTTCGACGTGCAGGCTTTTATTCATTTGGAAATTAAAATTAGGAGGAATTAATCTACGACCTTCGGAGTTGAATCATTTTCAAGAAAACATTATAAAGTTTCTTATTCCATTTGTCTTTTTTCGCCCACAGTTCGAAATATTCTATGTTAAACGTTTAATTTGCATATTTTGTGGAAATCTCGCCATTTTAACGTGATCTTGCTATGTCGACCATTATCATTGTTGGGTTCAATACGAGAGAGAGAGAGGAAGGAAGGGGAGAGATTGGCGTGTTTTGCGGAAAATAAGTATATTAACGTAAATATAAAAAATTTTAAGTATCAACAGTGTCATTTTAGAAAAATTGGAAATAAAAAGCGTTCTTAAATTAAATTCTTTGTAAACCATACGTGTTTACGAATTTATATTGTTATTCCTCGAATTAATTTCATAAAAATGGCCGAAGTTTGGAAACGAATATAAATTAAAATTATATTAAAATTAAAAGGACATTTAAAACTGTTAACAGGCAATTTTCGAAGAAAGAACAGTGGATCTTTTAATGAATTGATTTGTTTTTATAAAAGGAATTTTGGTGCTTGTTTAATACAGAGTAAGTTCTAAGGCTTATAATCCATTTAAATCTAATAACAGTGGCTATTATAGTTTAAAGAAAGAACTTTATTTATTCACTTTACAGAATTAATTAATTTTAGGCTAGCATTGCCTATTATAAAAGGAGTTACTTTGAAATTTACAAGTGGAAGTTGTACTGAATTGACTCAAGTATTTTGGGTACTTTTCTGTTAATGGGAATACCTCAAAAAATAAACACGTTTTGTTGTGATATGTTACGACGTATTAGTTTGTCTTTGTTTGTTAACAATGCGTAACAACGGGGGAATTACTTAAAAATCACACTTTTTTGAAACTTATTTATTAATAAAAGCAACATAATTACTAATACAATCTAAATTTATGTTACTAGGGGGCCAATATGTCTTTATGGCATTTAAAATAGCTGGAAATATGTTGATTTCTTTGTTATGTTGTCGCCACATGAATTCTTCTGCCGACAGGCTTTCGCGTTGCATTTCCAAAATATTCTGTCGCAGAAGTTAAGTTTCATAATATGATCCTTGTTGCACATTCGCCCTTTAGATAAAATACCATGGTCTTGAAGCAAAGATACAGCTTCTTCTTCACTCCTCGGCAAGCTCCACAAATTCATCATTAAGGGATCAACGTAAATATCTTAACGAGATTTGTTACGCATTGTTGACAAACAAAATATCACAACATATCACAACAATACGTGTTTATTTTTTGAGGTATTCCCGTTAATAGGAAAGTATCAATTCAAAGCAAAAATCAATTTTAAACTATTGAAAGTTGTTGTTTCGGAAACTGAGAAGTCCAGAGTGGTGAGCGGACGCTAAACGATATTAAGGTACATTTTATTCCAAAATCTATTTAAAGTATTATCAGAGGCAATTGAAGATTGAACAAATTTTTTTGTTACCGGAATTCTGCTTATTTCATGAAATTGAAATGCTAATGCAACATTAAGATCTCAAAAGTTAAAGCTGCTCCCGGGATTATAGAAAAAATTAAAAATCCTTAAACAAAACCGAAGGGCAGAAACTTTTGATATAAGCAGATAAAGAGAGCTGATGAAGCAGACAGTAAATGGCAGTTAAAAAAAACATGCATAACGAGATGATAATGAATCGATTAGCGAAAAACGACGTCTCACGTGGCACGTGTGCCAAACTTGGCAAGTCAAAAAATTTTATCGGCACAAGGAAAAACATCAACCATCGTTTTTGAATCCATATTCCACTACAAGATGCGCTCTTAGACACATTCAGTACAAATCATCTCAAATGTGTGCCTCAAATTAGTTTTTTCTGAGAATGCCAAAGGGAAACCCTTGTAGAGCAAGTGATACAGTAGTATCACAGTATGCACATTGGAATGTAAGGGGAGTAACCATACGATTTTGCTGGACTGAACAGCGTCTCATTGGCAGTGAAAAATTTCGCGTGCGAGGTAGAACTAGCAGTAGCAGTTAAGCAAGTAAGTACTTTCAGATTAATTCCGTAAGAATAGATTCTTTTCATTGTTATTACTTGTATTGGTGACATTACTATTGTTTCCAAAGTAAATATATAATATTAACTGGATTATTATTATGGCCCGAATGAATTTGATTGGCATCCGATTTGGCCGACAATGTTAAATGTATTTTACACCTCTGACCTAGTATGTACAACAGCAAATTTCGCATTGCTGCAAATTTAACGTGTTGGAAATAATATGTTACATACCGTAGGTAAAACTGAGAGATATAATTACACCGTTCAGCATTTTAAAACGTTCTTCTTGGAATAGAACAATATTAATTTTTTAATCTATAAATTATTTTAAAGCATAATTTTAAAAGGTGCGTATTCCCAATTCAGTCTATATTTAAATAATTTAGAATATTAATTATTTTAAATATTATTTTGAAAGGTGAAAAATGCCAAGGAAATATTTGTCTGGAAGCCAAAAACGTAAGATAGGAGGGAGGGAGGGGGTGAAAATTTGCATCCGGGCCCCCTTAGATAGATGGCCGGCCCTGGACGTCTGTAGCTGCTTTTTCACTTTCTCATATACAAAGTATATTGAGAAAGTATTGTTATTGTGAAAAAATTCAACCTCAAGATTTTTACGGAAATATACGTTTTAGGTGTCGCTGAATCCGAAAAAGTGGTTTTTGCAATGCCGTCTGTCTGTCTGTTACTAGCTCCAGAGCCTAAACGGTAGAGCGAAAATGAATGAAATCTCGTACTTAGGCATTTTATCATGAGCAGAATATAAGAAGAAAAGGTTGGCATCGCTCAACAATTAAGGGAAGTTTATTCTACGCATTTTTAACAACAACCTGATTTTCTCAAAAACGGCTTTAACGATTTTGATCAAATTTCGTACATTTACTTGAGTTTACGTCTTCAATAATACTACATACTTCATATTTCTCAAAAAATTAATATAAGGCTAGTTTATTCTAGGCAACTTTAGCAATAATTTGATTTTCTCAAAAACAGCTAGAACGATTTTGATCAAATTTCGTGCAGTTACTTCGGTATACGTCTGCAATATTACTACCTATTTCATTTTTCTTGATAAATGAATATAAGGCTAGTTTATTTTAGCGAACTTGAGCAATAATTTGATTTTTTCAAAAACGGCTCAAATGATTTTCATAAAATTTCGTCCAGTTACTTGAGTATACGTCTGCAATATTACTACGTATTTCATTTATCTCAATTAATGAATATAAGGCCAGTTTATTCTTGGGCAACTTTAACAAAAATTAGATTTTCTAAAAACCGGCTCATACGATTTTCATTTTCTAAAGATAACTAAACGACGCAGTATATGAGAACGTTTATACAATGTATGTTGTACCGATTTTTACTTTCTCATCTACGAAGTATATTGAGAAAGAATTGTTATCGCGAAAAAATTCGACCTCGAGATTTTTACGGAAGTATACGATTTAGGTGTCGTTGAATCCGAAAAAGTGATTTTTGCAATGCCGTCTGTCTGTCTGTTACTGGTTCTGGAGCCTAAACCGTAGAGCGAAAATGAATGCAATCTCGTACTTAGGCATTTTATCATACAGAGCAGAGTACATGAAGAAATGGTTGACATTGCTCAATAATTAAGGGTAGTTTATTCTACACAGTTTTAACAACAATTCGATTTTCTCAAAAACGGCTCTAACGATTTTGATCAAATTTCGTACAGTTACTCGAGTTTACATCTTCAATAATATTACATGGTTCATATTTCTAAAAAAAATGAATATAAGGCTAGTTTATTGTAGGCAACTTGAACAATAATTCGATTTTCTCAAAAACGGCTCGAATGATTTTGATAAAATTTCGTACAGTTACTTGAGCATACATCTGAAATATTACTATGTATTTCATTTTTCTCGATTAATGCTTATAAGGCCAGTTTATTCTTGGGCAACTTTAACAAAAATTAGATTTTCTAAAAACCGGCTCATACGATTTTCATTTTCTAAAGATAACTAAACGACGCAGTATATGAGAACGTTTATACAATGTATGTTGTACCGATTTTTACTTTCTCATCTACGAAGTATATTGAGAAAGAATTGTTATCGCGAAAAAATTCGACCTCGAGATTTTTACGGAAGTATACGTTTTAGGTGTCGTTGAATCCGAAAAAGTGATTTTTGCAATGCCGTCTGTCTGTCTGTTACTGGTTCTGGAGCCTAAACCGTAGAGCGAAAATGAATGCAATCTCGTACTTAGGCATTTTATCATACAGAGCAGAGTACATGAAGAAATGGTTGACATTGCTCAATAATTAAGGGTAGTTTATTCTACACAGTTTTAACAACAATTCGATTTTCTCAAAAACGGCTCTAACGATTTTGATCAAATTTCGTACAGTTACTCGAGTTTACATCTTCAATAATATTACATGGTTCATATTTCTAAAAAAAATGAATATAAGGCTAGTTTATTGTAGGCAACTTGAACAATAATTCGATTTTCTCAAAAACGGCTCGAATGATTTTGATAAAATTTCGTACAGTTACTTGAGCATACATCTGAAATATTACTATGTATTTCATTTTTCTCGATTAATGCTTATAAGGCCAGTTTATTCTTGGGTAACTTTAACAAAAATTGGATTTTCTAAAAACCGGCTGATACGATTTTCATTTTCTAAAGATAACTAAACAACGCATTATTATATGAGAAAGTTTGTACAATATATGTTGTACCGATTTTTTTAATGAGGTAGCGTGTGTGACAGATAAACGTACCTCCACAAGGAGACAATACCAAATCGATTTGCGGAAAAACGATCTCTTTCTCTCTGCTTTCGTTTAGGAGTTAATGCGTCATAAATACCGACAAACCAAACGCATAATCGGATTTTTTTGAAAAACGAAAAAGTGCACCTCGGTTGATTTAGAGGTATGCCACTGACCATTGAAACGAAAACAAGAAATAGTAAAAGCCTTCTTTGCCAACTTTTTTGTTCGTTTACATTTTAAATGCCATATAACCTCAGTAAAAGGTTAAGATACGATAAACGACGATAACGAAGAGTCGAACACCACGCGCCCCACGGGGCTCGACAGCGCAAGTTTAGCCGCTAACCGTATAGGAGGCGCCGCCGTCGATAAGACTGTGGAATCTCTGTGCTGCTCGGTATATCGGCCATCCGGGAGACAGCGGTCAGAGGCAGTGTGGGGTTGACGAGCAGCAGGGTTAGTGGCGGACGGGGTGCAGAGTGGGAGCGGCACCTGAAGAACAGGGGCCCATAGTGGAAGGAAGGTAGTTTAAACGGCATCAACGGGATGGAGGGATTCTTCCGATCAGCAGCTGGCTTAGCCCTCGGGGCAGTTATCATCTTTGGTTTTGCAGTACCCAGAGGTGAGCCGACGGACTACGAATAATATAGCTTCTTTTTTACGCCGATCCTATTAATTTTCTGAGGCTGGACTTTTCCGTCAAACTTGTCATTCCTCCCCCCGTTTTTTAAGCTTCTGCAACCAACCTTCTTCACAGATAAATCGGAAACTACCCCTCTCGCCCCACTGACGTGATTTCCCGCGATGCTCTAAGTATCGCTTATTTTGGGCTTTCTCGAAATTATTTTTTCTTCCGGTTTTCCTCTTTCTTAATTTTTACGTAGAGTCGCGAAAAAGTTAACGTCCGTGTACTTTTTGGGCGATAACGTTTACGATAATCTTTTCCCAGGGTTTTAACGGAGCTAATCTCCAGTTCGTTTCTTTAAACGAAATCTGTTATGATCCTACGGGTCGGATTGATTTATTGTTACTGGGCTCGCCGAGAAAGAATATTTTTTACCCAAGGGATCGATCATCTAATTTCTTTGCGACGAAGCTTCTCTTGGAGCGGTGATATTTCATCAAAAAAATTAGGCATCGTTTATTTTTCCTGCAAATTAGAATTCGAGATATTTAAGAGAATAAATTAAGGGAACCGGTTTCCGAAGTATTTTCTTAAAATTTTCCGAGAGAATAAGAGCACATTACGCAAATATCATTACTAGGTCATTGCAAGATTGATTTTTTTTCGGTCTCTAAAATTAATTTCCGGATGAATCCAAAATGATTTGATTTGACACACTCTTTGAATCGAACGCTAGGGGGGGCGCATTTGTCTAGTTTACACTATCGGTTTGGTTGTTAAAACGTGTATAAATGGTACCTACGTTAATGATAAGAAAGCTAGGAGTTTTACCACCATTCATTCTGATCGAAATTATAATTTACGCTAAAAAGTTTCTCGTGCCACATTTCTTCAAAATTCGGTTTATTATTTAAATAAATTAGGAAAATTATTCCGGCATAAAAAATGTCAATGGGAATGAAGATCGTAATCGCGTTACTTTATTGTCGATGGCTATTGGGGATATTTCTCTCACGAATTATATAAAAAGCGAGCTTATGAAAATAAAGGTAACCATCGGAACAGGAGGACTAACGGAACATAGGTCCGCGATTGTTTCACACACCTCTTCGTCCCAAACGTGATGTTCGGCTCGGAAAATAATCGAATGCACACAACACGGACACGTTAGCAAGGTTTCCCTAAGAACCATCCGAGGGAAAGCTAACCGAGCACGACAGGGCGCTTTATCTTCATTTTTAAAAAGTCCCTATTAGTCAGATGGTTTTGGTTGAAAAACTTCGCATTCTCGAAAGAGAGAGAGAGAGTGGGAGAAGCAATTTATATGGATTTGGTAGGATAAGGCCTCTTGGAGAGCTAAAAGCAATCCTCGAATTTGGCAAACTGCCGATGCATCAGCAGGAGCGTCGGCGATGGGAACATGACAAGAGTTTGTGAAATGGGGAAGGCGGCAGGTGGGGAAGCCATGGGTGTGCAGAAAAGAGGGAGTTTATCGAGGGAGGGAGTTGAGTGTGAAGAAGGAGGAGGGTGGAAGGGGGAGCGAAGAATGTAGACGATCGAAGGGAGCTGCAGAGAGAGAGAGGAAGTCACCTGAGGGGCGTCCTTTGCCATACTCTTCCCTTTCCCCCAACTCCCACATACCTCCTCTTTTCCCATCTCCTTTCCCCCCCCCTCTCTCCTCCCCCATCTCATTCACTCAATTCTTTACCCTTAACACACATCTACACTTGAATACTCCAAAACTCTCCCCAAACTTCACATGACAGTTGCCCTACCAAAGAACTCTGTTGGCTTCCACATCCGGTCCCAGAGGCGCACGATAATATTTCTCTATAATATATTGTATATAATATCCGCCCAAATAGTACAACATCCGCGGAGGACCAAAAAAAGTTCGATTTATGCAGCTCCAATGCAAAGCATCTGAATGAATGCGCACGGGAAAAAATATCTCGCCGAGTGTGAGTTTGCATGCATATACAAGTACATAACGCGTGAGCGCGAACACAGACGCTTATATGCATTCGTTTTATTCTTATCAGTCGTGTAGTTAAAAGCATTTTTCTAGTAGATGTTCCGTTGCACGGGAGATCAAAAGAGAACGAATGTTTTTTTTTAATTTGTCGAATAAGAGAAGAGCGAATGAAAGCTGAGTAAGGGATAAGTGGATGAAATAAGTGGGTTTCATTGATGAGATTTCAAAGGATTTGACGTTCGATGAACAGGCAGTTTTCGGAACGAGAGCAGATGTTGTGTTTCCATGGACGTTGAGAACTGCGATTTTTAAGGGCAAGAGATTTATATGTGGGACAAAGAGAGGGAAAAATAAACAACGTTGCCCTCTTTTAGCGCTTTGCCATGGAATAATCTCTCCGCGAGGCTTCGAAAGCGGGGCCTGTAAGTTTCATTAAGCAAGGAATTTCCATTGACTGCTGCATGAAATTCAGCTTTCGAATCCTATGGAGGACCAACCGTCGTAAAGTCAGAGGTGTGACCATCACAAAAGTCCAAAAACATATCTCTATTGTTCCTTTTGCCCGTTGAATTTGCGACAAAAATGGAACCGACCAAGAAACGATGATTTTGGATTTTATCTCCTGAAATTGTGTAGCTTGGTAGAAGTCTGACTCCCAACTCTATGGTAGAGGGTTCGATTCCTGCTGGGAGTATTATATATGCTGTACGTGGTCGCCTTTGCTATCGTTATGATGTCCATTGCATAAGGCCGGTAAAAAACTGTTTATAATTAGGTCACCAACTTTTCAGGTAGCTAAGGAGGGACATATTCAAATATGTACCGACTATAAGGAAGGGTGTACATTTACTAGTGGAGCAACCTTAGATGCAATAGTTATCAGACAGCCTGGTATTTCCAGTGAGGATTTAAGTGACAATTTTTATATGAATCATGATTGTTATTGACTAAATAAATTATATTTTATAATTATTTGAGGAGAGGTAACTTTTTACAAAAAGTAGTCGGTTATTTTAAATCTTGATTTACTTGATTTTTCACCCCTAACATTAAGATCTCGAAAATTAAAAACTGCTCCCGGGATTATAGGAAAAATTAAAAATCTTTAAACAAAACCGAAGGGCAGAAACTTTTGATATAAGCAGATAAAGAGAGCTGATAAAGCAGACAGTAAACGGCGGTTAAAAAAAACAAAGCGGAACGAATGATGAAAAGGAGGGACTGTCCCTCCAAATTTGGGATGGCTGGTCACCATATTTTATGAACCGGTTAAAATAAATAAATAAAGAAACCATGATTCTCTACGATTTCTGATGAAGTTCAGGGAACACGGCAGATCGCAGTGATGGCAATTTCAAATAATGGTGGAAATCGCTTAAAACTGAGTTTAAGATGCATATTTACGCATACTCAAATCCAATATCATTCTTCAAATCTTTGCTTCATGCGTCGGGTTTCTCAAAGGTTTTTTAACCCTCACACATACGCGATCTGTATTGAAATGAAGCATATCAATAAATTTAAAAATGATTGAATTTCAAATCTCTCTTCAAATGTTATGATTTGACGGGATATCCTCGACAAATAGTAACATGTTAGACATTTCATCCTTCAAAAACAGCTTTCGACGCCAAAATCTTTATCGACTGACCTGATTTCAGCTTTTCTTTTGTAAACGATACTTGGCACGCTACCAATTTTTCTATTCTTTTACTTCTAGGAAGAATGATGTTTGACTCAAGTTGTCGGTGCATTTATATTACGATAAACATTTTAGCACAAATATTTTCTTTGATATTCGTAATATGAGCTCTTCGTGTAAAAATGTTAACATTAAAGACTTCTAAAAGCTCACTTAAAACTTAATATCAAAGTTCGTCGAATAATTTTTCGCAAATAAGTTCTTCGTGACATTTAGAGTTTATACTCCCAAACATGAAGGCATAATAATTTTTAAAGAGCGAAAGAGTAAATCGGTCCATTTTAATTTAATACACTTGCATTACTGATGACGTAGAGGATGTCTTTTCAATAAAATCCTTCTCCGCCTTTGAAAAACCAGATGCAAAGCAGTAATTTAGATGAATTTCCAAACACTTATTCGACAAAAATTAGGAGGGAATAAATTTCTACTAGAAGAATTTTGATGCCGAATTTTAATGTAGCATATCATGAGGATGGTGGAATTAAATCTGAGGTATAATCCCTGAGAAAATGCTCTTAGAATAGGGAATAGTATAAATCCAAAGTAACTAATTACGTTACTAATGCATGAATGTTGTTTAGTTGTTCTTAATTCTTTATATTTTTAAATGCCTTCTATAATATACGGCAAAGTCGATTATATGATATACTCTGTAATTATTTTAGTCATATAAAAATGTGTTAATGAACAGGGCGTGAGTAGCATCGACCATAAGATCAGTTTTAGGACGTCATGCATTTCATTCTCCGCTGAATATATTAAAAGACGTTTTTTATCATAATCAAGGAGTTATTCTTAACTCTTAGATAAAATCGACAAATAAAATATTCGGATTAATGTTGTAATCAACCTAATGTTTAAAAAGACACAATTTCAAATCGAAATTTTATCGCAGTTCTTTTTTCTCTTCCCACTTTGAGTATCATAAACACTATATATTTGCTTTACAAATAATTAAAACGTTGACAGCAACAAATCAAAATAAAGTTTACTAAGCCTTATTCAACTCTGTCATTTTTCATATCCTTTTCTTGCCTAATAATGACAGAGGAGATGATGTATATTTGGTTTATATGAATCTCAGAATATTCTATTTCTCAAATGAGCTCACCCCACACACACACACGCACACATGTATAATTTCAAAATAGGATAACGTAAGTGGTTTGGTATTAAAACTTCTAATTACAAAGGATAAAAGTTGAGATAATGGTAACTCTGTCTCTTTTACTACGATATAATCCCTCTTGTATGATGGATTATCAGCGAGAGACAAAAAAAAACGGAGCGAATGATTCGGTAAAAAAAATCTTCGTTCGGTTGCTTTTTCCTTCCCTTCTTCGGACGCCGGTCGACGATTTCGATTCGAACGCTACAATCCAACTACAATATCCAATTCGTTTCTTTTTTTCTTTTTTTACTGCCGAATCTTATTTTTGGGTTTCATGGTACGTGGGGCGGTTATTCCCCCTTCCCTTTTACGGGAAACCTCTTCTATCTCATCCTGCAAGTCATTCCCTTCCTTCCCTCCTCCTACCCTAAAAAAATCTCTTTCCTTATTCCCTTCTCTCTCCATTGCCCTCTCTCTCTCTCGTCCCTTATTTTCTTACTGTTCTTCAAGAGCGGTGGTCGATTTCCCGGTCGATATCCTCTCGTAGTCATAAGTGGATTCAAATATCGCGAATACGAAAAAGTGATAAGCGCATTCCCCTTTCGTGATTTGAAAATTTTGAAAAGTTCCGATTTAAAAAAATAGTATACGAATCATTTTCAAAATTGTACGCAAGAAACGGGCAAATGACTTTTAGACAACTGAGCGTTTCATTGATTTTTGGTATTTTTCTCCGTTAAATTTTTATGTCGTTAATCTCTGTTAGATTGAAAGTCATTCATGGAGGGATTTCTGGTTATGCAGACAGTTGTTTCGGCAAAGGATTGTGATTTACAGATTAAAGAGAAATCAAATCTCGATAATCGCCCGTTAATGTAGGTTTTGTTGAATTGTTTGCAGTAACGTTCTTAAAAATATTTCATTTTCGATGTTAATTCCTCTCTATGTTTCTGATAGTACTTAAGAAACCATCTAACGTAGTTCATTTGGTTCTAGTTAACGCATGTAAGGCAGATTTTGATATATCCTCCGTATTTCGAATTTATATCGAGTCAGAAGAGGCATTCGGTGAACGAAAAGGAAATTTCTAGAAGATTCGGCGACCTTTTTATTTTAGTCCCCATATCCTAAAATACCCCTGGAAGATTCGGTGACCTGTTTACTGTTAGTCCTCCTATCCTAAACCCAGTACCAATTTTTTCGAAAAAATATTGTGGATTGACGGTAGTTCTGGAGCAATTGATTTTTAAGATATATGTATTCGTAATAAGTTATAGGTGAGATTACTTCAGCCCGTCATGAAATCCTATCTACTGCATCGGAAGTTATTTGTTTCTATTTTAAATAAATGTACGTTATCAATATGACGTTATGTCTTCAAGAAAAATCATCGAAAACGATTTATCTTTTTTTCTCGCTTACAAATTTGATTAAATAAACATTACATATGCTTTCATTTTCTTGAGCAAATAACCTTCCAATCGAATTAGGTTCAACGGGGACAAAGCGTTTCTGGCCTTTTATCGAATCCGTTTGTAATAAACAATACTGACGACTAGTCAAATCTCGAACTACTCGTTAATATCTTAATGTATCACATTACGGTTACAATATTTTCGATCATATTTCTTTAAATATACGCTTAGAAATAATTCGAAAACCATAGAAATATAACGAGTGAAATTATGGAAGTTAAAATTTTATGCGTGAGTGCATAATACTAATTACAAATGTGAAGATTGAGAAGGATAAAAATTCTGAACTTGACCGGGACTCGAACCCGGGTCTCCCACTTGCCGGGTAGGTTCGAGTCCCGGTAAAGTTCAGAATTTTTCTCCTTCTCAATCTTCACATAGAATTATAGTTTACAATGAGAGTTTTCGCTATTACAAAACTACTTAAATCATTATAGGTCAGTGATTAATGTTTGAGTTTGAATTTAGTTGCAGAAGTAAACTTCTGAAATTTACTGCGAAAACGTTTTCTCGAATACTGAATTTGCGCCAAGGGAGGAGGGGGGGAGGAGGGGGGATGCGTTAGATAAAGACAAACACAAACTTCTTCAAAACCAAAAATCGTTCCAAACCTCTGAAGAATTCACGTCACAAAAGGTTTCAGAGTCACACAACGCTACCCCTCTTGTTCTCTATAGACCAAAATAAACGAAAGAGGTTACCATGGAGTCAAATCGCATTGGATCAATCATTTTATAAAAAATCTCCTGGAACGGGGTCACTATGTCTGAATTTTCCACCAGAGGGTGTTGTTTCCCGTGAATTCCGCAAATTCCATCTGAATTCTCCCTGCTCTGGTTCCGGAACCAAGGGATCGTCTTCATTTCCTCCGCTCTTCTTAAAATTCACCACTTCTCTCTCTCCCCCTCTCTCTCTCCCTCCCTCCCTCCCTCTCCCCCCTCCCTCTCTTCCCCCTTCCCTATTTCCCACTTTATCGCCACATTTTCTCACCCCTATAATAGACTGTAAAAAGAAAACAAATGCTGCCGCAATAGCGCTGGCTTTCCTCTCCCTACTTCTCCCTCTCCGTCTCTCCCTACCTCTTTCGCACGGGCCCTGCTACGTTCGGGAAGAGCGTAGGCCCTTTGACCTTTACCCCATCTCATCCTCTTGGGTTTCCCCTGACGTCTGCACCAGGTGCCCGGCAGATGCGGCCGGCTATCCCAGTTCTCTTCCCCTGCCACTCCTCGCTTCTACCCTTCCTGCCACTCCTCGCTTCTACCCTTCCTGCCACCGCCCCGCTCCCTCCAAGCTAGAACCCTGGAACTGCAAACTGCATTGTTTCGGGCGAATAATACCGTAACCCTGATAAATCCTGGATACACTACCTTAACTTCCGTCTAACGGATTGCACCAAAGAGATGCGAGTCGCGGGAAAAACGTATACAAAAAATCGATCGAGTTACGTAAATCGTATTGTGTGACGGAAATTTTGTGATTAAAGGAGCGTTTCGCGATTCTATTATTCGTGGAAGTAGTGATTTTGTTGTTATTTGGAAAAGGTAAATTGCACAGCGTTCGTTAAGTACGCCACGTCCATAATATTAAGTACGGGCGAATGCTCTTCCAGCAAAATTACTCAATAAACGGCCGAAATTGATGCAGAAATGTAATGCATTTATTATTATAAGTTTCTTTAAAATCGGAAGCGTTGCATATGAATGTATTTTTATAGACGGAAGTTAGGACGCGCACAATGCATGTTATGTAATACGTTTTCTCCGTAAAAGAATAACGCGGAAAACGTACATTTAGAAGCAAAATAGGTCTCCGATTATGACGAGAATATCGCGATTTTGAACGCGTTGTGCAGCTCACTTCACTTCGATTGAAAATGTATGTTTTGCAACATAAACAATGCTGACAAATATGTCATAGACTAGGTATTCGTAAACTGAAATAGCATTTATGGCGGTAGGTCAATTCTTTGTAAATCCTTTTTGTTTTTACAAATCTCGAGCTCCGATCAAATAGAAATTAGTAGACGGTAGACGAAGGGATTTATGTACATATATGTATATATGTGTGTGTGTGTGTGTTTTATTATTTTTTTCACATAAAGTATCATCATGCATTTCAAAGAAATATCAATGTTTATAGGATGAAAATTATTGCAACACTGGGCGTGTTAATCGCGTTGATTACTAATAAGAATCTGGAATCGGCTAAGGGCGCAGAGAAGTGTTTCAATTTCCGTAAACATAAGAAATATAAAAAAGGTCGATATAAATCTATTTGAACATTTGGTCGGAAACTAATTTTTTATTTCATTATGCCAAAATCTCTTTAATCCGTAACAAACTTTTACTCGTTCGCAACAATTTCGTTTGTATGAAAACTTGGGCTTTAATTATTTAGACGAAATCATTTTGCAAATTTAAATTCGAATAAGTTTTCCTCACGAGTGCCATTTATTTGAAATCGTAGCGAGAGCGTAAATCAGCGGATGGAAACACCAGGCCCGCGGACCGAATACTGCCCCCAAGAGCGTTTTGTGCTGCCATCGAAGCTGTAATGAATAAGAAGCCCAAAACACACGAATTCATATTTTTCAAGTCTCGATAATAAAACAAATGTTGAAATTTTATTCATAAAAAACTCATTTAAAATCGATTTTTACTTATATTATACTTCAGAATCTTTAGATAACTTCATATTTAAACTGTAATCCGGCTAGTCAGAGCATTGGCGATTTTCAATGCGGCCAGCCGTGTAAAAAAATGTTTTTCATCCCTGTCTTGAATGCTACAAAACTTAAATATTTAAGCTAATTTTTAAAATGTCAATCTCGACTATTTTTTATGCAAAAATATTACATGAAATTCGTTATAAAGTAATCTCAGCGTGAAATGCATCTCAAGGCAGCCGCTTAACAGTTTAAAGTTATGAAAACGTTGATCGTTACGGAGAGAGTATTTCCTCCTTTACCTAGCTTAAATTTTTATGATACTCTCCTAGATTTGTCCAACCGAAAACATTAACAGTTCGTTGCAAAAGTACATTCATCCAACTTGGGAAATGATTAAAAGTTCGATTCGGACGAATTTCCCCAAATCTATTCAGTAGGGATGAAATGTGAATATCGGATTCCGTCCATTTGTTACATCGGCGAGAGGGTTGCGAGGGCTCTAAAGAACTGACGATCCAAAATCCTCCTCTTCCTCGGGAGACGAATAGAGGTAATGGAACGGAAGCTTAGAAGTTTCATTTTATTTTATTTTTTCGGAAGCTAACGGTCTGGAGCGTCTGCATTTGATGCCCATTCATCGCGAATTCCGTGTTGTGTTTTTTCGATGATTTTCGACCGCCGGAAGAATTTCCAATAGGAAAGGATCGGATTTCGCATTCGATGGAGGATCGAGTGAGAAGAGTGGGGGAGGAGGAATAGAAAACGAAGTGGAGAGAAGCCGTGAAGAGAGCATTCGGAAGGAGCGAGTGAGCAGAGAGAGGGTGGAAGTGAAGTGAAGGGGAGAGAGAGAGAGGGTGGACGTGAGGACGGAAAGGGATGTTTGCTGAGGTGGGTGAGCGAGAAGGGGACATGGAGTGGTTATTAAATCCGAAAATATACAATCCTTTCCTCCACTCCCTTATAATACCCATTCACCCTCCATCTTCTTCCTCCGTAATAATGCCTCTGTGTGGATGGATCAAAACCGACGTTTCAAGTTCTTATTCTCCAGCACCCCAATGTAGTTATCTCGACTCGAAGAATCGATCGAGTGCATTGCTAACAAAAAATACTTCGAAGGCGAAGAAATTTTTCCTCTGTACGGAGTTGTGTTGATTTTAGATTGTTAAAAGATTTCGACGTGGATTCATAATGGTCATCTACGAGGACCGCAGTCCTTTCTTTTTTCTGTGACGCTTAACGCGAAATGAGTTCATGTAAGTGTATTTTGTGGCAAAAATCGCGTTGCCTTGTAAGATATCGTTAGGTTTATTGCTCGTAGTTTAATTATATCACGTTTTTTACACTTTTGAGCATTAAAAAAATTCTAAAAGTGGGAAACAAAATTTTCTTAGCTTTTTCTTTTAAGTAATACTTATTATGTTTTGCCATAAAGAAATGTTAATAATCTGATGCAAACGAATCAGAAAAAAATAATCGTCAAATCTAAATACATAAAAGGCAAAATACTAATGATGTTAAATATGACTTTTGCGCAGTAGTAAGGGTCATTTGCGTTTTCATTACTGCTAGAAACAAAAGTCGTTAACGGTACACTTCTGCGGTAGATTAAAAAAATGCAAATTGCCTCTAATGGACGATAATCAATATTATGAAAGAGAAGCGATAACTAGAGAAAGCGCTGAAAATACAACTCGTAGACATAGTTGCAAAAGTAAATTTGAAAATGTCGCTAAGTCCACCATAAAAAGTAGCTAAAAAGTCGCTAAACTCATAGAAAATGTCGCTAAAAAGTCGTTAAAAATAAAATAGTGCATAAATACTTCAAATAATTCTTATTAATCTAATTATTAACTATTTTATAAATGAATATCAATTAAGATAATATTTATTTATAAGTATTAAATAAGGGAGAATTTTTGCAAGAATTTTATTAATAAAAAATGAAATAGATATTAACTTTATAGGACAAGCTTATTTTATAAGTAGAAAAAAAATAATGCATATACCCCCGTATAAGACGCTGGGAAGTTTTCCACCTCAAATTCAATTATTTTTTTATATACACGCGCATAGCAAACATTCGTGCTTAGAATTTGGTATAGTATGTTACTTATTTATCATTTAACTGCGAAAATTTGCGTTATATTGTTAATATCATTACGATATGATAAATCAATCTATAAAAAATTACATACGTCCTCGTTTTTATTAAGGGGAATAAAACTTTTGGATTATTGGAATAACTTAAAAACGTAAATGATTAAGAGGTAGATAACGGCTAAATGCACCACCTTCAAATGTTCTGATATACCCGCATAGGAAGCGCTCATCCACTTATGACAACACTCTCCATAATTTGTAACACATTGTGAGTCGAAACTAGTGACAGTAATCTTGCTATCCTCTATTCTAAAATTCGAAACAACAAAGTAAGCTTCATTTATGAGGCGGGCATTTAATAATCATCAAAATCCACATAAATATACTTAGTATTTAAGGTTATAATAAAAATCGATGTCTAATTTCTATATTGAGACGATACCTTCTTTAATATTTAACAGAAATCATTTTTTCTGTAATTTAACTTCGGTTTATGATGTATTCTTCAGCGTACATTATAATGAGATCTTTCAATATTAGTATAAAATGTCTTTCAAATGGTATAACTGGGGAAGTAACTGTAGAAATATTTTAAGGTTTATTAAAACTTGTATATGTAGATTTTAATAAAGCTATCATAAAATTAATTTGTTTGGTTTATGTTGTATGTATTTCTGCTTATATAAAGCAATGTTTCAGTTTGTCGTTAAATTAGTAGAAAATCGCTAAACACTAAAAAAAAGTCGCTAAATCTATCGACAAAGTCGCTAAATTGGCAACTATGCTTGCAGAATGAAAATATTAAAACCTGTTTTCTATGAAAATTAATTGAAATTCAACTCGCAATACCTTGCATTTTTGCATGGAACATGTGTGCCTTATAAATGACCTTCTATGGTTAATATTAAGAAAGATAGCAAACATAACCAGCCATTCTACATTTCGACTATCTCTCATGTCGCGAGGTTCATGAGGAAAATCGGAGCACCTGAAACGTGTCAAAAATGACAAGGAACTAAATGCTCTTATTATATAAATACCAATAGTTTAGTTTGAGTTACTTTTTATTGAGAGTTCATGAAAACTCAGAGAAGAACGTATTTTTCTTCATGTTGCCTTCCCTTCGACTGGGTCTCGAGTAGGGTTGCCAACTGGCACATTTTGACCCAGAGACTCCGGGCTCAGGGTTTTACAACAGTTTCTCCGGGTCAGCATCAGTAGTGAAACTACAAATTTTGTAATGGTCCTACTTACCCAAACCTGCCAAAAGTCACCGAGCATTTGCTTAGAAAATGTTGATTTTAATGAAGAAATGCACTTTTTACGTGTTTTTTCTTTGAAATGAACAAAAAATGATATCTTTGACGAAATATAACATTTCATTGGGACCCAAAGGCACCCTCATCGTAATATTTTGATTATCAATCGCATTTCCCCGAATTTCGGGTAAATAATGCCGTTTTTACAGTTTTAAATAAATATAACTTAATACAAATTTTAACTCCTGAAAAACTAGATAATTTTATAAATTTTGATCTCGCAAAGAGGTGACAATAACGCATTTACTTAAACTGCTTATGTATAACGAAATAAATTATATTTCAATTGATAAATGAAAATGTATTGATATAATTTACAATACATTTTAATTAGCATCTCGTTAATAACAGAAAAACCGTAAAAAGCGAAAAAAACAGGGTTTCCTCCAAAATCTCCGGGTTTCAAACTAAAATCTCCGGGTCATGAAGGTCTTACAGTTGGCAACCCTAGTCGCGAGACATTCCACTGGGTCGCGATAGAATAAGTTTGAAAAACACTGATCTAGGCGACCGACTTGACTCTCGGACCTCTGGAGGCCTCGCGCATCTGAGGGCATAGAATGTAGATCCGCGAGAGAGTTTAGTGTTAACAGAGTCTGGAGCTTATTGCGAAATATTAAACGTACAGATTGAATGTGATGTCCCAAGAAGCGGTCATATATATACTAAAAGATGAAGATGATCAAAGTAAACTATATTTGGTGGAGACCAGTTTCAACTGACGGGTATCACTGAAAAATATATAATTACTAGTGTAATGCCCGTTGAAATATCAACGGAAGAATTATAGATAGATAAATAGATAGATTATTAATATTTTCATTTAAAATAATTAATATCACACTTTTACATATGAAATATTTTGCCATATACAACATTTCAAGTGAATATTCTGTTGTTGACGGGCTATCTTTAGTTAAACTTAAAATAGCTGCCTCTCTTTCCCTCCCTCTCCCCCTCTCTCTCTCTCACACCCTCTCTCCCCCACCCTCCCTCTCACACCCTCTCTCCCCCTCCCTCCCTCTCACAACCTCTCTCATCCTCCCCCTTCTATCTCCCTCTACTTCTCTCTCTCCCCCTCCCTCTCGTTCCCCCTCTACCTCTCTCCCCCATCTCTCTCTCGTATTAAAAGCATTCAAAGCATGTTTACATCCATAAGGATTGAAATAACAATATGATATCGAGGTACCTATAACAATGGAATTGGTAGCCAAGGCAGCATTCCGTTAAAATGGCAATATGTACACAAAATATGTGAATTAAACGTATAACATGAGCGATTTCGAATTGTATGCGGAAAAAGATGGACAGAATAAGAAACTATAATTTTTTATTCAAAATGGTTCAGATCAGAAGATCGTAGGTTAATTCCTTCTAATTTTAATTTCCAAAACAATAAAAGCCTGCACATAAAAAAATTGATTTTTACGTTACCTTATGGAAAATGGAAATGTCTTCCTTGGAGTCAACCCAGGACTTTTTTGGAGATTTATTTTGGTCATTACTTTAAAATATGTTAATCAAGCATCCGTGCCAAATTTCAATCTTCTACCTATTCGGGAAGTTTGTTAAAACGCTCTATATCGGCCATCGTGAAAGCGTGACCAACCAACCAACAGACCTGGGCTATTATATTATAAAATTTCTAAGGTTAAGAGTTCCATTCGAAGACTTTGAACTGCAATCGATGTCGACCTCAAAAGCCCACAAACTAATTGCAAATTTATTTGGAAGGAATAATCAAGAATATTTTAACATGTCATAAAATTTAATCACATTTTTTTAAAATTCTCGAGTCGTGGGCCACGAAAACTGCTATCGCCTAGGAGCCTCGCGCCCCCCTAAATCCGCGCCTAAACACACACCAATAGATATAGTAAAACCTCATTAATTCGGACCCTCTATAATTCGGACTGCCTTCTGTAGATGAAGCGGAAAGTAAATAAGAAGAAAGTAAAGAAGAAAAAGTTAAATTACACGAAGCCAGAAGCCGCCTAGATACTATTATTAATTAATAATTGTGACTAGGAATTCTAAAAATATTTTTACGCTCTAAGAGAAATGAAGAACGTCGTTATGAAGCGACAATACAATAGAAAATTTACGATTTCTTCGAAAAAGTCAATACGATTGGGGAAGGACCGTTTACTTCTGATTACAATTGCCGTTATTAATGTTTAACACATTAATTAAAGTACATTGTTTAAAAAAATCGTATTCTAATTTAATTTGAATTCTTTGTATTCAATTTTGTTTCTGCAATAAAGTAACGCATTTTTCATTAGAAACAGTAATGTAACAGTAATTTATGATAAGAAATCAAATATGATATGTGAATAACCTTCGTATGAGGAAATGTGATTATTAACATACGTTGCTGGATTGTGAATAAATTTGCTTGTTTTTTGAACTGTGACTAGAAAACATAATTATGTTCTATAATTCGGACTACCACTTCTCCCTATTAATCCGAATTAATGAGGTTTTACTGTATATCATTACAACCCGCGTTCATGAAAAAACAAGTATTCAAGATAAATGCAACGACTTGAAATAGACAACAGCCATTATAAAAATAAAAAATTATAAAAAATCACACGTGCGATGAATATGAAACGAACAGGTATACAATTAAACGATTAGCCGCGGAAATCGAGTAAAAAAAGAGATTTAATGCGGAACTTCTCTTACATGAGTCTTCGTCTCTGTCATTTGTGATGGGGAATAACGAAATCCGCAAAAATAAAACAACTCTAAAAAAGTTATCTTTTTTGACAACCTCGCCACAAGGCGCCGGGGAGAAAGGAGAGGGAGGGAGGGAGGGAGGGAAAGGGAGAAGGAAGAAAGGAGGAGGGAGGGAATTAGAGAGAGAGAGGATCGAAAACAGGAGGCAGAAAGAGGAGAGGAAGTGTTTTAGTGGTGCAAGTGAGTGTGCAATCTGTGCGTGTCTGGAGGAGGGCAAGAGTGAATGGATAGGTTGACTCAGAAGGAGAGGCGAGAAGTGTGAGAGAGAGAGAGGGAGGGAGAGAGAGAGAGTGGGAGCCGTGAAAAGCGAGAAACACGTTTTTTTATGATGGAAAGAAATGTGAGAGATGAGCAAAGAGAAAGGGGCCATTCTAAATGGGAGGAGAAAGTGACGTTTTAAGACGAGTGACGATGGTGTTTTTACTACCCTCAGGAAGACTGAAAACATTTCTTAAATCCAGCGCCATTTTTTCACAAAAAATATATAAAAAGAAAATTAAATGATAAGTGAAACACGTTTACTTCAAAAGCGCAAAAATCCTTTATCGAATACTGAGAAATTGATAGTAATTAGGGGGTCCTATGGTTTTAAATGCTTTCTAGAGTCATCATGCAGCAAAATCCGCTATCAAATATTTATTAGAAGATACGACATTAGTGTCAAATGATTCTACTTTCACAGGAAGCTAAAAAAACCGAAAATTCGGCAGATTGCCTTTTGAGATATTTTAGTGAGATATACTGGAAGAGATGTCGTGTGATATTTTAAATCGTATTATAAGCTTTTTAAAATAGATTACGGCGAATAAAATTATTTTTCAAGTCGAGCAACTACCCATATTTCTGTTGGAAACACATCTTCTAATTTCAATAAATGCTGGTGGGTAAATTAACGCGCGACGAATTGACTGTGATGAGTTGTCGTAGAACCATGCTGGTGTATCTAAATGGAAAACATTACAGCTTTTCATTAATAGCAAACTTTTTCAACTACGATACAGCCTAATAAGAATAACAAATAGACAGTTTTGTCCTGTTTTTCTTATAATTATTTAAACCTGAATATTTGTTTACGACGATGATGGTGATTCTTATGAGATTTTCGTCGCGTGATGTTCGCAACATATAATCTTGGACGATTTTTTTCATCGAACATCTTCAGGGACAGCTTCGGAGTATAGAACAGTAGACATATTACACAAAAGTATCCGTCGGCGTTTAATACCGCTGCCACTAGACGTAATTATGCGAATCTTGTCGACGTATTTGTGTCAAATGAATTGCAATCTCCAGAAAATGGATTCAAACCAAGGAGGCTTTGATTTCGTAGAGATCGGTGGCTGGCAATAGGTGATTCAATTTCAGTGATGGAATTATCATAAATTCCTACGACTACTAAAACAGACACTGACACTTTCTTTTTTATTTAAAAGAGAATTTCCTGTAAAAATTTCACCTTAACTGCCGTAAGGGTGTTCAGGATTCATTCCGTTAACGAATGCGCTATTTTGTAGAAAGCCATAATGATAGAGAACTGAATAATGACTTAATACTATATTTAATTTCATCATTTTAATTTAATAAAATGTAACAGTTATTATCCATTTATCGATGATTTTGGAATCAAAAGCATAAAATTGAGTGACGCTCGTGTAACAGATACGAACATTTAGCTATAGTTAGGTGATTAGATAAAAACTTGCTAAACCTTTAAAAGTAAAAAACTGTTTCGAAAATATAAATGATCACTTTTTCGTTCCATACTAATTAAAGTAACAAAAAACGACGATTAAAATTTAAAAAAATAGTTATCTTTCTTCATGGATGTAATCCAAACAGGTAGTTAGCCGTAAAAATCGTGCGATAACTAAATTTGCACTTCGGCAATCATGCAGCCGCCATTGATAGCGACTCACTTTCTCTTAACTATGGTAAAAAAATAAGAATCTCCAAAGGAAATTAAATCATCACTAAATGAGTGAAATCGGAGTATTTAATGCGATAGTTCTCTTTTGTGATACATCATTCATACCAAATATCCGATTAAATTGAGCGGAAACCAGGATAAAAAACTACGCTGCAGCAATGACCGAAGTTAGAAATTACGAAAATCAAAATGTACGTCAAAATGCCTTAAAACCTCGCAATTTAGATAGTTACCTATTTAATTTAAATATAACAAGGCTATATAGACAGAATTTGCATGGAAGTGTTGCGGGAATCGTCTTTTTCTCCCGAGTACTATTTTTTGGACAAAATAAATTAAAGTGCGAGTAAAAGTAGATGATACTTAAAGTAACTTTAGTAAAAGGTTTTAAAGAAGTACAAACATTTGATAAGAGTTTAAATAAACTATCCAAATATGCAGATATAGTAAAAAATTCACAATTATTTGCCCTCTACGGAACTGAGTTTCATTTTTTGTCCTAATTCAAAATGCATTTTACGTATTTGCTGTAGCTTTTACTATTTTGAATTTAAATTAAAGACTATTTTGGAATGAAAGGAATAGCAGTATTAAATTTAATTAATAATATTTGCATTGACTAATTGAGTCATATAGGAGCAGAATGTTTGAATAAAAGAACAATTTAAGAGATGTGTTTAAAACTAAGTAGGCATTAATTCTAAATTAAAGTAAAATTTTAAACTACATCGACACATTATACTTATGTGTGCTGTACTCTGTGCTGTATTAAATCATATTCTCCGAGTTTCAGAACTTCTGTCGCACAATGGCTCCACCAATTTTGTCATTCGAGTTAAATTACGAGCTCATAGTAAATACATAAGATATACGAGAATTGTTTATTTAATAGAAAATGTCGTACAATTTACATAGTTTTCCTATAGTTTCAACGATTTTCTTCGCTGAGCGAATCTCAAAAAATGCTGTAATGTGAAAGTAGAATAGAAATGATGACTAGACTGCAATATCGGACCAACTTTAAATGAACAGTTTTTATAAATTTAGAATGCTTATCGATATTCGAGAGAAAAGGAATCTAATATCCGAAATTCGATTTTTTTTCTCTCTATAAGGGTCTATCTGTAGAAGTTGAATTTTCCCAGGTTGCATTATAAAGAGAATATGCATTCCTCTCAAAACTGGAAAATAATAGCGGTCGATTGTAATTATTTTTGAGGAGTGATTATCATTCGCACAAAGCATTTTAAATCTTAGTGTCATTCGAATCTCAACTCTAGGAGTTGGCATCTTGCTTTAACGTCTGTTTTAGCCACGTGTAACCTCTAAATGCGCCACTTTCATTTTATTAATTGCCGCGACTGCTTTCGCAACGAAGCATAAACACCCAAATTTCGTATATTTGTAAGCGTTTTCCGCACGCCCGTCTCAGTTTCAATACGATCGGTACGAACCTTCAATCCGGCTCAGATTTGGTGTTTCGCGTCGTCCAAAGAGGAAAGAGACATTTAATTCCGCGCTCTCTGCCTGATCGAGCGGAATCTGACGCTCGGAGACTCAACCGTAAAACGAAACACAAGTTCACATCCGGACGCGAAATTCGCGGAACGCTACCGAATCTTAAAAAAAAATAAACGAAAAACGAGCGCGCCACTGCGACAACCTATTACACACCAACGGCGGAATATTGGCGTTGTTTATTTTTTGTTTCACTCCCAAACCTAACAGCGTGTTACGGTTCAGATTACTCCGACGTCCTCTACCAAAAAAAAGTGACGGCGGCTGGCGACGCAAAAACATTGTATTTTTAAGCTAATCCGCCTCTTTCTCCCTCTCTTTTTCTCCTTCCCTCTCCCTTTCTCCGTCTCTCTCTCTCTTCCTCTTTCCCTCTCTCGAGAGAGAGAGAGAGAGGGAGAGAGAGTTTTCGTGTTTCCAGATGCACTCATCCGGCCTCATTTCCCCGCACATTTGCCATGGGGAAAAAGGGCCCCCAAAACAAGCGAGTCCTCACAACCTCCCTCCCCCCCCCCACACCTATTCATCCCCCCTCTCTCTAACCATTCCCTCCCTTCTTTAACCTCCCTATCAACCCTTCTCACTCCTCTCCACCCTACCTCAAACGCCAAATACCTCCGATACCACTCCCGTCCCATATATATATATATATATATATATAGGTGTATATATATATATATATATATATATATATATATATAGGTGTGTGTATATATATATAGGTATATATATATATATATATATATAAATCCCGAATTTCAAAGACCCGCCTATCAACCCCTCCCACGACCTCCGCTCCCACTCTCCTCCTCTTTTCCACCCTCTTTCCTCTCCTCTACCCAACCTCCGCGCCTCCTCCGCCCTCCGAGGAGGACTCAAATCGATTCCGGTCTTGCGCGAGCGAGGTATGACGTCAGAAAGTCCCGCCGCAACGGACAGCTTCAGGCGCCTGAATCTTCGTGCTCCGGCCTTACGCTGAAAAAGGGTTGGAGAGGAATGGGGAGGAGGAGAAGGTCGGTGTGTAGCACCGACACGTATAGGCACAAAAAAGTGGAAGAGGAAGAGATAAGAGGAGGAAGATGAAGAGGGTGTGCGGGATGTGTCGGACGTCATGGCTCTCTCTCTCTCTTTTCCCCCCGTGTCTTCTCCCCCCCTCTCCCCTCTTCCCCCCTCTCCTCTCTTCCCCCCCCCCTCTATTTCTCCCTTCCGCTCCATATCCCCGCCGCTTCCAACCGCGAGATACTCTATGGTACCCGGTTCGTTAATGGAGCAGGGTAACGAATGAGCTGCGCTCGATCCCCAGAGTTTTACTTACTTAGGTAGAGTAGACGATATGCCTTGGTTCCCTTAGGTATTTCTCGCGAGTCCGTCGCTAATCAGGGATGGAATATTATAGGAATTGCGGATTACTCATGGTAAGTTATGGAAAGAATAAAGAGGGGAAAACTGAGGAATCCTAAGATTAAGTTACGTCGAACGAGATCTCTTCGTAAAGTAGGGAGATTTGGCGTTTTTCGCTAAGGTGAACGGAGTATAATAAATTCAAAGCACGTCTCCGTGGGGGTGGTTTACTCATGCCTGAATAGGCAAATAAAAATTGAATAAGCTATTCAGTTGTAGAGAAGAGCTAATAGGTAATTCGTTGTGAACATTTCCGTTTCGTTTTCTTCCATAAGTGTTGTTCTATAGCTTTTAGGCAATAAATAAATAAAAATAAGCACTGGGATATAATGTACAAAATAATTCATTTGCTGATAAAATTTTCTAATTTGCCTCTTTGGTAGCGGTTAAATGTTATGTTCGAAAGAATTTGGGTAAAATTCTTTCCGTAGAAATAATTCCTTAATATCGAGAAAATATTTCAGTTAAACTTGATTTATAAATTTATGTCAACTATTTCAGCTCACAGATTATATTTCTCGCTTCCTCGATCCTTTTTGTTGCTAACATCACATATTTAGAATGTTTAATTTAAAATCAAAAGGATTGCTCTACTATCAGATTAATGTAATACTTCGAAAATAAATTCATACGATGGTCTTTATGTCACCGCGCGGATATGACATATCTATGTCGCGGTATAATGAACTTCCAGAATATATAAGCTCGTCCCGAAGCAAAAGAATAAGAAATCTGGAAGATAAATCTAAGTAAAAAAATCAATATGTATGTAAATTAATTTACGTCCATTCGATTAGAACAATAAAAAGTGCCCATTAGATAGAAATGAGGGTAAAAATATTATTAGGTAATTTGATTTTTACAGTATCAAAACCAGCACTTCCAGCCTTTTTGCCATTCTGTGTAAGAAATGATGGAAGGCTGTTGAGATAGTGTCCCTTTAAATTGCTCCTTCATCGTCACTGTTAGAGAAAATCTGACTGCTGATTCGAGAATCTTATCTTTCGATAAAAAAATTTAATTTTAATTCTTTAATTCATCACGGAAAAATTAAAATTCTCGTTAAAGTATTTAGTCGTTCCTTCGAATGGTGTCCACCAATTTCAGATGAAAATGAAAAATGGGACTAGTCGGGTACATCTGCACGTTCGCAGTCGTTAAGGACATTCGATGCGCTGATTTCTACGATGTGCGGCTATTAGCAAAGGCGAATGAAACCGTCACTTCTAGGGTGCGGCGCTGGCCTAGTCGACTCAATCGCAGAAACAAGTGGAATTTTCCCATTGTCCGTGTGCCGAGTGCGGGATGCCCTCCCGCTGATACCTATGGACGGCGTCCAGTCATTTCCTCATCCACGCTAACCTCATCCGCTCATTGATAAACGCCGACCCAGGTGGTCGTCCTTGGCATGCATAATAATGTCTGGAAGGAGTGGAGGAAAAAGAAAGTTCCGCGAGTAATAAGAATGCCGTCCGTCGATAAATAGGGAGGCGCTTATGAGGGGGAATAATAAGGCCATGGATACATAAGTTTCTGAAAACCTTCGCCGGCGGCTACATTGAGGCCTGAAGCAGACAGCTTTAGCTTTAGCAAGTTCAGGAATCGCATGCGAAATTTTAAGTTTTTGATTTAGGAATAAGGTTAAAAGTGTGATATAACAACGGAAACGCTAACAAAAATGTTTGATAAGAGTTCCTTTTATTGGTTAGATAAATTATTAGTTAGATTTCCAATTATCTATTATATACTTAAGCTTCTTACAGAGGAATGTTATATTTTATATATAGAATGAGGAGAATAATGTACAGCTAAAACTACCGTGGCTAGAGAGATGAAATTTTCGGGGATCGTAGATATATCGCTGAAATCTCCATAAAAATGCGATCCCGTTCCTAGGTGTCCTGAGTTAGATGCTAAAAATCCCCGAACTTCTGTTTTTTCCCAGAAGAATAGCATTGGCGACGATTTCAAAATATGTCTGTGGAACAAACTACAATAGATATCAAGTCGAAACTTTCAGGGATTGTACGAGCCCATGGTACGTGACGGCCGTCGACGTAGCAGTCCTGGGTTCGACGTAAAAATTCCGGAATTTTGCCAATAAGAACGACATATAATACGGTTTCCCTGTGGAAACTACGTGGTTTAAGCATTCGAAAATTTTTATTTACGTAGCATCTGTTGCCGAGGCGACTAGAAAAAATTAAAATCTCGTAAAGGTTGAATAGATATTCAATTAAAAATTTTCAAATATTTTCATAGAAAGCAGTTATTTAAAACAAAATGCTTACAGAATGCAAGTACCCATTACTAGTAATGGGTACTAGCATTCTGCAAGCATCTTGTTATAAATACCTGCTTTCTATGAAAATATTTGAAAATGTTTAATTACTAATTAATAATTACTATCAAACGTAGACACACTCAAACCATACTACAAGATCCTAGAATACTTCCCAAACTTTGTGCTCAAACAACATTTAATTCATTGAGTCCTAATTTCAATCACATCAAAAGGGTTAATTTCATTTAAATGAAGATTGGTTTTATTTATTGGTACTTGCCAAAGGGCAGTTATACAGATTTCGCAGCCACTGCTTTAAATTAAATCCTACTGCACAGTTAAATAAAGGAAAGAGCATATAATTTTTGGGTTGAATTTCAGTTTCCCAAACACGATCATTTACCTGACAGGTAGTAGTTCTTAAAGGAACTGTTTTGATGGATGATTATGATAGTTCTTATAAGAACTGTAATGAATGATGAAAGTTCTTAAAAGAGCTGGTTATTGAATGAGGTATGCGATGGAAAACGTGAATACAGCAAACCGTAAGGCCCAAGACCACTAAGCACAAGGCAAGCAAGGCGTTAGAACTGATTGTGAGATTGAGGCATTCGGCGGCAATTCTATTCTATAAGAAAAACAAAAGGAGAGGTTTTGAGGGAATGATGATTTATACACACATTTATAAGTGAATTCGAAGGAAATAGGTAGTTAAAAATTAAAACATGAAAAAAATCTAGGGAGGGTGCTGTCGAAAATGAAAGGGTTTGAATTAAACTTAGGTTAGCGACAGGAAAGAATTGATTACTAGAAATTAGTCTATCAGAAATGTACTTTTGTCATCGATCTGAGAAATATGACTACCAGTAAATTTGTAAAAAAATTATAAGAGAACTTTGGAAAACGGCACTAAAATTATAATCCACAGGATGCGAAACCCGATGCATTTTCGTCCCAATATCATGTCTCTTAATCCTGTAAGTGCTTACGATATCGCCAAAATCTATTTTGATACTATTCCGAGGTCAGAACGGCGAGTGTTTAATAAAGAACCCTGATTTATCACAAATCTCACAAATAATAATTCACCCCCCTTCACTGACCTCGACAGCAATTTTTTTGTATTTTCCTGGCATAAAATAAACCTCTAAACAAGCTGCTGTTTAAGAATAAATACTACGACTACAACGAAAGAAAAAATAAAGCACTATCTCTCCAGATATCGATAAACAGGTCTTTGTCACTTACTGTGAACTTACTTTGAACCGTATACGAAACGAGGGAAAAAGGACGTTAACCTCAACTCAAGAATTCGCCATTCGGGGGCAATTCTATTCTCGCCCCAAATAAAAATCCCTTCGTTGGCAGGAAACTTGGGAGTCCGACCCATTTTTTGGCCCATCTGGTCCCGTTCCAATGCAACGAACGAACGAGCGACGGCGTCGAAGGCGGTTTCTAGACGCCGTCCCGTCGCCAACGACCTTCAATCTTAGCAATGGATTTTCCTCTATAACGCAACAAACTCCACCATCTGGCGGACATGGACACAACTATGAAATGAACTTTGTAAAAACTAGTTAGTTGGGAAAAAATCTATTGAATGCGAGAATTCGTGATGACCGTGAGCTAAGTTCAAATAAATATATTTGGACCTGCTGTTAGCCATGCTCATACATACTGTTATGAGCGTTCAATTGCTGAATTTATTTTATATTAGTTTAAATTGTAACAAACTTATATGATCGCCATTTATTATAGTAATTATAGTTGACGAGATACAAAAGCAAGTATACTTGCTGTTTTTATTTACTGTTGTGTTAATAATAATTTGCGAAAAATTTCACTAATTCATATAGAAGCTGAATTCATTAAAGTGGAATTTTACAGTTATTTTTCCTTTTTACTTAAAAGTTAAACTGTTTTATCTTTGAGAGAGATTGCCTTACAAATAGCTGTTTTGGGACGTCGTTATCAAATCTTATACATATTTAGAAAATTTACTGGATAAAACATAGTTGATAATATATTTATAATAATGAATAATTTACTAAAAATAAAACCGCATAATTGTTTCAAACCCAAAATAACTTTGTGGTGTCTCTTTTTTGATTGATGCAATCTTTAATCTAATTTATTTAAGCTCCAAACCGACAAATTTAGCCAAAGATAAACTCATACTGTTTCCCATGACAGACGTGAAGTCATGATTAGCTTCTTCTGCCACGTCTTAAAAACTCATAAAAATTAACGATTGGGGTCATTAAAAGCAAAATTCAATTCCTACTTTATAATCGATGATACTTTGTAATGAATATTTTAAATTCAGCATGAGTCGATTTCTAATTGGCTTCCGTATGAATTGTAATGGAATAGTTCCTGATTCCATATCCGTACATAATGATCGCAATTTGCGGTCTGCGCAATGACGTAAACGCCTTCATATTCTCTCTTATATAAAAACATAAATGGATGAGTCGGAGAATGGGGCATTGCTCGAATCTCAATCGCCCCGCTTTTCAACTCCGCTGTTCTTTTGTCGATTCGCACCGAAAAGACTGTAATTCTCGTTTTAAATGAACGAGATAAGGCGAAACTCCGTCCATTGACTGAAAAGACGGTTCGCTTAGAAATGTTTCCCATTCTCTAACAAGAAGAAGAACAAAGCAGCAACCTCAAAATAAAAATATCCTTTTGTCGCGACCCTTCATAAAGTGCTCCTCTCTGTATTCTCACTTCCACATCAAACCGATCCTTTAAAAAAATACAATTCATTCGGCTCGGACATAAAAAAAAATCGCCAAAATACTCCGAGAAAATAATTTTAAAAAATTTCATCAGCCAGAAAAAACATAAAAAAAAACAATAAAACCATGCCTCAATATCCCTCCTCTACCCCAAAACCTCCCGCCAAAACCATCTTTCACATACGCCACCCCCAGAACGTCCTGAGTTTTTTTTCCGTCCCACCGCCGGAGAATAATTCCACTGCAACCCCGGAAAATCCTTCCCGTCCCCTTTCCACTCCCATAGAAAAATTTCCACCCTCGCCGTCGTCTATTTCCGAGATAGAGGGGGTGGGCGAGACAGGGGCAAGTAAGAGAATCCCGCCCTTAGCGCACGCCCCCAAAACGCTCCTCCGCCACCCCACCACCCCCTCTCCCCACCCTTCAGCCGCATCCCTGCGGCATTTGGCTCGAACTAGGTTAGTTCGATCGATGGTTGGCGACCCAGTTGTGCTCTCCGCATTGGTAAAGTAGGAGGGAAAGCCGAGAGATCCGTGGAAGGGAGAGAATAGGGAGTGATGGGGAGGGAGTATGGGGGGGGTGTGGCAAAATGAAGAGGGGGAGTCATGTAGATTGAAGACGAAGAGGAGGAGAAAAAGAGGAGAGAGGGCAATGAGGACCCTGATCCCACGAGAGAGACAGGCTAAAATGTAGAGGGAGAAAAAGACCTCCACTCCCTCATCCATCCCTTTCCAGCCTTTTAACCACTAAGTTTCCTACTCCTGCTACTTTCATTGTCTCCATTGAAGAAGAGAGTTCTCCCAGCGCAGAAGCGGCTCCTACTCCACTCTCCTTCTTCCCTACCTCCCCCACTCTACCCCTCTTCCTCCACCTCCTCTCCATTCTTCTCTCTCTCTCGCCCCCTCCTCTCTTAACCCATCTTTCTCCGGTGTCCGGAAGAGGGGGCCTCCTCCTCTCTAACCTTCATCGCAGCTTCAAGAGATCCGGACCGTTTCTTCAATAGGTACACAGATGGGACAGCCTCGGGATGAAGCTTGAGAAAGAGAGAAATTTTGGAACGAGAGAAATTGAGAGATTAGATAAGGGAGAAGAAGAGATGGACGTTGAAACACGTCTTCTTCCTTTCCTCAAACTCTTCCGCGTCCTTAGGTTACTTTTTTAACGCATAATATAGTTAAAGTTTACACATCGCGGCATAAGAGGACATTCAGTAGGAAGGAAAGGGTTGACTCTCTACTTGGCGTTCGTCGGGTCGCGTGTTCTGAGCCAGGTGAAGGGTGGAAGGAGAGAGTGGGTGGGCGAGAGGTAGACGGCGCTCGATAAAAACCATATTTTTATTCGAGGCTATTTGAAGGCGGATTTATACGGAAGGTTTCGGTAAGGGAATGGTCTTTTTGCCTCCCTGGTGGGAGACCGCGAGTTCGAATCCCGAATGTGACGGAAAGGTCGCGTATGGGTTTCGGTATCTCCCTTTCATGACGTTTATCGCTGTCCCGCCATGGTGGTAAAAGCGGGTCAAGTGGAAAATGAGCTATCGGAGATAAATTTTCAATAAAAACGACTTTATATTTTGTAGTAAAAGGCGATATATGGCCATAATTAAATGCTCGATCGGCAGTTTGTCTTGAATCCTGAATCTTAAACACTCCCAAGAATATGCCTTTGTGTGCCAAATGAATAAATCGCTTTAAAAAGTTACTGCATAGCGCTTGAATTCGAGATAGAGGAAATTTTGTAGGCGTGGCATATAGCGAACATTTTTATTATTAATTTCCGCTTGCAGCTCTTTTAAAAATTTCTGAACGCGTTAGGTTCTGCATTTACTTATTATTTCTTAAATATCCTTGTAAATGTTCTCTTGAGAAAAATTGAAATCACTTGTGGAAAGCTATCACACAGTCAGCTAATAAATCTTTTGAGACCATTAATTTTTCTACATTAAATACAACTTCGTTTGATTTATAAAATACTTTTGTGAAAGTCAAATCCCTCGAGAATTCGCATTGATTTATTAATAACTTGAAATAATTCCGAAATGCGCCGGATCAATAAATTTCAATCTCAAATAAGGAAATAATAAAAACAACCGTGAATTATTCCGTTGAAAAATAGCAGATAGGTTCGTTCTCCGTAGTTTTCCAATTAATGAATTTAAACTAAATCCCCATCAAAGCGAGCACTTTAAAGTTGTCATAAATCAAGGGCCGAGAGACTCCAACTTGATCGACGCAACAACGAAAGAATACTAAAGTTAACCTCTCCCGTCGACCAATGGGGCCACTTATAAATAGTCAGCTGTTGCTATGCAGGGCGCCTCCTCGTCTCCATCTTGTTAGCCAAAACTACGAGGGCGCTTCCACCCCACGGGTAAACACAACGGTCCGTGAAAGGGGTTTGACAGAAAATGGTATCCATTCAAAACTTAGAAAACTTTTTTTTAACAATAGAGCAAGAATCGACCACTAGAGAAATTTCAAGAGTTTGCTGATGTTAATAAGAAGTTTTAAAAAATATTCATAAATAATTCGTGATTACTTCATTTTCCCGTGGTTCAATCCTGACGACAATAAGAGATCGAAGCCACTCCCTTGTTCTTGAGGAGATGTTTCATAAATCACCGAACACACTAATCCCATTCTACCTTTCTTCTGCAATTAAGATCGATATTGAATACTCAGCCTCAATCGCTCTGAGGCAATTTGCTTCGTTTGTATTTTGTAAATAAGTAAGTAAAAAATCACCAGCCTCTTTCATTACCGAAAGGTTAAATAGAAAAACATCGCGCTTGTCTAATGGATAAAAATAAATTCTAAAAAATAAGCATTTATGAATTTAAAATTTAAAAAGTAAGTAGAGTAGACAGGCGCTAACCGCAGTTGAAAAATTGCATCTGGTTTTGCCAATCCAGGAACCCAGTGTTGAGTAACCGTGGTTATCTGCGCGGCCGTGTCTAGTTGGCTAATTTTACTAATATTAAAATTTATGTTATCGAAAAAGCCTTTAAAAGAAGGAAAGAGGATTTTTAGCTCCCAATTTCCCATAAGTTCTGGCCCTCGCCAACCGCGGTTTATATCATTAACGTAACCCCGCAGTTGGCGAGGGATTACTGTACTTATATTAGGTATCTGCAATAGCCATATAAGATTGTGAAAAGGAGCCTAAAAAATAATCTAATGGTTATTGGAGATATCCAAGAAAGTGCTGATAGATTATTTACTCGTAGAAATATTCATTCAGTGAATTTTAGCCAGGCTAATTGTCAACTTCCAAAACTAATTTTTCTAGGCCAATATTTTGAATTAATATGGGTTAAAAAAACAATATTTGAGCATCTCTTTAGAAATTCGTGGTTGCGTTGCCTTATGATTTATATCATAAAAATGTTAAGCATAAACTGCAAATATTTTTTTAAATCGGGTGAAAAATATGTACTCATCAATCGCTCAGTCATCGTCAACGAAAATCACCGAACTTTGAATTCAACATTCTTATATGAATCGACATTCAACGAAGCTATTTTCCAATAAATAAATGCCGATGAAAATCTTCCGAAGAACTAAAATACTGCAAAAAAATAATCAAGCAATAGTGCAATTAAATTGAAACTGCTTATGAATACTCAAAAATGCAACAAGAGAAGTCACATTTTTAACTCGTTCAAAAATATCAGTTTCCGGCGAAAACAAAAATGAATTAATCAAACTCGTCAGTTTATCATAACTCTACTCCGCGCCATGAAAGGCGCGAGCAGACCAATTAAAAAGAGCCTGAGACGAAGCACTTAGGCGGGGAATGAGAGAGTAGAGACAGAGAAAGGAAAGAGGTCTGAAAAATCAGTTTTTTTTTGGAGAGAAAAACTTTTTTGACTGATCATTCTCCTCCCTCCTCAATCTTTATTTTTCTGGTGACGCATCTTAAAAAAAATACGTTTTTCAAAATTCCGGGACAATGAAGAAACGGAGGAGAAGAAGGTGGGAAGGCGTTAACGGGGAAGAGGAGGGAGAGAGGAGGTGCACAAGGGGTTCGGCAGGAGAAGTTTGCGTGACGTATCGGGCGCAAAGGAAGTTAAGGTGAGGCGAATGTGGGTGGGTGAGGGTCGGCATGCTGGGTCCGACTAGGCGAGGCAATTGTGACTCAGATCGCTCGATATGAACGAACCAATCCAATCTTTCGACCCGTAGTTGCGACATGAAGGGGAGAGAGGAGGAGGGATAGGGGGGGGGGAGGAGGGGGAGAGTTGCCTACCGCCGTCGTACCACCCCTTTCCTTCCCCCTTACCCTCTCATTTGCTCGATTCGATGTACCTATACCACGGGGATAGGAACAACAGATGGAAAGATATCCTTGTGCCGAAGGGAGTTGGAGACACATAAATATGCCCATTGATCGAAATGTTCTTAAGTTGAATCACCGAAGCCCCGCGAATAGGGATATTTATACCTTTTGGTGGGAGGTGATACGGGTTTTGGAGATGATTTTCGTGAATTTTCGGTAAGGAAGGCGTATTATTGATCCAGAAGATGGAGTTAATCGGATTTTTTTTATCGAGAACTCCGGATTATTCTGTTGGGACGGAATCCGTGAGGAGAGAAAGGGGACAAAAGGGTCTGGAGGCGGCGGAATACAGAAGTACCCCGACGAAGCGAAATCGCAAGATGCACGTCTACGTACTAAAAAAAAAAGTCGGAGCTCCTTCATATATGGCCGAAACATTGATTTTCTCAGAGAATTTTTAATCAAAGATAAAAGAATCTCTCTAGATTGCTATGTCCTCGTTTCATTCGAGGTCGTTTATTCGAATTGTCTTTATTTCGGATTATGCGTTACGAGTTTCTAAATCGAAATTACTGAACGAATCTAAAATATCGTGTAATTCGTTTTGAAGAAACGAATAGCCGTAAGCTTCGCATATAAAAAAAAAAAACTCAAAACGTAAAAATCTACAAGTTTCATGTTTAAAATAAAATTTTGATACTTCTATATAAAAAGTCGTCGTAATGCGTGAAACTAAATCTTAGAATAATTGCCGGATAAGGACGGATTTGTTGATTAGTTGAAGGATTAGTGAAATAGTAATGGGTTGAGACTATAGATCCATAAAATTAATGTCCCTCTAAAGAGTGATGCTGATTAGAATTTTGGAGGTTAATGATATAAGATTCTGAGATGAATGACGTGTTGATCTTCGAAACTTGTAATTTTTCCAACACTAAAGAGTAATAGTGGCTGTAAAATCTTTAAAGTTCTGTTCTCCTTAAATTGGGCGCTAACATCTCTTTGAATAGAAACAAATCTTTGTAGAGAGATATAAAAATATCCTGCCTTACGATAAAAATAGTACTATGGAAAAAGATTAAAGAATTTCTAGTTTTTCCAATTCTTTATTATATTATGCTTTTGAAGCAATGCCGCGTTTAATTCGTCCTTAATCAGTCATCAGAAGGGGATCTTACATGACGACTAGAAACAAACGAGAATTACATGAAACACTCGTGTTTAACGAAAAGGAAGCTTAACGCGCTTTAACCTTAATTCAGTATCATTCTACTTTATTGATAAGTTTGACTTGATAAATAACATTTTTTAAATCTGACATTTGTACTTGTGGACTAAAATAAATGCAAACATGGCGAAATATTTCTAAAATCTTTTCATGGTGCAATTTTTCATTTCACTGAGAATTATTCTTGGAAGTAATTTAACGCTAAAGAAATAACTCTTTAAAATTATTTTTTAAATTCGCGAGGTGTTTTAAAACAGTGGTTGAAAATAATTTTCAGGATAACTGCGGTAAACTTTCAAAATATGTATATTAAAAAATTCCCCGACTCATTATTAATATGATCTACTAGCTTTAATGATGCAAATAATACTTCGTTTCGTTAAAAAATATTTTTCAATTTCTGTGTATACTTGGCATGATGAGACGACATTAAGTGCATTGCTCCATTATATAATTGCCATTAAGTCATGTATGCAAAGTTATGGTAGAACAAAATGCGATGAAATACTTTTCCATAAACTTAGAATTTCTAAAGCGATTATTAAATCAAAGCGTATATCAATATGGGTGTATTTTATGTGCATATATTTTAATGATTTTCGAGTGGCGGTGAAAGGGTTAAATTGCTTGCATTCCTCGCTATGGGCCAGAGTTCAAATTCGACGGAGACCCGTTTTCTCTCGGCCCACTCAGTTCCAACTTGTGTGTGTGTCTTGAGGAGAACAATGAGTAAAACAGTTCTGTCCTTTGGAAGGGACGTTAAGCTGTTGTCCCCTTGCCCTATGTCGTTCAAGCAGTCTAATGCCGACTCCGGGTTTCCTTCCTTACTTCTGTGTGCATGCGAGCGGGTGTGGTGTGTGTAACGCGCTTCCCACTGTAAAAGGAGCCTACATGAAATTCCAGCAGCCTATCTGCTCAAAACCGCGGACCTACCAAGCAATCCTCTACAAAAGAGTACGGTCCCAATGGTCTGTAGTGCCCGTGCAGCTGATATTTTAATATCAGCATAAAACACTCAGGAATTTTTATTTTTTAAAACCTATTCTAACGTTCCACTTACATAACTATAAACAATCGTTCTATAATTACTCTCCATTTCAATTTCAATCCATTTCAATAACTAAACCAAAATTAATAAATATTATGTCATTTGAAATATTATTAATTTGGAAGAAAATATTTCATTTTATTTTCTGTACTTTCTAAAAAATAACACACATTAACCTAAAAACCCTTACATCCACCAAGCGTTAGTATCACATTTAAAAAAATATAATTAACGGTTTTTCCTACTTTTCATTAAGGCGCACGAGGCATAATAAATTCCCTTCAGTCAGAGCGTGGTCTCCGAACTCACCAATCGATCATTAAGCTGATTCTAAATATAGCTCCGATATGCCAGAAGGAAATTCTAATAAGAAATTGCAATAACGGGAGAATTTAATTATTTTGAGAGCCGAGATAATGAGATTCTTCCCTTTTTCAGAATTCGGCCAAAACTTCCGTTCAAAAAACAAAAAAGAAATAATTTTCATGCTTGTATGAATTTTCGATTTAAATACCCTTTACGCAGATTTCATGTTTAATTAAAAACAATTTGTCATTCCATTGCGGTGAGTTGAGTTCACGGAAAAAATTGATTTCTGAATAAACATCCAAGGAAATTCAAACTAAGAGTTTATTTATTCGATTTTAGGAATACAATTATAAATAACGAAACGAAATTAATTCGACAAATATCAATTAAATGCATGGACCGGGAAAATAATTTTATTGCGACTATTTATACGTATTCATCGTGTACCTTATATATTAATATTGTGTAAATGATTATCTTTAATACTTAATAATTTTGAATATGAGGAAAAATATCAAACGAAGACTCACGTATTCCAGTAATGAAGTCCAAATATAATATTAAGTATAATCTCTCATGACACTAGCAATAAAAAACAAGCGTTTCTAACTTTACCACATCTGAAAGTTTTTTCTCTACAGAGAAAATTTTTTTCGGTGAGAAAATGAAGAACAAAATAATATATGATAATTTTTATCGTGATTGACAACATTTAAGACTAAGATCTCACTTCCTCACGGACGTTGAAGTACCGAGTTCTTATCTCACTTGTAATTATGTTAAAATACAAATTGAGAATAAACCGCTTCTCAGTTTAATCAAATGGGGAAAATAAATGTTCGTGGAATTGAACCCGCAGCATTTCGGAGATTTTAGATTTTTCGGGTTATACGTAGCTAATGATCGTGTGTGCGGCATACAATTTCATTTCCTCCGAAAGTATCGGAAATAGTTTGAATGGTGGGCAGTTGAGAATTAAAATATAATACGAATGAATTCCATTCACACGTGCGCATATACATATGGAATTTGAAACGCGTTCATTAAGTAATTAAACGTAACGAGTTGAAATGCTGTAATCAATTAACTTCAGATTCAATGCAATAAGACAATAAGAGTAAAACGCTTTAAACAATTATTCGCTATTCGTATGAAGACTATTTTTGTCGATGTTCCCGAAAGAATCGCTTTGGCGCTATATAAGAACACATCAACAAGCTTCTTTCCAGATTGAAGTCCCTGTCATTAATATCCACTGACCATATCGAAGTGTACCGTCTACTTTCTACACTTCAGACCAATAAGGCTCTGACAATATCAGCGCAATGTTTCTGAGGAAAACATGTGATACTCTCCATATCCCGATCACGATTTTATTTAACCGTAGCTTAGATATCGGAATTTTTCCTGAGCAATGGAAATCTGCTAATGTCAGTCCTATTTTGAAATCCGGTAACAGAGCACAGGTCGAAAACTATCGCCCTGTTTCCATCCTCCCAGTAACGTCATTACTATTTGAGAAAATTATTCACAGGCACTTCCTTTCATTTATTCTACCCTACATGTCCTCTGAACAGCATGGTTTCCTACCGGGCAGCTCTTGCCTCACTAACTTGGCGGTTATTCACCATAACATTACATTGGCGTTAGAAGCATCTCCTCAGACGTATGTTACATTGATTTAGCTAAGGCCTTCGATACAGTTGATCATAAACTTTTAAGTCATAAACTCTCTCGTCGCTTCAATATCCATGGCACCTTTCTTTCTCTTATATCTGATTTTCTTCACGAACGTACTCAGCGTGCTGTTATTGACGGCGTCTCTTCGTCTCTTGTCTCTGTTTCCTCAGGTGTTCCGCAAGGTAATGTTCTTGGTCCCCTCTTTACCCTTTATATCGACGATACCGTTGATGCGATTACCAGTCATTTATGTGAGATTCTTCTAGATGTCGATTACTGTAAAATCTTTAAACGCATCGATAGTCCTTCTGATAGTCTCTTGTCTTCAAAACACTCTTAAAGCCCTTTCCTCTTAGTGCCAAACATGGAAACTTAAACTCAATCCATTAAAATGCAATTATATTACCTTCACCCTACGAAAATCTCCGCTTTGTACTGTTTACCATCTTTTAGACTCATCCCTTCCTAAAAGTCACTCCCAAGATTATCTAGGTGTCATATTTGACTCCAAATTAACTTTCTTGCTTCACATTCACAAAATTATTCCAAAGCTATGTCTCTTCTTGGTCTTCTCCATCGTTTCACTGAAACAGATGATCCCTTTGCTCTGAAATCCTTTTTTACAGGCTGTATTCTCCCAATCATTGAGTATTGCTTTCCCATCTGGTCCACTGCCACCTCATCCGATACCAAACGCCTTGACCGTGTCCTCAACTTCTTTCTTGCTATTTCTAAAAATCATGTCCCTCTTTACCGGAATTTATCTAACGATGATGTTCTTGCTGCACTTGATATAACCGCACTTCCTCATAGACCTTAATTTCCTCTACTCCATTATAAACGGAAGCCACAGATATCCCGCGTTAACTTTTTTATTCTCTCACCGAATTCCTTTTCGTACAATTCGCCTTTCTTCTCTTTTACACCTGCCATATTTTCGCCTCTCTGTTTCCCAACGGTCCTTATTTTACCGCATGCCCAACACTTATAATGGTCTCTCCAATAGAATTCCCGCTATCGACATTTTCTCAAACCTGACAACTTTCAGGGAATCCCTGTCTTTCCTTTAGTGTTTTCCGTCTTTCTTTTGTTCTATGTAGCATGTGTTCTATATAGTATTGTTGGATATTTGTATACTGTATGCTGTTATTATATTGTTATATATTGCTGTGGTACACCCAATGTAAAGGCCATAGTGCTGCTTTTGGGTTTCTTCAAATAAATAAATAAAAAGTTAACGTGGGCGTGACGTCAGACCTGGATGTTTAATATGCAATACCATTTGACTTACTCCAGCAAATTTCATAATTACGTCATCAAAATGGATTGTATCGAAATAAATATTCTTGATTTCCATTATCATTGTAATTTACTTATATAAGGCTCAATATTTATTTCTAATAAAAAATTAATGTTATATAATCGTTATTTTCATCTTTAATTACTCTTGTCATTTTGACAATGAAAACGCCAGTACGTTGATGACGCAATTGATCTCCACTTCTGCCGATATTTAGGAGTTATTTTAATTTCGAAAGCAGTAAATTGAATCCAATGACAGAACAAGTGATAATTTACTGCTTTTAAAGGTTCCTGTTTGAAGAAAATCCATTCATCGCATCATCATTGAAATTAATTTTTTAAATCCATGGTTAAATGATATAATGTAAAACAGCTTGATGAAAATTTGTTTTAATGATAAAAATAGCTTTTTACTTTTCATTTATATCCATTCAAACTAAGTGACCGTTCTAGAATGTGTCTCGTCCTGAATTTAACGGCATCGAAGAACTCGGGCAAATAAAATTGTCGAGTCTGTTCTCAAATTATTTGCCAGAGATCATGTTTCTGGAGATCCAAATTGACATTAAAGCATCAAACAACGGATTGTGTACATAACATAGCTAGAAATGAGCAAACCATAAAATTGATGCGGCAAAGATCAGACAGTAGAATAACGAATGAATGAAAAATAGGGTACATTACACAAGTCATGGTTCATTTTTGGTAAAAATTTTATATTCCAAAAATAATCAAATAAATTGCAGAAAAAAATTCGAATCATTTGATATTCCTTTAAAAAAAAAGGCACGTCCGGAGATTTTTCTTGGAACATAGTCTCGTTTAACGGCGCAACATTAACCCGGCTTTATCGATCTATATAAGACGTCCGATAATGAGATTCATCTCAAGTGTAATGAGTAGGAATCGACTGGCTAATGATAGCTGCCAATTAGGGAGGAAGGAAAAAATTCACGTTGGGAGAGAGTGAGAGAGGATGGAGATAGAGAAAGGGAGGGAGATAGAGAGCGAGAGAGAGAGAGAGGGAAATAGAGAGAGAGGGAAATAGAGAGAGAGGGAGAGACAGACAAGCGACTTTATTGAGGACGAAATTGAGACTATATAGTCCCTTCTTACATTTAATCCTACGTTAATAATTACAGTGGAGAATAAAAATAATAATGATTATATATACATATACACATTAAAACGCATTTGCAGAAAAACAAAACCTGAAACTAAGAAAAAGAAAAAACATAAGGTATCCAATCATAAATTCAGAAACGTCTAAAAAAAAGACGATGTATTTGTAATAAAAACCTAGGAAAGACCTTACATGGCCAACCTAGTAAAAAACCATGCAGAAAAATACCCACTACGGGAAGGGGGGATGAAAAAACCTGCGAAAACCCTAGATACAAGAACAATAGTGAAATTACAATAATAGGGAGAGGAAGATAGAGAGAAAGGTAGGGAGAGAGAGGAAGAAAGAAAGGAAATTTAAAAAATCGTGCACCCGACGAGGTAATTTTCAAGATCCAACAAAAAAACATAATTCAAGATAAGTAAAAACATATTATTCTTCCCTTTATCCCTCCGGCCATCTATGACGCAATAACTCTCGTTGGAGGAGAGTTAAGCGGGAGAGAAGAGGCGGATAGGAGAGGGAAGATGAAGGGATATGGAAGAGGGAGAAAAAAATGCACTCCATTTAGGAAATGACTTAAAAGTCCAATGAGGATGCTCATCTTTCCAACATCTTTTACACCAACTGTCCAACCGATAAACACCCTTCCCTCTCTCTTATTCCTTCTATACACATCCTATCCACTGTGCACTTAAAACACCCCTATTCGATGCTTAGACCCCGAAACCTTTTCCCCCAGTCTCCCGACTCGCGAAGCCCCTCCCTCCCTCTACCGTTAGAAACCCTAACTGGAGGATAGGGTGGGGTGGGGAGAGAGTCGCACCTCTTCGCTTAACTCTTCCTCCAACTCTTATCACCGTAAGAAAAACTCCAATCCATACTCCATCTCTTTGACCCTGGACGAAGGACAAAATTTAAGCAAGAAATACCTTTCGAAGTGCGAATTAAAATTAACGTACGGTGTTTGCCAATACAGTCGAATCTCTATACGCCCAACATTAATTATCAACAGTACTTAATTTGTAGCCAAATAAGAAAGTGAACGCCTAACCTTACCTAACCTAAGCACTCAGAACAAAACTGAATCTATGGTCTTTAATAAATGTAAAGTAACTTGAAAAGTGTAAAATAAAAAAACAAACTTGTACAAATCAGATGTTGTCCCGCAAGAGGGGGGTTGAAATGTACAGAAATTCATCAGCCTTTAAATTCTTGTAATTAAAACATTTTTTATGCATAACCTTTTAGAAATTTCCTCCCAAATAAGTGAGGGAACGCCGTTCCCATGCGTTCCCCCAGAAACTAAGCGCTTATTATCAATTAAATTGACGTGTAACAATGGTAAGTGGTAGAAACATCTTCCGTGAATAATTGTAAATTAAATTCTCTCGAATGTTAGATATGCAACTTTCATTGAAACAACAGGAAAGGCTATCCTATCCTATGATTTAAAAAGTAATACGTTTTATAGGTATTTTGTGGATTTATACCGTTTAGAAAGAATGGATACTGAATCTCTACGGAAATATGAAGTTCTCAGTGAAAGAGTGTGAAAAAGCATTAATTAGTCGCCATTGTTCTGTGAGTGGGCAGAATCTCATCCCTACCACTCTCCCCAGTAATCCTCTGCAAACACTCGCCGCCCGCTCAACGACACCCCACCCTAAAACAAACCCCCTTTTTACCAGCTCCCCTTCCTCCCCTTTTCACAATTCCCTCCAATACGCCCCTTTTCTTGGGGCACGCGAAAGGACAACAATGGGGGTTGGAGGGAGGCGACAACGCTTTAACACGTTCCACCTCCCGCGTTACAAGAGGTTTTAGCTGGTCGAGTTGGTTGGCACGGGCAACGCTATATCTACCATTGTCGCCTAGCGTCGGTTCGTTCCCTTCTTTCGCTCGAAGGCTGAGGATAGGTGGGGGAAAGGGAAGGGAGAGGGATGAAAGGGACTCCGCTCGCAAAAATAACAGAACGAACGCTCTCTGGACTGTGTGTGCCGATGCTCCTGTTTTATTAGAGCTAAGCGAGTGATTGAGAGAGTGAGAGAGAGAAGGAAGATGCCATCGGGTGAAAATGTATACGAGTCAGGAAATGCTTTGCGGAAAAACGGATTCGCCCGTCTCTTGATCGATTCGGCGGATTTAAGTGTCCAATAAAAACACAGTCCTTTCCTTTTTGTTTTATTCTCACTCTCAACCCCTCCGACATTTCAGACTGTTTGATTCTGGACTGCCGTTTACGCCAAGTGCAAGTGCAAACTTCAGATAACTGTTGAGTTGTTGCTAACGTCAGTTTTTGTCTCAGATCTCAAAAGGGCATTTTTAAGTACAGAAAAGCGATCGAATGACCATAGCATACCTTGTCCATCCCTTGAAAAAATTCGTATTGAAGTAGTTGACGGATATATTATAAAAGTTTATTTCCCTAGTTAAAAATTATTAATAAGTTTACATATTCATTAAATCAATTTGACAAGTTATCCAAAACAACAGTTCATCGACAGTAGAATAATAATTTTTTTCAGGACAAAGTCGGGTTCTCCTTTAATCTATGGAAATCATCGGCGCGCCTAAGTTACGGATTGCTTACATTCTCATCTGCATCTTGAAAGAGGCGTAAATCTTCACCAACATCACTTTCACATTAATTCATTAACAAGAGATGGCGACAAATCCTTAGCTATTCATTGAATATAAATGTTTGAGTTGCTATGAGGCTGCGAAGAGATAAGAGTTGAACGAAGACCGTAGCTTCTTTTTTAAAAAAATCGATTTCTTTCGGGCGTCCTAATATCCTTTCGTTACGAACACTTCGTGTCGTATGCCAATTTCATAGCAAACCCACGACTTTAAGGATTGAACTTAAGTCCCGAACAAGGAATCAAATTAAAAATATTTCGTTTTATAATAGCAATAATGAGAAATAAATAAGCAACCAGCCATCGAAGTTATTATTGGCAATTATTTGTGTGTCATATTAATATTATACTGACTTTAAGGCCTTATACGCTCGACTACTGCTTAAAATCTGTCGATGAAAGATAAGTTTCATCCTTCGAATTTTTCGAACCGAATATTGTGCATCCGCATTGTACCACCCTTCAGAATTCAAGAATAATAACCGAGCATTGTTAAATTTTAACTCCCTTAAATGAAATAATATTTACTTGACTTTTTATATTAGTATGTATACTTTTGAGAAACTTGAACCCTTTTGTAAGATGTATAATGATATGAATACCCACTTTAAAATATCCTACACGATATCGATTTAAATTCGTTTATGATTCTAGAGTTTATATTACTTCTCAAACCAGTACTTCCTAAACTGTAGGTCGCGCTTTTCAGATGATTGCGAATATGGAAAGTTTTGTGTTGTTTTTTGAATTTTATGCATGAATAGATTTAGGATAAATGTATTTATTCGTAGACAATAGATATTCACAATATTCTGAAATTAATAGTTCATTTTATATTTATTGGTTCGTGGATGAGGACAAGAGGAGTCGAGATTAGTTCTGCTGCCTTAAAAGGGGGTTTGCAATAATGTCGGCTGCCTTGATAGGGTCGTAGATGCATAAAGTTTGGGAACCATGGTCAAAGGCCATTGGAAAAAGATGCCATTCTGATAACTTGAAATTTTTAGAACCAAGTTCTGGTATATATATTTAAGTTTGTTTGAATATAAATCATGTCCAATCTCTCTAAATACCTCACAATAAATATACAGAGATCATTTACAGCGATAGTTCATTGAAAATTATTAGGCATTTCCCATTATTGGTTTCTTATATATTGTGACTTCTTAAAATTTTATTAATAAGGCTACTAAAGAAGAAATCATTCTGTTTCATTCGCACTTAAAGTATATTATGGCAAGGTTATTTTTTATTAAAATAGACTCTCAACTAAAAAGAATTAATTAAAAGATAGATGTTTTCCCACTACAGGTATTGACTCTTTCTTAAAAATGCAGACTGAATGCAGACATAATTGTATGCAAATCAACAATTAAATTTGTATTTCATAAAAATCTTTCAAAGGATTTACTTTATAACTGAGTTATCATATCATTCATTATAAAAGCCGACATCATAGATTATTATTGAGAATGCTTTCAATCCTGTCAAACTAATAACAATAAAAGTATGCTTTTATAATGAAAAGCTTTAACTTAGTTTTATGTAAGCTAATAATGTCAGTGATCTACAAAGCATTTACGCACTACACGTAATGTCACATACACCGTATGATTACAAAAGCAAACTCATAAATTGACCTTAATTATAGCATGCTAGTTATAATATATGTCACAAGGATTTCTCTGAATATGGAGGGGAAACCTTTCAATGGCTTGTCTCTTATTAAAAAAATCTGATGTGGCCAAGGCCAACACATGACTTTCTCCATATTTGGGGTATAGTTATTTAAATTATTATGAATAGCATTATAAGGCAAAATTATTATTTCCTATCGTAAAAGAATACAGTCATCCTTATTGCCGTAAATAAGGTATATTTTGAATATGTTTACAGAATTCACCGCTAAATGGTAGAAAAAGCAAAATATCTCCGAAATGGATGGTTCTACGAAAATTTGTTTCAAACAAAACTTAAATATTAAAACTTAAATATTATTCTCTACAACTTTGGTCCTTACGAAGATGACTAATTACGACGCTTTTAAGGAGATATTTGACGAAAACCGAAAAAACATTATTTTTTACAAATAATTCCTAAACAATAACTGCTATGGAAAATTGTTTCAAATGAAAGTTGTAGGAAATTACATTATCTATAACATTTGTATACAATTGTATATAGAATAATAATAATATGGCAAGTATGTTTTGAGTTAGAGTGCCCACAATCACATACACACACACACATCCACACACACGCAAATCCACACACACACAAATCCACACACACACAGATATCATTCCGAAAATAGTCTAAACGTGTTCTAGGGACCTCAAAACGTGTATTTCCGTTGAAATCTCGAAGTCGATTTTTTTCATGATCACAATACTTTCCCATTACTCCGTATGGAGAAAGTAATAATGCACAGCAACGCCCGTGTGATCCGGTGCGTAACGACGCGCCTTTTCAGTGAGCACAATTTAACGACTAAAAAAATCCTTCGGATTTTCGCATACCTTTCAATATAGCGCAAAAAACGGGTGAGCATAGAGGTCAGCAACCTTACCCTTTCGTATTCACATCCTCACTCTTCTTTACAATGTCCTGTTTACTGGAAAACCTAGCTACCTCTCCACAAAATTCTTCCCAATTAATGCAGTTCATAACCTTAACACTAGAGGCAATTGTAAGCTACTGATCCCACACCACTGTACAGATATTTACAATAAGTCCTTTCATGTAACAGCCTGTAGACGTTGGAACGACCTTCATGTCGACATAAAAAACTCTCCATCAGTTAGAACTTTTAAACTTGCTCTCCACAAATCGTTTTTAACTATGCAAGCCACCACTACCTTAACTGCATAAGAAAGCAAATTCTCCTCCATTTTTTTTTCATAGCACTGGGTACACCACCCACACATTCCTGTTTCCTAGACAAAGAGTCAATTCCTGCTCTGATACCCAATTTAAGTATATCATTTCCTTTACTCATTTATCCCAACATCAATCATTCCCAACGCCTTTTTTAATGAATGTGATTATATGCCTTTTTATAGAGATGTGTTTATACGTTGTATGTAGGTGTGTGTGTGTGTGTATATATATGTGTGTGTGTGTGTAATTTATGTAACGCATTCTGTCTTCTTTGTTTAATATGTTTAATTACTTTTGTATTTTCAGTTAAACTTTTTCTACATTAACATATATATTATATGCCTTATCTCTTTGCAACAGCAATCGTTATTGTATTTCTACTATCTAGGGTTTTCGCAGGTTTTTTCCACCCCCCTTCTCTTCATGGGTGTTTTCCTGCGTGGTTTTTTACTGGGTTGGCCATGCCTGGCTCTACCTGGGTTTTTACCACAAATATCATATCTTTCTTAGAAGCTTCTCTAATGTGTAATGTGATATTTATTGTTCTGTTTTTGTTGTATTTATCTGACGCACCTTTTATTGCTCTAGTTCTGTTTGTATATACATTTATTCATGTTATTATTTTGTAATCAATAACGTAGGGTTAAATGGAAGAGGGGACCTTATGGTCTCACTTTCGCCCTGAAAATAAAGTCACTTATCTATCTATCTATCTTTTTCCGACACACTTTTCAACCCGAGAGATTTTTCGAAACGCGTCTGAATTATTCCCGAGGGGCAAAGGAGTTTGAACCTCGCTTCCCTTCACACTCTTCCTCCCTGACTCCCATTCTTCTTTCAGTTTTCCGTGCCCACCCCTCCCCCCGCAAATCGCCCGCTCTCACGCACGCCACGGTCACGTGAGAGTAGAGAGGGAAAATAAAAACTAGAGAGAGCCTCCGTTGAGCCAGGTATTGGTTCGGGGTAAGCAGAGGGAAAGGCGTCTTAGGGAGTAGGGGTAACACATGGAGGTGGGAAACGAGATAGGCTTATGAAATCCCCCCTTACGTAAGACTTCTTTTTGAAAAATGGTGTCGCTCCTAACGGCCGCCGAGCGACGGTTTTTACGTACACTCGAGAATACGGAAACCCGATATCCGGAAAATTCCTAATTCCGGGACCCTCCAGGATTTGAGAACTCCCTCGTTCAAGTGTCAAGCTCGTTTTATTTTTCCGTGATATTCATTGCTATCATTTGTATAAAAATATGATCATATATGTGTCGCCTGCTCTCATGCTGCGGTCTACGGTGACCACATGTCTCGTATTTTACGGGATGCCCCGTTTTTCGTCCAAATTTTCCTTAAATGTCCGGCGTCCCGTGTGAAATCAATACGGGACGCACTTTGTTCCGTATTTTTTATGAAAATAGATATATTGATTTAAGATACAATTAGGGTAACCACATGCCCCGTATTTTAACGTAAGAAATGCAGTGCTTGGAATGAGCCGGAACGTACCCATACCGCACATGTATCGAAAATATCGGCGATTAGTACCGAATTGTAATATATATTTTCCTCCCGAGCGCTCCGTTTCGTAATATTTTCCATTTCCAGCACTGAATATACCTAAGTAATGTGATGTATGAAGAATGTACAGAAATGAACCCACTTTTACGAAAAGTTACAAAAGAGATTTCATCTCTCCTAGATAAATGGAATGAGGGATTGAAATATTGCAAAAAATAATTTTGTAAGCTGATGCAAACTATTAAATCAGTACCAGGTTCTAATGCTCCTGTGGAAAGAATATTTCTTTATGTCATAATACATGGACTTACAATAGGAACGGATTTGACAAAGTGCAGTAAAATCAGAGGTGAAGTGGAAAGCAGCTTCCTTTCTTGTAAAGACATATATAAATATGTTCTTACTAATGAAGTAAATTTCTGGGTGCGCCACTGGCACAAAGAATAGTTTTCGTCACAGTAAGAAATAAACAATATTTATCTTCAGATTTTGGGCATTTCAGAAGTGAAATGTCCAAAATCTGAAGATAAATATTGTTTATTTCTTACTGTGTCGAAAACTATTCTTTGTGCCAGTGGCGCACCCAGAAATTTACTTTGTGGGTGGCAAAAATCTCAAACATTACTATGTTATTCTTTGTTTTTTAATTTCTATCATTTTAGCTGTGTAATAGAACATTTTAATTAGTAAGCATATAAATTCTAATTTGTACGTTCGATCCTCAATATTCTCAACGGAATGTTACAAAAAATTCAATTTTTTTGCACTACAGTTGACCTGTCTTGGGGGGGGAATTCCCGGTTGCCCCCCCCCCCCCCCCCCCGGGTGTGCCACTGCTTTGTGCACATGGTTTTAATATTGTGTGCAATTTAGTTTTATTTTTCAAGAATAATTGTTTTGTTTTTTTTTGCTAGGCGTTTATCTTGTGTAGGTTTGTTTGTAAAAAAATAATTTTTCTTATATACTTTCAAAGAATATTTGTTATTACTTAATTTCAAAGTTAAAAATTTTTAATAGTCCCGTTTTTTGAAGAATCTGTCCCCTAAAATCGTCAACCATATGTGGTCACCCTACTGCGGTCCCATCTAAGATGTCACCCATAATTCTAAACTATTATAATAATTGACAATTACGAAAGCACGCGCGACGCATAAATTGAACTGGTTTATGTTTTATATCTTTCTGTGTTGTAATGCTTGTAAATAACTGAAACGAAGGATATTAAATTACCTAATTGTTCGATAAATAAAATTGGCCGTAAATCGGAAAATTCTGGAATCCGTAGCGGGCTCGACCCCATAGGTTTCCGGATTTTAGAAAGCTCTACTGCACCGCCATTTACCCGACGAGCAAACCGGCTAGGCCGTTGCCGCCGTCAACCCCCTGGTATGGAACAATCACTTTCCTAGCGCTAGCACGCGGATTCGTCGCGAGGCCTCGGACAAGATGATTAATCAGAAAGAGCGGTCGTTTATTTCCGCCCCGCTTCCCTTTCATTCTATGCTAGTGTGATCATGCGTTCCGGTTTTCCATTTGTAGTACTGGGTTTTGGTAGAACGTCCAGACAGGTTCTATATTGTTAATCTGTGAAATGTTCCAGTAATCATTAAACGAAATTAAATCCAAACTGCGTAAGATATTTATTTTACGGTTTATAATAAACAAGGAGACGGAACAATCACGATTCTTCTAAAGAAGGATGGGTGGACAACGGGACAATACTTGTTGACAATAGACATTTTCGAGAAATACTTTGCGCGTTTTTAAAAATTATCCCGTTGAATTAAAATAAAAATAGATATCTCTAGGAATTATTTCACGACTAATAAAAGAACAGCTGAAGCAAAGCGGAAACTTTCAATTAAAGCAAACGTTGAAGTGAGAAGTAGTGAAGATCTTTTCATAATCGATTGATAAAGGCTTGGGCAAAGAAAAAAATCATCTTTAACAGTTAAAATAGTATTCTAATCTTGAGCAGCAGCAAATAGTTATAAATAATTACATTTTATATTACAATGGCATACATGTACTGGGACATTCGAGCTGTGATTTAAATTTTTATCGAGATCTATTTACATCGTCCGGATAATTGTTTTTAGAGTAATGAAGTAAACGCAGATTACTAAATACTTTGTGTTTTAATTTTTTTAAATTTCTTACGAATTCTCAAATCTCATGTTTTACCATCATATCTTCCGTATTCTAATGTAAAATTTGTACAAATTGTCTGTACGCGCAATACATCAGGAGGTGAACTCATCGGCTGGTTTTAAATTAAAATGTTTTATCAATATGCGTTCACTTTTTTAATCCGTTGCGAAAATATTTTTGAACATGTAAAATCTACAGAAAAATCTCTCTCTAAGCTCAGTTTTTAATTAAAAAAAATATTCATTCGAGCTTAAAAAGGTTTAGAGTTTATTGATTTAGATATTGACATCACACGAGCAATAAACTAAATATTCTAGGAGAGAATACGAATCTTTCTCTTAAGAGGATTTACTATAGTTCTGATTTGATCAACCAACGATGAAGTTAAGGTTTATGTGTTTTCCTTTCATCACTGTCTTAATCAACTTTCCCTAAGTAGTTATAAACAGTTAAACTTTCAAAGAAAAGAAGCAGAAACGATAAATCGAACAATGCAGCCTCCAACCTCGGTATCCGCCACGAAATTCCCACGAGAACGAGATTAAAACGACGGCCACACGATGACGCGCAAAGCACTCTTAATTTCGACGTCCCTTCGGATTTAATTAATCTTTCTTTTTTCAGCCTTTAAACTCGCGTACGAAACAACTTTGACAAATAACGAGGAGTCTCCTTTCACGTCCTCGGCATTTCTTCTAATCCCAATATTACGCCGACCCTTTCATGTCCAACAAAACAAACCACTCCGGAATGCCACGATTCCTTCGAAATTTCGACAAAAAAACAACGCGACAACCCAGATTCTCTCTCTCTGTATATATTCTCTCTCTGTATATATTCTCTATCTTCTTCGCTTTTATTAAGAGGAGTTGTTGAAACCCTTTCATTTAATCCCGGACAACGCGTCAACCCTATTAACTCTCCCTCCCTCTTTTTGCGTACAAACTGAGTTCCGCGCGAAGTTGCGTGCGTGTTCCACACCGGCGCGCGCACACACACACTAACCCATTCTAACCCTCGGTGCATTTCTCGGAGAGAGGAAGAAAAATCTTAACTGCACCCTTAACCGTCCGCCTCCCTGATTGGTTCCCTCCTTCCTTCCCCATACACCCCCACCGTCACTCCCTCCCAACAATCGCTCCATTTCGCCTCCAGCCCACCCGACAATCACCTAAACGACGGGTGGGGGGGGAGGAGGGAGAGAGAGGGAGGTGTCAGCCTGCATTGGGAAGGGAGAGTAAGAAAATAAAATTGAAAGGAGGGAGTGGGAAAAAGAGAGGCAGGAGGCAGAATAGAGGAGGAGGAAGGGTCAGGTAATCGATTCCCGCCCCTTCTCTCTCCTCCCTCTCTCTGCCCCGTTGACCCGCTAGCATGACACGAGTACATGAGGGAAAGCCTAGCGTATCGACCGGGGAGGGAGGGAGGGAGAGAAGCACGTTGCTTTAGACCCTGGAGGGAGAGGGGTGGAAAAAAAGGAGGGAAGGAGACCCCGCGGGGGCGTGGTGTGACTAGGGCGTGGAGGAAGGGGAGGGTGGCACGCGAAAGGGAGAAGGCAGGAAGGAAATGGAACAAAATGGGGCGGAGAGATAGAAGGGAGGGGAGGAAGCGATCAGGAGGGCGTGTAATGGGGGAGAGGGAAGGGTGGGGTGGGGAGTAACTGCAAGAGTAAGGGGGAATTGGAGTTCTGGGAAGAGAGACTGGCACGTGAGGAGGGTAGGGGAGAGGTGAGTGATGAGGGAGGAAAGGGTGTACGAGAATGAGGGTAAAAGGAGAAGGGGAGGGCGAGAGTGGCGTGAGGACGCACTGAGGGATAGGACACCCATCATCTCTCATGCCGCTGGTTAGTTCCGTTTCTATTTTTAGCGCACCTGAAATGGGAGGGATGGTTGGGGAATGGGTCATAGAAAAGGCCGCATGCATGCAACCGCAATCCTGCAATGGAGTCGCATTCGATTTTTTAATAGACTGTACATTATGCCAGGGTCGCATTCGATTTTTTTTAAATACTGTACATTATGCCAGAAAAAATCTAGGGTTTTGATTCGTTAATAAAGCATTTTACAGGCAAAATTTCTCTGATACATAATTATGCTCTTACGTAATGCATAAGAATTAATTAATTAAGAACAAAAGTTTTAAATGCGAAATATATTTCACCGAGACGAAGCTTCTGCCAGCGCGTATCTCGCACCGAGGAGGACAATACAGTTTACATTCTTATGATGATATTACGATATTGAAACCATGGCCATGGGATAATTGTTGTTAATAAAGTGTAAATTAGTTACAAATTTATTTTCATTTAATTACTGATAGAATTACACCTTTCAGACAACGCTGAAGCTTGATGCCATCCCAAAAACCTCGTCATTACGCTATTCCGTGCGATTACATTTCTGCGGTATAAAATAAAAATGACGATTTAAGGAAATTATTCGTGCATATCTCTTGTTAAATATCACACACATGCATACGCATATGTACACACACATTTACATATTTCAGAATCAAAGCTCGAGAACTCGAATTTTAAGTGAACTCAAATTTAGTTCGAGTTTTAATATAGTTGTATAAAATCTAGCGATAGAACTTCAACTTGACGAGCGCCAACACTAACGGGATAATATACATATGCGATTAATCGATAATTCCAGTTGTAGAGATTCGTATTTACGTATGTCTGTATACGTATGCAGAATAATGAAAAAAAACTGCTTTTAACAAAAGGGGGGTACTTTTGGCCAGTTAAATGAATGCGTTTAGGGAAAGGTTCATGCGGTGTTAAAGTATAACACTTTATGGAGCAGAAACAAGGACTCTCTGGAAGAAAGACGTAAAATATTTGGAAAGCTTTGAATGTGGATATAAAGAAAGATGCAGAGAATAAAATGCACAAAAAACAAGTAATGCAAAAGTACTACAAAGAACAAATGACGAAGGAAAATCGATAAACGAAATAAAACAAAGGAAATATTACTGGATCGGGCATATAAAAAGAAGATAATTTTTCTTAAGAGATCGATAAGATATATTAAAGCAGAAGTGGAAGAGGTAGACGATGTGAGGATTTGTGTATGTTGATGACACATTGTGTTTATTTGGCTATCTCATCTTTGGGTTGTAATTGGGTTTTCTTTGAGCCCACCTCGTGGAGGATATTTGTTGGGGGAAGTTGATACTATCTTGGCTAGCCTTGCCTCAGCGCATGCGTAATACCCTATTCTGAAGCAGGAGAATTAGTCTGCCTCGTAGTTCAGCGGTATAATATCCGCCCAGCAATTGGGAGAACAATTTTATCCTGCTTCTTTTTATAATGTCTTTGTGTCCAGTATATAACTGTCTGAATAGAATTTACATCAAAACATTCATTTATATTCATCCTAAGTGAGGCTTTCGATACGAATCTCTGAATAAACTAAATTGCGGAATTTAAAAACATTCTAAATAATAACTCGGATTTTTAAGAAATAGCGGAGATATACATGATTAATGGTAATTCTCTTAGATTCTTTAACTCGAAAGAATATTAATTTCTGTGTCAATCAATAAACTTACGTAATAACTTAAGTCACAACAATTTTTCTATTAACTTTCTAGATTAATCTGCGTGAATGGTTACTGAATCGATCTTTATTCGAAAATTCAAAGAAAACCGAAGAATTTTGACACACTGAGGTAAAAGACAAAATAAATATTCTGAACTTCATTTCCACTGTCAATAGAAGGAAGTGTTAATTAAGAGTTTTGTAATTTTTAAACTGATTTTTCACTTAAAATAATTCAGTAATTATAAATTCTGGAGATGTTTTAAAATTTTAACCTATGAAAACATCAATTTAATAGCGAAAACCTTTGATTTTTCTTCGTCCAACTCCAAAAGTTCGTCTATCACATCTGCCAGACGATCTATTAAAAGGGGATTTACTTACTTGTAAGATAAGTTTATCAGTGGGAACGATAATGTTTCTGCCTTATTTGTTATACTTATCGCCATAGTACGCTCCGCTAGTAGACCTCTAACCCCATCCGCGGCCCCATTTCTCTGCTGTAATCGTGGCATTTCCGTCTTCACCTACCTAACCGTGAATAATGGGAGAGTGATATGCAATTACTGTGGTTAAATGCATGATATTTACTTTCCAAAATTCCTAGTAAAAAGATTTCTTTGTGTATTCTATTCCTGCGGCATTTGTCTCTCTGCATGGACGTTAACTTCCAATTTTCGTAGTTTGCACGTTGCATATGGAAAAGGCATCTAATGTTTACAATTTCAAAAACGAGATGAAGACATTTTCTTACCAAAGTTGCAGTTGTATAAAAAATAAGTATCATGAATAGTTTAACGCTTCTTCTACAATAAAAATTGATATTTTTGTCTGCTACTGTTTTAACTGATAAGACTATTGCAACCATTCCATATATACATAAATCTATAAAACATTTATGGAGCAATTGAAAAAATGCTTTCAAAATTTAAAATATCAGTGAGTTCACACAATTTTTGTAACTTCTCTGCTTAGACTTCTCTGCAACACCCGAAAGAGTTTGCAAATTGCATACTCTTTAGGCGCCTGGCCAAATTCGCTGAGGGGGAGTGAACGTAGCGAGAGAGAAGCATATAAAAAGATGAGGATAGAGCTCTGCACGGGCCTGATTTTATAGGCTCGGCCCGACCCGTACGATGTAATTATAGGCCCGGCCCGTGAGATATTACGGAGGACTTGCTTGATTTTTAAAGCCCGGGCCCTTAATTAATTACAAAGGATCGGCCCGCACCCGGCCCGTGCAGGAATCTAGATGAGGACACGCGTACTCACAAAAAAACTAACTCATAAACACAATAGGCACGTCCATCTGTGGTGCTTTTGATTCGAACTTCGCTGATTTTGCCCTACGTAAACATCATTAGCTCGGAAAAGTTTAGAGTTAAGTTTGACATTTAGAGACGAAAAGGGTCGATTTTTATATTCCCTTGGCGAACTCTTCATTCTATTGTAACCGAAAACATATAAAAGAATTCTCGGCAAGATAAAGGTCAAGTTATTAGGGCGAAGTTAATATGCCTCGAATTTACATTTTTCCTCCTTTCTATCTGAGTTTTTTTTCGGAGGGCGTCTCGTTTATTTTTAAGGCCAAGGAGATTTATTTGTTAATTAAATAAGGCACGGCGTTTTTGCCAACATACGTACATACATATTTAACATGAGTATATTTTTAATGTTGTAAACTTTTAGCTGAATAATTTAATTCATATTCATTTACCCATAATATAAACCAAATTACGGCATTCGCTAGTGAAGACAGGCTAACCCCCTGTAAGAGATTTACTTTCACTGGTACATTCAGAGAAATTAAATTTTTGTCGCGATAACACCGTTGCTAAATGATGGTTTTGTTTTATAACAATAAATATAAAAATACTAATAATCCTAAAAAATCTATACAATCCGTTTAATTCGATGCAGGATCACATTGAAATTGAATACTGAATTTTATTCTAGATTATTTACTTTCATAACTAAGCTGGGAATAATTACACAAAATTGTATTTAAATTTTATGGATATTCACAGCTGACTTCATGAATACTCGCAGCTGTATCATTCTTCTAAATAGTGGTGGTCTTTTCTATAAAATTATTTTTTTAAAATTTAATTGGTTCAAAACGAGCCAATGATACTTCAATATATAAGGTCTGCCAATAAAAAAGGAGATCCTAAAGAAGAAGCCGAAGGTAATGTATTGGAAAATACTGCAGAACGATAAGTCTACTATCGCACGTGTCGAAGATCATCACAAACATTCTCATAAAAAGACTAAAGAAAAAGGCAGAAGAAATACTGAAAGAAGATCCATTAGATTTCATTAAAGGACGAGTATGCAGAGATGCGATTGGAATTATAAAAATTATATAAGAAAGAGCAATAGAGTTCACCCAACACTGTTGCGCATGGCAAAGGTTTTTGATAGAGTAAATTGGAAAATTTTAATGAGAATATTAAAGCATAAATTGGAAAATTTTAATGAGAATATTAAAGCATATAGGTGTAGATTGGAAAGATGAGACTGATCAGGAATCTATACATGGATCGAGTTGAGAAGGTCATATTGAAGAAAGCTTATACCAGCATAGTAAATGTCGGAAGATGAATAAGACAAGGATTTAGTAGTAAGGGTTTATAAAATATGAAATGGAAATAAATACAGAAAAATCCAAGACCATGCTACTACGCAGGCTTTGACAAAAGTAAATTTTGGTTAAAATGCTGACTTTTAAGTCAATAGAAACCAAATATTGATTTTATAAAAAAAGTTCATAGTAGTGATAAAGAAATAAATAACGGAATTATGAGATACAAGTTTTTCTTTTAATTTTAGAAACATGTTCCCTCTTGATATTTCGAAACTCTGATGACCTTATTGGTGGTATACGTTGTAAGAGCACTCGACTGTAAGTTGGGTGGCATAAAATCAAGGGGAACATGGTGAATGTTTGGTGGTATACGTTGCAGGGGGCTATGCTGTAAGTTGGGTGGCATACAATCAAGGGGACCACGGTGTATGCTTGTGGTATACGTTGCAGGGGGCTATGCTGTAAGTTGGGTGGTATAAAACAAAGGGGACGCCGGTGTATGCTTGGTGGTATACGTTGCAGGGGTTCCGTTGTAAGTTGGGTAGCATAACATCATGGGGCACCCTGTGTATGTTTGGTGGTATAAGTTGCAGGGGCACTGTGTTGCGCAATGTGGCATACAGTCAATGAGCATTTGGAGTAAATTTAGCTACAGTGGCGTATCCAGGAAGGGGTTTTGGGAGTCATAAGCCCCCCTCCCCTCTCTCGATTAAAAAATTTTCTTCACGTTCGCGAATCACTAAAAAAAGTATCATGGTATCATGGGATTTAGTTTCAAACTCACCCCCCCTCTCGAGTTCGGGTTCAAATTCCTGGATATGCCACTCTTTGGCTGTATATGTTCTAAGGACAAATTAGTGAAACATGGGCTGCATGAAATTCGAGGGCATCTTGTACTTTTTTTATGCCATGCATTTTAGGGAAACGTATCGGGTGGTTTGATTTAGGAAATACTTGATTTTCATTGCAGGGACTCCCATACACACATACAAGGAACCCCTACCATGGCCAAACTTGTGTAGAGTTAGATGACAAAGCCATTTACAAATATTTTGGCATTGTATAAATGGTATTATAGTCACAATTGGCATAGCTCAAAGTAGACCTTTTGAACATTTCTAACGTTTCTGTTTGCCAAACGTACCCAAAATATCACTGCATACCATATTCATAAATCCATGATATGTATGTTAAACAGCACTTCATTCTATGAGCGTTATGTAGAAAGTGACAAGGATAAGACCTCTCCTTAGCTGATAATACATGTAGTGATGTGTTACGATATTCAGTAAACAACTATCTGGTCTGATTCGGAAAATAAGAATTTAGCTCTGCTAATTGCTGATCATCCTTCGTTTATATTTATATAAAGTCCAGAAACCGGAAAAATCAAAAGTATTTATCATCCAGTTTTTGGGCTTTGTACTGTAATAACGTTCATTATGGTATCTATTTTGCATTATATCGATAATACCACTAACACTTTTTCTGAATGAAAAACATATAAACAATAATACTTAATAATACAACCTGAGGCTTATTTAAAAGCATTTCTCTCAATATTATTTCATATATTTGGTATTATGTGGCAAATATGCAGATCAGTTGGCCACAAGTTTGGTGAACCTCGAAATCTTATAATTCAAAAGTCTAAGTGCGCGAAAAATTTAAAATAATGGTAAAGATATGAGAAATTTAGCAAATAAAGAGCTTATTAAGGTTTAGGGACGAATAAAAGGATCTTTCGCTTGAGGCACTCTCCACAATTAAAGGAACATTTGCCATGTCAGAAAGGAGGAGAAGCATTTGTGACAATAAGTGTATAAGATACTTTTCATCTTTTAAACTAACCTCTATTTGTTTACTCTCCCATAGCTCATCTTTAAGTCTGTTGAACCCCTCTCACATCCTCGTTCACCTACTTAATTAGCTTATGTTCACCTAAACCCCGAGCACATGCGAGTCGTGGGGTTTCCTTGGCTGAAATTCCCCTGAGGAAAGGATTATGAGGCCCACCAAATATTTTGAAATATTTTAAGGAAAAAATCCTCCGTGAAAGTTCGGGTTTGGTTTCATATGGGACTGTAAAGGCTTGCTTGTGCGTATAGTAATTTCCTAACGTTTCTCCATCTTTATGAGTGAATAAATGTTAATAAATACTCTCCTGTCAGAGCTTTTAGTGTGATCACATGTTCAAATTTTCTGTCCCCCAGCAACATATATTGCGAAAAATTTGCGCGAAGCACATACGAAACTTCACTGTAAACATTTAACATAAAAATAATGCTTATAATAACTAATTGTAAGACCTTTAATATCTTACTTATCCGTAGTTTCCAATTTTCCCCATTTTGGGTAAGAAATCTCTATTGTATGAATAATAATTTATACCAATGTCATTTGTACAATTTCTTGATTTGTGAATGCAATGAATCTTAAGTTCTCAGTACTATAATGGCAAATATGTACCATGTACAGGGCCGGCTCAATAATACAAGCAGACCAAGCGACCGCTTGGGGCGCCAAATTTTCCTGGCAAACATTTTCAGAAAATAACTTAATTTAGTTTTTCCATTTGGTTTTCCATTGATATTTTAGTGTTTGCAGCTGAAGAATAAATGTGAAAATGACTTCAAGTGAATGTTCAGGGGCAGTAACCAGGCTTTACTCTGACTGGTAAAAATAGTATTTCTGAAAGCGGCTTTCGAGAATACTACCGAATACAGATGGCTGGATGGGGTTTTTCCAACATTACATAGCTGTTATATAGCGGGGATCTTTGCTGACCGGGTGAAAGCAGTTCTCACTGCTCCTAATATTTCTAGCTGATTCCCTCTGTGATTTGTCGCTGCCGAGGGTTTTTGTCCGGGTGCAATGCACCCCTTGCACCAAAGGTCGTCGCGGGCCTGAAGAGAGAAGCATTCCCTTAGGTTGGGGGAGAGAAGAATGATTAAGAAAGGTCATACCTCGGCATCGCCACCACAGTACTAGCCTGCTACAGTCTCACAATCAGAAGTTGGCCAGCGGGAGACATTTGCAAGGGTACCCAAGAGCAGGGAAATCTTTAGAAAGTCCGAGGAGGATACGGGATATCCCAAGACCCTCCTTCCTGCGGTTCCTCTTTGTTTCCATGTGCATTCATTCAGGCACGTTCAAAATTATAGGTTGATTGGTTGCATCTCTTGTTTGAGGACGAAATATATATCTTTTGGGTTTCTTTTACTGCTTCTTAGTAATTGCTACGCAGTGTTAGGGGGTGTGAGGATGGGGTACATATCCTCACACCACTGTTTTCAACCCCTTCTCCTTCAACATTTCCTCCTCCCTCGCATTTTGCATCGGTGACATCGAAAAAGAACTAATTGTCCGCATTAGTTCCAATACATCCATCGTTGTGGAAACGTCAATCGAGTGGTGTTCGTCTTTTAGTGTTTGAAGAATCTGTTATTAAGTGTTGCAGGTTAGTTTTCCCTGGGCGTAATTGCTATGTTTTTGTCTTTGCTCAAGAAGTGTCTTCAATATTTAGTGTAAATATTATTTTTCCCATTGATAAAAAAAAGCAGGTTTTTCACCCTGAGAGTTGGAGCTATACCTAGTCTACGATCAATGAAGATTGTCTAAACCAGGAAGTTAATATATACATATTTTTATTCAATCTTTTTATATACCGTATTTAATCGATTGTATGCCAACCCCTACTTTTCACAAGGGCACGCGAAGAAAATTCCATGTTCGGTGTGCAGACATCCTAGTTTTCTGGGATTTTCCGCGAAAAATAGCAAAAAGTATGAATGTCCCGGTTTTTTTAAATTCGTAATTAAACAAAAAAGGTATCAGCTAAAATTACGACAACACAAATTACGTTATATTCAAGCACTCAATACAGTTTTTACTAAAATGTTATTTGTTCCGGTTATGTCCCAGATTTTTAATATCGCAACAAAAATTTCCTGGTTTCTCTCTTTGTTTTCTCCAACATCTCATGTTCAACTCATCAATCCCATAGCGACATTGTGCAGCAAGATTTGATGTTTCTTCCGCATATGCTATCACTTTTCTCTTAAAGTCTGCAGAATAATGCGTTCGTCACATTATGGCTTTATTAAGAAAAACTGAAAAACGCTAAAGTAAATGACAAAAATTTACGCTTGCAAAGTAACGAGGAAATTACGATTGACTTAGGGAATCCTAAGATTACACGTACGCGCATACTAGAGATGGCTCGGGAGTGAATTTATCGAAACATTTTATTTCGATTTTTAAGACTATTCTAAGCAGAGTGGCAATTTTTAAAAAAAAAGGTCGACTTACAATCGATTAAATACGGTATATCTTTCATGTTGTATGGTTAAATTATTTTTTAGTTTAATTTAAATAAGTTTGTTGCTATTATCCTCTTTCTTGAACCAACCTTTGATAAGTAGTTTAATGTAGAGGTTTTTCTCTTTAAAATTTTAGGTAATTAACTCTATTATTGAGCAATTTTATTTCCTTTTAAGAAATTCATCCTGAAGGTCGCTTTAAATTTTCAATTTGTAACAAATTCGTAAGCTGCTTCTGTTAACGAAAGTTGTTCTTTGTTGTAATGATTCCAAGTAATAGACGATGTTCATCTTGCTCTTGAAGTTCGTAATCAGTCATAATGTTGGAGTCTCATTTTCATTCCAACCCATATTTTTTAATATATTTTTTCAGAATGTCTTCCCAACATCACTTCCAAGATAAGGCTTGATTCCATTCGTTTCGTCACTTCTTTTTTCCCTGCATCCTTCCTTTGCAGTATTCACAGACTCCCAAGTGCATTTTGCAATCTAGAATGAATTTCATCCTTTCTATTTCATTCAAAGAGCAATTTGTACCATTATCTTTAGATAAGTGCGTCGCTGCCTTTATTCATGCGTTTTGTAACACGTGCTTGTTTATGAATAAAGCAATGTGTCGATTTTGCATTTTTTGATGCCTTCTTTATGAAACTTACTGCACCAGCAAGTTTGACAACCACTGATTGAGCCCCATCTGTGCATACATCGATGCAATAGTTCCAATCTCATTTTCATTGAAATAAGTATCGCACAATTTATAATTTCTTTGTGACATTTCAAATTCCTTTTTATGTGAATAAAGACTTGTTTTTTATTTAACTGTTTAATCATAAAAATACACAAAACATCAAAATAATTATATCCTATTATACTACTAAAGTACCGAATTTTAATGTAAAATTTATGTAACGATGGGGTGCCATAATTGAAATCTGCTTGGGACGACAAAATGTCTTGAGCCAGCCCTGACCATGTATACGCAAAGCATTAGCAAGATCATATTAACTAGATTAAAATGTATTGGTGATATTCTTTAACTAATCACCTTTTAATCATTTTCCATTATCTAAATATATACTAGAAGAGTAAGTCATTGTCATCTTATACATTCAAAAGAGAACAATATGGGTTGGCTTATATAATTGCACAATTCAGTGAGCGTTTCTTGAGTACGTGTCAATGGAAAATTATATACATTGGTTATCCTATCAAGGAACCGATGGAACTAAAGAGATGAATTTATCTACTGCAGATAACCAGATTATATAATTGTATCTTTAACAATAAATATAATTATAGAGCTTATAATTAATTGATACTTTTTGTTTCCTCAATATAAATATGCTTTTATTTTTTTATTTGGATTCATTATTGTGTTGAATAAAAAAAACCAAAACCTGAACTACAAAGTTCAAATTAAATGTAGAAATTTTTATCTTAGAAAATACAAATACCAATCTGGTTGGTTTCAAATACTAAAATAATCGATTAATGCTTGGAAAAATACTATATTAATTGCATTTTACCAGCTTTATTTGTAAATATTTTAATGTATATCATGTTTATTCGAATGAGATCAACATATTTTTTATTAAAACATGTACAGTTTTAGAATCTTTAAATAATAATATTGTAAAAGCTGAGCCAATTTCAAAATTCACTTTCAATGACATAATGAAATTCATCCTTGGTTAATATGAAATAAAAAGTTGACCTAATATAAATTCTACAACGAGAAACTTTTTTCTTTATTTTCGTTAATTGTAATAACTAGCATCTTAAGATGGTCAAAATTAATGACATGTTTAGTTTATTGTTCCCATTTATTATGTACACTGATTATTGTTCTTGATTTTTATGGAAGAATTACTATGCTTGTTTTTTCAGGGCTTTCAATAAAATGTTACCAGTGCAACTCAGAATACGATCCACGCTGCGGAGATCCATTCGATTCCTTCTCTATCGGACAAGTGGACTGCAACATGAAACCGAAGCACGAACACCTAGCTAACCTCAATGCAACTCTCTGTCGTAAAATCGTCCAGAAAGGTAAATATTACAGTGTAAGATGATGAAGACTAAATGGAGTAAATCTTTAAAAATATCGTTGAACTTTAGTATCCCGAAGTTTAAAAACTGTATTTTTCTTTTTTTAAATTTTATTATATTCATTGGGGGAAAAATATCCAAAAATGCCGAAAATTCTCCAGGAGTTACTTGCTGCGATTATATTAACGTGGCAGATGCGCTCAGATTCTTCGTGGCGCAGATGTTTAGCTGTAGAGCACAGCGTCGCTTTAATTAATCACTTTCGCTAAAGTTCTCTTCAAATTGTCTAAAACTGTCTCCCACGAAAAATGTCTGCACTGTGGATAACGTAGGCGTTATCCAGGTGATAGCTGATTAGTGCTGACATCTGCCAGGTGGACACGACTAACAAAATCCGCATACTTAAAAGTTTGATTCATAATGCTAAGTCATTCTGACAAAAGGAACTTATGGTGTGAATTGAGTAGTTTTTTGTAAGTTTAATCGTTTTTCTTTGTTTTCTCAAAGATAGAATAAAATAAACTTGAGTTGGATAATTTTTTAGTCGCGATTCAGGCGCATTTCTTTGAGAACTTCTTTCAAATTTTCAACAACAGAAACATTATTAACCAGATCCAACCGAATGATTTAAACATTATCCAGATGAAGATGAATAACTTTGGCATTAACAATTTTCAGGCATTATCCGTAAAAATACATATTATTTCAATTGTTTTAAATGAAAACTACATTTATTCGACCGTTAACGTCCATGAAAATCTACTTTTTCTCTAAATAGAAGCGCCAACGACCTAATGTGGTTCACTCTGGTTTCGAGAATAAACCGCCGACGGATACGTTTCGTTCTCGTTTTATCCCTATCGATCGATTCCGTGATATAGAGAGAGGAAAGTTTCGATCCAGCCAATGCCAGTGACCCCTAATCTTGCGAGTTCCATCAACCCGCGTATTAAGGGAAACTGCGGTATATGGGATCACCCTTTACACCGTAAAAATGTTCCGTGTTGTCTGCGCTGTTATGGAGATCGAGAAAAACACAAGGAACGAAGCTCAAGAGAGAGGAAAGGTGAAGACAGACAGACGACCTTATTAAGGGCGAATTTGAGAGAGGAAGAGGTGGAAGGAGCGAGAAAAGAAAGGTTGAAGCGTGAGACATGTATCCGTTCTCTAGTAAAGAGTAGGATAAGAGAGAGAATATTCTGGAAAAGGGCCAAAAAAACGGGCGGATTGTACCACTTTCGGTTCGTCTTTCCGCTCGATCGAATTTCGCGTTTAGGAGGTGGGAAGATATGGGCAAAAGGAAAATAACTGTTCCGGCGAAGGATTTCGAACTTTTCGTGGAAGTCCGGATCGATATCTTCCTTTATGGCGTGGCCTACCGCGCGGAAAATAAAACAGGAAAGGATGTTTTTGTTCTTATGATTCTTGGAATCTCTTTAAACCACAGAGGCAACGAGAGAAGGCTTAAGTTCGAAAACGCATAAATATTGGGAAAGGAAAAGGTACAACGCGTTGTGAAGTTTATGAGTTGATTTACAGTACCTTGCGGTAGAAATATAGATTTATAACCTAATAACCGTCGTGTATTTGATTTGACGCTCGAGAGACCACGCAAAGAATCGTGGATCAATCGCTGAGCAAAGTTTTACAAACGATATGAGCTCGTTATAATATTTTGGACGAACAAATATAAAGTCTCTTTCTCGACCATGGAATATTATTTTTGAGAGCGCTTTCAGATGAAAATTTAAGTTTGGTAAAAATTGCGATTCTATTCATTCCGACATAATGCTATCAGTTGACGCAACAAAAGTTTAAATTTTCGTTCGTTGTATACAGATTCCCGAGCTTCGTCGGAAAATGAAAAATGTATCATGAGGGAGTTGATTGCATATTTTATAAATCTACGAGGTATTTGGTACTAGAAATTGAAACAACATTTTGATCCATTAGATTCCAGTTTTTAACTTATTATTAAACCTGTATCCAGTGGAGAGGAAAAGGGAGTTAAAAAGGCTTTACTCTTCGTTTTTCTTCTTTTAAATGGCCAATCAATTCCACAAGATTGAGCCTTTCATAATCAGCTGCGTTTCAACTTCTCTCTGAAGTCCGTAAGTTGCGATTTCTTATACCTCGAAACAATGATTCGAAATAATTCGAGATTTTTTCGAAAGTAACGTTTTAATGATTTGGTCTCCTTCCAGTATAATAAATTAAAAAGAGGAAATTACATTTTTTTTCTGTCGAAAACGATCGTTTCCGAGATCCGATTGTTTACGTGGCAATTCCACGGCGACGATTCGCGATGCCAAACGGGAGCACATCCGAATCCAAATGGTTCTTTTTCAGAAGCGATTAACTCGATTCCTACTGCGCCGCTTTGATCCTTAACCCGGATTCCGCCGAAAACAATCTCGAATTGCGGAGCTGTAGAGGAAATCGCCGTATAACTCGAAGATACCCCTTCACTAATGCTTTGAGCGAGACAGCCTTGATTAAACCTTGCGAATTTGCCGCGCGAAAATTCCTTTTGACATGTTCGATGATCTTTCTTCATGGCAATGAGCTCGTTTAATGTTTAATATAAGCGTGGTCGACGGCGGGTTTCTTAGTTACTTTGTGACTCTCGATAGAGTAACTGGGACAAAAATACATATAAAATTTACATCTCGTACGGACGTTGCGCATGAAATTTTCTCGTCGAAATCAATTCTAGAGAGAGAAAAATTCTCATTTTAATGATCTACTCCGAAATTTTCATTTGAATATCCACTCAGGAAAAGTTACTCGAACCTAAGGCGAAAGATTAATGTGATTATAATGGCTTTTACGGCACCCAGGCCGACCGAGGTCGATGTCCTCGGATCATATTTCGGTACATTTCTTGGAATTTACGGCGGCTTTTTCCCGTCTGCCCTAATTGTCACGCGCTGAGATCCCTTCCCTTTCTTCCCTCCAACCTCCTCCCACCACTGTCATGAGTAGACTGCTTCTCAAACGCTCGGATGTAAAGTTCAAATGAGGAGTGGTATGGGAGAGAAAGAGGAAAGATGGAAGGAGAGAGGGTGCAGAAGGGGGTGAAGGAAGAGTTTGCGGAAAATTCTTCCAAATGCAATTCTTAGAAAATTAAATTTTCGAAAACGCAGCACTACAACCCAAACCAACTAATTTTCAACGAACTAATAAAATTTTCCATTTCTATATTTCTCGCAGCATTATTAGTTAAGTGGCAAAAATAATATTTTAACAATTTCAAAAATTAATAAATATTAATGTTGCAAGATGGTACGGTTTTCATTATTTTACACTTTTTTCTAGTATAAGTTTTACTTTTTCAAATATTATTTTTTCGAAGGGAAGGTCGTGAACCTAATAGTTCGCCAAAAGACATTAGGTACTCAATGGGAATCACAGTCCTGGAAAAAATTTAAACAAAATTTTATTCGTTTCTCCATCGCGAAAACTTGTTGTTCCTCACAGTGAGAGGATAGTGTCGCCAAGGTCGCGCTCAGGGTGTTTCGCGCCCGGGTGCAAGATTTCTCTGTGGCGCCCCCCTACTAGCGAAATTTCCTGGTATGGTCAAATAAGACTTTTTTTCGTCGATAGAGAGTGGAGACAAGCTGATGTATTTCTGTCGATGTATCCCATAACGAATTGATTGCAAAAATTAGTTGCATAATTATTAATATAAACATATCATTTAATATTTGCTTGAAGGAAAATTATAAAACTCGCCGCACATATGATTATAATTCAATACTCTGTCCCGTTACCTTGATGATCAATCAAAAATCCCCATATTTTTGTACATTTACAAGCCAAATTAGGTTCTATATTTATTCTGACGTTAAGAAAACAAAACTCAATTATTTATGCATTCCTACTTCAAAGTTCCGACTTCGCATTTTTATTTTAAGATATTATAAAATCCAATGAAGAAGTAGATGTCAATAATTCTCTCATTATTTGGAGAAAATGTTTCGGCATTTCAATTTGGTACTATTTAGAAATAAATATGAACGTTAACGTAGGTGGGAGATCGTGAAGGAGTAAGGAAAGCTAGTTTTCGGAAAAAGCTATACCAAACCGATCTAAAACAGATTTTGGATTTCCAAGAGTCGGTAAGTGGGAGAAAAAGGGTAGGCACCCGGTACTCTTCCAGCGAAAGGATTTGTGGTAAAGATCGATGGTACTTTACGATAGGATTACCGCTTCAGCTGGAGCTCCTCGCTAGGGTCGAGATAGCAATTAACAGAGTAGCGCCCCCACCTCTTGGCGACTCCTATGGTGAACCCATTTTCGGTCGCCACTGATGTGTTCAAGCGACCCTGAGTCATGCGACCTCGTATCGCAAGGGATTGGAAAAATTTTGCTTGGAAGATTTTGTGTCATTTTAGTATCTCCAACTTTCCCTTTTCAATCGAACAAAGGAGGAAACATTCCCAAGTCGAATTCCTTTAATATATAGATACAAATACCTTGATGGGAAGGCGCCCCGGCAAGTTGGCCCCCGGGTGCATTGCGCGCCCCTGAGTGTCGCCTTAAAGAAACCCATCTTGAAATCACGAAAAAATTTCTTTCAAGGATCAATGGAGAAGTGCTTTCGTCAGGTGTCTTTAAAATGTGGCTTTCTCAAATTGTGCCTATCAAAATATTCAAATTTCACAGGAATATAACTTGTCCAAAGTTAGCTAACATAGGAAATTCAACTCTCGTGGGATGTTAATCCTATTCCATGTTCTTTTTTTACCTGACACAAGAGACAAGCTCTATTTGAGAAAGGCTCTTCGTTGAAGCCAAATCTTCATCAGATGTGTTACGATGAGCTTACAAAATACCGTGTTCATAAAGCCATTTATGGAAGTATTTTTCATTCTTTGTTCTGTGTAAAAGATTATCAAAAAGTACATTTAATAGATTCACGTTCGGTTGAAACTGATCGAGCTATATGCCTGCATAAGGAATAAGAATCTAGGAAAGCAATAATTTTCGGATTTGCGAAACTCCTTACACCGACGTGAAATCTAGCTTATCTTATTCCTCTATTTACATTTTGGTATTTAAACTTTTCCCTCGTGGAATTCTTTACAAACAAAATTGCTGTAAGAAACAGAAATGAGGCCTAGAGAGAAAAATCCAACATAGGTACTATAGAATGACATTCACAGACCAAAGTTTTTCAATAAACTACCACTCATTCAAAAAACGCCGTTAGTTCCAGCGATAACTTCAACCTCATTAGCTCTCCGCATTCAATTTCTAAGTATTTCTCTGAAATAACAAAATCATTTCAGCAAAGCAGTAGAAAGTTTCTTCGGGGATGAATTAGAGCAGCGACTATTTTTTAAACATTACATGCTACGATTATTTTCACATCTCTTATAATATCGTAGGATTCGTTTATCAGATCTTACTATATAAGCAATATCGTCGAAAATAATGCAGCAATTACATACGGGCATTGGAAATTCTTCGAGAGCGGAAGATTGTGGCGCTATCATCTCGCCTCACGCAAAAAAAATGTTATCAATCAAGCATTCGTCAGTAACGTGTATGGAAAATTCGAGAGTAATAAGAATAAAAAATTCCTAACAGTAAAAAAGAGCGTCGAGGGCTGTAACAACTAAGGTTAATCTCGTCCAAGAAACTGAATATGCAGATAAAAATAAAATGAAATAAAAGCATTTAACACCACCACTCGAATCCAAAAAGAAATTAACGGAGGAGCTCGAGGTGGATTCCTCCAAGAGAAATAGAGAGAGAGAGAGAAATCATTTTACTCCGCGTCGAAATGGGCTTAAAATAGCGGTTACTTTTATTTTTTGCAACTGCAGAAGCGTATGGCCCGCGATTGGATGGGAGAGAGCTAAGGGAGAAAGGGTGGAAGGAAGGAGAGAGAGAGAGGGAAAAAGGGAGAGAAAGAGAAAAGTTATCGGCACATATGTTCAGGCAGAAGAGAGACGCAGTCCTGCATTCATCGAAATCTAAATCCGTTTTCACATAACTCTCGCTTAAAATTCGTCTAATGTTGCAATAGATTTTAATATTTCCATGTCTCTCTAAAACTTTCTCGCACTGAAATAAAAATATTTTCAAATATCGAACTGGAGAACAGGAGTTGCTATCCTTTTTTTAAAACAATAAATTTAATTTAAACGCCGCTTAGCAGCTTATCGATGTTCAGGTTGGTAGTAATAACGACCAGAAGTGGCATAACATTAATATACCCCATAATACCAATGTTCAATTATCTTCCGAGTAATATGGCTCAGCTCTAGAAAAATTCACGAAAATTGAGATTCATTTAAACGGTTTAAAAGAAAAAAAGCTCCATCAACTAAAAGTATGTATTTCTACTTCCGCGACTTACTTGAAAAATACTTAAAAGTAGAATAGATTTTTTTAAAAGATTGCACACTTCCTCCAAGCCTATCTCGCATACGTCTACATACCTATAGTTCTGTTTACTTGTTAGCACGCTCTCTTTGAAAACATTATCATTGTTTTGTGTCAGTTAGCCTTTTTTTATTGTTTTATTCACTTTCTTAACATCCTTTTTGTAACTGGGAAATGTTTACCATCCCCTTAATAGCTTTTTACTGGTAAACCATATTTATTAACTAATAGCGCTGTTTGTTTGGCAAATTAACAATTTTTGGCCATTTGCCTAGACATTTAATTCTAAAGAACTCGATTTCCAATTATTTTTATCTCTGTACCGCACACAAAGTTAGAGAAAGGAAAGTGTATCACGCTTGAATTTTTATGCTTCTCATCTAAAGCCAATTGCAATAACGAACGCAGCACTTATTTCATTTCATAATTCACAGCAAATGACAGAAATATCGTCCTCTTCCTATATTTTTTCAGCAAGTTTCACAATTAAAGAGGCAGTTTAGTGTAATGAAATAATTTATAGTCACGCACAAACCTTTTAAAATCCCATTAAAATTCAATCGAATGTGAAACTATCAGAATTCCGCCATGTATAATACAAGTGGATTTCGGCGTAAACTCGGCTTCGAAGCGGTCGATTTGTAATGCAATTTTTTTTCGCAGTAAAGAAATCCGACATTTCTCTTTGCCACGCATGACGTTACGGTCTTTCCCCCAAAAACCATTCTTTACTCGGCAAAGAGCGTTTCGACCGAGTTGGCCCCATTTCAACGGCAAAAAAAAATTCATCTCGGACGAAGTCTAAAAAGCGATCCCTAAAGACAAACCCGTGCAAAAGAACAACCCCCGCCTTATTGTGCGAGGGCGCAAGTCCACACCCAGGCTACTTTTTTCCTCTCTCTTGTTTAAAGAAAGAAGAACGAGGCCAAAAACGTGCTAAGCGGACCTTTATGGGCATGGCGACGGACGAGGGGAATACCGGGGAAGAAAAAATATCTCCGAGCGAAAAAAAGGAGAAGGCCGCGCGGAAAAATAACAGCGCCTGCGCAACATGACACACAAAAAAAACATACCCGAGCACCTCTAAATTAGTCCCATTGTGTCTGGCAGCGAAGGCGACGTAGGAGGAGGATTCGGTGGGAAGAAGTGCCTCACGGGTCACTCGTGCCGAAGACGGCTTCAGTTCGTCACGATGCGGCGATTCGCCGTCCGCCCACTTCTGCCCCCTCCCGCACTCACCCCATCCCACCGAAGAGGTGAGAGAAGGAGAGAATGCATCCCCCGCCAGCCTCACACCCCGCGCACCATCGCTGTTACAAGTTGGGGAGGAGTGCGCGATTATCCGCCAAGACTAACCTTGAAGTTGGCACTTGGCCACCGGTCGATACGGGGTGGCGGGACGTCTACGGCAGTGTGGATTGGCGAGGTGGTGGTTGTCGGGGCTGGGATCGATCAGCCCCCCCTCCCCTCTTGCACTCCCGGGCAGAGTAAGAGGTGGGGAGGGTAACACGCAAAAACGACCTCCAGGTGAAGGCTGCTGCTTAGAGACGCTTAATAAAAATGATTCATTCCCCAAGGGAGAATAAAGTGTATTTTCCGTGCCCTCGCACATAGCTGAGAAGGTTGTCGAGACAGACTTTAAACGCGGGGGTCTCGTTTCTTGAGTCATTTGTTTTCTGATCGAGTTTTGAATTATTGTTAGCGACGTTAAGAATCTTCCGATTTCTATTCTTCGAAATGGTTTCACAAAGTTCGATTTGAGCAAATAAATTAGTGTCGTAACGGATTGATAGCTATTGGAAAACAATGTTTCTTTATTGTACTGAAAAAGAACTCTTCATCATGATTTAAAATGTAATTTAACGTGGTTCATAGCGTCATTGCCTTACTATATAACAAAAAAGCTTTATAATTAGGACTCATGCTTATTCATAAGTATAATAAGTTGAAATCTATTTACAAACAAATTTAATCAAATACAGATATCTAGAGATAAACATTTCGTTAGTATTTTACAAAAAAAATTAAATACACAAATTATACTTATAAAACCTTCCACGTTAATTTCTTGTATTTTTATGTAGTACTCTGAAAAAATATAAAATATGACATGACATTGGAACTCAAGGATTAGAATTGATGGTCGAATAATGGGCACCGATCTTTCGTCATAGCTTCGCAGGCAGCTTAAAACGCGCTCATAGGCTGCATTCGGCACTCATGCCTGCCCTATATCCTCTCACTGATGAGACTGCCTTTAGAACATGATAGAAAGAATGGATCACAGGTCCAACCTAGCCATTGAAACTGAGACTAATTAAATGAAAACATATTATACATATAAGATCGATATTATTTTAGGTACCTACATATTATGATTTAAAGGTATTATTCGATTTGTTTGCCAAATTTTTTAGGATAAAGATTTTTTTGTAGTAAGCAGCAATTTTGTAAGAATATTTCCCTATAAAAACTTGTATTTTAATTACTTTAAGGTTCAGTACCAGAATATGGATTTTTATTTGTATTAAATATGTTAAAATTTAAATAGCAACTATTGCACCTGTAATTTGGTATCCTATTTGAAAATCCTGTATTTATTAAAATGCTTTTAGTTTTAACTTCAAAGTGTGGATGTGTAATGATAGCGTTAAGGTAAAAAGGCAATTGGACATAGAAATCCTAAAATCCTGTTAGATCGGCACCCATTAGAGCCTGCATCATGCAGGTCAAGCGAAATGTTAGCTAACTTTTGTGAGGAAAGGCAAACAAGTAAAAATAATGCGTGCTAAGTGTATAGCATAAATTAGGTTCGTTTCATTGCTTTTTCTTCCCTACTTATTCTTATTCTAACCTCGACTCCCCTCATGCAATGGAAAAAATAAATTTTACCAAATTATCTCGACATTATGCATTCATAACTTTAAACGTTAATCAAAATTAGTAACAGATTTGTCAACCGATTGCTTTGGGGGAAATTGTCTTTATTTTTCTTTAACCGGATGCTTTATTTTCATCTGCTCTTCTAAGAAGAGAAACAATGCCAAAAAATCGGAATTGCAAATTTCCTTCGCTGTTAAATCATGTTGATTTACAAACGAAACAATTAGAAAGTTTCCCATATTTACAATAGAAGCAAAAAATTGACAATATTCGCCTGCAGTCTCATGATTGGCAGATTTAAGTTCAACAGAGATATAAAGTTTTCCATGATGATATTTAAAACAGGCTATCCATTCATTGCAAAAATATATAACGTTCAATTACCTACTTTTTTTGATAAAACATTTTAGACCTTTTCAATTTACTCTGATAAATGGGAAACCTTTGGCTCGTGCCAGCTTGAACAACTCGTGCAATGTGGTATCAAATTGCTCTAGTCCTAGCTTATGCAGAGTTTGAAATTTTTCAATATTATTGCTTCACTCCAAATAAGAGAACATTTTTAGAAGTTATTTTATTGCCTATTAATATACTTCAACTGATGCCCTTCTCCAAATGTTAGCATATGACAAATTTTTGTTATAACATAGGCATCACACCCTTCCCTTGTTTTCCTCTACTACCGATCATAATTTTTTGGGTATTGTCAGTCGAAACGTAATGCTTAAAAATTATTTTTAATAAAAATAGCATAAATGTTGCTTTTTCATAAGGCCTGACGACAGGGCCGGATTGATGGCTCTCTAAAAACACATTTATTGTACATGTGGATTACATTTTTTTAACTCGGAAAAAATATCGAACACACTCCTATTGAGAGAAAAAGTTGCATTATTTATTAAATTAACCATTGAAATTTTTTGTAGGAGGCCCCCGCTCGCTCACCGGAGCCTCGAAATTTTCTGAGTCAGTTCTGTTAGACGAGAGTAAGTCGAAACTTTGCGACGTAAACTCACGGAATTCCATAATCCAAGTTTTACGGAAAGAAACGTCAGTCATGACTATGTTGACTCCTATTGACAGACTAGAGAACATCATGGCATCACAGATGCCAGTCATGCCAGTTTGCTGGTCGAACAGGCTTTTTCTGTACATAAATATTCAGGGTCATGAGGTGAGACGAGCCAGAGAGGCAATGGAAAATTACCATCATACATCTCCATGATGATCTGAGACAGTTTTATTTTCTTGCCTTTTTTGGTGGATTTTTACGCCAAAACCCATGTCTATTCCTATATTTCTGAATAACTTTTCTGAAGATTTTCCAAATTAACACTATTCTACCATTCATTCTCTCACAGTATATGGAAAGATAAGGCACATCCGAACATGCGGCTATGTTGGCGACATCTCCCCAGAAGACGGCAAAATGTGCATGCATCGATCCGGGACATACGAGGTACATGTCCAGTACTGTGCCTGCAAAGGAGACCTGTGCAACGGTGCCTCTCCGCGACGTATCAGTGAATTGCTACTGCTCCTTGTCACACTAGTCACCTTGAGAAAGCACGTGGCTATTTTATAACAAAGAGACTTGTAATAACTTGATTGCAAAGGGAGAGATATGAAAAAGAAGAAAATGTAATAATTCAAAAAATTGTTTAAAAAAATGATCTCGAGGGATGCTTTATCCGCCCCAATTCCCACCACTGTTGCTCTTCCCCACACCCAAATTGCAAAGAGAGGGCAGAAAAAGATTTTTAGAGAGAGGGAGAGAGAAAGGAAAACAGAAAAAGGTAAAGAGGACAACACCTTTTTCACCTGATAGGGAAAAAAATGTAAAGAAAAAAATATTAAAAGCAGAGTTGCAATAGCTGATGTATGCTTAGGATGGCATTCGATTTTTTTTTTAAGGTGAATACATGAATGCAAGGCAATGGCTCATTCCAGCATCCACCTTTAATGCCCCCTAAGTGTGCCATTCAAAACACAGGTTAACAATGCCAGGGTCGACTTAGAGGCTGCAGTTTTATTTCTTTTCCAAAATGCTGTTCCACAATTTTAATGATAAAATTTTTCTTCTGTGCAAATGTCTTTGCTACTACAGTAATGAAGATAAGTACAGACCTGACAGTGTGGCCCATTTTGAACTATATTAAATGTGTGCATGAAAGTGGGCAGCAAATAATTAGTACCTGTCGCTATAGCAATTCACCCTCTCACACTCCTCTTCTAATTTAAACTCTCCTTAGAGGCTCCGTAAGTGCAAATAACAACTATATATGTAATAGGATATATCAGTTAACTGGATTTATTTTGTTATGTGGTGTTCATTGCATTGTTACAATTACAATTTAAGCGACAAACTGTGATTTTCCCATAATGCTATCATCACAGCACACCTCTCATGCAAAAAATGGCTTTGATAAAAATGTTTGAAATAGTTCCAAAATTAGGCAAATTAATACGATTTTTTAGCGAGGAAATGCACTAACTGCTGTAGAAAGTTACTGTTAAAATTGATAAGTTATGCAATAAATTTTAAATTTTAGAGGTGATGCTATACAATGCCATGAAAATTGAGTTTTTGACACATTAACATTAGTGTAATACGCTTGAAAAATAAGTCAACATAAAGAAATAAATCTATAGAAGTTATTGCGGCCTCAATGAAAACAATAATACTATTAGGTAAATAATAGAAATCTTATGATGAAGTATTATTGTATGGAGAGTTACTTTTCATTAACATCATAGCCTGTCTACAGTTCACTAATATAAAAATAGTTATAATTATGAGAGTTAAGCCCATTATTATTGTGTTCAGTACACGGTTCCCAAATAGTTGTGATATTGCCATCGGGTACTATATTCATCATTTTCACAAAATGTACAATTCTTGAATCTTATTAGTTTATAAACATGTGAGAAATGATAAGTTATTTTGTTAATAGCTGTAGAGAATCTTTTTTCAAAATATCACATACATTTTTTCTTTAATAAAGTTCTTCATTTTTTGTTAATTTACTTTTAAATAGTTACATGGCCTTTTTAAAAACTATATAATTTGGGAATGAAAGAGAAACATGATCAATTTTATCTCTTTGATATTGTAAAGTGCGACTGATTTCCTGACATTTGCAATGCATACTTGAGATTTCTCTGTCCATGTTGGCCATTTATTTAATCAAGTTGTACATAAATATTATTGTTATCAAGGGAATTAAATTGTCCCAAAATGGGAAAATAATAAATTTAATCATACCACCGAAATGGAGGGAAATGGTGAAAAGCCATTGAAATACTGTGACTTCATTCTTGACTTCTTTCTTCCACTGTCTTTTTTTTATTCTAAGCTTTCAAAGTAAGTTATTAATAAAAATGTTTCAAAAATACCATGCTTTTAATACAGTAATGTACTAATAGTGATGGATAAAATATAAAATGATGTTTACGCTTCAAACATGTTTTGGTATGGATTAAAGGAATATCTTTGATAAAAGAGGAATATTAAATGGTGATATAAAATATCAAACTGTGTCTTAGGTGAAGGTAAATGAGAGTGTGTTACAAAAATTACTATGTTGAATCACATGTTAGCACACATTTAGAAATGTTTATGGGAGAATGGTTGACCAATCAATAAAACCTTAACTTCTGTAAGGAAACAAGCACTCAATGATTATAGATACAATAATTTAGCAGAGAACTATATTTTAAGATTTAAAAAAATTATTGCATGATGTCTTAATGCTACTGGTATTTTGTTCATTAATGTAATGAAATTTGCATTGAAGTAAGTGAACCATTTTTATCAAAAAAGAAAAACTTTTTTTGTCATAAAAAAGCTCTAGACTACCTTTTTATTTTTGGTACTTTTGAAAATGTTTTGCATGACATATGTATTATTTATCAATAACAAAGTTATGGTCAAAAATGAAATCAGTGTGTCAATGATTGAGCCATTATGAGTAATTGAGGATCAATCAGGGCATTTTTTTATTGTTATGATTCTTATGCAATTGCAACTGAATTTCCTTAAAAATGATTACATTGTGAAATAAAATTGCTCTACATTTAATAATTAGTTGAGTTAGATAAAGTTTAAATACAGTTTAAAGTATTATGTTCACAGCCTTAGAATTTTTACAAATATGGTTGTTAATACAAATCTTGATAAATATTTCTTTTGCCACACATAAAATAAGTTTTACAGGTAGAAAATGGAAAAATCTGTTATCACTGTGATTTAAATTAGGTTTAAAAAAACTCCATTATGACTGATGTAATTAGGATGATAATATGCTTTCATGTGATCTTTAAGGTAAGCATGTATTCATTCACCTCGCTATTGTAAAGTAGACAAATATTTTAGTTCGTTTAGTAACTCTGTACAGTTGTTCATCACATTTGTAGGAATAAAATCATAATGTTTACAAGATGTTGAAAATCTAATTCTAATTTAGATGCTCTTGTTGTTATTATAATTTATTATAAAGTTCAAATAGAAATTTGGTGATAATCATATGGAAATTAACTTGTAGTACTGCCACAATTATAGTACTTTGGCAAGCCCTCTTTTACAATGTACCTCAATATCCACAGTGCTGCAAGTATTGCAAGTAGATATAAAAGCTGCCATTAAGAAAAGATTCTGAACCTTTTCAGAAACTCAAAATCTGATAGATATTTAGAACAAACAAAAAATAATGCAATGCCTTTATTACTCACAGTTTTCAGACATCATTACATTAGCACCAAAATTTGAGCTAAAGATTTGAATTTGAAATAATACAAACAATTGCTGAGCATAACATATTCATTTTCGAAATTAATATTATTTGGGATGATTACTAACTACTTACATGTGTTGCATTAGTTTTAGTGATATAATTTTCTCTTGTATTTTTTGTTTAACCTGTTTCTATAAGTATACTCTGATAATCTGTAAATGGCTTGGTAAAATTCTCTGCCAACCATAAAAAATAAATCATCCATAAAAGTTTCAAAATTGCTGATCCTCAACTACTCCTGTTTTAGTGAACTATCATTTAATGATAGATAACACAATATGATATATTTATGTAAATATCCTGGATTTAAATCTATTATGCACTAAGTAATTTATTTTAGCAAATAGGTGATTTTAAAAAATGATATTTTTTTGATGCATGACAATGAACATATATTTTAATAATTGGTCATATGAAACCTTCACTACATAATAATTTGTGGAGATGCTGTGAATAAAATTTCCAACATGCAAATGCAAAAGCTGATAATTTGCACTGCAATATGTTTTATCTAAGTGTAGCTGTTTTTATGAGACAATTTATCTAAATAACAGTGTTTTCCAGCAATACAATCGGGCCTATTCTTGTAGCCTCCCATTTGCAACCTTATATATTACTGTTTTAAATGTTCTTTTATTGCCGAAATACCATGTAAATATTTTATAAAGATTCCTTTTCAGTTATAATGTCATGTACTGTAACTAAGTAATTGAATTTATCCTATGTAGATTGCATCTCAATTATTAAATGCACAAGATTATTTATTAAATTTTGGATGGACCGGTTTTTAACTTTATATACATTTTTTTGTCTTCATGATGACAGTGCATCAATCCAAAATTAAGATTATAACTAAAGTGAAGCAGTAAAAATGCTTTCAGAAGAAACAATTTCTCTTAATTTTTCAAAAATTTATTAAATTAGCAACCAAAGTATAAGTAATGATAAAATTTATGTATATCATTAAATACATCAAAAGCTCCTGTCAGAAGATATTTCAAATGTTAATTTCTGAAAAAGGTATCCCTTCAAATGATAAACAATATAACCAACTTTTTCACTGTGTTTGTGTGTAACAGGCACAATCTAATGGCCAAATGGATTCTTAGAAAATTCTGTGTTCAACACTACTTATTACTGCCAACAAATCACTGTTTAACATCTACTAACATCGATTTTTGGGTGGTGTTATGATTAATGAATTAGTTATTTATTAGAAAATTAGATCTTCTTACACATCATTCAAACACAATGATTGCTAATTTTTCAAATTATTTCCAAGTAATATTGTGAAAAACATTGAGATATCTATTGATAAACCACCATATTTCTACACAAAAGAAAAATACATGTATAATTATTTTGAAATCAAATTTACGAAGTAATTCAATTCATTACGAGATATTTCTGAGAGTATGAATCATTAATGTGACAAAAATGATGATTTTGTCATAGAAAACATGTAAAACTGCAATTGATCAACCAATCTTTTTAAAATTATGCCTATTAAAATGTCTTCAAATTGATGGTATTAGTTTATCAAGTAGCCTTTATATAGAAATTAATTTGGAAAAATTAAATAGCTCATTCCCATTTCTATACTGCCAGAGGTGCCTCTCCGGCTTACTTAAGTCCCAAGCCGGAGCGCTGTATTGTTGTCAGTTGTTATTGTCGTTGCTGTTGTTTTCTGTTTGTCGCTACATTGCCCTCTGGGCTGTGCATTCTCTTCACCCTCTGTGTTACTAATACTAATATGATGTATTGGGTGAATTTATAGAAAATAAAGGTTGTGAACATAAAAGTTTTACTTGCTATTACTTAAAAGAATCACTAAATCCTGCCTTCCCTGGTTATTAAGAAAACAAAAAATTATAGTTTCATGGCCAATTCTTTTTACTTTAAATTATTTGGTTAAGATATGCTCTAATAATGTTTCACCGTAATAACTTTTAATTTCAATTTGCTGAAAAGTAGAAATGTTAGGAAGTTTCAAAATCCTATTCTGAATTTTTATGAGAATGATATTACAGGAGAAAAAATGAGATTTTTATAGTTCTGAAATCAATTATGATAGTTTTTATTTATATAGTAGATAAGAATAATACATACAATATATAAGACTAGTCAAAAATGGATCAAGTATTAATACGCTCTAGTACAGATTGAGGAATTTCCATTTTAATATTCTATGCTAAAATATGAAGATTAAGAGATTTGACATATTATAAAGCAAAATAATACTGTATTTATACAAAAATTACTAGATTTGTCAAGGGATGTGCAGTGCTGGTCCCAAACATTGATAACATTGGAGGCAGGGCTGGAGGAATGAATAAGATATCATTCTTTAAGAAAGTGTAATGAATGATTCCTGATAATGTTAGAACTACAGTCAAACCCTGTTTTAGTGTACCCCCATCTAACATTTAGCCGCATGTAGTGTTTATTTTCCAGAGTCCCATCAAACATCCCATATAAACAATGTATTATTTTCCTCGATTTAGTGTGCTTCGATTTAGTGTTTTATCCAGATTTAGTGTAATAAATTTTCATTCACTTAGTGAATTTCAACCTTGATTTAATACTATGGGGCAAAACAGTCATCATATTATCAATTACGACTTGTCATGGTGGCAAGAAAAACAAAGAAAGACTCACAGTCACACTCTGTACTAATTCAGACTGGACAGGAAAATTAAAGCCTTTCATGATTGGCAAATATTCAAAGCCACAATGTTTTAAGAATTTATTAATGCTCCCATGCAGTTACACTCATAATTTTAATGCTTGAAAGACAACAGATTTTTTTTTCATTTTCTGAGGACATTTGATGGAAAAATGAGAGGTACCGCAAGAAAGGTTCTACTTTTTATTGATAAATGCCCAGCTCATCCACCTGATACGTCATTTTTACTGAATGTTAAGGTGACGTTTTTCCCAGAAAACTGTACGCCGGGGTTACGTTCCACCACCTCAGGGTCGTTAGCTGAAGCGGTGTAAATCGAGGAATAATTATAATGTATTTAAATGAGATAGGTTCCTTCACTAAGAAAATTGAACCATAAGAATTAATATAAATGCTTTTTATTTAAATATTTGTTTTTATTTTGTAATTGTGAGATATAAATAATATTTTTAGATAAAATCTAAGTAATAAAATAAAAATTTAACTTACTACATCGGTCCTGTAGAGCCATCTTTGGAGTATGTAGTAACGCCACTGTTCTTTGACAGTGGTGGTGGATTAATGGGATGGGCCTGGTGGAGGGTCGTCTGGGCTGAGTGGTTCTGCAGGTCCTTTGTCCTTAGAAAAGAACTGCAGTAATGACGTCTGCTGAGTATTTCTCTTTCTCTCTTCTAACATATTATAGTAGGGCTTCAATATGTTAGTAACAGCTCTTTGGATGGAAGAGCTGCATTCCCAGTCTGGGTCATTATCACATAGAGTTTCACAGCCTGTTTGTATTTGTGCCAAAGCTGATTGAAGTGTCTTTGTGGTAAGGCTTCTAATTGGTACAATCCCCTGCTCTTCCTCTTCCTCCTTAGAGTTCTGTTTAGCCTGTTGTGCAGCCAGCTCCTCTAAGTCCTCCTTTGAAAGAGGCTCACCATGGCTTTGTAGCAACTCACTGACATCATCTATGTCAACCTTGTCAAGGCCAACATCCTCAGCCATCCGAGTGAGATCTTCAACCACAGCTGAAATTGGCTCAAACTCAAGAAAGTAAGACACCGCATCAGGTCACAGTTTCCTCCAAACGCCATTCATGCATAATTGTGACACTTCTTTCCACGCTGTAGCAATGTTACTAATGGCCTTAAGGATGCTGTAGGACCTCCAGTAGTCCCTCACAGTCACTGGGTCAGATGCCTGCACTGCCTCAACAATCCCTTTGAAGGTCGTACGTAAGTAGTATGCCTTGAAGGTCGCAATAACGCCCTGATCCATTGGCTGCAACAGTGAGGTGGTGTTGGGTGGCAAATAAATGACCTTCACATTCAGAACGTCGTTAGGAATATCTTCAAGGTTGGCTGGATGACCTGGAGCATTGTCGAGGACTAAAACAACGTTGTTGGGCAAGTTGTTTGCTGCACAAAATTGGGCCACCTCTGGACAAAAGTACGAAGTGTACCATTCACTAAAAAGGGTTTGGGTCACCCACGCCTTCTTATTAGAGCGCCAGAAAACAGGAAGTCAAGTCTTCACAATGCCCTTCATAACACGTGGATTCTCGGAATGGTACACTAACTTAAACGTGCCAGATGCATTACCACCCAGAAGTAATGTAAGTCGATCTTTTGCAGCCTTAAAACCAGGGGCAGACCTCTCTTCACAGGCTATGTACGTCCTACCAGGCATCTTCTTCCAGTATAGCCCCGTTTCATCAACATTAAAGACCAAGTCAGGGGCGTAGCTGCCTCTGTCCATTAACTTTTGGAATATGAGCGGATATTCCTCAGCACCTGCAATGTCGGCGCTAGCCGCCTCACCAGTAATTTTCACATTGTGAATTCTGGTCCGGTTTTTGACCCGGAAAAACCAGCCCCTGCTAGCCGAAAATGATTCAGTCCCTCCCAATTCCTCATTAATTTCTTTGAACAAGCTTCTAGCCTTGTCCATAACCACTGCCTGTGTTACAGGAATGTTATTTTGGTTTAAATCGTCTATCCACAGCACTAATAACTTCTCCATCTTCTCCATTATCTCACTCCTTGAATAAGTTGTTCTAGAAACACTTACATTAACAATTGCTGTATGTGATTGCTTGATTTTCTCAGCATTATTCATAATGGTCGTAACAGAAGAAGGTGCTTAGTTTAAGGCCTTGCACACCTCTGAACGCCGCTCACCAGATTCCATGCGACGAATAACGTCCAGTTTCACTTCAATCGTTAGAGATTTGCGGCTTTTTTTAACATGTGCAGGCACAGATTCACCACTCCGCTTAGAAGACATGGGTGCACAATTTATTTAAAGTAATAAGGCACTAATGAACACAAGGAAGTATTAAAATTTAAGGCACAGCTCACAACACGTGCACACTAGCGGACGAGAAGTAAGTAAATGACGCCGACACTACCGTCGCATAGCTATCTATTTCCTCTGCTGCGTTTACACTTGCATCTTCAAATTTTCTTTTTATATACAGAGTGATTCTAAAGTAGCTTTACAACTTTTGATGGAAGTATATTTTTATAGATAGGCGATACAAGCTGCTTTAAAACGTAACATTATAGCAGAACACATCAAGCCTGCCAGTCGTAATTCTATATACCACCACCATAAGTGATTCTGTTTTGCTGCAATCTCATGTTTTAAAATAGTAAGTTATGCCTGTTAATAAAAATATACATTCATTCAAAGTTGTCAAGCTACTTTTGAATCACCATGTATTTTTTTTTAATTTTTTTGATTTTTTTCTTTATAATTTTAAAAGGGCATTAATGTGAAACGGCATATAATAAAGCATCGTAAATCGAGGCCTACCTGTACCAGCATGTTATAGCCACTTGATTTGAGAATAATAAATTGTATGAAGATGAAGTAGAGGACATCTTTAGTTCAGAAGGCAGTATCATATGTAGAAAGGAATGAGAAACTAAAGTTGAATGTATAACAAGCACTGCATATGCTAACTGTAGCATGGAATGCAGTTAGTCCTGAAACAATTGCAAACTGTTTTAGGAAAGCAGGATTTAACATGAAAGCTGTTGAATGTACTGAACAAACCATGGACAAGGTTTATGAACAGAATTGTGGTTGTATCAAATGAAACCATTAATTTTGAAGAGTACGTAACTTGTGATAATTATGTCTGCACAAGTCTTCAGGAATTGGAAGAAATATGCAGTGCAATGGGAAAGAGCAATGAAGAAGAACTGGAAGATGACATTGAAGAACAGCCTGCACAACCAACTTTCAGAGATGCAGTTGCTGGATATGAGGTGATACGATGATATTTCAAAGGATTTGAGTCTTTCCCGGCGAATGATATGGAGAAAGTTTTCTCGGGTTTCCAGCCGGGTGGTGTGGAATAATGCTTCCGACGTTTCGGCAACTCTCTCTGCTGCCATCTCCTAGAAGATGGCAGCAGAGAGAGTTGCCAAGACGTCGGAAGCATTATTCCACACCACCCGGCTGGAAACCGAGAAAACTTTCTCCAGATGATATTTCACTTCATACAAAATTGATGACTCAACTATGAACAGAATTAATCAAATGCTTATTATTCACCGAACCTGCCAGCAAAAGCTAACAATATTATTTGATTACTTCAAAAAATAACATTTCTTTTTGGTTAAGTTCTCTGCTATTTCATTTTATTCTTAATTTAGTACAGTGCACTTCGTGTAAAATTCAATTTTCTGTTTTAATTTCTTTAGAGATGCAACACTATTACATGTGAAGGAAATTTCAGAGTTTATAGACAGTGTCTTGTTAAGAGTATTTCCTGGATCAGTTGATGTTCAATATCAAGAAAATATTTAATTAAAAAAATATTATGTGAAAATGAATGTTACATGCAGTATTTTTATACTATGGAGTCATCATGTTATTTCCTTTATTTTTGCAGAATTCCAGATTATTTTTTATATGTGAAATATATTGATCAGTTTGAAAATTTTGTGTCTCCTTGTATGATATCTTCATCTTAATTTAGGTTTAAAATTTGTATTCAATTCTTACAGGCAGAAAATGATGTAAAACAACTATTCTGTGCTAAATATATCAGTTTCTTGCAGTAATAGTATATAACCTCTATTTAGTGTTTACCCTGATTAAGTGTAAAAAATTTAATCCCCCAGCGAAACGTTAAATAGGAGTTTCACTGTATATCACTAAATAATAAAATTAAAAATTAAACTTTTCCAAAGAGCATATTTATCATTAATTCGGTTATTGCTAATACACAGTCATTTTAGTCATCTTGGAGTTTTTATTAACAAATTATTTTTCAATTAACTATATCTATAAATAAGGCAAAATCGATGGTGAGAACAGTAAAGAATCAGTACAATATACATTGTACAAACTTTCTCATATAGTAATGTGTCGTTTAATTATCTTTCGAAAAATATGAACAATGTAGAATCATTATAAACATAAACTTATATAAAGGGAGTCATTAAACTAAAATCATATTGAGGCCTCAAAGAACCAATATTATAAAAGACTCATTCTGAATAGAGGAACTGCATAATGGAACACGTTACCTTAAGTACTCTTTAAGTCCTTACCAAAAAATCGGTACAACATATATTGTACAAACTTTCTCATATAATAATGTGTCGTTTAGTTATCTTTAGAAAATGAAAATAGTATGAGCCTGTTTTTATAAAATCGAATTGTTGTTAAAGTTGCCCAAGAATAAACTAGCCTTATATTAATTTTTTGAGAAATATGAACCATGTAATATTATTGAAGATGTAAACTCGAGTAACTGTACGAAATTTGATCAAAATCGTTAGAGCCGTTTTTGAGAAAATCGAATTGTTGTTAAAACTGTGTAGAATAAACTACCCTTAATTATTGAGCAATGTCAACCATTTCTTCATGTACTCTGCTCTGTATGATAAAATGCCTAAGTACGAGATTGCATTCATTTTCGCTCTACGGTTTAGGCTCCAGAGCCAGTAACAGACAGACAGCATTGCAAAAACCAGTTTTTCAGATTCAGCGACACCTAAAACGTGTATTTCCGTAAAAATCTCGAGGTCGAATTTTTTCGCGAAAACAATACTTTCTCGATACTTCGTATGAGAAAGTAAAAACACAAAGGAATTAAAAAATAAATGTTGTATTATTATCTAACAACTGGAATATCTATTATAATAATAAGCTTATTAGCTGACAAGGAGCCAACCAGACTTCATCGAATACTAAAAGTTTTAAATATGTGCCCTCGTGGACTTTAACATAGCAAATGTGTCCTCTAGCCCAGTACTCTCCAACCTTTTTTGCTCCATGGCACACCTTCATGCATGCTTAAAAACATCGTGGCACACCATAGGACCCCTAATTAATTTCATTATGTAAATGCACATTTTTAAAGAAAAAACTAGCATAAAACAAGTAAAAGTTGCAATTATATTAATTGTTATGATTGGTAAAGTAATATTCAAATAATATTATAATTTTATTGTAAATTAAGTACATACACAATTCAACACGTAAAAATGTAATGCTCTTCGACGGAAAATTTAGTCTTTCATTTTTGGTTCAAAGGTTCAATAATAGAAAGAGCTACAAGAACTTCTTCATCTAGGTTCTTTAAACATACCCTTTTAATATGAACACATTGATATTTGTCACAAATATTTATTATATATATTATGACATACATTGTTGGAGCTGTGGATATGATGTACTACGTATTTTTTGGCATATTTTTTGTTACATGATGTAAACAATGGAAGAATAAAGCATTCATTAATTGTTTGAATACAGAACTAGAGTAATAGCCTGTCAGAATGCCAAGTAGGCAATAATAATGTAATAAACCAAATTAAAATACAGGCGACTCCCGAGATTCGACAGGGATGCATTCCTGAAAACGTGGTCGAATCTTGAAGTCGAATGTCGAATCAGCACAAATTCAAACAATTAGAGCAGAAATAATGATGTCTAGACTGAAACTAAACCTCTCGTGGTCAGGCAGGCCGAAAATTACTTCGTATAAACTAGTTTCTAATTCAACCGATCGATCGGCTGGGTCGATTCGACCGGTCGAATTCTCAAATTGGTCTAATCTCTAATGGTCGAATCTCGGGAGTCGCCTGTATTTCAAAATACTGACATTAGCTATTCTCTAATTCAAAATAATGAGAGACAAACCTCCATTATCCGGCAACCTTGGGACCTGATCAGAGCCAATTGGGGAATTTGCTGGATTATGGATGTTACTTTCACAGAGGTTTTTCTCCTATACAGATGATGACAAGACACACTTCTTAGAAGAAAATCTCCTTCAGAAAAAATGATAGTACAATTAAGGAAGTGCATTGATATCCTTAAAGAGGAGAATAAAAAAGAAGAGTACAGAAACAGCATTTCTCTCAACACAGATTCAATGTTCCATGCAACCTTTGCCAAAAATCATTGTATGTAATACTTGCCTGTGTGCATATAAACTTTAACAAAGAAATTTATTGAAAAATCAATTAACCCTGGCACACAAAGACTTACTTTCCGCCATATTACTTTCCGAATATACTGAATTCAAAAGTACTAAAAATATTTAGAGAACTGAGAAATTAAACAGAAAGTGAAAAGCCTCATCAATATTGGGAAGATATAATTGCAATACATGCCAAATCCAGGCCTGGAATTATACCTTTGAGGCCCACATGCAAATGTTCAAAGAAAGTGTTCAAACTTCTGATATGAGGAGAATGTGCAAGTCAGTGCTCTGTCCTTCAAAAGAGACATTAAGCAGTTGACCCCCTTGATGCTCTTTGTAAAGAGCAGGCTAATTTCAGCATCAGGTTTCCCTCCTCCCTTCTGTGTAGAGTCATTTAAGTAAAAGCCATGACGATGATAGCCAAAGAGACTTTTCACTTAAAATACACACAGTACACAAATTACTTACACATATAGCTTATCTTCATTTGCACCTCGATTTTAGTGATGCCTTTTACTTATAATATCACGGAAGTCACGCTGACTTCATCACTCTTGAGAGGCATTATTTCAAGAGAGAATAGTCTTTCTTTGGGCATACTTTGTAATCAGAATTAATTTGCTGAAAGGACGTCCAGCAGAGCTTTCTATAACAGGAATAGTTAACAACAGGCGGAGCAATTCTTATGCTAGAGAAAATATCAGTTTCTGCAGAGAAAATTCAATAGCTGAAAATAATTCAATTCACCAATATACCTTTTCTGTAAAAATGTCTTCTTTTGCTTCTTCATATTTTAGATTTTCTACTCTTGTAGCAAATCTAAAATATCCTCCTTAGTCATACATTATAGTCTGACATTTCATTTTCAGTTCACTTTCTTAAAGTTCTAATGACTTGTTTAACTACATAAATCTGTTACTTGCTGTTTTGGCTGCAGCAAATTGCTATGGTAGTTGACTGAGCATTATATCAAGGACTAGAAAAGTCATTTTGAAGATGTACTCATCATTAGAAGGAATTTCATCCAGATAGAGTTCTTCAAAATGTTTCATCTGTTGATCATTTCTGGTTGACAAAAATTCAGAATTCCTAAATGAGATATTTTTTTGCTGAATTTCACTCTGAAGTTTTGAAGGGATGAAGCATGATACTTAGTTTGATAGTTGAAGATCGCCCGTATGGAATTTTGCAGCTAAGAAGTTAATTGAGTAAGAAAAGAATAATAATTCCATTGCAGTAGGGTGACCCAGTATCTATACATGAAATTGATGTTTTTATCTGAACTTCTCTCCCCTGAGAAATATTGCAGGCCAGGCAATTTGAGTTTCATCCACTATCCCTGATCTCGCAGACGAAAAAATATATTATAGAGGGTAACTATGGTTTATCCAGTAAAATTTCTTCCAGAGATCAAAAGCAGGAAAAGTGCTTTTGTTTTACATTCTCTTACTATCACCTCTGCTGATAAGAAGACATCATAATTTTGTCGCTAAACAAATTTTACAAAACCAGGAATTTCTTGGTGTGTTCAAACATGAAATGACAATGCCAAGTAAAAATATGAGCATATAACATGTTAAATATATAAAAATAAAGCAAATATTGTAAAAATTACTTTGCTGGAGAAAATTATCTCAAAATGTTGCTAAAAGTGGATGATGAGTAATATAGTTAGATTTTTTCATTATCAATAGGAAGTAAAAGAGAAAATTAGTTGGACAGAGGAAAACGAATGAGGAAGCTTTGAATACATTAAGGGAAGATAAGACCTTAATTAGAGTGATAAGACAGGAAATGAGGAAATCAAATTTCGAATGGAAGGAAGAGTGTTAGGAAAGAGGCAGAGTTAGGAAAAGGAAAGATAAATTAAAATAAGGAATTGGGTACTTGGAGAGGAAAGCATAGGATAGAAAAGATTGGGTTGGGTGTACCTAAATCTTACCTACATTACATTGTAATGCAAGTAAAATTTCATAAAAAGTTTTTATTCTTGTACAAAAGACTGAGTATGACAACTAATGGTTTTTTTCCAGGATGGGACGAAATGTTGACATAAAACTGAATTTGCCTTGATTGTTAAAGTTATGTTGTGCAAAAATGTAAAAGCTTTTGGGGTTCACTTTAAAAATTTGTACACTCACCCACTGAATGTTAATTATGCCACTGAAGACGAGTAACCTCTATTTGCACATGACATAATGTGCCAAAAATTTTAAGCATATTTTGTATGTTCATTATTATAGCACTATTATTTCTAGATCAAAGCAAAATGTAGTGTTTTATTGTAAGATAATGTGTGACATATTTCTTTCCCTTATTGAAGATGATACAGAGACATGGCAAATCTCCATTTTGGGGCCCCCTATGCACAGCATACCCCATCACACCAGCCCTATCAAATGAATCAATGCACTTTAATTACCAATTCTTGCTACTTCATTGGAAGAACTTTTATTTACTATTGACATCATAGGTTAAAATTTACATTAATGAAACTTAAATCAACACATAAAACTGGACTTTTAGTATCAACCTTTAATTAAAAGAAAAATATATAGTAGAACTCAGTTAATATTACAACTCGGATATAATGACATACTCTTCAGGTCCCATCTCCATTTCTATTCAATACTGCGATATATTTACCTCGGTTATAACGTATTAACGCACTCGGTTATAGCAACAATGGAAGTTAGTAAGTTACAAATATTTGTATGCATAAGCACAGGGTCGGCATAACACATTTTTGTATGTGTGGGTGAGAAGAAGAGAACTAAGATGTCATTACATGATTGTTTTATTATTAATTATCGCTGATCGCCAATACGTTGATGGACAAAAGGAGGGATCCAACAGCAGAAACCCTTTACTCAGTGTGGTTCGCACGAGGTTTTTTTAATTTTTGAAGCTCTGTGATGAAATGGTCGAGGATCAAGATGAACCAGTTCCCACGGTTAATGAAGTTTTGCAAGCAATAAGTGATATCACCGTTTTATGAATCGAAGGAGACTAATAAAAAGACATTTAGTATTATTCACTGCATTGAGAGCTTCGAATAACATTTCATGTTGGCACATACAACACTGAAAAAATGATTATTTTACTAATCATTAAAAATATTTTTGTTTAATATTATATCATGATATAATGTACTTTGTATTGTCAAAATATAATATAATGTTTAATGTATTTATTAGATCATAATATAAAATTTAGAATTTGGAAACTAATTGTTTCCATGCACCTCAGTCACGACAATAAATTTTCAGCCGTTATAACCGAGCTCTATATTGAAAAAAGAGATATAAAGAAAGGTAAGACTTCAACAATTCTTCTGTTAAATATATTTTAAATGTATTCAAATTTTTAAGGATTAATGAAATTTAAGCCTTGTGAGATGAAACAACTTAAACACATACAAAACTCGATTCTGAAAGGTTTTTTATTTACCCGCAACACTGCAATTTGCATTACATCATTACGATAGTAATTGTGCCTTACGTGAAATGACCATCCCTGCATTGAGAATAATAAAATCTTTGGAAGTGATACTAGGTGCATCTTTCTCCAATATTCAAGTTCATTTAGTTAACAATATTTAGTTTAATAACAACGGTTTATTCACCACGAATCATCGTACCTCAAAAAGCGCAGATATACAAAAATAAAGGAATTGAGATACGAGACTTTTTTAAATCCTGTGGGCAAATCATTCGAGATACGTGGGAAAGACAACATGAAGCATTTCTGTCGATGGAGCGATTTCACAAAACCATTATAATTATCGTGTATTCCCTACATTGCTGTTACCACAGAGAGAATTTCACAATTGCAAGTTTATGAAAAACTTCCTACCGAAATGATGAAATCTTCACGACTGGTTCATTCCGTAATCTATACACGACCTATCGATTCCAACACGATTATTTTAGAATAAAAAAGAAACGAATGTAAAACTAGAAAACGCGTGAGAACGATGAAGTAATTGGTACAGTATTTTTACCGGAGTAAATTTTTACAAGCACTATCGGCTTCAAATAACACTGAACCCTGTAAATGCCTGTGAAGTTACATATATGGATTTATGGTTAAGAACACTTGCCTACATCACATTTTTAATTTGATTACGTGAGTTTGGAAAGGAAAAACTCGTTGATTGTTTTCCTATGTCAGTATCGCATACTTTTTGATTCTGATCTATTCACATGATACCTTAACACACATTTGAAATGTTTCAGGTTGAAACAAAACACGGTAGTGACATCTAGAGTCAATAGTTCAAAACAACTTCTCATAGGTATGGACATCTCCTATAGTAATGTTTACATATAGACAATATTTTGTCTAGAAAGTTTTTCTGCTAGCGTACAAAGCTCTCACATTTTAAACATGTCAGCTCGAGGAGTGAAGAAACGCCAGAAGGCATTAACGAAATCCCAGAGAGCGAATGTAACATTCCCCGTAGCGCGAATGTACCGATATTTAAAAGCTGGCACGCATCGACTTCGGATTGGGATGGGATCACCGGTGTATATGGCAGCCGTGATAGAATACTTGACTGGTAAATATTATTTTTAAATTGTTCTATTGTATTCATACAGAATAACTTTGATATTTACATTAGACAAACTCATTCAAATGCTGAGACTTTTACTAATTAAATAAATGAAAAATACTTGCTTTTGTAAATTATTATAGAATCCTAGGTTCCATCTACTGTTAAATAGGTAGTTAGTAATTTAGTCATGATTCAGTCATATATAAAAAAAATTCTTTTGTTGAACTCTTGTAGCTGAAGTGTTAGAATTAGCAGGGAACGCCGCAAGAGACAACAGAAAAGGAAGGATTACTCCAAGACATATTCTTCTAGCAATTGCAAACGACGAAGAACTTCATTTGGTAATATGAATCACAAATATCTTCCATCGGTCCGAAAATGATTATACAAGGGTTTTTATTAAGTTAATATTAACACTTAGCTATCAAAATTATTATACATATAAATCCATTGTCTCGTCAATCCTATTGAACTATTCGTCTTATATAGGTTTTCTTCAATCTAAGGTAAAATTTCATTCATCATTGTCATTAAAAAGCTATATTCTGCTTCATTCTCAAACCCTCAAAAGTTTGATAATTGTAATGCTGTGTTTCACAACGATGTGTCTTTCTAAAGTGATAATCATTTGATTTTACTGTCTTTGTCATGTATTCTATGACCCACTTTATGTTGCATCTCATCCCAATTTCATTATTTGTTTCATTATTAAAAAATACTGCTACTTAGCATCATTGTTTGACAGAAATTATGGGGATTATAAAAGGAAGAATAAAACAGCATGGTAAAATAGATGTGCAAGATGTTGAAGGAATACATAAAAATTTTAGGTAAATAAAGCAATGAAACATAGAGGGAAAATGGATTGATATGACATAAAATTGTTTGTTTCCAGCCATTAACTGACATTAACTATTAAATTCCCCACTTTTGTTGTTTGTATTTTTTTGGTAACTTCTGCTTAACGTTCCTTTTAAAAACAATTTGATCCAATCTGTAAAAGTTAAATAAAATCTCTCGTGTAATTTAATTGGTTTATTTTGAGGCATTTAATGTCATTTGGGAACTTTTACTATGAAGTATAATTAGTAATAATAATGAAATATGATAAGTTTACCTTACATAAATATTTTTATGAGTTCAATGGATTCATTTTTAATGGCAGTTACTGAAGAGTGTGACAATTGCATCAGGAGGAGTTTTACCTAAAATTCATCCTGAATTATTAGCGAAAAAAAAAGGTGGTAAATTTGTTGTTGGGAACAATATTCCATTAACAGTACCATACAAGAAGCCCATTGCTACAAAACCAATGGCTCACAAAAAGCTTACTTCACCACCTGCTACAGCAAGTCAACCTTCAAAGAAGAATGTTGTTAATCCTCCAGGTAAATTTTAAGTGAAAATGATGAACTTTTAACTCCAATAATGAATCTTTCTTCTTGAAAATTCAAAAAGTGTATTGTTAAGATTATAATAATCTTATTGCTATGGAAGTAAGATGAATCTCTTCATATTTATTGTAAGCAGTGCCGGACACAACTTTCCCCGGGCCTCAGGTGAGATGGGCTTTGCGAGCCCCAATCTCATACAACCTTTATTTAAGGCTCTATGAATATGCACATGATTCCATCTAATTTAATACGTCGAATATAATAATCTAAATAATAATAATGTAATAATTAACCTAAACATCTACTAGAAAAAACCTCTTTCTCGAAACATACAGTTTGTGATTTTATTCTCATAATGTTGAGAATTAAGCAATATCAAAACATTATCTTTTTATTTTTTCAGCAAAAGATCATACACTTTATTAGCCATAAACAAATAAGGTGACGGGCAGAACACAATAGTATGCCAATGTACATATCTAATGTAATAAATCAGATGTACAAAAGATAGTAAAAAAATATTCCATCCAAATTAGGGTCCGGAGTTGGCATTTGAACCAGTTAAAATAACCAGAGGGTATGCTATCAGGACCTATGCTTTAGAGGTCTGTGCCATAGGGTCTCCCGAACTCAAGAAAATATTTTGTACATACTTGAACCATCCTTCTCTTTTTCTCTGTAATAAATGCTCCTATGGAATCATATTTCGTTGACTCATACATTTCATTTTTGTTTTAAAATCTTGAGGATGAATTTACGGACAATTTAGATATAGAATTTGTAATTCGAAAGTGACTTCGAGCTGATGTTCCTCCACAGTAGCATCTCAATGGTCCTCGCAACCCCCACAACATGGGTTGGGGAAGGTGTGCCGTGATTAGCTGGCCCCATCATGGCCTGATCCCCGAATCAAGAGGACTTTTTACTTTTTAATATATCAGTAGTGTTTGTTGAAGGGGCATTGTTTAGTAATGTATCGGCATTGGTAAGGAATTCAACCTGAAAAATGTCTAAAATATTCATAGGTGTGGGGGCACATTATTTGTTGCGGGGTCCCCAGATTTTCCTGTACGACTCTGGTCCTTACTAGATTAAGGATCCACAGTTAGGTATTCTTTTTTATAAGAAAAAGGCTACTGGGCAGTGCAGGGGACCATTTTGAGTGGAAGTTTTATCCATCTATCTCATTGTTCAAAAGTAAAGTAATAGTTCAGAGGTCCCTTCTTTTATAAGTGGATTTATTCTCTGAAAGTTTATGTTAACTACTTCCTAATTAAGGCTACGATGTGTTATATACCATTAAATGCCATTTGGAGACTCATTTTTTATCGTGGAGGAAAAGGATGGTAATGGGGCCGGGAACATGAGAAACATTAGAGCCCAGCATTTCAATCCCGGTCCCCCCCTCATACTAGGCTCCGGGCAGCTGCCCAGTTCACCCATGCCTGTATCCAGCACTGATTGTAAGATAAACATTTTATCTCAAAGCAGAGATGCATAAAAATATTTTTTAATGAAATTAATTGTCTATTAAATCAGTGTTCTGAAGTCAAATTTGTCTCATTCAACATAATGATACATGCAAGTTCTGATGAGCTTAACAATTATTATTAAATGTGAAATTATAGAAATATTTTTAATGCCTTATAATTTTCTTGTGGACTTATTTGTAAAGTTTGTTAGTTTCTGTTAGCTTTTTATTTTTTAAATTTTGGGTGAATGGAAATGAAAGTACAGGCGACTCCCGAGATTCAACCAGGATGAGTTCCTGAAAACGTGGTAGGATCTCGAACAGTCGAATGTCGAATCAGCACATATTCAAACAATTAGAGCAGAAATAACGATGTCTAGACTGAAACTAAACCTCTCGTGGTTGGGCGGACCAAAAATTACTTCATGTAAACTAATTCCTAATTCAACCAACCGATTGGCTGGGTTGAATAAGTGGGTTTCGACCGGTCGAGTTGGTCGAATCTCGAACAGTCGAATCTTGGGAGTCGCCTGTATAACGCTAGTTTATTCTAGGCAACTTTAACAACAATTTTATTTTCTTAAAAATGGCTGCAACGATTTTGATAAAATTTTGTACAGTTACTTGAGTTTATGTCAGCAATAATACTACATAGTTCATATTTCTCAAAAAATGAATACAGATGACTCCCGAGATTCGACCGGGATGCGTTCCTGAAAACGTGGTCGAATCTCGAACAGTTGAATGTCATCATTCAGTGGAATGACTGAAAGACAAGTCACCTTCAATTAAGACTGGTTGCTCCATAGAGTTACTTCACATGATTATGTTTTTGATGAGAATAGGAGAAGTTACACTTTGTGTGGCAAGAAATTAATACTGAGCATTTTTTCAGCTAAGCCTAGCAGAGGAAAAATGAAAGGTAGAGATGGATTGACTTCTGCTCCAACTGGAACTGGTGTAACAATTCTTTCTGAGAAAAAGCTTTTTTTGGGTCAAAAGGTAAGACAGCAGAAGTTATAAGTGTTTACAGTAATTTATTTTTCATTGCAAATTTTCGTATAAAATCAGTATGCATATTATACAAGGTTACTGACTCAAAAATGTTTTGCATGTGGTCACTGTTTTGGTATCTTTTGTCCATGACAATCTACATTTTTTGGAAATATTGTCAATATGAATATTCTGAATGCATCCATATGTATTTCAGTAATATTCATGATGAAGTTAAAAGATAACATTACAGATATGTGAGGGAGAAAACAACTAATGACATAATGATTATCAACTCTTAGATGAATGTTGGTTAATCTTCAAACTCCATCTTGAAAATTATGATACAGTAGATGAGTTAAATGTGATTGCATTGTATTCAGTGCAGTTGGTAACATTAAGCAGCTTATAAAAATAATTGGCAGTCTTAACCTTGAAATGTCAAATTCCAATACTGGTTGCCTGGATTTAAATCACATTATTGAAATATTGTTAAATAAAAACAATCATATTTAAATATGCTGCCAGTTTCAATGAAAGTATGTATTTTGTTTTGTATTCCAAGGAAAATCTTTTGTTTTTGCAGCTTACTGTGGTAGAGGGAGATATAACAAACATCACTGTAGAAGCAATGGTCCATCCAACTAATGCAAGTATAGGTCTAATGGGTGAAGTAGGCCAAGCACTCGAAAAGGCTGGTGGAAAGGAGTTTTTACAGGTAAGATAAGAGCATTGTTAATCTTCTGGCTCTATTGAAATGTCATTGATATTCTTCAGTGGTATCTTAATTTATATAGTTATTTTTGGTATGACATTAAAAAATCTCTCTAGATAAAAACAGCATATATGCGTAGAAAATTTCATATGTTAAGTATAAATTAATTGTAAATTTATGCTGTTGTTATAATTTTAATATAAGTTAGAGATCAAAAGCAAGTTTTACAGTTACAGTATTTAAAAGTGGAAGTAGAAGATTGAAATTATCGCCTTCTTTTAGGAGATTCATGACCTCCGGTCTAGCCATGGCTCTTTGGACTCAACAACAGGTAAAATATATATTGGCTATAATAAGCATTATAACAAAAAGTTGGCTTCCTTATATCTTTAACCCTTAAGAGGTCGCACACAGTCTAAAAGACTGGGTGGTTTACATTATTTTAAATTAAAAACCTCTCAATTTCATCTCTGGCCTTCTCAGTACCTTATCTCAAGTTCATTATGTATCATATAATGGGTTTGTTGGGCTCTCAGAGTTAGTGTTATTTGTTTACATTGAGTTTTTTCTCTACTGTGCATCATTTTTTGCTAGTCAGTCACTAAAGAGGTCGTGTCCGGTCTATAAGACTAGGATCTCTTTCAGTAATATCTAATGCTTGACCTTATCTTACCTCAAGTTCACTAGCTATATTTTTTATCACAACCTTCGTTATTTGTGTGTGGTAATAACAAAAATGTAATACAGTAAAACCCCATTATAACGCAGGTTTCGGGAGACAGAATGTACACCCGTGGTATTTCGGGAAATAATTTTTTAAAATGTGAAAGTATATGCTTTATAACAAATTTAATTGCAAAATACTATAAAAACTGATATCGTATTTTGATTTAAATGCATACCTTACTTTAATCAGTGTTTTTAAAATAGTCCGATATTTTCTTTTGGGCCGACAGCTGATGGCGTTTCTTCGTCACATACGTCTTAATGTTTTGCAAATGTAAAAGACGAAGATGATCACAATCACTCTGTCTCTCCAACCAATTCATCACTTCACTGATGTTATCCAATACTTTGCTTATTTTAGGGATCTCAACCTCACACATCTCTTCATTCTCGCTGTCATCTTCCAATAATTTTTCTGCTCTTCCGCGGTTCTGGACTTCAGCTACAATTTCTTCATCATTCTTATAGACAGTGACGAGAGTTTAGCATCGCGGTAAAATTTGAACCTAGTTGTTTACGAAGAAAATAAATCGCGGTAAAATTTGAACCAAGCTGTTTATGAAAAAATAAATGGCCTAAAATTTGAACCACGTTGTTTATGAAGAAAATAAATCGTGGTAAAATTTGAACCAAGTTTACAAAGAAAATAAATCGTGGTAAAATTTGAACTAAGTTGTTTACGAAGAAAATAAATCATGGTAAAATTTGAAACAAGGTTGTTTACAAAGAAAATAAATGGAATCATTTTGGGGGACATGACTAGACCCACGGTGTATCCGAATTCGCGGTATAGTGAGGCGCGTTATAACAGGGTTTTACTGTATTCTTCAAAGAAATCATCAACTTTTCTGCCTGTGAAAAAGTGTCATGCGTGCCAGGTGGTGAGTGTTTGAGACTGATAATTAGGTATTGTATTTGTCCATATAATTTATGTGCGCTAATAATTATTTTCAAAGGCTTTTTTTTTACAAATTATTATAGTCATAACCCATCGCCATGAGTTCATGAGATGAAAGGGAAATAGAAAGGATCAGGCATGTAAGCATAATTTGTGTGTGGTCTTTGTGAGCATTGATTTCTGCAAGCATGCGGAGACAGCGAGGATAGGCACTGTCTTGCAATATCATATACAATGTATATAACCTTACAGTGGAGCAATTGATTGTGCTTGCCTAGGAGTCAGTTGGCCTTTATGTCTGGTTGAGAAGGGTCCTTGGCGACTACACAGTTTTTTTCACGTGAATGTGCTTGATTTTTTATCACAGTCTTCTTTATTTTTGTACAGTAATAATAAAATGTAATTTTCTTTGAAGGAATCATGGACTCTTGAGTGTTTGAGACTGCTAATTGTCATATTTATCCATACTATTTATTTGCGCTAATAATTATTTTCAAAGACTTTTTTTTGCAAATTTATATTAGCTGTCGTTGGTCCCTTACTGCAGCGCTTCTCAACCTTTTTTCCTCTATGGCACACCTTCATGTATGCTTAAGAACATCGCAGCACACCAAACCACCCCTAATTTATTTCACAGCATAAATACACATTTTTAAAGAAAAAACTAGAGTAATAAATAAAATTCGCAGTTATGTTAGATTGTTACGATTGGTAAAGCAATATTCAAGTAATTGTATAATTTTATTGTACATTAAATACATACATAATTCAATGTGTAAGATGGAAAATTTAGGCTTGCCTGTATGGTACAAAGACGCATTATATTTGGTTCAATAATAGAAAGAGCTTCAAGAAGTTCTTCATCTAGGTTCTTTAAACATGTCCTTTTAATATCTTTAATGTGAGCCATTGACGAACTACTAAATTCGCATAAATATGTTGTTGAATTTGGAAAGTCTTATTGATGGCACATTCAGATACTTTAAGCCAAAATACATCGAAAAGGAGCATACTAATTTTAAGTGGTATGATAGTTGCCAAGGTCTATCAATTTCTCTCATAGTTTCATGATAAATTCCTTGCATCATAAAATTTATGCAAATTTGTTTGTTTCAAACACTTTTAAAAATTAAATATCCTCGGAGTGTGCAGCACACTAGTCCCTTCTCGCGGCACACAGGTTGAGAAGCACTGCCTTACTGTATTTTTTGCACTAATGAATATAGCTGGAATCAATAGCTTAATTATACTAGAGAGTAACACACAAAGTAAAATCCACCGAAGGAAGTTTTTGAAAATACTTTCAAAAGAACTCTGCGCAGACTACTTTAAAATTCATGCCCAGAAGCATAAAAGTAAAAATTAGACAATTCGTAGAAATTTCTGAATAAGAAGGACGAGAACAGAAGAGCAATGGACTAGGAAGATGTGCTTTTTGCTCTTGGAAACAAAACAGGAAACCCGAATGTACTGTGTAATATGCTCAAGATATATTTGCAGAGAGCATTCTGTTACTACATGTGTCGGTTGTTCCAAATTTCAAGATGATGATTAGGAGGATGACAAAGATTAATGACTGCAAAACATAAAAATATTTTTCATTCACAATTTTTAGGGTCTATGTTTTATTTTTATGTGAAAGTTATTTGCATTTGAATTAAAATGTTGTACTCTGCCTCATATAAATTATTCTAAAAATATTTTTCAATTTATTAATATAGTACTTCGTTACCAATGTAAAATCATTGTATACACAAAAATGGATTTAAAAATAAAGAAAAACTGCAAAGCAATATTTAGTGTATTTTAGCCTGTTTATCCAACACGGTCGAAAAGACCATGCGTGACCTGATACCTCACAAACATCCATGCGACCTCTTAAGGGTTAAAAAGAAACTGCCTAGTTTTTTGTGTCAGTAGAATCCAATTTTAAGTTGCTTCATATTTTTCTTAACTGTGAATTGGGAATCATTTTAATGAAAAAGAAAAATCAAAGTAACAGTATTTTGTGTTTAACACATTGGAAAACTTTTAAATGTGATAAGTAACAAAATATTCTATCGTGCACAGCTGCTGTATGCCCAGGCCACAATTTCCCAGCAAAATGGGTGATACATGTGAATGGCCCTACATGGAGTGAGAGTGATTCTGCTGAGAAGCTTGAGAAAACAGTAAAAAATTTGCTCACTTTAGCTGACCAAAAGAACCTCAAGTCCTTGGCAATCCCTTCTATTGGCAGCGGAAGGTAAAATTATTTGTGTAGTCATGTAGAAGATTGGGTATTAACCAATTTAATCCATATTAGTAGAGTAAATTTGATTTAAATTATTGATATTTTATATAAAATCAGTGCCGTAACTAGGGCAGGGCAAGCGAGGCATCTGCCCCGGATGCAACTAAGCAAGGGGCACAAAAAATCCAAATAGTAACTTAATAAATGAGAAAATAATTTCTTGAAGGGAGGGTGCATATTTAGTAGTTTGCCCTGGGCAAATCCAGTTATGAACCTATATAAAATACTCCTGAAAAATTGACCAGTCAAATCTTTATGTAAATCGATCAAAATTTTATATTTATTGGCTGTCAGTAATTTCTGATATTGACCATTTTGTGTGTGCCATTTACACTTAGGAGGTAAATAACCAAATAACTTGATAAAATATAATAAAAATGTATTTTATAATAGTAAAATATAAATTATAAGGTTTTTTTGGCATTGCCACATATCTCCATCAGAATTCACTATTAATTAAATGAATTTTATTAATTGTGAATTAAATTTTATATAAAAATATTTTCAGGAATATAGGCATAGAGATTCTTTAAAAAATTCTCTATACAGAGGCTGCCTAGTACTAGATTATTTTAAATATTGAAATTATATTATTTTATTATTTAATGTAATAAATAAAGAGACTAAGATATTGTGGAAAAATTAATGAATTGTTTGAAGCATTGCTGCTATATCTTACATATTGCCTTCATTTTCTGAGTCTGATAATTTTATTCATTAGGTTAAAACTTAATTTGTTTTCTTCTTTAGAGCTGGTTTTCCCAAGCAGCAAGCTGCTCAAACCATTCTTAAGGCCATTAGCAACTATTTTGTTAATGTGTTATCTTCTTCTTTGAAGCAGATATATTTTGTTCTTAAGGATATGGAAAGTATTGGAATTTATACAGCTGAGTTAGCTAAATTGGACTCTTAGAAGCTTTGCAGTTTTTCATACCTGAGGTAATTTTATTTACTTGTATTTTAAATATATTAATTTTGTTTGTGGTCTCTGACTTAATTATTATCTTTACCTCATAATATATTTGTTTATTGAGTAAGTTGACTTCTCAAAATTTTGATTGTATCTGTTGAATCTGAACCAAGCAAACCTGATATGCTAGTTTTTATTGCTTCATGATGCAGTCTTGATGTCCTTGCCATCGTATGAAATATGTAACAGAGGTCAGAACTGTTTTATCTGCAATTTACAATGATTGTATTACATTCACACTTTGAATTACCAAAATTCATGCTGGAGAGCTTGATTAATTCACCTGTTACCTTATCTCTACATATAATAAAAACCTAGTGGTCATCATCATCATGTGTAACATCGCTGGAATGAGTGTAGCATATTTTTCGTTTGCATTTTAAAATTACTTAGAATCAAGATACAAACTCAGGACTTGAACAAAAGAATGCTTAAAAGAATGAAAATTTATTTTCCTACCATCGATTGTACAAATCATGGCATGGAAAAATAAAATATTCCTGAAAGTTCTCAGGCTCAACTCCATAAGGTTGTGTGGGATTTTTGATTTTTCAAAGTGCAATGATTTTTTCCTTCATTCATCAAAATACCTAGATATGGACTGATTCTCTTCATTTTTACATTATTCTATGGCTAAAACTGTATACAGGCAGTCCTTGCACTTATGACACAATTGGTTCCTGAAAGTCCTGTCATAAGTCGAAGCACATTTTCCTATAAGAGACTAGACAAATCTTTTTATTCAAATTGGGATATAATAATGACTTGTGAAAACATCATCGAAAAGTAGAAAAAATTACTGAAGAAATAAAGTATGTATTATTATTATTATGTACTTTAAAAAATTGGAGGTTATAATGTTGCCATTTTAGGTGATTGTCACCGCCAACATACGAGGAATGTTCAAGGCCTGACCAATGTTGGCAGGCATCTCACCTTTTTCAGAGTACTTAATTATGTCAATCTTCGTTTCCATTATTATGGTTCTACATTTCGTAGAACCAGAAACATCTCCAGCACTTGAATTTCTATTATCATACATTTTTAAGGGCAAATAAAGTTTTAAAAAATAATGCAAACAATATGAAGTTTTCCACAACCATAATAGCGTCATAACATAGACTAAATGACTTGTAAGTTGAGGAGTTTTAATCACACTCAGAATCACCCTGAATGTCCTTCTTTTTCTGAAATCTAATAACTCGTGTAGAAGGGATTTAAGAAGACTATGACTTGATGGGTTTTCACGTAAAGTCATGTTAAAATACACTAGCATGTTTTGCATGGCGTGTTGTTACTTGCGGTATACATTGTAGCCTGAATCGACCTTAAGGCATAAAATGTTGTTTCGGCCCAGCTGGCAGGCCAAGCGTCATAACCGTGGAGCAGCGCCTTAAGTTCTGAGTACATTCCTTAATTAGTAAATGTCATAAGTCCAGAGCATCGTAAGTCAAGGACTACCTGTACTATCTTATTCCTATGATGTTTACATGTTTTATTACCAAAATTTTCAGAAATAGGCATCCTTTTTCAAAATCTTACGATTTTTCGTACTCTTTCTGGGTGTCGCTAAGCGACTCTGTTTCCTCCGATTCAATTAGCCTTAATTAAGCCTTCAAATAGGCGAAATAATGGCATTATTCACTTCGAAATTTTGTTTAAGTATCAAAATTATTGTTATGCTGAGGTTTTATGTTTTTCAAGTTATGCCACGTAAATTTTTGTGTTTCTTCTCCTTTGCCAGAGACTTCTTCAGGGTGATCTGGCCGGGTGTCCTCATGTAGACTTTATATATACTATGGTAGCAGAGGAGGAGTGGGTGGTTTATAGGAAGGGGAGGGTTGGTGGACCCCAGTTGTAGTAGACAACATGATAAGATGAATGCCGCAACAAAACTCACCCCACCACCAACCCTCCCCTTCCTATAAACCCACCCCTCCTCTGCTACTGTAGTACAGTGAAACCTTGATTTTATGCCATTGAAGGGACCGCCTGAAATAAACATAAAATCAAGGACAGTGTAAAATCGGGGAAATGAAGATTATGTAACATAAAAGTAAAATGTGGGTTGATTTATATCATAATTTTGGTAAAATATACGTTTGAACACAATAACAATGAAATTGCAAATAAACTAACTTACATAACATTTTATTTCTTTAACCAGTCAAAAAGTTTTATACGTGTTCCAACATGTGCATCAAGTTGAGCTAAGATATTAATTTTATCACTTATACTAAATACTTTCCATTTTGCTGTATTATCCATATTTCAGGCCAAAAATTAATTAATGGATTGCCACGTTTATAAACATCATGTAGATGTCATCGACTTCCTACTAAAATGACCGATACATAAATGGATTACCGCGTTAAGTATATACAACGTCTAGTGTCATGTTTATATAAACTTCTTACAAAAACAAATGGCTGCAACTACGCAAGCATAACAGTGAGCATGAAGTGTATTCATTTATTTGATTGGTCGATAAATGTATTTCCACGTGGGGTTGCAAACGTTTCTTATGTAAACGCATATGCCTATTTAAACACGAGTTTGACAAAGTTACGACTAAAACTATTGAATGAAGCCTATTTTTAACCTTGAATATGAGCGGAACACCGTCAGTGCTTCTTTGCATTTTCCGAAATAGAAAATTGAAAATGTAAAATCGGGTGAATTTCCGTTATCAGGACTCAAAAAATAAGATGCAAATTCAGAGGAAATGTAAATTCGAGGAAATGTAAAATTGGATAAAAATTCACATTGTTCTTATGAGCATTTGGCCAAGACCAGACAAAAAGTGTGCAAAATCAGAAAAAAATAAAAGTGCAGAATCGAGGTTTCACTGTATATATAAAGTCTACATGAGGTCCCCCGGCCAGATCACCCTGAAGAAGTCTCTGGCAAAGGAGAAGAAACGGCATTTAACGCAACAATTTATGCGAGATAACCCGAAAAACATATAACCTCAGCATGACAAGCACCTGCGAAAGCTTCAACCAGTTAAAATTATTGTTGTCACAATGAGCAGGGGTGATATTTTGAAAGATCAATAATGGAAATTCATTTAATAGTAATGACAAAATTTATTTACATCATTGCTATCTATTTTATTTTGTTTTTCGGATTAGTTCATTGTCTAATGCTTGACTGATTTCTGTGAGAAAGGATTTGCTCTTTAAAGTAGACTGAAAACTACAATATCGTGTTATGCCTGGAAATATCAAGGAACATACATGCTTAGTGTCTTTTTTCATATTTTTCATTATACATATAAACCAACATAGACCAGTTTTTGAACATGGACAACTTTATTTAGCTATATCCAGGGGTGATATTCAAAATATTTAACAACCGGTACGCTAATATAAATTAATATAGGTATGAGTTAAAACTAAAAAAGAATATTTGTGCGTGCATGCGTAAGGAATGGATATACGTGAAATTTCTCTTTTATTTTCTAAATAAGCCTTATTATTATAAAACTATTTACTTACCAATTGAAATATATTGTAGCTCAAATTATTCTAGGAATTTCCAAATCATTTTTTGATTTTGAGAAATTGTTGGCGTCATCTTTTGTTTGACGCGGCTGTCGCTAGCTAAATGATGCCCGTCTGAGCCATGATTTGACGTAGGGAACCGCATCAAACTCTTCCAACGATTTTCCCATTAAATTGATGCTCATTAAGTGACTTGTAGTCTCAATAAGTAGAGAATTTCTTTTAACATCAACGATATTGTTCATGGTGCTGAATCCTCTCTCAGCTTCTGCTGAACTAACTGCAATTACATTCAAAATATTTTTAGCCCTTATGATACTGTCTGGGATTTTTATGTATTCAATATCCCTATTATCAGTAAAGTCACAAAAATCGTTTATTGAAATGTCATATTTAATTATTTGGCTTAATTTCATTAATTTATGTTCACCTTCAATCCAAGGAGCTTCACAAACATCATTTGGCCAAGTTTCAGGATTTAATAAAATGAAATAACTTAAAAGTTCATTGTATTTTTCACTTTTGTCATCAAACAGCAAGCGCATTTTCATATGATTTATTAGGCAATCTAATAGTTTTTCTCTTGGAATTGATACTTTCCTTTGTTTTGTTTCAAATGGTATATTATATTTCTTTGTTTCTATAATAACTTCCACTTCTTTTTCATAGTTTTCTTTATTTAATTTTATATGTTCAATTACTTTTATCGTTCGTCGAATTAATGTGTCTGCTTTCAGTACTGAAACATCTCTTTCTTGTAAAGCTTTAGAAAGTATTGACATCTCAGTTACAATGTCGTTTATTAAAGCCAAATCTCTAAGAAAATGTTCATTTCTCAAATGTTTAACTATTCCCACTTCACAATTTCTATTAAAGTGAATATACAAAGCTTGATATGATTTCCAAACTGCTTTTGCAGCTCTAGAACTACAGGCTGCCCATCGCGGTCCAAATATTCTTCCAATTTTCATTATTTCATTTCCAAGCTCTTCAGATATATTATTTAATTCTCTCTGATGCTTGTTTGATGTATGATAATGAACATAAAGTTTATCGAGAAAAGTTTGAAAATAATTTACTTGATTTACATCTTTTATTGCATCACCCAGAGATAATTGTATACGGTGACTTAGACAATGCCAAATTAAAACATCCGGAAATTTTTCTAAAAGTTTGGCTGAAGCTCCAGACTTTCTCCCTAACATTACACTGGCACCGTCTGTACAAAATCCAGTAAGGTTTTCATGTAAATATTTCTCATTGAAACCATTTTTCTCGAGTATTGACAATAAAGTTTGATAAATTAGGTACTTCAGATGTTGTGCCTTCCAGTTCCATGAGATCAACAAAAACTATTAAACTATCTTCAAAGTCTTGAATTTCGCATTTTAAGTAAATGATTAAAACACTTTTATGTGAAACAGTTGATGCATCATCGATAATGATTGAAATTTTACTGCCTTGATTTATAAGTTTTCCAAAAAGTTGTTTTCTCATTTCAATAGATAAATGTTTTGCAACAATCTAGAATGCAATGATACGCCCATATCAATATCATTCTTTTTTTGAAGTTCTATTAAATACTTCATGTCTGTAAATGGTCTATTATTTTTAATTATACAATAGATTGTGTTAAAGATTTTAATAGTACTTTCCATATATTTTTCGTTAGCTTCATCGACCCTCTTTGATATATAATAATAATATACTTTTTAGGCTTTACTTGCCTTGAACCTTAAACTAACGAGTTTATAATAGAATTTATATTACTTATAATTTTATCGCTTACCGCAGTTATTATTATAACATTTAACAACCGGTACGGAAGTATTTCCATATTTTAACAACCGGTACGGCCGTACCGGTGCATACCGGCTGAATATCAGCCCTGAGCACACCGTTTCAATAGATCAGGGGTGGATGCAGCCCACTAAGCAATTTTATGCGGCTCACTGCCAGTTTCATAGTTTTCAAAAAAATTTTAATTTATTTTAATTAACTACCAAATATTATTTTCTGTGTAGCAAAATCTGTTAAGATATGTAATGTTGAATTGCAACCTATTACCTCGGTAAATATTTCTCAATTCAAGTAAGTTCTTTTTAATGCTGTTTTTGATTTTTTTCTCAAAGATATTTCTAAGATTGAATTCCATCATGATTTTTAATATTGAAATGTTAACCCTAAAAAGATAATTCTAACTTGATTTCCAAGCATAGGGTGCCTAAGAACTTACAATTTAACTACAATCCATTGGCCATTTCCAATGTGGCCCACCTAAGGGTTCATTGCCACCAAAGTGGGCCACTACAAATCTTATGAATCATTTATATTTTCCATAAGATAACACGTAAAACTTGACTTTTTGGCTTTCATTCATTTGTTCATATCAATTTGAAATATTGGCATACGAGCTTCAGACCTGGATCATTTTAAAGAAAAATGATCGAGGATTCTTATTGACTTTTTTCGTTTACGATTCTAAATTTTAAGTTTAATGCACTAAATTTGCATTTTTTACACTAAATTCCTTGACGATGGACATTGTCTTGCTCGAAGTCCTATTGTTGTAAAACCGTATATAGCCGACAAGAGGGGGGAGTGGTAGGGGGAAAGGGGAGAGAGAATGAGGGGGAGGGAGGGAGACATTTCAATAATGCAAGAATATAGTAAAAGACATCTTTAATAGAATAGTTTTCTATGGGTTGTCGTTTGCACCATTAATTGATTCATATTATTATTAATAAATAAATTTTTTAAATCTTAACAAACATTGTGTGGGTACAGCTAGTTTAATTAATTCAACACTTTTATCAGCTTATCGTTCCTTTATGATTAAAATTAATTCAGCATCTTTGTTGTCTGCCAATTTTTTGGCAGACCCCCAGAAAAAGCTTCACGACCTACTGGAGGGCCATGGGTCACTTTTTGAGAAACATTGATATGGAGAACAAAATACTTTCTATTACTCTCATCTAAGCTGTTGAAGCCCCCTCCCTTACCTATGGCCTCCATCTCTATAAACCATCATCAATAACCTTTTTATCAAGTAGTAGTAATGTATTTTTTATGATCTCTTTGCTATTATAGTTAGCTTCCATCTCTGATTTATGCAGCAGAGCTGTATAGGCATGGGAATAGGACTGAAAGATGATGGAAATGTAGAGAAACTAACGTTACTTTCACTGGGTTAAACAGGATTCTTATTAAACAGATTCCCATTGCATGTTGATTTTCCAAAATATATCCCTCGTATTATAGGGGAGCTAGATGTATTTTCAAGCAGGATAACATTATAATAACAAGTATCCATAGATTACTTTAAAAGTAGTACACAATTTCACTTTGGGCCACTTTATTTTCTCTTCTATTTGAAGTTTACTATAAAGAAAACCCTGTATGACAGCCTAGCTTTTGTAAAGTTTTCAGTAGTGGTTTTGTGTACCTAATTTTTCTTAATTATAGGTTCTGCAGCTAATTTTTCCATAGAAAAACATAGCATAACAGAACAAAAATCAATTGGTCAGAACTGTTCCTGAATCTGTGTAAACGTTCATAGTCTTAAAGAGTATAAGTTATTAAAAGATGGGTAGAGAAAAAGGAATAATTATGTGCAGTTAATCTGCAAACAAGATAATCAGGAGTTCACTGTAATTAATATGTCTGCTGTTGTTTTACAAAATAAATTCATAGCATTTAATATTACAAAATTATCAAATCTCTTTTAATATTTTTCAGGAATTTGCCAGAAGAATATGGTGAGCCATGGAACTGCATTTATTGTCAGTTCATTTATCAAAATATTTTAAAATTTGTGTTATGTTGACAAAGGTGAGGAAAAGTGGTGCTGTAACAGATGGTTTTAGACTATGCATAAATTGTTCAAAGGAATGTACAAGAGAGACGTATTTGCATGACAGTTGTAAATTTACAACTGGTTTTATGCATTTTAAGAACCTATCAACAGTGACAAATATTTAAATGTGATTCCAGACTTTAAATGTTGATTTTAATAGGATTTCTTACTGTTATCAAAGCTTTTTGTTAAAAATTATAATTTCTGTCAACTTATAATTGTTTGTGTGTGTGCATAGTAATTTACTTGCACAAGTTTACAGAAATTATGTTCTAGGTCATTATTTTATAAGAACAAAATCTGTAAGGTTTTTAATATATACTTTTATATTTTGTTGAAAATTTAAGATTCTAAAGGTATTTTAGCCCTATTCTAGTCAATTAGTGGTGTATACAATTTTTCTTTGAAAGTACAAGAATTAACAAAAATATGACAAAGGATGAATTGAAAATTTAATTCAATTACACCGTGGGCTGTGTTTACTATTTAGTGAAATCTTTGATGGAATAAGATTTTCTGTACTAATATTTACAGAAGCTAGTCTTATATATGATGTTGAAATTTTTCAATATTATAATTTTGAAGCTTCTTTCGTTTGCTGTTATTTTTTGTTGTTTTTTTCATGTTTTGCTAAAAAAAACATTGAATTGTATACTTCACTAAGTGCTACATTCAACTGATTTTTTCTTTTGTCACAATTTAAAAATGCAAGGCTGCATAATGAATTTGATTCTTGATTAAATTTAATAATTTAACTCACACACATGATGGTATGTGCATTTTTTCTGCAAAATAACTGTCTCTCATGCTGTGCTGGAACTCAGTAAGTAAAAGTTTTTGTTTTGATAATATTGTCATGTTTATGATAAGCATTTTGTTTAAAAGTAATTATACATTTATATATTATTTTATTCTAATTTTGGTTGAATTAGTTCTGAAACAATGTACAAATAATAGACATACGGGAAAAATGAAAGATTTTGCATTTAATCAAGAAACTTAGGATTATTAGATTGAAATTCTTGCAGAAAGGCAAACCTTTCCATGAATGCTATAAGAATTAGAATTTTTATTATTATTTTCAGTAGAAAAATTGTCTTAGCATTTATGTCTGAGGAAGCCACATACAATAATTTCAAGGACTTGATCAACGCTAGTCAAATTTAAGGCTGTAGCCAGGACCCACATTACACATGATCCCCTCCTATTAACAACAGTTTGAATATGATATTCCTAGCCAGTAGGATAAAACCAGTCTTCTTATGCTATAGTCCTAGCTATGGCCTTACTAAACAACCACAAAGTTGTTTTCAGATGATTATCATAATTATTTGGACCAATAAAATGCTTGAAAAATATATGTATAACTGAAGCAGGTGAAAAAAGTTTCGTAATTGCAAATCAATATTTTTGGAAATGCTATGTCAGAATTATGTAATGCCTTGGATCTGAAAATTTTATAACTGGATTGATTTGAACAATTGATTATTTCATTGGACTGAATGTTGATGTTGAAGTGGGACCATAGAAATCAAGATGGTTGATGTAGCAAGATTTTTGTGAGAAAAAATGATTATGCATACTGTTGGATATTTGCTCTTTTGACTTATACTACAATAAAAAACTATGACCAGATGTGTGATAGCCATCTTTACAAGAAATCCTTTTAGTTAGGTACTTCCAGTAGAAAAGAGGGGCAACATAGATGTACCATAGAATTTTTCAGTTTCAAAATATTTTTGCCTATACTTATGAATCCATACAAAGACAATCCTAACATCCCTGAAAATTACAATCTATTTTCAATCATTTCTTTTGTCTAATGCCCAACCAGCTTTAATTTAAATGGTTTGGATTCAGGCAAAAAGTCTATTTTATAATATTGCCTTTTTCCATTAGAGTTGATAAAGAGGATTTATGGATAGTACACTTCTGGTCATAAATTTTTGAGCAAACCCAGTTTAAATAATGCTAAGGCTTTAAAATGTTGTACAAAAGTTCTCTGGACAAATTTACAATCCTCCTACCTCAAAAAGTTTCATTCACCTGAACAGTTGGTAAATAATTTTTGTCCAGTCAAAAGGTTGTGTGTCTGTATTCACAAAGCTCCTCAGTAAAGATTTGAAAAAAAAAGTTTAACCTTATTAAGAATCATGTTGACCAATTATTCATCAAATTAATTTCAAAGCTATGTCAGCTAAAGGCATCCACAACCAATATCAGAAGTGTTAAATGTTACATACTGATAAATTATGTAGTTACAATTCAAACGTGCACCAAAGGATGTTATTGACAAAATGTCTGTTCCATTACAAATATGTATGCTTCTTTACCTTAAAGCTTCAAACTCATACACTGGCTGCTCCATTTCATTGTCAGCATTCTTTAATCGAGATAACTTTTACTATTATGAGAGAACTAGTTGTTTCACTGGATAATTCTACTCCATGTAATGTGTCATTTAATCCTCGCGAAGGTTATAACTTTGCAATTTTTGTCAGTAGGAATTGGAACGTAACAAAAAATGCATGTAGGAATGTCAAGCACCAACAATTATAAAGTGTCAAACTACGTTTATTGTAAAAAAAAAGAAGTCATTCCAGTCATTTTCCTGCACAATGATATAAAATACAACCGTTTGATTAGTTTTATACCATCTCAAAATACAGCTCAAAAGTTATTCATTTGTTCCTTAATAAATTAATTTACATGGGAAAATTTACCATCATGTATTAAGTAACATACCCTCCGGATATTTAATTTTGACGCTAGACAAATATTGTTTTTGTCCGACGCCTCGATTAATCGCATGAATGAAATATGACAATAAAACTAAAATCATTGTAAAGCTTAATCAGACATCGTTCCTCACAATGTTTTACCAAAAACTTTAGCAATGCTCTTGTGTGTGGATTTCCAAATTAGTCTGTAAATATTAAGGATGACTACTAATGATCAACCACACCTTGACAAAACTTTATGTTTACCAGTTCGCTACATGTTGAGAAAGGATTGCTATTCATTTGACCAAGTGCTATAAATTATTCTCAAAATCTCTGATGCGTCTTCAAAATCCAGCTCTTGAATCAATATAATTGAGGTATTTCGTACCAATACCTAATAATGCAGCACTAGACGTTAAGCCTAAGATAGTGCACACACAACTGCGCTCTGGTAGAAGGCTACGAATAACAGCCCACAGAAGAACTGAGCCGAAGCTGAAAACGACCGCGCCATAAGCACTGAAAGAGAACAAAAAGTAAATAAATTAAGTGGCTAAAGAGTTAAAACTTCCGAGTATGATTTTTCCCACCTAAATAACATGCGCTCTATTGGGGATGCATTTCTGAGATGAGGACGGTTGTAGATGTGCAGACCAGAACCAACTATAGAGTGTATTAGCAGTAAGCTAGTAATATCTCGATTTGGCATTAGCCTGAAAGTAATATCAATTGGATAATGTAAAATTTTCAAACTACAGAAAAATGTTTAAATAACCACATTTATTAATACGGCAATGTCAGTAACACGAAACACCTACCGTGATACAAGATTTGGGTTTACAACATTAACAGATAGACCAGCATAACTTGTAACGCTTTGAAGAGGAATATAAAAAAATAAAATGTTATGCTTAGTTAAAGGTTTAAGGTTCAATTTGTCAATGAGGGACATAGGACACTTCTTCGAACTACTTTCAGATGGACTAGCCATGAGTGTTTTTCCAGGTTAGCCTCGATAAACCTTCTTTATCCACGCGTTTTCCCTCAATTAAAAAGCGAGTACACGATTTTTCCTTTATCGACATAAAGATATACTATTACGTATATACGATATATACCGAATCGTACACTTTGATCGAAAACTATCGATTCAATTCACAATACATATTGAAAACAGAAGAAGATAGACGCTGCGAACTAATGCGAATCAACTAATAGTAAGATTAGTGGTGTTATTTTAGCTTTTATCGAGATATTTGAGTAGACTAACCGATTGTTGTACCTATCCTCAGCAAAATGCCGCGTATTATGATAAAGGGTGGTGTGTGGAGGAACACTGAGGTAAGTTTGGTGACATTTTTATAATTTATTGGTTTGTTTTCGCCATACATGAAGGTCTGAAATTCATAGGTAAACAATTTTTGTCAATAATTCATTGCAACATATTTCTTTTTAGGATGAAATTTTAAAAGCGGCTGTTATGAAATATGGAAAAAATCAATGGTCACGTATAGCATCATTACTGCATAGAAAATCGGCCAAACAGTGTAAAGCTCGTTGGTATGAGTGGTTAGATCCTAGCATTAAAAAAACTGAATGGAGTAGAGAAGAAGATGAGAAATTGTTACACCTTGCAAAACTTATGCCCACCCAGTGGCGTACGATTTCTCCAATAATCGGAAGAACAGCGGCTCAGTGTTTAGAAAGATATGAATACCTACTGTAAGTATTGAACATTATGTATAGTTCGAAATTTTATTTTCGAAGAATTTAGTTTTTAAGTATTATTGGTTATGTATTAAAGGGATCAAGCGCAGAAAAAGGAGGAAGGTGAAGATGCTGCAGATGACCCACGTAAATTAAAGCCTGGGGAAATCGATCCAAATCCTGAAACTAAGCCAGCACGACCTGATCCTAAGGACATGGACGAAGATGGTAATGAAATGAAAAGGCATAAATTAAAATTATGGCGATGAAAGCAGTAACACAAACGACCTGTTGACAATAAACAAATGCCAAATATTAAACTTTCATGGCACCATGTTTGTTTCTGTTTGAACAGCACTAAAATTTTACTTCCAAAGATGAAGGAAATGCAATTGAAAGACAAGTACTTTAAATTCAAAAATGTAAAACTATAAAATTAGATATACTGAAGCATCCTTCCAAACCTAAACCATCAGTTAATTAACTAGGACCTAGATGGCATTTAGGCAAAAATACTTTCTGTGGCTTCCCTTCATTGAATCCCCAAAGAGTTGAATTTCCAGGTCCCCATACTATTGCGTGGGCTGCATATTTAAAAAAAATTATTCAAATAACATATAGCTCATTTTATGCATCCTTATTTATAGTCCCAACCATTACCCTGGTTTTTCATGATTGGGGGAGGGATTCCATTTGGTGATTGGCCAGTCGTGGATATGGGGTCTCCCGGGTAAAAATCCTCTTCCATGTGTTGGCAAGTGGGTACCTATCCCGGGCCGTGCCAAGGGTGTTTGGTGCCCGGGTGCAAAATAATTCTGCGGTGCCCCCTCCCCCAAAGTGACTACTAGTCAATCCTAAAAAAAAGGCCACTACTGTCCCCTACATAAATATTAGCGAAGATATCTGTTCTTATATTATGGACAGCCTCTAATTTAAAAATAATTTATCGATAATGTTTATAGTTAAACTTTGCTACATTTGTTTAATATTAGCTTTCAATTACCATTCGAGCGAATTGCTCAGCTTTACCTTAAAAGCATTTCGAAGAAGGGGCAAAATTTTAAATGAATGACAAAAACAAACATACAAATATCTTGATGGGAATGTGCCCCCGACTAGTTGGCGCCCAGGTGTCATGCACCCTGGGTTGGCGCGGCCCTGTAGCTATCTTCCCTGTTGAAGTTATCAGGATTTTTGGCTATTTCGATGGCTTCAATAAGCCGCAGGAAGTATCGTTTTTCTCTTGAAAGTATCTTGGTATCTTCTACTTCAATGTCATGCTCAGGTTCAGACCACACATGTTCCACAATGGCTGATAATTGTTTGTCGATCAGTGGTCTTTGTTGCTTTGATTCTGCGTTTGATGGCCAGTTTGGCTGATGTAAAATTTCCCACACAAGATGACATTCTTTTGCATTTGTTTCACTTAAGTGAACCTTTATAGCTCTTATGAAGCTACTTTGCTATTTAGCTGAAACTTGACAACACTTCCAAGAACATACCTGTTATTTATTGCAAGAATGTTTACCCTATTCTTGTTATCACCATTCTTAACTTTGTCCTCTGGAGTGTAGTAATTTATGAATTTAATAGATAATTGATTCAATAAATGGCATTTATAACTAACATTCATCCTATAAATGTTTAATTTATAAAATAGGAAGTAAATATTTTTGTGATTAATCAAAATGAATGCTTGTCTACATTTTGGTGTTATAATGATCCACAGTATTTCCATTTAGAGTGCTCTGATTGTTTGTTTCACCAAGCATAATGATTGCCTGCCAAGAATCAATAGTCTTTACCAGAGGTCTCCAACCAGTCGATTGGGATCGACCTGTTGATCTTTGGCCCTTTTAAAGTCGACCCTGAATCTTGCCTCAGCACTATTCCTTTTTTTAATCAAGTGAGAAATGTTGAGTTGGTATAGATTTTGAACTTAACATTGGAACTTTTTTATCAAGCTATGCAGATGATTTTATAATTGTTCAAAAATTAAGAGCAATTGGAATGCATAAATCGAATAATACAGATATCTCTCGATATCAGTTGTCGCAGCGAGACAGGAGACAATGTTTATCGACCCTGAGTATGCTTAAGTGTAGCTCGATATGTGGTGTTCCAATTGCTCATTATTGCAAGAGCACCAGTTGAGAAACACTGATCTAAATCAATACAATGATTTCATGTTTTGTACAGTATAACTCGCCAATAGATTTTCATTAAAATGCTTTTTATTTGAACGTTTTGTAGTTGTTAGTAGGAAGACTTATTTATATAGATACAGGCACTCCCCGAGTTACATAAGCCTTGACTTATGCAAATTTAGAGTTACGGAACTGGTGCCTGAATGCATTCCTTAAGTAACCCAGGGATTGCCTGTATATGTAAAATTATTTCAATTTTGTAATTAAAATCCCTGAACAACAAAACTTGCCATTTATCCATCTATGAAAGTTTAAGAAATTGAAAAGTTTCCTGAGAAGAAAACAAACTCATTGAACCAAATTTTCTGTTTCTACAAGAAACATTTTCTTAAAGTTCAACCAAAGAAGGTACTTTTGTCCTGATATTGCAGATTTGTACTTTGAATTTTGCATCATTTTATTTTCAAAGAGTTGGAGATGCTTTCTGAAGCAAGAGCTCGTTTGGCCAACACACAGGGAAAGAAAGCAAAGCGCAAAGCCCGAGAAAAGCAGCTCGAGGAAGCTAGGAGGCTAGCAGCATTGCAGGTTTGTTATCCTTACAACATTAATGTGCATATAGATCATTCATTGAGATAGAGAATTTAAACTTTAAATATAAAAGATTGGGTTATGTTTATCTGTAGTGCTATCAGATTGGTTTTTATGATGGTAAAAAGATACTAGCCCAAATAGATAACAGTATCTAATTATATTGATTTTGTTTTGGTATTAACCAACAATCTATGCATTTGTCACGTACATTTAATATTTTATCACATATAATGATTAATTGCCCTACTTTAACTCATAATCATAGAATGAAGCTGTGATTATGAATAGCCATTTCCACATTGTTGAACCCTAACCCTAATGATTATATTTTCACTCAGTACGTCTTGCTGTTTATACTTTAAGAACCTTTTCTACAGAATATCTTATTAATATGGAGGTAATTAGGTACATAAATTTCTGTTCATTTAATCCTATGCTATGATGTTTACATATTTTCTTCTGCAGAAAAGAAGGGAGCTTCGAGCTGCAGGCATAGAATTGCCCCCACGTAAGAAGAAAAAGCGAGGTGTTGATTATAATGCAGAAATCCCTTTTGAGAAACGCCCTGCTCCAGGTTTTCATGATACTAGCACAGAAGAATATGATCCTATAGCTCCTGACTTTGCTCGTCTAAGACAACAACATTTAGATGGTGAACTCCACTCTGAGAGAGAAGAGGTAATGCCTAGCGCAATGATAATGCTGCAAAGTTGTAAAAATTACCAGCTATAGCTTTGAATGTAATCTAAATAAATAATGCATACATTTTCTAGAGAGAAAGAAGAAAAGACAAGCAGAAGCTTAAACAACGAAAGGAAAATGACATCCCTGTTGCCATGCTTCAGAATCAAGAACCAGCTCGTAAAAGGAGTAAGCTTGTTCTCCCTGAGCCACAAATATCTGACCAGGTATGGAAAATGAGATTATTTTTGACATATGACTTGTCAGTGATATTTTAGAGGTACCTATCATTTTTAATGTTGCAGAAGTTGGCACAATAAATGGAATGTGCAGTTGTTCATAGCCTTATTATCATCATGTTTCCTTAATTGAAGGTGTTTTTATCCAAACATTCTCCTTTCAAAAATTTTTTCTGCAAACATTTTCTTTGAGATGATGTAGAACAAAATTAACGTTTATGAGTGAAGCAGCTCCATCAAGTGTTATTTTTTAAATTTAATGTATTTCTGTAAAGCACAGTTAATTACAGATAGTCCACATGGTATATTGCAAATGTGGTTTATGTGCTACTAACTAAAAACTGCTTTTGAGAGATTACTCAGTAACACTACCAGGTTTCAACGTAACTGCATCATCATCAAGTTAATATAACCGCAAGTTTAACAGATTTACTAGTATATGCATTTACATGATGATGTGCAGTTATATTGAAACCAGGTTGTATTTCTGAGTGATATAATGGAATTATTAAATAGTTTTGTTGTATTATATACTTTCTAACTATGGAATTCCACAAACTTAAATTTCCCTAGTGGATAATATTTTCTATTTAATTCTAGGGTATTAATGCCATAGATCCATGTTACCTCATAAAAACTGCATTGTGCATTTTTGTAGAGGTGGACTTTTATGGTCCCAATGTTAAAATATTCAATTTATGAATATTGTTTATCTAAATCGTCTATTTTTATTTCAATATTTTTTATAACTTTCTTCATTTAATATATATTTTTATTTTCTCATATACGAAGTACCGTATTTACCCGAAAGGAAGACGAGGATTTTTACAAAAAATGTCCACAAAAAAAAATAGGGATCGTCTTAAAATTGAGTACGAAGTTTTAGGTGGGAAAAATGCGTGCATTTTAAACACCACACGGAACACCCGGATTTCGAGTATATGTCCATGAAAACGCATTTATAAATGCATACAACAATACATTACATTTAATTAATTATTATAATACATTAAAAATGCATATCATAGTTCTTAAAGTTGCACATAGTACGAAAGATTACCTCCGGGGTACTGATGGAAGGGGTGTGTTTACAGCAGGATAGGAAATCTGATATGTGCGACAATGTAGACGGTTAAGCAAGGATTGGCGGCCGTATTTGAGGTATATTGTTACATTTTAAACATGTCTATGTATTACAATTTAAAAATCTGCTACCTTTCGATTGGTGCTCCAGCAGCAGACGAAAGTACACCTTAATTTTAAAGAGTATAACATTTATGAAAGCACTCCATTAGTACTCATTTCGCCAAGTTTTAATATGAAGGGAAGACTAGTCATTATTTTTAAGTTTAAAATAAGTTACCCCAAAGATATAGTTTCACTATAAAAACTTCCAGGTAATGCTGGCTGCGTTAGCGGATGGCACGAAGTTGCCACCGTATGTTATTTTAAAACGCAAAACAATGCTTAGGGAACTGCTACCTAAAGGAATAATTGTTGGATGTCAAAGCTAATGCCTTTTTACTTTCTTATACGAAGTATTGAGAAAGTCGTGTTATCGCGAAAAAATTCGACCTCGAGATTTTTACAGAAATATACGTTTTAGGTGTCGCTGAATCCGAAAAAGTGGTTTTCCCAATGACGTCTAGAGCCCAAACGGTAAGGCGAAAATGAATGAAATCTCGTATTTAGGCATTTTATCATACTGAGCAGAGTCTATGAAGAAATGGTTGACATTGGTCAATAATTAAGGGAAGTTTATTCTATGCATTTTTAACAAGAATTTGATTTTCTTAAAAACGTCTAACGATTTTGATCAAATTTCGTTTAGTTATTTAAGTTTACGTCTTAAGTAATACTGTACAGTTCATATTTCTCAAAAAATGAATATAAGGCTAGTTTATTCTATGCAACTTTAAGAATAATTTGATTTTCTCAAAAACGGCCCAAACGATTTTGATCAAATTTCGTACAATTACTTGAGTACACTTCTGCAATAATATTACACATTTCATTTTTCTCAATGAATGAATATAAGACTAGTTTATTCTTGGGCAACTTTAACAAAAATTGGATTTTTTAAAAACCGGCTGATACGATTTTCTAAAGATAACTAAATGACGCATTATTATATGAGAAAGTTTGTACAGTATATGTTGTACCGATTTTGTATTCATGCTTATATTGTGTTATTATTTAAAAGTTTTTCGTAAATAGACCTTGGTTTTTTTAGGGGTTGTCTTAAATTCGAGGTCGTCTTCCTTTCAGGTAAATACGGTATATTGAGAAGTACTGTAATCGCGAAAAAATTTGATCTCGATATTTTGATGGAAATATATGTTTTAGATGTACCGGAGTCCAAAAAAGTGGTTTTCGCATTGCCGTCTGTCTGTGGGTCTGTCTGTTTGAGGCTCTAGAGTCTAAACGGTAGAGCAAAAATGATTGAAATGTCATAATTAGGCATTTTATCATACAGAGTTGAAGCTATGAAGAAATAGTTGACATTGCTCAATAATTAAGGGAAGTTTATTCTATGCATATTAAACAATAATTAGATTTTCTCAAAAACGGCTCCAACAATTTTGATCAAATTTCGAAGTTTAGTTTATTCTAGGCAACTTGTACAATAATTTCATTTTCTCAAAAATGGCTCAAATGATTTTGATAAAATTTCATACCATTACTTGAGTTTACGTCTGCAATAATACTGCATACTTCATATTTCTCAAAAATGAATATAAGGCGTTTATTCTTGGGTAACTTTAACAACAATTGGATTTTCTAAAAAATGGCTCACGATTTTCATCAAATTTTGTATACTTATTTAAATTGATGTTTATAATAAATCTACATAGTTTATATTTTGTTAAAGATAACTAAACGATGCATTAATATATGAGAAAGTTTGTACAGTGTATATTGTACCGATTTTTTGTGAAAAGATTCAGTGATAAATATTGCTCCACTTATGAATAAAATACTAATTTTATTCTGACATATCTAAACAAATTTGGAATCACCAAAATCTAATTTTGTTAATGGTGGGCAGGAATTGGAACAAGTTGTGAAATTGGGGAGGGCAAGCGAAGCAGCTCGAGAGGCTGCAACAGAGGCAGGGGGAGGGACGGCATCAGATGTCCTTTTAGCAGATTACACCTCACTGAGTGGTGCAGGTGGTGCAGCTTCTGCCTTACGCACTCCAAGAACTCCTGCACCGACTACTGACAAGGTTCTGCAGGTGAGAATATTTCATTTTTCATTCATTTAATTTGGGAGATTAGTGTAGAGAAATTTTGTATGCATTTCACTCTGTACTTCACGTATCAGTCCATGCAATTTTCCTTATGCCTTCATTCACTTGATTGGATCCCTATTGCTATTCTTCCTTGTAGATTTTATTTAATTTACTATTAGTATTAATTTTTCTGTAATCTACTTTTTCCAAGGCATAATTATTTAGTAGATTCTATATGTAAATCTTTGGTACTTTAAAAATAGCAAATTTTAGTAAAATCTTTCATTGAAGATGTTAGTTATTCGATTAAGTTAATATTTCCACCACACATTATCTTCTATAGTAAGCTATGACCTAGCTTGTCAGAATCCTTTGCTTTTTAAAAGATGACTTGCATTTTAAAAAACTTTTTCTACTGTTATACTGTTTAAAGCCATTGTTATGAACTGGCAATTTATTCCTTTGTTTCTGAACGTGTTTTTTAATTACAGGAGGCTCAGAACATAATGGCCTTGACACATGTTGACACACCATTAAAGGGAGGACTGAATACAACCTTACATGAGTCAGATTTTGGAGGTGTGACACCGCAGAGAGATGCACTTACTACCCCAAATACTATTTTGGCCACACCATTCAGGAGTGCACGTGGTGCTGATGGTAAGAATTCCATTATTTGCAAAAGAGTGACATCCCACTGCTTTATACTGAAAATTTTATCAATAGATATTGTTATGTGAATATGAAAAATTCCTCATTTTCTGTAAGTTGTGAAATTTTGAGAACCAAGAAAAAATAATTAGAAATTAAGGAGGAAAAAAGGAAAGGGGGAGAAAAACATAACTTACCCAGTTTTACTGGAAAATCCATGCTAGGAATCTATTATCTTAAAAATGCAGAGTACATAGAGTTTTCATGTCTGCTATTCTTACAGGGTTCTACTTGTTACACTTAAGACAAAAGAAAATGTCTTACAGACATACAAACTTAATTTCTAAAAATGTACTTCTAGAAAAACAAATATGCATTTTAAAAACTACATTATTTTAATTACCTTTCCTTTTTTTCTGTGGTATACAATTTCTCAAATTACAGCTGAGGTTTTCCATATCATCACTATGTCATAGTCACTCCAATCAAATATATTGAATATTGAGAGGCAGACTTGCTACACAACAAATACCAATGAAATGTTTTTGTTTTTGTCACTAATTTCACGTACATCTTTTAAAAATTAGTCCAATAATTTTTTCATAAATCATAATTTTTAATTTTAATTTGATTCAAAATCATAAGTATTCATAGAAAATTTTTTTTTAATCTGATCAAAAATTTTCATTTTTACTTTGGGACAATTGTAGGACGAACACCAGGGTCTGTGGGCACAGTCAGTGTTGCAGGAGGCAGTAGTTTTGGCACTCCAGCAACAGATGCAGGTGGCCAGAAGATTGGCACTACACCGACTCCCACACCAGTGAGAGACAAGTTGAACATCAATCCAGAAGAAGCACTTGACATTGGGGACACTCCTCAAGCAGTCAGAAGCTACAGAAGACAGGCATGGAATTTATCTATATATTTTATGATGGAAAAAGGGATTTTTTGTATAATTCAGCATAATTTTGCTGTAAAAAGCCTAATTATTGTTGCAATGAAAATGTAAATGCATGAGAAACAGTAAGCTTTTCCTTATCTTATACAGTAGACTCCCGATTATCCGGGCAGGTTGGGAAATAAAGTTCCCCGGATAATCAAAACTCCGGTTAATCTGCAAAATGACAGAAAAACTTGAAAATATAACCTAAATGTAAATAAAATTCAAAACTATTAATACATACATACATATGTATTTATAAAGATACATAGTTTAAACGAACTTATTATTTTTTTGAAAAAGGAAAGCAAAGAAGTTTGCTTTTTCCCTTGGTTGGCCTTCCTACGTATGGTAGTGTGTAAATTACGCAGCATCATCTTATCGGCAAGAGCGACTTCGTCTTGTTGTGTAGTCAAGTAGAGCCTTGACGTGAGACAAAGCGGCACTGACCGATTTTGTTTGTCGGCAGCAAATCCTCTTCTGGGTCTTCGTTTGGGGTTGGGCTTGATTCTTCTTCGTTCATAACCAGTCGTGCTATTTCGTCATCGCTCAACATTTCATGACCTGTCAAATTTTTGTCTGAATTAAACCACTCAAAAACTGCTTCTTCATCTAAAATTTTAAAACCACTAATCTGTCGTAAATTATTTAACACTTCGGACGATCCTTCGTCAGTATTATTGTCGTCACCAAGAAGTTCTTTGTCATTTCGCAGTATTTTTCGAAATGATTTTTTTAATGTTATGCATTTGATCGATGTCCACGCCATCACAATTTCATAAATCGCATCCAACACTGTTATTTTTTTCCAAAATGTCAATAAATCACTACTTTCCATAATTAATTAGGGTTGGGTTGGACCAGTGTTTCCCAACCTAGGTGCCGTGAAGTGTTCTGCGAGGTGCCACAAAAATTATTGTTTTCCCATTTAAAGCCTCATTTTTCATCGTTGACTTTCAAAAATTCAAACCAGAGTTAAGACGAACTTTATTTCGTCACCAAGGCACTTCGAAATGAAAGGAGATATGGGTTAGGGGTTCAACTTCCCCACAATTATTACTAATGGTGGATAGGAAGGTGTGCTGCCAAATTCTGAAAAGTCACTTAAGGGTGCCGTGACTCTAAATGGTTGGGAAACATTGGGTTAGAGACACAAGCTTATAGGGACTCCGGTTAATCCGCAACCCAGATAATCTGCCCCTGGATAATCGGGAGTCTACTGTACTTCAAAGATTAACTTCTGTAAGATATGTTAGAAATTAATGTTGTTTTATGGATATTAGTGCAACTAAACTAACAAGTCTGAATATTCTTGTATCATATTACATCAATAATTTTAATGTGTGAAATGCATTTTTAGTTTTTTTATGATTCTCATTCTAATTTCTAATTGACAAAAAATATAGCTTGTGAAAATAATTTTAACTTCAATGATATTAGAATAAATAGCATTTATAAATACTAAGCCACAGTATGGCTTATCTTATTGCTGTATAAAAATTTAGAGCTTGTTTTAAAGATGTAAACTACATTTAAGGGTATATCGAGCAACATTAACAAAATTGTTTTGGCAACTAACAATAAGTGTTGCTATCAGCATGGTGGCAATATATCTTATAGAAGTTTTGTCATGAAAAAAATTGAAACTTTAACAAGGTAAGATCAAAATGATGCAAACTGAGATGACATAAATCAAGGACTTTCTTGAATGTTTTTTGATATAATTTTGCATTATAATTGTTTATAATGGGCATCCCTGAACTATTTCAACAAAAACTTGTCTTTACGGAGAAAGAGTTTCCAGTGGTTGTCAATTCTTCTTAAATTCCATTCATGTGTGCATTCTCTTAGGTTTGAAAGATGGTCATGGTATTTACGAAATTAAATATTCATTTGGAGTAATATCCTATTTTTATTTTTGTTTCTAGCTGAAAGAGCAACTGCGTCAAGGTCTTAGTGCTTTACCAACACCACGAAACGATTATGAAATTGTTGTTCCAGAAGAAGAGGAAGAAGGTGCAGGAGGTATGGAAGTGGAAGGCCAGTCTGCAAATGATGAGGATCAGGCTGATGTGGACGAAAGGCAAGCTGCTGAAGAGCGAGCTCAGCGTGAGTGTTTACATCTTATAAATATTTTAGTGTGTGTGTGTGTATGTATGTTATTTGTACGTTTTTACACTGTTGAAGCTATCGAACTCAAAAGTTTCTTGGGTCACCTTATGGACCAAAGGAAGAACTTGGTCTAGGTTTACAGACCGTGGAGTCTCTTATACCCCATGGGGTCAACAAAATACTATTTCCATAAGAATGCGTGGGAAATGGTGTGGAGAAACCCCAAAATGCCATGCAGCCCTTCACTGATGTGGATATAAATATACCTAAATATTAACTTATGATCACGGGAAATGGCTTATTTTACGCACGAAAGACTGAATATTTTAATTCTGTTCATGTCTTGTTGTATTACATGCTAAATCGCTCGAAATTTTCCTTTAAGCACAAAATTATTTTCCAGGCTATAACAAAGCTAAATTTCTTAATTGTTGTCCTCTTCAAAGGGAGAGATATCCACGTAAAGATTAATGCAAGGAAAATCCATGGCATGGCATGCCATAGAGTGCACGTGGTGGCGTTACAGCCAGGGAGCGGTGTATTTTCAAAATAATAAAATATTTTGGTAGCTATATCCTCCTGTTGTTCAACAATGCTACTGCTTTGAAATTTATTTATAAGTTTAATTAATTGTTAATGAATATGCATTATGTAAGCAAGAGGAACTGTTTCTCTAATGCATATGCTTACTGTGCATGAATTGCATAATTTGTTTTTCTTAAAATAATAATCCAAGGCATTTTTTCAGAAAAGAATAAAACTTATGCCAAAATGTATGTACTTCATTGTCAAAGATTTTTAAAAAATGCCAGCACAGGGATTTGAACCTCAAAACAACAAGCATCAGCTTTGTAGTCTAGCACCTTAGCCACTCGGCCACCCTGACAACCTAATAATGAACTCTCCGCTAAAGAGTTTTAAGGGGTGCAGTAATCTTCAATAAACTTTGACCCCTGATTTCTTGTGAACTAGCATCTATGGAACCAAAAGCCGAGACACGTGTCTGTTTATTTTTGTCCTTCTATCTACCAGCAAAGTTTGGTCACAGTTCATGACATCGATGCCTGGTCCTCCCCTTGTTAGTTGAAATGTTGTCAACATTAAAAAACAAAAGTATTCTTGATGTGTTAATAATGAAAACTAAAGTAGATTTCATTTGAACCAAGATGAGTTTCAAGTTTTGGAATTCATGATATTTTGCATTCTATTGCGTACCCATTCTTTCACCACACCTTTCATTAAATGACAAATAAGATGCATGCAATGTTTTAATTATAATTAGCATTATGATATAGTGCAAAAATTTCGAAACCTATTATGTAATTCTTCTGTTGCACTGTGTCTGTATTTTGCAGGAGAGAAAGAAATGAAGAGCCGATCTCAGGCAGTGCAGAGGGATTTACCTCGACCTCTGGAAGTCAATATGGCAATCCTACGACCACCAAATACAGAACCTCCTCTAACAGAATTGCAAAAGGTTGTATTAATATTGCTATTGATTTTATTTAATTCTATATTATTAATTAATTTTTTTAATTTTTGAAAGTTTCTGTTTTTGATGAAATATGTTGTCAGACACCATGCAAGCATGATCACTATGATATTTACATAAAACCTATTGAATGTAGCAAAATCAATGTTTTCAAATGTCTCTATGTTCTTCATAAATTAATTTCTTCTATTTGTGTGATTTTTAAAATAATGGAATTTTTAGAAGTAGAACTCTTTAGCCAGTCTGAATTTTACAGTACAAGTTGCATTATGAGGTAGTAATTAGCCTTTTCAGTAGACCTTAATTTTAATAATAAATATTTTTTTCCAGGCTGAAGAGCTTATAAAACGTGACATGCTGACAATGCTTCATTTTGACGCAGTGCATTCTCCCACAGCAGCACAGTTAGACCAACGAACTGGAGTAAGGAGAAAGGGTGGTGCAGGAGGAAACACGCCAATTCTCTCTCAAGCACAGCATTTAGCTTACCTTGAAAACCATCCATATGTTACATACTCCGAAGAGGATTTAGAACAGGTTCCTATCTATTCTTTCTATTAATTTTCTTTGGCAGTTCCTGAGGTCCTGTTTGTATTTTTTAGGCCACATAACTCTTTTAACTTAAATCAACATCTTATCAAAATTAAATGCTTAAAAATCCAAAAGATATTAATTTATATTGATAATCAATTACATTTTGAAAAACTAGAAAAATAACACAACTTTTGGCAAAACTTCTTGCTTTTTCTTTCTTATAATGCAGTTCTGCTAAGTTACTCCTTTGTTCATGAAGGTTGTGTTACCTTATGACAGGATGATTAGTAATACTCCAAAAAAATATTTGTACACTAAGTTTGTGGATAAAATTTCCTTTCCTGATGATCTATTTTATTTTCATTTGTGAACAACCACAGGTAAAATATTTGCTTTCAGCTGATTATTTCGCCAATTGCGCTTTGAGGATTTGCTTCATTTAATATTTTCATTAATACTCCTTCTAAATGAATATGCTGCTAAGGAAAAATTTATGAGTTGAGGTTATTTTGCTTTTCTCCCATTTACTTGTTTTAGTATGTGAAGTGTAATTTTTTTATAATGATATGTATATATTGTTTCAATAGCATATCTTGCTATTTAGACCTGAGAAACTTGTGACTTTATTGCAATCTTCCTGAATGTTACAGGCACGTGAATCGCTTAAACTAGAGATGGAAGTGGTAAAACATGGAATGGGCCATGGAGAACTGTCTTTGGAAGCATACTCTCAAGTGTGGGTGGAATGCCTTGCACAGGTGAGTTAACAGAGGAATAATGGTATGATTGAATGTTGAATTTCATGTACCTTAAGGCAGTGTTTCTCAACCAGTGGGACGCGTCCCACTGGTGGGACTTGAAAGCTGTCTAAGTGGGACCAGAGCTGGCTGAAGACATTTTGGCATCCCAATCGCTTAGATTTTCTGGTACCTTTTCCTTTATATAGTTAACAGTCTCAGGCGTAACTTGATGTAATTTCTTCATATTGTCAAAATAAAAAAGATTTACTTGGTAATTACACAAAAATTAATTCTTAAAAATAAATAAATAAAGTTTTGTGGAATTACCAAGTACATATTTTTTATTTCGACCTTCTCCTTTGTGTCTACCAATTACACAGGCCTGCGAAAATGAATTTTTTTTCTGCTATTTCAAGTTGAATATGTGATTGTTATTAATTTGAGCATGCTGAATTCAAATCAAATGCCCGTTTTTCCATATCACGTAAGGATTTTTCAGAAATTACAAAACAAATTTACGCTTAAATCATGCGTTTATGAATGTATATGTACAGAGAAATGGAGAAGTCATACGATACATAGTCTGACAGCTCCATATAAACATCATCTAAGGTAAGAAGTTATTTAAGTACCTTTAAATAGGATGATTAAGGTCAGGATGTTTCCGTTTTCGCTTTGTTCCAAATGAGCATTCCATAGATTTCCGGTTATGTTCTTGATGAGTAACTTCTCTTTTTAAGATCCAACAGTAGTCGGCCATCATGAACACATCCCACCATCCCTGATATTTCTTTCCATCTCTTTGATGTCCTGATGAAATCTTTCACCCTGTTCTTCACTGAGGGCTCCTAAATTTTCAGGAAAGTAATCGAGATGAGAGTGTAAAAAATGTAATTTTAAACTCATGTTACATCCGAGTTTCTGCAGCTTGTCTAACATATTTCTCACAATTTTTTCATACTGGGGATCTTTTACATTGCCGAGGAACTTCTTAACGACGTTCTTGAATGCATCCCATGCCTGAAGTTCTATTTCACTCATGGTATCAGTAAATTCGGTGTCCTTCATGAATTGTCGAATTTGTGGTCCATCAAATATGACCTCTTTCACTTTAGCTTCGGATACAGATAGAAACTTACGGTAGAGATATCGGAAGGACGAGCCACTCTTGTCCAGCGCTTTTACGAATTGCTTCATGATACCAAGTTTTATATGCAAAGGTGGCAATAAAACTTTCTGTGGGTCAACTAAACTGGCATGTTTCACATTTTTTGTTCCTGGTATGAATCTTTCCCTTTTAGGCCAATTTTTATTTGTCCAATGTTTGTCCCTCGCTCTACTATCCCATTCACATAAGAAACAAGAGAATTTAGTATAGTCTCCTTGTTGACCCAATAAAATCCCGGAAACCTTTAGACCACTTATGTTTCGTTATATTTAATTTTTTGTAATACTGTTTGTAAATTTTCTTTTAGGTATATTGAATGTGCGACTGGTATGGAAGCAAATTTGTTTCCATTATGCAATAATACAGCCTTATGCTCCTTTTTGAAGAGTCAATAAACAAACGCCAGTCCTTCGGGTCGTAGGTTTATTCTCCCAACTGCTAATCAAAGCAGGAATATCACAGCAGAAAACCAGTTCACCTTCCATTCTAAAATAATTCCAAAATTCGTTCTTGCGATTGCTAAACCAGTAAAAGGTTGTTCCTGGGGCTAATAGATTCTTTTCTTTTAATCTTGATCCCAATAATTCACTCTTTTCCTAGTAAGACCTAAGTCCCGGACTAAATCGTTCAACTCACTTTGAGTAAATAGCTGCGGAGTTATGTCTTTGTTGTCAGACGAGAAATACACATACATATTCCTCTGCTGTAAACTCCGAGCTGGATGAAGATTCGACATCCTCCAACTCAGCCGGCGGTGTAGGAATTGGGACGTCTGGTCTGGTCTTATAGCTGATGACAGGTTGGGATGTTTAATTCCCGCCTTATTGCTCACGTGCTTATGGCATTGTTGCCACTTCTATAGAAGACATTGTATTCTATTTCATATTGTCGCTCGCACAATCGCTATACAACCGCGCCAAGAGTACTTTGTGCCAGGGTGCGAGATATCTTCGTGGCACGCCCCTGGCTCACTTACCATAAATTGTTGCAACCTAATTCGTAGGCAGCAGAAGCATTACGTCTATCCCACTTTAGGACGACAGTAGCGTTGAATTTTTTATCACATTCTATTCAATGTTCAATGCATTAACGAAATTGTATAACACTGTACATATATAGGATTCGATAATAGCCATATAATATCGAAGTGTGTAAAATCTGTACGTGATAAGCCAAAACGAATGCCATTTTCGAATTCAGCACATCAGTATTTATATAAATTACATATGCTTACCAAAACAGCAAAATCTTCACAGGCCTGTGTTATTAATGTACTACTTATATGCTTATAAAGGTAGAAATACATTTATTAGAAAAAGTGAGATTTTTCTTTATATCAGGGTGGGACCAGGGTTTCTTGAAAAGGTGGTAGGTGGGACGCAAGAAGCAAAAGGTTGAGAACCACTGCCTTAAGGGATTTGAATGAGAATAGGTTGAGTCAGAAATGCCAATGACAGTCAAATACTGAATGTGATTTTGTGTTAAATAACCCTCTCTCAAATAACACATTTACATATTTTTCAAGGATGTATTGCATATGATTAAACTTTCATATCTCGATGTTTACATTATGGATTTTTATGAAATTTTTTCTATAAATCAATGAAGCTATGTTTTTATAGAAAGCAATGTTGCATGTCTGACTGCATACAACAAATCTGTCTTGCAGTTCCTCATGATGGTACACTCAGTAAATTTACTTGTATAATAAACCGTTTCAGGCATGTCACTGATTTCCACGTAAATTATTATGTCCAGGTAGGCTCGTATCCCATTAGTTCTACTTTCCTTCCAGTATTTGATGGTCTTCCCATCCTTAGACTTCACAGTACTTCTGTAACTTAGGAAATTTTATTAAAAATGTCACTACCTCACATATCTTGGCATAACAAGTATTTTTTGAACAGACCCCGAAATCTAAAAAATGTAATTGCACATTTCCAACTATACATGAACACCATCAATTTCATTACCAACACTTTTCATTCTTATTGTCAACATACTCTTATTATTCACTTTCACAATGATAATTTTGTCAAAAAAAACTCCAAAATGCTCCTTCCTCTTGATTAATCACTGTAACTGCTATGCATGAACACAGTTTAACTCAAGTAATGTCATTCACTTCCCTGCAGGAAGACATATTTATGACTGCCGTTTCATTGGAAATCTTGGGTGGATTATGAGAAAAGTAAATTAATGTGTCATGAAAAGAAGTATCAGTGATTGTATAAGTGACAAAGAGGCAACTTTCATTTGGTTAGATACAGAGTGAGAAAACGTAATAAAAATCAGGCACACAATCATTTCATCCATGGAAGAAGTGATTTTGAGTGAACTATTCTCTGTGTGAGAGGTCCAATTACTTTTCAAAATCTAGTAACCTTAATAACTAATGGGCCATAATAACTGCAAGCACAATCCTGAAATAATTAAGATTGTTTAAAAAAACTCGATAGTTCACTTTGGTAGGTAAAAATCAGTCTATGATGAACTTTACAGTCTAATAAGATATGTTCAAATTCTAGAGAAAATGATTGCAAAGAAAGGAAAAACAGTTTATCTAAGACAGGTCAACATAAAAAAATAAGATGGCCAAAAATAACTATTTCACAAGGGATAAAAAGCAAGCTATGCATATCACATTGGAAGATTTTCTTCTCTAATACACTTTCCAACAATATAAATGCTATACTTTATCAAACAAAAAATATTGTTTGACTATTAGCGTACTTCCCAAGTTATTGAGTGTTATTAGTGAATATCTTCTTCAGAGCTCACAAAAAGAAGTTGGAGTAGGCCCAAGTAGGAAGTCTTTTCTCATTGGGATTTAAACCTTGAACACTTGATGAAAAACACATAACAATAATGCTATTTCTTTTTCTATATATTTTAAATATTCTTATATTTTTGAAATAGGTATTGTTCCTTCCTTCACAAAATCGTTACACGAGAGCAAACTTGGCCAGCAAAAAGGATCGACTTGAATCACTTGATAAAAGATTAGAGCAAAACAGGAGCCACATGACTCGTGAGGCCAAAAGGGCTGCAAAAATGGAGAAAAAGTTGAAGGTCCTCACTGGAGGTTATCAGGTAAAGTTATTTTTTATACCACTATTAGTCATCATATTTTTCTTTAAGTCACATGCATCTTTAAAAATTATCGATTATTCAGAGTGTAATATTTAGAAAGCAATGTTATTGAGGTTTTTGTGATAGATGGTATACAATTCATGTAGAAAGTATACCTTTTCCATGAACTAATAATGTATTATAAATGTCAAAGTGATTTTAACATATGTTTCATACTATACATAGGTAATGGATGAATTTAATACATCAACGAGGGCGAAAGTTACGCCACTCCATTTGTGGATAGACTTTTGAAAATGATTGTACATAGTAGTCCTGGGTTTGACATCAATTTGAATGACATGGGCAGAGCTGAAATGAAGTGAGCAAGCCTTTTTTCTTTGGCATTTTAAAATATCTTAAAAATGAGATACTGAAGTGGGATTTTCAAAGTTATGCCAAGAAAACTATGGAAATGAATTTCCATATCGTAGAAGTTCAAGTCTCATTCGAAAATTACGTTTAACAACTATTTTTTTGTGAGTTTTACACATTTATTCAATTCATCGCCATGACAACTGCTAATTTTCAAGTCTATTGTTGGCTCTATCCTAATGCACAAGAAATACCGTATTTACCCGAAAGGAAGACGAGGTTTTTTACAAAAAATGTGCATTTTAAACGCCGCACGGAACACCCAGATTTGGAGTATATGTCCATGAAAACGCATTTATAAATGCATACAACAATACATTACATTTAATTAATTATTATAATACATTAAAAATGCATATCATAGTTCTTAAAGTTGCACATAGTACGAAAGATTACCTCCGGGGTACTGATGGAAGGGGTGTGTTTACAGCAGGATAGGAAATCTGATATGTGCGACAATGTAGACGGTTAAGCAAGGATTGGCGGCCGTATTTGAGGTATATTGTTACATTTTAAACATGTCTATGTATTACAATTTAAAAATCTGCTACCTTTCGATTGGTGCTCCAGCAGCAGACGAAAGTACACCTTAATTTTAAAGAGTATAACATTTATGAAAGCACTCCATTAGTACTCACTTCGCCAAGTTTTAATGTGAAGGGAAGACTAGTCATTATTTTTAAGTTTAAAATAAGTTACCCCAAAGATATAGTTTCACTATAAAAACTTCCGGGTAATGCTGGCTGCGTTAGCGGATGGCACGAAGTTGCCACCGTATGTTATTTTAAAACGCAAAACAATGCTTAGGGAACTGCTACCTAAAGGAATAATTGTTGGATGTCAAAGCTAATGCCTTTTTACTTTCTTATACGAAGTATTGAGAAAGTATTGTTATCGCAAAAAAATTCGACCGAGATTTTTACGGAAATATACGTTTTAGGTGTCGCTGAAATCGAAAAAAGTGGTTTTCCCAATGCCATCTAGAGCCCAAACGGTAGAGCGAAAACGAATGAAATCTCGTACTTAGGCATTTTATCATACTGAGCAGAGCCTGTGAAGAAATGGTTGACATTGGTCAATAATTAAGGGAAGTTTATTCTATGCATTTTTAACAAGAATTTGATTTTCTTAAAAACGTCTCTAACGATTTTGATCAAATTTCGTTTAGTTATTTGAGTTTACATCTTCAGTAATACTGTATAGTTCATATTTCTCAAAAAATGAATATAAGGCTAGTTTATTCTATGCATCTTTAAGTATAATTTCATTTTCTCAAAAACGGCTCTAAGGATTTTGATCAAATTTCGTACAATTAGTTGAGTATACATATGCAATAATATTATATATTTCATTTTTCTCAATGAATGAATATAAGGCTAGTTTATTCTTGGGCAACTTTAACAAAAATTGGATTTTCTAAAAACAGGCTGATACGATTTTCTAAAGATAACTAAATGACGCATTATTATATGGGAAAGTTTGTACAATGTATCTTGTACCAATTTTTTATTCATGCTTTTAGTGTGTTATTATTTAAAAGTTTTTTGTAAATAGACCTTGTTTTTTTTAGGGGTCGTCTTAAATTCGAGGTCGTCTTCCTTTCGGGTAAATACGGTATTTAAAAATTGTGATAAAATGATGTTACAACAATTTTTGGAGATTTTCGGATGATATTTGAATTTCTATGATATGGAAATTAATCTTTATAATTTACTCCGCATGACTGCGCAAGTTTCATGACCAAATTGTATTTTTGAGATATTTTAAAATTTTAACGAAATAATGTCTGCACGTCGAAAAAGCTGATTTCTACACTTTTTCTTACAGGAAAAAGAAACTATCCCCTATAGTCAATAGGAAATACCTATAAAAATTAACAATTTCATGAGATATCTACAATGTCAAAAGCATTCTTACATCAGTGCTGCCAATATATGGATTTAACAATTTTAAACACTAATCATGTATAATCATAGATATTCTATTATATAAAACTAATTCTGAACAATGGTAGCCATAAACAGGACCAGCCCAAGGTACCGGTGAGTCGCGCAACTGCCCAGGGCAACCAGGTATTAGGGATGCTAACTCTACCATCTATTGCTATATTACTTGCAAGCGGATAAATTCTGGATACCAATTTATATTGTGGCTAGGTGCAAATACATATATATAAAATTCCTTTTACTTTTCATTATCAATCATTTTACGAGGCAATGAATAAATTAATGAGCTCTTTCTAAAATATCTAAACGAAAATTTACAGAGGGGCACTGAGCAGATTCTTCCTGGGGTGCCAAATACCTCAGGCCACCCCTGATCATAAATAACATATTTTTACTGTTATCCTTTAATTAATACAGTTCATAATCATTGAAGGTAATGTAACTCAAGATGAAAGGAAAAGAAGACTTAGCAGAGAAGCACAAACTTGCTGGAAATCTCGCCAAATGCAAATATTGCTGAAGGTTGAAGAGAAACGGAACAGGGTTTCTAGATTGAATGATCAGAACAAATGAAAAGTGAGACATAGAGTAAATTGATTGACAAGTAACAGATTTATAGATGCAAGAAAACAAGCACATGAAAGTTCATTACAATCTGAATAGCGATTATTGTTGATTAATCTATTTATATTTTGGTAATAAAATTCATATAGAATTATTTAGTATGTTTAACATATAAATATTCATTAACATAAATCTTTGCCAAACAACTTTTATATGCCCATGACTATTGTTACTTTCTGAAACATTCGGTTATGTGGATTTTATACTTATTTTTTACATTTTAGTGCACATAAAAGTTGGTTTCATTAATTTTTATTTTAACGTAATACTTAATTCACGGCTCCCTGTCATATTTGACGGGCAATTACACTAGTAATGGTCATAATTAGGGATGAGCTTGCACGTGATGGATTTGTATTAGGAAAGCTTAAAGTTTTGTTTAATGCTTATCATTATCACTAGAAAAAGACATTAATTATGATGGCTTATAGACACAGCAGGAGAATAAAATTTTAAGTAAGATTGAAAATTCATGCTTAAATGTTTTCTAAATGATTTTTCACATTGCAGTCCAGGGCACAAGCCCTTATTAAACAACTCCAAGAGCTACATGAACAGTTGGAACAGGCCCATCTGGAATTATCAACCTTCAAGTTTCTTCAGCAACAGGAAATGGCAGCCATACCAAGAAGGATCGAGGTATGTTACCTTTTGAAGACGTTTGTTTTTCGTTTATCTAAAACTTATTTTAAACAAAAATTCTATTTTAATGCATGTATTTGATATAGATAAATTTAATTTAATATTGTTATATTTTTTTAGCCTTCTATTTTTCTCATAAGTACATTTGAAAAAATCGTTGTCCGTGTAAACATTAAAAATTATATTATTGCTATTTACAGTCCCTGACCGATGATGTTAATAGACAGACTGAGAGAGAGAAGGCACTTCAAAAGAAGTATGCAGAGTTGCATTTAGCTCTTGAAGAAATGAAGAATTCCTCATGAAACTTATGATCTTGCTGCAGCCTAATATCATAGGATGAAATAACAGTATCCAAGTTCTAACATTGAGCAAAGAGAATTAATATTGCAATTGTTCCATTATCATTCTTTATTCTAAACTTTTGAATGCTTATCGGTGGCAATATAAGTAAAAATGTTAAAAATTTTAAATAAATAAAATTGAAAATATATATGTACATGATATGTCATTGTAAAAATATATCTCAAATATAAAATACATCTTTTCATATTTACAACTCACTTCTTGAAAGGTTTTGAGAGGCTGAAGTTATATTTGAGAAACTGAAGTAGTATATTTGAGAGATTGAAGTTCTTTGTGCAGGACATTAATTTATGGCTCCAAAGTCATGAAGAGTCCCCCAAGACTCTCCCACCTTCAAATTTACTGGCAAATCAACACTTATTTTCCATGCTGCTTCCATCTCAGACTTCACAATATGTGCCACAGTTTTAAGATCATGTTCTGCTACCTGGGAAATAAGTATAATATTACTTTACTAATCGGCAAAGTACAAATGTATAATCTGCAATAAAACATGAGACAACAATTTGTTTTTAATTTTGTCAAATCCTTGCAATATAGCAATAAGCTCAAGCATCAATTGAAAGGTTACTGTACGAGTGATTTTTTAGAATGCTAGAACAGGACATTGATAGAAACAATTTTATAGCATATTAAATGACAAAAAACCTTTGAATATTATTTACACCTTTTGAAATGGATAAATCAAAAGTTCACGGACTTCAAATTCAATGATAAACACTGATGAAAATTCTTATGTATTCATAGAAAAGATTTAAACACTTAAATATGAAAATTAATGAAATACATGTCTCCTTTGACCGATCTTCTCTATTCCTCAGTAACCGACTTAGAGAGACTTTAGAATATTTAGAAGATGGACTTCATAGAAAAGGACATCCTTACAAAAACTATCAAAGATGTAAATCTCTTAAACAATTTCTACATGACACAAACATACTTCCTAATTAACAACTAACTATAAAGACAAACTAATGGCACCACAATGGGAAATCCTTTATCCCAGTTTACAGCAAATGATTCTATGAGCTACTATGAAGAGGAATGTAAGGAAAAATTCAAATACTTCCCACCAATAGGGATTAGGTACATTGATGATGTATTCACCCAGTTCGACAATAGCATAGAAGACTTACTTAAAAACTTAATCAATATCCCACAATCAGATTCACAAATACAATAACTACCATTTCTTGATTTGTTCACAAAAAAGAAAGACAGCTTTGACATTTGCAGAAAACCCATACACTACTCATAATAGTTCATTTCACCATTACAGACATAAAATGGCAGCCTTTCACACCATGGTACTCACAAGGGGAGGGCCACTTATTGGTATCTCAGATTTTGATGAAACTTGGTAAATGGATAGTAGTCGAGACGAGATTTATGAATCACCCCCCTTTTGGGCATAGATGGTTAATAGTTTAGCCAGAAAATGAACTTTTTATTTTGGGGTTCCTTTAAAATCTATTATGAGCACCACGTAACTCACAGTAAAAATAGCGTAGTGGTTATCTTCCCGGCTTGCAAAGCAATATGAATAGGGTTTGAATCCTGAGCTCCACATTTTCCTTTCACCTAGGAAATATTTTTTTCTTGTCTATACCTTTATGAAAACTTCACACAGACTCCTTTTCTCTCGATATTTTATGTTTGAACAAATCTGCGAATTTATTCTGATTACCATCAGCTTCACCTTCATTACCTAAAAATCACTATATATTGTATTGCCACTTGTGTATAAATAACTATCGAAAACTTTTTAGCCATCACTGATGAAGATGGCAAAACTTTCTCTGGCGATGAAAATTGTTCCAAACGAAACTTTTTCAACCATTCGTCCATGTGGCACGAGCAGCAATACAATACATAGTGATTTTTAACAGTTCATATATTTTGGTTATGTATACCAGCAACAACAGCATTTTAAAAAATTTGGGAAAAATTAAAGACAAAAGTACTGAGAAGTTTAAAATTTACAAAGGAATCAGTGCATAATGTTACAAATGCTAAATAGAGCTAATAAAATGAAAACTACTAACACTTCAAAGAACACATTGCACACTTGATATGCAGTATATCTGAAAAATCTAGCATTGCTGAACACATCCAAGAAACAGCCAAAACAATCACAATAAATGATTTGAAATTAATAAAATCTGACAACTGAAAATTAAATGCACAAGAAAGCCTATACATTTTCAAAAATCAAGCCAAGTCTATGAACAATGATCTTAGCCTGGCTCCACACTATCCACTTTATTTCTTGGCAGAACATATGGCACTGATTTCAAAGAAAAATCCTGGAGGATAACCTAAACCACCCTCCCCCTCCCCACAATCAACTTCTCCCCTTAAATATCTTCTTCCATTTCAAAACTCATTCATCCCAGACATCGACCTATGCATATTCTTAATGGAGAGCTACCCACATAATCACCTCTGCAATACATGTATAAAAACAACAAAAATACTGCCACACATTTTTATTGTTGTGTTATAAACATCTTTTTGCTTTGTCCATCTGTGTAATCAATTAAATTAAAATACGAAATAAATGGTAAGAGATATGGCTGAAATTCTATGATGCATTTATTATGCCAAGGAATATTTTTGGAGAAGTCTGTGATCAGCAAGGGGTCTTTAAAGTTTTTGAATTAAGATTCTGAGCAAATAGTTACAGATAGAAAGTTAAAATTTTCACTATTTGTGTGACCTTTAATACCATCTATAATACTACAGAAGAAAGTTCTTTGAAAAATTGGTGAGAGGCAGGGGATGTCTTCAAAATTTTCAAATTAAGTTTCTCAGCTAATGGTTAGAGATGAAGTTTTCTTAATTAATTATCAAATATATTAATTTGTCATGCAATTATATTATTAAACCTATAAAGAATTTGAAATTTACAATTATAAATAAAATGTGCTTTTCGTATTGCATCAGCAAATGAAGCTCTAATTTTGTAACCAAAATGTGCACATCTGGTTTTTTATAACCTTTCTATGGCTGTTAGAGTTACCTAAGACAGGTGCTTCATTTTTCAATTTTTTATAATTAAGGGCTTATTATGGATTTTGTTTTCAACCATAAGATAAGCTCAACAGTTCTCTAACAAATTAACCCTGCTGTGAAGTAATCAACTACTTGAAGATGTTGTGATAAGCAGAAAGCTGCCTTGTAACGAAAAATATTTCTAATGGGCATTACAAAGTTCTCTTTTTCTGAGTGAATATGTAGTGACTAGCAGAATTTCCCATTGAATTTCAATGGATTTAGTGAAGCTACTACAGCACAACATACAAACTCTTTCAAATATATAGGAGATACTTTTAAAATTACAATGAGCTTTTCTTAACAATTAATCATATTTGCTTGTAACAATCCGAACATAATAATGCTTCTTATTTCCAATTTAGCTAAATTGACACTGTTGATAGTTTTAAATATTTTTTATATTAAAATTTCCCTTAATATACTTATTTGCTTTCTTCCCTCCCCCCCCACCTCCCTCCCTCTCTCGTATTAAAAGCATACAAAGCACACTTACACCCATAAGGATTGATACAGCAATAGGATTTTGAGGTCTAACAATGTAATTGGTAGCTGTTAAAATGGCAATATTTCCACAAAATATGTGAATTAAATGTATAACATGAGCAATTTCGAATTGTATGTGGAAAAAGATGAACAGAATAAGAAACTTTGTAATTTTTTCTTCAAAATGGTTCAGATCTGAAGATTGTAGGTTAATTCCTTCTAATTTTAATTTCCAAAACAATAAAAGCCTGCACATCAAAAAATTGATTTTTACGTTACCTTAAGGAAAATGGAAATGTCTTCCTTGGAGTCGAACCCAGGATATTTTTCGAGATTTATTTTCGTCATTACCTTAAAATATGTTAATGAAGCATCCTTGCCAAATTTCAATCTTCTACCTATTCGGCAAGTTTGTTAAAATGCTCCATATCGGCCATTGTGAAAGCGTGACCAACCAACCAACAGACCTGGGCTATTATAGTATTAAATTGCATAAAGTTAAGCCAGGTACCTATGATTAAATTAAAGGTATAATTTATTGTGTAACAGTAAATGTGTAAAAAATTTGTTACCTCATAGAGGAGTTCATCGTGTAAATGTAACATCAGAATAGCTCCTGCAGATTTGTTGCTGCATTCATTTCTATCTACTCTGGGTCTTTTAGAAGATGAATTTGAACTGGTTGATGTTAGATTATGATGAAGGCTTCTGTAACCAAATGGTGGGAACATTGTACAAAGTCTTGCCTCCACACGAACCATTGCTGCCTTGACTAGATCAGCTGCTGAACCTTGGACCACAGTGTTTACAGCTTGTCTTTCTGCTTGTGCTGTTCAAAGATAATAACGAGTTATTTATTGATATTACTAGCAGAATTTCCCGTTGAATTTCAACGGATTTAGTGAAGCTACTACAGCACAACATAAAAAATCTTTAAAATATATAGTAGATACTTTTTAAATTACAATTAGCTTTTCTTAACAATTAATCATATTTGCTTGTAACAATCCGTTTCTGAACGTATTGCATTCAAATATAACGATAATTGTATTTCCTATCATATCACTTTCGCCAAATCCAGCTTCATTTCTTGTGTAATTATGCCTATGAAATGTTTACATTTATGTCTTGTAAGCAAGAAACCCATCAAAAAGCAACGTACAGTTGTCCATGATTGAACACTGACTCTGGTAAATGTACACCAGATACGTGAGCCTACTTACGATAATAAGCATTATAATGTAGAATATAATGATTTTACTTACAAAAAATGTAAGATTCCAGTATTCAATAGACGAAAGAAGGTTCAATTACTGTGATCAATCATTATAAACGCTTCCTGAATAAAAATCTGATGTGGCCAACACATGACTTTCTCCATATTTGGGGTATAGATATTTAAATTCTTTTTATGAATAGCATTATAAGGCAAAATTATTATTTTGTATCATAAAACTACACAGTCGTCCTTATTGCCGTAAATTATGTAAATTTTGAATATGTTTACATAATCCACCGCTACATGGTGGTGGCGTTGTATACTGCAAATTAAGAAAAAGCAAAATATCTCCGAAATGGGTGGTTCTACAAAAATTTGTTTCAAACAAAACTTGGAAGAAATATTATTCTCTACAACTTTGGTCCTCACGAAGATTACCAATAACGATGTTTTTAAGGAGAAAACAAAAAAACCGGTTATTTATAAATAACTCCTAAACAATAACTACAATAGAAAATTGTTTCAAATGAAAGTTGTAAGAAATTACATTCTCTATACCTTTTGTATAGAATTGTAAATACAATAATGATATTTTAACGAAGAAATATCGCAAAAACCGAATCGGGTTTCGAATAAACCTCGACTTCCGGTTACCCGTTATTGTCGAAAAACTAATCAGTTCTTTATGCTCATGTTAAAGTGTTATATATGAAGTTTGGTAACGATATGGCACGTACTTTTTGAGTTAGAGCGCCCACACTAACATACACACACAGACATCATTCCGAAAATAGTCTAAACGTGTTCTAGGGACCTCAAAACATATATTTCCGTTGAAATCTCGAAGTCGATTTTTTTCATGAATACAATACTTTCCCATTACTACGTACAGAGAAAGTAATAATCAGTATCTATTTACATTGCTATCCATAAACATCGATAGTTTTGTTGCTTAAACAAAAGTGCGAATCGAATAACGCTAAACTTTCGTCTATTTGTAAGCTTCATTGAAGGTAACTGAATCGGAGGTAACAGTGACGGCCGCCTTGGCAACGCCCGGGAGGGGTACAAAAAATCCAAAAATTTCTAAACAAATAGCGTATTTCTGAAAAATTCGACCGTGTAACATGTAAACTTCGCAGGAATAAGACAGTATAGAGTTTTATTCGTCGAATAAAGCAAAAATGAAAAAAATCGGTCCATATCTACATATTTTAATGCTTGAAGGAAGAATACCTTGCAAGTCAAGAAATGGATTCATATGTGTTATCTTATGGGAAAATGTTAATCCCCTATATTGGCAGCACTGATTAATCCCGGTTGACCAAACCTTGACCATTCACTAAGTTAGGATGTAAGGAAGAATTGTACCAAATTTGGTTATTCTAGCTTTTATCGTTTAGTAGTAGTTCCATGAACAAACCAACACACCCACAAACCAACAAACACACCCCTCAAAATATATTATAGTAGATTATGTATATGAATTATAGTTCCTTCCTTAAATTACCTTCTTTGAGTAAGAGATCTCAGCCATTTTGCATTCATCTACCAATGCTAACAGAATATAACCACAGACCATCTTCAACCACATTTAATAGGTAAAGCCTACATTCATTTTCCAGAAACCAACCCTTTTTGAACAAGAATGCATTCACAACTTCACTCTAGTTACTTCTAGCTTCTAATTTCATTTTTTCATTACTTACGCAGACTACCTGTATAAAGCATGTCTGCAATAGGTTGAAAATCGCTGCCTTTGATTCTTTCTGCATGTCATGAAGGACAAAATAGCAGAGTACAGGCAGTCCTCGACATCCATACATTTGACATCCATACAATTCGCTCTTTCGTACATTATAAATTCTCGCCCCTAAACTGCCTTTTGTACTCCAAATTTGGACTTTCGTACAACAGCTGATGAACAAACATTTCGAGCTATCGCATAATGGTGCTGTCTGTCAGCCAAGCCAACACTTTTAATAAATTACCAAATTAAAGTATGCTGTGTAATAATATACGTATTATATGTAATGTAAGATTTGTGTGTAATGTTTTTTAATATTGTACTGACATTTGACAAGATTAATACCACTGTAAAGTCAGTTAATAATCAATAAATTATTATTATTATTCAGTCCCGGCAACGTTACCATCTTTGTTTGTACGTACAGCAGCGTTTCTTTGTTTGTACATTTTACACCTGTTATTTTATAAACATGAGTGAGAAGTGGAAAACTGAAAGTGCTAATACAAGTGAAAAGAAATGCAGGACTCATAAACTGAACACGATTCAGACAAAGATGGAAATAATTAGGCGTGCCGAAAGCGGCGAATCTTTAGCTTCAATCGGACGCTCATTGGACTTAAGCCGGTCGAGCGTGTGTTCACTTGTGAAGGAGAGGAACTAATATAATAATACAATACGTACTGTGGCGTTCTGAATAAACGCCACATTTTTTTAAAAAGCAAGGAACCGATCTACACACGCTTCGATGACGTTGATGATATCCCGTTAGCAGACCGCGAAACAATTTGAGACATAATGATAGTGCAGTTGCTTGGCTTTCTCGCAAATGACAAGTGAACTCAGCGAGATTTTCTTGCGAGTTTGGGTCTTGATTCACAGGTTTAAAGCCTTCTCTGCCTTCTCTACATACGAATTCCTAGGTATGTACAAAAGACACTTTTGTAATCATTGAAGTATCACCTACAACACTAGCTGTAATCGCTTCTTCACTTTCCTTATCGATTTGATTGTGGACTCGGTCACACCAAGTAATTTACCACCTGATGAAGCAGATTCATTATGCGCAAGCCAATCTAAAACTTCAATTTTCTTCTCCAAACTCATCACTTTTTTCGCCCTTTTTAACGACTTTTCTTTCATTTCAATCATCACTCTCTTTGGGGCCATGATTAGGCAATATTAAAAAAAACTATGAAAATAGCAAAATGCTTTAATGAAAAAAAAACCTTGCACTTTCATCAACGAAATGATGAATGAATATTTCGAGTGGTGCTGGTTGCCAGCCATCAGTTTCTGCTGCGTCGCCATCTTTGTCTGTACAGCAGTGTTTATTTGTGCAATTATTTAAATATTTTATTGCATTTTGCCCTATCTCTCTATATTATAAAATCGACGAGTGTGTCTAAAAGGTCCCTGCTCAAAAACTAAACATTTATACCATAATTAGAGATTTTATAATATTTTTTGGCTCTCTGGGAATGGAACCCCCCTTATAACATGTAAATCTATGTTCGATATCCGTACATTCGACTTCCGTACACGTTTACAGGAATGCATTATGTACGGATGTCGAGGACTACCTGTATCAATAAACCAAAAGCCATTAAAAATGTACTGTAACAATTTTGAATAAAGCCCTTGTGATGCTTTTTATATTACTTCTGATTAAAATGCAATGACCTTATAAAATCCAAAATTGCTGATCATATCATCTAATTTAACAGTTATGCATGTAAGAATTCATAGAGTAGTTTCTTCTTCATGACAGAGTTCTGCAAACTTAATAAGAGTAATAGATTGTATTTTCAAATTATAATCATAACATCAACCCTGCAAAGAACTGAGTAGTCTGGCTCAAGATTAAAGTACAACAGCAAAGTATAACATCATCATTTAGTAAGAAAAACACCAACAATATGCTAATATTAAGCATGATGGAACAATATCATGCATGCACCAAAATATCAACCTTCAGTTCAGCTTAGGAAAGAATTACAGAGTTCACCTTATGGTTGAAATCATATTTTAAAACATCTTTCTCCAAAAACCATAGAAATGTTGAGAAAATTTTTATGGCTACTGGAGAAAGTTTTTTACAATTCAACTCAGCTCAGCTGTAAAACGAAAGAAGGACCACGGTAAAAGATGAGGTGATTTATCCATACCTTTAATTGTTCGATTAGGACTGTTTATGGCTGGAAGTTCTCTCTTTCTACCTCTCATTGTTCTCACATATCCATCTGCTTTACACTGTTCTACAGTTGAGATCAGAAATGCTTTCAAGCCTTAAAAAAAAATTTAAAAATCCAATTTAGTCAAGTGGGGTAAAATGGATGAACAAAGTTATTTAATTCAATAAATTCTACTTCAATCATAATTTTTATAAAACTTAAAAAATATAAAAGTATTTTACATTAAGTGAAGGGGATTTTATAGTTAAGTTGTAAAGTTATAATAATTCAGAATGTAAATTTTCCAGTTGAAGTACTGAAAAATGCAGTGAAATCTTGTTATAACATACATCTATGGATCATGCTTATTCCTGCTTTACTTTGAGATAAATAATACTGTAATTGCTTACTATAGAGCATTCCACCTTAAAGTTTCAGTACGGTTTCAAACGGCATCGTTTCTCCCCTCTCCTGCAGACTTAAAAATCCAATCGTCCCCTCTACAACACCGAGATTGCCAAATCTCACTAATAATTTAAAATTGCATTAAAATAAAAATTCAAAATTTCTAATTGCGCTATTTTTAACGCATAATCTGATGATATACTTTTAAATGAAAACTAAAAATTATATTCTATACAAAATGCGATAAACAATATTTGAGCTGAAATGGATAGTCACGTTTGTTTCAATCGATGATATATACGTTCTGTTTTAAAATAATGTAATGCAGTTTTTTGCATTAGGTTCATGAATTTTTAAGGATCGTAATGGTACTACTGAAAGTTTAATAAATTGATTTTAAATATTTGTTTTCTGCATTTAATTATAAAAGTTCATTTTGCGTGTTCCAGCCTGACTTGAAAAAGTTTGTCTGTAAGAAACTTTTTTATTTTTAAAGATACTTTCATGATCTAAGTGAGAAAATTGTAGGTAAATGTTTGAAGTTGTTTTTGGTGCACCCAGATTTGGGGTTGGGTCGCCAAGAGGAGAGTGAACAATGCAAAAGTTTTATTGCGGTCCAGTCAAAGGTTGGTAGATTACCCTCGCCCTCTCTTCCCTCAGTTATGACTCAGCAGTTGGACTATCTTGTGCTTTCGTTGTTTTGTCTGCTCATAAGTTTGCGGGCAAGTACTTACAAATTTTGCCAGTTTTATTGTTTATTGCAAATTACTTGTTTTAACAATTCTTCAAAATGTTTTCAAACTGAAGTGTGTAATGGTTCAAATGTAGAGATACGTTGTGTTTGCAGGTTTTATGTTTATAGTGTCCCCTTTTTAAAAATACTGTGTATGTACATCACATGTTGATTATCCCCGAACGTATTTTCATATTGATATTGTGGTTTTTGTGAGAAAATGGACGTCTCAACGAGGAAAGGAAAGCAAGGTGAGTTCAGAAAAACAAACAATATTGAATGTCCTTAGTAGTTGCCTCAATGAGTCTAATGAAAGCCTGTCATCTGCTCTTAGTAGGATGAGCAAGCTATGTGGTGTGTCTCAGAGGACAATTTACAAGATTAAAAAAGAAGCAAATGAATTTGTAATGTCGGGCAGGTAAAAATTTTCTCAATTGCAACTTAATTTCCGTTATGTATAGTGATCAGCATAAAATAATCCAGTTCTTGTTTTTAATTAGAGATTTTGTGAGCAATTATTCTCGTACAAACATGCTTAACTATTTTTCTCTGATCACATTACATCTAATCTTATTATATGCGAGGAAGTTAATCCAAACTCCTCCGAACTCGCATTTATCCAATTAACTATGCTACAATTTTGTTAAATACCAATTGACATCATTTGGGGGCTTTTTGCATGAATTAGCTTAGAACATAAAATGAGTACCTATTTTAAAATGCCCTACAACTTTTATTCTATACATTTTTCTCTAAACGAAATATTTATCGAGTTATGCATAAAAATGCAAATGGTAACTACAACGCTAATTTATTATTTACAAAGTAAACAATGCATTTCTTTAATATGTACTATTTAAACTTTTATTTATGATTTCAATAGCCTTTCAAATGAAATAATTTTTGATTGGGAAAATATATTTTCAATTTTTAGGCAGTTTACGGCATAATATATCTTGCTGTTGTTAAGGAAATGTTATTTAACACAATAAACCCCTCAATCACGTAAGACATTTAAATCAAACTAATCCCACAGGTCGAAGGACATTTAACCTCTTAACTGGAGAATTAATTTTTCTTATCTTTCAGCTGGTGGAGAATTATTCCTTTCTTTCAAATAATTTGAATTTGATTTTTTCTTGATCTATTTGTTATGATATGATGTTCTGTGAAGTTGGTAATGGATATTTTACAATATTAATGAACACCATTTGTAAATTTATAAAATTTCAATTTTTTTCTTTAATTAATTATTTGTTCAGAAATTATCACATTTTTATCATGGGTGATTTTTCCAATTATAAAACATTAAAAATATTTTTCATTTTTCTACTATTTTGACATTTTCGCAAGGTAGGTAACTTTACATCACAAGAGAAAGGACTACCTAAGACTGATTTAGACAATTGAAAGCTAGCACAGAAAAAATACATCTGACCGCATAGGGAAAACAAGGGCACTTCAAAGGGATTCTATTCTTTTAAATTCCTTTTTTCACTTTTATGAGGGTTTTGGGACCGCCGGAGTGTTTGGGGCACTACAGCAGCCCTGTGTGCAACACGCTTGCAGTACGTAGTGAGAGAAATTTTACTACGCAGTATTTTTGTTTTGGTTTAGAAAATCGTGTATTAAGGCAAAAATTGTAACAATAGCATTTACTTAATAAGTTACATAAAGTAAATTTTAATTTACCAGACTTTTGCTGGCATTAGGGTAGTGAGACGTGGCAACACCGCGTGCCTTTAACCCAATACTGAAACTTAAAGATGGAACGCTCTATAGTTAAACAGTAAAAATTCTTTATATTGTGCCACCACAATATTAATTCTTAAAAATCTGGTTATTTTCTCATTTTAATTTTTCAGAATATGATACTCAACATTTTGCTTAATATTGTCAACAATCTATAATCTGTTGATGACTACACCCGATTGACTGAATTATTTCCTTTAAATATTCATTCTCTCACCTAATATCCTGTATTATATATAACTTAAATTAACAGTTCACGTTTATGATAGCTAACCTATCCGTTCAATACAAAATTTTAATGAAACAGAAGATAATTGTAAATTAAGGTTAAGTATTACCAAAACTGATTTATAAATGGTATGTTTATAGGTGTATAGCACCATGCTGAAGCATCGTGCAAGTGAAATGTCATTCCATACAGGAAACTTCTGGGAGAAAAGGTTAGCCATGAGATGAATGATAGTTAAAAAATACATTCAGCGATATATGTATAGAAACTGTGGCCAGAAAGAACCAACAATGAGCAAATCATGAAATACATATACATTTAACAATAATGCAAATGAATTAACTCTGGAAAAATTATTTATATTTGAAGATATTTTTTGTAACCTAAACTAATTTCCTCAATTTTATGATAGGAATACAAGTGTGTAACACTTTCTCCCAAGAGAAGAAGAACTGTCCCTGCCCATTCTGTTTAGCCTATAATGTGTAAATTCTTGTAAGTACAGGTAGTTCCCGCTTAACACGAAGTTCACTTTAGCACCATTTACCAATTGGGGAACCTGTTCACTTTACATGATGAAGTTCCCGTTTTAACACAAGTTGCAACAAGATCCATTATGTGAAAAATTAAAAAATATTGCTATTAATGGAACATATATATTAATTTATATTAATTCATAAAATATTAGATAATTTATAGTATTTAGATTCTAAAGGACCTGTGGAACTAGCACATGTCACCGTGTGTATACTATATTTACTTCTTATGTGTATTGTTTATGCATTGTATTGTATTTACACTGTATTGGTTATTACATTAGATGTAAAAAACATAGGTAAAATGTACATTAATGCTTATAATACATTAAATCTCTGCTTTCTCGCACGCTCTATCTCTCCCTCCAACCCTAACCTTTTACGTGGTTTCTTGTGATATTTATGCATTCGCTTAGCACGAATTGGCTTAACATGACACTTTTTAGGAACGTATCCCTCATGTTAAGCGGGAACTACCTGTAAATGTTATAGCGACAATAGCCCAAGAGGCTGATTTGTAGGAAGAGAAAGCAGACACACATGCTATAATGATGCTGGAATGAAATGTTTGTTTTTTCCAGAAAAAACTTAAAATCAAAGTGACCTAAGCCTTTCATCAAATTTTTAATTTTGCATCACTGACGTTATGCTTTTAGAGTATTACTTTCATTTCTTTATAAAATTTAACTAACTACAGATATAATAAAAAAAATTAAAATAATGTTTTAAAAACTATAAAAACCTTATCAGAATTTTTCATTTGCTAACATACTAATTAAATTCACATACCAGGAAATGAATTTTTAAAGGTTTCCATGAAATTTGATGCCTCTTGTTCTTCCACTTCAAGTTGTTCAGACAAAGATTTACACCCAATCCCATAGGTAATACCATAGCAAATTTTCTTGGCCTGTTGTCGTAGGTTAGGTGTGACCTGTAAAATTTTGCAAGAGGTTTTTTTAATAAATAAACACTCATTGCAAACTTTTTACCTAAAATGGTGAGGCCAAATTATATGAGCCAAAATATCCAATTATTCTTATATATGTTCATACTGAAATCTATTACATTTCACAGATAAGTAAATAGGCATTTTAAATTACTACTTTAAAAAAATCCAACTATAAGTTGCTTTGATAAATCCAAAACATAAAAATAATAATAACTCACTTTTGTAGAGTCTATGTCCTTCCACAATGATGCAATTGTAGTGAAAACATCAGTACCTTTATTCAAGATTGAACACAACTTTTTATCTTTAGATAAGTGTGCCATTATGCGCAACTCAAGCTGTGAATAGTCAGCAGAGAGAAACACAAATCCTTCAAAATAAATACAAAATAATTTAAATGAATCCATGGTTGTACAAAAATATTTTAAATACAAATGAACAATTAATTTCCTATGGTGTAAATAACAAAGGATAAAACAATTCTTAATTCTTGTAAAACATATTTCCTAAAAGATTTACTAAATAAAGAAAAATTAAATTTTTAATGTTTTTAATATAAAATTTGTTAAAGCTTTGAATTTTCCATAAAGCATTTGAACCCTGCCATTAACAACTTAACTTCTGTGAAACAACACCAAAACTAAAATTATAAAGGTAGGATATTTTTAAAAATTTTTATTTTACCATATTTTTGAACATGTGAGACATATTGTGATCTGGTTGCCACTAAATTTTTGTCTGTACAATTCAAGCAAAATAAAAGTATTATGTAAAAGAAAAATCTAATACCTTTAGCCGGTATAAAACAATGTCGGATGCTCAATGTATTATTCTCCTTTGATAACTCTGTCACATTTAGGTCATGTTTTCCTGTTAAGGAAGAATGGCTATTCTCTTGTTCTGATATTAATGATGAAATCTCAAAGTCTCGTGGAATATTCTGAAGATTAGGCTCATGCATAGAAATTCGACCAGTAGCAGTATGGATAATGTGTATGCCAAAGATACGATTTTTCTGGCAACGTCTCAGCAGAGGATGAATTGTCTAAAAATCAACAAGAATAAAATAAAATTTCATTTAAGAAGCGCAGCAAACAGGCTTGAATTGAAAACATCACACCAATTGCCCAACAAATTAGCTAAGATATAATGGTGCATGAAATATATTGTCAAAATACAGATTTATAATTTACCTTAGTCAATATTGCATTAATTTTTCTCCAGTCAAGCAAAACTCTGGGAAGATGGTGAATGGATGACAATTTTTCCAATGACTGCTTACAGGTACTCCATTTTTTCTTGTTTCTTGAATTAGAGGAGATTTTAGAGTCTCTATAGGGCAATCTCAATTCTCTGTAAAGCACCTGTTAAAATGAATATAAGAATTTAATTTAGCAATAGAGTAAGACCATAATCTGTTGTGAAATGAGAAAAAAACAGAAATATCAAAGACACGGAAATTTTTAAATAACTTCCCCAATTCATTTAAATGATGAATTTATTAATTATTGTGCTTTCAAACAGTTTCTATGACTAATTATTTTGTATTAATACTATGATTTTTAAATAACTTCCCCAATTCATTTAAATGATGAATTTATTAATTACAGTATTTACTCATGTACCCCGCGCACATTTTTTCCCGAAACGCCAGGGGAAAAAGGCGGTGCGCATCTTACACGAGTATTTCTCAACAGGTTATATAAATTGTGAGTAACGATAGTAAATTCTCTGCAATATGCTTGCATCTACGTTTATATTCGTAAAAGACATCGAATTCTACGAAGTATATGCGAATTTATGCGACCAAGCAAACGTGTAAGTTACGCCCACACTGCAGGCAAAAACTCGAAAAAGTAGGCAGAAAGAATATGCTGACTAACTGATAACTATAGTTCAATGACTACTGAGGGTTTACCGGCTTGAAAATAGGTAGGTTCAAGTTTGGTCCTTTTCCCTCATCCACTTCAAGGAACTCGGAGTGGTGAAATTTTGTTGCAAATGAAAGATTTCATCGTTCAAAAGGAAGACAGAAATCCACATCTCAAGTGTTTGGACTTGTTTGTCCTTAACCTTCCAATATTTACTCAAGAGACAATACATGAAAAAACTCCCCATCCACCTAAGGATAATGAACAAATAATTCGTAAAGCTCTGCATCTGTTTGTAATATTACGTCAAAAACAGAATTGGGGATGAAGTTGCGTAATGATAGAACAAAAACAATTAAGGGGTTAACAAAAGAGGACTATCGGTGAGGAGATTTCTGCTAGTATCATCATAAAGGGATCATCCAATAAATTGCATCACGTAGAAGGGAGAAGATGCTTAACTTGAGCGGAACTTGTTTCAGGGACTTAAAAAAACTTATTCTGGCTCAAATTAATTTTTTCCTCCCAAACTGGCCCAAAAATAGGAGTGCGTGGTTACATGAGTAAATATGGTATTGTGCTTTCAAACTGTTTTTATGACTAATTATTTTGTATTAATACTATGATTGGTGTAAGGCATTATTACTACAGAAAAATAAAATATACATTGTTTTGAATGCATACTTAAAAGCAGAAGTCAAAGATTCACCTTTCCAACTTCTGCAGGTGAGGAGATTTTGAAGGAGTGTCCAACCAACATGTAGGCTTTTTGTTCCAATTCCCGCATCTTGGAAAGTAACAATGCCTTCATATTGTTGCCCTGCAATTCACTGAATCCAACTCCCAATACTTCCATTTGGACAAGACAAAATGCTGCTGGCATCTCAAATTCTATTGAAGGAGTATTTTTAATTATGTAAAATTATGCACAGCCAGATTGGTTACATATAATAAATTGAAGCAAAAATTTTACTACACTTGCCAGTCTGCAAATCACTAAGAAACAAACATTCACTTTCCAGTCTTTACAATAGCTCTAACCATAAATAACACAAAACACTTCTTATTGCTTCTGTCAAAAATGTAAAAAATTCTCAAGAGGCAACATTCTGTTAAGATATATTAAAGACGATAATCATACCAGTAAATATGCTGAGCATATCCTCCTTATGGAGAAGATTCTCAAGTGCAGTCATACATTTGAGAGCAACAAGAGCGTCAATAGCAGAGCGAAGACGGGATGGAACTGAATTTCCTGAATCAAAACCAAGTGTCCAACCACCTCTGGCTATACTGCAGCCACCACAAGATTCCAGAAGCTGCCACAACTCTGAACAATAAGTTAGGCACTAAAAATATAAAAAGAACATAAAACAAATATAACTTAAAGAGTATTAGGAAATAATTTTTAAGTAAGTTTTAATAGCAATAAAAAAGGTTATATACTATGGTTTGTGGACTTTTCATCAGAAAAGATTGGTGTCTTTGGCATTCTATTCCATAAGGAAATCACTACTTTTCATAAAAAATTTGTATTTAGGAAATGTAGAAACAGGTGAAAAACATCTTTTGGTGCTGGTTTATACTAGCATGACTAGTCTGGGCCTAGCCTAAGAAAGTACTTCCATTCTGAAACAAAATTTGTCTGCTACGGTATTCCAGTGGTAGAATATCTGCCCAGCAAGTGGAAGACCTGGGTTCAATTCCCAGTCATAGTAGATTTTTTTTACCTGTTTTCACATTTCCCATCAATCCAGCTTATGCCTATCGCATAAGGATCTTCAAATCATTCATTCCATCAATTTATAACATTTGTATTTAGTTTTAACATTCTTGGCCAAAAAATTTAGATTGGTTAAATCATCATGAATTGGTAAAAAAAACTTTTCTAAGAGTATTAATAAACAAAAATACATAAGCCATGAAAGGAACAGCTAGGAGATGAGAGAAAATGTAAAGACACAATTGCCTTTAATCTTGACATAAACAAAATTCTGAAGGCTCAGATTTTCAAAGCAGAGGAAGAAACATTCAGCTTCTAACAATTTAATATTTTATTTTAATTATCTCATAAACAGTCATTAAAAAGCCTCCTACAATGAGCTTAATAATGATAACAGAGACAAGCACATACAACCATGCCATTGGCAGGATTTGAACCCACATTGGAAGCCAGATATGCTAACTACCCCTTCATTGAGGCAATATCTTCAATGAAAGGAATAAGAAGTAATAAAGCAACAAGTAAAAGACACTGGCAGAAAACTCTTCAATGTTTAGAAAAAAACATTCTGCAAAACCGAAATTACAAGGATCTATTGGAAATTCCTGATAAATACAAAAATAACAAACATGGGAAAAGGTAGATGGATTATTGTGGGGTTGATTTGAGCAAATTATTAATTTTTAGCAAGGAAATGCAACCAATGGGTTGCAAGTACCAAATAATTTCCAAAGTAATATATTTAAAAAATTTAATGTGGAACCAGTAGTGATAAATGCCAGAAAAATGCATAGAGATGCATTCAGACAAGGTCCTTCTTCAGCAAAAGCGAATTATGAGTAACAAGAAGAATTACAGTTTATAATTCTCTTATGTTAAAGAAGGACCTAGCCTCATAAAAATTGGAACAAAACCTCGTCTTATATTCAGGTATATATGGTATTTCAGTGGTAGAACATCTTCCCTGAAACTGAATGATCCAGGTTTGATTCCCAGTCAAGATAGACTTTCAGTTTCATTTATTATATCAACATACAAGTAGTTACAAATTATTCAATAATTAAAATGATGCATAAAATCTGCTGGAAATCACCAATAGCATTCATAATTTAAGTGAAATTAGGTCACTATTTCATATAGCCAATAGTTAAAGATATAGGAGAACATTACTAACCATAGTTCGAAGATTCTTTTCATGACCAGTAGGATGTAAAAGCCAGTCAGCAATTTTCGGATCCCAAAATCTACTATTTCCAACTGGCAATATCCCACTGCCTTTGATTAAAGCCTTTAAATGCTCCTTCAAATCAAAAGCAATGAAAATTTCATCCTGTGTCTTGATGGATTCAAACTTTCTCTTGAGGAAAGCCACTCTATCACAATAGGATGGTATTCTATGGTTACCTTCATGAGAAAAATATATATTAAATTCATGAAAATTACTTTATATCAGATTCTTACAGTAAATGAGAAAAAAATGATGAGCTTACAGAAAGTTGTTGAACTTGGGGCACTTAAAACAAAACATGACATTCAGTGAGATTATTAGCAGCAGCAGCAAAGCAACTTTACAGATATGCTCTTATCTAAGGTTTGTAATTCTAAATTATAATAACTACATCAAATTACATAGGACAGTTTCTGAAAATTGTTTTTGGCAATATTAAAACCTCTCAAGAAAATGTTATAGTTCTTGTAAGAGATTTTTCCGAAAAATTATCAATTAAAAAACAAATTGTTGTATAAGTTGGATTTCTACTTCAATTTTAACAGAAAATATTTTAATTACTTCAAGATAACATTGCTTACCTGCATCTTTCTCAGGCACAAGTGACATGAAGTACACATTATTATCTCCCCATGAAAATGAAATGCCTTCAACTTGAGTAGTTCCATCAAATTGACTTCCTACACCATGAAACAATTCATTTTCACTTTCAGCATCACTCTTTTTCCTTTTATTAGAGAGTTTAGATTGAGCAGAGTTGATGCTGATATTATTTAAATCTTTGCCACCAATCAATCCACAATTACCGTCAGAGTTATCCCTAGATTTTTCAGATTGAGAGGCAGATACCGAGAAAGAGAACTTCTTCTGTAACTTGAATTCCTCACAGAAAACTTTAAAAAGGTTGGAATCTTTGCACACGTCAATTATATTGAAACTCTTCACTTCAGAATATGAGATTTTTGTTTCATTAGTATGAATTGCAGCAGTCGAAAGTGTATTTTTTTGTATGGATACATCATGTATTTTCACAGGGGAAACATCAAATGAATTACTTTTCTCTGGACCATGTAGACTTTTTAAGAAAATTTCAGATTTTGCACAAGTATTTTCTCTATCCCTTTTTGGTTTACCATGAAAACTCTTTCTTGTAGAAGAGAAGCTACCTAAATCCATTCCAGACACCCTAAATGTTTCACCTTGTGATGATATTATCATATCATTCTCCTCTTCTTCATCTGAAGGCAAAATACCAACAATGCTGTGGTGAATGGCTTCCATAGAGCAATTTTGCCTGTGACTACCCCATCCTTCTCCTTCAGGGCTTAATGGCTTCTCATCAAAATTAATGGTATCAATTTCCTTACCCTCAACATGGTGCTTATCATCTTCTACCCTAACAGTAAAATTGTCATCAAAACTAATAGCAGTAGTGAAGGCCCTCTCTAAAAAGGAACTTCCATTAGCACCTACAGAGAGATTTTTTTCATCTGCAGCAAACATTTCTTCTGTATTCTCTGCAACACCTTTCTCTATGTTAGCTTTATCTGATTCTAAATCACATTGATTCTCATCACAAATATCAACTGTGACAAAACTCGCACAGTCCCACTTACTAGGAGTAAGAACATCTTCAATAGGACATACTTCTAAATTTTCAGTTTTATCAATAAAGCCCGAATTCTTGTCTTGAGGTGAAGAAGTATGCAAGAGATGGGTCTTATTGAAATTTAACTTGTTTAGAGGTGGAAATGGTTTTAAATTAATAGAATGTGTACTCTGGCTGGAGAAAGGAGAATTTTTAGCTATTATCAAGCCATGATCAACTGATTTAGGTGTGAAATCTTGTTCAGGAATTCTTCCTGTTAACACATTATCATCATTAGCAGAAATGGAAGATAGATGAACTTTGTTTGACCCAGAAGATCCATCTAAGAGACTTCCAAGTTGTGTATCAATGGTAAAGCTATCACCAAACAAACTTGGACTTTGTTCAGTAACATTTGGCAGAGAAAATTCCTCAACTACTGGTGAGGCGAATATGTCGATACTATTCCTCTTCTTTTTGTTTGAACTATCACTTTTCCTTCCTGAGTCATTGAGTACAAAACTTGAAACAGGTGGTGTGGCTGGAGATTCTTCGAGAAAGTGTTTTGAGGTAGAAACTGAATTGCTTTTCTTATGAACATCAGAAATGTCTGGGTGAGAACTGAGATCTAAATTAACTAGGTGTATCACAGGCTCATTCTGGAATTTTTCTACTTCAGTTCTTTCAGAAAAACTGGAAAGAGATTTTTCCATTTTGGCACTTTTCAATTCTTCATGATGACTATCATGAATTAATTCATTTAATTTGGTGTCTTCAATTTTTGTTGAAATGCTTCCATTGGTGTTTTTTATAGGAATATCGTAATGGTTCAAACGTTGTTCAGTTTTATCACTTCCAAAACTGACAAATGGAGAGTTTACCAAGACAGAGTTTGATTCATTCTCATTTTGTTGAGATGGAGCTGGTTTTTCATGAATGGAAACATTATTCTCTGAAGAAAGACTTCTCTCATCTTCCAAATGACTTTTCCATTTCATTTCAGAAACTCCAAGGTCTTTCTAAAAGTAACAAAATAAAGTGGAATTACAACACTATAATAATAAACTAAAATCTACAGAACATATCAAAAAGAATATTTTACTGAGTTATTAAGTTAAGATGATAAAGGAACAGCTAAATAAGGACAATATATAGTCCTTTGGATGAGAATAAGGACTGGTAATATGTCAGATATGTATTAGTTCATATTTCAATGTGTAATGCAAATAATCATATGCTTAGAAATGTAGAAATTAATAAAAAAAGATTCACAAGTTAGGTGCTGATACATAAGTATTGCATAGAAGAAATACAATAAAACGTAAAAAGATATGAGCGTAGATGAAGGAGAAGTTAAGAGATCAAAAGTTTTGATCAGTAGGAAGAAGCCAAAAGAGATGAGAAACATTTTAGATTTTGCTACCCATGAGATAGCTTACGGGAAATAACTGAAACAGAGTGAAAAGAAGGAAAAAAATTACAATGACTTACAGTAATTACAAGGATCTAAGCTAAACCAGAGGCTCTAAAACGTGAAATTGTCATGCTGATATACTGTACTACTGCACTCTTCAGCTTTTGGTGGATTTCAGTAATTGCTAATACATACACCTGGCCCTCCTATAACGCTGAGGATGCATTCTGGAAAAACACTGTGTAATGTGAATCCGCATTATGCGAAACGTTTTCCAAAGTGAAATGGGGGTTGCGTTCCATACCCTTTCATGCATCCTCATCCAGAACAAAAATTCCAAAACCTATGTCTCTTATGCATATTAATGTAATAAGGCAGTCTCATCTGTGTTAAAAACTTGCTGTCCTTCATCTTTCACTATAGCCTTAAACTCGTCTGGGAATTTATAAGCGGCAAAGTCATCAGCACTAGCAGCTTCACCCTTAAGTTTGATATTATGGAGATTTGTCACGCTTTCTGAATTTGTCAAACCAACCTTTACTTGCTAAGAATTGCTCAGCAGTCGAAGGACCTACCTCTTCTTTCTGTAAGTAATCATAAAGCTTCAGCACCTTTGCACAGATGGTGTTAGAGCTAATCGCCATCTTCTTTTAATTCTGGTCTTCCATCTAGATAGCCAACATCTTTCCCAACAAGGGGTTTCTCACTCTTGCCATTTTCTTTGCAGCTATTAAGCATGACTGAGACATAGAGCCTCTTAATTTTTTCCGCATTCTTCTTTTTGTACGTATGCTTGACTTGTTCACGTATACATATAGGTAAATGCCCAAGCGACACAGTTATCTCTCCACTGTCAAGTCATTGAATAATATCAAGGTTTGATTCTAGAGTTAGTGCAGTCCTGGATTTCTTCATGGGGATAGCCATAATATGTATCAAATTTAAAAAATAAATGAAGATACGAATGCATGAATAATAATAAAAAGAAGAAAACTTAAAAGGTAAGATGAGCAAGAGCCCTCCAGTTTGTCTCTCCCTTGATCAGCAATCAGGAATCCCAAGTCCGACCAAACCACGTTGTTGCAAACCGTAACCTGCACTGTATGAATTTTTGGTAGTAAAAAACAAACCATGCTGTAGTGAAGCCATGTTATAAGAACCCGTGTTATAGGAGGGCTAGGTGTACTATGATTTATTATCGTAGATGGCATCTTTGTTCTTTCTCCACATGCAGTATAGGAAAAGTATTGTTTCCATGATAAAAATCGATTTCAACGAAGATACACGTTCTGAGGGCCCTAGAACACATTTTGACTATTTTCTCGATGTTTGTGTGTTTCTGTCTGTATGTGATAGGAATTTTGTGGGTGCTCTAACTAAAAAAGTATTTGCCATTTCAGTACCAAATTTCAAGTATAATATTTTAATCATGGGGACAAGAGCTGATTATGAAGGTTTCTTGGGTTTCCCACAAGGTGCAGGCTTGGAGAATGTCCGACGTTTTGGTGTCTGCCTCAATCGCCAAAATGTCGGACATTCTCCAAGCCTGCACCCGGTGGGAAACCCGAGAAACCTTCATCACCAATATTCACTGGGAAAGCCTGAAATCATTTTTCAAGAGCTGATTAGTTTTTCGACAATATAGGTCAACCGGAAGTGGAGGTTTATTCCTGACATTTTTCCTTTTTTCCAAATGTCTTCTTTAAAACTCAATTTACATAAATATTTGTTATTATTGAAGTTGTAGAAAATGTAATTTTCTACAAGTTTTGTTTGAAACAGTTTTTCATAAAGAGGATAGTTTAGGAGATATTTTGATTTTTCTTCTGAATTTATGTTAAATACATTGCTAAGTGATACCATTGTTTCAGTGGCTATGTTAAAATTTTCTGTTGATAGTGTTACTTACACTGCCAAGAGTAATTTTAATTGTGCATCGATATTTTGTCATCCATAGAAACAACTAACAATTTTCTTTACTTATTGTTTTTTTTAAATAAAGATTATTGAAAATGTTCAAAAATTATTCACAAGTGTAATTGCTGATAATTATTCCTGAAGATGCTGATGTCGAGATCAACCATATTCATTGCTCTGTATGGAGAAAGTCATATGTTGGCCACATCAGATTTTCTTATTTATCATTATTATTTAAACAACATTAAATAAAATTTAGATGCAAATGTTTAAGAATGAAATCACTTACAATATAAACACATTCCATTACTTCAATGCAATTAAGTTTGATTTACTGACATTGCTATTTAATGTAAGTTGTTGTTTGTTTTATTCTGTTTTGTGTGTTAATATGTGGGCCTATTGGAAAGTAAGGTTTCAAGGTTTATCACTCAGTAGGCATACATGTAGGAAATACACTAGTTGTAGCACTGTATATTTATGTATTTGTTAGGCAACACTACAGAGCCAACATATGCATTCGCACATAGGAGCTTCATTGTAGCATTTCAAAGTGATGACTAGACTAGAAACTTGTCCTGAGAGGAGGTCTGAGCAGTGATTCAGTTTTCATGAGTGAAGAAAGTTTCACTGTCCAATATCCATCAACAGTTACTCAAGATGTACAGGAAAACTGTGATGTCACGTCAATATGTAGCAACCCATAACCAAGAAGTTCAAAGTTACACCTTCTGCTGGGAAAGTGCTGGCTATGGTCTTTTGGGATTAAGCTAGTGTGCTTTAGGTAGACTTTATGGACCGTGGACACTGAAACACTTATATGAGGTGTTTAGGAGGTGGTGTAGTCAAGGCATCATTCTCCTCTATGACAATGCCCGGCCTCAGACAGCACAATGAACTTGGGAGTTGGTGACAGTTTGAGCGAGACATGCTGAAGCATCCACGAATCAGTCCAGAGCTTGCCCCCAGCGATTTTTACCTCTCATCTTCAGTTTTCCTCAAATACGGACATGAAACATGCTGTCACTGCATGGTCAAATGACCAGGGACTGGAGCTCTATACCCAGGGCACGGATAAACTCATTAAATGTTGCGACAAATGCCTGAATCTGTTTGGTGACTATGTTGAAAAATGATGTTGTCTACACAGTTACTTGCAATGTATACATTTGTATAAAATATAATCCCTGTAACCTTACTTACTATGTAATATAAGATGGGATATGTATTGTTGTGAAATTAGTTAATTTAATGAAGTGAAAGTCAATGAAATTGTATTGTACTAATTGTTTAATCTGTGAAATAGTTAATATAGTTATATACTGTAGTTAATTCAATTAGATTAGACTATTTGTATCATATACAAAAAATATATGTAGGTTTAAAAAAGAACTTAGCTACCTAAACATTTTAATTTCTTAATTATTTATGTATTTAAAAAATCAAACTTGAAAAATAAAGTTAGAATTCAGAGCTTACTTCATTTTAGTGATTCTCTTTCATGACAACTTTTGCTACAACCACCAGCAAAATCTTAGGCTAAACTTTTGATGAAGTTGGTCTGTTTCTTCTGCCCTTCACATGGACAACTGTATGTGGCATTACGTAGATGTACGTCTAGCAATGAGATGAAAGTAATGATCCTCGAAACTAAAACTCAGGATGAGCTGGGCACAAATGATAGAATATTTACAATAAATAAAGTGCATGAGGAGATACTTTTATATACAGAAATGTGTGTTGAGGTTTGATGAAACATTTTTAGAAATAATGGTAATGTTAAAAAATAAACACAAACATTTCTATTGAGTTACTTAGAATTACAGCTCTTTATGCTATTCAGACTTTTAAAAATGTCATAATTGAAATTGCTAGCAAACTACCTGAAATAAAATTTTGAAACATTTTTTATTTCAATAATCATTTAGATGGGCTATTATTTATTATTACGACACATGGATATAAAATTTTCAAAAATGAGTTTACAAATAGCTTAAATATTTCCTATGTAAAATGAAAGATGCACTGTTTTACCTGCAGTATTTTGCGAGCCTCTTCAATCAAGGAAAATGCAGCATTCTTTCCTAAAAGATTTTTCACACTGCCCCATGAGCTTTTCCATTTTTCTTTCTCCTTCTCTTTGCCTTTTTCACTGCAATATTCAAAATTATTGAAATTCATTTGTGCCATTATTATTAAAGTATTTAAAGTTATTAATAAATTTTATATTAACTTCACTCTCATATAAGTGTGTCAACTGCCTCAGTTCAAAGTCTCTAAATGGCAGAAGGGTGCAAATAGAAGCTAAACAATGAGACACAACCATTGCCTAGGGCACCAGTAGGTTCAACCATGCTATAATGTCTTTCAGCAACAAGTCAAAGAGACATTCAATAACCCGCTCTTGGGTTAGCTTGGCATTTTATGATCCAATTCTCCCTACGATGTACTCTTCATGAAGTGCAACCTTAAAAAATAGCTTTAATTCTCCAGAAGCTGGATAGTTCCTGATCAGGACAGTGATCAGAGCAAGGCATGATAGCAGAGGATAATAATAATCCCCAGAATTTAAACAATCACTGCCACTCTTTCTCATCCTTCCCAATTCCTTTAACTCCAGTATAACAATCTTTAACTATCAGACTTTCTTCGGTGAGATAAACTGGAAAAGATCAATTGGGAAATTTTTTCTCAGTGAGGTAAGAAGAAAAGATAAAAGAACGGATATCTTCTTATTAGGAACAAACAGTGCCAACAGTCAGAGTTGGATTTATTGTTAACAAAAATAGAATATAACATCATCGAGGTAGAATGTTTAATGCACTGCAGCATAAGGTGATTTTTTAAAGTGAAACCTACTAAGTATTTTATTTTCTTCTATCATTATCCAGAATAGAAAAATTTCACAAAGTTGGGTCAAACGTTATTTGTTTCATCAAAAGTGGCCATGGACAATTTCAATTTGAAAGTTGAAGAACAAATGGAAAATTGTAATATGGAGACAAATAAACAAGGAGACTGACTTGTAGAGTTTGCTGAAAGTATCAGCCTCTCAATAATGTGCTCTTTAAGAAGAGAAAAATAGAAAATTGACCTCAAAGGGACTTAGTGGTGTCAAAAATGAAACTGACTACATACTAGTCAATAAAAAGCATATGGTAGAAGACTGTTCTCTCCTCAACCAGTTTAAAACTGGAAGGGACCATCAAATGGTACAATACAGAATAAAATTTCACTCAAAGTTGGAGAGATGGAAGCTGGTATAGGAGCCTAGGTCTATACTTAACCTACAAGTGTTAAATGAATTAAAAGAAGAATCAAAAGTGATTCAGTGTACTAGAACAGGGGTTTTCAAACTTTTTCTCCGAGGCCCAATACTAATAAAAGAAAATACGAGGAAAAGTCAGAAAGTAAGGTTCCCTATTTTTTATTCTGAATGTAAACAAGTTACAATGCGGAACACATGGAACAGATATAGGCACATATTCAGTCTATTTTTCGACATAGTCGCCTTGTTTGTTGAGGCACTTATCATAGAGGTAGATCAAAGAATCAAAGCCATGGTGGTAGAAAGATGCATCCTGCAGACGTAGCCAACGTTTGACCTCTTCTTGGACAGAATCATTACTGGAGATGAGACTTGGATGTTCCATTACAGTCCTGAGAGTAAAGCCGAATCAATGACATGGAAGCATCCTCGTTCCCCTGTTGCAAAAAAATTCAAGACAACGACAAGCCCGGGAAAAGTGATGGCGTGTGTTTTGGGACATGCATGGAGTGCTTTTGGTGGATTTCACTCAATTTCAATCAATGCAGCTGGAAGCACCTTCGAGGCCTATGCTTCCAGTCTGATGAAGACGTCCAAGAAGAGGTCAAACGTTGGCTACGTCTGCAGGATGCATCTTTCTACCACCAAGGCTTCGATTCCTTGATCTACCGCTATGATAAGTGCCTCAACAAACAAGGCGACTATGTAGAAAAATAGACTGAATATGTGCCTATATCTGTTCCATGTGTTCCGCATTGTAACTTGTTTACATTCAAAATAAAAAAATAGGGAACCTTACTTTCTGACTTTCCCTCGTACATTATTTGCCCTACCAAAATTCTATCTCGTAAAATATTGTAAGTAATTATTTCTAAGAATGTATTTAAAATAAAAATGGTACAATTTAATAACTATTAAATCTCATTAGTTGATTATGATCAACATGGTAACAATTTCGCTCGAATTTTTCGTCAAAATATCTTGGATAGACCCTTCATTGAGGCAGTTATAGAATGTTTTGCAGCCCACCATTGGGCCACAGCCCATACTTTGAAAAACTCTATACTAGAAGATCAAGAAGCCTAATGAAAATTAATAGAGACACTTAAAGAAACTGCTCAGAAATAGGCAGAACAGTTAAAGAGAAGCCAGTTAAAAAGATAACAGAAAAAACAAGACTGATGTTGAATAAAATAAGGGAAATGAAAAAACGATGAACTCAAGAAATGATCCACACCACAGAACTGAAATAACTATAAGGAAGTTCAACAAAGGAAAGGTGAAGAAATATAATTAGGAGCTAATCGAGGAATCCATAGAAAACAATAGAAGCTATAAAAAAAATGATGAAACATCTCTCAATTGTTAGAGACATCTGGTGGAATTGCTGTTAGAAGACAGTTTGATAATCCATAACAGGAAATTAACTCTAAAAGGGTACAAGAATTCTACACCAAACTGTATGAAGATCCAGAACCAATGACAAAGTAAAAGAAGAAGGAAACATCTTCACCGAAGAGGTTCTAGGTATTCTACAAGAAGAGGTGAGACATTCATGGGGGTTAATGCACTACAAAGGAAAGAATAAAAAAATTCCAGTGGAAGGTACCTCAGGATTCTACAAATTTCATACTTGGGAGGGTCAATGTTGGGGATCACTAGTGATCAAAAGTATTACAAGTTTTATCACAATTCTTCACTTACTTTCATGATGTTACAAGCATGCCATTTAATATCAACTTTGAATCAATAGTGAACCCCAAAATTGAAACCTTTACAATTAGAGTATTTGTAGAAGCCCAAAATCGAATGTCTATTATTGAAATTTTTTATTTTTCATCTTAGTGTCTTAACATAAAAGTTGTTCAATTATTTTTTACTAATTTGGTTAGTATTTCTTGCTTATAGACAAATATTTAGTACAATGATAATACCTTTGGAATGGAAGGTAGGCCCTCAAAGCTTCATCTATTTTCTCAGGTGATGTATCAACAGCAAGCACTGCCAAAGTCTCAATTCCTGCATCAAAAAGTGCTCGGGCACACTGACCATCCAGCATTGGCAAGCGCATGAGATCACAGAGTTCACGCCTGATGCCAAACTGAAGTCTGTCTTGGAACTGGGAGGCCAGTAATTCCAATCCACTCCATCTCAAGCGACGGCAAAACTGAGTCACCATGCCTAATTAATGTCCAAAAAATAATTTTTTTACTTCAATTTTTATTCCTATAAAAGAAAAAATATCTGAATAATACACTATTTCTCAACTTACAATTCAATAAACAATAAAGAAGATACTTTAACTAATTCTATTTACCTTACAATATGAGTTATAACTACTTTTCAGGGTAAAAACATAACTATGTGCATTGTCGTTCAATTTAACTAATTAATGTGTTAACACATGATAATCAGTCATATCCTGAGTAAATATGCCAAGGATGAATAAATTTTGATCACTTTATCATTTCCTATGTACATATTTCCATTTGTTTTTAATATGTCTAAACTACCATGTATGTATAACACATATGTAACTTGCCAGGCTGATGATCCCATATTCCATGAGTATAGGCAGCATCTACTTAACATACATCCAGTTAACATACATGCACCGATACCTATGTTGTATAATGATACCACATGTCCATATGTATGTGCATACCGTCCGATGATACAAATAATTTTAAATGTGAGAGAACTTTCATACCAGTTGCAAAGCACTGATATATATATATATGACTATTTGAATTAAGTGAGTTTTTACTATCCAGTGAAGTGATGAAGCAAGGGAGGAATGAATGGGATGACCAACCCAGGCACAGAAGCAAAGGGGCAACAACAAACAACTCATCTGTCGCTATTTTGCAAAAGAATATTATGATAAGTTTTTAATTGCAATTTTGGTATTGCTATCATCACCGCAGGTGGTGTACCTGTAGACAGTTCCATAATTATTCTTGGTTTAACCTGGTTCACCTACTTTACACAATCTTCATGTCTTTCCATTCACTTTTCAGGATAAAATTTAAAGAACTTTTCCCTGTACTTCAGCTAGCCAAACAAAAACATATCATTAATCAACAATGCTAACTTGTAAAATGTTTGGATGCTTAAGAAATTATCTAACCAGCAAAAGTAGCAGCAGATTGCTGCAAATTTTGGAGCATGCCTCTAGAGCAACCATATTTTTGAGCAACATCATTTAGAGGTACTTCATTTGACAATTCCTGAAGAGCTAATGACGTGTAGAATCTTCTATGTATTGCCATTTTTTCTATCTAAAAGAAAAAATATCTATTTAAATAAGAATCATTTTAACAATTTATAAAATAAAAGACAGCCAAACAAATAGATCATAAAAACAAATTTCTTTGCAAGAAATTCATGAAAATTATTCAGAATAAATGTTGGAACTTATTTTTGTCTTTGATTAATTCTAAAACCCATATATCAATAATATCGTTTAGGTGAAAATAATATTTAGAGAAATATTTAAAAAGAATTGAATTAAAGAGACCATTTAAATCTATATATTAAATAAAATGAAAAAAATAAAATGTTACGGTTAACAAGTTATCCATATTAATAGATTTATATTTTATAAAATAAAGATCTTAGATAAAATTATAATGAGTATGTACTCTATTGAGCAGGCGTGCTCAAGACGTTGATCAGAATCGACCAGCTGATCGCCAACTCTGAAACTTTTTTGCCCTGCTAGAAAGAATTTTTAGGAGTAAAAATGGATGGTTGATCACCGCACAAGCGGATATTGATAAGTAGCTCCAAGATTTATCTCCTGAAGCCCAAATGACATTTAATTAAATACTGCATTTCAACCCCTCCCTCCCTTCTCAAAATAATTTTTAACAGTGAAGATGGACAATCGATCACCATGTGAGTGGAGAATGATAAGTAGCTCCCAAACTTGTAAAGTCTGAACACCCCTGCTATAGAGCTACACTTAATGAACTCTTCCAGTGAAGGCCAAGATAAATTCATCCATCACAATATCATATGATCATCATAGAAAATACTCAAACTTAGAGACACATTCAAAACAGGAATTATTTTTTGTGTGAAACCATTTAGACTAGATTGCAATATAGATAAAGAAAACTAATTTAAAACTGTTCCTACAAAACTTACCTGTTTTGGTGCTCTTAGATTACAAGAGCCTCTCATAGCTCTAACAATAAATCTTTCTTCTATGCCAACAAGCTCACCTACACGTTGCATGCTTGGAGGGAGTGATTCCCAAACATTGAGCATTTGAAGCCAATCTAAGTTATTTCCCCATTGGTCTGCAACACTAAATGGAGTCACCTGTTCCAAAAGCCATGATTAACTTTTAACTTTTATTTTTCACTTGTCAGCTAAAAATATATCAAAAAGTTGTGCAATACAACTTTATTAACTTTTACTAACATCATCAGGCATAACTTGTACCACACAACTCAGGAATATTGGTGAAAATTCCAATACAGATCCTCGAGAGGAAATCCTGAATATAATTTTAGAGTATAAAACAAATTTAAGCATTACATTACATGTATTTGCTTGTTATTAGGAAAGTGGAATAGAAAATACCTTTAATTTTCAGTCTCTAAATCTAGTTTAAGCTACTTGAATGTGGTAAGTGAAAATGGTACTCCCAGGTTCATGAAATTGTTGAGCATTTTTTAAAGTAACTGTTTCTAAAGTTTTGGGTTCAGATAGAGTTAACTTCTTTAATTTATTTCTAGATTAATTTCCACAGTACTTAGGGATTAAGTTGTTTGCACTACCTAGTTCAACAGTTAGCCACTAGATGGCACTTCTTATGCATGCCTGTCTGCCTCCTAAGAACTTCCTATTTTGGCCATTACATGGCACTATGTGCATTAGTCGCTCAGACTGCGATGTTTCTGCATTCTCATTTCTGGTGGAATAGCTAAATAGGCTTGCAAGCTTTGTTAGAACAATTATGTTTTGCGAAAAAGTTATAATGGTTGCCTAAAATGGCACCTATCCCTCAGTCCCAGTTTGATAGCTAAATAGGCTCCATTTGTGGTGCAACAGTCAAGGAGGATATATTGCACATTAGTCACCAATTTTCCTTCACAAATAACAGTAGCGAAAAACCCAGTGTCGCATGTACAGGCGATTCCCGAGATTCAACGTTACTGAAAACGTGGTCGAATCTTGAATTGTCGAATGTCGAACGCCATTTTTCCATAAACTTGCATGTTATAATCGAGGGATACATTCCCACATCTCAGCTCGCGTGAGTCGTTTGTTACTTGCGCAAGCCGGACCGGGCCATCTGCTGCCGGTGCCAGACAAAAGAGCAAGTCCCAAAAGAGCAAGCGACATAAGAGCGAGGGACAAAAGAGCAAGTGGACATAAGAGCAAGCGACTTAAGAGCTAGTGGACATAAAAGCTAGTGGACAAAAGAGCAAGTGGACATAAGAGCAAGTAGACAGAAGAGCAAGTGGACAAAAGAGCAAGTAGACAAAATTGTAAATGTAAATTGACTGAAGGAGGGAGTTACAAAGATTTCTAAAAAAATTACGGATATTTCTTAAGGAATTCATTAGGATCACAGTCGACTATAATATCAATCAATTAAGGATTTTATAACGATTACGAATATGCAACAAAAAATGAAAATGGAGGGGGTAGAAGGAGGGGGAGAGAAGGGGGGGAGGGCATAAAAATTCCTAAGGAAACACAGTCGACTATGATATTAATCAACAAGGAATTTTATAACAATTATATGTAGCAACAAATGAAAATGGAGGGGTTAGAAGGAGGGAAGGGAGGGCGTAATAATTCCTAAGGAAACACAGTTCATTCTTTCTATCAATAAAATCCTTAGTTGAATGATATAGTTGACTGTTTCCTTAGGAATTCTTACGCCCTCCTTTCCTCCCCCTCCTTCTAACCCCTCCATTTTTATCTTTGTTGCATATTCATAATTGTTATAAAATCCTTAGTTGATTGATATCATAGTCGACTGTGATTCCGTAGGAATTCCTTAGGAAATATCCGTAAATGTTATAGAAATCTTAGTTAGTCCTCCTTCTGCCAATTTACATTTACAATTTTGTCTACTTGCTCTTATGTCCACTTGCTCTTATGTCGCTTGCTCTTATGTCCACTTGCTCTTTTGTCTCTCACTCTTATGTCGGTTGCTCTCTTTTGGGACTTGCTCTTTTGTTGTACACTCGTCTGCTGCACATCCCTGCATACATCTATTTATACATACAACTATATATCGCAGCGAAATTAATATACAAGTTATTAAAATGCACAAAATAACTTGCAGCCTCGCCAGTTAATTTAAGGTTATGCAAACCTGCCTTTCTCTTAAATCTGTCAAACCAGCCATCAAATTATGTGAATTTATCACGTTCTAGAATTTTCTCCTTCTGTTTTACATAAGTGCTAATAGTTGAACAACACTTTTATTTGATTCACTTGCATTATCATTATTACATTTCCTTTTAGATATCATGTCAAGTGATAAATTTATAAATAAATCAATAAAATAAATTTAAATAAAAGACTAACAGAAAAAATTGAAATCAGCACAAATTCAAACAATCAGAGCAGAAATAACTGTGTCTACACTGAAACTAAACCTCGCGTGGTTGGTCGGGACGAAAATTACTTCACATAAACTAGTTCTCAATTCGATTGGCTGGGTCAAAATCTTGAATTTGTCGAATCTCGAACTGTCGAATCTCGGGAGTCGCCTGTACTTGAGAAAATCCCATTCTGCCTGGAATGAGAATGAAGAAACATCACAGTCTAAGCAATTAATGCACACAGTGCCACATAATGGCTGAAATAGGAAGTTCATGGGAAGCAGAATGGCGCACAGAAGAAGTGTCATCTAGCAGCTAAACGTTAAACCAGGTAGTGCGAGCCGCTTAATCCCTAAGTACTGTGAAAATTAATCTAGAAATAAATTAAAGAAGTTAACTCTATCTGAACCCAAAACTTTAGAAACAGCTACTTTAAAAAATGCTAAACAGCTTCACAGAGCCAGATGTGCTCTAGGCCAGGGATGGCAAATATGTGGCACGCATGCAATTTTACATGGCATGCTTGTATTTTCCGTATAAAATACTAAGTTCCTTAGAGAAAGAAGAAAATAATGGCATATGAAAAAATTCTGATGATTCACATTACTTTCTTGGCATGTGGCACAAAAATCATTTGCTATCCCTGCTCTAGGCCATATGCATTCTGGATAGAGATTTTAGTGTTATTTTAAAGAAAATACTCAATATTACTTGATATACTATATGTAGTTCATCCTCCAAAACAAAGCACTTTCTGGCACGCTGTAGCTCCTCAAAGAGGGCAAGGGCTTGATCAGGAGGAAGAGATGCTGCAAGGCATGCTTCACCTAGGTGTGTGGCCATGTATTTCAGTACCCCATCGTCACCAGTTTGTTTAAGTCTGAAATGAATGATTTACAATGCAGATAATATCACTTTTGGCATTTGAAAGTAAAAAGGTTTGAGCTTATGCTGGCTGAGAACAATGTTAAAGGCTCTTTATTTCCTTTAAGCCAGCAAGTATGAGGTGAAGTAGATATCCTCATCAACAAATGGTCACAGAAGTAGTGGTGGTGGCAACAACAATTATACAAAAGGTATAAAACAATGCTGATGAGAACAGAAGTACAACAATGATGATGAGAAAAACCAACGGTATCAATAAAAAAACCAAGTGTCATTTAAAAAAAACCCCCAATATCAAAGAAAAACCGTGATATCGATGAAAAAACAATGAAGTCGATGATCTGCCTCAGCATTAGGTCTATACGTATTTTGGTCACAATGTGACCATCTCCAGGACCAAGTGTTTGACTTGTATTGAGTTGTTGTTGGACTATTGTCTTAATTGGTGTTGTTTTACACCTTTTGCATCACTGTCGTTGCCACCACCACCACTTCTGTGACCATTTGTCGATGAGGATATCTACCTCACCTCATACTTACTGGCTTAAGAGAAAAAAACAGAGCCATTAACACTTTGGCATTGTCACTGTAAAAAATTACAAATGCTTTTAAATTGAATTATGTATTTACATTTGATTATAATGTAATAAGTTTCTTCTTTAACCGTGTCACACTCAGTCAGCGTTTTTATTAGTTGAATGGCAAGCCAATCAGGGTTCAGGACATCAATATTGAGGAATCAAATGTTTGCCTTCATTACGTAAACTGTTTAATTAATGCGAGCGGATATATGCATAAGCTTAAAACAATTACAAAGCAAGTGTACAAAATTTAAGTTTTTTTTCCATTAGATAAGAAAAATCACTTTAGGTATGGTCAATTCTCTTTATGTTGAAATCACTTTAGGTATGGCAAATTCTCTTTATGATGAAATTAGTGGTGAAACATTAATATTACATCTTTAACATATATCAAATCATTTATCGTCTATGTTTATTAATCAAATGTAACAGCTATGATGCGTCCATTTTGGTTTGTCTTTGTTAAGTTATCTGTTTTGCTATTCTGGAACAATGCAAGTTATTGTCTTCAACAGATTAAAATATGACTATGGGATTTGTTTTTTTCATTAGATTTGAAAAATTACTTTAGGTACAGTAAATTCTCTCTGTGATGAAGTTCCAATGGTAAAAAATTATTATTTGTAACTATCTTTAGTAAGGTAAGTATGTTTTAAATGTACATAGTAATAAACGGGAAATGCATTTTATATAGTATACAGGCGACTCCCGAGATTCGACAGGGATGCGGTCCTGAAAACGTGGTTGAATCTCAAATTGTTGAATGTCGAATGCCATTTTCCATATACTTGCATGTTATAATCAGGGGATACATTCCCACATCTCGGGAAAAAGTCTCCCCTCACGTTCTATAAAGACAAAATAACATTACTAATATGTTAATACAACAATATTAAATTATGAATAAATTAAATAATAAATATTTAAAATGTATAACTTATATTTTGCACTAAAAAGGAAAAAATAAATTTTTGTCTTGAACTTCAAAGATAGATGTATGCAATATGTTCTGCAGACGGCCTGGTCCGGCTCGCATGAGTTGTTTGTTACAAACGACTCGCGCTAGCCAGACAACATACCTGCATACATCTATCTATACATACAACTGTTTCGTCACAATTAAAAACATGACGAGAACAATATCCGCCCTCTTCATCACCATCAGTAGTTGCACTTGCAGCCTCGCCAGTTAATTTAAGGTTATGCAAACCTGCCCTTCTCTTAAATCTGTCAAACCAGCCATGACTTGCTCATCAACAGAAATTTCATCCATCCTTTCCTTCAAATCATCATAGAGATCCTTAGCCTTTGTTCTAATCATGGTCTCACTAATAGGAATGTTTCTGACACCGATCATCTACCCAAAGTTTTGTAAGTTTTTCCATTTTAGGAATCACAACACTGCGCCTAGGACTGTTTATTGTTGTTATCAAATTACCTGAATTTATCACGTTCTAGAATTTTCTCCTTCTGTTTCACATAAGTGCTAATAGTTGAATGACACATTCCCAATGATCGTGCGATTTCAGTATGGCTTTCACCTTTCTCAACACGCTTTAAAATTTCTAATTTCAATTCATGAGTTTTATGCACACTTTTATTTGATTCACTTGCATTATCACTATTATATTTCCTTTTAGATATCATGTCAAGTGATAAATTTATAAATAAATCAATAAAATAAATTTAAATAAAAGATTAACAGAAAAAAGAATGAAATCAGCACAAATTCAAACAATTAGAGCAGAAATAACTATGTCTACACTGAAATTAAACCTCACATGGTTGGTCGTGATGAAAATTACTGTGCGTAAACTAGTTCCCAATTCTATCGGCTGTGTCGAAATCTCAAATTTGTCGAATCTTGAACTGTCGAATCTTGGGAGTTGCCTGTATTTCATTTTCCAGAACTATTGCATCCATCTTGAACGTCTCCTATTTTGCTAGAAATTTCTTCAATGTCAATGTCATAGAAAAAATGTTACAATGAGCTAGAGGTCTTTAAAATCTAGAAAACCTTCGAATTCAGTTTTTAGGCTCGTTTTGCCTCCAGCATATAAACTAGTTCCAAATTCCATGGGTCGAATAAGCAGGTTTCGACGGGTCGAAATCTCGAATTTGTCGAATCTCGAACTGTCGAATCTCAGGAGTTGCCTGTACTTCAATAAGCTGTATTTACAAATTCCTATGTTCATTGTTTACTTAATGACAAAAAGCATTGTTGAGGATTCAAATAATTTTTCTTTCTTTTCGTGAACTTGAACAAATTTAAAACATGAATGGAGGAACCTCCTAATAACCATACAAATATTTTTTAAAAAGGAGAATACTCGCATTTAGAGAAATTTACTCCATGCCAGTGACGAAACACATGCAATCTCACACACTCTGGGTTTAGGGGGAATTACTCCAATGCTAAAGGCCCTGTGAGTACTTTCCTTTTTAAAAAAATATTTGTATGTTTCTTAGAAGGTTCCTCCATTCATTTCATTGATTAACCATAGGGCTCATTATTACCTACTATTTTTTCTTTAAATTTAAAACAATTATAAAGTGCACGAAATTTAATTCTTTTCCCTTATATTGGCAAAATTAACTACAGTCAGCTCTCTTTATGTTGAAATCACAGTAGTGGAACATTAACATAAAATCTTTAACAAATATCAATAAAATTTATGATCTTTTGTACGTACTATGATGTTCTGATTGGCTGCAGATACATCAATTTTCTCTATTTATATTGAAATATCATCGTTTTAAGTATACAAATAAGAATTTGACTGAAGCATGAATATATAACAATTGGAGTTGTGTAAATTACAAGGATATGGGCATGAGATTCATTATATTCACAATTTTGGGCATAGATAGGAATTAAAGAATTGAACTCAAGTAACGATTAATGAATTAAATTTCATTTTCTTTTAAGATATAACTGTATAATTTATTAAATTCTGTTGGATAGGAGTATATTATTTGATTACTTAAATGGAATAAACAATAACAATATTGTTCTTGCTTGACAATATAACTTTTCAAGCAAGACAATTGATGTTTATGATGTCAATTTGATCTCCATGAATTACTTATACGGTTGAATCTTTACTCCCATCATTTTTGATGGGCTGTACACTAGTCAAATAATAATACATTATCTTTAGTACATAATTTGTAAAATGTAATTTCAGTTGAACCTTAACGACTTGAATCTTTACATTGGAATTTCCAGTAAGTACAAGTAGATATTTTTCCAGTTCATATTCATAAATATTAAAAATGAAGTTCTACATCTCTAAGTTTCAATATCTCTTCCCTTAAGGATTGATTTATCAAGATTTGACTGAATATTCTAATACTATAATGCAGAGTAAATAGGCTTTAATAGAAAATTACAATTCCTTAACATCATAAAAAATCCAGTGCTCGAAATGGAAAATGTTACAAAATGGAATGCTTGTATTAGCAGTGGAACGGAAATTTTTACGAAACGGGATGCTTGTTATAAGGGACAGTATTTCTAATGTCTGACGAAATGGAACGGTATCATTGGTGCGTATGACAAGACGGAGCAGGGTTCCGGTGCGTTCCAGTTCATTCCGAGCACTGAAAAAATCCTTCATGGAATGCTGTTTCTATATATTTTTAATTAAATATGAATAAACATATAATTATTCATATGTAATACAATCTCTTTGTTACAAATGTTTTAGCCAAAATTAACAGTAATTTTATATGCAATTTTTTACTAAAATTAGATGAACAAGTTGTCACATTGTGATGGTATTATATGAAATTTTACAATTAAAAACTAAGTTTTGATTAGTAACAATCACACATAACAGTAGTACAAAATTTGAAAGTTATAATCTTTGAAAATTTGGCAAGAAATTCTTTTTAGCCACACTTTGCTAATTATGGCTATGGAGGAATTCTTTCCAAATGAACAAATAACCTATAGTTGCTTTAACTCATTTCTTAAATAACCATACCTGATAAATTCATTTTCTTCCAAGTATTTTATGCAAGATTTCAATGGATCACTCAAGTCTATCTGTGGAGATGTTTCCCTCTTCATGGAAGCCACCAACAAGGTGAAGTTAGCATAGGATTCAATATCCTCAGGAGTACGAGCAACTCCACTAGCCACCACCTTCAAAGTTAATGACTCCATATATTCACATAGTTTGCATGAAGATTAATTTCACAATTTATACAATCCGAGTTCATGTAAATATTAGTCAAGATTGAATATAAAGACTACAGTATAGAGTTCTTGACTAGGTTTCTTTCTGATTTTAGTTTTGGTTCATACATAGATAGGCTATATTAAATTACAATGCATACAGCTAAAGTATTATTTAACCTTTTTGCCTAACCCAACTTTAAAAAATGACCCTTAAAACTGAAAAGTGCAATACAGGGAAAATGTCTGCTTGCCACATTCAAACATTACTTCCAAGAGGTTAAAATAAAATAAAATAAAAATATTTTGTTACCTCAAATATTGCTCTTTTAAGACTTCCAGTAAGCTTTGAACTTCTTCCACTGCCAAGACAGCTTTGGATTGGGGGTAACTCAGAGAGAAGTAAGCGTTCTACCATACCTCTTTCTTTCTCATGACATACTAATATACTCTCACCTTTAAATAAGATATATCAATAAAATGTAATTAATATGAAAAACAAATTTAAATAACAGTTACTCTCACATTCATTGTTTTAAAGACAAACTATAAATCAGGGCCAGGCAACCCAAGCCAAGTAATGCACCACTTACAAAAACAATTATTTTTAAGGAGCCACAGAAAAAATGTACTGATAAAAAGAAATACATAGATTTGCTTATGAGAAATTTGGTTTTCCATACTTCTGCTGGGATATTCCAGGTTGGCATCAATTTTGGGTATAGCAATTCTAAATTGATTTTCCAAATTTGTAACAGTTATTATAACTTTTATATTTTGCAAATTTCAATTTCAAATAAAAAGCTTCACATCAATATTTATTTCTGAAAAGACTAACAATTTTTAAAGAATGTTTACTTAAAACTGTTGTGAATTTGTTATAAAACTCAATTTAATCTTCCACTGCTGAAAAAATGTTTTGAAGCTGAATATTGCATTGCAAATCTATTAATCGTTATTGATATTCTTCGGGAAAGGAACACACATCGATGTAAATGGACTTGTGAATATTTTGAAAGTTTATCATATAGAGAAATTAATTCCAATTAATTAAAAAGTGGGTAAAAGGTGTGGAGGGGATTATGGTTGTGTCCAATCAATATTTTGTCACTCAAGGCAACAGATAACACTTTCATTTACTTATTGTTCTTCCAACGTGAACAGTGATCCGAAGTATTTTTCAATGTGAAATTTGTTTAAAAATTATTCACAAGTGTAATTGTTGATAATTATTCTTGAGAACATTGATGTCAAGAACAACTTGTAAATACTATTACAATCATGTTCATCCCTCTGTATGGAGAAAGTCATGTGCTAAACATATCAGATTTTTTAAATTACGAAACAATTCAAACAGAGCTATCCATTACCAAATACTAAAACAATATTTATACCTGCAGTGTCAACTCCCATTCTTCCTGCTCGTCCTATCATTTGTCTGTAAGTGAGGATATCAATCAGTTTTCCATGAAACACTGGTGTCCTAACAATAACTCTCCTTGCTGGAAGGTTCACTCCAGATGAGAGGGTAGAAGTTGCGACAAGAACACGTAAGGCTCCAGACCGAAATGATGCCTCCAGGATGTCTCTTTCATCCATTGTCAAGCCTAAGATGAATAAGATGGTCAATTATAAAACAATCCAATAAATTGAATAATACACGTTAATGAGAACTTTAGATCCAATACTTTCCATGTGACTGAGACAGAAATGACTATTTTCAAATCATTTACTTTTAAAAACACGGATGTGATGGTTCCTTTTAATGTTTAGTTGCTAATAATAATACTGAATAAAAAATAACACTAAACCAAAATCATTGCAATTATGTGTGTGTGCAATGTGTGTGCAATATGTGAGCAAAATTTAAATTTTCCATTTAAAAAATTTTATTATAATGTTAAAATAGCAAAATTCTGAGAAGAAATATTTAAAAATACAACAAAATCAGTTTTCATTACAATTACTAAATTTTCTAAAACTGAGGTTCTCAACCTGTGGCCCATGTTAGTGATCAAATAAAGAAGCTAAGGGCTGAATGCAACTTTAAGGAGTGACTGTATCAAAAGTTCAAACGACAAAGTCAGAAATAAAATCTAACTAAGAAATAGCAAATAATAATGCTTAATGTTTCAAATCTATAATGATTGGTGTTTGATGAATGTAAAAAGTTTGAGAACTCATAATTTACAAGCAATAATTCACATTAAAATTGAAGAAATACCTATTTCCAAGCTTTTACTTTAAAAACTGAGCAACTTCAAATTGAAAAATTAAGGATCCGTTTAACGTAAAGGTCATGCATAGCAACTTTAAAATAAACTGATGAGAACTTCTTACCAGCATGGTGGAAAGCAACACCTAATGAAACTGTTTTTGCCAAGATTGGATCCAAACCAACAGGGGAACATTTTAATTTTTCCAATACTTCTGACATAGGGGATTTATTTATTTGATCAATGAACTTCTGCACAATTTCTTTTTCCTTTCCTGTTAATGAAGCAGATGTACCTGTGGAAAAGAAGGCCAAAAGAAATAAACATAACTTTCTCAAATAAACTACACTGATTTTCATCAAAATCAATGTGTAATTTCTCAGTTTACAACAATTACTATTTATTTATTTACTATAATAATAACCCAGGTCTGTTGGTTGGTTGGTAACGCTATTCCATAGGTCATGCCTCTGGTAGCAAATTATGGTATTAACTCGAGAAAGAATTGATATAGGATCTCGAAATTTGGCAGGAATGCTCGATTAACATATTTTAAGGTAATGACAAAAATAAATCTCCAAAAAAGTCTTGGGTTTGACTCCAAGGAAGACATTTCCATTTTACATAAGTTAACACGTAAAAGTCAATTTTTTGGCGTGCAGGCTTTTATTGTTTTGGAAATTAAAATTAGAAGGAATTAACCTATGATCTTCGGATATGAACCATTTTAAAGAAAAAATTACAACGTTTCTTATTCTGTTCATTTTTTTCCGCCTACAGTTCGAAACCGCTCATGTTAAATGTTTATTTTACGTATTTTGTAGAAATCTTGCCATTTTCACGGGATGTCGCCTTGGCTCCAATTATATTGTTAGACCTCAAAATCCTATTGTTATATAAATCCTTATGGGTGTAAGCATGCTTTGAATGCTTTTAATACGAGATAGGGAAGGAGAGAGAGGGATGGTAACGGAGGGGAAGAGAGGGAGGGAGGTGGAGATAGAGGGGGAGGGAAGGGGGGAGAGGGAATGAGGGGGAGGGGGTGAAGAGTGGGGATGAGGGGGGAGGTGTAAAGTAAATGTGTAGGTCATCCACAATTTAAAATGTCTTTTTTGTCTTCATCCTTCCAACTACAAAACGGTGTTTCTAACAAATCACAAATAATGTCATTAACAGGATACATAGCGTTATTAAATGTACTCACACGACAGTTTAAAATGATAAAATCGTTTGCGGAATTCCACTCTATGCACTGTCACCACCAGTAACCACTCACTCGCAATTAGAGGTGGAGAACTATCGATAAATATTGATAGGAATGACTACTGGAAACTATCGATAGTTTCAGTGCGACTATCGATTTTTTTCCCGATATTCTTGGTTGGTTCGAGGCGTTCGAGGCCGACCTATACTCCGTGGCCAACCCTCGGATTGATTGATGGTATTCGGTCATGATACATGGCACAGTATTTGTTACAAGAATACAAGTAAATTTATTGTAACTCTGTGAGTAATTACTGGTCTTTTGGCAGATGGACAAATTTATTTCCATTACTAAAAGAAAGGAGGTAAGTTTCAATTCAAATACAGCAAATATTGTATACTTACAGTTATGCGTAAAGATTATGTTTGTGTAAAAAAAACTTTCTATTTAGGGGATGGAGACACCGGACGCTGAATATGAACCCGATAAAACTGAATCGGATGCAGAATCAACTTCTACTGTGAAAATTGGCAGTAAAAGAAAAAAGATGTCATTCGTTTGGAAGTATTTTAACAGGTCAAAAGACAGAAAGATTGCAAAATGCATGAATTGTGGCAAAGAATACAAAACCAGCGGAAACACAAGCAACCTGGCTGACCACTTAAGAAGATTTCACCCTAACATTGGTAAAGATGCAGAGGAAATGGGAGAATTAGCTTCTTCCTCAAGTAGCACTAATTCAAATTCTGCAAGATCTAGCATCAGGTCAGTGAGTCCCTTTTTTAAAAGATCTATTCATTATGATAGCAACTCGCCAAGAAAAAAAGAATTGGATAAAGCATTAACAATGATGATTGCTGTTGATATGCAGTCCTTCAATATTGTGAATGACATTGGTTTTAAAAAATATGTGGACTTATTGGATTCTAGATATGTTCTTCCCAGTAAATCCACTATCAGAGATAACTATATGAAGCATATGTATGCTGAAGCAAAAAGCAAGCTTAAAGATATTTTAAGTATGTACTACTGATAATGTGGCTGTAACATGTGATTTATGGACATCCAGAACCACAGAATCATATTTAACTGTAAACTGTCATTTCATAAGTGCAGATTTTGACTTGAAATGTGCAACTTTGACAACAAAGCCCTCAAATGAGAGTATTAACCATTCATCTCAAAACATTGCGGAATCATTACTACAGACATTCACTGAATGGGATATTAATGATAAAATATCTTGCATTGTAACAGATAATGCTGCAAATATGACTAAGGCCTGTGAAATTCTCAGAAAAAGACATCTTCCTTGATACTTGCACACTTTGGACTTAGTTGTCCAACAAAAATTTGATTATAACCTATTAAAATCATAATTACAAAATGCAAAGGTATTGTGAAGTATTTCAAGAGTAGTACTGTTGCCATGGATGTATTTAAATAAGAACAGAACGAAGGTGAAGCATACAAATTACTACAAGATGTGGTGACACGGTGGAACAGTACATATTATATGATTAAAAGAATTTTGCAAACCAAAGATGCAATTAATAAATCATTATTAAAACTAAGAAGAGCACCACAGCCTTTATCTGGTGATGATATTACATTACTAGGAGATGTAGAAAAAATATTAAGTTGCTTTGAAGATGCAAGAAAGAAACTTTCAGAGGGGAAGTACGTTACATTGCCACTTATTATTCCAGTAACATGTGGAATTTTCTATTTTTTGTCTAATTGTATGGATGAATTAGCTTGTCAAGAGGGAAAAACATTCTGCAATCTCCTAATTGAATCAGTTAGAAAGAGGCTATTCCCATATGAAACAAGATCTATTAGAAGACTTGCTACATTAATAGATCCTAGATTTAAAAAAGAAGGGTTTATGAGTAATGAAAATGCTAATCAAGCAGCAGCACTACTTGAACAGGAAATGGGGATGATTTTAAAGAAAGAAGTCAATATGAATGTGTCAAAAGTGACGTCATCATCTGCATCTTCACCAAAGACTACACTTTTTGCTTTTTTGGAACAAAGGATTGAAGAAAAAAGCAGGACGGTAGTATCTGATATTCTGATTACAAAAAGACAATACTTAGAAAGACAAAATGCATCAGAGGACTCAGATCCTTTATTGTTTTGGAAAGTAAGTTATTTTCTAAATTGATTAAGGAACTATAATGCAGATATGGCTTATGTAGTTTCACGTTTCAGTTTTTTTTTTCAGGTAACAGGCAGGGAATTGCATTCCACTGAAGAATGCTGCTTGAAGTATTTCTGTATTCCATTGCAAGGGAAAAGTACCAAATGAAAAACAGCGGTTAAAAATAATGCATAGGGGAATAGAAAAAGAAGAAGCACAATTACGAAGAAATAAAAGGAAAATACCACCTGGGCCAGGCGTACGATATGGGGAAATTTTAGAAATGAATTGAAAGACTTTCTGAGAAGTTGTTTGAAGTTGACATAGAGAAAAATTACATACAGGTGAGAAACATTATCATTTATGTTCAGAGAGGAGTTAAAAGGGGGTGCAAAACAGTTGGAAAAGAATTTATTAAATAGAGCAGACCTATGAGAACCAAAAGCATTATCATAATAAATTTCATCAGGGATACTGGAGTAGAGTGATTTCTACCAATAACAAGGGAGTCAATATTTAAAACTTACCTAAGCAATAGAAATCTCTTGCAATAGCCTCGGCTAATTTTTCACACCAATTTTTAGTTGGGCAAAATATAAGCACAGAAAAACCTTCTGCTATAGTTTCTATGCAAAGAAACGTTACATCATCAGAATCATCCTGTATCAACGTAAAACATTTATTGTTATTATGTCACACAGTCCATATAGTCACATATATTTAGGAATCTAACTTCAATCACCTTCAGTGGTGTATGAAAATTTACTTTCGAGACTTGCTTCATATTTTTGTCATAAATTAATTTTCCAAGTTTTATAAATTCTTTAAGTGGAACAGGGCGAAAATCTGTTTCATAAAGCTCAGCATGCAGCCAATTTGCAAGAAGTTCCAGATTTGGTAAAGTTGCAGACATGCCAACAATTTGTATACATATATTGTCACTGGAAAGAAAAATGAAAATCCATTTCATTGATTGCAAAACAAAAAACGTATATTCTTTCAAGCTGGAGTCAGCAAACTTTCCTGCATGGAGAGCTGCACAGAGAGTTGTAAATGTGTAAGCAGGCCTCATTGAAAGTTATGAATTCTTCTGCATGCTGCACTAGATCTTACATCAAAAGATATCTAGAGATATAGTGGCATCATATGAGTGAACATCGTGTATAAATATTTTTTGTACTGAAATATCAAAATTTAAGTTGTTTTACCATAATTACAATTAGCAAATTAGCTATGTTAAATTTTAATGAGCTTGAAATATAGGAGCTCAGTGAAAATGTTAACTTCTAACAGAAACCAGTTTGCAATCAAAAATTTTTCGGCAGATTATTATTGCTTAAATTGTTTATATCTATGATATATCCCATGATACTTATTATAAGCTGATAAAAATTTATGCTTAACCATAGATATGGGAAAAATAACTGAAATAAATTATGGCAGAAAAGAGAAAATTGAGTGAAGGCAATAAAAGTGCAGAAAATTAGCAAGAAGAACCACAAATCTTGAGGGAAAACTTAAAGTGATTCAGTGTTTTGAGAAAGGTGAACATCAGGGCAATAATTCACATAAGTTTAACTACACAACTTCTACAATTCGTACAAACATACATAAAAACAAAATAAAAAGTTCTATTGAATTATCCACTGCAGTAACTAAGGAATCTTACACAATCAATTTGTTAGAAAAAAAATGGAAAAACCTCTAAATTCTAAATGTTCTGATAGATTCATGACCCTTCATCAAGCAGTCACTTACAATGAAGCCCTTTCTCTATTTGAAGGTCTAAAGCAAGAAGAGGATGGTGATTCTTCTGAAACATTTAATGCCAGTTCCAGTTGCTTTCAAAATTTTAAATGCTGCTCAATTATTCATAGTGTTTATCTTGTGAATCAGCAAGCACTTTAACACTGTGTTATATTTATTAGTAATAATTAATATTAACCCTTTGCACTCTGATTTTTTTCCTTTCCACTATAGCTCACCAATTTATCTGTAGGATATATTGATAAGCCAACTTATTTACGGTTGGAGGGCTCCTGAGGCATAGGAAAATGCAATCACAAGCAGGCCACAAAAATATTTACAAATCTTATGCCTCTCTCACCCTCTAAAACAGGTATCGAGTTACACTTGGCTCACAAACTGCTGTTGAGTCAGACTTGACATGCAAGTGCAAAAGGTTAATTAAATATTAATCACTTAACATTTTTTAATAATATTCATATTTCCACATTTTATGCTTAATTTAAAATTGTGCATTATCATGAAATTATCCTTATTAATTACAACATTATAAACTGCTTGTTTAGCACAAAGACCTTTTGAATGCATCCTTTGCAATAAATGAGACATGACTATTTTGAAAGCTTTTGGTCTGACAAATGATTATTATAGGAGATTTTTTTAAAGATAAAAAGACTGAAGCTGTTTTTCATTTTAACTAGTTGAGTAACAAATATTAAAGTTTCTACTGCCTCACATTTTCCTGGTATTAAAACTTACTAAAATTATATTAAAATTTCATTAATCCATTCATACCGGGCACACATATAACGTATTTTTGTGAGCAGCAATTCCAGCAAATATCCTCGGTTTGGATCACCAAGAAGATGTAATTCATCTACCACCACGATTCCCAATGCACTGAGGCTACCATCTTCCATGAGCCTAGGATAGTTACAAATCAAAGAATATATTTTTGTGATGAGAACCATATAATAAAACTCTCATACCCATCAAAAATGCTTACCGATTAATTAAGCTATTTGCCTTCTCTATTGTGCATACAGCAATATCTGTACGTTGAATCCCACCTGAGGGACTATAACCTCCCATGAATCCTTCCACACGAATTCCATTACTTTCCAACAGTGTCTGTAAAAAAAGATTTGTTCACATAACTTATACCTAAGGAGAAATTGGAAATGAAATACATAATGTTAGGAATTGATTCCTCGTTGTTTGATAACCGTTATGATTTTTAATTTTAACCTCTTTACATCCCAATCTAAGTACCCAAATTCCCCACATTTGAAATTAGCAAACAACTGTATACAATGTCAGATTTGGAAATTTTCTGCTCATTTTGGCACTTTTTCCATAAAAAATCGCTCGTGTACTCAGTTTGTGTGCCCGTCCACCCATTTGTGAATCACAATAGTCTAATTCATCAAAAGTCTGTGCAATATTTTTTTGTACTCCCTCCTTGAAAACTTGTTTTTACTGCCATCCCTATGCCAGTGCCTACTTATGCTTTATTGCAGATCTGCTAATGGCTGTATAGAAAGAAAATGGTTTAAAAATCTTAGCATTTGATACAAATAAATGAAAAGGCATTCATTACCAAGAATTTATGATAAACTAGGGTTGAAAGATACATAAAATCCAAGAGATAGTTAAAGAACCTTTTCCTAACACTTTTACCTACCTGATGAAATAATTAATTCCTTTAACCACACAATGGATGAATTAATTATAAGTGCACCTTTCCAATTAACTGCCTGCCCTGAGTAGTTATTCATCAATGTTGCATTTTAATGAGAATTTAGAATGAACAACTGGTAACTTAAGGAATTTGTATTTGGTAGCTACACTATATCGATTTCTACAGGAATTAATTCGACCATCATAGTGAATATATTAGGCGAAGTATATAATTTATTTTTATCGTTTGAAAGTTAATCGCTTATTAGAATTTACAACCTTCATTCTTACAATACTTCAGTCAATCCCCTTAAATGAAGATACTCTTGATTCTTAATTCACTGAAGCAATAGATAAAAATCAAAGATTCAAATAATACGTCTGGAAAAATTGACCTACCTGAAAATAGGCACTCTTCTCTTTGACAACTGAAACAAATGGCAGAATAATAACAGCTTTTTTCTTTCGTTCTAATACTGTCTTAATTGTTAAAATCTCAGCAACTAAAGTTTTTCCTGGATAAAAAATGATTTATGCAAAATAAACGTAAAGTACATACAAGAAATGAGTTTTATTTGTATTTGATTTCATTTAAATAATAAAATCAATACATACCGGCAGATGTTGGCGCAGAATATATTAGATTTTTTCCAGAAAGGACTAATTCATTAGAAAGACATTCAACTTGCCAATGAAACATGTTTTCTACTCCCATCTTTTTATATTTCTGTGGAAATAGTTTCAACGAATTATCAAATCCGATGAATTGAAAATTTGTATAATGTAATACGCATCACTTGAAATTAAGCTTACTTTTAATATTTCACTAGGTAGCTTCCATTCTTCCAAATTGCATTTGGATGTTTTAAAGCTCGATACCTTTTGAACCTCAGATTTACATATCTGCGATGAATCAGACCTGCTCGAGTGATTTTGATATCGAGCATCATGACTATCGGTATTTACTTCATATTTCTCCGAGACACTATGAAACTTTAGAATATCCTTTTCGTTGCTTTCAAATTGTGTTTCAACAGCTTCATGGTTGTTATTAAATGTGTATTTCTCTAATTCGTAAAAATTAGAAGTTACGCAATTTACGTTTATACTATCACCACTGGTATCGTCTCCTTTACGGGACTGATCTTCAACTTTGACTATGCACGATTTTTTCAATTTTTCGACATTTTCAGCAATATCAATAGCTGCCAAGGTGTTGTCGCCGATGAATATTGACGAGAACTCATCTTCCATTGCATCAGGAGTAGTGAAATCCAGACATTTTCAGGAAAAAGTAATTTGGGTTCGAATTGACTAGTAGACACACCGTTAACATAATCACTGTTTATGTATCTATGCAATACAGCAAAACTTAACTGTAATTACATTCTTGACATTTTGAAGGAGTGCATTCAAAGCCTACAGCGCTCTAGGGATTTGTGTTGTTTTATTTATCATAGAAATTCAGTTAAGATTTGAAATTTCTCTCCAAATATTTTTCACGATACTAAATAGAGGTTTTATTTATGATGATACATTAATTACTTTTATCACATCTTAATTAAATTTTGTAACGATTCAATCCTTACAATGATGAAGATTTTTAAATAGCTTCTTTAATTAACTAGATATTAGTACTTTGTTCTTAGAAAAGTGTTAGTTCCAAATTAAGACGCTATGTCATTCAAGTAGTAATGCAACTCAAAAAAACTCTATCGCTTAGTTATGTTTCGTGTTATGAATTGGCGGGAAAGGTGGACACTGAGCAAAGGAGGGGGTTGAATGTTTTCTTTCACCGTTTTGAAATGCATCGGCTGTTTATTATTTATGGAATTTGTTGAAGCGTGTTTTCACCCTTTTACATTAAGTCAATATCGACTTACTGCTCTCAAGGGTGTAGGCTCAAAGTTATTAACTTCCCAACAACTGTATCAGCTGTTCCAAAATGAAGTGCATAATACCAGAAATTTCGTGGCATAACAGAGATCCTGTCTTGAGTGTCGATATTCAACCTCGACGAGGGAATTTGGATGACTTTTGGAGGCTGGCATCTGGAGGAACAGATTCTCATGTCCTGGTTAGTCTTTAACTTTTATCAACCTGCCGTAATGCCATTGAATATGCCCAAGCTTTCTTTATTCTTTTAGATATGGTACATCAAAGTACAAGAATCCGGGGTAGCAAGGTTGGAATTTGCTGCTGATCTTGTAAGGCATCAAAAGGCTGTGAATGTGGTTAGATTTTCTCCCTCGGGAGAATTCCTTGCTTCTGGTGACGATGGTAACTATATTTCTCGTTATTTGATAACATTCGATTGCCCAAACGTAGTTTTCTATTACTATGAAGCAATGCATATTTCTTCTCTATTATTCTAAATGTTAACTATTTCAGACAAACCGGTTTTTTGTGAATTTTTTTAATTTACCAGTTTTGTGTGTAGTTCATTTCACAAATTTGACCTAAATTTGATTTTATTGTGAATGGATTTGTCTATTTTATAATGATATATTAGCACCTTGGTTGTTAAAATGTGCTTGAGATGAAGTTGCTAAAAAGCTTACTTACATTTAATGAACAAATTTTCCCAATTTCGTAGAATCGGTTATTCTTATATGGAAACAAAAAACCGACCAGGATTTACCAGAATTTCCATTAAACGATGACGAGGGCAATGCAAAGGAGCAGTGGATTTCATTAAAAGTTCTTCGAGGTCACGTTGAAGATGTTTATGACCTTTGTTGGTCTCCTGATAGTAATTCTTTAATATCTGGCTCAGTGGATAATTCTGCCATTTTTTGGGATGTACAAAAAGGTGAGTTTTTAAGTCTATGTTAATTGCACAAAAGTAAGACACAACCAATTTCCTAGATCAGTGATGGCGAACCTTCTATTGCCCGCGTGCCAATATTACTGAAATTGTCGAATCTTTTCTGCCTCGCGTGCCACAAATAAGTCCTTGATTTTCTTTGCGTGCCAACAAAATCAAATTCGTGACCAAGACATAAGAGATTGAAACTTGTAACCATAAAACTAATGTTTACAATAGTTAACTAAATAACACAAATGTTTTTTGGGCACTAAATCAGTACGATAAATTATTTGATTGGTATTCACCTTTCGTTGGCGTGCCAACCAAAATCGTCTGGCATGCCACTTATGGCACGCGTGCCATAGATTCGTTGTCACTGTCCTAGATGTTATAGCTGCTCATTAATCCCTCCAGTGTGTGTGTGTAATATACTATTTGCATCTATAAAATGATGTAAACCAATAGTGTTAATGCTCCATTACCATCTATATCTTCCTTAAGGTTAATTTACTCATTTCTGAATTGACATTAGACCTAGGTAATGCAATTAATGGCTTTGGGCAGAGGTGACCTCTCTTGTTACAGTATATTAAAGTATTATGATGTAGTAAAAGTGTAATGCATACAGAGCCATACTGAGGGAAGGGCAACTGGGGCACGTGCCCAGGTCGCAGCATCATGATGGGGTGCCAAATAGAAGTCTTATTAAACACTTGATAATATGTGGTTACAGTTTTGTTTTTCAGTCTCTTCGAAACTTATAACAGCCAACCAGAGGTTCAGCTGAAGTGCCATGACTGTACCAAGTCATCGGTTAATGTGTGCAAACTTAATTGGCGGCTTTTTGGCTGCCTCTATTCTTTACTCTCAGAATGTAATTTCTTTTGTTTACCCTTGAATTTTCGCCCAAGTTGTCGATAAAAAGTAATTTTTGAGGAGGCCTTTATTGGTTTTTTTTTGCTGTCTAATCGAAAAAGAGAGACGAAATCACGTCAGAAATAATCCGAAAGTTGGAACAGGATGGACTAGATTTACAGAATGAGAGCTCATTCATATGAAAATGCTCCTAATATGACTGGAAAATTAAACGGTTGCAAACATAATCCTCTTGCACGTTTCATACCATATACAGAGCACTCGCTTAATTTAGCTTGTTATCATTCCACTGAAAAAACTAACCGTCAAATTAGGGAATTTTTTGCAAAGGAATAGAAACTGTTCCTTTATTTCGCTGGTTCCATATTGAGATGGGTTATACTAATAGTTGTTCTAAAGGTGACGTTGGAAAAACATGGCACAACACGATGATCATCGAGAGAAAATTCTGTAAATTCATTGGGGTTACAATTGAAGGAAGTTTATATGGTGGTAATAAAATTAAAGAATAAACATAAATGCAGATATGCTGAAAGTTTGCTAAACCAGATATTTATATTTTTTTGTTATTTTGGGACGATTGTCTCCAGAAGATCAACCACCTCACTAAATTTCTTCAGGGTGCTAATGTGGATAGAGCCGTTGACATGATCTGCGATTTGGTACCAGACATAAAAAGTTCAACGTCAAGACTGGAAGAGTATATGGAAGAAGCAAAGAAATTTTGCGATGAAAAAGAAAAAGGAAATTTCATGACACGATGGAAACTGAAGCACCCTCAATACCCGAAACAACAGAAAATTTTAATTGTGCTTTATATAATATGACCGAAGATAAAATGATAAATTCCTGTGAAAATGCTGCTAGTAGGTAATAAAAACTTTGTGGATGAACGGGAGTTAATCGAAGAAGTTTACAGTTCGAAAAACCACCAGCCTTCGAAAAAAGTGTATAAATTACGCAGAAAGAAATATTGGAATTTATTCCTAATATGGAAAATTTTCTGATGATTTTCTTGACATTTGTCACATCAATTTCAACTGGAGAGCGTTCTTTTAGTAAATTGAAATTGATCAAAAATTACATATGGTCATCAATGAACTAAGAAACTTTTTGGTCTAGCCATATTATCTATTGAATAAACTGTTAAACATATAGATTAAAATGTTTGCTGCAAGTAAAACCTGAAAAAAAACTCCTAAAAGAAATGATTGTTTATTTCAGTTAAATACCTCTTTTAAAATATGCACTTATTTTATTAGATCATTTTGGGGTGCCAAAAGTGGTCACTACGGCCATGAATGCATATATGTATAATGTTCTCATTCTTAACTTAATAAGGTTAATATAAATAAGAAAAAAAAATATTTATTAATCATAATATACTTTTCACTAAAATCTACGTATGGTAACCATTTATACTATAACACTACATCAGGCAATTTGCAAACTTAATATTGGCTATATATAAGCAATGAGCAATTGGAAATAGGAAATAAAAAGAACACCAAAGTAGTTCACTTGGCTTGGAGGAAGGTGAGGAAAATGAGAGGGAGGATGATTTAGGATTATAATAATTAATTATACAATTATATTTGGAATAATTTCCAGTTTTTTCCATGTCAGTGATGTCAAATATACAAATTATTTGATGTTTGGTTCCTTTAGTTTAGAAATGTACTTTATTAGGTATGAACATTAGTTAAAAACAGTATTTAAATTTAATTGTTGAGACAAACTTATGTTATCGAAAAATTATTGTAAGGTATTAACTAGGTCTCCACCACTGTATCTTAGTAAGTCTGTCTATCTGTCTGTACCTTTATGCATACCCACATTTCTCAACCGATTCTGACCACATTTGGTACAATTGTAATGGGCACCAAGGGGAAGGTTAATGCATGGTTTTAGTGTGTCTGTCCATTTGTTTCAAAATGGAGACCAATTTTCTCTGTTCCTTTGTGCATGTCCACAATCAACAGATTCCAACCAAATTTGGCACGATTGTTGGGGGCACTAAAGGGAAGGTCAACGTGGGGTTTCAGTGTCTGTCTATCCGCTTCATTCAAATGGCAGCCAATTGTTTAACTGTTCCTTTATGCATACCCACATTTCTGAACCGATTCCGACTAAATTTGGCATGTTTGTAGGGGACAGCAAGAGGAAGGTCAACACGGAATTTCATTTCCGTCTGCCTGTTTGATTCAAAATGGCAGCTGATTTAAACATTAAACTACGCGTATTTTCCCAAGTCCTACTATTGATTTGAATCAAATTTGGTTCGATTGTGAAGGGCTCCCAGGTATAATCAATAATTAGTTTTTGTTTCTCTCTGCTCATTTTATTAAAAAATGGCCGCCAATTGAATTCTTAAATACCCTGTATCATCTGGAATTGCAATCGGATTATAACAAAATTTCCCCGGGCAACGCCGGATATTTCTGCTAGTATTTTTAAAAATTATAAGGGTTTGAGAGGGAGTAAGATATGTTGTTAGTTTTTGGGTTGGTTTTTGTCATTGAAATCATCACAGAAACAGCTGATGTGGACTGTTTCATAACATTAAGTTCCTTCTTTATATTTATTTTCAATCATTACTGTTAATGAGCTCAGTATAATTAGCCTTGGGTCTTTCTATGAGAAATCATAGCCTAATAAATAATAAATGAAAACATTATAGATTTTAGGAAAGAATAAAATAAAATTCTTGGAACTCGTATATTGACATCTCAGGGTTGACCAACGTTTGGGTCTTAATATCTGAAGCAAGTAAAACCTGTCAAATATCACTGTTGTAGTAGGGTGATGGTTCATAAAAATATTTTTATCAAATTCTCTCTCATATACTAATTGTGTAAGGTTGTCCAGAATACAAGTGCATGAAATGCCTACTTAGAAAAGGCAATCTTGAAGTACACCACTCCCTGGTTACAATACCATCGGTTTGACTGTGGAATCAGATATACCACGTGTCTTCCTTCCTCCCCATTTCTTGGAAAGTCCTGTCACTTTTCAAATACTAAAGTAAAAACAACAAAAAAATTACTGAAGTTTTAAGGTATCGATTAAATAAATTTCTTGTACTCACGGTATATTGTTCTTTCCTTTTAATGTTGTTGTTTGTAGCAATTAAAGAAATTTTAAAAACTGAAAAGTCACGTCCTCGGTTATACCACAGTTATCTTATAATGCGGGCCGCAGCTCCTCCTCCGATACCCTGCGGTATAACCGGGGAGCTGTGTATATTAATTATTACTAAAATGCTTTAGTCTAATTACAGAATAGAAGATTATATTAGGACAGTGGAACTATTACTATTTTTAAAAATCGGTACAACATACGTTGTACAAACTTTCTCGTATATAGGTACTAATGCATCGTTTAGTTATCTTTAGAAAATGAAAATTGTATGAGCCTGTTTTTAGAAAATCCAATTTTTGTTAAAGTTGCCCAAGAATAGACTAGCCTTATATTCATTTTTTTGAGAAATATGAACTATACAGTATTATTGAAGACGTAAACTCAAGTAGCTGTACGAAATTTGATCAAAATCGTTAGAGCCGTTTTTGAGAAAATCGGATTGTTTTTAAAAATGTGTAGAATAAACTACTCTTAATTATTGAGCAATGTCAACCATTTCTATATATACTCTGCTCAGTATGATAAAATGCCTAAGTACAAGATTTCATTCATTTTCGCTATACCGTCTAGGCTCCAGAGCCAGTAACAGACAGACAGACGGCATTGCGAAAGCCACTTTTTTGGATTCAGTGACACCTAAAACGTATATTTCTGTAAAAATCTCGAGGTCGAATTTTTTCGCTATAACAATACTTCGTATGAGAAAGTAAAAACATCGAAGTTGGGATGTTGGGGCAGATATCTTTTTCTCATTTGGCTGTTGGACGAAATCATTAATAGCCATAGTAATGAAGACTTAAATCTTCATAACTACATGCGGTATCGCATATAACCATCAGATTAATGTTGCCGTACGAACATCGTTGACAATTTAGGCTACCAAGTTCTTATTCATGTTCAATATGGCTGCACTTACGCATGACCCATTATATGGTGATTGTAATGGAGAAATAAAAGAAGAAGAAAAGTGCATTGGATGTGATGGCCCTTGTGAAAAATGGTTCCATCTTAAGTGCGTCAGTATCAAAATTTCAGATTTTGAGGTTATTAGCAGGATAACTTCACTTAAATGGTACTGTGCAAAGTGTGATGGAATCCATTCATATATTGTCGAAGAGTTTCGCAAATTAATGAAGGTATCAATGAGTGATATTTTTGAGAAGATGAAGTTGTTAGCCCAGGCAAGCCCAGTTGAAACAGCAGCTAAAAGCGGTGGCAAAAGTAGTTATGCAGATACTCTCAAGTTTGCTAGTAAGCAGAAGCCTGTGATTATTATTAAACCTAACAAAGACCAAGCGGTGAAGAAAACTAAAGAAGATCTAGTGAAAAATGTCGATATTATGAAACTAAATGTTGGGGTAGCTAATGTAAGAGAGTTAAATAATGGTGCTATTGCAGTTGGTTGTGAAGATAAGGTAAGCAGGAATAAGATTAAGGCTTCAGCTGAAAAAGCATTGGGTACTAATTACACTGTTGATGTTCCAAAACTAAAGGATCCAAAAGTTAAATTAGTTGGGATTAAAGAAGATGTTTTTCGGATTCGGCGACACCTAAAACGTATATTTCTGTAAAAATCTCGAGGTCAAATTTTTTCACAAAAACAATACTTTCTCGATACTTCATATGAGAAAGTAAAAAAGCAGGTGTTTGTAGTGTCCAACAGTCAGTTTCACTTTATTTTTCATTCAGTGTTCTCACTATGATTATTTTTTTGAAAGCAATTCACCTTCCATGTCCTCAATGTTTCCCCAGAATCTGATTCCATCGCTGAATATGTTAACAAATCTTCATCCTTTTCAGAAATATTTTTCATGAGTCTGAAATTATGATAAACTGTTTCCAACTTCCCAGCTGTTTCTTCTTTGAGTCTGTTTCTGTTTTTGGTGTGGATGTTCCCCCAAACTGACCAGTTTCACTCAGCACAAGCAGTAGAACTGGGAGATGTCAGCAGAATAGCAAGTTCAGCTAGTCAACTGGAAGGGCAGAGACCCACCAGTTTGATGGTGTAATTTGGCCTGCATTCCATATCATTTTTCTGTTGAAAGTGTCACTTCTCGCTTTGAAATTAACTATTTCAACCAAAATAGAATTGCTGTCAGGAAAATTTCTAAATTTGGCCACATTTAGTATTAATTTGCATGTATCATCAAACTCTTCATTTTCAGCATATCACCTATATCGGGGATCTAAAAGATATGGTTGGCACTTGCATTTTTCTATCATTTATTTTACCAGTTTTTCCTCAGCTGCTGAGTGTGGTAATTCTTTGCGTTTGTCATTTATGTGGTCCTGAATTTTCATGAATTCAGACTTCACATCTGCCGGTGTACGTTTGTCACCTTCAACTTTATGTATTGCTTCAGAAATGGGTAGCAACATATCTAAAAATTTCAAATTGTGTACCCAAAAGGCATCATCATCTAATATGTCACTTCTAATGTCTCGTGAACAGATGCTAGAAATACTATCCTCTACTATAGCTGACTGCAAAGCTTTCTTACATAGTTGAAGTTTCTGCAAACACAGTACCACTGATGCCCAACATGTAAGACAAGGCATGCTCAATGTTGAATTTATATTGTGCTGTTTACGGCATCGAAGAAGTACAGCAGCTGGAACATGTTTGTTTTTGAAGAATTTGACAATCTTCTTAACTTTTGAAAAGTGGGATTGAATTAACTGAATACTATCTAGATAGTGAATAAAGAGCTGCAATGTGTGAGCAGAGCTACTGTACAGCTGTATATGTGAATATTTTTTCTTCACAATATTCCATGCACATCTTGCTTGCTGCATTATCAGTCACAACAGAAAATACTTTACTCGAGCCTAGTTCTCAAATAACAGTTTCAAATTGTGATGCTACATACTCTGCTGTGTTGTGGTGTTCTTTTGTGTTTAACAGTTGAGGAGCTGCTACCATGAAATTAATGATACCTTCATTTCAAACATTGCTCCAACCATCTGAGACAATAGATAGATGAGATGCCTCTTCAATAATACCACCAATTTTTTGTTATATTTTATCATAAACTTCATCACGAAGATGTCCAGCCAAGCGTTTTCTTCCTGGTAGAGTATAAATTGGGTGCAATTTACCAAAAAAATCTACAATATAGCGGTTTTCTAGAAAGTGAAACGGCAAATTCCTTGCATACATAGGTTTAGCAAACGCCCTGTCAAGTTCAGTCTTCTCTTGTGGACTCATTCTGTCCATAAATCCTGGTTTCTTTTTTGAAAGTATAAATCAATAAAGAAGAATGGCTGGAAACTGACTGCTGCTGAGATGCTGTGGGGCCTACATCACTTGCCAAAGATGAAATGGCAGGTATACAGTGTTGCCAATTTAGTGACTTTGTCGCTAGATTTGGCAAATTTTTACTTAGACTTTTTTTTATGGTTTAGCGACATGTCGCTAATTTAGCGATTTTCTCCTAATCTGATGACAAATTTAGCGTCTTCTGTATTTGGAAAGAAATACATACAATATTCAAAATAAACAAATCTAATTACTTTTATATAGATTTATTAAAATCAATATAAGTATTTGGTAAATCTTAAAATACTTTTTACTGTAATTTCCCCAATACTACAGGAATATTTAATATAGCTAAAATGTTTGTCGAAGATTCAGCATTGCTGACTCATATTGATTTTCTGTGCAAAAAACTACATACAGTTATGTGGACAGAAAACTCAGAACTTTGGCCAGAAATCGCTAGCTACCGAGAAGCAATTGGTGAAAATCCTGTTGAGGACATTTCAAATCTGGCATTAATAGTACTCACATTACCCCACTCAAATGATGTAACGTTGAATGTCAATTTACTAACATGAACATAATAAAGTCGAAATTATAGAAAAGTATGAGTGTCAAGACTTCAAATGCAATTTTGGCTATTAAATATGGTTTAAGAAGACATGGAAAATGTTGTTACGATTACAATCTGCCCAAGAGTGTTGTAAATAATAAAACTGGTTCCACTGGTTCATATAGGTATTCAGCTGAAGAGAAAGCAAAAAGATGGTAATTTAAGTGGAGAAGAATTACCCCAATGTGATTTGTTTGTATTTGAAGAATTTCTTTAGTATTTTTATTGTACATTTTTCAAAAAATCTTTCGCTTTTCTACTTATTTTATAAAGTTGGACTATAAATGCTTTTATCCTTTCCATTTTGTAAAAATTCTGCATTATTTTATTCTAATTATTCAAATATTAATTTAATTGTGATTTATCTTCAAGAAGATTATAATACTAATTAGATGTAATAAGAAATATTTTCAAGTATTTCTGCAGTTATTTATTTTTAGCTACTTTTGACAGTGGATTTAGTGACATTTTCAAATTTCTTTTGGCAGCACTGGTCAGTAACAGTAAAATCTTTATCTTTTGAATGATCAGCAGTGGCATAGTGGAATTGCTCAATGCCTCCCCACCAAGAAAAAAAATGCCCCCCTACCAAGTAAAACAATGGGCCTCTGATTCCTCGATATTGGGCCTTTTTTGGTCCTTGGGGAGGGGGGAAGGGGGAATTGTGTGGGTGTCCGCTGATCATCAGGCATATAAGTATTTTCATACACTTGTATTTTTATGAAGCTTTGTTGTGCTGAGATTGCAATAGTTCAGCATAAAAATATCCTATATATATATATATTAAGCAGGGATTGTTTGTGTGTGCATGTGTTATCCACTTATCCCCAAACCATTTTTCAATTAAGTATTACTTAATGGTTGTTATGCAGACAGAGCAATGTTTTGATACCTAACCGGAAAATATCCCAAGTCCATAGTATGTGTTTAATATCCACCAAATTTCTTAGTGCTACTTCAAGTTATGCCTTAACAGGTCCAGAATGGCAACAAGAAATCTTCATGTATTTTTGACCAATTTTTGACCTGGTCAAAAAAAGCTCTAAAAAATTCGGTCAATTGACCAATTTTTGACCCGTCGATTGACCGGTTGGCTAACCCTAGGTATTACTGATTCTAAACTTGAAATAAATATGGATGGTTCTGAACTAGAAGTGGTTGAGTTTACTAAATATCTTGGTGTGATGTTGGATAGGAAACCACATATTAATGCTCATGCTGAATATATTTTAAGTAAGTTAGGCAAGAAAGCTGGGTACGTAAGAAGAATTTCTAATTGTTTGTCTGTGTATGCCAAAAAGACTGTATTTTACAATTTTTTATCCTCATGTTAATTACTGTGGTTCAATTTTACATTTTCTTAATGATGGACAGAAATATAAATTTCAACTTATTCAAAATAAATGTATGAGACTGATTTAAAATTGTGATTATAGAGTCAGTATAGACTGGATGCTAAAGGAATTGAGGCGGTTACCAGTTAAACAAATATTTAAGATGAATCTTATTTTTATAGCATTTAAAATTAAGAATATGCTTGTACCAAAATACTTAAGTGACCTGGTAGTTATTAGAGAAGAGTTATATGAGTATGACACACAAAGCAAAAAAGATATGTGCATTACATTAAAAAATAAAGTATCATCCAAAAAGACTGTAATGCATGAAGGGGTTGTATTGTTTAACTCGTTACCAAATCATATAAAAAATATTACGTGTTTCTAAATTCAAGACAACTTTTTCATTTTTTATTAAATTAGATTTAGGTAAACATCTAATTAGAGATATTCTGAATGTATGTTCTTGTTTTTGTGTGTATTATTTGTACAATGTATACTTTTTATTTGTATATTTCAGTTATGTGTTAAACATCTTAAAATGTTCTGATATGTATTTATTTGTATTTTTTTATATTTCTCTCTAGAGTCAATATGTACGTTGTTTTTTGTAAATGAGCTATGGCTCAATTTCTTAATAAATTACAAAATTACAAAACATATACCATGACCTCTAAGTCAATATTATTATTAATTCAAGGCAAATAGAATTTAACTTATTATAAACTAGCAGAAGTGCCAGTTGAATTTCATCAGAGTTAGTGAATCTACTTCAGCACAACATAAAACATTGGTTAATTTTATTTTGTATCATATCACTTGTGTAAGATCCAGCTTTGCCAACAATGTTCAGCTATAAATGAAGGGGAGCCATTTAACAAAAGATATTGTTGAAAATATGAATTACACATTGTCAACATTTAATAAATTTCACAAAAAATTCTAATTATATTGTTATCATTATATTTTCCTCTTCACTTTCACCCCGAAAGACATTACTCCCGGTAGGAATATTTTCCAATCAGACCACCAGTCCCTCGACGTATCCTTTTGTTTCCCAGGAAGTACGAAGAACCGCGGGAGTCTACTTTCACCTCCTCGACCTTTCCCTGTATGGTCAAAAGTGTGCTGGAAGGACGTTAATCATGCCTTAGAGCTGATCCCATGGGGTGTCCTGAACTCCCTCCCTCTGAATGATGGATTGGACTTCCTCTATTGTGTAATTGACTCGGCAGTGAAACAATTCGTGCCATTCAAAATGCCTAGATCTAGAAAGTTCCCAGAATGGTTTAAGGCAGATACTATTTATGCCTTAGGAAACAAAAATCGGGCTTGGTATTTCTGGATATATTATCCTAGTGTGAAAACTAGGAAATCTTTTATTGATTTGAGGAGACATTCAAAGAGGTTAATTTGTCGCGATTATGCTGATTATGTAAACTCCCTGTCCTCTTCTATATCCTCAAACCCTAGAAAGTTTTGGTCCTTCATTAACAGACGCCGTAATCACTCGCGAATCCCTGACGCTGTCTTCTATGGAAATATCGAAAGAACAGGACCTGAAAGATGTAACATTTCTTTATTTCTTTTCTGAATCCATGACTACGACTATCAATCCTATTTCTGCTAATTCAACAAATGATTCCAGTCTCCTTCCTGTCAGTAATTTTTCCCTTTCTTATCTTTTTGCTTCCACCAATGAAGTCTTGGAATTCTTGCGTAAGGTATCTCCCCATCGATTGCCTGGTCCCGATGGCATTAAACCTATTTTCATTAAAAATTGTGCTTCTCTTTGTATCCTCTATCACTCTTGTTCAACCGTTGCTTTTCACTAGGCTTCTTCCCAACTCAATGGAAATCTGCAAATGTAGTTCCAATTCATAAATCTAGTTCTAAATCCGATGTCTCCAACTACCGTCCCATTTCTCTCCTTCCAATATTTTCTTCTGTTTGTGAGAAAATTATCCTTAACCGTCTGTACTATTTTACTTCACCACACTTATCTACTAGACGACATGGATTCTTACCAAATCATTCTTGTCTAACTAACCTTGCTGTCTTCCAAAGTCATTCAGTGAAAGCTATTGCAAATAAGTCTCAGATTCGATATTCCTTGACTTCTCGAAAGCATTTGATTCAGTTGATCATTCCTTTCTTCTGCATAAACTGGAACCATTTTGGTATTCATAGCAGTTTTATCAGACTACTGGATAGCTACCTAAAAAATCAGATCCAGCGTGTCGTTTTGTCTGGGTCATATTCTAAATGGTCTCCTGTTATATCTGGTGTTCCCCAAGGTAGTGTTCTTGGGCCCTTCCTTTTTACATTATTTGTTGATGACCTTGCTGCTCTATTTCACTCCTCTCCTGTTCATTCTCTACTCTTTGCAGATGATTGTAAAATATTTACGCAAATTGATTCATTACATGACTGCTCCGTTCTCCAGCAAGCCTTAAACCTGATTGTGGAATGATGTAATCTCTGGAAATTAAAACTCAATCTTTCTAAATGCACTGTGAAGTCTATCTCTTTGCGTAAATTTCTTCATTTCAATTATTCAATAAATTCCTCTCGATTGACAAGGGTCTCTTTGCAAAAAGATCTTGGTGTAATTACTGATACTAAATTGAATTATAGTGAGCATATTGTTACCATTAAAAAGAAGGCAATGTCACTGCTTGGAATTTTATATCGTTTTAGTGATATTAGAGACCCTGAATCTCTGAAGCTATATTTTAATACAATTGTCCTTCCAGTTTTAACCTATTGTTCTCCCATATGGTCCATGTCAGCTATTTACAATGTCTCTTCTCTCAACCATGTTTTTAACTTTTTTTTTAAATTATAAAAACCCGTGTACCCTCTCTTCGCCATGCTTCTACCAATGTTATATTATCATCTCTCCCCCTCAATCACCTAAAAGCTACCCTGACTAAAATCGATCTCTCTCTTATTTATAACACTGTAAACTCTATCTCTGACAATCCCGAATTAGTCACCCAATTCAATCTTCGAGTTCCACCGAAAGTTACTCGGTCCACTTCCCTATTTCAAGTTCCTACTTTCAGAATTACCCTTGCACAACGTTCCATGCTCTATAGACTGCCCTCCCTTTTAAATTCATTACCACACATTATTGATTCGTATTTTTTATCTTACGAATCTTTTCTAAAAGAAGCTATGGCATATTTGTTTAAATAGATGAATCAACTTTTCTCCGGTCAATGTTTGTATAAGCTTATGTAAAGTGTTTTTGTTTGTTTTTGTCTTTGTCAACTGTCCAACTATTTATGTTTTTTCTTTTTACCTAATTTTATTTTATTTACTATTGTTGTGTTCACTTTAAATTTGCGACAATGCTGTATGTGGACCTATGAAATAAATAAATAAAGTTGAATTAAGTTACATGCCTAGTTTGCCAGAGGGTAAATTGTTGCAGTTGCTCTTTCATTTTACCAAATGACAAAATGCATACCTAAATACACTAAATATTATGGACTTGGTTTATATGGCATTTGTTTTTATTGCTACAACAAATCTCTCATTCGCTATATCTTCTGTGGGACATGATAACCCAGCTATATAGATTTTGGGAAAATTGTTTATATCAATAATACTTAGGAAACAATGAAATGATTTATCCAATCACAATTTGTGGAACGTTTAATTATTTAAGTTACGTAGATTTAAAAGGTTTGCTTTGGAGAACTCTATGCCATACAAAAATATCATTAAAAACCATTTATTAGTAATATTTCAATTAAAATCAACAAATATTTGGTTGCCATGTAAACAAAGCAAAATCACACAAATTGAAAAATGATATCATGTTAAAATCTTTTCCATATAGATGCATTGAACTCTCTACTTCAGCGACGATGTGTTGTCATGGTAGTTTATATTTGGTATTGTTATAAAACTGATAAAATGACATCTTTTTCTGATTCTAAATGCATTTTTATGTTAATTAGACCAGAGTGTGGATTCTGTCTTCAATAAAAATAAACTTTGTTCTTTCATGCATAGAACCATCCAAGTCTCAAGTTCATACCATGTTTCTTAGTAATTTAAAGTTCAAATTAAAAATAGTCTACACTCATCCGTTTTTCAGTTGCAGGACATGGCAAAATACATGGCGTTGGATGATTAAATCATTCGCCATTTCGAATCAAAGTGACTGACAGAAACGAAACCTTGGCCATTCACTAAGTTAGGATGTAAGGAAGAATTGCACCAAATTTGGTTGTTCCTGCTTTTATCGTTTAGGAGGAGTTCCATGAACAACCACACAAACTCGTCAAAATATATAGTAGATTAAATGATACTTAGCCTCTTTCATCTTTCTTTCAGGACGTAATACATGTATACTCAAGGATCATAAAGGATTCGTTCAGGGAGTTGCATGGGATCCGCAGAATCAGTTTGTTGCTACCATGAGCAGTGATAGGTGAAAGTTTTTAATGAAAATTATCTTTTGTTTGGCTCATACTGGCAAACACAATTATTTAGAATAATTTTCATTTTCAGATTGTGTCGCATTTTTAGTGTCAACACTAAACGCGTTGTTCACCGTATTTACAAGTCTTGGCTTCCTGGAATTGGAGGTGCAGAAAATCCAGAAGAAAAAGTGTACAGACTATATCATGATGACACATTGAAGTCATTTTTTCGAAGATTATCTTTTACTCCTGATGGTGAATTACTTATCACTCCTGCTGGAGTCATAGAACAAGAAGGGGATCTAAAGGACATCAATGTAACTTACATATATTCTAGGCATCTACTTAATAGGTTTGTGTAAAAATATTGTTTATAATGTCATAAGATTTAGGTACCTTCTCTAGCCAGATGTACTATTTAGATACAAATTAATAGTCCTAACAGTATTTCATGTATTGGACTAATGAAAAGACAAACTTTTACATACCACTACTAATTCATACAACATTACCTGGGTTTCGGTATTTGACTTCGTAATCAGGAGATAGATCCAAGTGTTGAAACCTGGGTAATGTTGTATGAATAAATAGTGTTCATTATGCTGGAATAACAAGTCAAAGATCATTGATTCAAATTCAAAATATGTTGAGTCTAATAAAAGAATATGAACTACCACCCAGAATACTGTATAATTAAATTGTGCCATCTGATTTTTACAACCATTAATCAAACCAAATCACGTAATGGATTAAAGTTATAAGATCTCAATGATTAGTATTTGACTTTTTGATTTTGGAATATCTTCATAATAGCAATAAAATCAAAACTCCTATGCTTGCTTAAGGTATGATAATGGGGCACAGAGAATTTTTAAGTATAAAAATGAGTGTTTGACATACCAAAATAAAATAATTTTTTTCCATTTATCAGATTAGGCCATCTGCCTTTGTTTTGCCTGTTTTATTACTCGAAATAAATACTAAAAGTACTTCAAGCTACTTTAGCTTACATTTAATTATTAAAAATAATATTCAATTTTCTACCATTCTTTATAAAAATTTTATTTCCCATAAGTATTATTGGTTCATCTTTTAGGTAGTATGATGAACTTTTCTTACAGCACAGTTCTAAGCCTTTTAGACATATGGGGAAATCTTAGGGCATGTTTTGGCAACTTAAACCATTGAATAATTTTATTTATTTCAGGCCTGTAGTTTACTTGCCTACTGGAGATAAGTACACAATTGCAGTTAGATGCTGCCCAGTACTGTATGAGTTGCGTAATGGGCAAGCAAAGAAAATGGCTGAATCTTCTGGGGATAAGATAAAAGGAAGTAGTAGTGAAGATGTTTTAGAGACAAATCACAATGGAGATACAAAGGAAGAGAAGATGGAAGTGGTGGATTCTGAAGTGCCACAGCAAGATGGAGAAGAGGTCACCAAAGAAGAAGAGAAGCCGTGGGAAAAGAATTTCTCATTATTTGCCCTGCCATATAGGGTAGTGTTTGCCATTGCTACACAGAATTCAGTACTTCTGTACGATACCCAACAACCTGTACCATTCGCAAAAATTTCAAATATCCACTACACAAGGTTAACAGATATTACATGGTAAGTGCAATTTTTTTCTCTCTTTGCTTTTTCATTAAAAATATTGCGTTGTACACCTGATAATTTAAATACACTGGTTATAATATGAGTTTTGGGAAAGAAGTTGCTACCCACATTATAAGACAACTGCGTTATAACCAAGGGCACAATCATATTGTCCAGTACAGCATGTACATGAAATTTTATTTTTTTTTTAATTTCTTTAATTGCTGCAAACAAAATTTAAAAAATTGATATAAAGTCTGTACAAGAAATTAGTGTAATAATTTCTTTAAATGTCAATGATTTTTTGTTTTTTGCAAGATCATTTTTTAACTGATTGTAAATGGTTGACTGCGTCAGCATTCTGATCTGCCTCAAGACATGCCCTCACCAGTTTGGTAGGCTCCTCATCTAGATCCTCCAAGTCAAGGTCACTTCCCTCAGTCCCCTTCTTGTTGACACTTTCATCACTCAGACATGACACACTAATTCTTCCTTGTCAGTATCAACCTATTGTTTGACCATGTTCCCCTTGAACTCCAAATCCCCAAGGGTATCCCTAGCTGCCCAAAGAATGCAATCTATTGCCATAGCATTTGGTTTACTTTCCGCCTCTTTATCAATCTCATGAGAAATTTGGCTGCTAAGGGTTTCAAGAAGGAAAAAATTGTGCATTTAATATTCTGATACAGTCAAGCATTGCTAATTCAAAAAGCTTGGGATCTGGACTGTTCCGGACCACAGATAATTTCGGATTAAAAACAATGGGGTATTCTGGGGGTGGGGTATATGGTAAGAGTACCAGCGGATACATATTTCATATAAATAAAACTGTTTGTTGAAAATATAGAGTAATAGAAAATAAAATGTCTACATATTCCAAGTAAAAGTTATATGAATTGGCAGCATTTAAAATCAATAATATACCTAATTCTTTTTATTATGTTCTGTGCATGACAACTATCACAAACGAAACAAAATAATGTGAAAAGGTGATAACAAAAAATTGCATACAGACGACGCTCGATTTACGCCATAGATACATTCTGGGGATTATGGCGTAAATCGAAATTGGCGTAAATCGAAAGTAATTTTCCAGCAGTATTTGATCATGTACAGTGACAGCTCCTACCATGGGGATAGTGGGATTCATCCCTCCCAGAACTTTTTAAACCTCCGTAAAATCTTCCTTTGTGGTGATGTAATGCCAGTAGTTAATTTATTCCTGTATTTAATATTATTCCTTGTTTATGTTTAATGCAAATAACACGTCATAAATTTCTCATGCAAGCGACCTTTTAAAACTTTTCTTTAGGTTGCACTGTCCTGTGAGAAAATTCGAAATAGTAATCTGGGGGTTCCAAGATTATGCTCATGCGCATACACAAAATTACGACAAAATTTTGTTGCCATACTTACCAGTTAAAAGACATAGGAGCCGCCACTGATCATATAAACTTAAGAGTTTATCAAATACGTAGTAAAAATAAAGGAAAAGTGCTGAATTAAACAAAAAAGTAAATCTAGGCATTATTTTATTAAAATACATGCAGATATTAAAAATTTTCATATTTATGCAACATATAAGTAAAGTTTGCAATATTCTGGCTGTGCAGTGTACTAGGGACGACCACATCTGATGATTTACCGTGAAACTTTACATGTAACATTCTAAGGTAGTGAAGACGTATGAACAAGCATGGTGGCACAAATAGGATGTTATTTGTACGTTCATTATAAATGGCGTTAAAATGAAAGCGCGTAAATCAAGCGTCACCTGTACTACCGTATCAGCAACTATTATGTGAACGTTGTTAATGTACACCTAATAATTCTGTACACCTAATAATTCTTAATGTCATATACAGGCAGTCCTCGACATCCGTATATAATGCGTTCCTGAAAACGTGTACGGAAGTTGAATGTACGGATGTCGAACATAGATTTACATGTTATAGGGGGTAAGAGGGGGGGGTTCCGTTCCCAGAGAGCCAAAAAATATTATAAAACTCTAATTGTGGTATAAATGTTTAGTTTTTGAGCAGGGGCCTTTTAGACACTATCGTCAATTTTATAATATAGAGAGATAGGGCAAAATGCAATAAAATATTTAAATAATTGCACAAATAAACACTGCTGTACAGGCAAAGATGCCGGCGCAGCGGAAATTGGTGGCTGGCAACCAGCAGCACTCGAAATATTCGTTTGTCATTTTGCTGATGCACAAAAGTCAGAATTTGGCGTACGGAAGGCGGTTTGGGGTCTAAATGTATTATGAATGAAAGTTCGAGTTTTTTCATTTAAGCATTTTGCTATTTTCATAGTTTTTCGTAATATTGCCTAATCATGGCCCCAAAGAGAGTGATTGAAATGAAAGAAAAGTCGGTAAAAAGGGCGAAAAAAGTGATGAGTTCGAAGAAGAAAATTGAAGTTTTAGATAGGCTTGCGCATAATGAATCTGCTTCATCAGTTGGTAAATTACTTGGTGTGACCGAGTCCACAATAAAATCGATAAGAAAAGTGAAGAAGCGACTAGAGCTAGTGTTGCAAGTGGTACTTCAACGAGTACAAAAGTGTCTTTTGTACCTAGAGAAGACAGAGAAGGCTTTAAACCTGTGAATCGAGACCCAAACTCGCAAGAAAATCTCGCTGAGTTCACTTGTCATTCGCAATAAAGCCAAGCAACTGCACGATCATTATGTCTCAAATTCTTTCGTGGTCTGCTAACGGGATATCACCAACATCATCAAAGCGTGTGTAGATCGGTTCTTTGCTCTTTAAAAAAATGTGGCATTTATTCAGAACACCACAGTATGTATTGTATTATTATATTTGTTCTTATCCTTCAAAATTGAACACACACTCGACCGGCTTAAGTCCAATGAGCTTCCTATTGAAGCTAAAGATTCGCCGCTTTCGGCACACCTAATTATTTCCATCTTTGTCTGAATCGTGTTCAGTTTATGAGTCCTACTTTTCTTTTCACTTGTATTAGCACTTTCAGTTTTCCGTTTCTCACTCATGTTTATAAAATAATAGGTGTAAAATGCACAAACAAAGAAACACTGCTCCACATACAAACAAAGATGGTAATGTTGCCAAGACTGAATAATAATAATAATTTATTGATTATTAACCGACTTTACAGTGGTATTAATCTTGTCAAATCCAGTAGAATATTAAAAAACATTACATATAATACATATATTATTACATAGCATACTTTAATTTGGTAATTTATTAAAAGTGTCGGCTTGGCTGACAGACAGCGCCATTATGCGACAGCTCGAAATGTTTGTTTGTCAGCTGATGTACGAAAGACGGTTTAGGGGCGAGAATTTATAATGTACGAAAGTGAATTGTACGGATGTCGAATGTAAGGATGAGGACTGCCTGTAATGTTGTTGTTCCAACATGGTACATGGAACAAAGCTGCTGCACCGATGAACCTTGGTCAAGTTTCTTTAATAATTGCACTTTTTCTTTTCGCTTACAATTAGATGAATTTCCAACATTGTTATTTACTTTTGATCTCTTACAAGGCATGGTTAGGGTAAATTAAATTAACACTAAATTATATTTTATTTAAAAAGAAAGCACTAGATACTGTGCTACCACATGCATGTGCACCGTTGTTTGTATTTGTAATGTTCAAATACATGGCCTTGGTTTGGAATCGACTGTAGTGCCACAATATCATGGTGGCCGGTCAGGAAAGTAATTGGGAATCAGTCTTTTCGCATTACAGGCTTGACTGTATAATATACAAAATATATGCATGACCATAGCTTATCTAAATTTTTATACACTTTCATTGATTTTCACTTTGATCTTGTTTGTCACCAACATTTAGGGTTGCCAACTCACTTCTTTCTAAATTGAAAATTTTCAAAACAAATCGAACTTTGGGTATATACGTATTAGATAATTTTAATAAAAAGACTGAGAAGTATGAAATAAAACAAATTTAAAAAAATTTTTAGGGAATACACTTTTATGTGAATTAAAATGCACTCAAAAGCAAAAAATAATTTTTTTTCTAGATAAATATTGTTATTGAAAAATTTGTATGCTTCATAAAAGTGGATGGCTTTTTTTATCAACCAACTAATTTCTTCTATTATACCAGTATCATTTCCCACAATAAGCCATCCACTTTTATGAAGCATACAAATTTTTCGATAACAATATTTATCTAGAAAAAAAATTATTTTTTGCTTTTGAGTGCATTTTAATTCACATAAAAGTGGATTCTCTAAAAAAAAAATTTTTTGTTTTATTTTAAATCACCTTATCAAATAAAATGTTAACTGAAAGAACTGAAGTTTGCATGTGTTGCTCCTAGGAAGTCTCCCCCTTAAAATTTATCCGTGGGGCAATTTGAGTTTATATTCAGAACTTTAGAGGATGGCTATGATACCCTTCTTTAAGATTACCTCGGTAAAAACGTGTGCAATTCATTGTATCATGATTGTGAGAATGGCAGAGAAGCATAAGTGTGTGATGTTGACAGTTAAAAATGAACTTAAAATAATACTTACACTTCAAGACAACTTTGTGCTTTTCTTTATGTCCACCCTGTGCTATGCTACTTTGTGTATAAATTTCTCTTTTTTGTGTTATGCTCATTAGAAATATTATAAGCTCTGAGAATTTCCTACTCATTGATATTAAAATGGAAGTACAAAAATGTATGCCACACCTATATTTAAATGATTTTTTAATTATTTGTTTTTGATTTTCCTCATTACTTCCTGTCATTACCACAGATAATTGGGAGTCGTCTGTATGTGTTGCTTACTGTAATGATCTTTTTGCTACAAAAGATGAAAACTTTCATCTGTTGAAGTTATAACAAGGTTATATGGTATTTAGATTATAGCTAAATCTGTGTGATTGCAGGTCATCAGATGGTAGAATTCTTGTGGTATCATCAACAGATGGTTATTGTTCAGTAATAACTTTTACGGAAGAAGAGCTTGGTGTACCTTATAAACCAAAGGATAAGAATGGGAATGAAAATATTGCCGAAAATTGTTCCACTGCTCAAAGACCTAAGAAAGAAGAAAATAAGGCATCAATTGATGATGAGCAGAATTCTGCAATTAAGAAGTCCCCATCTCCTCCAAAGGGATCAGAAAATATTCAGTCAGAGTGTGTAGAAAAGAAAAAGTAAGATATATTGTGCAAAGAATGTTATTTTTCAGCTAATTTGCTCTTCAACCAAAAATAATCTACAAACAACCCTAACCTTAAGTTTCTTTTATTCACAAAGGAAAAATGAAACGTCACCTGTTGCTGCACCAATTAAAAATGACCAGCAAATGAATGATGATGATGCAGAGCCCACTCAAGAGATTCATACTGGATGCTTGCAGAGAAGTGTAGTTTTGAAATGTAACCAAGACTGTGGCAGTAATCCATGTGTAGCTTCTGCTGTCGCATTAAAACAACCTTCAAAGAACCCAGTTTCAGAAGACAGCCTTGAAAAGATGAATAATACTTCTCCATCAAAGAATTCTAATGGCACAGAGCATTTTAATTCTCCGAACTCTAAAGGCAACGTAACACCAGCTCAAGAACAGAAAAAAACTCCTCGCAGAGTACAGTTAATTACATTATCAAGCCCTAAGAGTAAAAAACGCCTCCTTTAATTTTTTGTAAACTTTTGTAAGCTTTTTTAATATAGAAATTTTGAATAAAAGTTTTACTGTTTGTTTGATGTGTAACTATTTATCACTGGTCACCAATGATGCTCTTATCAGAGTTTTCTGTTTTCTGGAGTAAATGCATTTCAGTTAAATTTCAACTTGAATTACATTAATCTTGAGGTAAGTTAATTTTTTGGTAAAACCAAATTAAATTTAGTTTCTCTATACGTTGAATTTTTACTTTAAAAACTTTCATACTAAAGTAAAAGTACATGCAAACGCCATCTCAGGTAATGCAAACTTACCTTGCTGAATTAGTTTATCTATAAGAGATGACATTCGAATGCATTTTAACGTGGTAGTAACATTTTGTATTTTTCTAATATTTTTATGAAGGGATTAGTTTAGAAAAAGTGAAATTTAGGGCCACTAACTAAGCACATACAAAATGGTTTAATGAAAACAAATGGAACGGATGGGAAAGTAGTTTCCCAATGGACATTTTATAAAATCAGAAAATTATATTGTGCATTTCTCTGAAACAGGCAAATGATAGTGCTGCTGAGTTTTACGGTGAACTTAAATTTCTTTAAGTCCCATGGTGCTTGCAATAGCAATGCTAATAAACACAAGACGCCTTTACTGTGTTAACAAGTATCAAGTTTTATGAGAAATGAATTTGAGACGCTTCCAGCTAGATTCTTAAAACGCGTACACACTTCTTTCGTTGAATGGATTTTCTCTTTGCTTGACTTGCTTTCCAAATGGATGATACATCCATTATGTTCAACAAAAGAGAGATGTGAGCGAGCTTTAAGATGGTATTAATGATTAGTTTAAGACACATGCTTGCTAAAGTTTTAAAAATCTCTGATTATCCTTTATCATGTATAAGGCAAACATTCGTGGAAATTATTTTTTTACTTTCTCGCGAAAAAATTCGATTTAGATAAAAATATACGTTGGTGGTTTTCGCAATGCCGTCTGTCTGTTCACAGCTCTAGAGCAAAAATGATTGAAATCTCGTACTTACGCATTTTATCATACAGAATAAAAGCTAATGAAGAAATGATTGACATTGCACAATAATTAAGGGCAGCTTATTCTAGGCAAATTTAACAATTATATTTTCTCAAAAACGGCTCCAACGATTTTGATCAAATTTCGTAGTTACTTGAGTTTACGTCTGCAACAATACTACCTAGTTCATATTTCTCAAAAAATGAATATAAGGCTCGTTTATTCTTGGCCAACTTTAACAATAATTGGTTTTCTAAAATCGGCTCGTACGATTTTTAACAAATTTCGTATAGTTATTTAAGTTGACGATGATTCTACATGGTTCATATTTTTCTAAAAACTAAACGGCGCATTAGTACGAGAAAGTTTGTACAATGTATATTATACCGATTTTTCTTTTGAAAATAGGATAACCGGTATGGAGAGACGGTCGATAAGCTAGATAGAGCGAATGGCGTCAAACATCGAGGAAAAATACTCGTCGGGGAGACTGCAGACAAGTACTTTTATCTGGAGAGCCTTGCCGAATTCTGATAAGAAAACAAGTTCGAATAAAAATTTTTGATGACTGTACAACGTGGCTAATTCTCCTAACAACATGGGCGAATTATATGCCAACTTTCACAACATACGGCGTCCTGAAAAGACTAGCATTTTCATATTCCTAAGGAATAATGATATAAATCTGGAGACTGCAAAAGGGGTAAATCCTAAAAATTAATGTATGCCTGACAACCCAATGTGAGATAATTTGCTCCACGGTAATTTAGTTAAATTCTGAAAATATCCAGCACAAGTCTTGCGTTCTAAAACAAATTTCGAAGTATAACATAAAAATCAGCCATGAAATCCACATTTGATTAGAATTATTTAATGTTTCGCCAATACAATCGTCAGTTTGGCAGTATAGAAATACCTTTGTAAATCAATTGAGTATGCTAGTTTCACCACTTGAAACAGACATGATCAGCACTAATTACCAAAAATGAGATCAAAGTTGAAAGAATTATACTGCTTAAAGTTCTGTACACCACTTGCGTTATTTTGCATTTATAAAAATGAATCAAGAAAATTGTTACTTGAACTAAATTAAAGGAATTTATATAAAAATAAAACATGAGAAAATGTTTTCTTTATAAAATTCCACTGGACCCAATCTATGGAAGATAATTTGTCATATAAAATATTGTAACAGGTCAAATTTTCGTCGTTATGAAATATTGTTTATGACTTCCACAATCCTCTACTTTCAGAGTTTTTTAGTATCTCAATAACAAAGTTATTACAATAAATTTGACTTGTGACATGTGATGTAAAAATTAGGAACCACCTCAGTTAGTGCACCTTATAAGAAACACTGGAATGTCCTTTGTATGCTGCACTGCAAAATTTTAATAGGTCACTGCTGCCGGTGGAAGACAGATATTGCACAATTAAAAATTATAAAGCGTCTAATTGCTTCTCAAAGAATTTCTTCTTCTCCACCGGGTCTGGAATGATCTGAAATTCATAAAAATAATTCTTTCAATAGTTTCCTTCGGTTATTCCACAACAATTTCTGCAAGTAGCGATAAAAATAAACTCACTGTATCTCCACCAGGCTTCCAACCAGCAGGGCATACTTCGCCGTGTTCGTCCGTGTATTGGAAAGCTTGGACTAGTCTTAGCGTCTCGTCCACGCTACGTCCCACAGGTAGATCGTTCATTGTGATTTGTCGTAATATTCCCTTATTATCTATTATGAACAGCCCCCTGAAAACGATAATCATAAAGCCATATTAATACCTCACGAGTTCTATAATAATGTAAACGTCAATACCGTACATACCTTAAAGTGTGGCCCAGATCCTCCAGGTATACTCCATAATCCTTGGATATTTTGTGACTTAAGTCTGACAGTAATGGTATTTTAAGCTTTCCGAGCCCACCTTCTGATCTAGGTGTATTCATCCATGCCAAATGAGTGAAGTGAGAATCCACCGAACAGGCCACGACTTCCGTGTTAATTTTGCGGAACTCTTCTATTCGGTCATTGAAGGCTAGAATTTCAGTCGGGCAGACGAAAGTGCTAAAAAGAGGTAACATTACCACGCATGAAATTCATTATCTGGTCGCAGCCAGGTAGCAAAAATCCAAAAGATACTTACAAATCTAGTGGATAAAAAAAGAAAACAAGATATTTCCCTTTATAATCAGAAAGCTTTATTTCTGTAATCTCGCCATTAACGACAGCTGTTCCTTCCCAGTGAGGTGCCGGCTTAGAAACTGCAACGGAATTTAAGAGAGGTCTTAATATTTTATTTAGTAAACCAATGCTACTAACCGGTTCCAACAATCAACTTACTGACTGCATTAGTCCATTGCAAAGAGTGGCCTAGATTTTTTCCTGTTCCTTGAGGATAAACTGAGCCTCCCGCATATGAATAACATGTTTCATCGCAATGTACTGTTTCTATAAAACCAGCTAATGTTACAGCGAGCCACAGCACCAACATCGAAGAAGCCATCTTGCCTGCGTGTGTTCAGAAAAAAATGAATAACCAATAGGGAAGCAAAGTCATTCGGCGGTTACCATAACAACGATGTAAACAACTTGTTACACGTGGACCATGTCACGTTGCTTTCCTCATAAGATGTTACATGAATTGAATTATGGTGCATGTGAAAAAAAATAACCGTGATAGTCGTTACGTACCACGAAATAATATATGGACATTAAATCTTTAATAGGAAACCAAAAATCTGCATGATGATGCACTCGCTACTCTCAATCGAAGACATATACGAGGCTGAGGAAAAGTGTTCGTTCTTGAAAAATCTTTTTTTGAGAGACCCTTTAGAAAGATAAATTCAGCTAATTGTGTTTTTTTTGTTCAACAGTTCATGTTTCTTCGGCATTTTATGACATTTCTCAAAAGATTAAAGAGGCAAACGAAGCGTTAAAAAATGATAACTTTCCACACAATGTTAAGAAAGAGTACAAAGTAAAATTTTGTAAAAATTTAGTAAATTATGAACCAGACGTTGATTTGGAAAGAGGTAGGTGAAATAAAATTCATAGTTCAAATGGAAGAGTTTCATACTATTATACCCTCTCAAGAAATTGTAAGTTAAGATTCATGAAATTCATAGTTGTATTTATTTTCATATTGATTACCTTTATTAGTTTCATGTTTTCAAGTTTATTAATATTTCATGCTGTTATATTGAACCTAATTTTTCTTGCTCCATTGCAGTAACACAAGGGAAAAGTTATCATTAATGCACATATTTCGCTTTAATGTTCTTCTCATTTCAAATGTGGCCTTAACCATGCGTTAGAATGTGGTCTTGCTACTCTTTAAAGCAGTGTTTCCCAACCTTTTTAGAGTCGCGGCACCCTTAAGTGACTTTTCAGAATTTGGCAGCACCCCTTCCTCCTATCCACCATCAGTAATAACCATGTTGATGTTGAACCCCTAACTCCAATCTCCATATCTTCTTCCATTTCGAAGTCCTTTGTGACAAAATGAAGGTCAACTTAAGTCTGGTTTCCACTTTTGAAAGCCAGCAATGCAAAATAAGGCTAAAAATGGGAAAATAATATTTTTAGCGGCACTCTTCAGAACACTTCATGGCACCCAGGTTGGGAAACTGCTTTAAAGGTTGGGGACTATTCTAAACTCAGAGAAGTATCACTCTACAAACTAGAATGCCATCAGGATTCTTTACCCAACCCAACTGATTTATCCTCTTCATCATTTCTTCAAAAATTGTTTCTGAGCAAATAAATGGTGCGATAACCATTTACTAGTGCCATTTGAACTCAATTTCTGAACAATCAGCTGTTCAAAAGGACAAGTTTTTGAGAGAAGGTATTAGAATTTTTCTTTTTTTCTCTTGTACACAGCTGTAAACTATAACATACAGTACAATCCAGTATGTAGCTATTTTTTAACTTTTCCTTGCATATTTAGATTATTATTATAATTTTTATTCATCACATTCTTCTTACCTCCTAAAAGTTTACAGCTTTTCACAGGAGAATGAGGAAAGACACTGGTCAGTCAAGGAACTACTGTATTTACTTGAATATAAGATGGCCCTCTATTACAGAAGCTAATTTTGAGACAAAATTTTCATTTGGCATTCTGAAGGGAATAGCAAGATTAGTGGACAATGAAAATAAAAAACTGTAAATTTCACATAAATATATTTTACACGACCAACATCATCAGGTAAAAATAGAAACTTTTAATAAGGTGGTTCCATGACGTTTCGCCCAAAGCACTTCATCCACAAGACGTTTCACCCAAAGACACTTCGCCCATGAGACGTTTCACCCAGAGACACTTCACCCACAAGACTTTTCACCCACAGACGTTTCATCCATGCCCTTTCACCCATTGTTTTTCACCCACAAGTCACTTCACCCATATAAAGTTTCATCCAAAGAAGTTTCACCCACAGGAGTCTCACCCATGATTCAGAAAACGCACGAAACGTATTAAAATTTAAATAAATATAATATGAGAGAAATAAGTATTAAATAATAACTTTTATTTTATGCAATCCATCCCCCTTTTTTCCATTTGCTGAGGGAAATTATAAAAGTACAAGCAGGTAATGTAAAAATGATGGTTGAAGTAGAATTTGGAAAAATGGTAAGAAAATCAAGTAGGATAAAAAAGTTACGGAGAAGTTACAGTAAATTACACTAGAGTATGAAGATTACAAGCACTGTATTTGCATAAATGATTATCTTTGTGTTTGTGGACTCAATTTCAATATTTAAATGCATATTGAAATGTTTTAATTTCAATTACATATCTTAAAACCTTTAAATAAAAACGTATTAACCCAATGACATAATTTTAATTTAAAAATTAAATAAGGTTAAATATTATTTGGATTAAATTAGTTGTATTCATGTATAAAATATAAAATAAAAGTTATTATTTAATACTTATTTCTCCCATATATTTATTTAAATTTTTAATAGTTTCATGAGTTTTCTGAATCATAGGTGAGATACCTGTGGGTGAAAGTTCTTTGGATGAAACTTTATGTGGGTGAAGTGACTTGTGGGCAAAAAAAACTATGGGTGAAACATTTGTGGGTGTAAAGTCTTGTGGGTGAAACGTCTGTGGGTGAAACACCCCATGGGTGAAAGTTCTTTGGGTGAAACGTCTCATGGGTGAAGTGCTTTGGGGGAAACGTCCGGATACCATATATTTTAGCCATCAGTGGGAGGGGAAAAAAAGGTTCTGCAACAAAACCTTGGTTATGTAAAATATATTTATGTGGAATTTACAGTATTTTATTTACACCGTCATGAAGCAGTTTCACCAAGTTATGCTAAAAGCTATTACAAGATTAGTCGAGCTATTTTTTATTAAACCACTTAAAGTTGACATCAAAATATGGAGTGCAAACATAATTTTTTCAGCTCTATATCATACTGGCAGTACTGCTGCTCACTGCCAGCCACAGGTTATATATTTTTTTTAACTTGATACTTGGGGATTGAGCAGCAGAACTTTGTAATGATAAGCCAACACATGAACAATCACACTACAAGAATATCTATATAATTAGCCCTTTTCAATCCCCTGATGGATGAAAGCTTCCCCAAGACTCCTCCAGTTTTTCCTATCAACTACCTCTTCCCTCCAAGTTAGCCCTCTGAACTTCACAATCTCTCTGTCCCAATTCTCTCTGTCTCTTGATGTTTCTTGAAATCCATTCAATGATGTTAGACGCCCAATGCAGATCATTTCTTCTAGCAATATGACACACCCACTGCCACTTTTAGAGCCTTTCCTCTTTTAATCATGTTGCATTCATCAGTCTTCTTTCTCAATCAGCCATTTCTTTGAGTTTCTTTGGGTGATTCCTGGAATACATCTCTCCATATTCCTGTGTTATTTGTAGGTGCTGATCAATTCTGGAATTCATTGTTCGTGTTTTGCATCTATAGGCCAGAAGAGGCAAAACACACTGGTCATAAAATCTCCTCTAGGAAGACTGGGATATTGACTTGAAAATGTTTGCATTATGTCCCAATAGATTCCATGCCATCTTCACTCTACTGTTGATTTCTCCAAAAAGTGATTCGTCTGTAGTGATGAGCTAAACCAAATAAACATAGCTTGTAACTTCCATTCTTTTACTCCCTCTATGTACACATGAATATTATGTGATTTAATAGTTTTCATATGAAATTATTATAATTACACATTTCTCCAGAGAAGAGAGAATAAAATGTTTGATTTGTGGAGAACTAAAAAAACTTATTACTGGATCAGGATAGAATGGGATAAATTACTGTTCCTAATTAAACTCATAAATTTAATAATTTATCATTCAAATTTTAGATATGAGGCACCAATTAGATATTTAAATAAAAAAGTAACCTGCACTTACATTATGGTTTTACAGTAATCACCTTTTTAAATCGCTTTGCGTCCATACGTCTGTCTGTGTGGACCATATTTCTGGACTCCTGCAACTTAGAGAAGCCAATTTTCCATGATAGGACAGTCTACAATACATCTACATGATAGGGCTAGACATGGTACGAATTTGGTGGATCTAGGATCAACTGCTGAGGAGTAATCTATTTTTTTTCAACCCCTTTGTTTCATTTCTACTCCATAAGAAAAGCAGGAAATCAATGCAAGGCATTATAAATTCACATTTTTAAATTAGTTAATTAAACAGTTCTATATCTGAAAGAATGAGTTTTCTATAAAAAAAAATTCAAATGTATCAAATGAGAGCGAACAAGTGTTTTTTTAATCAGAAAAAGGGATATTTTAAAAAATTTTAACAATGGGAAATAAAACTGCCATAGAGATATCATATAATTTTAAATGGGAAATATTATTTCATTTAAAGGAAATTTATAGACTTAGAGGCCATTGATCTCAATCAAATAAAGGAATAATAAATAATCTTATAATCCTAAAGCAAGAAAGAAAATGCCATATGTAGTTTGTTCTGCAATTCTTCCCTCGCTTAAATTTCCAATCATCTGGATTTTTACAAACCAAGTTTGATAATTGTAAATTTTAATACAGAAGCAATCATTTGTAACGTGTACAAGGACAATGTTCAATTTTTAAGCAAATATTGTAAATATTCATAGATTTCTGCTGAATGAGAATACTTTTGAGATGGTAAATATCTACACAAGGAAAGTAAATAATTACAAACAATGCATTAGTTTCCACTATATAAGGTATTTTCCAAATAAAAGCTATACTAGGAAATGTGGAAACGGGTAAAAAATCTCTGCTATGACTGCGATTTTTTCACCGTTTCTACTTTTCCCATCATCACAGCTTATGCCTGTCGCATAAGGATCTTCGGATCAATCATTCCCACCAATTTAAAAGCTATACTAATAAATAACAAGCTCAATCTGATAATTATGCTGTATAATTTTTATAGAAAAGACAGCAGCAATAACTTTCAACTAACGAACAGGAAAATTAATTTTAGGGATGCTTTATAATAAATTTAATAATTTAATGCATTTTTTAATAAAAACGAGTTTATTTGACAGAATAAAAAATGTTACAACAATAACTTATAGAGAATTTCTTTAAGAAAACCAATAATAGCATTATTCATAATACTTAAATTCTCTTCCCATCCATAACATTACACCAGGGCTAAAGAGAATCGCCATCCTTTTCATTAACACCATGACATTTAATACAAGTCTTTTACTATAACACACGAAATTTTTCTTATTAATCAATTTAATAAAATTGAATTGATTTAATAAAATAAAATTGATTCAAAATTTCAGTATTTCATTGATGATTCTGTTTTTTTCTTTTTGGGTAGAAGATGAAGGTAATGACCAGCCAGCAGATGTAAATGGCACTCCCATGGGCAGTGAGTTCATAAAAATTAACCAAGAGCCCAACTCTTCAGTTCATATGCCAAACCTTTTGATGCTGCCAAACAAACCAGAAGTCATAGATAAAATTAATGACACAGACATATCTCCAAGAAACACCAGTAATGTTGCAAAAAGCAAAATTTCCACAACCATTTGCTCTCAACCTGACAAAATATATGAGACAGAGAAAAATGAGTGGAATGATAAGGATGATGATAATATTTTGAGATCTGAATCATGCCATGGAAATGAGATAAAGGATCTAAATGGAAATAATAATAACATCTCATTAGCCAATCTGAATGAAATTTTAAATGATATGACACAAAATAAAAAACATGAAGATTATCCTGAGGACCTACTAGATATAATTTGTAGTGATACAACAAACAAGTGTCCCAAGATAACTGAAAATGTTAAAGAAACTTCAATGAATTTTCAACAGAGATTCATAACTTTAAATCATACCAAGGGAAAAGAAGGGAAAAATCATACACAAGATGAAGATAAAATTAAAAAAGAATGTGAAAATGATGCACAATTATCAGAAAAGGACCTTGGCTCCCAAGAAATCAACACCACAGAATCAAAAAATATAAGTACACAGGAGGAATTGATAACGAAAAGCATAACAAGATCTTCAAATTTTAAGATAACTACAATGTGTGGTAACCAAAAGGTATCAACTCCCTACTCAAAAACTAACATAAATTTGAATGAATCGAAAAATTCTAATCACAAACATTTTCTGCATTCAAAGTGGATCAATACTTGTTTACCAAGATACGATGGACTTAATTCAGAATATGGACTAAATGCAGAAATGTTAGAAGAAAGAAAAAGGTAAGTTTTCATCAGCGCATGACAAAAAATATCACGTTAAAATATGTATTTTTCTGAAAGAAGAGAAATGTACAATTAGAAAATTTTTGTCATAATATAATGAAAAGTAGTGAAACATTGTTCTTATGCCATTAGTCTAAATCTTATTGTGGCCATAAAATTTGTGTAAAATAATTATTTAAAACTAAATGAGTAACCTAAATTATGAGCATCAATCAATAAGGTGAGCAGATTAAAATTTTCATTGTATGCTTGCTAGTTATATGTTTATTATTTATTTTTAAACAATTTTTCTAAATATTAATGAGAAGCTGCACTAAGCAAAACAACTGCTGAGAACATCCAAATTTTTCATCAAAGCATCTTTAATAAATAGTATTTAAGCAAGCCATAATATGATTTTTTTATGCGTAATGTTGCTTGATAAGATTCTGTGCAATAAATGGGAAACATCCTTAAGATCAGATTTGGTATTTCAAAAACATTTTGCCAAAAATGAATGAGTTCATAGGTAGGTGACTGTTCAGGATCTCAATTTTATTAATAAGCTTTCAAATACAGAAGTAATATACAGGCGACTCTCGAGATTCGACCAGGATGCGTTCCTCAAAATGTGGTCAAATCTCAAACAGTTGAATGTCGAATCAGTACAGATTCAAACAATTAGAGCAGAAATAACGATGCCTAGGCTGAAACTAAACCTCTCGTGGTTGGGCGGGCCAAAAATTACTTCACGTAAACTAATTCCTAATCTGACCCACCGATCAGTTGGGTCGAATAAGTGGGTTTCAACCGGTCGAATTCTCAAGATGGTCGAATCTCGGGAGTCACCTATATTATGGTAAATGAGTGTAGCAATTACCATTATTATGAACATCCCTTCTGCTTAAACAATCTTTATCTGGTTATTAACTTAGCTTCGGGATAAACAGGAGGTTAGCATTAAACATTCAAGAGTGAGAGCTGGATCAGAGGAAAATATAGGGATGTTTCAAATAAATTCATCCAGTTTTCATGCTCATTTGAATACGTGAAATGAGCCAGGCAATAAAAGCATCATCTTTTATCATGCATTAGTCAACCAAATAATTAAAAATACAGCATTACATTGGTAGGAAATTTTAAATGGAAGATTTATGTGCAGGATACTGTAAAATTAAAAAAAACATTAACATTATGTTTTTAATCCATTAGGAAAGCTGCAATAATAAATCAACTTTCAAGGGAAAAGAAAAATGAAGAAGCTGCAGTAAAGGAACAAAAGAAAAAAGAAAATGATGAAAGTTTCAAAGTATGGCTTCAGAAAAAAGAAGCTGAAAAAATGGAAATGGTTGAGGAGGGTAATAGCTTTCAATTTGTTTTTGATAAGCAGCAAGCTGAACAAGCTTTTCAGCAGTGGTTAAATAGAAAAGACAAAGAAATGAGATCCCAAAAAAAATTAGAAATCCTTCAAAGGGAGTACAGGGAGCAGCTATTCCATAAAAGATCAAAAGAGGAAAGTCAACAAGCATTCAAAAGGTGAAAATTAATTATACACATTTAGAAATACATAAAAATAAAGATTAACTTGATAAAGAGACTAAAGAATTGATGGATTTACCGAAAGCATTTATTAAAGCAGTCCTGATGGGTCTTGACTCACTTCCTCTAGTAATGTATTGTAGCCAGACTTTATTTTGTAAATAGAGAAAAACTCAAAATAAATAAAGGTAAACCTTATAATTCAATGCACATTCTGGCAGTGCCTTTTCAGTTGTATAGATTTTATTGATACACCCATTTTCTTGCAATAGTTTACTTTACCCAAAGAGGGATAATAATTCTGTCCAATAAATCATGTCTGCCATTCATAAAATGACTTCAAATGGTATACTTTAAATTATTCAAAGCATTCAATATTTTAATTCTTGTCATTTATTTCAGATGGCTTCAAGTCAAAACAAGAAAGTTATCAATATCTGCCAAAACACAGAGAAATAATTCAAGTAATCACAAAAGAGGATTGAATAAAAAACAAATCCATGAGAAAAACATGCAATTGAAAAGTACTTGTAGAATTTACCTAGGTTACTGAAAAACATGAAGATTATACTATTTTCATGAAATGGTGCATTCAAAATATAAAAAATAGATAACATGACCTTAAAGTACGAAATAATTAGTAATTCTAATGCATAGAAGTTACATATCTCATCCAAAAATTTCATGAAAATCTGAAATGAACAACCAACTTTTGATGAGAATAACATTATAGTAATTATATTTTCAAATGCCATCATAATTATATCATATATAATGACTTCGGATGCAAAGAATAGTTCTACGACACTAATCCATCTTAACTGTAATAATTTGAAGCAATTTGCAAAAAATTACTAAACCTTTCCACCTGGAAAATTTATAAGAGCTGATCGATAACAGCTATAGTATATAAGCTTCTGTTGTAAACTATGCACTCCACTAATATATAGGAAACTGTATATAATTAAATGTTTATTGTATATGTGTAAGTGTAATGTGCTAATTTTTTTATGTAATATATCTGTGGATGGAACTTTCTAAGCTAAAATAGTGATTATAAACCAGGGTTTTCCAAAATTTGTCTGGTGGTAACACCATAAGCCATATACTGAAATTCATGCAACACCCATCTCATCCTCCATTTTTTTCTATTTTGTAGATATGTGAGTACATATGTATGTTAAGAAGTACTAAAACTGTATTAAATTCATGTACGAGAAGAGACAGACAGTGTATAGCGAGTTTGTAATCAGCAACTGATTAAAGAGCCACAGGTGACAGACCACTGGGTTAACATGTTATAATATAAAGTTTTTATTACAACCAAACACTTTTATGTTATTATTAGGATTATATGTATTTGTGTTTCTTTGTTTATTTTTAGAGCCACTTACAGTTGTACATCTCAATATATTTTTACACAGTTTTGCTTTGCTTTTACCAAAAGAATATGTATTAAAAATCTCTTGGACATATTTTGTGTACATCTTGTGGCAGACAGTTTGGAAATCACTGTTCTAAACCATTGAAGTGTATCATTCATATGTTCTAAGGGTATATAAGAAATATACATCTATTGCACATAAAAGTAATAGTTGTAACAAATGTATTGATATAGCAAAGCAATAAAATTGTCCTGCACATATGACACAAGCTCTGTTTTGTCCTCCCATCTCTCAGCTATCCTATTGAAGAACCAGTTCCTTCAGATGTATCTCATCGAAAGAAAAAAATGAAAAGTGGAACATGAAAATGTTCAAGCGCCTCCTGAACGTCACCATCCTGAACAAAGCGATAATATGCAAAAAGAACTTACCTGGCTCCAAAATTGATACCCAGAAATTCAGGGGGTACTTAGTGGGGCAACCTTTGGTTCAGTATGGGGTTAGGAAGGTTCCTGGGAGACATTCAACAGTGAGCATCATGAAACATCTAACAGAAAGACACTTCATAGAAAGGATTCCACCAACAGGATAGAAGGCTCAACCACAGAAAAGATGTATTGTGTACTCTAAGCATGGACGAAGGAAGGAACTTGTGTAGTGGTGTCGTGACTGCAAGGTGGGGCTCTGTGTGGAAGGGTGCTTCAAGGCTTACCACAAAAAAACTCAATTACTAACATAAGTTATGACATTCATAATACAATGTTTAAAATAAAATGTGTGACAAATAAAGTCAATTTTCTGTTATAAAAACACATTAAGAATGTACACTCAAAATTTCATTAAAATCCTTTGATAAAGTCAAAAGTAATGTCTTTTTAAATTTAACTATGCATAGTACCCAGTTCACAGCTAAATTTCCTCGAAATAGGGGTTGACAGGGTATTTAAATCTTCATGCACAGAAGGGTTAATGAAGAGTTTATAAGAAGCACATTTCTTAATGCCTTCAGTGGAATTCACATCCAGAGCTTCATTGTTTGGAGTAAACTTAGTACCCATCTCTGTACCAAGGCTAGCAATGCCGCACATATAGGTATGTTTTCTACTCTAAATATATTAAATATAAAAGAGGTCATTGTACATATATTAATATTGACTCAGAATTAGGATATAATGTATTTGTGTAACAATGCTATATAAACAAGGTTTGTTATTAATTTGAAACAGAATATTAACTACGTGGACAAGACAACTGCTGAGAGGAAATAAAGCACAACAGGCTAAGAAAGGAGCATTTAGAACCTCTAATAAGAAAGATTTTTGACAAAAAAGTCCTGCAATATGAAGTTTAGGGAAACATACATTTTATCATGCACTCTTTGAAAAATATTTTTCCCATGTCTAGAGGCTATTAGCCCAAGTATTTATTTAAAAAACACTTAAAACTTTGGTAGTCTAGAATTTATCAAGGATGTGTGCACTTAAGTTCTGTCTGGTTCTAATGAACACAGAGATGGATAACAGGATAAATACATAAAAATAATAGCAGAATTAACAGGTACCTCTAATCGTTTCCCCCAAACATGGTGACAGGTTATTACAGATTTTAAGAAGCAAGCGAATGCCATACCCTCACAGAATAATAATCGTAAACATAATACTAGAAAAGAACAAAGTACTATATGAAAACTTGCAAACTATTTCCAAATACTGTGCCTATAACATTCAGATGTTTGCAATATATATATAAAAGTTATTTTTTTAAAAATATGCTTCGAATGAAAATAATACACTGAAAGTGACCGATGCTCATAAGTAATATTTATAGTGGATTTTTAAAAACGTGGCACAATTGTATTCAAGGATAATCTGTGACATCTTGGATACGTACCATTATATATCTTAACCACTTCAGCCATTTCCTCCTCTGATTGTCAATTCCAAAATTCTAATTTCAGATTATTACCAAGTCCGTTAAAAAATTAAGGCATGTATAAAAAGTCATAGAGATAAGCACCTCACAAAAGTTTTCTTCCATACTTTTCTTTCTTGAAATGATGATAAAGCAAAACACAAGCTGAAACGAAGTTCGAGAAAGTAAATCCAAAAATACCGCCCAATGCACATGTTATGGGCCACTCTTGCCACGGTCTATCCCAATCTAATGGAATGAAAAAAGCTCCAAACCATGTACCTAACAAGGTACCTTGAATGTTCCTATAAATCATTTTTCCTATAGAGCTACTAGGCTTCACTCCCAATAATATATTTATCACAGACTGTGATCCAAGATTAATGCAAGCATGACCAAGTGTGAGAATTGTAATTAACATACTTAGCATTAATGTTTCTTCGTGCTTACTGAATACTTCCGCTCCAAAAACAATAAAGGTGATAAAGTAAACAAAAATCGCAACTCCAAATAACAAAGAGCACTTAAAAACCTCCTTAATTTTGAGCTTGAAAGGGAACTTCTTTAACGATAATATCGCTCGCTCATCACGGCGGCTATAAGGGTCCTCAGAAGCTGGATGAATGTATAAGGCAATAACATATTTGGCAACTTCTAAAGAGAAGAAAATGCCAATAAGAGGTAGTGAAGAAAATTTTCCCAAATTATATTTATGATCTGTCAATAATAAGGCCAACAATATAGCTAGACCGGTGCAGCAAGTGCTCGCACAATGTACGATAATAGCTTTAAAACAATTATCTTCAGGAAAATTTAGCATCTTAAATGCTGATATCTACTTTTTCACTTCCTAATACACTATAAACATTTAAAAAGATAATTCACAAACAAAAATACTGCAATTCCATATTCAGTAGCACGATCAAGCTAACTCATTATTTACATTTTGCAGGAGAACCAACTTGCAGATTAGAAACATTCCTTAAAGCTGTAATTCGATATTTCGAATATAGCAAGCCAAATTAGAGAAACTTTATAATTAACATTCTGATGTTATAGTGTAGGTGTTTTCATATTTATTTATATACGCTGTTATTAATAATAATAAAACTTTATTAAACCAAGGTATTCAGAAATACATGCACGGTACATGTTAAATAAATAGAGTAACATATTATAATATAACTCTATAACATAAAAATAAGAAATACATTTCAGTACATATACATTTCAAAAGTTATATTAGGCAAATTAAATTCAAATTGCTTAAGTGATTTTAAGCAATAAATAGATTATATTTTCGTTTTAGTTTTTGAAGTCTGCCGCACTGTAGATTTTTATAGGATACCAAACAACCTAACTTATTTAAATAAACCTACAATTTCCTATACTATATTGACATATGAAAAGCATAGAGTAATTGACTAAGAATGTCTTACACCTATCTTCATGATTTTTTATGGGAAAAGAACTTCATAATATTGCTACATGATGTAAATACAACCCAATCTGCTCTTATTCTTGGCAAAGAAAATTATTTTCTTAGGCGATATTAATAGTGATATTTCGAATTTTTTAGGAAAATGTAGAAAATATTTTAATTACAATGATAACAATAATAAACAAACAAAAATTGTAAACTATTGATAAGTTCTACACGGTTGTAAATTTTTAAGATTAGCGCGTTAAGTGGCAGCTTTAATCGCAAAGAAAATCGAATCTAAAATATTGGCAACATTTTTAGTTGTATCCATAAGAAAACACGTACCGAACAAATGAGTAGTGAACTTCGCGTGTGCCATGTTATGCTTTGGGCAGAATGATAAGTTTTACCAGTAAAAAGTAATTTTTCAAAGAGTGGGGCAAGCAAGTTCTGGAAAATGGGCGGAAAGCATAAGCAAGCCCAAAGGACTAAAAATAATGCTAGGGTAAGAAATTTTCAATCGTTATAAAACTGTGTTATACCCAATACTAGCTGTGATTCGTTTTACACGAAGAATATTAATGTTTATTTATGATTAATGATAATATCTTATAGCCATCAAGTAGCGGTCGTAGTGCAGAATTGCTACGTAACACATCATCGTTCGTTGGTTTCACAACCGTTAAGGATGGAAGTTCAGCCGTCCTACCTGGATTTTCTCTTGCTCCAACTGATGAAGCGGAACAATCGGGGAACACGGAGTTTAAACTCGTTATTAAAAAAATGTACAAAAAAGACTCAACGACTAAACTAAAAGTGAGTGATTTGGTAAAATTACAATAAGGAATTTAGAAATTATACGTGTAGGTGAAGATATGATTGTGTGTTTCTGGTTTGCTTCATTTATTCCAAATTCTTGCAATAGGCATTACAAGAGTTTGCTGATTTGTGTAAACGATCAGATGTTAATGAAGTGAAAAGCGCCCTACCTCAATGGCCTCATATCTACAACCTTTTAGCCATGGATGCTGACCATAGAGTTAGAGAGGCAAGTCATATAGCGCAAAGACAGTTGGCAGTTATGGCTAAAAAAAGTCTAGCCCCATATCTGAAGGTATTAGCAGGACCATGGTTTACCGGTCAATATGATACATACCCTCCAGCAGCTACAGCTGCTCGCCTAGCTTTTCAGGTAATAAATCCGTTGAGTTATTGTTGTATACTCATTTGATTTATTTATTTCATCAATATTTTGTATTACATGTATTTCAATTTTTAAGGATGCATTTCCGCCTTCCAAGATTGTTGAGGCTATTACATTTTGCCAAGAAGAAATATTTAACTACATTCATGACAACTTAATAAATCAAACTGCCAGTACTTTAAGCAATCCCAAGTAAGTGAGTCTATGGTAAATGTGTATAAATTTATAATTTTACATCTGTTAAAACATTTTACAATTGTTACAGAAATTCCTCTGCTGAAGAAATGGAAGCTAAGTACATTAGAGTACTCATTAGCAGTTTACAAGGCTATGCATTTTATTTGCAACAACTTCCAGTCGGTGTTCTTAAAAACTCTGAGCAAACAAATAAAAAGCTTATATGCACTACAAAATTTTGGAAGTATGCATGTAACAAATCTCCTCTGGTATGTTTTTAGCTTTTCATTGTTAATTTTCATTAATCACTTATTTGTTATGGTTAATTTTCACATTCAGTATGCTTATGTTAATTTTAAGAATTATCTTCACAAAAATTTTAAATGTCCAATTTACCACTTTTTCTGCAAAACAGACATTACAAAAAATAATAGTTAAATGTCTGGTTATGTAGTGTCTGTTGTACGTGGTGACATTATAATTTTCCTTTCCCCTGTCTTCCTGTTACATTCTATCGTGCTTTCCAGTTCCATCTGTGAATTTATTCATATCCATAAATAACTTAAACTCTAATTGCAGTATCTGTTAAAGTTGAATGAATGTTTTATGGTTTCATACTGAAATAGAGGACTCTCCTATGGCTGACAATTCTGTATTTCCCCATTTTTGAGGGCTCCATTATTCTCCATTTCTCATGCAATTAAAGTCTCAGTTTGATATAGCTTTTTATAATATTTCATTTAAGTCTGTGGGAATGTATTTGATAGAAAGCATTCATGCAGCTTTTTATGTGTTACCAATCCAGACAAAGATTCTTGCTGAGAGCCCTTGCAGTTCCCTCTGTGCTTCAAAAGACAAGATGTATTGGTGTTGTCAGTTAGTGTCACACACTTCTGGAGGAAGTTTATACATTGTAGTAGTAGAATATGTGACATGAATGCTCAACATTCTGTTGATTTCAACAGAGGGTAGTTATTGGTTCTTTCATATACAGAGACAATTACTTTAACAGAAGGAATGAAAGCAGAAAATAAGACAGAGAAAGGCAATGGAATTGAAGTATCCTCTCCTTCATGGACAATAGACAGAAGCTTCACAGTATCACTTCATTTCACTTGATTTTTAACGTGAGCAAAGCATTTGGCTTTAAATGTTCTTGATGCAGAATTCACTACTAATGCTCATTTCCCATGGAAAAACACCACTCAAGGTTATTTAATTGCTGTTGCCATATCTTTAAAAGTCGAGTAAAAATTTAAATAAAGCAGTTTACTGTTGTTATTTATTTTTGTTTTTTTTTCACTAAGAAAATCATTGTTTACATTTATTGAACATTATTATGGTGACTTTTTAGATTTTTTTGGATAGAGAATGAAAATAGCAAAAAGTAGATGGACAAAACTTAATGGCATTATTAAATTTAGAGAAAGTTGTTTAATAAATTGTGATTGTATTTTATCTCATGATTTAAGTTGAAGTGATATACTTAGTAGAGCATAGCTGCAATAATGAATTTACTGCTTTCTATTAAGTGATAACTTATTGTGTCAATTACTTGGAGCAGTGGTTTTTTAATTATGAGTTAATGTGCTAACTATTTTCTTGTCACATAAAATAAAATGTGTTTAGTTTGCCACAAAATTGAGAATTAAATATATGTCCTATCTTCAAGATTATTGCTGCTCAGTGAATATCCTACTTCATTATTAAGAATATGAAAATTAACCACATAATTACATTTTCAGGTTAGGAGTGCATGGTTCTCAGCTCTAATTGCTCTTTGCCAAAAAGCTCCATTTCTTCTGGAGGATCAGGGGTCTCAAGTTGCTCATGCTGTCTTTGGGAACCTAGATGAAACAGATCCAAGCACCTTACCTGTAGTTTGGGAAGCAGCTCTCCATGCTCTTGTTACCATTAAAGTAATTAGATGTTTTAAGTTTATATCCTCTGAGCTAATATTTTGCTTTAAAACCTGATGAGTAACCTGTTGGCTGAAATTATTTTATTAGTTTGATTAGCTGTTGTGAATTGAATATTGCAAAGTGAAATACCATATATACATATAAGCATCAAATCTGCAGTTTTTCCAATTTTTCCAAAAACAGATAATTACAAAAATGTGAGATAATGATTAAAATTTACTAGGAATTCACTATATGTCTCTTATGATTCTCTTATGATTCAGTATGCAGTATTTGAAATAGAAAAACATTGCATAATCATTGCAACAAATAGAAAAATCTGTGTAATATAGATTTCACAAACTCATTTACATACCATAATACTCATTTATAACGTGCAGTTTGAATACCAAATTTTTAGGTCATAAAGTAGGGGTCGCATTATACACAGGTAACACTTTTGTGCACTTAAAATCAGAAATTAAAGTGAACCTGCCTCGCATCAGATTCTCACTTTTTGGGTGAATTAAGGGGAAACCACAATAATTATCAATAATCCAGGTTATACATATATTAAGTATATGTATGGAACACCTAATTACTTGTATACAGTTATAATTTCATCTTATCTAAATATTCTGCATTTCACTAGCTCATCAACTGATTGCTGTAATTTATGCAAATTCGCCAGGTAGAATTTCTGCAAAACATGCATCATGCATCAAAAACAAAGAAACAGAATAAGCAAATAGAAATAATTTTATTTAGTTAATGATTCTAGTATGTATGATTAACAATGTAAGTCATTTAAAACCCATAGAATGTAGAATGACGTGTATGAACATAATCTTACCTGTCGCATTTCCTGTTTCCAGATTTGTTTGTTAAGTTTTCACATTATTCCTTCTATTAAACAGTTTTAGAATGAGATAGGAAAGAGAGAACCAACATCCACTATAAATCAAAACTTGATCTATTTTATTGATCCCTTTTTGTCTGATTGAAAAGGATTGGCAGCAGTGGCAGTGCGGTTTTCTATGCAGCATCAGTTTGGCCAACTTAATGTATTAAGTTGCTGCCATCTTATCTCACTTGCTTTCATTATTGATGATGTCTCTCTAAGACGTAATGTGGAGTGTATTGAACGTAATATGTACTTAGGGGCAAGTTCAAGCATTTTAAAATGTTTTAACGTATTTATTTTCTGTACTCTAGTTAATACTTAACACAGGGGTGCACAACATATGGCCCGTGGGCCAAATGTGGCCCGCTGACACTTTTTGTTTGGCCCGATCAAAGCAGGGAGTATCTCAGATGGTTAATTCCTTAAATATCAAAAATACAATTGAAATTTGTAAGTAAATGGTATTTGCTTGCCCCTTCATTTTTTATCAAATAAGAATTGCATGTAAAATTTGTTATGGTAATTAATAAATCAACATTAGTGTACTTAAGTTTTTATTATGAACAAAATTTTCAGTGTGGCCTGCTTAGGCCCAATTAAGGTCGATTTTGGCCCGCGTCAACATTTGAGTTGTGCACCTCTGACTGACGATATAATTTTGTTCTTATAACCCACAAAAATCAAGGATGTGAGTTAAACACAGAGTATAAGAAAAAGAATTTTTTGGCAAAAAGTATGGGTGCGCATTATACACGAGCGGGATGTACAGTAAAACCTCACATAGCATGGTAGTTGCATTCCTTGAAATCGCTGCATCTTGTGAAATCTCGTTATATGAAGCATTAACTTAATAGGAAATAGGGAGTTAGATTTTTGGATCTCATATTTTCTACATTTATTTAGAAAATTTTTTTGACCTGCATTTAAATACACAAAATAATACCGTATTTACTCGCATAATCCACACCATCGCGTAATTCACGCAACCTTATTTCTCGATGTGGAATTAAGAAAAAGTATTATAATAATACCACGTGTAACGTGAAATATAAAAAAAAATTCCTGAATTTATCGTAAATAGAGTAGAAAAACTGCAGAATTTTTCACATCGCAACATCACAGTTTTAAACAAAACTGTGCAGATCGAGTTACCCAAAACTGTTCCGTATGGCTTAGTTTCTCCAAGAAGTAACTATGTTGTAACTTCAACTAACTGAAACAGTAATAAATTCAGTCATAAAGTATCGATCGCTGTTTATTAAAAATGTATTTTCTGTTGTTGTAGCTGGAAGATAATAAAACAGTAATATCCTTCCCTTGCTTATAATGTAAAATATACTGCAGCACATCAAGGGCTTTATCACAACACACCGGTTGTGGAGCTTTGCTGTATCAGCACAATATGAGAAGTGCACATACAAATCTCTTGACACGACACTTTTATAAGGTAAAATAATTACATGAATCAATTTGTCAGTATTTTTTCTTTAAAATGTTTTAATTTGAAGTTTTTATCATTTATAGTTTACGAGAAATTTAAAGGTTAACTTTGGTTTGGACTTGTCTTAGAGAGTCTTTTGAGGTTTGGTAGGGAAATGTATACAACATCTTAGCAAAATTGCGTCTTGTGAATTCATGCTATGTCAGGTATTACTGTATATGAGAAAGTAAAAGGGAAGTAAATATTATTATTGTTGATGATGGAGTTATAAACATCAATTTTTGTCAGCAATTGTAGTGGGAATAACCAGAGGGCTGCAAGAAAAATGTCATAGTCTGTCAAGGCTTCATATTCTATTTGGAGAGATATTTTGATGGTACTGCCTTCAGTTTGGTGGTTTTTTTAATTTCTCATCTTATTCTCTGCACAATGTGTTTGGGTAAATAACTTTTCTTACCACAGTTTTTGTGTGTTGGTCTCTTTTGGTTTTATTGTTCATTGTATGAATATATTGTTGACCTGTTACAGATAGTTTACAGAAATACGTTATTATTATATGTATATATATTCATTTAATGCTATTTATTAGTGACTTTGTTTGCCAGCATGTTGTAGATCTAATCTTGATTATTGAAGTGTGGCATATATTCAGGAACATTTTTTCCCTATATTCTATTCAATCTCAAAAAAATTAAGGCTGTGGCTTACATATGAATACAGTTGGCCATTTTATCTTGTCTTAGCTATAAATTAGAAAGTCAACACTTTGTCTGTGATTCCTAGGGCCTTATTGAGTTTTTTTATAATTATTAATTGTCACCAATTTCTTAAATGTGTATTCTTAGCATAAAACAATGTAATGTGAATGTGTTAACAGTTTAGTCCCATGTTAAACCAAGAAATTCAGTTTGAGCATTCTAATTTTAAAAGAAATTTTCCTATCAGTTTTGCACATTAATTTTTTAACCCTTCAAGTATCTTATTAGCAAAAATAAATGCAATTCTCAATTGGTATATATATTTTATACTGGAATAACCTAAAATGTGTCATCTCTGGAATGGTAGACATTGCTAAAGAAGTGCCATCTCTATTTTATAAGTCAATAAAAAAAATAAAATTTCAGCTGTAGATTTAGTAATCGGTCGACATTTTATAGTCCATTTAATTTTATATAAATTAGTTTCGTCTATTTTTTAAATTAACTTGCATAAACAATTTTAATGAATCTTAAAGATACCAAAGATGTTAAAAGAAGTTATTTTTTGCTAAGATTTTATTAAATAAATAATAATTTCAGAATTGCCTCTCTGCTTTCAGGACTGTTGGTCTCATGTCAATCCGCATAAAATTGTGTTTCCCAAACTCTGGCGTGTTTTACGAGAAGGAGGCCAAGGAAACGCTGTCACAATTTTCCCAAATTTGTTACCACTTCTTAGTAAAATACCAAGTGATCTATTAAGTGATAAGGAATTATTTTATGAAAAATTCTTTGATAACATGAGAGATGGGTAAGTTGATATTTTTGAACATGCATATATTTTGAGTTCCTTCATTTCCAAAATCGTGTTTTTAATTTAAAGATAGCCATTGTAAATTGTGTAAGGAAATTAAATTTCATAAAAATAACAATCACTTTTGTCCATGAATTTGTTGACATTTTATTTTCTCCTGAATTTTGCAATGTTTATTTATTTGTGATGGGTAATTTGCTTCACCTTTGTGCTTTTCTTAGACTTATAGTTATCATAAGTTTTTTCTGACTCTTTTCAGTGTTTTCAATTAAATTCTCAATTTTTCAGGTTTAGACAGACTTCAGTACAGCTTAGCCAGTCGGAGTCGAATGCAGTTTCAGTTACTTTCATTGAGTGCTTGAGATACATAATGATGGTGCACCAAGATGAACCAATATTTTGTAAAAATCTAATGATGAATCAGGTAATTCATTTTTTAGCTCTCTTTTAACAATTAAGGTTGTTACATTTTAATTGTATTTTATTGCTAAAATTTTCATTTTTATGAAGTATTGGTATTCTTTCTTCTTGATCATCTTACATTTATAAAGTGCATGAAATTAGGAAGAAACGAATGTTGTATGTGGTCATTTTTTATATTCAATAAAATTTAAGAGGGACTTGTTAGTGATGTTATCAGTTTAAAAAAGTTTCATTACTGTTTTAACTGTTTGCAAAACCTGAATAATTTGGTAAGTTTCAGGATTCTTTTCTTGGTAGTTATTTAATATCCAAAATGTTTGTTAACAATTCCTTGTTTTAAATTTCAGCTGATTCCAGTTATAAAAACATCTTTTATAGATAAAAAATTGGGATTGTGCATCAGGCCTCTATATTCCCAAATAGCTTCAGTGATTTACTCCTGGCATAAGAATTCATCTGAATCATCATGCTTTGAAGAATTAGTAATGTGTTTCTGGGAGCAAATGAAAACTCTGATTTGTGAACAAATTCATGAAACCAAAGACAATTTTACATTAATGTCAAAAAATCATTTAGAATTTATCTTGTACCTGAAAGATCCAAATAGACAACAAAAGAAAGAAAATTTGAAAGTAAAGTTTTTAGAGGCGGAAGAAAAAATAAATGTATCCAGTGCTGAGAATCCTGAAGTCAGCCTTTGCATAAATTTGCAAAATAAGGATGAAATGGAACAGTTACTTAAATTAGTGCTAAGAATGTGTGATGAATATTCTCGAGAGGCATGTTTTGGCAATTCACACTTATTTGTGGAAGCATTGTCGAATTTGATTCTGAAATTTGATTCACCAGAGCTTGTGTCACATTTGTCTAAAAATAAATGTGAAGATACAGAAGTTTCGTTCTCCCTACAGAAACTCTTAATATGGATTCAGAATCCTGCGATGCCTACTTCTAAAGTTGTAAAGGTGCTGTTCTTGTTGTTAGTACAATTGCCTACAGAAGAGAAAGAGAAAATCTTGAATTTGCTTTATGAGGTAAGACAAGTCACTATATTATTTCTATACACATTGGATAATCCTTTCATCTCACTTAACAGTAATTATTATTCTTTTATAGCTAAAGAATGCTGTAATTTTGCAATGCTGTATCATCGATGCAATCACATCTCATTATAGTGATACCAGTGTAAAAACATGGCTGAAAAGCTCTAGACTATCAGAAGTTCTCATCAGTATCGTCAAAGACATTTCTACTAATAGTTTTAGCATTGATGCAGCTAATGAAGCTGATACCTTTCAGATTATTTGGGATGTGTTGAAAAGTTGTTTTTCAAAAACATCTGATGGTGGTAAGCAGTAATTCTATAAAAAAAGAAATTTTTGATGAATTAATTATACAAAATTGTAATTCTGTATTTATGTAGAAAGTACAGGTACTTTTAGATCATCTCTGTTAAATTCATATTCGTAATTAATAAAAAATAATTAGCAAGTTTGCTTTATATCTAGAATCCAACATAGTATTTGTAGTTCCAATAGTCATAAAAACACTGGGAAAATTATATGCAAATTTGGGTTACAAATTATCCATCATCATTGTTATTTCTCCAATAGTATTTTCTTAAAAAGAACGTTTTTTAGAATCTACTATTGGTGAATTACCACTGATGAGGGATACTTTGTTGCTGTAATTGCTGCATAATTTTCCCAACATTTTCACTGTTAAAATAATAATATTTCTTAGTTTTCTTAGTTTGGATGATGCTTTTTAAAAAGTTTATAATTCTTTTATACATCCATTCAGATTTCCCGGTTTCCATCGAGACTTTAGTTAGTATACTAAGAATGTTGTCTGATGCTCTGTCTCCAAGAGTATCTCCACATGTTACTCATGCAGATCCTAATTCATCAGCAAGATTTGTGGGAGAGTTAACATGTGCACTTTTCAATGCAGAGTCATTGTCTTCAGTTCCTCTGGTACTAATGATTTTGGGGAATCAAGAGGGATCTCACAGTATTCAAGCTGCTGGTAAGATTTGAACATATGGTTATTCCTAATTTCTTCTGCCTTCACAATTTGCCTTTTTTTGATGGTTGTTGACTTTGACTGAATTTGATAAAGTACCTATTTCTTTTGTTTTGCATCCTCACCAGTCTGTAGTCTGTCATCTGTACACAGTTCTAAGGACTGAATAGTTGTACTGAATCTAATGAAATATCATATTAAATAGAATTTCACAATAGATGATAGCTTATTTGTGCCGCATTTCACAAAATATTGGTTTAATCAGCAGTAGATGCATAGATTTGGGTTAAAATTCATTGAGTTATAGAGCTTAATGTCATAAACAACTATATAATTTATCAAAAAGGATAAGTACAGTAAACTCCCAGTTATCTGGAATGCCTGGGGAATTGGGTTTTCTGGTTAAGTGAATATTCCGGTTACTTGAGAGTTTTATCGGATAGTCCTCAGTAAAGAATTTAGATACCAAAATAAGAAACAGATGCAGAATTGTACATTCACCTGTGAATTGCTAACCTGTAGACAAGGAAGAAACAAAGTAAGCAAGGGAGAGTGGGTGGGAGGAATAAGTTCGTTAACGAGGTTGAGTGTGTTATCATTGTGGTGTAAAAGTATTTCCAACTGTTGTAATATATTTAAACTGGAACCTTTAGTAGTGAAATGAATTATCTCTAGGTTAAAGTTGGAGGAATGGTTGTTTTCGAGTAAGTGTTTGGCTCATTCAAATCACACTTTGCCAAACACTTACTCGAAAACAACCATTCCTCTAACTTTAACCTGGAGGTAATTCATTTAACTACTAAAGGTCCCAGTTTAAATATTTTAGAACAGTTGGAAATACTTTTACACCACAATAATAACACACTCAACCTCGTTAATGAACTTATTCCCCTCACCCACTCTCCCTTGCTTACTTTATTTCTTCCTAACACCCACCCCTCCCCAATACCTTGACTCAGCCTCCCCCCCCCCCTCCCCCTCGCTCTACCCATTCATTAGTCCCCTCTACACATTTCCCTCTCCCACTTCCCTCCGATTCTGTATATATTTGCATTGCTTCTTGATTTTGTACTTGATGATGACTAAATATTAGTCGAAACTGGTCCTATCCATTTTAATAAAGTGGAACTTATACCAAGTGATTTTTTTTCATTTTATTCATGATGGAGTTCCACCAAGTAAAGGCTTCTTTCATTAATTTCAAGGTAATCTACTCACAATTGTTCTTAAATAATTCCTTGACATTCTAGGAAGTAATGAAATTCAGATATACAAGTATTCAACACATTTAACTGCAATGGTTTAATATTTACTAACTACATTACATTCTATGGAGTTTCTCGTATACCTATCGCTATTAGCTTATCTTTTGTTCTAATAACAACTGGAGGTAAGGGTCATAGTCCAACCTTTAGGAATTCCGGACCAAAAAAATGGTTTCCTTGTCTGAGAAAAGGAGAGAAATTATCCACTTCCAACACAATGTATTAGCAGAAATTCTTGAGGTAAATTGATATTAAACAAAAGAGAAGCGAATAGTGACAAGTAATCATGATACCATTACATACAGTGCAATTAGTAAAGTTACAAAATTTATCGGCAGCATCTTGGTCAACCAATCTTTTATCACCCAAAGCATCTAGACGTCTGATTCCATACCTAATCTTAAAACACATGTTAGCCATCCATCTGAAAATGCACATGGTTCACTAATTTCCATTTGTTTATAAAAATATTTAGCCTTTCCATTCAACATTATTCCAGAAATAGGGATTCCCTCAGAACGCTTTATAGAAAGCCATTCATAAATAGCAACACCCAGTTGCTCAAGTTTCAGCTTATGAAGAGTGTGCCTATATTCAATTCCTCTAGTTGTCTCAGAAGATGTAACGAATTTCATTAACTGTGATTTCTGTGCCTTATAATGTCATAAGTAGTGAAGGAGCCGACATTGAACTCTTTCATTAAAACATCACGGTTCTCACCTTTCTCTAAATGTTTTATTATATCAAGTTTCTGGGTTAAGGTTAATACAACCCATTTCTTTTTATCAACTTTAGTGCATATTGGAGTTTTAGGAGGCATTTAAAAAGGGTGTACGAAATATTTTATTATTAACGCAGAATTCAAGAAACATCCACTATTACGTATTGCGACTGCCAAAAATGCCAATTTTAGCGGTAACATTCCGAATCAGGTGCAAATAAAAAATTGCTGAAAGTACCAATTGTTGTGGTAAAATTCCAAACTAGATGTAATAAAAATAGAGGTGCAGGAGATGCCGGTTGCTTGAGAACTCCGGTTGCATGAGTGCCAGATAACTGGGAGTTTACTGTATATAGCATCCACTGACACAGTAACAAAGTTTTATGCTCAACTATTACCAAACTCTCCCCACTAACAGTAGCAGCATTGATGCAAAGAGTCTAACTGCGCCTAAATATGTATTAATGTAACTGATGACATATTAATGTGGACTAAAAGTGAATGTATACGTGAATGTTTGTGCAATGTATCATGCAATATTTTTTGCATTTTATGAGCATTTTATATCTTTTTCTAAATGTGCAGTTTTCATACATAACTGTTTCATATTAAGCTCTGTAATGAAAGCATTTTGCTTAAAAATCATCATTAATCTAAGAGTTATATTTTATTCTAGGCAGTGTACTATGTGATCTGGCACTATCCATGTTCACCACATGCTGTATAGGACAGCACCATGCATCAGTACTTCAGACTTCTACCCTCTCTATGCTTGGTGTGGCATGGCAGGCACTTGTTTCCTCCATTGCACAGGCATTGATGATAACAAGCAATGTGGAACCATTTCTGGAGGTGGCACAAAGATTTGCCCATGCCACATGGATGTCAATTTCACCCTCAACTGGGGTGGCTTCAATTGAGGTGGCTGCAATGAAAGCAGTTACCTTTATGCAAGCAGCTCTTGTACCTTGCCCTCCTGACAATTTCCAACTGAGAGAGGCCATTCTAGCAAGTCTTTGTGAAGTATTTTTCAGTTATGTGAAAAATTCACCTGTTGGCATATGGGGAAGTTGGAACAATGAAACAGTTGTGAGCATGTGTCTTACTGCTGAAATGCTTAGGAATTCATTGTGCCTACAGAAAGAAGTTATTGTTCATGAGGGTGATCCTGAAAAGTTTTTGTTGTCAGTTTCAGTATCTTTATTCACTATGATTTTTCTCTCCAAATTGTGGCAGCATTGTGGATACAATGACGATGATGATGAAGTTGAGCTGGAAGATTCTGTTGAAGTACCTGAAAATTGTGATAAGAGGAATGTACAAGAATCCAGTGATAATAATAGGACAGAGCCAAAACGTAAACTTTATGCAGGCTTTCTTCTAATTTTTTTAAGTAATATAGTGGAGGCACTGCATATGTTTACATTGTGTAAATTATTCCTGCTTCACTATAAAAATGTGAGTTAATTTTTGGTAAAAAGTTTTATTAAATCTTTATTATTATTAATTATTTTTAACTCGTATTCATTTCAGGATGCCCTAGGTATTAAAATTAATTCTAGGTACAAGCTCTTGAAAGCAGGTCTTAAAACTGTTGTTGCATCATTGGATGAGTCAGGAATGGAGTTATTAAGAAATGATATACTTTGCAGGTAAGATTGGAGCATCTTTGACTATATTTTATCATTACCATATATACTCGTGTATAATGCGCAGTTTGAAGACCAAATTTTTGGGTACATAAAGTAGGGGTGCACTTTTATGCACTTAAAATTGGAAATTAAAGTGAACCTACCTCACATCAGATTCTCGCTTTTTGGGTGAAAACCAAAATAATTATCGATAATCCAGGTTATACATATAATAATTATACATATGGAACACCTGATTACTTCTATACAGTTATAATTCCTTCCTCTCCAAATATTCCACATTTCACTAGCTCATCGGCTGATTGTTGTAATCTTTACAAAATCACTAGGTAGAATTTCTGCAAAAAACAAAGAAATAAAGAATAAGCAAATTGAAATAATTTTATTTAGTTAATGATTCTAGTATGTGCAATTAAAAATGTAAGTAATTTAAAACCCATAGAATGTAGAATGATGTGTATGAACTCAATCTTACCTGTCGCGTTTCCTGTTTCCAGTTTTGTTTGTTAAGTTTTTGCATTATTCCTTCTATTAAACAGTTTTAGAATGAGATAGGAAAGTGAGAACCAACATCCACTATAAATCAAAACTTGATCTATTTTATTGATCCCTTTTTGTCTGATTGAAAAGGATTGGCAGCAGTGGCAGTGCGGTTTTCTATGCAGCATCAGTTTGGCTAACTTACTGTATGAAGTTGCTGCCCTCTCAACTCAGTCGCTTTCATTATTGATGGTGTCTCTCTTAGACATAATGTGGAGCTTATTGAACATAACATGTACTTAGGGGCAAGTCCAAGTGTTTTAAAATTGTTAACTGGCGATAATTTAATGCTTTAATGTATTTATTTATGGTACTCTAGTTAATATGATGATATAATTTTGTTCTTATACCCCACAAAAATCAAGGGTGCATGTTATACACGGGGTATAAGAGAGTCTGGATTTTTTTGGCAAAAGTACTAGTACATATTATACATGAGGGCACGTTATACACGAGTATACATGGTATATTTTCTTATTTTTTTAATAATATTTCTTTAATTAACTATTTTAAAATATTTTTACAGAATGGAAGAAAATAATGGGTTGGGATTGTGGACATTGAAGTTTCTTTATTCAGAAATATTATGTGAAAAAGAAATATCAAGCATTTTTGAAAATTTGAGATCAAATCCCAGCTTAAAGCCATGTTTCCATGTCCAGCTAATTCAGGTGAGATGCTTTGTGATGGGATAATAATTCATATGCAGAAATTGGTAAATGTATGTAAAACTAATTAATGATATTTATTGTAAGTTCTTCCATTTAAAATTAATATTAATTTGTTTTTGTTAACAGTTAAACCTGTAAAGTTAATTTCATATCAGGCTTCTCATATGGTTTTCTTTGGATGTTGGAGAAACCTATTTTATTAATTTGATTTTAGCCATTAGATGAGCTCGACAATTCTCTATTGAAAATATGGAACAAACTGTAGCAAAATTTGAAATGTTCAAAAAAATCATTAAATTTTAGTGCTGAAATTTTTTCTTGAAATAGGGCCGTTATTTTAATGAATATATGTAGCTCTCTTTTTGTTAGGAATACTGTCCATTTGTTATTAGTTCATTGATGTAGTACAACCAAATACTGAAAGGCTACAATCAGTAAATGATACAGGCTTTGCAAAAGATCAACAACCAGCATTTATGTTCCGCTGTAACATTTTTCGTAAAACATGTTTTCTGCATGGCTCTACATACCTTCATTATAACATATTATAGTTGTGTGAATTATTTCCTCTGATGAAATATTTTATCCTTATCTTTTAATCAGCAATAAAGAGTATAAAAATAATCATAATGATAGGTTATCATCAGAATAATTGAAGTGAAAATTTGGCCTGTTTTCATTCAGGTTTTTTCGCCATTTATTTGTAAAGATGTTTTTGAAGAAATAGCTTCAGAATTTGCTAACCATCTGCAGTTAGAATGCAAAGAGGAAGAGACACCATCGGAGATAATAAAATCACATTTTGGGTCTTTATCTGCCATTGCCTGTGCTTTACGCAATGTGGAGGAGAAAAAAGATGAATTAACTGATAAAAACAGTCATCTTGAGAACTCTGTAAAGATGGCTCTTGAGGCTATTATTTTGAAAAGGAAATCTGGTAAATGTAGAATATTCTCAGGGTAGGTATAAAAACTTTCTCATTTGAATGTGAACTATATAATATAATTATATTCATCCTGCGGTGTTTTATATAATTTTTATTTTATAGAGAAATGGATTCATGGAGCTTTATGGAAGCTTGTGCTATGATTGAAGTTGCAGACTTCTTGGAAACTTGTGTAAGAAAATGGCGGAAGATGCTATCATCTCAACATTGGGATTTATTATTGTGCTCTGTGGTAGGATGGGTGCAAAGTCTTGCATCAATAACAGAAAAGCATGCACAGCTGGATGACAAGAAACGTAAGATCATCCTAATTAGTATGGTTTAAACTAATTATGTATTCTCCTCAGTGGTCCCATATCATATAATTTTTGTCTGCAATATGATTTTTTAGGGCTTGTTATTTCAAAGAAATGATTTTATTATTGTATTTCCTGACCAATAATATTTTTTAAGACCAACTTCTTGGGAAAAGTTACAATGCCTTTAAACTTAAATTGTTTACAGGAACAAAATCAGCTATGTAGTATACTATAATAAATAAGTAAAACAAATTTTGTTTATCATATAACCTGAGATGGGTCCTAAAATCACACAATGAAAAATTACTGAATTAACTATGAGACACAAGATTAAGCATCTTTTTATGTAATACTGAACTTTTAATATGTGGAATGACCGGGCAGGCAGTTCTACCCATACACTTGGAGTGAAACATTTGCTTTTGAGATTCAAGTGTGAAACACCTGCAGTTCATGGGTTCAAGGGGGAGGGGGGGGGGGGGGGGGGGGTAATCAGGAATGAAAAAAATAAACTATTTAACTATTTGAAAATATCGTAATTCCCATATATACGAAAAAGGAAATTATAACTTTGTGCAGTAAAATAAATGTTGTTAAATGATATATTTTATTCTATACTGGCAGAAGTTCCTGGCGTTGCCCAGGGAAATTTGGATCAAATCCGATCGGAATTCTAGATGATACATGGTATTTAAGAATTCACTCAGCCACCGTTTTGAATAAAACAGGAAGAGAGAAACAAAAACCATGTATGAATTATTTCTGGGAGCCCTCCACAATTGTACCAAATTTGATTCAAATCAATAGTAGGACTTGGGAAAATACGCCTAGTTTAATCAGTCAGTTCAACCTTATTTGATTCACCGCCCACTTTTACTATATTTTGCCATTTAAAATAAGTTCACTGCCCACCTTCCGTGTCAACTTAACAATAAAATTTTTGATAAAATAAATGTTTAAAAAGACCAAATTTAACCATGTTTATTAATCCCAAATCTAACATTTAAATAATCATTTGACAGACAATTCAATGCGTACTTTGTGCTTGACACGAATGAAACGTTTGGCAACACAGCACTCATAGACACGATGTAGGCACAACGGAGGTCTAAGAGCGAATGAGCTCAGTCAGGTTAAGCCTCACAAGAGCCCTCATCTATTGGTTCTTGGTAAATCATGTGAGCGAGAACTCTCTGCTTCGCTCTCTCTCTTTAGGGTTAAATGGAAGAGGGGACCTTATGGTCTCAATTTCGCCCTGAAAATAAAGCCACTTATCTATCTATCTATCTCTAAACCCCAATCTCAATTTTAAAGATTTATAGTGTTCAGAAATCCACCCATGCTGCAGTTGGACAATGTGGATGTGCCACAACGGGTTCATTGCCGCTAATGGAATCTATTGAATACAAAGGTGGTTCACCCATAACCACCTATTTTAAACTGCTGGCAAGCCAACCACAAGTGTGGTGCTGGCCAATTCCAAAATCATTTCGGAAAAATCACGTGTACCTCAGTTACAAAGTGACCATTATTATTGAAAATGTTTTGTGTGAGTAATGCTTCATTACTCAAGTAAATACCCAAAATTAATTATTAATTAGAAATACCTACTGTTGGTTTTGGTCTGCTGGCCGGCTAAATAGGTTTTGTAGCCATAATCTTGATCTTCCGTGCAAGTCTAAAATTAATTTCGCACTTCATTTTAAAAATATTATGTTGTTTGCATTGTTTTCCTATATGATACATAATAGCAATTTGGAAGTATTTGTAATAGATATTACTAAATATTTTAATTGTTATCTTCTCAAGAACTCAAATGCTGAAAGCATGGCATATATTGAAAAGGTCCCATGGGGCTGGTTGTTTTCTTCATATACACACTCATATTTTTGATACATTAAAACTGGTTCTCAACCGAGGGGGCATATGAGGATTCCAAGGTGGGGGAGCATAAAGCTTTTTGGATCAAAATAATTTTTCCTAAAAACAGCAAGGATTTTTTATGCAATTTGTGCCTAACAAGTTAGCATAATATTGTGTGGCAACAGAGTGTCTGACCACCTCATGAGTTGGCCGACTTGAAGTTGACACGAGTGACTACTGTCATAATCCTGTGTCTAATTGTCATAATACAGGAAGTCCCTGAGTTACGAACATCCGTACTTACGAATGAAGGAATTGCAAAATTTTAATGCCCTTCTGAGGATATTTTTGCCGAATTTTTTTAAAATTTAAATATGTGAGGTTCTTTTGTGATTTCCTTATACAGTAAAAACTGCAAAAGGTGGAACCTCATGGGACTGGCATATTATTCTGTCTTTTGCAGGTTTTTTGCCTTATACAGGTTAAAATAATTTACGCAACTCTTTTATTTTGGTAGATTTTAACTAGAAAATAGAAGTTTTTCTAAGTCTTAATGGAAACAAAAGCATTAAAATTAAAACAAAAATCAATATATATATATGTATATATACTACGGAAGAGGAAAGGTAAGTAAGGATATTTAGGGCAACTAGGTGTTGAAGGAAACCCAGTGAACACTTACCGGAAGTAGAGCCGCTGGGGTGTTAGAGAGACACATTTGTAGAGGTTAGAGCTTTCGGGCATGAACGACCATCGCAACAGCGTTAGTCTTAAACGACAGCTACCCGTGGCCGTGCATGCGAATAACCACAATCTCAGTTTCAATGTTTGTTTCACGGTGAGGGCCATCTGCGCCCTCCCGGATGACGCTTCCGCCTCCCAACTCCGTCAATGGGAACTGACCCATATCCAAATCTTAAACTCTTTCTCTCCTCCCGGCCTCAATATCCGTTAATATCTCCTTCTTTCCACCTTCTCTTTCCCCTCTCCCCCTTCCCCTTCCCCTTCTACATCCTCCAATCCTCGACCTTTCCACGCTCCCTTCCCTTCCACCCCCACGCCTTCACCCCAGTGTCACTGCCATATCAGTTGTGTCTCTCTTGTGCTGACGAAGGGATCATCCCGAAAGCTCTAACCTCTACAAATGTGTCTCTCCAACACCCCAGCGGCTCTACTTCCGGTAAGTGTTCACTGGGTTTCCTTCAACACCTAGTTGCCCTATATATATATAAATAATGAGAACATAAACTTGAAATTGCATGATTGGACAATATTGATTTTATCATAAATTAAAAAACTTCTGTTAAAAATGCTACAGATTTCATAATCAGAACAGTGAAATTTCATTCAGTTGCAAAACATTTGAAATACACATTAAATCCAATAAAAATATTTACCGTATATTTCGGCGTATAAGTCGACCCCCACTTTTTCACTTAAAAATACTTCTCATGAAACCGTTTTCAGACAATCAAAGTCATGTACAATCCAAGTCTTAACAAATCAGAAATAAACAGTAATAAAAATATATAAATATTGTTTAGAGTCTGTGCTATTCTTCTTGAGCATTCCATGTGACATGTTTTAATTTCAACCAATAAGAAACTGTTATTGTCAGAGAGCTTGACGTAGTAAATAAAGTTTCCTATAATTCGATTGATTTCGGCTGCTAACGATACTATCGAAATGAACTATACCTAGTGATCACGATCGACCTCTACGGTGGCGAAATTCAATAAAATATCGCAAATGTGTACCCCGCACACCTTTTTTCCCAAAATGTTGGTCATACATGAAGATTTCTGACCAAGTTTAAAAAATTACGGGTTTCGATAGTAAATTTACTGCAACACGCTTGCATCTATGTTTATACTTGCAAAAGATGAAGAATTCTACGAAGTTTACGCGTATCTACATGACCAAGAAACATTTAGGGTTTAAATGCGCTGTTTATACTGCCGTTGGTGCATCTTCAACATTGAGATAACGTAATATTTTCATAATATTAAAGCTGTACCTTTTAATTGAGTTTTAAGTTTATTATTTTTACTCAAGAAAAGCAGTTCTGTCATTAAAAATTTACTATCAGTTTCTACCTACACTTTTTGCCAGAATAAGTTGGATCTGGTATCTCTATTCGCCATATTCATCGTGAGCCGCTGATGCTCTTTTAACCCGAGAGAGAACCATAGTTCCTTCTAATTTTTTTCATCCATGGGCGGTATGAATATCGCTATGCATGCCTACATGACAATAGTGTGCAGATATGCACCGGGGTTGATGTGGTCCTGTTCTGATATATTCTAAAATACACACAAACGTGCGCGCTTGAAAAATTTAGTGTGCGGCACTTCAAAAACTGCTGTGCGGCCACGCAGCTTAGAGGGAACCATGGAGAGAACACATCTATGGGGAATCCCCACACTTTTTTGATTTTTTTCTAATTTTCTGCCACTGTAGACGTCAACTTATTAAAGCATGAATTTATTTTTTCTCCTTGAACTGGTCCAAAAATAGGGGTGCGCGTGGTACACGAGGATCCAGATTACATGAGTAAATACAGTATTAAAAATAATTATTATAAATCTTCTAAAATACCGTATTTACTCATATAACCCATGCACTCGTGTACCCCACGCACTCATATTTTTAGACCGGTTCGGAAGGAAAAAAATAATTTGGGCCAGAATAAGTTTTTTTTAAGTAACCAATTCCCACTCTCTGAAACAAGTTCTGCTCAAGTTAAGCATTTTCTCCCTTCTACATGACACAGTTTATTGGATGATCTCTTTATGATGATACTAGCAGAAATCTCCTCACCGATAGTCCTCTTTTGTTATCCCCTTAACTGAACTGTTTTGTTGTAATATTACGGAACTTCATGAAATATTTGTTCATCTATGAACGGGAACTTCCATACACGGATGGGGAGTTTTTTCGCGTATCGTCTCGTAAATATTGGAAGGTGAGGAACAAACGAGTCTAAACACTTGAGAGTCTTCCTTTCAAACGATGAAATCTTTCCTCGCAACAAAATTTCTCCACTCCGAATTCCTTGAAGTGGATGAGGGAAAAGGACCAAACTTGAACCTACCTATTCTCAAGCCGGCAAACCCTCAGTAGTCATTGAACTATAGTTATCAGTTAGTCGGCATATTCTTTCTGCCTACTTTTGCGAGTTTTTGCCTGCAGCGCGGGCGTAACTTACACGTTTGCTTGGTTGCATAAATACGCGTATACTTCGTAGAATTTGACATCTTTTACGAATATAAATGTAGATGTAAGCATATTGCAGAGAATTTACTATTGATACTCACAATTTATGTAACCTGTTAAGAAATCCTCGTGTAAGACACGCACCCCCTTTTTTCCCCGGCATTTTGGGAAAAATGTGAGTGGGGTACACGAGTAAATACGGTAAATGTCATAAAATTGTAAATACTGGAACAGCTGATTCAAAATAGCGATCACCTACACCGAAAGATCAATGGTCTTCTTAAATATCGATGTTATTCATTTGTAATTTAAGGTTCACATTTTTATGTTCGGCATATAAGTCGACCCTAAGTTTTAGGAAATTTTTTTTTCAACTTCAAAGGTCGACTTATACACCGGAATATACAGTAATAAAGTTAAAAAATTCTACAAAATTATTTCAAAAAATATCCTATTTTAGTTGTGCTGTTTTATCTGTAATTTGATTAAATGGCAAAAGAAAACCCTATTTCTATAACTTTGTTAAAGAAAGCATTTTTACCCTTCATTTTGTCAGAATGTTTTAAAGCTACAAGATAGTGTAAAACTTCGACGTTGTTGTGTTTCCATTTCTTCACAATCTTCCTCATTCTGTTCATCCTCTGAATTGGGAACAATTTCATTGCTGCGTGATTCTACCACAGTTTTCAAGTCAATTTCATAAATTTCTGTGAAAACACTTTCATCAGTATTTACGAAATATTTTGCACTTACATTGGTACCCTCAACTTAATACACCTCATCAATCAAATTTTGAATGTCACAATAATCACAATTGTTATCTGCATCACCACATTCATTAACATCATCGAAAACAAAACTACAGTTTCTAAAACAATTTTTGATACATCCTTCTTATACACACTAATGAACGAATGAGAAATGTATGTAATTGCATCTAAAACATTGATTTCAACCGTAAATTCCGATCCTCTCTTACATTGATATACCAATATATTGAAGACCCTCTAGACATATTTTAAAGAGACCGATTTTCAGGTAAATAAAAAAACTATTTTCTATTCAATTTGATTGTTTTCATGTTTTGTTTTATTAATGGTATTACAAAAGTTTTGTTTTCTACTGTTATTCATCACAAAGACTTAATTATGGGTTAAATAGGCTTTAGTTGTTTGAGTTGGGACCTAACCACCAATTATACTATAGTGTTTATTGGAAATTGTGTTAAGCTGGGAAGGGTTTGCAAGGTAAGTTGGTACAAAAATATGCCTAATTCAGAAAAATGACTTGTTTTTGATTATTCTAATCTTGTGTTCCATTGATCTCAGTCAATAAAACTAATGAAACAAAAATTACATATATGTTTTTGATAAAACCCTTAAAAAAATTAAAGAAAGTTTTCTGGGGGAGGGGGACATGGAGATTTTAGAAGATCAGGAGGGGGCACGAGACAAAAAAGGTTAAGAACCACTGCATTAAAAGCTATCAATGGTGCCCCGCATGATGTGGACTTTTGAGTAGGTCACAATTACGTTATCCTGTTGTGAAAGGTGCCATTCAAGTTGGAGTCCACAACACATGGCATCCATTGAAACAAGTGCCATTCACTGAATTTTTTACCTTGTCTCATTTTTAATGCTGAAAAAATAGTTGTTCTTTTAATTTTGTTGCAGAAATTTGGTGGCATGTGGTTGATCATGCTGCTTTGGCCTCGTCTATCTTCCGTTTGCTAGCCACTGTTGTAGGAAGCATTGAAGGTTTTCTTCCTACATCGGGAGGAGGAAAAAATCACTCAGAAGCTGAGGATGCAAATATTTCAACATGTCTTCCAGAGGATCTTGTCACTGAATGGAGAGATGTTTATGCAGCTGAAATATATCATCCCATAATAAGAATATTCTTACTGATGGCAGGTTGGTAACAAATTGAAGCATAACTGCTTGAGCTTAAACATCTATTTTTCCTGCTTATGGAGCTTAACAATTAATGCCAGATCTATTTTCATAAAAGAGGGGAAGTTGATTCACCCACTCAAAAATTATTAGGTAAATAGAAATACAAATATATTTTCAATTTATTTTGAGTGATACACTTGTGAACTTATGTTTTTACTTGTGACATTATACTTGCAAATTTGTATTATTTCTTATTCTTGTTGGAGAGCTGCTGATTCATATATTGCCAAAGGCATGGTTTTTTTTGTGATTGTCTTTGTTAACATTATTTTGCACACTGTAAATGGTCTGTAACAACTGTTTATGAACTACATAAAATAAAATAATGCATCAATTTCATAAAAATTCTGCACATTTTAAACTGTCATCATACAAAAAATGATTTTAGGTTCTGCTAGTTCATCTTGTTTCAGTTTTCACTAATGTTTTCTAGACCTACGGTTTTCTACCTTTTCTCTGCCACAACACAAATGACGGTTCATGCTCAAGTGTACAACACACTGCACACTACAATCCACCAAACCAAAAAAAGGAGTGACATATAATAATGAAGAACAGACTGACGGTGTGGCCATGGACTTGCTGCTTTCCCCTGCGGTGGCCAATTTCTATATGGAAGAATTTGAAGAAAAAGCACTCAACTCGGCATCATGGCGACCTAAGTGCTTTTTTAGGTACGTGGATGACACTTTTGTGATTTGGCCGCACGGAGATGACACCTTGACAGACTTTTTAAACCACCTAAACAGCCTGCACCCCAACATCCAGTTTACCATGGAGATGGAGAAGGATGGTTGCCTTCCCTTTCTAGACATCTTGGTTCGCCGCAAACCGGACGGCAGCCTCAGACACATCGTCTATAAGAAACCTACCCACACAGACTTATACCTCAACGGAGACAGCCACCATCATCTAGCCCAATGCCAGGGAGCTTTGTTGACCCTTATTCATAGAGTGAGGTCCATTTCAGATAAGGAGAGCCTGAGGAAGGAAATTGACCACTTACGTCTCACCTTCCGACAAAACAGCCACGGGAATCATGAAATAAATTTGGCCCTGAAAAGGGCCGAATGCCACCCTAACACAGATCCACCGAGGGATAAGGAGAAACCCGTCTCCGCTGCTTGTATTTCATATGTCTCTACCATCTCGGGAAAAATTTCAAGGATTCTGAACAAGAAAGGGATCCGAACGATCCACAAACCCTCCAGAAAGATTAGGAACTTCCTTCCCCAGGTCAAGGATGATCCTGGTATAAAAACGGTAGGCATTTACAGGATTCTTTGCACCTGTGGGAAGATATATATCGACAGACGGGTCGTACTGTTGAAACCGGACTCAAAGAGCATGCTAGGTGCATTAGACTCAATCAACCTGAGAAGTCAGCAGTGGCCGAACACTGCATTACCGAGGGCCACTGCATAAATTTCCCAGAGGCCAAAGTGATGGACAAGTCCAATGGCTTTTGGGACCAGCTCATGAGGGAGGCGATTGAAATTAGGCTCAACAAAAACATTTTAAATAGAGATAGGGGATTCCCTCTTAGTAAAACATGGGATCCCATCTTTCCCATAATGACCCAGGAGCGGAAACGCCATTGGCCGACGCGAGAACCAATTAGAGTCCAACAGATATAAACTGGGACCCAACTTGAAACGGCACTCAGTTGTTCCTGAAGATGGCGGTTGTGACAGACGCCGAAACATCGACTTTTATACAAGACATCACTCGGTGTGAAACCCAAGAACACTTCACTACTACTATTCGCCGGGAAAGTTTGAATCCTTTTTCAACATGAACAATTTAAGCCTAAACTCTATCCTAAAAGGGAATTTTTCACAATAATTTTGTGGTTATTGTAGTTTGGTTCATCATTAATTGGATTCCAGCAATGACATAGCTCACATTTCATTTTTAGAACCTCGCAGTGCTTCAGTTAGGCATAAAAACCTGCTTTCATAATATTTTTGTTTGAAAAATACTTAACTTCAGATTAATTCCTAATTCCTTGCATGATGTTTTCAAGTTATAATTTGATTGCTATTGTGATTTTCTTGCTATTTTATGCATCTTTTTTTCAGATAGTAAAATAGACCGAGCGTCAGTGTGGGGTCACATAGAAATGTTACTTTTTGAAGACATAGTAAGACCTATTAGAGTCATACCAGCAGGCTATGTAATGAATTGCCCTTTCTCTTGCTTGTTGAATTACAAAGGTAATAGCAAAGCAAGCTATTTGGCTAACAACTTGAGTGAAAATCTACGATCTCCTGTGGTTCCTCTTCAGACTGCAGCATATCTTCTTATTTTGAAGTACGTTTTTTATTTCAAATTAACACTAAAAATAGTAACTGTTGAACTCATTTGGCATTAACTGATGTTCAGTTTATAATAATGAATAAGAGGAGAATATCATTGATATAGTCTACTTTGAACTAAAATAATGTTGAATACATTTGTTACATAATGATTCTATAGCTATTAGAGCTACCTGATTTTTCACTCCTTTCTCTGTTGTACATGTTGAATAATATTTTGTAAATTACTATAGTACTTGAAAAATAAAATCAGTGCTGAAGTAATAATAAATGTACATAAACCTTGAGTATCATTAAGTTGTAAGTTTGATTCTTTAAATCCTAGTTGTCTAATTCCTATATTCCCTATTTGCCATCAGTTACAAATATGCCACAGACTTAAAGCTAATTGATGCTCTTCATATTTTTTTAATTTTGAAAGTATTTTTATTTTATTCATATTTATTCGGTGTGAAGTATACTTGGAATTAGTGATGTGGGAGTATGAATAAAGGAAATAATATCTCAAATATTTCTAATCATCTGTCACATATGATACAGAATAAGTTAACTGTGCAAAATGTTTGGCAAACTGATCACCACAAATTTGAAGGGCATAAAAATCTGGTTAGACAATGAGGTTATACTAGAAGATACTGACATGTGCTTTTTTTCTGAAGGTTGATTCCAAATTTGTTGGAAGAAGATATGAAAATTCTTTCTGCAGAAGGATCCGATTTAGAGAAAATATATGAAAAGTTATCATGTTATCAATTACGAAACCATTTAAATGAAGCACAGTCTGTAGTAGACACTATGCTTATGGACTTCAGGTATTCTTTATTTTTTAATTTTTATTGTGCCATTTTATCAATAAATATAGAAAGTGAAAGCATCGTTAATGAAATCTTAATTACTATGCCATTTACCTAAGAAATATTTTGTATTTATAGAATGGCAAGTGATAATAAAATCCTGAATAACAATAAGGGGATATTGCCATTATAGGCTACCAAAATATTTGCAAATTTTAAAAGATAAATTAATTGTATAAGCAGAAATCTAAATGACCCAGCAGGGTCTCAAATTAAATGTTGTTAAAACAATGGGTCATTTCATCAATGTTTATTATCATGTGCATATTGAGTAATATTTTCTTTACTTGTGTTTCCATTACAGGATAGGTGACAGTTGTACAGTGCAACCTTTTACAGATACATATACCTATACTATTGCTTATTTCCTTTATTGGAAAATTATACTTGAAATGTGCAGAGTTGCTGTGTCAGAACTAAGGTGCCATTATGCCCAATGGCTAAGGTAAGATAAAATTGATAAAGTTGTTACTATAATTTTCTTTCTAAAATGCAATTTTTTATTTTTGTTATATTTCACAATCTTTCATGTATTTCTAATTAAGAAATTAATTTTTCAGGGATAGTGGTCATTTGAACAGCCTTATGCAAAACTTGTTCCGTCTTTTGCCAGACCATATATTGCAGGAGTGTAGCATCAAAGTAAACACAGCTTCTTCCAGAAAATTATCTTCATTATTTGAATCCAAATTGGCTGCACAGGCATATTATGGTACTGTTTTCAATTAGATTTGTCTCTGATAATACTTATTATTTCACTTTTATCTTAGTTCTAATGCCTGTTCTCTATGTGAAGTTTAGAGAAAATTAAGCTAAATATATTTAGTCTAAATACAGGCATCCCTCGCTATAGTGCACTTCACTTAGTGCGGTTTCGCTAAGTACTCTTTTTATGTTATTTAATTGCCACATTTTTATGTTGTGCAAAGGAAGTGCATAACTTATTCTACATTTAGTATGTCTAATTAGCACTCATAGGTAAATTACAATTAAATTAAATATCGTTCAACAGTCCAATTTGCAAAAAAATTGTCTCCTATAGTTTTTTGGATGTTATTTCGATTGCAGCTAATCTGAAAAAATGGTATGTCAATGATAACACTGGACAACAAATTTTGACTTATTTTATGTTTCGGAGATGAAATGTGTTTCCCTTTGTGGATTTTGGAATACTGAACATGAAAATGACCATGAAAATGCTTGATTGGCTACGGTTTCCAAGAAAAATTCACTAGCTTATGTTTTACATTTCTTACACACTATATTGGTGACACAGGGTACAGTGACTGGCTAACCTCGATTAAACGCGACGCCTCTTCACCTGTCGCTTGTATACAAGTCCTGGAGAATCTCTTGTTACCGTCGCTGTCTTCTCGTCACCACTGAGGATGTGGTCAAACTGCTCGTCTCTGAAGAGCTCACGGATCTGTGGACTGACGAAAACACCCTCCTTGATTTTTGCCTCATTGATTCTTAGGAATTTCTCACCGAGGTACCCATTTTGATCCATTGCCTTAACTAAGTTCTTCATTAGGCCCAGCTTGATCTGCAGAGGCGGCAGCAAAATCTTGCTTGATTCTACCAGCGGTAGGTGCTGTATGTTATTTGTTTCTGGTTCCAGCGATTGTTGGGAAGACCAGTCCCCCTTATTGTAATGGGAAGTCTTGGCTCGACTGTCCCATTCACACAGGAAACAGCAAAACTTCGTGTAGCCCTGCTGCTGTCCAAGCAAGATAGCAACAACCTTCAAGTCGCCACAAAGCTGTCGTTGGTATTTCTTGTAGTTTATGCAGTTCAAAAGATGCTTCATGTTTTCATATGATTCCTTCATATGGATTGATGGCAACATGTTGTCATTATGCAGCAGAACAGCTTTTAGACTCATCTTTGACAAGTCTATAAACAGTCTCCAGTCCTCAGGACTATGATTACTGTGGGCTGCCATCAGATCAATTACATTGTTGCAGGTGACGAGGTTACCTTCCATCTTAAAGAATGGAGCAAAACCTTTCTGGTGGCCATGAAACAGACATTGTCAGCAAGTAGGGTGATGCAATACCTGGGTGCAGATTGCATCATCCACTTTGCACTCAGGGTTGCCAGATCTTGCCTCAAAGCTGCACAATGCCAAAACCAGTGTAAATCGTACATATTGGGACCCACCCCATATCTTCTAAACCAGAGCCAATTAACAATTTTAAGCATCATATTCGTGCTCAGCACCCCAAAATTAGTAAAGATTAGCTACTTTCACTTCCGAAACATTTTGGCTGTTGATCAGTGTAATCGGTCTTATCAGATGTCGATGCGGCATGTATCCTTCATTTGTTTTCTTTCTTATATACACTACTTGTGGTACTTTTAACTATTTTAGTTAGCTACAACTTCTCTGACAGAGATGTCCACATGCATTTTGGCTTGAAAGTGATTTTTATTTAGGGTCATTGTAAAGCAAGTTGACTTTGAAGAATGTATTATATAGGTGCATACATAAGCGCGTTGGGTGGCAATGCTGAATGCACAGCTTTTTGAGTAGGGAGTCTGGCCAAATTTCGGTAATAACCGAGAAAAAAAATTCCCCATGAGAACCAATGTAATTGCCCTTCACCCTCGTTTAGTTTTCTGTCTCCTGTGGTCTAAGTTGTGAGCTATATGCATCAGCAGAATTCTTTTCTGTTTTTTGAACCCTCATATTATTTGTAATGAGTCAAAAACATGAAAATACATGGTCTAAAGATTTTTCTGAAAATAAAAAGTTTCTCATCCAGTGAAACTTGATGCGATAAGACAAATTGAAGCTGGAGAACTGCAAGTTTATGTTTGGAAAGCCTTGGACTTAGTGGGATCGACATTAAGAATAATTTTGAAAAACAAAATCAAAATTAAAGTCTGGAAAGATAGCAACTCCATTGAACACTGCAAAATTGAACAGAGCTAGGCCTTTGATTATCATTGAGATAGAATGACTCCTTATGCTTTTTATTGAAGACAATATTCAACTCCGTGCACTTTTGAGTTCATCTATTATACAAAAAACAAGTCAGGACAGTGTACAACGTATCACATATGGGCGCGTTTCGTGCAATGGAGTATTAGAAAGAAATTATATACCTGTATGTAAGGGAAGTAGCATTTTAAAGTTCTTTTCTCCATCATAAATAATCCATTTTCTTCCTGTTTAAAAATAGTGCATGCACACGTAAGTAAATTAAACGTTTGTTTGTGTTAGCAACAATGTAGAAGTAACCATGCAAGAAATTTTCTAAGTTCAACTCGATTTAAGACTTACTTGTTTGATTTTATGGATAATGGCTACTCCTATGATAAAAATGTACAAGAAAAGAAATACTCTAATTTATTCGTTCTACAAGTTTTATTTGAAAAATATTTTGATATGAGCAATACTTTACGAGATATGACGGAAAGTTGATTTTTTTATCACCAATAAAGTGGTATCCCTGATTGGCTTACGTGATTCATTTTTGCGATTTTCTTATTATATTTGATTGAAAGTCCTTAATATCAAATTTCATGAAAATCCGTTCTGTAGAAGCCGAGAACAAACGTGGACGGACGGACGGACAGACCGACGATAATAGGCACTCATGCTGTAAGCGAAACGTGCCTAAAAAGCTGTTAGCTTGTATGAAGCATTAAAGAAAAATGTATTTGTTTATATCTTTCTATATTACAGCAATCCCCTACTTTCGTACATTCGACTTTCGTACAACTCGCTCTTTCGTACATCAGCTGACGATCAAACATTTCGAGCTATCTCATAGTGGCCAAGCTAACACTTTTAATAAATTACCAAATGAAGCAAAATGCATAAATATAATAAAATTCAAAAGAGTAATGGCTTCATGGCTGAAATATAAATCATTCTACTCAATTGATGAGTTTCTAGAAAGTGACCTAGCAGATTTAAATTTCTGAAGACAAAAGTAACCTTAAAGTATGCAGCATAATAATATACATATTATATGTAGTGGTTTTTAATATTGTACTGAAATTTGACAAGATTGATACCACTGTAAAGTCGGTTAATAATAAATTATTATTATTATTATTATTCAATCTCAGCAACGTTACCATCTTTGTTTGTACGTAGAGCAGTGTTTCTTTGTTTGTGCATTTTACACCTATTATTTTATAAACATGAGTGAGAAACGGAAAACTGAAAGTGCTAATATAAGTCAAAAGAAATGTAGGACTCATAAACTGAACACGATTCAGACAAAGATGGAAATAATTAGGTGTGCCGAAAGCGGCAAATCTTTAGCTTCATTCGGACGCTCATTGGACTTAAGCCGGTCGAGTGTATGTTCAATTGTGAAGGAGAGGAACAAATATAATAATACAATACATACTGTGGCATTCTGAATAAATGCCACATTTTTTAAAGAACAAGAAACCGATCTACACATGCTTCGATGACGTTGGCGATATCCCGTTAGCAGACCATGAAATAATTTGAGACATAATGATTGTGCAGTTGCTTGGTTTTCTCGTGAATGACAAGTGAACACAGCGAGATTTTCTTGCGAGTTTGGGTCTCGATTCACAGGTTTAAAGCCTTCTCTGTCTTTTCTACATACGGATTCCTAGGTACAAAAGACTTTTGTGCTCGTTGAAGTACCACTTGCAACACTAGCTCTAATCGCTTCTTCACTTTCCTTATCGATTTGATTGTGGACTCAGTCACACCAAGTAACTTACCAACTGATGAAGCAGATTCATTATGTGCAAGCCTATCTTAAACTTCAAGTAGTAGTAATTAGGCATCTTAATCTAAGCTACATACAGTCAGGGCCCAGGAGAGAAATCTTGGGCCCTTGTGCTTCTCCTGATCCCTGGTCCCTTTCTCCCATCATCATCCTGCTTATAATTTTCTGCTCTCAAGATTCACCAATCAACTTCTTCAACTTCTCCATTACTTTATACAGCTCAATTTTAATAAGTGGATGTTTTAAGACACGTAAGAATATTTATATCTCACTGCTTGAGTTCTAGCCCCCTTACAGTACAAGCCCTGGTTATTTGCTTCGGGTGCACCCCCTTCTACTGGGTCTTGCATACAGCTCTGTAAGGGTTAATGACCACAGCTATGCTATGAGAAACCAACCCCAAATTCGGTAAATGCTGTTAAAAATCCTCAAATTTCCATCCCCTGCAGCAGCTTATCGGGAGCTGCAAATTTGCTCTTTTCTATACCTTTCCTTCTTTCAGATACCTGTGCACTTTCTCCCAAAATTTTTGGGCTCAAAACTACTATACAACAGAATGTGATTCTTTCCTAATTAAAAAGGCAATAAACTTAGATATGTGATGTACAAGAAATTTCTTTGGTTTTAATGAAAAAAATAAATTGTGTATATTTTCATAATAAAAACCCAATATTGTACACAGAACAGACTAATGAAAGGAATTGTGAAAGTTAAGTGCACTTACCATATATGTAGTGAAGCACATTTAAAAATCCCCAATTAAAATCTGAGAAATTCATTTTCGCTTCCATCACAGTCAGAAAATTTTGCCCATTCATCCTTGATGATAATGTTGAAAATGTCATGTTTCAGAAGTAAGAGATTTGAACATCAAGGCATTTTTGCCATCATCTTACCATGATACATTGTCCTATATGGCTCATGAACTTCTCTTTGACTCTTTATATTGTAGTTTGTAAACATTAAGAACATTAACTATTTCAACTGATATTACATTGTTTTGGGAATGCCACTAAAGCTTTCTCTTCTCTCTTTAGAAGCAGTTTAATGTAAAACCATTTCAAGATAAGATTATACCTTATGCCAGTGTTTTTCAACTGGTGTTCCACGGAACACTGGTGTTCCAATAGCATTGCCTAAGTGTTCTGCAAATATTCCACCAAAAATAATTTTTTTATAAATTTAGATTTTTTAATGAATCTAAAAATAAAATGTATTTCTATTTTGCTCTCACGTCATAACTCCATCTATTGCAGAATCAGAAAGTGCTTCTATTAAGTGCATAAAATAAAGGTTATATGTAAATACCTATATATAAATGCATATGTATATAGGTGTTTTGCCAATTTTTTCCCATTCCAAAGTGTTCTGCAACTCAAAAAAGGATGAAAAACGCTTCCTTATGCAATGAAATGCAAAGGACATAAACTCTTATTTATTTTTTATTTTACAAAAATATTTGGTGATATTGATTACCAGTTTCAGTAATTGAGTGATAAAATATATGTGACACAACAGTTGCTAAAATGCAAATGCATCCACTCTGTGAGTAAATTGAATTTTCCCAGAAATTAAGCCTAAAAACTTCCTTGCTTCCTATACATGGGTGCGTTCTACATGCAGGTATTGATGGTAGTTGGTCGCTAACATCAATTTTATCATTAGTAAAATTAATTAATTAGCCATGGCTGCACAGAGAGAATTTTGTCATTTTTAAATTTCTGATGATGTAATCACCTTTTTGCAGGCTCTGTCACAACTGAGAATTTGGAGCAATTGGTTTGCTGGGTATGGGGTGATACGTTCCGCTACTTGCCTGCTCTTGTTCGCCTGTGGTGGAATGATCTTGAACCACGTTCTGGTGCACTTGTTGAACGTCTCACAGCCATCTACCTCTCACCATTGCTTTGTGCAGAGGAAATGCGAGCTGTCCAAGCTGAAGAAAAGACATTTTCCAATATGCTTGTGAGTAATACCAACAAGTTAGTAAAGTGTACAACGTATCACAAATGGGCGCGTTTCGTGCAATGGAGTATTAGAAAGCAATTATATACCTGTACGTAAGGGAAGTAGCATTTTAAAGTTCTTTTCTCCATCATAAATAATCCATTTTCTTCCTATTTAATAATATTACATGCACACGTAAGGAAATTAAACTTTTGTTTGGGAGATTGTTTATGTTAGCAACAATGAAGTAACTATGCAAGGAATTTTCTAAGTTCAACTCAGTATATGACTTTCTTGTTTGATTTTATTGATAATGGCTACTCCTATGATACAAATGTATATTAAAAGAAATACTCTAATTTATTAGTTCTACAACTTTTATTTGAAAAATATTTTGATATGAGCAATACTTTACGAGATATGATGAAAATTTAATTTTTTATTACCAGTAAAGTGGTACCCCTGATTGGCATACGTGATTCATTTTTGCGATTTTCTTCTTTTATTTGATTGAAAGTCCTTAATATCAAATTTCATGAAAATCTGTTGTGTAGAAGCCAAGAATGAACATGTGGACGGACGGACAGACAGACGGACCGACCGACCGTCGATAATAGGCGCTCACGCTGTAAGCGAAATGCGCATAAAAATGAAACTTCAAACTCACCTTATGGCTGAAATATAGATAACTTCAAGTCATAAAATGATTTGAAAAACCAAATGTAAATTTTGGCTTCAAAGCAACCATTGGTAGTGGCCAACCTAGGTAATTGGTCAGAGATGGATGATAACTAGGGATGGCTCCATTGTATCCACAAACTGCATCTGGTTTCCCCAGCTGTTTTGTGTCTGTTGGAATGAACTTGTCCATCTATTTTCTAAAATTACCAGATTTTGTCACAGACGTTCATCATCATAGCAACAAAATTTGCTTGAAAAGGTGGATTCATTCATTGTTAATACTAAGAGTTAATGTTCTTAGCAGACATTTTGTGATATATTTGCAAAATACAACTCTAGAATACAGTTTTCTGTCATATGTGTAAGATAATAATGTTTGATATCCATTATTAATTAAACTGCTAACTACATAAATATCAAAGCTCATAGAAGAAATTAAAGCCTTAAAACATACATATTTCAATTATTTCATTCCTGTTATTAGTTATCATTCATTATTTTCTGTTTCTGTAAATCATGTATAAGATCTATGATGTAAGTGAATGATTCATATTATGTAACATCAGATAAGCCGCTGCAGAGTAAAGACTCCTTTCACTCTCCAGGTTCGAGTTCATCACACAGCTCGGGAGGTAGTCGCTGTATATACAGTAGATGATGCAGAAGCTGAGCTGTTAATTCAACTTCCAACCAACCACCCTCTAGGTTTAGTGAAAGTAGAAAGTGGAAAGCATCTTTTTGGGACTAATCAACGCCACAACTGGATGAGACAAATTACAATCTTTTTAAATTATCAGGTTAGTTGCAAAGTTTGTGCAAATATTTTTCAATTTTTATATTACTTATACTAAACAACTGAGATCTCTCTCTTTCTCTCTCAGTCTCACTCAGTGACTAACCTGTCGAGATTTTAATTTATTCAATAGGTAAAGCAAAACATTCCAAAAAAATGCATTTTTATGTGGTGATTTTCAACCTTTGTTTTATGTGTTGACTTAATTTCAAAAATCCTATGATTATATATGTAAGAATAAGAGTTTAACCTACTGGTGTGTTGTCCCACTACATTAATAGAAATCTTTTAGCAAAGAAAAATCTTGTGGGCCCTGGTGAGGCTGGAGATTTGGAAATTTTTTTACTGCTTCTAAATTTGAAGAACATAAAAGAATCTTGGAGTTAAATTAACAGAAGAGTTCAAGACTTTGTGGAATTATATTTTCTTGAGAATATACAGCATTATTGAAACGAAACAAAATTATAACAACACAAGGTTTAACGTGAAATTTTACACAGCAAACATAATCTCAAGATTTATTTAGTTGAAGAACAACATTCCTCTTTTTATCCTCCCCTTACCTCATGTCAGAGCTTCTCCCTCTCCTCACCTGAGTACAGCTTTCACCTAACCAATGACCATCCTCCCTTCTCCCATATTGATCTATTTATCATTTGTTCCTGTTTTTCTCACCCCTCCCAACTTTTCTTCACCCACTTATCACCTTTGACTCGTAGTTTCTTCCATCCCCCCTCACTCTCCTTTAATCAATCTCCTTCTTTCCCCCAGTTCCTACTCTTCTCTCTCCTGTTGGTGTATAAAGCCAGCTTGTTGAATCCTTGTTACCTGATGATGTTGGTTATTCACTGAAACCAGTCATAAGTTGTATTGTATGAGGAATAAGCCTAAGTCATATTAAAATGTGTGCTGTTATAATTCTGTTTTATTTTAACAATGATGTATATTCTCAAGAATGCCTGAGTATAATAGTTTGTACGGCCATGAAGTGTTGTAAATGTTTTCATGAAAATATTTTTGGTGTGAAAATTTTGATCATTCTTTAGAATGGTTCCATTTGGGATGGTCTGGCACTCTGGAAAAAGAATCTTGACAAGAGATTTGAAGGAGTTGAAGAATGTTACATTTGCTATTCTATACTTCATAATTCTAACTACCAGATCCCAAAATTGTCGTGCCAGACTTGCAAGAAGAAATTCCATTCTCAGTGTTTGGTAAGTCAGTGGTCCAATGAATTTATTATTTTATCATGATTTTATTTTTGTTTATAATTATCTTTTTTAATTTTTACAGTACAAATGGTTCAGCACCAGCAACAATTCAACTTGCCCCATCTGCAGGAATCTTTGGAAATACTAGATTTTGGTTTTAGGTACTTTCATAGTTCAGTGTGTTTATAGTCAAAATATATTTTCTTAATACATACATTAATGTATTTACAAATAAAGTTGGGATGTGTTATTGTTGATTTTTACTTTATCAAAAAATAAAAATGAATTTAAAGAAAATTTGGAAAATGAAAATCATTCTGTCTCAGGCCGTTGGTATGTATTTATTACTTTCTAATAAATTATGCACTAAAAGGCTTTTTATTTTAATAAAAAAGACAAAAATTAAATGTTACAATATAAATAAGATTTAAATCTATCATAGTCAATGTAAGGTGCAGCCAGTTTCTTTTTTCCCTTTTCGATTGAAATGTTTAATATTTTAAATGAAATGAATTGTTTTATTTACCCAACTGATTGCTAAATAAAGCTACATTTAGATTGTATTAAATTATGTTGTTATTTAAAATGCTCGTATGATTGGCTGTCAAATAAAAGAGGCAATCAGAAAGGCCTATTTTTTTATTTCTGACAATTAGCAACATACATATATGACAATTACATAATTAATAACCTTCACATTGCTGAAGACATGGTCATTTTTCAATCTAGTTTCTGTCTTTGTCAATGGTTTTTTCTACGTTGAACCAGAGCATGTATTCCAGCTTTGTAAACTCTGTCCTGTCCTGTCAGCCAGTCTTGCAGTGTTCTTAAATGCTTCAGCATCCTAGAATTGGTGTTTCTGCAGTGCTTCCTTTAACCCTCGTACCACGTAAAGCTGCTGTGGTCGCCAAAAAACTTGTTTGCCAAGTAAAGCCACTCAGCACTAAGGCCGTCAAAAAATGTTTACTGCATGGAGCAACAAACTTCCCCATCCCTGATTAAACAACCTAGCATTGGGTATGTTGAGCTGTGGAGAATAGTTGCCTTACACGGTGAATGGTAACAAAAGTTAGTGTCTAAAGTCCCTCTAAGTGCTGATATGGTTAAAGGACCAAAAATATGATAGCCACATGGTGTAAGATCTAGAGCAGGTGTCCGCAACTTTTCACAAGTGGCAGCCAAATTCATGTCAATGTATGGTCTCGCATGCCAGTAATAAATTTTAATTGAATTAAATGATAATTTTTATTATTTGATCACTTCTGGTTTATGTAAAGAAGGATCAAATTATAAATGGTATGCCTTTTTACCTATGGGTCTGGATTTATGTATTTTGTGATCATTAGTCACAAAGGAGGCGAGAGAGAACACGAGAAGACAGGCATATGGGCTATGTGGGAACACAGAATTAGAATAAGCAGACTTTAGGGGTGAATAATTATTTTTACTATAAAATACAATGTTAGTTCACTAATTTTCCAAAAATATTTTATTGTAATAAGTACATAAAATAAGAATTATTTATCTTCTTTATCATTTCTTCTTTCGTGTGCCATTCAAAGTTACCTCGCATGGCACTTTTGGCACATGTGCCATAGGCTGCTGACCTCTGGACTAGAACAGTGGTTCTCAGGCAGATCTGCCATGCGACCCCCTCTGTGCGGATGTTCGGTTGCCGTGACCCCCGTGATTTTTGAGAAGTAGTAAAAATATTTTTTTTAACTTTTTCATTTATACTTTTTTTTATAAAGCACACTGAAAATTATAAAATACATTTTTGGTTCAAGAAAATATCTGGTCCTTAAGGAAAATTTTCATTATAAAGTATATGATCATGTATCTCTTAAAAAAGACATATGGCATATGTTGATTAAATTATTCACTACATTATAAATAGTCTGGAATATTCTTGTTGTTGCACACAGATGACTACAGGAGAATCAGTTTGCCACTGTAGTTCAGTGGTGGAATATCTGCTCAGCAAGTGGAAGGTTCGATTCCCGGTCATAGCAGATTTTTTCACTTGTTTCCACATTTCCTAAAAAGAAATTAGTTCATAAAAAATTCAGATATAGGCATGAATTACAATAAAGATGAGAAATGTGAGGACTAAGAAAATGAGTAAAGCTAGTATAAGTAGCCGTATTAATTAAAGCTTTATTATAAAATTATATTTCTTATATTAAATACAAATATATTAAAATTAACAATTGCTTTATTTTGAAGATTCCAACCCTTAATCAAAAAAAAATTAGACAACCTATAAATTAAAATTGAAGGATTGATAGAACGAGGAAAAAATCAGTTAGGATAACGAAGAATGCTTGCGACCCCAAAATTGACTTGCGACCCTACGTTTGAGATCCACTGGTGTAGACTATAGAGGGGATGAGGCAACATTACCATGGCTCAATGATGTTATGATGATAGGACATTATGCGATGTTATGATGATAGGACATTATGCTATGTTATGGGACGGGGACAATTCTCACTGAGATTATTGTTTATAAGAAATTGTTTGAATTTTCCATTATGCGACAGGAGGAAGGCTGGAAAAATAGGAAATTAGGCAACTACTGATTGGAAATTTTGAATAGCACAATATTATTCTAGAACAGTTAAAGTCTGAGGTGAGAGGTATGGAAGGGGGAATGGATGTAAACTTTGAGACACATGATATAGGTGTTTATTAACTGGAAATTTGGAATAGTTTAATAATAATCTAGAGCAGTTAGATAATGTGAGGAGGGGAATGTGGATGTTATACTTATGAAACAGGTGTCTTATCGACAAAATTTCGAACAATTTAATAATATTATAACAAGCTGCAATGGGAATTGAAGTAGCATGACCAAAAAATGTACAAAATAATGAGTGACTAAAGAAACCAGCAGGGATTCATAGAGGTGTGCTGCAATACATTTGGTGGGGAAGGATTGTTATTCTAAAATTAAGACCACAGAACTAAACCTCTCATAAAGAGCAACACTTTATGATAGGATTTCTTACACTTTTAGTTGCTTGAAACAGTGACAAAGTTGCTTCATAAATGGAGAATTGGCAATAATTATCATAGAATTATTTCATAATCTGGACTAAATATTTTTAAAAAATGAATAATAATTTTAGTTATAATTTTCTTCATTTCATTATTTTATTTCATTTTTGTCAGATACATAGTGATAAAAAAATTCTATGCAGTCACATTTTGTTCTGTATGCGGCAAAGTTTGAGTACTTGAAAGTGCACTGTGAAATGAAAAAGGCTATGGGACACTGCCATAGGCATAGATTCCCAAATTTCTGGTAGGCACAGTACTCTTTAAAGATAAAGAGAATTTTGTGAGACCCCAACCTTTAAGCAAGGTTCTCTGTTTTTACGCATGGCCATCATAACGCTTGGAGGCATCCATTTGTTGGTACTACACCATAATCAATTAGAGAGGAAATTATTGCCATAAAGACCTATCTAAATCATTTATTTATTTACTAAACATTTCTTTACAGTACCCTAAATATCAGCTGTAGCACTTAGTGTATGGCGACACCTAGTTTGGAAACAATAGGCCTAGAGCTTCCAGTAGTCTCTCACTAGCTGCGGGGGTTATGAGCCTGACAACTCATGGTTGTCAAGGGTTGTAGCTTGTGGAAAATTCATGATCTTTTCTGGTGCTAAAAATACTTTCCTTTGTCTCTCCTTCTAATAAACACTAGATAGTATGTAACTTCTTCAACAACAAAAATTTTAATATTGATAAATTTAGCTGCAGAGAACTGCAGATACTCATGACGATATTGTGGTTGGCACGATTGTTGTGTGGAAGTCTGCTGCCTGAGACAGACAAAATTCTGCTCCACTTCATGAAATACAAATGCATATGGGCGGAAGCACCACTGTAATGTCACCCCTAGAAAAGTGCCGCCCAAGACAGTCACCATCACAACGCTTGGAGGCATCCATTTGTTGGTACTACACCATAATCAATTAGAGAGAAAATAATTGCCATAAAGACCTATCTAAATCATTTATTTATTTACTAAACATTTCTTTACAGTACCCCTAAATATCAGCTGTGGCACTTAGTGTATGGCAACACCTAGTTTGGAAACAATAGGCCTAGAGCTTCCCCAGCGGTTGGAAAAAACAGGTATAGTTTTTCAGCTGCAGATACTCAAAGCTGTGATTGGCAAGGGACTACTGCGCTTGAAACTCCAATATATAGGATTGTGCGATATGAGTATTTTATTGCAATCTGAATACCGTTTTGAGTATTTTGAATTTTGACACACTGACTTAGTATGCTTTATTTGACATTTCACTTTGTGGTTTTGACATTTAGTGTCATGTTTAATATTTTGCATTTAAAATTATACAAAGTACCCTAAAATATAAATTTAAGGTATGGGAATTTATGTATACATATCAGGGTGTCTTAATTACATACCTTAAATATAAGCATCGTGTTCTACACCTACAGACAAGTAAAAAGTGCATATAAACATATGGTTGCAACTGCTTCATTAGCGAGATATGCCAACAGGAAGTATGAGGAAAGAAAATGTAGTTTTGGATCAAAAGTTTATTAGCTGTCAACAGAATGGAATCTGTTCAGTTACAAATGGTTTACAAAAGATGTTCAAACTGTCCACCATTACACTCAATGCACAGCTGTGCCCTGTTACGCCAAGAATTCCTGGCCTGCTGAAAGACGTCAGGCATGTCGCATATTATCGTCCAAGCAGCTTCAATGGCATTCCATAGCTTGTCCTGCATATTACATCTTTAGGCGTAAACAATGATCTTTAGATGACCCCACAAGTAGAAGTCAGCAGGAGTGAGATCGGGTGATTGCGGAGGCCACACAACTGGTCTGTTTTGTCCTATCCATCGACCTGGGTAGTGACTGTGCAAATACTGCTTGACATCGCGAGTAGAATGGGCAGGAGCCCCATCTTGCAATACCCATATTGTCTGCCGCTTTCCCAAGGGTACATCGTCTAGAAGTTGTGGTAATTGTTGAGATAAAAATTGTAAATAGGAGGCCCCTGATAGTTGAGGTGGTAGCTCATAAGGACCTAGGAGGAGATTGCCAATTATTCCCGCCCAAACATTAATTGCAAACTGCTGTTGGAATTGTGTTTCCTGAAATGAATGTGGATTTTCATCAGCCCATGTGTGCTGGTTATGACTATTCAAAATCCCATTCCTTGTGAAGGGATTTTGAATCACCAAAACTCGGCTGAGAAAGTTTGGATATGCTGCATCCTGCTGCAGTAGCCATTCGCAGAATGCTCTTTGATGCTCATAATCCAGCGGCAGTTGCAGAGCTTGAACACATTGTACATGGAATGGATACAACAACAGATCATGCAACAATCTCACCACCGTTCGCAGGGAAATCTGGTGACAAGCAGCCAACCACTTGGTACTAGTACCAGAGGACCGTTCAATGGTATGCAGAACATCCTCTTCCACATCAGCGCTCCTGCAACTTCATGGTCTACCAGCGTTTGTCATAATGGGCCGCATACAACATCTCTCAGATGACGTTCCAGAGAAATGAATGTCCTGCGATTTGGATGCCATTGTTGCGGATACCTTTCAGCATAAAGACGTGCAGCAACTGCACTGTTACGCTCTGCTTCTCCATACAGCAGTATCATATCTGTTAATTCGTAATGTGCCTACCAGAACAGTAACCCTGTGTGACTGAATGATTGCTTTCTCCATGTCATGGTGCTGCCTCATTGTTGCCATATATAATATTGCCATATCTCGCTAACGAAACGGTTGCGACCATATGTTTATATGCACTTTTTTGCTTGTCTGTAGGTGTAGAACACGATGCTTATATTACGTAATTAAACTCACCCTGTATGTTTATACGAACATTCGTTTGTATTGGTGAAATTTTCTTTGATTTTGTTACTTTAAGTTTTGAAGAAATGACTGAATTGTGATGTATTATATAACTTTTCTTTTGTGTTATTTGGATTGGTTTTTGAAATACCGTGGTTTATTTATATAAAAGTTAAACAGGGCTTAAATTTATTTTGGTTCGACCGGCGGCCACCTGAACTAACCCTGGTCACTGGACACACTAAGGTAGCTTATCCAAAATCTTTCATTTAAATTTATTACTGTGTTAGGTTTTAAAAATATATCAAAATACTACAGATATTCGTTTAATCGTACTCGTTAAATTCCTACCCGTACCCTTTCTTAACAAATTATAAATAAAAGACTTTTGCGTCTTTTGATACCTGATGCTAACTTATCGGATGTTTTAATAAAAACTTTTATTAGTGGCAAGTCATACAAATGCACATATCCACATTAAGAAATATCTACTTTGTATTATTGATGCAGATCTCCTACACTGTTTAATTTTTTCGTATTCGGTTCCGTTTTAGCCTTAAGGTCGATGACGAATCGGGGTCAAAGGACCATGTCCCACCTAACTAGGCAATAATGTTAATTACGACAAATTACTGTCTACTATAAATTAACTAGCTTTTATACCCATTTAAAAACACATTTCTAATAATTTATAATAAATAAATTTTTTATATTAAACTGACGTTGTTGGCCTTATCGATTTTCGATATGTCGACAAAACCACTCAAAATCAGGAGTGTTAACCTAATCAGTATTAGAAACTTCTATAATTTTTAGTTTTCGAACTAAGTTTGTAGAAATGTTTTAAAATTATTTATATTAATTGTTACATTGACAATATTAAAAGCTAAGTTTTTAAAATGCAAAAGGAATATACGACTTAGCAAAGAGCGTATTGATAATAGGTTCATTAAGAGGCGTACGATTTAGGTTATAGCAATGGAAAGTTCTGAAGACAATAAATTGGAAGAAGATGATAATGCAAGAGATTCATCAAGTCAGTCATCTCAGGATGAGGTAAGCGAAGGTATCATACAAGAGAATAAGTTGTTTCCCTTAATTATCATTAAATATGCCGAAATGACATTGTAAACATGACATTTTTGTCTAAATTTAGTTTGATACTTGCTGTATTTTATCGAGTTGCACGTAGTTAAGGTATTGTTGAACGTTACTTTTCCAGTAATTACCGCTTCCCTTGACTATATATATAGATTTTCGGAAAGAATATATTATGCGGAACCATTGACTATATCCTGTTGTAAGTTGTTTTGGTAAAATTACATTTGCTTGTAAATTAATGAAATGGTCGTGTCTGCTCATTGTAAAGAGGGTATCCTGCCGTTTTTTTGACTACTTAGACTAGAATTTATTGAAGTTATTCTGTTTCAGGAAGAAGGCAGCAAGACAAAGAGAAAAGATGAGAAGATTGAATCTTCTGGCCCTCGACTGTCGTCGATACGCAATATCAATGTAATTTTGTGTGTGTTAGTTGTTCTTGTTTCTTTCGTTTGGATGGCTGTAGGTAATAAGAGCAAAATTGAACCCAAACCAGACATTAATACGTTGCTGGATAATTTGAAAAAGAATTATCCCCATCAAGATGTGAAACTATGGTCCACTTTTGAAGGGCAAGTTATGGACTTCATTACCGCTGACAGTATTGCTCCATTTGTTTTTGTGATGGTTTACAACAATGCTGCTAATACTGTGAAGCTCTTAGCCAGCGAAATTTCAAGTAGTGCTGTAAGATTAAAACATAATAACGATAATTGCGGGGACGAGGATTTACACAAGCTAACAGGCAGTGATCCCAGAATGAGAAAAGGTTACATGTTGGAAAAGTATCTTTCCCTGATCAAGAGATGTAAGAAAATGATAATGTATAATATTGAAGAATTACCAGGCGGTGCTGCCTCAGATTTACACTCACTACTAGACCGAGATTACCCTAATTTTCATGATGCTGTGTATGTATTCACGCTTAAAGCCCCTGACAATTCTGAGGCAAATATATATGAAATGGTAACAGGTATCTTGAGCAGTCGTTGGGGCTTAGAATTGGACAGTGACACATTTACTCCCATCATTTCTCGGCTTATAAATTTTGTAAAAATTTTACCAGAGCCAGATTTTGATGCAGCCTGATTGTGATAATGAAATACAATTTTGTTTAAAGTACTACATATTAGTTGAATCTGTTTATTAAATAATATGTAGTTTAAATGGTACTACAAATAAATCCAATATGTTCTATATTTGCACAAAATAACAATAAAGTTAATCTTGCCTTCCAATTTATTCATTTTTTTAACAATATCCTCAGCCTTGATCATTTAAAAGGTTTATTGAGGCCCTCAAATTGTGGTTCTATTTCACAACAAAGAATACTATCACAATGCTTTTTTCAAGGACAAGTACAAATTCCAAACTTCATGACTAGCTTATTTTTATAATTGTATACCCAAAGGAAGGTAGAGTTCTCCAGTGATCAAGGCAAGGTCTTTAATAACTGATAAATGCAGTATGCTGCCAGCACTGTGCCCTTTGGCTTGGATTTGAGGAAAAGCTTTGGTACATAAATCTTATCACAGATCAATTTCGAGAGATAAGTTTCAATTTTTGTAGTGCTTTGTGGCATACTACATGTTACCAGTTGTGTGAAAAACTACACATGCACATCACTCCTGTCACCAGTCGATAAAAAACAGTCTTATATAATTGTCAGTCTGTCAAAGGTAGTTACTTTTGCATCAGCAAAATGGTGTTGACTTGATCAAAGAAATGTCACAATCCAGAGCTTCAAGAAACCAGATGTGCAAGTTGAAAACTTCCTGAATGATGGGGAGTGGCTAATTTAGCAGGCCATTTTTGAGTTGGTCCATAGCAAAATTTCATAGATGCGATTCATTTTTCTACAACAAAACCACCTTATACTCAAGTTCAGGAGACAAAGCAGCATTGTAATAAGTTAGAAACAAAAGTTATACAACAGTATATCATAGCTGAGAATACTGTCACTGAGGTAGATTTTTGAATTTGACAAAATAATTACAAGTCTGCATATGCATTTACCAAGGCACCTATCTTTGAACTTTGCAAAAAAGCTACTATAAGCAGAATCACACCTATGAAATCATCCTGTTTGCATTAAAGTACTACATAGCAATGACAGCATGCACAGATTAGGATCTGTAGTTATCACGTAAACAAGCGGTACATTTCATTATTTACGAGATTCCCTAACGAACTGAACTGACAATAACATACTATTCAACATGCAGCACATAGAAAATAAATGACAAAGTACATTTTCATAAATAATAATAATTCTACTGCCAAAGATATAGTATGTACAGGCAGCAAAAATAATAATAAGCACCATTGCTGAGCAAGATAAAAATGGACAGGCTTATCAAAATGACGCACACAAAGTTTCATTGAAACAATATGAAACTTAGGATATGTGATGTATCCTGTTTACTGATTCAATACCTCCAATGAATACTTCGATTTGATTGTAGAATCAAGGTTTCTTGCAATGCTTAAAGAGTCTGGAAATGACTTAAGTCCACCCATTATGCTTAGCTATGGTTTACATCATTTCTCAAGAGCCCTAATTTTTTATATTTTCCTTTTGGCAAATGCCTTTAGGCCACTCCCCTTATTTTCTTCTGTTTCCTGCACTGATTTCTTCATATAGTATACAAGTCCTGCAGTCACTTCAAACTTCTATGTTCGTGTCATATTAGTCTAATAGTAACATGTCACACATACCCAAGAGCCCTTATGCTAGTATCATTACTTTATAATTTCTCATTTAATTACTCATAAACAAAACAAAGGATAATACCTACAAGAAACAGTCAATGCAAAATATCTTTCTGAAGAGTACACAACTTTATTTTACAACTATATAAATGTTTGTAGTTATCAAAATGCAAGGCATGAGAACATACGGAGGGAATTAGTTAGCAAGCAAATAAACGTCCATAATTTATCGAAGTCCTTTTTTTTTAATGATACTAGCATCAGGTTAACTTACATGTTAAGATGCTTATGAAGTTGTTAATCTCATCAGGGTTTAATGCCACCTTTTACATTTCTGATCAGAATAGAATCACCAAGAAAAAAAATTGCTACAAGAACAACTGCCACAAAATAAACAATTTCTCTCTTTTAATACCACACAGCTTTACCTTTATCTAATGAATGAGCTCAATGCCAGCATAGAGAAATTTATAAAAATATTAAATTCTGAGATAGGAGGGCATCAAAATAAAAAAAAACTAATTTCAGTTAGAATACCAAACGTACCCATCTGGAACCTTATTTTCTTCTTAAAGAAAATAATGCCCATAACTTGGTTTTAACATGCAAAATACCTGTACGTCCAAAGTCTTAAATTATGTTTAAGAATAATATAAAAGTCAGGAAAATGCAATTCCTTAATACCCAGAAACAACCGAGGCCTGTTTCCTGCAGGGTATATTTGTACATCATAGTTAAAAAGCAAAAATGCACAAAACAAGCCAGAATGCTATACAGTAGGAAAATTAAGTTATCACTGAAACCATATCAGATATAACACAAAATAACATCAAATTTACACTTAAATTCTGCATTAATGGACAGATTGGCATGACTTTATGAACACTCGGTTTCTCAAAAAGGTAAGAGAACCATAATAAATGTATTTTTACATAAGAGCCTCATCTTTACAAAAGTTTTCATTATATAAAGAGATAAAGCAACGCATTCAATAAAATTTAGTTCAACTTGCCAAAATTTAAGATTAAATGTAACTAAATAAATAATTTATTAATCTCATTTTGAAATTGACAAATAAATGAAATTTGTCATTCAACTGATAAAACAGCATACATGCAGGATTGTACAAATTGTTCTCTATAAGTATCAGTAAAGAATACAAATTTTGTGTCCTTTTAAAGGATTCGGCATTAAACCCAACAATATTTCTATGATAACTCTCCTCTATAAATGTAAGGAGGTGAAAGAAGAACCACTACAGATGACTAATTCTATTTATCCATTAGATTTTTCACTCAACAGGCTTTTCTTTCTTTAAATAAGCAGCACACTAGTCTCCTCCCACATCACTTGTATAAATCATAGATTCTTCTAAGTTGTCTCCATGCAGCAGTCGTGCTTTCTTATAGGCTGCTCACTTGCAAGAGATCGTAAAGGCCAAAATGTAGGTAACAGTCGACGGTGGATAGTTGCAGGTCCGGAGATGGAACAGGTTCAGAAGAAATGGGTAATAATTGGGAAATGGGAAGCAGGCAAAAAAAGAACTTCAGAACTGAAATCCACCCATAGGGACACTCTGATCAGCATTGAACTGGTATTGTTGCCCATCACAGTCCACAGATGGAGCCACGCGAGAATCATCATCCTCAGTGCCAAAATATTGCTCAATTATATCAAAAGCCTTTTGATAAATTTCTATATTCTCGTGGGACTGAAGAAATTCTATCTTGTCTAGACCTAGTGAAAGAGATTTTCAAAGGTGAAATGATATCTCTCGTTAAAAAATTTAACTCACTTTACATACCCTCTCTTCTTCATTAAAAAATTGTTAAATTATCTGAAAATATGACTGCAGCATTGATATGTAAAGTAGTTACTTACCATAGCATTCTTCAATTAGCACAGCATAAGGATTAACCCCATTATGAGCCTTGGCATCTTGGTCTCCTAACCTCAAAATATTTTCCAAACCATTTAGAGCCACTTGCACTATCTTAGTGTCCGTTACAGTGAGTAGGTCACACAGAGGTGGGATGCAACCCTAAATACAAATGTCAATCTGGTTATCCATGAATCAAGACAATGCCCTTATTTTAAAACTTTATCCTTGTTTGCTTTATATTACTCGGAAAAACATTGAAATATGGCAAAAAGTGCTAAGATGTTTAACTATGACATGATTTGAGCATAAAATTGCATTTTTATGTACATTTTTAAGGCTACTTACAAAATGAAATATGAAAAAATATCCATAAAGATGTGTCCAAATCTTATTATGTACGCTGTTTGGTAATGCTATTAATAATCAGCCAGCAGATACCCGTTTATCCATATCATCTGCCAACTCTTTGCAAACAAAATGGATACTGTTCACATACAGCCGACATTCAAGTTTTCTGTTGTTTTTTGTGTCATCCAAGACAGGAAACATCAAACTAATTATATTTATCAGGATTATATATGTATCACCATAGGCTAATTTAATTGCTAATCTAATACTCTGAGATTAGAACATCTATATCCATTAGTGAAATATTGATTCATTTGTAGTCCTAACTATTTTTGAATAAATAAAAATGCAACTATACATTGTTATGCTTCAACTTCAACATATTTATCTCTTTCATTGACTTATTTTAAGTATTTATTAACTAATTTTTTAAGAGGTAAAATTTGACATCCTTACCGATGCTTTTCCTCTACAAATGTAAATATAAATGACGGCAAATGCAACTGTTTCAGTTCTAGAAGTTATTCAAAGAAATTTAATATAAAGCTTATTCATACAAACATTTGCTTAAATACTGCAACAAAATTTTAGAATCCTTTAAAAATAAAATAATACTGTCATATCAAAATAAAACATTGAGATTACATACCTGCTGAACTAAATAGCGGATTTGCTCTGCTGTTCCTCCAGAAGTTGCATTAGTTATAGCCCAAGCTGATTCTTTTCTTGTTTTGAACTCAGCTTTAAACAATACATCAATAAGGACTGGAAAGATGTTTGCATCGATAACAGCCTGATCAAATGAAAAAATCTTATAAGATAGTGAACTTTACTTGAAATTAATCTTTAATGCAAGTATTTAATGACATTAAATATTTACCTGGATTTGCTGCCTATTTCCAGCAGTAATATTCGATATTGTCCAACAAGCTTCCTTCCTCACCGATTCTGATGTCGAAGTAAGTAAATGAGCGAGACATGGTAAAGCTGTGCAGTTAAGAATAACTTGGGTTTGAATATCATCACCAGTTACAATATTCCCAACAGCTCGTAATGCAGCAGAAACAACGTTATGCTGAGGATGCCTGTAGTTTTTAAAACGTTAAAAATTTAAAAATTTTCATCAATTCCAGAATAAAAAAGAGGTGACATTCTGAATAAAAACCACTGAAAAGTCATTAATGTTACATAACACTGTACCATCATATCACAATTTTCAATCAAAGATTAAAAACAGTAAAGGTTTGTACATCCTAATGAGATATCTTTATGTGAAATCTATAAAATTACAAGTTAATAAAGACTCAAATCTTATAAATAGGAGCGAACTGCGACTATATATGTCATGCCAAAGGCCTTTATGCATCAGTCAATTAATCTTCTTCACATAATGAGGCATATTCATTACAACGAGTTTGGTAAACTTCATCCATCAAAAATGATACAAAAACTTAAGCAGCAAAGCTAACTTAAATAATATATTCACAACTGTAGTAATCATCAATGCATGATCATTGGCCTCATTATGAGAAATGATGAGTTGGATGCTTCAAGTCTCAAATTGTCAAAACCAGCTTTATTTACAGAGAGAAAAAGAATAGTCAAATGTTGAGTGTGACAAACCGTTTAGTAGCAATGTATTGCAGCAACTAAATACATTTTCTGCTGCTTCCACCTCCTTTTTAGACAACTTTTGCTTTATTTATTTATTTTTCACTAGCTGATAAACAGCACTTTATGGCCTTTACAATGAGCATAACAACAATAACAAGGGCGAAACACATGCGACCATGCCCTCAGCAGGATATGAGCCTGTGACCCTAGCATTGGGAGCTAGGCATGCTAACCACCCCTCTAACAGCACTTCATGTCCCTTCACTTGTTTTCAACACATACATCTGCTATATCTCAAGTTCTGTAGTACAGTAAACTCCCAGTTATCCGGAATGCCTGGGGAATTGGGATTTCCGGTTAAGTGAATATTCCAGTTGCTTGACAATTTTAATGAATAGGCTTCACTAAAGCATTTGGATACCAAAATTAGAAACAGATGCCGAACTATAAATTCACCTGGGAATTGATAACCTTTAGCCTAGGTACTCGACTCAATTGCTCTTAAATAATTCATTGACATTCACGGAAGTAATGAAACTCAAAGATACAAGTATTCAACACGTATAATTGCAATATTTTAATATTTAATAACTGCATTACATCCTATGGAATTTCTCGTATGCCTATCGCTATTAACTTCTCTTTTGTTGTAATAACAATGCGAGGTAAGGATAAACTTCATCCAACCTTTAGGATTTTACGACAAAAAAAAATTGTTCCTTGTCCGAGAAAAGGAGAGAAATTATCCTCAGGCAACACAATGTATTAGCAGAAATTCTTGAGGCAAATTGATATTAAACAATAGAGAAACGAATAGTGACACCCAACTATGACACCATTACATACAGTGCAGTTAGTAAATATTAAAATAATGCAATTAAACGTGTTGGATAATTATATATTCCTTAACTAATGTTTCAAAAAATTCACAAAAATTATCAGCAGCTTCTTGGTCGGCCGATTTTTTTATCACCTGAAACATCTAGACATCTGATCATAAAACGCATTAGCCATCCATCTGAAAATGCACACAGTTCACTAATCTCCATTTGTTCATAAAAATCTTTGGCCTTTTCAATCAACATTGGTCCAGAAATAGGGACTCCCTCAAAACGCTTTATAGAAAACCATTCATAAATACCAATATCTAATTGCTCAAGTTTCGGCTTATGAAGAGTGTGCCGATATTCAACTCTTCTAGTTGTCTCAGAAGACATAACAAATTTCATTAACTGTGATTTCTGTGCCTTAATGTCATAAATAGTGGAAGAACCGACATTGAACTCTTCCATTAAAACATTGTGGTTCTCACTTTTCTCTAACCATTTTATTATATCATTTCTGGTTTAAGGTTAGCACAACCTGTTTCCTTTTATTACCTTTAGCACATATCGGAGTTTTAGGAGGCATTTAAAAAGGGTGTGAGAAATATTTTACTTAACGCAAACACAGAGTTCAAGAAACATCCATAATTGTGTATTGCAACTGCTGAAAACGCAAATTTTAGCTGTAACATTCCGAATTAGATGTAAACAAAAAATTTCCAAAAAAACCAATTTTATTGGCAACATTTCAAACTAGAAGTAATAAAAAATCGAGATGCAGGAGATGCCGGTTGCTTGAGAATTTCGTTTGCATGAGTGCCTGATAACAGGGAGTTTACTGTATATAGAAATTCATAAATAAGCATCTAAGTATAAAAAATTAAGTATTTATCTTAGATATCTCCAACAGCCATAACAGGTTATGAAAAAACTGATGTGCATTTTGGCTAAAATTCAGCCATCTTCAGTGACGATTTTCTGAAAGTAGATATTTAGAATCTACTGGAAGTACAAGCCCTCCCCAGGTTACATAAGGAATGCATTCCAGCACCTGTTACATAAGCCGAAAATTGCATAAATCGAAAATTACGAGGGTGAATCAAAAAGTTCCCAGAATGACCTCATAAAAATAGAATAAACCTAAAACAAGCATTTATTTTTCATTATATCCACCATCTAGCTCTAAACACATCTCCATACATTGTCTCCATCATTTTAGCTCATTTCTTTAAAAATTTGGATTGTTTGATTGAAGCCAGTTCCAAACTACTTGTTTAACCTCTGATATCAATTCCCAGCAAACTCCTTTGATGTGATCTTTTAATTTTGGTAACAGGAAAAAGTCAGAAGGAGCCAAGTCGGTCTATAGGGTGGATGAGAAAGCAGTTCCCAACACAATTCTCAAAGCACAGCTCTTGAAACAATGGACGAATGTGCTGGAACATAGTCGCGGTGAAACAAAATTCGACGAAGCAGTTTTTCAGGCCATTTTGTCACAAGAACAGCATTCGATTTCCATAAGACCTGTTCATAATAACTTACTGTGACTGTCCACTGTCCTTAGAGAAAATAGACTAATATCACGCCTTCATAATACCAAAAAATTGTTGCCATAACCTTCTTGACTGACCGTTCAGCCTTGAACTTGATTGGTCCACTTGACTCCCTTGGTAACCACTGTTTGGACTGAATCTTGCTTTCTGGATCGCACTGATAAATCCAGGTATCATCACCATTCACTAATTTGTAGAAGGAATCTTCAGGATTGGCATCAATTCGGTTGAGAAACTCAACTGCATGATCAGCCCTTTGAGTCTTGTGTTCAGCATGCAACGCTTTTGGCACCCATCAAGCAGAAAGCTTGCTCAATCCTAAACGATCTGTGTTAGAATTGATTAAGCTAAGCCATATGAGACAGCCAAACGTGTGGCGGTCATTTGCACTGACACTTGTCAATCTTCTTCCACAATCGATTGGACGGCGGCCACAGTTTCCTCGTTCATTGATATTGATGGTCTCCCACTTCGCTGGTCATCTTCAATGTTTTCTTGTCCATCCTTAAACCATTTCACCCATTCATAAAATGTTTTTTCCTTTGGTGCATCATTCCAACAAACTTTCTGCAAATCCCGAATGATGGCAGTCGGTTCTCAACCAAGTTTTGTCAAAAACTTCATGTTCACTTGGATCTCAAATTCCAAATTGTCCATGCTCACGAATCAATGGGTTAAAAAATTGAGGTTATTTTATACCAAATGAATGAATTCTTACCAAATATTGCATGTTTATAACTAAGATCATGCTAATTTCAGACAACTATGGTATGTTACTGTTTGAACTCAGGTATGGTGCTATCGACATCATTCCGGGAACTTTTTGATTCACCCTCGTACTATGGATGCTATGTGTTTAAATTGTAATTTACTGCATCAGTCCAGTACAAGTAATCGGTTAAGATAGAGGCATGTAAACTAGAACTTTCAGTCTCACTGTGACGCTTATCATTACAAGGGCAACATTTAGGTTAACTTGCGCAAAAGCGAAATACGTTAATAGATCAAGCAAATGTGCATGAGAGGTAGAACACACTGAGAACACTGCATTTCAACCCACGCCTTGGCTTCTTCCTCTGTGCATGTATGTAGTTTCTGCTCGCTTATGCAAACAACTAACGAAAGCTTTCCGCATAATAAAATTATTTTTTGGTGATTTATGGAGCCGCTTACGTAAGTGAATCTACCTTCCATAAATCACCATTGGAAATGGCTGCATGGTAGCTGAAATGCTCATCTGATTTTTCATTATCTTGTTATGGCTAATGGAGGTACAAAGTACTTAACTTTTCAATTTTTGATGTGATAATTCTTGAATTTGTTTTCAGCCCAAGGATGAGCTTGATAATTCTCTAACGAATTAATTATATTTGGGTATTTATAAGAAAATTATAAAGTTCATATGGTCTTCTTTCAAAATATAGAAAGAGATTTGATTTAGGAAAAACTTATTGAGAAGGAAGAAATATTTTTGGCATCAAGTGCTTTGCATAACAGTCTATGTTATGGCCAGATTCATAGTGTATGTAAGATGGGCTCAAAAGATTGAAAATACTCTTTGCCCACAGAAAACCTATCATTACTAAATATTACTGCTTCACATAATATGTAGTGAAAGCCACATAACATATTGTATCTTAGGATACTCCTCTAAATCAATTATTTTCATTTTATAACAATCAATTTAAAGGAAAATATTTCAAAACCACAACTTTCACACCACCAAGAGTATTAACTCGTAACACAAATTAATTTTTATAATAGTTTAAGGCTAGGTTTGGTAGTTCAATGTTTTCGGAAAGCATTAATTCTATTAAGGACCAAAAGTGCATTAAAAAGTATAAGTTCTGTAAATATTTAATTTAAAATTTTATATTGCTGTCCTTTTAAAAATTTAGTTTTTAGTTAATTTTTATGACTACTATAATTTGTTTCAATGGCAACTGTAATATAAAACTTCCACAAATGATTTAAAGCTAACACGACACCAAAGTAACAAGATAAATAAAAAACACGTCAGAAATGCATTATGTTATTTTCTTAATTAATGGTAATTTTTTCAGGGCAAGCCCTCCATATTCTTTATGATTTAAACTCAATATTATGCCACTCAGGGCCACACCAACCAGGAGTGCAAAGGGTGCATGGCAACAGGGCACCAATTAGTCCTTCCCATCAAGATATTTGTATATACATATATATTATTGAAACGCAATGAATGTGCAATGATTTTTTTACAAAAATATGTGAAAAATACAAAAAACAAATACAAAAAAATAGAATAAAAACATAATAAGAGTACAATTTTACTAGTTAAAATACATGAGACTATTTCTGATGAGTGCTTTATGAAATAAAAAAATGCTGGCAGCAGGGATAGAACCCTGGCCCATCTGATTACTAGACATTCGCTCTACCCGTTCGACTATCACCGCTTCTGATTGATACCTTAACGTTGATGGTATATGACACACCCATGCTTAAACTTGAATTTTAAATTGCTATTATCTATTAAACAAAGGCCCATTGGCAAAAACGCCGAGAGACGTATTTGATATTTTTAGTTCTAGTTTCACCTTCTAAAAGGTTTTTACGAACCTCAATATTAATGTTAGGGCCTCCCCTTGTAAGAGGACATCTTGTGAAAAAGAATTTTTTTGGTTCATTTGTTGTTCATTTAAAAGGTTGCCCCTTCTTCAAAATGCTTTTAAGAGGAGATAAAGCTGAGCAATTTGCTTGATTGGCAATTGAAAGCTAATATTAAACAACCATAGCAAATGTTAACTGTAAACATTAACAATAAATTATTTTTAAATTAAGAGGCTGTCCATAATACGAATAAGAACAGATATCTTCACTAACATTTAAGTAGGAAAGAGTGGTGGTCTTTTTTTTAGGATTGACTAGTAGCCACTTTGGGGGAGGGGGGACCGCAGAATTATTTTGCACCCAGGCACCAAACACCCTTGGCGGGGCCCTGATGTCACTACATTGTTAATGTTACAGAATGACATAAATGCCGGTAAAAGTGACCCTCTAACATCTTTATGTTCAACTTATACTGGGTTGAACAAAACTGTTTAAAATGATTTAGTGAAATAATTGTTAAAGAAATTTTTACTTACATGAGCAGCTCAACAAGCCTACGGCAAACACCAGCATCTATTACTGCTTGAATTTTGTCATTTGTCCCATCAGAAAGGTACGATAGTGCCCAACATGCATCTGCCAAAACATCTGGATCTCCATGGAACAATAATCGTGATAGCACAGGTAGGCATGGACTCACTTTAGCAAAATCTGGTGGTGGATTTTTCCCTCGACATAAGTTAGATAATGCCCATACAGCGTTTCGCGTCATTGAGAGACGTGAAGATTTTCCTAGCAATCTAAGGAGTTATAAAAATAAAATTGAGAATTACAATCGAATGGTTTATCAACAAAACAGCAATTGTTAAAACTGATGTCTTCATTTTAAACAATATGTAAAGTAAATGAGTCATTCTTCAGTCTAAATTGCTAAAAAATGTTGCTTGCACAGTTAAATTTATTTGATATGAAATTTAGGAACAGGTGTTATTACAGTCCCAGTGATGGCAGTGTAATGGAAGTAAGAAAAAAATTTGGAACAAAGATAGGACTATAATAACAGTATGTAGCAGAATTTAATCCAGTTTAGAAATATGTTAAAAACTGATATGCTATGATATACTCTACTGACATTAGTTTTTGTAACAGAATAATGATATATTTTAAAGTTATTCTCAAAGATCATGTGTGTCATAAAAACAACCAATTTTCTTATACGGTAAAACCTGGGCAAGGCGGAACCTCAAGGGACACCTCCGTAAAGCGGACACTTACTCTAGGGTCCCGGTCAGAAGCATTAGAAATTACACTGTAAGCAACCTCTCCAAATCGGACACTCTCCAATATGGATGCAGACACTTTGAAAGGCATCCCTTCTGTATTTTCAACCTCCCTATTAAGGACACTCAAGGCTGGCTCAAGAAAAGGGAAACAATGCATGCACATATTACATACACTGTATTACTTGGGAAACAAAGTACATATTACGAATTAGACGACAACATTACTGCCGCAAAAAAACACCAGTATGGCCATAGCCTTATCGTCACGACCATTCAGGACCTTCACTGTCTTCAATGAGGAAAGTTATTACTGTCTCCGAAATGGGATTAGCAATTCGGATATTTTGCATAATATGCGCAAGTATTTTTAATATAGTATTTTATCATAAAGACAATACAAATATAATAACTGTATTATCATGTAGCTCATTCAGCAGTGGCGTATCCAGGAATTTGTCAGAGGTGGTTTGAACCCGAACTCGAGAGGGGGGAGGGGGGGAGGTTGAAGATAAACCCCATGACACTTTTTTTAGTGATTCACAAATGCAAAGGATATTTTTGAATTGAGAGGAGGGTTATGACACCCAAAACCCCCTCCTGGATACACCACTGTCGTTCAGTATGTATAAAAACAGTATTATCATGTTACGTCTAGCATATTTTTCTCCAAGATATTAATATTTTTAATTATTGTTTTATAGGAGCGATTTCACAACATTTACTTTATAAATGCATAAGCGAAGGAAGTCATCTCTGAAACCCACCCTAGGTCATTTTGAAGAAAGTGGAAATGGTACACTACAGTTTTTTTCTGAGGAGAAGTTCTTACAGTCTATCTCGAGTTTAATGAATTTCTTTTACAGCTTTTCCAATTTTTCATGTTTCAGACCATTTTAACCATTGACTGTCTCGAAATTAGTTAAATTTAAAAGAAAAAGTGTAAGTGATCGAGTTTTACAGGAAAGAAAAGTGCAGAATCCATAAATTGGCTGAACATCAGCAGCACTCATCATAAAAAAATCAAGAGGCCTTGTTAAAACAGTGGTGGGAAAATGGGAATGGAAAACAATATCATAAGTTTTGTAATAGCAAGTGGTGAGTTAATACTCTCAGCTATTTATGTTGAACTACTGTTCACGTGTCCGTAACCGAGAGCGTAATGGCAAGCTCAAGATGTCTGAAAAACTGTGGTAAAGATATTAAGCAGGAGAAAGAGATTAGCTGTGATAATTGCAAGTTACCAATTCATGCATTGACATGTGCAGGCTTGTCCAGACAGGAAATATCATGTCTGGGTCAGCAAAATAGACAAATCTCCTTTGTTTGCAAAAATTGTAAGAGCCAATCCGCTACTATTAAAGAGTTGAAGGACATTATATTAAATTCGAGTGCTGAAGTTGAGTCTCTTAAAAATGCAGTGTTCAACAAAAAAACATCTTTACAACCTGAAATTGTTGAAGATCTGTTTGCTGAGTTTAATGATAGGCAACGCCGTGCTTCAAACATCATCATTTTCAACCTTGATGAGAGCTTGAATAATGATCCTGGTAAGCGGGCTGAAGAAGATACCAAGAAGGTACAAGAGTTGTTGAAAAAGGTGGGGCAATATTAATACCATTCGTCTTGGTGTGAGAAAGGATAATAAGTCAAGACCTGTGAAGGTAATGTTAGATAAACCAAGGGATGTTCACTTAATTACGAGCAATAGAAAGGCCTTGTCAAATGATGGGATAATCGTAAAAACTAATCAAACAATCATGCAAAGGGAAAACATTAAAAAACTCCAGGATGAACTGGAAGAAAAAAAGCGTAATGGTGAGTTTGAATGGATAATAAAGTATGATAAGGGAGTTCCTAAGCTTGTGAAAAAGTTTACTCGTTCAAAAAATAAGTGACTTTACATTCCTTGGTGGTATATTATCAAAATGTAAGAGGATTGCGGACGAAATTGCAACAATTGAAAATTTCAATGTCTCTTGCTTGTTATGACATAATAGTTTTAACTGAAATTTGGCTCTCAGGTGATATAAGTAACACTGAATTAGATCTACCTCGGTATGATGTTTATAGGTGTGATTGTAATATACATACTTCTAATAAGAAACGGGGGGGTGGAGTACTAATTGCCATAAAGTCAAACCTACATTCCTATATTTTGAAGAATATCTATGATAGTACTGAACAAGTGTTTATTTCAGTGCTCAGTGGTAATGCTAAAGGCAGTTTATTTACCGCCTCGTGCTGATAATGATTTGTGCATTGGTCATTGTGAAGTTGTGGAAAACATTATTAATAATGGTAATTTTTCTGATATTGTTGTATTTGGTGATTATAATTTGCCGGGAGTGAATTGGAACACCAAATGCCTTACTGGTTTATCTTCCTCTGAACAAGCAAGAATTGTTAGAGCTTCTCACTACTGGGACTAATACAGGTCAATACTGTATCAAACTGCTTCAATAATCAGCTTGATTTGGCATTTGCAAATGTGAATCAGGTAACTAGTAAAAGTGCTGTGGAATTTCCCATTATTAATTGTGATAATTATCATCCCCCTATTATTTATGACTTAGAATTAACCAAGGAGTTAGAATTTAGCACTTATTCATTTTCTATTTATGACTATAAAAACTGTGATTTTAATTCCTTGAAATGCTACCTTGATTCAATTAATTGGCCAACTGTATTGTGCAATGTTGATATAGATGTGGATACTATGTCTTTTTATGATATTTTGTATGAAGCAATTGATAAATTTACACCTACTATTACGGTAAGAAATTCTTATTTTCCTAAATGGTTTTCTTCTGAATTGAAAGTGTGTATTAAATTGAAGAAATCTTTGCATAAATGTTACAAATTAAGCAGAGATCGACTAGATTATAAACATTTTTCTAATGCTTGTAGGAAATGCAAAGTATTATACTGCGTTTCCAGAGATCGTACGGGTGAGGCGTGTCTACGGTTAGACTTGTAGGGTGAGGGAGAGAGTGTCAGCCAATAAGGGGTCTTAAATTTCCCACGCCTTTCAAAAATTCTTGACGAGCGCTGTTGACACGATTGCTCTCAGAACTTCACTCGTCCACAGCTGCTGTTGAAATGAGCGAAATTCGAAATGTGGCAACATTGGGTCGTAGCCTAAGCGAAATAACCCGAATGCGGACGGAATACTGCGAATCTGACCCGTATGACTTCGTGAAACGCACTATAGCTGATGCATGCTACAGGATGTATATAAGTAACGTTGAACCTAATATTTCACAAAATTTAAAGCATTTTTGGTCACATGTAAACAATCTTAAAAAATTAGATAAAATGCCAGTTCAAATGCAATACAATGATCGAACAGGAAGTAATGACTAAGACACAGCTAATCTTTTTGTCAAATATTTCTCCAGAGTCTACGATAATGATGTAGCATCTAAATTGCCTAAATTTAAACTTAACCACTCAATATCATTTGGAAACATGAAAGTAACAACAGATGAAATACTAATGAAACTTAAATCTATAGATGCATCAAAAAGTGCTGGGCCTGACAATATTCCTCCATTACTCATAAAACATTGTAGTTCTTTAGTTTATCCATTATTTATACTGTTCAACAAATCTCTCATTAGTGGAACTTTTCCAGATGTTTTTAAAAATAGTTATGTAATACCTCTACATAATGGAGATGACAGAAGTAATATCACTAACTATTGTCCTATAGTCATACAGACTGTGCTGGCAAAAGTACTGGAGTCTGGTAGTAAATAAGTTGCATCTTTTCATTAATGCCATGATTGAAAAAGAGCAGCATGGATTTATCCCTGGACTATCAACTGTAACAAATCTATTATCTTTCCAACATTCCATAGCATGTGCCCTTGAAAGAGATAAGCAGGTCGATGCTATTTACTTGGGTTTCGCAAAGGCCTTTGATAGGGTTAATCATTCAATCTTGTTATAAAAAATATAAGCCTTTGGAATACATGGTCCTATGCTAAAATGGTTACAAAGTTATTTGAATGATAGAAAATTAATGGTGAAGGTAAACAATACATATTCTCATGCCTTTATTCCTACATCTGGGATTCCTCAGGGTTCTCACCTGGGGCCCATTTTATTCATATTGTTTATTAATGACATATGTTTACACATTAGACCAATAAATCACCTTCTATATGCAGATGATTTAAAAATATTTGGCAAAATCAATAATTCAGATGACTGTGAAGTGTTACAAAACTGCTTAGACAGAATTTTAACTTGGTGCAAAACAAATTAGGTACATGGAATTAAATATTAATAAATGTTACATTATGACTTTCACAAGGAGTAAACTACCAATAACATATCCTTATTCTCTGGGAAACAAACCCCTTGGAAGAGTTGATTCAATAAAAGATTTAGGTGTATATTTCGATTCATCATTGAGCTTCAAAATTCACATTGATGCTGTTGCTTTGAAAGCATATAAAACTCTCGGATTTGTCTACCTGGTATCTAAAGACTTTAGTGACATTTCATGTTTCACATTATATTGTTCACTTGTACGTCCGATTTTGGAATACTGTTCCATAGTATGATCTCCATACTATGATAGTCATGTAAAAGTCTTGGAAAGGATCCAGTACAAATTTATTCGTATGGTGTTATACAAATCTGGTATCCCAACATTGAATATAGATTATTACAAAGTGACGATACTACTTGATATGCTACTCCTTCACATTAGAAGGAGGAATAGTGGCCTTATGTTTTTGTTAAATAACCATATTAAAAGCCCAGAATTACTTAATTTAATAAACTTTAGAGTGCCTTTAATGTATATAAGGTTAGATATGACTTTTCATATACCATATATGGACAGAAATTATATGTACTTTTTACCTTTGTAAAGAATGATGAGAGACTACAACCTTCGTCTTAAAGTTGATATTTTGAATGAATCACTGCAATCATTTAAAACTAAGCTGCAATGCCTAACTTAAATGTTGTAATTAAGAAGGGATTACGTGACTACTAAATGTAGTACATATTTATGCCAACTTATGTCTATTTTAATTCAGGTAGATTGCTATTAAGTACCACAAATCTGATATAATTTTACTTTATGCCTTAGAATATTTACTTAAATTGTATGATACTGTTATATTGTCAAATGGATTTTGAGCATAATTTTATAGGTTCTGTGATTTCTATGTGCGATAGTTTAATTTTTCTTATTATTGTGCTTTAATGGTTTATATTGTATTGTAATGCACATGTTTAAAGATTTTTGTTTATTTTTAATACATTTCTGATTGTATTTTTGGAAAAGGGCTTGTCCCATTAATAAAGTATTATGTATTATTATTATTATCTGGTGGCAGAATCTATGATTCTCTTATGGCTGCCAATTAACTTGTCATCTGGCTGCAGCACTTATTAACCAATTAATTCATCCTATGAGTAATTGAAATGGCATCCCTTTTTTCTTCAGGGGTCACTTATCCAAGTACTATCCCGGCCCTATGATGCTTCACCTCAGTGATTGGGCAAGAACCTATGTCTTCATCTTGCTATGACTGTTGCCAAAGTTCAGCCTGTTTCTTAAACATATTATTACTAACATCATCACTATTTACAAACCCGTTAGTGAATATATCATTACTTTCATGTTTTTTTGCTCCATAGTAACTTGAAGCTTTTCAGTTCATCTAATATAACCGAATTTGTATAAAATGACTAATTTTTCTGTTCATTCTCATTTTTATGGGCACAGTTAAGACAAAAAATAATTCAGCGAACAATTAATTAATTTTTTTTAAATGGTGCCTTCTCCGCAAAGCCAATTTTAGGTTCATCTGCAGGTAGGGGAAAAACCACAAGACAAATCACAACATCCATGCCCAAAGCAGGATTTGAACTCATGACCTTTGGATTAGAAGGCAGGCACACTACCTACCAGTCTAACCCGGCAGGTGAAGGATATCCTTTGATAAAATGTGCAGTAAGTAGCTCTCACGCAGTATTTCAAACAGAGACTAGCAGATTAAAAAAATCTTTTTCATCCACCAAAAGTCTCAAACCTAACCTTTAAGCAAACTCCTATACCTTTACTTTTTCCAAATCTTTACTTACAAAATTACAACCAGGTTTTCCATTGCCAAGTTTATACCAACTTAGGCCAACTTTCTGAAGAAATTATTATATGCAACATTATCAGCATTTACCCTATGTTTTGTGCTTGAGAAATTTGTTATATGCTGATTGGGTATGTTACAAAGTTATATTCCGTATACCACTGTATACCCTCAACTACTTTTCTAATTTCACCTCCTAAGTCACCAATTTCTTCGGATCACTAGGTTCTCTCATTACGAAACCCATCAAAGGTAACATATTAAGCAGTCAACTAGACAGCAGTGGCCTGAGTATGAAGCAAAGTAATATTTTTAAGATCGTTCCTTATTTTGATATTATCTTAAGTAGATATTTAGATCACAGCATGTTATTTTTATTTTGTATTTTTGTCAGATAACAAAACTTTTAAAGAACCTTAGACCTCTAACGACATAACTTCAAACCAAAAAGACATATATTAATATACAGGTATCAATTGATCGGCGACAGAACTAAAAAATCATAAATCGGGTATACCTGTACAAATGAATTTTTTCTTAATTTTAATACACTTTCCCATGCAGACTTTTACAAATCCTCCATTAATTACACTGCATGTACCTTGATTCATTAGGTAAATATATAGGAACCTGTTGGTTACAGTTGTGGTCAGCATCACAGCCATTAGAAACCACTCTTATAGACAAATTAAGGTAAGTATAAATAAAATGTAAACTTACTGAAGAAGAGGTACTAAAATTCCTTGATCTAGCACATGATCACGGCATTCTGGAGAATCACCAGCAATATTTCCTAGTGCCCAAACAGCCTGCTCTTGCACATCTTCATAATCGGATCCTAAAAGTTGGACAAAGATTGGAACGGCTCCACCTTCAATTACCATACGAGTCTGTACAGAGGTGCCAGATGCTATGTTTGTCAAAGCCCAAGCTGCCTCAAACTGTGAAGTGACAAAGTTACAATGAGTAAATCAATTGAAATACTGGAAAAAATCAAACAAAGTACTGCAAAATTTGAGAAGTATTTTGTACTATAACAATAATAAATGATATGAAAGAATTTAGGAACTATAACTCTTTAAATCATACTCCAAGTCTCATTTTGTAAGTCAATTACAACTTAAGAATAAGATCACAAACTCAGAAATCATCAGTGCAGCAGATTTCAGAAACATCTTAACATAAGACTACTATCAACAATTATTTTGATCGGTTATGTTCATTAAATCTAAAAAATGACAAAATATAGAGCTACTCTCATGAATATTCTAATAAATTACCTATATATTGCTAAACGGGCAACATTCATGAAATAAACTTGTACATTTCCCAATGATATGTAAACAATCGAATTTGATTAGCAGTAAAATGAGTCATCATCCCTTTCTCTTGTTGCCCTACAATAAATTTCATGTCAGAGCAAGGGAAGCAGTTGTTTTTCTTGCCTCACTCCCATTCTAATAGTGAAACAAAACCATTGACAGAGGTATATTACTTATTTTTCAGCAAACATCAGAGACCTTGTTAAAAGGGGTTTAAGTTTTGATTTACTTACCCTTTGATGAATCAAATATCAGTGGATGTTTTGTTTGGTGAAATACGACGAAATTATCGAGCAAAGTGTACAGTACAAAAGTATATTTAAAAAAACGACATGATTAATTGGGTAACTGTTTTTACAGTTAAAAATTTACATTGATGCTTAGAGCCTAGCATAATAATGGCTTACCTGAAGTGTGCAATTTGTGTTGTTCTTTAAAAATTCAACAATTCGAGGAACGATCCCGGTTTGTATTACTTCGTCGATAGGAGGATTCGGTTCCCGTGACAGAAGTTTTCGAAACTTTTGTGTAGCAGCTAACTGTTCCTCTACATTTTCACTGTATAAGGACTGCACCATGTCAGGAGTGATTCCACTCTGAGGTAAGGGCTGACTATGATCTTCCTGCAAGAAGGAATCGATAAACGAAATTTGTGTATTAAAAATATACAAACGAAGGAAATAAAGCTAAATTCACTTATCTCACCTGCATAGATCCAGAACTTTCTTCATCTTTCAAGATCTCTGGGACATGCACATTTCTTCGTTTAAAAAGTTGCTGCTCCCTTTTTTGTTTCCTTAATTGAACTCCTTCTTCTTCTCTTCTACGTCTCAGCTCTTGCGAGTCAAGAGCTGGATTTTTATACCGATGTTTGTGTGTGGCACCCGACATCTACGAAAACAGAAAATAGAAATACGTGAACTGTACTGTTCCGTACATATAATTCGCAAAGATTAATCAGTTTTTAAAATGTAATCTTTAGATAAACTAATTTATCTGGAGTTGGACGCCTTAAAACAATAAAACATCTGGTAGTGGACCTTAAGTAACACGTATGGCTAGGTTCTGTCCAAAGATATGCAGGACAAGTTGTTTAAGGCTAAGTTACTGCACTAAATTAACCTAAACTCCTTAAATTTTGTAAATATGACCAAAATATATGCATGAGTTTCTAAATTGCATCCGGAACTAGACTAAATCACATTTAGTTAACAGGAACATTAACATGAAAAGTGACCTATAAGTCCAGAATAATCATATCAGTAATGCAGTACAAACTCACATGCTTAAATACTAGATTATGTATTGTTAAATCAGTTCAAGTGTTTAAAAATACCTTATAACGTATATTGACGCAATACTTATGCCGAAATTTCCATAGAAACTTATTTTGCAACTACTTTCAACTTCAAGGCCTCTCACAAAGAATCATGGGACAAATGATCAGAGATGAGGATATCTGAAAAATGGCAGCGCCCATGGCCGCAGAATGTGACGATTTTCTTGAATTCCAAGTGAGTAGTTACAGAAAAATATTCGCTTTTCAGATTAGTTTCTTGAAATCTCTAATTAAAACAACTTCTCAGTCATGAATTGTTCGAAAGGTTGTTTTTATAGATAAACTGTTTTACCATGTGGATACTTTTCTTCATAATAGTGACATTCGAAATTTTTTTTTACTACTATGAATTGTACTGTATTGATCAATGTATTTTTCGTAATGAGTTAGTACTGTCTTACATGATTATAAATAAAAAATTTATTTTTCTTAGGATACGCTGAAGAAAATGAGAGTGTTAGACGATAAAATTGTTTACACGTTGAATACGTCCTTACCGACAGAATCATTTAAGGCTAATGTGGATGCAACAGCAACTTGCAAGGAGTTGTACGGGCAGGTAAAGCCAATGAAAAATGTGTGAATGACTCGATCAACGTAAAACACTTGATCAATTGAGCGCAAAATCTGTTTACTGTAACGTTTTTAACCGGTGAATCATCAAAAGTGCATCATTCCAACGACATGATCAGTTAATTAAGATTATTTTTAGACTACCATGGTATCATCTAATTATTACCGGGCGCTAACGTAGCCTTTTGAAATTCTTGGTGATTCATTCTTCTCTTTGTTTATAACTTTTGCCGGTAGTTCATTAAACTCATTTGATATTTCGATTGGAACGAATGTGAAATATGTGCCGATAACGTTACTTGACGTACCTGCTTCATCAGTTGTTTATTGTTTACAAATTTTTGACTAGTAGCCAGGTGGCAACAAAATTAAAAATAATAGGATAACTCCAAAACACAATGTCATATTTAGTCTACGTTAATAATTATGATTATCACATAATGTCGAAGAGTTTTAAGTCTCAAAGTACGGCTTAAAGATTCAAGGCCCTCCCTTAGTTACCTCACCATTGAACTTTGTAATGTGCCGATTTATTATTACTATTTGCAGGGTGTGGTTGAAAAAACTTAATAAAATTGTTTAACATTGAAAGAATTTAAGTACTTCTCCAGGGAGCACACTCATATTTCCTGCGTTTTTATCTCATATTTAAATTATTATTTATCCATAGACTTCTATCAACAATTTTAACATCTTGTACCTAACTCTTGCTTTTATTTAGTCTTATTGTAGTTATTTTACTATTAAGCCTTTGCCTCACTACTCTTAGCTATATTACCATTTAATCTTAATTACACTATTTTATTTATTTATTAGCAAGAATTCAGAAACAGCACAAAGGCCAATTACACCGAAATCATAACAAAATAAAGTACAAAACAAACAGGTAAATATAAATAATGTAAAACAAACAGATGACATATAAATTAAATTAACAAAAATTAAAATAAGGAGGAAGAAAAAAAAGAAGAAACAGTAAATATCGTAAATGGAGGAAAAGAAAGATTCATTTAAGAAGAGAGAGAACAGAAGTCTTAAATGCAGTTCTATTTTCGAAGATGTCAAGGTCAAATTTACTGCTGAAGAGATTGTATGAATTTGGAAGACAGAAGATAAGAGCGTTGGGCTATGAAAAGATGAGGTGTATGCTAGTGAAAGAGTGCAGATAGTCTAGTGCAGTGGTTCTCAACCTTTTACCTCCATTGGGCACTTAACATATTCTGGGATATGGAGGCGAGCACAAGCACGCCATGAGTTATATAATTTAATATTTAACTAATATTTTTAAAATTATACTTAAAACGGTTAAACTCTGTGAAAAGAAAAGAAACTGATTTTAATACTTTTTCTACCAGAGGAGGGTGAGAAGCTTGAGTTGACGAAGTTGGATGGTCATATCTTGTCATAGGCGACAGGATGTCTGGGCACTGTTCTGGTAGTAACAATTATTTTCATGAAGAAAATGAGTTACTGCTATCATTCATTACGGCATTAACAAAATTTTCGGCAGCATTGCAAACAAAAATATTAGTAACAAAATTATTACTATGAACATCTTCATATGTGCAGAGGAAAGCGGGCACCTAGAAATGGCTTGGCAGGCACCAGGGTCCTTGTGGGCACTACGTTGAGAATCTCTGCAGAGCTGGGACTAGGTATTTGGGCACCCAGGGCAAAGAACGTGAACTGTGCCCCTAGCCCAAACCTTGTTTTTTATGACGTAAAAAATATTAATTATAATTACTGTCTGCCCGTCACTGCTAATTTCGCTTTATCATGTCATTTAAATTAATTTTATGGTTGCAGATATGTATACCGTATATGCCCGAATATAAGGCGAGGTTTTTTCCCAAAATTGTCCCTCAGAAAAGAGGGGGTGGCCTTATATTCGAGTCTTTACAAAGTCTCTCATATTACAGGGAGCTCTCTCAACAAAGTCTCATATTACGGGGCGCTCTCTCAATCACTTTATTTTAAACAACAAAGTAGTCTAATCAAACTTTTTAGATACTTTGTCCATAACATTAATGTGTTTTGACCATCACAAATCCAAGAGGAGTCTATTCCTTTTTGCACTATTTGATAGAAAGTTTAGTCGGTAATCCGTCAGTGTTACATGAACTTCCCAAGTCCAAAGAGTAGTCCGCGTTTCTGTCTACGATAAGTCCAACATCTGAAAATTTCTCTTCTTGAAATCCTTTTTTGACGGTAAGTAGGTAATATCGATGTTATATTTTTTTAAATTCTCTAGTGATGACGAAGACACTGATGTCGAAGATGCGTGTGAAAGGTTTGAACAAAATTGTCACTTAATGAGTTTTGGTTTTTTAAATAAGTGTGTTATTGATAAAAAAATTTTAAAAACTTTTAAATATAATAAAAAGTTTGTATGTTCAAACTGGCCAAAAAACTTTTTTTTGGATTTTCTAATTAGGAAAATGGGGGCTCACCTTATATTCGGGCATATACGGTATATAAAATACGTATACATATAGTCACAATTTCGGAGCCCCTTAAAATAATGCGCCTGGGGCAAGAGCCCCACCCTAGTGCCGGCCCTGAACTTCTGGTCTAGTGGATCTTGAGGGAATTCTTAAAGAAAAGGAAGAGAGGAGCGTAGTTTGCCATTCATTATATTGTGAAATAAAGAAAGATCAGAAATGGTTCTGCAAGATGAGAAAGTTGGAATTTTGAGTGTACTGATGATATCAGCTTTGGGTAAATGACGCAGATGAGGGCAGCGGTAACACACTATGGCCAAAAAGAAAGACGATATGCACTCCAATTTATCAAGGTTAGATTTGGTGGCCATACTCCAAATAGGTGAACAGTAAGTCACAATAGGTAAGATGCACCCGAGAAAGAAAGAACAAAAGAAAATTACATGATTAAGGCTGGTGTGTCTGTAAATGATGCCCAATAAGGACATGCACTTTTTCACTGTATGTTCGAGATGATCACAAAATGACAGTTTATCATCAATAATGATGCCGAGGTCTTTCAGATGGGTAACCTCTTTTATATTCACATTCATAATGGAGTAAGTGTAGCTAAAGACATGTTTACAGAATGTAATAGAAAGATTGGAACATTTAGAAGGATTTGGCTTGAGGCCCCACAGAAGACACCACTCGGAAAATTTATCAAGACACCTTTGTAGAGATACAGCATCACCCAAACAGTTAATATTTCTAAATATCTTACAATCATCAGCATACAATAAAATTGAATTATCGATGTTATTTATAATACTGCAAACGTCATCAACATATAAACAAAATAACAAAGACCCCAACACACTGCCCTGAGGTACACCAGAAAGAACAGGAAGAGATGATGAGTGGAGACCAGAAATAGTTACCTGTTGCCTACGATCAGAGAAAAAACTAGAAAGAAAATTGCCATGAATGTTAAATCTATTAGATATTTTAAGCATTAGAAGTTTGTGAGGTACAGTATCAAAAGCTTTCGCTAAGTCAATGTATACAATATCAAGTTGGGATTCATTTGTGAGAGATTCTATAGCAGAGTTCTCAAGTTCAGCCAAATTACTTAGACATGAACTACCAGGAAGAAAACCATGCTGCTGAAGAGATAAATATGGAAGAGTAAAAGCAGACAATCTTTGATAAATTATCCATTCAAGAAGGGTCGAAATTATAGGAAGAAGAGAAATAGGCCTATATGAGTCAACAGATTTTCTATTACCAAATTTATAGAGAGGAATGACGTCAGCTATTTCCATCCAGAGGGAAAATAACCCGACTTAAAACATTTATTGAAGAGATAGGATAAAGGATTTGCTAAAGAGGATGCAATATTTTTCAAAAGGATAGCAGAAATAAGATCAGAGCCAGTGGCATGGGTGACAGAAAGGGATTTAAGGATTTGGTGGCATTCATCAGGGCAGGTAGAGAGAGATACAAGAGACTGAGAACAGACTCTCCATGGGAAGAGTGTCCACTTCAAGTCCTTATTACAGTTAAAATTGAAGAAAAAATATTCATTAAATTGCACTTTGCACTCCCAGAGGCAGTCTTTCTACCAAAAGCTACTTTCTCAGGGATGGTCCCAGCTGTGCATTCAAAAGAGTCCAGAGGCACTTGGGGTTTGAGGCAGCCTCCGAGGAAACATCAGTAATATAATTATCATAGTCTGTTTTTTGCAAAAAATTTGCATGCCACCTCAGGTTTTAAAAAGAAGCATGGGTGTGGGGATTCGGGAATTTTTTGTACAACATCCAGGCACTGGATTTGTTTTTTAATGCAAATATAGTTCACTTTTAAACCATGCCGGATATTTCTTGCCTCTCGGTATGGTATGAGGAACGGAATTCTTGATAGTGGCAGCAAGTAAGTCAGTGAAGAGGGAAACAAGAGTAATCAACACTACCGCATTCCAGTAGACACCACGGAGCTACAATCATTACTTAGCTTAGTGACTCATTTTCCTTCTCATACTCTCCTAATATATTGAGATATTTTTCTATCAACTGTCTCTCATATTTTTTCCAGTACTTGTTGCCAAATTTCGTTTTTGTGTTCTATGTCATTGTTTGCTATTATTTAAGTAACATTTCTTATTAAGTATTACAGTTAGTCTTTGCTATTACTTTCTCAACATGCACAACTGAGCTTTGTTTTTGTTTCTTAGCTCCCAAATAGTTGGTAATATTATATATAAAATGGACAAAAGTTGTGGATTTTCAAAAACTGCAATGACTCATATATACAATTAGCATAAGAGACTTTACATATATTTAGCAGTTACTACTCAATAATGCTCTAATACTTTTTTGGTAAGAAGCAAATATGATTTGTGATTTATTTCATAGGATATTGTGCTGCAATTAAAAAGATGCATGAATTTTAATTGTAAAATGCCAGTTGAAATTTTGTTGAGTATTAAGTACAAAAACATTTCTAACTTTTTCTAAAATTTACTAGTTACAGAATAATTATAACGAAAGAGAATCTGCAATTAAAAAGTGTATATCTGTTGTAGCAGATAAAGTGAGGCACATGAAATCTCAAAGAGAAAACAATGCAGATGACATCAGTCTGTTGAAAAATATGAGAAAAGAGCAGACAAAGGTAAGCAGAATTTATTTGTAAATAACAATGAATATTGACAGTTTACTTGTTTATTTTTTCATTTTTTTTAAATTCATACATTTCCTTAGCTGCGACTCTTGCAAGCAGAACTAAATGTGGAAGAAGTAGTGCGTGAAAGGAGTTGGAAAGTGTACTATGAACGCTGTAGATCATTTTATAAAATGCCTGATACCAAAATGTAAAAGAAGGTAAATGAAATGCATCTTTTTGAAAAAATACAAGTAGTGATTTGGTGTGAGTTAGACAAACAGTATATTTTTTGGCAGACTGGAAAGAACCAAATAAAATTTTTCCAGCAAATGAGGAGGAAAAAGTTACTCTGTAAGTTGTGGGAACATTTTTTTGTATATGATTATTAATAGTCTCAAAATACATAATATGTGCTATGCACATGTTTTAAACAATAGTGTTACATTTGTAATGATTCTGTTTTAAATTGCTAATAAGATGGAAAATGAGAAAATACCTTTTATTACTTCATGTGCATATCAAGATGATAAAAATAAGCAAGTTTCACCCCAAGAACCTATACTTATTGAAAATAATACAGCTTCTAACAACAGTCAATATAATAACTGATTTACAAAACTAGGCAACATCTGCCCCTATTCTCGTGTGAATCTGAGAATGAGAGGGTTTTCTTGATCAAAAGGAATTCTAAAAGTTGGCTAGTTCATTTTGGACTGCTTCTCTTTCTCAGCCTCCTCTTTGTTTCTCCTGTGCCACTCGAGATTAGCCTTGGTAACACTCTCTCCTCTTGCTGCAGCTCTTTTGCCACTGTATACCATAGCAATGCAACCAAACACCGTTGCAATCATCATGTATGTGCTTATTTTGATTCTTGCCCAATTACGTGCCCTCTCCATTTTGTCGCACCTGAAAGTAAAATACAAAGTGATGATAGACATAAAGGATTTTGCCTAATGAAATGAATGAAATCCATACAGATTGTCATTCTTTGTTCTTCCGCCAAGAAATTAGTGACGCTCAAATGATATACGGATAGTTAACAATGATCTTGTTATAATTTGCCTCAATTTTAAATAGGATTTTTGGGGAATTTCATAAATATTCCATGATAATTTCTCACTGCTCAAGAGGTTTGCTGAAAAATGTTACTGAACATTTTAATCAGGAATACATATAAGTTTTTGTATTTTTTTATTGAAATTGCACTTGACTGGATTTATTATTAAATTTTGTTTCAACTTCGAAAGACATTAGTTGCCATCTCGTAAACTTTTCCACCAAATGAATGTAGTAATTACAAACCCTGCAAAATTTATAAAGACAAGCTATTTCTAAAAAATGTGGAAAAATTGAAACTTTATTTCTTGGGACGCATTATTTAATACTGTGAATAAGAACTCTTAAAAATTGAAATTGGGTAATTGGATATCTCAGATTCTTAAAGTAATCAATTTTACTTAAATATGCCAACTAACTAGAGTTAGATCTTAAAATTACACCAATGAGGTCTTTTCACAGAAAAGTAACAATATAAAATAACTTAACTAATTTCAAACAAACTTCAGGACTTGAAAATAAGGTATCTAATAAAGACTACTTGATTACTAAAATGACTACTTAATAATTAAATTAAGCAATTTCATATGACTTCTTAATGTGTAACTCAAACAGTAATATTTATATTTTGATGTTCATATGAACGAGATTTTGGTAATCCCGATTTTGAAAATTAATTAAATGAAACAAATTTCCAAGGTGTAATATTCCAGTCACATAATTGGTGTATAATCAGCCTAGTTTGGATGAGGCATATTATTATCTGAAATAATTCTTTGAATAAAAAAGTCATTGAAACAAAACCAAAGTTAGCATTGTTTGGCAAGTATACCTGTTGCTACAGTGGAAATAAAACATCATATTATGGGGAACATTGAACGGCTGCACATTCAACTGCATGTTTGTTTTACAAGAATATTATCTTTTTCTAGTTGTATTTTTCGAGTCTTTAATAGGTTTGCTCACTAAGTTGTTCTGAGGTAACTACTTAAGGTGATATTTGCGTATGTTGTTTTGTCTAAATCCAATTCTATTTGATGCAGAGATTTTCAAGGTATACTTCCTATACCTCGAGAACTTTAGTTATAAATCGCCGTCTTTTCCGTCGTAGGTTTAATATCCCTATAATCTTAGCGCCCAATAAATATTTTTGTAATACTCACGAAACGTAGGTTGGAACCTCATTGAAACTTTTGTATTTCTTATCCCACACCAGCAACCATTTGTCAATTTTGTTTGGTTTATGAAGTGCTCCTAAATTTGGGGAGATGGAGAAAAAATGTAAAGCCTTCAACAATTACTTTAGGATTTGCGTGAATTTTTGACGTTTACTTACGAGCGCCAAATTCCGCAGCTGCGTTGGTTGAAGGGTTTTGGCCTGTTGGCAAATTTCCTCCTTCGCTAGAACTTAGGCGGCATTGCTCAAAAGGTGAACGTGCCTTGATGAAAGAAGTAAATCTCCACATGATTCCGATCGTTTTGTCTATTAAAATAAAATGTATTGATTGTTTTCATTAATTTTTATAACTAGGTAAGTATTGCGCTGCATGTCATTTATAAAAAGCTGCCACTGATGCCATCATTGTAATGATATGTCAAAAAATGTTACTCTATGATGATGAGATAACAACCCTTGCGGAATGAACATCACTGCAGTTCCTATATTTAAGATTGAGCACGACATTTCCCAATTATCCTATCTTATTCTCTCTCAATTAGTAACCCGACACGGAATTTTTTATTCATGACATGAATAGACAGAACGTACATAGATTCTACGAAGTTGTCTCCTAACCCCTTCAACTGCACTGCTTTCTAAAAATAATAGGAAACACTTGCATATCGCAATCCGTGAATATCATAGGTAACAACAAGATAAAGATTTTATGTGATTTTATGGTGGCAGATTTCATGAAGAATATCTTGTAATAGAGTAAACCGCATTATAAGCGAATATAAGAATATAGACATAAATAAGTTCTCATTTATTACATTTAAAGAATGAGGGCTGAGCTACGTAATTATCAACACAGCATCGAGACACTGGGTTAACTATTCTTAAATTTCTGGTCACAAATTTATTTATATCTATCCATCTAGTGAAATGTTTCATATGTTAGTATTCGTTATTTTGGGATACATTTAGATAATGAACTTCGGGATTATTGGTGGCGCCACTACGCTTAACGATTAATTAGGGTATTTTTTAATTTCGAGGAGCTTAAAATAAATTTATTATGATAGGCGTAGTTTGTCCGATGAGTAAAGTTAATTACTGAAGGGGAAATTTCAAGAAATTATTCGATTTTGGTATTTTCTCTTTATCTTTACGAAAAATCTTGAAATGATGTTTTTTTCACGTTATGGCTTGTCATAATTTGCTGCAGGGATAAGGTAAATTCTAATCCCAATGTTTACGAAGAAGTACAACTTTACACATCTGCGAAACTTTCTCTAGCGAATTCATAACCTCAGTTGATGATGTGAATCATCTTGCACGATGATACACTTCGATGTTCCACTTGCACGTTAAACTACAATGGGAAACTGCTTTTCCTCCAAATGCTGTTGCAGTCGAATATCAAAAAAGTAAGTGCCGTAGAGCAATTACCGCTTGGGGTACTTGCAATTGTCTCATCAAAATTAAATGTAAACCTTGTTATTTCACTCTGTAGGAATGTAGTTCTGCTATTATTAGGTCTTGAAAGTGCTGGAAAAACGACCGTGGCAAAAGGTCTTGCTCGAGGTAAATTTATATTGTTTGTTATCAATATAATGGTATTTTAAGGCGTGAAATTATTTTTAATTTCTCGTTAAATAGAACTAGAAAATGGAGTCGTCCCAACTGTCGGATTTTCATCCGTGTCATTGAAATATAAACAGTTCACTGTCGTTTTATATGATCTTGGAGGAGGACCTGGTATTAGAGCAATATGGGAAAACTATTTTGCCGATGTAAGTATGGACATTGCCTCATAACATAAGAAATCATTGCTTCAGCATAAATCCTGAATTAACATTTACTTCATAATTATTGTTAATATGAGCCATGGTGTTTTACGTTAAATCTTTTAACTGGAAATCATAGCTGATGCAGTCATATTGTTATTTAAAATTTATATGTACCATTATCCAAGGAGTAATCGTTGTAATTTAAATTAAAATTTAATCATATTATTTGTTAACGTTCCTATTCGTTTTAGTAAACGGGTGTCATCCATGTGGTTTAAAATTTGTACACATGGATGTTTATGGTTAGACGAGAAAGGCTGTCAATTTCAGCTTGTAACCATAAAATACCACGAATCTGATTTTCACTGAAAGAAAAGGCATAAATGACTCCTCTGGCCTTTGAGTAATGTGCTTTTTAAACATTTAAATAGCTGAGATTAACAATAATTATGTTTGCTCAATTTAGCCCTCATGTATACTGAATTACTTTTAAAATGTGAAATCTAATTGCTCAAATATCCCTACGTCAATAGTGTATACACGTCATTTAAAGATCATCATTCCCTTATATTTCTTTGCATGTTTACTTGCTTACATGATTAGTATAATTGATATGACCCTTGCACTTCACAGTTGAGCTTGAAATAATACTTAAGGCTATATTATAAGGGATTATTTTTTCAGAGTTACTTGAACATGGGTTTTCAACGGTGTTTTTGTTCTTGTATTAACATCTACTAATGGCTGCATAATTGCAGCTGTGAAATATGCCTGAGAAATTTTGTATTTTAAAAGACTAATACCGAAGAGAAAAATCAGGAAGAATTCTTCCTTAGAAGGAGGGAGAAATAGTAAGGCATTGTAAAAATACTATGCTATCTCTCCCTCCCAGAAGCTGTGATGGCATAAAGTTAAACACAAAAATAGAATAGAGGGAGGAAGAGAAAGTCAAGGATAGAAAATATCCTTCACCATCTCTCTTGTCATGATGCTATAATGGCGTAATGTGAAAAGTACAAAAAGAAGAGAGCTTATCTCTCCCTTCCTTTCCATCCCTATGAAAATTACATTTTCATTATTAATGTATGTTTAAAACATTTTTTCTAAACTTTGATTCTATTTTACAGGCTCATGGAATAATATTTGTGATAGATTCTACTGCTATAAGTAAGTTAGCTGAATGCAAAGATATTTTAAAAAGTGTTTTATCTAATGATAAATTATCAGGAAAGCCTCTGTTGGTGTGAGTACCTTTTTTATATTAATTTAAAAGCTTTCTGTATTTTTTGTCAAAATATTTACATTGACATTAATTTTTCCAGACTAATTATGTCTAAAGTTGGTTCATATAATTAAATAGATATTGAGGATCTCGAAGGGGGGTGCCAAAATTTGACAAAAATGAAAACCTATCAAAATAAATTCATAAGGCCAGCGAGGCCAGGGGGTGCCATATTATATCTCGTCTCAGGCGGCAAAATGTCTGGGCACGGCCCTGTAGCTATATATATATATATATAAATAAATATACACGCGCATGCACGCGCACACACACACACACACACACATATAGAGGATGTCCCAAAATTCGTGTCCACGAATCTCAGTACGCGATTCCTTGCCAAATTCTAAGACCAAAATATTCTTTGTAAAAATTTTGAAAGCCTCATTATTACCGAGAAAATGTAATTAAAGTTTACGTGATTTGTCAATGCTGTACTGTGATGAGTAGGCTGTACGATGGAAGTCCACTGCTACCATGCGAATCCTCTCGCACAGTCTTGGCTAAGTGCTAAAAAATTCATTTTCGGTGTTGATGGTCGCAGGTTCAATTCCCAGAAGTGCCGATTTTTTTCCCTGCCGATTTAGATTCTCCTCTTTATTCTTTTTTTAATGTGACTTTAGAATGGATTTTAATTCATTACTAGCAGAAATTCCCGGCACTGCCTGGGGAAATTTGGTTCAAATCCGATCGAAATTCTAGATGATAGATGGTATTTAAGAATTCACTCTGCCACCGTTTTGAATAAAACAGGCAGAGAGAAACAAAAACCACGTATGAATTATTTCTGGGAGCCCTACACAATCGCACCAAATTTGATTCAAATCAATAGCAGGACTTGTGAAAATACGCATAGTTTAATCAGTCCCCGCCGTCCAATTACGGATAAGGAAGTAGTCATTTCCCTCCTTTCTTAATGTGTATAAGATGTAGAGTTACCTGTTCTTTGAGAACAGGAAGTTTATGAGAACGGTTATTTTATTGGAGAGAACAGTTCAGAGAGAACTGTCGTTTGTCTGTCTGTCCGTCTGTTCTTTCTGACTCATCTGTAGATGGCAATGCATTATTATACAAAGTTATTTTACTTTTTGTACAATTAATATAAAACATTTGGGATTAAAAAGTAGCCTACTACCTTCCTATTTATGAAGAAAGTATTTGTTGAAAGTTTGATTATTCTAGCTTTAACGGTGCGGAAATGTATAGATGCACAAACAAACAAACTTTCATAAATATATAGGAGATTGATGTTATACTTGTGTTTGAAGTGACAAATATCAAATTTGAACTTCCTAAGTTAATTTACTCAAGAGTTATCGTCGAAAAACCAAATCTTTGCCCCTCTCCCAAACCCCCACTTAAAATTTTTTTTGAGATACACCACATCTCATAAATATTTTAGAGTGTGTGTGTATGTTCTTTATACGTTTTTACGCCGTTGAAGCAATCGAATTAAAAAGTTTCATGGGCCATCCCATGGATCTAAGGAAGAACTTGGTCTAGGTTTACAGACCGTGGAGTCTCTTATATCCCATGGGGTCAACAAAATACTATTTCCATAAGAATGCATGGGAAATGGTGTGGAGAAACCCCAAAATGCCATGCAGCCCTTCACTGATGTGGATATAAATATACCTAAATATTAACTTACGATCACAGAAAATGGCTTATTTTACGCACGAAAGACTGAATATTTTAATTCTGTTCATGTTTTGTCATATTACATGCGAAATCACTCGAAATTTTTCTTTAAGCACAAAATTTATCGGTTTAGATGACCATTTTCCAGGCGGCAACAAAGCTAAATTTCTTAATTGTTGTCCTCTTCAAAGATATGGATATCCACGCCGTGGCGTGCCATAGAGGAGGAATAGCTAACTCCAAGATAAAGGGTACAGATGGCCTAAATGCCGTAATATAGTCTATGACTACTTTTAAAGTGAGTCAAATGATTTTTAAGGAATATTAGAACATTGTTATCTTTTACCATTAACATTGATAAATTTATCGCAACATAAATCAATACATCTACTTATATTTGTTCAGTAACCAAGATGTTGTTTATTGTTTACGTTTTGGCTAATATTATTGACATAATCTACAATTTTATTGCTGCTTTAAAAGCTTCCGTGCATCTATCCATGTGAATATTAAGTGAGACGTTAATGCGTAATTATATTAATGGTAAAACTTTACAATACAATACATAAAATAGTAAATGTTAATGTAAGCATCGCTTGAGTAATTAAGGAATGGGGAACGTTTGTCCCGAGCATTAAAAATCGTTTGCTACTTAAAAGGGCTAAACTGCAGAGTGGACCACTTACCTATTGCCGGCTCTAAATATGTACATATTAACGGTGAGCCCAACCTAAAAATATAAATATGGAACAAATATCATTTTCATTGTGTTTTAGTTTTTCAAAACAACATTAACAGAAACTGATTGGCCGGTGTCGACATTTACAAACCAAATCACCGGACAACGGGGAGGGATACTTTGGTTCCGGGCAAGGTGAAGGGCACTATAGCACCTGGAGACGACTGCCCATTAAAACAAAGCGAGCTGAAGGCTCGTCAATATATCCTTTCAATGTTGTATCCTCTCCATTTGAGGCACAAGTTAGGTTAGGTATATTTTTCATGGTTTTGTTATTATTATTATTATAGAGTAATTTGAATACGTTTCTAAGGTAAATTAACAAATTGTAATTCTGTTATTGTCCAAGAGACGGCGATAGGTAAGTGGTCTACTATATAGCATTTTTCCCCTTAAAAGAAAACTCCTTCCTGAGCGAAGCTGGGCGTTTCAGCTAGTGGCCTATATTTTAATCTGGACCAGTCTAAAGATATGCTGGAAGTTTCATAAAAATTCGACCAGCCATTTTTGAGTGATGCAGTAACAAACAAACAGACAGACTTTTTCCAAAATATTTACCCAAATTGTTTTCCTAAAATATTTCTTATTAGACTTCTTCGATGTAATCAACTGTTAGCTAGAAATCAGCAATTTCTCTTACGGGTGCCCCCCCCTCCCCTCCCCTTGGTCTGATTTTTCTCATCTACAAACTTGATCGTATACTTGTATTGAAAGTGACAAATATCAAATTTGAACTTCCTATATTAATTTACTCGAGAGTTATCGTCGAAAAACCAAATCGATGCCTCCCAAACCTCCACTTAAAATTTTTTTTGAGATACACCACATAGCCTATATTTTAAGCTGGACCAGTCTAAAGATACGCTGCAAGTTTCATAAAAATTTGACCAACCGTTTTTGCGTGATGTGGTAACAAACAAACAGACACAATAATTCTGCAAACAGGTTCAAACGTCTTCTTGTGATGCTAAACACACAAAAAAAGTAAAACCCCAACAAAAAAACAAATGTACAGACAGAGGTTACAATTTTATTTATATAGATGTTTCTTCCGTTTAACCTATTTATCTTTTTCATCTCGTTACTTCATGGTCTTTGCATTATTTTTATTCATTTTAGGTTCACATAATAATTTTTAACATGAATTTTTCTAAATAATGGGATAAATACTATGTATTGCCTTTATTGATAAATAATAAAACAAGAAAGAAATGCTCATTAATCATGGAATAAATGGAGAAGTATTAGATGTGATTATGTTTGCACTTGATCGATTTTATCGTTAACCCATTCAGCAGTCACACTAGTAGGTACACTGTCTATGATTGAACACTGACTGGTAAATGTACACCAGATACGTGAGCTTAATTACGTTAATAAACATTATAATGTAGAATATAATGATTTTACTTACAAAAAGTGTAAGAATCCAGTATTTAATAGACGAAAGAAGGTTCAATTACTTTCATCAATAAACGCTTCTGAATAATAATCAGTATCTATTTACGTTCCTATCAATAAACATCGATCATTTCATTGCTTAAACAAAAGTGCGAATCGAATAACGCTAAACTTTCGTCTGTTTATAAGCTTCATTGAAGCTAATTGAATTGGAGGTAACAATGACGGCTGCCTTGGCAACGAAAAATCCACAAAATTTTGAAACAAATAGCGTATTTCTGAAAATATCGACAGTGTAACATGTAAACTTCGCAGGAATATATATAGTATAGAGTTTTATTCGTCGAATAAAGCAAAAACAAAAAAATCGGTCCATATTTACGTATTTTAATGCTTGAAGGAAGAATAACTTGCAAGTCAAGAAATGGATTCATACATGTTATCTTATGGAAAAATGTTAATCCCCTATATTGGCAGCACTGATTAATCCCGGTTGACCAAACCTTGGCCATTCACTAAGTTAGGATGTAAGGAAGAATCGTAACAAATTTAGTTATTCTAGCTTTTATCGTTTAGGAGGAGTTCCATGAACAAGCACAGAAACACAAACCAACAAACACACGCTTCAAAATATATTATAGTAGATATACACACATACATACACAGGCACTCCCTGGGTTACATAAGTTGAGGCTTATATAAACCCACACATAAATTACTATAAGAAATTTTTGTTATTCGGAAAGTTTATGTTAGCAGTTTGTGTAAGCAAGTGGAAACTACATCAGTGCGTGGAGGAAGAACGCAAGGTATGAGTTGTAATACGGTGTTCTCAGTGTGTTCTACTGCTCATGCACATTTGCTCGATCTCGTAACCTGTGTTTTGCTTTTGCACAAATTAATGTGTTGCCCTTGCAATGATAAGCATTGCAGTGAGAGTAAAAGTGCTAGTTCACATGCCTCTATTTTAACCAATTACTTGTACTGTACTGATGCAGTAAATTACACTTTAACCACATAGCATCCGTAGTGATCCGGGTAACGGGTGCCAGAACGCATTCCTTACGTAACCCGGGGAGTACCTGTATTGGGGATATGGTTGATTCAGATAAATATAAATATTGGATATAATTATAAAAATTTGAAGTTAAAATACCTTAAAGTTGATGAATGCTATTTTGAGTGTATATTTTTAATATTTATATAGTAGTTGACAGAATTACATGTATAAATATGATATGCGGAATGTAATACAGCAATGCATCACTTAACGAATCGTATACGTTCTGCAAAAATCATTCGTTAAGTGAATATTCATTAAGCGAAGTGCGTATTTCCATTTAATTCCATTATATTAACTAGGATCATTACCATTCAATATTTTTTCACAAAAATTACAAACTCATCTACTAGTAAAAAAATTTTAATTACCTGTAAATAGTAATTTATAAAAAAAGTCTTACCACAGATTCAGTATGCCATGCTGGGAAGTTGGTTGCTAGATGATGTTGATAATGGTGATGATTAGTATGATGGAATTTTTTTAGTTGGAACAAGAAACAGGACAATCTGGTTCATCGTCTGAATCAGATTCAGTTGAAAATGTGACTGGGGCTTTCGTATTGCTACTGATTGAAGCCAGAGGAATTTGTGGGTCGCGGGTTCAGATTTCCTCCTGGGAAGTTTTTTTTTAAATCTGTCCAAGGATGTCTGCATCACCAGCCAGCCAGTACTCGTATACGATGTTGCACTCTGTTGGTTGACTACATATTGCAACATTGCACATATATGAGACAAGCATCGAGTTGCAAGCTGCGTGTGCATTTTAGTTAATTTGCTCGTATCCATTCCATATGAGACTTGCTCTGAGTATTCAGTAAATTTTATTACGAATGGAAAACATTGCATTCATTATGGCGAGTCTGTCATTTGTTCAGCAGATTTTTGGTGCTAATTTATAGCATACACTATAGCGAATATTCGTTAAACGAGCATTCATTCTATGGGGTACTACTGTATTTAAGAAAAGAGCTTAATGATTGATATTTGTTTTAAAGAAGGTTATTTTTTTGAAGCTAAATTATGTATTCTTTTCAAGTAAAACAGCTGAATATTTGCTTTTCCTGTCATAATAAATCATTCTATTGTGGTGCCTCAGAAATTGAAAGCATGTGGTGCCCCTTGAAACTTTAGATCATATTAGCAAAGCTTTGATTTTGTTATATGTATGAGATATATGTACCTATTTCTTTCTATTATCACATTCTTATACACAGGCACCTCCCGAGTTTCGTCGGGGATGCGTTCTTGAAAACGTGTTCGAATAGTCGAATGTCGAACGCCGTTTTTCCATATTTGCATGTTATAATCGGGAGATATGTTCCCGCATCTCGGGAAAAGGTCTCCCGTCACGTTCTATAAAGATAAAATAACATTACTAATATGTTAATACAACAGTATTCAATTATGAATAAATTATACAGTAAATATTTTAAATGTATAATTTATTTTTTGCACTAAAAAGGAAAAAATAAATTTTTGTTTTGAACTTCAAAGATAGATGTATGCAATATGCTGTACAGACAGCCCGGTCCGGATCGCGCGAGTCGTTTATTACCAACGACTCACGCGAGCTAGATAACATACCTGTATACATCTATATATACATACAACTATTTATCGTAGCGAAATTAATATAAAAGTTATTAAAAAAGCACAAAATAACTTAAGAATAAAGAAACAAAATTAAAAATATTTTCATACCTTAAATCTTTTTCAACTGCACTTACTGGACTTGGTGTATTAATTGAGAAGTTGGAAGATTTTAGTTGGAAGAAGAGGAGCTATTGGGTGGGGAACTGTTTATTGCTGTTATCATATTACCTATCACGTTCTAGAATTTTCTCCTTCTGTTTCACATAAGTGCTAATAGTTGAACGACACATTCCCAACGATTGTGCGATTTCAGCTTGGCTTTCACCTTTCTCAACACGCTTTAAAATTTCTAATTTCAATTCATAACTATGAGTCTTATGCAATCTTTTATTTGATTCCCTTACATTATCACTATTACATTTCCTTTTAGATGCCATGTCAAGTGATAAATTTATAAATAAATCAATAAAATAAATAAATTTAAATAAAAGATTAACAGAAAAAAGAGTGAAATCAGCACAAATTCAAACAATTAGAGCAGATATAACTATGTGTACACCAAAACTAAACCTCGCGTGGTTGGTCGGAACCAATTACTCCACGAAAATTATTCCGCATAAAGTAGTTCCCAATTCGATCGGCTGGGTCGAATTCTCGAATTAATCGAATCTCAAACGTTTGAAACTCGGGAGTCACCTGTATAATAGATACCAAGAAGTGTTTTACCAAGAAATAAATGTCAGTTTTGAAATTTTGATTCTGATAGTTGGAAGTAATTGGAGTTTGGAAAATCAGAACTATGTTTTATGTAAAAGGTGTTGTATTATACCTTTCACAGGGGAAGCATGAATTTCTAGTAATTCTTTGATTTCGAGTTGCTTTCCTTAGATACCTAAAGAGTAACTGTTGATCCTTAGCATATTTAACTGCTGGTTGTTTCTTAATTGTGCTGTTATTTACAAGTTTAATATTAATAATATTAATATAATCTATTTAACCCATTAACGCCTGCGGGAAAATGGCCGGGCGAAAATTGTTCTAATTCATTCATTGGTTAGAAAAATGCAAAATAAAACAATATATTTTAAAAAATCAGTGGAATTTATTTTAGAAAAAATGCCGTCCTCAAATGAGGACGCTAGGCAGATACATGGTATTTTTCGTAACATCCCTTTTCCAAGCACTATGTTTTTTTACACTTCTTACAGGACCATCTAGCCTTCATGTTACACATACAACATCTTAATTGTTTTTCTGGTTTCTCTGGAAAGTGATTGTCGTTGCTCAACTCAGGATTACTACTACTTCTGCGTCTTTTGTTGCATTTATTTGCCCTGGCATCTCTTAGGTAACTTCGTACATAATACATAATTCAAGGGTTCTACGAAATGATAATTTGTAAGAATAGAGCAGACATTGTTATCTTTCCACCTTACACACAATATATCGTTATTCTCGTCAAAACGGTAGTCGTAGGTACCTCTGTTCTTTTTGTTCATATCCTTGGAAGGCATGATAGGACAATTATGTACTCGATTATCTCTAACAGTTCCCATTGCTCTGATTTTATTCCTTTTGAGGTATACCAATAACGCGCAAGTGGTGAAATAATTATCGAAGAAAACCACGTGATTTGAGGGATTAGGTACATGGTTCAACAAATCCATCACGACTCGCGCGCCTACAGGTAATTTGGAATTTTTCGGTTGATTATGATTTTTTCCACAGTACACATCAAAGACATAACAATACCCCGAAGAACTGCTAAGCATCCAATTTTTATAACCAAACCTTACAGGTTTTCCTTTTATAAATTGTTTTGCTGGATTGTGTCCAAAATACTTTACCATGGATTCATCTATTGAAAAATCTTTGTGGAAGAAACCCCATTGGCAAAAACTTTTTATAAGCATATTCATAAATGGTCTAATTTTGAACATTCGGTCTTCAGAATTCCCTATTTCGCTATTATTAGCCAAATGCAAAAATCGTTTGATTTCTAAATATCGATCTCGAGATATGCTATCGTAAACAAGAGGAACTCCCAAGTCCTCATCGAGAGACCAATACATTCGCTCTTGTGGTAAACTATTGTAACCTGTCAGCAATAAAACAGCAAAAAATGTTTTCATCTCATTCACACTAACGTTGAAGGCATGATGGTTTTTTTATTGTGCATATTCCTCACAGTCAGTCAGTTCATCTAAAGTTGGTGGAATAATATTTCTTTGAAACTCCCTGGAATTTTCGTCATCACTAGATTCTTCATTCATTATAGCAAGGATGGCCTCATCCAGTCCATAAAAGTTTTTTTCTCGAGAAAAATACCTTCTCTCCATGGCACGGTATCTGTAATAAATTCGAATATTGTACCTACAATGCACCAACATTTACATACATATGTGCCTAACGTCCTCATATGAGGACGGCCTGAAATAACTTGAAATAAAAAAACATACACTATAAATATAATTATTAAATGTTTTATTTACAGTAAAATAATGTATTTTTAATCAAATACGTTGTATATAATTTATAAACACGTCCACTAATTTTAATGAGGAACAACTTTCATTGCAGTGGTAGGAGAAATTTTTTACGTACTTTTTCGATGGCAGTCAATCACAGACTAAACGTTTTTCGCGACGAAGTGTGCGCCTACAAAGTCCGCGAGACTCACCACATTCGAGATAAAATCAAAACGGAAAGACTTTGTAACACATTTTGTCAAAATAGTAGTTAAACAAGGCGTCCTCAAATGAGGACGGCCGGCGTTAATGGGTTAATAAAACATTAAGAAAATGATTAGGAGAAGTCAGTGTTTCTCTCTGTGAAAGCTTTATTGAATGAACACAATATCGTAAAAATTCTTTAAACTAGACCCTTATCATAGATATTCACAATTAAACCTCAATTTCTGTGACCTAACTAAAAAACTTAGCATAAATTACACTTGTATTTTAGTTTTACTGTTTTGATGTGTATTAATGGGAGTTAACTCATTCACTGCCAACAACAATGGAATTGCTGCTCCTTTGGTACCAGGCTTATCTGTATTTTGTACACCTTGGACACAAATTCATGTTCTTGGCATGTTGCACTTAAGCAGTTTCAATTTCAAATAGACATGAGTTCTTTGCAGTAAATTAGTATTTTACAATTGTAGAATATGGTGATCTGTGATTGATGTTAACTGGATATGATTCTTTTGGGAACCCATGATCTGCTAAGCTCCTTTAGTCTTTATCTTCATGCCAAAAAAGAGCACGTCCTTTCTCCAACTTTCAAGCTTGGATTTAATTAGAAAAACCTGTGTGCAGACATGTTTTCTTTTAATTCTTGATATCTGAATTTGTGTCCTTGGCAGCAAACTTGAAACATTTTTTTTGTCTGTAGCCCCCTTTTGAGTAAAATATCCAAGTGTGATTCCCTTAGTATTTACCACTTGAAAAAGTGCAATATTAGTTTCTAAGCAGGGAAGGAATTTGATTAGAAAAGCATGTGTTTGCGACAGTCATTCATTGATAAAAATACTGAAAATTTGTTTATATGAAATTAGAAATTTGTTGCCTGATTTTAGATATCATTGAAAATGAAATGAATGATTGTCATTTATTACAAAATTTACCTTAACCTTGTTTACTACTATAGATAATTTTCCTTATATCTGTGTGATTTCCCTTTAAAGACTTGGAAACAAACAAGATATTGAGGGAGCTCTGGATGAGATAGACATTGTGGAAACTTTAGATTTGGAAAGTTTAGTTAATCAACAGAAATGTCCAACACTTCTTGAGACTTGCTCTGCGATAACACTTGAAAAGTCCCAGCTAAAAGAAGATCCAGCTATCCAAAATTCATTTAGGTAAGGGCTTTTTTTTTTGATATTCTTGAATTTCCCCAGGAATTTATATAAAGCAATAGGCTTAATGATTCTCTGTTGGTTTTGATAATGATAACCTTTTTTAAATTATCGTTTCTAGTAAATAATGATATTTATTTTGTCCCAGCCGTATGATTTTTATAATGGGCTAGATTATTTACTCCATTGGCATTTATAATAGTATTAGTATGTGCTAATATACTAGACAGTCAAAAATATTCTGTTACAATACTTACATGAGTTTCATGAAAATTATTTGTACTACTGTATATTTACTTCAGTGTCAAATTACAGTAAAACCCCGTTATAACGTGGGTTTCGGGAGACAGAATGTACACCCGTGTTATCGGCAGCCTGCTGTATTTCGGGAAATAATTTTAAAAAACGTGAAAGTATATGCGTTATAACAAATTTAATTGCAAAATACTATAAAAACTGATATCGTATTTTGATTTAAATGCATACCTTACTTTAATTGGTGTTTTTAAAATAGTCCAATATTTTCTTTTGGCGAGACAGCTGATGGCATTTCTTTGTCAAATACGTCTTAATGTTTTGCAAATTTACAAGATGAAGATGATCACAATCACTCTGTCTCTCCATCCAATTCATCACTTCACTGATGTTATCCAATACTTTGCTTATATAAGGAGTCTCAACCTCAAACATCTCTTCATTCTTGCTGTCATCTTCCGATAATTTTTCTGCTCTTCCGTGGTTCTGGACTTCAGCTACAATTTCTTATTGTTCTTATAGACAGCGACGAGAGTTTAGCATCGCGGTAAAATTTGAGCCAAGTTGTTTACGAAGAAAATAAATCGTGGTAAAATTTGAACCAAGTTGTTTACGAAAAAATAAATCACGGTAAAATTTGAACCAAGTTGTTTACGAATAAAATAAATCGCGGTAAAATTTGAAACAAGGATGTTTACAAAGAAAATAAATGGAATCATTTTGGGGAACATGACTAGACCCCTGGTATAGTGAGGTGCGTTATAATGGAGTTTTACTGTATTTGATTCAGTAGATGATAATAGTATCTGAAAACTCTGAAATACTTTCACTTACCAAAAATCATAGAATATCTAGCAATAGTTTCCTTTTGAAAATTAGTGCTAACAAAAAGTACAAGTGTGATCATGTTTTAATGTAAGCAATGGCAAAATAAGTCATTTGTTATTTGTCATATACTTGGTGGTGGAAGAAGACTTAGGGATCTCTGTGGTGTTATTAAAACATTTTAATTTTTAATCTAATTATTATTTAATGAGCTTCTATATAACACCAACAAAATCATAATAAAAACAGTATAAAATTAAATCTAAATAATTAATAGAATCAAAAATACATATTATGTAAATGGAGAAGGAAGAATGTTAGGAAAGAGATAGGAAGAGGAAAGGAAAGGATATTAGATTCATTAAAAGGAGTGGGATATGAGAATTTTAAGAGAAAGGCTTTGGATAGCCAGGATTTGTTGGTGTGTGCCTTAAACCTACTGGAAGATAGAATTACTTTCTATATATCAGAGCTGCAAACCACTTCAAAATTTGGAAGTGATTCGGTTCTAAATTTTTGGAAGTGGTTCGGTTCATGGTTCGGTTCAGATGGGAATTTTGACAAGTGGTTCGGTTCAACTAAATTAATCATTTGAATTACTATCAAGAAATAATTTATCCAATATAAACATTACACATTCAGTATCAATCTTTAAGTAAATCAATCAGAAGTCATTATTATTTTAAATGAAAGAAGAATTTATTTAAAGAAAGGAAAAATTTATATTTTAAGTATATTACAATCCAATCATCATCTTCATTTATGTATATTTGAAAAATGGTATTTTTGATCCTAACATGATTTTTATGTGGATAACAATAGTATCAGAGAGGAAAGAGTTAGGCACTCTCCGTTGAAGCAAATCCGCTGGTTTTTCCAATGGAAATTCCTGGTCTTTTCGTTGGTCCGTACTTTGTGGATTGAGATCGAACCAAAACCGAACCACTTTTGCAAAAAATTACGGTTCGGTTTTTGGTTCATTGAAAAATTAATCAGTGGTTACGGTTCGGTTCGCGGTTCAGTAAAATGGCTGCGGTTCGGTTTGCAGCTCTGCTATGTATGTATGCAAATGGGGCCCAAAGCAGCTGCTAGGTATGACCCCTTTGAATCTACCCCTGAATATGCTCTGATTTTATAATACAGGGTGTCCATTTAATCTCTCCGGTATTTTAAGAAGCTATATTTTTCTAACAATTAGAAATATCAAAAAAAGCCAAACTGTGAATTGAAGCCAATCTCAAACAGTTTTAGGTAGCGAGTTGGCAACATGGTTGTGCGCATCGTTGTTTGCGCAGCACACCACTGTGTGACCTACGTGTCATTGTGCCTGAGTGCAATGGAGACTCCACATTGAAAGCACAGTGCGTTATGTGGTTTGCTGAATTTAAATCAGTGATTTGTGTGCAAAGAGAATTCAGACAGACGTACAACAGAGATCCTCCCACGGATAAAACGATCAGGCAATGGTATTAAAAGTTTAAAGAAACGGGTAGTGTCTTGGCAACAAAGCAGCCTGGCCGAAATTGATTATCAACTAGAAATCTGCCGTGCGACAAAAGGAGCAAACACAGAAGTTTATTAGCCTCAGGTTTTAAACTTTTTCAGTTATACATTTTTATTGTTTTTCTTTTTCTATGATATCTATATTGGTTTAAAAAATAAAACTTCTTAAAATACCGGAGAGATTAAATGGACACCCTGTATTTACTCGAAGGAATATTCGTTGTGTTCTTCATACTTGCAAGATACAGTCATGTCTGAACACTTGACTTAAAAATTGTTGGTTGTGTTGAATACCAGCAGTAGATAACTAATTATTTCTTTTATTATTAGATTCTGCAAGCATTTCAGCCTACTTTTAAAAAAATGGGGTAAAAAAAGCCTCTTAACAATTGGAATTTTTATAATATCAGATTTTTTCCATCGGTTTTTACAAAAATTCTATAGTCTTGTCAAATTTCAAGTCTCTAGCTCAGGGTTTCCCAAACTGTGTTCCGCAGAACCCAATTTTCTCATCCATAATAAAAGTTATATGCAATTATTTGCAAAATGAAGTTAAGAAGTCTTCAATGAACTGGAATGTGTTGTTGGTTAAAGAGCAATGGGCTTGATGTATTTGGATTAAGAAAGAGAACTTAAAGAAACATATTTAAATAAATCTTCAGTCTGCCATGCATCAAAGTTTGCGTGAATGATTTTTAGCCATTTTTTTTACAAATCACTTATGTATTCACTTTGTCTGTCTGTCCGTCCGTCCGACTGTGTAGGCAAAATCTCTGAAATGGTTCAACCTAGAGAAACCAAATTTTCAGAATAAGTTACTACATATGAGAGCTACATGTAGCAATGTGAAATTGTTAAAATTGCCCCATTATTGTCCCATAAGAAAAGCACAAATCAGTGTAGAGATTTTTATATTTGCTTTTTATAATTATTTCCCATCAAGATTCGAACTACTTGAACTATTGGAAAGTTTAGAAACTGTGTAGGCAAAATCTCTGAAATGGCTCAACCTAGAGAAACCAAATTTTCAGGATAAGTTACTTTCATATGAGAGCTACATGTAGCAATGTGAAATTGTTAAAATTGTCCCGTTGTTGCCCCATAAGAAAAGCACTTAAATCAGTGTAGAGATTTTTGTATTTGCATTTTAAAATTATTTCCCACCAAGATTCGAACTCAAGACTTGAACTATTGGAAAGTTTAGAAATTGTAGTTTCTTATTTTTGAACACAGAATTCAAATCCCTGTAGATTTAACAAATTTTTAGTTTTTATCTGAAAAAGTGAGTTATTATTTGTCATTGTACCTTCAAAATAGGCAGAAATTCTTGCAGAATGGGGAAGACTCAGGGTATATTTGTAGAGCCATATCCTTGGTACAATATTCCTTGGTACATTTGGTCTCAAAATGTGCAGTTTTTACCTGGATGATGCCGTTAACAATTTTTTTCAAAATGTACCTTTAAAATTTGAATCTTAGATTTTTGTAAAAAAATTTTATTCTATAATAGCCCAGGTCTGTTGGTTGGTTGGTCACGCTTTCACGATGGCCGATATGGAGCGTTTTAACAAACTTTCTGAATAGGTAGAAGATTGAAATTTGGCAAGGATGCTTAATTAACATATTTTAAGGTAATGACGAAAATAAATCTCCAAAAAAGTCCTGAGTTTGACTCCAAGGAAGACATTTCCGTTTTCCATAAGGTAACGTAAAAATCAATTTTTTGATGTGTAGGCTTTTATTGTTTTGGAAATTAAAATTAGAAGGAATTAACCTATGATCTTCGGATCTGAACCATTTTGAAGAAAAAATTACAGTTTCTTATTCTGTTCATCTTTTTCCGCATACAATTCTAAATCGCTCATGTTATACATTTAATTCACATATTTTGTGGAAATATTGCCATTTTAATGGTATGTTGCCTTGGCTACCAATTATATTGTTAGACCTCAAAATCCTATTGTTGTATCAATCCTTATGGTATAAGCATGTTCTGAATTCTTTTAATATGAGATAGGGAGGGAGAGAGAGGGATGGTAACGCAGGGGGAGAGAGAGAGGGGAGGGAGAAGGGAAGGAGAGGGTGGGAGGGGGAGAGAGGGAATGAGGGGGAAGGGGTGGAGAGAGGGAGGGGGAGTGAGGGGAGGAAGGGAGAGAGAGGGAGTGGGAGAGGAGGGGAGGGAGGAAGAGAGAGGGAATGAGGGGGAAGGGGTGGGGAGGGGGAGTTAGGGGAAGAAGGGAAGGAGACAGACAGAAAAATGACTTTATTGAGGGTGAAATTAAGACTATATAGTCCCTTCTTACATTTAAGAGGGAGTGAGGGGGAGAAGGAAAGGAGAGAGTGGAAGGGAGGGAGAGGGAGGGAGGAGGAGAGAGAGGGAAAGAGGGGAAGGGAGGCAACTATTTTAAAGTTAACTAAAGATATCCCGTCATATTGACGGGCAATTATGCTAGTTGTTTTATAATATCTGCTTTCCTAACTTGTTTTAAACAATTCTTCTTCCACCTTAATTAAACAAATAGGTTGTAGACATTAGAAAGTATCTTTAGGTTTCATCTCAGACTTTGTTTTATGGCTTTTGTAATTTCTGTTTAGGTGGTTGCTTAGTTTAATTGAAAGGGATTTTGAACAGTTGAATAGTCGTGTTGAACGAGATATGATGTTGCAGAGAGAAATAGACCAAGCTGAGCTTAAAGCAAAATTACAGAGGATAGCAGAGAACCATGAGCCAGAGTCCATTCTGCATATTCCTGGACTTGAAGTAAGTGAATCAAATACTCAATATGGAAATTATCTCATGCTAAAAAGTTATTCCCATATATCTTGACAAATTTGGTAGAGGGGTGTAATGAATGTTTGGTTATTGCTGCTATGGTCACATAATCAAATTCTGCTGCAGGCATGTTTATATGATATTTGCTACATAAGCTAATATGAGTGATCCATTCAGATATTTTTAAACGATATTAATTTCAAAATCTAAATTTATGTATAATTTACTCAGTGTAGTTTATTTAATTTGTTAAGCAAGATCTGTAAATATTGCTAGATGTTTATTTTGGTTGTTATTACAACTTCTTTCATAATCATAAAATTTTTAATTTATTTTGATAAAATTATAGCTTTGGTCTCACATTTTAATGTATTTGCCATGAGTCTATGCACTTTTATTTATTCTTAAGTGATATTTTTTTGAACTTTTTTCTCTGTCATGGATTTTCTCCCTTAGAATGAAGAAATGGAAAATGCCAGCAAAATTAAACTAAAGGAAAACAGATCTACCAACTTAATAACTGCCCTGGGAAGTGCAATTGAAACGCATTCTGTTAATGATGTTGAAGATATGGAGAAGCAGTTAAGGTTCTGTGGATGTAGAAATTTGTGGCCTAGTGAAAGAAGGGGAATGTGTAATCGGTTCTGTTTTTGCTCCTCTTCAAGCAGTTTGTCAAAACTTTCTAAGAGTTAGTTTTATTCTACCTACTAGTAGTTTTTGCTTAAATTAAGATTATTATATTATTTATTACATCATACATAGTATAATTTTCATATTTTTTTCTTTCTCCATACATAGTATGGGGAAAGTATTGTGATCACAAAAAAATCAACTTCAAGATTTCAATGGAAATACACATTTTGAGGTCCCTAGAACACGTTTAGACTATTTTTGGAATGATGTCTGTGTGGATGTGTGTGTGGATGTATGTGATTGTGGGCGCTCTAACTCAAAAAGTACTTGTCATATTAACACCAAATTTCATATATAACACTTTAGCATGAGCACAAAGAACTGAGTAGTTTTTGGACAATACCGGTTAACCGGAAGTTGAGGTTTATTTGAAACCCGATTCGGTTTTCGGGATATTTCTCCAATAATATGTCATTATTGTATACATTAACCATTACAAAAAATGTAGAAAATATAATTTCGTACATCTTTTATTTCAAACAATTTTCCATAGCAGTTATTGTTTAGGAATTATAAATAATCGGTTTTTTCGGTTTCCGTCAAATATCTCCTTAAAAACGTCGTTATTGGTAATCTTCGTGAGGACCAAAGTTGTAGAGAATAATATTTCTTCCAAGTTTTGTTTGAAACAAATTTTCGTAGAGCCATCCATTTCGGAGATATTTTGCTTTTTCTTAATACCAGTATACAGCGCCACCACCATGTAGTGGTGAATTCTGTAAACATGTTCAAAATATAATTTACGGCAATAAGGATGACTGTATTCTTTTACGATATGAAATAATAATTTTGCCTTATAATTCTATTCATGATAATTTAAATATCCATACCCCAAATAAGGAGAAAGTCATGTGTTGGCCACATCAGATTTTTGATTTTATAACTGTAAATTCATGTTTGTGCATATTTTTATTTTTCAGTTGACAGTCAGTAAGTAAATATACAGTTTAATATCATATATTTTGTATAACTTTTTATGTATAAACTTGTCATTTATCCATATAATTTTATTAATCCGTAAGAGTTTGCGCATGGTCTTGTAGACCATACCCTTTTCATTTTCTTAATTTTATAACCATATTACTTTCTCCATACGTAGTAATGGGAAAGTATTGTGATCACGAAAAAAATCGACTTCATGATTTCAATGGAAATACACATTTTGAGGTCCCTAGAACACGTTTAGACTATTTTCAGAATGTCTGTCTGTGTATGTGATTGTGGGCGCTCTAACTCAAAAAGTACTTGCCATATCATTACCAAACTTTATATATAACACTTTAGTATGAGCACAAAGAACTGATTAGTTTTTGGAGATTACCGGTTAACCGGAAGTCAAGGTTTATTCAAAACCCAATTCGGTTTTTGCGATATTTCTCCATTAAAACATCATTATTGTATATACAGTTCTATACAAGGGTTACAGAGAATGTAATTTCCTATAGATTTCATTTGAAACAATTTTCCATAGCAGTTATTGTTTAGGAATTATTTATAAATAATTGGTTTTTTCGGTTTCCGTCAAATATCTCCTTAAAAACGTCATTATTGGTAATCTTCGTGAGGACCAAAGTTGTAGAGAATAATATTTTTTCCAGGTTTTGTTTGAAACAAATTTTCGTAGGACCATCCATTTCAGAGATATTCAACTTTTTCGTAATTTCCAGTATACAGTGCCACCACCATGTAGCGGTGGATTCTGTAAACATATTCAAAATATAATTTACGGCAATAAGGATGACTGTATTCTTTTATGATACGAAATGGTAATTTTGCCTCATAATGCTATTCATAATAATTTAAATATCCATACCCCAAATATGGAGAAAGTCATGTGTTGACCACATCAGATTTTATTTTACTTTAATGCCAGGCCTTCTCAGTACCTCTCCTTGAATTCACTATCTAGTGACCTGTGGGTCTGGGAGATGCTTTGTACCAATGATTCTTGATCTTATTGTATTTTTCTCTACTGCTCAATGATTTCTGTTTCTCTGGTTGTGCACAGTCTAAAAGACCGAATTCTTTACTTAACAAGTCTGCTGTTCCGAAATTCAGGATAAGAAAGAGAAAGATGATGAAGATTAAGTCCAATAAAATTTAAGAGATCCTTATTTACATCTTACAATTATTTTTTATAGTTGTTAAATTTTTTTAAAATGAAATTTAATTTAACGTACAATGAAGTATTCTGTTCCTTGTAAAGAAAATGTTGTTGTAAATTTAGCCACAGATTACATGTAGCTATAGTATTAAAAAATATGTTATGAACAGAATTTTGTTGAAAATTAAAGTAACAGCCAGTAATTTGGATATTTTGCCTGATTTTCCAACGCTGTCAAAATGACCGCACATGAGCTTTAATGTTACAAATTACTGTGCAACCTCTTAAGGATTAAGGGAATCATAATCTGGTATTCAATTCCTGCTCTGATTAATTTTTCTTAGAAGTTAGCTTGGATTAAAATGTTGTGTAAATATGTTTTAGATGTAGGTATCTATTGTGGATATAGGGTTGTAAATAAAGAGAAGTGGAGACTATGGCGAGATATTGATTAAAAATTTCAAACTCCTAAACCATAAAACAAGATAAATTGAGACCCACAGGGAAGAAAAGAAAGAAACAAAAACAAAAACTTACAGGTTTAGGGGATTTTACGCTGTGCCAGGGACCTGTTGTCAATCACACATGCACTCACACAGTTGCTCAAGCACCCGTATGTAGGTTTATGCACCTTTCAGTGACAACAGGGACCTCAAGCACTCATCTGTAGGTTTATGCACCTTTCAGTGACGACTGAGACCTACAGACAACCAACCACACACAGATCTACTGATGATGAGAGCTTGGCTCTCGAAATACGTATTTAGTTGTTGGTGTGTTTAATTTGAGATCCTGCACGAGTGTTTTGAATGCGTCTGTATGTGGTTGGTTGTCTGTAGGTCCCTGTCATCACTGAAAGGTGCATAAACCTACAGACAAGTGCTTGAGGTCTCTGTCGTCACTGAAAGGTGCATAAACCTACATATGAGTGCTTGAGTGACTGTGTGAGTGCATGTGTAATTGACAACAGGTCCCTGGAATGGCGTAAAATCCCCTAAACCTGTAAGATTTTTGTTTTTGTTTCTTTCTTTTCTCCCCAGTGGGTCTCGATTTATCTTGTTTTACGGTTTAGGAGTTTGAAATTTTTAATCGATATAGGGTTGCATGAATGGTTAAATGATGGACAGTGTTAGTATATAGTGATGTATAGTTGCTTTCTTTGCACCATGAGATTAAGTTGAAATCAGCACGAGAGGGAGTTGTCAGGTTGGTTGGTATAGAGGCTGATTGTTGTATAATATTGTGTTGAGATTGATGATACACAGGATATTTGATTGCACCATCTGATGTATTATTATACTGGGATTAATTCAACATAGAAATATTTGATTGTATTATGTGATAAATTAACATGTTTAGGTTGAGCTCTATTATGAATAAATTTCTGTTTGCTGCTAGTGTTCTCACTTTGCCATTGTCTGCTAAACCTCATCTGGCCATAAGAGAGGTCTTAACTGTTTCTCCAACGTTAATTTTTATTTGATACAATTTTTTTGTATGAATAGTCTTAAGTTATTCCTATTAATTTTTTATGTTACTGACAGCGAAATAATTAATTTATTCTGTTTTAGGTCCAAAACAAAGGTGGGTTGTAAATACACGGAAGTTTTATTGGTGGAGAAGTAAAAGAACAGCCCCCTTGAATGTAGATATTAAGGATAAAGGAAATGGTGATGCAGGTGGTGAAAATATAAGACCTGTATGGGCTGTTCGATTGCCTTCAAGTCAAAGTGTAGGTGTTTCAGAGGAGACTGATGCATCTACCACCGTGCCTCCTATATTTACTGTGCCTCAGTCAGGTTAGGAAATAAATTTTTTCTTGTTTTACTTTAGAAAGTTTTAACTTTATTTTAGTTTTTATTTCACAGTGGAGAATGCAAAGTAACATTTGTAACATATACAGGATGATTCATGACTTTATGTCAATACTTCAGGAGTACCTAAGGCCAAAGTTAGAAATTCCATATAAACATGGGTCTGATTCTCGACAGTTATAGAAGTATGTGTATTTGAAATTCAAGATGATTTGAACTTATTTAAGCTGTTTATTGTAACAAGTTGCTACATTATAAAGTTCAGCTTATCACAAGTGAGGAAAGGATTGCTGAGAAAATCAAATGATGCATTTTTTTAAGAATGCTAAAATAAAAACATTCCCCTGCAGACCAACCTATCTTGAAATTTTTGCATATTTAATAATATTCAATACATTGATTATGTAAATACAGGCGACTCCCAAGTTTCGATTGTTCGAGATTTGATTAATTCGAGATTTCGACCCAGCCGATCGAATTGGGAACTACTTTATGCGGAATAATTTTCGTGGAGTAATTGGTTCCGACCAACCACACGAGGTTTAATTTTGGTGTAGACATAATTATATCTGTTCCAATTGTTTGAATTTGTGCTGATTTCACTCTTTTTTCTGTTAATCTTTTATTTAAATTTATTTATTTATTGATTTATTTATAAATTTATCACTTGACATGGCATCTAATAGTGATAATGTAAGGGAATCAAATAAAAGATTGCATAAGACTCATAGTTATGAATTGAAATTAGAAATTTTAAAGCTTGTTGAGAAAGATGAAAGCCAAGCTGAAATCACACAATCGTTGGGAATGTGTCGTTCAACTATTAGCACTTATGTGAAACAGAAGGAGAAAATTCTAGAACGTGATAGGTAATTTTATAACAGCAATAAACAGTTCCCCACCCAATAGCTCCTCTTCTTCCAACAAAAATCTTCCAACTTCTCAATGAATAAACCAAGTCCAGTAAGTGCAGTTGAAAAAGATTTAAGGAATGAAAATATTTTTAATTTTGTTTCTTTATTCTTAAGTTATTTTGTGCTTTTTTAATAACTTTTATATTAACCTGTAGACGCCGTCATACGTACTATTACGTCTTCCGTCAGCACTGCATTTAATTGTCTTTTGGCGCGAGAGATATTCTTATATCTAAATAATCTTTATATATTTTCAAAGAGGAAGCTTTGGCCTTTCTAGTAGTGCATGTTTTGTAATTTTAGTAGTGTTTTTGTATATTATATTCTATATTGCGTTATTTATACTACATGATTAGGGTGCATTAGTCCTACTTGTTTTTCCATGAATTGGGAGGGGGCAGAATGGTTCCAGTATGCCAGTGATGTACAGTGGGCCCTCCTCCAATGCAGGGGTTATGTTCCTTGAGAACACCTTGTTAGGCGAATCCGCATTGGAGGAATTTAAAACCTTATGTGATTAATTAGGATACGTGAACGTGGCCACGTGAAGTCTCCAATGAATACCTAGATATGTAGATTTTTTATACACAAATGGAAAGTCAGTCCTACCTATATTTTGTATGAACTAAAAATATAAAATCATAAATATAATGACCATATTCCCAACATACTGATGCTACACTCATGCTGCTTCATAACTTATCAAGGATCTTAATTTTCTCACCTAATGTCATAACATTGCAGCTTTTCTTTGCCTTGCTACCACTTGTAGGTGCTTTACATTTCGATTCCATACTGCTCCCTAAGGGTTATTAAAAAAAACTGCAAATAGTGACAAAAATAAATCAACTGTATGGCACTGAACTTAGCACAATCATAGCTTACATGAGACTGAGGGTGAGGAAGATAAGCGCCGGAGATTGTTTATAGAGCTCTAGAGCATGATATTGTTGCATGTTTGGCAAACCGTGCATATTCAAACTTTCTACTTTCGGCAGATAATTTGTCACATTTATTTTTGAGCATATAAGCGAATCTGCACTGGAAGAACACACGTTGGAGGAGGGTTTGCTGTAATGCATCACATAACAATGAGGAAGTGAAGAGAAGAGTTTTTGATTGAATGTTAGGTGTATGATTAATGGAGATTTGAAGAAAAGAGCTCAGGTCCAGGACCCTCAATGAACTCCGGGTACAGGACAGCAACCCTACCTCTCCTGCCATCATGCCTGCATGAGGTGCTACCCAAAAGTTCTGGGACTGTAACCATAAACTACCATAGGCTTACCTGATGTTCTAATCGCCATTCCTCTTGGGAGTTGATACAACGATCCCAGCACCTCTGCCAGTCATGGAAGCACCTCTGGAACTGTGATTTTGAAATGCTGTTCAGCACTTCCTGCGATTCCACCTGGATGTCCTCAATGGTGTCAAATCTCCGTCCCTTCATACGAATTTTCATCTTGGAGTAGGAAGGATGGGGGACCACTGCCATGTTGTTCTTGGCCAAGAACTGCTGCACAGACAGAGCGAATTTGGCTGCAATCCGCCTCATGTTTAGTTCATCAGACAGAATTCGTTGACATGTCCTGTACAACAGGCCAACAATGCTGCTGACATCTTGGACGGTACGCCGACGATCCTCGCGAATTACCTGTTGCACTTTTTCCATGTTTTCGTCTGTTGTGATGGTTGAAGGTTGACCAGAATGTTTGGAATCTTCAACAGACATTTGTCCACGTTTGAAACGTGAGAACCACTCGAAAGTCCGGATTCTACTCATAGCCTCATCACCGAATGCTTGCTTAAGCATTTCATGTGTCTCGGATGCGGTTTCGTCAAGCTTGAAGCATAACTTGATGCAGACGTGCTGCTCCTTCAAGTCTGCCATTTCACTACACAAGAAAATCGCAGAACGCCAGTAACCATGGGTTGAAAAAACTCACGTGAAAAGAAAACGTGCACACACACACCTGAAACTTTACACACTGCTTCATAAAGGATGTCTTCAGCACATCCTAGCGGTAGAAGTCCCTACTACTTCTGGTTAGCGCTCCACGCAGCCAGTCCTGGAACTTTTGGGTAGCACCTCGTATTAGATTTGTTAAAATAAGGGATGGGATATGAGAATGTTAAGAGAAAGGCGTTTGGTAGCCAGGATTTAGTGGTGTTTGCCTAAAACCTACTGGAAGGTAGAATTACTTTGTTTGTATGTATGTACATGTATGTATTGCATTCAAGTGGTGGAACACACCTCTTTCTCAAAATAAATTTCTTGCTCAGACTAGTCATTTAAAGTTTTCTGTATTTTGCCTATTTTGCAATGTAGGTCATATTTCACTAATGAATAGAAATGTAACATAGTCATGCTGTCATTGTAATTGATTTCACTTGCTTTACCCTTGCCCTGGCAGGTTAAGACTTGGTGGGACACTGGGGGAAATTTTGCCCTGATGACACCTCATGTGAATTCTTTTAAGTCTCGAATGAGTTGACATAATTCTTGTATTATATAATATTCTGTTGCATGTTATCATATATCATTGCATGTGTATCTCTTAATTTTTAATGTATTTATTTTATTTCAGAAAATATCATTGAACTGGAAGAATTTACTGGAGTAAGACATCCGTGCAGACCAGGTCCTTCTCAAGTTATGAAGGGTTGATCTCAAGATATCTGCTTTTTTGTTGCAACAGTTCTCTTAAATGTGAAAAAGGGTGATGTTGGCATCAATGTCTTTCATCGTGTCAACATATTCACTGCCACATATGTCTTTCCCTCTGCAACTTAGTCATCGATGACCACTGTTGCCTTTCTACATCCCCTCATTTAACTCACATTTATAGTATTTAATTAACCACATGTCTGCCTTTGGGAAAAAGGCTACATTAAATTTACAGGTTTTCTTGAAGCATTTTTTATGATCTGTAAGGTATTAATAAATTTAGTCAGATAGAGGACAACATTTGCAACAAAAAAGTCCATGAGAGCATATAATTACGACTTATAGTTTAGGAGGTAAAAATTTGAGAAAGTTCTGCCCAATTGGGGGAATTAAATGCCCCTGGAATCGAACTCGGGTCGTTATTATGCACGGTGATTACACTTTGTGTGTGGCACTCTTTAAAATTGAAAGAATGGCTAAAATACATGGTCATATATCTCGCTATATTATAAAATCGTAATGGTCATCATGATGCGTAACGCTCTAATTTTGTGAATAACTCGATTAGAAATAAACTTAGAAGCCTGAAATTTCTTAGGATTTCAGTGTTGATGAATCTTTACGTTATGACTAAAAAAATTTCGAAAAAGGTCACGGATTCAACTCCAGAGGATGAATGTCGTTTCTTCCCATAAGATAACACAAAAAAATCACCTTTTTGGTTTGAAGGCTTTCATTCTTTTACTCTTTAAAATATCTTAAAATTAAGTTATCGACACGAAATTTGCGCTAAAACACGCCAAAATGAATGAGAATTCTTATTCTTACCGTCGAATACTCTCTCATTCGATTTAACTCATATTTTAAATTTATACTAGAGTTTTGGAAAATCCTTTAACATTTCAATAATAAGATTCCATGGTTACTGGTATTGTTGTCCTCTGTAATTTCCGTGCATATGCACTTAAATAAAGGCTTAAAGATCGAAAATAAGATTAAAACTTACTCGAAATGACCAAAGATATGAATTTAATGCAAGTATTTTTATCTATATTACTAATCCTATTTCTGGTTGTCTCTCTCTCTTTAACGCTCTATACCTCAGCCATTATTAATCTCCGGGAATTTCAGCCCTCTTTAAGTTTATTTTTTATGGAGTTATTCAACTAATTTTCTTAATTTGTTATTAAAAACCAAACATACATTCCTTATAAAATATATTCATTAAACTCATATTCAAAACATTCCCGTTAAACTAATCTAAATCCAATAGGTACACAATAGGAACGAAGAAACTGAGCGAGAGGGGGGAGGGGGAGTTGGCGAGTGTCAGCGAGCAGGGGGCTTGTCCTCTAGTATACACACACATATATATCGTGGTAAGTTAATATAAAAATTGTTAATAATAAATAATTCAACCTGAAAATCATTTTAAAAAGATAACGAATTTTTCTTAATAATATTTCATATATTTTGTATTACCGTAATTTTGGCTAATTTTAAAATCCTTTTGAATAAAACTGAGCTAGAGCATGAAACTAGCTGTCTGTAGTGTACTATGAATGGAAAAAAGGGCATTTAAATGGTTTTTTACTTATGTAACACACCATTATGAAAATTTTTCTATAAAATATAATGGGTTTTTTTCTGAGTACCTTTGTGGTTTGGAAGAAATGATCTGGCGTGTGGTATTTGCTATGCTGAAATAACAGGTTCAAGCCATGAACTATTTCTCAAAAATATCCAAATGAGACTAATGAAATAGTGGGCATTACCTTTAATTTTATAGATTAATGTGATTTATAAAAGATTTTATTAATATTCATGGTTACATATTCATTCATCACTTCATGAAATTGATAGTATAAAGTAAGCCCCTAATTGTCTTCTGCATCTTAACCAATTCATTCCATTTAATCTAGAATGCTCGGAGCAGCTATTGTTATAGATTAAAAATTTTACTTTTTTCATATGTAATGCGCATCCTTCAAATTACATTCACATTCTTTACTATGCCAACATCTTGATGTATATTTAGTTGTTATTTGATCATTTTCTGCAGCCTTTATGGCATTGGTTCCTAAACTGGGTGCCATGGTTCACTGGGCACCGCAATCATTTTTCGAGATGCACTGAAAAACTGTTAAGAAAATAAATCAACGATTTGGATGTGTTTGTAGGTAATTAGGGCACTCTTTTTTCCTCCAATGAATTGAACCAACAAATAGAGATGTTCCAATATTTGTAGGCAAAAAGGGAAAAACCTTGATTCAGGGCCGTGAAATTTTTTTATCATTGAAAAGGTTCCACTTCTACAATAAGTTTTTTAACCATTACTTTAGGGTTTAAGTTTGTTATTTTATAACTATATATTTCCATCGTTGAATCTGAAAGGTATTCACAATTGTTTTCTCATTTTGCTGACAGTGTATCTTTTATGTTAAGTGTGAACTTTTTGTTTTTTTCCTGTTTAATCTATTTAAAACAAGGCATCCAGTTCTAGCCAGAACTATAGCTGCCACTGGACACATCACCCTAGTCATACAAGCCACTCATTGGAGTATTAGTGACATATGTTATGCTGCTTCTTTGATGTAATTTAATAATTCAGTGAGATTTTTCCTTCCTTAACTAGAGGGTGTAAATAGGTTTGGCAGTGAATGTGTTAAAGATGTTGGTAGGATCATATCTGAACTAAAGCAAGAATTATTAACTCAGGGTTTTAAATTGTGTTGTATTATACTCTTGCATAAAGGTATAAGCACTATTGCATATATTAGTTAAAGAGTGAAAGTAATAAATATTGGTTGATGATGCTGATAAAATAAGCGCACAGTAAAGATTAGGTTTTTAATTACATACTTGTTAAGCACTAGGATTTCCAAAAATTTTTTGTTTGGAAGAAATTGGATGAGAAGGGAGGCAGAGTTTCAAATGCCTTACCTAGCTCTTCCTCTTCACTCTCTTCTCCCAGACAAGAAGCAATAATCATTTTTTAAAAATAATTACGATTCCATTACTTATATGAATAAAGAGCATGAGTTTAATTTTTTAAATCCTTTTATAATTGGGTTTCGTATATTTGTAGTAAAATGTTTTTGAGTGTGAAGAAATCCACCAAATTCCCCTTGCTGTGATACCTTTTATATTAAGGCATGGGGATGAGTTGCTAAATCATTTTGAGATTATTTTATTCCATGGACCTATTTATTCCAGTCAGGATATTTTTGCCTTTTTACAATTGATTTTCCGTATAATTTGTCATTTTATTATTGGCTATTAACAAAATGAGGCATAAATAACTGTGCCTTGTCTGGCTGTGATAATTATGTATGTATATGTGATTTTTATTTTGATAATGCATTGGAGTTACCAAAGTTTTTATGACTAATTGTATATTTTTATAATATAAATTCATGTGATTTCACAGCTTTTTTTCCATAGCAATTATTTTATAAATGAATTTTATGCACTAAAACTAAAACAGCAAATTTATACCAATTAGTATTTTTTAAATGTCTTGTATGATGAAACATTCCATAGTTTTGTTATTTGAAATATTCAATTTATAAAACTTTTGAAGGTGAACTTTGTAATAGATTTTATCCAATATTTGTCATGCAATTTTCATCAATATCTTGACGAACATGCTGTGCACCATGCACCTAATTTAGAATCTATTTATTTGTAATATTTAGTGATCATATTGAGTGTTGAAGTGTATGCACTCAATTTGTGGTGCAATAATTGTACTTGCAATTTGCATTATTTAGTTGGCACAAATCATTACCATTTTCCTGTTTACTGTGTGAATTATAAATTTTTGGTATAAAATAGAAAAATGTAGCAAGTCATCTATTTAGCTAATAAATAAATGTTTTCTGATTTATTCTATTATAATTATTCTTTAAGCAAAGAACAGTGCTATAAAAATGATTCTTTGTTCATGGAATCACTATTGTAATGAATAATTAATATAACAAAAAGTAATACAGTGAGTCCCCGAATTACACGGGTCCGAGTTACACGGATCTGCAACGGATACATGACAACTTATCAGCACGCTTGATTTTTAGTTCAACTGCCACTCAATAGATGCCGTTACTAGTACAGTAGTAATCCCTCGGTATACGAGCAATCGGTTTACGAGTTTTCGCTTATACGAGATGCACAAATTAATACCTGATTTTCAATTTTTGCTTATACGATTTCCTTCCTCTCACAAACTGATTGTTTTTCCCGGCACCTATTCTTGGCTTTTGTCGGTTCCCGAATCTTCTCGAATGCGCAGAACGTCATGGCATCCCAACTTTAATGATGTAACTATTGTTTATACAATTTATAACATGGGATGTATTAGGAAATTAATTTTCATTTTACGAGTTTTCGCCTTACGAGCAGTTTTCGAGGAACAAATTAAGTTCGTAAACTGAGGGATTACTGTACGTTGACGCACAGCTGACAGCGTCGCTTTGGCCATTTAGATTTGTTATCCTGTGGGTGGAAGTTGTCTCTCGTTACTGTACTGCTCTTCATAAACAAACTATAAACCCTCATCACATAAGCACTACTTTTTTAGCTTTAACTATCCATTGAAACAAACGTATATGTCAAAAAATATATCGTATTTAAGCATTGTTGGACTTGCATGGTGTTCAACTTACACGGCGACCTTCGGAATGAATTAACCGTGTAAGTTGGGGACTCACTGTATTACATTTTTATAATATAGTTAAGACAGACTAACACAAAGTGACAGCTCAAACAGTCAACCACATATATACCATATTTATCTGACTATAAGATGACTCACCTTTAAAGAAGTTAATTCTAACAAAATTAATATTTTATACGGCAGTAAATAAATTAAACAAGATTTTTTGTGTTAATTTTTATTAAATCTCTAAATACTGCCATCACAATGTGAATACAATCAGTATGATTTAAACCATGACAGACTAGTGATAATCACTGTCACTATCTTCTTAAATATTTATTCTTTGTTAAGACAACCCAGAGGCATAACATGGGGTTACAGGCCCATCCTGTGCACAGGGGCACCAAGCTTTTCGGGGGTCCAAAAAATGCTTAGAAAACTCAATAAATTGTGTGAACAAGAAATCAAAGAGTATTAAAAAATTTATAAGAAATTTATTCACCAGGTATTTTGTGACAAACTTCTCTCTCTAGCAATAAACACTTTTTGAAAGACGAGATTGAAAACTGTTTGGACACCAAATGATTGGATTTAATGATAATTAAATATAGATATATCAATCTACAGCAATAATTGTGGAGTTTCGATTGTCTATTTAACATTGCCAATAACTGCTATTAAATATCTTTATCAAAATTGAAGTTAATAACAAGTTGAAAGTATAAAAAAGTATTTTTTTAAAACTTTTATTTATATTAGCGCACACAACTTTTCTCTCCAACATAACAGAAACTTGTAGAAGGAATATGAGAGTTAAACAAATGCTCAACAATGGAAAATTAATTTAAAATCAATAAATTAGAATTCCATGGTTGAGCGCTGTTGTGAATTCGAATTACTTATTCTTAGATTAGTAATTAAATGATATTTAAGTTTTAAATTCACAAAAGTATCCAGCATAATTGTTGAAATTGATCTAGAACCTATTTAGGAAACAAAGCAATTTAAATTAATAAGAATCAGCTCAAATGACATCGTTAGCCTAATGGATAAGGTGTGCAACTACGAATCTGAAGAAAGGCAATTCGAATACTGAAGCTTCCAAGATTTTTTCTGCTGTCGAAGGGGTTGAAAACACACATAAATATATATATATTACTTTTGAAGTTTTGAGGTATCCTGAGTGTGTCAGTAAACTGCATGTATCTCCTAGTGGTAGGATGCGGGCAACAGATTGCTGGCTTGCAAGGTAGTCTCTAATAGGGATCCTAGCTTGTATAGAATAGCGTAAGCGTGCTTGGGGTAATACTGAGCTTCGGTTGTTTGTGGCAGTCTGGCCAAAATGTGCCAATACTGACCAGTAATGTGCCTTACTGTTAGCAGGGAATGCTGCGTCGGCACGGGTACGACTTAGGCTGGTAACCTAGTGTACTTTAATTTACCATTACTAACAAAGCCATACAAAAAGCCTCAGATGACCAAAGCCATGGTGGGTGGCAGAGGTCAAAACTGGTTGGCCCATCATTAGACGACTTACGCAAGGGGAAGTTAGGCACGTGGAACGTTAGAGGAGTGTATGGGAAAGAACATGAGTTGGTGAATGAAATGAATTACAAGGATTGGATGTGCTGTGTGTATGTGAGACAAAAAAGAAGGGGAGTGATGCTGTGGTAATGAATGATGGTAGTTTGGCTCTGTGGTCTGGTGTGGATGTATGTACATATGGGAGTCAAGGAGTTGGTTTGATTATGAATGAAAGAGCTAAAATGTATGTGAGAAAGTATGAATTTGTGTCACCCAGATTGTTGTGGGTTCGTATGAAAGTAGGAATTCGTAGAATTATGTTGGTTGCATGTTATGCTCCTGTGGATAGTGAGAGTGAAAGTTAGAGATGAGTTTTAGGAGAAATTGAGAGGTGTTGAATAATTGTGATGCAGGTAAGAGAATAATTGTACTCGGTGATATGAATGGGTGGGTATGCGTCAGACGGGAGGGCACTGAGAAAGTGGTGGGCCCCTTCGGTGACCCCAGAGTAAATGATAATGGTGAGAGTTTGATTGGAATTTGCATGGAAAAGTTTGTTTGTTTCAAATACATGGTATAAGCATAAGAACATCCACATGTATACATGGCAGAGGGGTGACTCAAAAGTATGATTGATTTAGTTCTGTATGATGAAAGACTGAGAGATCTGGTGAAGGATACAAGGGTGATGAGAGGAGCTGAATGTGGGACAGACCATTTTTTGGTTGTCTCTAGAATGGATCTTGGAAGGAAGTGCACCTGGAGGAAGTGTAAGGGTGTGAAACAGACTAAAGTGAAAGTGGAGAGATTGCAAGAGTGTGAGATAAAGATCAAGTATATGAAGGTGTTGGAATGTAAATTAATTGCCCAGCAGACTGAATGGGAAGAGGATATAAGGAAAGGAGATGTGGAAGATGCTTGGAATAGACTGAAAGAGAATGTTACACAGTGTGCTTCAGAGGTGTATGGAATGACTTTAGTGGGCTGTATGAAAAAGGATGCTTGGTGGAATGAAACAGTGAGTGAAGCAGTTAATGAGAAGGAGGCATATAATAGGATGATTGCTGCAAGGAATGAATGATAATGAAAGAAGGATTCTGCATGATGATTACAGGAAGAAAAATAAGGCTGCTAAGAATGCAGTTAAGGAAAGCAAAGAACGAGTATGTTTGAATGAGGCTGAAAAGATGCAGAATGATTTTGAAGGGAATAAGAAGTTATTCTGGAAGTGGATAAAAAGGGCGAGACAGGGCAGCAACAATGGAATGAATGGGATTGTAAATAAGGATGGAGAAACAGTGTGGAATGAACGTGAAGTGACAAAATGTTGGAAGGAGTATTCTGAAGACTTGTATGGAGGTAGTTCTGAAGAGTCTGGCATCCAAAGTGATACTGACTGTATGAATGTGTCTAGTAAAGGAGTTGATAAATGTGAGATTAAGGCATGTGTGAAAATGTTGAGGAATGAGAAGGCTGCAGGTGTGGATGGAATTACGGGTGAAATGCTGAAATATGGATGTAGCTTACTTATGAGTTGGATGAGCACTGAACACCTAGTAGTGCTGCCATGTCACTTACATTTTTCCTTTAAAACTACCGTATTTTCTGGTCTATAACGTGCACCTTATGTATAACGCACACCTTATGTATAACACGCTAGTGATTTCTTCAAACCTGGTACAAATGTATAGATAACGCACAGAAAAAAATCTATTTGAAACAAGCACTTTTTGAAAAAAATTACCATGGAAAAAGAAAATATGTGAAAGCGAATATCATATACTTCGCAGTTTAAATTAGAAATGGTAAAAAAGTAAAAGTTAATATGCATATATTTCAATAAAATTTTATTTCCTTTGTATAACGCGCACGATGTTTTTTCCCGATTTTTATATTTTTTGTATAGATAACGCGTGCATTATAGACCAGAAAATACGGTAATACTTTTAACCCGTTAAACCTAATGATGCAGCAAAAGGGTTAAAGTGAAGGTGTTGATAAACTTAAGCATACACCAACAGTCTACATTTCAGTTATTACAGCAATCTTGAAAAACTTTTTCATGGCCATTTTAGTCTGTTTTGGCATAAACAAAAATAATAATTTCTTGTTGAATTATAATAATTACTCAATTCAAACTCATACATTACCTTTTCCACGTGATTGTCCCATGCACAAATCCAAGCACAACATGTATGTTTTAAAGAATCCTTTTCAATGAAGAAGTAATACATATTTCTTATTTGAAGTAAAACCAACTTTAATGTATATGCGCATAACAATGTTATTTCGAGTTTGACAAAACTTTTTTAAATGCTGCTGTCTACAAATTCAGATGCAGTTTCCAGCATTCATTTTTAGTGCAGGTTGAAAAAGTATGGTGGCACAAAGAATGCTCCAAAGAATATACAAAAAACTTTGCCATAATTTCTAATTATGTGCTTGTTTTTAAGACTAAATTCAAACTCCTTTCCACTGAAACTGATCCCCATTATGTAAATCTTTCATTCATAAAACAAAAAAAATGCATTTGAGAATTATTAAGTAAACTTTTATAAACATATTGACTGAAAGTTGTTTCTTGCCCTAGATAAAAAAGTAAAAATCTGTTGGATACTCTTTTTACAGATCAGTTTAAGAGAAAATGGAAACTTTGTTTCATGCATTTTTCTAACATTTATAGTTGACTGGCTTATGAAACCAGCTTCATTAACCTTTTCCTCTTGAGCTTTCATGAATTATTCAATTAGTATTACTATATAGCCAGAGGCGTAGCCAAGGGGGGGTTTATAGGGTTCAACCCTCCCTCCCCCTCCTCCCCCATGAGAAAATCGAAAAATTATTTCTTATTATTACAACTATGACATCCAGTGAAAAAATTGAACTTATTAGTAAAAATAATTAACGAAATAGTAACGAAGAATGCCGTGTAAATATAAGACAAAAACAGCGAGCTGACCATCTATACTTCAAAGTGAAACAAGTGCCGCACTTAAAGTGTGTACAACCTTAGGTGTGAAATTATTACGGAACGCTGATTATTGCTTTATTTTCGCTATTTATGGATTATTTTTGTCTACTGTATAAATTTTTAAAGGTAAAAATGGGAGCAGGGTCGGCACCAGGGGTGAGGTGACCGCCTCAGGCGGCATTTAGCTTGGGGCTGCATTTTCAGACGCATATTGAAACAAAAATCAACCGTCTTTGCGGGTTTGCGAAAAAGAAAAGGGTGCTCACACACTGTCATTCACCACTTCAACATCAACTAAGCGTACATGATTTTGCACTCAGAGCAGTAAAAAAATAATACGACTTGGGATGTTTAGGTTTGAGTTTCCTTTCTCTTCTCTGTATCTTTGGCTGGAATCTGTTTCATGTTCCGCTTAACTAAATTCTTAGCATCTAGCATGCCTTTCTTCGCTTTCTGCATCTTAGTTCCCAGTCAGAATTATGGGATCACCGGACTCGGTCGTATTAGAAGATAACTCTCCAAAAAGTGCAAGTCTGCAGGTATCGTCTAATGTAGGGCAGCCTGTCCGAGTGTAGTTTTACGGTTACACTCAATTTCTGCAGAGGGGTCCTAAGTGCATCCTTACCACTGTTTCAGCCAGTAACACTGACATCTTCTTCCTGGATCATCTTTACATCTAGGTACGTAATCGCTCATCAATATAATGGCAGCATTTTTATCAGAAAACTGGTATATATGATATCGTATTTTGTAGGAAACAGAGGAATTTTAAAATACTAATAATCATCGTAGAAATGCAGAATTTTAACCATAATATAAATTACATAATAATAATTAATTTTCAAATCGAAAAAACTACTTAAGGTCCACCATTGGCCAAGATCGGTGCGTTCGCGGTATTCATATAGTTTACAGTATCGTGAACACTATTGAATCTATTGATATGCAATCTTATTCAAAGAAACACGTGAACATTTCTAAACATTTCATCCGCTGGGTGTACCTCTCTAAAACAAATAGAGGAAAAGTTTACTACAGGTCAATTTTTTGACGTTTTGACTGGAAATTTTCAAGAAAATGTTGCGTTACTGATTTTTTTAACGACAGCTCATTAATAATATAAAGTTATAGTTACAAAATCATTATTCATAAACATTACAGAAGTCATACACAAAAAATTATTGCATTTTGCTCATTAGAACCGGAGATATGGGTTTTCTATGCAACTTGAGCACGAGAATCTTTCCCTCGCATCTCGAACTCACTCTCGGTCAAGAGATAACCATCATAAATTTCTTTAAGGGGTTTCATTGTAACTGACATAAGATACGTGTGGACAATGTAACTTGCATTTTTGCCCTTCAAAATATAATAATACAACGTACTGTGGAGTTCTGAATAAACGCCACATTTTATTAATGAGCAAGGAACCGAACTACACACACTTCGATGATGTTGGCGATATCCCATTTATTAATTATAAATCCCATGAATTTCATTATATTTTACGAAAATTTTTAATTTCGGTGAGGCAACACAATTTATTTATTTTTAACAAAAAAATCTATATAGGGATTTACAGAACGTGTGTAAATCATTAAATAAAGTAAAAATGTTTTGTCTCCGGCATGCCGCGGCGGGGTAACCCCCCGTCGGGTACATAGGTCTGAACCTGAACCCCCCTTGGTCAAATCCTGGCTACGCCATTGTATACAGCTACCATATTTCCAGGCATATAAGATGCACCGATGCATAAGACGCACCCTCCCATATATGCTGAAAGTTTATTCATCGTAGAAGCCTAGAAAATCACAAGAGGTACTTCGTCCATGTTTCCTATTTGTCCTAACTCAAAACACATTCTCTTTCTCATGTTTAGAACATGTTTATGGAATTCTATAATCTTATTTTCATATTCGATTGGCATTTTTTGCGTTATTCTAGTTTTGGTACGCATATTTAGCCCACCATGACGTTGTCACAAAAAATCAGCAATTCTTTCAATTGCAGTTCTTCTCGCTTTAATTAAATGCATTTTCGTTGATGCAGCAATTCCATTCCTTCTAAGATCCATAACCAAATTTTTAATGTCTTCTTCAAGATGTGGTCATTTTGTAGCACATTGATGTAAAATTTTCTTGCTTTTGTCTACCTTCGTAACCGTATCTGCCCAAATACAACCCAATATTTTTTGTCAAAATCTATCATGAAAAAATCACCCCTCGGCTTAAATGCAAGTCCGAGGAAAATTTGGGTTATGGTTAAATCTCGTAGTCGCCCATAGATGGCAGCACCTCTCTCATTGCCATCGTGTTCAAATGATATTACAGGTAGACCTCGTCTTTCGCGTGTTTCGATCTTTCGAGGTTCTGCATCTGTGACCAGTTTTGTCTTTCGCGGTCTTATGTTTTGCTCTTTCATGGAAAAAATCACGGAAAAGGCTGCGCAAAATTTTCTATATATGGAATGAATCATGTTTTTCTCACATTTTCTCTCATAGTCAGGCCTGAAAAATATTGTAACGTTATTCTGATATGTATAAGTATTTACATAATTTTAAAAAAATTGATGTGTAGCTATTTTTTAAAGTATATATATAAGACGTGTATGTGTCTTATATATACTTTTAAATATTTTTCGGATGCAATCCTCCCATACTTTTGTGTCCTTTTGGACGTGAAAAGTTACAGAATATAAGCTGGCATCACCGTTCAGGAGCCTTCTGTCCTTATTATGACAGGGAAGTCCTGAGGGGAAAGACTCAACTCTTGGCCCTTCCGATTCAGGATCATTGGGTTATTTGCTCAGGTTTGACATAGTTCAAACGCTTAAGCTTTGCGTTTTGCCCATCATTTATTATTGGTGGAGTTTTGCAGAGTTTTTCAAGAATGTAACCCCCAAGAAAGATGCGGTCTGCCGTATTTGGGAAATTAGCCCCTGCAAGTTACGCAACCTGTTCATTTTTTTCTCGATTATACTATGGAACTTAAATAATACTTTATTTTCTGATACTTTTTTCGTCTTCTTTTAACTTGTTTAAGTCTCACTTTCATTGAAGTTAATTTTTCCAACTCTTTCTCTATTTTTCTGCGGTCACCAATACAGAGGACAAATGATCCGTTTTTGCTGGGATGGGAACCAAACCCTGTATTTCCCATTGCCTTAATTACTTGTTTCGCGATTTCATCTTTTGCGGTGTTTTCAGGAACGTAACCCCTGCGAAAGACGAGGTCTGCCTGTACTATATTTTTCGTAAAGTAAATATTTGGCCTACGATGAATATTAATGAATAAATTATAAAGGCTAGAATATTGAATTTAGCACTACCTGTGCTTTGTTACCGTTTAAGGCTGGGTTTTTCACATTATTTGAGTGGTCACATTATTTGCGTAGATTGACTATGCAGACGATTACACAAAATGCGTTGACGGCTTTGTATGCTCAACAGTTTGAATTTCGGTAAAACTTTACATGGAACGTGTATAATTATAAAAATGCAATTTCTTAAGGCAATGTAAATGCTAATTTCATTGGAAATATACTTGGGTGAAAAATTATCTTGGCGAGATCGCTATTACTATAGTTGACCTTTTGTGAAAATGAAGATTAATGAAATTATTGTCACTGAATGTGGAACATTATTCAACAACGCAAAATTATTAATTGGAGTAATATTTCAAAATGTCAACAACTAAACCATTTCCCACTCATTTCTTCGATCTCAAATAATGTATCTTAAGCCGTGCATGAATGCCTGGCGGTATACCGTCAACTCGTCGCAGTCAATTCGTCGCATGACAGCAGTGCACGATGAGTTTGTCCTGCGACGAATTGATATGCGACGAGTTTGTCCTGCGACGAATTGACTGCGACGAGTTGTCGTAGAACCAATGCCCGGCACACTTCAGCATAAAATCTACAAAATTTACGTTTTTGCCAAAAAATTGTGGAAATTTTTGGGGGGGTCGGCTTAAATCCGGGATCGGCTTCTGTTCGGGCAGATACGGTAAATCTTTTTGCTTCCTCCATTCCCATATCATTGGAGGTGGACCAAAATGCCTTTCAGCTGCTTGATTTCTGTGATCTATGGCATACTTCAAAACTTCCAGTTTAAACACTACACTGTACAAAAATATTTTATTTTGCGATCCCATTACGCACTAGAATTTGCACTATATATTATAACATGGTAATTACGTATTGATTGTAATCACTTAGATAAAATACTATATCAAACATGCAATGCATACCAACAAAACACGTCAATGTGCTATATTCTTGGTACTGTATCACCCTGTTCACGGAAAGCAAGGTGATTCCCCATATCCAGAGGTACAATGTTTACAATTGAGATGAACGTGAGAAATTGTATACTAAGTTACATTTATAGCTGTCAAGCCAATGATAAAGTTGTTTACTAATACTGATACGTAGTTTGATCACAAAGTGAACATCTTTATTATTATGACATGTATTTTGTAACAAAAGCATGTATCATTTGTTTCGTAAAAGAACTTTGATATTAGCTTAGGAAATGTTTCTTTTATTTTTATCTCATTCAAACTTTTATACAATTGTGAAAATATTTACCTCCAGTGCATAAGACGGAGGTTGATTTTCAGCAACATTTTTCGCAAAAAAAAGTGCCTTATATGCCGGGAAATACGGTATATCATGAAATGATTTTGTATCAAATTAATAGATACTTTTATAATATATGTCTTAAAATAAAGGAATAGGTATGTGAAGATGAGGAGAAAAGCCTTGGAAAAGACAGATTAGGTTGGGTGAGACAAAAATCTACTGTAAGGTAGAAAACATATGTTAAATAAATACCATGACACTCCATAATTAACTTTAAATTTAACTACTCATTGCCATTTCAAATCATTACAATAACACTTTAGCCAATTTGTTTGAAATATAGAGACAAATGCCTACTCAGGCAGTGCACCAACCTCTTTAAGAATGTCTTTCTTTGCAGAAAAATAATCAGAATACCACTGAATATGGGATTTTTTTTCATTCACAGTGAGATATGGGTTTTTGGAAAGACCAACACAAACTAATTCCATAAAATGACGAACTGGTCCCTTTTTGGGACACCAAGGATCCAAGTGTTTTTCTAAAAAAACATGTTCAGTGAAGAACACTTTATTTTCTTCTTCCAAACCTATGGAAAATACAGTGACTGAATTTAATTTGCATCCTTCGATAATTAAAATAAACTTCTTTTCAGAAAAAGAAGAAAGGACAAACATGCAAACACATAAATGTGTATTTAATTTTTAATACCTTGTTCATTGTCGATTGGGAATTTCCACAGTTTTCCTTGTTCAGTCCAGAGAATCATTTGCTGAAAGTAATTTCTAGGAGGATGTAAAGTGGCAAGATGAATTTCTCTCTCTTCCAGCATCTCCCAAACTCTGAGGGGGGATGGAGAAGTATCCTGATCTTTTTTTGAAGTGGATTTTTCCTCAACGAATATCCCAAGTCTAGGACCTCCAAAGAGATCCACTGTAGTCGATGGCCTGAAAGATTCATTAAGTCAACAAATTTATCTTTAGGTTGAATGTGAAACCTATTTCCTAAAATGCAACAATGACCCAAGAAATATTTCTGAAACAACAAATGACATTTGTAGAGAAAAGTTTGGGATTATGTATGATCTTGAGATCACACGTATTGCAACCAAATCCTTAAATCCTCTCACCCTCTGGACAATTTTGGTTGCCTTTTTCCTTCGAAGAAGTTTTTCATTGGTCTTCCTAATTGTCCCTGCTCTCGTCTAATTTTACTCCATTCCTTACTGGTCTTTGAAGCATCACTATGTTCAATCACCATCCCGCCAATTAATTCACTGAAAGTCGTTAAAAAAGTTCGTCGAATTACAGCTTCATATCCATTTGTTGGACAGTGGTATATCCTATATTTAACCAATATTTATAATGCAAGGCATGCAAACCTTGTAAAGTGAAAATAATCATGCAAAGCAATGTGTTAAGGAAACATCCAATATGAATACTACCATAATTTTGATGGGATGTGTGTAATTATCTTATACGAACTTTTAATATAGATATTGCATATAATATACTGACGATAAGTTCTTCATTGATTTACCTCAAGTTCGCTGAACCTTTCGTAGATAATAATTTATTAAGAAGTTCAGATTCTGTTTCCTTCACATCCCTCCCCATACTTTTGGCAACATTTTTCGTAGCTTCGACAAGTTTTTCATCTTTTGAAGAAAGCAAATAAGTTCTCAATACACACATTGATAAATGCAACTCCAAAAAAATTACGAATGGGAAAAACAATCACCTATAACATCTGCGGGTGGTGCATCACCTGTTTGGTCTTTAGTAGGTTTCTGTTTTTTTATTCTTTTAGGTTTAGCTAACTCAATTCTTCCTTCAACTGACTGACTTGTCAACGGACCATCCTAAAAAGAAAAAATTGTAGTAAATATTACTAAATAAAGCACGGTGACATCTCAAGACATCGCCTTCACCTTCATCATTTCTTTTAACAGGCTATTTAATTTTTCTTTGGCATCATTCTCTCCAGTAGTTCTGGAATTATCCATGGAATCCCCTTCAGTAGTGAAGCTTTTAGTTTCATTATTGTCTTTACTTTGATCGCAACTTGCGATTCTTATTCTTCGAATTAACGCCGCAAAGGCACATGATTTTTCCCGTGCAAGGCTGAAAGAAGATTCACTGGCTTTATTTTAAACCTATTTCTGTTTTAACATATAATTACATATTTACCTTGCAGTTGACCTGCATAAGACAACAAGCATTGTAGAAATTAAAAACGATGCGATGTATACGATTATCCGTATACAATATATCGATAGTCGGAGCCACCAACAGCAGGCTTGTAACGCGTCAAAAAGTTTTTATTACAAATTTTTGGAAACAATCCATAAAACTCGTGAAAAGCATCATGTTATATGAAATATATTGTAATTCATCATAATAAATAATTTAACAGACATTGTAATCTAGGAATGTAAGTAATGAAGGAATGATACATTTTATTTTGATACCTATTACTCATTACAAGCTGAAAAAGAACGGAATACAAACTAAAGTGATTAACCCAGTAGTGTCCAACATTAGCTAAATGGCGGGACAAGTCGGTGGTTGCGAATCCTGTGGCGGGCTGCAGTTGAAGTTGCCAATTCTGCGAGCCCGTTTATATTTTAAATCGGAAGTTACCTATATATTCTGATGTGCCATTTAAGTGAAAATCAAATCTAAGTGAGGTTTTTATGGTAGACATTCCAATATTAAAAGTTTTATTATCAACATTTTCATAAAAATGCATGAATTTGTGCGTTTAATTTTTTGGATTGCATTTTCATCAGGGCTTGGTGGACAGCACATTTGGCTCGCGGATAGTAGGTTGGACACCACTGGCTAAAACATGTAATAACACAATTTGTACCTGTAGTATAATAATTGAAAATGATAATATGATAAATATTGAATTTTTGTGACTTGAATAGCATAGTAAGTTGGATGGAGTTTTGAAAAATTATTGTACTTTTGTTAGATTGAGGCAGATTTTTCTCTGCTTTGAAAAACTTGTACCTTTGTTATTGTCTTGATAAGAAATAATATATGCATCGGTATGTATAGATAAAAATATTTAGGTTTTCATTAGTGAGAATGTATACTTTGTCATTCTGGTGCGGTATAACTTGATAGCAACGTTATTCTTTTATTTCGTAATTATTGAAATATTAAATTAAGGATGGAAAACGTTTATCAATAATAATTGAGTTTTGTTACCAGTGCATTCTTACGTAAATCGAGTTTGGGAAATCAATGGAAATTTTGTTAATGTTGTGTAAGATCATACAAACTACGCCACAATATGGAAATTGAAATTTGCATTCCATTTTGAAAAACTCTTGGTGCCGTGCATGAGGAAATTTTGTTACATTCTGGAATGTTGGTCTAATGACAGCTGTGAAAGAGGCGTAATAGTATTCCATGGCTTAGTATATTTATATTCACATCAGTGAAGGGCTGCGTGGCATTTTGGGGTTTCTACACAACATTTCCCATCAATTCTTATGGAAATAGTATTTTGTTGACCCCATGGGGTATAAGAGACCCCGCGGTGTGCAAACCTAGTCCAAGTTCTTCCTTTGGTCCATAGGAAGGACCATGAAACTTTTTAATTCGATAGCTTCAACGGTGTAGAAACGTATAAAGAACATACACACTAAAATATTTATAAGATATTACTGTTGTATCTGTGCTGAATATATAAGAAATAATTGTATGTAAATGTGTGTTATACAAAGAAATAATTTGGTGTGTGTAGTTTTCAGTTAGAGGAATACTGTGTATAAGCCGTGGTGTGTAATTCTTTTGCAAATATTCCTTTTGTTATTTTTTATTTGGTCACTGGTGCATAAGCTAATTAGATGGCTTCCAATTTTATTGGTAGTTGAAGGGTATTATGTTAAAATAAACCATGTGGTTTGATGTTCTTAATGGTTTTCCATGTTAAATTTTCTGGATATGAGTTGTTTAATATGATTTCAAAAATATTTAATTTTTTTTATTACCGATTACACATGGCTTATTTGGTGTGTGTTGTTTCCATTTGTGAGAATGCTTTATATTTGAAGTGTTGTGGTATTTGTATTGAAAATATTGTTTATGTTCAGATTGATTTGGTTTCCGCTGCATGGGACACAGTGGAGTTTTAAATAGTATTTAATTTTAAATGGGAGAGCGATGTGGCGTACTGGTTGGGGTTATATTACTTTACTCTATGTTGATGTTGAAGATATAGTGAGAGTTAATTTTGAATTATAATTTCTTGTCATATCCTGTTGAATGTTTAAGGGATACGCACAACATGATATGTGAGTGATTTGGTTGCACAATTTAATAATATCGTGAGTTTTTGATGTGTTTCCTTAAAGTACTTTATTCACAGGCAATCAATATCACTCTGTTATGTTGTTATTGATATTATACATAGATAATTATAATAACTTTATTTAGTTGAATTGAAATTTAAGCCTCTGATATGAGCTGTATGTAGGGAAATTGTTAATGGTTTATATGTTTTGTTGTGGAAATTACCTCTGATATTTCTATATTTTTCTCAGACAATTGATGTTTTGAGGAACTGTTGTTGTTAAGAGATGGATTGATTTATTTGTAACATTACGTTCGTATCTGTGTTATATATAAGAAATATTTTTATGTAAATATGGGTTATACCAAGAGAGAATTTCTTGTGTGTAATTTTCAATCAGGGGAATACTGTGTATAAAGTGTGGTGTGTAATTCATTTGCAAATATTCCTTTTGTTATTTTTCATTACCTGTGATATTTCTATGTTTTTCTTAGACAATTGATGTTTTGCTGTACTGTTGTTGTTAAGAGATGGATTAATTTATTAGTGATATTACGTTCGTATCTGTGTTATATATAAGAAATATTTTTATGTAAATGTGGTTATACCAAGAAGGAATTACGTGTGAGTCATTATCAATTAGGGGAATACCGTGTATAGGTCGTGGTGTGTAATTCATTTGCAAATATTCCTTTTGTTATTTTTAATTTGTTCACTGGTGCATAAGCTAATTAGATGGCTTCCAATTTTGTTGGTAATTGAAGGTAATTGAAATAAGCCATATGGTTTGTAGTTATTAATAGCTTTCCATATTATATTTTCTCGATATGTTGTTTAATATGATTTCAAAAATTAATTTTTTTTATTATTGAGTAGACATGGCTAATTTGGTGTGTGTTGTTTCCATTTGTGAGAATGGTTTTTATTTGCTGTGCTGAGATATACCTCTTGAAAATAATGATTATGTTCCGATTGATTTGGTTGCTGCTACATGAGATAACATGGAGTTTGAAATTGCATTTAATTGTAAATGGATATGCGATCTGACATTCAGTTTGGGGTTATATTACTTTATTGTAAGTAATTGTTGAAGATATAGTGTGAGTTAATTTTGAATTGTAATTTCCTGTCATATCAGTGTGAGTTCATTTTGTATGATAATAACCTGCCATATCTTGGTGAATATTTAATGGATCCTCACAACGTGAGCTGTGGGTGGTTTGGTTTCACATTTTAGTTATATGCTGAGTTTTTGATGTGCTTCTTAAATATTCTCTATTCACAGGCAATCAATATCACACTGTGTTATTGTTATAGTTTTAAATACATAGATAATTATTATACCTTTTGATCGGTTTTAGGCACACATATTCAATTAATTAGTTGAAGAGAATGTTATGCCTCCGATATGAGCTGTATGTAGGGAAATTCTTAATGGTGTATATTTTTTGTTGTGGATATTACTTGTGATATTTCAAAATTTTTCTTGAACTATTGTTGTTTTGCTGTACTGTTCTTGTTGAGAGTTGGATTAATTTATTAGTGATATTGCGTTCGTATCTGTGCTATATATAAGAAATACTTTCATGTAAATGTGTGTTATACCATGAAAGAATTTCGTGTGTGTAATTTTCAATTAGGGGATTTGTTTTTATAAGCCGTGCTGTGTAATTCATTTGCAAATATTCCTTTTGTTATTTTTTATTTATCACTGGTGCATAAGCTAATTTGATGACTTCCAATTTTATAGGTATTTAAAGGGTTTAATGTTATATAAAACCATATGTTTGATGTTCTTAATGGTTTTCCATGTTATATTTACTGGTTATGTTGTTTAATATGATCTCAAAAATCTTAAATTTCTTTATTATCGACTACACATGAGTAATTTGGAGTGTGTTGTTTCCTTTTGTGAGAATGTAATTTTCAATTAGGGGATTTGTTTTTATAAGCCGTGCTGTGTAATTCATTTGCAAATATTCCTTTTGTTATTTTTTATTTATCACTGGTGCATAAGCTAAGTTGATGACTTCCAATTTTATAGGTATTTAAAGGGTTTAATGTTATATAAAACCATATTGTTTGATGTTCTTAATGGTTTTCCATGTTATATTTACTGGTTATGTTGTTTAATATGATCTCAAAAATCTTAAATTTCTTTATTATCGACTACACATGAGTAATTTGGAGTGTGTTGTTTCCTTTTGTGAGAATGTTTTATATTTGCTGTACTGATGTATTCGTCCTGAAAATGATGTTTATGTTCTGATTGATTTGGTTGCCACTGCATGAGATACCATGGAGTTTGAAATTGCAATAAATTTTAGATGGAAGAGCGTTGTGGTGTGCTGGTTGGGGTTATATCACTTTACTGTAAGTTGATGTTGAAGATATAGTGTGAGTTCATTTGAATCGTAATTTCCTGTCATAACTTGCCTAATGTTTAAGGGATCCGCACAACGTGAGCCGTGGGTGTTTTGGTTGTACATTTTAATACTGTGTTGAGTTTTTGATGTGTTTCTTTAAAATTCCTTATTCACAGGCAATCAATATCACACTGTGCTGTTGTTATTGTTATATATACCTAGGTAATTGTTATACCTTTTGACAGGTTTCATGCACAAACATTCATTTATTTAGTTGACTTGAATGTAAGCCTCTGATATGAGCTGTATGTAGGGAAATTGTTAATGGTTTATAGGTTTTGTTGTGGATATTACCTGTGACATTCCTATATTTTCCTTTGACAATTGTTGTTTTGCTGTACTGTTGTTGTTGAGAGTGGGATTAATTTATTAGTGATATTACGTTTGTATCTGTGCTATATATAAAAAATATTTTTCTGTAAATGTGGGTTATACTAAGAAAGAATTTCGTTTGTGTAGTTTTCAATTAGGGGAATACAGTGTATAAGTCGTGGTGTGTAATTCATTTGCAAATATTCCTTTTGTTATTTTTTATTTGGTCACTGTTGCATCAGCTAATTTGATGACTTCCAATTTTATTGGTTTTTGCAAGGTTTTATCTTAAAGGAAACTTATTGGTTTGATGTTCTGAATGGTTTTCCATGTTATATTTTCTGGATATGTTGTTTAATATGATTTTCAACAATCTTTAATTTTTTTATTATCGACTATACATGGCTAATTTTTGTTTGTTGTTTCCATTTGTGAGAATACTTTTTATATTTGCTGTACTGATGTATTCGTCTTGAAAATAATGTTTATGTTCTGATTGATTTGGTTGCCGCTGCATGAGATACCGTGGAGTGTGAAATTGCAATAAATTTTAGATGGAAGAGCGTTGTGGTGTGCTGGTTGGGGTTATATTACTTTACTGTAAGTTGGTGTTGAAGATATAATGTGAGTTCATTTTGAATTGTAATTTCCTTTCATAACTTGCTGAATGTTTTAGGGATCCTCACAACGTGAGCTGTAGGTGTTTTGGTTGTACATTTTAATAATATGGTGAGTTTTTGATGTGTTCCCTTAAAATTCCTTATTCACAGTTAATATCACACTGTTTTGTTGTTGCCTTAGGCAATACACATTCAATTATTAGATGAATATAATGTTATGCCTCTGTTATGAGCTGTATGCAGGGAAATTTTTAATGGTTTATATGTTTTTTGTGGATATTACCTGTGATATTTCTCTATGTTTCTTTGGCAAATGGTGTTTTGTGTAATGTTGTTGTTAAGAGATGGATTAATTTATTAGTGATATTACGTTCGTATTTGTGCTATATATGAGAAATACATTCATGTAAATGTAGGTTATACTAAGAAAGAATTTTGTTTGTGTAGTTTTCAATTAGGGGAATAGTGTTTATATGCCATGATGTGTAATTCATTTGCAAATAATCCATTTGTTATTTTTCATTTGGTCACTGGTTCATAAGCTTTGTTGATGGCATCGAATTTTGTAGGTTGTTTAAGGGTATTATGTTACAATAAACCATATGGTTTGATGTTCTTAATGGATTTCCATGTTATATTTTCTGGATTTGAGTTAGTTAATATGATTTCAAAAATATTTAATTATTTTTATTACCGACATTTAGTGTGTGTTGTTCCCATTTGTGAGAATGCTTTATATTTGAGGTGTTGTGGTATTTGTCTTGAAAATAATGTATATGTTCTGATTGATTTGGTTTCCGCTGCATGGGATACCGTGGAGTTTGAAATAGTATTTAATTTTAAATGGCAGAGCGATATGGCGTACTGTATGTTGATGTTGAAGATATAGTGTGAGTTAATTTTGAATTGTAATTTCCTGTCATATCTTATTGAATGTTTAAGGGATCTGCACAACATGATCTGTGTGTTATTTGCAAATATTCCTTCTGTTATTTTTTATTTGTTCACTGGTGCATAAGCTAATTAGATGGCTTCCAATTTTTTTGGTAGTTGAAGGGTATTACGTCAAAATAAACCATATTGTTTGATGTTCTTAATGGTTTTCTATGATATATTTTCTGGATATGTTGTTTAATGTGTTTTCAAAAATCTTTAATTTTTTATTATCGACTACACATGGATAATTTTGTGTGTGTTGTTCTATTTGTGAGAATGCTTTATATTTGCTGTGCTGAGGTATTCGTCTTGAAATTATGTTTATTTTCTGATTGATTTTGCTGTTGCTGTATGGGATACCATGGAATTTGAAATTGCATTTAATTTTAAATGGAAGAGCGATGTGGCGTTCTGGTGGGGGTTATTTTACTTTAATGTAAGTTAATGTTGAAGATATAGTGTGAGTTCATTTTGATTTGTAATTCCTGTCATATCTTGTTGAATGTTTAAGGGAACCTCACATCATGAGCTGTGGTTGATTTGGTTGCACTTTTTTATAAAAAATGCTTTTTTTTTAAATTCTTTTGTCGGGCAAACAATATCGCTCTGTGTTGTTGTTATTGTTATATATACATACATAATTATTATACCTTAGACAGGATTTAGGCAAAACACATTCAATTATTAGATGAATAGAATGTTATGCCTCCGATATGAGCTGTCTGTAGGGAAATTGTTAATGGTTTGTATGTTTTGTTGTGGATATTACCTGTCAAATTTGTTTATTTTCGGCAGTTGACGTTTGCAGTACTGTTGTTAAGAGATGGATTAATTTATTACTGATATTACTTTTGTATCTGTGCATTATATAAGAAATAATTTCATGTAAATATGGGTTATACCAAGAAAGAATTTCGTGTGTGTAGTTTTCAATTAGGGTAATAGTTTTCATAATCTATGGTGTGTAATTCATTTGCAAATAATCCTTTTATAATTATTTATTTGGTCCCTCATCCAGAAGCTAATTTCATGGTTTCCAATTTAATTCGTAGTTTAAGGGTATTATGGAAAAATAAACCATATGGTTTGAAGTTATTAATAGCTTTCCATGTTATATTTTCTGACTAGGTTGTTTAATATGTTTTCAAAAATCTTTAATGTTTTTATTATCACTATACATGGCTAATTTGGCGTGTGTTGTTTCCATTTGTGAGAATGGTTTTTATTTGCTGTGCAGAGGTATTGGTATTGAAAATAATGTTTATGTTCTGATTGATTTGGTTGCTGCTGCATGGGATACCATGAAGTTTGGAATTGCATTTAATTTTAAATGGAAAAGTGATGTGGCGACCAGATTGGGATTATATTACTTTACAGTAAGTTGACGTTTAAAATATAGTTTGAGTTCATTTTGAGTTGTAATTTCCTGTCAAAATTTGTTGAATGTTGATGGGATCGTCAGAACGTGTGCTGTGGGTGATTTGGTTGCTCCTTTTAATAATATCGTGAGTTTTTGATCTGTTTCTTTAAAATTCTTTATTCACAGGCAATCAATATTACACTGTGTTGTTGTTATTGTTATACATACATAGATAATTATTTTATTTTTTCAAACGTTTTTGGCACACACATTCAATTATTTAGTTGGATAGAATGTTATGCCTCCGATATGAGTTGTATGTAGGGAAATTTTTAACGGTTTATATGTTTTGTTGTGGATATTACCTGTGAAATTTCTATATTTTTCTTAGAGAATTGATGTTTTGCTGTACTGATGTTGTTGAGAGTTGGATTAATTTATTAGTGATATTACGTTTGTATCTGTGCTATATATAAGAAATACTTTCATGTAAATGTGTGTTATACCATGAAAGAATTTCGTGTGTGTAATTTTCAATTAGGGGATTTGTTTTTATAAGCCGTGCTGTGTAATTCATTTGCAAATATTCCTTTTGTTATTTTTTATTTATCACTGGTGCATAAGCTAAGTTGATGACTTCCAATTTTATAGGTATTTAAAGGGTTTAATGTTATATAAAACCATATTGTTTGATGTTCTTAATGGTTTTCCATGTTATATTTACTGGTTATGTTGTTTAATATGATCTCAAAAATCTTAAATTTCTTTATTATCGACTACACATGAGTAATTTGGAGTGTGTTGTTTCCTTTTGTGAGAATGTTTTATATTTGCTGTACTGATGTATTCGTCCTGAAAATGATGTTTATGTTCTGATTGATTTGGTTGCCACTGCATGAGATACCATGGAGTTTGAAATTGCAATAAATTTTAGATGGAAGAGCGTTGTGGTGTGCTGGTTGGGGTTATATCACTTTACTGTAAGTTGATGTTGAAGATATAGTGTGAGTTCATTTGAATCGTAATTTCCTGTCATAACTTGCCTAATGTTTAAGGGATCCGCACAACGTGAGCCGTGGGTGTTTTGGTTGTACATTTTAATACTGTGTTGAGTTTTTGATGTGTTTCTTTAAAATTCCTTATTCACAGGCAATCAATATCACACTGTGCTGTTGTTATTGTTATATATACCTAGGTAATTGTTATACCTTTTGACAGGTTTCATGCACAAACATTCATTTATTTAGTTGACTTGAATGTAAGCCTCTGATATGAGCTGTATGTAGGGAAATTGTTAATGGTTTATAGGTTTTGTTGTGGATATTACCTGTGACATTCCTATATTTTCCTTTGACAATTGTTGTTTTGCTGTACTGTTGTTGTTGAGAGTGGGATTAATTTATTAGTGATATTACGTTTGTATCTGTGCTATATATAAAAAATATTTTTCTGTAAATGTGGGTTATACTAAGAAAGAATTTCGTTTGTGTAGTTTTCAATTAGGGGAATACAGTGTATAAGTCGTGGTGTGTAATTCATTTGCAAATATTCCTTTTGTTATTTTTTATTTGGTCACTGTTGCATCAGCTAATTTGATGACTTCCAATTTTATTGGTTTTTGCAAGGTTTTATCTTAAAGGAAACTTATTGGTTTGATGTTCTGAATGGTTTTCCATGTTATATTTTCTGGATATGTTGTTTAATATGATTTTCAACAATCTTTAATTTTTTTATTATCGACTATACATGGCTAATTTTTGTTTGTTGTTTCCATTTGTGAGAATACTTTTTATATTTGCTGTACTGATGTATTCGTCTTGAAAATAATGTTTATGTTCTGATTGATTTGGTTGCCGCTGCATGAGATACCGTGGAGTGTGAAATTGCAATAAATTTTAGATGGAAGAGCGTTGTGGTGTGCTGGTTGGGGTTATATTACTTTACTGTAAGTTGGTGTTGAAGATATAATGTGAGTTCATTTTGAATTGTAATTTCCTTTCATAACTTGCTGAATGTTTTAGGGATCCTCACAACGTGAGCTGTAGGTGTTTTGGTTGTACATTTTAATAATATGGTGAGTTTTTGATGTGTTCCCTTAAAATTCCTTATTCACAGTTAATATCACACTGTGTTGTTGTTATTGTTATAGATACATACATAATTATTATACCTTTTGATTGGCCTTAGGCAATACACATTCAATTATTAGATGAATATAATGTTATGCCTCTGTTATGAGCTGTATGCAGGGAAATTTTTAATGGTTTATATGTTTTTTGTGGATATTACCTGTGATATTTCTCTATGTTTCTTTGGCAAATGGTGTTTTGTGTAATGTTGTTGTTAAGAGATGGATTAATTTATTAGTGATATTACGTTCGTATTTGTGCTATATATGAGAAATACATTCATGTAAATGTGGGTTATACTAAGAAAGAATTTTGTTTGTGTAGTTTTCAATTAGGGGAATAGTGTTTATATGCCATGATGTGTAATTCATTTGCAAATAATCCATTTGTTATTTTTCATTTGGTCACTGGTTCATAAGCTTTGTTGATGGCATCGAATTTTGTAGGTTGTTTAAGGGTATTATGTTACAATAAACCATATGGTTTGATGTTCTTAATGGATTTCCATGTTATATTTTCTGGATTTGAGTTAGTTAATATGATTTCAAAAATATTTAATTTTTTTTATTACCGACATTTAGTGTGTGTTGTTCCCATTTGTGAGAATGCTTTATATTTGAGGTGTTGTGGTATTTGTCTTGAAAATAATGTATATGTTCTGATTGATTTGGTTTCCGCTGCATGGGATACCGTGGAGTTTGAAATAGTATTTAATTTTAAATGGCAGAGCGATATGGCGTACTGTATGTTGATGTTGAAGATATAGTGTGAGTTAATTTTGAATTGTAATTTCCTGTCATATCTTATTGAATGTTTAAGGGATCTGCACAACATGATCTGTGTGTTATTTGCAAATATTCCTTCTGTTATTTTTTATTTGTTCACTGGTGCATAAGCTAATTAGATGGCTTCCAATTTTTTTGGTAGTTGAAGGGTATTACGTCAAAATAAACCATATTGTTTGATGTTCTTAATGGTTTTCTATGATATATTTTCTGGATATGTTGTTTAATGTGTTTTCAAAAATCTTTAATTTTTTATTATCGACTACACATGGGTAAAAAGTGCTTAAAATACCTGGTAATGAAACGTGTAACAGAAGGTGAGACCTTTACCAAAGTGTCTCCCTTCTTAATTTATAATGCTCTGTCGTCACAAGTACCTGGGCCTCTTCATTCAGTGAAGAAGCTCAGGGACGGTACTCTATTGATTCAAACGTGCACTGAACTCCAGAGCACAAAAATACTGGGAATGACGATGATGAAGGACATGCCAGTCTCGGTGGAGGCTCATAAAATGCTTAACACCTGCCAGGGGGTCATAACCAACTATGACCTTCTGTACACAGACATCGAGGAATGTAAGCGAGAGCTGGCCCCGCAGGGGGTGATAGACTGTAGGAGGCTAACAATAAAGTGGAATGGTGAGGTCATCAATTCCACCTCGATGATCCTCACATTCTCCCTCGATAAGCTGCCAGAGAAGGTCAAAGTTGGTTATGAGGTCTGTTCAGTCAGACCTTACATCCCGAGTCCTCTGCGCTGCTTCCAGTGCCAGAAGTTTGGCCACACTGCGCCTCGTTGCAAAGGCAAACCAACCTGCCCCCGGTGCAACCGGGAAAAGCACGAGGAGGAAGTATGCAAGGAGGCCCTACCCTGCGTCAACTGTGACGGCCCACACCCGGCTTTCTCCCGAGACTGTGCAAAACTGAAGGAGGAGAAGAAGGTAATGGAAATAAAGACGGTAGAGAAACTATCCTATTTCGAGGCCCGTAAAAAATACAGGACTCTCGTCGCTCCTGTCTTCTCGAAGTCCTTCGCGTCCTTGGCAGCAACACCAGTGAAGAGGAGTACAATTGCCACCCAGACGGATGATCCACCAATCCAGGTTGCTCAGAAGAAAACACACAAGAAAGACAAAACGAAAGAGAATAGCAATAATGATAAAGAAAAATCTAATATGCCGAAACCAAGCACACCGAATAAGGGGCCCAATGGCAATGCCCCTACAGTGACCCATTTAAAAAATGGGTCACCAATAAAAAATAGTGGAGGAAGACCGGACAAGACTCCTTCTCCTGGTCCCTCCCGCAAACCTCCTCCTGTATCCGAAGAGAGGATGGAGGAGGACACACTTTCCGAGGGTGAGTGGGAAAACTCCCTACCAACTCTCCGGAAGAAAGGGGGGAAGGGGAAGTTAAAGAGATAAACTTCCAGTGTGACGGACTTTTTAAAAAAATAACTTTTTAAATTTTAACTCATATTTATTTATTTATTTTATTTTAAACATGTTTTTATCTATACAGTGGAACTGCAACGGTTTTTACACGCACAGGGAAGAACTGGAGATCCTAATTTCTGATCTCAACCCTGCGTGCATATTTTTGCAAGAGACGCATTTTAAAGAGCAAGATAAGGTTAACTTAAAGGGTTTTCACGTTTTCCGAAAGGACGACCTAAGTGGCAATAGGGCTCAAGGGGGAGTGGCTGTAGCCATCAGGGAGGCCCTTTACACCTCCCAGGTGAATCTGCAGTCGCCCTTCCAAGCAATAGCACTTACCATTGCCACCCCGCAGGAAATTACTTTTTGTAATTTATACCTGCCGGAAGGGGCACCAGTGAACCGGAGGAACCTGGAGGATCTAGTTAATCAGCTACCGAGGCCATTCGTGTTGTTAGGGGATTTTAATGCCCATAACACCCTATGGGGAGACACGATGGCTGACAACAACGGTAGAGGGCGTCTCTTGCAAAAATTTTTAGAAGATTTTAACCTGATTTTACTAAATGATCGTGAAAAAACACGTTTTAACTCTTTTAATGGAGAATATTCCTCCATCGACCTTTTTATTTCTACCAGTGCAATAGCTCCACTGTTCTCTATGTCCGTCCACACAGACCTTTGTGGAAGCGATCACTTCCCCATTTTAATAACCAAGCAAGGTCCAGTGATTAGCTTTGACTATCCTAGAAAATGGATTCTAAGGAAAGCTAACTGGACAGATTTTAAAGGCGAACTTGATTTTAATTTTGACATGAGTCACAGTTCTTTAGAAAACATTAAATCATTTACTGCCACCTTAATACTTGCTGCAGAGAGGAACATCCCTAAAACATCGGGAAAGCCACGCCGTCCACCAGTCCCGTGGTGGAACGATGACTGTGCAGCGGCTATAAAAAACCGGAAGAAGGCACTGCAAATCTTTAATAAATATCCTACTGCAACAAATCTTAGAGCATTCCGGCGACTGAGGACGAAAGCTCGACAGGTGGTAAAGGATGCCAAAAAGGAATCCTGGATGAAATACATCTCATCCATCAACCACCGTACACCCATAACACAGGTTTGGAATAAAGTCAGAAAGATCTTGGGCACCCATCGAACATCACACATTAGTGCAATAAGTTTCGATGGGGAGTTAATAAAGGCCCCTGACAAAATTCCAGACGTTATGGGTAAGTATTATGCCGAAACAAGTTGTACAGATAAATACTCGGAGCCGTTTCGCATAATAAAGACAGACCAGGAAAAGAAGTTCTTAGACTTCAACCCAGGGAGTAAAAGGGATCACTACAATGACCCTTTCTCTCTGAGGGAACTAGAGTCTGCTATAAGAGAATCAAAAGAAACCTCGCCAGGTTATGATGGTATACATAACGCTTTCCTGAAAAATCTACCCGAAAGAGCAAAGGGGGAGCTTTTGAAGACATTCAACCAGCTGTGGGAGGAAGGATGTTTTCCCGATGTGTGGCGGGAATCTGTGATTATTCCAATTCCAAAACAGGGAAAGGATAGGTCCTTACCAAGCAGCTACCGTCCCATCTCTCTGACGAGTTGCCTATGCAAAACGTTAGAGAGAATGGTTAACCGACGGCTATATTGGTGTCTGGAGAGCCGCAACTTATTATCAAACATACAGTGCGGCTTCAGACGAAACAGGTCTACGATCGACCACTTGGTAAGGACCGAGAACTTTATCCAGGAGGCCTTTCTTCTTCGCCAGCATGTTGTCGCAGTATTCTTCGACCTCGAAAAAGCTTACGATACAACATGGCGATATAAAATCTTAAGGACACTGCACGACTGGGGTTTCAGAGGAAACCTCCCCATTTTTATAAAAAATTTCCTTTTGAACCGAGTAGCTAGGGTACGAATAGGAACCAACCTATCAAGACCCTGCACCATAGAAAACGGAGTTCCACAGGGATCAGTGTTAAGCGTGACCCTTTTTGCCATAGCGATAAATGATATTGTGAGCTGTATCAAGACACCAGTAGAGACATCTCTATTTGTAGATGATCTGGCAATTTTCTGCAGATCATCCAAGCTGTCTACAGCAACACGACAGATACAGCTCACTATCAATCGTCTGGACAAATGGGCACTCAACAACGGCTTTCGTTTTTCGACAGAAAAAACAAAATGCCTCCATTTTTGTAGGCTGAGAGGAATCTTCCCTCAACCTGTCTTAAAACTAGGGGGCAATAGGTTAGACTCTGTGGAATCTATCCGTTTTCTAGGTATGGTTTTATACAAACGGCTGAATTGGCGGAGCCATATAAATATTTTAAAAGATGTGTTTTAAGGTTTTAAACGTTTTAAGGTTTTTAACGAACTCAACCTGGGGTGCTGACCGTACGTCCATGCTCACACTTTACCGAGCATTGGTGAGGTCTAAAATGGACTATGGATCCTTTATATACGCCTCATCACGGTCATCATATCTGCGCCCTTTGACATCTGTGCACAACTCCGCTCTAAGGCTGGCTACTGGTGCCTATCGAACCAGCCCTGTTCCCAGCATTCACTGCGATGCAGGAGAGCCGCCCTTAGAAACACGTAGAATGTTTTTAATGTGCACATATGTATCAAAAATTCTAGGGTTAAAAACCCACCCGTGTTTCAACTTGATTTTTAGACCACGTTTTAAAGAACTTTTTAGCAGACGACTCCGAGCAACTTTACCCTTAGGTGTTCGTTTTAACAATTTTATCGACTACGAAAACCTCCGACTCCCTGAAGTCAATCCTCAAGTCTTCCATAGTCGTCCACCCTGGCAGGTGCCGGAAATAAGGATCCTGACTGATCTATCTAGTCATTTAAAATCAGAAACTAACCCACTATTTTACAAAATCATGCACCAGGAAATGCTAATGAAATATATCAGCTATATCCCCATCTACACAGATGGCTCAAAATCGGATATTGGGTGTTCATGTGCGTACACATCTTCTCGACATGGCACCCATGCTTTTAAATTAAATCCCCTCTGCAGCATTTTTACAGCTGAACTTGTTGCAGTGCAGAGGGCATTGGAGAGCATTGCTCCTAGGAGTGCGAAATATGTCATCTGTTCGGACTCGATGGGTGCACTGAAAGCCATCCTAGATCCGTACCACAGCCATCCCGCGGTACAGAAAATCCATAGCCTACTATCGCGGCTGATGGTAAAAGATGTGGGTATCATTTTCATGTGGGTCCCTGGTCATGCTGGAATAGTGGGAAATGAAAGAGCCGACTCTGCTGCGAAGGCAGCTTTGCTGAAGGAGGAAATAGATGTAAAAACAGTACCATCTCAGGACCTAAAGCCGCTTTTTAAGAAAAAGCTGCTTGAAAAATGGCAAAGGTCCTGGGAGGCAGTTGCAAACAACAAACTGAGAGCAATCAAAACAAGTGTTACTCCCTGGCTGTCCTCGGTACGAAACAATCGCCGGGAAGAAGTCGCAGTCACCCGACTTAGAATTGGCCACTGCGCTTTCACACACTCATTCCTATTTACCCGGGAAAAAGAACCTCCTATATGCCATACATGCAACTGCCCGGTAACTGTAACTCACCTCCTGATAGAATGTGTTAAATATAGAGATACTCGCCAAATTTTAAACATTAGGGGCAATCTCTCAGAAATTTTAGCCGATGATCCTCAAAAAATTGACAGTATTTTGAAATTCCTAAGGGTAACGAAACTTTTAAATGCTCTATGATCATTATCTTCCTTTTTTAAAAAAATTAAAAGTCTTCATTCTTTTATGGTTTTTAGCTAACTTATTATCTTATTTATTTTAACCTCTTTCTATTTAATTATTTATTATAATCTATTTATTTTATATCTTATAGAATTTGACGGTGCAAAATGACCTAAGCTGTCGACGCACCTTTGAAATCCACTTACTACTACTCCATTTGTTATTTTTCATTTGGTCACTGGTTCATAAGCTTTGTTGATGGCATCGAATTTTGTAGGTTGTTTAAGGGTATTATGTTACAATAAACCATATGGTTTGATGTTCTTAATGGATTTCCATGTTATATTTTCTGGATTTGAGTTAGTTAATATGATTTCAAAAATATTTAATTTTTTTTATTACCGACATTTAGTGTGTGTTGTTCCCATTTGTGAGAATGCTTTATATTTGAGGTGTTGTGGTATTTGTCTTGAAAATAATGTATATGTTCTGATTGATTTGGTTTCCGCTGCATGGGATACCGTGGAGTTTGAAATAGTATTTAATTTTAAATGGCAGAGCGATATGGCGTACTGTATGTTGATGTTGAAGATATAGTGTGAGTTAATTTTGAATTGTAATTTCCTGTCATATCTTATTGAATGTTTAAGGGATCTGCACAACATGATCTGTGTGTTATTTGCAAATATTCCTTCTGTTATTTTTTATTTGTTCACTGGTGCATAAGCTAATTAGATGGCTTCCAATTTTTTTGGTAGTTGAAGGGTATTACGTCAAAATAAACCATATTGTTTGATGTTCTTAATGGTTTTCTATGATATATTTTCTGGATATGTTGTTTAATGTGTTTTCAAAAATCTTTAATTTTTTATTATCGACTACACATGGATAATTTTGTGTGTGTTGTTCTATTTGTGAGAATGCTTTATATTTGCTGTGCTGAGGTATTCGTCTTGAAATTATGTTTATTTTCTGATTGATTTTGCTGTTGCTGTATGGGATACCATGGAATTTGAAATTGCATTTAATTTTAAATGGAAGAGCGATGTGGCGTTCTGGTGGGGGTTATTTTACTTTAATGTAAGTTAATGTTGAAGATATAGTGTGAGTTCATTTTGATTTGTAATTCCTGTCATATCTTGTTGAATGTTTAAGGGAACCTCACATCATGAGCTGTGGTTGATTTGGTTGCACTTTTTTATAAAAAATGCTTTTTTTTTAAATTCTTTTGTCGGGCAATCAATATCGCTCTGTGTTGTTGTTATTGTTATATATACATACATAATTATTATACCTTAGACAGGATTTAGGCAAAACACATTCAATTATTAGATGAATAGAATGTTATGCCTCCGATATGAGCTGTCTGTAGGGAAATTGTTAATGGTTTGTATGTTTTGTTGTGGATATTACCTGTCAAATTTGTTTATTTTCGGCAGTTGACGTTTGCAGTACTGTTGTTAAGAGATGGATTAATTTATTACTGATATTACTTTTGTATCTGTGCATTATATAAGAAATAATTTCATGTAAATATGGGTTATACCAAGAAAGAATTTCGTGTGTGTAGTTTTCAATTAGGGTAATAGTTTTCATAATCTATGGTGTGTAATTCATTTGCAAATAATCCTTTTATAATTCTTTATTTGGTCCCTCATCCAGAAGCTAATTTCATGGTTTCCAATTTAATTCGTAGTTTAAGGGTATTATGGAAAAATAAACCATATGGTTTGAAGTTATTAATAGCTTTCCATGTTATATTTTCTGACTAGGTTGTTTAATATGTTTTCAAAAATCTTTAATGTTTTTATTATCACTATACATGGCTAATTTGGCGTGTGTTGTTTCCATTTGTGAGAATGGTTTTTATTTGCTGTGCAGAGGTATTGGTATTGAAAATAATGTTTATGTTCTGATTGATTTGGTTGCTGCTGCATGGGATACCATGAAGTTTGGAATTGCATTTAATTTTAAATGGAAAAGTGATGTGGCGACCAGTTGGGATTATATTACTTTACAGTAAGTTGACGTTTAAAATATAGTTTGAGTTCATTTTGAGTTGTAATTTCCTGTCAAAATTTGTTGAATGTTGATGGGATCGTCAGAACGTGTGCTGTGGGTGATTTGGTTGCTCCTTTTAATAATATCGTGAGTTTTTGATCTGTTTCTTTAAAATTCTTTATTCACAGGCAATCAATATTACACTGTGTTGTTGTTATTGTTATACATACATAGATAATTATTTTATTTTTTCAAACGTTTTTGGCACACACATTCAATTATTTAGTTGGATAGAATGTTATGCCTCCGATATGAGTTGTATGTAGGGAAATTTTTAACGGTTTATATGTTTTGTTGTGGATATTACCTGTGAAATTTCTATATTTTTCTTAGAGAATTGATGTTTTGCTGTACTGATGTTGTTGAGAGTTGGATTAATTTATTAGTGATATTACGTTTGTATCTGTGCTATATATAAGAAATACTTTCATGTAAATGTGTGTTATACCATGAAAGAATTTCGTGTGTGTAATTTTCAATTAGGGGATTTGTTTTTATAAGCCGTGCTGTGTAATTCATTTGCAAATATTCCTTTTGTTATTTTTTATTTATCACTGGTGCATAAGCTAAGTTGATGACTTCCAATTTTATAGGTATTTAAAGGGTTTAATGTTATATAAAACCATATTGTTTGATGTTCTTAATGGTTTTCCATGTTATATTTACTGGTTATGTTGTTTAATATGATCTCAAAAATCTTAAATTTCTTTATTATCGACTACACACGAGTAATTTGGAGTGTGTTGTTTCCTTTTGTGAGAATGTTTTATATTTGCTGTACTGATGTATTCGTCCTGAAAATGATGTTTATGTTCTGATTGATTTGGTTGCCACTGCATGAGATACCATGGAGTTTGAAATTGCAATAAATTTTAGATGGAAGAGCGTTGTGGTGTGCTGGTTGGGGTTATATCACTTTACTGTAAGTTGATGTTGAAGATATAGTGTGAGTTCATTTGAATCGTAATTTCCTGTCATAACTTGCCTAATGTTTAAGGGATCCGCACAACGTGAGCCGTGGGTGTTTTGGTTGTACATTTTAATACTGTGTTGAGTTTTTGATGTGTTTCTTTAAAATTCCTTATTCACAGGCAATCAATATCACACTGTGCTGTTGTTATTGTTATATATACCTAGGTAATTGTTATACCTTTTGACAGGTTTTATGCACAAACATTCATTTATTTAGTTGACTTGAATGTAAGCCTCTGATATGAGCTGTATGTAGGGAAATTGTTAATGGTTTATAGGTTTTGTTGTGGATATTACCTGTGACATTCCTATATTTTCCTTTGACAATTGTTGTTTTGCTGTACTGTTGTTGTTGAGAGTGGGATTAATTTATTAGTGATATTACGTTTGTATCTGTGCTATATATAAAAAATATTTTTCTGTAAATGTGGGTTATACTAAGAAAGAATTTCGTTTGTGTAGTTTTCAATTAGGGGAATACAGTGTATAAGTCGTGGTGTGTAATTCATTTGCAAATATTCCTTTTGTTATTTTTTATTTGGTCACTGTTGCATCAGCTAATTTGATGACTTCCAATTTTATTGGTTTTTGCAAGGTTTTATCTTAAAGGAAACTTATTGGTTTGATGTTCTGAATGGTTTTCCATGTTATATTTTCTGGATATGTTGTTTAATATGATTTTCAACAATCTTTAATTTTTTTATTATCGACTATACATGGCTAATTTTTGTTTGTTGTTTCCATTTGTGAGAATACTTTTTATATTTGCTGTACTGATGTATTCGTCTTGAAAATAATGTTTATGTTCTGATTGATTTGGTTGCCGCTGCATGAGATACCGTGGAGTGTGAAATTGCAATAAATTTTAGATGGAAGAGCGTTGTGGTGTGCTGGTTGGGGTTATATTACTTTACTGTAAGTTGGTGTTGAAGATATAATGTGAGTTCATTTTGAATTGTAATTTCCTTTCATAACTTGCTGAATGTTTTAGGGATCCTCACAACGTGAGCTGTAGGTGTTTTGGTTGTACATTTTAATAATATGGTGAGTTTTTGATGTGTTCCCTTAAAATTCCTTATTCACAGTTAATATCACACTGTGTTGTTGTTATTGTTATAGATACATACATAATTATTATACCTTTTGATTGGCCTTAGGCAATACACATTCAATTATTAGATGAATATAATGTTATGCCTCTGTTATGAGCTGTATGCAGGGAAATTTTTAATGGTTTATATGTTTTTTGTGGATATTACCTGTGATATTTCTCTATGTTTCTTTGGCAAATGGTGTTTTGTGTAATGTTGTTGTTAAGAGATGGATTAATTTATTAGTGATATTACGTTCGTATTTGTGCTATATATGAGAAATACATTCATGTAAATGTGGGTTATACTAAGAAAGAATTTTGTTTGTGTAGTTTTCAATTAGGGGAATAGTGTTTATATGCCATGATGTGTAATTCATTTGCAAATAATCCATTTGTTATTTTTCATTTGGTCACTGGTTCATAAGCTTTGTTGATGGCATCGAATTTTGTAGGTTGTTTAAGGGTATTATGTTACAATAAACCATATGGTTTGATGTTCTTAATGGATTTCCATGTTATATTTTCTGGATTTGAGTTAGTTAATATGATTTCAAAAATATTTAATTTTTTTTATTACCGACATTTAGTGTGTGTTGTTCCCATTTGTGAGAATGCTTTATATTTGAGGTGTTGTGGTATTTGTCTTGAAAATAATGTATATGTTCTGATTGATTTGGTTTCCGCTGCATGGGATACCGTGGAGTTTGAAATAGTATTTAATTTTAAATGGCAGAGCGATATGGCGTACTGTATGTTGATGTTGAAGATATAGTGTGAGTTAATTTTGAATTGTAATTTCCTGTCATATCTTATTGAATGTTTAAGGGATCTGCACAACATGATCTGTGTGTTATTTGCAAATATTCCTTCTGTTATTTTTTATTTGTTCACTGGTGCATAAGCTAATTAGATGGCTTCCAATTTTTTTGGTAGTTGAAGGGTATTACGTCAAAATAAACCATATTGTTTGATGTTCTTAATGGGTTTCTATGATATATTTTCTGGATATGTTGTTTAATGTGTTTTCAAAAATCTTTAATTTTTTATTATCGACTACACATGGATAATTTTGTGTGTGTTGTTCTATTTGTGAGAATGCTTTATATTTGCTGTGCTGAGGTATTCGTCTTGAAATTATGTTTATTTTCTGATTGATTTTGCTGTTGCTGTATGGGATACCATGGAATTTGAAATTGCATTTAATTTTAAATGGAAGAGCGATGTGGCGTTCTGGTGGGGGTTATTTTACTTTAATGTAAGTTAATGTTGAAGATATAGTGTGAGTTCATTTTGATTTGTAATTCCTGTCATATCTTGTTGAATGTTTAAGGGAACCTCACATCATGAGCTGTGGTTGATTTGGTTGCACTTTTTTATAAAAAATGCTTTTTTTTAAAATTCTTTTGTCGGGCAATCAATATCGCTCTGTGTTGTTGTTATTGTTATATATACATACATAATTATTATACCTTAGACAGGATTTAGGCAAAACACATTCAATTATTAGATGAATAGAATGTTATGCCTCCGATATGAGCTGTCTGTAGGGAAATTGTTAATGGTTTGTATGTTTTGTTGTGGATATTACCTGTCAAATTTGTTTATTTTCGGCAGTTGACGTTTGCAGTACTGTTGTTAAGAGATGGATTAATTTATTACTGATATTACTTTTGTATCTGTGCATTATATAAGAAATAATTTCATGTAAATATGGGTTATACCAAGAAAGAATTTCGTGTGTGTAGTTTTCAATTAGGGTAATAGTTTTCATAATCTATGGTGTGTAATTCATTTGCAAATAATCCTTTTATAATTCTTTATTTGGTCCCTCATCCAGAAGCTAATTTCATGGTTTCCAATTTAATTCGTAGTTTAAGGGTATTATGGAAAAATGAACCATATGTTTTGAAGTTATTAATAGCTTTCCATGTTATATTTTCTGACTAGGTTGTTTAATATGTTTTCAAAAATCTTTAATGTTTTTATTATCACTATACATGGCTAATTTGGCGTGTGTTGTTTCCATTTGTGAGAATGGTTTTTATTTGCTGTGCAGAGGTATTGGTATTGAAAATAATGTTTATGTTCTGATTGATTTGGTTGCTGCTGCATGGGATACCATGAAGTTTGGAATAGCATTTAATTTTAAATGGAAAAGTGATGTGGCGACCAGATTGGGATTATATTACTTTACAGTAAGTTGACGTTTAAAATATAGTTTGAGTTCATTTTGAGTTGTAATTTCCTGTCAAAATTTGTTGAATGTTGATGGGATCGTCAGAACGTGTGCTGTGGGTGATTTGGTTGCTCCTTTTGATAATATCGTGAGTTTTTGATCTGTTTCTTTAAAATTCTTTATTCACAGGCAATCAATATTACACTGTGTTGTTGTTATTGTTATACATACATAGATAATTATTTTATTTTTTCAAACGTTTTTGGCACACACATTCAATTATTTAGTTGGATAGAATGTTATGCTTCCGATATGAGTTGTATGTAGGGAAATTTTTAACGGTTTATATGTTTTGTTGTGGATATTACCTGTGAAATTTCTATATTTTTCTTAGAGAATTGATGTTTTGCTGTACTGATGTTGTTGAGAGTTGGATTAATTTATTAGTGATATTACGTTTGTATCTGTGCTATATATAAGAAATACTTTCATGTAAATGTGTGTTATACCATGAAAGAATTTCGTGTGTGTAGTTTTCAATTAGGGGATTTGTTTTTATAAGCCGTGCTGTGTAATTCATTTGCAAATATTCCTTTTGTTATTTTTTATTTATCACTGGTGCATAAGCTAAGTTGATGACTTCCAATTTTATAGGTATTTAAAGGGTTTAATGTTATATAAAACCATATTGTTTGATGTTCTTAATGGTTTTCCATGTTATATTTACTGGTTATGTTGTTTAATATGATCTCAAAAATCTTAAATTTCTTTATTATCGACTACACACGAGTAATTTGGAGTGTGTTGTTTCCTTTTGTGAGAATGTTTTATATTTGCTGTACTGATGTATTCGTCCTGAAAATGATGTTTATGTTCTGATTGATTTGGTTGCCACTGCATGAGATACCATGGAGTTTGAAATTGCAATAAATTTTAGATGGAAGAGCGTTGTGGTGTGCTGGTTGGGGTTATATCACTTTACTGTAAGTTGATGTTGAAGATATAGTGTGAGTTCATTTGAATCGTAATTTCCTGTCATAACTTGCCTAATGTTTAAGGGATCCGCACAACGTGAGCCGTGGGTGTTTTGGTTGTACATTTTAATACTGTGTTGAGTTTTTGATGTGTTTCTTTAAAATTCCTTATTCACAGGCAATCAATATCACACTGTGCTGTTGTTATTGTTATATATACCTAGGTAATTGTTATACCTTTTGACAGGTTTTATGCACAAACATTCATTTATTTAGTTGACTTGAATGTAAGCCTCTGATATGAGCTGTATGTAGGGAAATTGTTAATGGTTTATAGGTTTTGTTGTGGATATTACCTGTGACATTCCTATATTTTCCTTTGACAATTGTTGTTTTGCTGTACTGTTGTTGTTGAGAGTGGGATTAATTTATTAGTGATATTACGTTTGTATCTGTGCTATATATAAAAAATATTTTTCTGTAAATGTGGGTTATACTAAGAAAGAATTTCGTTTGTGTAGTTTTCAATTAGGAGAATACAGTGTATAAGTCGTGGTGTGTAATTCATTTGCAAATATTCCTTTTGTTATTTTTTATTTGGTCACTGTTGCATCAGCTAATTTGATGACTTCCAATTTTATTGGTTTTTGCAAGGTTTTATCTTAAAGGAAACTTATTGGTTTGATGTTCTGAATGGTTTTCCATGTTATATTTTCTGGATATGTTGTTTAATATGATTTTCAACAATCTTTAATTTTTTTATTATCGACTATACATGGCTAATTTTTGTTTGTTGTTTCCATTTGTGAGAATACTTTTTATATTTGCTGTACTGATGTATTCGTCTTGAAAATAATGTTTATGTTCTGATTGATTTGGTTGCCGCTGCATGAGATACCGTGGAGTGTGAAATTGCAATAAATTTTAGATGGAAGAGCGTTGTGGTGTGCTGGTTGGGGTTATATTACTTTACTGTAAGTTGGTGTTGAAGATATAATGTGAGTTCATTTTGAATTGTAATTTCCTTTCATAACTTGCTGAATGTTTTAGGGATCCTCACAACGTGAGCTGTAGGTGTTTTGGTTGTACATTTTAATAATATGGTGAGTTTTTGATGTGTTCCCTTAAAATTCCTTATTCACAGTTAATATCACACTGTGTTGTTGTTATTGTTATAGATACATACATAATTATTATACCTTTTGATTGGCCTTAGGCAATACACATTCAATTATTAGATGAATATAATGTTATGCCTCTGTTATGAGCTGTATGCAGGGAAATTTTTAATGGTTTATATGTTTTTTGTGGATATTACCTGTGATATTTCTCTATGTTTCTTTGGCAAATGGTGTTTTGTGTAATGTTGTTGTTAAGAGATGGATTAATTTATTAGTGATATTACGTTCGTATTTGTGCTATATATGAGAAATACATTCATGTAAATGTGGGTTATACTAAGAAAGAATTTTGTTTGTGTAGTTTTCAATTAGGGGAATAGTGTTTATATGCCATGATGTGTAATTCATTTGCAAATAATCCATTTGTTATTTTTCATTTGGTCACTGGTTCATAAGCTTTGTTGATGGCATCGAATTTTGTAGGTTGTTTAAGGGTATTATGTTACAATAAACCATATGGTTTGATGTTCTTAATGGATTTCCATGTTATATTTTCTGGATTTGAGTTAGTTAATATGATTTCAAAAATATTTAATTTTTTTTATTACCGACATTTAGTGTGTGTTGTTCCCATTTGTGAGAATGCTTTATATTTGAGGTGTTGTGGTATTTGTCTTGAAAATAATGTATATGTTCTGATTGATTTGGTTTCCGCTGCATGGGATACCGTGGAGTTTGAAATAGTATTTAATTTTAAATGGCAGAGCGATATGGCGTACTGTATGTTGATGTTGAAGATATAGTGTGAGTTAATTTTGAATTGTAATTTCCTGTCATATCTTATTGAATGTTTAAGGGATCTGCACAACATGATCTGTGTGTTATTTGCAAATATTCCTTCTGTTATTTTTTATTTGTTCACTGGTGCATAAGCTAATTAGATGGCTTCCAATTTTTTTGGTAGTTGAAGGGTATTACGTCAAAATAAACCATATTGTTTGATGTTCTTAATGGTTTTCTATGATATATTTTCTGGATATGTTGTTTAATGTGTTTTCAAAAATCTTTAATTTTTTATTATCGACTACACATGGATAATTTTGTGTGTGTTGTTCTATTTGTGAGAATGCTTTATATTTGCTGTGCTGAGGTATTCGTCTTGAAATTATGTTTATTTTCTGATTGATTTTGCTGTTGCTGTATGGGATACCATGGAATTTGAAATTGCATTTAATTTTAAATGGAAGAGCGATGTGGCGTTCTGGTGGGGGTTATTTTACTTTAATGTAAGTTAATGTTGAAGATATAGTGTGAGTTCATTTTGATTTGTAATTCCTGTCATATCTTGTTGAATGTTTAAGGGAACCTCACATCATGAGCTGTGGTTGATTTGGTTGCACTTTTTTATAAAAAATGCTTTTTTTTAAATTCTTTTGTCGGGCAATCAATATCGCTCTGTGTTGTTGTTATTGTTATATATACATACATAATTATTATACCTTAGACAGGATTTAGGCAAAACACATTCAATTATTAGATGAATAGAATGTTATGCCTCCGATATGAGCTGTCTGTAGGGAAATTGTTAATGGTTTGTATGTTTTGTTGTGGATATTACCTGTCAAATTTGTTTATTTTCGGCAGTTGACGTTTGCAGTACTGTTGTTAAGAGATGGATTAATTTATTACTGATATTACTTTTGTATCTGTGCATTATATAAGAAATAATTTCATGTAAATATGGGTTATACCAAGAAAGAATTTCGTGTGTGTAGTTTTCAATTAGGGTAATAGTTTTCATAATCTATGGTGTGTAATTCATTTGCAAATAATCCTTTTATAATTCTTTATTTGGTCCCTCATCCAGAAGCTAATTTCATGGTTTCCAATTTAATTCGTAGTTTAAGGGTATTATGGAAAAATGAACCATATGTTTTGAAGTTATTAATAGCTTTCCATGTTATATTTTCTGACTAGGTTGTTTAATATGTTTTCAAAAATCTTTAATGTTTTTATTATCACTATACATGGCTAATTTGGCGTGTGTTGTTTCCATTTGTGAGAATGGTTTTTATTTGCTGTGCAGAGGTATTGGTATTGAAAATAATGTTTATGTTCTGATTGATTTGGTTGCTGCTGCATGGGATACCATGAAGTTTGGAATAGCATTTAATTTTAAATGGAAAAGTGATGTGGCGACCAGATTGGGATTATATTACTTTACAGTAAGTTGACGTTTAAAATATAGTTTGAGTTCATTTTGAGTTGTAATTTCCTGTCAAAATTTGTTGAATGTTGATGGGATCGTCAGAACATGTGCTGTGGGTGATTTGGTTGCTCCTTTTAATAATATCGTGAGTTTATGATCTGTTTCTTTAAAATTCTTTATTCACAGGCAATCAATATTACACTGTGTTGTTGTTATTGTTATACATACATAGATAATTATTTTATTTTTTCAAACGTTTTTGGCACACACATTCAATTATTTAGTTGGATAGAATGTTATGCCTCCGATATGAGTTGTATGTAGGGAAATTTTTAACGGTTTATATGTTTTGTTGTGGATATTACCTGTGAAATTTCTATATTTTTCTTAGAGAATTGATGTTTTGCTGTACTGATGTTGTTGAGAGTTGGATTAATTTATTAGTGATATTACGTTTGTATCTGTGCTATATATAAGAAATACTTTCATGTAAATGTGTGTTATACCATGAAAGAATTTCGTGTGTGTAATTTTCAATTTGGGGATTTGTTTTTATAAGCCGTGCTGTGTAATTCATTTGCAAATATTCCTTTTGTTATTTTTTATTTATCACTGGTGCATAAGCTAAGTTGATGACTTCCAATTTTATAGGTATTTAAAGGGTTTAATGTTATATAAAACCATATTGTTTGATGTTCTTAATGGTTTTCCATGTTATATTTACTGGTTATGTTGTTTAATATGATCTCAAAAATCTTAAATTTCTTTATTATCGACTACACATGAGTAATTTGGAGTGTGTTGTTTCCTTTTGTGAGAATGTTTTATATTTGCTGTACTGATGTATTCGTCCTGAAAATGATGTTTATGTTCTGATTGATTTGGTTGCCACTGCATGAGATACCATGGAGTTTGAAATTGCAATAAATTTTAGATGGAAGAGCGTTGTGGTGTGCTGGTTGGGGTTATATCACTTTACTGTAAGTTGATGTTGAAGATATAGTGTGAGTTCATTTGAATCGTAATTTCCTGTCATAACTTGCCTAATGTTTAAGGGATCCGCACAACGTGAGCCGTGGGTGTTTTGGTTGTACATTTTAATACTGTGTTGAGTTTTTGATGTGTTTCTTTAAAATTCCTTATTCACAGGCAATCAATATCACACTGTGCTGTTGTTATTGTTATATATACCTAGGTAATTGTTATACCTTTTGACAGGTTTTATGCACAAACATTCATTTATTTAGTTGACTTGAATGTAAGCCTCTGATATGAGCTGTATGTAGGGAAATTGTTAATGGTTTATAGGTTTTGTTGTGGATATTACCTGTGACATTCCTATATTTTCCTTTGACAATTGTTGTTTTGCTGTACTGTTGTTGTTGAGAGTGGGATTAATTTATTAGTGATATTACGTTTGTATCTGTGCTATATATAAAAAATATTTTTCTGTAAATGTGGGTTATACTAAGAAAGAATTTCGTTTGTGTAGTTTTCAATTAGGGGAATACAGTGTATAAGTCGTGGTGTGTAATTCATTTGCAAATATTCCTTTTGTTATTTTTTATTTGGTCACTGTTGCATCAGCTAATTTGATGACTTCCAATTTTATTGGTTTTTGCAAGGTTTTATCTTAAAGGAAACTTATTGGTTTGATGTTCTGAATGGTTTTCCATGTTATATTTTCTGGATATGTTGTTTAATATGATTTTCAACAATCTTTAATTTTTTTATTATCGACTATACATGGCTAATTTTTGTTTGTTGTTTCCATTTGTGAGAATACTTTTTATATTTGCTGTACTGATGTATTCGTCTTGAAAATAATGTTTATGTTCTGATTGATTTGGTTGCCGCTGCATGAGATACCGTGGAGTGTGAAATTGCAATAAATTTTAGATGGAAGAGCGTAGTGGTGTGCTGGTTGGGGTTATATTACTTTACTGTAAGTTGGTGTTGAAGATATAATGTGAGTTCATTTTGAATTGTAATTTCCTTTCATAACTTGCTGAATGTTTTAGGGATCCTCACAACGTGAGCTGTAGGTGTTTTGGTTGTACATTTTAATAATATGGTGAGTTTTTGATGTGTTCCCTTAAAATTCCTTATTCACAGTTAATATCACACTGTGTTGTTGTTATTGTTATAGATACATACATAATTATTATACCTTTTGATTGGCCTTAGGCAATACACATTCAATTATTAGATGAATATAATGTTATGCCTCTGTTATGAGCTGTATGCAGGGAAATTTTTAATGGTTTATATGTTTTTTGTGGATATTACCTGTGATATTTCTCTATGTTTCTTTGGCAAATGGTGTTTTGTGTAATGTTGTTGTTAAGAGATGGATTAATTTATTAGTGATATTACGTTCGTATTTGTGCTATATATGAGAAATACATTCATGTAAATGTGGGTTATACTAAGAAAGAATTTTGTTTGTGTAGTTTTCAATTAGGGGAATAGTGTTTATATGCCATGATGTGTAATTCATTTGCAAATAATCCATTTGTTATTTTTCATTTGGTCACTGGTTCATAAGCTTTGTTGATGGCATCGAATTTTGTAGGTTGTTTAAGGGTATTATGTTACAATAAACCATATGGTTTGATGTTCTTAATGGATTTCCATGTTATATTTTCTGGATTTGAGTTAGTTAATATGATTTCAAAAATATTTAATTTTTTTTATTACCGACATTTAGTGTGTGTTGTTCCCATTTGTGAGAATGCTTTATATTTGAGGTGTTGTGGTATTTGTCTTGAAAATAATGTATATGTTCTGATTGATTTGGTTTCCGCTGCATGGGATACCGTGGAGTTTGAAATTGCATTTAATTTTAAATGGAAGAGCGATGTGGCGTTCTGGTGGGGGTTATTTTACTTTAATGTAAGTTAATGTTGAAGATATAGTGTGAGTTCATTTTGATTTGTAATTCCTGTCATATCTTGTTGAATGTTTAAGGGAACCTCACATCATGAGCTGTGGTTGATTTGGTTGCATTTTTTTATAAAAAATGCTTTTTTTTTAAATTCTGTTGTCGGGGAATCAATATCGCTCTGTGTTGTTGTTATTGTTATATATACATACATAATTATTATACCTTAGACAGGATTTAGGCAAAACACATTCAATTATTAGATGAATAGAATGTTATGCCTCCGATATGAGCTGTCTGTAGGGAAATTGTTAATGGTTTGTATGTTTTGTTGTGGATATTACCTGTCAAATTTGTTTATTTTCGGCAGTTGACGTTTGCAGTACTGTTGTTAAGAGATGGATTAATTTATTACTGATATTACTTTTGTATCTGTGCATTATATAAGAAATAATTTCATGTAAATATGGGTTATACCAAGAAAGAATTTCGTGTGTGTAGTTTTCAATTAGGGTAATAGTTTTCATAATCTATGGTGTGTAATTCATTTGCAAATAATCTTTTTATAATTCTTTATTTGGTCCCTCATCCAGAAGCTAATTTCATGGTTTCCAATTTAATTAGTAGTTTAAGGGTATTATGGAAAAATAAACCATATGGTTTGAAGTTATTAATAGCTTTCCATGTTATATTTTCTGACTAGGTTGTTTAATATGTTTTCAAAAATCTTTAATGTTTTTATTATCACTATACATGGCTAATTTGGCGTGTGTTGTTTCCATTTGTGAGAATGGTTTTTATTTGCTGTGCTGAGGTATTGGTATTGAAAATAATGTTTATGTTCTGATTGATTTGGTTGCTGCTGCATGGGATACCATGAAGTTTGGAATTGCATTTAATTTTAAATGGAAAAGTGATGTGGCGACCAGATTGGGATTATATTACTTTACAGTAAGTTGACGTTTAAAATATAGTTTGAGTTCATTTTGAGTTGTAATTTCCTGTCAAAATTTGTTGAATGTTGATGGGATCGTCAGAACGTGTGCTGTGGGTGATTTGGTTGCTCCTTTTAATAATATCGTGAGTTTATGATCTGTTTCTTTAAAATTCTTTATTCACAGGCAATCAATATTACACTGTGTTGTTGTTATTGTTATACATACATAGATAATTATTTTATTTTTTCAAACGTTTTTGGCACACACATTCAATTATTTAGTTGGATAGAATGTTATGCCTCCGATATGAGTTGTATGTAGGGAAATTTTTAACGGTTTATATGTTTTGTTGTGGATATTACCTGTGAAATTTCTATATTTTTCTTAGAGAATTGATGTTTTGCTGTACTGATGTTGTTGAGAGTTGGATTAATTTATTAGTGATATTACGTTTGTATCTGTGCTATATATAAGAAATACTTTCATGTAAATGTGTGTTATACCATGAAAGAATTTCGTGTGTGTAATTTTCAATTAGGGGATTTGTTTTTATAAGCCGTGCTGTGTAATTCATTTGCAAATATTCCTTTTGTTATTTTTTATTTATCACTGGTGCATAAGCTAAGTTGATGACTTCCAATTTTATAGGTATTTAAAGGGTTTAATGTTATATAAAACCATATTGTTTGATGTTCTTAATGGTTTTCCATGTTATATTTACTGGTTATGTTGTTTAATATGATCTCAAAAATCTTAAATTTCTTTATTATCGACTACACATGAGTAATTTGGAGTGTGTTGTTTCCTTTTGTGAGAATGTTTTATATTTGCTGTACTGATGTATTCGTCCTGAAAATGATGTTTATGTTCTGATTGATTTGGTTGCCACTGCATGAGATACCATGGAGTTTGAAATTGCAATAAATTTTAGATGGAAGAGCGTTGTGGTGTGCTGGTTGGGGTTATATCACTTTACTGTAAGTTGATGTTGAAGATATAGTGTGAGTTCATTTGAATCGTAATTTCCTGTCATAACTTGCCTAATGTTTAAGGGATCCGCACAACGTGAGCCGTGGGTGTTTTGGTTGTACATTTTAATACTGTGTTGAGTTTTTGATGTGTTTCTTTAAAATTCCTTATTCACAGGCAATCAATATCACACTGTGCTGTTGTTATTGTTATATATACCTAGGTAATTGTTATACCTTTTGACAGGTTTTATGCACAAACATTCATTTATTTAGTTGACTTGAATGTAAGCCTCTGATATGAGCTGTATGTAGGGAAATTGTTAATGGTTTATAGGTTTTGTTGTGGATATTACCTGTGACATTCCTATATTTTCCTTTGACAATTGTTGTTTTGCTGTACTGTTGTTGTTGAGAGTGGGATTAATTTATTAGTGATATTACGTTTGTATCTGTGCTATATATAAAAAATATTTTTCTGTAAATGTGGGTTATACTAAGAAAGAATTTCGTTTGTGTAGTTTTCAATTAGGGGAATACAGTGTATAAGTCGTGGTGTGTAATTCATTTGCAAATATTCCTTTTGTTATTTTTTATTTGGTCACTGTTGCATCAGCTAATTTGATGACTTCCAATTTTATTGGTTTTTGCAAGGTTTTATCTTAAAGGAAACTTATTGGTTTGATGTTCTGAATGGTTTTCCATGTTATATTTTCTGGATATGTTGTTTAATATGATTTTCAACAATCTTTAATTTTTTTATTATCGACTATACATGGCTAATTTTTGTTTGTTGTTTCCATTTGTGAGAATACTTTTTATATTTGCTGTACTGATGTATTCGTCTTGAAAATAATGTTTATGTTCTGATTGATTTGGTTGCCGCTGCATGAGATACCGTGGAGTGTGAAATTGCAATAAATTTTAGATGGAAGAGCGTTGTGGTGTGCTGGTTGGGGTTATATTACTTTACTGTAAGTTGGTGTTGAAGATATAATGTGAGTTCATTTTGAATTGTAATTTCCTTTCATAACTTGCTGAATGTTTTAGGGATCCTCACAACGTGAGCTGTAGGTGTTTTGGTTGTACATTTTAATAATATGGTGAGTTTTTGATGTGTTCCCTTAAAATTCCTTATTCACAGTTAATATCACACTGTGTTGTTGTTATTGTTATAGATACATACATAATTATTATACCTTTTGATTGGCCTTAGGCAATACACATTCAATTATTAGATGAATATAATGTTATGCCTCTGTTATGAGCTGTATGCAGGGAAATTTTTAATGGTTTATATGTTTTTTGTGGATATTACCTGTGATATTTCTCTATGTTTCTTTGGCAAATGGTGTTTTGTGTAATGTTGTTGTTAAGAGATGGATTAATTTATTAGTGATATTACGTTCGTATTTGTGCTATATATGAGAAATACATTCATGTAAATGTGGGTTATACTAAGAAAGAATTTTGTTTGTGTAGTTTTCAATTAGGGGAATAGTGTTTATATGCCATGATGTGTAATTCATTTGCAAATAATCCATTTGTTATTTTTCATTTGGTCACTGGTTCATAAGCTTTGTTGATGGCATCGAATTTTGTAGGTTGTTTAAGGGTATTATGTTACAATAAACCATATGGTTTGATGTTCTTAATGGATTTCCATGTTATATTTTCTGGATTTGAGTTAGTTAATATGATTTCAAAAATATTTAATTTTTTTTATTACCGACATTTAGTGTGTGTTGTTCCCATTTGTGAGAATGCTTTATATTTGAGGTGTTGTGGTATTTGTCTTGAAAATAATGTATATGTTCTGATTGATTTGGTTTCCGCTGCATGGGATACCGTGGAGTTTGAAATAGTATTTAATTTTAAATGGCAGAGCGATATGGCGTACTGTATGTTGATGTTGAAGATATAGTGTGAGTTAATTTTGAATTGTAATTTCCTGTCATATCTTATTGAATGTTTAAGGGATCTGCACAACATGATCTGTGTGTTATTTGCAAATATTCCTTCTGTTATTTTTTATTTGTTCACTGGTGCATAAGCTAATTAGATGGCTTCCAATTTTTTTGGTAGTTGAAGGGTATTACGTCAAAATAAACCATATTGTTTGATGTTCTTAATGGTTTTCTATGATATATTTTCTGGATATGTTGTTTAATGTGTTTTCAAAAATCTTTAATTTTTTATTATCGACTACACATGGATAATTTTGTGTGTGTTGTTCTATTTGTGAGAATGCTTTATATTTGCTGTGCTGAGGTATTCGTCTTGAAATTATGTTTATTTTCTGATTGATTTTGCTGTTGCTGTATGGGATACCATGGAATTTGAAATTGCATTTAATTTTAAATGGAAGAGCGATGTGGCGTTCTGGTGGGGGTTATTTTACTTTAATGTAAGTTAATGTTGAAGATATAGTGTGAGTTCATTTTGATTTGTAATTCCTGTCATATCTTGTTGAATGTTTAAGGGAACCTCACATCATGAGCTGTGGTTGATTTGGTTGCACTTTTTTATAAAAAATGCTTTTTTTTTAAATTCTTTTGTCGGGCAATCAATATCGCTCTGTGTTGTTGTTATTGTTATATATACATACATAATTATTATACCTTAGACAGGATTTAGGCAAAACACATTCAATTATTAGATGAATAGAATGTTATGCCTCCGATATGAGCTGTCTGTAGGGAAATTGTTAATGGTTTGTATGTTTTGTTGTGGATATTACCTGTCAAATTTGTTTATTTTCGGCAGTTGACGTTTGCAGTACTGTTGTTAAGAGATGGATTAATTTATTACTGATATTACTTTTGTATCTGTGCATTATATAAGAAATAATTTCATGTAAATATGGGTTATACCAAGAAAGAATTTCGTGTGTGTAGTTTTCAATTAGGGTAATAGTTTTCATAATCTATGGTGTGTAATTCATTTGCAAATAATCCTTTTATAATTCTTTATTTGGTCCCTCATCCAGAAGCTAATTTCATGGTTTCCAATTTAATTCGTAGTTTAAGGGTATTATGGAAAAATAAACCATATGGTTTGAAGTTATTAATAGCTTTCCATGTTATATTTTCTGACTAGGTTGTTTAATATGTTTTCAAAAATCTTTAATGTTTTTATTATCACTATACATGGCTAATTTGGCGTGTGTTGTTTCCATTTGTGAGAATGGTTTTTATTTGCTGTGCTGAGGTATTGGTATTGAAAATAATGTTTATGTTCTGATTGATTTGGTTGCTGCTGCATGGGATACCATGAAGTTTGGAATTGCATTTAATTTTAAATGGAAAAGTGATGTGGCGACCAGATTGGGATTATATTACTTTACAGTAAGTTGACGTTTAAAATATAGTTTGAGTTCATTTTGAGTTGTAATTTCCTGTCAAAATTTGTTGAATGTTGATGGGATCGTCAGAACGTGTGCTGTGGGTGATTTGGTTGCTCCTTTTGATAATATCGTGAGTTTTTGATCTGTTTCTTTAAAATTCTTTATTCACAGGCAATCAATATTACACTGTGTTGTTGTTATTGTTATACATACATAGATAATTATTTTATTTTTTCAAACGTTTTTGGCACACACATTCAATTATTTAGTTGGATAGAATGTTATGCCTCCGATATGAGTTGTATGTAGGGAAATTTTTAACGGTTTATATGTTTTGTTGTGGATATTACCTGTGAAATTTCTATATTTTTCTTAGAGAATTGATGTTTTGCTGTACTGATGTTGTTGAGAGTTGGATTAATTTATTAGTGATATTACGTTAGTATCTGTGCTATATATAAGAAATACTTTCATGTAAATGTGTGTTATACCATGAAAGAATTTCGTGTGTGTAGTTTTCAATTAGGGGATTTGTTTTTATAAGCCGTGCTGTGTAATTCATTTGCAAATATTCCTTTTGTTATTTTTTATTTATCACTGGTGCATAAGCTAAGTTGATGACTTCCAATTTTATAGGTATTTAAAGGGTTTAATGTTATATAAAACCATATTGTTTGATGTTCTTAATGGTTTTCCATGTTATATTTACTGGTTATGTTGTTTAATATGATCTCAAAAATCTTAAATTTCTTTATTATCGACTACACATGAGTAATTTGGAGTGTGTTGTTTCCTTTTGTGAGAATGTTTTATATTTGCTGTACTGATGTATTCGTCCTGAAAATGATGTTTATGTTCTGATTGATTTGGTTGCCACTGCATGAGATACCATGGAGTTTGAAATTGCAATAAATTTTAGATGGAAGAGCGTTGTGGTGTGCTGGTTGGGGTTATATCACTTTACTGTAAGTTGATGTTGAAGATATAGTGTGAGTTCATTTGAATCGTAATTTCCTGTCATAACTTGCCTAATGTTTAAGGGATCCGCACAACGTGAGTCGTGGGTGTTTTGGTTGTACATTTTAATACTGTGTTGAGTTTTTGATGTGTTTCTTTAAAATTCCTTATTCACAGGCAATCAATATCACACTGTGCTGTTGTTATTGTTATATATACCTAGGTAATTGTTATACCTTTTGACAGGTTTTATGCACAAACATTCATTTATTTAGTTGACTTGAATGTAAGCCTCTGATATGAGCTGTATGTAGGGAAATCGTTAATGGTTTATAGGTTTTGTTGTGGATATTACCTGTGACATTCCTATATTTTCCTTTGACAATTGTTGTTTTGCTGTACTGTTGTTGTTGAGAGTGGGATTAATTTATTAGTGATATTACGTTTGTATCTGTGCTATATATAAAAAATATTTTTCTGTAAATGTGGGTTATACTAAGAAAGAATTTCGTTTGTGTAGTTTTCAATTAGGAGAATACAGTGTATAAGTCGTGGTGTGTAATTCATTTGCAAATATTCCTTTTGTTATTTTTTATTTGGTCACTGTTGCATCAGCTAATTTGATGACTTCCAATTTTATTGGTTTTTGCAAGGTTTTATCTTAAAGGAAACTTATTGGTTTGATGTTCTGAATGGTTTTCCATGTTATATTTTCTGGATATGTTGTTTAATATGATTTTCAACAATCTTTAATTTTTTTATTATCGACTATACATGGCTAATTTTTGTTTGTTGTTTCCATTTGTGAGAATACTTTTTATATTTGCTGTACTGATGTATTCGTCTTGAAAATAATGTTTATGTTCTGATTGATTTGGTTGCCGCTGCATGAGATACCGTGGAGTGTGAAATTGCAATAAATTTTAGATGGAAGAGCGTTGTGGTGTGCTGGTTGGGGTTATATTACTTTACTGTAAGTTGGTGTTGAAGATATAATGTGAGTTCATTTTGAATTGTAATTTCCTTTCATAACTTGCTGAATGTTTTAGGGATCCTCACAACGTGAGCTGTAGGTGTTTTGGTTGTACATTTTAATAATATGGTGAGTTTTTGATGTGTTCCCTTAAAATTCCTTATTCACAGTTAATATCACACTGTGTTGTTGTTATTGTTATAGATACATACATAATTATTATACCTTTTGATTGGCCTTAGGCAATACACATTCAATTATTAGATGAATATAATGTTATGCCTCTGTTATGAGCTGTATGCAGGGAAATTTTTAATGGTTTATATGTTTTTTGTGGATATTACCTGTGATATTTCTCTATGTTTCTTTGGCAAATGGTGTTTTGTGTAATGTTGTTGTTAAGAGATGGATTAATTTATTAGTGATATTACGTTCGTATTTGTGCTATATATGAGAAATACATTCATGTAAATGTGGGTTATACTAAGAAAGAATTTTGTTTGTGTAGTTTTCAATTAGGGGAATAGTGTTTATATGCCATGATGTGTAATTCATTTGCAAATAATCCATTTGTTATTTTTCATTTGGTCACTGGTTCATAAGCTTTGTTGATGGCATCGAATTTTGTAGGTTGTTTAAGGGTATTATGTTACAATAAACCATATGGTTTGATGTTCTTAATGGATTTCCATGTTATATTTTCTGGATTTGAGTTAGTTAATATGATTTCAAAAATATTTAATTTTTTTTATTACCGACATTTAGTGTGTGTTGTTCCCATTTGTGAGAATGCTTTATATTTGAGGTGTTGTGGTATTTGTCTTGAAAATAATGTATATGTTCTGATTGATTTGGTTTCCGCTGCATGGGATACCGTGGAGTTTGAAATTGCATTTAATTTTAAATGGAAGAGCGATGTGGCGTTCTGGTGGGGGTTATTTTACTTTAATGTAAGTTAATGTTGAAGATATAGTGTGAGTTCATTTTGATTTGTAATTCCTGTCATATCTTGTTGAATGTTTAAGGGAACCTCACATCATGAGCTGTGGTTGATTTGGTTGCATTTTTTTATAAAAAATGCTTTTTTTTTAAATTCTGTTGTCGGGCAATCAATATCGCTCTGTGTTGTTGTTATTGTTATATATACATACATAATTATTATACCTTAGACAGGATTTAGGCAAAACACATTCAATTATTAGATGAATAGAATGTTATGCCTCCGATATGAGCTGTCTGTAGGGAAATTGTTAATGGTTTGTATGTTTTGTTGTGGATATTACCTGTCAAATTTGTTTATTTTCGGCAGTTGACGTTTGCAGTACTGTTGTTAAGAGATGGATTAATTTATTACTGATATTACTTTTGTATCTGTGCATTATATAAGAAATAATTTCATGTAAATATGGGTTATACCAAGAAAGAATTTCGTGTGTGTAGTTTTCAATTAGGGTAATAGTTTTCATAATCTATGGTGTGTAATTCATTTGCAAATAATCCTTTTATAATTCTTTATTTGGTCCCTCATCCAGAAGCTAATTTCATGGTTTCCAATTTAATTCGTAGTTTAAGGGTATTATGGAAAAATAAACCATATGGTTTGAAGTTATTAATAGCTTTCCATGTTATATTTTCTGACTAGGTTGTTTAATATGTTTTCAAAAATCTTTAATGTTTTTATTATCACTATACATGGCTAATTTGGCGTGTGTTGTTTCCATTTGTGAGAATGGTTTTTATTTGCTGTGCTGAGGTATTGGTATTGAAAATAATGTTTATGTTCTGATTGATTTGGTTGCTGCTGCATGGGATACCATGAAGTTTGGAATTGCATTTAATTTTAAATGGAAAAGTGATGTGGCGACCAGATTGGGATTATATTACTTTACAGTAAGTTGACGTTTAAAATATAGTTTGAGTTCATTTTGAGTTGTAATTTCCTGTCAAAATTTGTTGAATGTTGATGGGATCGTCAGAACGTGTGCTGTGGGTGATTTGGTTGCTCCTTTTAATAATATCGTGAGTTTATGATCTGTTTCTTTAAAATTCTTTATTCACAGGCAATCAATATTACACTGTGTTGTTGTTATTGTTATACATACATAGATAATTATTTTATTTTTTCAAACGTTTTTGGCACACACATTCAATTATTTAGTTGGATAGAATGTTATGCCTCCGATATGAGTTGTATGTAGGGAAATTTTTAACGGTTTATATGTTTTGTTGTGGATATTACCTGTGAAATTTCTATATTTTTCTTAGAGAATTGATGTTTTGCTGTACTGATGTTGTTGAGAGTTGGATTAATTTATTAGTGATATTACGTTTGTATCTGTGCTATATATAAGAAATACTTTCATGTAAATGTGTGTTATACCATGAAAGAATTTCGTGTGTGTAATTTTCAATTAGGGGATTTGTTTTTATAAGCCGTGCTGTGTAATTCATTTGCAAATATTCCTTTTGTTATTTTTTATTTATCACTGGTGCATAAGCTAAGTTGATGACTTCCAATTTTATAGGTATTTAAAGGGTTTAATGTTATATAAAACCATATTGTTTGATGTTCTTAATGGTTTTCCATGTTATATTTACTGGTTATGTTGTTTAATATGATCTCAAAAATCTTAAATTTCTTTATTATCGACTACACATGAGTAATTTGGAGTGTGTTGTTTCCTTTTGTGAGAATGTTTTATATTTGCTGTACTGATGTATTCGTCCTGAAAATGATGTTTATGTTCTGATTGATTTGGTTGCCACTGCATGAGATACCATGGAGTTTGAAATTGCAATAAATTTTAGATGGAAGAGCGTTGTGGTGTGCTGGTTGGGGTTATATCACTTTACTGTAAGTTGATGTTGAAGATATAGTGTGAGTTCATTTGAATCGTAATTTCCTGTCATAACTTGCCTAATGTTTAAGGGATCCGCACAACGTGAGCCGTGGGTGTTTTGGTTGTACATTTTAATACTGTGTTGAGTTTTTGATGTGTTTCTTTAAAATTCCTTATTCACAGGCAATCAATATCACACTGTGCTGTTGTTATTGTTATATATACCTAGGTAATTGTTATACCTTTTGACAGGTTTTATGCACAAACATTCATTTATTTAGTTGACTTGAATGTAAGCCTCTGATATGAGCTGTATGTAGGGAAATTGTTAATGGTTTATAGGTTTTGTTGTGGATATTACCTGTGACATTCCTATATTTTCCTTTGACAATTGTTGTTTTGCTGTACTGTTGTTGTTGAGAGTGGGATTAATTTATTAGTGATATTACGTTTGTATCTGTGCTATATATAAAAAATATTTTTCTGTAAATGTGGGTTATACTAAGAAAGAATTTCGTTTGTGTAGTTTTCAATTAGGGGAATACAGTGTATAAGTCGTGGTGTGTAATTCATTTGCAAATATTCCTTTTGTTATTTTTTATTTGGTCACTGTTGCATCAGCTAATTTGATGACTTCCAATTTTATTGGTTTTTGCAAGGTTTTATCTTAAAGGAAACTTATTGGTTTGATGTTCTGAATGGTTTTCCATGTTATATTTTCTGGATATGTTGTTTAATATGATTTTCAACAATCTTTAATTTTTTTATTATCGACTATACATGGCTAATTTTTGTTTGTTGTTTCCATTTGTGAGAATACTTTTTATATTTGCTGTACTGATGTATTCGTCTTGAAAATAATGTTTATGTTCTGATTGATTTGGTTGCCGCTGCATGAGATACCGTGGAGTGTGAAATTGCAATAAATTTTAGATGGAAGAGCGTTGTGGTGTGCTGGTTGGGGTTATATTACTTTACTGTAAGTTGGTGTTGAAGATATAATGTGAGTTCATTTTGAATTGTAATTTCCTTTCATAACTTGCTGAATGTTTTAGGGATCCTCACAACGTGAGCTGTAGGTGTTTTGGTTGTACATTTTAATAATATGGTGAGTTTTTGATGTGTTCCCTTAAAATTCCTTATTCACAGTTAATATCACACTGTGTTGTTGTTATTGATATAGATACATACATAATTATTATACCTTTTGATTGGCCTTAGGCAATACACATTCAATTATTAGATGAATATAATGTTATGCCTCTGTTATGAGCTGTATGCAGGGAAATTTTTAATGGTTTATATGTTTTTTGTGGATATTACCTGTGATATTTCTCTATGTTTCTTTGGCAAATGGTGTTTTGTGTAATGTTGTTGTTAAGAGATGGATTAATTTATTAGTGATATTACGTTCGTATTTGTGCTATATATGAGAAATACATTCATGTAAATGTGGGTTATACTAAGAAAGAATTTTGTTTGTGTAGTTTTCAATTAGGGGAATAGTGTTTATATGCCATGATGTGTAATTCATTTGCAAATAATCCATTTGTTATTTTTCATTTGGTCACTGGTTCATAAGCTTTGTTGATGGCATCGAATTTTGTAGGTTGTTTAAGGGTATTATGTTACAATAAACCATATGGTTTGATGTTCTTAATGGATTTCCATGTTATATTTTCTGGATTTGAGTTAGTTAATATGATTTCAAAAATATTTAATTTTTTTTATTACCGACATTTAGTGTGTGTTGTTCCCATTTGTGAGAATGCTTTATATTTGAGGTGTTGTGGTATTTGTCTTGAAAATAATGTATATGTTCTGATTGATTTGGTTTCCGCTGCATGGGATACCGTGGAGTTTGAAATAGTATTTAATTTTAAATGGCAGAGCGATATGGCGTACTGTATGTTGATGTTGAAGATATAGTGTGAGTTAATTTTGAATTGTAATTTCCTGTCATATCTTATTGAATGTTTAAGGGATCTGCACAACATGATCTGTGTGTTATTTGCAAATATTCCTTCTGTTATTTTTTATTTGTTCACTGGTGCATAAGCTAATTAGATGGCTTCCAATTTTTTTGGTAGTTGAAGGGTATTACGTCAAAATAAACCATATTGTTTGATGTTCTTAATGGTTTTCTATGATATATTTTCTGGATATGTTGTTTAATGTGTTTTCAAAAATCTTTAATTTTTTATTATCGACTACACATGGATAATTTTGTGTGTGTTGTTCTATTTGTGAGAATGCTTTATATTTGCTGTGCTGAGGTATTCGTCTTGAAATTATGTTTATTTTCTGATTGATTTTGCTGTTGCTGTATGGGATACCATGGAATTTGAAATTGCATTTAATTTTAAATGGAAGAGCGATGTGGCGTTCTGGTGGGGGTTATTTTACTTTAATGTAAGTTAATGTTGAAGATATAGTGTGAGTTCATTTTGATTTGTAATTCCTGTCATATCTTGTTGAATGTTTAAGGGAACCTCACATCATGAGCTGTGGTTGATTTGGTTGCACTTTTTTATAAAAAATGCTTTTTTTTTAAATTCTTTTGTCGGGCAATCAATATCGCTCTGTGTTGTTGTTATTGTTATATATACATACATAATTATTATACCTTAGACAGGATTTAGGCAAAACACATTCAATTATTAGATGAATAGAATGTTATGCCTCCGATATGAGCTGTCTGTAGGGAAATTGTTAATGGTTTGTATGTTTTGTTGTGGATATTACCTGTCAAATTTGTTTATTTTCGGCAGTTGACGTTTGCAGTACTGTTGTTAAGAGATGGATTAATTTATTACTGATATTACTTTTGTATCTGTGCATTATATAAGAAATAATTTCATGTAAATATGGGTTATACCAAGAAAGAATTTCGTGTGTGTAGTTTTCAATTAGGGTAATAGTTTTCATAATCTATGGTGTGTAATTCATTTGCAAATAATCCTTTTATAATTCTTTATTTGGTCCCTCATCCAGAAGCTAATTTCATGGTTTCCAATTTAATTCGTAGTTTAAGGGTATTATGGAAAAATAAACCATATGGTTTGAAGTTATTAATAGCTTTCCATGTTATATTTTCTGACTAGGTTGTTTAATATGTTTTCAAAAATCTTTAATGTTTTTATTATCACTATACATGGCTAATTTGGCGTGTGTTGTTTCCATTTGTGAGAATGGTTTTTATTTGCTGTGCAGAGGTATTGGTATTGAAAATAATGTTTATGTTCTGATTGATTTGGTTGCTGCTGCATGGGATACCATGAAGTTTGGAATTGCATTTAATTTTAAATGGAAAAGTGATGTGGCGACCAGATTGGGATTATATTACTTTACAGTAAGTTGACGTTTAAAATATAGTTTGAGTTCATTTTGAGTTGTAATTTCCTGTCAAAATTTGTTGAATGTTGATGGGATCGTCAGAACGTGTGCTGTGGGTGATTTGGTTGCTCCTTTTGATAATATCGTGAGTTTTTGATCTGTTTCTTTAAAATTCTTTATTCACAGGCAATCAATATTACACTGTGTTGTTGTTATTGTTATACATACATAGATAATTATTTTATTTTTTCAAACGTTTTTGGCACACACATTCAATTATTTAGTTGGATAGAATGTTATGCCTCCGATATGAGTTGTATGTAGGGAAATTTTTAACGGTTTATATGTTTTGTTGTGGATATTACCTGTGAAATTTCTATATTTTTCTTAGAGAATTGATGTTTTGCTGTACTGATGTTGTTGAGAGTTGGATTAATTTATTAGTGATATTACGTTTGTATCTGTGCTATATATAAGAAATACTTTCATGTAAATGTGTGTTATACCATGAAAGAATTTCGTGTGTGTAGTTTTCAATTAGGGGATTTGTTTTTATAAGCCGTGCTGTGTAATTCATTTGCAAATATTCCTTTTGTTATTTTTTATTTATCACTGGTGCATAAGCTAAGTTGATGACTTCCAATTTTATAGGTATTTAAAGGGTTTAATGTTATATAAAACCATATTGTTTGATGTTCTTAATGGTTTTCCATGTTATATTTACTGGTTATGTTGTTTAATATGATCTCAAAAATCTTAAATTTCTTTATTATCGACTACACATGAGTAATTTGGAGTGTGTTGTTTCCTTTTGTGAGAATGTTTTATATTTGCTGTACTGATGTATTCGTCCTGAAAATGATGTTTATGTTCTGATTGATTTGGTTGCCACTGCATGAGATACCATGGAGTTTGAAATTGCAATAAATTTTAGATGGAAGAGCGTTGTGGTGTGCTGGTTGGGGTTATATCACTTTACTGTAAGTTGATGTTGAAGATATAGTGTGAGTTCATTTGAATCGTAATTTCCTGTCATAACTTGCCTAATGTTTAAGGGATCCGCACAACGTGAGCCGTGGGTGTTTTGGTTGTACATTTTAATACTGTGTTGAGTTTTTGATGTGTTTCTTTAAAATTCCTTATTCACAGGCAATCAATATCACACTGTGCTGTTGTTATTGTTATATATACCTAGGTAATTGTTATACCTTTTGACAGGTTTTATGCACAAACATTCATTTATTTAGTTGACTTGAATGTAAGCCTCTGATATGAGCTGTATGTAGGGAAATTGTTAATGGTTTATAGGTTTTGTTGTGGATATTACCTGTGACATTCCTATATTTTCCTTTGACAATTGTTGTTTTGCTGTACTGTTGTTGTTGAGAGTGGGATTAATTTATTAGTGATATTACGTTTGTATCTGTGCTATATATAAAAAATATTTTTCTGTAAATGTGGGTTATACTAAGAAAGAATTTCGTTTGTGTAGTTTTCAATTAGGAGAATACAGTGTATAAGTCGTGGTGTGTAATTCATTTGCAAATATTCCTTTTGTTATTTTTTATTTGGTCACTGTTGCATCAGCTAATTTGATGACTTCCAATTTTATTGGTTTTTGCAAGGTTTTATCTTAAAGGAAACTTATTGGTTTGATGTTCTGAATGGTTTTCCATGTTATATTTTCTGGATATGTTGTTTAATATGATTTTCAACAATCTTTAATTTTTTTATTATCGACTATACATGGCTAATTTTTGTTTGTTGTTTCCATTTGTGAGAATACTTTTTATATTTGCTGTACTGATGTATTCGTCTTGAAAATAATGTTTATGTTCTGATTGATTTGGTTGCCGCTGCATGAGATACCGTGGAGTGTGAAATTGCAATAAATTTTAGATGGAAGAGCGTTGTGGTGTGCTGGTTGGGGTTATATTACTTTACTGTAAGTTGGTGTTGAAGATATAATGTGAGTTCATTTTGAATTGTAATTTCCTTTCATAACTTGCTGAATGTTTTAGGGATCCTCACAACGTGAGCTGTAGGTGTTTTGGTTGTACATTTTAATAATATGGTGAGTTTTTGATGTGTTCCCTTAAAATTCCTTATTCACAGTTAATATCACACTGTGTTGTTGTTATTGTTATAGATACATACATAATTATTATACCTTTTGATTGGCCTTAGGCAATACACATTCAATTATTAGATGAATATAATGTTATGCCTCTGTTATGAGCTGTATGCAGGGAAATTTTTAATGGTTTATATGTTTTTTGTGGATATTACCTGTGATATTTCTCTATGTTTCTTTGGCAAATGGTGTTTTGTGTAATGTTGTTGTTAAGAGATGGATTAATTTATTAGTGATATTACGTTCGTATTTGTGCTATATATGAGAAATACATTCATGTAAATGTGGGTTATACTAAGAAAGAATTTTGTTTGTGTAGTTTTCAATTAGGGGAATAGTGTTTATATGCCATGATGTGTAATTCATTTGCAAATAATCCATTTGTTATTTTTCATTTGGTCACTGGTTCATAAGCTTTGTTGATGGCATCGAATTTTGTAGGTTGTTTAAGGGTATTATGTTACAATAAACCATATGGTTTGATGTTCTTAATGGATTTCCATGTTATATTTTCTGGATTTGAGTTAGTTAATATGATTTCAAAAATATTTAATTTTTTTTATTACCGACATTTAGTGTGTGTTGTTCCCATTTGTGAGAATGCTTTATATTTGAGGTGTTGTGGTATTTGTCTTGAAAATAATGTATATGTTCTGATTGATTTGGTTTCCGCTGCATGGGATACCGTGGAGTTTGAAATAGTATTTAATTTTAAATGGCAGAGCGATATGGCGTACTGTATGTTGATGTTGAAGATATAGTGTGAGTTAATTTTGAATTGTAATTTCCTGTCATATCTTATTGAATGTTTAAGGGATCTGCACAACATGATCTGTGTGTTATTTGCAAATATTCCTTCTGTTATTTTTTATTTGTTCACTGGTGCATAAGCTAATTAGATGGCTTCCAATTTTTTTGGTAGTTGAAGGGTATTACGTCAAAATAAACCATATTGTTTGATGTTCTTAATGGTTTTCTATGATATATTTTCTGGATATGTTGTTTAATGTGTTTTCAAAAATCTTTAATTTTTTATTATCGACTACACATGGATAATTTTGTGTGTGTTGTTCTATTTGTGAGAATGCTTTATATTTGCTGTGCTGAGGTATTCGTCTTGAAATTATGTTTATTTTCTGATTGATTTTGCTGTTGCTGTATGGGATACCATGGAATTTGAAATTGCATTTAATTTTAAATGGAAGAGCGATGTGGCGTTCTGGTGGGGGTTATTTTACTTTAATGTAAGTTAATGTTGAAGATATAGTGTGAGTTCATTTTGATTTGTAATTCCTGTCATATCTTGTTGAATGTTTAAGGGAACCTCACATCATGAGCTGTGGTTGATTTGGTTGCACTTTTTTATAAAAAATGCTTTTTTTTAAAATTCTTTTGTCGGGCAATCAATATCGCTCTGTGTTGTTGTTATTGTTATATATACATACATAATTATTATACCTTAGACAGGATTTAGGCAAAACACATTCAATTATTAGATGAATAGAATGTTATGCCTCCGATATGAGCTGTCTGTAGGGAAATTGTTAATGGTTTGTATGTTTTGTTGTGGATATTACCTGTCAAATTTGTTTATTTTCGGCAGTTGACGTTTGCAGTACTGTTGTTAAGAGATGGATTAATTTATTACTGATATTACTTTTGTATCTGTGCATTATATAAGAAATAATTTCATGTAAATATGGGTTATACCAAGAAAGAATTTCGTGTGTGTAGTTTTCAATTAGGGTAATAGTTTTCATAATCTATGGTGTGTAATTCATTTGCAAATAATCCTTTTATAATTCTTTATTTGGTCCCTCATCCAGAAGCTAATTTCATGGTTTCCAATTTAATTCGTAGTTTAAGGGTATTATGGAAAAATAAACCATATGGTTTGAAGTTATTAATAGCTTTCCATGTTATATTTTCTGACTAGGTTGTTTAATATGTTTTCAAAAATCTTTAATGTTTTTATTATCACTATACATGGCTAATTTGGCGTGTGTTGTTTCCATTTGTGAGAATGGTTTTTATTTGCTGTGCAGAGGTATTGGTATTGAAAATAATGTTTATGTTCTGATTGATTTGGTTGCTGCTGCATGGGATACCATGAAGTTTGGAATTGCATTTAATTTTAAATGGAAAAGTGATGTGGCGACCAGATTGGGATTATATTACTTTACAGTAAGTTGACGTTTAAAATATAGTTTGAGTTCATTTTGAGTTGTAATTTCCTGTCAAAATTTGTTGAATGTTGATGGGATCGTCAGAACGTGTGCTGTGGGTGATTTGGTTGCTCCTTTTAATAATATCGTGAGTTTTTGATCTATTTCTTTAAAATTCTTTATTCACAGGCAATCAATATTACACTGTGTTGTTGTTATTGTTATACATACATAGATAATTATTTTATTTTTTCAAACGTTTTTGGCACACACATTCAATTATTTAGTTGGATAGAATGTTATGCCTCCGATATGAGTTGTATGTAGGGAAATTTTTAACGGTTTATATGTTTTGTTGTGGATATTACCTGTGAAATTTCTATATTTTTCTTAGAGAATTGATGTTTTGCTGTACTGATGTTGTTGAGAGTTGGATTAATTTATTAGTGATATTACGTTTGTATCTGTGCTATATATAAGAAATACTTTCATGTAAATGTGTGTTATACCATGAAAGAATTTCGTGTGTGTAATTTTCAATTAGGGGATTTGTTTTTATAAGCCGTGCTGTGTAATTCATTTGCAAATATTCCTTTTGTTATTTTTTATTTATCACTGGTGCATAAGCTAAGTTGATGACTTCCAATTTTATAGGTATTTAAAGGGTTTAATGTTATATAAAACCATATTGTTTGATGTTCTTAATGGTTTTCCATGTTATATTTACTGGTTATGTTGTTTAATATGATCTCAAAAATCTTAAATTTCTTTATTATCGACTACACATGAGTAATTTGGAGTGTGTTGTTTCCTTTTGTGAGAATGTTTTATATTTGCTGTACTGATGTATTCGTCCTGAAAATGATGTTTATGTTCTGATTGATTTGGTTGCCACTGCATGAGATACCATGGAGTTTGAAATTGCAATAAATTTTAGATGGAAGAGCGTTGTGGTGTGCTGGTTGGGGTTATATCACTTTACTGTAAGTTGATGTTGAAGATATAGTGTGAGTTCATTTGAATCGTAATTTCCTGTCATAACTTGCCTAATGTTTAAGGGATCCGCACAACGTGAGCCGTGGGTGTTTTGGTTGTACATTTTAATACTGTGTTGAGTTTTTGATGTGTTTCTTTAAAATTCCTTATTCACAGGCAATCAATATCACACTGTGCTGTTGTTATTGTTATATATACCTAGGTAATTGTTATACCTTTTGACAGGTTTTATGCACAAACATTCATTTATTTAGTTGACTTGAATGTAAGCCTCTGATATGAGCTGTATGTAGGGAAATTGTTAATGGTTTATAGGTTTTGTTGTGGATATTACCTGTGACATTCATATATTTTCCTTTGACAATTGTTGTTTTGCTGTACTGTTGTTGTTGAGAGTGGGATTAATTTATTAGTGATATTACGTTTGTATCTGTGCTATATATAAAAAATATTTTTCTGTAAATGTGGGTTATACTAAGAAAGAATTTCGTTTGTGTAGTTTTCAATTAGGGGAATACAGTGTATAAGTCGTGGTGTGTAATTCATTTGCAAATATTCCTTTTGTTATTTTTTATTTGGTCACTGTTGCATCAGCTAATTTGATGACTTCCAATTTTATTGGTTTTTGCAAGGTTTTATCTTAAAGGAAACTTATTGGTTTGATGTTCTGAATGGTTTTCCATGTTATATTTTCTGGATATGTTGTTTAATATGATTTTCAACAATCTTTAATTTTTTTATTATCGACTATACATGGCTAATTTTTGTTTGTTGTTTCCATTTGTGAGAATACTTTTTATATTTGCTGTACTGATGTATTCGTCTTGAAAATAATGTTTATGTTCTGATTGATTTGGTTGCCGCTGCATGAGATACCGTGGAGTGTGAAATTGCAATAAATTTTAGATGGAAGAGCGTTGTGGTGTGCTGGTTGGGGTTATATTACTTTACTGTAAGTTGGTGTTGAAGATATAATGTGAGTTCATTTTGAATTGTAATTTCCTTTCATAACTTGCTGAATGTTTTAGGGATCCTCACAACGTGAGCTGTAGGTGTTTTGGTTGTACATTTTAATAATATGGTGAGTTTTTGATGTGTTCCCTTAAAATTCCTTATTCACAGTTAATATCACACTGTGTTGTTGTTATTGTTATAGATACATACATAATTATTATACCTTTTGATTGGCCTTAGGCAATACACATTCAATTATTAGATGAATATAATGTTATGCCTCTGTTATGAGCTGTATGCAGGGAAATTTTTAATGGTTTATATGTTTTTTGTGGATATTACCTGTGATATTTCTCTATGTTTCTTTGGCAAATGGTGTTTTGTGTAATGTTGTTGTTAAGAGATGGATTAATTTATTAGTGATATTACGTTCGTATTTGTGCTATATATGAGAAATACATTCATGTAAATGTGGGTTATACTAAGAAAGAATTTTGTTTGTGTAGTTTTCAATTAGGGGAATAGTGTTTATATGCCATGATGTGTAATTCATTTGCAAATAATCCATTTGTTATTTTTCATTTGGTCACTGGTTCATAAGCTTTGTTGATGGCATCGAATTTTGTAGGTTGTTTAAGGGTATTATGTTACAATAAACCATATGGTTTGATGTTCTTAATGGATTTCCATGTTATATTTTCTGGATTTGAGTTAGTTAATATGATTTCAAAAATATTTAATTTTTTTTATTACCGACATTTAGTGTGTGTTGTTCCCATTTGTGAGAATGCTTTATATTTGAGGTGTTGTGGTATTTGTCTTGAAAATAATGTATATGTTCTGATTGATTTGGTTTCCGCTGCATGGGATACCGTGGAGTTTGAAATAGTATTTAATTTTAAATGGCAGAGCGATATGGCGTACTGTATGTTGATGTTGAAGATATAGTGTGAGTTAATTTTGAATTGTAATTTCCTGTCATATCTTATTGAATGTTTAAGGGATCTGCACAACATGATCTGTGTGTTATTTGCAAATATTCCTTCTGTTATTTTTTATTTGTTCACTGGTGCATAAGCTAATTAGATGGCTTCCAATTTTTTTGGTAGTTGAAGGGTATTACGTCAAAATAAACCATATTGTTTGATGTTCTTAATGGTTTTCTATGATATATTTTCTGGATATGTTGTTTAATGTGTTTTCAAAAATCTTTAATTTTTTATTATCGACTACACATGGATAATTTTGTGTGTGTTGTTCTATTTGTGAGAATGCTTTATATTTGCTGTGCTGAGGTATTCGTCTTGAAATTATGTTTATTTTCTGATTGATTTTGCTGTTGCTGTATGGGATACCATGGAATTTGAAATTGCATTTAATTTTAAATGGAAGAGCGATGTGGCGTTCTGGTGGGGGTTATTTTACTTTAATGTAAGTTAATGTTGAAGATATAGTGTGAGTTCATTTTGATTTGTAATTCCTGTCATATCTTGTTGAATGTTTAAGGGAACCTCACATCATGAGCTGTGGTTGATTTGGTTGCACTTTTTTATAAAAAATGCTTTTTTTTAAAATTCTTTTGTCGGGCAATCAATATCGCTCTGTGTTGTTGTTATGGTTATATATACATACATAATTATTATACCTTAGACAGGATTAAGGCAAAACACATTCAATTATTAGATGAATAGAATGTTATGCCTCCGATATGAGCTGTCTGTAGGGAAATTGTTAATGGTTTGTATGTTTTGTTGTGGATATTACCTGTCAAATTTGTTTATTTTCGGCAGTTGACGTTTGCAGTACTGTTGTTAAGAGATGGATTAATTTATTACTGATATTACTTTTGTATCTGTGCATTATATAAGAAATAATTTCATGTAAATATGGGTTATACCAAGAAAGAATTTCGTGTGTGTAGTTTTCAATTAGGGTAATAGTTTTCATAATCTATGGTGTGTAATTCATTTGCAAATAATCCTTTTATAATTCTTTATTTGGTCCCTCATCCAGAAGCTAATTTCATGGTTTCCAATTTAATTCGTAGTTTAAGGGTATTATGGAAAAATAAACCATATGGTTTGAAGTTATTAATAGCTTTCCATGTTATATTTTCTGACTAGGTTGTTTAATATGTTTTCAAAAATCTTTAATGTTTTTATTATCACTATACATGGCTAATTTGGCGTGTGTTGTTTCCATTTGTGAGAATGGTTTTTATTTGCTGTGCAGAGGTATTGGTATTGAAAATAATGTTTATGTTCTGATTGATTTGGTTGCTGCTGCATGGGATACCATGAAGTTTGGAATTGCATTTAATTTTAAATGGAAAAGTGATGTGGCGACCAGATTGGGATTATATTACTTTACAGTAAGTTGACGTTTAAAATATAGTTTGAGTTCATTTTGAGTTGTAATTTCCTGTCAAAATTTGTTGAATGTTGATGGGATCGTCAGAACATGTGCTGTGGGTGATTTGGTTGCTCCTTTTAATAATATCGTGAGTTTTTGATCTGTTTCTTTAATATTCTTTATTCACAGGCAATCAATATTACACTGTGTTGTTGTTATTGTTATACATACATAGATAATTATTTTATTTTTTCAAACGTTTTTGGCACACACATTCAATTATTTAGTTGGATAGAATGTTATGCCTCCGATATGAGTTGTATGTAGGGAAATTTTTAACGGTTTATATGTTTTGTTGTGGATATTACCTGTGAAATTTCTATATTTTTCTTAGAGAATTGATGTTTTGCTGTACTGATGTTGTTGAGAGTTGGATTAATTTATTAGTGATATTACGTTTGTATCTGTGCTATATATAAGAAATACTTTCATGTAAATGTGTGTTATACCATGAAAGAATTTCGTGTGTGTAATTTTCAATTAGGGGATTTGTTTTTATAAGCCGTGCTGTGTAATTCATTTGCAAATATTCCTTTTGTTATTTTTTATTTATCACTGGTGCATAAGCTAAGTTGATGACTTCCAATTTTATAGGTATTTAAAGGGTTTAATGTTATATAAAACCATATTGTTTGATGTTCTTAATGGTTTTCCATGTTATATTTACTGGTTATGTTGTTTAATATGATCTCAAAAATCTTAAATTTCTTTATTATCGACTACACATGAGTAATTTGGAGTGTGTTGTTTCCTTTTGTGAGAATGTTTTATATTTGCTGTACTGATGTATTCGTCCTGAAAATGATGTTTATGTTCTGATTGATTTGGTTGCCACTGCAACGTGGCACGCGTGTTTGCCGTGCGTGGAGACCCGTAAGGTGGGAATGGGATGCCTGGTGGTTGAGCTCACTGGACTCCATCTGGGTTTCGGATGCTCAAGATGCGATCCGTGAGCAAAACGCCACTTCGGCCTCGGACTCACTGTAAACGGGACGTCGGGTGCTAGCCACACCCGATGAATCGGCTTGCCGTCACGTCTTGACGTTCCGGTCGGCGAGTGCGGAGGCTATGGGGGTCTGTGTAGGGGGGTCGAAGGTGCATGGGTTTGGCTAGCCCATGCACTGGAGATCTTACCCGAAGCAGACAACCAAGTCAGAGGCGCTATATCCTTCTGGTTAGCCCTGGCGTCTGCATCAGTTTGTGGTGTGGCGTCCCATTTGTGGCTCCGTGGTGGGTGGGGAGACCAGAGGACGAATATCCAAATCTACTTATGGCTCTTTTTACGGCCACTCAATCTTCTCCTCCTCCAAAAGATCCCGCCCTGAAATGGGCGGGGGAGACTCAGCTGCCGGCAGTTGCCGAAAATATTTAATCGTAAAGTGCGCTAAGGAAGGAGAGACCCTGACGAAGGTGTCTCCCTTCCTAATTCACAAGGTTCTGTCTGGCTCGGTGCCAGGAAAGTTAGAGTCTGTGAAGAAACTCAGAGATGGTACCCTGCTTATACAAACATCTGATGATAAGCAGAGCCAGAAGTTGCTGTCGATGACAACTCTACATGACATCCCAGTGAGAGTTGAGACGCATAAGACCTTAAATACATGTCGTGGCGTTATATCGTGCTACGACCTTCTTTATGTCGACGTCGAGGAGATAACAAAGGAGATGGCTCCCCAAGGAGTCATCTCCTGTCGTAGACTGACGACGAAACGGAACGGTGAGACGATAAATACGACCTCTGTTGTGCTCACGTTCGCGTTCGACAAACTGCCAGAGAAGGTGTTCGTTGGATACGAATCATGTCCTGTGAGGCCATTTATCCCTAGCCCCATGCGCTGCTTCCAGTGCCAGTCCTTCGGGCACACTGCACTACGGTGCAAGGGCAAGCCCACCTGCCCAAAATGTGCGAAGGAGAAGCACGATGAGGAGCCCTGTGCCAGCCCTGCTCTTTGTGGCAATTGTGAGGGACCGCATCCGGTCTACTCACGAGATTGCCCTAAGCTGCAGGAGGAAAAAAAGATCATGGAGATCAAGGTGACGGAGAAGATCCCGTACCTTGAGGCTAGGAAGAAATACAGGACAATGGTTGCTCCAACGTTTTCAAGGTCTTTTGCGTCAGTGGCAGCAACTTCTGTGAAGAAGGTTACCATCAGCACGCAGACGGAAACCCTGGTACCGAAGACAAAAGAGACAAAGAAGAAGGAAAGGAACGTAGAAAAGAAGCCCTCCAAAAGGGAAGTCGCTGGAGAGAAATCCAGCAACGTGGTGTCCCAGACTGCACCACCAAAAAATCAGTCTGCAAAAGTTGTAAGGCGCAGTAGGAGTGATGTCACTCCACTGCCTTCACCTTCTCGAGACCATCATGTGGCCAACGAGGAAGGGATGGATCAGACTGCACCACTAAAGGGTCAGTCTGAGAAGGTCCCAAGTCGCAGTAGGAGTGCTGTCACTCCACTGCCTTCACCTCCTCGAGACCCACATGTGGCTAACGAGGAGGATATGGAGGAGGACCAGTTGGACGAAGACCAACTGCGTACCATCCTCCTAAATCGACAGAAGGGGAGAAAGTTAAAGCTTAGTAGGTAAGCTTGTCTTCCACAGAGTAGGACAGTTTTTTAGTCTTTTCATTTTAATACAATTTTATTTATTTATATTTTTAAGATATTTAATATTTTAACCAACCCAACAAAGATGTTTGCCATTCAATGGAACATGAATGGTTATTTTAAAAGACGAGAGGAGTTGAAGCTCCTTATACAGGACTTCAACCCTTTTTTAATTTTTTTACAGGAAACACACTTTAAAGCCAGTGACACACCACAGTTAAAGGGCTACACCATGTACCGCGAGGACGACCTTAGCGGAGAGCGGGCTCAAGGCGGAGTTGCGGTGGCCATTCGGGAGACCCTTTACACCTCTCGGGTGGACCTGCGCTCCCCCTTGCAAGCTGTAGCGGTCAGAGTTGCCCTTCCGGAGACGATTACATTTTGTAATGTGTATCTCCCGGAACGGGCACCGGTGACGGAGGAAACATTGGTGGAGCTGATTCAACAACTGCCCAAACCGTTCCTTCTACTAGGAGATTTTAACGCACACAGTCCCCTATGGGGCGATGAAGGGAGAGATTTTAATCGGCGTGGTCGTCTACTGGAGAAGATTTTAACAAATTTTAACTTGATTTTAATAAACAAAAATGAAAAGACACGTTTTAACTCTTTTACAGGGGAATACTCTGCAATAGATTTATTAATCTGCAGCAGTAGGGTTGCCCCTCATTTTAAACTTAAGTCCCATAATGACCTCTGTGGAAGTGATCACTTTCCCCTTCTTATCCAAAAAAGCGGTTTTAACCCAGATTTTACTGTCCCCCAGAAATGGCTTCTAAAGAAAGCCAACTGGGAAGTTTTTAATGAAAATTTTAAATTTATGTACGAGCCTACTCGAAGCGCCAACGCAAATGTAGCGACCCTCACCACGGCCATTATACGAGCAGCAGAACAGAGCATTCCGCTCTCTTCAGGCAGGCCACGTCGTCCACCAGTGCCTTGGTGGAACGATGATTGTGCTGCAGCTATCAAAAAGCGAAAGAAGGCCCTACGGATATTTAATAAACATCCCACGAGTAGGAATCTCGAGGCTTTTCGCAAACTACGTGCGAAAGCCCGCCAGGTAGTGGGTGATGCTAAGCGTAAATCCTGGATGGATTATGTCACATCCATAAACTCGCGCACACCAGTTGCACAGATATGGAGGAAAGTGAAGCGAATTGCAGGCGTATTTCACTCTTCCACAACGCCATCTGTGGAAGTGAATGGGGTCATAGCGATGCAACCCGTGGATGTCGCAGAGGCATTTGGGGAGCATTATGCCCAAATTAGTAGCTCAGCCAATTACGACCAGACATTCGTGACAATCAAATGTCGCGAGGAGGGAGCAGCAGCTCCTATTCGTCCGGGTCGATTTTCTGCTAGCTACAATGAGCCCTTTACGCCGTGGGAGCTCCAATCAGCCATTGCTGACCTGAGGGACAGTGCTCCAGGTGCGGATGGTATCCACAACGCATTTCTGAGGCGAGTTCCCCAGGAAAGAATGGAAGAGATGCTTTACACTTTCAACCGTGTATGGAAGGATGGAGCATTCCCAGATTCTTGGCGGGAGTCGGTAGTGATCCCTATTCCCAAGCAGGGAAAAGACAAATCTGTCCTGGGAAACTACCGACCAATCTCTCTTACTTCATGTCTGTGCAAGCTGATGGAGAGAATGGTTAATAGACGTCTAGTTTGGTGTCTTGAGGGGCGTAACCTTCTCTCTAATATCCAGTGTGGTTTTCGGAGGCATAGGAGTACAATCGACCATCTTGTTCGGATAGACTCCTTCATCAAAGTGGCTTTTCTTCGAGGACAACATGTCTTAGGCATTTTCTTTGACTTGGAGAAAGCCTACGACACTACCTGGCGTTTTAAGATTTTAAAAACTTTGCGTAAATGGGGTTTTAAAGGTAATTTATTGACTTTTATAAAAAATTTTTTAACAGATCGAACTTTTAAAGTAAGGGTGGGTAACAGCTTTTCCAGCTCTTATGCCCAAGAGAATGGTATTCCACAGGGATCTGTATTAAGCGTCACGTTATTTGCAATCGCCATAAACGACGTGGTGTCCTGCATCTCATCACCAGTCGAAGCCTCTCTCTTTGTGGACGACCTGGGAATATTCTGTCGGTCGTCCAAGCTCTCTACTTCAGTGAGGCAATTGCAAATGACGCTTCAACGATTGTGGAAGTGGTCTATTATGAACGGCTTTCGTTTCTCTGTCGAGAAGACTTGTTGTGTCCACTTTCACCGGCGCCGTGGTATTTTCCCCCAACCTACATTACGGTTGGGAAACCACGTTCTAAATTTCGTGGAATCCGTTCGCTTTCTTGGAATGCACTTAGACCGTCGACTCGACTGGAGGGCTCATATTAAAAAAATAAAATTGAAGGTACTGTCTTCCATGAATATTTTAAAAGTTCTAACAAACCAGTCCTGGGGAGCAGACCGCACGTCAATGCTCCTCCTTTACAGGGCATCGATGAGGTCTAAACTCGACTATGGCTGTTTTATTTATGGTGCGACACGGCCATCGTATTTGCGTCCGCTGACATCGTTGCACAATGCAGGCCTGAGAATGGCAACTGGGGCATTTAGAACTAGCCCTATCGTCAGTATTTATAGCGATGCTGGCGAACCACCTCTAGAGATCAGGAGAACTGCCCTGATGTGCAACTATGTCAGCAAACTTATGGCGCTTCCGTCGCACCCGTGTTTTAAAATAGTTTTTAACCATAATTTATTGAATGTTTTTAACATGAGACCACGTGCAACTAAGCCGCTGTGTGTTCGATTTTATAATTTTATAGAGAACATTGATTTTACACTCCCTACTGTGTCCAGAATATGCCCCTCTCGCATTCCTCCATGGCACATCCCTCGGCCAGACATCTCTTTCGTAATAGCAGGTAGATCGAAAGAAGATTCAGTCCCTGCCGAGCTCAGGTCCTCCTTTGCCGAGGTCCTACACCAATGTCCGGACTTCGAAGTCATCTTTACAGACGGGTCAAAGTCCGAGACAGAGTGCGCCTGTGCTTTTGTCACCTCGCACAGATCCTTTGGGGCTAAGCTACATCCAATTTGTAGCGTATATACAGCGGAGCTTACAGCCATAAAGCTCGCCCTGGATGGCATTGATTGTCATGACAATCCGATCCTGGTTTGCTCCGACTCAATGAGTGCACTGAAAGCCATTGCCTGCTACGATCCTGTACACCCGATAGTGAAGGCTGTACAAATCTCTCTGACTCACCTTAAGGAAAGAGGGACCCATGTTAAATTCATGTGGGTCCCCGGCCACGTAGGAATAGCAGGCAATGAGGCTGCTGATAAAGCAGCCAAGGAAGCTCTAGGCAAACCCGAGATCGATAGGGATGCCGTCGTCTCGGGAGACCTACGGGCCGCATTCAGGAGCTCTACTCTGAAGGATTGGCACCTTTCATGGCATTCTATGAAGGAGAACAAGCTGCGTCTGATCAAGAATGACACAAGGCACTGGGCGTCATCTGTCAGAAACAGTAGAAGAGAGGAGGTAGTCCTCACTCGGTTGAGGATTGGGCATAGTGCCCTGACACATTCGTACCTGTTCTCCATCCCTCGGGTACCACCTCAATGTGAGGATTGCCACTCTCTAGTCACTGTAAGACACCTTCTGACAGACTGTCGTAAGTACTCTGATCTGCGCAGCAAATACCTTATCACTGGTGATTTAGACGACATCCTTGGCGACAATTCCTCAAGGGTAGATAGAGTTTTATCCTTCCTGAAGGAGGCTGGCCTCTTTCACAGGTTTTAAACATTGACTCCAGTATTCATTACCGTGGTTAACTTGTTCAAGTATCATTGAATTTTAAATTTAAACGTGACATTCTAGTTAAAAAATGAAATGTAATAATATACTGTACTGTAAGGTGCTAAATGACCTTAGCTGTCGATGCACCTACAAAATCCCAATCCTACTACTACTCCATTTGTTATTTTTCATTTGGTCACTGGTTCATAAGCTTTGTTGATGGCATCGAATTTTGTAGGTTGTTTAAGGGTATTATGTTACAATAAACCATATGGTTTGATGTTCTTAATGGATTTCCATGTTATATTTTCTGGATTTGAGTTAGTTAATATGATTTCAAAAATATTTAATTTTTTTTATTACCGACATTTAGTGTGTGTTGTTCCCATTTGTGAGAATGCTTTATATTTGAGGTGTTGTGGTATTTGTCTTGAAAATAATGTTTATTTTCTGATTGATTTGGTTTCCGCTGCATGGGATACCGTGGAGTTTGTAATTGCATTTAATTTTAAATGGAAGAGCGATGTGGCGTTCTGGTGGGGGTTATTTTACTTTAATGTAAGTTAATGTTGAAGATATAGTGTGAGTTCATTTTGATTTGTAATTCCTGTCATATCTTGTTGAATGTTTAAGGGAACCTCACATCATGAGCTGTGGTTGATTTGGTTGCACTTTTTTATAAAAAATGCTTTTTTTTAAAATTCTTTTGTCGGGCAATCAATATCGCTCTGTGTTGTTGTTATGGTTATATATACATACATAATTATTATACCTTAGACAGGATTAAGGCAAAACACATTCAATTATTAGATGAAAACAATGTTATGCCTCCGATATGAGCTGTCTGTAGGGAAATTGTTAATGGTTTGTATGTTTTGTTGTGGATATTACCTGTCAAATTTGTTTATTTTCGGCAGTTGACGTTTGCAGTACTGTTGTTAAGAGATGGATTAATTTATTACTGATATTACTTTTGTATCTGTGCATTATATAAGAAATAATTTCATGTAAATATGGGTTATACCAAGAAAGAATTTCGTGTGTGTAGTTTTCAATTAGGGTAATAGTTTTCATAATCTATGGTGTGTAATTCATTTGCAAATAATCCTTTTATAATTCTTTATTTGGTCCCTCATCCAGAAGCTAATTTCATGGTTTCCAATTTAATTCGTAGTTTAAGGGTATTATGGAAAAATAAACCATATGGTTTGAAGTTATTAATAGCTTTCCATGTTATATTTTCTGACTAGGTTGTTTAATATGTTTTCAAAAATCTTTAATGTTTTTATTATCACTATACATGGCTAATTTGGCGTGTGTTGTTTCCATTTGTGAGAATGGTTTTTATTTGCTGTGCAGAGGTATTGGTATTGAAAATAATGTTTATGTTCTGATTGATTTGGTTGCTGCTGCATGGGATACCATGAAGTTTGGAATTGCATTTAATTTTAAATGGAAAAGTGATGTGGCGACCAGATTGGGATTATATTACTTTACAGTAAGTTGACGTTTAAAATATAGTTTGAGTTCATTTTGAGTTGTAATTTCCTGTCAAAATTTGTTGAATGTTGATGGGATCGTCAGAACGTGTGCTGTGGGTGATTTGGTTGCTCCTTTTGATAATATCGTGAGTTTTTGATCTGTTTCTTTAAAATTCTTTATTCACAGGCAATCAATATTACACTGTGTTGTTGTTATTGTTATACATACATAGATAATTATTTTATTTTTTCAAACGTTTTTGGCACACACATTCAATTATGTAGTTGGATAGAATGTTATGCCTCCGATATGAGTTGTATGTAGGGAAATTTTTAACGGTTTATATGTTTTGTTGTGGATATTACCTGTGAAATTTCTATATTTTTCTTAGAGAATTGATGTTTTGCTGTACTGATGTTGTTGAGAGTTGGATTAATTTATTAGTGATATTACGTTTGTATCTGTGCTATATATAAGAAATACTTTCATGTAAATGTGTGTTATACCATGAAAGAATTTCGTGTGTGTAGTTTTCAATTAGGGGATTTGTTTTTATAAGCCGTGCTGTGTAATTCATTTGCAAATATTCCTTTTGTTATTTTTTATTTATCACTGGTGCATAAGCTAAGTTGATGACTTCCAATTTTATAGGTATTTAAAGGGTTTAATGTTATATAAAACCATATTGTTTGATGTTCTTAATGGTTTTCCATGTTATATTTACTGGTTATGTTGTTTAATATGATCTCAAAAATCTTAAATTTCTTTATTATCGACTACACATGAGTAATTTGGAGTGTGTTGTTTCCTTTTGTGAGAATGTTTTATATTTGCTGTACTGATGTATTCGTCCTGAAAATGATGTTTATGTTCTGATTGATTTGGTTGCCACTGCATGAGATACCATGGAGTTTGAAATTGCAATAAATTTTAGATGGAAGAGCGTTGTGGTGTGCTGGTTGGGGTTATATCACTTTACTGTAAGTTGATGTTGAAGATATAGTGTGAGTTCATTTGAATCGTAATTTCCTGTCATAACTTGCCTAATGTTTAAGGGATCCGCACAACGTGAGCCGTGGGTGTTTTGGTTGTACATTTTAATACTGTGTTGAGTTTTTGATGTGTTTCTTTAAAATTCCTTATTCACAGGCAATCAATATCACACTGTGCTGTTGTTATTGTTATATATACCTAGGTAATTGTTATACCTTTTGACAGGTTTTATGCACAAACATTCATTTATTTAGTTGACTTGAATGTAAGCCTCTGATATGAGCTGTATGTAGGGAAATTGTTAATGGTTTATAGGTTTTGTTGTGGATATTACCTGTGACATTCCTATATTTTCCTTTGACAATTGTTGTTTTGCTGTACTGTTGTTGTTGAGAGTGGGATTAATTTATTAGTGATATTACGTTTGTATCTGTGCTATATATAAAAAATATTTTTCTGTAAATGTGGGTTATACTAAGAAAGAATTTCGTTTGTGTAGTTTTCAATTAGGGGAATACAGTGTATAAGTCGTGGTGTGTAATTCATTTGCAAATATTCCTTTTGTTATTTTTTATTTGGTCACTGTTGCATCAGCTAATTTGATGACTTCCAATTTTATTGGTTTTTGCAAGGTTTTATCTTAAAGGAAACTTATTGGTTTGATGTTCTGAATGGTTTTCCATGTTATATTTTCTGGATATGTTGTTTAATATGATTTTCAACAATCTTTAATTTTTTTATTATCGACTATACATGGCTAATTTTTGTTTGTTGTTTCCATTTGTGAGAATACTTTTTATATTTGCTGTACTGATGTATTCGTCTTGAAAATAATGTTTATGTTCTGATTGATATGGTTGCCGCTGCATGAGATACCGAGGAGTGTGAAATTGCAATAAATTTTAGATGGAAGAGCGTTGTGGTGTGCTGGTTGGGGTTATATTACTTTACTGTAAGTTGGTGTTGAAGATATAATGTGAGTTCATTTTGAATTGTAATTTCCTTTCATAACTTGCTGAATGTTTTAGGGATCCTCACAACGTGAGCTGTAGGTGTTTTGGTTGTACATTTTAATAATATGGTGAGTTTTTGATGTGTTCCCTTAAAATTCCTTATTCACAGTTAATATCACACTGTGTTGTTGTTATTGATATAGATACATACATAATTATTATACCTTTTGATTGGCCTTAGGCAATACACATTCAATTATTAGATGAATATAATGTTATGCCTCTGTTATGAGCTGTATGCAGGGAAATTTTTAATGGTTTATATGTTTTTTGTGGATATTACCTGTGATATTTCTCTATGTTTCTTTGGCAAATGGTGTTTTGTGTAATGTTGTTGTTAAGAGATGGATTAATTTATTAGTGATATTACGTTCGTATTTGTGCTATATATGAGAAATACATTCATGTAAATGTGGGTTATACTAAGAAAGAATTTTGTTTGTGTAGTTTTCAATTAGGGGAATAGTGTTTATATGCCATGATGTGTAATTCATTTGCAAATAATCCATTTGTTATTTTTCATTTGGTCACTGGTTCATAAGCTTTGTTGATGGCATCGAATTTTGTAGGTTGTTTAAGGGTATTATGTTACAATAAACCATATGGTTTGATGTTCTTAATGGATTTCCATGTTATATTTTCTGGATTTGAGTTAGTTAATATGATTTCAAAAATATTTAATTTTTTTTATTACCGACATTTAGTGTGTGTTGTTCCCATTTGTGAGAATGCTTTATATTTGAGGTGTTGTGGTATTTGTCTTGAAAATAATGTATATGTTCTGATTGATTTGGTTTCCGCTGCATGGGATACCGTGGAGTTTGAAATAGTATTTAATTTTAAATGGCAGAGCGATATGGCGTACTGTATGTTGATGTTGAAGATATAGTGTGAGTTAATTTTGAATTGTAATTTCCTGTCATATCTTATTGAATGTTTAAGGGATCTGCACAACATGATCTGTGTGTTATTTGCAAATATTCCTTCTGTAATTTTTTATTTGTTCACTGGTGCATAAGCTAATTAGATGGCTTCCAATTTTTTTGGTAGTTGAAGGGTATTACGTCAAAATAAACCATATTGTTTGATGTTCTTAATGGTTTTCTATGATATATTTTCTGGATATGTTGTTTAATGTGTTTTCAAAAATCTTTAATTTTTTATTATCGACTACACATGGATAATTTTGTGTGTGTTGTTCTATTTGTGAGAATGCTTTATATTTGCTGTGCTGAGGTATTCGTCTTGAAATTATGTTTATTTTCTGATTGATTTTGCTGTTGCTGTATGGGATACCATGGAATTTGAAATTGCATTTAATTTTAAATGGAAGAGCGATGTGGCGTTCTGGTGGGGGTTATTTTACTTTAATGTAAGTTAATGTTGAAGATATAGTGTGAGTTCATTTTGATTTGTAATTCCTGTCATATCTTGTTGAATGTTTAAGGGAACCTCACATCATGAGCTGTGGTTGATTTGGTTGCACTTTTTTATAAAAAATGCTTTTTTTTAAAATTCTTTTGTCGGGCAATCAATATCGCTCTGTGTTGTTGTTATTGTTATATATACATACATAATTATTATACCTTAGACAGGATTTAGGCAAAACACATTCAATTATTAGATGAATAGAATGTTATGCCTCCGATATGAGCTGTCTGTAGGGAAATTGTTAATGGTTTGTATGTTTTGTTGTGGATATTACCTGTCAAATTTGTTTATTTTCGGCAGTTGACGTTTGCAGTACTGTTGTTAAGAGATGGATTAATTTATTACTGATATTACTTTTGTATCTGTGCATTATATAAGAAATAATTTCATGTAAATATGGGTTATACCAAGAAAGAATTTCGTGTGTGTAGTTTTCAATTAGGGTAATAGTTTTCATAATCTATGGTGTGTAATTCATTTGCAAATAATCCTTTTATAATTCTTTATTTGGTCCCTCATCCAGAAGCTAATTTCATGGTTTCCAATTTAATTCGTAGTTTAAGGGTATTATGGAAAAATAAACCATATGGTTTGAAGTTATTAATAGCTTTCCATGTTATATTTTCTGACTAGGTTGTTTAATATGTTTTCAAAAATCTTTAATGTTTTTATTATCACTATACATGGCTAATTTGGCGTGTGTTGTTTCCATTTGTGAGAATGGTTTTTATTTGCTGTGCAGAGGTATTGGTATTGAAAATAATGTTTATGTTCTGATTGATTTGGTTGCTGCTGCATGGGATACCATGAAGTTTGGAATTGCATTTAATTTTAAATGGAAAAGTGATGTGGCGACCAGATTGGGATTATATTACTTTACAGTAAGTTGACGTTTAAAATATAGTTTGAGTTCATTTTGAGTTGTAATTTCCTGTCAAAATTTGTTGAATGTTGATGGGATCGTCAGAACGTGTGCTGTGGGTGATTTGGTTGCTCCTTTTGATAATATCGTGAGTTTTTGATCTGTTTCTTTAAAATTCTTTATTCACAGGCAATCAATATTACACTGTGTTGTTGTTATTGTTATACATACATAGATAATTATTTTATTTTTTCAAACGTTTTTGGCACACACATTCAATTATTTAGTTGGATAGAATGTTATGCCTCCGATATGAGTTGTATGTAGGGAAATTTTTAACGGTTTATATGTTTTGTTGTGGATATTACCTGTGAAATTTCTATATTTTTCTTAGAGAATTGATGTTTTGCTGTACTGATGTTGTTGAGAGTTGGATTAATTTATTAGTGATATTACGTTTGTATCTGTGCTATATATAAGAAATACTTTCATGTAAATGTGTGTTATACCATGAAAGAATTTCGTGTGTGTAGTTTTCAATTAGGGGATTTGTTTTTATAAGCCGTGCTGTGTAATTCATTTGCAAATATTCCTTTTGTTATTTTTTATTTATCACTGGTGCATAAGCTAAGTTGATGACTTCCAATTTTATAGGTATTTAAAGGGTTTAATGTTATATAAAACCATATTGTTTGATGTTCTTAATGGTTTTCCATGTTATATTTACTGGTTATGTTGTTTAATATGATCTCAAAAATCTTAAATTTCTTTATTATCGACTACACATGAGTAATTTGGAGTGTGTTGTTTCCTTTTGTGAGAATGTTTTATATTTGCTGTACTGATGTATTCGTCCTGAAAATGATGTTTATGTTCTGATTGATTTGGTTGCCACTGCATGAGATACCATGGAGTTTGAAATTGCAATAAATTTTAGATGGAAGAGCGTTGTGGTGTGCTGGTTGGGGTTATATCACTTTACTGTAAGTTGATGTTGAAGATATAGTGTGAGTTCATTTGAATCGTAATTTCCTGTCATAACTTGCCTAATGTTTAAGGGATCCGCACAACGTGAGCCGTGGGTGTTTTGGTTGTACATTTTAATACTGTGTTGAGTTTTTGATGTGTTTCTTTAAAATTCCTTATTCACAGGCAATCAATATCACACTGTGCTGTTGTTATTGTTATATATACCTAGGTAATTGTTATACCTTTTGACAGGTTTTATGCACAAACATTCATTTATTTAGTTGACTTGAATGTAAGCCTCTGATATGAGCTGTATGTAGGGAAATTGTTAATGGTTTATAGGTTTTGTTGTGGATATTACCTGTGACATTCCTATATTTTCCTTTGACAATTGTTGTTTTGCTGTACTGTTGTTGTTGAGAGTGGGATTAATTTATTAGTGATATTACGTTTGTATCTGTGCTATATATAAAAAATATTTTTCTGTAAATGTGGGTTATACTAAGAAAGAATTTCGTTTGTGTAGTTTTCAATTAGGGGAATACAGTGTATAAGTCGTGGTGTGTAATTCATTTGCAAATATTCCTTTTGTTATTTTTTATTTGGTCACTGTTGCATCAGCTAATTTGATGACTTCCAATTTTATTGGTTTTTGCAAGGTTTTATCTTAAAGGAAACTTATTGGTTTGATGTTCTGAATGGTTTTCCATGTTATATTTTCTGGATATGTTGTTTAATATGATTTTCAACAATCTTTAATTTTTTTATTATCGACTATACATGGCTAATTTTTGTTTGTTGTTTCCATTTGTGAGAATACTTTTTATATTTGCTGTACTGATGTATTCGTCTTGAAAATAATGTTTATGTTCTGATTGATTTGGTTGCCGCTGCATGAGATACCGTGGAGTGTGAAATTGCAATAAATTTTAGATGGAAGAGCGTTGTGGTGTGCTGGTTGGGGTTATATTACTTTACTGTAAGTTGGTGTTGAAGATATAATGTGAGTTCATTTTGAATTGTAATTTCCTTTCATAACTTGCTGAATGTTTTAGGGATCCTCACAACGTGAGCTGTAGGTGTTTTGGTTGTACATTTTAATAATATGGTGAGTTTTTGATGTGTTCCCTTAAAATTCCTTATTCACAGTTAATATCACACTGTGTTGTTGTTATTGTTATAGATACATACATAATTATTATACCTTTTGATTGGCCTTAGGCAATACACATTCAATTATTAGATGAATATAATGTTATGCCTCTGTTATGAGCTGTATGCAGGGAAATTTTTAATGGTTTATATGTTTTTTGTGGATATTACCTGTGATATTTCTCTATGTTTCTTTGGCAAATGGTGTTTTGTGTAATGTTGTTGTTAAGAGATGGATTAATTTATTAGTGATATTACGTTCGTATTTGTGCTATATATGAGAAATACATTCATGTAAATGTGGGTTATACTAAGAAAGAATTTTGTTTGTGTAGTTTTCAATTAGGGGAATAGTGTTTATATGCCATGATGTGTAATTCATTTGCAAATAATCCATTTGTTATTTTTCATTTGGTCACTGGTTCATAAGCTTTGTTGATGGCATCGAATTTTGTAGGTTGTTTAAGGGTATTATGTTACAATAAACCATATGGTTTGATGTTCTTAATGGATTTCCATGTTATATTTTCTGGATTTGAGTTAGTTAATATGATTTCAAAAATATTTAATTTTTTTTATTACCGACATTTAGTGTGTGTTGTTCCCATTTGTGAGAATGCTTTATATTTGAGGTGTTGTGGTATTTGTCTTGAAAATAATGTATATGTTCTGATTGATTTGGTTTCCGCTGCATGGGATACCGTGGAGTTTGTAATTGCATTTAATTTTAAATGGAAGAGCGATGTGGCGTTCTGGTGGGGGTTATTTTACTTTAATGTAAGTTAATGTTGAAGATATAGTGTGAGTTCATTTTGATTTGTAATTCCTGTCATATCTTGTTGAATGTTTAAGGGAACCTCACATCATGAGCTGTGGTTGATTTGGTTGCACTTTTTTATAAAAAATGCTTTTTTTTTTAATTCTTTTGTCTGGCAATCAATATCGCTCTGTGTTGTTGTTATGGTTATATATACATACATAATTATTATACCTTAGACAGGATTAAGGCAAAACACATTCAATTATTAGATGAAAACAATGTTATGCCTCCGATATGAGCTGTCTGTAGGGAAATTGTTAATGGTTTGTATGTTTTGTTGTGGATATTACCTGTCAAATTTGTTTATTTTCGGCAGTTGACGTTTGCAGTACTGTTGTTAAGAGATGGATTAATTTATTACTGATATTACTTTTGTATCTGTGCATTATATAAGAAATAATTTCATGTAAATATGGGTTATACCAAGAAAGAATTTCGTGTGTGTAGTTTTCAATTAGGGTAATAGTTTTCATAATCTATGGTGTGTAATTCATTTGCAAATAATCCTTTTATAATTCTTTATTTGGTCCCTCATCCAGAAGCTAATTTCATGGTTTCCAATTTAATTCGTAGTTTAAGGGTATTATGGAAAAATAAACCATATGGTTTGAAGTTATTAATAGCTTTCCATGTTATATTTTCTGACTAGGTTGTTTAATATGTTTTCAAAAATCTTTAATGTTTTTATTATCACTATACATGGCTAATTTGGCGTGTGTTGTTTCCATTTGTGAGAATGGTTTTTATTTGCTGTGCAGAGGTATTGGTATTGAAAATAATGTTTATGTTCTGATTGATTTGGTTGCTGCTGCATGGGATACCATGAAGTTTGGAATTGCATTTAATTTTAAATGGAAAAGTGATGTGGCGACCAGATTGGGATTATATTACTTTACAGTAAGTTGACGTTTAAAATATAGTTTGAGTTCATTTTGAGTTGTAATTTCCTGTCAAAATTTGTTGAATGTTGATGGGATCGTCAGAACGTGTGCTGTGGGTGATTTGGTTGCTCCTTTTAATAATATCGTGAGTTTTTGATCTGTTTCTTTAAAATTCTTTATTCACAGGCAATCAATATTACACTGTGTTGTTGTTATTGTTATACATACATAGATAATTATTTTATTTTTTCAAACGTTTTTGGCACACACATTCAATTATGTAGTTGGATAGAATGTTATGCCTCCGATATGAGTTGTATGTAGGGAAATTTTTAACGGTTTATATGTTTTGTTGTGGATATTACCTGTGAAATTTCTATATTTTTCTTAGAGAATTGATGTTTTGCTGTACTGATGTTGTTGAGAGTTGGATTAATTTATTAGTGATATTACGTTTGTATCTGTGCTATATATAAGAAATACTTTCATGTAAATGTGTGTTATACCATGAAAGAATTTCGTGTGTGTAGTTTTCAATTAGGGGATTTGTTTTTATAAGCCGTGCTGTGTAATTCATTTGCAAATATTCCTTTTGTTATTTTTTATTTATCACTGGTGCATAAGCTAAGTTGATGACTTCCAATTTTATAGGTATTTAAAGGGTTTAATGTTATATAAAACCATATTGTTTGATGTTCTTAATGGTTTTCCATGTTATATTTACTGGTTATGTTGTTTAATATGATCTCAAAAATCTTAAATTTCTTTATTATCGACTACACATGAGTAATTTGGAGTGTGTTGTTTCCTTTTGTGAGAATGTTTTATATTTGCTGTACTGATGTATTCGTCCTGAAAATGATGTTTATGTTCTGATTGATTTGGTTGCCACTGCATGAGATACCATGGAGTTTGAAATTGCAATAAATTTTAGATGGAAGAGCGTTGTGGTGTGCTGGTTGGGGTTATATCACTTTACTGTAAGTTGATGTTGAAGATATAGTGTGAGTTCATTTGAATCGTAATTTCCTGTCATAACTTGCCTAATGTTTAAGGGATCCGCACAACGTGAGCCGTGGGTGTTTTGGTTGTACATTTTAATACTGTGTTGAGTTTTTGATGTGTTTCTTTAAAATTCCTTATTCACAGGCAATCAATATCACACTGTGCTGTTGTTATTGTTATATATACCTAGGTAATTGTTATACCTTTTGACAGGTTTTATGCACAAACATTCATTTATTTAGTTGACTTGAATGTAAGCCTCTGATATGAGCTGTATGTAGGGAAATTGTTAATGGTTTATAGGTTTTGTTGTGGATATTACCTGTGACATTCCTATATTTTCCTTTGACAATTGTTGTTTTGCTGTACTGTTGTTGTTGAGAGTGGGATTAATTTATTAGTGATATTACGTTTGTATCTGTGCTATATATAAAAAATATTTTTCTGTAAATGTGGGTTATACTAAGAAAGAATTTCGTTTGTGTAGTTTTCAATTAGGGGAATACAGTGTATAAGTCGTGGTGTGTAATTCATTTGCAAATATTCCTTTTGTTATTTTTTATTTGGTCACTGTTGCATCAGCTAATTTGATGACTTCCAATTTTATTGGTTTTTGCAAGGTTTTATCTTAAAGGAAACTTATTGGTTTGATGTTCTGAATGGTTTTCCATGTTATATTTTCTGGATATGTTGTTTAATATGATTTTCAACAATCTTTAATTTTTTTATTATCGACTATACATGGCTAATTTTTGTTTGTTGTTTCCATTTGTGAGAATACTTTTTATATTTGCTGTACTGATGTATTCGTCTTGAAAATAATGTTTATGTTCTGATTGATTTGGTTGCCGCTGCATGAGATACCGTGGAGTGTGAAATTGCAATAAATTTTAGATGGAAGAGCGTTGTGGTGTGCTGGTTGGGGTTATATTACTTTACTGTAAGTTGGTGTTGAAGATATAATGTGAGTTCATTTTGAATTGTAATTTCCTTTCATAACTTGCTGAATGTTTTAGGGATCCTCACAACGTGAGCTGTAGGTGTTTTGGTTGTACATTTTAATAATATGGTGAGTTTTTGATGTGTTCCCTTAAAATTCCTTATTCACAGTTAATATCACACTGTGTTGTTGTTATTGTTATAGATACATACATAATTATTATACCTTTTGATTGGCCTTAGGCAATACACATTCAATTATTAGATGAATATAATGTTATGCCTCTGTTATGAGCTGTATGCAGGGAAATTTTTAATGGTTTATATGTTTTTTGTGGATATTACCTGTGATATTTCTCTATGTTTCTTTGGCAAATGGTGTTTTGTGTAATGTTGTTGTTAAGAGATGGATTAATTTATTAGTGATATTACGTTCGTATTTGTGCTATATATGAGAAATACATTCATGTAAATGTGGGTTATACTAAGAAAGAATTTTGTTTGTGTAGTTTTCAATTAGGGGAATAGTGTTTATATGCCATGATGTGTAATTCATTTGCAAATAATCCATTTGTTATTTTTCATTTGGTCACTGGTTCATAAGCTTTGTTGATGGCATCGAATTTTGTAGGTTGTTTAAGGGTATTATGTTACAATAAACCATATGGTTTGATGTTCTTAATGGATTTCCATGTTATATTTTCTGGATTTGAGTTAGTTAATATGATTTCAAAAATATTTAATTTTTTTTATTACCGACATTTAGTGTGTGTTGTTCCCATTTGTGAGAATGCTTTATATTTGAGGTGTTGTGGTATTTGTCTTGAAAATAATGTATATGTTCTGATTGATTTGGTTTCCGCTGCATGGGATACCGTGGAGTTTGAAATTGCATTTAATTTTAAATGGAAGAGCGATGTGGCGTTCTGGTGGGGGTTATTTTACTTTAATGTAAGTTAATGTTGAAGATATAGTGTGAGTTCATTTTGATTTGTAATTCCTGTCATATCTTGTTGAATGTTTAAGGGAACCTCACATCATGAGCTGTGGTTGATTTGGTTGCATTTTTTTAAAAAAAATGCTTTTTTTTTAAGTTCTGTTGTCGGGCAATCAATATCGCTCTGTGTTGTTGTTATTGTTATATATACATACATAATTATTATACCTTAGACAGGATTTAGGCAAAACACATTCAATTATTAGATGAATAGAATGTTATGCCTCCGATATGAGCTGTCTGTAGGGAAATTGTTAATGGTTTGTATGTTTTGTTGTGGATATTACCTGTCAAATTTGTTTATTTTCGGCAGTTGACGTTTGCAGTACTGTTGTTAAGAGATGGATTAATTTATTACTGATATTACTTTTGTATCTGTGCATTATATAAGAAATAATTTCATGTAAATATGGGTTATACCAAGAAAGAATTTCGTGTGTGTAGTTTTCAATTAGGGTAATAGTTTTCATAATCTATGGTGTGTAATTCATTTGCAAATAATCCTTTTATAATTCTTTATTTGGTCCCTCATCCAGAAGCTAATTTCATGGTTTCCAATTTAATTCGTAGTTTAAGGGTATTATGGAAAAATAAACCATATGGTTTGAAGTTATTAATAGCTTTCCATGTTATATTTTCTGACTAGGTTGTTTAATATGTTTTCAAAAATCTTTAATGTTTTTATTATCACTATACATGGCTAATTTGGCGTGTGTTGTTTCCATTTGTGAGAATGGTTTTTATTTGCTGTGCTGAGGTATTGGTATTGAAAATAATGTTTATGTTCTGATTGATTTGGTTGCTGCTGCATGGGATACCATGAAGTTTGGAATTGCATTTAATTTTAAATGGAAAAGTGATGTGGCGACCAGATTGGGATTATATTACTTTACAGTAAGTTGACGTTTAAAATATAGTTTGAGTTCATTTTGAGTTGTAATTTCCTGTCAAAATTTGTTGAATGTTGATGGGATCGTCAGAACGTGTGCTGTGGGTGATTTGGTTGCTCCTTTCGATAATATCGTGAGTTTATGATCTGTTTCTTTAAAATTCTTTATTCACAGGCAATCAATATTACACTGTGTTGTTGTTATTGTTATACATACATAGATAATTATTTTATTTTTTCAAACGTTTTTGGCACACACATTCAATTATTTAGTTGGATAGAATGTTATGCCTCCGATATGAGTTGTATGTAGGGAAATTTTTAACGGTTTATATGTTTTGTTGTGGATATTACCTGTGAAATTTCTATATTTTTCTTAGAGAATTGATGTTTTGCTGTACTGATGTTGTTGAGAGTTGGATTAATTTATTAGTGATATTACGTTTGTATCTGTGCTATATATAAGAAATACTTTCATGTAAATGTGTGTTATACCATGAAAGAATTTCGTGTGTGTAATTTTCAATTTGGGGATTTGTTTTTATAAGCCGTGCTGTGTAATTCATTTGCAAATATTCCTTTTGTTATTTTTTATTTATCACTGGTGCATAAGCTAAGTTGATGACTTCCAATTTTATAGGTATTTAAAGGGTTTAATGTTATATAAAACCATATTGTTTGATGTTCTTAATGGTTTTCCATGTTATATTTACTGGTTATGTTGTTTAATATGATCTCAAAAATCTTAAATTTCTTTATTATCGACTACACATGAGTAATTTGGAGTGTGTTGTTTCCTTTTGTGAGAATGTTTTATATTTGCTGTACTGATGTATTCGTCCTGAAAATGATGTTTATGTTCTGATTGATTTGGTTGCCACTGCATGAGATACCATGGAGTTTGAAATTGCAATAAATTTTAGATGGAAGAGCGTTGTGGTGTGCTGGTTGGGGTTATATCACTTTACTGTAAGTTGATGTTGAAGATATAGTGTGAGTTCATTTGAATCGTAATTTCCTGTCATAACTTGCCTAATGTTTAAGGGATCCGCACAACGTGAGCCGTGGGTGTTTTGGTTGTACATTTTAATACTGTGTTGAGTTTTTGATGTGTTTCTTTAAAATTCCTTATTCACAGGCAATCAATATCACACTGTGCTGTTGTTATTGTTATATATACCTAGGTAATTGTTATACCTTTTGACAGGTTTTATGCACAAACATTCATTTATTTAGTTGACTTGAATGTAAGCCTCTGATATGAGCTGTATGTAGGGAAATTGTTAATGGTTTATAGGTTTTGTTGTGGATATTACCTGTGACATTCCTATATTTTCCTTTGACAATTGTTGTTTTGCTGTACTGTTGTTGTTGAGAGTGGGATTAATTTATTAGTGATATTACGTTTGTATCTGTGCTATATATAAAAAATATTTTTCTGTAAATGTGGGTTATACTAAGAAAGAATTTCGTTTGTGTAGTTTTCAATTAGGGGAATACAGTGTATAAGTCGTGGTGTGTAATTCATTTGCAAATATTCCTTTTGTTATTTTTTATTTGGTCACTGTTGCATCAGCTAATTTGATGACTTCCAATTTTATTGGTTTTTGCAAGGTTTTATCTTAAAGGAAACTTATTGGTTTGATGTTCTGAATGGTTTTCCATGTTATATTTTCTGGATATGTTGTTTAATATGATTTTCAACAATCTTTAATTTTTTTATTATCGACTATACATGGCTAATTTTTGTTTGTTGTTTCCATTTGTGAGAATACTTTTTATATTTGCTGTACTGATGTATTCGTCTTGAAAATAATGTTTATGTTCTGATTGATTTGGTTGCCGCTGCATGAGATACCGTGGAGTGTGAAATTGCAATAAATTTTAGATGGAAGAGCGTTGTGGTGTGCTGGTTGGGGTTATATTACTTTACTGTAAGTTGGTGTTGAAGATATAATGTGAGTTCATTTTGAATTGTAATTTCCTTTCATAACTTGCTGAATGTTTTAGGGATCCTCACAACGTGAGCTGTAGGTGTTTTGGTTGTACATTTTAATAATATGGTGAGTTTTTGATGTGTTCCCTTAAAATTCCTTATTCACAGTTAATATCACACTGTGTTGTTGTTATTGATATAGATACATACATAATTATTATACCTTTTGATTGGCCTTAGGCAATACACATTCAATTATTAGATGAATATAATGTTATGCCTCTGTTATGAGCTGTATGCAGGGAAATTTTTAATGGTTTATATGTTTTTTGTGGATATTACCTGTGATATTTCTCTATGTTTCTTTGGCAAATGGTGTTTTGTGTAATGTTGTTGTTAAGAGATGGATTAATTTATTAGTGATATTACGTTCGTATTTGTGCTATATATGAGAAATACATTCATGTAAATGTGGGTTATACTAAGAAAGAATTTTGTTTGTGTAGTTTTCAATTAGGGGAATAGTGTTTATATGCCATGATGTGTAATTCATTTGCAAATAATCCATTTGTTATTTTTCATTTGGTCACTGGTTCATAAGCTTTGTTGATGGCATCGAATTTTGTAGGTTGTTTAAGGGTATTATGTTACAATAAACCATATGGTTTGATGTTCTTAATGGATTTCCATGTTATATTTTCTGGATTTGAGTTAGTTAATATGATTTCAAAAATATTTAATTTTTTTTATTACCGACATTTAGTGTGTGTTGTTCCCATTTGTGAGAATGCTTTATATTTGAGGTGTTGTGGTATTTGTCTTGAAAATAATGTATATGTTCTGATTGATTTGGTTTCCGCTGCATGGGATACCGTGGAGTTTGAAATAGTATTTAATTTTAAATGGCAGAGCGATATGGCGTACTGTATGTTGATGTTGAAGATATAGTGTGAGTTAATTTTGAATTGTAATTTCCTGTCATATCTTATTGAATGTTTAAGGGATCTGCACAACATGATCTGTGTGTTATTTGCAAATATTCCTTCTGTTATTTTTTATTTGTTCACTGGTGCATAAGCTAATTAGATGGCTTCCAATTTTTTTGGTAGTTGAAGGGTATTACGTCAAAATAAACCATATTGTTTGATGTTCTTAATGGTTTTCTATGATATATTTTCTGGATATGTTGTTTAATGTGTTTTCAAAAATCTTTAATTTTTTATTATCGACTACACATGGATAATTTTGTGTGTGTTGTTCTATTTGTGAGAATGCTTTATATTTGCTGTGCTGAGGTATTCATCTTGAAATTATGTTTATTTTCTGATTGATTTTGCTGTTGCTGTATGGGATACCATGGAATTTGAAATTGCATTTAATTTTAAATGGAAGAGCGATGTGGCGTTCTGGTGGGGGTTATTTTACTTTAATGTAAGTTAATGTTGAAGATATAGTGTGAGTTCATTTTGATTTGTAATTCCTGTCATATCTTGTTGAATGTTTAAGGGAACCTCACATCATGAGCTGTGGTTGATTTGGTTGCATTTTTTTATAAAAAATGCTTTTTTTTTAAATTCTGTTGTCGGGCAATCAATATCGCTCTGTGTTGTTGTTATTGTTATATATACATACATAATTATTATACCTTAGACAGGATTTAGGCAAAACACATTCAATTATTAGATGAATAGAATGTTATGCCTCCGATATGAGCTGTCTGTAGGGAAATTGTTAATGGTTTGTATGTTTTGTTGTGGATATTACCTGTCAAATTTGTTTATTTTCGGCAGTTGACGTTTGCAGTACTGTTGTTAAGAGATGGATTAATTTATTACTGATATTACTTTTGTATCTGTGCATTATATAAGAAATAATTTCATGTAAATATGGGTTATACCAAGAAAGAATTTCGTGTGTGTAGTTTTCAATTAGGGTAATAGTTTTCATAATCTATGGTGTGTAATTCATTTGCAAATAATCCTTTTATAATTCTTTATTTGGTCCCTCATCCAGAAGCTAATTTCATGGTTTCCAATTTAATTCGTAGTTTAAGGGTATTATGGAAAAATAAACCATATGGTTTGAAGTTATTAATAGCTTTCCATGTTATATTTTCTGACTAGGTTGTTTAATATGTTTTCAAAAATCTTTAATGTTTTTATTATCACTATACATGGCTAATTTGGCGTGTGTTGTTTCCATTTGTGAGAATGGTTTTTATTTGCTGTGCTGAGGTATTGGTATTGAAAATAATGTTTATGTTCTGATTGATTTGGTTGCTGCTGCATGGGATACCATGAAGTTTGGAATTGCATTTAATTTTAAATGGAAAAGTGATGTGGCGACCAGATTGGGATTATATTACTTTACAGTAAGTTGACGTTTAAAATATAGTTTGAGTTCATTTTGAGTTGTAATTTCCTGTCAAAATTTGTTGAATGTTGATGGGATCGTCAGAACGTGTGCTGTGGGTGATTTGGTTGCTCCTTTCGATAATATCGTGAGTTTATGATCTGTTTCTTTAAAATTCTTTATTCACAGGCAATCAATATTACACTGTGTTGTTGTTATTGTTATACATACATAGATAATTATTTTATTTTTTCAAACGTTTTTGGCACACACATTCAATTATTTAGTTGGATAGAATGTTATGCCTCCGATATGAGTTGTATGTAGGGAAATTTTTAACGGTTTATATGTTTTGTTGTGGATATTACCTGTGAAATTTCTATATTTTTCTTAGAGAATTGATGTTTTGCTGTACTGATGTTGTTGAGAGTTGGATTAATTTATTAGTGATATTACGTTTGTATCTGTGCTATATATAAGAAATACTTTCATGTAAATGTGTGTTATACCATGAAAGAATTTCGTGTGTGTAATTTTCAATTTGGGGATTTGTTTTTATAAGCCGTGCTGTGTAATTCATTTGCAAATATTCCTTTTGTTATTTTTTATTTATCACTGGTGCATAAGCTAAGTTGATGACTTCCAATTTTATAGGTATTTAAAGGGTTTAATGTTATATAAAACCATATTGTTTGATGTTCTTAATGGTTTTCCATGTTATATTTACTGGTTATGTTGTTTAATATGATCTCAAAAATCTTAAATTTCTTTATTATCGACTACACATGAGTAATTTGGAGTGTGTTGTTTCCTTTTGTGAGAATGTTTTATATTTGCTGTACTGATGTATTCGTCCTGAAAATGATGTTTATGTTCTGATTGATTTGGTTGCCACTGCATGAGATACCATGGAGTTTGAAATTGCAATAAATTTTAGATGGAAGAGCGTTGTGGTGTGCTGGTTGGGGTTATATCACTTTACTGTAAGTTGATGTTGAAGATATAGTGTGAGTTCATTTGAATCGTAATTTCCTGTCATAACTTGCCTAATGTTTAAGGGATCCGCACAACGTGAGCCGTGGGTGTTTTGGTTGTACATTTTAATACTGTGTTGAGTTTTTGATGTGTTTCTTTAAAATTCCTTATTCACAGGCAATCAATATCACACTGTGCTGTTGTTATTGTTATATATACCTAGGTAATTGTTATACCTTTTGACAGGTTTTATGCACAAACATTCATTTATTTAGTTGACTTGAATGTAAGCCTCTGATATGAGCTGTATGTAGGGAAATTGTTAATGGTTTATAGGTTTTGTTGTGGATATTACCTGTGACATTCCTATATTTTCCTTTGACAATTGTTGTTTTGCTGTACTGTTGTTGTTGAGAGTGGGATTAATTTATTAGTGATATTACGTTTGTATCTGTGCTATATATAAAAAATATTTTTCTGTAAATGTGGGTTATACTAAGAAAGAATTTCGTTTGTGTAGTTTTCAATTAGGGGAATACAGTGTATAAGTCGTGGTGTGTAATTCATTTGCAAATATTCCTTTTGTTATTTTTTATTTGGTCACTGTTGCATCAGCTAATTTGATGACTTCCAATTTTATTGGTTTTTGCAAGGTTTTATCTTAAAGGAAACTTATTGGTTTGATGTTCTGAATGGTTTTCCATGTTATATTTTCTGGATATGTTGTTTAATATGATTTTCAACAATCTTTAATTTTTTTATTATCGACTATACATGGCTAATTTTTGTTTGTTGTTTCCATTTGTGAGAATACTTTTTATATTTGCTGTACTGATGTATTCGTCTTGAAAATAATGTTTATGTTCTGATTGATTTGGTTGCCGCTGCATGAGATACCGTGGAGTGTGAAATTGCAATAAATTTTAGATGGAAGAGCGTTGTGGTGTGCTGGTTGGGGTTATATTACTTTACTGTAAGTTGGTGTTGAAGATATAATGTGAGTTCATTTTGAATTGTAATTTCCTTTCATAACTTGCTGAATGTTTTAGGGATCCTCACAACGTGAGCTGTAGGTGTTTTGGTTGTACATTTTAATAATATGGTGAGTTTTTGATGTGTTCCCTTAAAATTCCTTATTCACAGTTAATATCACACTGTGTTGTTGTTATTGATATAGATACATACATAATTATTATACCTTTTGATTGGCCTTAGGCAATACACATTCAATTATTAGATGAATATAATGTTATGCCTCTGTTATGAGCTGTATGCAGGGAAATTTTTAATGGTTTATATGTTTTTTGTGGATATTACCTGTGATATTTCTCTATGTTTCTTTGGCAAATGGTGTTTTGTGTAATGTTGTTGTTAAGAGATGGATTAATTTATTAGTGATATTACGTTCGTATTTGTGCTATATATGAGAAATACATTCATGTAAATGTGGGTTATACTAAGAAAGAATTTTGTTTGTGTAGTTTTCAATTAGGGGAATAGTGTTTATATGCCATGATGTGTAATTCATTTGCAAATAATCCATTTGTTATTTTTCATTTGGTCACTGGTTCATAAGCTTTGTTGATGGCATCGAATTTTGTAGGTTGTTTAAGGGTATTATGTTACAATAAACCATATGGTTTGATGTTCTTAATGGATTTCCATGTTATATTTTCTGGATTTGAGTTAGTTAATATGATTTCAAAAATATTTAATTTTTTTTATTACCGACATTTAGTGTGTGTTGTTCCCATTTGTGAGAATGCTTTATATTTGAGGTGTTGTGGTATTTGTCTTGAAAATAATGTATATGTTCTGATTGATTTGGTTTCCGCTGCATGGGATACCGTGGAGTTTGTAATTGCATTTAATTTTAAATGGAAGAGCGATGTGGCGTTCTGGTGGGGGTTATTTTACTTTAATGTAAGTTAATGTTGAAGATATAGTGTGAGTTCATTTTGATTTGTAATTCCTGTCATATCTTGTTGAATGTTTAAGGGAACCTCACATCATGAGCTGTGGTTGATTTGGTTGCACTTTTTTATAAAAAATGCTTTTTTTTTAAATTCTTTTGTCTGGCAATCAATATCGCTCTGTGTTGTTGTTATGGTTATATATACATACATAATTATTATACCTTAGACAGGATTAAGGCAAAACACATTCAATTATTAGATGAAAACAATGTTATGCCTCCGATATGAGCTGTCTGTAGGGAAATTGTTAATGGTTTGTATGTTTTGTTGTGGATATTACCTGTCAAATTTGTTTATTTTCGGCAGTTGACGTTTGCAGTACTGTTGTTAAGAGATGGATTAATTTATTACTGATATTACTTTTGTATCTGTGCATTATATAAGAAATAATTTCATGTAAATATGGGTTATACCAAGAAAGAATTTCGTGTGTGTAGTTTTCAATTAGGGTAATAGTTTTCATAATCTATGGTGTGTAATTCATTTGCAAATAATCCTTTTATAATTCTTTATTTGGTCCCTCATCCAGAAGCTAATTTCATGGTTTCCAATTTAATTCGTAGTTTAAGGGTATTATGGAAAAATAAACCATATGGTTTGAAGTTATTAATAGCTTTCCATGTTATATTTTCTGACTAGGTTGTTTAATATGTTTTCAAAAATCTTTAATGTTTTTATTATCACTATACATGGCTAATTTGGCGTGTGTTGTTTCCATTTGTGAGAATGGTTTTTATTTGCTGTGCAGAGGTATTGGTATTGAAAATAATGTTTATGTTCTGATTGATTTGGTTGCTGCTGCATGGGATACCATGAAGTTTGGAATTGCATTTAATTTTAAATGGAAAAGTGATGTGGCGACCAGATTGGGATTATATTACTTTACAGTAAGTTGACGTTTAAAATATAGTTTGAGTTCATTTTGAGTTGTAATTTCCTGTCAAAATTTGTTGAATGTTGATGGGATCGTCAGAACGTGTGCTGTGGGTGATTTGGTTGCTCCTTTTAATAATATCGTGAGTTTTTGATCTGTTTCTTTAAAATTCTTTATTCACAGGCAATCAATATTACACTGTGTTGTTGTTATTGTTATACATACATAGATAATTATTTTATTTTTTCAAACGTTTTTGGCACACACATTCAATTATGTAGTTGGATAGAATGTTATGCCTCCGATATGAGTTGTATGTAGGGAAATTTTTAACGGTTTATATGTTTTGTTGTGGATATTACCTGTGAAATTTCTATATTTTTCTTAGAGAATTGATGTTTTGCTGTACTGATGTTGTTGAGAGTTGGATTAATTTATTAGTGATATTACGTTTGTATCTGTGCTATATATAAGAAATACTTTCATGTAAATGTGTGTTATACCATGAAAGAATTTCGTGTGTGTAGTTTTCAATTAGGGGATTTGTTTTTATAAGCCGTGCTGTGTAATTCATTTGCAAATATTCCTTTTGTTATTTTTTATTTATCACTGGTGCATAAGCTAAGTTGATGACTTCCAATTTTATAGGTATTTAAAGGGTTTAATGTTATATAAAACCATATTGTTTGATGTTCTTAATGGTTTTCCATGTTATATTTACTGGTTATGTTGTTTAATATGATCTCAAAAATCTTAAATTTCTTTATTATCGACTACACATGAGTAATTTGGAGTGTGTTGTTTCCTTTTGTGAGAATGTTTTATATTTGCTGTACTGATGTATTCGTCCTGAAAATGATGTTTATGTTCTGATTGATTTGGTTGCCACTGCATGAGATACCATGGAGTTTGAAATTGCAATAAATTTTAGATGGAAGAGCGTTGTGGTGTGCTGGTTGGGGTTATATCACTTTACTGTAAGTTGATGTTGAAGATATAGTGTGAGTTCATTTGAATCGTAATTTCCTGTCATAACTTGCCTAATGTTTAAGGGATCCGCACAACGTGAGCCGTGGGTGTTTTGGTTGTACATTTTAATACTGTGTTGAGTTTTTGATGTGTTTCTTTAAAATTCCTTATTCACAGGCAATCAATATCACACTGTGCTGTTGTTATTGTTATATATACCTAGGTAATTGTTATACCTTTTGACAGGTTTTATGCACAAACATTCATTTATTTAGTTGACTTGAATGTAAGCCTCTGATATGAGCTGTATGTAGGGAAATTGTTAATGGTTTATAGGTTTTGTTGTGGATATTACCTGTGACATTCCTATATTTTCCTTTGACAATTGTTGTTTTGCTGTACTGTTGTTGTTGAGAGTGGGATTAATTTATTAGTGATATTACGTTTGTATCTGTGCTATATATAAAAAATATTTTTCTGTAAATGTGGGTTATACTAAGAAAGAATTTCGTTTGTGTAGTTTTCAATTAGGGGAATACAGTGTATAAGTCGTGGTGTGTAATTCATTTGCAAATATTCCTTTTGTTATTTTTTATTTGGTCACTGTTGCATCAGCTAATTTGATGACTTCCAATTTTATTGGTTTTTGCAAGGTTTTATCTTAAAGGAAACTTATTGGTTTGATGTTCTGAATGGTTTTCCATGTTATATTTTCTGGATATGTTGTTTAATATGATTTTCAACAATCTTTAATTTTTTTATTATCGACTATACATGGCTAATTTTTGTTTGTTGTTTCCATTTGTGAGAATACTTTTTATATTTGCTGTACTGATGTATTCGTCTTGAAAATAATGTTTATGTTCTGATTGATTTGGTTGCCGCTGCATGAGATACCGTGGAGTGTGAAATTGCAATAAATTTTAGATGGAAGAGCGTTGTGGTGTGCTGGTTGGGGTTATATTACTTTACTGTAAGTTGGTGTTGAAGATATAATGTGAGTTCATTTTGAATTGTAATTTCCTTTCATAACTTGCTGAATGTTTTAGGGATCCTCACAACGTGAGCTGTAGGTGTTTTGGTTGTACATTTTAATAATATGGTGAGTTTTTGATGTGTTCCCTTAAAATTCCTTATTCACAGTTAATATCACACTGTGTTGTTGTTATTGTTATAGATACATACATAATTATTATACCTTTTGATTGGCCTTAGGCAATACACATTCAATTATTAGATGAATATAATGTTATGCCTCTGTTATGAGCTGTATGCAGGGAAATTTTTAATGGTTTATATGTTTTTTGTGGATATTACCTGTGATATTTCTCTATGTTTCTTTGGCAAATGGTGTTTTGTGTAATGTTGTTGTTAAGAGATGGATTAATTTATTAGTGATATTACGTTCGTATTTGTGCTATATATGAGAAATACATTCATGTAAATGTGGGTTATACTAAGAAAGAATTTTGTTTGTGTAGTTTTCAATTAGGGGAATAGTGTTTATATGCCATGATGTGTAATTCATTTGCAAATAATCCATTTGTTATTTTTCATTTGGTCACTGGTTCATAAGCTTTGTTGATGGCATCGAATTTTGTAGGTTGTTTAAGGGTATTATGTTACAATAAACCATATGGTTTGATGTTCTTAATGGATTTCCATGTTATATTTTCTGGATTTGAGTTAGTTAATATGATTTCAAAAATATTTAATTTTTTTTATTACCGACATTTAGTGTGTGTTGTTCCCATTTGTGAGAATGCTTTATATTTGAGGTGTTGTGGTATTTGTCTTGAAAATAATGTATATGTTCTGATTGATTTGGTTTCCGCTGCATGGGATACCGTGGAGTTTGAAATTGCATTTAATTTTAAATGGAAGAGCGATGTGGCGTTCTGGTGGGGGTTATTTTACTTTAATGTAAGTTAATGTTGAAGATATAGTGTGAGTTCATTTTGATTTGTAATTCCTGTCATATCTTGTTGAATGTTTAAGGGAACCTCACATCATGAGCTGTGGTTGATTTGGTTGCATTTTTTTAAAAAAAATGCTTTTTTTTTAAGTTCTGTTGTCGGGCAATCAATATCGCTCTGTGTTGTTGTTATTGTTATATATACATACATAATTATTATACCTTAGACAGGATTTAGGCAAAACACATTCAATTATTAGATGAATAGAATGTTATGCCTCCGATATGAGCTGTCTGTAGGGAAATTGTTAATGGTTTGTATGTTTTGTTGTGGATATTACCTGTCAAATTTGTTTATTTTCGGCAGTTGACGTTTGCAGTACTGTTGTTAAGAGATGGATTAATTTATTACTGATATTACTTTTGTATCTGTGCATTATATAAGAAATAATTTCATGTAAATATGGGTTATACCAAGAAAGAATTTCGTGTGTGTAGTTTTCAATTAGGGTAATAGTTTTCATAATCTATGGTGTGTAATTCATTTGCAAATAATCCTTTTATAATTCTTTATTTGGTCCCTCATCCAGAAGCTAATTTCATGGTTTCCAATTTAATTCGTAGTTTAAGGGTATTATGGAAAAATAAACCATATGGTTTGAAGTTATTAATAGCTTTCCATGTTATATTTTCTGACTAGGTTGTTTAATATGTTTTCAAAAATCTTTAATGTTTTTATTATCACTATACATGGCTAATTTGGCGTGTGTTGTTTCCATTTGTGAGAATGGTTTTTATTTGCTGTGCTGAGGTATTGGTATTGAAAATAATGTTTATGTTCTGATTGATTTGGTTGCTGCTGCATGGGATACCATGAAGTTTGGAATTGCATTTAATTTTAAATGGAAAAGTGATGTGGCGACCAGATTGGGATTATATTACTTTACAGTAAGTTGACGTTTAAAATATAGTTTGAGTTCATTTTGAGTTGTAATTTCCTGTCAAAATTTGTTGAATGTTGATGGGATCGTCAGAACGTGTGCTGTGGGTGATTTGGTTGCTCCTTTCGATAATATCGTGAGTTTATGATCTGTTTCTTTAAAATTCTTTATTCACAGGCAATCAATATTACACTGTGTTGTTGTTATTGTTATACATACATAGATAATTATTTTATTTTTTCAAACGTTTTTGGCACACACATTCAATTATTTAGTTGGATAGAATGTTATGCCTCCGATATGAGTTGTATGTAGGGAAATTTTTAACGGTTTATATGTTTTGTTGTGGATATTACCTGTGAAATTTCTATATTTTTCTTAGAGAATTGATGTTTTGCTGTACTGATGTTGTTGAGAGTTGGATTAATTTATTAGTGATATTACGTTTGTATCTGTGCTATATATAAGAAATACTTTCATGTAAATGTGTGTTATACCATGAAAGAATTTCGTGTGTGTAATTTTCAATTTGGGGATTTGTTTTTATAAGCCGTGCTGTGTAATTCATTTGCAAATATTCCTTTTGTTATTTTTTATTTATCACTGGTGCATAAGCTAAGTTGATGACTTCCAATTTTATAGGTATTTAAAGGGTTTAATGTTATATAAAACCATATTGTTTGATGTTCTTAATGGTTTTCCATGTTATATTTACTGGTTATGTTGTTTAATATGATCTCAAAAATCTTAAATTTCTTTATTATCGACTACACATGAGTAATTTGGAGTGTGTTGTTTCCTTTTGTGAGAATGTTTTATATTTGCTGTACTGATGTATTCGTCCTGAAAATGATGTTTATGTTCTGATTGATTTGGTTGCCACTGCATGAGATACCATGGAGTTTGAAATTGCAATAAATTTTAGATGGAAGAGCGTTGTGGTGTGCTGGTTGGGGTTATATCACTTTACTGTAAGTTGATGTTGAAGATATAGTGTGAGTTCATTTGAATCGTAATTTCCTGTCATAACTTGCCTAATGTTTAAGGGATCCGCACAACGTGAGCCGTGGGTGTTTTGGTTGTACATTTTAATACTGTGTTGAGTTTTTGATGTGTTTCTTTAAAATTCCTTATTCACAGGCAATCAATATCACACTGTGCTGTTGTTATTGTTATATATACCTAGGTAATTGTTATACCTTTTGACAGGTTTTATGCACAAACATTCATTTATTTAGTTGACTTGAATGTAAGCCTCTGATATGAGCTGTATGTAGGGAAATTGTTAATGGTTTATAGGTTTTGTTGTGGATATTACCTGTGACATTCCTATATTTTCCTTTGACAATTGTTGTTTTGCTGTACTGTTGTTGTTGAGAGTGGGATTAATTTATTAGTGATATTACGTTTGTATCTGTGCTATATATAAAAAATATTTTTCTGTAAATGTGGGTTATACTAAGAAAGAATTTCGTTTGTGTAGTTTTCAATTAGGGGAATACAGTGTATAAGTCGTGGTGTGTAATTCATTTGCAAATATTCCTTTTGTTATTTTTTATTTGGTCACTGTTGCATCAGCTAATTTGATGACTTCCAATTTTATTGGTTTTTGCAAGGTTTTATCTTAAAGGAAACTTATTGGTTTGATGTTCTGAATGGTTTTCCATGTTATATTTTCTGGATATGTTGTTTAATATGATTTTCAACAATCTTTAATTTTTTTATTATCGACTATACATGGCTAATTTTTGTTTGTTGTTTCCATTTGTGAGAATACTTTTTATATTTGCTGTACTGATGTATTCGTCTTGAAAATAATGTTTATGTTCTGATTGATTTGGTTGCCGCTGCATGAGATACCGTGGAGTGTGAAATTGCAATAAATTTTAGATGGAAGAGCGTTGTGGTGTGCTGGTTGGGGTTATATTACTTTACTGTAAGTTGGTGTTGAAGATATAATGTGAGTTCATTTTGAATTGTAATTTCCTTTCATAACTTGCTGAATGTTTTAGGGATCCTCACAACGTGAGCTGTAGGTGTTTTGGTTGTACATTTTAATAATATGGTGAGTTTTTGATGTGTTCCCTTAAAATTCCTTATTCACAGTTAATATCACACTGTGTTGTTGTTATTGATATAGATACATACATAATTATTATACCTTTTGATTGGCCTTAGGCAATACACATTCAATTATTAGATGAATATAATGTTATGCCTCTGTTATGAGCTGTATGCAGGGAAATTTTTAATGGTTTATATGTTTTTTGTGGATATTACCTGTGATATTTCTCTATGTTTCTTTGGCAAATGGTGTTTTGTGTAATGTTGTTGTTAAGAGATGGATTAATTTATTAGTGATATTACGTTCGTATTTGTGCTATATATGAGAAATACATTCATGTAAATGTGGGTTATACTAAGAAAGAATTTTGTTTGTGTAGTTTTCAATTAGGGGAATAGTGTTTATATGCCATGATGTGTAATTCATTTGCAAATAATCCATTTGTTATTTTTCATTTGGTCACTGGTTCATAAGCTTTGTTGATGGCATCGAATTTTGTAGGTTGTTTAAGGGTATTATGTTACAATAAACCATATGGTTTGATGTTCTTAATGGATTTCCATGTTATATTTTCTGGATTTGAGTTAGTTAATATGATTTCAAAAATATTTAATTTTTTTTATTACCGACATTTAGTGTGTGTTGTTCCCATTTGTGAGAATGCTTTATATTTGAGGTGTTGTGGTATTTGTCTTGAAAATAATGTATATGTTCTGATTGATTTGGTTTCCGCTGCATGGGATACCGTGGAGTTTGAAATAGTATTTAATTTTAAATGGCAGAGCGATATGGCGTACTGTATGTTGATGTTGAAGATATAGTGTGAGTTAATTTTGAATTGTAATTTCCTGTCATATCTTATTGAATGTTTAAGGGATCTGCACAACATGATCTGTGTGTTATTTGCAAATATTCCTTCTGTTATTTTTTATTTGTTCACTGGTGCATAAGCTAATTAGATGGCTTCCAATTTTTTTGGTAGTTGAAGGGTATTACGTCAAAATAAACCATATTGTTTGATGTTCTTAATGGTTTTCTATGATATATTTTCTGGATATGTTGTTTAATGTGTTTTCAAAAATCTTTAATTTTTTATTATCGACTACACATGGATAATTTTGTGTGTGTTGTTCTATTTGTGAGAATGCTTTATATTTGCTGTGCTGAGGTATTCATCTTGAAATTATGTTTATTTTCTGATTGATTTTGCTGTTGCTGTATGGGATACCATGGAATTTGAAATTGCATTTAATTTTAAATGGAAGAGCGATGTGGCGTTCTGGTGGGGGTTATTTTACTTTAATGTAAGTTAATGTTGAAGATATAGTGTGAGTTCATTTTGATTTGTAATTCCTGTCATATCTTGTTGAATGTTTAAGGGAACCTCACATCATGAGCTGTGGTTGATTTGGTTGCATTTTTTTATAAAAAATGCTTTTTTTTTAAATTCTGTTGTCGGGCAATCAATATCGCTCTGTGTTGTTGTTATTGTTATATATACATACATAATTATTATACCTTAGACAGGATTTAGGCAAAACACATTCAATTATTAGATGAATAGAATGTTATGCCTCCGATATGAGCTGTCTGTAGGGAAATTGTTAATGGTTTGTATGTTTTGTTGTGGATATTACCTGTCAAATTTGTTTATTTTCGGCAGTTGACGTTTGCAGTACTGTTGTTAAGAGATGGATTAATTTATTACTGATATTACTTTTGTATCTGTGCATTATATAAGAAATAATTTCATGTAAATATGGGTTATACCAAGAAAGAATTTCGTGTGTGTAGTTTTCAATTAGGGTAATAGTTTTCATAATCTATGGTGTGTAATTCATTTGCAAATAATCCTTTTATAATTCTTTATTTGGTCCCTCATCCAGAAGCTAATTTCATGGTTTCCAATTTAATTCGTAGTTTAAGGGTATTATGGAAAAATAAACCATATGGTTTGAAGTTATTAATAGCTTTCCATGTTATATTTTCTGACTAGGTTGTTTAATATGTTTTCAAAAATCTTTAATGTTTTTATTATCACTATACATGGCTAATTTGGCGTGTGTTGTTTCCATTTGTGAGAATGGTTTTTATTTGCTGTGCTGAGGTATTGGTATTGAAAATAATGTTTATGTTCTGATTGATTTGGTTGCTGCTGCATGGGATACCATGAAGTTTGGAATTGCATTTAATTTTAAATGGAAAAGTGATGTGGCGACCAGATTGGGATTATATTACTTTACAGTAAGTTGACGTTTAAAATATAGTTTGAGTTCATTTTGAGTTGTAATTTCCTGTCAAAATTTGTTGAATGTTGATGGGATCGTCAGAACGTGTGCTGTGGGTGATTTGGTTGCTCCTTTCGATAATATCGTGAGTTTATGATCTGTTTCTTTAAAATTCTTTATTCACAGGCAATCAATATTACACTGTGTTGTTGTTATTGTTATACATACATAGATAATTATTTTATTTTTTCAAACGTTTTTGGCACACACATTCAATTATTTAGTTGGATAGAATGTTATGCCTCCGATATGAGTTGTATGTAGGGAAATTTTTAACGGTTTATATGTTTTGTTGTGGATATTACCTGTGAAATTTCTATATTTTTCTTAGAGAATTGATGTTTTGCTGTACTGATGTTGTTGAGAGTTGGATTAATTTATTAGTGATATTACGTTTGTATCTGTGCTATATATAAGAAATACTTTCATGTAAATGTGTGTTATACCATGAAAGAATTTCGTGTGTGTAATTTTCAATTTGGGGATTTGTTTTTATAAGCCGTGCTGTGTAATTCATTTGCAAATATTCCTTTTGTTATTTTTTATTTATCACTGGTGCATAAGCTAAGTTGATGACTTCCAATTTTATAGGTATTTAAAGGGTTTAATGTTATATAAAACCATATTGTTTGATGTTCTTAATGGTTTTCCATGTTATATTTACTGGTTATGTTGTTTAATATGATCTCAAAAATCTTAAATTTCTTTATTATCGACTACACATGAGTAATTTGGAGTGTGTTGTTTCCTTTTGTGAGAATGTTTTATATTTGCTGTACTGATGTATTCGTCCTGAAAATGATGTTTATGTTCTGATTGATTTGGTTGCCACTGCATGAGATACCATGGAGTTTGAAATTGCAATAAATTTTAGATGGAAGAGCGTTGTGGTGTGCTGGTTGGGGTTATATCACTTTACTGTAAGTTGATGTTGAAGATATAGTGTGAGTTCATTTGAATCGTAATTTCCTGTCATAACTTGCCTAATGTTTAAGGGATCCGCACAACGTGAGCCGTGGGTGTTTTGGTTGTACATTTTAATACTGTGTTGAGTTTTTGATGTGTTTCTTTAAAATTCCTTATTCACAGGCAATCAATATCACACTGTGCTGTTGTTATTGTTATATATACCTAGGTAATTGTTATACCTTTTGACAGGTTTTATGCACAAACATTCATTTATTTAGTTGACTTGAATGTAAGCCTCTGATATGAGCTGTATGTAGGGAAATTGTTAATGGTTTATAGGTTTTGTTGTGGATATTACCTGTGACATTCCTATATTTTCCTTTGACAATTGTTGTTTTGCTGTACTGTTGTTGTTGAGAGTGGGATTAATTTATTAGTGATATTACGTTTGTATCTGTGCTATATATAAAAAATATTTTTCTGTAAATGTGGGTTATACTAAGAAAGAATTTCGTTTGTGTAGTTTTCAATTAGGGGAATACAGTGTATAAGTCGTGGTGTGTAATTCATTTGCAAATATTCCTTTTGTTATTTTTTATTTGGTCACTGTTGCATCAGCTAATTTGATGACTTCCAATTTTATTGGTTTTTGCAAGGTTTTATCTTAAAGGAAACTTATTGGTTTGATGTTCTGAATGGTTTTCCATGTTATATTTTCTGGATATGTTGTTTAATATGATTTTCAACAATCTTTAATTTTTTTATTATCGACTATACATGGCTAATTTTTGTTTGTTGTTTCCATTTGTGAGAATACTTTTTATATTTGCTGTACTGATGTATTCGTCTTGAAAATAATGTTTATGTTCTGATTGATTTGGTTGCCGCTGCATGAGATACCGTGGAGTGTGAAATTGCAATAAATTTTAGATGGAAGAGCGTTGTGGTGTGCTGGTTGGGGTTATATTACTTTACTGTAAGTTGGTGTTGAAGATATAATGTGAGTTCATTTTGAATTGTAATTTCCTTTCATAACTTGCTGAATGTTTTAGGGATCCTCACAACGTGAGCTGTAGGTGTTTTGGTTGTACATTTTAATAATATGGTGAGTTTTTGATGTGTTCCCTTAAAATTCCTTATTCACAGTTAATATCACACTGTGTTGTTGTTATTGATATAGATACATACATAATTATTATACCTTTTGATTGGCCTTAGGCAATACACATTCAATTATTAGATGAATATAATGTTATGCCTCTGTTATGAGCTGTATGCAGGGAAATTTTTAATGGTTTATATGTTTTTTGTGGATATTACCTGTGATATTTCTCTATGTTTCTTTGGCAAATGGTGTTTTGTGTAATGTTGTTGTTAAGAGATGGATTAATTTATTAGTGATATTACGTTCGTATTTGTGCTATATATGAGAAATACATTCATGTAAATGTGGGTTATACTAAGAAAGAATTTTGTTTGTGTAGTTTTCAATTAGGGGAATAGTGTTTATATGCCATGATGTGTAATTCATTTGCAAATAATCCATTTGTTATTTTTCATTTGGTCACTGGTTCATAAGCTTTGTTGATGGCATCGAATTTTGTAGGTTGTTTAAGGGTATTATGTTACAATAAACCATATGGTTTGATGTTCTTAATGGATTTCCATGTTATATTTTCTGGATTTGAGTTAGTTAATATGATTTCAAAAATATTTAATTTTTTTTATTACCGACATTTAGTGTGTGTTGTTCCCATTTGTGAGAATGCTTTATATTTGAGGTGTTGTGGTATTTGTCTTGAAAATAATGTATATGTTCTGATTGATTTGGTTTCCGCTGCATGGGATACCGTGGAGTTTGAAATAGTATTTAATTTTAAATGGCAGAGCGATATGGCGTACTGTATGTTGATGTTGAAGATATAGTGTGAGTTAATTTTGAATTGTAATTTCCTGTCATATCTTATTGAATGTTTAAGGGATCTGCACAACATGATCTGTGTGTTATTTGCAAATATTCCTTCTGTTATTTTTTATTTGTTCACTGGTGCATAAGCTAATTAGATGGCTTCCAATTTTTTTGGTAGTTGAAGGGTATTACGTCAAAATAAACCATATTGTTTGATGTTCTTAATGGTTTTCTATGATATATTTTCTGGATATGTTGTTTAATGTGTTTTCAAAAATCTTTAATTTTTTATTATCGACTACACATGGATAATTTTGTGTGTGTTGTTCTATTTGTGAGAATGCTTTATATTTGCTGTGCTGAGGTATTCGTCTTGAAATTATGTTTATTTTCTGATTGATTTTGCTGTTGCTGTATGGGATACCATGGAATTTGAAATTGCATTTAATTTTAAATGGAAGAGCGATGTGGCGTTCTGGTGGGGGTTATTTTACTTTAATGTAAGTTAATGTTGAAGATATAGTGTGAGTTCATTTTGATTTGTAATTCCTGTCATATCTTGTTGAATGTTTAAGGGAACCTCACATCATGAGCTGTGGTTGATTTGGTTGCACTTTTTTATAAAAAATGCTTTTTTTTAAAATTCTTTTGTCGGGCAATCAATATCGCTCTGTGTTGTTGTTATTGTTATATATACATACATAATTATTATACCTTAGACAGGATTTAGGCAAAACACATTCAATTATTAGATGAATAGAATGTTATGCCTCCGATATGAGCTGTCTGTAGGGAAATTGTTAATGGTTTGTATGTTTTGTTGTGGATATTACCTGTCAAATTTGTTTATTTTCGGCAGTTGACGTTTGCAGTACTGTTGTTAAGAGATGGATTAATTTATTACTGATATTACTTTTGTATCTGTGCATTATATAAGAAATAATTTCATGTAAATATGGGTTATACCAAGAAAGAATTTCGTGTGTGTAGTTTTCAATTAGGGTAATAGTTTTCATAATCTATGGTGTGTAATTCATTTGCAAATAATCCTTTTATAATTCTTTATTTGGTCCCTCATCCAGAAGCTAATTTCATGGTTTCCAATTTAATTCGTAGTTTAAGGGTATTATGGAAAAATAAACCATATGGTTTGAAGTTATTAATAGCTTTCCATGTTATATTTTCTGACTAGGTTGTTTAATATGTTTTCAAAAATCTTTAATGTTTTTATTATCACTATACATGGCTAATTTGGCGTGTGTTGTTTCCATTTGTGAGAATGGTTTTTATTTGCTGTGCAGAGGTATTGGTATTGAAAATAATGTTTATGTTCTGATTGATTTGGTTGCTGCTGCATGGGATACCATGAAGTTTGGAATTGCATTTAATTTTAAATGGAAAAGTGATGTGGCGACCAGATTGGGATTATATTACTTTACAGTAAGTTGACGTTTAAAATATAGTTTGAGTTCATTTTGAGTTGTAATTTCCTGTCAAAATTTGTTGAATGTTGATGGGATCGTCAGAACGTGTGCTGTGGGTGATTTGGTTGCTCCTTTTGATAATATCGTGAGTTTTTGATCTGTTTCTTTAAAATTCTTTATTCACAGGCAATCAATATTACACTGTGTTGTTGTTATTGTTATACATACATAGATAATTATTTTATTTTTTCAAACGTTTTTGGCACACACATTCAATTATTTAGTTGGATAGAATGTTATGCCTCCGATATGAGTTGTATGTAGGGAAATTTTTAACGGTTTATATGTTTTGTTGTGGATATTACCTGTGAAATTTCTATATTTTTCTTAGAGAATTGATGTTTTGCTGTACTGATGTTGTTGAGAGTTGGATTAATTTATTAGTGATATTACGTTTGTATCTGTGCTATATATAAGAAATACTTTCATGTAAATGTGTGTTATACCATGAAAGAATTTCGTGTGTGTAGTTTTCAATTAGGGGATTTGTTTTTATAAGCCGTGCTGTGTAATTCATTTGCAAATATTCCTTTTGTTATTTTTTATTTATCACTGGTGCATAAGCTAAGTTGATGACTTCCAATTTTATAGGTATTTAAAGGGTTTAATGTTATATAAAACCATATTGTTTGATGTTCTTAATGGTTTTCCATGTTATATTTACTGGTTATGTTGTTTAATATGATCTCAAAAATCTTAAATTTCTTTATTATCGACTACACATGAGTAATTTGGAGTGTGTTGTTTCCTTTTGTGAGAATGTTTTATATTTGCTGTACTGATGTATTCGTCCTGAAAATGATGTTTATGTTCTGATTGATTTGGTTGCCACTGCATGAGATACCATGGAGTTTGAAATTGCAATAAATTTTAGATGGAAGAGCGTTGTGGTGTGCTGGTTGGGGTTATATCACTTTACTGTAAGTTGATGTTGAAGATATAGTGTGAGTTCATTTGAATCGTAATTTCCTGTCATAACTTGCCTAATGTTTAAGGGATCCGCACAACGTGAGCCGTGGGTGTTTTGGTTGTACATTTTAATACTGTGTTGAGTTTTTGATGTGTTTCTTTAAAATTCCTTATTCACAGGCAATCAATATCACACTGTGCTGTTGTTATTGTTATATATACCTAGGTAATTGTTATACCTTTTGACAGGTTTTATGCACAAACATTCATTTATTTAGTTGACTTGAATGTAAGCCTCTGATATGAGCTGTATGTAGGGAAATTGTTAATGGTTTATAGGTTTTGTTGTGGATATTACCTGTGACATTCCTATATTTTCCTTTGACAATTGTTGTTTTGCTGTACTGTTGTTGTTGAGAGTGGGATTAATTTATTAGTGATATTACGTTTGTATCTGTGCTATATATAAAAAATATTTTTCTGTAAATGTGGGTTATACTAAGAAAGAATTTCGTTTGTGTAGTTTTCAATTAGGGGAATACAGTGTATAAGTCGTGGTGTGTAATTCATTTGCAAATATTCCTTTTGTTATTTTTTATTTGGTCACTGTTGCATCAGCTAATTTGATGACTTCCAATTTTATTGGTTTTTGCAAGGTTTTATCTTAAAGGAAACTTATTGGTTTGATGTTCTGAATGGTTTTCCATGTTATATTTTCTGGATATGTTGTTTAATATGATTTTCAACAATCTTTAATTTTTTTATTATCGACTATACATGGCTAATTTTTGTTTGTTGTTTCCATTTGTGAGAATACTTTTTATATTTGCTGTACTGATGTATTCGTCTTGAAAATAATGTTTATGTTCTGATTGATTTGGTTGCCGCTGCATGAGATACCGTGGAGTGTGAAATTGCAATAAATTTTAGATGGAAGAGCGTTGTGGTGTGCTGGTTGGGGTTATATTACTTTACTGTAAGTTGGTGTTGAAGATATAATGTGAGTTCATTTTGAATTGTAATTTCCTTTCATAACTTGCTGAATGTTTTAGGGATCCTCACAACGTGAGCTGTAGGTGTTTTGGTTGTACATTTTAATAATATGGTGAGTTTTTGATGTGTTCCCTTAAAATTCCTTATTCACAGTTAATATCACACTGTGTTGTTGTTATTGTTATAGATACATACATAATTATTATACCTTTTGATTGGCCTTAGGCAATACACATTCAATTATTAGATGAATATAATGTTATGCCTCTGTTATGAGCTGTATGCAGGGAAATTTTTAATGGTTTATATGTTTTTTGTGGATATTACCTGTGATATTTCTCTATGTTTCTTTGGCAAATGGTGTTTTGTGTAATGTTGTTGTTAAGAGATGGATTAATTTATTAGTGATATTACGTTCGTATTTGTGCTATATATGAGAAATACATTCATGTAAATGTGGGTTATACTAAGAAAGAATTTTGTTTGTGTAGTTTTCAATTAGGGGAATAGTGTTTATATGCCATGATGTGTAATTCATTTGCAAATAATCCATTTGTTATTTTTCATTTGGTCACTGGTTCATAAGCTTTGTTGATGGCATCGAATTTTGTAGGTTGTTTAAGGGTATTATGTTACAATAAACCATATGGTTTGATGTTCTTAATGGATTTCCATGTTATATTTTCTGGATTTGAGTTAGTTAATATGATTTCAAAAATATTTAATTTTTTTTATTACCGACATTTAGTGTGTGTTGTTCCCATTTGTGAGAATGCTTTATATTTGAGGTGTTGTGGTATTTGTCTTGAAAATAATGTATATGTTCTGATTGATTTGGTTTCCGCTGCATGGGATACCGTGGAGTTTGAAATAGTATTTAATTTTAAATGGCAGAGCGATATGGCGTACTGTATGTTGATGTTGAAGATATAGTGTGAGTTAATTTTGAATTGTAATTTCCTGTCATATCTTATTGAATGTTTAAGGGATCTGCACAACATGATCTGTGTGTTATTTGCAAATATTCCTTCTGTTATTTTTTATTTGTTCACTGGTGCATAAGCTAATTAGATGGCTTCCAATTTTTTTGGTAGTTGAAGGGTATTACGTCAAAATAAACCATATTGTTTGATGTTCTTAATGGTTTTCTATGATATATTTTCTGGATATGTTGTTTAATGTGTTTTCAAAAATCTTTAATTTTTTATTATCGACTACACATGGATAATTTTGTGTGTGTTGTTCTATTTGTGAGAATGCTTTATATTTGCTGTGCTGAGGTATTCGTCTTGAAATTATGTTTATTTTCTGATTGATTTTGCTGTTGCTGTATGGGATACCATGGAATTTGAAATTGCATTTAATTTTAAATGGAAGAGCGATGTGGCGTTCTGGTGGGGGTTATTTTACTTTAATGTAAGTTAATGTTGAAGATATAGTGTGAGTTCATTTTGATTTGTAATTCCTGTCATATCTTGTTGAATGTTTAAGGGAACCTCACATCATGAGCTGTGGTTGATTTGGTTGCACTTTTTTATAAAAAATGCTTTTTTTTTAAATTCTTTTGTCGGGCAATCAATATCGCTCTGTGTTGTTGTTATTGTTATATATACATACATAATTATTATACCTTAGACAGGATTTAGGCAAAACACATTCAATTATTAGATGAATAGAATGTTATGCCTCCGATATGAGCTGTCTGTAGGGAAATTGTTAATGGTTTGTATGTTTTGTTGTGGATATTACCTGTCAAATTTGTTTATTTTCGGCAGTTGACGTTTGCAGTACTGTTGTTAAGAGATGGATTAATTTATTACTGATATTACTTTTGTATCTGTGCATTATATAAGAAATAATTTCATGTAAATATGGGTTATACCAAGAAAGAATTTCGTGTGTGTAGTTTTCAATTAGGGTAATAGTTTTCATAATCTATGGTGTGTAATTCATTTGCAAATAATCCTTTTATAATTCTTTATTTGGTCCCTCATCCAGAAGCTAATTTCATGGTTTCCAATTTAATTCGTAGTTTAAGGGTATTATGGAAAAATAAACCATATGGTTTGAAGTTATTAATAGCTTTCCATGTTATATTTTCTGACTAGGTTGTTTAATATGTTTTCAAAAATCTTTAATGTTTTTATTATCACTATACATGGCTAATTTGGCGTGTGTTGTTTCCATTTGTGAGAATGGTTTTTATTTGCTGTGCAGAGGTATTGGTATTGAAAATAATGTTTATGTTCTGATTGATTTGGTTGCTGCTGCATGGGATACCATGAAGTTTGGAATTGCATTTAATTTTAAATGGAAAAGTGATGTGGCGACCAGATTGGGATTATATTACTTTACAGTAAGTTGACGTTTAAAATATAGTTTGAGTTCATTTTGAGTTGTAATTTCCTGTCAAAATTTGTTGAATGTTGATGGGATCGTCAGAACGTGTGCTGTGGGTGATTTGGTTGCTCCTTTTGATAATATCGTGAGTTTTTGATCTGTTTCTTTAAAATTCTTTATTCACAGGCAATCAATATTACACTGTGTTGTTGTTATTGTTATACATACATAGATAATTATTTTATTTTTTCAAACGTTTTTGGCACACACATTCAATTATTTAGTTGGATAGAATGTTATGCCTCCGATATGAGTTGTATGTAGGGAAATTTTTAACGGTTTATATGTTTTGTTGTGGATATTACCTGTGAAATTTCTATATTTTTCTTAGAGAATTGATGTTTTGCTGTACTGATGTTGTTGAGAGTTGGATTAATTTATTAGTGATATTACGTTTGTATCTGTGCTATATATAAGAAATACTTTCATGTAAATGTGTGTTATACCATGAAAGAATTTCGTGTGTGTAATTTTCAATTAGGGGATTTGTTTTTATAAGCCGTGCTGTGTAATTCATTTGCAAATATTCCTTTTGTTATTTTTTATTTATCACTGGTGCATAAGCTAAGTTGATGACTTCCAATTTTATAGGTATTTAAAGGGTTTAATGTTATATAAAACCATATTGTTTGATGTTCTTAATGGTTTTCCATGTTATATTTACTGGTTATGTTGTTTAATATGATCTCAAAAATCTTAAATTTCTTTATTATCGACTACACATGAGTAATTTGGAGTGTGTTGTTTCCTTTTGTGAGAATGTTTTATATTTGCTGTACTGATGTATTCGTCCTGAAAATGATGTTTATGTTCTGATTGATTTGGTTGCCACTGCATGAGATACCATGGAGTTTGAAATTGCAATAAATTTTAGATGGAAGAGCGTTGTGGTGTGCTGGTTGGGGTTATATCACTTTACTGTAAGTTGATGTTGAAGATATAGTGTGAGTTCATTTGAATCGTAATTTCCTGTCATAACTTGCCTAATGTTTAAGGGATCCGCACAACGTGAGCCGTGGGTGTTTTGGTTGTACATTTTAATACTGTGTTGAGTTTTTGATGTGTTTCTTTAAAATTCCTTATTCACAGGCAATCAATATCACACTGTGCTGTTGTTATTGTTATATATACCTAGGTAATTGTTATACCTTTTGACAGGTTTTATGCACAAACATTCATTTATTTAGTTGACTTGAATGTAAGCCTCTGATATGAGCTGTATGTAGGGAAATTGTTAATGGTTTATAGGTTTTGTTGTGGATATTACCTGTGACATTCCTATATTTTCCTTTGACAATTGTTGTTTTGCTGTACTGTTGTTGTTGAGAGTGGGATTAATTTATTAGTGATATTACGTTTGTATCTGTGCTATATATAAAAAATATTTTTCTGTAAATGTGGGTTATACTAAGAAAGAATTTCGTTTGTGTAGTTTTCAATTAGGGGAATACAGTGTATAAGTCGTGGTGTGTAATTCATTTGCAAATATTCCTTTTGTTATTTTTTATTTGGTCACTGTTGCATCAGCTAATTTGATGACTTCCAATTTTATTGGTTTTTGCAAGGTTTTATCTTAAAGGAAACTTATTGGTTTGATGTTCTGAATGGTTTTCCATGTTATATTTTCTGGATATGTTGTTTAATATGATTTTCAACAATCTTTAATTTTTTTATTATCGACTATACATGGCTAATTTTTGTTTGTTGTTTCCATTTGTGAGAATACTTTTTATATTTGCTGTACTGATGTATTCGTCTTGAAAATAATGTTTATGTTCTGATTGATTTGGTTGCCGCTGCATGAGATACCGTGGAGTGTGAAATTGCAATAAATTTTAGATGGAAGAGCGTTGTGGTGTGCTGGTTGGGGTTATATTACTTTACTGTAAGTTGGTGTTGAAGATATAATGTGAGTTCATTTTGAATTGTAATTTCCTTTCATAACTTGCTGAATGTTTTAGGGATCCTCACAACGTGAGCTGTAGGTGTTTTGGTTGTACATTTTAATAATATGGTGAGTTTTTGATGTGTTCCCTTAAAATTCCTTATTCACAGTTAATATCACACTGTGTTGTTGTTATTGTTATAGATACATACATAATTATTATACCTTTTGATTGGCCTTAGGCAATACACATTCAATTATTAGATGAATATAATGTTATGCCTCTGTTATGAGCTGTATGCAGGGAAATTTTTAATGGTTTATATGTTTTTTGTGGATATTACCTGTGATATTTCTCTATGTTTCTTTGGCAAATGGTGTTTTGTGTAATGTTGTTGTTAAGAGATGGATTAATTTATTAGTGATATTACGTTCGTATTTGTGCTATATATGAGAAATACATTCATGTAAATGTGGGTTATACTAAGAAAGAATTTTGTTTGTGTAGTTTTCAATTAGGGGAATAGTGTTTATATGCCATGATGTGTAATTCATTTGCAAATAATCCATTTGTTATTTTTCATTTGGTCACTGGTTCATAAGCTTTGTTGATGGCATCGAATTTTGTAGGTTGTTTAAGGGTATTATGTTACAATAAACCATATGGTTTGATGTTCTTAATGGATTTCCATGTTATATTTTCTGGATTTGAGTTAGTTAATATGATTTCAAAAATATTTAATTTTTTTTATTACCGACATTTAGTGTGTGTTGTTCCCATTTGTGAGAATGCTTTATATTTGAGGTGTTGTGGTATTTGTCTTGAAAATAATGTATATGTTCTGATTGATTTGGTTTCCGCTGCATGGGATACCGTGGAGTTTGAAATAGTATTTAATTTTAAATGGCAGAGCGATATGGCGTACTGTATGTTGATGTTGAAGATATAGTGTGAGTTAATTTTGAATTGTAATTTCCTGTCATATCTTATTGAATGTTTAAGGGATCTGCACAACATGATCTGTGTGTTATTTGCAAATATTCCTTCTGTTATTTTTTATTTGTTCACTGGTGCATAAGCTAATTAGATGGCTTCCAATTTTTTTGGTAGTTGAAGGGTATTACGTCAAAATAAACCATATTGTTTGATGTTCTTAATGGTTTTCTATGATATATTTTCTGGATATGTTGTTTAATGTGTTTTCAAAAATCTTTAATTTTTTATTATCGACTACACATGGATAATTTTGTGTGTGTTGTTCTATTTGTGAGAATGCTTTATATTTGCTGTGCTGAGGTATTCGTCTTGAAATTATGTTTATTTTCTGATTGATTTTGCTGTTGCTGTATGGGATACCATGGAATTTGAAATTGCATTTAATTTTAAATGGAAGAGCGATGTGGCGTTCTGGTGGGGGTTATTTTACTTTAATGTAAGTTAATGTTGAAGATATAGTGTGAGTTCATTTTGATTTGTAATTCCTGTCATATCTTGTTGAATGTTTAAGGGAACCTCACATCATGAGCTGTGGTTGATTTGGTTGCACTTTTTTATAAAAAATGCTTTTTTTTAAAATTCTTTTGTCGGGCAATCAATATCGCTCTGTGTTGTTGTTATTGTTATATATACATACATAATTATTATACCTTAGACAGGATTTAGGCAAAACACATTCAATTATTAGATGAATAGAATGTTATGCCTCCGATATGAGCTGTCTGTAGGGAAATTGTTAATGGTTTGTATGTTTTGTTGTGGATATTACCTGTCAAATTTGTTTATTTTCGGCAGTTGACGTTTGCAGTACTGTTGTTAAGAGATGGATTAATTTATTACTGATATTACTTTTGTATCTGTGCATTATATAAGAAATAATTTCATGTAAATATGGGTTATACCAAGAAAGAATTTCGTGTGTGTAGTTTTCAATTAGGGTAATAGTTTTCATAATCTATGGTGTGTAATTCATTTGCAAATAATCCTTTTATATTTCTTTATTTGGTCCCTCATCCAGAAGCTAATTTCATGGTTTCCAATTTAATTCGTAGTTTAAGGGTATTATGGAAAAATAAACCATATGGTTTGAAGTTATTAATAGCTTTCCATGTTATATTTTCTGACTAGGTTGTTTAATATGTTTTCAAAAATCTTTAATGTTTTTATTATCACTATACATGGCTAATTTGGCGTGTGTTGTTTCCATTTGTGAGAATGGTTTTTATTTGCTGTGCAGAGGTATTGGTATTGAAAATAATGTTTATGTTCTGATTGATTTGGTTGCTGCTGCATGGGATACCATGAAGTTTGGAATTGCATTTAATTTTAAATGGAAAAGTGATGTGGCGACCAGATTGGGATTATATTACTTTACAGTAAGTTGACGTTTAAAATATAGTTTGAGTTCATTTTGAGTTGTAATTTCCTGTCAAAATTTGTTGAATGTTGATGGGATCGTCAGAACGTGTGCTGTGGGTGATTTGGTTGCTCCTTTTAATAATATCGTGAGTTTTTGATCTGTTTCTTTAAAATTCTTTATTCACAGGCAATCAATATTACACTGTGTTGTTGTTATTGTTATACATACATAGATAATTATTTTATTTTTTCAAACGTTTTTGGCACACACATTCAATTATTTAGTTGGATAGAATGTTATGCCTCCGATATGAGTTGTATGTAGGGAAATTTTTAACGGTTTATATGTTTTGTTGTGGATATTACCTGTGAAATTTCTATATTTTTCTTAGAGAATTGATGTTTTGCTGTACTGATGTTGTTGAGAGTTGGATTAATTTATTAGTGATATTACGTTTGTATCTGTGCTATATATAAGAAATACTTTCATGTAAATGTGTGTTATACCATGAAAGAATTTCGTGTGTGTAGTTTTCAATTAGGGGATTTGTTTTTATAAGCCGTGCTGTGTAATTCATTTGCAAATATTCCTTTTGTTATTTTTTATTTATCACTGGTGCATAAGCTAAGTTGATGACTTCCAATTTTATAGGTATTTAAAGGGTTTAATGTTATATAAAACCATATTGTTTGATGTTCTTAATGGTTTTCCATGTTATATTTACTGGTTATGTTGTTTAATATGATCTCAAAAATCTTAAATTTCTTTATTATCGACTACACATGAGTAATTTGGAGTGTGTTGTTTCCTTTTGTGAGAATGTTTTATATTTGCTGTACTGATGTATTCGTCCTGAAAATGATGTTTATGTTCTGATTGATTTGGTTGCCACTGCATGAGATACCATGGAGTTTGAAATTGCAATAAATTTTAGATGGAAGAGCGTTGTGGTGTGCTGGTTGGGGTTATATCACTTTACTGTAAGTTGATGTTGAAGATATAGTGTGAGTTCATTTGAATCGTAATTTCCTGTCATAACTTGCCTAATGTTTAAGGGATCCGCACAACGTGAGCCGTGGGTGTTTTGGTTGTACATTTTAATACTGTGTTGAGTTTTTGATGTGTTTCTTTAAAATTCCTTATTCACAGGCAATCAATATCACACTGTGCTGTTGTTATTGTTATATATACCTAGGTAATTGTTATACCTTTTGACAGGTTTCATGCACAAACATTCATTTATTTAGTTGACTTGAATGTAAGCCTCTGATATGAGCTGTATGTAGGGAAATTGTTAATGGTTTATAGGTTTTGTTGTGGATATTACCTGTGACATTCCTATATTTTCCTTTGACAATTGTTGTTTTGCTGTACTGTTGTTGTTGAGAGTGGGATTAATTTATTAGTGATATTACGTTTGTATCTGTGCTATATATAAAAAATATTTTTCTGTAAATGTGGGTTATACTAAGAAAGAATTTCGTTTGTGTAGTTTTCAATTAGGGGAATACAGTGTATAAGTCGTGGTGTGTAATTCATTTGCAAATATTCCTTTTGTTATTTTTTATTTGGTCACTGTTGCATCAGCTAATTTGATGACTTCCAATTTTATTGGTTTTTGCAAGGTTTTATCTTAAAGGAAACTTATTGGTTTGATGTTCTGAATGGTTTTCCATGTTATATTTTCTGGATATGTTGTTTAATATGATTTTCAACAATCTTTAATTTTTTTATTATCGACTATACATGGCTAATTTTTGTTTGTTGTTTCCATTTGTGAGAATACTTTTTATATTTGCTGTACTGATGTATTCGTCTTGAAAATAATGTTTATGTTCTGATTGATTTGGTTGCCGCTGCATGAGATACCGTGGAGTGTGAAATTGCAATAAATTTTAGATGGAAGAGCGTTGTGGTGTGCTGGTTGGGGTTATATTACTTTACTGTAAGTTGGTGTTGAAGATATAATGTGAGTTCATTTTGAATTGTAATTTCCTTTCATAACTTGCTGAATGTTTTAGGGATCCTCACAACGTGAGCTGTAGGTGTTTTGGTTGTACATTTTAATAATATGGTGAGTTTTTGATGTGTTCCCTTAAAATTCCTTATTCACAGTTAATATCACACTGTGTTGTTGTTATTGTTATAGATACATACATAATTATTATACCTTTTGATTGGCCTTAGGCAATACACATTCAATTATTAGATGAATATAATGTTATGCCTCTGTTATGAGCTGTATGCAGGGAAATTTTTAATGGTTTATATGTTTTTTGTGGATATTACCTGTGATATTTCTCTATGTTTCTTTGGCAAATGGTGTTTTGTGTAATGTTGTTGTTAAGAGATGGATTAATTTATTAGTGATATTACGTTCGTATTTGTGCTATATATGAGAAATACATTCATGTAAATGTGGGTTATACTAAGAAAGAATTTTGTTTGTGTAGTTTTCAATTAGGGGAATAGTGTTTATATGCCATGATGTGTAATTCATTTGCAAATAATCCATTTGTTATTTTTCATTTGGTCACTGGTTCATAAGCTTTGTTGATGGCATCGAATTTTGTAGGTTGTTTAAGGGTATTATGTTACAATAAACCATATGGTTTGATGTTCTTAATGGATTTCCATGTTATATTTTCTGGATTTGAGTTAGTTAATATGATTTCAAAAATATTTAATTTTTTTTATTACCGACATTTAGTGTGTGTTGTTCCCATTTGTGAGAATGCTTTATATTTGAGGTGTTGTGGTATTTGTCTTGAAAATAATGTATATGTTCTGATTGATTTGGTTTCCGCTGCATGGGATACCGTGGAGTTTGAAATTGCATTTAATTTTAAATGGAAGAGCGATGTGGCGTTCTGGTGGGGGTTATTTTACTTTAATGTAAGTTAATGTTGAAGATATAGTGTGAGTTCATTTTGATTTGTAATTCCTGTCATATCTTGTTGAATGTTTAAGGGAACCTCACATCATGAGCTGTGGTTGATTTGGTTGCACTTTTTTATAAAAAATGCTTTTTTTTTAAATTCTTTTGTCGGGCAATCAATATCGCTCTGTGTTGTTGTTATTGTTATATATACATACATAATTATTATACCTTAGACAGGATTTAGGCAAAACACATTCAATTATTAGATGAATAGAATGTTATGCCTCCGATATGAGCTGTCTGTAGGGAAATTGTTAATGGTTTGTATGTTTTGTTGTGGATATTACCTGTCAAATTTGTTTATTTTCGGCAGTTGACGTTTGCAGTACTGTTGTTAAGAGATGGATTAATTTATTACTGATATTACTTTTGTATCTGTGCATTATATAAGAAATAATTTCATGTAAATATGGGTTATACCAAGAAAGAATTTCGTGTGTGTAGTTTTCAATTAGGGTAATAGTTTTCATAATCTATGGTGTGTAATTCATTTGCAAATAATCCTTTTATAATTCTTTATTTGGTCCCTCATCCAGAAGCTAATTTCATGGTTTCCAATTTAATTCGTAGTTTAAGGGTATTATGGAAAAATAAACCATATGGTTTGAAGTTATTAATAGCTTTCCATGTTATATTTTCTGACTAGGTTGTTTAATATGTTTTCAAAAATCTTTAATGTTTTTATTATCACTATACATGGCTAATTTGGCGTGTGTTGTTTCCATTTGTGAGAATGGTTTTTATTTGCTGTGCAGAGGTATTGGTATTGAAAATAATGTTTATGTTCTGATTGATTTGGTTGCTGCTGCATGGGATACCATGAAGTTTGGAATTGCATTTAATTTTAAATGGAAAAGTGATGTGGCGACCAGATTGGGATTATATTACTTTACAGTAAGTTGACGTTTAAAATATAGTTTGAGTTCATTTTGAGTTGTAATTTCCTGTCAAAATTTGTTGAATGTTGATGGGATCGTCAGAACGTGTGCTGTGGGTGATTTGGTTGCTCCTTTTAATAATATCGTGAGTTTTTGATCTGTTTCTTTAAAATTCTTTATTCACAGGCAATCAATATTACACTGTGTTGTTGTTATTGTTATACATACATAGATAATTATTTTATTTTTTCAAACGTTTTTGGCACACACATTCAATTATGTAGTTGGATAGAATGTTATGCCTCCGATATGAGTTGTATGTAGGGAAATTTTTAACGGTTTATATGTTTTGTTGTGGATATTACCTGTGAAATTTCTATATTTTTCTTAGAGAATTGATGTTTTGCTGTACTGATGTTGTTGAGAGTTGGATTAATTTATTAGTGATATTACGTTTGTATCTGTGCTATATATAAGAAATACTTTCATGTAAATGTGTGTTATACCATGAAAGAATTTCGTGTGTGTAGTTTTCAATTAGGGGATTTGTTTTTATAAGCCGTGCTGTGTAATTCATTTGCAAATATTCCTTTTGTTATTTTTTATTTATCACTGGTGCATAAGCTAAGTTGATGACTTCCAATTTTATAGGTATTTAAAGGGTTTAATGTTATATAAAACCATATTGTTTGATGTTCTTAATGGTTTTCCATGTTATATTTACTGGTTATGTTGTTTAATATGATCTCAAAAATCTTAAATTTCTTTATTATCGACTACACATGAGTAATTTGGAGTGTGTTGTTTCCTTTTGTGAGAATGTTTTATATTTGCTGTACTGATGTATTCGTCCTGAAAATGATGTTTATGTTCTGATTGATTTGGTTGCCACTGCATGAGATACCATGGAGTTTGAAATTGCAATAAATTTTAGATGGAAGAGCGTTGTGGTGTGCTGGTTGGGGTTATATCACTTTACTGTAAGTTGATGTTGAAGATATAGTGTGAGTTCATTTGAATCGTAATTTCCTGTCATAACTTGCCTAATGTTTAAGGGATCCGCACAACGTGAGCCGTGGGTGTTTTGGTTGTACATTTTAATACTGTGTTGAGTTTTTGATGTGTTTCTTTAAAATTCCTTATTCACAGGCAATCAATATCACACTGTGCTGTTGTTATTGTTATATATACCTAGGTAATTGTTATACCTTTTGACAGGTTTTATGCACAAACATTCATTTATTTAGTTGACTTGAATGTAAGCCTCTGATATGAGCTGTATGTAGGGAAATTGTTAATGGTTTATAGGTTTTGTTGTGGATATTACCTGTGACATTCCTATATTTTCCTTTGACAATTGTTGTTTTGCTGTACTGTTGTTGTTGAGAGTGGGATTAATTTATTAGTGATATTACGTTTGTATCTGTGCTATATATAAAAAATATTTTTCTGTAAATGTGGGTTATACTAAGAAAGAATTTCGTTTGTGTAGTTTTCAATTAGGGGAATACAGTGTATAAGTCGTGGTGTGTAATTCATTTGCAAATATTCCTTTTGTTATTTTTTATTTGGTCACTGTTGCATCAGCTAATTTGATGACTTCCAATTTTATTGGTTTTTGCAAGGTTTTATCTTAAAGGAAACTTATTGGTTTGATGTTCTGAATGGTTTTCCATGTTATATTTTCTGGATATGTTGTTTAATATGATTTTCAACAATCTTTAATTTTTTTATTATCGACTATACATGGCTAATTTTTGTTTGTTGTTTCCATTTGTGAGAATACTTTTTATATTTGCTGTACTGATGTATTCGTCTTGAAAATAATGTTTATGTTCTGATTGATTTGGTTGCCGCTGCATGAGATACCGTGGAGTGTGAAATTGCAATAAATTTTAGATGGAAGAGCGTTGTGGTGTGCTGGTTGGGGTTATATTACTTTACTGTAAGTTGGTGTTGAAGATATAATGTGAGTTCATTTTGAATTGTAATTTCCTTTCATAACTTGCTGAATGTTTTAGGGATCCTCACAACGTGAGCTGTAGGTGTTTTGGTTGTACATTTTAATAATATGGTGAGTTTTTGATGTGTTCCCTTAAAATTCCTTATTCACAGTTAATATCACACTGTGTTGTTGTTATTGTTATAGATACATACATAATTATTATACCTTTTGATTGGCCTTAGGCAATACACATTCAATTATTAGATGAATATAATGTTATGCCTCTGTTATGAGCTGTATGCAGGGAAATTTTTAATGGTTTATATGTTTTTTGTGGATATTACCTGTGATATTTCTCTATGTTTCTTTGGCAAATGGTGTTTTGTGTAATGTTGTTGTTAAGAGATGGATTAATTTATTAGTGATATTACGTTCGTATTTGTGCTATATATGAGAAATACATTCATGTAAATGTGGGTTATACTAAGAAAGAATTTTGTTTGTGTAGTTTTCAATTAGGGGAATAGTGTTTATATGCCATGATGTGTAATTCATTTGCAAATAATCCATTTGTTATTTTTCATTTGGTCACTGGTTCATAAGCTTTGTTGATGGCATCGAATTTTGTAGGTTGTTTAAGGGTATTATGTTACAATAAACCATATGGTTTGATGTTCTTAATGGATTTCCATGTTATATTTTCTGGATTTGAGTTAGTTAATATGATTTCAAAAATATTTAATTTTTTTTATTACCGACATTTAGTGTGTGTTGTTCCCATTTGTGAGAATGCTTTATATTTGAGGTGTTGTGGTATTTGTCTTGAAAATAATGTATATGTTCTGATTGATTTGGTTTCCGCTGCATGGGATACCGTGGAGTTTGAAATAGTATTTAATTTTAAATGGCAGAGCGATATGGCGTACTGTATGTTGATGTTGAAGATATAGTGTGAGTTAATTTTGAATTGTAATTTCCTGTCATATCTTATTGAATGTTTAAGGGATCTGCACAACATGATCTGTGTGTTATTTGCAAATATTCCTTCTGTTATTTTTTATTTGTTCACTGGTGCATAAGCTAATTAGATGGCTTCCAATTTTTTTGGTAGTTGAAGGGTATTACGTCAAAATAAACCATATTGTTTGATGTTCTTAATGGTTTTCTATGATATATTTTCTGGATATGTTGTTTAATGTGTTTTCAAAAATCTTTAATTTTTTATTATCGACTACACATGGATAATTTTGTGTGTGTTGTTCTATTTGTGAGAATGCTTTATATTTGCTGTGCTGAGGTATTCGTCTTGAAATTATGTTTATTTTCTGATTGATTTTGCTGTTGCTGTATGGGATACCATGGAATTTGAAATTGCATTTAATTTTAAATGGAAGAGCGATGTGGCGTTCTGGTGGGGGTTACTTTACTTTAATGTAAGTTAATGTTGAAGATATAGTGTGAGTTCATTTTGATTTGTAATTCCTGTCATATCTTGTTGAATGTTTAAGGGAACCTCACATCATGAGCTGTGGTTGATTTGGTTGCACTTTTTTATAAAAAATGCTTTTTTTTTAAATTCTTTTGTCGGGCAATCAATATCGCTCTGTGTTGTTGTTATTGTTATATATACATACATAATTATTATACCTTAGACAGGATTTAGGCAAAACACATTCAATTATTAGATGAATAGAATGTTATGCCTCCGATATGAGCTGTCTGTAGGGAAATTGTTAATGGTTTGTATGTTTTGTTGTGGATATTACCTGTCAAATTTGTTTATTTTCGGCAGTTGACGTTTGCAGTACTGTTGTTAAGAGATGGATTAATTTATTACTGATATTACTTTTGTATCTGTGCATTATATAAGAAATAATTTCATGTAAATATGGGTTATACCAAGAAAGAATTTCGTGTGTGTAGTTTTCAATTAGGGTAATAGTTTTCATAATCTATGGTGTGTAATTCATTTGCAAATAATCCTTTTATATTTCTTTATTTGGTCCCTCATCCAGAAGCTAATTTCATGGTTTCCAATTTAATTCGTAGTTTAAGGGTATTATGGAAAAATAAACCATATGGTTTGAAGTTATTAATAGCTTTCCATGTTATATTTTCTGACTAGGTTGTTTAATATGTTTTCAAAAATCTTTAATGTTTTTATTATCACTATACATGGCTAATTTGGCGTGTGTTGTTTCCATTTGTGAGAATGGTTTTTATTTGCTGTGCAGAGGTATTGGTATTGAAAATAATGTTTATGTTCTGATTGATTTGGTTGCTGCTGCATGGGATACCATGAAGTTTGGAATTGCATTTAATTTTAAATGGAAAAGTGATGTGGCGACCAGATTGGGATTATATTACTTTACAGTAAGTTGACGTTTAAAATATAGTTTGAGTTCATTTTGAGTTGTAATTTCCTGTCAAAATTTGTTGAATGTTGATGGGATCGTCAGAACGTGTGCTGTGGGTGATTTGGTTGCTCCTTTTAATAATATCGTGAGTTTTTGATCTGTTTCTTTAAAATTCTTTATTCACAGGCAATCAATATTACACTGTGTTGTTGTTATTGTTATACATACATAGATAATTATTTTATTTTTTCAAACGTTTTTGGCACACACATTCAATTATTTAGTTGGATAGAATGTTATGCCTCCGATATGAGTTGTATGTAGGGAAATTTTTAACGGTTTATATGTTTTGTTGTGGATATTACCTGTGAAATTTCTATATTTTTCTTAGAGAATTGATGTTTTGCTGTACTGATGTTGTTGAGAGTTGGATTAATTTATTAGTGATTTTACGTTTGTATCTGTGCTATATATAAGAAATACTTTCATGTAAATGTGTGTTATACCATGAAAGAATTTCGTGTGTGTAGTTTTCAATTAGGGGATTTGTTTTTATAAGCCGTGCTGTGTAATTCATTTGCAAATATTCCTTTTGTTATTTTTTATTTATCACTGGTGCATAAGCTAAGTTGATGACTTCCAATTTTATAGGTATTTAAAGGGTTTAATGTTATATAAAACCATATTGTTTGATGTTCTTAATGGTTTTCCATGTTATATTTACTGGTTATGTTGTTTAATATGATCTCAAAAATCTTAAATTTCTTTATTATCGACTACACATGAGTAATTTGGAGTGTGTTGTTTCCTTTTGTGAGAATGTTTTATATTTGCTGTACTGATGTATTCGTCCTGAAAATGATGTTTATGTTCTGATTGATTTGGTTGCCACTGCATGAGATACCATGGAGTTTGAAATTGCAATAAATTTTAGATGGAAGAGCGTTGTGGTGTGCTGGTTGGGGTTATATCACTTTACTGTAAGTTGATGTTGAAGATATAGTGTGAGTTCATTTGAATCGTAATTTCCTGTCATAACTTGCCTAATGTTTAAGGGATCCGCACAACGTGAGCCGTGGGTGTTTTGGTTGTACATTTTAATACTGTGTTGAGTTTTTGATGTGTTTCTTTAAAATTCCTTATTCACAGGCAATCAATATCACACTGTGCTGTTGTTATTGTTATATATACCTAGGTAATTGTTATACCTTTTGACAGGTTTCATGCACAAACATTCATTTATTTAGTTGACTTGAATGTAAGCCTCTGATATGAGCTGTATGTAGGGAAATTGTTAATGGTTTATAGGTTTTGTTGTGGATATTACCTGTGACATTCCTATATTTTCCTTTGACAATTGTTGTTTTGCTGTACTGTTGTTGTTGAGAGTGGGATTAATTTATTAGTGATATTACGTTTGTATCTGTGCTATATATAAAAAATATTTTTCTGTAAATGTGGGTTATACTAAGAAAGAATTTCGTTTGTGTAGTTTTCAATTAGGGGAATACAGTGTATAAGTCGTGGTGTGTAATTCATTTGCAAATATTCCTTTTGTTATTTTTTATTTGGTCACTGTTGCATCAGCTAATTTGATGACTTCCAATTTTATTGGTTTTTGCAAGGTTTTATCTTAAAGGAAACTTATTGGTTTGATGTTCTGAATGGTTTTCCATGTTATATTTTCTGGATATGTTGTTTAATATGATTTTCAACAATCTTTAATTTTTTTATTATCGACTATACATGGCTAATTTTTGTTTGTTGTTTCCATTTGTGAGAATACTTTTTATATTTGCTGTACTGATGTATTCGTCTTGAAAATAATGTTTATGTTCTGATTGATTTGGTTGCCGCTGCATGAGATACCGTGGAGTGTGAAATTGCAATAAATTTTAGATGGAAGAGCGTTGTGGTGTGCTGGTTGGGGTTATATTACTTTACTGTAAGTTGGTGTTGAAGATATAATGTGAGTTCATTTTGAATTGTAATTTCCTTTCATAACTTGCTGAATGTTTTAGGGATCCTCACAACGTGAGCTGTAGGTGTTTTGGTTGTACATTTTAATAATATGGTGAGTTTTTGATGTGTTCCCTTAAAATTCCTTATTCACAGTTAATATCACACTGTGTTGTTGTTATTGTTATAGATACATACATAATTATTATACCTTTTGATTGGCCTTAGGCAATACACATTCAATTATTAGATGAATATAATGTTATGCCTCTGTTATGAGCTGTATGCAGGGAAATTTTTAATGGTTTATATGTTTTTTGTGGATATTACCTGTGATATTTCTCTATGTTTCTTTGGCAAATGGTGTTTTGTGTAATGTTGTTGTTAAGAGATGGATTAATTTATTAGTGATATTACGTTCGTATTTGTGCTATATATGAGAAATACATTCATGTAAATGTGGGTTATACTAAGAAAGAATTTTGTTTGTGTAGTTTTCAATTAGGGGAATAGTGTTTATATGCCATGATGTGTAATTCATTTGCAAATAATCCATTTGTTATTTTTCATTTGGTCACTGGTTCATAAGCTTTGTTGATGGCATCGAATTTTGTAGGTTGTTTAAGGGTATTATGTTACAATAAACCATATGGTTTGATGTTCTTAATGGATTTCCATGTTATATTTTCTGGATTTGAGTTAGTTAATATGATTTCAAAAATATTTAATTTTTTTTATTACCGACATTTAGTGTGTGTTGTTCCCATTTGTGAGAATGCTTTATATTTGAGGTGTTGTGGTATTTGTCTTGAAAATAATGTATATGTTCTGATTGATTTGGTTTCCGCTGCATGGGATACCGTGGAGTTTGAAATTGCATTTAATTTTAAATGGAAGAGCGATGTGGCGTTCTGGTGGGGGTTATTTTACTTTAATGTAAGTTAATGTTGAAGATATAGTGTGAGTTCATTTTGATTTGTAATTCCTGTCATATCTTGTTGAATGTTTAAGGGAACCTCACATCATGAGCTGTGGTTGATTTGGTTGCACTTTTTTATAAAAAATGCTTTTTTTTAAAATTCTTTTGTCGGGCAATCAATATCGCTCTGTGTTGTTGTTATTGTTATATATACATACATAATTATTATACCTTAGACAGGATTTAGGCAAAACACATTCAATTATTAGATGAATAGAATGTTATGCCTCCGATATGAGCTGTCTGTAGGGAAATTGTTAATGGTTTGTATGTTTTGTTGTGGATATTACCTGTCAAATTTGTTTATTTTCGGCAGTTGACGTTTGCAGTACTGTTGTTAAGAGATGGATTAATTTATTACTGATATTACTTTTGTATCTGTGCATTATATAAGAAATAATTTCATGTAAATATGGGTTATACCAAGAAAGAATTTCGTGTGTGTAGTTTTCAATTAGGGTAATAGTTTTCATAATCTATGGTGTGTAATTCATTTGCAAATAATCCTTTTATAATTCTTTATTTGGTCCCTCATCCAGAAGCTAATTTCATGGTTTCCAATTTAATTCGTAGTTTAAGGGTATTATGGAAAAATAAACCATATGGTTTGAAGTTATTAATAGCTTTCCATGTTATATTTTCTGACTAGGTTGTTTAATATGTTTTCAAAAATCTTTAATGTTTTTATTATCACTATACATGGCTAATTTGGCGTGTGTTGTTTCCATTTGTGAGAATGGTTTTTATTTGCTGTGCAGAGGTATTGGTATTGAAAATAATGTTTATGTTCTGATTGATTTGGTTGCTGCTGCATGGGATACCATGAAGTTTGGAATTGCATTTAATTTTAAATGGAAAAGTGATGTGGCGACCAGATTGGGATTATATTACTTTACAGTAAGTTGACGTTTAAAATATAGTTTGAGTTCATTTTGAGTTGTAATTTCCTGTCAAAATTTGTTGAATGTTGATGGGATCGTCAGAACGTGTGCTGTGGGTGATTTGGTTGCTCCTTTTAATAATATCGTGAGTTTTTGATCTATTTCTTTAAAATTCTTTATTCACAGGCAATCAATATTACACTGTGTTGTTGTTGTTGTTATACATACATAGATAATTATTTTATTTTTTCAAACGTTTTTGGCACACACATTCAATTATTTAGTTGGATAGAATGTTATGCCTCCGATATGAGTTGTATGTAGGGAAATTTTTAACGGTTTATATGTTTTGTTGTGGATATTAACTGTGAAATTTCTATATTTTTCTTAGAGAATTGATGTTTTGCTGTACTGATGTTGTTGAGAGTTGGATTAATTTATTAGTGATATTACGTTTGTATCTGTGCTATATATAAGAAATACTTTCATGTAAATGTGTGTTATACCATGAAAGAATTTCGTGTGTGTAGTTTTCAATTAGGGGATTTGTTTTTATAAGCCGTGCTGTGTAATTCATTTGCAAATATTCCTTTTGTTATTTTTTATTTATCACTGGTGCATAAGCTAAGTTGATGACTTCCAATTTTATAGGTATTTAAAGGGTTTAATGTTATATAAAACCATATTGTTTGATGTTCTTATTGGTTTTCCATGTTATATTTACTGGTTATGTTGTTTAATATGATCTCAAAAATCTTAAATTTCTTTATTATCGACTACACATGAGTAATTTGGAGTGTGTTGTTTCCTTTTGTGAGAATGTTTTATATTTGCTGTACTGATGTATTCGTCCTGAAAATGATGTTTATGTTCTGATTGATTTGGTTGCCACTGCATGAGATACCATGGAGTTTGAAATTGCAATAAATTTTAGATGGAAGAGCGTTGTGGTGTGCTGGTTGGGGTTATATCACTTTACTGTAAGTTGATGTTGAAGATATAGTGTGAGTTCATTTGAATCGTAATTTCCTGTCATAACTTGCCTAATGTTTAAGGGATCCGCACAACGTGAGCCGTGGGTGTTTTGGTTGTACATTTTAATACTGTGTTGAGTTTTTGATGTGTTTCTTTAAAATTCCTTATTCACAGGCAATCAATATCACACTGTGCTGTTGTTATTGTTATATATACCTAGGTAATTGTTATACCTTTTGACAGGTTTTATGCACAAACATTCATTTATTTAGTTGACTTGAATGTAAGCCTCTGATATGAGCTGTATGTAGGGAAATTGTTAATGGTTTATAGGTTTTGTTGTGGATATTACCTGTGACATTCCTATATTTTCCTTTGACAATTGTTGTTTTGCTGTACTGTTGTTGTTGAGAGTGGGATTAATTTATTAGTGATATTACGTTTGTATCTGTGCTATATATAAAAAATATTTTTCTGTAAATGTGGGTTATACTAAGAAAGAATTTCGTTTGTGTAGTTTTCAATTAGGGGAATACAGTGTATAAGTCGTGGTGTGTAATTCATTTGCAAATATTCCTTTTGTTATTTTTTATTTGGTCACTGTTGCATCAGCTAATTTGATGACTTCCAATTTTATTGGTTTTTGCAAGGTTTTATCTTAAAGGAAACTTATTGGTTTGATGTTCTGAATGGTTTTCCATGTTATATTTTCTGGATATGTTGTTTAATATGATTTTCAACAATCTTTAATTTTTTTATTATCGACTATACATGGCTAATTTTTGTTTGTTGTTTCCATTTGTGAGAATACTTTTTATATTTGCTGTACTGATGTATTCGTCTTGAAAATAATGTTTATGTTCTGATTGATTTGGTTGCCGCTGCATGAGATACCGTGGAGTGTGAAATTGCAATAAATTTTAGATGGAAGAGCGTTGTGGTGTGCTGGTTGGGGTTATATTACTTTACTGTAAGTTGGTGTTGAAGATATAATGTGAGTTCATTTTGAATTGTAATTTCCTTTCATAACTTGCTGAATGTTTTAGGGATCCTCACAACGTGAGCTGTAGGTGTTTTGGTTGTACATTTTAATAATATGGTGAGTTTTTGATGTGTTCCCTTAAAATTCCTTATTCACAGTTAATATCACACTGTGTTGTTGTTATTGTTATAGATACATACATAATTATTATACCTTTTGATTGGCCTTAGGCAATACACATTCAATTATTAGATGAATATAATGTTATGCCTCTGTTATGAGCTGTATGCAGGGAAATTTTTAATGGTTTATATGTTTTTTGTGGATATTACCTGTGATATTTCTCTATGTTTCTTTGGCAAATGGTGTTTTGTGTAATGTTGTTGTTAAGAGATGGATTAATTTATTAGTGATATTACGTTCGTATTTGTGCTATATATGAGAAATACATTCATGTAAATGTGGGTTATACTAAGAAAGAATTTTGTTTGTGTAGTTTTCAATTAGGGGAATAGTGTTTATATGCCATGATGTGTAATTCATTTGCAAATAATCCATTTGTTATTTTTCATTTGGTCACTGGTTCATAAGCTTTGTTGATGGCATCGAATTTTGTAGGTTGTTTAAGGGTATTATGTTACAATAAACCATATGGTTTGATGTTCTTAATGGATTTCCATGTTATATTTTCTGGATTTGAGTTAGTTAATATGATTTCAAAAATATTTAATTTTTTTTATTACCGACATTTAGTGTGTGTTGTTCCCATTTGTGAGAATGCTTTATATTTGAGGTGTTGTGGTATTTGTCTTGAAAATAATGTATATGTTCTGATTGATTTGGTTTCCGCTGCATGGGATACCGTGGAGTTTGAAATAGTATTTAATTTTAAATGGCAGAGCGATATGGCGTACTGTATGTTGATGTTGAAGATATAGTGTGAGTTAATTTTGAATTGTAATTTCCTGTCATATCTTATTGAATGTTTAAGGGATCTGCACAACATGATCTGTGTGTTATTTGCAAATATTCCTTCTGTTATTTTTTATTTGTTCACTGGTGCATAAGCTAATTAGATGGCTTCCAATTTTTTTGGTAGTTGAAGGGTATTACGTCAAAATAAACCATATTGTTTGATGTTCTTAATGGTTTTCTATGATATATTTTCTGGATATGTTGTTTAATGTGTTTTCAAAAATCTTTAATTTTTTATTATCGACTACACATGGATAATTTTGTGTGTGTTGTTCTATTTGTGAGAATGCTTTATATTTGCTGTGCTGAGGTATTCGTCTTGAAATTATGTTTATTTTCTGATTGATTTTGCTGTTGCTGTATGGGATACCATGGAATTTGAAATTGCATTTAATTTTAAATGGAAGAGCGATGTGGCGTTCTGGTGGGGGTTATTTTACTTTAATGTAAGTTAATGTTGAAGATATAGTGTGAGTTCATTTTGATTTGTAATTCCTGTCATATCTTGTTGAATGTTTAAGGGAACCTCACATCATGAGCTGTGGTTGATTTGGTTGCACTTTTTTATAAAAAATGCTTTTTTTTAAAATTCTTTTGTCGGGCAATCAATATCGCTCTGTGTTGTTGTTATTGTTATATATACATACATAATTATTATACCTTAGACAGGATTAAGGCAAAACACATTCAATTATTAGATGAAAACAATGTTATGCCTCCGATATGAGCTGTCTGTAGGGAAATTGTTAATGGTTTGTATGTTTTGTTGTAGATATTACCTGTCAAATTTGTTTATTTTCGGCAGTTGACGTTTGCAGTACTGTTTTTAAGAGATGGATTAATTTATTACTGATATTACTTTTGTATCTGTGCATTATATAAGAAATAATTTCATGTAAATATGGGTTATACCAAGAAAGAATTTCGTGTGTGTAGTTTTCAATTAGGGTAATAGTTTTCATAATCTATGGTGTGTAATTCATTTGCAAATAATCCTTTTATAATTCTTTATTTGGTCCCTCATCCAGAAGCTAATTTCATGGTTTCCAATTTAATTCGTAGTTTAAGGGTATTATGGAAAAATAAACCATATGGTTTGAAGTTATTAATAGCTTTCCATGTTATATTTTCTGACTAGGTTGTTTAATATGTTTTCAAAAATCTTTAATGTTTTTATTATCACTATACATGGCTAATTTGGCGTGTGTTGTTTCCATTTGTGAGAATGGTTTTTATTTGCTGTGCAGAGGTATTGGTATTGAAAATAATGTTTATGTTCTGATTGATTTGGTTGCTGCTGCATGGGATACCATGAAGTTTGGAATTGCATTTAATTTTAAATGGAAAAGTGATGTGGCGACCAGATTGGGATTATATTACTTTACAGTAAGTTGACGTTTAAAATATAGTTTGAGTTCATTTTGAGTTGTAATTTCCTGTCAAAATTTGTTGAATGTTGATGGGATCGTCAGAACGTGTGCTGTGGGTGATTTGGTTGCTCCTTTTAATAATATCGTGAGTTTTTGATCTGTTTCTTTAAAATTCTTTATTCACAGGCAATCAATATTACACTGTGTTGTTGTTATTGTTATACATACATAGATAATTATTTTATTTTTTCAAACGTTTTTGGCACACACATTCAATTATGTAGTTGGATAGAATGTTATGCCTCCGATATGAGTTGTATGTAGGGAAATTTTTAACGGTTTATATGTTTTGTTGTGGATATTACCTGTGAAATTTCTATATTTTTCTTAGAGAATTGATGTTTTGCTGTACTGATGTTGTTGAGAGTTGGATTAATTTATTAGTGATATTACGTTTGTATCTGTGCTATATATAAGAAATACTTTCATGTAAATGTGTGTTATACCATGAAAGAATTTCGTGTGTGTAGTTTTCAATTAGGGGATTTGTTTTTATAAGCCGTGCTGTGTAATTCATTTGCAAATATTCCTTTTGTTATTTTTTATTTATCACTGGTGCATAAGCTAAGTTGATGACTTCCAATTTTATAGGTATTTAAAGGGTTTAATGTTATATAAAACCATATTGTTTGATGTTCTTAATGGTTTTCCATGTTATATTTACTGGTTATGTTGTTTAATATGATCTCAAAAATCTTAAATTTCTTTATTATCGACTACACATGAGTAATTTGGAGTGTGTTGTTTCCTTTTGTGAGAATGTTTTATATTTGCTGTACTGATGTATTCGTCCTGAAAATGATGTTTATGTTCTGATTGATTTGGTTGCCACTGCATGAGATACCATGGAGTTTGAAATTGCAATAAATTTTAGATGGAAGAGCGTTGTGGTGTGCTGGTTGGGGTTATATCACTTTACTGTAAGTTGATGTTGAAGATATAGTGTGAGTTCATTTGAATCGTAATTTCCTGTCATAACTTGCCTAATGTTTAAGGGATCCGCACAACGTGAGCCGTGGGTGTTTTGGTTGTACATTTTAATACTGTGTTGAGTTTTTGATGTGTTTCTTTAAAATTCCTTATTCACAGGCAATCAATATCACACTGTGCTGTTGTTATTGTTATATATACCTAGGTAATTGTTATACCTTTTGACAGGTTTTATGCACAAACATTCATTTATTTAGTTGACTTGAATGTAAGCCTCTGATATGAGCTGTATGTAGGGAAATTGTTAATGGTTTATAGGTTTTGTTGTGGATATTACCTGTGACATTCCTATATTTTCCTTTGACAATTGTTGTTTTGCTGTACTGTTGTTGTTGAGAGTGGGATTAATTTATTAGTGATATTACGTTTGTATCTGTGCTATATATAAAAAATATTTTTCTGTAAATGTGGGTTATACTAAGAAAGAATTTCGTTTGTGTAGTTTTCAATTAGGGGAATACAGTGTATAAGTCGTGGTGTGTAATTCATTTGCAAATATTCCTTTTGTTATTTTTTATTTGGTCACTGTTGCATCAGCTAATTTGATGACTTCCAATTTTATTGGTTTTTGCAAGGTTTTATCTTAAAGGAAACTTATTGGTTTGATGTTCTGAATGGTTTTCCATGTTATATTTTCTGGATATGTTGTTTAATATGATTTTCAACAATCTTTAATTTTTTTATTATCGACTATACATGGCTAATTTTTGTTTGTTGTTTCCATTTGTGAGAATACTTTTTATATTTGCTGTACTGATGTATTCGTCTTGAAAATAATGTTTATGTTCTGATTGATTTGGTTGCCGCTGCATGAGATACCGTGGAGTGTGAAATTGCAATAAATTTTAGATGGAAGAGCGTTGTGGTGTGCTGGTTGGGGTTATATTACTTTACTGTAAGTTGGTGTTGAAGATATAATGTGAGTTCATTTTGAATTGTAATTTCCTTTCATAACTTGCTGAATGTTTTAGGGATCCTCACAACGTGAGCTGTAGGTGTTTTGGTTGTACATTTTAATAATATGGTGAGTTTTTGATGTGTTCCCTTAAAATTCCTTATTCACAGTTAATATCACACTGTGTTGTTGTTATTGTTATAGATACATACATAATTATTATACCTTTTGATTGGCCTTAGGCAATACACATTCAATTATTAGATGAATATAATGTTATGCCTCTGTTATGAGCTGTATGCAGGGAAATTTTTAATGGTTTATATGTTTTTTGTGGATATTACCTGTGATATTTCTCTATGTTTCTTTGGCAAATGGTGTTTTGTGTAATGTTGTTGTTAAGAGATGGATTAATTTATTAGTGATATTACGTTCGTATTTGTGCTATATATGAGAAATACATTCATGTAAATGTGGGTTATACTAAGAAAGAATTTTGTTTGTGTAGTTTTCAATTAGGGGAATAGTGTTTATATGCCATGATGTGTAATTCATTTGCAAATAATCCATTTGTTATTTTTCATTTGGTCACTGGTTCATAAGCTTTGTTGATGGCATCGAATTTTGTAGGTTGTTTAAGGGTATTATGTTACAATAAACCATATGGTTTGATGTTCTTAATGGATTTCCATGTTATATTTTCTGGATTTGAGTTAGTTAATATGATTTCAAAAATATTTAATTTTTTTTATTACCGACATTTAGTGTGTGTTGTTCCCATTTGTGAGAATGCTTTATATTTGAGGTGTTGTGGTATTTGTCTTGAAAATAATGTTTATTTTCTGATTGATTTGGTTTCCGCTGCATGGGATACCGTGGAGTTTGTAATTGCATTTAATTTTAAATGGAAGAGCGATGTGGCGTTCTGGTGGGGGTTATTTTACTTTAATGTAAGTTAATGTTGAAGATATAGTGTGAGTTCATTTTGATTTGTAATTCCTGTCATATCTTGTTGAATGTTTAAGGGAACCTCACATCATGAGCTGTGGTTGATTTGGTTGCACTTTTTTATAAAAAATGCTTTTTTTTTAAATTCTTTTGTCGGGCAATCAATATCGCTCTGTGTTGTTGTTATTGTTATATATACATACATAATTATTATACCTTAGACAGGATTTAGGCAAAACACATTCAATTATTAGATGAATAGAATGTTATGCCTCCGATATGAGCTGTCTGTAGGGAAATTGTTAATGGTTTGTATGTTTTGTTGTGGATATTACCTGTCAAATTTGTTTATTTTTGGCAGTTGACGTTTGCAGTACTGTTGTTAAGAGATGGATTAATTTATTACTGATATTACTTTTGTATCTGTGCATTATATAAGAAATAATTTCATGTAAATATGGGTTATACCAAGAAAGAATTTCGTGTGTGTAGTTTTCAATTAGGGTAATAGTTTTCATAATCTATGGTGTGTAATTCATTTGCAAATAATCCTTTTATAATTCTTTATTTGGTCCCTCATCCAGAAGCTAATTTCATGGTTTCCAATTTAATTCGTAGTTTAAGGGTATTATGGAAAAATAAACCATATGGTTTGAAGTTATTAATAGCTTTCCATGTTATATTTTCTGACTAGGTTGTTTAATATGTTTTCAAAAATCTTTAATGTTTTTATTATCACTATACATGGCTAATTTGGCGTGTGTTGTTTCCATTTGTGAGAATGGTTTTTATTTGCTGTGCAGAGGTATTGGTATTGAAAATAATGTTTATGTTCTGATTGATTTGGTTGCTGCTGCATGGGATACCATGAAGTTTGGAATTGCATTTAATTTTAAATGGAAAAGTGATGTGGCGACCAGATTGGGATTATATTACTTTACAGTAAGTTGACGTTTAAAATATAGTTTGAGTTCATTTTGAGTTGTAATTTCCTGTCAAAATTTGTTGAATGTTGATGGGATCGTCAGAACGTGTGCTGTGGGTGATTTGGTTGCTCCTTTTAATAATATCGTGAGTTTTTGATCTGTTTCTTTAAAATTCTTTATTCACAGGCAATCAATATTACACAGTGTTGTTGTTATTGTTATACATACATAGATAATTTTTTTATTTTTTCAAACGTTTTTGGCACACACATTCAATTATTTAGTTGGATAGAATGTTATGCCTCCGATATGAGTTGTATGTAGGGAAATTTTTAACGGTTTATATGTTTTGTTGTGGATATTACCTGTGAAATTTCTATATTTTTCTTAGAGAATTGATGTTTTGCTGTACTGATGTTGTTGAGAGTTGGATTAATTTATTAGTGATATTACGTTTGTATCTGTGCTATATATAAGAAATACTTTCATGTAAATGTGTGTTATACCATGAAAGAATTTCGTGTGTGTAATTTTCAATTAGGGGATTTGTTTTTATAAGCCGTGCTGTGTAATTCATTTGCAAATATTCCTTTTGTTATTTTTTATTTATCACTGGTGCATAAGCTAAGTTGATGACTTCCAATTTTATAGGTATTTAAAGGGTTTAATGTTATATAAAACCATATTGTTTGATGTTCTTAATGGTTTTCCATGTTATATTTACTGGTTATGTTGTTTAATATGATCTCAAAAATCTTAAATTTCTTTATTATCGACTACACATGAGTAATTTGGAGTGTGTTGTTTCCTTTTGTGAGAATGTTTTATATTTGCTGTACTGATGTATTCGTCCTGAAAATGATGTTTATGTTCTGATTGATTTGGTTGCCACTGCATGAGATACCATGGAGTTTGAAATTGCAATAAATTTTAGATGGAAGAGCGTTGTGGTGTGCTGGTTGGGGTTATATCACTTTACTGTAAGTTGATGTTGAAGATATAGTGTGAGTTCATTTGAATCGTAATTTCCTGTCATAACTTGCCTAATGTTTAAGGGATCCGCACAACGTGAGCCGTGGGTGTTTTGGTTGTACATTTTAATACTGTGTTGAGTTTTTGATGTGTTTCTTTAAAATTCCTTATTCACAGGCAATCAATATCACACTGTGCTGTTGTTATTGTTATATATACCTAGGTAATTGTTATACCTTTTGACAGGTTTCATGCACAAACATTCATTTATTTAGTTGACTTGAATGTAAGCCTCTGATATGAGCTGTATGTAGGGAAATTGTTAATGGTTTATAGGTTTTGTTGTGGATATTACCTGTGACATTCCTATATTTTCCTTTGACAATTGTTGTTTTGCTGTACTGTTGTTGTTGAGAGTGGGATTAATTTATTAGTGATATTACGTTTGTATCTGTGCTATATATAAAAAATATTTTTCTGTAAATGTGGGTTATACTAAGAAAGAATTTCGTTTGTGTAGTTTTCAATTAGGGGAATACAGTGTATAAGTCGTGGTGTGTAATTCATTTGCAAATATTCCTTTTGTTATTTTTTTATTTGGTCACTGTTGCATCAGCTAATTTGATGACTTCCAATTTTATTGGTTTTTGCAAGGTTTTATCTTAAAGGAAACTTATTGGTTTGATGTTCTGAATGGTTTTCCATGTTATATTTTCTGGATATGTTGTTTAATATGATTTTCAACAATCTTTAATTTTTTTATTATCGACTATACATGGCTAATTTTTGTTTGTTGTTTCCATTTGTGAGAATACTTTTTATATTTGCTGTACTGATGTATTCGTCTTGAAAATAATGTTTATGTTCTGATTGATTTGGTTGCCGCTGCATGAGATACCGTGGAGTGTGAAATTGCAATAAATTTTAGATGGAAGAGCGTTGTGGTGTGCTGGTTGGGGTTATATTACTTTACTGTAAGTTGGTGTTGAAGATATAATGTGAGTTCATTTTGAATTGTAATTTCCTTTCATAACTTGCTGAATGTTTTAGGGATCCTCACAACGTGAGCTGTAGGTGTTTTGGTTGTACATTTTAATAATATGGTGAGTTTTTGATGTGTTCCCTTAAAATTCCTTATTCACAGTTAATATCACACTGTGTTGTTGTTATTGTTATAGATACATACATAATTATTATACCTTTTGATTGGCCTTAGGCAATACACATTCAATTATTAGATGAATATAATGTTATGCCTCTGTTATGAGCTGTATGCAGGGAAATTTTTAATGGTTTATATGTTTTTTGTGGATATTACCTGTGATATTTCTCTATGTTTCTTTGGCAAATGGTGTTTTGTGTAATGTTGTTGTTAAGAGATGGATTAATTTATTAGTGATATTACGTTCGTATTTGTGCTATATATGAGAAATACATTCATGTAAATGTGGGTTATACTAAGAAAGAATTTTGTTTGTGTAGTTTTCAATTAGGGGAATAGTGTTTATATGCCATGATGTGTAATTCATTTGCAAATAATCCATTTGTTATTTTTCATTTGGTCACTGGTTCATAAGCTTTGTTGATGGCATCGAATTTTGTAGGTTGTTTAAGGGTATTATGTTACAATAAACCATATGGTTTGATGTTCTTAATGGATTTCCATGTTATATTTTCTGGATTTGAGTTAGTTAATATGATTTCAAAAATATTTAATTTTTTTTATTACCGACATTTAGTGTGTGTTGTTCCCATTTGTGAGAATGCTTTATATTTGAGGTGTTGTGGTATTTGTCTTGAAAATAATGTATATGTTCTGATTGATTTGGTTTCCGCTGCATGGGATACCGTGGAGTTTGAAATAGTATTTAATTTTAAATGGCAGAGCGATATGGCGTACTGTATGTTGATGTTGAAGATATAGTGTGAGTTAATTTTGAATTGTAATTTCCTGTCATATCTTATTGAATGTTTAAGGGATCTGCACAACATGATCTGTGTGTTATTTGCAAATATTCCTTCTGTTATTTTTTATTTGTTCACTGGTGCATAAGCTAATTAGATGGCTTCCAATTTTTTTGGTAGTTGAAGGGTATTACGTCAAAATAAACCATATTGTTTGATGTTCTTAATGGTTTTCTATGATATATTTTCTGGATATGTTGTTTAATGTGTTTTCAAAAATCTTTAATTTTTTATTATCGACTACACATGGATAATTTTGTGTGTGTTGTTCTATTTGTGAGAATGCTTTATATTTGCTGTGCTGAGGTATTCGTCTTGAAATTATGTTTATTTTCTGATTGATTTTGCTGTTGCTGTATGGGATACCATGGAATTTGAAATTGCATTTAATTTTAAATGGAAGAGCGATGTGGCGTTCTGGTGGGGGTTATTTTACTTTAATGTAAGTTAATGTTGAAGATATAGTGTGAGTTCATTTTGATTTGTAATTCCTGTCATATCTTGTTGAATGTTTAAGGGAACCTCACATCATGAGCTGTGGTTGATTTGGTTGCACTTTTTTATAAAAAATGCTTTTATTTTAAATTCTTTTGTCGGGCAATCAATATCGCTCTGTGTTGTTGTTATTGTTATATATACATACATAATTATTATACCTTAGACAGGATTTAGGCAAAACACATTCAATTATTAGATGAATAGAATGTTATGCCTCCGATATGAGCTGTCTGTAGGGAAATTGTTAATGGTTTGTATGTTTTGTTGTGGATATTACCTGTCAAATTTGTTTATTTTCGGCAGTTGACGTTTGCAGTACTGTTGTTAAGAGATGGATTAATTTATTACTGATATTACTTTTGTATCTGTGCATTATATAAGAAATAATTTCATGTAAATATGGGTTATACCAAGAAAGAATTTCGTGTGTGTAGTTTTCAATTAGGGTAATAGTTTTCATAATCTATGGTGTGTAATTCATTTGCAAATAATCCTTTTATAATTCTTTATTTGGTCCCTCATCCAGAAGCTAATTTCATGGTTTCCAATTTAATTCGTAGTTTAAGGGTATTATGGAAAAATAAACCATATGGTTTGAAGTTATTAATAGCTTTCCATGTTATATTTTCTGACTAGGTTGTTTAATATGTTTTCAAAAATCTTTAATGTTTTTATTATCACTATACATGGCTAATTTGGCGTGTGTTGTTTCCATTTGTGAGAATGGTTTTTATTTGCTGTGCAGAGGTATTGGTATTGATAATAATGTTTATGTTCTGATTGATTTGGTTGCTACTGCATGGGATACCATGAAGTTTGGAATTGCATTTAATTTTAAATGGAAAAGTGATGTGGCGACCAGATTGGGATTATATTACTTTACAGTAAGTTGACGTTTAAAATATAGTTTGAGTTCATTTTGAGTTGTAATTTCCTGTCAAAATTTGTTGAATGTTGATGGGATCGTCAGAACGTGTGCTGTGGGTGATTTGGTTGCTCCTTTTAATAATATCGTGAGTTTTTGATCTGTTTCTTTAAAATTCTTTATTCACAGGCAATCAATATTACACTGTGTTGTTGTTATTGTTATACATACATAGATAATTATTTTATTTTTTCAAACGTTTTTGGCACACACATTCAATTATGTAGTTGGATAGAATGTTATGCCTCCGATATGAGTTGTATGTAGGGAAATTTTTAACGGTTTATATGTTTTGTTGTGGATATTACCTGTGAAATTTCTATATTTTTCTTAGAGAATTGATGTTTTGCTGTACTGATGTTGTTGAGAGTTGGATTAATTTATTAGTGATATTACGTTTGTATCTGTGCTATATATAAGAAATACTTTCATGTAAATGTGTGTTATACCATGAAAGAATTTCGTGTGTGTAGTTTTCAATTAGGGGATTTGTTTTTATAAGCCGTGCTGTGTAATTCATTTGCAAATATTCCTTTTGTTATTTTTTATTTATCACTGGTGCATAAGCTAAGTTGATGACTTCCAATTTTATAGGTATTTAAAGGGTTTAATGTTATATAAAACCATATTGTTTGATGTTCTTAATGGTTTTCCATGTTATATTTACTGGTTATGTTGTTTAATATGATCTCAAAAATCTTAAATTTCTTTATTATCGACTACACATGAGTAATTTGGAGTGTGTTGTTTCCTTTTGTGAGAATGTTTTATATTTGCTGTACTGATGTATTCGTCCTGAAAATGATGTTTATGTTCTGATTGATTTGGTTGCCACTGCATGAGATACCATGGAGTTTGAAATTGCAATAAATTTTAGATGGAAGAGCGTTGTGGTGTGCTGGTTGGGGTTATATCACTTTTCTGTAAGTTGATGTTGAAGATATAGTGTGAGTTCATTTGAATCGTAATTTCCTGTCATAACTTGCCTAATGTTTAAGGGATCCGCACAACGTGAGCCGTGGGTGTTTTGGTTGTACATTTTAATACTGTGTTGAGTTTTTGATGTGTTTCTTTAAAATTCCTTATTCACAGGCAATCAATATCACACTGTGCTGTTGTTATTGTTATATATACCTAGGTAATTGTTATACCTTTTGACAGGTTTTATGCACAAACATTCATTTATTTAGTTGACTTGAATGTAAGCCTCTGATATGAGCTGTATGTAGGGAAATTGTTAATGGTTTATAGGTTTTGTTGTGGATATTACCTGTGACATTCCTATATTTTCCTTTGACAATTGTTGTTTTGCTGTACTGTTGTTGTTGAGAGTGGGATTAATTTATTAGTTTGTATCTGTGCTATATATAAAAAATATTTTTCTGTAAATGTGGGTTATACTAAGAAAGAATTTCGTTTGTGTAGTTTTCAATTAGGGGAATACAGTGTATAAGTCGTGGTGTGTAATTCATTTGCAAATATTCCTTTTGTTATTTTTTATTTGGTCACTGTTGCATCAGCTAATTTGATGACTTCCAATTTTATTGGTTTTTGCAAGGTTTTATCTTAAAGGAAACTTATTGGTTTGATGTTCTGAATGGTTTTCCATGTTATATTTTCTGGATATGTTGTTTAATATGATTTTCAACAATCTTTAATTTTTTACGCTGAAATGAGTAGTACAAAGAAATACTCAGGCTTATTTCAGGTAATAAAAAATGAAATGGAAAGGAGGTTTCTAGACTTCAACCCAGGGAGTAAAAGGGATCACTATAATGATCCTTTTTCTCTCTGGGAATTGGAGTCTGCAATAAGGGAGTCCAAAGATACCTCACCAGGTGTTGATGAGGTGCACAACACCTTTTTAAAACACCTGCCTGACAAGGCAAAGGGGGAGCTTCTGATGACCTTCAACCAACTTTGGGAGGAAAGGCTTTTTCCCGATGAGTGGCGGGAATCCCTGATTATACCCATCCCAAAACAGGGAAAGGATCGGTCCTTACCAAGCAGCTATCGTCCCATTTCTCTAACGAGTTGCTTATGCAAACTCTTAGAGAGAATGGTTAACCGACGGTTATATTGGTGCTTGGAAAGCCGTAACCTCTTATCTAACATTCAGTGCGGCTTCAGGCGAAACCGGTCTACGATCGACCACTTGGTATGGACTGAAAACTTTATCCAAGAGGCCTTTCTTCTTCGCCAACATGTCGTGGCAGTCTTTTTTGACTTGGAGAAAGCATACGACACGACATGGCGATACAAAATTTTAAGCACACTGCATGATTGGGGTTTCAGAGGTAATCTTCCAGTTTTTATTAAAAACTTTTTAACCAATCGAACGGCTAGGGTACGGATAGGACCTGACCTATCTAGACCCTTTACCATAGAAAACGGAGTTCCACAGGGATCGGTCTTAAGCGTGACCCTGTTTGCTATAGCAATAAACGATATAGTAAGCTGTATCAAGACTCCAGTAGAGGCATCTCTCTTTGTAGACGATCTGGCTATTTTCTGCAGATCATCCATCTTGTCTACAGCAACAAGGCAGATACAGCTTACTATCAATCGATTAGACAAATGGGCACGGGCAAATGGTTTTCGTTTCTCCAATGAGAAAACCAAATGCCTCCATTTTTACAGGGTGAGAGGAATTTTCCCTCAACCTGTTTTAAAACTGGGAGGCAATAGATTGGATCTCGTGGAAACAATCCGTTTTCTTGGTATGGTTTTAGACAGAAGGCTAAATTGGCGGAACCACATAAGTATTTTAAAAGATAAATGTTTTAAAGTTATAAACATTTTAAGGTTTTTAACAAATTCATCATGGGGTGCTGACCGTACATCAATGCTCACGCTATACAGAGCATTGGTAAGGTCCAAAATGGATTATGGATCTTTTAGATACGCCTTGGCAAGAACTTCATATCTACGGCCTTTGGCGTCAGTGCACAACTCCGCTCTAAGGCTGGCCACTGGTGCATTCAGAACCAGCCCTGTTCCCAGTATTTACTGCGAAGCAGGAGAGCCACCCTTAGAGATGCGTTGGATGCTTTTAATGTGCACCTACGTTTCGAAAATTTTAGCTTTAAAAACCCACCCGTGTTTTAACATAATTTTTAAACCACGTTTTAAAGAACTTTTTAACAGACGGCAAAGAGCAACTTTACCCTTAGGTATTCGCTTTAACAATTTTATTGACGGAGAAAACCTCCAACTTCCGGAAGTCTGTCCTGGAGGCTTCCATAAGTTTCCACCGTGGCAGATACCATTCCCTACGTGCCTGACCCAACTGTCCAGATATTCAAAATCTGAAACGGACCCAGCACTGTACCAAATAAAATTCCAAGAAATAATGATGGAATATCCCGAATATATTCACATTTACACAGATGGTTCAAAAGTGGAGGATGGCTCTTCATGTGCTTTTACATCCACTCGACATGACACTCAGGCTTTCAAATTAAATCCCCTCTGCAGTATTTTCACTGCTGAACTCATAGCAGTTCAAAAGGCATTGGAGGGTACTGAGCCTAGGAGTGCGAACTATATTATATGTTCTGATTCCATGAGTGCACTGAAAGCCATCTCAAACCCGTACTACTGCCATCCCGTAGTGCAGAAAATTCATGCCTTACTATCGGTGTTGAAGGCAAAGGATGTGAATATACTCTTCATGTGGGTTCCTGGGCATGTAGGAATTGGTGGAAATGAAAAAGCCGACTCGGCTGCGAAGGCAGCTCTGTCAAGAGAGGATACTGACATCAACATGGTTCCATCCCAGGACCTTAAATGCCTTTTTAAGAGCACTTTGTTAGAAAATTGCAAAGGTCCTGGGAGGCTGTTACAGGTAACAAGCTGAGAGCGATCAAAGCAAGTGTCACTCCGTGGCCATCCTCGGTTAGAAACAGTCGCCGGGAGGAAGTCGCAGTCACCCGACTTAGAATTGGCCACTGCGCTTTGACGCACTCATTCTTATTTACGCGGGAAAAGGAACCTCCCATATGCTCTACTTGTAACTGCCCCATATCCATACATCACATCTTGACAGAATGTGCCAAATATAGAGGAATCCGTCAACTTCTAAATATGAGAGGCACTCTCTCTGAACTTTTAGCAAACGATCCTCTTAAAATGGACATTATTTTAAAATTCCTAAGGTTAACAAATCTTTTAAGCACTCTTTGAATAGACTTTTGCCCATTTTTTAGCTTATGCCTTTATTATATATTTATCTTGCAATTTTATTAATCTATTTTATCCTATTTATTCTTGTGGACCTTTTTTTTAACGTGTATTTATTCATTTTAACCTGCAAGGTACACTTTTTGATTTGAGACGGTGCGAAATGACCTTAGCTGTCGAAGCACCTTACAAACAACTACTACTACTCCAAACATCAGACTACAATGATACCATCTCTGCCTTAGGCTTTTTAAATCTGATTAAGGGATGTACCAGGGAGGAAGTATTATACGATAGTGTAGTTAGGTCTTGTATAGATCACAGTTTACTTAGAGGATCTGTTTTTAATCTAAAGAGTTTTACTATAACGTCTAAAATTGCTGATCATTATATTATTGGTAGATGTTTTAGTAATAGATCCACTAATATAAAGGACGAGGTTTGCAGTAACAGGAGCAACTTAATGAAATGCTTAAATCAAAAGAAAGTTGACAGATTTATCTCAGAAATAAATTTTAAAACTTTACATGATAAAGGGGATCCAACCACACAGTATGATTTATTGGTTAATCAATTTCAAATGGTCTATGAAAAGACGCCAGAAATGAAAGTTTGTAAATCAAAAGTCTTGCGGAAATGCTGGATCACTAATAACATTTTGCTATTGATAAAAACTAGGGACATACTTTTCAGAAAATAGAAAAGCTGTCCATCGAACCTGGATTACAAACTGGATTATAAGTCTTATCGAAACAAAGTTAGTTGGGAAATCAAAAGAGCTAAATTTACATTTTACTCTAATAAATTGGAAATTTTAGGCGTGTTAAACGGAAAATATGGAATGAAATTAAGGCTTTAACTGGAACAAATAAACATTTCGATATGGTGCAACCATTTAAAAACACCTACAGTAAGAAGGAGCTACTACATTTATTCTTGTCACACTTTACAAAAGCTATAACAACCTTAAAGTTAAACTGCTCCGAGAAACTAAATGATATCGCCGTTTTAAGTTTCTCTAAAAGTATTTATATTCCTGAAGCAAGAGATGATACAATAAGACTTATTCTGAGTATAACATATAAATGTAAAATATCACAACCACTTCTGCCTACATGCCAATATATTTTATTTTTATTATATGTAGTATTATGTGTGATGTATTTTATAACATGTATGATGTATGTTGTATGACACCAGAAACCCCTAACTAATTTTTATAAATAGTTACGACTATGTAATTTACTAATGTTGACTACTGATCATACGCAAAAATCGGCACCTCCCGACAAGTCCCTGACTTGGGAGGACCAGGTTTCTTGATTTCACCATTGATGACTGCTGCCTGTTATAAATATTGTATTGTATATTGTAATTTAATATTTGTATTTGTATGCATTTTTTTTGTTGACTTGTCCTGTATCAAATCTCCTGGACCAATTTTTATACAGTATTTGTACTTTTATACGAATAAATTAATAAGTTGAAAAGAAGACTGTCTAATTTATTTTTATCACTACCTGGGGTACCCGGCGTTGCCCGGGATAAACAACAATAAAAAACTGATTTTATTCACAGCCTTTATTGTAGTGCTTTTTGGTATACAATATTTTTAATCTTTCCTTCTGGTGCATAAAATGTTTTTTGGAATTCCGACCCGGGAGCAGGCAACATAGAACACGAAAAAACTTGTAAAATATACTTATCAATGTAAACATATTTAAATTACTTAAATGAAATCAAACGCATCTTTTCAATTGACAGCTCACGTTAACAAAACCGTTTCTACGGTAAACAAACACCTTTAACGACCCATGTTTTTAAATTTCGTACGATGTTTCGAAGTAATTTCAAAATGCAAATGAAAAATATGCTGCACTCGTTCCCGATGCGAAGTTTCAGTTCTTTAGTTTTTATGACCGTTTATTTAATTTATTTTACCCCCCCCCCCTTCCAAGCCAAAAATTTAAAAAAAAAAGCCCAAGGTGCACACCCTCAGGTTTCCCTAAGTACACTTGCCAAGTTTAAGCTTTCTAGGTTTATTGGTTTTGGAGTTACAGCGTTAACACTCAGACAAACTAACAATGTCTTTTATTTATATGATAAATCAAAATGTATAACGTTATCTGCGCAGATGTAGTTACGAAGAGAAAATTACTATGTAACTTTCAATATTAAATTTGAAAAAACGTACGTTGCTATTCTCATCTAACTTGAAATTTATGCGTGAGCTTATTTGCGTTAGTAAGCATTACAGATGTATAATATAATAGTTTTACTTACAAAAAGGTAATATTCCAGCATAAAATTAATGATGAAATGCCTTGATTAAACGCTTTCCAGACGCAGTCAACGGTATAATTATCTTTAAATATTTATGTTGCTATGCGTCATTAATTTCGATGCTCAAACAAAAGTTCGAAGCGTACATCGCAGTTATCAGAGTTCTGTATTTCTTTCGGGCTTCGAAATTCCTAAGGTTTTTGTATCTTGATTTTCATGACTTTCTTCTCCTCTTTCAACTTTGCACAGTCTCGGGAGGAAGCTGGGTGTGGGCCTTCGCAGTTACCGCTGGGAAAGGCCTCCTTGTATGCTTCCTCCTCGTGCTTTTCCCGGTTACAGAGGGGGCAGGTCGATTTGCCTTTGCATCGAGGTGCAGTATGCCCAAACATCTGGCACTGGAGCCAACGCAGAGGACTCGGTATATAAGATCTGACTAAACGGACCTCATAACCAACTCTGACCTTCTCTGGCAGCTTGTCAAGGGAGAAGGTGAGGATCATCGAGGTGGAATTGATGATCTCACATCCAACTTGTCTACTGCAACAAGACAGATACAGCTTACTATCAATGGTTTAGGCAAATGGGCACGGGCAAATGGTTTTCGTTTCTCCAGCGAGAAATCCAAATGCCTCCATTTTTACAGGATGAGAGGAATCTTACCTTAACCTGTTCTAAAACTAAGGGGCAATAGATTTTAGACAGAAGGCCAAGTTGCCGGAGTCACATAGGTATTTTTTTAAATAAATGTTTTATAGTTTTAAACATATTAGGGTTTTTAACTAATTCATCGTGGGGCTCTGACCGTACATCAATGCTCACACTTTACCGAGCATTAGTAAGGTCTAAAATGGATAACGGATTCTTTATATACGCCTCATCACGCGCTTCTTATCTGCGCCCTTTGACAACCGTGCACAACTCAGCTCTAAGGCTGGCTACTGGTACTTTCAGAATCAGCCCTGTTCACATTATTTACTGTGAAGCAGGAAAGCCGCCCTTAGAGGTACGTTGAACGCTATTAATGTGCACATACGTTTCAAAAATGTTAGCGTTAAAAACCCACTCGTGTTTTAACTTAATTTTTAAACAATGTTTTATAGAACTTTTTAGCAGGCGACTAAGAGCAACGTTACCCTTAGGTATCCGTTTTAGCAATTTTATTGTCGGAGAAAACTTCCAACTTCCCGAAGTCTGTTTTCGAGGCTTCCATAAATTTCCACCGTGGCTGATACCTGAAATAATGTGCCTGACCCAACTATCCTGTCATTTCAAATCTGAAACGGACCCATTATTTTATATGGTCAAGCACCAGGAAATAATGATGGAGTATTATGACTATACTCCCATCTACACGGATGGTTCGAAAACGGATTATGGTTTCTCATTTGCATACACATCTTCTCGACATGGCACTCATGCTTTTAAGCTGAATCCCCTCTGCAGCATATTCACTGCTGATCTGATCGCAGTCAAGAGGGCGTTGGAGGGCATTGTTCTCAGGAGTGCGAAATACACCATCCGTTCGTACTCGATGAGTGCAGTGAAAGCCATCCTAAGTCCATACCACAGCCATTCCACGGCAGAGAAGATCCACATCTTACTATCGCGGCTGATGGCAAACAATGTAGATATAGTCTTCCTGTGGGACCCTGGGCATGTCGGAGTAGGTGGAAATGAAAAAGTCGACTCTGCTGCGAAGGCAGCTCTTAAGGAAAAGGTAACAGACATTAATATGGTACCATCCCAGCATCTAAAACCCCTTTTTAAGAGGACCCTGTTTGAGAAATGGCAAAGGTCCTGGGAGGCAGTTACAAGTAACAAGCTGAGGGCGACCAAAGCAAGTGTTACTCCGTGACCAACTTTGGTAAGTAACAATTGCCGGGAAGAAGTCGCAGTCACCCGGCTTAAAGCTAGACACTGCGCGTTGACGCACTTGTTCCTTTTTACAAGGGGAAAGGAACCTCCCACATGCCCTACTTGCAACTGCCCCGTAACCATAATTCACTTCTTGACAGAATGTGCCTAATATCGAGGTACCCGTCAAATGTTAAATATAAGGGGCAATAATCTTTCTGAACTTTGCTCATACGATCCTCGAAAATTTACATTATTTTAAAATTGCTAAGGGTAACAAATCTTTTAAGCGCTTAATGAATAAATTATTTTGTTTTACCTTTATGCAGTTTTTATTATATATTTATCTTATTTATTTTTACCTATTTATTTTTACCTATTTATTTACCGTAACCCCATGCGGGAAGGGGTGCAGAATACTCCCGCAGCCCCTCTGCTGGTCTTAAGAGGCGACCTATGGGCGAGGTGACAACCTCGAAAAAAAAACCCCACAGTAAGCTCGGTAGTTTTCCAAATAGCATGTGGGTCTGCTGTTTGCGTTTAGCCACAACATCCGGCTATCGGCCCTCCCGCGTGTTTACCGTGCGTGGAGACCTGTATGGTGGGAATGAGATGCCTGGTGGTTGAGCTCACTGGCTTCCATCTGGGTTTCGGATGCTCAAGATGCGATCCATGAGCAACACACCACTTCGGCCTCGGACTCATTGTAAACGGGATGTCGGGTGTTAGCCACACCCGATGAATCGGCTTGCCGTCGCGTCTTGATGTTCCGGTCGGCGTGTGCGGAGGCTATGTGGGTCTGTGTAGGGGGGGTCAAAGGTGCATGGGTTTGGAGGTCATGTGCAATGGAGATCTTACCCGAAGCAGACAACCGAGTCAGGGGTGCTATATCCTGCTGGTTAGCCCTGGCGACCGCATCAGTTTGTGGTGCGGTGTCCCATTTGTGGCTCCGTGGTGGGCGGGGAGACCAGAGGACGAATGTTAAAATTCTTACTATGACGGAGAACACCTTTCCTTCCCTCAAGAGATCCCGTCCGGATGCGGGTGGGGGAAGAACCCGTCTGGACACGGGGGGAAAAAGTTAAAAAGTGTATTAAGTACTATTAATGAAGCGTGTAACAGCAGGTGAGACCTTTACTAAAGTGTCTCCCTTCTTGATTTATAATGACTTCCCGTCACAAGTACCTGGGCCTCTTCATTCAGTGAAGAAACTCAGGGAAGGAACTATACTCATTCAAACGTGCAAGGAATTGCAGAGCACCAAAATACTGGGAATGACTACGCTGAAGGACATGCCAGTCTTGGTGGGGGCACAGAACACCTGCCAGGGGGTCATAACCAACTATGACCTTCTGTACACAGATATTGAGAAATGTATGCGAGAGCTGGCCCCGCAGGGGATGATAGACTGAAGAGACCTACAATTAAGAGAAATGTTGAGGTCATAAATTCCACCTCGATGATCCCCACCTTCTCCCTCAATAAGCTGCTAGAGAAGGTCAGAGTTGATTATGAGGTCTATTCAGTCGGACCGTATATACCGAGTCCTCTGTGCTGCTTCCCGTGCCAGAGGTTTGGGGACACTGTACCTCATTGCAAAGGCAAACCAACCTGTCCCAGGTGTAACCGGGAGAAGCACGAGGAGGAAGCGTGCAAGGAGGCCTCACCCTGCTTCAACTGCGACGGTTCACACCCAGCTTTCTCCCGGGACTGTGCAAAATTGAAAGAGAAGAAGAAGGTAATGGAAATAAAGACGATAGAGAAACTGTCTTATTTCGAAGCCCGAAAGAAATCCAGGACGCTCATCGCATTGGTCTTCTCGAAGTCTTTCGCGTCGTTGGCAGCAACCCCAGTTAGGAAGAGTACTATTGCCACCTAGAAGGATGACCCACCAATTCCTATTATAGGGAAAAAGAAAAATAAGAAAGAAAAAACGAGAGAGACTGCCAATATGGAAAATGAATATTTAAAAATTGCAAAACCAAGTACACAAAAGAAGGGGCCCAATGGCAATGCTCCTGTTGTGACCCAGGTAAATACTGGGTCGCCAAATAATAAAGCTGGGGGGAGACCAGACAAGATTCCGTCACCTGGACCCTCCCGCAAACCTTCAGCAACTGAAGAGACCCCCCCCCCCTTTAAATCCCTCTTTCGAAACCTCCCCCTTCAAAATCTCCCCTTTTAAACTCCCCCTTTGAAACCTCCCCTTTTGAGACCCCCCCTTTAAAACCCCCCATTTGAAACCCCTCTTTTGAAACCCCCCCTTTTGAAACCCCCCTTTTGAAACCCCCCTTTTGAAACCCCCTTTTGAAACCCCCTTTTGAAACCCCCCTTTTGAAACCCCCCTTTTGAGACCCCCCTTTTGAAACCCCTCCTTTTAAACCCCCCTTTTGAGACCCCCCTTTTGAGACCCCCCTTTTGAAACCCCCTCTTTGATACCCCCTTTGGAACCCTCCCTTTTGAACCCCCCCATTCGAAACCCTCCCTTTTGAACCCCCCCATTTGAAACCCTCCCTTTTGAAACCCCCCCCTTTGAAACACTAATGTGGCCCGACGTAGCATTTTCATCTGATAATGCGGCCCAGTTAAGCCACCTGTCTCTTCAAAAGTTTCCCCACCCCTGCCCTGAGGTAATATTCGAGAAATATAGCTCAACAAAATTATTATCAGTAGTTGTACATTATTCGCTGATGTCACAGTGGCTTATAGAACAATTCAATATTAATGATAATATTTGCTTTTTATTTGGTCGTAAGTTGAGGCAGGAAAATCGATAAAAAATATAAGTACATATTCATGTCGACACGAAGCATAGCAAACTGCAGTGGACATCGGTTAATCTATCGGTATTTACATCTTTTAATTCCAATATGTTACCTATTTTTAGTTTTCTAGTGTGTACATGAGGCATTATTTTCGTTTTGGGATAGCGTGGTACGGAGGTCCATCTAATTTCTGGCACCTGGCATTAAAATTGTCTCATGCAAAGTTACATTAACGAGTCTAACTTGTGCTTCGGTTAAGATGCTATATACAACTACTTCATATTTAAGTTTGTATCATCTTTAAAAACAACTACATCTACGTAATACCCTGAAATTTACCAGATTGGTGGGTGGCAGGCGGTACAGCGCACCATAGCTTACCTAATAACTTCTCTAGCGGGAATTACTCGTACTTTTAAAGGTATTTTCAATGGCGGAAATTCAATAAATGTTTATTATTGTAAGAATTGTAGTCTTCTTATAATAGACACCTAGTGAATTACAGCATATAATAAACACGTGATATTTAAATGAGCACATTTTATTAAAATTTAATATGGCTAATAGAGTTCCCCAGATCCTTAAGTTTTAAATCTAAAAAAATCGAACATATTGCCCTTTTTGATGGTACGATTGAGTTTCGCGGCAAATTGAAAGTTTCGTTTTAATCGACGGGCAGCAGGTGTAACGCGCAACAAAAAATAAGTCGTTTCCGATCAACAGTCCATTGTTCTTTTTAAACCGCGTTTTCAGTTAACCGAGGAATTTTATCTGCACTACTATAGAAACAAAAATTCTATTCATTAAATTTCTCAAGTCACGGCCTGAGTCCTTTCACCGATGAGTAGCGAAATTCGGAACTGTCCCTACATTCACGACTTCTAAGTCTCGGAATAATACGCACGATAATTTTTACCAACTTTTATATTAACTTCGAAAGCGCATTAAAATAATCACCATCCACTAAGATCTAAATTCGTAAATATACCAATGCTATCTCCAAGGCAACAGCATTTCAGCCACGTGGAACCCATATATTTGTATATTATAAATTGCAAGATTTCTCGCAGAATTATTCTCATTTTTCAGGAAATTAAGTCACGTATTCAGCATATCCTGACTATCGGGCATTCGTCTCGCTTCCAAGTTTTCGTATTTCAAGTTTCGCGGCTTAAATTGTCTGCTTTAGGATTATAATTTCAGCTTTGCGTCATAGGTTAAAATCAGTGTCATTATAATATAGCCCACTAATTCTAATTAAACGAACTAAATCAAGAAAATGGAATTCATGGGGATCTGCCCACACCGTCCTGGTGCTGCTCCCCGTATCTTTGTTCTTGGTATTGCCTGGTGCCGGAGACGTGTTCCACGTAGATGTCGCGAGACCACTTTATTGCCTCTGACACCATCTTTTTAGCTGCTGCTGCAGCTCTCCTCATTTCCACGCCGAGTCGCCGAAGTACTCGCTCGTTCGCCGGGTCCCATGTCCCTAGGGCCCCGATGATGATGGCGTCTAGAGTGACGGGCACTCTGTAGGCGTATTTTACCCGAACCCTTTCCGCCAACTCCTCGTACTTCGCCTTTTTGCGGTCCCTCGCTGCGGCCAACGCTGCGTTCCTGTTTTCGAAGGGTATCGTCACGTCGATTATATGTATCTCCCCTCCGATACCCTTGCGAAGAAAGAGGTCCGGCCGCAGCGCTGAGTCCGTCCCTGGGATGGCCCTGTTGCTCCTTACCTCCCAGCCTCGTGGGAGGGCGTCGAGCAGGTGTTTCAGTACGGCGTCATGCCTCCGTGTCCATGCGACGGCGTGGGGCAAGCAGTGGTTTAACACGTGCGGCAGGGTCTCGTCGGCGTCGCCGCAGCGGCGGCAGAGGGCGTTTCCTACCCGCACTCCTCGGTAGGCTCCTTTTAAGGGGAGCACGTTGAGGCGGGCCCGGTGAATAAACCTCCAGTCGCAGAAACGGGTGTGGCGGCCCGTTCTTAGAAAGTGGTTACTCACCGCGGCCCTCGTTGTTGCCTCGAATGCCTTCCCTTGGTCAGGTTTACTGACTAGTCGTCTCCTATAGGCCTCCCTGACCGCCGTTCTGAGAATGCCGCACGTGCGCCTCGCTGCCTTCTCCGGGAGGATGATTACACCCGTGGTTGGAGTGGGGTTGGAGATACGCAGAGCCAGCTCGCTCTTCGCGGGGCTCCACTCCCACGTTACTCGTGTTATTGCTGCAAGCTGCCTCGTTGCCTTCCTTGCCCTGGACCACAGAGATGCTGTGGTCCCCATGGGCTGGTTTAGGCGTCCTTCGTTGTTCCCGTTGAGGAAGCAGCACATTTCTCCCTTCGTCGGTCGCGACCCTTCTAGGCCGACCTTATGGTGCACGACGTTCTCGAGGCTCCACCATGCAAGGTTCCGTATTAGCGGTTCCCTGCATGAGAGCATCTTAAACGCGTGCACGAGGACCATGATGTCTGTCGACACGGAGAGAGGGATGAGGCCGGCTCCACCCATGGACGGCAGCAGATGGAGTATTTCCCTCGACGCACGCGACGGGAGGTTGAGCCACGTCTTGACTCGCCGTGAGATTTCTCTATCTGTTCCCCTCAGCCTTATCTTGGGGATGGCGGAGCACCTGAATGTGAAGTCGCACCGCGGCAGAAGGAACGTGTGGAGGGCGTCGATCTTCTGCCATGGTGCGAGGCAACTCTTATCCACGGCGCGTAGGTCTTCAGCGAGCGTGGCGAGCATAGCCCGCGGGGTTTGCTCGGCCTTGAATCCCACGGGAATACCTAGGTATTTATAGTGCTCCCCGTCCGCGAGTGTCCTGATGTTGACTCCGTGGACAGAGAATGCTGTGGTCCTGACGCCTCTGGGAGCACCTGGCCTGCAGTCTATGTGGAGCGACGCACACTTTCCTGGCTTGAAGCACAGTCCACTCCACTCGGCAACTTTCTCTGCGGTCCACAGTAGGGATCGCAGCATCCCTGCGTCGCGGGCGATCAGGACGAGATCGTCGGCATATGCGAGGACGCATACGTTCGACGATCCCATTCGGTAGCCGGCCAATGCCCGTTTTGCTTGTAAGGCGCGGAGGAGCGGCTCCAGCGAGAGGTTGAAGAGTAGGGGCGAAAGCGGGCACCCCTGCCGTACACCGGAATTTACGGCTATCGGGTCGGTGTCGCCTTCGGCTGTTCGGATTCTGGTGGTCGATCCTTCATACAGCCTCTTTATTGTGTTCGTGATGCTCTCCGGGAGTCCGAGCCTTTTCAGCACGCCGAGGATGTGTTCGTGGGGGACGGTGCCGAATGCATCTGCTATGTCTAGCCAGGCGATGGCGACCTCTCTCCCGTTTCGGCGGACGTCTTCGATTACTGATGAGAGGACGAAATTGTGCTCGAAGCATCCCTCCGTGGCCGGGACGAAACCTTTCTGTTGCGGGAAGGAGAGGCGCTTCCCTGCACGGGCCCATGCGGCGATCCTATCCCCCAGGCAGCCGGCGAACAGCTTTCCCGATGTCGGTCCTAGTGACAGGGGCCGCCAGTTTCCTATCTCCTCCTTGTTACCCCCTTTGTGGATGAGGACGGTCTTAGTGATTTTCCAAGCCTCCGGTATAAATTCCCTTTGGAGGCATAGGGAGAAAAGGGCCGCCAGTGCCTTACAACCGGGGTCCGCCTTCTTCCACGCCGCATAGCGCACACCGTCCGGCCCGGGTGCGGTATTTTTGGCGGCTTTCAGTCTTCGTGCGACTTCCTCGGGCGAGAAAGGGCGTAGAAGGGCATTCAGCTCAGCCTCGGTGCATCGCGTTGAGAATTCGGGTACGGATGACGGCGGTTCCCGCCACACGTATCCATTACGCGGCGAGTTGAAGTGCCGCCATAGCTCTGCCGCGGGGATGGGGCACGCGTCCATGCCGACGCTGGTTACAGCCCTAAATGCTCTGGATTTATCCACTTTGTACGTGAATTGTAGCCACCTCGCGTCGGTGGGAGTCGGCGCACTTCTCGGGGGTCCTTCCTGTTGTGTGCGCCCTACTTCCGCGGGCGGCCGTACTCCAGACAGTCTCCCGGCCTCCATTACCATGTTACCGAGGATTTCGTTCATGAGCTCCTCCTCGCCCCCTTCGATGAGCCCCAGCTCGATTAGCCATCCTGCTTGAGCCTCGGTTGGGGCGGGAGGCGCTTCCGTGGCGACGGGGAGCACTAGGGGCGTCTCCTGTCTCTCCCCCATACGCCACTGTACCCTCGCCGCTCCACGTCTTGCCCCTGGTTGTCCCTCCCGCAATGGGGGCACGGCGTCCTCATCGTTGGGTGGCGGCGGTTCCTCCTCTTCCGTTGCCCGTTCCATCTGGTCGCCCCCCTCGTTCGGGCCGTCGACGAGTGGGGCCGCCCGGGGTGCTGCGAGTCTCTTTCCCATCCTAGCGTCGGTGGCCTTTCCCGTCTACGCTCTGCCGGCGGCCGGTGCTCAGGTTCAGCCCAGACGTCGCTACGATGCTGAGGTGTTTGGTGCAGAGAGGGCCTGCCGCGTCGGACCTGGTCTCTCTCAGGGCTCATTCGGTTCCCGAGTGCTCGGGGCGGTAGCGCCGGTAGACGCCTTTCCCTTCTTCCAGGTGGGGGAGGAGGATGGTTTCCCCCATGACGGCGTGGGGTTGCCTGCCTTGTGGCTTCTGGCCTCTGTGTTGCCTGGGGCCGACGGCGATTATTTCTCCGCCTACCCCTTGCTAACACCCATCTCTCCTCTCTGGGCGGAGACAGATTAGGCCGCTGCTCCTGGGCGTTACGAGCGGCCGTTTCTTTTTCCCTCTCCCGGGTGGTTTCTGTCTGCCGCCTCTGTTTTTCCTTCCTCCATCGTGCGCTCTGCGGTGTTAGGGGCGGCCTGCTTGGTGCCAGCTCTTCCTTCAGCATCCACATGGGCGTCTGGCATCCTATCTCCCTGGTTTGTTTGGCCGGTCGCTTTGGCGGCACGCTGCTACCTCCATCCATCACCCATCGTATCCTACCGAGCGCTCTTACTTTCCTCTCGCGGTCCTTCGATGACATGGTGGGGACCGCCCCTGGTGCGGGCCTCCTTTCTTCCGTGATGTGGATAGGTTCATCGGGTGCATCTGGATCGAGGCCTTGGAGCCTCCTCGATCTTCTCGGTGTCAACAGGTCCATGTTCAACCTTCTCCGCGGCGATCGATGTTCAACTGTCGCTATTTCGCTGATCGGTGGTAAGAGATTCACTCCTAAAGCCTCGGCCATGGCTAGTTCCAGAGGCGAAAGAAGGGGTGTGCGACTCCTCCTCGGAGGGGCATAGTCTACGCTCTGCATTTTCTATTCCAGGGATATAGCGCACTGTTTACGGCGCAGGTAGCAAGGGGGTAGCAAGGCAAGATGCGTGTCCTCCGTTCGTCTTTCAGAAATATCACAAGAGCTACGGCCGGCTCAGAGTTTAGACAAGCCTAAACCTGATGTCTCCTCCTCTCAGTAATGAGATTCAGACTCCGTTGTGCGCGTTCTAAGGCTGACACCCTATCTCCCAGTTAACTCGGGCCTTTTAGTGCATGTCGCATTCCTTAAGGTTACCCTCTCGGAAGCCTCCTTAGATTGCTCTTATAATAAATCTTACAGACTAATAGAAAAACACACAAATTACCATTGCTTACCTTAAATTGCTCCAACTGTTCCGATGATCCGATACTCCGATGCTCCGATGCTCCAATATCCAATACGAAAGTTTAATTCGTCTGAAGAGATATAAGATTTATGCGCCTGAAGGGAAACAAGAGTAAAAGGCGAAAGGTTTTTTCGTCTGAAGAGAAATAAGATTTGTATCATCTTTAAAAACAACTACATCTACGTAATACCCTGAAATTTACCAGATTGGTGGGTGGCAGGCGGTACAGCGCACCATAGCTTACCTAATAACTTCTCTAGCGGGAATTACTCGTACTTTTAAAGGTATTTTCAATGGCGGAAATTCAATAAATGTTTATTATTGTAAGAATTGTAGTCTTCTTATAATAGACACCTAGTGAATTACAGCATATAATAAACACGTGATATTTAAATGAGCACATTTTATTAAAATTTAATATGGCTAATAGAGTTCCCCAGATCCTTAAGTTTTAAATCTAAAAAAATCGAACATATTGCCCTTTTTGATGGTACGATTGAGTTTCGCGGCAAATTGAAAGTTTCGTTTTAATCGACGGGCAGCAGGTGTAACGCGCAACAAAAAATAAGTCGTTTCCGATCAACAGTCCATTGTTCTTTTTAAACCGCGTTTTCAGTTAACCGAGGAATTTTATCTGCACTACTATAGAAACAAAAATTCTATTCATTAAATTTCTCAAGTCACGGCCTGAGTCCTTTCACCGATGAGTAGCGAAATTCGGAACTGTCCCTACATTCACGACTTCTAAGTCTCGGAATAATACGCACGATAATTTTTACCAACTTTTATATTAACTTCGAAAGCGCATTAAAATAATCACCATCCACTAAGATCTAAATTCGTAAATATACCAATGCTATCTCCAAGGCAACAGCATTTCAGCCACGTGGAACCCATATATTTGTATATTATAAATTGCAAGATTTCTCGCAGAATTATTCTCATTTTTCAGGAAATTAAGTCACGTATTCAGCATATCCTGACTATCGGGCATTCGTCTCGCTTCCAAGTTTTCGTATTTCAAGTTTCGCGGCTTAAATTGTCTGCTTTAGGATTATAATTTCAGCTTTGCGTCATAGGTTAAAATCAGTGTCATTATAATATAGCCCACTAATTCTAATTAAACGAACTAAATCAGTGCTATTATAATACTAGCGTAGTTACCCTTCAAATATGACGAGTATTCGTGAATTAAGTATTACGTTAAATTAAAATAAAATTTAATGACATCAATTTCTATGTGCACTACAACGTAAAAAGTAAATATAAAATCCACATAATCGAATGTAACAGCAGTCATGGGCATATAAAAGTTGTTTGGCAAATATATAAATATATATATATTCGTATATATATATATGTTAATGAAGATTTATTCGTTAAACATACTATATAATTCTATATGAATTTGTTACATAAATAAACTAATATGCAATATTAACGAAGAAAAAAAACAGTTAAATTCCACAATTGTGGAATTTAACTAATTGTTAGTTATTTTTCTTCGTTAATATGAGTAGGTATCAATTACCACAAAGTTCAGCCAAATTCCTTGGATTTTACTAATCTGCAATAATCGCAATTCAGATTTTGATGAACTTTCATGTGCTCGTTTTCTAGCATCTATAAATATATTTCCTGTCCATCTATTTACTGTTGCATATAGCGACTCATTAGCTCTTTGCCTCTCTTTTCCTTTTTTCTGTTCGTTCAATCTTTTCTATCTGTCCTGTTCCTCTTCTCCTAGCTTCAACAATACATATTTCTATTTGGCGAGATCTCCAGCGAGTTTGTGCTTCTCTGTTACGTCTTCCTTTCATCTTGAAAATAAACAACAAGAAACCCTTGATAAGAACTATTGAAAATAAACAACAATAAATTGTTTTCATGTGGATTTTTAGTACTCTTTCTGGGCGTTGTCAAGACGACCATCATTGTTTTTATTTTGAGTTGGTTTCAGTATCACAGCATTTTCTGGTTTGTTTATTGAATTATGTTATAAACATTTATTTTGTTATTAACTTAATAGTAGGTCCAATTTTAATTAATGTAGAGTATTGTTAAATAATACTTGCCTTTAATATCAATCAAGACCGCAATTTTTTATAATGGTACCTTTTATTAGCCCAACGAAAGACCGTCGGGCTGAACAAAAATTAGATTATAGAATCATAATATACCTCTCCACGGTAAGCTTTAGTAAAAGGCGAAAGTTTAATTCGTCTGAAGAGATATAAGATTAACTCTGAAGTAAAATACCGGGAGTTGGGGATTTAACCAGCGTTAAACTCCGTCAAGATAACTTAATATATGTTGGACTTTATTCTATAAATTTAAAATGAATTACGTAAGTTTATGCAGTTGTCATAAAACAATAACATAAATACACGTTTTCATTACTTTGAAACTAAAAAGTGATGTAACTGAGTATTACTAGAACTGTTTAAGCAAGCAAATTACTTTAATTTTTCTCTCTGCCATCTGCTGGCCCTGTGAAGAGGCTTCCAAGAGTAAGGTACCTGGATGCGCGGGAAATTTAAACTTATTTTATTAGATTTTCCGTTATTCGTATCACTTATAATGTCTGCAATGTGGCTATCATCTACGTTAGTCAGGTGAAAGTTCGTTAATGTAGACATCAATCGGGTGGATCTGGATGATAAGAACCTCAAGCGTCAAAAACCGTTGTTATTGCACAGTCACTTAATGAAACAAAATTGGATCTGTATTTTTTAGATTTGTTATAAGTTTAGTTTACAGATGAGCGCCTTTTTCGAAAACTAATTTTAAATATTAATATAAAAAATAGAGTATTTGTCCGGATATCCCCCAGCAAAGATAATCAGCGAATTTCTACGGAACCAAAGATTCGATTTCGATCAAACTTTCGCCATTTATTTGGGGTGACCTGCATTGTGTTCTAGGATGGTAATTAATTCCAACCACCTCGATGAAATAAATACATTATTTTCTGTACATTAATTGCGCCCATTTGAATAGCATGGGAATGAGTGTGCAATATTTTTATTTGTACTTTGAAATTACTTAAAGTCAAGATATGAAGTTGAGACTTAAGCAAAGGTTCGGAGAAAAGAAAAGCTTTATTTTCGCACCGTCAAATTTCAAATTTGTTCAAAATTGTGCTCTTAACAACAAAGTTACAAGATTTTCGAAATAAAAATTTTGTCGATTGTTGCCAATACGTGAAATCGATTGTAGGATGGAGTGTTATTGAAGTTCGTTCTTTCTGCGGACACTACGAGATGAATAGGAATGTAAAACCTGTGAGAGATAACTTTTAGGCATGCTTTGATGCATTCCACCCCTTGCCATCCACCATTTTGTTGGATTGCAGGGCAACATTTAGATGCAGATAGCTCCTGAAAATTTAGGTGGTTAATTGGCAACTTTTTGAGATAGATAAAAAACTGAATTCCGCGTCTGCCTATCCTTATCATAAATACTGAGTACTTTTGGCCGTACAGTTTTAGGATTAATCGAAAAAAAATCGATTTTTAGGGTATGAAATAGGGAGGAGGAGGAGGAGTCTCACACCCGCTTCCGTGTATAGTGCTTATTCCACGTCTTTCCAGAGTCGCCTTGCCCCATATATCCCGCGATCCGGCCGTGAAACCAATCTCCAGGCACCGTGTCTCGGCACGCTCGGTTGGGGTCCATTAAAGGATCAGCTAAGTGGAATAAGAAGGGACGAAGGGCATGCCAGGGGTTTGGGAGAAAGGAAATGGACGCTCGGTCTTACGGCTGGTGTTTCCCCTTTTGTCTCGTAAACAAATCATGAAGGAGGTTTAGTATTTCCCCGAACTGTTTGAAAAGCTATGTATCTGAAGCGGTTTACCAGATTTTGTTTTGGAAAATCCGGTAGAACCTCGACAACTCCAATGTGTTTAACTCCATTTGAGTAGAAGAATATAATTCTCATGTTCGGATTCGTGTCAGTTTTTTTGTGCTGACGCATCTTTTTGAGCAATTTTGGTATAGTACCTCATAGTACATTTTAAAGTGATAATGCAATGAACGGCACTTATTTGACAATAAATCACGTTTATAAATGTAAAAAATAAAAAATAATGCGATAAATTTAATTTTACTTTCCGATACAGCTAAAGCGACCTCTACCACGAAAATAGACTTCGACACCTCACTAATTTACTTAAACATCTTTGAAGAGATAAGCAAGAAAAAATACCGAAACAATTCTTCCAACTCAATTCCCCATTTTTATTAAAAGCGTGTCTACAGAGTTTAATAACGATACGATTCAGTTTGTAGCGTATATTTATGCTTTGCAACGTTATTCGAAGTCTTAATGTCACAACTTTTGATTCCGACTTTTGTCTCTCCAGAGGGTTCGAAAGTCAGTATGATTTCGTATTCTAATCCAATATTCAGAAGGTATACTTTTCGCCAGGCGAGAATTTTTGCCGGCTTACACATCCCGCCTTGCTTCTTTAAACGAATTTAGGGACGTTATTAGGTAGGTTTTGGTGTGCTGCACCCCCTGCCACCCACCAGTCTGGTGATTTGCAGGGTATCATGTAGATGTAGATAGAGGATAGAGGAGGACACGCTTTCCGAGAGTGAGTGGCAGACTTCCCTTACCACTCTCCGGAAGAAAGGGGTGAATGGAAAGTTAAAAAGATAAGCTTGCCGTGAGACGGACATTTAAAAAATTTTAAGCAGAGTGATATTTTAATCAATATATTTTTTTATTTAATTTTTTATCATGTTTTTAATAATACAGTGGAACTGCAACGGTTTTTATACACACAGGGGAGAGTTGGAGATCCTTATTTCTGATCTCAATCATGCGTGCATATTTTGACAGGAGACTCATTTTAAAAACAATGATAGGGCAAAAATGTGGTTTTAATGTCTTCCGAGAGGACGACTTAAACGGGAATAGGGCACAAGGGGGAGTGGCTGTAGCTATCAGGGAGGCCCTTTACACCTCCCGGGTGAACCTACAGACACCCTTCCAGGCAATAGCCATTACTCTAGTCTCTTGTAGAATTTTTTTCAAGATTTTAACTTCATTTTATTGAATGACCGTGAAAAAACTCGTTTTTACTCTTTTAATGGAGAATATTTCTCCATCGATTTTTTCATTTCCATGAGTGCAATAGCTCTTCTGTTTTCAATGTCCGTCTACTCAGATCTTTGCGGAAGCGATCACTTTCCTATTTTAATCAGAAAGAGAGGTCCAGTTAATAGCTTTCACTATCCTCGTAAATGGATTCTAAGGAAAGGTAACTGGACGGATTTTAAAATTGAAGTAAATTTTAGTTTTGACGCTAGTGTTCGTTCTCTACAGAACACGAAATGCTTTCCAGATGCCCACGGCTACAAATCTGACAGTATTTCGGCGACTGAGGGCGAAAGCTCGACAGGTGGTGAAGGATACCTAAAAGAAATCCTGGGTGAAGTATGTGTCATCCATCATCCACCGCACACCCATCAATCCCCCCCCTGCCAAACGCTTCTAGCGGCTTGCAGGGTATTTATGTAAATGTAAATCAAGTCTGGAATAAAATCAGGAATTTCTAGGGCATCCATAAAATATCACACATTAGTGTGATAAATTCTGATGGGATACTAATAAAAACATCGATGATATTCCGGACATAATGGGAAAATATTACGCTGAAACGAGCAGTACAAATAAGTACGCTGAATCGTTTCAGGTAATAAAAAAAGAACGCGAAAGGAGGTTTCTAGACTTCAACCCAGGGAGTAAAAGGGATCATTGCAATGACCCTTTTTCTCTTTGGAAACTTGAGTCTGCTATAAAAGAGTCTAAATATACCTCACCAGGTGTAGATGATTTACACAACGGCTTTTTATGAAACCTGCCAAATAAGGCAAAGGGGGAGCTTCTGATTACATTTAAACATCTTTGGAAAGAATGGCTTTTTCCCGATGAGTGGCGGGAATCTTTGATTATTCCCATCCCAAAACAGGGAAAGGATAAGTTTTTACCAAGCAGCTATCGTCTCTCTAACGAGTTGCTTATGCAAAATCTTAGAGAGAATGGATAACCGACGGTTATATTGGTGCCTGGAGAGGCGCAACATATTATCGAACATTCAGTGTGGCATCAGGCGAAATAGGTCTACGATCGACCACTTGGCAAGGACTGAAAACCATCCAGGAGGCCTTTTTTTCTTCGCCAACATTTCGGGGCAGTACTTTTCGATCTCGAAAAAGCATACGACGCGACATGGCGATATAAAATTTTAAGTAAACTGCACGTCTGGGGATTTAAAGGAAATCTCCCCCTTTTTATTAATTATTTTTAACCAATCGAACGGCTAGGGTACGGGTAGGAACTGACCTATCTATACCCTTTACCATATAAAACGGAGTTCCACAGGGATCGGTCAGTTTGCCACAGCGATAAGCTGTATAAAGACTCCAGCAGAGGCATCTCTCTTTGTAGACGATCTGGCAACTTTCTGCAGATCATCCAACTTGTCTACTGCAACAAGACAGATACAGCTTACTATCAATCGTTTAGACAAATGGGCACGTGCAAATGGATTTCGTTTCTACAACGAAAAATCCAAATGTCTCCATTTTTACAGGGTGAGAGGAATCTTCCCACAAACAGTTTTAAAACTAGTGGGTAATAGATTAGATCTCGTGGAAACAATCCGTTTTCCTGGTATGGTTTTAGACAGAAGACTGAATTGGCGGAGCCACATAAGTGTTTTAAAAGATAAATGTTGTAAAGTTTTAAACATTTTATATTTTTTAACGAACTAATCGTGGGGTGCTGACCGTACATCAATGCTCACTCTTTACCGAGCATTGGTAAGGTCTAAAATGGATTACGGATCATTTATATACGCCTCGACAAGAGCCTCGTATCTTCAGCCTTTGGCGTAAGTGCACAACTCCCCACTAAGGCTGGCTACTGGTGCTTTCAGAACCAGCCCTGTTCCCAGTATTTACTACGAAGTAGGAGAGCCGCCCTTAGAGATGCGTAGAACGCTTTTAATGTGTACCTACGTTTCGAAAATTTTAGCGTTAAAAACCCACTCGTGTTTTAACTTAATTTTAAACCGTGTTTTAAAGAACTTTTTAGCCGACGGCTAAGAGCAACCTTACCCTTAGGTAATCGTTTTAACAATTTTATAGACGGAGATAATCTCCAACTTCCAGAAGTCTGTCCTGGAGGCTTCCATAAGTTTCCACCGTGGCATATATCATTCCCAACGTGCCTGAACCAACCATCCAGATATTCAAAATCTGAAACGGACCCAGCACTGTACAAACTAAAATTCCAAGAAATAATGATGGAATACCCCGAATATATTCACATCTACTCGACACAGCACTCAGCCTTTCAAATTGAAACCCCTTGGCAGTATTCTCACTGCTGACCTTATAGGAGTTCAGAAGGCATTGGACTGTACTGAACCTACATTATATGTTCTGACTCCATGAGTGCACTGAAAACCATCTGAAACCCATACTACTGCCATCCAATAGTGCAGAAAAATCATGCCTTACTATCATTGATGAAGGCAAAAGATGTGAATATATGTACTCTTCATCTGGATCCTTGGGAACGTAGGAATTGGTGGCAACGAAAAAGCCGACTCGGCTGCGAAATCAGCTCTGTGCAAAGAAGATGCGGACATTAACATGGTACCATCCCAGGATCTAAACCGCCTTTTTAAGAGCACCCTGTTTGAGAAATGGCAAAAGTCCTTGGAGGCAGTTACAAGTAACAAGCTGAGAGCGATCAAAGCAAGTGTTACTCCGTGGCCAACTTCAGTACGTAACAATCGCCGGGAAGAAGTCGCAGTCACTCGGCTTAAAGCTAGTCACTGCGCGTTGACGCCCTTGTTCCTTTTTACGAGGGAAAAGGAACCTCCCGCATGCTCTATTTGCAACTGACCCATAACCATAAGTCACCTTTTGACGGAATGTGCCAAATATCGAGGTACCCGTCAAATTTTAAATATGAGGGGCAATCTTTCTGAACTTTTATCAGACGATCCTCAGAAAATTGACTTTATTTTAAGATTCATAAGCGTAACAAATCTTTTTAGCGCTCTATGAATAAATTATTTTGTTTTACTCTTATACAGTTTTTATAATATATTTATCTTATTTATTTTTATCTATTTATTTATTGTATTTATTTTAACCTATTTTAACTTATTTATTCTAACGTACATATTTAACATATATGTATATATTTATTTCACTCGAAGGTATAATTTTGAGTTTTTAAGGTGCGAAATGACCTATGCTGTCGGTGCACCATATAATTTTATGCTACTACTACTAGCCCTGTGAGCGCCAAAGATGGAAGATTTGTTTGTAAAAGAAAGTTCCACAACAGCCGCTCTTTGTTGCACGGTCCAAGATTCCATTCTTAATAATCGCAGAACTGGAGCTTTATCTGAGAATGTTAATAGTATTCATCAAAAAAGAAAAAAAAATTATAGCCAAATAAAACCTCTCCAAAAGTTTTGGGACACCGTGTACAAGAAAAATAGTTACTGTGACTAAACTAAAATTATTTTCACCTGATAAGTGTGCGCCTCTCTTAGCTTTATTTACAGTAAAACTGCACTTGAGCGATTTTTTCTCCGAGAAAGAATTATTGTAGAATATTTTGTATTATTTAAAGAATCTCAGTCATAAAATTCGATGATGCTTGAGAGATTGTTACCAAATTGGTCGCCTTGAAAAAACATTTAATAAAATATTTTTATACGCTTTACTAAGTGAAACGCGACGTGAAAAGGTCAGTTTTTAGGAAAAGTATTTCTCATCCGTTTTAACGGTGGATTTTGGCATTTAATTGGGGTAACGGTTGCTCGCTTACTAATAAGAACTGTATTTTGGGCTCTGTTAATAGGATACATAGAAAAACGCGACCTTATGAGCCATATTCGATTTTCCGAATCCGCTTCGTTCCGTCAGAATAAGAAATATTCAGAAAGAAGAATTGAGTAAGGATGTTGAAATATCGACATAAAAAGCACAAAATAGATGCAATCAATAGGCATCCCCTTGTCATTTTAAATTCTCCGGTACATATGGCATACTTTCTTTATTTGTCAAGTTAAACAGTTTTTAGAGGAACCTTTTTGTCCTAACTTAAAAAATTTAGAAGGGAATTGAAAATAACTTTCGTTCTAAGAAATATTCGAAAGTACTTGTAGGAGTATTTAATTCTCAGGGTTACGGCTAGCATAAGAGATATGTATGAATGATAAAAATTGTTATGTTTTCATTGTGAACGGAAAAGTAAAGCTGTTGTGCACGGCCGGAGGTCACGAAAGACAGTTGGATTCAAATGAATACACGCGATCGTGTTATATATAGGATAAATCGACAGTTAATGCCCAAAGCTGTTTATCGAAAGACTGACAAAAAATCACTGATATCAGCGAAGTTTTATCGACTACAGAATGACGTTATGACTTTAGCAATTCTTTCGATTTGACACTTCATACGCAAACGAATAATGAACCTTTATGTTCAATCATCGTATGCTTGTATCTCTTCCGAATTATATTAGGTTTCTTTGGTTTTACCTTCTACTAATCGATATTTTGTTCGAGAATAGGAAATATTTTAGATCCTTCAGGTCAGGGGTGGGAAAAATGTTTACGCGATGACGCGAATAGGCAGTTGCTAATCTTTTGGCGGACCGCTAGAAATCGTTGGGAAGAAGTGCTTATCATAGGGCTTGAAAGATTTATCAAGTAAAGGCGACGTAATCTTCGAACTCAGTGGCACACTTACGCTCTCTACCTCTAAACTATAAAATCTAATAAGATAAATGATTTCAACCGAAGATGAAATGTGACAATGGCAATGGGCATTATTTATAGAAAACAAATACTTCTTTATGCGTCTCACAACCACTCCACCTGACAAATGTATCCCCCTTTTAAGTGAAATAAATCTGCCAGTTTCTCTAAAGAAAACTATAAGATATTATAAAAAACAAACAAAACGGAGACTATGGAGATTACTTTCCGTCCGAAAAAACCAGCACTTTTTATCGTTTCTTAGTTTTTATATCGAAATATATATCCTCTTAGACTTTATTTTCAAGAATAAGGAAATTATTGTGGAACAAATTAAACACTGAGAAAGCCATTGATACTGGATTAGAAAATTAAAATCCACAAAGCATTTAGAATTATGTGCTCGATATATAGCGCTAAAATACAGCAGCAAAATTATTCCCAATCATTAAAGTATTTCTCATGAACATGAAAAATATCTAGTAATTCACTTCTGAGGTGGATACAAATATTTTCATGGACTGTTATGCAAAATGAACATACGTAACGAAAAAGTATGAACATACATGCATACTTGATTGCATGCAAAATTGTATTAAATTAATCAGAACCTAATAAAATATGTATAAAAATTAGTTATACAGAAGAATATTAATGAAATAGAAGAGAATTATTAGCTGAATGACGGATTATTTTTCAGAATGTTGCGGAAAATTGTCGAAGAATCAATATAATCGAATCATTTCTTCTGAGCCTATAATCAAAGAAACCAATGGCAGTTATTTGTCTTAAATGTAAATAAATTACACATAGATAGAAATAAAAATTATTTTATTTTTCTGGAGCTCACGACCATCAATGCGAAGGTGGAGCCGCTTAAAATCCTTGATCAGTTTTCCCATGTCTAGAGTCGGTTCGGACCTGGCAAGGCGCAACACTGCAGCCTAAATGCTCGTCAGTCAACTGCGACCTCAACTCCGGCTTTGTTCCACTTCATCAAAGAAAGTTTGCTTTAATATGTATGTGGAACCAAATATCCTTGCGAAGTTTTATAAGTGACAACATTTTGCATCGTCCAAAAACAAAAAATCCGTTGAGGCACTCTTAAATTTTTCTTTCCGAATATTTTCACTCTATATGTCTATGATTTCTAGCTGAAGATCAGGTGAAACATTTTTAACATGGCTTGAGATAGGATAGGAGAACAAGTTAATTTCGGTTTCTATTTCTTTAAGGTCTTTAAAACAGCGGCAGAACTATTCATGTAGACTAGAAAGAACGTTTCTGTACATATCCGATGTTATTGAATTCACTTCAGTCTTATAGAGGTAGGAGGGAACAAAATTCCGTTTCTTAACTTGTTTGGAAAATTAATTTTGATTTAATACCTTGAATTTCTGGATGTATTTCTTGAATAATTCTTATATTTAGGTTATTTAAATGGCCCATAATGTTAGTCTAAAGGCAAGGTCTGTCTTTCATTTTTCATCCTTCAGCTGTGGAAACTCTTTATCTTAGTTTTTAATTTCTAAAAACATAATTTCGTCCTTTAATTTCCACACTCTATTTAACTTAAAAACGTTCCCTTTTAAACGTATACAAATTTAACAATTCAAGGATTGACTTATTTTTCAAGTATTTTCATCGACGAAGCTTTTTATCATATTTAGATGATTTTTTAATATTCAAGTTATATGGATTCATTGTAGGAGAAATAAAAATAAACTTAATCAATAGACGGCAGATTTGTTTATTGATGTCCATCATCATAATACAGTTTGCTGTTCTCCTTCGTAAAAATATATGGAGCTTTCTTCGTGGGACATTTGATGTCTTGAATCGAATAATCATGAAATGCGGAAGATTTATTCCCGGGTGGCTCGAGGATGTTGTTCCAAAGCATGATGCCCACTGTGTAAATAAGAACGGGTTAATTTACATTCACAATGTTAGCGATTACAGATATACGAACTGCGATCCGATAGTAATGCCTAAAAATTTTATTCGTTCTCACGTGACTTCATGTATGGAATGTGATGGTATCAGATAAAAATGTGAACCTTTCCACCGATATCCTGCAAGTTTCAGGTGGCAGGGCTTTAGCAGTCTGTCAAAATGGAAGGGTAAAATCACAACGATGGGTTAGGCGTCTCAGAGATAATAATATTAAACCGTCTTTTTAGGTCGATATTTAGACATTAATGTCTATTCTTACATATAAACCTGACGAACACAAACATCTATGTCCTAGGCGGGATTCGAACCCGCGACCTTAGTAGCCGTCGGCAGACACTAACCATCCGTCTTCTAAGCTGAACATGGTGCGAAGGACTTGCCCGGATCAGGCCGCCCTCCTACTGCAGTGACGGCAAGGAATGAAGAGAAAGTGGATCAACTGATTCCTAATGAACGACGCATTAAGACACGGGAATTGTGTGAAATCGTGGGAATTGGCTTTAACGTATGACGCATAATTCTGGACAAACTGGTACACATGAAGTTGTGTGCCATGTGGATGTATCAGATCACAAGGAGCAGAGAATGCTGACGTGTGTTTATCTTATGGTGCAGTATCAGACAATAGCTGGCGATTTCCTCGACAATATCGTCACCGGAGACGAGACTTGGATACACCACTATAAACCGGAGTCAAAACAGCAGTATATGGAATTGCTACACACGGATTCACCGCAAAAGAAGAAATTCAAGTCGCAACCATATGCGGGAAAACTAATGTGTTCCGTATTTTGAGACAGGAAACGAGTTATCCTTGTGGATATCCGGAACAGGGACATGCGAACAGTTCCGCTCGCTATTTGGAGACACCGAAGAAGCTGAACACACGGATTGCATGAGTGAGACCAAAGAAGAAAGACATAGTCCTCCTTCAGCACGACAATGCCAGGCCCCATATCAGCATCATGACAAGGGAGGCCATCGAAAACGTCGGGTAAACTGTCATGCCACATCCGCCGTACAGTCCGGGCCTTGCCCGCTCATACATTCTTCTGTTTAGCCCGATGAAGGACGTCCTTCACGGGTAACACTTTCGGGATGAGGATGCTGTCATTGTGGCCGTGAAGAAGTGACTGCAACTTTTATGACAGGGGGATAGCAATTCTGGTTCAGCGGTGGAGAAAATGTACGATTACGTGGAAAAGTAACGGTATGTACCTTAAGACTTCAAGTATGTGATGTGATTTTCATATCTTAAGTATTAACTAAGAAAAAATGTGGAGGCATTACTTTCGGTTCGACCCTCGTAGTTATAAAGAAACATTATTTACATCCATGATACTCACTAAGTCCCATTCCCTTCTGGTTGAAATGTATGCAGTCCGAAGACCACAACACATATGCGTTGAGAGACCGAATGAGAAAACCATTAGCTTTACGTCTATTGAAGAATTGGAGGAATGGCTGCCATTCAATAGTGAAGTCTCCTCGTCCACTATAACGTTCACTGAATGCCTGTCGATAAATTTTTAATTTATATAAGAGATTCCATAGTCACCGAGTAGTTCCACTGTGTGGTAACTAAATCCAAATGGTTCGTAAATTATTAGACTCGGAATTCAGTTTAATTATGGAAAGTATACGCTTCATAGCCCTGAGTGAGTTTCTCGGTTGCAGAACCCTTTATATTAAAATACGCTACTGAAGTTGAATAGGTTAACTTTGTGCTGATTGCTATGGTGACAGCGTTTATCCAATCCACGAGGATCAAAAGACAAGAACGTGATCCATTATTACCAATTCTCTTTCCGCTTCTTGGTATTTCATCGCCAGATTACTGATTTGAATTAAGCCTTTCTTCAGGTCGCCGCTCCGGAACAAACAGGAACATGCGATAGCGTTGACAATATCGCAAAATGGAGTTCGTTTTACCCTCGCTGTTATGGACGTGTCTGAAAAGTAAACGGGTCAAATATATTCATCTCGGAATGAACTGTTCAATATCAGCGAGTCTAGATATTAGTTATTTTTTAATGAGAACTAATTAAAGAATTATTGTGGATTTAAATGAGGTAGTAACGTTAGAGAGAGTCCTCTTAAGATTTTGAGATTATATCACGGGAATAAATTTAAAAATTTGTGCTTCAACTTCAGAAGTTAAAAAATAGGTCCGTCTTCTCCACTATCATTAAAAAGGTTATGAAAAAAACAGAATTAATTCTAAAGGGACCTTAATCGACGAATACTACAGATCGCGGCTTTATTTTACCCGAAATCGCACATAGTTTTAAAAAAAGTTTGTACTATAGCACTTAAAGAAAGCCGAGTTGTGCTTATTATTTTAATTTTGAGCGCATATGTTTTGGTTTGTTTTCAGTCATAAGACGGTCTCGATTAGTCTACGTAAGTATATTACAGAAAGTTAAAAATTACTCGAATTATCTCTAATGAAATACCTATTACTGATATGATGTTCACAAACAGCCTTGGAACCTTAGCGTATAAATAGTCGAGAGCCTTTTGCAATTGGAATTTGTGTGCTTCAGGCGAATGCATCTCATATGAGGTGTAGCAGTGGTACGAGCAGAGATCATTATGTCCGATTAAAATCGACAGCATCTGTAAGTCACAATAATATATTATTAAGAAATTTCTATTTGTGGTAGATAAAATTTTGAAATTAAAAAGCTGATCAGCATAAAAAATTTCATGATGCAAACATAATCAATTCCCTCTTTATTTTGATTCCGGAATTTCGTTTAAATTATTTTAAAAAGTAGGCGTCATGAGGATATTTTTCGTTACGATTCTCATTTATGTTTAATGATTTTTGTAGTGTATCAAATGAAATGACTATTGCAAACGGTATAAAATTTCTCATCCTAAAAATGGTTTTCAATTCTCTAAGTTAGTTTAATTGTGATGCAATTAGAGGGAAATTAGAGTAATACTGTAAGCGGTAAATTTTGCAATAATAATGTTATATGTACAAAATATTAGGAAAATAGTGCTCGACTTTTTATAAGCACCCTGCATTAAAAATGGCAAAGGTCCTGGGATGCAGTTACAAACAACAAATAGAGCGATCAAAGCAAGTGTTACTCTATGGCCAGCCTCGGAACGAAACAACCAGTCACAGTCACTCGACTTATAATTGGCCATTGCGCTTTGACGCAGTCATTCATATTTACACGGGAAAAGGAACCCCCCACAATCTCTCTGAAATTTTAGCAGACGACCCTCAAAAAGGTAATATTATTTTAACATTCCTAAGGGTAACTAAACTGTGAAGTGCTCTGTAAATAAATATTTTTATTTTTACCTTATTTTATTTTATTACGTTTATAATTATTTATTTACTTAACTTGTTTATTTTAACTTATTTATCCTGAAAGGCTTAAATATGAACTTTAACGTTGCAAATTGATGTCGAAGCACCTAATAAAAAATACTACTACTGAAATTAGTGCTCATATGGCATGCATATATACTGCGTTGATAGAATTTAGAATGGTGAAATTATCACGTGACGATAATGACCTCTTGAAAGGATGTTTCCAAAAGCTTAAAAAGGCAGAGTAGTGGAGAAATCAGGAAGACTTAAGGAAAGCTGAGTTGCGGAATATTAAAACTGTCTTTTCGATTAATATGCTTATACCTTCCAGTCGGATGTAATATTTATCCTAGGATCACGTAACATCTTGGATACGAATAGTTTGGCCTGAGTCAGAGCGTCATCATCCAACGAGGCAGGTATTGCGACGTTCAGTTGGGCGTTGTAAGAACCGAAATCACCTCTTCCCAAGGAGTAGCCAACCAACTTGGGGTTGAAATTTTTTAATATGTTTGGCAGGGTGATGATTTCTCGCCAAGTTCCAATTCCACCTGTAATAAAAATGTCACCGATAAAATATAATCAGAATTTAAAAAATTAATATTTAAGGTTTCTTTTCATGTCTCCTAGGATAAAATCAGAAATTTAACCCGACTCAATTTGAAATGGTGACAAGGAGAGAGCTGTTATAGATAAAAATAAAGAACTCAACCAGCTCAAGCATTGTTAGGAAAATGTTTGAACTTTTACTGGCTATAATTAATGTAGAAAAAACGAAAAAAGCTTTGGAGACAGTAAGTGTGTATCTAGAATTTTCGAACCAATACGTATTTCGGCAATAATGTAGCCATCTTCAGGGCCCGTACTTGAGAGCGAACGAACTGGTGGAATCAGGACTCCAGTGGCACACTCTCCGCATTTCACACTTCCTCTATCTATATTTATAGTTCACCCTGCAATGGTGTGTGGCAGGGGGTGCAATAGCACCAAGGGAAAGCGCACAATAATGAATAGTATCACTCTACGTCCGCTGATTTCTTATCGTAACTTCTGTTCTGCTCAACTACCGTTCTAGGGAAAAACGAGCCTTTATACCTCTCAGTCCTACAGGCTATCTCTCTTATTTTACGAAGATGGTCCATTCTACCAATATAAGTTGGCGCTCTTATCTACAAGATTTAGACTTTAGAGTATAAATTTGAAATCGGGAGAAAAAAATCAGCCACCGAACCCGAGCTTTATATCTGCCGGACAGATTTTCTACTTGTACAGATATACTTTGATCAATCATAGCAGTACAATTCTCCTGTTCCAAATTGTGGATTTTTCTCATAATATCCGCCCTGAAAGTGGGAGACCCGGATTCGATTCCCGGTCATGGGTAATTTTTCTCCGGATTTCTAACTTCTCCCTTATTCCGGCTTATGGGTGTCACATTGATGTCCACGATATACTCCTTACGTTATACTCTATCTACCGGGATAAGTAACGTTTGCAATCTTTAGCTGATTGTTGATTTTTATTTGTGCGTAATTGATGCGCAGTGTAGAGAAAGTTTCGTTTTCGTGAATTCGAATTTCAATGAAAATACCAGTTTTATGATCCATTGAGTAGGTTTTCAATTTTTCTGCATGATGATGACGTGTGTGTGTTTGAGATATGAATATACGCGCTCTAACTTAAAATGTAATATTAAAATGAAAACGATAATTTATACTTAATAGTGTAATTAGGAATTCAAGTTTGGTTTAGATTTTGGTCAAAATTTGCCAACCGGAATGGCATTTTTCCAGTCTAATCAAATTTTTTTGTTAAACTTCATTAATGTAAATATTTGTTATTTTAAAATAGCAGATGGTACATTTTCTACAAATTTTGTTTGAAACGATTTTTTATAGAATTTATTGCGTAAGAGATATTTTGAATATTTGTCTCTAAGACAGCTTACTTTTCCTTTCTATGATAACATTTTGTAATCCTTGATTGCAAATCCCAAGATGCCGAGGATAATTTTAAACGCGAACAAAATCATCCCAATAATATCTAGCGTCATATTTTACAACCAAATTTAAAAAAGATATTTACAGTCGGTAATTTTTATCGCGCATCGATATTTTGCTATCAATAACGGTAGATAACTAATTTGTTTCCCTATATTTTTTGAAACGTGAAAAATTATGTAAAGATTTTTTCAATTTGAAAATTGTTTACTAGTGTAATTGATAATAATTGTTATTGTGGACGCTCTTCCAGAGAACAGTTCGTAGGTACTGTTGCAATCATATCCTTTACCATGGATAAAGAAAGTCATGTTCTGCACTTGGATTTTCATATCTCCGTCATTTTTCATAGCTGACATTCCTGTTAATATCCTGATATAAATTTCAATGTGATTAAAATATGTACTTCTCGCTCGACTGTACAATTTTGAAAGAGCCACGCCAGTTACCTTGATGATTGATATACGATTGATATTCTGGTCTGTATGATCCAAATTGAAAGTTTTACCTCCCGTAAAAGAAACTCCTCTGTCCTGTATTCCAATTCCTATCGGGTTGAATTCCCTTGCGCCATTCCCGCAGGTCAGAGAGTCACCCATTGCTCCGATGACATCTATGTCTCCGGGTCGCAGTTGGTGCACGCTCTCCGGCCTCCTCTCGGAGCGCCATCTTGGTCTGTTTGGTGCGTTCTCACAAGGGAATGGCTCATTCAAAGGTATTCGTTTTTGCAGTCTTCCAGAAGTTGTCGGGTGGATACGTAACGGTCTCTGCGGTCTGAAAAAAGCAATTACGCGTAAAATTATTTGGAGAGCGTGTATATTCTTAAGAGGTACTACGACGGACCAAAGCCTAAAACTCATATCATCCTTATCCATCTAAAAGAAAAAGGTAGAAACGTAAACACGCGATGAGTTGTGTTTAGATTCAGTATGATCGTCCTAATCATATCGTAGAGAGCTTTGTTGAAGAAACTTCATGCAGTCTATAAGAAACTAAATGGCGTCATTGCATTTCTTCTATAAAAAAACAATACTTTCTCGATACTTCGTATGAGAAAGTAAAAATTACTAAAATTTTAGTTGTATTTCACGTGTTTGTAGGATTTACGGAAATTTTCCACGATTTTTAATATTTTAAAATATCAATATATTCGGCACCTCAGTTTTCACAACAAGCGATCGTTTCGAATCCCATCTGTCGTTCATTTACGAGAGGTTTAGAGAAAACTTTATTGGTTTTATAGATCGATTTTTTTGGAAGTGATATACAGTATAATTTCGTTAATTCAGAGTTAAAGGGTCTTAAATTTTCACGATTTGTAATAACGAGGTCTGCCGAAAAATGTCAAAACTTGACCATTTCCTTTTTGTAACTTTAACTTAAGCCTTGTCTAGCATTAATACAAATAATACTTCGATTAGATTTTCTTTTATTTATAAGAGAAATCATGAGAAAACAAACAACGTTATCGAAATGAAAATACATATATAATTTGTAACTCACAAACTATTAAAAGCAGAATCACCTTATTACTGTTAAAGGAAACATGAAAGCCAATGGATTCTTTAATAAATTAAACTAATTTGAAGAAACACTCCAATTTCATTTGAGCAGTTTTTGTCTTATATGTATTCTTAACTATAGCACAGACTTTATCAAATGCAAATGTTTTTCCGTTATCAATGTCAACTCAAATTCTTGAACAAAGTCTATATGCTCCTTCAAAATCTCCTATCCCTCAATGTTCCTATCTCATTCGTCTTCTGATTCTGGGCAATGTTTTTCAATGATCTTTCCAATGCCACTCTTAGTGAAGGAGTTATTATTACACTTGATGCAATATCGTCCCAAACAATAACAACATTACGACGGGCATGCAAGATATTCTACTTTGGCTGCAAATTGTTCCCTCCCTCTGTTTTGCTAATTAAATATCTTATCAGCCGGGATCTAAAGACCCTCTGGAAATTAAGAATAATGCCTTGGTCCACTGGCTGATTAAAACTGGTGGTACTGGGAGGTAAAAATAACAGCCTTATGTTCTTCAACTTCAGTGCCTCAGCAGAATGTGCTGTACGACGATGTAGAATCATCAAAATGTTATTTTTCTGAAGCCATTCTTTAGTCCACTCTCAATAACCCAGACTGAAATTTTTTGGCCGTAAGACAAGCACTTCCGTAATAATGGAAAAGCGTAAGAGATACACAGAATAACATGTAAGCTGGTTAACTCTTTTAAAATATCTTGGCTTGATGAATTTCCCAATCACGAGTGAACGCAGTTTTATGCTGCCATCTGCATTGCATCATAACAAAATAGTGATTTTTTCTTTAGGTAATTTTCCACCATTACAAGACTCATCGAACAGCAAGTGTTTTGTTTGTGAGCACATTATAAAACAAACCTGTCTCGTCAAGATTAAAAATATCCTTTGCCTCATATTTTCCCTGAATGGGCTGTACGGAACACAACGAACCTGTAGCTTTTTCTTTGTCAACTGATACAGACCCACCCCAAATATTTCACAAAACTAAGTTATTTTTGTCCTTAGATCTTTTTAGTATGATATGATAAATGGCTGATTAATATATGCCTCCTAATGAGATCAAACGCGTTGTTATCCTTCGTAATGCATAGGCGCTCTTCTAAGTTATTGTTATATACTCATTGGAAAAATTATAAATTTTATTTTTGTATTACTTAATGCTAAATAAAATTGGCATCTCGAACGGTAGCCTTTTAAAAATAATACTATAATTTCATTACGTTGTTTCCTTATTCCCTGGTGACTAGTTACTCCAATGAAGGTAATGCCGTTTAAGTAACGTAATAACATTTTTCACTTTTAATTTTTCGTTATATGCTAGAAAAGTGTACATAGCATGCATACGTTTCTCGCTTCCAATGAATTTTTTTTCTCTATTTAAAAAAAAGTACCGTTGAATACAAACCTTGACGATGCGGTCCATGAGAAGATCCCTCTGCTTTCTCAGGTGACTCTTGCCGCTTCCATTCCCTGATGCGCCGCAGTCGTTGCATGCCGATTCAAGTGAAACTGACACCAGAATGAACACTGGCAGTGACGAGAGAAAAGAGCGCCGCATAACGAATTTGGTCAAATGAACCTAAATTGGTCACCGTTTCCAATATAACTTGTACAACTTGTGCAATCTCGCGTGTATCGCCGTCGATGGACTACGTGCTTCTATTTTCGTTAAATTTGTATTCCTTTTATAAAGGCATCACTAACGACAATGCTTATGACGTAGAAACTAAAAGAAAGTGTTTTCATACTTCTTGCCATGGCAACGCTGGATTAGCATGTAACTCTCGTCGCGTTTCTTTGTCGTATCTATATTATAATTGCCACAGTTTAAGGTCGAAAAAGTGAACTGGCTCGTCATTCGCTTGAATTTGTTATTTCTCTCTTTGTGAAATTGGCTTTCGTCAATTTTTTTCCTGTTTTTATAAATACTGAATCAAAATTACGTACGGAATGATCTTCAGAGCGTTGAGAAATCTTTTTTCTTCCTCCATACGTAGTAATGGGAAAGTATTGTATTCATGAAAAAAATCGACTTCGAGATTTCAACGGAAATACATGTTTTGAGGTCCCTAGAACACGTTTAGACTATTTTCGGAATGATGTCTGTGTGTGTGTATGTTATTGTGGGCGCTCTAACTCAAAAAGTACATGCCATATCGTTACCAAGCTTCATATATAACACCTGAACATGAGCACAAAGAACTGATTAGTTTTTGGACAATAACGGATAAGCGGAAGTCGCGGTTTATTCGAAACCCTATTCGGTTTTTGCGATATTTCTTTGTTAAAACATTATTATTCTATATACAATTGTATACTAATGTTATAGAGAATGTAATTTCCTACAGTTTTAATTTGAAACTATATTCTATAGGAGTTATTGTTTAGGAGTTATTTATAAATAACCGGTTTTTCGGTTTCCGTTAAATATCTCCTTAAAAACATCGTTATTGGTAATCTTCGTAAGGACCAAAGTTGTAGAGAATATTATTTCTTCCAAGTTTTGTTTGTAACTAATTTTCGTAGAACCATCCATTTCGGATATATTTCGCTTTATCTTAATACCAGCCTACAGCGCCAACACCATGTAGCGGTGAATTCTGTAAACATTCAAAATATACGTAATTTACGGCAAGGACGTGTCTTCTTTTACGATACGAAATAATAATTTTGCCTTATAATGCTACTCATAATAATTTTAATATCTATACCCCAAATATGGAGAAAGTCATGTGTTGGCCACATCAGATTTTTTACTTTATCCGTACGTAGTAATGGGAAAGTATTGTGATAATGAAAAAAATCGACTTCGGAGTTTCACAGAAATACACGTTTTGAGATCCCTAGAACACGTCTAGACTATTTTCGGAATTATGTCTGTGTGTGTGTGGATGTGTGTGAGTGCGTGCGTGTGTATGTGATTGTGGGCGCTCTAACTCCAAAATTACTTGACATATCGTTACCAAATTTCATATATAACACTTTGGTATGGGCAGAGAGAACTGATTAGTTTTTGGACAATAAAGGTTGACCGGAAGTCGAGGTTTATTCAAAACCCGATTCGATTTTTGCAATATTTCTCCATTAAAACATCATTATTATATATAAAATTCTATACAAATGTTATAGAGAATGTAATTTCCTACAACTTTCATTTGAAACAATTTTCCATAGCAGTTGTTTGGAAATTATTTATAGAAATAATCGGTTTTTTCGGTTTTCGTCTAATATCTCCTTAAAAACGTCGTAATTGGTCATCTTCGTAAGAACCAAAGTTGTAGAGTTTTGTATGAAACAAATTTTCGTAGAACCATCCATTTCGGAGATATTTTGCTTTTTATAGTATACAGCGCCACCACCATTTAGCCGTGAATTATGTAAAAATATTCAAACTATACATAATTTTCGGCAATAAGGACGACTGTATTCTCTTACGATAGGAAATAATAATTTTGCCTTATACTGTTCTTCATAATAATTTAAATAACTGTACCCCAAATATGGAGAAAGTCATGTGTTGGCCACATCAGATTTTTTCCTCAAGGACTCGTGAGAAATTGGGTGCGTTGCCTCATAGTGAGTTTTGGAAGGAATCAGAGTTGTTTACCATTTTTTTCTTTAATCTACACTTTTCATTCGTTCGAATGAAAAATTCTTTCGGCGTTGAAATAATATGTGCAAACCTTGCTCGTGGAGAATGGATATAAGGAAAGGAACCATGTTGTCCCAGGGTAATTTTTATGTGCTCTATTCAACACCATCTTCCTTAAAACTTTATTATGCATCCAGAGAAATGATTAAATTAATGAAAACATGTAAAATATTCCAAAATTTTCAAAAGAACTAATCACTGGTTTAATCTCAATTAGGTGAATATAATTTCTCGTTTAATCAATTTAGAAAAGTTGATTTTTTCAGCAAATGTATTGTAGCGTTGAATACTGAAATGAACAGAAATGGCCTAAGATGTAGTCGTGAATACGTTGCGAAAACATTACTGTAGCGCGGGAGCATTATTTCTTAACTTAATGTAAAATAAAGCGTGCATTCGTTTCTCTGTTACGTCGTTCCTGTTAAATGCCGTTGGACGAGATTCAAGTTAATAAGATTCCAACATAGTCTTAATAACTTAGCTTTTCCAGGTCAATTATCAGCATCGTCTAATAAGTATTACGACAACTCTTAATTTGCAGAAAAATTAAAAATTTCTCCTTAGATTCTTCCTGCTAGGGAATGAGGTACACGCGAACGTTCTCAATTATAAATCCGCTCGCACCGGATGATTTCAGCACTCGCTCGTATCGTAATTCAACTGTTTGGGGCCTTTTTATATTAGGAAGAGAATTCGAACCAGAAATACTTTCATAGGATAAATTTATCGAGAAAAGTATAGTGTAACACAATGAAGAAGTATGTTAGAGATAAAGACGTTATTATAAAATTCTTATAAAAATCTTGGAGTGAGATGTATTTCGGCTCATTCCCTTTTTTGATGCACTAAACATAAAATGGCACATTACTTTTGTAGAGGTTTTATTATGCTTAAATTTTTAATGTATAATAATATATGTGATAGATAAAAATGTTGTGCTTATTCATGTGTTTTGATTTGTACAGACTTTTTGCTTGCGAAGCTGTGGAAATGTAGGTTCAAACAAAAAAGCACATTTATTGATACCTCTTGCTTGTGATAAAAGTTACGCATATTATGTGTAAATTGTGACCCATTGACCCGGTTTCATTACAAAATGCCCTCTTCACATTGTTCAGAAATGCTGATAGCTAAGCGAGTGCGTTATTTGCACTCGCTGAGTTGGGAACAACTCTTACGAGAGATGTTACCAACACCTTATGTAACCTTTTGATTTTTCTTCGCATCACTTTTCGGCTTGGATAGGTTTTCGTATGAATCGCAGTAAAAATGTACGAATTTCATATCGGTATTTCACAAAAATCTTCTTTTACGCTTTTACGCTAGTTTCTGACGTGAGTTAGAATAAAAATGTCAATAGCTGAGGACGAGTAATATGTTTTTAATTTAGTGCCATATTTATGGTCAGATTAGTTGATAAAAGAGAATTTTTAAATATCTTAGGTCTTCTACAGGGTTTAAGATATCTGTACCATTATAATAATTAACTAATAACTCAAGGTATAAACTAAAGGTTCTGATTCGACAAGTACATTAAATTAAAAATTTCGACACTTGAGAAATTTTTTCGTTATCTCTTATATATTCAAACGTGTTATTCTTTTCGTTTTTATTCGTACAATTTTACAAAATTTTCATTTATTCTATCATTACAGAGAAGTGATATTTCTTTCATCCGTAGTCATTTACCTATATCAGCGATTTTCATTGTTCTTCTTAATGAAATGGGCGCTAATGGCATTCATATCAGCTCTTTCCGGCCTTTATTTTTGGCTTCTTGAGTAGGATTCCTTTGAAGTTTACTATGTGGAAATACATAATATTTGTTGCTTTCAAATACAATTTTATTTGATAAACATAAATTAATTCAGTACAAAACTTTTATACCAGTTTTTATTTTTCATTCTTAACCTTTGTGCTAAAATGGCTGCTCCTTATGCGAATTTACATTTCCTATGTTCATAAACTTGAAGCTTGTAAAGTTACAATTTGTCCAAATACTTTAAAAGGTTATTGTGTAATTATTATAGTTTAATTCGTTTGAGAATTGACCATATCAATATAAGGCTAAGCTGATTCAAAAGCGAGCCAGCCTTTAGATCAGAAAGATGGAAAGATACTTTAAAAACTTAGAAGTCGAAGCACTTGAATGAAATTCTGCCAAAGCGATTCATTCATATCTAGAGACGGTTATGAATGTAAAATATTAATGGAACATGTGATGCTATGGCTTAGGATGCAAATAATCAAAACTTCTCATTAACATATTTGAAGCAAGAAGTAACTAATGGAAAAGTATAAGAGATACACAGAATATTCAGTGTGAAAATAGTAATGGATCGACTAGTGATAAGAAAAATTGTAATATTTACCTTCCAGCAGGAAGTAAAATTTATTCGAGGGCCGCGAAGTATCTTGGAAACAAATGTTTTCGCCTGCATGAGGACATCCACTGCAGCTGGTATTGCGACAGTCAGTTGGGCGTTATAAGTACCGGATTCGCCCCTGCCCAGGGAGTAGCCAACCAAATTGGCGTTGAAACTTTTAAAAATATTTGGTAGAGTGAGAAATTCTCTCCAAGTAGCTAATCCATCTGTTTTCGAAAGAGCATTTTTTTCATTTGTGTTAAATCATTAAATTATGAAGAAAAATAGTTTCTTCTGATGAGGACAGTAAACATTTAAAAAATTACGTCAAAGGGATAATTTTTTGTTATTTACTTCATATTTTAATAATAATAACTAATATTTCTGCACTTAATTTTTATTAATCAAATGATTTAATTCTGACATTTACATAAGCTAGATCTCGGACATTATAAAGAAATTGAAAATTTATGCGTTTATATATCATCGGTAAAAGACGATAAGGTTAATATTTAATTGCAGTTATTATTTTTTTAAACGAAAACATAAATTTCATATTGAAAGTAATACATTTCCTCCTGAGACTCACGAGTGTCAGGTCTATTTAATTTTCTTAGAATTGAACTACTGTATCGTAGTAATACGAAAAATCATGCAAACGTGTGTTTGCTTATGATACAAACGTTTCTTGATTGATTTGCTCTTCCGCCGCCTGTGATTTTGTGTTACCTCCAGAGAATGACACGCCTGTCGTGTATGGGCACGCTCATCGGGTTGACTTCTCTGGCTCCGTTTCCGCTAGTGAGGGAGTCTCCCATTGCTCCTACTACGTCAACGTTGTTTTTTGTCGCCTCTTCGCATAGGATAGTTTTATTTAGAGGTACTTGTTTTTTCAGTATTTTCCAAATGTTGTCACGCGGATATTTAATCGTTTTTGCATTCTGTTTTGAAACAATAATCGGTCAGTTTTCATTATTTGGAATTTCATTTAGCATAGGTAGTGGTGCATTTTATTACATGTTAAAAATATTTTCGATAGGTGTGTGTGTGTGTATATACAGACACACACACATACATACACGTAATTAACCAGAGAAATCTTTACATTTTATAATTCCGCTACATGAAAAAACTTTCTATTCTAGATATTTTTTTTGTGATCAGAACCAAGTTAACACTAGAACCGCCAGATTTTCTGACCCCCTAGAACCGCCAACTGCGGTCAAAATGACCGCTGTTGTATAAATTAGCCAAAACGTAAAAAAACCTACTGTTACTTGATAAATGTATTTATTTATTGTTTTCTTAAAGTTTTACATAAATATTGTGGATGTTTTAACATTTTTAAAATGCAAAAATATTAAACAAAAATTTTGAAGTTATTACGTAAAACAAATAATAAGAAAAGAAAATCAGTTAACAAAGTTAAAAGCATATATGTATACTAATAATGAGAATATAAACACAATATTTGAACATCTACAATGAATATAACAATGAAATGCAGCAATATAAAGTTAGTATTCATTTAAAAAAAATAATTTATCAGTAGTAACACGAAAATAAACACTAGCCCAAGGACTATTTTTTATAAAATGAATGTAAGGTTAAAAAGAAAAAAAACTATTTACAATTCTGTTGTATCAAATTTACAATTAGGGATAAATTATCTTTTCTTACAATCATTGCACTCTTGTAATTTAGTGATAAAGCTGCATTTCCCACAAACAGGCTTCTTGCAGGAAGAACATACGTCAGAGGATTTATTTGTACATTTTCCAACCTGGCATTGTCGTCTCTTTCTCTTCGCTGGAGGAGCTTCTTCAATTGTATTTGACTCTTCTTGACAACATTTACTTTTCAAATGTTCTTTCCTCAATTCTTCTGATAGCTGTTGGATGAATTCTCTACGGCTGATTTTCTTGCCCGTAACTTTCTTGTAAAGAATCCATGCATTGATTGCAGCGAAGTCCAAAATATTGTAAAACACGTGAAGAGGCCAGCGACGAGAGGCTGCCTTGACAGAGTACTTGCGTGCCATTTGATCGATTATATCTATTCCATATTTTGTCTTATTGTAAAATGAGACACTTTCTGGTAATTTCTTAACATCAGATCCAATTGCAATGTCTGGATGAAGTGAGCTCAAGAGAAGAACGTTCTTCTTCTTCTTTCCTTGGTAAGCCGTCAGAGTAATGTCTTCATGTTTCAAAACCCTTGTATTGAACAACTGTTGTCCTACCTTAGATTTCACAGAATTGGGGACCTCTCTTCTGGAACGATTGAGAGTTCCCACTAAGCTGGTATTCTTCGCCCTTAGTTTTTTTGCTAAGCTCAAGGAAGTAAAAAAGCTATCCGTTGTAACATTACGGCCTTTATTGATATAAGGATCCAAAAGCTTTAGGACAACATTTTCTCCTACAGACTGTCCAGTAGGGCGCTGCTCATCTTTCCCAAGATATGGAAAAGCATTCAATAAATACTTGGAGTCTACGTCTACAGCTAACCAAAACTTTATACCAAACTTATCGGGCTTGTTTGACATGTATTGTGTAAACTTGCATCTGGCCTTAGTAGGGAAAAGTTGCTCGTCAACACATAGATTTTGTCCAGGTTTATAGTGAGATTGACAGTTTTCTATAAAACGGTCCCATATAACAGAAATCAGAGCAAACTTGTCAGATTTCAAACGTTCTGATCGCAACCGTCTTTCATCAAATCGAATATATTTTAAGATTTCTGTAAATTTATTTCGTGGCATCGTGTCCTTGAAGAACGAAAACCCCCAATTTTTTGACCATAAAGATTCTAACTCTATCCCTTTGGCACAATACATACCTCTAACGTAGATGCAAGCAATAAATGCTTCAAGCTCAGGGAGACTAATGCTCCATTGATCGCCTTTCAAAACTCTTTTTGCCTCCAATTCTGTGCATGATTGTATGTGTTTTATTATAAATGTATCAATGAACAATCGCCAAGAACTAACTGGACTGTCACAAGATATTTCTCGTTTAGCGTAAGAAGAGGGTCCAGGATTCTCCCGTAAGATATTGTGGGTTGGTAAGCGGCCTGGAGACGAATAGTTATTTCTCATTACCTGCCATTTTGATCCATCCTTAGCCATCTCAAATACAACAGAATCTATTTCCTGACACTGATAAATTTCATCACATTCACTTTTATCACTAAACACGTCACTTTCACTATCTGATTGTTCTTGAATTTGCACTGGCTCGTCTTCGTCGTCAAGTCCCTCGATTTCACCTCCCTCAGAATCTTCATCGGATAATTCGTGCAACAATCTCAGTAATTCAGCGTCAGACTGTATTGGACGGGACATCTTTACACAACTAATGCTGAATATAAACTGAAAGAAAAGGAAGATATGAGAAACATCGTTGAGAGAGTTCTTAGAAATTCACCGATGTTGTTTACTGACTGGCTTCTATGAAACTAATCATTCGGTTTGCTTGGAACATTTATTTGAAATATTTTCATTCGTTGTGCTTTTCAGTAATATTATTAACAAAAACAAAACAACATAATCATAATAAAAAATACATTTATATTACTGAAATCGCCAAATTATTACAATGATAGATAGATATTTGTAAGTAAATTTGATAAAATCAGTGGTTATGGTTAGCAAAATTTATATTTTCTTTTTTTAAATATAAATTTATTGAGAGTCTGACTATCAAGAATGAGCTTCAAAAGCAGTTTTTCTATTATACACTCATAAGTACCTATAAATGAACTTAAAATTGATTTAACCAATGTATTTAAGGTACCGGTCAAAATGACCGCTGTCGGCGGTTCTAGGTATAGCTGTTCATAACTCCGCATCGAATTATCAGAAAAATATCATCTTTGGTGAAATATTGTATTTAATAGACATATGAAAAGTCACAAAATTTCAGCCTCCTATACTTAAAATTGTGGAATTGCGAAAGATTTATATGTCCCTAGCGGTCAAAATGACCGCTCCGGCGGTTCTAGTGTTAATCAGGCGAAGAAGAAGAACCTTCCCAGTTTTCTTTCACAACCCGAATATGACGTCATGTTTAGGATGCGGTTGAATGATCTAATACACCTGCAGGCGTCTCTTCTCTTCGTCCTGATTAAATATTCGGCTTTTCAAATTCCTGAAAGTGCTTCAGTTTCACCGTTGGCCTCTTTCACCTCCGTTTCAAGGTCTCATTCTTCACGCACGCGCTCTTGACTGACTTTTACTTGACAGCGCACCTTGAACTCTCTCTTTAGAAAAGCGCTTCTCATCTTTCCTGACAGATAAGCATCTTTTTATTTTCTGTAACATAATTTTCAAAGTTACGGTGTTATTTTTATCTCATCTTTCTTTTCCGCTGCACATATATTCTTTCGATCCTTTTTATTTCGTTCGAGAATGTCGTTGTCCACAGTTCTATTTGTTTTTCTATATCTATATCTATAGTTCACCCTGCAAGCCACCGCAATGTTGTGTGGCAGGGGGTGCAATAGCACTGGTGCTGGTCAAGATAAAGCGCATAATAATGTATAGTATCACTCTGCGTCGGCTGATTTCTTTTCGTAGGTAGCTAAATACGAGTTCATAATAACATTCCATTCCAGTCTTATTCAAATATTATAATTTTATCAGTTGTTTGTTGGTTTTATTTTTATATTGTTTGTTTTCAAAGGCCGTTTTAAACGGGCTCATTCGTCTAGTTAAATAATAAAGATGTTATAAGAGTAATTGGAAATAGGAAAATGTTTATTAATGAATGTCTAACGAGTTATTATAGTCAACTGCTTTGGAAAGCTAAGCAATTTGGACATGAACATGAATATAAATTTGTATTGGTAAAATATCGGAGAATTTTCGTAACTCTCCCACTAAATTAATAGAATGCGATAATGATTTGCATTAGTCACTAATCCACATTCGTTAAATTTGATTTTTAAATTAACTGCTTAATATGGAACTCAAGTCAGAAATTGAGCTTGATTTCTTTCACTATGATACACTAGACTCAGCTGATGATTTGAAGACTGATGACTGTTTAGATCTAATTTATTGCCATGTTATTGTAAGATCAATCCGTAAATACTTGGATGAATTTTTAATTATGCATGAATCTATTAGAAAAAACAACAATGTTGCTGTTGTTGTATTGACTGAGGTAAATATCACTCCGGATGAGATTAAGTTATATAGTTTAAAAGGTATTGATACTTACTCCTCCTTGAGAGAGCAGCGAAGAGGAGGTGGAGTGGTTATGTTTGTAAACAATCTTAATTTCAGTTTAACAATTTTAAAAACAGTGCATTTCGAATATGTATTTGGTACCTTGAATGTAAATGGAAGTAACATGTTATTGATGGGAATATACAGGCCCCCTCACTTGAATATAATAGAATTCATTCTTGAATAATCAACATTTTTGCGTAACGATAACAATGATATAGCTGTTATTCTGGGTGATATTAACATTGACATGAAAAGTAAACATAATATCCAAACATCAGACTACAAAGATACCATCTCTGCCTTAGGCTTTTTAAATCTGATTAAGGGATGTACCAGGGAGGAAGTATTATACGATAGTGTAGTTAGGTATTGCATAGATCACATTTTACTTAGAGGATCTGTTTTTAATCTAAAAAGTTTTACTATAACGTCTAAAATTGCTGATCATTATATTATTGGTACATGTTTTAGTAATAGATCCACTAATATAAAGGACGAGGTTTGCAGTAACAGGAGCAACTTAATGAAATGCTTAAATCAAAAGAAAGTTGACAGATTTATCTCAGAAATAAATTTTAAAACTTTACATGATAAAGGGGATCCAACCACACAGTATGATTTATTGGTTAATCAATTTCAAATGGTCTATGAAAAGACGCCAGAAATGAAAGTTTGTAAATCAAAAGTCTTGCGGAAATGCTAGATGATTAATAACATTTTGCTATTGATAAAAACTAGGGACATACTTTTCAGAAAATAGAAAAGCTGTCCATCGAACCTGGATTACAAACTGGATTATAAGTCTTATCGAAACAAAGTTAGCTGGGAAATCAAAAGAGCTAAATTTACATTTTACTCTAATAAATTTGAAAAGATTAGGCAGGATAAAAGGAAAATATGGATTGAAATTAAGGCTTTAACTGGAACAAATAAACATTTCGATATGGTGCAACAATTTAAAAACACCTACAGTAAGAAGGAGCTACTACAATTATTCTTGTCACACTTTACAAAAGCTATAACTAAAAGATATCGCCGTTTTAGGTTCCCCTAAAAGTATTTATATTCCTGAAGCAAGAGATGATACAATAAGACATTCTGAGTACAACATATAAATGTAAAATATCACAACCACTTCTGCCTACATGCCAATATATTTTATTTTTATTATATGTAGCATTATGTGTGATGTATTTTATAACATGTATGATGTATGTTGTATGACACCAGAAACCCCTAACTAATTTTTATAAATAGTTACGACTATGTATATAAATTAATTTGCTAATGTTGACTACTGATCATACGCAAAAATCGGCACCTCCCGACAAGTCCCTGACTTGGGAGGACAAGGTCTCTTGATCTCACCATTGATGACTGCTGCCTTTTATAAATATTGTATTGTATATTGTAATTTAATATTTGTATTTGTATGCATTTTTTTGTTGACTTGTCCTGTATCAAATCTCCTGGACCAATTTTTATACAGTATTTGCACTTTTATACGAATAAATTAATAAGTTCAAAAGAAGACTGTCTAAGTTATTTTTATCACTACCTGGGGTATCCGGCGTTGCCCAGGATAGGCAACAATAAAAAATTGATTTTATTCACAGCCTTTATTGTAGTGCTTTTTGGTATACAATATTTTAATCTTACCTTCTGGTGCATAAAATGTTTTTTGGAATACCGACCCTGGAGCAGGCAACATAGAACACGAAAAAACTTGTAAAATATACTTATCAATGTAAACATATTTGAATTCCTTAAATGAAATCAAACGCATCTTTTCAATCGACAGCTCACGTTAACAAAACCGTTTCTACGGTAAACACACACCTTTAACGACCCGTGTTTTTAAATTTCGTACGATGTTTCGAAGTAATTTTAAAATGCAAATGAATAATATGCTGCACTCGTTCCCGATGCGAAGTTTCAGTTCTTTAGTTTTTATGACCGTTTATTTAATTTTTTTTACCCCCCCCTCTTCCAAGCCAAAAATTAAAAAAAAAGCACAAGGTGCACACCCTCAGGTTTCCCTAAGTACACATGCCAAGTTTCAGCTTTCTAGGTTTATTGGTTTTGGAGTTACAGCGTTAACACTCAGACAAACTAACAATGTCTTTTATTTATATGATAAATCAAACTGTACAACTTTATCTGCGTAAATGTAGCTACGAAGAGAAAATTACTACGTAACTTTCAATATTAAATTTGAAAAAACGTACGTTGCTATTCTCATCTAACTTTAAATGTATGCGTGAGCCTATTTGCGTTAGTAAGCATTACAGATGTATAATATAATAGTTTTACTTACAAAAAGGTAATATTCCAGCATAAAATTAATGATGAAATGCCTTGATTAAACGCTTTCCAGACGCAGTCAACAGTATAATTATCTTTAAATATTTATGTTGCTATGCGTCATTAATTTCGATGCTCAAACAAAAGTTCGAAGCGTACATCGCAGTTATCAGAGTTCTGTATTTCTTTCGGGCTTCGAAATACTATAGTTTTTCGATCTTGATATTCATGACTTTCTTCTCCTCTTTCAACTTTGCACAGTCTCGGGAGGAAGCTGGGTGTGGGCCTTCGCAGTTACCGCTGGGAAAGGCCTCCTTGCATGCTTCAAGGTACAATTTTGAGTTTGCAAAATGAACATAGGTAACGAAAAAGTTTGAACATACATGCATACTTGATTGCATGCAAAATTGCATTAAATTAATCAGAACCTAATAAAATATGTAAAAAAAGTAGTTATACAGAAGAATATTAATGAAATAGAAGAGAATTATTTGCTGAATGACGGATTATTTTTCAGAATGTTGCGGAAAATTGTCGAAGAATCAATATAATCGAATCATTTCTTCTGAGCCTATAATCAAAGAAACCAATGGCAGTTATTTGTCTTACATGTAAATAAATTACACATGGATAGAATTAAAAATTATTTTATTTTTCTGGAGCTCACGACCATCAATGCGAAGGTGGAGCTGCTTAAAATCCTTGATCAGTTTTCCCATGTCTAGAGTCGGTTCGGACTTGGCAAGGCGCAACACTGCAGCCTAAATGCTCGTCAGTCAACTGCGACCTCAACTCCGGTTTTGTTCCACTTCATCAAAGAAAATTTGCTTTAATATGTATGTGGAACCAAATATCCTTGCGAAGTTTTATAAGTGACAACATTTTGCATCGTCCAAAAACAAAAAATCCGTTGAGGCTCTGCCTTAAATTTTTCTTTCCGAATATTTTCACTCTATATGTCTATGATTTCTAGTTGAAGATCAGGTGAAACATTTTTAACATGGCTTGAGATAGGATAGGAGAACAAGTTAATTTGGTTTTCTATTTCTTTAAGGTCTTTAGAAAAGCGGCAGAACTATTCGTGTAGACTAGAAAGAACGTTTCTGTACATATCCGATGTTATTGAATTCACTTCAGTCTTATAGAGGTAGGAGTGAACAAAATTCCCGTTCTTAACTTGTTTGGAAAATTAATTTTGATTTAATACCTTGAATTTCTGGATGTATTTCTTGAATAATTCTTATATTTAGGTTATTTAAATGGCCCATAATATTAGTCAAAAGGCAAGATCCGTCATTCATTTTTCATCCTTCAGCTGTGGAAACTCTTTATCTTAGTTTTTAATTTCTAAAAACATTATAATTTCGTCCTTCAAGTTCCACACTCTATTTAACTTAAAAACGTTCCCTTTTAAACGTATACAAATTTAACAATTCAAGGATTGACTTATTTTTCAAGTATTTTCATCGACGAAGCTTTTTATCATATTTAGATGATTTTTCGATATTCATGTTATATGGATTCATTGTAGGAGAAATAAAAATAAACTTAATCAATAGACGGCAGATTTGTTTATTGATGTCCATCATCATAATACAGTTTGCTGTTCTCCTTCGTAAAAATATATGGAGCTTTCTTCGTGGGACATTTGATGTCTTGAATCGAATAATCATGAAATGTGGAAGATTTATTCCCGGGTGGCTCGAGGATGTTGTTCCAAAGCATGGTGCCTGCTGTGGAAATAAGAACGGGTTAATTTACATTCACAATGTTAGCGATTACAGATATACGAACTGCGATCCGATAGTAATGCCTAAAAATTTTATTCTTTCTCACATGACTTCATGTATGGAATGTGATGGTATCAGATAAAAATGAGAACCTTTCCACCGATATCCTGCAAGTTTCAGGTGGCAGGGCTTTAGCAGTCTGTCAAAATGGAAGGCGACATTGATGTGCGTACGAAACAGCGTTGTGCAATTGAGGTCCTGTTAGCAGAGAACATACCAGTTGAAATTCACCGACTTAGAAGAATTTTAACGGGACAGCTGTGTAGATGTAAAAACACAACGATGGGTTAGGCGTCTCAGAGATAATAATAATAAGCCGTCTTTTTAGGTCGATATTTAGAATATTAATGTCTATTCTTACATACAAACCTGACGAACACAAACATCTATGTCCTAGGCGGGATTCGAACCCGCGACCTTAGTAGCCGTCGGCAGACACCAACCATCCGTCTTCTAAGCTGAACATGGTGCGAAGGACTTGCCCGGATCAGGCCGCCCTCCTACTGCAGTGACGGCAAGGAATGAAGAGAAAGTGGATCAACTGATTCCTAATGAACGACGCATTAAGACACGGGAATTGTGTGAAATCGTGGGAATTGGCTTTAACGTATGACGCATAATTCTGGACAAACTGGTACACATGAAGTTGTGTGCCATGTGGATGTATCAGATCACAAGGAGCAGAGAATGCTGACGTGTGTTTATCTTATGGTGCAGTATCAGACAATAGCTGGCGATTTCCTCGACAATATCGTCACCGGAGACGAGACTTGGATACACCACTATAAACCGGAGTCAAAACAGCAGTATATGGAATTGCTACACACGGATTCACCGCAAAAGAAGAAATTCAAGTCGCAACCATATGCGGGAAAACTAATGTGTTCCGTATTTTGAGACAGGAAACGAGTTATCCTTGTGGATATCCGGAACAGGGACATGCGAACAGTTCCGCTCGCTATTTGGAGACACCGAAGAAGCTGAACACACGGATTGCATGAGTGAGACCAAAGAAGAAAGACATAGTCCTCCTTCAGCACGACAATGCCAGGCCCCATATCAGCATCATGACAAGGGAGGCCATCGAAAACGTCGGGTAAACTGTCATGCCACATCCGCCGTACAGTCCGGGCCTTGCCCGCTCATACATTCTTCTGTTTAGCCCGATGAAGGACGTCCTTCACGGGTAACACTTTCGGGATGAGGATGCTGTCATTGTGGCCGTGAAGAAGTGACTGCAACTTTTATGACAGGGGGATAGCAATTCTGGTTCAGCGGTGGAGAAAATGTACGATTACGTGGAAAAGTAACGGTATGTACCTTAAGACTTCAAGTATGTGATGTGATTTTCATATCTTAAGTATTAACTAAGAAAAAATGTGGAGGCATTACTTTCGGTTCGACCCTCGTAGTTATAAAGAAACATTATTTACATCCATGATACTCACTAAGTCCCATTCCCTTCTGGTTGAAATGTATGCAGTCCGAAGACCACAACACATATGCGTTGAGAGACCGAATGAGAAAACCATTAGCTTTACGTCTATTGAAGAATTGGAGGAATGGCTGCCATTCAATAGTGAAGTCTCCTCGTCCACTATAACGTTCACTGAATGCCTGTCGATAAATTTTTAATTTATATAAGAGATTCCATAGTCACCGAGTAGTTCCACTGTGTGGTAACTAAATCCAAATGGTTCGTAAATTATTAGACTCGGAATTCAGTTTAATTATGGAAAGTATACGCTTCATAGCCCTGAGTGAGTTTCTCGGTTGCAGAACCCTTTATATTAAAATACGCTACTGAAGTTGAATAGGTTAACTTTGTGCTGATTGCTATGGTGACAGCGTTTATCCAATCCACGAGGATCAAAAGACAAGAACGTGATCCATTATTACCAATTCTCTTTCCGCTTCTTGGTATTTCATCGCCAGATTACTGAGTTGAATTAAACCTTTCTTCAGGTCGCCGCTCCGGAACAAACAGGAACATAAGATTGCGTTGACAATATCGCAAAATGGAGTTCGTTTTACCCTCGCTGTTATGGACGTGTCTGAAAAGTAAACGGGTCAAATATATTCATCTCGGAATGAACTGTTCAATATCAGCGAGTCTAGATATTAGTTATTTTTTAATGAGAACTAATTAAAGAATTATTGTGGATTTAAATGAGGTAGTAACGTTAGAGAGAGTCCTCTTAAGATTTTGAGATTATATCACGGGAATAAATTTAAAAATTTGTGCTTCAACTTCAGAAGTTAAAAAATAGGTCCGTCTTCTCCACTATCATTAAAAAGGTTATGAAAAAAACAGAATTAATTCTAAAGGGACCTTAATCGACGAATACTACAGATCGCGGCTTTATTTTACCCGAAATCGCACATAGTTTTAAAAAAAGTTTGTACTATAGCACTTAAAGAAAGCCGAGTTGTGCTTATTATTTTAATTTTGAGCGCATATGTTTTGGTTTGTTTTCAGTCATAAGACGGTCTCGATTAGTCTACGTAAGTATATTACAGAAAGTTAAAAATTACTCGAATTATCTCTAATGAAATACCTATTACTGATATGATGTTCACAAACAGCCTTGGAACCTTAGCGTATAAATAGTCGAGAGCCTTTTGCAATTGGAATTTGTGTGCTTCAGGCGAATGCATCTCATATGAGGTGTAGCAGTGGTACGAGCAGAGATCATTATGTCCGATTAAAATCGACAGCATCTGTAAGTCACAATAATATATTATTAAGAAATTTCTATTTGTGGTAGATAAAATTTTGAAATTAAAAAGCTGATCAGCATAAAAAATTTCATGATGCAAACATAATCAATTCCCTCTTTATTTTGATTCCGGAATTTCGTTTAAATTATTTTAAAAAGTAGGCGTCATGAGGATATTTTTCGTTACGATTCTCATTTATGTTTAATGATTTTTGTAGTGTATCAAATGAAATGACTATTGCAAACGGTATAAAATTTCTCATCCTAAAAATGGTTTTCAATTCTCTAAGTTAGTTTAATTGTGATGCAATTAGAGGGAAATTAGAGTAATACTGTAAGCGGTAAATTTTGCAATAATAATGTTATATGTACAAAATATTAGGAAAATAGTGCTCGACTTTTTATAAGCACCCTGCATTAAAAATGGCAAAGGTCCTGGGATGCAGTTACAAACAACAAATAGAGCGATCAAAGCAAGTGTTACTCTATGGCCAGCCTCGGAACGAAACAACCAGTCACAGTCACTCGACTTATAATTGGCCATTGCGCTTTGACGCAGTCATTCATATTTACACGGGAAAAGGAACCCCCCACAATCTCTCTGAAATTTTAGCAGACGACCCTCAAAAAGGTAATATTATTTTAACATTCCTAAGGGTAACTAAACTGTGAAGTGCTCTGTAAATAAATATTTTTATTTTTACCTTATTTTATTTTATTACGTTTATAATTATTTATTTACTTAACTTGTTTATTTTAACTTATTTATCCTGAAAGGCTTAAATATGAACTTTAACGTTGCAAATTGATGTCGAAGCACCTAATAAAAAATACTACTACTGAAATTAGTGCTCATATGGCATGCATATATACTGCGTTGATAGAATTTAGAATGGTGAAATTATCACGTGACGATAATGACCTCTTGAAAGGATGTTTCCAAAAGCTTAAAAAGGCAGAGTAGTGGAGAAATCAGGAAGACTTAAGGAAAGCTGAGTTGCGGAATATTAAAACTGTCTTTTCGATTAATATGCTTATACCTTCCAGTCGGATGTAATATTTATCCTAGGATCACGTAACATCTTGGATACGAATAGTTTGGCCTGAGTCAGAGCGTCATCATCCAACGAGGCAGGTATTGCGACGTTCAGTTGGGCGTTGTAAGAACCGAAATCACCTCTTCCCAAGGAGTAGCCAACCAACTTGGGGTTGAAATTTTTTAATATGTTTGGCAGGGTGATGATTTCTCGCCAAGTTCCAATTCCACCTGTAATAAAAATGTCACCGATAAAATATAATCAGAATTTAAAAAATTAATATTTAAGGTTTCTTTTCATGTCTCCTAGGATAAAATCAGAAATTTAACCCGACTCAATTTGAAATGGTGACAAGGAGAGAGCTGTTATAGATAAAAATAAAGAACTCAACCAGCTCAAGCATTGTTAGGAAAATGTTTGAACTTTTACTGGCTATAATTAATGTAGAAAAAACGAAAAAAGCTTTGGAGACAGTAAGTGTGTATCTAGAATTTTCGAACCAATACGTATTTCGGCAATAATGTAGCCATCTTCAGGGCCCGTACTTGAGAGCGAACGAACTGGTGGAATCAGGACTCCAGTGGCACACTCTCCGCATTTCACACTTCCTCTATCTATATTTATAGTTCACCCTGCAATGGTGTGTGGCAGGGGGTGCAATAGCACCAAGGGAAAGCGCACAATAATGAATAGTATCACTCTACGTCCGCTGATTTCTTATCGTAACTTCTGTTCTGCTCAACTACCGTTCTAGGGAAAAACGAGCCTTTATACCTCTCAGTCCTACAGGCTATCTCTCTTATTTTACGAAGATGGTCCATTCTACCAATATAAGTTGGCGCTCTTATCTACAAGATTTAGACTTTAGAGTATAAATTTGAAATCGGGAGAAAAAAATCAGCCACCGAACCCGAGCTTTATATCTGCCGGACAGATTTTCTACTTGTACAGATATACTTTGATCAATCATAGCAGTACAATTCTCCTGTTCCAAATTGTGGATTTTTCTCATAATATCCGCCCTGAAAGTGGGAGACCCGGATTCGATTCCCGGTCATGGGTAATTTTTCTCCGGATTTCTAACTTCTCCCTTATTCCGGCTTATGGGTGTCACATTGATGTCCACGATATACTCCTTACGTTATACTCTATCTACCGGGATAAGTAACGTTTGCAATCTTTAGCTGATTGTTGATTTTTATTTGTGCGTAATTGATGCGCAGTGTAGAGAAAGTTTCGTTTTCGTGAATTCGAATTTCAATGAAAATACCAGTTTTATGATCCATTGAGTAGGTTTTCAATTTTTCTGCATGATGATGACGTGTGTGTGTTTGAGATATGAATATACGCGCTCTAACTTAAAATGTAATATTAAAATGAAAACGATAATTTATACTTAATAGTGTAATTAGGAATTCAAGTTTGGTTTAGATTTTGGTCAAAATTTGCCAACCGGAATGGCATTTTTCCAGTCTAATCAAATTTTTTTGTTAAACTTCATTAATGTAAATATTTGTTATTTTAAAATAGCAGATGGTACATTTTCTACAAATTTTGTTTGAAACGATTTTTTATAGAATTTATTGCGTAAGAGATATTTTGAATATTTGTCTCTAAGACAGCTTACTTTTCCTTTCTATGATAACATTTTGTAATCCTTGATTGCAAATCCCAAGATGCCGAGGATAATTTTAAACGCGAACAAAATCATCCCAATAATATCTAGCGTCATATTTTACAACCAAATTTAAAAAAGATATTTACAGTCGGTAATTTTTATCGCGCATCGATATTTTGCTATCAATAACGGTAGATAACTAATTTGTTTCCCTATATTTTTTGAAACGTGAAAAATTATGTAAAGATTTTTTCAATTTGAAAATTGTTTACTAGTGTAATTGATAATAATTGTTATTGTGGACGCTCTTCCAGAGAACAGTTCGTAGGTACTGTTGCAATCATATCCTTTACCATGGATAAAGAAAGTCATGTTCTGCACTTGGATTTTCATATCTCCGTCATTTTTCATAGCTGACATTCCTGTTAATATCCTGATATAAATTTCAATGTGATTAAAATATGTACTTCTCGCTCGACTGTACAATTTTGAAAGAGCCACGCCAGTTACCTTGATGATTGATATACGATTGATATTCTGGTCTGTATGATCCAAATTGAAAGTTTTACCTCCCGTAAAAGAAACTCCTCTGTCCTGTATTCCAATTCCTATCGGGTTGAATTCCCTTGCGCCATTCCCGCAGGTCAGAGAGTCACCCATTGCTCCGATGACATCTATGTCTCCGGGTCGCAGTTGGTGCACGCTCTCCGGCCTCCTCTCGGAGCGCCATCTTGGTCTGTTTGGTGCGTTCTCACAAGGGAATGGCTCATTCAAAGGTATTCGTTTTTGCAGTCTTCCAGAAGTTGTCGGGTGGATACGTAACGGTCTCTGCGGTCTGAAAAAAGCAATTACGCGTAAAATTATTTGGAGAGCGTGTATATTCTTAAGAGGTACTACGACGGACCAAAGCCTAAAACTCATATCATCCTTATCCATCTAAAAGAAAAAGGTAGAAACGTAAACACGCGATGAGTTGTGTTTAGATTCAGTATGATCGTCCTAATCATATCGTAGAGAGCTTTGTTGAAGAAACTTCATGCAGTCTATAAGAAACTAAATGGCGTCATTGCATTTCTTCTATAAAAAAACAATACTTTCTCGATACTTCGTATGAGAAAGTAAAAATTACTAAAATTTTAGTTGTATTTCACGTGTTTGTAGGATTTACGGAAATTTTCCACGATTTTTAATATTTTAAAATATCAATATATTCGGCACCTCAGTTTTCACAACAAGCGATCGTTTCGAATCCCATCTGTCGTTCATTTACGAGAGGTTTAGAGAAAACTTTATTGGTTTTATAGATCGATTTTTTTGGAAGTGATATACAGTATAATTTCGTTAATTCAGAGTTAAAGGGTCTTAAATTTTCACGATTTGTAATAACGAGGTCTGCCGAAAAATGTCAAAACTTGACCATTTCCTTTTTGTAACTTTAACTTAAGCCTTGTCTAGCATTAATACAAATAATACTTCGATTAGATTTTCTTTTATTTATAAGAGAAATCATGAGAAAACAAACAACGTTATCGAAATGAAAATACATATATAATTTGTAACTCACAAACTATTAAAAGCAGAATCACCTTATTACTGTTAAAGGAAACATGAAAGCCAATGGATTCTTTAATAAATTAAACTAATTTGAAGAAACACTCCAATTTCATTTGAGCAGTTTTTGTCTTATATGTATTCTTAACTATAGCACAGACTTTATCAAATGCAAATGTTTTTCCGTTATCAATGTCAACTCAAATTCTTGAACAAAGTCTATATGCTCCTTCAAAATCTCCTATCCCTCAATGTTCCTATCTCATTCGTCTTCTGATTCTGGGCAATGTTTTTCAATGATCTTTCCAATGCCACTCTTAGTGAAGGAGTTATTATTACACTTGATGCAATATCGTCCCAAACAATATCAACATTACGACGGGCATGCAAGATATTCTACTTTGGCTGCAAATTGTTCCCTCCCTCTGTTTTGCTAATTAAATATCTTATCAGCCGGGATCTAAAGACCCTCTGGAAATTAAGAATAATGCCTTGGTCCACTGGCTGATTAAAACTGGTGGTACTGGGAGGTAAAAATAACAGCCTTATGTTCTTCAACTTCAGTGCCTCAGCAGAATGTGCTGTACGACGATGTAGAATCATCAAAATGTTATTTTTCTGAAGCCATTCTTTAGTCCACTCTCAATAACCCAGACTGAAATTTTTTGGCCGTAAGACAAGCACTTCCGTAATAATGGAAAAGCGTAAGAGATACACAGAATAACATGTAAGCTGGTTAACTCTTTTAAAATATCTTGGCTTGATGAATTTCCCAATCACGAGTGAACGCAGTTTTATGCTGCCATCTGCATTGCATCATAACAAAACAGTGATTTTTTCTTTAGGTAATTTTCCACCATTACAAGACTCATCGAACAGCAAGTGTTTTGTTTGTGAGCACATTATAAAACAAACCTGTCTCGTCAAGATTAAAAATATCCTTTGCCTCATATTTTCCCTGAATGGGCTGTACGGAACACAACGAACCTGTAGCTTTTTCTTTGTCAACTGATACAGACCCACCCCAAATATTTCACAAAACTAAGTTATTTTTGTCCTTAGATCTTTTTAGTATGATATGATAAATGGCTGATTAATATATGCCTCCTAATGAGATCAAACGCGTTGTTATCCTTCGTAATGCATAGGCGCTCTTCTAAGTTATTGTTATATACTCATTGGAAAAATTATAAATTTTATTTTTGTATTACTTAATGCTAAATAAAATTGGCATCTCGAACGGTAGCCTTTTAAAAATAATACTATAATTTCATTACGTTGTTTCCTTATTCCCTGGTGACTAGTTACTCCAATGAAGGTAATGCCGTTTAAGTAACGTAATAACATTTTTCACTTTTAATTTTTCGTTATATGCTAGAAAAGTGTACATAGCATGCATACGTTTCTCGCTTCCAATGAATTTTGTTTCTCTATTTAAAAAAAAGTACCGTTGAATACAAACCTTGACGATGCGGTCCATGAGAAGATCCCTCTGCTTTCTCAGGTGACTCTTGCCGCTTCCATTCCCTGATGCGCCGCAGTCGTTGCATGCCGATTCAAGTGAAACTGACACCAGAATGAACACTGGCAGTGACGAGAGAAAAGAGCGCCGCATAACGAATTTGGTCAAATGAACCTAAATTGGTCACCGTTTCCAATATAACTTGTACAACTTGTGCAATCTCGCGTGTATCGCCGTCGATGGACTACGTGCTTCTATTTTCGTTAAATTTGTATTCCTTTTATAAAGGCATCACTAACGACAATGCTTATGACGTAGAAACTAAAAGAAAGTGTTTTCATACTTCTTGCCATGGCAACGCTGGATTAGCATGTAACTCTCGTCGCGTTTCTTTGTCGTATCTATATTATAATTGCCACAGTTTAAGGTCGAAAAAGTGAACTGGCTCGTCATTCGCTTGAATTTGTTATTTCTCTCTTTGTGAAATTGGCTTTCGTCAATTTTTTTCCTGTTTTTATAAATACTGAATCAAAATTACGTACGGAATGATCTTCAGAGCGTTGAGAAATCTTTTTTCTTCCTCCATACGTAGTAATGGGAAAGTATTGTATTCATGAAAAAAATCGACTTCGAGATTTCAACGGAAATACATGTTTTGAGGTCCCTAGAACACGTTTAGACTATTTTCGGAATGATGTCTGTGTGTGTGTATGTTATTGTGGGCGCTCTAACTCAAAAAGTACATGCCATATCGTTACCAAGCTTCATATATAACACCTGAACATGAGCACAAAGAACTGATTAGTTTTTGGACAATAACGGATAAGCGGAAGTCGCGGTTTATTCGAAACCCTATTCGGTTTTTGCGATATTTCTTTGTTAAAACATTATTATTCTATATACAATTGTATACTAATGTTATAGAGAATGTAATTTCCTACAGTTTTAATTTGAAACTATATTCTATAGGAGTTATTGTTTAGGAGTTATTTATAAATAACCGGTTTTTCGGTTTCCGTTAAATATCTCCTTAAAAACATCGTTATTGGTAATCTTCGTAAGGACCAAAGTTGTAGAGAATATTATTTCTTCCAAGTTTTGTTTGTAACTAATTTTCGTAGAACCATCCATTTCGGATATATTTCGCTTTATCTTAATACCAGCCTACAGCGCCAACACCATGTAGCGGTGAATTCTGTAAACATTCAAAATATACGTAATTTACGGCAAGGACGTGTCTTCTTTTACGATACGAAATAATAATTTTGCCTTATAATGCTACTCATAATAATTTTAATATCTATACCCCAAATATGGAGAAAGTCATGTGTTGGCCACATCAGATTTTTTACTTTATCCGTACGTAGTAATGGGAAAGTATTGTGATAATGAAAAAAATCGACTTCGGAGTTTCACAGAAATACACGTTTTGAGATCCCTAGAACACGTCTAGACTATTTTCGGAATTATGTCTGTGTGTGTGTGGATGTGTGTGAGTGCGTGCGTGTGTATGTGATTGTGGGCGCTCTAACTCCAAAATTACTTGACATATCGTTACCAAATTTCATATATAACACTTTGGTATGGGCAGAGAGAACTGATTAGTTTTTGGACAATAAAGGTTGACCGGAAGTCGAGGTTTATTCAAAACCCGATTCGATTTTTGCAATATTTCTCCATTAAAACATCATTATTATATATAAAATTCTATACAAATGTTATAGAGAATGTAATTTCCTACAACTTTCATTTGAAACAATTTTCCATAGCAGTTGTTTGGAAATTATTTATAGAAATAATCGGTTTTTTCGGTTTTCGTCTAATATCTCCTTAAAAACGTCGTAATTGGTCATCTTCGTAAGAACCAAAGTTGTAGAGTTTTGTATGAAACAAATTTTCGTAGAACCATCCATTTCGGAGATATTTTGCTTTTTATAGTATACAGCGCCACCACCATTTAGCCGTGAATTATGTAAAAATATTCAAACTATACATAATTTTCGGCAATAAGGACGACTGTATTCTCTTACGATAGGAAATAATAATTTTGCCTTATACTGTTCTTCATAATAATTTAAATAACTGTACCCCAAATATGGAGAAAGTCATGTGTTGGCCACATCAGATTTTTTCCTCAAGGACTCGTGAGAAATTGGGTGCGTTGCCTCATAGTGAGTTTTGGAAGGAATCAGAGTTGTTTACCATTTTTTTCTTTAATCTACACTTTTCATTCGTTCGAATGAAAAATTCTTTCGGCGTTGAAATAATATGTGCAAACCTTGCTCGTGGAGAATGGATATAAGGAAAGGAACCATGTTGTCCCAGGGTAATTTTTATGTGCTCTATTCAACACCATCTTCCTTAAAACTTTATTATGCATCCAGAGAAATGATTAAATTAATGAAAACATGTAAAATATTCCAAAATTTTCAAAAGAACTAATCACTGGTTTAATCTCAATTAGGTGAATATAATTTCTCGTTTAATCAATTTAGAAAAGTTGATTTTTTCAGCAAATGTATTGTAGCGTTGAATACTGAAATGAACAGAAATGGCCTAAGATGTAGTCGTGAATACGTTGCGAAAACATTACTGTAGCGCGGGAGCATTATTTCTTAACTTAATGTAAAATAAAGCGTGCATTCGTTTCTCTGTTACGTCGTTCCTGTTAAATGCCGTTGGACGAGATTCAAGTTAATAAGATTCCAACATAGTCTTAATAACTTAGCTTTTCCAGGTCAATTATCAGCATCGTCTAATAAGTATTACGACAACTCTTAATTTGCAGAAAAATTAAAAATTTCTCCTTAGATTCTTCCTGCTAGGGAATGAGGTACACGCGAACGTTCTCAATTATAAATCCGCTCGCACCGGATGATTTCAGCACTCGCTCGTATCGTAATTCAACTGTTTGGGGCCTTTTTATATTAGGAAGAGAATTCGAACCAGAAATACTTTCATAGGATAAATTTATCGAGAAAAGTATAGTGTAACACAATGAAGAAGTATGTTAGAGATAAAGACGTTATTATAAAATTCTTATAAAAATCTTGGAGTGAGATGTATTTCGGCTCATTCCCTTTTTTGATGCACTAAACATAAAATGGCACATTACTTTTGTAGAGGTTTTATTATGCTTAAATTTTTAATGTATAATAATATATGTGATAGATAAAAATGTTGTGCTTATTCATGTGTTTTGATTTGTACAGACTTTTTGCTTGCGAAGCTGTGGAAATGTAGGTTCAAACAAAAAAGCACATTTATTGATACCTCTTGCTTGTGATAAAAGTTACGCATATTATGTGTAAATTGTGACCCATTGACCCGGTTTCATTACAAAATGCCCTCTTCACATTGTTCAGAAATGCTGATAGCTAAGCGAGTGCGTTATTTGCACTCGCTGAGTTGGGAACAACTCTTACGAGAGATGTTACCAACACCTTATGTAACCTTTTGATTTTTCTTCGCATCACTTTTCGGCTTGGATAGGTTTTCGTATGAATCGCAGTAAAAATGTACGAATTTCATATCGGTATTTCACAAAAATCTTCTTTTACGCTTTTACGCTAGTTTCTGACGTGAGTTAGAATAAAAATGTCAATAGCTGAGGACGAGTAATATGTTTTTAATTTAGTGCCATATTTATGGTCAGATTAGTTGATAAAAGAGAATTTTTAAATATCTTAGGTCTTCTACAGGGTTTAAGATATCTGTACCATTATAATAATTAACTAATAACTCAAGGTATAAACTAAAGGTTCTGATTCGACAAGTACATTAAATTAAAAATTTCGACACTTGAGAAATTTTTTCGTTATCTCTTATATATTCAAACGTGTTATTCTTTTCGTTTTTATTCGTACAATTTTACAAAATTTTCATTTATTCTATCATTACAGAGAAGTGATATTTCTTTCATCCGTAGTCATTTACCTATATCAGCGATTTTCATTGTTCTTCTTAATGAAATGGGCGCTAATGGCATTCATATCAGCTCTTTCCGGCCTTTATTTTTGGCTTCTTGAGTAGGATTCCTTTGAAGTTTACTATGTGGAAATACATAATATTTGTTGCTTTCAAATACAATTTTATTTGATAAACATAAATTAATTCAGTACAAAACTTTTATACCAGTTTTTATTTTTCATTCTTAACCTTTGTGCTAAAATGGCTGCTCCTTATGCGAATTTACATTTCCTATGTTCATAAACTTGAAGCTTGTAAAGTTACAATTTGTCCAAATTCTGTAAAAGGTTATTGTGTAATTATTATAGTTTAATTCGTTTGAGAATTGACCATATCAATATATGGCTAAGCTGATTCAGAAGGGAACCAACCTTTAGATCAGAAGATGGAAAGATACTTTAAAAACTTAGAAGTCGAAGCACTTGAATGAAATTCTGCTAAAGCGATTCATTCATAGCTAGAGATGGTTATGAATGTAAAATATTATTGGAACATGTGATGCTATGGCTTAGGATGCAAATAATCAAAACTTTTCATTAACATATTTGAAGCAAGAAGTAACTAATGGAAAAGTATAAGAGATACACAGAATATTCAGTGTGAAAATAGTAATGGATCGACTAATGATAAGAAAAATTGTAATATTTACCTTCCAGCAGGAAGTAAAATTTATTCGAGGGCCGCGAAGTATCTTGGAAACAAATGTTTTCGCCTGCATGAGGGCATCCACTGCAGCTGGTATTGCGACATTCAGTTGGGCGTTATAAGTACCGGATTCGCCCCTGCCCAGGGAGTAGCCAACCAAATTGGCGTTGAAACTTTTAAAAATATTTGGTAGAGTGAGAAATTCTCTCCAAGTAGCTAATCCATCTGTTTTCGAAAGAGCATTTTTTTCATTTGTGTTAAATCATTAAATTATGAAGAAAAATAGTTTCTTCTGATGAGGACAGTAAACATTTAAAAAATTACGTCAAAGGGATAATTTTTTGTTATTTACTTCATATTTTAATAATAATAACTAATATTTCTGCACTTAATTTTTATTAATCAAATGATTTAATTCTGACATTTACATAAGCTAGATCTCGGACATTATAAAGAAATTGAAAATTTATGCGTTTATATATCATCGGTAAAAGACGATAAGGTTAATATTTAATTGCAGTTATTATTTTTTTAAACGAAAACATAAATTTCATATTGAAAGTAATACATTTCCTCCTGAGACTCACGAGTGTCAGGTCTATTTAATTTTCTTAGAATTGAACTACTGTATCGTAGTAATACGAAAAATCATGCAAACGTGTGTTTGCTTATGATACAAACGTTTCTTGATTGATTTGCTCTTCCGCCGCCTGTGATTTTGTGTTACCTCCAGAGAATGACACGCCTGTCGTGTATGGGCACGCTCATCGGGTTGACTTCTCTGGCTCCGTTTCCGCTAGTGAGGGAGTCTCCCATTGCTCCTACTACGTCAACGTTGTTTTTTGTCGCCTCTTCGCATAGGATAGTTTTATTTAGAGGTACTTGTTTTTTCAGTATTTTCCAAATGTTGTCACGCGGATATTTAATCGTTTTTGCATTCTGTTTTGAAACAATAATCGGTCAGTTTTCATTATTTGGAATTTCATTTAGCATAGGTAGTGGTGCATTTTATTACATGTTAAAAATATTTTCGATAGGTGTGTGTGTGTGTATATACAGACACACACACATACATACACGTAATTAACCAGAGAAATCTTTACATTTTATAATTCCGCTACATGAAAAAACTTTCTATTCTAGATATTTTTTTTGTGATCAGAACCAAGTTAATCAGGCGAAGAAGAAGAACCTTCCCAGTTTTCTTTCACAACCCGAATATGACGTCATGTTTAGGATGCGGTTGAATGATCTAATACACCTGCAGGCGTCTCTTCTCTTCGTCCTGATTAAATATTCGGCTTTTCAAATTCCTGAAAGTGCTTCAGTTTCACCGTTGGCCTCTTTCACCTCCGTTTCAAGGTCTCATTCTTCACGCACGCGCTCTTGACTGACTTTTACTTGACAGCGCACCTTGAACTCTCTCTTTAGAAAAGCGCTTCTCATCTTTCCTGACAGATAAGCATCTTTTTATTTTCTGTAACATAATTTTCAAAGTTACGGTGTTATTTTTATCTCATCTTTCTTTTCCGCTGCACATATATTCTTTCGATCCTTTTTATTTCGTTCGAGAATGTCGTTGTCCACAGTTCTATTTGTTTTTCTATATCTATATCTATAGTTCACCCTGCAAGCCACCGCAATGTTGTGTGGCAGGGGGTGCAATAGCACTGGTGCTGGTCAAGATAAAGCGCATAATAATGTATAGTATCACTCTGCGTCGGCTGATTTCTTTTCGTAGGTAGCTAAATACGAGTTCATAATAACATTCCATTCCAGTCTTATTCAAATATTATAATTTTATCAGTTGTTTGTTGGTTTTATTTTTATATTGTTTGTTTTCAAAGGCCGTTTTAAACGGGCTCATTCGTCTAGTTAAATAATAAAGATGTTATAAGAGTAATTGGAAATAGGAAAATGTTTATTAATGAATGTCTAACGAGTTATTATAGTCAACTGCTTTGGAAAGCTAAGCAATTTGGACATGAACATGAATATAAATTTGTATTGGTAAAATATCGGAGAATTTTCGTAACTCTCCCACTAAATTAATAGAATGCGATAATGATTTGCATTAGTCACTAATCCACATTCGTTAAATTTGATTTTTAAATTAACTGCTTAATATGGAACTCAAGTCAGAAATTGAGCTTGATTTCTTTCACTATGATACACTAGACTCAGCTGATGATTTGAAGACTGATGACTGTTTAGATCTAATTTATTGCCATGTTATTGTAAGATCAATCCGTAAATACTTGGATGAATTTTTAATTATGCATGAATCTATTAGAAAAAACAACAATGTTGCTGTTGTTGTATTGACTGAGGTAAATATCACTCCGGATGAGATTAAGTTATATAGTTTAAAAGGTATTGATACTTACTCCTCCTTGAGAGAGCAGCGAAGAGGAGGTGGAGTGGTTATGTTTGTAAACAATCTTAATTTCAGTTTAACAATTTTAAAAACAGTGCATTTCGAATATGTATTTGGTACCTTGAATGTAAATGGAAGTAACATGTTATTGATGGGAATATACAGGCCCCCTCACTTGAATATAATAGAATTCATTCTTGAATAATCAACATTTTTGCGTAACGATAACAATGATATAGCTGTTATTCTGGGTGATATTAACATTGACATGAAAAGTAAACATAATATCCAAACATCAGACTACAAAGATACCATCTCTGCCTTAGGCTTTTTAAATCTGATTAAGGGATGTACCAGGGAGGAAGTATTATACGATAGTGTAGTTAGGTATTGCATAGATCACATTTTACTTAGAGGATCTGTTTTTAATCTAAAAAGTTTTACTATAACGTCTAAAATTGCTGATCATTATATTATTGGTACATGTTTTAGTAATAGATCCACTAATATAAAGGACGAGGTTTGCAGTAACAGGAGCAACTTAATGAAATGCTTAAATCAAAAGAAAGTTGACAGATTTATCTCAGAAATAAATTTTAAAACTTTACATGATAAAGGGGATCCAACCACACAGTATGATTTATTGGTTAATCAATTTCAAATGGTCTATGAAAAGACGCCAGAAATGAAAGTTTGTAAATCAAAAGTCTTGCGGAAATGCTAGATGATTAATAACATTTTGCTATTGATAAAAACTAGGGACATACTTTTCAGAAAATAGAAAAGCTGTCCATCGAACCTGGATTACAAACTGGATTATAAGTCTTATCGAAACAAAGTTAGCTGGGAAATCAAAAGAGCTAAATTTACATTTTACTCTAATAAATTTGAAAAGATTAGGCAGGATAAAAGGAAAATATGGATTGAAATTAAGGCTTTAACTGGAACAAATAAACATTTCGATATGGTGCAACAATTTAAAAACACCTACAGTAAGAAGGAGCTACTACAATTATTCTTGTCACACTTTACAAAAGCTATAACTAAAAGATATCGCCGTTTTAGGTTCCCCTAAAAGTATTTATATTCCTGAAGCAAGAGATGATACAATAAGACATTCTGAGTACAACATATAAATGTAAAATATCACAACCACTTCTGCCTACATGCCAATATATTTTATTTTTATTATATGTAGCATTATGTGTGATGTATTTTATAACATGTATGATGTATGTTGTATGACACCAGAAACCCCTAACTAATTTTTATAAATAGTTACGACTATGTATATAAATTAATTTGCTAATGTTGACTACTGATCATACGCAAAAATCGGCACCTCCCGACAAGTCCCTGACTTGGGAGGACAAGGTCTCTTGATCTCACCATTGATGACTGCTGCCTTTTATAAATATTGTATTGTATATTGTAATTTAATATTTGTATTTGTATGCATTTTTTTGTTGACTTGTCCTGTATCAAATCTCCTGGACCAATTTTTATACAGTATTTGCACTTTTATACGAATAAATTAATAAGTTCAAAAGAAGACTGTCTAAGTTATTTTTATCACTACCTGGGGTATCCGGCGTTGCCCAGGATAGGCAACAATAAAAAATTGATTTTATTCACAGCCTTTATTGTAGTGCTTTTTGGTATACAATATTTTAATCTTACCTTCTGGTGCATAAAATGTTTTTTGGAATACCGACCCTGGAGCAGGCAACATAGAACACGAAAAAACTTGTAAAATATACTTATCAATGTAAACATATTTGAATTCCTTAAATGAAATCAAACGCATCTTTTCAATCGACAGCTCACGTTAACAAAACCGTTTCTACGGTAAACACACACCTTTAACGACCCGTGTTTTTAAATTTCGTACGATGTTTCGAAGTAATTTTAAAATGCAAATGAATAATATGCTGCACTCGTTCCCGATGCGAAGTTTCAGTTCTTTAGTTTTTATGACCGTTTATTTAATTTTTTTTACCCCCCCCTCTTCCAAGCCAAAAATTAAAAAAAAAGCACAAGGTGCACACCCTCAGGTTTCCCTAAGTACACATGCCAAGTTTCAGCTTTCTAGGTTTATTGGTTTTGGAGTTACAGCGTTAACACTCAGACAAACTAACAATGTCTTTTATTTATATGATAAATCAAACTGTACAACTTTATCTGCGTAAATGTAGCTACGAAGAGAAAATTACTACGTAACTTTCAATATTAAATTTGAAAAAACGTACGTTGCTATTCTCATCTAACTTTAAATGTATGCGTGAGCCTATTTGCGTTAGTAAGCATTACAGATGTATAATATAATAGTTTTACTTACAAAAAGGTAATATTCCAGCATAAAATTAATGATGAAATGCCTTGATTAAACGCTTTCCAGACGCAGTCAACAGTATAATTATCTTTAAATATTTATGTTGCTATGCGTCATTAATTTCGATGCTCAAACAAAAGTTCGAAGCGTACATCGCAGTTATCAGAGTTCTGTATTTCTTTCGGGCTTCGAAATACTATAGTTTTTCGATCTTGATATTCATGACTTTCTTCTCCTCTTTCAACTTTGCACAGTCTCGGGAGGAAGCTGGGTGTGGGCCTTCGCAGTTACCGCTGGGAAAGGCCTCCTTGCATGCTTCAAGGTACAATTTTGAGTTTGCAAAATGAACATAGGTAACGAAAAAGTTTGAACATACATGCATACTTGATTGCATGCAAAATTGCATTAAATTAATCAGAACCTAATAAAATATGTAAAAAAAGTAGTTATACAGAAGAATATTAATGAAATAGAAGAGAATTATTTGCTGAATGACGGATTATTTTTCAGAATGTTGCGGAAAATTGTCGAAGAATCAATATAATCGAATCATTTCTTCTGAGCCTATAATCAAAGAAACCAATGGCAGTTATTTGTCTTACATGTAAATAAATTACACATGGATAGAATTAAAAATTATTTTATTTTTCTGGAGCTCACGACCATCAATGCGAAGGTGGAGCTGCTTAAAATCCTTGATCAGTTTTCCCATGTCTAGAGTCGGTTCGGACTTGGCAAGGCGCAACACTGCAGCCTAAATGCTCGTCAGTCAACTGCGACCTCAACTCCGGTTTTGTTCCACTTCATCAAAGAAAATTTGCTTTAATATGTATGTGGAACCAAATATCCTTGCGAAGTTTTATAAGTGACAACATTTTGCATCGTCCAAAAACAAAAAATCCGTTGAGGCTCTGCCTTAAATTTTTCTTTCCGAATATTTTCACTCTATATGTCTATGATTTCTAGTTGAAGATCAGGTGAAACATTTTTAACATGGCTTGAGATAGGATAGGAGAACAAGTTAATTTGGTTTTCTATTTCTTTAAGGTCTTTAGAAAAGCGGCAGAACTATTCGTGTAGACTAGAAAGAACGTTTCTGTACATATCCGATGTTATTGAATTCACTTCAGTCTTATAGAGGTAGGAGTGAACAAAATTCCCGTTCTTAACTTGTTTGGAAAATTAATTTTGATTTAATACCTTGAATTTCTGGATGTATTTCTTGAATAATTCTTATATTTAGGTTATTTAAATGGCCCATAATATTAGTCAAAAGGCAAGATCCGTCATTCATTTTTCATCCTTCAGCTGTGGAAACTCTTTATCTTAGTTTTTAATTTCTAAAAACATTATAATTTCGTCCTTCAAGTTCCACACTCTATTTAACTTAAAAACGTTCCCTTTTAAACGTATACAAATTTAACAATTCAAGGATTGACTTATTTTTCAAGTATTTTCATCGACGAAGCTTTTTATCATATTTATATGATTTTTCGATATTCATGTTATATGGATTCATTGTAGGAGAAATAAAAATAAACTTAATCAATAGACGGCAGATTTGTTTATTGATGTCCATCATCATAATACAGTTTGCTGTTCTCCTTCGTAAAAATATATGGAGCTTTCTTCGTGGGACATTTGATGTCTTGAATCGAATAATCATGAAATGTGGAAGATTTATTCCCGGGTGGCTCGAGGATGTTGTTCCAAAGCATGGTGCCTGCTGTGGAAATAAGAACGGGTTAATTTACATTCACAATGTTAGCGATTACAGATATACGAACTGCGATCCGATAGTAATGCCTAAAAATTTTATTCTTTCTCACATGACTTCATGTATGGAATGTGATGGTATCAGATAAAAATGAGAACCTTTCCACCGATATCCTGCAAGTTTCAGGTGGCAGGGCTTTAGCAGTCTGTCAAAATGGAAGGCGACATTGATGTGCGTACGAAACAGCGTTGTGCAATTGAGGTCCTGTTAGCAGAGAACATACCAGTTGAAATTCACCGACTTAGAAGAATTTTAACGGGACAGCTGTGTAGATGTAAAAACACAACGATGGGTTAGGCGTCTCAGAGATAATAATAATAAGCCGTCTTTTTAGGTCGATATTTAGAATATTAATGTCTATTCTTACATACAAACCTGACGAACACAAACATCTATGTCCTAGGCGGGATTCGAACCCGCGACCTTAGTAGCCGTCGGCAGACACCAACCATCCGTCTTCTAAGCTGAACATGGTGCGAAGGACTTGCCCGGATCAGGCCGCCCTCCTACTGCAGTGACGGCAAGGAATGAAGAGAAAGTGGATCAACTGATTCCTAATGAACGACGCATTAAGACACGGGAATTGTGTGAAATCGTGGGAATTGGCTTTAACGTATGACGCATAATTCTGGACAAACTGGTACACATGAAGTTGTGTGCCATGTGGATGTATCAGATCACAAGGAGCAGAGAATGCTGACGTGTGTTTATCTTATGGTGCAGTATCAGACAATAGCTGGCGATTTCCTCGACAATATCGTCACCGGAGACGAGACTTGGATACACCACTATAAACCGGAGTCAAAACAGCAGTATATGGAATTGCTACACACGGATTCACCGCAAAAGAAGAAATTCAAGTCGCAACCATATGCGGGAAAACTAATGTGTTCCGTATTTTGAGACAGGAAACGAGTTATCCTTGTGGATATCCGGAACAGGGACATGCGAACAGTTCCGCTCGCTATTTGGAGACACCGAAGAAGCTGAACACACGGATTGCATGAGTGAGACCAAAGAAGAAAGACATAGTCCTCCTTCAGCACGACAATGCCAGGCCCCATATCAGCATCATGACAAGGGAGGCCATCGAAAACGTCGGGTAAACTGTCATGCCACATCCGCCGTACAGTCCGGGCCTTGCCCGCTCATACATTCTTCTGTTTAGCCCGATGAAGGACGTCCTTCACGGGTAACACTTTCGGGATGAGGATGCTGTCATTGTGGCCGTGAAGAAGTGACTGCAACTTTTATGACAGGGGGATAGCAATTCTGGTTCAGCGGTGGAGAAAATGTACGATTACGTGGAAAAGTAACGGTATGTACCTTAAGACTTCAAGTATGTGATGTGATTTTCATATCTTAAGTATTAACTAAGAAAAAATGTGGAGGCATTACTTTCGGTTCGACCCTCGTAGTTATAAAGAAACATTATTTACATCCATGATACTCACTAAGTCCCATTCCCTTCTGGTTGAAATGTATGCAGTCCGAAGACCACAACACATATGCGTTGAGAGACCGAATGAGAAAACCATTAGCTTTACGTCTATTGAAGAATTGGAGGAATGGCTGCCATTCAATAGTGAAGTCTCCTCGTCCACTATAACGTTCACTGAATGCCTGTCGATAAATTTTTAATTTATATAAGAGATTCCATAGTCACCGAGTAGTTCCACTGTGTGGTAACTAAATCCAAATGGTTCGTAAATTATTAGACTCGGAATTCAGTTTAATTATGGAAAGTATACGCTTCATAGCCCTGAGTGAGTTTCTCGGTTGCAGAACCCTTTATATTAAAATACGCTACTGAAGTTGAATAGGTTAACTTTGTGCTGATTGCTATGGTGACAGCGTTTATCCAATCCACGAGGATCAAAAGACAAGAACGTGATCCATTATTACCAATTCTCTTTCCGCTTCTTGGTATTTCATCGCCAGATTACTGAGTTGAATTAAACCTTTCTTCAGGTCGCCGCTCCGGAACAAACAGGAACATAAGATTGCGTTGACAATATCGCAAAATGGAGTTCGTTTTACCCTCGCTGTTATGGACGTGTCTGAAAAGTAAACGGGTCAAATATATTCATCTCGGAATGAACTGTTCAATATCAGCGAGTCTAGATATTAGTTATTTTTTAATGAGAACTAATTAAAGAATTATTGTGGATTTAAATGAGGTAGTAACGTTAGAGAGAGTCCTCTTAAGATTTTGAGATTATATCACGGGAATAAATTTAAAAATTTGTGCTTCAACTTCAGAAGTTAAAAAATAGGTCCGTCTTCTCCACTATCATTAAAAAGGTTATGAAAAAAACAGAATTAATTCTAAAGGGACCTTAATCGACGAATACTACAGATCGCGGCTTTATTTTACCCGAAATCGCACATAGTTTTAAAAAAAGTTTGTACTATAGCACTTAAAGAAAGCCGAGTTGTGCTTATTATTTTAATTTTGAGCGCATATGTTTTGGTTTGTTTTCAGTCATAAGACGGTCTCGATTAGTCTACGTAAGTATATTACAGAAAGTTAAAAATTACTCGAATTATCTCTAATGAAATACCTATTACTGATATGATGTTCACAAACAGCCTTGGAACCTTAGCGTATAAATAGTCGAGAGCCTTTTGCAATTGGAATTTGTGTGCTTCAGGCGAATGCATCTCATATGAGGTGTAGCAGTGGTACGAGCAGAGATCATTATGTCCGATTAAAATCGACAGCATCTGTAAGTCACAATAATATATTATTAAGAAATTTCTATTTGTGGTAGATAAAATTTTGAAATTAAAAAGCTGATCAGCATAAAAAATTTCATGATGCAAACATAATCAATTCCCTCTTTATTTTGATTCCGGAATTTCGTTTAAATTATTTTAAAAAGTAGGCGTCATGAGGATATTTTTCGTTACGATTCTCATTTATGTTTAATGATTTTTGTAGTGTATCAAATGAAATGACTATTGCAAACGGTATAAAATTTCTCATCCTAAAAATGGTTTTCAATTCTCTAAGTTAGTTTAATTGTGATGCAATTAGAGGGAAATTAGAGTAATACTGTAAGCGGTAAATTTTGCAATAATAATGTTATATGTACAAAATATTAGGAAAATAGTGCTCGACTTTTTATAAGCACCCTGCATTAAAAATGGCAAAGGTCCTGGGATGCAGTTACAAACAACAAATAGAGCGATCAAAGCAAGTGTTACTCTATGGCCAGCCTCGGAACGAAACAACCAGTCACAGTCACTCGACTTATAATTGGCCATTGCGCTTTGACGCAGTCATTCATATTTACACGGGAAAAGGAACCCCCCACAATCTCTCTGAAATTTTAGCAGACGACCCTCAAAAAGGTAATATTATTTTAACATTCCTAAGGGTAACTAAACTGTGAAGTGCTCTGTAAATAAATATTTTTATTTTTACCTTATTTTATTTTATTACGTTTATAATTATTTATTTACTTAACTTGTTTATTTTAACTTATTTATCCTGAAAGGCTTAAATATGAACTTTAACGTTGCAAATTGATGTCGAAGCACCTAATAAAAAATACTACTACTGAAATTAGTGCTCATATGGCATGCATATATACTGCGTTGATAGAATTTAGAATGGTGAAATTATCACGTGACGATAATGACCTCTTGAAAGGATGTTTCCAAAAGCTTAAAAAGGCAGAGTAGTGGAGAAATCAGGAAGACTTAAGGAAAGCTGAGTTGCGGAATATTAAAACTGTCTTTTCGATTAATATGCTTATACCTTCCAGTCGGATGTAATATTTATCCTAGGATCACGTAACATCTTGGATACGAATAGTTTGGCCTGAGTCAGAGCGTCATCATCCAACGAGGCAGGTATTGCGACGTTCAGTTGGGCGTTGTAAGAACCGAAATCACCTCTTCCCAAGGAGTAGCCAACCAACTTGGGGTTGAAATTTTTTAATATGTTTGGCAGGGTGATGATTTCTCGCCAAGTTCCAATTCCACCTGTAATAAAAATGTCACCGATAAAATATAATCAGAATTTAAAAAATTAATATTTAAGGTTTCTTTTCATGTCTCCTAGGATAAAATCAGAAATTTAACCCGACTCAATTTGAAATGGTGACAAGGAGAGAGCTGTTATAGATAAAAATAAAGAACTCAACCAGCTCAAGCATTGTTAGGAAAATGTTTGAACTTTTACTGGCTATAATTAATGTAGAAAAAACGAAAAAAGCTTTGGAGACAGTAAGTGTGTATCTAGAATTTTCGAACCAATACGTATTTCGGCAATAATGTAGCCATCTTCAGGGCCCGTACTTGAGAGCGAACGAACTGGTGGAATCAGGACTCCAGTGGCACACTCTCCGCATTTCACACTTCCTCTATCTATATTTATAGTTCACCCTGCAATGGTGTGTGGCAGGGGGTGCAATAGCACCAAGGGAAAGCGCACAATAATGAATAGTATCACTCTACGTCCGCTGATTTCTTATCGTAACTTCTGTTCTGCTCAACTACCGTTCTAGGGAAAAACGAGCCTTTATACCTCTCAGTCCTACAGGCTATCTCTCTTATTTTACGAAGATGGTCCATTCTACCAATATAAGTTGGCGCTCTTATCTACAAGATTTAGACTTTAGAGTATAAATTTGAAATCGGGAGAAAAAAATCAGCCACCGAACCCGAGCTTTATATCTGCCGGACAGATTTTCTACTTGTACAGATATACTTTGATCAATCATAGCAGTACAATTCTCCTGTTCCAAATTGTGGATTTTTCTCATAATATCCGCCCTGAAAGTGGGAGACCCGGATTCGATTCCCGGTCATGGGTAATTTTTCTCCGGATTTCTAACTTCTCCCTTATTCCGGCTTATGGGTGTCACATTGATGTCCACGATATACTCCTTACGTTATACTCTATCTACCGGGATAAGTAACGTTTGCAATCTTTAGCTGATTGTTGATTTTTATTTGTGCGTAATTGATGCGCAGTGTAGAGAAAGTTTCGTTTTCGTGAATTCGAATTTCAATGAAAATACCAGTTTTATGATCCATTGAGTAGGTTTTCAATTTTTCTGCATGATGATGACGTGTGTGTGTTTGAGATATGAATATACGCGCTCTAACTTAAAATGTAATATTAAAATGAAAACGATAATTTATACTTAATAGTGTAATTAGGAATTCAAGTTTGGTTTAGATTTTGGTCAAAATTTGCCAACCGGAATGGCATTTTTCCAGTCTAATCAAATTTTTTTGTTAAACTTCATTAATGTAAATATTTGTTATTTTAAAATAGCAGATGGTACATTTTCTACAAATTTTGTTTGAAACGATTTTTTATAGAATTTATTGCGTAAGAGATATTTTGAATATTTGTCTCTAAGACAGCTTACTTTTCCTTTCTATGATAACATTTTGTAATCCTTGATTGCAAATCCCAAGATGCCGAGGATAATTTTAAACGCGAACAAAATCATCCCAATAATATCTAGCGTCATATTTTACAACCAAATTTAAAAAAGATATTTACAGTCGGTAATTTTTATCGCGCATCGATATTTTGCTATCAATAACGGTAGATAACTAATTTGTTTCCCTATATTTTTTGAAACGTGAAAAATTATGTAAAGATTTTTTCAATTTGAAAATTGTTTACTAGTGTAATTGATAATAATTGTTATTGTGGACGCTCTTCCAGAGAACAGTTCGTAGGTACTGTTGCAATCATATCCTTTACCATGGATAAAGAAAGTCATGTTCTGCACTTGGATTTTCATATCTCCGTCATTTTTCATAGCTGACATTCCTGTTAATATCCTGATATAAATTTCAATGTGATTAAAATATGTACTTCTCGCTCGACTGTACAATTTTGAAAGAGCCACGCCAGTTACCTTGATGATTGATATACGATTGATATTCTGGTCTGTATGATCCAAATTGAAAGTTTTACCTCCCGTAAAAGAAACTCCTCTGTCCTGTATTCCAATTCCTATCGGGTTGAATTCCCTTGCGCCATTCCCGCAGGTCAGAGAGTCACCCATTGCTCCGATGACATCTATGTCTCCGGGTCGCAGTTGGTGCACGCTCTCCGGCCTCCTCTCGGAGCGCCATCTTGGTCTGTTTGGTGCGTTCTCACAAGGGAATGGCTCATTCAAAGGTATTCGTTTTTGCACAGTCTTCCAGAAGTTGTCGGGTGGATACGTAACGGTCTCTGCGGTCTGAAAAAAGCAATTACGCGTAAAATTATTTGGAGAGCGTGTATATTCTTAAGAGGTACTACGACGGACCAAAGCCTAAAACTCATATCATCCTTATCCATCTAAAAGAAAAAGGTAGAAACGTAAACACGCGATGAGTTGTGTTTAGATTCAGTATGATCGTCCTAATCATATCGTAGAGAGCTTTGTTGAAGAAACTTCATGCAGTCTATAAGAAACTAAATGGCGTCATTGCATTTCTTCTATAAAAAAACAATACTTTCTCGATACTTCGTATGAGAAAGTAAAAATTACTAAAATTTTAGTTGTATTTCACGTGTTTGTAGGATTTACGGAAATTTTCCACGATTTTTAATATTTTAAAATATCAATATATTCGGCACCTCAGTTTTCACAACAAGCGATCGTTTCGAATCCCATCTGTCGTTCATTTACGAGAGGTTTAGAGAAAACTTTATTGGTTTTATAGATCGATTTTTTTGGAAGTGATATACAGTATAATTTCGTTAATTCAGAGTTAAAGGGTCTTAAATTTTCACGATTTGTAATAACGAGGTCTGCCGAAAAATGTCAAAACTTGACCATTTCCTTTTTGTAACTTTAACTTAAGCCTTGTCTAGCATTAATACAAATAATACTTCGATTAGATTTTCTTTTATTTATAAGAGAAATCATGAGAAAACAAACAACGTTATCGAAATGAAAATACATATATAATTTGTAACTCACAAACTATTAAAAGCAGAATCACCTTATTACTGTTAAAGGAAACATGAAAGCCAATGGATTCTTTAATAAATTAAACTAATTTGAAGAAACACTCCAATTTCATTTGAGCAGTTTTTGTCTTATATGTATTCTTAACTATAGCACAGACTTTATCAAATGCAAATGTTTTTCCGTTATCAATGTCAACTCAAATTCTTGAACAAAGTCTATATGCTCCTTCAAAATCTCCTATCCCTCAATGTTCCTATCTCATTCGTCTTCTGATTCTGGGCAATGTTTTTCAATGATCTTTCCAATGCCACTCTTAGTGAAGGAGTTATTATTACACTTGATGCAATATCGTCCCAAACAATATCAACATTACGACGGGCATGCAAGATATTCTACTTTGGCTGCAAATTGTTCCCTCCCTCTGTTTTGCTAATTAAATATCTTATCAGCCGGGATCTAAAGACCCTCTGGAAATTAAGAATAATGCCTTGGTCCACTGGCTGATTAAAACTGGTGGTACTGGGAGGTAAAAATAACAGCCTTATGTTCTTCAACTTCAGTGCCTCAGCAGAATGTGCTGTACGACGATGTAGAATCATCAAAATGTTATTTTTCTGAAGCCATTCTTTAGTCCACTCTCAATAACCCAGACTGAAATTTTTTGGCCGTAAGACAAGCACTTCCGTAATAATGGAAAAGCGTAAGAGATACACAGAATAACATGTAAGCTGGTTAACTCTTTTAAAATATCTTGGCTTGATGAATTTCCCAATCACGAGTGAACGCAGTTTTATGCTGCCATCTGCATTGCATCATAACAAAATAGTGATTTTTTCTTTAGGTAATTTTCCACCATTACAAGACTCATCGAACAGCAAGTGTTTTGTTTGTGAGCACATTATAAAACAAACCTGTCTCGTCAAGATTAAAAATATCCTTTGCCTCATATTTTCCCTGAATGGGCTGTACGGAACACAACGAACCTGTAGCTTTTTCTTTGTCAACTGATACAGACCCACCCCAAATATTTCACAAAACTAAGTTATTTTTGTCCTTAGATCTTTTTAGTATGATATGATAAATGGCTGATTAATATATGCCTCCTAATGAGATCAAACGCGTTGTTATCCTTCGTAATGCATAGGCGCTCTTCTAAGTTATTGTTATATACTCATTGGAAAAATTATAAATTTTATTTTTGTATTACTTAATGCTAAATAAAATTGGCATCTCGAACGGTAGCCTTTTAAAAATAATACTATAATTTCATTACGTTGTTTCCTTATTCCCTGGTGACTAGTTACTCCAATGAAGGTAATGCCGTTTAAGTAACGTAATAACATTTTTCACTTTTAATTTTTCGTTATATGCTAGAAAAGTGTACATAGCATGCATACGTTTCTCGCTTCCAATGAATTTTGTTTCTCTATTTAAAAAAAAGTACCGTTGAATACAAACCTTGACGATGCGGTCCATGAGAAGATCCCTCTGCTTTCTCAGGTGACTCTTGCCGCTTCCATTCCCTGATGCGCCGCAGTCGTTGCATGCCGATTCAAGTGAAACTGACACCAGAATGAACACTGGCAGTGACGAGAGAAAAGAGCGCCGCATAACGAATTTGGTCAAATGAACCTAAATTGGTCACCGTTTCCAATATAACTTGTACAACTTGTGCAATCTCGCGTGTATCGCCGTCGATGGACTACGTGCTTCTATTTTCGTTAAATTTGTATTCCTTTTATAAAGGCATCACTAACGACAATGCTTATGACGTAGAAACTAAAAGAAAGTGTTTTCATACTTCTTGCCATGGCAACGCTGGATTAGCATGTAACTCTCGTCGCGTTTCTTTGTCGTATCTATATTATAATTGCCACAGTTTAAGGTCGAAAAAGTGAACTGGCTCGTCATTCGCTTGAATTTGTTATTTCTCTCTTTGTGAAATTGGCTTTCGTCAATTTTTTTCCTGTTTTTATAAATACTGAATCAAAATTACGTACGGAATGATCTTCAGAGCGTTGAGAAATCTTTTTTCTTCCTCCATACGTAGTAATGGGAAAGTATTGTATTCATGAAAAAAATCGACTTCGAGATTTCAACGGAAATACATGTTTTGAGGTCCCTAGAACACGTTTAGACTATTTTCGGAATGATGTCTGTGTGTGTGTATGTTATTGTGGGCGCTCTAACTCAAAAAGTACATGCCATATCGTTACCAAGCTTCATATATAACACCTGAACATGAGCACAAAGAACTGATTAGTTTTTGGACAATAACGGATAAGCGGAAGTCGCGGTTTATTCGAAACCCTATTCGGTTTTTGCGATATTTCTTTGTTAAAACATTATTATTCTATATACAATTGTATACTAATGTTATAGAGAATGTAATTTCCTACAGTTTTAATTTGAAACTATATTCTATAGGAGTTATTGTTTAGGAGTTATTTATAAATAACCGGTTTTTCGGTTTCCGTTAAATATCTCCTTAAAAACATCGTTATTGGTAATCTTCGTAAGGACCAAAGTTGTAGAGAATATTATTTCTTCCAAGTTTTGTTTGTAACTAATTTTCGTAGAACCATCCATTTCGGATATATTTCGCTTTATCTTAATACCAGCCTACAGCGCCAACACCATGTAGCGGTGAATTCTGTAAACATTCAAAATATACGTAATTTACGGCAAGGACGTGTCTTCTTTTACGATACGAAATAATAATTTTGCCTTATAATGCTACTCATAATAATTTTAATATCTATACCCCAAATATGGAGAAAGTCATGTGTTGGCCACATCAGATTTTTTACTTTATCCGTACGTAGTAATGGGAAAGTATTGTGATAATGAAAAAAATCGACTTCGGAGTTTCACAGAAATACACGTTTTGAGATCCCTAGAACACGTCTAGACTATTTTCGGAATTATGTCTGTGTGTGTGTGGATGTGTGTGAGTGCGTGCGTGTGTATGTGATTGTGGGCGCTCTAACTCCAAAATTACTTGACATATCGTTACCAAATTTCATATATAACACTTTGGTATGGGCAGAGAGAACTGATTAGTTTTTGGACAATAAAGGTTGACCGGAAGTCGAGGTTTATTCAAAACCCGATTCGATTTTTGCAATATTTCTCCATTAAAACATCATTATTATATATAAAATTCTATACAAATGTTATAGAGAATGTAATTTCCTACAACTTTCATTTGAAACAATTTTCCATAGCAGTTGTTTGGAAATTATTTATAGAAATAATCGGTTTTTTCGGTTTTCGTCTAATATCTCCTTAAAAACGTCGTAATTGGTCATCTTCGTAAGAACCAAAGTTGTAGAGTTTTGTATGAAACAAATTTTCGTAGAACCATCCATTTCGGAGATATTTTGCTTTTTATAGTATACAGCGCCACCACCATTTAGCCGTGAATTATGTAAAAATATTCAAACTATACATAATTTTCGGCAATAAGGACGACTGTATTCTCTTACGATAGGAAATAATAATTTTGCCTTATACTGTTCTTCATAATAATTTAAATAACTGTACCCCAAATATGGAGAAAGTCATGTGTTGGCCACATCAGATTTTTTCCTCAAGGACTCGTGAGAAATTGGGTGCGTTGCCTCATAGTGAGTTTTGGAAGGAATCAGAGTTGTTTACCATTTTTTTCTTTAATCTACACTTTTCATTCGTTCGAATGAAAAATTCTTTCGGCGTTGAAATAATATGTGCAAACCTTGCTCGTGGAGAATGGATATAAGGAAAGGAACCATGTTGTCCCAGGGTAATTTTTATGTGCTCTATTCAACACCATCTTCCTTAAAACTTTATTATGCATCCAGAGAAATGATTAAATTAATGAAAACATGTAAAATATTCCAAAATTTTCAAAAGAACTAATCACTGGTTTAATCTCAATTAGGTGAATATAATTTCTCGTTTAATCAATTTAGAAAAGTTGATTTTTTCAGCAAATGTATTGTAGCGTTGAATACTGAAATGAACAGAAATGGCCTAAGATGTAGTCGTGAATACGTTGCGAAAACATTACTGTAGCGCGGGAGCATTATTTCTTAACTTAATGTAAAATAAAGCGTGCATTCGTTTCTCTGTTACGTCGTTCCTGTTAAATGCCGTTGGACGAGATTCAAGTTAATAAGATTCCAACATAGTCTTAATAACTTAGCTTTTCCAGGTCAATTATCAGCATCGTCTAATAAGTATTACGACAACTCTTAATTTGCAGAAAAATTAAAAATTTCTCCTTAGATTCTTCCTGCTAGGGAATGAGGTACACGCGAACGTTCTCAATTATAAATCCGCTCGCACCGGATGATTTCAGCACTCGCTCGTATCGTAATTCAACTGTTTGGGGCCTTTTTATATTAGGAAGAGAATTCGAACCAGAAATACTTTCATAGGATAAATTTATCGAGAAAAGTATAGTGTAACACAATGAAGAAGTATGTTAGAGATAAAGACGTTATTATAAAATTCTTATAAAAATCTTGGAGTGAGATGTATTTCGGCTCATTCCCTTTTTTGATGCACTAAACATAAAATGGCACATTACTTTTGTAGAGGTTTTATTATGCTTAAATTTTTAATGTATAATAATATATGTGATAGATAAAAATGTTGTGCTTATTCATGTGTTTTGATTTGTACAGACTTTTTGCTTGCGAAGCTGTGGAAATGTAGGTTCAAACAAAAAAGCACATTTATTGATACCTCTTGCTTGTGATAAAAGTTACGCATATTATGTGTAAATTGTGACCCATTGACCCGGTTTCATTACAAAATGCCCTCTTCACATTGTTCAGAAATGCTGATAGCTAAGCGAGTGCGTTATTTGCACTCGCTGAGTTGGGAACAACTCTTACGAGAGATGTTACCAACACCTTATGTAACCTTTTGATTTTTCTTCGCATCACTTTTCGGCTTGGATAGGTTTTCGTATGAATCGCGGTAAAAATGTACGAATTTCATATCGGTATTTCACAAAAATCTTCTTTTACGCTTTTACGCTAGTTTCTGACGTGAGTTAGAATAAAAATGTCAATAGCTGAGGACGAGTAATATGTTTTTAATTTAGTGCCATATTTATGGTCAGATTAGTTGATAAAAGAGAATTTTTAAATATCTTAGGTCTTCTACAGGGTTTAAGATATCTGTACCATTATAATAATTAACTAATAACTCAAGGTATAAACTAAAGGTTCTGATTCGACAAGTACATTAAATTAAAAATTTCGACACTTGAGAAATTTTTTCGTTATCTCTTATATATTCAAACGTGTTATTCTTTTCGTTTTTATTCGTACAATTTTACAAAATTTTCATTTATTCTATCATTACAGAGAAGTGATATTTCTTTCATCCGTAGTCATTTACCTATATCAGCGATTTTCATTGTTCTTCTTAATGAAATGGGCGCTAATGGCATTCATATCAGCTCTTTCCGGCCTTTATTTTTGGCTTCTTGAGTAGGATTCCTTTGAAGTTTACTATGTGGAAATACATAATATTTGTTGCTTTCAAATACAATTTTATTTGATAAACATAAATTAATTCAGTACAAAACTTTTATACCAGTTTTTATTTTTCATTCTTAACCTTTGTGCTAAAATGGCTGCTCCTTATGCGAATTTACATTTCCTATGTTCATAAACTTGAAGCTTGTAAAGTTACAATTTGTCCAAATTCTGTAAAAGGTTATTGTGTAATTATTATAGTTTAATTCGTTTGAGAATTGACCATATCAATATATGGCTAAGCTGATTCAGAAGGGAACCAACCTTTAGATCAGAAGATGGAAAGATACTTTAAAAACTTAGAAGTCGAAGCACTTGAATGAAATTCTGCTAAAGCGATTCATTCATAGCTAGAGATGGTTATGAATGTAAAATATTATTGGAACATGTGATGCTATGGCTTAGGATGCAAATAATCAAAACTTTTCATTAACATATTTGAAGCAAGAAGTAACTAATGGAAAAGTATAAGAGATACACAGAATATTCAGTGTGAAAATAGTAATGGATCGACTAATGATAAGAAAAATTGTAATATTTACCTTCCAGCAGGAAGTAAAATTTATTCGAGGGCCGCGAAGTATCTTGGAAACAAATGTTTTCGCCTGCATGAGGGCATCCACTGCAGCTGGTATTGCGACATTCAGTTGGGCGTTATAAGTACCGGATTCGCCCCTGCCCAGGGAGTAGCCAACCAAATTGGCGTTGAAACTTTTAAAAATATTTGGTAGAGTGAGAAATTCTCTCCAAGTAGCTAATCCATCTGTTTTCGAAAGAGCATTTTTTTCATTTGTGTTAAATCATTAAATTATGAAGAAAAATAGTTTCTTCTGATGAGGACAGTAAACATTTAAAAAATTACGTCAAAGGGATAATTTTTTGTTATTTACTTCATATTTTAATAATAATAACTAATATTTCTGCACTTAATTTTTATTAATCAAATGATTTAATTCTGACATTTACATAAGCTAGATCTCGGACATTATAAAGAAATTGAAAATTTATGCGTTTATATATCATCGGTAAAAGACGATAAGGTTAATATTTAATTGCAGTTATTATTTTTTTAAACGAAAACATAAATTTCATATTGAAAGTAATACATTTCCTCCTGAGACTCACGAGTGTCAGGTCTATTTAATTTTCTTAGAATTGAACTACTGTATCGTAGTAATACGAAAAATCATGCAAACGTGTGTTTGCTTATGATACAAACGTTTCTTGATTGATTTGCTCTTCCGCCGCCTGTGATTTTGTGTTACCTCCAGAGAATGACACGCCTGTCGTGTATGGGCACGCTCATCGGGTTGACTTCTCTGGCTCCGTTTCCGCTAGTGAGGGAGTCTCCCATTGCTCCTACTACGTCAACGTTGTTTTTTGTCGCCTCTTCGCATAGGATAGTTTTATTTAGAGGTACTTGTTTTTTCAGTATTTTCCAAATGTTGTCACGCGGATATTTAATCGTTTTTGCATTCTGTTTTGAAACAATAATCGGTCAGTTTTCATTATTTGGAATTTCATTTAGCATAGGTAGTGGTGCATTTTATTACATGTTAAAAATATTTTCGATAGGTGTGTGTGTGTGTATATACAGACACACACACATACATACACGTAATTAACCAGAGAAATCTTTACATTTTATAATTCCGCTACATGAAAAAACTTTCTATTCTAGATATTTTTTTTGTGATCAGAACCAAGTTAATCAGGCGAAGAAGAAGAACCTTCCCAGTTTTCTTTCACAACCCGAATATGACGTCATGTTTAGGATGCGGTTGAATGATCTAATACACCTGCAGGCGTCTCTTCTCTTCGTCCTGATTAAATATTCGGCTTTTCAAATTCCTGAAAGTGCTTCAGTTTCACCGTTGGCCTCTTTCACCTCCGTTTCAAGGTCTCATTCTTCACGCACGCGCTCTTGACTGACTTTTACTTGACAGCGCACCTTGAACTCTCTCTTTAGAAAAGCGCTTCTCATCTTTCCTGACAGATAAGCATCTTTTTATTTTCTGTAACATAATTTTCAAAGTTACGGTGTTATTTTTATCTCATCTTTCTTTTCCGCTGCACATATATTCTTTCGATCCTTTTTATTTCGTTCGAGAATGTCGTTGTCCACAGTTCTATTTGTTTTTCTATATCTATATCTATAGTTCACCCTGCAAGCCACCGCAATGTTGTGTGGCAGGGGGTGCAATAGCACTGGTGCTGGTCAAGATAAAGCGCATAATAATGTATAGTATCACTCTGCGTCGGCTGATTTCTTTTCGTAGGTAGCTAAATACGAGTTCATAATAACATTCCATTCCAGTCTTATTCAAATATTATAATTTTATCAGTTGTTTGTTGGTTTTATTTTTATATTGTTTGTTTTCAAAGGCCGTTTTAAACGGGCTCATTCGTCTAGTTAAATAATAAAGATGTTATAAGAGTAATTGGAAATAGGAAAATGTTTATTAATGAATGTCTAACGAGTTATTATAGTCAACTGCTTTGGAAAGCTAAGCAATTTGGACATGAACATGAATATAAATTTGTATTGGTAAAATATCGGAGAATTTTCGTAACTCTCCCACTAAATTAATAGAATGCGATAATGATTTGCATTAGTCACTAATCCACATTCGTTAAATTTGATTTTTAAATTAACTGCTTAATATGGAACTCAAGTCAGAAATTGAGCTTGATTTCTTTCACTATGATACACTAGACTCAGCTGATGATTTGAAGACTGATGACTGTTTAGATCTAATTTATTGCCATGTTATTGTAAGATCAATCCGTAAATACTTGGATGAATTTTTAATTATGCATGAATCTATTAGAAAAAACAACAATGTTGCTGTTGTTGTATTGACTGAGGTAAATATCACTCCGGATGAGATTAAGTTATATAGTTTAAAAGGTATTGATACTTACTCCTCCTTGAGAGAGCAGCGAAGAGGAGGTGGAGTGGTTATGTTTGTAAACAATCTTAATTTCAGTTTAACAATTTTAAAAACAGTGCATTTCGAATATGTATTTGGTACCTTGAATGTAAATGGAAGTAACATGTTATTGATGGGAATATACAGGCCCCCTCACTTGAATATAATAGAATTCATTCTTGAATAATCAACATTTTTGCGTAACGATAACAATGATATAGCTGTTATTCTGGGTGATATTAACATTGACATGAAAAGTAAACATAATATCCAAACATCAGACTACAAAGATACCATCTCTGCCTTAGGCTTTTTAAATCTGATTAAGGGATGTACCAGGGAGGAAGTATTATACGATAGTGTAGTTAGGTATTGCATAGATCACATTTTACTTAGAGGATCTGTTTTTAATCTAAAAAGTTTTACTATAACGTCTAAAATTGCTGATCATTATATTATTGGTACATGTTTTAGTAATAGATCCACTAATATAAAGGACGAGGTTTGCAGTAACAGGAGCAACTTAATGAAATGCTTAAATCAAAAGAAAGTTGACAGATTTATCTCAGAAATAAATTTTAAAACTTTACATGATAAAGGGGATCCAACCACACAGTATGATTTATTGGTTAATCAATTTCAAATGGTCTATGAAAAGACGCCAGAAATGAAAGTTTGTAAATCAAAAGTCTTGCGGAAATGCTAGATGATTAATAACATTTTGCTATTGATAAAAACTAGGGACATACTTTTCAGAAAATAGAAAAGCTGTCCATCGAACCTGGATTACAAACTGGATTATAAGTCTTATCGAAACAAAGTTAGCTGGGAAATCAAAAGAGCTAAATTTACATTTTACTCTAATAAATTTGAAAAGATTAGGCAGGATAAAAGGAAAATATGGATTGAAATTAAGGCTTTAACTGGAACAAATAAACATTTCGATATGGTGCAACAATTTAAAAACACCTACAGTAAGAAGGAGCTACTACAATTATTCTTGTCACACTTTACAAAAGCTATAACTAAAAGATATCGCCGTTTTAGGTTCCCCTAAAAGTATTTATATTCCTGAAGCAAGAGATGATACAATAAGACATTCTGAGTACAACATATAAATGTAAAATATCACAACCACTTCTGCCTACATGCCAATATATTTTATTTTTATTATATGTAGCATTATGTGTGATGTATTTTATAACATGTATGATGTATGTTGTATGACACCAGAAACCCCTAACTAATTTTTATAAATAGTTACGACTATGTATATAAATTAATTTGCTAATGTTGACTACTGATCATACGCAAAAATCGGCACCTCCCGACAAGTCCCTGACTTGGGAGGACAAGGTCTCTTGATCTCACCATTGATGACTGCTGCCTTTTATAAATATTGTATTGTATATTGTAATTTAATATTTGTATTTGTATGCATTTTTTTGTTGACTTGTCCTGTATCAAATCTCCTGGACCAATTTTTATACAGTATTTGCACTTTTATACGAATAAATTAATAAGTTCAAAAGAAGACTGTCTAAGTTATTTTTATCACTACCTGGGGTATCCGGCGTTGCCCAGGATAGGCAACAATAAAAAATTGATTTTATTCACAGCCTTTATTGTAGTGCTTTTTGGTATACAATATTTTAATCTTACCTTCTGGTGCATAAAATGTTTTTTGGAATACCGACCCTGGAGCAGGCAACATAGAACACGAAAAAACTTGTAAAATATACTTATCAATGTAAACATATTTGAATTCCTTAAATGAAATCAAACGCATCTTTTCAATCGACAGCTCACGTTAACAAAACCGTTTCTACGGTAAACACACACCTTTAACGACCCGTGTTTTTAAATTTCGTACGATGTTTCGAAGTAATTTTAAAATGCAAATGAATAATATGCTGCACTCGTTCCCGATGCGAAGTTTCAGTTCTTTAGTTTTTATGACCGTTTATTTAATTTTTTTTACCCCCCCCTCTTCCAAGCCAAAAATTAAAAAAAAAGCACAAGGTGCACACCCTCAGGTTTCCCTAAGTACACATGCCAAGTTTCAGCTTTCTAGGTTTATTGGTTTTGGAGTTACAGCGTTAACACTCAGACAAACTAACAATGTCTTTTATTTATATGATAAATCAAACTGTACAACTTTATCTGCGTAAATGTAGCTACGAAGAGAAAATTACTACGTAACTTTCAATATTAAATTTGAAAAAACGTACGTTGCTATTCTCATCTAACTTTAAATGTATGCGTGAGCCTATTTGCGTTAGTAAGCATTACAGATGTATAATATAATAGTTTTACTTACAAAAAGGTAATATTCCAGCATAAAATTAATGATGAAATGCCTTGATTAAACGCTTTCCAGACGCAGTCAACAGTATAATTATCTTTAAATATTTATGTTGCTATGCGTCATTAATTTCGATGCTCAAACAAAAGTTCGAAGCGTACATCGCAGTTATCAGAGTTCTGTATTTCTTTCGGGCTTCGAAATACTATAGTTTTTCGATCTTGATATTCATGACTTTCTTCTCCTCTTTCAACTTTGCACAGTCTCGGGAGGAAGCTGGGTGTGGGCCTTCGCAGTTACCGCTGGGAAAGGCCTCCTTGCATGCTTCAAGGTACAATTTTGAGTTTGCAAAATGAACATAGGTAACGAAAAAGTTTGAACATACATGCATACTTGATTGCATGCAAAATTGCATTAAATTAATCAGAACCTAATAAAATATGTAAAAAAAGTAGTTATACAGAAGAATATTAATGAAATAGAAGAGAATTATTTGCTGAATGACGGATTATTTTTCAGAATGTTGCGGAAAATTGTCGAAGAATCAATATAATCGAATCATTTCTTCTGAGCCTATAATCAAAGAAACCAATGGCAGTTATTTGTCTTACATGTAAATAAATTACACATGGATAGAATTAAAAATTATTTTATTTTTCTGGAGCTCACGACCATCAATGCGAAGGTGGAGCTGCTTAAAATCCTTGATCAGTTTTCCCATGTCTAGAGTCGGTTCGGACTTGGCAAGGCGCAACACTGCAGCCTAAATGCTCGTCAGTCAACTGCGACCTCAACTCCGGTTTTGTTCCACTTCATCAAAGAAAATTTGCTTTAATATGTATGTGGAACCAAATATCCTTGCGAAGTTTTATAAGTGACAACATTTTGCATCGTCCAAAAACAAAAAATCCGTTGAGGCTCTGCCTTAAATTTTTCTTTCCGAATATTTTCACTCTATATGTCTATGATTTCTAGTTGAAGATCAGGTGAAACATTTTTAACATGGCTTGAGATAGGATAGGAGAACAAGTTAATTTGGTTTTCTATTTCTTTAAGGTCTTTAGAAAAGCGGCAGAACTATTCGTGTAGACTAGAAAGAACGTTTCTGTACATATCCGATGTTATTGAATTCACTTCAGTCTTATAGAGGTAGGAGTGAACAAAATTCCCGTTCTTAACTTGTTTGGAAAATTAATTTTGATTTAATACCTTGAATTTCTGGATGTATTTCTTGAATAATTCTTATATTTAGGTTATTTAAATGGCCCATAATATTAGTCAAAAGGCAAGATCCGTCATTCATTTTTCATCCTTCAGCTGTGGAAACTCTTTATCTTAGTTTTTAATTTCTAAAAACATTATAATTTCGTCCTTCAAGTTCCACACTCTATTTAACTTAAAAACGTTCCCTTTTAAACGTATACAAATTTAACAATTCAAGGATTGACTTATTTTTCAAGTATTTTCATCGACGAAGCTTTTTATCATATTTAGATGATTTTTCGATATTCATGTTATATGGATTCATTGTAGGAGAAATAAAAATAAACTTAATCAATAGACGGCAGATTTGTTTATTGATGTCCATCATCATAATACAGTTTGCTGTTCTCCTTCGTAAAAATATATGGAGCTTTCTTCGTGGGACATTTGATGTCTTGAATCGAATAATCATGAAATGTGGAAGATTTATTCCCGGGTGGCTCGAGGATGTTGTTCCAAAGCATGGTGCCTGCTGTGGAAATAAGAACGGGTTAATTTACATTCACAATGTTAGCGATTACAGATATACGAACTGCGATCCGATAGTAATGCCTAAAAATTTTATTCTTTCTCACATGACTTCATGTATGGAATGTGATGGTATCAGATAAAAATGAGAACCTTTCCACCGATATCCTGCAAGTTTCAGGTGGCAGGGCTTTAGCAGTCTGTCAAAATGGAAGGCGACATTGATGTGCGTACGAAACAGCGTTGTGCAATTGAGGTCCTGTTAGCAGAGAACATACCAGTTGAAATTCACCGACTTAGAAGAATTTTAACGGGACAGCTGTGTAGATGTAAAAACACAACGATGGGTTAGGCGTCTCAGAGATAATAATAATAAGCCGTCTTTTTAGGTCGATATTTAGAATATTAATGTCTATTCTTACATACAAACCTGACGAACACAAACATCTATGTCCTAGGCGGGATTCGAACCCGCGACCTTAGTAGCCGTCGGCAGACACCAACCATCCGTCTTCTAAGCTGAACATGGTGCGAAGGACTTGCCCGGATCAGGCCGCCCTCCTACTGCAGTGACGGCAAGGAATGAAGAGAAAGTGGATCAACTGATTCCTAATGAACGACGCATTAAGACACGGGAATTGTGTGAAATCGTGGGAATTGGCTTTAACGTATGACGCAAAATTCTGGACAATCTGGTACACATGAAGTTGTGTGCCATGTTGATGTATCAGATCACAAGGAGCAGAGAATGCTGACGTGTGTTTATCTTATGGAGCAGTATCAGACAATAGCTGGCGATTTCCTCGACAATATCGTCACCGGAGACGAGACTTGGACACACCACTATAAACCGGAGTCAAAACAGCAGTATATGGAATTGCGACACACGGATTCATCGCAAAAGAAGAAATTCAAGTCCCAACCATATGCGGGAAAACTAATGTGTTCCGTATTTTGGGACAGGAAACGATTTATCCTTGTGGATATCCGGAACAGGGACATGCGAACAGTTCCGCTCGCTATTTGGAGACACCGAAGAAGCTGAGCACACGGATTGCATGAGTGAGACCAAAGAAGAAAGACTTAGTCCTCCTTCAGCACGACAATGCCAGGCCCCATATCAGCATCATGACAAGGGAGGCCATCGAAAACGTCGGGTAAACTGTCATGCCACATCCGCCGTACAGTCCGGGCCTTGCCCCCTCATACATTCTTCTGTTTAGCCCGATGAAGGACGTCCTTCACGGTAACACTTTAGGGATGAGGATGCTGTCATTGTGGCCGTGAAGAAGTGACTGCAACTTTCATGACAGGGGGATAGCAATTGTGGTTCAGCGGTGGAGAAAATGTATGATTACGTGGAAAAGTAACGGTATGTAACTTAAGAGTTCAAGTATGTGATGTGATTTTCATATCTTAAGTATTAACCAAGAATAAATGTGGAGGCATTACTTTCGGTTCGACCCTCGTATTTATAAAGAAACATTATTTACATCCATGATACTCACTAAGTCCCATTCCCTTCTGGTTGAAATGTATGCAGTCCGAAGACCACAACACATATGCGTTGAGAGACCGAATGAGAAAACCATTAGCTTTACGTCCATTGAAGAATTGGAGAAATGGCTGCCATTCAACAGTGAAGTCTCCTCGTCCACTATAACGTTCACTGAATGCCTGTCGATAAATTTTTAATTTATATAAGTGATTCCATAGTCACCGAGTAGTTCCACTGTGTGGTAACTAAATCCAAATGGTTCGTAAATTATTAAACTCGGAATTCAGTTTAATTATGGAAAGTATACGCTTCATAGCCCTGACTCAGTTTCTCGGTTGCAGAACCCTTTATATTAAAATACGCTACTGAAGTTGAATAGGTTAACTTTCTGCTGATTGCTATGGTGACAGCGTTTATCCAATCCACGAGGATCAAAAGACAAGAACGTGATCCATTATTACCAATTCTCTTTCCGCTTCTTGGTATTTCATCGCCAGATTACTGATTTGAATTAAGCCTTTCTTCAGGTCGCCGCTCCGGAACAAACAGGAACATGCGATAGCGTTGACAATATCGCAAAATGGAGTTCGTTTTACCCTCGCTGTTATGGACGTGTCTGAAAAGTAAACGGGTCAAATATATTCATCTCGGAATGAACTGTTCAATATCAGCGAGTCTAGATATTAGTTATTTTTTAATGAGAACTAATTAAAGAATTATTGTGGATTTAAATGAGGTAGTAACGTTAGAGAAAGTCCTCTTAAGATATTGAGATTATATCACGGGAATAAATTAAAGAATTTGTACTTCAATTTCAGAAGTTAAAAAATAGGTCCGTCTTCTCCACTATCATTAAAAAGGTTATGAAAAAACCAGAATTAATTCTAAAAGAACCTTAATCGACGAATACTACAGAACACGGCTTTATTTTACCCGAAATTCGCACATAGTTTTTAAAAAACGTTTGTACTATAGCACTTAAAGATAGCCGAGTTCTGCTTATTATTTTAATTTTTGAGCGCATATGTTTTAGTTTATTTTCTGTCATAAGACGGTCTCGATTAGTCTACATAAGTATATTACAGAAAGTTAAAAATTACTCGAATTCTCTCTAAAGAAATACCTATCACTGATATGATGTTCACAAACAGCCTTGGAACCTTAGCGTATAAATAGTCGAGAGCCTTTTGCAATTGGAATTTGTGGGCTTCAGGCGAATGCATCTCATATGAGGAGTAGCAGTGGTACGAGCAGAGATCATTATGTCCGATTAAAATCGACAGCATCTGTAAGTCACAATAATATATTATTAAGAAATTTCTATTTGTGGTAGATAAAATTTTGAAATTCAAAAGCTGATGAGCATAAAAAATTTCATGATGCAAACATAATCAATTCTCTCTTTATTTTGATTCCGGAATTTCGTTTAAATTATTTTAAAAAGTAGGCGTCATGAGGATATTTTTCGTTACGATTCTCATTTATGTTGAATGATTTTTGTAAAGTATCAAATGAAATGACTATTGCAAACGGTATAAAATTTCTCATCCTAAAAATGGTTTTCAATTCTCTAAGTTAGTTTAATTGTGATACAATTAGAGGGAAATTAGAGTAATACTGTAAGCGGTAAATTTTGCAATAATAATGTTATATGTACAAAATATTAGGAAAATTGTGCTCGACTTTTTATAAGCACCCTGCATTAAAAATGGCAAAGGTCCTGGGATGCAGTTACAAACAACAAATAGAGCGATCAAAGCAAGTGTTACTCTATGGCCAGCCTCGGAACGAAACAACCAGTCACAGTCACTCGACTTATAATTGGCCATTGCGCTTTGACGCAGTCATTCCTATTTACACGGGAAAAGGAACCCCCCACAATCTCTCTGAAATTTTAGCAGACGACCCTCAAAAAGGTAATATTATTTTAACATTCCTAAGGGTAACTAAACTGTGAAGTGCTCTGTAAATAAATATTTTTATTTTTACCTTATTTTATTTTATTACTTTTATAATTATTTATTTACTTAACTTGTTTATTTTAACTTATTTATCCTGAAAGGCTTAAATATGAACTTTAACGATGCAAATTGATGTCGATGCACCTAATAAAAAATACTACTACTGAAATTAGTGCTCATATGGCATGCATATATACTGCGTTGATAGAATTTAGAATGGTGAAATTATCACGTGACGATAATGACCTCTTGAGAGGATATTTGCAAAAGCTTAAAAAGGCAGAGTAATGGAGAAATCAGGAAGACTTAAGGAAAGCTGAGTTGCGGAATATTAAAACTGTCTTTTCGATTAATATGCTTATACCTTCCAGTCGGATGTAATATTTATCCTAGGATCACGTAACATCTTGGATACGAATAGTTTGGCCTGAGTTAGAGCGTCATCATCCAACGAGGCAGGTATTGCGACGTTCAGTTGGGCGTTGTAAGAACCGAAATCACCTCTTCCCAAGGAGTAGCCAACCAACTTGGGGTTGAAATTTTTTAATATGTTTGGCAGGGTGATGATTTCTCGCCAAGTTCCAATTCCACCTGTAATAAAAAATGTCACCGTTAAAATATAATCAGAATTTAAAAAATTAATATTTAAGGTTTCTTTTCATGTCTCCTCGGATAAAATCAGAAATTTAACCCGACTCAATTTGAAATGGTGACAAGGAGAGAGCTGTTATAGATAAAAATAAAGAACTCAACCAGCTCAAGCATTGTTAGGAAAATGTTTGAACTTTTACTGGCTATAATTAATGTAGAAAAAACGAAAAAAGCTTTGGAGACAGTAAGTGTGTATCTAGAATTTTCGAACCAATACGTATTTCGGCAATAATGTAGCCATCTTCAGGGCCCGTACTTGAGAGCGAACGAACTGGAGGAATCAGGACTCCAGTGGCACACTCTCACGCATTTCACACTTCCTCTATCTATATCTACAGTTCACCCTGCAATGGTGTGTGGCAGGGGGTGCAATAGCACCAAGGGAAAGCGCATAATAATGAATAGTATCACTCTACGTCCGCTGATTTCTTATCGTAATTTCTGTTCTGCTCAGCTATCGTTCTAGGGAAAAACGAGCCTTTATACCTCTCAGTCCTACAGGCTATCTCTCTTATTTTACGAGGATGGTCCATTCTACCAATATAAGTTGGCGCTCTTATCTACAAGATTTAGACTTTAGAGTATAAATTTGAAATCGGGAGAAAAAAATCAGCCACCGAACCCGAGCTTTATATCTGCCGGACAGATATCATTGGCAACGTGATGCTTGTTTTAAGAATGGAGAAATTTGATTGTGGAATGAAGTTTGCCATGAATGAGAGTCGAACCCTGATTTTCTACTTGTACAGATATACTTTGATCAATCATAGCAGTACAATTCTCCTGTTCCAAATTGTGGGTTTTTCTCATAATATCCGCCCTGAAAGTGGGAGACCCGGATTCGATTCCCGGTCATGGGAAATTTTTCTCTGGATTTCTAACTTCTCCCTTATTCCGGCTTATGGGTGTCACATTGATGTCCACGATATACTCCTTACGTCATACTCTATCTACCGGGTTAAGTAACGTTTGAAAACTTTAGCTGATTGTTGAATTTTATTTGTGCGTAATTCATGCGCAGTGTAGAGAAATTTTCGTTTTCGTGAATTCGAATTTCAATGAAAATACCAGTTTTAAGATCCATTCGGTAGATTTTCACTTTTTCTGCATGATGATGACGTGTGTGTGTGTTTGAGATATGAACATACGCGCTCTAACTTAAAATCTAATATTTAAATGAAAACGATAATTTATACTTAATAGTGTAATTAGGAATTCAAGTTTGGTTTAGATTTTGGCCAAAACTTGCCAACCGGAATGGCATTTTTCCAGTCTTATCAAATTTTTTTGTTAAACTTCATTACTGTAAATATTCGTTATTTTAAAATAGCAGATGGTACATTTTCTACAAATTTTGTTTGAAACGATTTTTTATAGCATTTATTGCCTAAGAGATATTTTGAATATTTGTCTCTAAGACAGCTTACTTTTCCTTTCTATGATAACATTTTGTAATCCTTGATTGCAAATCCCAAGATGCCGAGGATAATTTTAAACGCGAACAAAATCATCCCAATAATATCTAGCGTCATATTTTACAACCAAATTAAAAAAAGATATTTACAGTCGGTAATTTTTATCGCGCATCGATATTTTGCTATCAATAACGGTAGATAACTAATTTGTTTCCCTATAGTTTTTGAAACGTGAAAAATTATGTAAAGATTTTTTCAATTTGAAAATTGTTTACTAGTGTAATTGATAATAATTGTTATTGTGGACGCTCTTCCAGAGAACAGTTCGTAGGTACTGTTGCAATCATATCCTTTACCATGGATAAAGTAAGTCATGTTCTGCACTTGGATTTTCATATCTCCGTCATTTTTCATAGCTGACATTCCTGTTAATATCCTGATATAAATTTCAATGTGATTAAAATATGTACTTCTCGCTCGACTGTACAATTTTGAAAGAGCCACGCCATTTACCTTGATGATTGATATACGATTGATATTCTGGTCTGTATGATCCAAATTGAAAGTTTTACCTCCCGTAAAAGAAACTCCTCTGTCCTGTATTCCAATTCCTATCGGGTTGAATTCCCTTGCGCCATTCCCGCAGGTCAGAGAGTCACCCATTGCTCCGATGACGTCTATGTCTCCGGGTCGCAGTTGGTGCACGCTCTCCGGCCTCCTCTCGGAGCGCCATCTTGGTCTGTTTGGTGCGTTCTCACAAGGGAATGGCTCATTCAAAGGTATTCGTTTTTGCACAGTCTTCCAGAATTTGTCGGGTGGATACGTAACAGTCTCTGCGGTCTGAAAAAAGCAATTACGCGTAAAATTATTTGGAGAACGTGTATTTTCTTAAGAGGTACTACGACGGACCAAAGCCTAAAACTCATATCATCCTTATCCATCTAAAAGAAAAAGGTAGAAACGTAAACACGCGATGAATTGTGTTTAGATTCAGTATGATCGTCCTAAACATATCGGAGAGAGCTTTGTTGAAGAAACTTCACGCAGCGCAGGGCTTCCAATTTGACCTAAACTTGCTCTTCGGGCAGTCTATAAGAAACTATTTGGCTTCATTGCATTTCTTCTATAAAAAAATAACTAAAATTTTAGTTGTATTTCACGTGTTTGTAGGATTTACGGAAACTTTCCACCATTTTTAACATTTTAAAATATCAATATATTCGGCACCTCGGTTTTCACAACAAGCGATCGTTTCGAATCCCATCTGTCGTTCATTTACGAGAGGTTTAGAGGAAACTTCATTGGTTTTATAGATCGATTTTTTTGAAAGTGATATACAGTAGAATTTCGTTAATTCAGAGTTAAAGGGTCTTAAATTTTCACGATTTGTAATAACGAGGTCTGCCGAAAAATGTCAAAACTTGACCATTTCCTTTTTGTAACTTTAACTTAAGCCTTGTCTAGCATTAATACAAATAATACTTCGATTAGATTTTCTTTTATTTATAAGAGAAATCATGAGAAAATAAACAACGTTATCGAAATGAAAATACATATATAATTTGTAACTCACAAACTATTAAAAGCAGAATCACCTTATTACTGTTAAAGGAAACATGAAAGCCAATGGATTCTTTAATAAATTAAACTAATTTGAAGAAACAGTCCAATTTCATTTGCGCAGTTTTTGTCTTATATGTATTCTTAACTACAGCACAGACTTTATCAAATGCAAATGTTATTCCGTTATCAATGTCAACTCAAATTCTTGAACAAAATCTATATGCTCCTTCAAAATCGCCTATCCCTCATTGTTGCTATCTCATTCGTCTTCTGCTTCTGGGCAATGTTTTTCAATGATCTTTCCAATGCCACTCTTAGTGAAGGAGTCATTATTACACTTGATGCAATATCTTCTCAAACAGTAACAACATTACGAAGGGCATGCAAGATATTCTACTTTGGCTGCAAATTGTTCCCTCCCTCTGTGTTGCGAATCAAATATCTTATCAGCAGGGATCTAAAGACCCTCTGGAAATTAAGAATAATGCCTTGGTCCACTGGCTGTTTAAAACTGGTGGTATTGGGAGGTAAAAATAACAGCCTTATGTTCTTCAACTTCAGTGCCTCAGCAGAATGTGCTGTACAACGATGTAGAATCATCAAAATGTTATTTTCTGAAGCCATTCTTTAGTCCACTCTCAATAACCCAGACTGAAATTTTTTGGCCGTAAGACAAGCACTTCCGTAATAATGGAAAAGCGTAAGAGATACACAGAATAACATGTAAGCTGGTTAACTCTTTTAAAATATCTTGGCTTGATGAATTTCCCAATCACGAGTGAACGCAGTTTTATGCTGCCATCTGCATTGCATCATAACAGAATAGTGATTTTTTCTTTAGGTAATTTTCCACCATTACAAGACTCATCGAACAGCAAGTGTTTTGTTTGTGAGCACATTATAAAACAAACCTGTCTCGTCAAGATTAAAAATATCCTTTGCCTCATATTTTCCCTGAATGGGCTGTACGGAACACAACCAACCTGCAGCTTTTTCTTTGTCAACTGATACAGACCCACCCCAAATATTTCACAAAACTAAGTTATTTTTGTCCTTAGATCTTTTTAGTATGATATGATAAATGGCTGATTAATATATGCCTCCTAATGAGATCAAACGCGTTGTTATCCTTCGTAATGCATAGGCGCTCCTCTAAGTTATTGTTATACAGTAAAACCTGGTTAATACGAACCTCTATATTTCGAAATTCGAGGTAATTCGAAATTTTTTAACACTTGAAAGACCGAAGAAGCCAATTTCATGCAAATGTATTTCAATAATTCGAAAATCTCTATAATTCGTAATTTGAAAAATATTTTTGCCCGATTCTCGGAATATCAACGCATTTTTGTCGACATAATTCGAAATAAAAGTTACCAAAAAGAAACGAAATGAAATTTACTAAAATATTTCGGCCACTATGTCGGCTGGTTCACAAACATTGTGCGATCGTGATCATACCGACTGGGCGTTGGGTATTGTCATAAGATTCTGTCCATCCCCTCAATTTATCTACTGTTTTAAGGTTTTGTGTGGAAAACGCGTTCCAATATTCCTTTGGTTCGTTGTTTGTTTCGTGTTAGATTGTATTTTTCATCATTGTTAGTTACTTGTTTAAATAATATTCTTAGTTTAATAACTGCAAGAGAGACTATATTTAAATTTATTGCTATAAAATATTTTTTTTAAATATACCCTCCAATGGCTCCGGTTCGTAGTGCATATAAGACTCTTACTCTTGCTGAAAAAATGTCTTTGCTGCAAGACATTGACAAGAAGTTAGAATGGAAAGGAAACCTGGTCTCAAAGTATGGGATTCCGAACTCGTCTTTATCTACAATTTTAAGGAATCGGACGAAGATTGCAGAAAGTTTTTATAAATTTAAAGGGAGCGCTACACGTCAGCGTTCACGGCCTGCGAAAAACGAAGACCTCGAAGAAGAACTGTCCGATTTTTTTTCACAAGTACGAGCGGTGAATTTACCTGTGATAAGCCCGATTCTCATTGAAAAATCAAGAAGTCTTGCGAACACTTTGAACATTGAAGATTTTAAAGCGTCCAATGGGTGGTTGGATGGTTTTAAAGACGCCACAATATTGTTTGTCTTGCAGTATATGTGGTGATGCCCAAAAAATTAACGAAGAGGAAGTGACCTGGCTGCAAAGTAATAAACATGTTTTGGAGAAGTACGCGCTCAAAGACATTTTTAATATGGATGAAACGCATTTTTTTTTCAACATGTTGCCCGATCGTACTTTGGCTCTCCGAGGCGAAAAATGTCACGGCGGCAAACATAGTAAGGACCGTCTCACCGCCGCGCCGTGCTCTGCACAAATATGGATGGGTCGAATAAAGAAAAACTTGTAATCATCGGAAAATATGGCAACCCACTCTGTTTCAAAGGTATTAATCGTGATTATTTGCCGATAATTTACGAGCATAACAAAAAGGTGTGGATGACAACAGACATTCAAAAGTTTTTTTAATAAGAATGCAAAAACGTGTGTCGGTGCAAAATCGTAAAATTTTGTTGACACTAGACAACTGTTCTGCTCAACATGTGGCTCAGATAAATACGCCCAATGTTGAGTTGCTGTATTTTCCGCCGAACACAACCAGTGTTCTGCGGCCACTCGACCAGGGCATCATTCAAAATTTAAAGTCATTACAGAAAAAAACTATTGTCGTCATACTTGGTGCAAATTACAAATGGATGTTCGCAGGATGATCTAGGAAAATGGACGATTTTAGACGCGTGCCGGGCCTTGACATCGGCGTGGCAATTGGTGACTCCTCAAACCATCGCCAACTGTTTTAAGAAAAGCGGGCTATTTTCGCAGCCGGCAGAAGTGTTCCAAGGTACAGAAGTGGAGGAAGTAATCGAGTGTAATGTATTGGGGCCTGTCAGTTTCGGAGACTTTGTTTCCTTTGTGTATGACCCCACGATCTAGGAATCGAAAACCGTTGCGAGTGATAGCGACGAAGAAGACGTTGTGGATAACGTCGATGCTAGGTTGGATGTGCCATTGCCATCTAAGGAGGATGTTTTAAAAGCTTAAGATACCCTTCAAAGGTACGTGTCCGGGATGCCAGACGTGCCGATGAATATCTGTGAAAAAGTTGATGCCATTATGCAACACACTGCGCTAGGGAGTGCCCTGAAATTGAAACGGGAAAATAACCAACTTTTAAAAATAAATTTAAATTAATATTTGATTACACACTTTTATTTATTTACTTTTAAGTTGAAATAAGTGAAAGACATTATTAACATTTTAGTGGTTTAATTATATGTTCATATATGTTTCAATGTTTAAATGAGTAATCCTAAATTTGACTTTTATTCATCGACATCATATTTTGAGGTATGCATGTGTAGTACATCCTTTTTTTCTGTATTTTAATATGGTGTCATATTCTTTTGTTTTTCTGTAATTTATAGTTACATTTTTAAATTTGGTAAATCACGCTTTTTTGTAAATTTCGAATTATAGAGGTTCTTCGTAATTCGAAATGCTTTTTCTTTGGTCCCGTGAATTTCGAATTAACCAGGTTTTACTGTATACTCATTGGAAAAATTATAAATTTTATTTTTGTATTACTTAATGGTAAATAAAATTGGCATCTCGAACGGTAGCCTTTTAAAAATAATACTATAATTTCATTACGTTGTTTCCTTATTCCCTGGTGACTAGTTACTCCAATGAAGGTAATGCCGTTTAAGTAACGTAATAACATTTTTCACTTTTAATTTTTCGTTATATGCTAGAAAAGTGTACATAGCATGCATACGCTTCCCGCTTCCAATGAATTTTGTTTCTCTATTTAAAAAAAAGTACCGTTGAATACAAACCTTGACGATGCGGTCCATGAGAAGATCCCTCTGCTTTCTCAGGTGACTCTTGCCGCTTCCATTCCCTGATGCGCCGCAGTCGTTGCATCCCGATTCAAGTGAAACTGACACCAGAATGAACACCGGCAGTGACGAGAGAAAAGAGCGCCGCATAACGAATTTGGTCAAATGAACCTAAATTGGTCTCCGTTTCCAATATAACTTGTACAACTTGTACAATCTCGCGTGTATCGCCGTCGATGGACTACGAGCTTCTATTTTCCTTAAATTTGTATTCCTTTTATAAAGGCATCACTAACGACAATGCTTATGACGTAGAAACTAAAAGAAAGTGTTTTCATACTTCTTGCCATGGCAACGCTGGATTAGCATGTAACTCTCATCGCGTTTCTTTGTCGTATCTATATTACAATTTCCACAGTTTAAGGTCGAAAAAGTAAACTGGCTCGTCATTCGCTTGAATTTGTTATTTCTCTCTTTGTGAAATTGGCTTTCGTCAATTTTTTTCCTTTGTTTTTATAAATACTGAATCAAAATTATGCACGGAATGATCTTCAGAGCGTTGAGAAATCTTTTTTCCTCAAGGACTCGTGAGAAATTGGGTGCGTTGCCTCATAGTGAGTTTTGGAAGGAATCAGTTTTGTTTACCATTTTTTTCTTTAATCTACACTTTTCAATCGTTCTAATGAAAAATTCTTTCGGCGTTGAAATAATATGTGCAAACCTTGCTCGTGGAGAATGGATATAAGGAAAGGAACCATGTTGTCCCAGGGTAATTTTTATGTGCTCTATTCAACATCATCTTCCTTAAAACTTTATTATGCATCCAGAGAAATGATTAAATTAATGAAAAGATGTAAAATATTCCAAAATTTTCAAAGGAACTAATCACTGGTTTAATCTCAATTAGGTGAATATAATTTCTCGTTTAATCAATTTAGAAAAGTTGATTTTTTCAGCAAATGTATTGTAGCGTTGAATACTGAAATGAACAGAAATGGCCTAAGATGTAGTCGTGAATACGTTGCGAAAACATTACTGTAGCGCGGGAGCATTATTTCTTAACTTAATGTAAAATAAAGCGTGCATTCCTTTCTCTGTTACGTCGTTCCTGTTAAATGCCGTTGGACGAGATTCAAGTTAATAAGATTCCAACATAGTCTTAATAACTTAGCTTTTCCAGGTCAATTATCAGCATCGTCTAATAAGTATTACGACAACTCTTAATTTGCAGAAAAATTAAAAATTTCTCCTTAGATTCTTCCTGCTAGGGAATGAGGTACACGCGAACGTTCTCAATTATAAATCCGCTCGCACCGGATGATTTCAGCACTCGCTCGTATCGTAATTCAACTGTTTGGGGCCTTTTTATATTAGGAAGAGAATTCGAACCAGAAATACTTTCATAGGATAAATTTATCGAGAAAAGTATTGTGTAACACAATGAAGAAGTATGTTAGAGATAAAGGCGTTATTATAAAATTCTTATAAAAATCTAGGAGTGAGATGTATTTCGGCTCATTCCCTTTTTTGATGCACTAAACATAAAATGGCACATTACTTTTGTAGAGGTTTTATTATGCTTAATTTTTCAATGTATAATAATATATGTGATCGATAAAAATGTTGTGCGTATTCATGTGTTTTGATTTGTACAGACTGGCCTTTTTGCTTGCGCAGCTGTGGAAATGTAGGTTCAAACAAAATGCATATTTATCGATGCTTCTTGCTTGTGATAAAAGTTACGCATATTATGTTTAAATTGTGACCCGTTGACCCGGTTTCATTACAAAATGCCCTCTTCACATTGTTCAGAAATGCTGATAGCTAAGCGAGTGCGTTGTTTGCACTCGCTGAGTTGAGAACAACTCTTAAGAGAGATGTTACCAACACCTTATGTAACCTTTTGATTTTTCTTCGCATCACTTTTCGGCTTGGATAGGTTTTCGTATGAATCGCAGTAAAAATGTACGAATTTCATATCGGTATTTCACAAAAATCTTCTTTTACGCTTTTACGCTAGTTTCTGACGTGAGTTAGAATAAAAATGTCAATAGCTGAGGACGAGTAATATGTTTTTAATTTAGTGCCATATTTATGGTCAGATTAGTTGATAAAAGAGAATTTTTAAATATCTTAGGTCTTCTACAGGGTTTAAGATATCTGTACCATTATAATAATTAACTAATAACTCAAGGTATAAACTAAAGGTTCTGATTCGACAAGTACATTAAATTAAAAATTTCGACACTTGAGAAATTTTTTCGTTATCTCTTATATATTCAAACGTGTTATTCTTTTCGTTTTTATTCGTACAATTTTACAAAATTTTCATTTATTCTATCATTACAGAGAAGTGATATTTCTTTCATCCGTAGTCATTTACCTATATCAGCGATTTTCATTGTTCTTCTTAATGAAATGGGCGCTAATGGCATTCATATCAGCCATGTAACTTACTTATGTTAATGTATATTAAAATATCCCTGTGTTCCTAAATAAGTAAAAATATGGTTTCACAGTATCCATGAATAGTATATAAGCTTAGTAGTTAGAACTGCATGGCTATATATAATTCAAATATTAAACCTTTTTTACCCCAAGGGAAACATATTCTACTGACATTATTGTATACCTATGTTTATGCTGTTATTACATTTTATATGCCGTAAGTGTTTGATTACGAATAAAATCTTTGAGAATGCGTTGGACATGTGATTTATAAATTCGTTTACGTACTAAAGAACTACTTCCTCTCTTAAAGGACAAAACCATTAGAATTATTTTATTTTCATCGTAAATATCAAATATGTTAATTGCGCTTAAGGAATGCTTCCTAAATAGTTATAAACTGGAGAGAAAATATGTAAAAGCCAGCTAGAGAAGGAAAAAACTCCGAACTCGTGTCTCCCACTTGCCGGGTAGGTACTTTAACCAACTAATCTATCAAGCCAGTCTAATTCTGAATTCTCTTATTAATTATACTTGTTAGTCTTATGCACTCACGCATATAATTTAAATTATCATCCTTCCACCCTTGTTATTTAACATCTTCTCAATTCTGAGATAAAGTAGGGTTGTTGTCCGCTATGGCTCAGTGAGGACGTCTAAGTGTGGTAAGGTTGCGTTGGCCCTTTCTTCATCGTAAATACCCCAATTTGAGAACGGAAAATTACACTGGCTTGATAACTTAGTTGGTTAAAGCACGTTCCCCCGGCAAGTGGGGGACCTGGGTTCGAGCTCTTTTCAAGTTCAGAATTTTTCTCCTTCTCTGTCTTCACATTTGTGATCAGTCTTATGTACTCACGCATGTAAATTGAATTTCAATCCTTGCACTCTTGAGGTAAAAGCTCTTTCCGGCCTTTATTTTTGGCTTCTTGAGTAGGATTCCTTTGAAGTTTACTATGTGGAAATACATAATATTTGTTGCTTTCAAATACAATTTTATTTGATAAACATAAATTAATTCAGTACAAAACTTTTATACCAGTTTTTATTTTTCATTCTTAACCTTTGTGCTAAAATGGCTGCTCCTTATGCGAATTTACATTTCCTATGTTCATAAACTTGAAGCTTGTAAAGTTACAATTTGTCCAAATTCTGTAAAAGGTTATTGTGTAATTATTATAGTTTAATTCGTTTGAGAATTGACCATATCAATATATGGCTAAGCTGATTCAGAAGGGAACCAACCTTTAGATCAGAAGATGGAAAGATACTTTAAAAACTTAGAAGTCGAAGCACTTGAATGAAATTCTGCTAAAGCGATTCATTCATAGCTAGAGATGGTTATGAATGTAAAATATTATTGGAACATGTGATGCTATGGCTTAGGATGCAAATAATCAAAACTTTTCATTAACATATTTGAAGCAAGAAGTAACTAATGGAAAAGTATAAGAGATACACAGAATATTCAGTGTGAAAATAGTAATGGATCGACTAATGATAAGAAAAATTGTAATATTTACCTTCCAGCAGGAAGTAAAATTTATTCGAGGGCCGCGAAGTATCTTGGAAACAAATGTTTTCGCCTGCATGAGGGCATCCACTGCAGCTGGTATTGCGACATTCAGTTGGGCGTTATAAGTACCGGATTCGCCCCTGCCCAGGGAGTAGCCAACCAAATTGGCGTTGAAACTTTTAAAAATATTTGGTAGAGTGAGAAATTCTCTCCAAGTAGCTAATCCATCTGTTTTCGAAAGAGCATTTTTTTCATTTGTGTTAAATCATTAAATTATGAAGAAAAATAGTTTCTTCTGATGAGGACAGTAAACATTTAAAAAATTACGTCAAAGGGAAAATTTTTTGTTATATACCTCATTTTTTAATAATAATAAATAATATTTCTTCAGTTAATTTTTATTAATCAAATGATTTAATTCTGACATTTACATATGCTAGATCTCGGACATTATAAAGAAATTGAAAATTTATGCGTTTATATATCATCGCTAAAAGACGATAAGGTTAATATTTAATTGCAGTTATTATTTTTTTAAACGAAAACATAAATTTCATATTGAAAGTAATACATTTCCTCCTGAGACTCACGAGTGTCAGGCCTATTTAATTTTCTTAGAACTGAACTACTGTATCGTAGTAATACGAAAAATCATGCAAACGTGTGTTTGCTTATGATACAAACTTTTTTTATTGATTTCCTCTTCCGCCGCCTGTGATTTTGTGTTACCTCCAGAGAATGACACGTCTGTCGTGTATGGGCACGCCCATCGGGTTGACTTCTCTGGCTCCGTTTCCGCTCGTGAGGGAGTCTCCCATTGCACCTATTACGTCAACGTCGCCCGGTCGGAGTTGATGGACGCTCTCTGGTCGGACATCGGAACGCCATTCTTGTTTTTTGTCGCCTCTTCCGCATAGGAAAGTTTTATTTAGAGGTACTTGTTTTTTCAGTATTTTCCAAATGTTGTCACGCGGATATTTAATCGTTTTTGCATTCTGTTTTGAAACAATAATCGGTCAGTTTTCATTAGTTGGTATTTCATTTAGCATAGGTAGTCGTGCATTTTATTACCTGTTAAAAATATTTTCGATAGGTGTGTGTGTATATACAGACACACATACACATAATTAACCAGAGAAATCTTTACATTTCATAATTCCGCTACATGAAAAAACTTTGTATTCTAGATATTTTTTTTTTTTATCAGAACCAAGTTAATTAAGCGAAGAAGAAGAGCCTTCCCAGTTTTTTTTCACAACCCGAATATGACGTCATGTTTAGGATGCGATGGAATGATCTAATACATCTGCACGCGTCTCTTCTCTTCGTCCTGATTAAATATTCGGCTTTTCAAATTCCTGAAAGTGCTTCAGTTTCACCGTTGGCCTCTTTCACCTCCGTTTCAAGGTCTCATTCTTCACGCACGCGCTCTTGACTGACTTTTACTTGACAGCGCACCTTGAACTCTCTCTTTAGAAAAGCGCTTCTCATCTTTCCTGACAGATAAGCATCTTTTTATTTTCTGTAACATAATTTTCAAAGTTACAGTGTTATTTTTATCTCATCTTTCTTTTCCGCTGCACATATATTCTTTCGATCCTTTTTATTTCGTTCGAGAATGTCGTTTTCCACAGTTGTATTGGTTTTTCAAGTAGGTAGTTAAAATACGAGTTCATAATAACATATCTAAAGATACTATATTTATATTTAGCGCGATTATAAGTAAGATAAATGTATTAAACTAAAGAAATGAAAGAACATAGAAATCCAATTTCACTAACAATTTTATTGGCGAGTTTTCTTGCATATTATAGATGAGCAGACCAAGTTAGGAAAGGCTGTCCAAGTTCATTTAATATTAAAGAACTCGCTCTTATTTCATTGCGCTAAGTCTATTGAATATATTTGTGAAGAGAAGAAGGAAACATTTTTGCATATAGTACAACGAAAAAGGGCGTGCTTGCGATTCCTATGTGAATCGCAACTTTAAAGTGTTGAAAAATCATGGGAAAGTGCATGAGACAGACAAACCTTGACAATTGGATTCACGAGCAGATCCCGCCGTTTCCTGAAAAGAGGTCCTGTTTCATAGCCTCCCAACCTCTGAAGTTCCCGGTGACGGAGCGAACAACAGCACCCACTGCAATAATGTGAACCGTACGGATAATCCTATAGCCGCCATATTATTACTTGATCATGACCACTTCCTTGACATGTAGTATATAACAAAGGTGTTTTTCAGTTATTTTGGATGTTTTCCGCAAATGCATGTTTATTTTTTTCCACCAAAGGTTATTATGAGATGGAAGAATGACGTTCACAAGTCGAAAAATATCATATGTTCGCCATTTTCTCAAGCAGGAACTTAACATAATCTTTCCGTGGTGTTTACTCTCGGGTTCAAATGCACCTGCACATCTGGGCATAAGATTTACTGCAGGCATTCAAAGTCGACTTGTTGATTTTATTCTATGAGTCATTTACTATTTTAATTGCGTCCATGATGTTAAACAATCGCCAAAAGTCCCGGATGCTACTTTCAGGTTTTTCCTCCATTGTCTGCAGGAGTTGATTTTTTGATGGTGCGTCTGGTATAGTAACATATAAACGCTTTAATGACTCCTTGGTCCAAAGGTTCACATTCTATTATAAGAGCCTAAAAAGTCTCCGTCCTTTATATTCTGTGTATCTGCGTGACGTAATTTATTCCGTAGTCATATTGCCACGGCCGATCTTTCGTAACATCTAGACTAGACCTTCGTCGGCCCGTTTCATTGTTCTTCCTACGATACAGGCTGCATTGTTATTCTTTGATATATAAGGTATAACGAGGTTCGCCAATATTTTCATACGCAATACAATATACGCGCGAGGGTTGATATAAATATATTTTAAAAATATTTCCCTCATTCAGGGGCGTTTCGAAACGATATGGACAATGTTGATCCGAACGTGGGTTTATAATTGCATATAATGAAGTCGAGAAAACTACTAGATAATACGAGAAGTCTTTCTAACTTACCGCTGTTTAGAAAACAATACATGTCGTGGATTAATGCTTGTTTCTTACGAAATATTTTAACTACACTGAATTAATAGATTTGGCGGGTTGTGGCTGATTCGCTTTAAACGCCTTATCTAATTGAAACAGATTCATTCTAACCAAATTACTTCATCGCGGATTATAATGTTTTACTTTAAAGACAGTCGGCATTATGATGTAATTGGACTAACACTGCCGTCACCATTGTGTGGTAACGGAGTACAATTTAATGTAAAACAGTCATCGAGTTGGTAATCCGAATTTTCTATTCCAGTTTTTATAGAAAAAAAAATTGTGCAAGATCGAACGACTTATTTTCCTAAAATTGTGAACGTTAAGAAAATGGATTTTTAATCTTTTGTGCTTTCTTTGGGGGAAGTACCGAATTTTTAGGATAGTTTTAAGTACAGTAAACTCCCGATTTACGAACACCATGACTTCGTGAAAAGTAGTGCCTAAACCGAAAGTTCGTAAATCGAGAGAGATTTTCCCATTAATGCAATGTTAAATCATGGGATGTGTTCGAAAACTCATTTTTCTTTCTACACATGCAAGAAAAGGGAGAACGAAACAAATTGTAATAGAGTTTAATAAATGCATTTTAATCATAACTTACTCATCCGTTGAATTTATAATTTATCATTTACATTTAGTTAGACATTCTGCTCATTTTTAAAGATGGTTCAGATTTTCTTATATGAACGACCTAATTCATCTTTAAAAGATTTGAAATTCCTTCAAAGGTAATTTTTATGTAATATTTATTGAGCAGTGATAAGATCAATTTATCTTCGATTTGTATTTAAATAAATTATTCGTTTCTTGTACATATCTTTATAGACCATGATATACATAGTCTTCTTTACTTTCTCCACTGTTGAAATTTAACTTAAAAGATTTTCGTTGGCTGAAGGTTGATGACAGTTGTGATTTCTTATTTTTTATTTATATCAGTTTTTATCAACTTTCTCTTACATATTAAGGTTGGTTTATTTGACATTTTCCCCTGGCATTTACCTCTGAATAATTTTGTGCATTATGAGATAATAATGACATTACATTATATTTCATTAATTACAGTTGCAATGGGCAGCAAAATATAACCCCATTGACTTGAAAATGCCTATGCTAAATATACTGCATATTAAGAGTTATTTATATGAAAGTAACTAAACTTGTAGAGCAGGTATGTCATACTGGCGGCCTGCGGGACGCATGTGGCCCTCTCGCTATCTTACTGCGGCCAGAACGCTCATTTTCCTTCTCAGCTAAATCGTTCGAGATTTTATATACTTTATTTTTATGAAAAGGACACAAGATTTTGTCTTATGTTAGTCGTTGAGATACAGTAGAACGCGGTTCCTAAATCATTGTTTTTAATAATAAACAAGTTAGGAAAATGTACTGCGTATCACAAATGGGCGCGTTTCGTGCAATGGAGTATTTAAAAGAAATTATATTTATGTTAGCAACGATGAAGTAACCATGCAAGAAATTTTTTTATTCAACTCGAATTAAGACATTCTTGTTTGATTTTCTTGATAACAGTTACTCCGACGATAAAAATGTATAGGAAAAGAAATTCTCTACTTCACTAGTTCTACAAGTTTTATTTGAAAAATATTTGAATATGAGTAGTACTTGAGGAGATATGACGGAAAATTCATTTTTTTCACCAGTAAAGTGGTACCCCTGATTTGGCTTACGTGATTTATTTATGTGATGTTCTTATTATCGTTGATTGAAAGTCCTTAATAACAAATTTAATGAACGTCCGTTCAGTAGAAGCCGGACCGACGATAATAGGCGCTCACGCTGGAAGCAAAACGCGCCTAAAAAATTTAATTTAAATATAAATTTAAATATAAAATTTCTTTAATGCTGAATGCGAAAAATATGAACAATAGTGGAATTACGAAACAAAAATGAACTTTTATTGCTGTAAAATACAATATAAAATCAGATTTCTAAAATTTATCATGTTACAATAGGACAAATTTTTTTGCCAATAACTCGTGGGATTATATTTGCTAAAGATTAACGAAAGTGAGCAAGTGATTAAACTGGTTATGTGGCTCCTTAAAGAATCTCCAGTTTATTTATTAAATAAGATTTTGAAATTGAAATTAAAGTTTATCTGGTTGCATTTCATTATACAATGTAAGAAAATGGATTCAGTACAGAAACCAATATGAATAAAGCCACAGTATGGTGAATAAGATGGTTCTTATTAAAAATTACAGCCTGTGTCAGAAGATATTTATGAGCAAATGCTTACTTCTAATAATACAAATGAATGATCTGTGATTCTTGATAACTGGGATAGGCAGTTTAATGTTAGTTCTTATAGAGCCACACTTTTCCGACATCCAAGCCTAGTGGATGCAAATTGTTTTCAGGGTAGTCGCGAAGATGGATTTTTTTTCGTGCAAGAATATATTCAGAACTATTTTTTATGGAAATAGTATAAATATGTATATAGTAAAATATGTATATTATATTTTGAAGCCATTATAACATTTTATTTATAGGTCGATGAATGAAATTAATAGGCCCGTGTAAAGACAAGGTACCTTAAGAGGAAATCATATTAATGTATGGTTTTGGAACTGTTGGGTTAGAGAATGAATGAATTTTATTTAAGAATTTCATTGTTTTTATTTTATGTAATGTCCTGATAATTAATGTGAGAATTATTGAGCTTGAATTATGGCTGAAATCAAGTTGGTAAGGTATGTTTGTGTAACAGGCATAGTAAACTTAAGAAAACCAGATGTGCACTTCGGCTACACAGTATTCATCATGTGTGGTGATTCACTGATAACAGATACTAATAGTCTTTAGTGGCAATGGTAGAGATATTTTGTTGTTATTTATGAAAAGTTACTTTTCGTACCTCTAAGTTAGAACGCTGAGCGTAAAAGAAAAAAACCTTTGGTTGAAATCAACTTTTATTTTCTCATTAACGAGACGCTACCAATAAATAATTTAAGTCCCTAATAGCTGCAGTTATATTTTAAGTATTAATCATCCGAAATAAACAGAATTATTTATAATTCCGCCGGATACTTTATCTGAGAATTTAAATGCGCGCTAGCACAAAATGACTATGCGCAATTTTAACTTAACTTCTTCCGTTCTGCTGTTATCCAATCAGTGTGAACGTTCGGCCTGTGTCATATGGCTAGCCGGTAGGAAAACAGGTTAGTGTCGTAAACTCGTATCTGATTGTGAGTGAGGTTGTCAACTTTCGAAACGTCTGGTCGTGCTTATGCGTAACCTACTGAAAATTCAATGGCAGTTGGAACCCGCATATTTAAAACCAGCGTGTTAGCTGCATTAAAATTTTCTATTCTTTGGCGTAAATATATTGTTGTTTTTTGGATTGGATTCCGGAACTTTTTGTCGGCGTTCTTATTTTCCGAGGTACTCTCTTTTGTTAGTGTCATTCAGTGTTGTTGCTTTATTCTCCTCATTCTCTATAATAAAAACGTTCTGTAAGGAACGCAAGATGGCCGACAGCGAAATGTAGTCCTCATTCTGCCCGATAGGTCGGCGCCACATGCACGTAAACAACTCACCATTCTTTCGGCGAAAACGACGGGAATATATAATAACCAATTATGTTTGTTTATGTAACGGTTTCTACGATAAAGAATTAGTTTATTTTTTGTCAATAAGGATCTCCAATACAATGATCCATTCAATCGTCAAGAGAACAGTTTACAATGTTGAAATAAATTGATTTCTTTCTGTTCAGATAGTATTCAAAGAAATTATTCCGTTGATTGATTAATTAGTTTTTAATTTAAATCTTTTAAAGAGTTTTATTTACATAACGACAGAGAACATTAATGAGGATTCGAGTAAGCTTTCTTTCTTCGTAAGTACAGAGTACAATTTTAAAACAATCATAACGTTAAGTGCACGAAATTTAATTATTTTCCCTACTTTATATATGTATACATATAATTATTTCCCTGTTTTTGCACACCGACAATTAAATGTAGCATTGACGAGAACAAGGTGGGAGAAGAATATCAGAATTTGGCTTAGATTTGATATAAGGCACCCACGACGACAGTGCTTCTGTGTATGGAATCACGAACTAACATGTACAACATACGTATTATCTCCAGGACCTTACTTATGTACAACATTAACAAAAACTGATTGGGTTTGTATATACCTATACAAACCCAATCACTGGACAAGAAACTGATTGGCCGGTCTCGACATTTACAAACCCAATCTCCGGACAACGGTGAGGGTTTCTTTGGTTCCGGGAGGCGAAGGTCGCGGTGGCGCCCGGACACGACTACCCATTAAAACAAAGCGAGCCGAAGGCTCGTCAATATATCATTTCAATGTTATATCCTCTTGACTGTTGCGTACCCACGACCTCAGCATAGAAAGAAAAGTACAAAATAATAGCAGAACATAATATTTATTTCTTTTCAACTTTCCAATCCATATTGCGGATTATTTCAAAAAATAGATTGACTACATTTTCATTTCTTTCTTTGGCCAATTTTCTAAAAGCATAATCTGCCAAGTAATTAACGAAATCTCCCTGTCTATTGTATTCTGGTAGGCTCGCTTTGATATGTCGCCAGGTGCTTTCAATAGTGTTGGTGTGTGCTCCAGTGTCCTTGTTCTTAAAGGTGAGGCCATGGTTAAGTGTTAGGTGTGTGTATCCATCCTCTTCTAATCTTCCGTATCCTTTCCAGCAATCTGTTATCGTGGTTGTTCCTGGTTTAATCCATTTCTTTATAATTTGTATTGTGTATCTGTTGATCTATCCTATCCCGCCAAATACCCACTACCCTTCTACATGATGTCCTCAATTGTATTTCCTCTTTCCGAATTTGCTTTCATCAATCTCTACAATTTTTTCTGGCCACCTATGAGCTCTGTTTGATTTTCCATATATTCCACTAGTACCTACCTCTTTTATGTATTGATTCCAGTCCGCAAGAGTAGTACTGGAGTAACCATATTCTTCCATGATTCTAGTGGTATGCTCCTTGTTTAAAATTTTATATGTAATTATCGTAGTTTCTTCAAGAGTTAGTTTGCTTCCGCTAAACCATGAATCATATCTTATACTCTTCCTTTGCGTGCATTTCCTTTCGTCTATCATCTTCCCACAATTCCAGATCGCTCCATCTGAAAGGTTTTTCCGACTTATTAATATCATTTTGCGGTTATAAATGTCACATAACATTTTTTTCTGAGTAAGTTCCCTTCTCTCAAAAAGTTTACGAATAAATCACTATCACATGCTAAACTGGTAAAAAAAACAGTCTAATAGGAATGCCTTCCTATCCCAAACACCGTCTTCTTCTTATATTTGAAATATTGTTAAGTTTTTGTTGATATTTTTTGACAATATCTGCCATCGGTTCCATTTTTAATGGGAAGGCTTTTTAATTGTTGGTAATATTTTATTTATTTAAAATCAACAAGTTACTAAGGGCAACATATACTAGTAAATGATTTCTGTTTACAATAGTTCCTGATTCCGTTCACAGAGGCACTTCCGGTGCTGCGGTCGTGGGTGTCTTATATCAAATCTGTTCCCAGAATTTTATAGCCGAAAATAAAAACCAAAGCCATTTACTAAACAACAGAATATTCACTAGAAATTAATATATGACGAAATATTTCGAATGTAGTAGTGTGCTATTAATTATTTTAAATGCAAATATTAATAATTAATCAATCTATCTATAATTCTTCCGTTGATATTTCAACGGGAATTACTCTAGTCAGTTAATAATAGACCATTTCTGTGGTGATACTTTAATTTCACGTTGTCTTACGCTAATTTCCCTGCGGACATTGAACGTGTTTCTTTTATCGTACCCGTAAATCGTTTCCACTAAATTACTGTTTATGCTAACTTTTCATTTCACACATTTAATTTGTCAGACATTAAGAAAGAAGCTTTTGGTGTTATAAAACAAGATAGCGATTGTCACAGAAGTATTACGGGCAAAAAACCCTATTTAGGCGAGACTTATAAACGCGAGTTTAGCTAATTCCGATTTGTCTTTTAGGGCATATTCCTATACTCGCGAGAGTTCTGTTATCTTTTACACGACTCGCGGATCCCTCGTTTTTACCCCTAAATGACATAAGCTGTAATTCGGCTTAGGGAGTCAAAATGTCGATCCTTTGTGTGTACTCATCAGAAAAGTTTTTTCCCTATTCGTTTTTATTATTTCCTCATGGCAACAATACTCTTTGAGGTATTAATTTCGTTTGATATTGGCACTTTAAAAAGGCAGGAGGACATCAAGTGAGGTCAATTAGCTTTTCAATGTCTACATTCTTGTCTTTTTTAAAATCACCATGCAGTCTGTTTATATTGTTCACTTAAGTCGCCGACGATAACTTCCTAGTGATAGTATCTTATTAATGAATAAAACATTTTGTAAAGTTCCTATTTTACATTTTCTTACCATAATTACCAATATCTGAAAATGTTACTTCTTCCATTAGTTCTAAAAATATGTATAGTGATATGTCTGATTCTCATAAATATTTGCATAAAATATTAAAAATTTTTCATTTGTTCTTGTGCCTAAGTAATATTCTTAGTTAGTTTTTTGCAATTTTATTTAGAATTTAATTATACTATTATATTTTATTCATTAATAATAGTGATATAATCTTATTTTAGATGATTGTATGGTCCGGAACTCATTCCCTCATTTTTTGTTGCATTTTTTTAAACTCCATTTTCGACGTACAAATTTGCGGGAGATATTTTGAGAACGAACCCTTGCCACAAATCGGGGGTTGCCAGTATTTTATTTTGAGGAGAATGTCCGGAAATATGACTCAAGGGTTGGGAAAATGCAAACAATGCTTTTGATAAGAAATAAAATGAAATGGAACTAAGGAACTTATCTTTTCATTCCACTTATTTTCACATGTAAATATAAGTGAATTCAAGAGAATATCTCTGTGCGTTTTTCCATTGTAATATTTTTTTTCAGAAACCCATTCATATTTGTCCCGGGCATCTAATGTTAATGTGGTCTTGCAAATTATTTTTACTGTATCGATACATTTTTGTTGCCTCTTTTCCTTACCTTGACTAAAAAAATTTCATGTATTTGTACGTATGGAAAACATGGTTTCATACAAATTCAAGTTTTATGGTAATATAATGAATGGAATTTTTTGGAGTGATCCATGGAATGCTATGTTGATTGAAACTGTAAGTAGTATAGGTCATGTATTCTGGATAATATATTATATTGTAGTGTTTTCATGAGCTTGCTATGTGTTAAGTAAAAATTACTATATATTCTTTTTATAATGGCTTCTAACTATTCTCATGACATTAATGAGGCCTCTTGGCAAGATAGAAAGACGTGGGAATTAAATAGTGATATGTATTTTCACCATTAAATGCTATTTCGTTTATGTGATTGTAATAGAATAGCACTCACTCAATGCCATTCCTCTTTGGTTGAAATGAAAACATTCTGGAGACCAGAACGGTAACTCAGCTACTAGTAATTTCATAAACTTGTCATTCTCTGGATCTCAAACTTCATTTGGTGAATTTAATGCAAGGGGGAATGGCTGCCATTCTACAGTAAAATCTTCTCGGCCATCATATCTTCCGCTGAATGCCTATGAATTTCAAATAAATACTTTATTTTTAACATCCTTTTATATATATTTTCTCTTATTGGCTCTGAAGCTTTTTTCCATTTTCCTTATTTCATTGTGGCCAGTAGAAGTTCGTTAATTTTTCTTTTCGTCTTTTTATATCATTAACAGTGTATTACGTATTTTATCTGAAATTTATAATGAATTTAGGTCTGTTATATCAGCGTTGTTACATTATTTGTTAGATGTCACCAGTATTGGCTAGATAATTGAAATAATTTAAACTGTTGAAATGGCAGGAAAATTTCAATATTAAGGCAGCAGTACCCAAACTGGGGGTTGCAAAATGTTTGCAGGTAAGTCGCAAACACAGATAAATGTATATTGAGTGTTTTCAGTATTTTATAATTTTTAATTTTCTCAAAAAGGTAAACGGTAGTATTTTACTAAAATAATCAAATTTTTACAAAATATACTTTAAGAATCACTCTTGTTATATTATATATTAAAGGTTTTAAAAAAATTATATTTAAATAACTTGAATGAGAGAAACTCCTTTAAGTAAGTAACTCCTCTACTGGAATTTCTTGGCGTGCATATGAAAAGTATAACAGAGGATATAGTGCACATCTATTAACCTTTCGTAAAATAGTGTTAGAACTATGATATGACAGCATATTTATTAATTTAATAAATACATTATACCAGTTCTCGTCCGTTATGTATTAAATATAATAAAATAGGATGCGGGTCTTGGGGGATCTCTCACTAAGCCACTGCCCTTAAATTAATTTGCTCTTGGCAACTTATAAATTCCCCTCAGAAAACACAAACCATGCAATCATGATCTTCAACTCCGAGATTCTCGTTCATCTAACGCAATGGTGCCCAAACTATGGCCCGCAAAGGGCTTTTGTGCGGTCCACGAAGCCACGATGAAATTCAAAAAAATCACGCATTTTTATGAAAGTATTTTGTAAAAGTTATAATAATTGTATATTTACAATAAGAACCTCATTTCACTGAAATGGCACCTCAGATTACATAGGTAAGTTCCGGTTTAAATATGATCCTGCCCGCAGAAGATTTTGCAACTTCCAATGTGGCCAGCCTAAGGTTTCGCTACCGCCGATGTGGCCCGCCATGTAGAAAATGTTGGGAACCACTACTCAGGGTTTTTTATGGAAGCTGAGGAAATGTTTCCGTTACTCCACGTCCATTTATCGTAAACTGAGTGAAAACTATTGTTAGTATCGGTTAACAGAAAATCCTTCGTGAGCTAATCTTCCGAATCTAAAACTCTAATATGGCTTAAATAATAAAACACGTGACATCATACAGATAATTTTTCATAACAAGCCGCAAACATCCGCTGTGGTCAATGGACGGGAAGCACTATTTCCTGTTGATTTTGGAACTATGAATTGGGACTGTGGCCTCCACACCCTCGTCCCGGCCCTCATGTCTGGAAACCGTATTCATTACTCTGTATGGAGAAAGTCATGTGCTGGACACATCAGATTTTTAAACAATTCTTGGCATGAAATGACAAAGACATTCGGATTGAAAATTAATAAGAATGAAACTGAAGACATGATATTTACCAAGAGCGGAGTTTCACTGGTCATTGTTACGGTGGATGAAACAAAACGGGAGGAATATCTTACTTAATTAGGCAGTATTCTCTGACATTATGGAAGGAGCGCGGAAGATAACAATACAGTGATGACGAGCATATTCACGAGACGACGAGAGTTGTCGACAGGAAGTCAAATTAGAGATCTTAAAAGAAAGAGATTAGTGAAAACCGTGATATGAAGTACGAGAGAGAGGAAGAGAGAGAGAGAGAGGAGTGGTAGGAAGAGAAAGAGAAGAAGAGAAATAGAGGAAGACGAAAGTAGTGATATAAGAAGAAAGAGCTAGGTGGATAATCTTCTTTAATCTTAATTCGTACAAATTAAAATCGAATTGTAATTAAATTAATGATTGATGTGTTTGCATGGTGGCATTTATATAATTGTTTTCAATATATGACGCTGTTAACTTATTTTCTATATCAACGGTTCAAGGACATTGTTCATTCAGGTTACTATTCAGAGTAAAATTTTGGCTAAGAGTTATAATTTTACATGTCAAATATAACTTGAATAAAAGATCGCAGAGAATATTGAATGACATACAATTTGTTATTCACTCATATAAGTAGCATATTAGGAAATGTTATAATCGCGAAAAGTTCTACTTTGATCCTGTAGTCAAATAAACTATTCCGCCATATTGTCTAGCTATGCTCACTTCTCTTTAACAGAATGGTTGATTGTCATATTTTGTAGTGCTATCCAACATAATGAAGCGATATACCACAACAGTATAGTATATTCTCGCAGTATATAATTGAATATCGGTTTATTGCAGAATAGGTTACCGTTTTTGATTAAATCTAATATTGGTTTCATAAACAATACTAGATACGATACTATACTCTTATTTCTAAAAAAAATCCAGACATTATTATAGCATGTTTAATTTACGCAAAGCTACCGTCCATCTCTCCCTAGTTCTCTGACTTCAATTTTTGTATATATGGTAGAATTATTTATCAGTTTCCTTTTCACATTTATGAATTTATCACTACATTAATAATAGTTATTTACCTGTCAATACGGGGAAAATATATATTTCTTGTTCTTTTAATTATCCTTACTCTTCCTTCAGATCGATTATTCCAGTTTTCAAAATTTCAAATTTGATTATATAAAAAAATCTGTGAATGGCATCTTTTATGCTTTCCCTCGTACCCATATAATGTTATACTACATTAAGAGTTTCATTAATTTTTTTATTCGAATTTTCTGTCAACAATTGTCGTCATTAATAATTTATTGCCTTCCCACACTTATGTCAGCAGTACTTCCCTTTCAACCAATGATGTCAACGAAAATTTTTAACCACGGGTTCGCTTGAAAATACATTTTTATAATTATTGATGACATGCATAATTATTTTAAAAAGAATTTAGTGGGAAAATAAAAAATAAAAAACTCAGTTTTCCATTCCGTTCAATTCAATTTATTTCTGTTTTAAATTTAATTTTTTAAAGCTATATCATTTTCCGAATATTTTTCTGCTACGGATTTTCCAATTCTGGCATCATCTGCTGTAAGGTGACCTTCTCCTAGTCACTTTTTAACGAATGGTGTGGCATCCCATTCTGAAATTGGCGGTCCTAACAAAGATATAGTCATTAAATCGGCGATGTTTTCTACAAGAAGTAAATTAATTTTTACATTAGTTATATTATTCATGACACCAAATGCCCTTTCAGCTTCTGCTGAACTGACAGGAATCACTTTCATAATTTTTTACTCTTTTCTATGCTTTGAGGAATTTTTCTGTAAGTCTCTATATAGTCTCAAAAGTCGTGTACTGGAATAAAAAAAAATTAGAAGATTTCTTATTTCATTCAGATTTTCTTCTCCTTTTGCTCAAGGTGATAGTACTACATCATTTGACCTGATTGCAGGATCCAACAAATTAAAGAAAAACAAATTATTATGTGATTCATTGCCACTGCTTTGTAGCCGTTTTCCCACGTTTTCAATAATATCTTGGCTTAATCGGTCTATTGCTATACCTCTGTGTGCATCATATGTTACAAAAGTAATATTTTTAAAAGAGTCAGATTTTTGTAATTGTTGGAACCATTCTTTCAACTTTACCTTTTTTCCCCGAACTATGTTGAGCGCTTTTATAGTCCTTCGATTTAAGCGATCTGCTTTAAAAATAGTATTAACCCGACTCTGCAGTGCTAAAGAAAGAAGCGATAATTCTTCCAATATATCATTCATAAATGCAAGGTCTTCTAAGAATGATATGTTTTCTAACCTTTTCTTCATTCCTACGAAATTATTTGAGAAATTCTCATAAAGTGCGGGATAGGCTTTCGAGACTGCTTTTGTTGCTCTGGAACTGCAAGTCACCCAACGTGAACATAGTATTCTTCAAATTTTATTTATTTCAATTTTCCAAATCCTGAGCTACATTATTTAATTCCATTTCATGTTTGTTTGTTGTGTGGTAAAGGAGTAAATTTTCTCAAGAAAAATTTGAAAGTGATTAATAATATTTACTTAATTGAATCATCCATTGTCAGTTGAACTCGGTGATTTAAACAGTGCCAAATTATTATTCCTTGAAAATTTTCGATAAGTTTTGTAAAAATCCTGATTTGCGGCTAAGCATTTCCATCCGAAAAAAATCAAAATTTCGTCCTGCCTTCATACTTTAATCGCTCGAGTACGCAGTTGAGACTTCTCTTCTGCTGAGAACTCATAACGTGAAAACAGAAAGAGGTCAATACCTAAACGTCTGACAATGGCATATATAAATTTTAAAATAGGGAAATTCACAAAATTGGCGTATTTAATTACTTTTAATATATGTATTTTGCATTGAAAGTGAAATAATTGCAGTTACAAAAAAAATCTACGGCACTGCGCATCGCAGATAAAATACATTTGAAATTGCTACACTTAGCTTAGAGAATTCTCTCTTCGAAGTGAATGCATGAAGGATTATTTTCATCAAAGAGTATAAAGATGTTGAAAAAGAAATAGCGAATATTTAAATAGTTCAATTCTTCCATTAAATGAGAAAAAGTATAAACTGAAAATTAAGAAAAAAATTATAACCGTACGTTTCTTTAAAACTTTTTTAGTACAATGATGAAAGAGTATTCACAGATTGTTAAGCAATGATATGAGAAAATAATGTAATAGAGTTGTGAAATAAAAATGAAATATTATTAGTCGACATCTTAGAAGAACTGTAACTCACTAATTTTTTACTCTTTTCTTTTCATATTTATCAAATTAAAAAAATTCCGTTGAATATTGGAAATTATGCTAAAAATAAAGAATTCAAAAAATTAACAACGTGTTCGAAGTACCTTAGTTTTTCTGAACAACAGGTCCTACCGGACCCGCTGGGTGACATCACAGCTTCCAACCGGATGTGCATAAAAAAACTAAAGTCACGTGACACGCGAGGAGGCAGTCGCTCATTGAGCGTACATTCGAATGGAAGCTGTGGTTTCCATCGTATCATACGTCAAAACTACAGTTTCCGTGGTGACGCCCGTCGTTACGCGCCACAATTTAGTCTCTTCCTGGATATTTCACTATGGGATACTTCGCGTCAGCGTTACCGTTGCTCTTATCGGCGATCCTTTTCCGTGCGTCGGGGTTCTCCATAGAGTCTATACATAGCGGAGGAAGGTGCAAGTTCGATCAGACGTGCATTTGCATATTTAACTTCTACGACATCGGGTTGCACTGCGAGGGAGAACTGCACCTGAGTGCCACAATCTTCGAAGCCACTGTTAACTGCAATTCCACGCTCCCCTCCTCGAAGTTGAACCGAAATTTCTACAGTTTGCTGGTATTGGACAGGTTGAACACTTCCAGCGTGATTTTCAACAGTTGTCCCCAACCTACCGGATCTTACGGATCTTTATTCCAGTTCTTTGATCACTCGAAGGATGCGTTAAATAAGCTGAAAATCAACTGTGGTAAAAGGAGCAACTATTCAATCCAGAAAAAACACCTGGAAGGTTTGATATGGATGAAGTGGTTGAGTATCGATTGTCCTTTGTTATCTTCTCTCCCGGTGGACTTGTTCCACAACACCACACCTAATCTCAAAAACCTAGAAATCACCAACACAAAGATAAGTCACATTCCAGATTCACTCTTTACGTATGCTCCTTTGATTATATCTGGAAAGAAGGAGAGGATCCCAACTCTTCCACTTTTAGAGATACTCATACTTGACCATAATAATCTCAAAGTTTTGGGAGAGGACTTCTTCGAATCTCTGGGAAACATGGAATATTTGAGCCTGAGCGAAAACGACTTGTCCGCATTGCCTAGGAGTTTCGGAAACGCCACCAGTTTAGTGTGGCTGGATCTTAGAATGAATTCTTTCCAGAAGATCACGGCGGAAGACTGTTCCAAGTTTTCGAATTTGAATAGGTTGATAATAAGTGATAACAGGATATCGGATTTCGATCCAGGATGCTACCTATTATTGAAGAAGATCGCATCATTGAATATGTCGGGAAACGCCGTGTCGGAATTACCGGATCGCCCGGTTCTAACTAGTCCCTATGTACAGTGGTTCAAATTGGACGATAATTCGGGAAAGGATATCCGTTTAGCGAAGTTCATCGTGGGAGATCACTTCTTTTCGCTAAGCATAAGGAATTCTTCCGTCGTTTCTATTCAACCGGACGCTTTCCACGGAGTTCCCAACGTGGAGCGGATAGTTTTGGGTAATAACCAGATCCGATTCTTACCAGAGGGACTCTTTGCAAAAACTCCGATGTTGACATACGTGGACCTTCGTGGAAACTTGCTAACGTCATTACCAGCTGACGTGTTTCGCTACAACTCCCGCATGCTCTCCGTGTATCTTTCGGACAATGATATACAATATCTTAACACCACTCTCCTCGCTGTCGCCAGCAAAGTCACAACTCTCGACCTTTCAGGTAATCTTTTACGCGAGGTCACCAAAGGAGTATTCACCAATATCTCCATGATCGAGGTTTTCAATTTTTCGAACAATAAGATCGAATTTATCCACGAAGATCTGTTCCTCGATGTCGAGCAAGTGTTAACGATTGATTTCAGCAACAACCTGCTGAAATATTTTCCCCCAGGCTTATTTTCTCCCACAAAATGGACGCTGACGAAGTTAGATTTAAGAGGAAATTTCTTGAATAATACGCCTTTTTTCGACCTCCCCGTTTTGCGACAATTAAATTTAGGAAGAAACTCGTTGGAAAATCTTCCTGCTGGTGTATTCTACGGCCTGAAGAATATGACGCACCTCGATCTATCAGAAAACTCAATCGTCGACATCTCCGACTCGCATTTGGTCACTTCCGATCAGAAACTCAAGTTTTTAGACCTATCCTCCAATCGAATCTTGCATGTACCGGGCATTTTGTTGATGGAAGCTGGAGATTTGAAAGTTCTAAGTTTGTCCCACAACAAGATAGAGGAACTTTATCTCTGGTTGCCCGATAAGGCTCAAGAAATCGATTTACTGGATCTATCTAGTAACGGGATGGTTTACTTGGATATATCGCTCGGAGGGGACGAAAACATACTTGTTAAAATTTTAAGACTGGAGAACAACAGCCTGAATTTTGACCACATGACCACATATTCGTTTGACGAGGAGACTAATACCTGGGGATTGCTGTCCGGCTTTTCTGAACGGTTGAATGTAGAGGTATGTATCACAAACAAACCGCAGTCTATCTTCACACATATATTAAGGGCTCATCCCTAAGGCCTCGTTTTTATCGGCTTCTCACTTTCTCGTAGAAGCAATATAGTATACCAGTGTAAGAGCCCGTTGAATTTCAACGGATTTAGTGAATATAATTTCGCTGTCAATTCTAGGGCTTATTTGGAATATATAAAGACGTTTTAGTCTACGAAAAGCAGAAACTCACCTATAAAGATTAATTTTTCACTTAGCTTTTCTTATAAATTAACTAAATTTGTTTGTAAACAATGCGTTTCCGAGCGTATTGCATGCAAATAAAATCTGATGTTGCCAACATGACTTTCTCCATATTTGGGGTATAGATATTTAAATTATTATGAATAGCATTATAAGGCAAAATTATTATTTCCTGTCGTAAAAGAATACAGTCGTCCTTATTGCCGTAAATTATATTTTGAATATGTTTACAGAATTCACCGCTACATGGTAGTGACGCTGTATAATGGAAATTTACGAATAAGCAAAATATATCCGAAATGGATGGTTCTACGAAAAAATTTTTCTAACAAAAGTTGGAAGGAATGTTATTTTCTATAACTTTGTTTCTTATGAAGATGGTAAATAACAGCGTTTTCACGAACATATTCGATGAAAACCGAAAACACCGATTATTTATAAATAATTCCTAAACAATAACTCTATGGAAAATTGTTTCAAATGAAAGTTGTAGGAAATTACATTCTCTATAACCTTTGTATAGCTATATATACAATAATGATGTTTTAACGGAGAAATATCGCAAAGACCGAATCGAGTTTCCAATAAAACTCGACTTCCGGTTAACCGGTATTGTCCAAAAACTAATCAGTTCTTTGTCCTTATGCTAAAGTATTACATACGGAATTTAGTAACGATATGGCAAGTACTTTTTGAGTTAGAGCGCCCACAATCACGTACATCCACACAGACACACACACAGAGACATCATTCCGAAAATAATCTAAACGTGTTCTAAGGTCCTCAAAACGTGTATTTCCGTTGAAATCTCGAAGTCGATTTTTTTTGTGATCACAATACTTTCCCTATACTATGTATGAAGAAAGTAATAATGATAACTAGCATATTCAGAGGATGAAATTGTATCATCTGATATGAATGGGAACATACATTCCTGTATTTTTTATGATAAGGCAGGAATTTTTCTCAATAATAATTACATGAAGTTTATAGCCTTGTATGAGAATGAGTACGGCTATCTCACAGACTATTTGATCTTATTCTGTACATGGAGAATTTTGGCAAAAGTAATAAATAAACTGTAGAAAGAATATTGTTATTAATCAAAACACTAAATTGTATCCTAATCTAAATAGAAAATGTACTTTCATATGATTTTAGAGGTTAGATAAAAAAATACTTCATAGCCACAAGTAATTTATTTCCATAGTCTTAATAAATAATTCCTTAAATCAGTTGTATCAGTTCTGTATCTTTTAACTTGGCTTTGTATTTAAATCATAAATAGGCCTTACAAATTTGCATATTTAGATAACTCTGTAGCAGTACCTGAAAATTGAGAATTTCTGTAATATTCTAAAATGGAAATAGAGAATTTATGAATTTTAATTTACCAGTATTAATAATGACTATAAAATTTCAGAAGTGCACTTTTAGTTATTTTAGACTAGGCATCCATTCATGCTGTACTATTTTTACATTTTCTCAGTAGCGCACACAGGATTCTCTCAAAGGGGGTGCAAAGTATTTGGCAGGCACAAAAGTTGAATGCAAGTTATATCAATGTAGCATATTGCATTATTAATTATATATATATATATATATATATGTTGAAAACAAAGGAGGCAAACCATCTCCTATTCCTCTCTGGCGGCACTCATAAACCCAAATTTAAAATAAGACAGCTTTGGCTGCTGCAGTGCTAGCAGGGATAATGTCTTAGGTAGCACCACGCCCATCACGCCATGGTTTACCAGACGGTCCATCCACAACTTTCTGCATAGCTGTCAGAGCATGGATAGTTGTCATTAAACCTTCAGTCAACCGAAAATCGTTATTGATAACCTTAGCCAGGGGATCAATACAGTTTGTGGTACATGATGCATTTGAATCCACCATCATTGAGGAATTGTAATTTTCATGGTTCACTCCAAACACAAACATTGGGGCATCTGCACTTGGAGCTGATATTACAACTGGCCATTGATGATCACGCAATCATTTTCAAATGAAACTTTTCCTTCGAACTTTCCGTCAGTAGAATCATGGGTATATAAATATACCATGTATTCTCCAGAAATGGATGGGTCTTTAACAGCAGCAACTTTAATGTTTCTTTTGATGGCAGCTCTTAGAACTAACCGCCCTATCCTGCCAAAGCCGTATATATGTACGCCAAAGGCGATTTCTCGAAATTTAGGTATTTTTTACAGACACAATTCCCTTATTTCTGCGGGGCATCTATCGACGCTAGTACAGAGGAAGTATGGTGCGTGTTCAGGGATATGATGCGAGAGGGTACGGATAAATTTATTCCACATAAACTTAAACGTGATGGTGCGGAACCAAGATGGTACAACCAGAAAGTTAGATGCGCTCTTAGACGGCAAAGAAAACTTCACGCTCGCTTAAATAGTAATTCTTCAAAAGTCACAGAGGAACAGAGGTCAATGATACGGCAACAATACAGAGAGGCGCGGTCAAGAGCTAGAGTAACAATGCGAGAAGCATTTAATGATTACAAAAAGAAAGTTCTGCATAGTAATTTGAAAGAAAATCCGAAAGCATTTTGGTCGTACGTTAGAGAGGTTCATGGTAGAGGCCCCACCATAGCGTCTTTGAGAACGGAGGCAGTTGATGTAGTACATGACAGCGCGGAAAAAGCGAACTTGTTAAATGAACACTTTCAGAAAGCGTTTACTTCAGTGAGCAACGAATTTGAGGAACCAGCTTTGAATGATGAGGGAAATTCGATGGAAGATATGATATTCTCGGAAACAGGTATCGCGCACCAGCTAGAGTCTATTAAGCTAAATAAGTCTCCCAGGCCGGAGGGCATACCCGCGCGTGTGTTGAAAGAGCCTCGGTAATCGCACCTTACTTGAAAATAATATTCGAAAAATCCGTTGCACATGGTACCGTTCCAAAAGACTGGAAGCTAGCATACGTAACGCCCATCCACAAAGGCGGTGATAAAGAGAACCCCGAAAATTATAGACCGATTTCCTTGACGTCATTATCGTGTAAGATTCTAGAACATATAATTGTTAGCTCTGTTCTGCGTTATTTAGACGGTCGTTCTTCACTAAGCAAAAACCAACACGGGTTTCGGAAAGGTAGGTCATGCGAAACGCAGCTCGCCCTGTTCGTAAACGAATTGTTACAATGCGGAGAGAAAAACACTCAGGTTGATGCCATTTTCATTGATTTTAAAAAAGCGTTTGACAAAGTACCCCATAATAAATTAATAGGAAAACTAGGAAAGTACGGCATAAACCCTAATATCGTGAGTTGGGTAAAAGACTTCCTCTCAGACAGAAAACAGATAGTAGTTATTGATGGGAAATCTTCATACCCGGTAAAAGTCGCATCAGGTGTTCCACAGGGAAGTGTCATAGGCCCACTACTATTCCTGATATATATAAACGATATCTGCTCGGTAGTTCGCTGCAAAATAAGACTTTTCGCAGATGACACCGTTTTATATAAGGAGATAACGAGTCAGGATGACCAAAAATCGCTCCAGGAAGATTTAAACGCCCTTTCAGCATGGTGTCAAGATTGGAAAATCGAAGTTAATCACAGCAAATGTTCCCTATTGAATTTCTGGAAGAGTAAGAACAATGAATTAGACTCGGAGTACAGAATTGATAGATTGAATATCCAATCTGCAGAGTACGTTAAATATTTAGGAGTCACCATTTGTCGTGATCTATCGTGGAATATGCATATTCGAAGGATCGTAGGCGCAGCTAATAAGAAATTGGGCTTCGTAGGCAGAATAGTAAGAAGTAGCACAGAACAGGTACGAGAAACGTGTTATTTATCATTGGTCAGATCTCAGGTCGAATACGCTTCCAGCATATGGGATCCGTACGAAAAGGGACAAATACTTGAGTTAGAAAGAATCCAACGCAGAGCAGCCAGATTCGTAAAGCAAAAATATGAGCAAAAACTAAGCGTCACATCACTCTTGAAGGAGTTGAATTGGATATCGCTAGAGGATCGCAGAATTAGCGCTAGGTTAAGGCTTCTGGAGAAATTTAGGTCGGAAGTTCTCTTAGAGGAGGTCTCAGGAATATTAGAGGCACCTACGTACATGGGCAGGCACGATCACGAGAATAAAATACGAGAGATCGACTGTAGGACCGAGCGATATCAGAGCTCGTTTTTCCCAAGGACCATACGGGATCATAACAGGAGAGTGATTCCCACGAGGGACGTTATTAGGTAGGTTTCGGTGTCCTGACCCCCTGCCACCCACCAGTCTGGTGATTTGCAGGGTATCATGTAGATGTAGATGTAGATGTAGATAACAATTTTGGACAGTGAAAATATCACAAAGTGCTATTCTTTAAAGTTGGACTAATATCTGCTGTGGATTCTTTGGGTTTTCCTGTATAAAAGAGCATTGAAAAGTATTCAATCTTTTACCATAGAAAGATATACAAAGTTAAGCAAATATTACAATACTAGCTTGAAAGCCCGTCTCAAGATGAGCGAGAAACTTTTAAAAGGAAATAACATTTTATTTTCTAGCTTCAAAATCACAGTTTATTGCAAAAGGTCTTTCAGTACAACATTTCTCGTAAATGTTCTAGCATCATGTAGGAGTTTTCCTTGGTTCTCATCGTTGGTAATGAAGAGTTTCAGCTCGTTGTCATCCCTTGTCCTTGACACTGCCACGTAAAGTTGTCCATGAGCGAAAACTGGTTCTGACAGATAAACTCCAACTCTGTCGAATGTTTGGCCCTGGGATTTGTTGAGAGTTATAACAAATGCGAAAATCAGAGGAAATAGTCTTCTCTTTAAAATGAACGGCAAATTAGTTTCACTTGGAGCTAAATCAATTCCTGGGATGAAAAGTCGTTCCCCACAATTGCTTCCAGTTAGAATCTCAGCATAAATAAAGTGTTAATGCAATGCCTTCACAATCAGTCTGGTTCCATTGAGCAATCCTTTCTTGAGGTTCAGGTTTCTGATAAGCATCACAATTGCTCCAACTTTTAGATTCAGCTTGTGAGGTGGCATTCCTGAAGGTGTCTGTTCATTGAAAAACTCTGTGGGATAGTTCAGTCGAGTCTCATCTTCATCCGAGACGATGTTGTCAACACTTCGATACTGCTTCAGTTCTCCAGGAATTAGCTCTAAAACCTTATGATTAACAAAGAAACATCTATTAATTTCTGCGCTTCTAATGAGTTAATTTTCATGCTGGAGACAGATGTTTCAAGAATTGGAACCGGCAACTTGAAATCACTATGAGCTGTTCTACTTCCTGTAACAATATCAGCAGCAATTCCAGTTGTTGCAACAGGAAGAACAATAGAGCCATTTCCTCATAAGTAGCTCATGAGTGTGTTATATAAATATGTTTTTCCAGATCCTCCTCGTCCATCCAAAAAGAAGAACCGACTCTCTATTGCATTATTTTCGATAGCTTCAAGAATTTTGTCGAAGGCTGATCTTTGCAATTGATTGAGGCTTCTAATGCTCTCTTCTGCTTCTTGGGCTTCTTGAACAGCATCGAAATCATGTTGATGACTTATAATCAGTCCTGGATCTGGTAAACCGATTGAAGTGCAGCTTAAGCCGTGAATTCTCAAAGTCTCATCGATTTCTTGCAATTCTCCGCTTCGAGATATTTGCTCGTTGAATTTTCTGCGGTAATCTTCCGTCATGTCGTCCCAGAATTGCTCCCATAAAATGAGAGAATCCTTTGGCTGATTGAAAATGCAGATCATAGCGAAAGTTTGTCGGAGTTGCTGCTTCCTGAAAGCATTAATGCCATTCTGCATCATCGTCGAGTAGATTTAAACGGGAAACTGCTTTTCGGAAGGTGGAACAAACAATTCCATCAATTGTTCTTAAGTCGATGAAAGTTTTAGCTCCTCTGGCTTGAAGTAGTAGCAATCGAAGATAGAAACGCTCAGCATCTCTTGGACTCACAGAGTACATTCTTGATATTACCTTCTCAGCTCCTCTTTAGTGAGGTTCCCATTTCCGCGTGCCATCCTTGAACGTGAAATGATAAGGAATGTCGGTGTAAAAATATTGCTGAGCTTCTTAATTTTCAGCGTTGAGCTTGAACCACGCAGTTAGATGAGTATCTCTGTTTATATCTCGTTTCAAGGCTTCAGATTCCTGTCCATCAGCAAAATACACCAATTGCTCTTGATCCAGATGCACAGCCAATCGAATGATGTTATGAGAACGATCATGCATCTTGTTCTCAAGCAATCTCCACATTGCTTCTGGAGCGCTCACATACCTGGCATCTAGGTAATTGGCAACCTCATCATGCACAACAACTTGCTGGTTGTCACGGATCACAACGTTTGCACAATCATATCATTTGTAGACATACTTGAAGATGTATTTGACTGATTTGATAGAAGTGCATACTTCGACATTGATGTGACAGTTGAATTTGAGACTTAAGAATTTATTGTAAGGCACTACTTTGTGATTGTCGACCGTATGAATGCCGATTTGAGCTGTTCTACCTTCTCGACGTCTGTACAACGGGTATCCACCGATGTTTGCTTGAGTCGTGTCTTTGAACTCCTTGGGAAACTTTTTGACACACTTACTGTTTTCCATGCTAGGAGAATTTGGATTAAAACCATCACACGGTCCGTGAATCATGCATGCTGTAACGATGTGGAGCTATCGAGGTTCGGTTTCTGGATCTGGTAATTCTGCACAAACAATTTTATCGATCATCTCAGGAGAAACGATTTTGTGCTGTTCTTCTATAATCAGCAAGATGTGAGCGTACAGTAGACCTCGTTTTTGAAACTCAATTGTATAGACATAGGCAGTATGTTTTCCAAACACATCTTTCTTTAAGATGTCGTCCATGAGCTCAGCCAGTTTGATTTTGAAAACTCTGGCTACCAAATCTGGTCGGTCGGAAGGTTGTTTTCCAGGAAAGAGATTGCGTTTGATTTCTGACCAGTTGGGATTAAAGGTAATTGTTATAAACAAATCGGGTTTTCCATATTTGTCCACAATGGCCATCGCATCATGATATCTCTCGCGCGTGTTTTTTGGCAATCCTTGGAAAGATGAAGGTAAAATGACAACACGACCGACTTTACTCCACCATTATTTGCTGCTTCATTTAAATGATCCATTAATCCACGATACTGTTCAACTCTCAACTTGCCTTGTTGAGTTCTTATAAAGTTGAGGTTGTTGGCTTCGACTTGCAGATGAGAATCAACAGCCCACTGCTGAAACAGCTTTCCACCGAACAAAATTGGATTGAACTCACCTCTTCTGAAGGCTGTTTGTGCTGCTTTCCATTCTAACATGCTCAACTTTGTTCGTTTTGTATTCTCGTGGCCAACCATGTTGATCTGCATATTTGATTGCCATCCAGCTTGTCTATGAGGATAGAACAATGTGTAGGTCATCGGATTCAAATTGGCACTGAGAATGTATAGATTGATTTTAGTGCTCTGATTAACTTGAGGCCTTGGATACACTTTGAGATCTCTTTCAAAAGGAGGCTCTCCGTCGTCATTTCGAAATACCATTGCTTTTTCATCAGCTGTTTGAAGGTTATATCTTCTTCTGTCCGAGTGTCTATCTCTATGGAAGACGATGTTAACATTTGGAACCGAAGTGTTGGTGAATGCTGATCTTTCGATTTCTTCCTTTGCTACTTCCCCCAAAGTTTTATACAGCTTAGCAAAGGGATTAATTTGTCGAATAATTCGATCAAGCTCTTGCATGACAGATGCATTGCAGCTTCGATTTTCTTGATTGTTTAAGCGCCTCTCCACAATCAACAACGTACAATTGAGCATAACTTCTTTGATTACCAACAGCTGGATGAATATGAGGACGATGATAGATTTGTCCGTGAACACGGAAGCAGAATGGTCCATTTCCAGGCGGAGTTGTAAGCTGAGCTCCCATTGAAGCAAAGGACGGAGCACTGTTGAATGGACGAACGTTATCCATGAAGTTTTTGCGATGTGGATTTTGCGTGTTCATATGAAAATCTTGCAAATAGTTTGGAAAGTCAGTTAAAGGTGGCAGCAACACTAAGAACTTGAGCTTGGCTTTCAACATTGCGTTGACGTCTAACTTGATTTTCTGATTAAATCGAAAATCCCGTGTAAACTTATGGGAAAATATAATTGTCTCCTGGATTCGAACCCGGAACACTTTAGCAAACGAAAATATTTTTCCATGGACCTCATAGCCAGTAGAAACAAAACGCCGTTTACCGCATATCTTTACGATGAACGGTTCTCGAGAAATACGCCGATATAATTACGCGAGACTTCATACTCACGGACGGACGCAACTTCCTGCGTGCATAATATATAGGATTATATTTCCTACCATATCACTTTCGCCAAATCCAGCTTCATTTTTTGTGCCTTTCTAAAATGTTTATTTTTATGTGTTGTAATCAAGAAACCTTTGAAAAGCCAACGTATAGTTGTCCATGATTTAACACTGGCTCTGGTAAATGTACACCAGATGCGTGAGTCTATTTGCGTTAATAAATATTAAAAATATATCATATAAATTTAACGATAACGATAACAATAAATATAACGATAAATAAAACATATAATTAGAAATAAATCATATAAACGCATTACAACAATATTTCAGTCTCTACTTTATTTTGTTTGTTTATATATTTAGAAAAGGTCTATTTCACAAACAATTGAAATTTAAAATTGACCATGGCTGCGCTACATATATTGAGTGACAGATGAATTCGGTGCCACATTACAACTAAGTAAGTTAGTAACACTATCTGTGGAGTGAAAAATGAAGTTGTTGCAGGCGGAGTAAGATAAATATATATAGGTAGATATTTTCACCTTGCGCTTCGTTCGTGCGAAATCGAAGGATATTTCGTATCTCTGCATACCATCGTCGAGAATAGACTCTCCGGTTATATGAGCGATGTTACGAAACAATTGAAGATAGTTAAGTGAGGTCGAATTAAAAAAAATTGATTTATTAAATCATAGCTGTATCATTGAAATTTTACCATTATTAACGTTATTGTACGCGGCGTTAATTGCGAAACGATGCACTCGCTTTGTGTGCATTTAAATGCACCGTTTATATAATTTTTTTCGTGTTAGTAAGCAAATCGCTTCACTTCGAAATCGCCTGAAGCGCAGTCGTTCAAAATGAGAGAAAACTGTATATAGGTATTATCTAAGTAAAATATGTTTACAACAATTAATTTCTTTCTTGTCCCTTGTTTATCCTTAGGTATTACTACTCAAGGACAACTTAATCGAGAGAATATTTCTGGATTGGAGGATTAAATCCAAGCATTTGAGGCTTTTAGACCTTCGAAGAAACAAGATCAGCTACCTGACATATGAAGACATGTTGTTTTCAACGCAAAATTCATACAACACTTCTCTGACAGTAGATTTGCGGGAGAATCTGATCAAAGCAGTGGAACTACCATCCCATATGGTATGTCCGCCTATAATATTCTTTACTAGAATTTTGATATCTGATTGCTAATTATTGAAACGCTAATAACTTGAGAGTGGTACGTACGATTTCAACGATTTGTTCATAAAATATCGGGATATATATATTGCGCTTTTTTATACATACCATTGTCTACCATAAGATTACAGGTTCGATTCCAGAAGAGTAAATTTGATTTGATTAAAACAGGCATGAGTGTATTATTATTAATTTGTAATAAAAAATTGCTTATAGCTATGTTAAAAATTCGAGATTTTGGTACGGTTCTTGACTGAATGAACCAAGTTAATTATTTTATGGATAGAATTAGAATCCCTGTCGAACTGACGTAAAATGTAAATACTAAGAAAAAGATGTTTTCCTTTCTCTTTTAAAAATGAGAAATGTAAGCTAGCATGGCAACTTCTGTCTTGGAGAATTAACAATTTAGAAAAACTTGGTACTTCTTCCACACATTTATTTTATTAATAAATCACGACTTTGGGTTTGCTACACAGTATCATTATCAGATGACAAGAATGAAATATTAAAATAAAATTGTGGAAAAAGTACCAAGTTGTTCTAAATTGTTTATTCTCCAAGATGGTCAGATTCCACAAGATAACGCCTCAATCCACGGATTTTATGGCAACTCCTGTATCACTTCAAAATCCAATGCTTCTAAATGTGGAATAATTTAGCGTATGGATGCCTATTTTATGTGTTTTATGATCGTAATTTTTTCTTAATGTCATTATCAATGGTAGAAAACTATATTTTCGAAGGCAGTGAGATTGGCATGGATGAAGGGAAATGCATTAATTTTAATGTGCAGTAAACCCTCCACATTCGCGAGGGTTACGTTTCTGTAAACTCCCGCGAATGTGGAATTCGCGGATGTTGAGACCATAAGTCAATGGGAAAAATGGGGTTAGGTTCATGGGACGACAAAAATTAGCGAGTGAAAAGTTAAATATATAAGAACATAGACAAAAATCACTAAATAATATAATGCTGTTTATTATATAGTAATAATAATGATATAATAATAATACGGTGATGAAGTCAATCCGAATCCTCCAAATAGAGCGATAGAGGCGGGTTGGTGCTGGAAGAGGTAGAGGATTGGGCTGAAAAAACCTGATGATGGTAATTTTTTTGGCTGTTTTCTGCAGTTCATTTTGAATTTCAAGGTATATGCGGGATGCAGCCTCAATCTCCCTCTTAAATTTGAGGCTCCTCTCCATTACAGGATCGAATTCCACCACTTTGTCTATCAACACCCACTGCGGTTTCATTATTTCAGTAAGAACTTTGAGGTTGAGTGTATTCCTTGCAGCATCCTCTTCCTCACGGTGTGGGACTTGATCAGCTCCTCCACCTCTTGTGGCTGCATATCTTCAAAGCCTTCTCCTCCAACTTGATACGCCAGCTGAGCGATGTCATGAAGATTATCACTAACGGAAGGGAACCCAGTGAATTCATTGACGACCTCTGGCCACAGTTTTCTCCAGCAGGCATTGATGGTACACGGATTTATCTCTTTTAGCGACTCTTGGATGAGAGTGATGCAGTCCGCGGTGACGAACGTCTTCCGACAGGTTGTAACATCCAGTGTTGTTTCCTCTATTGCATCCAGAATGCGCTTGAAGGTATGTCTTATGTAGTAGGCTTTGAATGCCGCAACAACACCTTGATCTAAAGGATGGATGAGAGAGGTCGTATTAGGAGGCAGAAAAACCACCTCCACGTTGGAATGTGGGAACTGAATGGCAAGTGGATGCCCTGGAGCATTATCAATGAGGAGTAGGACTTTAAACGCAAGGTTTTTGGATGTCAAGTGTTTTTCTACCTCAGGGACGAAACAGTCGTGTAACCACTCCAAAAATAATGCTGCCGTTACCCATACCTTCTTGTTTGCACGCCAAAACACGGGCATCCGATTATTATTCTTGCCCTTCAGCGCACGGGGGTTCAAGGAGCGATACAACAGCGTAGGCTTCACCAAGAAATCTCCCGAAGCATTGGCACAGATGAGAAGGGATAAACGGTCCTTTGCTGCCTTAAATCCAGGGGCAGTCCGTTCCCTTTTCGAGAGAAATGTTCTTTTTATCATTTTTTCCAATACAATCCGGTCTCATCAGCATTAAAGACCTGTTGTGGCGCATACCCCTTCTTCTCAGTAAGCTTACGTAGTTCTATGGGAAACCTCTGCGCTGCCTCGTGGTCTGCTGACGCTGACTCACCAACTAGCTTCACGTTGTGCAAGCTGTGCCGGTTCTTAAACTTGTCAAACCATCCCTTACTGGCTTGAAAATCACTGGGTATCCCTGAGTCCTCACTTCTCTGCCCCAAGTGATCAAAAAGCCTCATTGCCTTAGTACGAATGATAGGGACACTCAGAGGAATTTTCTTCTGGGTTTGGTCTTCAAACCACAGACGAAGTGCGTTTTCCATTTGTTCTGTTGTTTTATCTCGCACTTGTGACACAATTTTGGCAACACTATCCCTGGTCGCCTTTTCTTTTTTCATCATTGACCTTACTGAGACTCGTTTATTGCAAAATGTCGGCCAACTGCGGACGCTGTATCACCTGTAGCGAGGCTGTCTAACACATTCAATTTCTCACTTTAGTGCCTCACTTTCTTCAGCCTGTTTGGAGTAGAAGCACTTGCAGAAAATTGCTTTAGCTTAGGCATGATTAAGGGCAAATAAATGACAAAATTGAGAAGCAATATACCATGAAGTCTTTACACTGCGAGGGGTACTGTGATCTGAGCTGTGTTGCCAGAATGAACTGAGGGTTTTGCGCTTTCTCGCCAGACGGAGCTATGTGTACCAGTGTGCCAAGCTACGATCTTGCGGCAAACTCGCGTATTTGCGAAGCCAAGGGGTCGCGAATGTTGAGTACGCATACATTGCGTACATCACGAATTTGAGAATTTCATGAATGATGAAGTCGCGAATGTGGAGGGTTTACTATAATGTATTTTCCATACGTGCCGCCATTTTTGAGGGGCAATTACACTAGATGTTAATATTATTGCCACGTTCTCTTTTGATTACCAGTTGGTGAAGACTCCAGTTTGTATAGACCAAGTGTACGGCCATACCAGAATCCTACTGGAAGACAATCCATTCCTTTGCGGCTGTGATCTAATCAATCTACTCAGGGTTTTGAACCACGACATGGTTCTAACCAGCGAGATGCAGAGGAGATATGGAAATAACGCCATTATGCCCGCAAAGATCGAAGCTGGAAATCTCAGTTGCTGGTAAGTGATGTGTGGTTTTTTCATAAAAATTTAATTTAATAAGTTCAGTAATTTCATAAAAATTTAATTTAATTCCATTATTTAATTAATTCATTTAATTTCTTTGGCAAAGTACAAAAACTGACCTGCAATCCACCATCATTGGTGTGAGGCAGGGGGTTTAATGCTTATTTTTTGTATTATAGAAAACATTTACTTTAAAAATGTGATTTATTCTCAGGCAACAAAATTTACAATATTTTAAGCATGTGTATCTTTGAAAAAAAATGAGAAATTTTAGTTTGCTTGTTTCTGTTTTTAACAAACTCTCTCTCAAAATTCAATTGTACATCCAATAGACTATTTAATGCTTCTGTGTTGCTTTTTGAAATACAGAATGCTTTCAATTGTTCAATATTATTCAAAGTCTCAGAATAAGAATTAATCTGAGGTTGCTCAAACGCAACTGCAGGTTTGTCATCCTCTCTCCGGCGGCAGATTTAGGTCCTTGTTTATAATAATTTCCGCGATGTTTAATTCCTCGTCTTCTGTTGCCAAGTTTGAGTCTATCGATGCGTATTCACTGGAATCCGCACATTCGCCAAGATCACTTAGTAGTTTCTCTAACTCAACCGGTGACTCTTCTGCCTCTTGAGCTAGTTCTGTCTGCTGAAATCCAGCTTTCGCAAAGCGATTACCTACTATCGATTTGGTTATATTCTTAACGGCTCGATTGATCCAAAAAGCCATGTCCAAAACCGCAATCGATTTGCCTACATCTACTGCAGAATGTGCCTGAAACACTTTAGAAATTATTCTTTTAAAAATAAACTTCCTATAGTGAACTTTAAAAGTTTTAATCGCTCCATGGTCCATCGGTTGCAGGATACTTGTTGTGTTGGCGAGTAAAAAAGTTGTTCGAATGTTGTCTAACTTCAGATTAGGATTCCAAGAGGCGTTGTTTATAAACAGTATAATTTTTCTTTTTTCCTTTCTCATTTTCCTATCAAGCATACGTAACCAGTCCGTCATAATCTCTGTAGTCATCCATGATTTTCTATTCGATTTCCAAATCACAGGCAATTTGTCAGTATATACTTACTCCTATGAAGAATCTCGGATTTTCTGCTTTTCCGATCACCAAAGGTCGTTCGAATTCACCCTCCATATTGGCGCACAGAAGTACCGTCTACTGCTCCTTCGATGCCTTCCCTCCAGAGCAGCGGTCAGATTTTAGCGCCAAAGTTTTGCTGGGTAGAGGTAGAAAAAATAATCCTGTCTCGTCTGCATTGTAGACGTTCGTTGGTTCGTAGTTTTCAAGTAAACTTGGTAACTTTTCTGCCCACGCAGAAACATCTTCTTTGCGCACTTCTGCAGCCTGACCACAAACACGATGTTATGGCGTATCCTCAACTTTTCCAACCACCTATTCGAAGATTTAAAATCGCTCATTCCGAGTTCTTTTGCGACTTCCAAAGCTTTTTCTTGCAATAATGGGCCAGGAATAGGCAAGTTATTAGTTCTCACTTTAGAAAACCATTCGAAGACAATAGAATCAATTTTATTTCTCGAAGGAAGTGCCTTCTTCACCTTTTCATTGTGATTTTCGGTCCACAATTTCAAGATTCCCTCTCTTGGTTTTAAAATATCAGCAGTTTGAGTCTTACTCGCTTTGTGGCTCTATGAAAAGTCGAAAACGCGTTTTGGCGAAACAAATATTGCCTGAACACGTTCTGGCAGTGCGAAAATTTCCTGTACGCGTTCTGGCAGTCCGAAAATTGCCAGATACCGATCTGAAGTAAGGGATTGTTTAGTTTAACCTTCGCTTAAAATGATTGTCGTTGTTACTTTTTCACCTTGTACTCAAATGGAATGCCACTGTAAATTATTTAATGCACAGTTTTAACTACCTGAAGTTAAGAAAATTCAATCATGCAGAGATTAATCCGCTTTATTAAAAAAAGGAAGAAAAGCAAAAATACATGCGTGTTCCTAAAAACAAAGAAAGCAAAAAGTACTTTATTTTTGTAAGCACTGTTGTTGTGACATTTGCTGATATGTTACTTCTTTGTCGCGGCAGATGCACTTTTTGTCAATTCAATAGCGCTTGCAATCATTTTTTCAGCCTGCTTCTTTAATCCCGATTTGGCACCTTCACGTTCAATGTTAATACGTTATTTTCGGAAGCACCGACTGCATGTTGTCTGTCGTCCATATCCTTCATTTTCTTCAGCCACTTTTCCACAGATTAAAAGGACAAAAAGTCCACATACTAAACATTTATGCGCACCGGAAGTTTCATTTTCACAAATGGTACACAATACCTTTTCTTCATTCGTGTTTCTTTCGATCATGGTTTTCATTTGAATGACTCGCTATGCAAACGGCGGTTTTCACAGCTTGCTGACTTGCATTTGCACGGTTCAATGCATTCCGTGCAGCGTTCTCTCTTCTGATTCTTTATAACGCCTCCTGCCTTTGCCTTGCAACCCTACGCTGCCTCCTTTCCCTAGCTAATCTTCGTTTTCTATCTGATTGTGTCTCATCACTTCCATCCATTGCTATAAATGAATAAAGCTTATTTTTGGGAGACATTGACATAAAAATTGAGCTTACTAATTAATCAGTCAGCGGAGTAATTTCTTTGAGAATTCTGGATGAAAACAAATTTATTTCAACATTGTAAACTGTTGACACACCAAACTTACCTAAATATTATCTTTCAAATACTTTAATTTGCTTAAAAATGTAAATTTCAGTAAAGAATTTATCGAAGAAAAATTGATTTGAAATCTATTCTGAATAAAGTTGCTTTGCGTAATAATATAGACGATATATTAAAGTGACGATAACAAAGAAATTATCACAAAATATTACTACTTTTATTCTAAACAAATCAAAATAAAATAGTAGACTTACCGATATATAAATCAAACTTCGATGAATACTGCACGTTATAACAATGAAACTCGGACGTTATGTAAACAAAAAAGTACCGATTTAGGCCACAGACTGGCCCATTTCTGCGTTACTATGTAAACAAAGCTTTTTATACAGATACACAAACCTGGCCTTTTATATGAGTATAAGGGCTCTTTGTCATTCCTGTGCGTAGAGAGCGGTTTTTTTCCATAAATCGCAATCCTTCTGACCATTTCTTTGTTTTTTCGTCAGCCATGCAGGATACGAGCATATCTTTAACGTCTTGATCCGATCTTTTGACCGATCCCTGACTCTGGGAATGGCGTGGTTGCCCATGAACGAGTTTAAGTTCTGGCCACATTTCGGCAAGATTCTTGATTATTTCGTTATCGAATTCTCTGCCGTTATTACTTTGCACTTCTTTAATTTCACTCATAACTTGATCATAACGGTTTTTAGTGAAAAAACAGATTGTTTTTACTGTGAAACATTATTGAAAGGTAGGGAGTGAGAATATTCGTATTGATTAAATCAGCATATTTCATTAGTACATGTAAATGGTTTTTGCCACTTGCTAATGACTCTGAGGATTCTATGGGTATTAGTATGGTCGGTAAAAATAATGTCTCAGGAATTTCAAGGCCATGGGTGCGTTGTGTGACTACTTATATTCATGCCACACATTATTCTGTAATGGGCTAAGTGTTCTTTGAAACGTGTTTCTAATTTCCTTTTTGTTTGCCCAATGTAAATTTTGTCACACAACGAAAACAAACTAGATGCCTAGGATACCTGGGATCATCAGTTACGGGGTAGCATATATGCTTTGATGTAGGAGGTGTCAGTGGCTTACGGCAGCGAGGATCGTTAAAACCTTGATAACATATATATAGGTTTAAGTGTGGTCGGTGGAGGGCAGCGAGGGTCTTTGCTTCCTGGATAGCAGATTGATTTCGAAGTGGTCGGTGGAGTAGGTCTCCGACATCTGGGATCATTACCTCCTGAGTAACATGTTTGATGTGGTCGGAGAAGTTGTTGGTCTCGGACATCTCGGATCGTTACTTCCTGGGTAAGATACTTGCACTTGGCTTCCGGGGCCGCATAGGGCTGTAGTTTCAAATCCCGGTGAAGGTGTGCTGAACGTTACAGGCATTGGGGGCTCTCCGGTACAACGTCCTTCATATTCTCCCAAGCTTATCTATTGATTCAAAATACTTATATTTTATTCTTAACTAGGAAAATTTTCCGGCGTTGCTCGGGTTAGTAATTTCCAATGTTACAAACCTATAAAAATAACTTTTGTAATGATTAAATACCAAATTTTAGGCAAAATCGGATTTGATGCGAATTGTCTTTAAAAATATAAAGGTGGTTCTTTCATATTAATACATGTTTTTATCTCGAGTTCGTATCTTCATTTTAAGTAATTGAAATGTGCATAAGAATAAAGTCTTGAGCGTCAAGCAGTCGATTTTTACGTGTTATCTTATCGGTGACAATGGGAGTTGCCATGGTAGTTTATATTTGGTATTGTAAAAAACTGATAAAATCACTTATTTTTGTGATTCTAAATGCAATTTTACGCTAATTCGTTCAGGATTTTTTTCTTTCCTGCACAGAACCATCCAAGTCTCAAGTTCGTACCATGTTAAGCTGTGCTGGAAGATGTTCCACCATATGATGAACTTCTTTCCTGTTTTCATTGGTTGACGTTCTCCACTGCTCGAATTTTATTCTGTAATCGACATGCAATATATTCTTTTAAATCTCTGAACAAATAAAGTTACTTAGCTTACAACTAAGGGTAAAAGAACATTCATCAGGAAGATGCTAAGGGACTGATGAAAAAATAATAATCAATAATCACCAATTGAAAAATATTTTATATTTTTTCATAGATATTACAGAAAATTGTCAATTTCTCCTATAATAATTACATTGTTGGCGCACGTATGTTGCCGCTCGTCCTTTGGCAACGATTACGCTGGTTGTCGTTCTCTGGTTACAATGTTGAGAACTAATTTTTAACAAAACAAAAACAAACGTTAATGATAGTTCTTTATTACAAACTTTGCGACACTGCTGCCACAAGCAATCACACCGTCAACACACTACCAAGCTTAACAGCATACTGCCTCAATCTATTGCGTCTATTATCTCTACAGAAACACATATTGTTCTCGGGAATCTTGCAGATGACACACCGCACGGCGTCGGCGACATCCCACGGTGAAAATGGACAACACGTCTGAAAATACTTCCTATCTGCTATTCTGTAATTTATTGTAAACTTGATAACCATTTACCCGGAAATAAATGGAAAACTAAATTTTACTGGATCTTGTTTGTTATCCGCCCCGTTTATAAAAGCAGAAATATCATCAAATAATAAGCTATTTTAATAATAAGATATTTTAATAGAAGAAATGAAGAAACTGAACACTTGTTAACAACACTTTAAAACAGTTTCAAATAACAATAATCTCACGAATGTTTCGGCGTCCAGAATTCAGCAATGTCTGGCAGAATGGTTTTGAACGGATCCCGGTCTTGGAGCTTATTCCGCCACATAAACTCAGCCACATACGAGTCTATGAAGCCTCGTTTAGTCCCAAAACCAGGGCCGGTTTTACCATTAGGCGAACCTAGGCGATCGCCTAGGGGCGCCAAGATACGGGGGCGCCTGTCTTACTCATAAACAAAGAAAAGATAGATCGTTAAATCTTCGTATTCTCAGAAATAAGACTAAAAAAAAACAACTAAAATGTCAAGATCTTACAAAGTTAACGGTTATGTTATAATTAATAAAGCAACGAACGTCAATAACGATACGTCTATGAATGGCGTATATTTCAATTTTCATTTTAGATTTTAGGCTGCGCTTACATTTATTTTAGTCTATCACAGATACTTGTAAGTTACAGTTATTGTACATTGTGGTTTTAATCTTTGTTTAAATATTCTCAGTTGTCGGTAAGTATACTTATACACTTACTATTTATTTATTTAAAAAAAACGTACACTCGCTCTACGATGGCTCAGGAATGACTCACTGGCCTAGCAATAATATCTATAGAGCATGAAATTGCATCTACAATCGATATAGACGAATTAATTCAAAAGTTCGCCAAAGCAAAAGCCGGAAAAATTAATTTTTCATAATTTTCGTATTTAAGATGTAATAATTTTCTTGCTATACAGATATTAGGAGTAATCATATATGTATACAAATGTATTAGTGTTAATTAATAAAAAAAATTTAAAATGTTCATAATGATGTTATTTTTATAAATATCCACATGTGTAAGTGTATGTGTGCGCTTGTGTGAGTATGACAATATATATATAGACAATGTATAGGGGCGCCTAAATTTTCTTTGCCTAGGGGCGTCAGATACTCTTGCGCCGGCCCTGCCCAAAATGGATCTGATTATCCAGCTTCATCGGGCGCCATGCATTCTCTATTGTTTGAATGTGGGCCTGAGCTTCAGGGTCGACGAAGTTGTATCTGTGATTGACTGTTTCATGCTGATATCTTCCTGTATCAGTTTCGTTGTAGGCACGCCAGCAATCAGATATGGTCCTCGTTCCAGGTCGTATTCTGGAATATATGATTGGCATTAACATTTTGGCACTGCGATTTGGCACGGGCTCCAAGAAGCATTCCTTGATTTCTCGGCGTATGCCTCCAAAGATTCATTGGTGAGGAAGGATCCTTCCAGCATGATTTTTTCGTCGGGAGAAGAAGCATTCATCTATCTCCACTCTCTGTCCAGCCAATCATTGCTCCATTATCTTTTCCCAACTTGTGGACGCACACTTCCCATGGATAATTATTGAAGTCTACCACGGCATTCTTTCCAATCTCCAATTCACGCTGACAGGACGTAATGGATGTCATTTAAAAGCCAACAGTAAATAAAGTGGATGCTGTTTAGCAGAGGCAGTCGACTTCCTTAAAATCAAGTTTCAGAGCGCACTCGAATATACTGATCACATCCCTTTCTTCAACAGGCTCATTGCATTTTCTTCAAACTAAATTTCATCGCATGATCCCTTATGCAAATTCTCATGGATGGAAGAATTGTATGATTTTTTTAAAAAGGCAACGGTGGCTTCTTCGTCGAAATATGTACGAACTAGTTTAATGAGATGGTATTTTTAATTCATAATATGAGGGTATAAATCTTATTACAAATATAAGGAATACGAGAACACTTCACAAATAATATACAAATATAAATAAATAATATACTAATGTAAATAACCACAACGTTATAAATCTCAGTCCGTTATAAATACACAATTGGGGGACGTTTTCTTTGTTGATGTGTTTTGTGCAAGTTATTCGCTAGGTATTCGACTATTTTCAAACCAGTTACCACACGCATATTCACCTGTATACAAGCTTTAATAGTACATTGCGAGTGAACACGGTCATGAATATAGAGTTTTATTGAATGATCTTTCGTGCATTTGCGTTCCTTGGGTAAAATTCCACGTGCTTGTAGGAAATTAACCGCTTTCTCTTCGGTTCTTGAAAGATCCCACAGATTCATTCCAAGTTCTTATTCCACCTATACATAATCTCTCTTTGACTTTTGGAATTGGATGAAGTGAACACTTTTTAAAAATTCTTTTATCATTCTCCAAATTTCTCCGGTCTTGTTAGCAGCATGATTTACTGTAACACTGTTGTATGATTGTTTTGTTTCCTTTATCATTTTCTGATACCTCAATTTTAAGTATCCTATGTTGAGTTAGTGTGTCCTCTTTGCCTGATAATTTATAGAGGATAGCTAAATCTTTCAGGTGAGATGATAGTAAACGAATTTCATCTGCCACCCAGTTTTTAGAAGGCGCTTTAAAGCCTTTTTAAAAAATACAATTGGAAAAGCCATCTTATTTATTATTAAAAGGCTTCTCCACTGCTTAGCGGTTGCCTTGTACTCCCAATCGCCACAGTTGTCTGTCCTCCCACTAGCCATCTCTCAGGTTGCGTGCTCTCATAGCTTCTTCCATCTGTCTTCGCCAAGTGATGCGCGGGCGTCCTCGCTTCCTGCGTCCTGGAGGTGACCAGTCGAATACTCGCTTCGGCCATCTCTCCTGCGACATTCTCCGCAAGTGTCCATACCATTGAAGTGACCTGCACTCCAAACGGTCGAGGATAGTCTCTTCTGCTTCCATCTCTCGCCGAATCACGTCATTCCTTACTCGTTGTAATCGGGATACACGCATGCTACGCCTCAGGCCATCCATCTCTACTGCATTAATGCATTTCTTTAACCTCTCCGTGAGAGTCCATCCCTCTCCTCCATATGTCATCGTACTTTCCACAATGACCCGTAGAATAGTCTTTTTTGTTCTCTTATCAATCTCCCGACTCCACAGCACCCCATTCAACATCTTGATTGCCATCTGAGCCTGATTTACCCTGTTCTCCACATCCTTCTCACACGTCCCAGATTTGTGAATAATGGATCCTAGATACTTAAACTGGTCAACCGCTTTTACCGTCCCTGCAGTGAGGACAATGTCCTGACTTTCCCCTCCAATCACCAGGTACTCTATCTTCGAGAGATTTATCTTCAGACCACCCTTCTCATATGCCTCTATTAGCTTACGGAACATATATTCCACGTCATCTTCGTCCTGTGCAATAATCACCTGGTCATCTGCAAAAATCAGAGTGAATAACATCATCCCCAACCTGGACACCCATTTTACCACATGACAAGTTCCACTTCTCTAGAACCCATTCCAGGTACACCTTGAATAAAGTTGGTGACATCGCGCAACCCTGCCTCAAACCCTTTGATGTTGAAAATTCCTTATATATCCACTTTCCTTGTTTCACTACCGCTCGATCTCCCTTATACATTCTCTGTATAAGATTTATTATTGGCTCATCCACATGCACCTTCCTCATGGCATCCCACACACGACATATTGGGACAGAGTCATATGCTTTCTCGAGATCCACAAAAATCATATGAATCTCCTGACCTTTTGCCACCATCTTCTCAGTAACCTGCCGTATGCTAAAAATATTATCAAGGCAAGACTTGCCTACAGTGAAGCCTGCCTGCTCCTCGGATATCCATGGTTCGATACAACTTTCCAACCTCTTTCAGTATCCTACTGAACAACCTACTCATTGAAGCCATTACACTAATTCCTCTATTCCTTCAGATGATCGTATATCTGGATTGCATTCCAATCTTGTACATCGATCTTCTGATATAGGCACCTCTGATACGATCCCTGAAAGCTCTCATCTTGTAGGAGGGCCAGACTGTATCGGGGATTGTCCACCTTCTTGTGCCCTACTACCTCTCCTTGTTGTCTTCTCAATCCTTCTGGAAAAGTCACCTTTGCTATTACCAAATAGTGGTCAGTGCTACACTCTGCACCCCTAACGACCTTAACGTCTTGAATCAAGCACTGCCTCCTTCTCTTGGCTATAACTAAGTCTATTACAGTTCTTAAACCTCGAGTGTATAGTACCCAGGTGTACTTGTGGATATCTTTATGCTCAAAAAATGAGTTCATCACTACACACTCCTGGACTTGGCACAAGTTAATCAGCCTACGACCATTGTCATTCTCTACGTCTTCACCATGCGGTCCAACTACTGGGTCCCCTTTCCTTCTTCCAACTCTGCTATTCAGATCCCCTAGCACTAAAATTTCCTGTGTAGGCGTGCATGTTTCCATCGCCGCATTGAAGTCCTCAAAGTATTTATCTTTTACAGCATGAGATGAGTCTTCTGTTGGTGCATATGTGCCAATATTCATTACTTCTCTCCCATACATCCTCACTACGAGTTTAATGATTCTTTCATTCACTTCTTCCCAATTAATTATTTCTGTTTTCCATTTCTTTCCAATTAATATTGACACTCCTGCCCTGGCTCTCTCTGCTTTATCCACACCATTCCACACATGAACGTAATCCCCTTTGTCTTCACAACCTTTCCCTTTCTTCTTTGTCTCAGTTAGAATAACTCCATCTAATTTTCTTTTATTAATTTCTTTCAGCACCTCTTCTGTCTTTCCAGACAAACCTTGTATATTCCAAGTTCCGAAGGTCAAAGTCCTTTTACGTAGCCAAAGTCCTTTTACGTAGCCAAAGTCGTTGTCTAAAATGCCGTCCGGTTTTATTCTTATTGTGATTGGGAAACGTAGCGAGTAGAATTTTCCGAGAAAGGGGTGCCGGCCCTTTGCTCAACCCCCAACCTGGAGAACCAGGGTTTTTTGATCAGGGTTTGTCCTTCCCCTAGAGGGTAGCCTTCACCACGGCTACGAGGGTCCCTCTCCCCGCTGGGCAGCACTTCCTCTGACCCAGAAAAGGTTATACCGCCTTTACCCGGTGGTTCAGCGCCCTTCGCATAGGGAACAGACGCTGTCTAGGACGCCGCCCGCTACGGGTACAGACGCGCCTGGTTTTTGTGTTCCGTTTTGGTCCGCGGGTGGTATTTTATTTCCCACCTACCCTGCATATCTGCTGGGCATATCATAACAATATAAAAACTTATAAAATACATAAAATTTGGCCTCCAAACTTCCAGCAGAATAAACATCATGCCATATTTTAGAGTGCAGCAATCTTAAAAATGCTTCCTTATTTGCAGTGGAGAAAGAGCACCGATAGCTGTCTTTAGTCTTAGGGGAAATATTAATTTCAAAAGTAGACAAAATTGGGAAATGATCAGAAATATCATGTTCAATCGTTTGTGCAATCACAAAGCTAGAATCCAAGTTTGTTATAATTACATCAAGGAGAGAACTGGATTGAGATGATAGGCGAGTGGGCTTCTTATTAACAATGCGTAGGTTGTATGAGCTTAACAGGTTCTAAATATAACTTTTTATGACCGATTTTTCAAGTAGTTTACAAATTCAAATACAGCTAGAAATAGGAGATTTTCGATAACTTTGGGGTGCTTGGGGCACCTCAAGATATTTGAAAATACTTTTTTAGGTGCGCTTCTGGTCTTTTCCGCATAGTCGGAATTGAATTTAAAAAAATTATTTTTCAATAAGTTTTTAGAAATGGGCGATGTTGCAAAACTTTGGGGCGCTTGGGCACCTCAAGATATACCTATTTGAAAATAATTTGTTATACGCGCTTTTGGTTGAAAGGGGCAACTTTTCCGCATAGTCGGATAATGAATTTCTAAAAAAAAGTGTTTTTCGATCATCCCTAATGTGGAAGACTCATTCATCATGTGGTTTAGCGTCGCTGACGACGCCATGAGAGGTGAATGTAACAAATAACGTCGAATAACTCGAAAACGACGGAATCGACTTAAACCGTTCTTTCAGATTTAAATTGACCGACGACTAAAGAGAATTTTAGGGCAAACTCCGTGTAATATAAAGATCCGAGTTCGAAGCAAGGACACCTCCCGTTCCTCCAAGTTAATAATAAGGGAGAAGTATTCGCAGAATATTATATATTTGCACTTTGAAATTATTGAATATAATCGTTCAACGTTTAATAATATGAAAATTCATTTTTCCAATGCCGATTTCCGAATTATCCTCGATTTTATACACGAACAAGTTAGTTTAACGTTTTTGATTTGAAAATCGTGCCTTTTCAAGGGAAACATAGTTGCTTCAGCGAGGTTACGGCCAGTGAATTGCATCTTATGGAAAACGCACTTATCGAAGGTTGTTCATAATAATATATGTTTTATATTCTCACTTGCTTTGCTGCTTTGAGACATTTTACTGCTAAAGACTTGGAATAATTGTTCTCCAAGATTATTCTGTGACCCGTTAACAGAGACAGTTTTCCTTTATAATATATATGATAATAGGAGGTGAAATGAAGGAAATTTAGTAACGGAAGCATTCGCTGTAATTCCAGGGAACCTCATTCCGTGAGAGGGAAGAGGATAATGGAGCCGGAGACAATGATTCACCACCTGCTGCCATTGCATGGCTTTTGTATCATGAGAGGACATCCCTAATGCATGAGCGGCCAAGAGCGACATTACTTTATCATGTTCAACGGGTAAACCTGGAATCGGTATTACATTTTGTTAAGCGGAAATAGATAAGGAGAAATAAATGAAAAAATAATTTTTTTGGAAGGGAAGGTGGTTGATCAACTGTCGTGGAAAACTTCAGTTGAGCGACGGGTGTTAAAAAAAACCTTTTATCTGAAAAAAATTCATTTCCTCAATTTATATTTGTTGATTTATTTACAAAATGCTAAGGTTCACCAAGTTAAACATGACTCTGAGTCATGTGCCCGTGATATAACATTCCCCAATGGGGTTGGAGATATGATATTTATTATAAATGGACTATAATCGATCCTAGAATACTGATGTGGTCATACCTGACCCCGGCCACAGGGGAAATGCTGTATTCAACTTTTTCTGAAGTATGGAATCGAAATATGGACCATGAGCGCCAGATTAATCCAGCGTTTGCAAAATACAGAGGAGCATGTTACGGATCCCCCGAAGAGAACGCAAAAGGAACGACTGGGCAAGAAAGAAGACGGGAGCCTGTGACTAAAGTGGATGTGTGCGGGTCATATTTCCAGAAGAAATGATTAGCGTTGGACGTCCAGTGTTATCGAATAGATCCCAAGAAACATCTAGAGATGAAAAAGAAGACCGAAAAACAGATTGGACAGATAGCTTGTGAAGTTCATATGGCCAACTTGGAGGAGGGAGGCAGTTGATAGGGAATTTATTGCCTGCCCCCTCTGTGGGCGGAACGCCTGCTCATGTGTTTTCTGTAGATGGATACCCGTGTCGTTTGAGGAGAGGATCTTGGTAGTTAAAGGATTGAATTGATTGCGGCCATGGATACCAATACTACTTCTGCCCCGAATTCAGCTAAACTGTCGGATAGGAAGCCCACTCCTAGTCAATCTGCTTGTCCTCACGTCTGTGACGGCGGGATGAGTTTGGGGACCCCGATCTTCCTGAGCTATATCTTCCGGGTAGCCCAGGCACTGAAGTTTAGCGTCCCCCTTATTGGACTCCGTGGTGGGTGGGGTCCTGGGATACAAGATTAACACTAAATATTATATGACTTCTAATTCTAGAAAAAAATAATAGTTTTTAATTGGTAAAAGACTGACGTCTGAAAGACCGGTAAAAACAATTGAAGATTTAGATTGAAGCGCTGCAGAGACATTCAATGCAGCTGCAACTAAATATTTTGTAATAAAATGTTCTGAAACCGAGGAAGACCACAAATCTACATCTACATGATACCCTGCAAATCACCAGATTGGTGGGTGCAGGGGGTGCAGAGCACCAAAGCCTACCTAATAACTTCTCTCGCGGGCAACATTCTCCTGTTATGGTCTCGTGTGATCTATGGAGAAAATGAACCTTCGCTTCGTACTATAGTCAATCCCTCGTATTTCATCCTCTTGATCGTGCCAACCCATATAAGTATGTGCCTCTTTTATTCCTGAGACCTCTAATAGAACTTCCGACCTAAACTTTTCCAAAAACCTTAACCTATCGCTAAGTCACCGATCCTCCAGCGACATTCAATTCAACTCCTTCAACAGTGATGCTACGCTTAGCTTTAGTTCATATTTTTGTTTATTGAATCTGGCTGCTCGTCGTTGGATTCTTTCTAACTCAAGAACCATTCCCTCTTCATACGGATCCCATATGCTGGAGGCGTATTCTACCTAATTCTACCACATAAGTTTCTTCGATACTCATCTCAGGTCACTCCCACTGGCACATTCACGTAGATATGAAGAATGATAGAAGGAAACTAGGGATTTTGTTGTGGGTCAGTAGTATCTGATCAAAATATTGTGTTTACGTATCAGTGAAACACAATTGTAATGACAAAATATGTTTTTATGAATTTCAGTTTTTATTTCACAATACGTTTTTCCTTAAATTGTTATACATTAATACGGTCGGCGAGCCGTAGCTTGGGCGCCACTTTGTTGTACACATATAAGATATATACTACTAGCAAAATTGCCCGACGTTACTCGTGGTTATGTTTTTAATCAACATGACTGCAAATGAAAACAACTATTATGAGTGAAAACTTTTATCTGGGAAATTTTTTCATATTTTAATTTATAAAAATAAAAGTTTTTGAAAATATTTTGAGGATTGTTAATCAGCATGAATATTGATATCGGTTGATACATTGACAATGCTTGGTTATAGACGATGTTCTTTGTTTTTCCTTCTGATGTGAGTACATGTAGATTTTTCCACTTCCAACTCTCGCACGGTTGTCCACGACTAAATCTCAAATCATTCCCAGCAACTTTAAGTGATTGACCTTGCGCTTTATTTATCAACATAGCAAGAGAAAGTCGTACCGGAAATGGCAATCTTTTGAATTCAAATGGTGTATCTGATGATATCAATGGAATGCGTCCTATGAAAACGTCTATTTTGAATTGGTGTTAGCTAGAAAAGAAGTCAAGTTTTTGTAATTTTGGTACGCGAGTAAAATAAGGTTTGTCGTCCCTGGCTCATTCCAAAGGCCTTTCTGAGGTGTGATGTTGTAAACTTAATAAATGGTTACAACGCAGGGATATTTTGTTAGTAATGAGCTCTAATTTAGACAAATTTTCTTCATGCACAGCACGGAACAGAGTGTACTCAATGAATAATTAGATTTTTATTACACAAATATTGCTTTATTTTATGTATAAAAAATTGTAATGTATTTATTTAAAAATAATCGTTACAATTTAGTCGTATTACTAGGTAGTAACAAGAACTAATTTAACCTAAATACTTCACATGTGTGTGTGTGTATATATATATATATATATATATATATATATATACACGTTATTTATAATACACCCACTAAATCTATAATACATATAAGTATAATTACAATTTGTGCCTGTAGTGAGGATTTTCGAGGGTTCATGGTAGGAATGAATATAAATATAACGGTTTTTATTTTAAAATAAGATAAATATGTAACGATAACATATTGATAACATTCAGCTGCATATCAGTTAATTATCATTTTAATTATGTACTTAACTTACTGTGGATTTCAAATGCGGTTATTCCATTGTATTCGAATTTATAAAGAGGAAAGGTAAATGGCCGTTCCTTCATAAGCAATTGACATTTTTCTTGTTTAAGGAAGTTAGACATTCTTATTTTTTCTCTTTCTGCTTTCAAAATCATTTCACGGTATCTTTGACGGATATTTGAAGTGTAACTGAGTCTTTTCCTTTTCATTGGCCGATTGACTTCAAATAAAACTTCTGGCTCATTCAAATCGCAGATGTTTATAAATATCACTAATGCATCGGCTTCTGTCGAGTTATGTGCATTATTATCTTGGAAGTAAGAAAAATTACAGAATTTTCACCATATGTTCCAACAAAAATCTTTTCATCTTATAATAAATATTGCATATGTTTCAACGACACTCGAGTACTTTAAATAGTTTTCTTCGTGTAGTTTCATTTCCTGAGGTAAATATCACTGCATTCTCTTAAAACAACTATTGATAGAACTAATATTTTTTCCATTCTTTCCTTGTTGAAGACGCTATCTTCCACAGTTTGCAGTTCTGTTTTCGAGAAGTGACAATTGATTAAATTCTAAATAAGTGTTTATTGATGACCTAATTTATAGTAATTTATACTGTTGTTCTTCGTGAATAAATAAGGAGCTTTTTTCGTAGTGCATTTAATGTCTTCATAAGTAACCTCTTCAAATAATTCTGATTTATTTCCAGCCGGCTCAAGCATATTATTCCAAAGCATTATGGAAACTGAAAGAGAAATTTAGAATGACTTTAATATAACATAGTTTTGAAGGTGTTGACACGAAAAAGATTGGTTTGTAAATGTCATGTAGACAAAAGCTTTCGTGTTTCAGCGTTGAAAAAATAGACGTCCATTACAAAGCCTACTTTGAGGAGTAGAAATCTTTAACTTATACTTTTGTTCAATTAGATTTCCTGTAATCCTTCCTTGATTAAGATCGAATCTTTTTCTCGCTTACGATATCGTGAATCAATCAATTTAAAAAGAAATCGTACTAATCCTTTATGAAAAAAACATATGTAGTTTCTTACGTTTCTTTTATAACAAATTCACCCCAAACTTTATCTTGCTTATATTCCACTGTGAGTACATTTAGAAGTCGTTAAGATTGCCGACATTGATGTAATTCACGAGATTTTTTAAGACTCGGCATAGACAAATACCTCGAATACTTTTGTATGTGATCTGTACGATATGCCCACCTGGTCTCATGGTCGTGCGGAATCTGCCGCGCGCAACGCACCGGTAGTCGCCCCGGGCATGCTGACGCCGTTCCTTGCTGCTTGAATGTACTGCAGAATGTATATCGTTGTCAGAGTTATGTGTGCTTAGAAGATAGTGTAAGGATGGAACTCTTAAGCGGAGTTGGTAAAATAACATGTAATGAGGGAGGTGATAGCACGTAATGGCTAGTAAAAAACGAAACTTTACTGCTTGGGACGAGACGTAAATAAAAATAAGTTAAGCAAGTGTACAGCGTATCACAAATGGGCGCGTTTCTTGCAATGGAGTTTTGAAAGAAATTATATGTGTACGCAAGAAAATAGCGCTTTAAAGTTCTTTTATTCATCATAAATAATCCATTTTCTACCTATTAAAAAATATTACATGCACACGTAAGAAAATTAAACGTTAGTTTGTGAGATTGTTTATGCTAGCAACAATGCAAGAAAATTTCTGTTCAACTAGAATTAAGACATTCTTGTTTGATTTTATTGTTAACAGCTACTCCGACGATAAAAATGTATAGGAAAAGAAATAGTCTACGTTACTAGTTCTACAAGTTTTATTTGAAAAATATTTTGATATGAGCAATACTTTACTAGATATGACGGAAAGTTCATTTTTTGTCACCAGTAAAGTGGTACCCCTGTTTGGCTTACGTGATTTATTTATGTGATTTTCTTGTTATCTTTGATTGTAAGTCCTTAATATCAAATTTAATGAAAATACGTTCGGTAGAAGCCGAAAACGAACATGCGCACGGACGGACGGACAGACCGACGACAATAGTCGCTCACGCTGGAAGCTAAAAACGTAAACAAAATAAAGGGATTCTCAAAAATAAAGGTGGATGGGTAAGGAAAGGCGGAGAAGAAAGGTTTCAAGGCTACTTGCCTCTTCTTGTTATCTCTCGACCCATGTTGGGTCGGGTGGGAGGAGGGGCTGCACGGCCGGCAGGTCGTTTGCCTGTCTGAATCGTGCGGTGTTTGTAAACATGCACCTGCTTGGTTGCGGTCGTGTTTTCTGCGTTCTCTTCTTTCTCGTCAAGATTTTTTCGAGTGTTTTTTCTTTCTTTTGTTTTGTTCATTTTTTTATTTTTTATTGTTAGTTTTTCGTTTTTTGTATATTTTTCATTTTTTCTAAAACCAGAAAAATAATTAATTGTTATAGTTAAATCCGATATACAGGAAAGTTTGTGCCTTGTTTAAATACCGTTTCAATTTACTTTTTTTTCGCGTCATACTGCAAAATAGGAGTACACGGAGAATCAGGTTTAACCATGAATAATCACGGGCATGCCTACGGACGGACGGATGATGAATACAAAATCGGGAAGTGTGAGCATTGTGTTGGAGGGAATTTTCGAAGCGTTTCGAATAAGTCGTGAATGATCGTCCTGTATCTCCGTGCAACTGATGTTTTTATATCTTTACTCACCCATAGCCATTCCCCTTTGATTGAAATGGAAGCATTCCGGTGTCCATAGTTTCCCCTCGTTCATGTATAGGGTAAGGCTCTTTTTCTCTGGATCTCCGTGATTTTTTGGTCCATTCATCGACTTGAAGAATGTCTGTAACTCAACGGTAAAATCCTCTCTGCTGTCATAACGGTCGCCGTAAACCTGTAAAAGTGAGAGTATATCACGGATAAGACGGGAAATGTTCGTATTCGCAATTTTAAGGTGAATTGCATCGCTATTAAATCGGTTTAATTACCAGTTCTTTCTCAACGTCTTGGTATTTACGGACCAGTTGACTCATTTCGAGAACACTCTCCTCGAAGTTGTTTGTTCGGTAGAGGCAAGCGCATGCCACTCTCCTTACGAAGTCGCAAATTCTACCCGTTTTGATCCTGGTGCTTACCGTTGGATCTGGAAAGGAATACAAGAGCGGCATCAGATCAGAGCGATAGATTTTGAATTAATAGACACAAAACAGTGATGTTTCAGAAGTTGTGCATGGATTTATGTTAATTTAACTTTCTTATCATTTGATTTAGCCATAAATAGGAATACAATCTTATTTGTTTAAGATATAGTAACCATTTGAAATCGGCGAAATATTTTAGGTCCGTCTCTTCTGAAAATCATTCGATGCATTTTTACTTGTTTAATTATTTTGAAAGATTGATTAATTATTGGAGCTAAATATATGAGCTACAAGTCATTAATGACGAATTTTAATTGCTATTTTCTGCCTAGAAATCTCGCGTACTAAGACTTGTATGAACGTATACTATAATAACAGAATTAATTAGTGACGTTGCGTTATTCTGCTGGCATGATGTGAAGACCATTTATCTTTCTAAGGTGCGTCAGAAATTGCTGCATCAGTTCAGTTACTTTAATTCTTCAGATAGGATATTTTCACTTTCTCCATATACGTAGTAAAGAGAAAGTACAATTGTTTTCATGAAAAAATTCGAATTCCAGATTTCAACGAAAATACACGCTTTGAGGTCCCCTGAACACGTTTTGACCGTTTTCTCGATGATGTCTGTATGTCCGTATGTGTGTGACAGAAATTTTGTGGGCGCTCTAACTCAAAAACTATTCACAAGATCAGAATGAAAGTCAATATTTGTGATTTTATATATAGTCTTAAGATTGGAAAAGATTTTGATAACAATCGATCAACCGGAAGTAGCGTTACCCCTGTCAAATTTTCGTTTTTCTTAAATATTTTGCTTAAAACTGAATTTTTGTTAACACACACACACATACATAAATATATATATATATATATATAAGTTGTAGATTATTTTTTCTACAACTCTTTTTTGAAATAAATTTGCGTATGAGGAATATTTGAAGAGATATTCAATTTTCTTCGAAATTGACGGTCTTTGGGCAGCTCGCGCGCGTGGTAATGACAGAAAAGGTGAATTCACAAAACAATTGAATCGCTAGAGCAGACGCGTGTGAGTTGAACTGTTCCTATCGCTGTATTTATTTGATTTTAGTTGACAACTTACGTATGAAGAAAGTCATGTGTTGGACACATCAATTTATTTTAATCATTCCGTCACCTGTTGATTTTCCTGTGATATATTTATTGAAAACCCGGATTTTAGTGAATGATTCATTGTTAAATAAGTACTATGCTTCAATTTAAATAAATAAGAGAATAAGGGGATAGAAACATTATATTGAATGTTTGTAAATCTAAATTCGATCGATATTTTATATCAATAAATCTCTTGTACGTTTTGGATCTCAAATAATAAATATGATTACTCAGATATTTTAATGATTTACTCCTTAAAAGTTCTCTTACCTATAATCGATAGGATGTTGACAAACAACCTCGGAACGTTATTGTACAAGTAATCGAGGGCTCTTTGGAGCTGGTACTTGTGAGCCTCTGGCGAATGTTTCTTCCTGTCGAAGCAGTACGTGGAGCAGACGTCATTGTGTCCGATGAATATCGAAAGCAGCTGCAAAAACAAGAACCGATGATGTCAACAAACGTAACATAAATCAGACTACTTTCTGTTGATTTATTCCACTGCTGAAATATCAGTGTTTGCTTCCAGAGAGGCGTAAGTGCTGATAAAATGACATGGCACACATACTCTGACCCCCAAATTAATTGTTAAAAAAAATTCGAATGCCGAGGTTAATAAGTCCTATGAAAAGATTTATGAGTTGCATTTAAAAATTATATTTCATTAAGGCTGCCTTGAATGAGAGATTGGACCTTGTTGGCTTCGAAAGAGGGTCTAAAAATATAAAGGGGATATCGATAAGCAATATGAAGTTTCGTGGTAGTTTTCTAATAAAACTACATTCCATAAAAAACATGTATACGATGAGAAATTTTTATCAATGGCATTAAATAATCTTTAATCACTTTTATGGACATATTAGAGACATTACTTAATTTTAGTTTCACTATGAATAATTGTTTTATATGAGTTTAATACGTTTATTGAAGATATAGGGGCTTGAATGGGTTAGAATTACCTTCCAGTCGGACGTGAAATTGATGCTGGGATGACGTTTCATCTTCATAAGGAGTAATTTGGCCTGATTTAGCATGTCGTCATCGATTGCGGCTGGTATTGCGACGTTGAGCTGTGCGTTGTGCGACAAGAAATCTCCTCTGCCCAACGCGTATCCAACCAATCTTCGGTTGTAAACTTTCAGTATGTTCGGTATCGTGGTGATATCCCGCCAGGTTCCAATTCCACCTGTTTGACAGTAAGTGCAACCATTTGCAATGAAAACCAATTACCTGCGCGCTACATGTGTGGCTGACGATTTCCCAAAAAACACGTAGTGGGAAGGCACGCTGTTTTTAATTGGTTTTTATAAACACATGCTTGTAACTTCACCATTTTAAAAGAATATAACAATTCAAATCACTTATTTGTGTTGGGCATTCTTATACTCAATCTTGACCTATGTCGTCACTCTAATATTAATCTGCTCTGTAAAAGCAGTGAGACCATTATTTTTCAATGGTAATAAGAAATGAACATGCGATTCTTTTGGTGGTTCTTAAAGTTCTGGTTCTTCGGAACTATGAAATAATTAATATGAAATTGGGAATTTAATGGTATACAGTCTAGACTTGATTACTTCATCTATAAAGTTAGACAACGTAAATCTCATGAGAAGCCCTATCTGAATCTAAGCAAATTTAGTAGAGGTAACGTTAAAAATATCAAGCGTGGCTTTGAACTGCAAAGTCGATTAAACTTTTGAAGAAAACTGACCCAAAAGGCAATAAAAATGTTAATGTTTACTATGCTGTTCGTTTAACCCTTTCGGATCTGTTGTATACGATCTTGTACATAATATTATTTCCATTATTATAAATTGCATTAATATAAACAATATATATTAATATAAACAATATCCCTAACACATTGTACATGATTATGTACGTTATCCGTGTTCACCTAAGGGATTTTTTTATCCATTTAATGCTTGCAAATGTAAGTATTTGTCAAAACAAAGTAGATAGTAACTAGTGCATAATATAATTCAGGTCAGAAAGGGAAAAAAATTTTACGAACGAGAAAGTAAAACGGCATTTCATATATTTTTTATCTCGATTATCCGTTTCTTTCTTCGACTCCACGGTCGGTTAGTATCTTCATTTAGCGTTGAAGGAACAATCAAATGTGTAGCTGCATTGTGATAGAACCTGTGGCGAAATTCTTTCTGGATAGCTAAGAATATTTCCGGAATTTTATTTCTCGCCGTGCAGTCTTCAAGTCATTAACAACGTTGCACCAATAGTCATAAAGAGGTTTGGAAAATGAAATGAGCATTTCGGTTGCAAAACCGCCGTATATCAGTGGTTATCACTGATGCTGGACTAATTCATTATCGTTAAATCGCCGCTGATGATGGATGTTTTGTGACCCGGTTTTTCCGACCTTTCTATGGCTATTGGAGCTACTGCATAGTTTATAGAGTGTATTTTAGCCTTGCAGATAAAAGATGGGCGCCCCCTCACCTCCTGTGAACGAAACCCCTCTGTCTTGGACGAACGTCGCTTGCGGGTTCAACTCCCTCGCCCCGTTGGCGGATGTGATGGAGTCTCCCATAGCGGCCACCACGTCTATGTCCCCAGGTCGAAGACGGTGGACGCTGCGAGGCTTCGTCTCCGATCGCCATTTCGGTTTCTCTTCAGAGTCGACTTCGTCGCAGGGGAAAGGAACGCTCTCCGGAATGCGGTCCTGGAAATTTTTCCAGTAGTCGTCGATCGGGTATCGCAGCTTCCCTGCTCTCTGCAAATACAACGAAACTAATGCGATAAAGAGTGGCGGATCCTTTCTATCGGGTCCTAGATACATTTTTTCGCTTTTAAGATTGCCTTGATTTACTTTTACAAACAAAATACATCTAAAACGACCTCCTGAAGCTGTCTTAAATCGAAGATGGAGGCCAAAAATGGGTTCCTATGTAGTAGTCTATTAGGCACAGCCCGTTATCTTTTTTTTTCAGTCTCTTCTTCGTTTCTATTTTAAGTGAGGCCGAACCGATTTTCTTAGAGATACAGATGATCCAGTTCCATATGTTTACTGATTAAATTAGTAATTTAATCAGCCGCATTAGCCCTCCTTTGTTCCCAGATATGGGTCTACTGTGAAAGATTGGACCTGATGAATTTCAAATATTGCCTATCTATGACAAAATTTTTTCTCTCAAAATATAGGAACCTTTTTATTTAAATAAATAAGATATTTTACTGTGTCCTTTATTTTTACCGTTATGAATGACTTTTTATTAGGAAGATAGATACTTCTTTGAAATTCCTTGCATTCTTTTAAACTAGAGCATGACTAATATAGAGCGGTTATTCTTTATTATTTTATATTGAAACCAGGGAGTTATGGATCATCTTCTTTTTTGCAATTTCACACTTTTAAATAGAACTCGGTATTTTTATAAACTTTTAGGATGAGTTGCTAGTCGGAATAATCAAGTGTTTAAGAATTCTTTTTTATATCACCTATTATTATAATTAATAGGATAATTTTTCGATACAGATACACCTTTCTGTTATCTACTATTACAGTTGTGTGTATATCTCAAATACATTTTACATCGCTCTTTTAAAAAACTATAACAAGAAATAGTTACTGTGACTAATGTAAAATTATTTTGACCTGATAAGTTTGCACCTCTCTTAGATTTAGTTACAGTGAAACTGCACTAGAACGATTTTTTCTCCGAGAAAAATTATTTTGCAATATTTTGTGATATATAAAGGCCCTCTGTTAGAAAAATCGATGATGCTAGAACAGTGTTTCCCAAACTTTTTGACCGCGCGAACACCTTTTTATAATGATCCAAATCTCGCGAACCCCCTCCTAAAAGTGATGCATTAAAATGAGATGTCGTAACATAGTAGGTGTATCGGAAGATGTATCTAGTAAGTAATCAAATTAGAGCTTGGTAGAAAGCTTTTCATTTACACTGAAAAATTTACTGTGAAATTCAGTTTAGTTTGATTAAATTTAATTCCTACTATTATTTTTAATTAAATTTTGGAGAAATATCTTTAATTTGAGTTTATTAAAGAAATATTTTTTTTAGTTATTGTTAAATAGTACCGTGAGGGAATTATGATGAAAAATTTTGAAAATTTATTTTTATATAAGTATATTTTGTTTATTATACCTTTTGTATCAGGGTTAATTAAATATTATTAATTTATTATTGATTTCTCGTTTTTAAAAGAGCTAACATTATAATTTATTTGGTGTTACATAATCATTAAAAATATAAATTAGAAGAGAAATATTATTCGTTTTTAAAGGTATCCAGTTTTTAAGAAATAAATTTAATTTAGATTTTTAATTTAATTTGTTAATTTTTTAATGAATTATTTTTTTTAATTAAAATTTTAGGGGATTAGCTCTGATTTTATTCTAAAAATGTTGTAAGCAATTTTTTATATTTATTAATTTAAGTATACAATATTTATTATAACATTATTATTTCCACCTTTTGTATATACTTTTCCGTTGCTTATTTGCCTGTTTGTAACTTTGTGGTCATATTAGTAATACGGGGAGCAGCGTAATTTTCATTTGTATATTAAAATTACGAAGAATTACCATGAAAATTTGAGATTTATAACAAAGCCCAGAAGAACAAAATTAGCTTTTTTTTACAATTTGCTTACAGTATTATGTCTCAACATTCGTCCTTGTCCCTTTCGTTAAGGGTGCTTTACTATTATATTATCCGCCATGATATCGATTTATGCATTGTTTAAAGAAGAAAATGTTCTCCTATCAACTTATTACTTAAAAACACGAAGGTCTATAGAGTTTCCGTTGTTACAAAAGGCTCCTCTTCGTAGTGAAAAGGGAGCGATGATTTCTCTTCCTAAGGCTGATAAAATAGGTTTAGCTGCAGACGTTCTTTTCTTGCCTCAAATAAAAGTTTGATGTAAACATTGCTTAACTAATGGATTATTTTGCATTTTAATAAAAAGTAGTTATATAGAATTTGTTAAAAACTTGAATGCCAGCAATGACCAAATTAAGTGATTTACCGAAAAACTTGGCTCGCCATTACGGATTTTTCTGCCGCGAACCCCCTGAGACATCTCGTGAACCCCATGGCTGTTCGCGAACCACAGTTTGGGAATATCTGTTCTAGAAGGATAATAAAAAAATTCCAATTAAAAATGAAATATTTTTATACGCTTTACTAAGTCATACGTGACGTGAAAAGGTCAGTTTTCATGAAGCGTATTTCTCTTCCTTTTTAACGGTGAATTTTGGCATTTAATTGGAGTAATGATTGCCCCCAAACTAATTAGAATAGCAGTTTCTGTAATATTACCAGGCAATGCAGAAAATGCCGACCTTATGAGCCATATTGTCGATTTCCCGAATCCACCTCATTCCGTCAGAATCAGTAAGCGTAATAAACCCTTTAATTCTGGAGAATTGAGTAATTATGTTGAAACCTCGACATAAAGTGTCTTTAAAATACATTAAAAGCCCATTCTAACGGCACCCAAGGGACCACAGTCGTGCCGCTAAAATGAATATGCCGCTATAACGAATGGTGCCGCAAAATCATATTCCAATTACCTTGAGGGCATATTTGGTATCTTTTAACGTTCTTCTTCCCTATAAGATATTGTATATGTTGTTCTTCGCTATCTAATTTACTATTTTTTGACATAATTATTACAGTGTAATAAATCTATCTACCTATATATTAATTTTACGTTGACGTCTGTCGACATTTGTCTACAATTTATATCGGTGTATTTCTCAAGAACTGATCGTCGTAAAGATATGTGGTAAACGGCGTTTTGTTTCTACTGGCTATGAAGTCCATGGAAAAATATTTTTGTTTGCTAAAGTGTCCCGGGTTTGAATCCAGGAGACGTATTTTCCCATAGTTTACACGGGATTTTCGATTTTTCAGAGTGCAAGGTTTTTTTCCTTCATACACCAAAATATGTAAATATGGACCTATTTTCTTCGTTTTGACATTATTCGTCGGCTAAAACTCTATACTGTTTTATTCTTGCGATGTTTACATGTTGCATGGTCGAAGTTTTCAGAAATACGCATTCTTTTTTAAAATTTTGCAGACTTTTCGGTGGTTAAGCTTACGGAAGATCGGTCATGAATGTGGCGACATCTGTTAGAAAATTGGAAAATGTAAGTTCACCGAAGATGCCGTTAGAGCGAGTTTGCCGCTAGAATGGGTGCCGTTAAAACGAGCTTTTACTGTACAAAAATAGGATAAATCGGTAGCCATCACTATAATAATCAGGTTATTTTTTCCTATGATCGTAAAGAGTTAATTTCACAAAGTGAAGCCTGGTTTCATCGATGAAACTTTCTTGATAGGTCAAGTTGAAAATTTTGTATTTTGCTCTTCGTTAGAAATGTTCGAGGGAAATGAATATAACTTTCGCCATATGAAAAAATAAAGTCAATCTTCTAACGTGTATTGGCAAGGTTACGTCTAATATAAAAAACTAGCATGAGTGCCCGTTGAATTTCAACGGGTTTAATAAATCTAAATTTTCGTCAATGCAACATGTAAAAATTGCAAGAATAAAATTGTGCACTGTTTTAACCATAGAATATTTCTATATTATAAGTCTGTTTTAATTAATTAACTAAAATCTCACAGAAATTCCTTGTGAACAAAATAGTACCTTTCTTTCTACTAAAATAGCCATTGTTATTAGTTTTAAAGGTACTTTCCTGTTAACGGGAATACCTCAAAAAATAAACACGTATTGTTGTGATATTTTGTTTGTTAACAATGCGTAACAAATCTCGTTAAGATAGTTACGTTGATCCCTTAATGATGAATTTGTGGAGCTTGCCGAGGAGTGAAGAAGTAGCTGTATCTTTGCTTCAAGACCATGGTATTTTATCTAAAGGGCGAATGTGCAAGAAAGATCATATTATGAAACTTTACTTCTGCGACAGAATATTTTGGAAATGCAACGTGAAAGCCTGTCAGCAGAAGTATTCATGCGGCGACAACATAACAAAGAAATCGACATATTTCCAGCTATTTTAAATGCCTCCTAGTAACATAAATTTAGATTGTATTAGTAATTATGATATTTTTATTAATAAATAAGTTTCAAAAAAGTGTGATTTTTAAGTAATTCCTCCGTTGTTACGCATTGTTAACAAACAAATACGTCGTAACATATCACAACAATACATGTTTATTTTTTGAGGTATTCCCGTTAACAGGAAAGTACCGTTTTAAATTGATTATAGCATTAGGATTTCAATTTCATTAAATAAGCAGAATTCCGGTTCCAAAGAATTGGTTCAATCTTCAATTACCTCTGATTATACTTTAAATAGATTTTGGAATATAATGTATCTCAATATCGTTTAGCGTCCGCTCACCACTCTACACTTCTCAGTTTCCGAAACAACAACTCTCAATAGTTTTAAATTGATTTTTGCTTTGAAATATACTTGAGTCAATTCAGTACAACTTCCACTTTACATACTGTAAATTCCAAAGTAACTCCTTTTATCATAGGCAATGCTAGCCTAAAATTAATTCATTCTGTAAAGCGAATAAATAAAGTTCTTTCTTTAAACTATAATAGCAACTGTTATTAGATTTAAATGGATTATAAGCTTTAGAACTTACTCTGTATTTATAAAAACAAATCAATTCATTAAAAGATCCACTGATGTTTCTTCGAAAATTGCCTGTTAACAGTTTCAAATGTCCTTTTCATTTTAACTGAATCTTAATTTATATTCGTTTCCAAACTTCGGCCATTGTTACGAAATTAATTCGAGGAATAACAATATAAATTCGTAAGCCCGTATGGTTTGCAGGCAATTTAATTTAAGAATGCTTTTTGTTTCCAATTTTTCTAAAATGACACTGTTGATACTTAAAAGTTTTTATATTTACGTTAACATAATTATTTTCCACAAAACACGCCAATCTCTCCCTTTCCTTCCTCTCTATCTCTCGTATTTAAGCATTCAAGGCACGCTTATTCCCAAAAGGATGTATACAGTAACAATGATAATGGTCGACATAGCAAGATCACGTTAAAATGGCGAGATTTCCACAAAATATACAAATTAAACGTTTAACATGGAATATTTCGAACTGTGGACGAAAAAAGACGAACGGAATAAGAAACTTTATAAATTTTTCTTCAAAATGATTCAAATCCGAAGGTCGTCTGTTAATTTCTTCTAATTTTAATTTCCAAATTAATAAAAGCCTGCACGTCGAAAAATCGCCTTTTACATGTAAAGTAATCGGAAATGTAAATGCCTTTCTTGGAGACGAACCAAGGAATTATTTCGCGATTTGTCATCACCCGAAAAAGTGTTAATCAAGCATACCTACCAAATTTCGAGTTTCTATCATTATTATTCCTCGAGTTGTTGGCGTTTGCATAGCGTGACCAACCAACCAACGGACGACGGCTATTATTATATAAAATATGTGTCCATCACATGACTTTCTCCACACACATGATATGATTGCTCTCGACATCAGCGTCCTCAAGAATCATTATCGGCAATTATCCTCGTCAATAATTTTTAAACACTTTTTAACGATCTTTACAATGAAAGAACAATAAGTAAACAAAATTGTTTGCAGTTGCTATGGGTAATGAAATATCGAAGCGCAATTAAAATTTCCCTTTGCAGTATACGAATATATAAAAAATTAGAAAATTTTGTCATAGACGTACATACTAACATAAATTCAGAAGAAAAATAGAAATATCTCTTAAAGAATCGGTTTTATGAAAAACCAATTCAAACAAAACTCGTAGAAAATTACATTTTCTACAACTTTGGTAATGACAAGTATTTACAGAAATTGAGTTCTAAAGGAGATATTTGGAAAAGAAAACGAAAAGAATAAACCTTCACTTCCGGTTGACCAGTTGCAGCCAAAACCTTTTCAGATCTTTATTTAATAATAAAAATCTTAAATATAGAGTTTTTTTGCTGATTAAAGTATTATTTTTTGAGTTAGAGCGCTCATAAAATCACATTCACACAGACATCATCGAGGAAATAGTCAAAACATACTCAGGAGTCCTCAAAACGTGTATTTCCAGTTAAATCTTCAATTCGACTTTTTCACGAATGCAATGCCAGTGGTGCTGTTTTCACGGATTTCTCCGTTTTCACGGATTTTTTAAGGAAAAACGAACGTTGGATTCAAATAGGATTAATCGAGAGTTAATCCCAAAAGCTTTTCGGTTTATCAGAATGATCGCTCTTTCCCCGCCTGAATTCCCAAAACCGCCTGCTTTGCCATTCCATTTCTCGTGCTATACATCGAAAGACATAGGCCGTCGCTCAACCGACCGTTCCAAAAGATCTTTTGGTGCGGCCGAAGGAAAACGGATCTCGACCGAAATTAATTGCTTCCTTAATTTATCTGAAAGCAAGATCTCGAGCTTCGTCAGAAATTTTCAAGGATAATACTTCCTTTAAAAAAATAAAGCATTCAGTATTGTCGTTTGGAATTTGTTTGGCTTTGGCAAATAAGTCTTGAACAGGCCGACCTTGACACCTATATTTTTCGCCGGATTTACCGTCCTCGTTTCGACTAAAATATTCTGGTCCCTCACTAATTCGTACGTTTATTCAAATTGGCTGCTCAATTTTTTTCAGGCCCGATATGCAATATGTCAGTATTTTATCAGAAATGGATAGGATAATTCAGGGATAAACCGTTTTTGTGATGAATTTCTCGTGGATATATTATTTGTATCATTTTCCAACGCGCTTATCGGTGCGCCGAAATTCGTAATATTAATGTCCGTATGTTTCCTTTAAAGAAGGTCATATTTTAAATGCAGTTTTTACCATTTCGTGCACAATTTAGAGGATTATGAAACGATTGCGACTTAAATATCTAAATGGGACTGTTTTCTTCATTGTTACGTTTTCTGTGGAACCTTTTCACTTTCGCCGATGGAAACCGAGTCCTACGAAAGAATTATTGAGTTCCTGGAGTATCGACGTTTAAAAGCATATGACTCATCGTCAATCAATCATGTAATAAGGCGAAATTCTCGTTCCGGTTGACTTAGTTCATTTTTTCCGTATATTGCTTTTCACAAGGTATGACGAAATTTAATTTCAATTGTTTAATTCTAGTAATACGAATTTATCGAATGATTCGTTACTTGAGAAAATTTGACAAAACACATGAACACTTTTGATCGCTTTTTGCCGATCTGTCCCGTATAAGTGGTGTAATAATCTCAATAAAAGTAACTCTTCATTTCGCCAAATGCGCGGTAGGCAACATGCAACCGAAAAAATTACTCGATTGAAAAGTCGACGCAATGAGTCGTATCCTTGATGTTATGCACCAATTGCAACACAACGCGAGTAATTATGTACATTGCGCAGGATATGGGTACAAAACCTTACGACCTGCAATTCAAATAGAGGTCAACCTGAAAAATATACCGAGCTAGACAATATAGGGCCCTGTATTAGAACATTTTTGCCTATATTACAGTCAAAGTTCCCAAAATTCAAACATTGCCTCAAGTATGAAAGAAATAGGCATATATTCGTGCTGATTACGAAGATAATTCCGATAACCACAAAAGGATTGGAAAGTGGGGGATTTTTCATTAATGAACTAGATTCAAGCAATAACGTGAAGCGGAGTTATATTCCTCCGTTAAGCACCCACTCGCCGAATAAAATGAGAAATCGTACAAAAAATAAGATGCGGAGAGATTATCGGATTAGAGATCATTTGAGGTGATTACTTTTCTCAACCTTTCTATCAAACTTTTTCGCACGTACCTCCACAATGTTCTCCAAGCTCTCTGTTGGGTAAATCGATCCAAACTGCCGAATCTTGGGAGAACTGGTGCCGTGGAAAGTTCGATGATTCTCCCCCTTCACAACAGTCGCCGAAGAGAGAAATACGAACCACAGCCAAACCGCTTTCGGGAAGAAACCGTTCGCGACTAAAGCGGTCGGCGTCCGAACCGCTTCTCCGCCCATTGCCGAATGTGCGCCTCTTAGCCCCCCTCTGGCTCTAAATGCTGTGAAAGTGCTGGAGATAGATGTCGCTTTAATCGCATCATCTTTCTTCTTCTTCAAGGAGAAAATCTCGATCCTTTTTTCATAAACCGATTTCTCTGCTCAAAAAAAATGTCACCCGGCGTCAATTTCACTGAAGGCTAGCTAATCATGCCTGTTACTTTTTCGACATCTGACACGAAAAGAATGCAAAGGACTGACTGATAAGTTTATCTTAAGCCTCCCATTTTACTGTGGACTGACAATTTTATCGACTACAGAATGACATTATGACTTAAGCAATTCTTTCGATTTGACACTTCTTACGCAAACGAATAATGAACCTTTGTGTTCAATTATCGTATGCTTGTCTCTCTCCTGAGTTATATTAGGTTTTGCGTTTACCTTCTAAAAATTCATATTTTATTGGAGAATAGGAAATATTTTAGATGCTCTAGGTCAGGGGTGCCCATTACATCTCCCATGGGCGACCGGTCGCCCTTTAAGAGGGTCTGTGTCGCCCATGCATCCATCCAGGCATTAACCTTATTATCCTGATCATGGAGTCCTATTTTCTAATATGAACTTAATTAAATCAAAAACTAGAAATGCTCTCTCAAATGAACATCTCGAAGACTGTTTATTTCTCTCTGTTTCTAGTTACATGTCCAATTACCATTCACTAGATGAAGATATACAGTGTAAACGTGCAAATCAAGATTAAATTTAATTAAATTAATCAGTTGTACAGTTTCTATCTCGACAATTACCGCAACTACTAGACGACGTACCCTTGGGAACCCGGCAGGCAATGTGGATATTGCATGATGGGGCTCCTGCCCATTCTGCTCGCGATGTCAAGCGGTATTTGGACAGTCAGTCGATGTATAGGACGAAACGGACCAGTTGTGTGGCCTGCGCGATCATCCGATCTCACTCCTGCCGATTTCTACTTGTGGGGCAAACGAAAGAGCATCGTTTACGCCAAAGGATGTAATACTCGGCAAGAGCTATGGAATGTCATTGAAGATGCCGGGACGGCAATACACGAAATGCCTGACGTCTTTCAGCGGGCCAGGAATTCTTGGCGCAACACGGCTCAGTTGTGCATTGACTGTAATGGTGGGCAGGTTGAACATCTTTTGTAAACCATCTGTAACTGACCATATGCCGTTCTGTTCACAGCTAATAAACTTTTGATCCAAAACTACGTTATTTGTCTACTTTCCTTTCCCCGTGCTTCCTGTTGTCATATCTCGCTAACGAAGCGGTTGCGACCATATGTTTATATGCACTTTTTTGCTTGTTTTTAGGTATAGAACACGATGCTTATCTTTAAGGTATGTAATTAACACTCACCCTGTATATTGAAAAAATAAATAGCCCGTAAGTCAATTACCAGGTTGAAAGTAGCCCATGACATGAAAAAGTTTGGGCACCCCTGCTCTAGGTCAGGGGTGGGCAAAATTTTCACGCGATGGTCCGCATAGGCAGTTTCTAATCTTTTGTCGAGCCGCTAGAAATCGTTGGGGAAGCAGTACTTACCTACTGGCCGATAAGTATCAGAGGGCTTAAAAGATGTATCAAGTGAATTCAACTAATCAATTTTTTATTGCAGTGTAGGAAGTATTTTAGAGCCATAACCTTTTTTGATCTAGCTTGATAACAGTTTGATTAACATATCTTGGCGTAGTTCAAATAAATACTAAAGTGACTATTGACATACTTTATTAGAAATTTAATTATCTTTCAAATTTAAGGTACTTAAGAAGTTGAAAGCTGAAAGAATTAAATACTATTATGTTGCCGTCGAAACTTAAATACAATCCATATATGCTGAAAATATGTTTGAAAAGTGGCGAGAAATTTAAATGACCAAGACTGAGTTTCACCTTATGATCTCGTTTAACATTGTTATATGCGCGTCTATAACTTTTAAAGTGTATTAAATCGTGATGCGTCTACTCTATAACAGTTTTATTTTTTATAATAATAAGAAATGCGATGACTAAGTTACCTTGATGGTGATCTATCGGAAAAATAGACATTTTCACCCAAAATACCTAAAAAGATATATCGACTATTTGAAAGAATGTAACATGAAGACCTTCTGCCGGTGAAACTCTTTTAACTGGTCTCCGAGGTCAAAAAGTTTAGAACCGCCGGAATTTCTCCTCCATGAATTACGGGATTCGTTTTTTAAATCTTTGTTATTTACAAAATCATCTAAAAATAATAAAAAATTGAAAAATAGGTACGTATATGAGGTATATCCAATAAACAAAGAATATTATAAAAAACCAGGAGGCATTTCGGCTACAATACAGCCGTCTTTAGTGGTGAGGTTCTCAAAAATTAATTATTTAAATTTCCATGTGTGTATTTTCCTGAATTATGCATCTATATTTCATCCTGTGAAATAGTAAATCTTTTAAAGAGTTCGGTTGGTAAAAATCTTGATTTGCGAGTCTATCTCGACTTAAGTCTTATCATCAGTCCTGTTCAAACATTTTTTTGCGATCACGGTGTGAAAAATAAAACGAATGAAACGAATTTATGAAAAAAACTCCCTTGCTGTTACGCTTGCGTTAATGTAAAAATTCTTCACCTGAGCCGATGATTTCCCAATAACTTAAAAACTTTTGAAAACGTACGAAAATTTAAGTATTCCAGGATTTACTCTTACTTCAGGTATTCACCAACGGAACTTATTAACATTTTGAGTTGAATGGCGTATTTGAGGTGATTATTTGGTTTTCATATTTCATGATTCATTGAGAGAGAAATGAAAATAAACTCAATTATTTGCCTGCAGATTTGTTTATTGATGTCCATCATCATAATACAGTTTGCTGTTCTCTTTCGTAAAAATGTATGGAGCTTCCTTCGTGGGACATTTTATGCCTTCAATCAAGTAATCTTGAAATGTGATTTATTCCCGGCTGGTTCGAGCATGTTGTTCCAAAGCATGGTGCTTACTGTAGAAATAAGTGTGAATTAATTTAAATGCTGTTACAAATATAGCGGTTTGAAACATTATTTACTTCCATGGTACTCACAAAGTCTCATTGCCCTCTTGTTGAAAATGGCGCAGTCACGAGACCAAAACTCATATGCCTAGAGAGACCGAATGACAAATCAATTCTCACTATGTTTAGGATTACGTGATCCATTGGAGAATTGAAGAAATGGCTGCCATTCAATAGTGAAGTCTCCTCTTTCACTATAACGTTTATTGGGTGCCTGTCGATAAACTTTAAATTTATATAAGAAATTCCCTAGTCGCTGAGTAGTTCAACTCTGTAGTAACTAAATCCAAATGATTCGTAAATTATTAGACTCGGAATTCAGTTTAATTATGAAAACAGAAGTATTTTAGAAAGTATATGCTCGATCACCCTGAACCAATTTCTCGGTTGCAAAACTCTTTATATTAAAATGCGCCACTCAAGGTGAATATGTTTACTTTCTGCCGATTGCTGTGGTGACAGCGTTTATCCACTTCACGAGGATCAAAATACAAGAACGTGAACCTTTATTACTAATTCTCTTTACGCCTCTTGGTATTTCATCGCCAGATTACTCATTTGAATTAAACCTTTGTTCAGGTCGCCGTTGCGGAACAAACAGGAATATAACAAAGAGTTGACAAATTTGCGAAATGGAGTTCGTTTTATCCTCGCTGTTATGGAGGTGTCTGAAAAGTAAATGGAGCAAATATTAATATCTGAATAAAACTATCAATAATGGGGAGTATATTTGTTACTCTTTAGTGAAAATTAAGGAGCGAATTACGTTAAATTGGGCCGTCAATCCAAACAATCTTAAGAGAAATCGTGTTTGACAACAAGTTTCTTTCGAATGAAATACCTAATACTGATTGTGAAATGTTGTTCACAAACAGCCTTGGAACCTTAGCGTATAAGTAGTCGAGAGCTTTTTTCAATTGGAATTTGTGGGTTTCAAGCGTATGTTTCCCATATGAGGAGTAGCATTGATTCGAGAGAGTATGCCTTATCAAAATTCCCATCGTACAAAGGTTTTTCGATTCTCTAAATTAGTATAATTGTGATGCAGTTGAAGAAAAACTAATACTAGAAGCGCTCAACGTTGATAATTTTTCTAGACATAAAAGTTTAAAATGCAAAATAATTTAATCATTTAACAAACATATATATTACGTCGAGGAATAAGATTTTTAACTGGTGAAATGATGGTGTGACGAGGGACATATTGAATTATGATCAGCTTGGAGGATGTTTTGCAAAGTGTCACAAAAACCGCAGTAATTGAGAATTACAATAATAGTAAGCAATGACAAGGGTTTTTACCAGGGGCGTGCAACCTCCGACCCGGTAGAGCATTTGATGCGGCCCGCGAACTACTGTTTTCATAACACATCATGGAGAAGTTTTTACTGTAAAAATGGTTAAAAGTTTAGTTTCCTATTTAAAAATCTCTTCAGTAAGTTCCTATGTAAACACTCATCCGGCCCGCCAAGGTACTAGCGACTTCTAATGCCAAAACACTCACTTGCATGAATGCGGCCCACCACGTAAAATGGTTGCACGCCCCTGGTTTATACCTTCCAGTCGGATGTAATGTTTATGCTTGGATCGCGTAACATCTTGGATACGAATAGTTTGGCCTGCGTCAGAGCGTCATCATCCAACGAGGCAGGTATTTTAACGTTTAGTTGGGCGTTGTAAGAAACGAAATCACGTCTTCTCAAGGAGTAGCCAACCAACTTGGGGTTGAAATTTTTTAATATGTTTGGTAGGGTGCGAACCTCTCGCCATGTTCCAATGACACCTATAGTAAAAAATATCATTAAAATTAAAAAAAAATAATAAATAATGTTTCTTTTCAAATGTACAGTAGGATTTTAAAAAATTGGAATTTGTGGCCTTCAGGCGAATGTATCTCATATGAGGAGTAACACTGGTACGAGCAGAGATCATTATGTCCGACTAAAATCGACAGCATCTGTAAGTCACAATAATATTTTATTAAGAACTTTGTATTTGTGGTAGATAAAATTTTGAAATGCAAAGCTGATTAGCGTAAAAAATTTCATAATGCAAACATAATCGATTCTCTCTTTATTTTGAATGCGGAATTTCGTTTAAATTATTTTAAAAAGTAGGCGTCATGAGGATATTTTTCGTTACGATTCTCATTTATGTTTAATGATTATTGTAAAGTATCAAATGAAATGGCTATTGCAAACGATATAAAATTTCTCATCCTAAAAATGGTTTTCAATTCTCTAAGTTAGGTTAACTGTGATGCAATTAGAGGGAAATTAGAGTAATACTGTAAGCGGTAAATTTTGCAATAATAATGTTATATGTACAAAACATTAGGAAAATAGTGCTCGACTTTTTATAAGCACCCTGCATTAAAAATGGCAAAGGTCCTGGGATGCAGTTACAAGCAACAAATAGAGCGATCAAAGCAAGTGTTTCTCCATGGCCAACCTCGGTACGAAACAACCGTCTGGAAGAAGTCGCAGTCACTCTACTTATAATTGGCCATTGAGCTTTGACGCAGTCATTCCTATTTACACGGGAAAAGGAACCCCCCACAATGCGCAAAATATAGAGAGATTCGTCAAATTTTAAATATGAGAGGCAATCTCTCTGAAATTTTAGCAGACGACCCTCAAAAATTTAATATTATTTTAACATTGCTAAGGGCAACAAAACTATGAAGAGATCTGTAAATAAATTTTTTTTATTTTTACCTTATTTTATTTTGTTTCCTTTATTATTATTTATTTACTTGTTTATTTTACCTTATTTAGCCTGAAAGGCTAAAAGATGAACTTTAACTTTGCAAATTGATGTCAAAGATTAATGTTCAATTTTCAATGTTCAAATTTCTAGAGCACTACTGCAATTAATGTTATTAAAAATATTGGAACTCCACAATGCAGTAGAAAGGATTGTTTAAGAGAGCCCAAAGCCCTTATATTCAAATATGTTTTCTCGCAGAACCCTAACTAAGAGGTGATAAGCCAAATAACAATATGATTATCTTTATGATCACTGTTGTTGTTATTTATATAGTTTATACATGTTACATTATACAATTTACAAGCGAAGCTGATGTTTTCTTATGTAAATAAGAGAAGGAAGAACGTATACGCATTCCAGTCTTCAACTCCCGCGAGTTGGTTTATCGCATTCCCAGCTGTGCTGCTAACGTGGGACTGTGGTTGTTAACTGGGCTTGGTTTAGTATTGTTTGCCTATCTAGGCATCAGTTTACTCAACCCTCGGCCGCTTGTCCCTGGGAAGTGTATCGGTCCTGTCAAGGCTAGCAATGGGACGTTTATAGCGGTCCCACCACTTTGACTTGATTTCACCTAACTTCTGCAGCACTCGGTGCGTTGAGGCTGCTGCTTTCTGGTAGAAGTCCCTCTCTTTCTTCAGGAGTAGAACTTCCAGGGTACCGTTTTCATTTATTTTTGTATTTTAAAATTCAATTTCTTTTCATAAATATAAAGTAATTCTGTAGAATTAATTTTATAGCAATTTTTATCTTTCCCTCTTAAAATTAAGATAAAATAGCTGCTCTTTAAACTAATATCTTCGATTAGAAAATGTAATTTGCATATTATGATTTTAATTTCCTTATTCTGAGATAACCATGAAAAGTGATTTTTCAGATATCTTAAGAGTGGATTTATTAATATATGTGTACTTTGAACTTTTGTCTCCTTTGTTTTGCTGGTTAAAGCGGCTCGTCTGAGCCTCGAAAATTTAGAAGCATTTTGAGTCTATTTTTTCTCAGCTGTCTACATGATATAATATTGCCATAGTGTCGCATTTTGGAAACGTCATGAAATATTCCAATCATTACAATGGCATTGGATAAAACATTATATTACTAAAGAACGATGAGTCAAGTATTTTGTTAAACCTCTATCTTGAAAATTTTATTATGTTTTTCACTGAATGTTTCGTTAACGTTTATTTTCACATTGGTCAAATACGACATACTACTCTTCCTAAGTATTTTATTGGTGACCAAAAGCTAAATAAGAGATGCTGTTCTTTTTCGTAAATAGGAACGGAGCTTCATTTGTGGGACACTTAACGTCTCTGTGCGAAAGTTCTTGAAAAATCACCGACTTGTTCCCAACAGGCTCGTTCATATTGTTCCAAAGCATCGTGCTCCCTGTAATATAACAAAACAATTTTAGTTATTGAAAAAGTGAAGGTAGATTTTCGTAGAATGTATTCGTGATTCATTCCTTACATAAGGCCATCCCTCTTGGATTGAAATGGAAGCAATCTGGGGTCCACAAAGAATTCTTGTTGAGGTATCGTAACATAAATTTATTTTCTTGGTGACCAGGCTGAGTTGGTGCGTTGGAAAATTGGAAGAAAGGCTGCCATTCCACCGTGAAATCCTCTCGACCGTCATACCTTGTACTTGAAGCCTGAAGGTTGGATATGCTTTTTAACAGAAAAATTTACGCGTATGGAAAATACAAGAGATCTTAATTTTCCCCGTGAATCATTCTCGGAGTTTAAATGTGTTTCACTTTCCATAAAAATAAAACTATTAATAACCCACATGCGAGTTTATACAGTATGGCTTGTATTTAGGTGCTTGTGTGCCTAAAGAAGAAGGTCGAGGACTCTTAAACCCATGTGTATAAAATGTAATGTAGTATTTGTGCATAAAACACTTTTGAATGCCCCGTAAATCGTCTTTTTTGATATTTTAAGTTGTGCATTTGGTATGTGAATTGTCCTAAAGACTTATGTGAAAATATAAAATTGTACAACATATGCAATAATTGTATCATGGTTGTGAAATTAGAAAATTGATGTTTTAAAACTATACATATTTACCAGTTCCTTTTCAGCATCTTGGTATTTTTGGACCATCCGAGTCATTTGAGATAAGCCCTTCTTCAGATCACCTTTGTGATATAAACAGGAGCAAAGTAGCCTGTTCATGATTTTGCATAAATTAGTCCGATCTACCCTTGCTGTAATTGTTATATCTGTAAATAAAATCAGTCATGATTACGTGCCTTCGAAACTCTCTCTACACCAGTGTTTTCCAAAGTGTGAGCCGCGGTACCTCAGGGGGCCGTCACTCTTTTTCGAGGGGGGGGGGGAGGGGTTGCCGAAAATAAGCCGATAACAAAGATGCTGAATTAATATTAATCCTAAATGAGCATTAAGCTGTTAGAAAGATACCGAATGAATTAAATTAAAGAGTATGTCAATAGGAGATCTTATTTTTTTAATATGGCACTGTTTTTCAATCTCCATGCTAAAGATGTGGAGGAACACTCACGACAGTCGCTCGAGAGTATTTTTTTTGGTTGATAACAAAAAGTCACATTCAATTATAAACTCAATTTAATAGAAAAAGTACTCCATCTGTATCATTAAGGCTTATTAGTAATTATTCTTTGAAATCGTTGAATCATATTTTAAATCAATTTTATAAGGTGGGTAGACTAATTTCTTTTATTCACATCAAGGGTCCTCAGTCTAAAAGAGTTTTGAGAACCACTGCTCTATATTATTTTCGCACTTGTAATTCTATTACAATTTAAGTCAAATTATTATAAATGGGGATTTTTTATAAAGCGTCCAGCCCACTTTACGCCTCGGATCTTATGAATGATCTAGGTAAATGGTTCTGAACCTTTCTGGTGCCGCGGACCCCTTACATAAAATTTTCTGGAGCCGTGGACCCCTAGATCAACTTTTCTGGAGCCGCTGACCCACTTCCAATTAACAGTTCATAATGTTGTTTAAATAGAGAAAAAACTTAAGTTGTCCTTACATTAAATTATGTATATGAAAAAGAACCAAAATTTAAATTTTTATTGAAACCTTATATAGCTTAGATGTTGCCATATGCCAAAAAGTGGAATATCAATCTTACTGGAGTAACCAATCTTGATATTCAGCTTTCCTCGGCCGTCGTGTTTGTACTCACAGCTGATTTTCTTCCATTCCTTGAACGTGTGTAATATTCTTGTTATTTTTAGCAATAACGAGAACGACAATTGTTTATGTTGGGGCACAGGTCTGATCTGTCCACGAAATTTAGTAGTCTTGGCAAATAATATTTTTGCGAGAGGGGGTCACAAATTCAGTTTACAGCAAACAGTACCTACTGTTTCTACTCTTTTCAAAACACCCACGTACACAATAAAATGACATAGCTAGAAGGCTAATGGGATTTTTGCTCTTGAATATTTTTCATTCATTCATCTCGTCTCCGCCCATCTACCCAAAACTTCTAAAATCTATTGGATATGAGCAGAGATCTTGCTTACCGTAATAAAGAATGCAATATATGCTTTGAGATCTTTCTTTTTAGGCATTTCCGATTGTTATCCGACCACTCTAAACGGTCAAAATGAATGCTAAGGAAAATCATGCATCTTTTCAATATGTAGGGTACCAAAATCAACTCGCGGACTCCCGGTGGAGAACCAATGATCTTGGTGACTCCAGTAGCCGAAGTAGGTTTAATTATAACAATTAATTCACTAAAAGGTGATTCTAATATGAACGCTATATCAGATGAATTACCGCTGCTGAACGTAAATCTACTCAAACGTTTACTACATAAAAGTTACCTACATATACTATATATAGTGAAATAATTAATTATGCATTCTCATATTTTCATACAAAATTTGCCATTCGCCGCGAAGTAAGTGAGATGTGCATTTAATTATCCTTAAGATATTTAAATTTCTAAATCAGAGCATGGGTTCCCAACACTGTTCACGAGCACTACTGTGGTTTTACGCTGTATGATGCGCTTCTCCTATTCTTAAAATCGCCATGAATTAAATTTGTGAAGTGGCTTTCTTTCTAGAACTTGATACACAAATGCAGTAAAACCTCGTTAACACGAAGCTCGAGGAACCTAAAATTTATAGCATTGAATTAAAGTGATTAAATTAAGTTGCTCACCTAACATCGATATGATGTTCACAAAAAGCCTTGGGACATTCTCGTACAGATAATCAAGAGCTCTTTGCAGGTTGAATTTGTGAGCTTCTTCTGAATTCTTCTCCTCGTCATAGCATTGGCAGGAGCAAATGTTGTTGTGGCCTGTGTATATCGACAATACCTGAAGAATATGTTAACATGTACATAGATTTTAATGATAGTGTGCAGCTTACGGCTAACAAAAATGATTCATTCGAATGGAAAAATTTTTAATCCAAGTATCATTTAGCTAAGATTAGAATGAATTATATTTACTATTTCTTTCGTACTTTGGAATGTATCCACAGAAACCCTCCTATATATTTATGAAATTTTGTTTGTTTGTTTATTTGTGCATCTATACATTTACACGCCGTTAAAGCTAGAGTAAACAAACTTTCAACAGATACTTTCTTCACAAATAGGAATGCCGTAGGCTGCTTTTTAATCCTAAATGTTTTACATTAATTGTACAAAAAGCAAAATAACTTTGTATGCTAATGGCAACAAGTGAATGCTAGAGATGGGTCAGAAAGATCGGAACAGTTCTTTTCAAACTGTCGTGATGCCTAAACCGTTCAATAAAATAACTGTTCCCATAAATTTCCTGTTATCAAAGAATAGGTAACTCTTCATCTTATACACAGTTAGAAAGGTGGGAAACGACTACTTCCTTATCCGTAGTTGGACGGCGGGGACTGATTAAACTACGTGTATTTTCCCAAGTCCTACTATTGATTTGAATCAAATTTGGTACGATTGTGGAGGGCTCCCAGAAATAATTCATACGTGGTTTTTGTTTCTCTCTGCCCGTTTATTGAAAACGGCGGCCGAGTGAATTCTTAAATACCATGTATCATCTAGAATTAAGATTGGATTTGAACCAAATTTCCCCGGGTAACGCCGGATATTTCTGCAGGTATTCTAAGTAGGGTACTTCATTTGAATTATGCATATCAAAATCTGGCGAAGTTGATTCGAAAGGAAGCAGCCTTTTGATCACACACATGAGGGTAGTAATGGAATGTTATTAAAGAAACATTCAACATGGCTAAAGCGATGCATTCATAGCTAGAGACGGTTATGAATGTAAAATATTATATTAGCCAGTTCACTACTAATGCAGATTTCCATAGTTATGAAACTCGTGTTAGAAATAACATCCATATCAAGAGCTACGGCTACTCTTCTTGTTTGAAAGGCCCTTATCATGCTGCATCCAGAATTTTTAACCATCTCCCAAGAATCATCAAATACATTAATTCTTTAGTTCTGTTTAAAATCAATTGTAAAAAAATTTTATTATCCAAAAATTATTTTAGTGTGAGTGAGTTTTTGCATGATTCAACTGTAAATTCAATTGTTATTAAGTGTTTATTTTACGGCTGTTCTATTATATGTTGTGCTTTTCTAGTCATTTTTATATTTATGTCTGTAATTCAAGAAATTTGTGTTATTGACACTCATGTAAAAATGTAAAATTATTATTTGTCTAATAATTATTATAGTTTGTGTGTATCTATATGATTCAGCTGTTAATTTAATTGTTTTTTATGTATTTATTACACTGCTGGTCCATTTTATTTTGTTCATTTCTGTACATTTTATAGGTATTTTATATCTGTAATTGACTGAATATGTATTATTGTCAGTTCTGTATATTGGACGTTTTCCATGTTACATTTTGTAACCGACGGAAAAATAATAAATAAATGAAAATGTGATTCAAGTGCTTAGGATGAAAATAATCAGAACTTTTCATGAACAAGAATTAATGAAGGAGAAGTATAGATACACAGATATTCAGTGCGGAGTTAATGTCTAAAACCGCTTTTTAAGAAAACCCTGCATGAAAAATGTGAAAGGTCCTGGGAGGCAGTTACAAGTAATAAACCGAGAGCGATCAAACCAAGTGTTACTCCGTTACGCGGGAAAAGGAACCACCCACATACCCTACTTGCAACTGCCCCATAAGCGTAAGACACCTCTAGTCGGAATGTGACAAATATAGTCAAATTTTAAATATATCTCTGACATTTTAGTTCACGATTCTCAACGAATTAACACTAACTAATGTTCGTAAGGGAAACTAAACTTTTAAGTGTTCTATAAATATTTTCAGTTTTACATGATTGTTTTTATTACTTTTATCATTATTTACTTAACTTATGCATTTATTTATTTTAATTTATTTGTTGCAATTTATGTATTTATTTTAACGTTAACTAACAGAATGCGATGGTGCAAATTGACCTTCGCTGTCGAATCACCACTGAAACTTAATTACTACTACTATTGCGAAGTTATTGCTGGATCTGGTAGTGACAAGAATAATTTAGAATTCTTACCTTCCATTCGGAAGTGAAATTTATTCGAGGGTCGCGAAGCATCTTGGAAACAAATGTTTTCGCCTGCATGAGGGCATCGTCGTCCAATGAAGCTGGTATTGCGACATTCAGTTGGGCGTTATAAGTACCGTATTCGCCCCTGCCCAGGGAGTAGCCAACCAAATTGGCGTTGAAAATTTTAAAAATATTTGGTAGGGTGAGGAATTCTCTCCAAGTAGCTATTCCACCTATTTTCAAGAGAACATTGTCGTCATTTGTGTGTCACATCATTAAATTCTGAAGAAAAAATTGTATCTTCTGATGAAGACAATAAGCAGAAAACAAAACTGCTAGTGATAGAGAAATTTTACTCTGTTAACTGCTTCTAATTTCAATAATAATAAATAATATTTCTGCACTTAATATTTCTTAATCAAATGATGTAAATTCAGACATTTATCTGGATCTTAGACACTAAGAATGAAATGTGTCGCAGAAGAGAATTTATGCGTTTATATCATGAATAAAGGACGATGAGGTTAATATTTAACTGGGAAATGTGATTGCAATTATTTCTATATATAGATATAAAAGATTAAAATTCCGTCGTAAACTTGTTCGGAAATATTACTGTCCGTCTATCTGTCACGCTATTTTAGGACACTTCCAAATGGAATTTAGAGCCAAAACTTTCAATGCATTTAAACCCAAACGAATCAAGGCATGAAAAAATAAAATATCCTGGAAAAGATCAAGGTTCGACTCCGGGAGACGATTTTATCTACCTATAAGTTTACATGGATTTTTGATTTTTCAGAGTGCAAGGATTTTTTCCTTCATTCATCAAAATCTCTAGTTTTCTTTAAAAACGAAAACTTTCTTATTGAATGTATTACGTTTCCTGCTGAAGCGCACGAGTGACAGGCCAATTTAACTTCCTCAGGATAGAACTACTGTAGCGTAGTAATACGAAAAACCATGCAAACATGTGAGTGTGCGCGCATATGATTAAAATGAATCCACTACAAACTTATCTTGATTGATTTACTCTTTCGCCGCCTGTGATTTTGTGTTACCTCCAGTGAATGACACGCCTCGGTCTTGTATAGGCACGCCCAACGGGTTGAATTCTCTGGCTCCGTTTCCGCTCGTGAGGGAGTCTCCCATTGCCCCTATTACGTCAACGTCGCCCGGTCGGAGTTGATGGACGCTCTCTGGTCGGACGTCGGAACGCCATTGTTGTTTTTTTGTTCCTTCTTCGCAAGGGAAAGGTTCATTTAGAGGTACTTGTTTTTGCAGTATCTTCCAGATGTTTTCACGCGGATATTTAATCGTTTCTGCATACTGTTTTGAAACAATAATTGATTATTTTTCATTATTTGTAATTTCATTTAACATAGGTAGCAGAGCCTGAGAAACAGTTTAACACTATGGTAAAAAATAAATGGGAGAGGTACATAGGTAGCCGTAAATGTCATAACATGCTAACAGTATTTTCAATAGGTAATAAAAAATCCAACCATGCAGCCAGTGTTCTTTCTATAGAATTCATTTCTGAACCATTTGTTCAATTCCGTTACTAAATATATTTTAATTATTCACGTCGCTGATTTGTAGTCCAAAATCTTCGTCGTTTTTAGCAGAATGTCTCAAGTAATCTCGCCATTAATTGGTAGCACTGGTCTATATAAATTTTCTAATGCCATAATGCTGTAGAAAGTCCTGTCAAGTTGATAAAGTGGTTCCCTAAATTAATGCATCTGTCACTTCTTTTTCACGACCTTAACACCATCTATCATCCATGAAAAATGAAAATTATAAAAATTATTTTGAGAAAATCAGGTTTTTTGTTAGTAAACATAATGCAATAAAATCCTATATATAATTTCTGAAGAGTCTGACCGTCCGTCCGTCCCCCTCTCTCTCTCGAAAACCGTTTGCCGTAGAGATTTGCAGTAAACTGCGTTTTGTTTCTACAGGGCAGGAGGTCCCTAGAAAACTATTCTCAATATCCTAAAGTCCCGGGTTGATTCCAGGAGATAATTATGTTCCCTTTAAGTTTACACGGGATTTTCAAATTTTCAGAGTGCAAGGTTTTTTTTCTTCAGTCGTTAAAATAGGTAAATATGGATGGATTTTCTCCGTTTTTGATTTATTCGACGGCTAAAACTCTAAGTTATCTTATTCTTACAATGTTTATACCCTACGCGGTCGAAATTTTCGGAAATACACAATTGTTTTCGAAATTTTGCCGATTTTTTGTTGTCCATCGGGACGTTGCCAAGTCGACCTCTGATTCAATTACCATCGATGAAACGTTCATATTGACGTAAAAATGGAATCCTTAATTTAATAAGATCATTATACGGTACATTTTTGCTTCAATTAAAGTTTTATTGTTATAAAAAAATAATAGTGGATGAATTCATTAAGATAATGATTTAACTCGAGAACATTCAGTAAGATTATTTTCTGTGACTAGGACGCGTTTATCGTAGATAGTGGTAGAAAAGCATATTTATTTTTTTAAATACTGTATCTGAGTATTGAACCTTTTGGAAATACCAAATGTTTTTGTTTTCGTGACTGAAGCGACGCGTAAGACTCTGCCATTTGATTAGGAAGGCTTTGGTGAGGAGGAATCTTCCTAAACCCCGGTATGTTTATACTCCGCATTATTCTACAATCAATTGTTTCAGCACTTACTTTTTTAATACTTTCGCCTGGCTGAAGTGGATAAATAATTATTTTTAGTGGCGTCGCTTTTACAAGAGTTATGTTTTGTGATTGATTAAGTGGATGACATTCCCTGTAAATTACAGAAAGTTCACATCTTTCTTTTCCCAATATTTGCTTTCTTTGAGGTGTTAAGACCCAGTTTGACTCCCGGTCTTATCAGTTCTATTCTTCTGTTTCCTCATTTCACATCACTACAGTTTATGCCAGTCGCACAATAATCTTCTGATCACTAACCATTTCAATTTAATTACTGTGCCGCATCAATTTACTCTCTACCATAACTCATGAAATACAGATTTCTGATTACCTACGGTTAAATTTTTTTTTAGTATGCGCACGCTGCCTTTCCCTCAGTGAGATTCTAACACGCAAATCTTACATTGGGAGTCAAATATCTAACATAAGTATCCTATACTGTGTAAATTCATTGCTAGAGTAAAATATGAATAATTAACATCAACTTATTTTACAAACTTATTTTTTTTTACGAATCAATTTAAAATTAAACGCGCAAATTTCGCGGGTTCAGCTAGTTAAAACTAAAAGTTTTAAATGGTGGTGCTACTACATATAATGATCTCTTTTCGTGGCCCCTAAGGGAGTCGCGATCCCCTGCCTGAGCACCGCTGTATTAAGATATGATATAGTCAAATCTATGCCAGAGAATCAATTCCTCACTAAGGTAAAAAATCTGATGTGACCAACACATGACTTTCTCCATACAGGGCAATGAATATGATTACTCTGAATGATGTCCCCAGGAATATTTATCAGCGATTACACTCATAAATAATTTTAAAACATTTTCAAGTCTTTAATTGAAAAAAGAATAAATAAAGAAAATTCTTAGATGTTTCTATAGATAAAAACTATCGATGCGCAGTTAAAATTACCCTTGGCCGCGTAAGCAACGCCATCAACAATTACAAATTTTAACATAACACATGAAACAATGGTATCACTTAGCGACGTATTTTACATAAATTTAGAAGAAAATAAAAATATCTCATAAAATGTCTTTTTTATGAAAAAATGTTTCGAACAAAACTCGTAAAATATTATATTGTCTACAACTTTAATAATAGCAAATATTTACGAAAACTGATTTTTAAAGAAGATATTTCAAAAAAATCTGATGCGGCCAAAACATGACATTCTCCATATTTGGGGTATAGATATTTAAATTATTATGAATAGCATTACAAGGCAAAATTATTATTTACTATCGTAAAAGAATACAGTCGCCCTTATTGCCGTAAATTACGTATATTTTGAATGTTTACATGATTCACCGCTACATGGTGGTGGCGCTGTATACTGGAAATTTACGAATAAGCAAAATATCTCCGAAATGGATCGTTCTACGAAAATTTGTTTCAAACAAAACTTGGAAGAAATATTATTCTCTACAACTTTGGTCCTCACGAAGATTAGCAATAACGACGTTTTTAGGGAGATATTTGACGGAAACCGAAAACACCGATTATTTATAAATAATTCCTAAACAATAACTGCTATGGGAAATTGTTTGAATTAAAGATGTCGGAAATTATATTTTGTATATTTTTGTAATGGTCAATATATACAATAATGACAATATCGGAGAAATATCGCACAAACCGAACCTGGTTTCGAATAAACCTCGACTTTCGGTTAACCGGTATTGTCCAAAAACTAATCAGTTCTTTGTGATCATACTAAAGGTTTATATATGAAATTTAATATTAATATGACGTAACTTTTTGCGTTAGAGTGCCCACAATCACATCCATCCACACACAACACACACATCATTCCGAAAATATTCTAAACGTGTTCTAGGAACCTCAAAACGTATATTTCCGTTGAAATCTCGAAGTCGATTTTTTTCGTGATCACAATACTTTCCCCACACTATGTATGGAGAAAGTAATAGCAGAAGGCTGTCCATTTAATAGAGGGTCCAAATTAGTGAGGTTTTTATGTAGGCTCACGTAACTGGTGTACATTTACCGGAGTCAGTGTTCAATCATGGACAACTGTACGATGCTTTTTCATGGGTTTCTTGCTTGGAAGTCATAAAAGTAAATATTTCAGCGAGGCATAATTACACGAAAAATGAAGCTGAATTTATATAATCAAGAGCTTCGAAAAAATATATATACATGTCATTAACCAGAGAAATCTTTATATGCTTTAATCCGCTACATGAAAAAACTCGATTCTTTTAAATAGCTTCGGGTTAATTCCGTAGACATTTTTTTATGTGATGTTCCTTTCCAGTTTTATTTCACAGCTGGAAAATTACGTCATGTTTAGGTTGCGATGGAATGATCTCTACTCTTCGTCCGGATTAAATATTCGGCTTCTCAAATTCTTGAAAATGCTTCAGTTTCACCGTTGGCCTCTTTCACCTCCTTTCGTTTCAAGGTCTCATTCTTCACGCACGCGCTCTCGGCTTTTACTTGACAGCGCACCTTGAACTCTCTCTAGAAAGGCGCTTCTAATCTTTCCATAAAGATATGCTTTTTTATATTTCCTGTACCATAATTTTCAAAGTTAGAATGTTATTTTTATCTCCTCGGTCTTTTCCGCTGCATAAATACTCTTTCGATCCTTTTTATTCCGTTCGATAATATATTTGTCCACAATTGTAGTAGTTTTTCAAGTATACGTTTAAAATACGAGAGAGACTACATTATTTTATATTTATCCTTATATAAAAATATTACCTCATACCACTCTAATGTTCGCTGCCAATATATAAAGGTACTATATAGTTACAATTAGCACGGTTATAAGTAATATAAATGTATTAAACTAAAAAATATAACTAAGAATATATAAATCCAATTCCATTAGCACTTTTATTGGCGAGTTTTTCGCGCATATTCTGCATGGGCAGATCAGGTTAGGAAATGCTCTCCAAGTTCATTTAATATAAAAGAAATAGCTTTACCTGCGCAGAGCATCTGCGCGCTAGTACTTGATTGCTCAGTATCATAAATTTCTTTATACATACAATTTTCGATCTCTTGATTTGCTGATACAGTTGTTAGAGAGTCAAATGATCTTACTCGTGAGAGACCTACATAAAGTTGACCATGACTAAAAACTGGTTTTGGTAAGTAAAGACAGATTTTGTCAAAAACCTGACCCTGCGACTTGTTGATATTCACAGAAAAAGGTAATCGTATAGGGAATTTCTTACGTTTAAATTGAAAACGCATGTTAGTATCTGATGAGATAAGTGGCATTCAGGGTATGAAGACAGTTTCTCTATTTACTGAATCTATAAGTCTTGCTTCGATTATGTTACGTTGCATTCGTGTAACTGTGTCTCGTTCCATTGCACAGACCTTTAGAGGGTACTAAATTTCTAAGTAACATAATCACAGCTCCTGGTTTCAATCTCCGTTTGTGAGGTGACATTCCAGTTGGCGTTAGACTGCTGAAAAATTTCTCAGGGTATGCAGGTTGATCTTCAGTATGCTCACTCACGATACTGTCTACACTTTCGTAAAGTATCTCATCTCCTGGTACACGCTCCAGTACGAGATTGTTGAGTTCGAGTGATACTGCATTCGTTACACTGAGAATTGCTCTTCCTTTAGGCTGATGAGGGGTGACTGTAGTGAAGTTTATATCACCAACTGGATCTTGTGTTTGTGGAAAGCATCTTAGAGGTAATTGAATTGTTTCTCCGTTCTTGCCTTCGCCTACTTCTAAAAGCCATTTTGCAAATTCTCTCTCAGTATCAAGAGCGCGCATGTTTCAGGTGGGTTTCATTACATAAAGTTCAGACTCTTGAAACAGCTGGGAACAGTCAGATATCTTGAACCTCTCAAGATTACAGGCAAGACTTGATGGAAATCCCCTCCCAGTAAGGTGATTTTATCCCCGAATGGTTCGGTATATTTTGTTAGATCTTTGAGAAGTCTATCTACAGCCAGGAAGGCGTGCACATTCGTCATTGGAGCTTCATCCCACTCCATTAATTTCGTATCTAAGAGTGCTTTTGCTTCGCGTGTGTTTGGCTTTAAATTGCAAGTCGAAATAGTATTTAGGATGAGTGATATTTTTAAAAGTGATCAGTTCTTCCTCCAGGTAATAGAGTAGCTGCTATTCCAGTTGAAGCTACAGGAGTAGCTTGATCTCCCTTTCCTCTGATTGTAGGTAGTAGTGTTTAGTAAAGGAATGTTTTTCCTGTACTTGCAGATCCGTCTAAAAAGAAACGTTTCGGTCTCTCTCTTTGAGCGTTTCCGATAAATCTTCTAGTGAAACTTTTCCGTCGTGACAGCATTTGGTGTATATTTTTAGAAGTGTTGAGTTCATTCGGCCAGTAAAGCGTACCACAGTAATTGCAAGTCTGAGTCATATTTCCGTAATTATGTTCTTCAATGTTAACTTCAAGCTGAGAATTATTTGCATCCCATGCACGTTCATTTAATCTGCGTCGGGGGGTGCCGTGGCGTAGTGGCAAGGGCGTTGGCCTGCTACGCTGGGCATACCCGGTGCGAACTGGGTACGAAACTTGCGAATGTAGGGTTTTTTAGAGGTTTAGCGGCCCCCTATTTTAAAGTATATAGTTAAGTAGTAGTAGTTTTATCTATTGGCAATCGCAGCTAAGAATGAAACATCTGCCGGCAGATAGACGAACTACTGAAGCGTGCCACGCATTGGTTTAGCTATATATTTTTGTTCTTTTGTGTTTTTCGTGTGTCCTCAGCAACCCCAGCGACTCTTCAATCTAGGTAAGTGTCCACTGGGCTTCCTCCAACACCTTGTTGCTACCTTATTATTACCTTTCCTTTTCCTTAAGCATTTATATATATATATGTAAATCCTTAAAGAAAAGGAAAGGTAATAACAAAGGTAGCAACAAGGTGTTGGAGGAAGCCCAGTGGACACTTACCTAAATTGAAGAGCCGCTGGGGGTGCTGAGGGCACACGGAAAACACAAAAAAACAAAAACATCCAGCGGCTCTTCAATTTAGGTAAGTGTCCACTGGGCTCCCTCCAACACCTTGTTGCTACCTTTATATATATATATATTTAGGGCAACTAGGTGTTGAAGGAAACCCGGTGAACACTTACCGGAAGTAGTGCCGCTGGGGTGTTGGAGAGACGCATTTGTAGAAGTTAGAGCTTTCGGGATGATCCCTACGTCAGCACAATATTTATATATATATACGCTCTTATTTCATTGGGCCTAGACTACTGAATATATTTGTGACGTGGAAAAGGAAACAGTTTTACATATAGTACGTCGAAAACTGGCGTGCTCGCGAATCCTTTGTGAATTGCCACATTTAGTGTTGAAAAATCATTGGAAAATTCATGAGACAGACAAACCTTGATAATTGGATACACGAGCAGATCCCGCCGTTTCCTGAAAAGAAGTCCTGTGCCATCGCCTCCCAATCTCCCTGAAATTCCGGGTGGCAGAGCGAACAGCAGCACCCACAGTAAGAATGTGAACCGTACGGATAATGCTATAGCCGCCATCTGATCACTTGATCACGACCACTTCATTGACATGTAGTATATAACAAAGGTTTTTTTCAGTTATTTAGGATTTTTTCCATAAGTGCATGTTTATTTATAAGATGGAAGAATGAGGATTAGAAATCGAAAAAAAAATCACAAGGTCGCCATTTTCTCAAGTAGAAAATTATTAACATAATCTTTCCGAGGTGTATACCCTCTGGTTCAAATTCACCTGTTTTGTACTCTCGGTCTTATACCCTTAGCAATATTCACTCTCTCGGAATAAATAAGGCAATAAGTATTTATTTTTCGCATCATTTGGGAGGAAAATTTGCGCTCTTTCTGCATTCGTTCATTAAGCACGGAATTACTATCTTCAAGCATGGGCGATATTAGAATATGGTGTGAAGTTCTCGGAAAGATATCCGGAAGAGGTGTTTTGTTTCTGGGAAATAATCAAGACTATTGTATTTTTAAATATTAGCCCTTGATGTGGATTTAAAAACAGTTATCTTCCGGATCATTTATAGTTTAGCTGATATATTACCCTTTAACCCTTATTTGAATACTAGATGATAATATTTCTCAGTGGAAACGTCGAAATCCAAGATATAATAATAGCTTTAGTGACTTAGGAGAATTTTTACGCCAAAGTTATCGTATACAAATTAATCGAAAAAATGGCCTCTTTCGGTTCATTTATTTATCAATAGTTTAATTTTTGACAAAACCGTTTACCAATTTTCTGTGGTTAAAAAATATTTTCGTTTTTAGAGGAGGAAGGCTTTACTTGAACAAAATATAAGGAAAGTATTTTATTTTTAAGTGTTGTCCTAGGAAAAATCTTCTTAATTTTTCTGTAGCGTAGACAGAAATAGCATCATTCGTTGCAAAATTTCGGTAAATCTACTTTTTTAGCATTGGACTTAATACTTAGATTCCAGATTTAATGTTGCCTCTGTGTTTCATATTTTTGAAAAGATGTGGCGACATTTTATAGCATGGGCTCGCTATGTTTTCATATTTTATGCTGCCATTATTTAGGCAGCATAGCGTCTATTGTTTTTTGTTGCAAGGTTGTGTATGTATGCTATGATTGGAGGGTCCTTTGTCTAAAACACATTGTTTTATACTTTACGTGATAAAAATAGGTAACAAATAAAATAAATGAATTGGATTAGTCATAAGTCATGTATTATTGAATGAATATTTAGTATAAATATGTATATTTTAAGAATTTTAATTAATGTATAAGTCATATTTTTGGGTTCACCGTTGGTGCAATCGTAACCACCTGGTTTTTGTCTACTTGCGACATAAATTGTAAAAAAATTAACTTAGAAAGAGAAAAAAAGTTGGCTCTGTTTTAGATTGAGTTATTTAAATTTATTTATAGCTGGTGGTCTATGATTGTTATAACCTAAGTAAGATTTTTGTTATCACAAACTGTTTCTGCCAAAATGGACGAGAGAAATATTGACTGAAACTTAGTTTGTTAAACGATAAAATGAGCGTTTATTGACATTGAAAAACAAGACTATAAATGTTTTATCGTGTGTGGAAGCGATGCATATTCCAAAGACTTGATTGAAGTATGTGTCAAAGGAACCTCTTACGCTTGTTATGTTACCTGTGGCGCCTCAAATGCCGGAAATAACTTATTAAAAATTCATTCCGCGGAAAAAATCACATTAGCAATTCCAGGAAAACAACCGGGAAAAAACATCGTACAACTTGGTAGGGGGAAGCGCTAAGTTGAAATTAATGAAGATGCAAAAGAAGGCGAATTTTATATCGTTACATACGTATTTTAGTAGCGCGGGTGGTAAAATTGTGCATTAGCACTATACTTACGTATTTTCCTGTATGCCCGTCATTAAAAATGTGAAAAGTGTGTTCATTGAGATAATATCCCAAGAGTATAAAATTTACCCAAACTAAAGACCCTATTTATCTACAATAACACAATGGCAAGAAAAATAATGAACATCGAATTTTATTCCATCTACTGCTGAAATAAAAGTAAGAATTTTAAACTCTATGCATTGAGAAATATTTAAATTTGCTATCTTTTCACATTCTCCTATAAGAGCCTAAAAAGTCTCCGTCCTTTATGTTATGTGTAACTGTGTGACATATAATTTATTCCGTAGTCATATAGCCACGACCTATCTTACGTAACACATTGACCTTACTCGACCCTTTTCACTGTTCTTCCTACTGAAACAGGCTGCATTGTTATTCTTTGAGAGATGTGTTATAATGAGGTTCGCCAATTTTTTCATACGCAATAAAATATACGTGCGAGGATAGATGTTGATCCGAACGGGGGCTTATAATTTCACATGGATTCGAGAAAACTAGTAGATAATACGAGAAGTCTTTCTATCTTGCCGCTGTTTAGAAAACAATACACGTGGATTGTTCCTTGTTTCATAAGAAGTATTTTAACTGCACTGAATTAATAGATTTGGTGAGTTGGGGCTGTCTCGATCTAAACGCCTTATCTAATTGAAAATGATCCATTTTAATGAAATTACTTAATAGCGGATTATAGTGTTTTACTTTAAAGACAATCGACATTATGATGTAATTGGACTAACTCTGCCATATTTACTTTTCTCAGATCTCGATTAGGGTTTTCCTGACCCTCTACGATTCCAACACCCCTTAGCACCCTACTATAATTTTTCTCCCGGCAGCGAAATGCCAGCTTTGGGCCCGAGGTCCGGGCCCTCAAGCATTTGGAGTGTCTTCGTACGATCAGTTCTACAGAACAATATTGTATACTCCCAAGTTTTTTTTAGAGCTATGGTAACACTTCTTTATTTACTTTACTAAAAACGCATAAATATAATAATTACTTTGTTGGCGCACGTGTTGCCGCACGTCCTTTGGCAACGATTACGCTGGCTGCCATTCTCCGGCTACAATGCTGTGGACTGTAATTTTTAACAAAACAAGAAAAACTGTAATGATTGTTTTTTATTACAAATTTTGCAGCACTGCTATCACAAGAAATCACACTGTCCACACACTACCAAGCTTAACAGCATACTACCTCTGTCTATTGCTACTACTGTCTCTACCGAAACACAATTTGTCCTTGGGAATCCCGCAGATGGCACACCGACCGGCGTCGGTGACATCCCACGTTGAAAATAGGCAACACGTCCGAACATACTTCCTATCTGCTATTCTGTAATTTATTGTAAATGTGATAACCATTTACCCGGAAATAAATGGAAAACTAAATTTTACTGGATTTTGTTTGTTATCCTCCCCGTTTCATCATCATCATTCATCAATCTTCCGATTGGTGCAGCAATCCTTCTTCTCCATTCCTTACTGTCCTACGCAATCCTTTTCATTTCTTCATAGTTTGCTGCTCCTACGTCTTTCATAATCTGTTGCATTCTTCCTTCCATGATCCTCACCATATAGTTATTGTGACGATATAGATGTCCTATAAATCTGTCTCTCCTTTGATAGCATTCCACAAATTCCTCTTTTCATCCACTATCCTAAATACTTCTTCATTTGTAATTGTGGCTGTCCAAGGTATTTTTTCCATTCTTCGCCAGCACCACGCCTCCAACCTCTCCAATCTCTTTTTCTCTCTACTCCCAATGGTCCATGTTTCTTATCCATACAGTGCTACACGCAATCCTGTGCAATCCTGCTCTTTATGTCCATGGAACTTCTCCCGTCTTCCGTGTTCATGCACCCCAAATAGATACAGCTATTTACTTGCTTAAGTGGCATTCCATTTATATTTATGTTTACATTTTTAATGTTATTGTCAAACACCATGACTTCTGTCTTCGTCCGATTGAGCTTCCTTGTAGCGCTTTTTGAAGACCTCCTTCCGTCTCTGCTATTTTTACAATGTCATCAGCAAATCTCAGCACTTATATCGTTTCTCCACTTATCTTCATCTACATCTACATGATACCCTGTAAATCACCAGATTGGTGGGTGACAAGGGGTGCAGAACACCGAAACCACCCTAATAACGTCCCTCGTGGGAATCACTCTCCTGCTACCATCCCCTATGGTCCTTGGGTAAAACTAGCTCTGATATCGCTCGGTCCTACAGTAGATCTCTCGTATTTTATTCTCGTGATCGTGCCTGCCCATGTATGTAGGTGCCTCTAATATTCCTGAGTCCTCCTCTAAGAGAACTTCCGACCTATATTTCTGCAGAAGCCTTAACCTAGCGCTAATTCTGCGATCCTCTAGCGATATCCAATTCAAGTCCTTTAGGGGTGATGTGACGCTTAATTTTTCCTCTTATTTTTGCTTAACGAATCTGGCTGCTCTGCGTTGGATTCTTTCTAACTCAAGTATCTGTCCCTTTTCGTACGGATCCCATATGCTGGAAGCGTATTCGACCTGAGATCTGACCAATGATTAATAACACGTTTCTCGTACCTGTTCTGTGCTACTTCTTACTATTCTGTCTAAGAGCCCAATTTCTTATTGACTGCGCCTACGATCCTTCGAATATGCATATTCCACGTTAGATCACGACAAATGGTGACTCCAAAATATTTAACGTACTCCGCAGATTGGATATTAAATCTATAAATTCTGTACTCCAAGTCTGATTCATTGTTCTTACTCATCCAGAAACTCAATAGGGAACATTTGCTGTGATTAATTTTGACTTTCTAATCTTGACACCATGCTGAAAGGGCGTTTAAATCTTCCTGGAGCGGTTTTTGGTCATCCTGGTTCATTATCTCCTTATATAAAAGGGTGTCATCTGCGAAAAGACATATTTTGCAGCGAACTACCGAGCAGATATCGTTTATATATATCAGGAATAGTAGTGGGCCTATGACACTTCCCTGTGTAACACCTGATGCGACTTTTACCGGTTACGAAGATTTCCCATCAATAACTGCTATGTGTTTTCTGTTGGAGAGGAAGTCTTTTACCCAACTCACGATATTATGGTTTATGCCGCACATTCCTAGTTTTCCTATGCATTTATTATGGGGTACTTTGTCAAACGGTTTTTAAAATCAATGAAAATGGCATGAACCTGAGTGTTTTTCTCTCCGCATTGCAACAAATCGTTTACGAACAGGGCGAGCTACGTTTCGTATGACCTACCTTTCCGAAACCCGTGTTGATTTTTGCTTAGCGAAGAACGACCATCTAAATAACGCAGAACAGAGGTAACGATTATATGTTCTAGAATCTTACACGATAATGACGTCAAGGAAATCGGTCTATAATTTTCGGGGTTCTCTTTATCACCGCCTCTGTGGATGGGCGTTACGTATGCGAGTTTCCAGTCTTTCGGAACGGTACCATGTGCAACGGATTTTTGGAATATTTTTTTCAAGTATGGTGCGATTACCGAGACTAGCTCTTTTAACACAGGCGGGTGTATGACCTCCGGTCCGGGAGACTTATTTTGCTTAATCGACTGTAGTTGGTGCGCGATACCTGTTTCAGAGAATATCAAATCTTCCATCGAATTTTCCTCATCATTCAAAGCTGGTTCTTCAAATTCGTTGCTCACCGAAATAAACGCTTTCTGAAAGTGTTCATTTAACAAGTTCGCTTTTTCCGCGCTATCGTGTACTACATCACCTGCCTCCGTTCTCAATGAGGCTATGGTGGGGCCTCTACCATGAACCTCCCTAAGGTACGACCAGAATGCTTTCGGATTTTCTTTCAAATTATAATGCAAAACTTTCTTTTTGTAATCATCTTGACTCCTTCCATACACGTCTCCTTACACTCGTTGATGGCCTCTTCTATGTACATGTTGAATAAGACAGGTGAAAGGTTGCACCCTTGTCTAACTCCTTTTCTTAACTTAACTTCTTGTACGTTATTCTTAATTTTGATTATAGCTGTTTGATTGTTGTACAGTTTATAGTTCATTCGCCTATCTCTGTAGTCAATGTTGTTTTTTCCAATATTTGTAGCAATTTATTCCAATGTACACATGAAGGGCCTTTTCCAAATCTACGAATGCATTGAAAAGTGGTTTCTTAATATCATTCATTTTCTCTGATATCTGTCTTAGAGCAAGAATTGCTTCCCTGGTACCACTGTTTTTTCTAAATCCAAATTTGTCCTCCGCAAGCTGTCGTTCTATTCGATTGTGATTTCTATTTTTTATTTTTCGCGTATTTTGGATGTGTGTGCTAATAAACTGAGTGTACGGTGCTCTTCACATTTCACTGTTTGTAACTTCTTTTGCAATGGGATGATCAAACTTCTTTCGAAATCTTCAGGTATCTCTCCAGTTTCATACATTTCCTTAATTAATTTAAAGATATAACAGTGGGTATCTTCATTTAATGCCTTTATCATTTCTCCGGTATTTCTATCACATCCTGGAGCCTTCCTGAGCTTCAATTCCTTTATGGCGTTATTATACTCCTCCCTAGTAATATTTGGACCTATTGCACCTTCTGTTATATTCCCCTCATCTTCAATCGTATTGTCTAATGGATCTGGACCTTCATAAAGCATTTCTATGAAGCGTTTCCATAGCTGGCTCACTTCTTTGTCTTCTATGAGAAGTTTCCCATCTGCATTTGCTATGGCATCGTTGTACCTCGCAAATTTTTTAAACTGAGCTTTGATATTCTGGTATGCTTTTTCCGTGTTTCCCCTCTGCAAGTTTTCTTCTATCTCCTGGCATTGATTTTCTATATATATTTCCTTGGCCTTTTTTGCCTCTCTAATAATGTTCCTTAGCCTTTTATAATTCCTTTTACCTTCTTCAGTATTTGCATTATTATTCTTCCTTCTTTCTTCCATCATTTCTAACAATTTGTCATTTATCCTTGGTTTCCTGTCAGTTTTCTTTGGCTTTTCTATATTTTGTTCTGCTGCCTCTACAATTGCTTGTTTCAGGTTATTCCATTTCTCTGAAATAGTTCCATTTGGTGTTTCCCTAATCTTTTGTTGGACATGTCTTTGATATTCTTCTTTGGTGCCAACTTCTTCCAGTTTTTCGGTGTTCCATTTACCTATGGTCGCTGCATATGTCAGCCCCCGGATAACTTTTTCACTGTTTTATTTGTTTACGATATTTGTGCTTGACTAGTATGTAGTATAACTGAAACCTTTCTCTATCTCCAGGTGCCGTCCATGTGTACATTCTTCTTTTAGGTTGGTTGAACATGGTATTTGCCACTGTAAGATCTTTCTCTTTGCAAAAATTTATTAACTGCCGACCCCTGTCATTCCTTCTTCCCAGTCTCAACTTTCCCACTGTTTTAAGGAGATACGTTACGTTAAATTGGACCGTCAATCCAAAAAATCTGAAGAGAAATCGTTTTTGAAAATAAGTTTCTTTCGAATGAAATACCTAATACTGATTGTGAAATGTTGTTCACAAACAGCCTTGAAACCTTAGCGTATTAACAGTCGAGAGCTCTTTTTTCAATTGGAATATGTGGGCTTCAAGCGTATGTTTCTCATATAAGGAGTAACATTGATTCGAGAGAGTATTCCTTATCAAAATTCCCATCGTACAAATGTTTTTCGATTGTCTAAATTAGTATAATTGTGATGCAGTTGAAGAAAAAGTAATACTAGAAGCGCCCAATGTTGATAATTTTTCTAGAAATAAAAGTTTAAAATGCAAAAAAAATTTACTCATTTAACAAACATATATATTACGTCGAGGAATAAGATTTTTAACTGGTGAAATGATGATGTGACGAGGGACATATTGAATTATGATCAGCTGGGATCCCCCTGCGGGAAGGGGGGTAGAATACTCCCGCAGTCGTAAGAGGCGACCAATGGGTGAGGAGGCAACTTCGTAAAAAAACCCACAGTCTACTCGGGGTATTTTCCAACTAGCATGTGGGTCTGCTGTTTGTGGTTCAGCCATAACATCCGGCTATCGGCCCGCCCGCGTGTTTGTCGTGTGTGGAAAACCGTAAGGTGGGGAAGGGATTCCTGGTGGTTGAGCTCACTGGACTTCATCTGGGTTTCGGATGCTCAAGATGCGATCCGTGAGCAACACACTACTTTGGCCTCGGACTCACTGTAAACGGGACTTCGGGTGCTAGCCACACACGATGAATCGGCTTGCCGTCACGTCTTGACGTTCCGGTCGGCGTGTGCGGAGGCTATGGGTGTCTGTGTAGGGGGGTCAAAGGTGCATGGGTTTGGCTAGCCCATGTGCTGGAGATCTTACCCTAAGCAGACAACCAAGTCAGAGGCGCTATATCCTTCTGGTTAGCCCTGGCGTCTGCACCAGTTTGTGGTGCAGCGTCCCATTTGTGACTCCGTGGTGGGTGGGGAGACCAGAGGACGAAAATTCAAATCATATTATGGCTCTATTTACAGTCACAACAGCTTCTCCTCCTTCAAAAAGATCCCACCCAGAAATGGGTGGGGGAGACTCAGCTGCCGGCGGTTGCCGGAAATATTTAATCGTAAAGTGCGCTAAGGAAGGAGAGACCTTGACGAAGGTATCTCCCTTCCTAATTCACAAGGTTTTTTCAGGTTCTGTACCAGGAAAGTTAGAGTCTGTAATGAAACTGCGGGATGGTACACTGCTTATACAAACATCTGATGATAAGCAGAGCCAGAAGTTGCTGTCGATGACAACTCTTCATGACATCCCAGTAAGAGTTGAGACGCATAAGACCCTGAATATATGTCGTGGCGTTATATCGTGCTACGACCTTCTCTATGTCGACGTCGAGGAGATAACAAAGGAGATGGCTCCCCAAGGAGTCATCTCCTGTCGTAGACTGACGACGAAATGCAACGGTGAGACGATAAATACGACCTCTGTTGTGCTCACGTTTGCGTTAGACAAGTTTCCAGAGAAAGTGTTAGTTGGATACGAATCATGTCCTGTGAGGACATTTATTCCTAGCCCCATGCGTTGCTGCCAGTGCCAGTCCTTCGGGCACACTGCACTACGGTGCAAGGGCAAGCCCACCTGCCCAAAATGTGCGAAGGAGAAGCAGTATGAGGAGCCCTGCTCTTTGTGGCAATTGTGAGGGACCGCATCCGGTCTACTCACGAGATTGCCCTAAGCTGCAGGAAGAAGAAATGATCATGGAGATCAAGGTGACGGAGAAGATCCCATACCTCGAGGCTAGGAAGAAGTACAGGACTATGGTTGCTCCAACGTTTTCAAGGTCTTTTGCGTCAGTGGCAGCAACTCCTGTGAAGAAGGTTACAATCAGCACACAGACGGAAACCCTGATACAGAAGACAAAGGAGTCAAAGAAGAAAGAAAGGGATGTGGAGGGAAATCCCTCCAAAAGGGAAGTCGCTGGAGAGAAATCCAGCAACGTGGTGTCCCAGACTGCACACCAAAAAAGCAGTCTGAGAAAATTGTAAGGCGCAGTAGGAGTGATGTCACTCCACTGCCTTCACCTTCTCGAGACCGACATGTGGCTAACGAGGAAGAGATGGACCAGACTGCACCACCAAAGGGTCAGTCTGAAAAGATTGCAAGTCTCAGTAGGGGTGCTGTCACTCCACTGCCTTCACCTCCTCGAGACCCACATATGGCTAACGAGGAAGATATGGAGGAGGACCAGTTGGAAGAGGACCAAATCCTCCTACATCTACAGAAGGGCGAAAGTTAAAGCTTAGTAGGTAAGCTTGTCTTCCACAGAGTAGGACAGTTTTTTAGTCTTTTCATTTAATGCAATTTTATTTATTTATATTTTTAAGGTATTTACATTTTGACCAACACCATAAAGACGTTTGCCATTCAATGGAACATAAACGGTTATTTTAAAAGACGGGAGGAGTTGAAGCTCCTTATACAGGACTTTAACCCTTGTATAATATTTTTACAGGAAACACACTTTAAAGCCAGTGACACACCACAGTTAAAAGGCTACACCATGTACCGCGAGGACGACCTTAGCGGAGAGCGGGCTGAAGGCGGAGTTGCGGGAGACCCTTTACACCAGGGCCCCTCAAACCGGCGCCCGCGGATGCCATGGCGCCCTTCACAGAATTCCTTGGCGCCCGCTACTACTTTACACATTCAACCGCGTATGTAAGGATGGAGCATTCCCAGATTCTTGGCGCGAGTCGGTAGTGATCCCTATTCCCAAGCAGGGAAAAGACAAATCTGTCCTGGGAAACTACCGACCAAAATCTCTTACTTCATGTCTGTGCAAGCTAATGGAGAGAATCGTTAATAGACGTCTAGTTTGGTATCTTGAGGGACGTAACCTTCTCTCTAATATCCAATGTGGTTTTCAGAGGCGGAGGAGTACAATCGACCATCTTGTTCGGATAGACTCCTTCACCAAAGAGGCTTTTCTACGAGGACAACATGTCTTAGGCATTTTCTTTGACTTGGAGAAAGCCTACGACACTACCTGGCGTTTTAACATTTTAAAAACGTTGCGTAAATGGGGTTTTAAATGTAATTTATTGACTTTTATAAATTTTTTTTTAACAGATCGAACTTTTAAAGTAAGGGTGGGCAACGCCTTTTCCAGCTGTTATGCCCAAGAGAAGGGTATTCCACAGGGATTTTTATTAAGCGTCACGTTATTTGCAATCGCCTTAAACGACGTGGTGTCCTGCATCTTATCACCAGTCGAAACCTCTCTCTTCGTGGACGACCTGGGAATATTCTGTCGGTCGTCCAATCTCTCCACTTCAGTGAGGCAACGGCTTCCGTTTCTCTGTCGAGAAGACTTGTTGTGTCCACTTCACCGACGCCATGTTATTTTTCCCCAACCTATATTACGGTTGGGAAACCAGGTTCTAAATTTCATAGAATCAGTTCGCTTTCTTGGAATTCATTTAGACCGTCGACTCGACTGGAGGGCTCATATTAAAAAACTAAAATTGGAGGTACAGTCTTCAATGAATATTTTAAAAGTTCTAACAAGCCAGTCCTGGAGAGTGGACCGCACATCAATGCTCCTCCTTTACAGGGCATCGATGAGGTCTAAACTCGACTGCGGCTATTTTATTTGCGGTGAGACACGACCATCGTACTTGCGTCCGCTGACATCGTTGCACAATGCAGACCTGAGAATGGCAACTGGGGAATTTAGAACTAGCCCTATCGTCAGCATTTATAGCGATACTGGCGAACCACCGCTAGAGATCAGGAGAAATGTCCTGATGTGCGACTATATCAGCAAACTTATGGCGCTTCCGTCGCACCCGTGTTTTAAAATAGTTTTTAACCATAATTTATTGAATGTTTTTAACAGGAGACCACGTGCAACTAAGCCGATGTGTGTTCGGTTTTATAATTTTATAGAGAATATTGATTTTACACTCCCTACTGTGTACAGAATATGCCCCTCTCGAGTTCCTCCATGGCACATCCCTCGGCCAGACATCTCTTTCGGAATAGCAGGAAGATCGAAAGAAGATTCAGTCCCTGCCGAGCTCAGGTCCTCCTTTGCCGAGGTCTTACACCAATGTCCGGACTTCGAAGTCATCTTTACAGATGGGTCGAAGTCCGAGACAGAGTGCGCCTGTACTTTTGCCACCTCGCACAGATCTTTTGGGGCTAAGCTACATCCACCGTGTAGTGTGTATACAGCGGAGCTTACAGCCATAAAGTTCGCCATAGATGGCATTGATTGTCGTGACAATCCGATCCTGGTTTGCTCCGACTCAATGAGTGCACTGAAAGCCATTGCCTGCTACGATCCTGTACACCCATTAGTGAAGGCTGTACAAATCTCTTTGCCTCACCTTAAGGAAAGAGGGACCTATGTTAAATTCATGTGGGTCCCCGGCCACGTAGGAATAGCAGGCAATGAGGCTGATGATAAAGCAGCCAAGGAAGCTCTCAGCAAACCCGAGATCGATCGGGATGCCGGGATGCCGTCGCCTCGGAAGACCTACGGGCCGCATTTAGGAGCTTAACTCTGAAGGATTGGCACCTTTCATGGCATTCTATTAAGGAGAACAAGCTGCGTATGATCAAGAATGACAAAAGCCACTGGGCGTCCTCTGTCAGAAACAGTAGAAGAGAGCAGGTAGTCATCACTCGCTTGAGGATTGGGCATAGTGCCCTGACACATTCGTACCTGTTCTCCATCCCTCGGGTACCACCTCAATGCGAGGATTGCCACTCTCCAGTCACTGTAAGACGCCTTCTGACAGACTGTCGTAAGTACTCTGATCTACGCAGCAAATATTTTATCACAGGAGATTTAGACGACATCCTTGGTGACAATTCGTCAAGGATAGATAGAGTTTTATCCTTCTTGAAGGGGGCTGGCCTCTTTCACAGGTTTTAAACATTGACTCCAGTATTCATTACCGCGGTTACTTTCTTAAATTATCATTGAATTTTAATTATAAAAAAATGAAATTCCAGTTAAATAAATAAAATTTACTATACTGTACTGTAAGGTGGTAAATGACCTTAGCTGTCGACGCACCTACAAAATCCCAATCCTACTACTACATCAGCTGGGAGGATGTTTTGCAAAGTGTCACAACAAGCTCAGTAATTGAGAATTACAATAATAGTATGCAATGACAAGGGTTTTTACCAGGGGCGTGCAACCTCCGACCCGGTAGAGCATTTGATGCGGCCCGCGAACTACTGTTTTCATAACACATCCTGGAGAAGTTTTTACGGTAAAAATGGTTAAAACTTTAGTTTTCTATTTAAAATCTCTTCAGTAAGTTCCTATGTAAACACTCATCCGGCCCGCCAAGGTACTAGCGACTTCTAATGCGGCCCGCCAAAACACTCACTTGCATGAATGCGGCCCACCACGTAAAATGGTTGTGCGCCCCTGGTTTATACCTTCCAGTCGGATGTAATATATTTATCCTAGGATCGCGTAACATCTTGGATACGAATAGTTTGGCCTGCGTCAGAGCGTCATCATCCAACGAGGCAGGTATTGCGACGTTTAGTTGGGCGTTGAAAGACCCGAAATCACCTCTTCCCAAGGAGTAGCCAACCAAATTGGGGTTGAAATTTTTTAATATGTCGGTAGGGTGCCGACCTCTCGCCATGTTCCAATGACACCTATAGTAAAAAATATAATTAAAATTAAAAAAAAATTATAAATAATATTTCTCTTCATCTGTACATTAGGATAAAAAAAGAAAAATGTCCTGTAAACAATTTGAACTGGCGACAGGAAAGGACATTTTATAGATAAAAAGAAAAAACTATTATCTCCAGCATTTCTCTAAAATAATCACCTTAGTACAATAACGTCACGTGAATCTTAACATCGAACTTACAAATATGCAAAACCCACTGAAAACTCCAAACTTTCTCTGTTTACACGAACTAAGGGATGAAGTTGAAATCGGGAGAAAAAGCGTGTGGAAGACCCGGACTCGGTTTCGAATCACTGCAGGTGTTTTCTTCTGTCAATTAACTTAGATCATATTCCAGCTTATAGCTATCGCGTAGGAATCCATAATGATCTTTTTCCATCAGGCTATATCTACCCTGTTAAATAAAAAGTTAACAAGTTTAATTGCTTTCTCAACTTACTTACTCTTGATATTTTCCCGTTTTTTTCTAATATCTCCGTTCGAACATCAACGATGTAGATATTGTTTGATCAAATAGCAGAATGTGCAAGTTATGCTTGAAATTTTTTCTTCATAGAAAGGATTAATGTTCAAATTTCTAGAGCACTACTGCAATTAATGTTATTAAAAATATAGGAACTCCACAATGCCGTAGAAAGAATTGTTTAAGAGAGCCCAAAGCCCTTATATTCAAATATATTTTCTCGCAGAAGCCTAACTAAGAGGTGATAAGCCAAATAACAATATAATTAACTTTATAATCACTGTTATTGTTATTTACTTAGTTTTTGCATGTTACATTATACAATTTACAAGCGAAGCTGATGTTTTCTTATGTAAATAAGAGAAGGAAGAACGTATACGCTTTCCAATCTTCAACTCCCTCGAGTTGGTTTATCGCATTCCCTGCTGTGCTGCTAATTTGGGACTGTGGTTGTTAACTGGGTTTGGTTTAGTATTGTTTGCCTCTCTAGGCATCAGTTTACTCAACCCTCGGCCGCTTGTCCCTGGGAAGTGTATCGGTCCTGTCAAGGCTAGCACCTTGACTTGATTTCACCTAACTTCTGCAGCACTCGGTGCGTTGAGGCTGCTGCTTTCTGGTAGAAGTCCCTCGCTTTCTTCAGGAGTAGAACTTCCAGGGTTTCTAGGGCACCGTTTTCATGGTGTAATTACTAGAAGGTGAGTTCAACGACAGGACGAATTTCGAACGCTCTCGCGCATGTCGTCACTCGCTGGAGAGAAATGGCGGCTATTCAAATTCTTCGTTGCGCACATTCTACACTGCGCCCTTGATCGGTTCGGTAGAATCAGGGAAATTAATCGTGATGGTCTATGCAGTATTTTTTATGTCCGTTTATACGAAATTATTTATAACACCAATCTTGTTCCCCAAATACGATGTTGTAAAAAACATTCTTATTAAAGTGCTGGAGAAATCAAAGTTCGTTCACCAGGAGCTAATGAAGCGTCCGATGTGATGATGTCATTACCGATTCATGGGTATACATCTTTTTCATAGATTCATATTTCTAACCAAGCTATAAACTACAGGTAGAACAAGGATAAGTGTTTATGCCGTTATTTTACCAGATCATTTTAAGAGGATAGGAAAGGAAAAAAATACTTATTAAAACATACAAAACACATCATTATTATTTTACTCGTTTATTTGAAGTTCTACAATTATAAGAAACTGTTACATCAATTCTTAAAACAAAACATTAACCTACATGCACACAAATCATACCAAGAGAAAGGGAAATTTATTTCACCATAAAAACCAGAACACTGACACAAAAAATTTCGTTTACTTTTGTCAATTTCATCATAAATTTTCTTTTTTCGTTACCATTTAATACCTTGATCACTTTGTTTATCTCTGTTTTTGTTTTAATGTATATTTGTACAGCATCCAATGGAATATCAGGTGTAACATATCTCATAACAATTTCTGTCACCTGTGTTTGGTATGGATCACCATCTAGTTTCTTTAACTGGACACCAGAGGTGATATAGTGTAAACTGGATGCCCTCTAGGGAGTAATGAGGGAGATAGGTGTTCTTCTGTTTTTTTTCTCTTCATACATACACCGGAGACCGACTTGGCAAGCAGCCTCGTAAGGAAGCCTGCGGTAAACCTCTCTACTTTATACAGTCCAACCTGATTGATAATATTATATCCTTTCTGTATATTTATCCATGGAAAGAAATAAATGTTTTCGCTGCAATTTTTGCAGCATCAAGCCACCTTTCACTTGGAATCATCAGATCACCTTTCGAAATGAATATTGTCCAGTCATGACATGTTTGTTGAGGCAATTCAGATGTGGAACTTCCTAAACTTTTGTGTGTGGCGCGAAATTTATGTGCCACATAACGTGCAACTTAAGCCAATCCTTCCTGGATAATGGCTTGAGAAGGTGTTAAAGCATATTCCTGTGGCATATTCCCTGAAATATTTCGTTTCAATTTCTTGAACTTCTTCCTCAATACCTTTTCACCTTGAAATATTGTTGAAATTCATTCAGAGCTGCACAAAACTCATTTAAATTCTGTAAATGATCATGTATTGCTAAACAGTATTCTTCTATCTCAGAAACAGTATTTGCTCTATTCTGAAACAGTGCACGTGCCGCTAAAACAAGAAATAACAAATATTACAGTAAAAATTTAGGACGAATGACCATGCAAGTTCACTCATTTCACTATTATTGGAAAAATACCTTGAAGAACAAATGTCATTTGTCCAGAGTTTTAAGATATTTCTTCACTTCCCTCTTCATAATCTCTTCTAAAATAAAGGCATTGCATTAGATTTGCATACTCTAACAACAAGTTTTATTTTCAACTAAACCATAATAATAATAACGTGTTGATCAAAATTACTAAAGCATGAACCTACACGCATGACTCACTATTTGGAATATGTAAGTAGTAATGCATTTACGAATTATACATACTCTGTAAGTATATCGGCGAACAGTGTCCTTATCACTTTCTTTCTCTCGCATGCCTTCATTCTTTAAGTTCTTTTTTTGCACTGGTGCTTTACACGTTAGCTGCCATATGAGACATCATTTGTCTCACATACTTTATTTCAAGGGTGCCCAAACTTTTTCATGTCATGGGCTACTTTCATCTTGGTAATTGTCTTAAGGGCTACTTATTTTTTCAATATACAGGGTGAGTGTTAATTACATACCTTAAAGATAAGTATCGTGTTCTATACCTAAAGACAAGCAAAAAAGTTCATATAAACATATGGTCGCAACCGCTTGGTTAGCGAGATATGGCAACAGGAAGCACGGGGATAGGAAAGTAGACAAATAATGTAGTTTTGGATCAACAGTTTATTAGCTGTGAACAGAACGGCATATGGTCAGTTACAGATGGTTTACAAAAGATGTTCAACCTGCCCACCATTACAGTCAATGCACAACTGAGCCGTGTTGCGCCAAGAATTCCTGGCCCGCTGAAAGACGTCAGGCATTTCGTGTATTGCTGTCCCGGCATCTTCAATGACATTCCATAGCTCTTGCCGAGTATTACATCCTTTGGCGTAAACGATGCTCTTTCGTTTGCCCCACAAGTAGAAATCGGCAGGAGTGAGATCGGATGATCGCGGAGGACACACAACCGGTCCATTTCGTCCTATATATCGACTGACTGTCCTAATACCGCTTGACATCGCGAGCAGAATGGGCAGGAGCCCCATCATGCAATATCCACGTTGCCTGCCGGGTTCCCAAGGGTACGTCGTCTAGTAGTTGCGGTAATTGTCGAGATAGAAACTGTACAACCGATTAATTTAATTAAATTTAATCTTGATTTGCACGTTTACACTGTATATCTTCATCTAGTGAATGGTAATTGGACATGTAACTAGAAACAGAGAGAAATAAACAGTCTTCGAGATGTTCATTTGTGAGAGCATTTCTAGTTTTTGATTTAATTAAGTTCATATTAGAAAATAGGACTCCATGATCAGGATAATAAGCTTATTGCCTGGATGGATGCGTGGGCGACACAGACCCACTTAAAGGATTCACTGTAAACGGGTCGTCGGGTGCTAGCCACACCCGATGAATCGGCTCACCGTCTCGTCCCGACCTTCCGGTTGGCAGGTGCTGAGGCTACGGGGGTCTGTATAGGGTTGTCAAAGGTACATGGGTTTGGAGGGCCCATGCACTGAAGATCTTACCTGAAGCCGATAATCTAGTCAGAGGTGCTATATCCTGCTGGTTAGCCCTGGCGACCGCATCGATTTGTGGTGCGGCGTTCCATTTGTGGCTCCGTGGTGGGTGGGGAGACCTGAGGAATAGCTAGGGTTCGAATAGGAACTGGTCTATCAAGACCCTTTACCATAGAAAACGGAGTTCCGGAGAAATCTGTCTTAAGCGTGACTGTGTTTGCTGTGAAGATAAACGGCATAGTAAGCTGTATCAAGTCACCAGTAGAGGCATCTCTTTTTGTAGACGATCTTGCAATTTTCTGCAGATCATCCAACATGTCTACAGCAACAAGGCAGATACAGCTTACTATCAATCGCCTATACAAATGGGTTTGCGCAAATGGTTTTCGTTTCTCGAACGACAAAACCTAATGCGTCCGTCTTTACAGGGTGAGAGGAATCTTCCCTCAACCTGTCTTAAATCTAGGGGTAATAGATTAGATCTCGTGGAAGCAATCCGTTTTCTTGGAATGGTTTTAGACAGAAGACAGAATTGGCTGAGGCATATAAGTGTTTTAAATTATAAATGTTTTAAAGTTTAAACATTTCATAGTTTTTAACGAACTAATCGTAGGGTGCTGACCGTACATCAATGCTCACTCTTTACCGAGCATTGGTAAGGTCTAAAATGGATTACGGATCATTTATATACGCCTCGGCAAGAGCTTCGTATCTTCAGCCTTTGGCGTAAGTGTACAACTCCGCACTAAGGCTGGCTACTGGTGCTTTCAGAACCAGCCCTGTTTCCAGTATTTACTGCGATGCAGGTGAGCCGCCATTAGTGATGCGTATGTTTAAAAAAATTTAGCGTTAAAAACCCACCATTATTTTAACATAACCACGCTTTAAAGAACTTTTTAGCAAAAGACTATGAGCAACTTTACCCTTACGTATTCGTTTTAACAATTTTATCGGCGGAGAAAATCTCCAACATCCGGAAGTCTGTCCTGGAGGCTTCCATAAGTTTCCACCGTGGTAGGTGCCGGAAATAAAGTGCCTGACCCAACTATCTAGTCATTCCAAATTCGAAACGGACCCATTATTATAGTGACGGAGTATCCCGACTATATTCCCGTCTATACGGATGGTTCGAAATCAGAGGATGGGTGTTGATGTGCATACACATCCTCTCGACATGGCACTCATACTTTTAAGCTTAGTCCCCTCTGCAGCATATTCACTTCTGACCTCGATAGGTGCAATTATGCACATCCTAATTTCGTTCCACAGCCACCCAGGGTGCATAAAATTCATATCACTTTATCATGGCTGATGGCATACGATATAATCTTCAGGTGGGTCCCTGGGCACGTAGGAATTGGTGCAATTGAAAAAGAGGACTCGGCTGCTAAGGCAGCTCTGAACAAAGAGGTGATTGACATGAGAACGGTACCGTCCCCGGATTTAAAACGCCTTTTTAAGAGCACCCTGCATGAAAAATGGCAAAGGTCCTGGGAGGCAGTTACAAGTAATAAACTGAGATCGATCAAAGCAAGCATTTCTCCATGGCCAACCTGCGGGAAGGGGGGTAGAATACTCCCGCAGCCCCTCTGCTGGTCGTAAGAGGCGACCAATGGGCGAGGAGACAACCTCGTAAAAAAAACCCACAGTCAACTCGGGGTAGTTTCCTAACAGCATGTGGGTCTGCTGTTTGAGATTTTGCCATAACATCCGGCTATCGGCCCGCCCGCGTGTTTGCCGTGCGTGGAGACCCGTAAGGTGGGGAAGAGATGCCTGGTGGTTGAGCTCACTGGACCTCATCTGGGTTTCGGATGCTCAAGATGCGATCCGTGAGCAAGACACCACTTCGGCCTCGGACTCAGTGTAAACGGGACGTCGGGTGCTAGCCACACCCGACGAATCGGCTTGCCGTCACGTCTTGACGTTCCGGTTGGCGAGTGCGGAGGCTATGGGGGTCTGTGTAGGGGGGTCAAAGGTGTATGGGTTTGGAGGGCCCATGCACTGGAGATCTTACCTGAAGCAGACAACCTAGTCAGAGGTGCTATATCCTGCTGGTTAGCCCTGGCGTCTGCATCAGTTTGTGGTGCGGCGTCCCATTTGTGGCTCCGTGGTGGGTGGGGAGACCAGAGGACGAATATCTATATATCTCATTATGGCGGAAAACTTTCCTCCTCTAAAAAGATCCCGTCCGGAAACGGGCGGGGGAAGAACCCGTCTGGAAACGGACGGGGGAGATAAAGTGCAGCTATGCAATAAATATTTGGTAATGAAACGTGAAACAGAAGGTGAGACCTTTTCCAAAGTGTCTCCCTTCTTGATATACAATGCTCTGTCGTCTCAGGTACCGGGTCCTCTTCAATCAGTGAAGAAATTGAGAGACGGTACTCTGCTTATTCAGACATGTAGCGAATTACAAAGTGCTAAGATACTGGGAATAAAGATGCTGAAGGACATGCCAGTCTCGGTAGAGCCGCATAAAATTCTCAACACCTGCCGGGGGGTCATAACCAACTATGACCTTCTCTATGTAGATATCGAGGAGTGTAAGCGAGAGATGGCTCCTCAGGGGGTCATCGATTGCAGGAGACTAACAATAAAGAGGAACGGCGAGGTCATAAATTCTACCTCTATGATCCTCACTTTCTGCCTCGATAAGCTGCCGGATAGGGTCAGAGTTGGTTATGAGGTCTGTCCAGTTCGACCATACATTCCGAGTCCTCTGCGCTGCTTCCAGTGCCAAAAGTTTGGTCACACCCCACCACGGTGTAAGAGCAAAGCCATCTGCCCCCGGTGTAACCGGGAAAAGCACGACGATGAAGCATGCAAGGAGGCCTTGCCATGTGTGAACTGCGAAGGCACGCACCCGGCTTTCTCCCGGGACTGTGCAAAATTGAAAGAGGAGAAGAAGGTTATGGAGATTAAGACGATTGAGAAACTGCCGTATTTCGAGGCTCGGAAGAAGTACAGGGCACTCGTCGCTCCAGTCTTCTCAAAGTCTTTCGCATCGTTGGCAGCAACCCCAGTGAGAAAGAGCACTATTGCCACCCAGACTGATGACCCACCAGTACAAAGTGCAGAGAAAAAGAAAAATAAAGAAAAAACGAAAGAGACGAAAAATAAGTGCACAGACATTGTTAAAATTACTAAACCAAGCACGCCAAAGAAGGGGCCCAATGGCAATGCCCCTGTTGTGACCCAGATACAAACTGGGTCACCAAATAAAAAAGCTGGAAGGAGACCAGACAAGACTCCGTCACCTGGTCCCTCCCGCAAACCTCCCCCAGGAACTGAAGAAAGGATGGAGGAGGACACGTTTTCCGAGGGTGAGTGGGATACATCCCACACTACTCTCCGGAAGAAAGGGGAAGTTAAAAAGATAAGCTTCCCGTGAGACGGACATTTTAAAAATTTTTAGCAGAGATATTTTAATCGTTATTTATTTTTTTATTTATTGACCTTTTAACCATGTTTTTAGCTATGCAGTGGAACTGTAACGGTTTTTACACTCACAGGGAAGAGTTAGAGATCCTTATATCTGATCTCAACCCTGCGCGTATATTTTTGCAAGAGACGCATTTTAAAGCAAATGATAAGATTAAATTAAAGGGTTTTAAGGTCTTCCGAAAGGACGACCTAAGTGGCAATAGGGCTCAAGGGGGAGTGGCTGTAGCCATCAGGGAGGCCCTTTACACCTCCCAGGTGTACCTGCAGTCGCCCTTCCAGGCGATAGCCCTTACTGTGGCCACTCCGGAGGAAATTACGTTCTGTAATTTATACCTCCCGGAAGGGGCACCTGTGAATCGGAGAAACCTTGAAGATCTAGTCAGACAGCTACCTAGGCCATTCGTGTTGTTAGGGGATTTTAATGCCCATAACACCCTCTGGGGAGACACGATGGCCGACAATAATGGTAGAGGGCGTCTCTTGCAAAAATTTTTAGATGATTTTAATCTGATTTTATTAAACGACCGTGAAAAAACACGTTTTAATGCTTTTAATGGAGAATACTCCTCCATCGACCTTTTTATTTCCACAAGTGTAATAGCGCCACTGTTTTCAATGTCCGTCCACTTAGATCTTTGCGGAAGCGATCACTTCCCCATTTTAATCAGGAAGAGAGGTCCAGTTAATAGCTTTCGCTATCCACGTAAATGGATTTTACGAAAAGCTAGCTGGACGGATTTTAAAAGTGAAGTGAATTTTAATTTTGATGCCAGTCGCAATGAAGTACAGAATACAAAGTGTTTTACAAACACCATCATAACTGCTGCAGAAAGGTGCATCCCGAAATCATCGGGAAAGCCGCATCGTCCACCAGTTCCATGGTGGAACGATGAATGCAAAACAGCTGTAAAAAGAAGGAAACGGGCACTGCGTATTTTTAATAAGCATCCCACTGCAACAAATCTGGCAGCTTTTCGGCGACTGAGGGCAAAGGCTCGACAGGTGATAAAGGATGCCAAAAGGGAATCCTGGATGACCTATGTGTCATCCATAAACCACCGCACACCCATCAAACAAGTCTGGAATAAGATCAGAAGAATCTCGGGCACCCATGAAACATCATACATCAGTGCAATAAATTACAATGGGAAATTAATAAAATCCACTGACGAGATTCCAGACATAATGGGAAAGTATTACGCTGAAATGAGTAGTACAAAGAAGTACTCAGGCTCATTTCAGGTAATAAAAAATGAAATGGAAAGGAGGTTTCTAGACTTCAACCCAGGGAGTAAAAGGGATCACTACAATGATCCTTTTTCTCTCTGGGAATTGGAGTCTGCAATAAGGGAGTCCAAAGATACCTCACCAGGTGTTGATGAGGTGCACAACACCTTTTTAAAACACCTGCCTGACAAGGCAAAGGGGGAGCTTCTGATGACCTTCAACCAACTTTGGGAGGAAAGGCTTTTTCCCGATGAGTGGCGGGAATCCCTGATTATACCCATCCCAAAACAGGGAAAGGATCGGTCCTTACCAAGCAGCTATCGTCCCATTTCTCTAACGAGTTGCTTATGCAAACTCTTAGAGAGAATGGTTAACCGACGGTTATATTGGTGCTTGGAAAGCCGTAACCTCTTATCTAACTTTCAGTGCGGCTTCAGGCGAAACCGGTCTACGATCGACCACTTGGTAAGGACTGAAAACTTTATCCAAGAGGCCTTTCTTCTTCGTCAACATGTCGTGGCAGTCTTTTTTGACTTGGAGAAAGCATACGACACGACATGGCGACACAAAATTATAAGCACACTGCATGATTGGGGTTTCAGAGGTAATCTTCCAGTTTTTATTAAGAACTTTTTAACCAATCGAACGGCTAGGGCACGGATAGGAACTGACCTATCTAGACCCTTTACCATAGAAAACGGAGTTCCACATGGATCGGTCTTAAGCGTGACCCTGTTTGCTATAGCAATAAACGATATAGTAAGCTGTATCAAGACTCCAGTAGAGGCATCTCTCTTTGTAGACGATCTGGCTATTTTCTGCAGATCATCGATCTTGTCTACAGCAACAAGGCAGATACAGCTTACTATCAATCGATTAGACAAATGGGCACGGGCAAATGGTTTTCGTTTCTCCAATGAGAAAACCAAATGCCTCCATTTTTACAGGGTGAGAGGAATTTTCCCTCAACCTGTTTTAAAACTGGGAGGCAATAGATTGGATCTCGTGGAAACAATCCGTTTTCTTGGTATGGTTTTAGACAGAAGGCTAAATTGGCGGAACCACATAAGTATTTTAAAAGATAAATGTTTTAAAGTTTTAAACATTTTAAGGTTTTTAACAAATTCATCATGGGGTGCTGACCGTACATCAATGCTCACTATATACAGAGCATTGGTAAGGTCCAAAATGGATTATGGATCCTTTATATACGCCTCGGCAAGAACTTCGTATCTTCGGCCTTTGGCGTCAGTGCACAACTCCGCTCTAAGGCTGGCCACTGGTGCATTCAGAACCAGCCCTGTTCCCAGTATTTACTGCGAAGCAGGAGAGCCACCCTTAGAGATGCGTAGGACGCTTTTAATGTGCACCTACGTTTCAAAAATTTTAGCTTTAAAAACCCACCCGTGTTTTAACATAATTTTTAAACCACGTTTTAAAGAACTTTTTAACAGACGGCAAAGAGCAACTTTACCCTTAGGTATTCGCTTCAACAATTTTATTGACGGAGAAAACCTCCAACTTCCGGAAGTCTGTCCTGGAGGCTTCCATAAGTTTCCACCGTGGCAGATACCATTCCCTACGTGCCTGACCCAACTGTGCAGATATTCAAAATCTGAAACGGACCCAGCACTGTACCAAATAAAATTCCAAGAAATAATGATGGAATATCCCGAATATATTCACATTTACACAGATGGTTCAAAAGTGGAGGATGGCTGTTCATGTGCTTTTACATCCACTCGACATGACACTCAGGCTTTCAAATTAAATCCCCTCTGCAGTATTTTCACTGCTGAACTCATAGCAGTTCAAAAGGCATTGGAGGGTACTGAGCCTAGGAGTGCGAACTATATTGTATGTTCTGATTCCATGAGTGCACTGAAAGCCATCTCAAACCCGTACTACTGCCATCCCGTAGTGCAGAAAATTCATGCCTTACTATCGGTGTTGAAGGCAAAGGATGTGAATATACTCTTCATGTGGGTTCCTGGGCATGTAGGAATTGGTGGAAATGAAAAAGCCGACTCGGCTGCGAAGGCAGCTCTGTCAAGAGAGGATACTGACATCAACATGGTTCCATCCCAGGACCTTAAATGCCTTTTTAAGAGCACTTTGTTTGAAAAATGGCGAAGGTCCTGGGAGGCTGTTACAGGTAACAAGCTGAGAGCGATCAAAGCAAGTGTCACTCCGTGGCCATCCTCGGTTAGAAACAGTCGCCGGGAGGAAGTCGCAGTCACCCGACTTAGAATTGGCCACTGCGCTTTGACGCACTCATTCTTATTTACGCGGGAAAAGGAACCTCCCATATGCTCTACTTGTAACTGCCCCATATCCATACATCACATCTTGACAGAATGTGCCAAATATAGAGGAATCCGTCAACTTCTAAATATGAGAGGCACTCTCTCTGAACTTCTAACAGACGATCCTCTTAAAATGGACATTATTTTAAAATTCCTGAGGTTAACAAATCTTTTAAGCACTCTTTGAATAGACTTTTGCCCATTTTTTAGCTTATGCCTTTATTATATATTTATCTTGCAATTTTATTCATCTATTTTGTCCTATTTATTCTTGTGGACCTTTTTTTTTAACGTGTATTTATTCATTTTAACCTGCAAGGTACACTTTTTTATTTGAGACGGTGCGAAATGACCTTAGCTGTCGAAGCACCTTACAAACAACTACTACTACAAGAAGTCGCAGTCACCCGACTATGAATTGGCCACTCTGCTTTGACGCACTCGTTCGTTTTTAAGCGGGAAAGGAACCACCCACATGCCCTACTTGCAACTGCCCCATAAGCGTAAGAGACTTCTTGACGGAATGTGTGAAATATAGAGGTATTTGTCAAATTTTAAATATCAGAGGCAGTATCTCTGACATTTTAGCTTACGTTTCTCAGCAAATTAACACCATTTTAACATTCCTAAGGGAAACTAAACTTTTAAGTGCTCTATAAATATATTTTTAGTTTTACATGATTGTTTTTATTATTTTTAATTATTTACGTAACTTATATGCTTATTCATTTTAATGTATTTACTTCAGTTCACCATATTTTAACTTATTTATTTTAACTTTAACTAATAGAATTTGACGGTGCAAAATGACCTTCGCTGTCGACGCACCAACAGATCTACACTATTACTACTACGAAGTAACCGCTGTTTGTGGAGTTTTTATTGGAGTCTTCGATAGGCTATCTTGGAAGTTTATTTTTGTATTTTCAAATTCAATTTCTTTTTATAAATATAAAGTAATTCTGTAGAATTAATTTTATAGCAATTTTTATCTTTCCCTCTTAAAATTAAGGTAAAATAGCTGCTCTTTAAACTAATATCTTCGATTTGAAAATGTAATTTGCATATTATATTATGATTTTTATTTCCTTATTCTGAGATAACCATGAAAAGTGAATTTTCAGATATGTTAGGAGTGGATGTATTAATATATGTGTACTTTGAACTTTTGTCTCCTTTATTTTGCTGGTTAAAGCGGCTCGTCTGAGCCTCGAAAATTTAGAAGCATTTTGAGTCTATTTTTTCTCAGCTGTCTACATGATATAATACTGCCATAGTGTCGCATTTTGGAAACGTCATGAAATATTCCAATCATTGCAATGGCATTGGATAAAACGTTATATTACTAAAGAACGATGAGTCAAGTATTTTGTTAAACCTCTATCTTGAAAATTTTATTATGTTTTTCACTGAATGTTTCGTTAACGTTTATTTTCACATTGGTCAAATACGACATACTACTCTTCCTAAGTATTTTATTGGTGACCAAAAGCTAAATAAGAGATGCTATTCTTTTTCGTAAATAGGAACGGAGCTTCATTTGTGGGACACTTCACGTCTCTGTGCGAAAGTTCTTGAAAAATCACCGACTTGTTCCCAACAGGCTCGTTCATATTGTTCCAAAGCATCGTGCTCCCTGTAATATAACAAAACAATTTTAGTTATTGAAAAAGTGAAGGTAGATTTTCGTAGAATGTATTCGTGATTCATTCCTTACATAAGGCCATCCCTCTTGGATTGAAATGGAAGCAATCTGGGGTCCACAAAGAATTCTTGTTGAGGTATCGTAACATAAATTTATTTTCTTGGTGACCAGGCTGAGTTGGTGCGTTGGAAAATTGGAAGAAAGGCTGCCATTCCACCGTGAAATCCTCTCGACCGTCATACCTTGTACTTGACGCCTGAAGTTAGAATATATTTTTTAGGAGGTTGGGGAATGATGTTCTAACAGAAAATTTATCTCGTATGGAAAATACAAGAGATCTTAATTATCCCCATGAATCATTCTCGGAGTTCAAATTTGTTTCAGTTTCCATAAAAATAAAACTATTAATAAGCCACGTGCGGGTTTATACAGTATGGGTTGTATTTGAGAGCTCGTGTGCCTAAAGAATATGGTCGAGGACTCTTAAGCCCATGTGTATAAACTGTAATGTAGTATTTGTGCATAAAACACTTTTGAATGCTCCGTAATTCGTCTTTTTTGATATTTTAAGTTCTGCATTTGGTATGCGAATTATCCTAAAGACTTATGTGAAAATATAAAATTGTACAACATTTGCAATAATTGTATCATGGTTGTGAAATTAGAAAATTGATATTATAAAACTACACATATTTACCAGTTCCTTTTCAGCATCTTGGTATTTTTGGAACATCCGAGTCATTTGAGATAAGTTCTTCTTCAGATCACCTTTGCGATATAAACAGGGACAAAATACCCTGTTTAACAATTTGCATAAATTAGTCCGATCTACCCTTGCTGTAATTGTTATATCTGTAAATAAAATCAGTCATGATTACGTGCCTTCGAAACTCTCTCTACACCAGTGTTTTCCAAACTGTGAGCCGCGGTACCTCCCGGGGTCGTCACTCTTTTTCGAGGGGGGGGGGGGGAGGTGTTGCCGAAAATAAGCCGATAACAAAGATGCTGAATTAATATTAATCCTGAATGAACATTAAGCTATTAAAAAGATACCGAATGAATTAAATTAAAGAGTATGTCAAAAGGAGATTTCTTTTTTAATATGGCACTGTTTTTCAATCACCATGCTAAAGAAGTGGAGGAACACCCACGACAGTCGCTCGAGAGTATTTTTTTGCATTGATAACATAAAGTCATTTAATTATAAACACAATTTAATAGAAAAAGTACTCCATTGGTATCATTATGGTTTATTAGTAACTAGCATAAGTGCCCGTTGAATTTGAACGGGTTTAATGAATTAAAATTTTCGTCAATGCAACATGTAGGAATCGCAAGAAGAAAATTGTGCACTGTTTTAATAATCGAATATTTCAAATTTATGTCTGTTTTAATTAATTAACTAAAATCTCACAGAAATTCCTTGAGAATAAAATAGTACTTTTCTTTCTACTAAAATAGCCATTGTTATTAGTTTTAAATTGATTATAGCATTACAATTTCAATTTCATTAAATAAGCAGAATTCCGGTTCCAAAAAATTGCTTCAATCTTCAATTGCCTCTGATAATACTTTAAATAGAATTTGGAATATAATGTACATCACTATCGTTTATCATCTGCTCAGCACTCTTGCCTTCTCATTTTCCGAAACAACCACTTTCAAACTTAAAAGGGAACTTGATTCAATTCAGTTAAAATAACCACATAACAAACTCCTTATTCCAAAGAAAATCCATTTATAATATGTAATGTTAACCTAGAAGTCATTCATTCTGAAAGGTGAACAAAAGTACCATGCACATACATTTCTTTCAAATAAAATAGCCTCTCTTAACAGATTTTAATGGATTAATGCATTAGCATTTCAATTTCATGAAATAAGCAGAATTCCGGTAACTAAAGGATTTGTTCAATCTTCAATTGCCTCTGGTAATACTTTAAATAGATTTTGGAATAAAATGTACCTTAATATCGTTTAGCGTCCGCTCACCACTCTACACTTCTCAGTTTCCGAAACAACAACTCTCAATAGTTTTAAATTGATTTTTGCTTTGAAATATACTTGAGTCAATTCAGTACAACTTCCACTTTACATACTGTAAATTCCAAAGTAACTCCTTTTATAATAGGCGATGCTAGCCTAAAATTAATTCATACTGTAAAGTGAATAAATAAAGTTCTTTCTTTAAACTATAATAGCCACTGTTATTAGATTTAAATGGATTATAAGCCTTAGAACTTACTCTGTATTAAATAATCACCAAAATTTCTTTTATAAAAACAAATGAATTCATTAAAAGATCCACTGTTGTTTCTTCGAAAATTGCCTGTTAACAGTTTTAAATGTCCTTTTAATTTTAATTGAATTTTAATTTATATTCGTTTCCAAACTTCGGCCATTGTTACGAAATTAATTCGAGGAATAACAATATAAATTCGTAAGCCCGTATGGTTTACAGAGAATTTAATTTAAGAATGCTTTTTATTTCCAATTTTTCTGTTCATACTTAAAATTTTTTATATTTACGTTAATATAATTATTTTTCATAAAACACGCCAATCTCTCCCCTTCCTTCCTCTCTATCTCTCTCTTATTGAAGCATTCAAGGCACGCTTATACCCAGAAGGATGTATACAGTAACAATGATAATGGTCGACATAGCAACATCACGTTAAAATGGCGAGATTTCCACAAAATATGCAAATTAAATGTTTAACATGGAATATTTCGAACTGTGGGCGAAAAAAGACGAACGGAATAAGAAACTTTATAAATTTTGCTTCAAAACTGTTCGAATCCGAAGGTCGTCTGTTAATTTCTTCTAATTTTTATTTCCAAATGAATAAAAGCCTGCGCGTCGAAAAATCGCTTTTTACATGTTAAGTAATGGGAAATGGAAATGCCTCTCTTGGAGACGAACCAAAGAATTTTTTCCCCATTTAAATTCTTCCTTCTCTGAATAAGTGTTAATCAAGCATCCCTACCAAATTTCGAGTTTCTATCATTATTATTTCTCGAGTTATTAGCGTTTGCATAGCCTGACCCACCAACCAACAGACTATTACTATATAATATTATTCTTTGAAATCGCTGAATCATATTTTAAATCAAATTTATAAGTTGGAGAGACTAATTTTTTATTCACATCAAGGGTACTCAGTCTAAAAGAGTTTGACAACCACTGCTCTATATTATTCGCCCATTTATAATTCTATTACAATTTAAGTCAAATTATTATAAATTGGGATTTTTTATAAAGCGTCCAGCCCACTTTACGCTTTGGATCTTATGAATGATCTAGGTAAATGGTTCTGAACCTTTATGGTGCCGCAAACCCCTTACATAAAATTTTCTGGAGCCGTGGACCCCCTAGATCAACTTTTCTGGAGCCGCGCACCCACTTCCAATTAACCCTTCGACACACGCAATGCCTCAGAGACATGAGCACACGCATGTATCTGTGAGATACATTATGTTTCTAATGCAAATTATAATGTTTTTACACTTGTCAAAGTTCCTGATTTTATTTTTTTACCCTCTCAGATATCCGTTGGAAATAATAAAATATTAAATCTCCAGTTTTTGCTTATTTTTGATTAATTGCAGTTATATAGAAAATGTTTCCAAGTATTAATTAATTATTGCATTTTGAGTGATGGTATACTTTATTATTTTTTATTAAGACAAAAATTAATCAATGTAAGAACTAAAGAAATATCATTACTAAATGTACTTTGTTTAATTTTAAAAAATTGTTTAATTGTTTAGTGATATAAAATTTATGTCAGAATCAGAGTCTGAACCACATGTTCAATTTTCACAGCAACTTGAGCAAATCATATTGGTATATTCTAAACAAATATATGAATCACAAAATTTACAACAATATTTCGTCAACCTAGTTCTTTTCGTAATGTTGCAGCGGATGCAGCGCTTTCTTTTTTTACTTTGTTGTGGAACTTTTTCATCTTGTCTCTGTCTTGTAGGCTGAAATCTTTGCAGCTGAGTCTGTTTTTTATTTCTTTTTTATTTCCAAGATAAATCACCTGAGCTTTTACGGCACTAATATTCAGAATAGAATAGAATATGACCATTGGCCATCTTCTGCTGTTTCGTGCAGTATTATAGGTCTCAGTCATTTCATCTAGAACATCGACTCCGTATTTTGCATTGTTATAATGAGTTATTATTCCAAATTTCCTGTGTTTTTGTCAATAGCGTTATCCAAATGCATGCTTGAAATCAATACTACTGTTTTCCCTTTTTTAGGAACGTATGAAACAAGAGTAGTATCATTGTTGAACCCAAATCCCAAATAAACTACTTCTTTCATTCCGATTTTTGGATGAAATAAAGCAGGGTGGGATGGGGACCAAAATAATCTTCATCTTGCCCATCATTATCATTTGAAAAACAAATTTCTCTAATTAACTCAATATCTTGTTCATTTTCAAGGTTGAAAACACGTTTATCCGAAGACATTCCGAAAAATTTCACTCTACTTCAACACTAACGTATCTGGGATATACGATCCGAGACGCTGCAGTGGAAAACCGACACTAAAAGTAACATGAATTGAGTTAAACTGACCAAACGTTGACAAGAGATGCATAGAGAAGAAAGTGAAAGGTACTATGACTGACAGCGTCCACAAGGTAGTGAGTCACGAGTAGTAAACAAAAAAATGAGTCATGTATCTCTCAGAACCATTGCTTGTGCCGAACGTTTAAATGTTCCATAATGTTGTTTAAATAGAGTAAAAACTTAAGTTTTGTTTACATTAAATTATAAATATGAAAAAGAACCAAAATTTAAATTTTTATTGAAACATTATATAGCATAGAAGTTGCCAAATGCAAAAAATGGAATATCTAACTTACTGGAGTAACCAATCGTGTTATTCAGCTTCTCTGGGCCCCTCGTGATTGTACTCACAGCTGATTTTCTTCCATTCCTTGAACGTTTGTAATATTCTTGTTATTTTTTAGCAATAACGAGAACGACAATTTTCTAGGTTGGGGCACAGATCTGATCTGTCCACGAAATTTAGTAGTCTTGGCAAATAATATTTCTGCGAGAGGGGGTCACAAATTCAGTTTACAGCAAACAGTACCTACTGTTTCTACTCTTTTAAAAAAACACAAGCACACACTAAAATGACATAGCTAGAAGGCTAATGGGATTTTTGCTCTTGAATATTTTTCATTCATTCATCTCGTCTCCGCCCATCTATCCAAAACTTCTAAAACCCATTGGATATGAGCAGAGATCTTGCTTACCGTAATAAAGAATGCAATATATGCTATGAGATCTTTCTTTTAAGACATTTCCGATTGTTATCCGAACACTCTAAACGGTCGAAATGCTTTAAGGAAAATCATGCATCTTTTTAATATGAAGGGTTCCCAAATCAACTCGCGGACTCCCGGTTGAGAACCACTGATCTAGGTGACTCCAGTAGCCCAAGTAGGTTTAATTATAACAATTAATTCACTAAAAGGTGATTCTAATATGAACGCTATATCAGATGAATTACCGCTGCTGAACCTAAATCTACTCAAACGTTTACTACATAAAAGTTACCTACATATACTATATATAGTGAAATAATTAATTATACATTCTCACATTTTCATACAAAATTTGCCATTCGCCGCGAAGTAAGTGAGATGTGCATTTAATTATCCTTAAGGTTTTTAAATTTCTAAATCAGAGCATGGGTTCCCAACACTGTTCACGAGCACCACTGTGGTTTTAAGCTGTATGATGCACATCTCCGATTCTTAAAATCGCCATGAATTAAATTTGTGAAATGGCTTTCTTTCTAGAACTTGTTAAACAAATGCAGTAAAACCTCGTTAACACGAAGCTCGAGGAAGCTAAAAGTTATAGCATTGAATTAAACGGATTAAATTAAGTTGCTCACCTAAGATCGATATGATGTTCACAAAAATCCTTGGGACATTCTCGTACAGATAATCAAGAGCTCTTTGCAGGTTGAATTTGTGAGCTTCTTCTGAATTCTTCTCCTCGTCATAGCAATGAACGTAGCAAAGGTTGTTGTGGCCCGTGTATATCGACAATACCTGAAAATATGTTAACATGTACATATATTTTAATGATAGTGTGCATCTTACGGATAACAAAAATGATTCATTCGAATGGAATGTAACCGCAGAAACCCTCCTATATATTTATGAAATTTTGTTTGTTTGTTTATTTGTGCATCTATACATTTCCACACCGTTAAAGCTAGAGTAATCAAACTTTCAAAAGATACTTTCTTCACAAATAGGAATGCCGTAGGCTGCTTTTTAATCCTAAATGTTTTACATTAATTGTACAAAGAGCAAAATAACTTTGTATGCTAAAGGCAAGAAGTGAATGCTAGAGATGAGTCAGAAAGATCGGAACAGTTCTTTACGAACTGTTGTGATGCCTAAACCGTTCAGTAAAATAACTGTTCTCATAAACTTCCTGTTCTCAAAGAATAGGTAACTCTTCATCTTATACACAGTGAGAAAGGTGGGAAACGACTACTTCCTTATCCGTAGTTGGACGTCGGGGACTGATGAAACTACGCGTATTTTCCCAAGTCCTACTATTGATTTGAATAAGATTTGGTACGATTGTGGAGGGCTCCCAGAAATAATTCATACGTGGGTTTTGTTTCTTTCTGCCCGTTTATTGAAAACGGCGGCCGAGTGAATTCTTAAATACCATGTATCACCTAGAATTAAAATTGGATTTGAACCATATTTCCCCGGGTAACGCCGGATATTTCTGCTAGTATTCTATGTAGGGTACTTCATTTGAATTATGCATATCAAAATCTGGCGAAGTTGATTCGAAAGGAAGCAGCCTTTTGATCACACACATCAGGGTAGTAATGGAATGTTACTAAAGAAAACATGCAATATGGCCAAAGCGATGCATTCATAGCTAGAGACGGTTATGAATGTAAAATATTATATTAGCCAGTTCACTACTAATGCAGATTTCCATAGTTATGAAACTCGTGTTAGAAATAACATCCATATCAAGAGCTACGGCTACTCTTCTTGTTTGAAAGGCCCTTATCATGCTGCATCCAGAATTTTTAACCATCTCCCAAGAATCATCAAATACATTAATTCTTTAGTTCTGTTTAAAATCAATTGTAAAAAAATTTTATTATCCAAAAATTATTTTAGTGTGAGTGAGTTTTTGCATGATTCAACTGTAAATTCAATTGTTATTAAGTATTTATTTTACGGCTGTTCTATTATATGTTGTGCTTTTCTAGTCATTTTTATATTTATGTCTGTAATTGACGAAATTTGTGTTATTGACACTCATGTAAAAATGTAAAATTATTATTTGTCTAATAATTATTATAGTATGTGTATCTGGATGATTCAGCTGTTAATTTAAGTGTTATTTATGTATCTATTTCACTGCTGGTCCATTTTATTTTGTTGTTTTCTGTATATTTTATATTTTATGTCTGTAATTGACTGAATATGAATTTTTTTGTCACTTCTGTATATTGGACGATTTCCATGTTACATTTTGTAACCGACGGAAAAATAAAAATGTGGTTGAAGTGCTTAGGATGAAAATAATCAGAACTTTTCATGAACATATTGGAAACAAGAATTAATGATGGGAAAAGTACAGATACACAGATATTCAGTGCGAAGTTAATGTCTAAAACCGCTTTTTAAGAAAACCCTGCATGAAAAATGTGAAAGGTCCTGGGAGGCAGTTACAAGTAATAAACCGAGAGCGATCAAAGCAAGTGTTACTCCGTTACGCGGGAAAAGGAACCACACACATACCCTACTTGCAACTGCCCCATAAGCGTAAGACACCTCTAGACGGGATGTGTCAAATATAGTCGAATTTTAAATATATCTCTGGCATTTTAGCTCACGATTCTCAACGAATTAACACTAACTATTGTTCGTAAGGGAAACTAAACTTTTAAGTGTTCTATAAATATTTTCAGTTTTACATGATTGTTTTTATTACTTTTATCATTATTTACTTAACTTATGCATTTATTTATTTTAATATATTTGTTGCAATTTATGTATTTATTTTAACGTTAACTAACAGAATGCGATGGTGCAAAATGACCTTCGCTGTCGAATCACCACTGAAACCTAATTACTACTACTATTGCGAAGTTATTGCTGGATCTGGTAGTGATAAGAAAAATTTAGAATTCTTACCTTCCAGTCGGAAGTGAAATTTATTCGAGGGTCGCGAAGCATCTTGGAAACAAATATTTTCGCCTGCATGAGGGCATCGTCGTCCAATGAAGCTGGTATTGCGACATTCAGTTGGGCGTTATAAGTACCGTATTCGCCCCTGCCCAGGGAGTAGCCAACCAAATTGGCGTTGAAAATTTTAAAGATATTTGGTAGGGTGAGGAATTCTCTCCAAGTAGCTATTCCACCTATTTTCAAGAGAACATTGTCGTCATTTGTGTGTCACATCATTAAATTCTGAAGAAAAAATTGTATCTTCTGATGAAGACAATAAGCAGAAAACAAAACTGCTAGTGATAGAGAAATTTTACTCTGTTAACTGCTTCTAATTTCAATAATAATAAATAATATTTCTGCACTTAATATTTCTTAATCAAATGATGTAAATTCAGACATTTATCTGTATCTTAGACACTATGAATGAAATGTGTCGCAGAAGAGAATTTATGCGTTTATATCATGAATAAAGGACGATGAGGTTAATATTTAACTGGGAAATGTGATTGCAATTATTTCTATATATAGATATAAAAGATTAAAATTCCGTCGTAAACTTGTTCGGAAATATTACTGTCCGTCTATCTGTCACGCTATTTTAGGTCACTTCCAAATGGAATTTAGAGCCAAAATTTCAATGCATTTAAACCCAAACGAATCAAGGCATGAAAAAATAAAATATCCTGGAAAAGGTCAAGGTTCGACTCCGGGAGACGATTTTATCTACCTATAAGTTTACATGGATTTTTGATTTTTCAGAGTGGAAGGAATTTTCCTTCATTCATCAAAATCTCTAGTTCTCTTTTAAAACAAAAACTTTGTTATTGAATGTATTACGTTTTCTGCTGAAGCTCACGAGTGACAGGCCAATTTAACTTTCTCAGAATAGAACTACTGTAGCGTAGTAATACGAAAAACCATGCAAACATGTGAGTGTGCGCGCATATGATTAAAATGAATCCACTACAAACTTTTCTTGATTGATTTACTCTTTCGCCGCCTGTGATTTTGTGTTACCTCCAGTGAATGACACGCCTCGGTCTTGTATAGGAAAGCCCAACGGGTTGAATTCTCTGGCTCCGTTTCCGCTCGTGAGGGAGTCTCCCATTGCCCCTATTACGTCAACGTCACCCGGTCGGAGTTCATGGACACTCTCTGGTCGGACGTCGGAACGCCATTGTTGTTTTTTTGTTGCTTCTTCGCAAGGGAAAGGTTCATTTAGAGGTACTTGTTTTTGCAGTATCTTCCAGATGTTTTCACGCGGATATTTAATCGTTTCTGCATACTGTTTTGAAACAATAATTGATTATTTTTCATTATTTGTAATTTCAATTAACATAGGTAGCAGAGCCTGAGAAACAATTTAACACTATGGTAAAAAATAAATGGGAGTGGTACATAGGTAGTCGTAAATGTCATAACATGTTAACAGTATTTTTTATAGGTAATAAAAAACCAACCATGCAGCCAGTGTTCTTTCTATAGAATTCATGTCAGAACCATGTGTTCAATTCCGTTACTAAATATATTTTATTTATTCACATCGCTGATTTGTAGTCCAATACCTTCGCCGCTTTTAGCAGAATGTCTCATGTAATCTCGCCATCAATTGGTAGCACTGGTCTATATAAATTTTCGAATGCCATAATACTGTAGAAAGACCTGTCAAGTTGATAAAGTGGTTCCCAAAATTAATGCATCTGTCACTTCTTTTTCACGACCTTAACACCATCTATCATCCATGAAAAATGAAAATTATAAAAATTATTTTGAGAAAATCAGGTTTGTTGTTAGTATAAATAATGCAATAAAATCCTATATATAATTTCTGAAGTGTCCGTCCGTCCGTCCGTCCCCCTCTCTCTCTCGAAAACCGGTTGCCGTAGAGATTTGCAGTAAACTGCGTTTTGTTTCTACAGGCCAGGAGGTCCCTAGAAAACTATTCTCAATATCCTAAAGTCCCGGGTTAATTCCAGGAGATAATTATGTTCCCTTTAAGTTTACACGGGATTTTCAAATTTTCAGAGTGCAAGGTTTTTTTTCTTCAGTCGTTAAAATAGGTAAATATGGATGGATTTTCTCCGTTTTTGATTAATTCGACGGCTAAAACTCTAAATTATCTTATTCTTTCAATGTTTATACCCTACGCGGTCGAAATTTTCGGAAATACACAATTGTTTTCGAAATTTTGCCGATTTTTTGTTGTCCATCGGGACGTTGCCAAGTCGACCTTAATTGTTGCCTCTGATTCAATTACCATCGATGAAACGTTCATATTGATGTAAAAATGGAATCCTTAATTTAGTAAGATCATTATACGCTACATTTTTGCATTAATTAATGTTATATTGTTATAAATATAATAATGGATGAATTCATTAAGATAATGATGTAACTCGAGAACATTCAGTAAGATTACTTTCTGTGACTAGGACGCGTTTATCGTAGATAGTGGTAGAAAATCATATTTATTTTTTAAAGTACTGTATCTGAGTATTGAACCTTTTGGAAATACCAAATGTTTTTGTCTTCGTGATTGAAGCGACGAAGAATCACCCTGTCAGTGGAAATACGCGTAAGACTCTGCCATTTGATTAGGATGGCTTTGGTGAGGAGGATTCTTCCTAAACCCCGGGAAGTTTATACTCCGCATTATTCTACAATCAATTGTTTCAGCGCTTAATTTTTTAATAGTTTCGCCAGGCTTAAGTGGATAAATAATTATTTTTAGTGGCGACGCTTTTTCAAGAGTTATGTTTTGTGATTGATTAAGTGGATGACATTTCCTGCAAATTACAGAAAGTTCACATCCTTCTTTTCGCAATATTTGCTTTCTTTGAGGTGTTAAGACCCAGTTTGACTCCCGGTCTTAGCAAGTCAAATCTATGCCTGAGAATCAATTCCTCACTAAGGTAAAAAATCTGATGTGACCAACACATGACTTTCTCCATACAGGGCAATGAATATGATTACTCTGAACATCAGCGTCCCCAGGAATATTTATCAGCGATTACACTCATAAATAATTTAAAAACATTTTCAAGTCTTTATTTGAAAAAAGAATAAATAAAGAAAATTCTTAGATGTTTCTATTGATAAAAACTATCGATGCGCAGTGAAAATTACCCTTGGCCACGTAAGCAACGCCATCAACAATTACAAATTTTAACATAACACATGAAACAATGGTATCACTTAGCGACGTATTTTACATAAATTTAGAAGAAAATAAAAATATCTCATAAAATGTCTTTTTTATGAAAAAATGTTTCTAACAAAACTCGTAAAATATTATATTGTCTACAACTTTAATAATAGCAAATATTTACGTAAACTGATTTTTAAAGAAGATATTTAAAAAAAATCTGATGTGGCCAACACATGACTTTCTCCATATTTGGGGTATAGATATTTAAATTATTATGAATAGCATTACAAGGCAACATTATTATTTCCTATCGTGAAAGAATACAGTCGCCCTTATTGCCGTAAATTACGTATTTTTGAATGTTTACATAAATCACCGCTACATGGGTGTGGCGCTGTATACTGGAAATTTACGAATAAACAAAATATCTGCGAAATGGATGGTTCTACGAAAATTTGTTTCAAACAAAACTTGGAAGAAATATTATTCTCTACAACTTTGGTCCTCACGAAGATTAGCAATAACGACGTTTTTAGGGAGATATTTGACGGAAACCGAAAACACCGATTATTTATAAATAATTCCTAAACAATAACTGCTATGGGAAATTGTTTGAAGTAAAAGATGTCGGAAATTATATTTTATACATTTTTGTAATGGTCAATATATACAATAATGACAATATCGGAGAAATATCGCACAAACCGAACCTGGTTTCGAATAAACCTCGACTTTCGGTTAACCGGTATTGTCCAAAAACTAATCAGTTCTTTGTGATCATACTAAAGGTTTATATGTGAAATTTAATATTAATATGACGTAACTTTTTGAGTTAGTGCCCACAATCACATCCATCCACACACAACACATACATCATTCCGAAAATAGTCTAAACGTGTTCTAGGGACCTCAAAACGTATATTTCCGTTGAAATCTCGAAGTCGATTTTTTTCGTGATCACAATACTTTCCTCAGACTATGTATGGGGAAAGTAATAGCAGAAGCTGTCCAATTAATAGAGGGTCCAAATTAGTGAGGTTTTTATGTAGGCTCACGTAACTGGTGTACATTTACCGGAGTCAGTGTTCAATCATGGACAACTGTACGATGCTTTTTCATGGGTTTCTTGCTTGGAAGTCATAAAAGTAAATATTTCAGCGAGGCATAATTACACGAAAAATGAAGCTGAATTTATATAATCAAGAGCTTCGAAAAAATATATATACATGTCATTATCCAGAGAAATCTTTATATGCTTTAATCCGCTACATGAAAAAACCATAATTTTCAAAGTTAGAATGTTATTTTTATCTCCTCGGTCTTTTCCGCTGCATAAATACTCTTTCGATCCTTTTTATTCCGTTCGATAATATATTTGTCTACAATTGTAGTAGTTTTTCAAGTATACGTTTAAAATACGAGAGAGACTACATTATTTTATATTTATCCTTATATAAAAATATTACCTCATACCACTCTAATGTTCGCTGCCAATATATAAAGGTACTATATAGTTACAATTAGCACGGTTATAAGTAATATAAATGTATTAAACTAAAAAATATAACTAAGAATATAGAAATCCAATTCCATTAGCACTTTTATTGGCGAGTTTTTCGCGCATATTCTGCATGGGCAGATCAGGTTAGGAAATGCTCTCCAAGTTCATTTAAAATAAAAGAAATAGCTTTACCCGCGCAGAGCATCTGCGCGCTAGTACTTGATTGCTCAGTATCATAAATTTCTTTATACAGTAAAACTCGTTTATAACGATCACGCCTAAAACGAAATCTCGACTATAACGAAGAAATGTCTCGGTCCCTTGAACTTCTCCATAAGGGCATTGGTTAAATTTCTCGGATGTAACGATCACGCATTTTACTAATTCTCGGCTGTAACGAACAAATGTTTGGTCCCGTGGCAAAGAATGCCCCATATATAACGAATTTTGGCAAGCAGAGCGGTAAGTAATGAATAGTTTCCGCCCATTTACCGCGCACTTGTTCGTAGAGGTCCCCTTCCTCCATCTACCCCTTCCATACGAATTTCCACGCTCCCTTTGTTTTGAAATTGATATTAAAAATGTGAAATGTTTATGTAAATTAATGACCATAATAATAATATTAATTGACCATTTAAAAAATCGTATGTAATAGCAGTCGAACATTTTACATGCCGCAAAGTTGATAAGCATCTCTTTGCGTATATAAGTACGGCATTGAAGTCGACTCACTGCAAATACAGTAACAGCTGTGTTATCCGGCTATCTTGGGGATTGTGGAAAGCCGATTAGGAGAAATATCCGGTTAGGGGAGCGATTTTCGATTTTGACATCGCAAATTTTTGCAATAACCAAACAAAATTGGGCTTAGGTTCATTATCGTACTCCCCAAACATAACTATGCATGGGGTTTGCATTTTCCATTTTAATTCTTCCATACGTAGTTAGATAAAGACACTATTTACCCATTCTTATTTAATACGTTGCTACGCTCACATGCAAAACAAAAAGACTATTGAAAAGTTTAGGGCGTCCGGGAAGTTTGGGGATTACGGCAGTGAACCTGTTCCCAAAATTGAATTTATTGAATTATATCTTTCTTATGTATCTTTATTATTTATCTTTATTTACTCTATTAGAAAAGGACGAAATTATTTAATTCTTCTGAACATTTCTGTGAAAACCAGACATATAATATTTTATCAAGTTCCTCCATTTTTGGCTTATGAAGCGTATGATGTTTATTAATTGATTTACTCGTCTCAGAAGATGACACAAATTTCATTAATTTAGCCTTATGAGCCTTGATATCGTAGACCGTGGAAGATCCGATGTTGAATTCTTTTGCTATGGCTGCTCTATTTTTTCCTTTTTCAATTCGTTTGATCGGCTCAAGTTTTTGTGTTAGCGTTAAACCAACCTTTTCTCTCCTGTTCCTTGCTTTTAGGTATTTATTTTGATGCCATATTCAATGGATGTGTAATTTTTTAAAGAATAATAAGCGATAAAACTGGAAATTGTAGAAGTACAGCAAAACATCTAGACAATGCAAATGGCTTACGTAACCAAAAACGCCATGGTTACTCGGCAGCCACAGAAGTATACGGAGTAAATACGTGATATATACATCTTATATTTTAAGAAATTTTAAAGTGGAAGTTGTGGTATTACACACATACAATTCACACAAAAATTCATAAAAAAAGAAAAAGAAATACAAAATGAATTGTATTTGTGTAATTGCCCGTATCTAAGGCTGGCCGGTTCTAAATAGTATTGTTATATGGGATGTATAGGCCAAAAACCATGTTTCTCGTATATAACGTAGTCACGCTTATAACGAAGCAATGAGTAGGTGCTCTCAAATACGTATTAAACGAGTTTTACTGTACATACAATTTTCGATCTCTTGATTTGCTGATACAATTGTTAGAGAGTCAAATGATCTTACTCGTGAGAGATCTGCATAAAGTTGACCATGACTAAAAACTGGTTTTGGTAGGTAAAGACAGATTTTGTCAAAAGCCTGACCCTGCGACTTGTTTATATTCACAGAAAAAGGTAATCGTATAGGGAATTTCTTACGTTTAAATTTAAAACGCATGTTAGTATCTGATGAGATAAGTGGCATTCGGGGTATGAAGACAGTTTCTGTATTTACTGAATCTATAAGTCTTGCTTCGATTATGTTACGTTGCATTCGTGTAACTGTAAGTCTCGTTAGGTACTAAATTTCCAAGTAACATGATCACAGCTCCTGGTTTCAATCTCCGTTTGTGAGGTGGCATTCCAGTGGGCGTTAGACAGTTCAAAAATTTCTCAGGGTATGCAAGTTGATCTTCAGTATGCTCACTCACGATACTGTCTACACTTTCGTTAACTACTTCATCTCCTGATGCGCTCCAGTCCGAGATTGTTGAGTTCGAGTGATACTTCATTCGTTACACTGAGAATTGTTCTTCCTTTAGGCTGATGAGGGGTGATGTAGTGATGTTTATATCACCGTAGAGTTGTTCATCTGGATCTTATGTTTGCGGAAAGCATCTTTGAGGTAATTGAATTGTTTCTCCGTTCTTGCCTTCGCCTACTTCTAAAATTACATAAAGTTCAGACCAAAGGTGATGTCTCTTGAAACAGCTGGGAACAGTCAGAGATCTTGAACCTCTCAAGATTACAGGCAAGACTTGATGGAAATCCCCTCCCAGTAAGATGATTTTACCACCGAATGTTTCGGTACATTTTGTTAGATCTTTGAGAAGTCTATCTACAGCCAGGAAGGCGTGCACATTCGTCACTGGAGCTTCATCCCACTCTATTAATTTCGTATCTAAGAGTGCTTTTGCTTCGCGTGTGTTTGGCTTTAAATTGCAAGTCGAAATAGTATTTAGGATGAGTGATATTTTTAAAAGTGAGCAGTTCTTCCTCCAGGTAATATAGTAGCTCCTATTCCAGTTGAAGCTACAGGAGTAGCTTGATCTCCCTTTCCTCTGATTGTAGGTAGTAGTGTTGAGTAAACGAATGTTTTTCCTGTAGTTGCAGGTCCGTCTAAAAAGAAACGTTCATTCGGCCAGTAAAGCGCACCACAGTAATTGCAAGTCTGGGAAGGAACCCAAGTGTAAGTGGCGGATCACGACCAAACTTCACAGGATGAAAGAAAACGAAAAATAATTGGACACGTATTTTCGGAAAGGCGTCTAACGACCCGCGTTTTCGAGATATTTGCAATTGAAAATTGAAAAACAAGTGGCTTGTCTACTAATACCATGACGAGCGACATTCTAACAACAGGTGTCGGTAGCCTAATGATGGAGTGTCGGGCTGCGGAACTTGTGTCGCGGCTTCGGGCCTTCACATCGGCGAATTTTTTTTCTTCTCCAATCAATGTTTTATGACTTTAGTTTTATGTAAGTTGTCCAAATTACATCATTAATAATTTTCTTTCTTTTTTCAGGCCAGTATTTTAATTAAAAATCCATGCCAATGCACTTTTGACGACATATTCGGATTATATACGTACTTGATACATATATACAACATTTTCTACGCACACGCCCCTCGATATTTCCACTGTAGGTTTGCATAGTTTACGTGCCGAATAAGGAGCACTTTATGCCACGTTCCGACGGTTTCTCGAGTCCTTTCGATGCGTCCTGGCGGTGGGCCCTACCGGGTGGGGTCGCTTTTCGCTCGCTCTCCTAGGGATGGATTAGGGAACCGTAATTTATTCATGTGTAATGGTTATACCGCCATTAGTCGGTCGCCATTGCCTCATTACTTACAATTGGCCGGGAACGAGAACAAGAACGGGAAGGTGAACGGCAGCAAACGCTAACGGTAGCGACCCTATCGGTGCATAATAGGACGCGACGCGTTCACGTTTACGCCTCAAATTGTCATTTCGCCTACAGAAACAATGTGTGGGGATTCGATCGCTACTGCGGTTAATTATCCGCAGTTAATTAATTAATTAATTAACAAAAACGATAACAGTATAACAAGATAACAAAGTAACGATAGCAAATAATACATTTTAACGAAAACAATGGCGGCGCGCATGTATGCGTTTAAAATTTATTTAATTTAATTTCTTCGCGTTGCCGTTCTCGTTCCCGGGCAATTGTGCGTCTGCCTTTAGTCACATGTGGTCGCCTGTTGTCGGCTGCACGCCGTGAGGTGGGGAACATTGGTTTTTTCGAGCGCTTTGCGGGTTCTCTGACCGACAATGCAGACGCCGTGTGAGACGGAGGCCGCTACCCAATCCATCCCTAGGAGAGCGAGCGAAAAGGGACCCCACCCGGTAGGGCCCACCGCCAGGACGCATCGAAAGGACTCGAGAAACCGTCGGAACGTGGCATAAAGTGCTCCTTATTCGGCACGTAAACTATGCAACTCTACAGTGGAAATATCGAGGAGGATGTGCGTAGACAATGTTGTATATATGTATCAAGTACGTATATAATCCGAATATGTCGTCAAAAGTGCATTGGCATGGATTTTTAATTAAAATACTGGCCTGAAAAAAGAAAGAAAATTATTAATGATGTAATTTGGACAACTTACATAAAACTAAAGTCATAAAACATTGATTGGAGAAGAAAAAAAATTCGCCGATGTGAAGGCCCGAAGCCGCGACACAAGTTCCGCAGCCCGACACTCCATCATTAGGCTACCGACACCTGTTGTTAGAATGTCGCTCGTCATGGTATTAGTAGACAAGCCACTTGTTTTTCAATTTTCAATTGCAAATATCTCGAAAACGCGGGTCGTTAGACGCCTTTCCGAAAATACGTGTCCAATTATTTTTCGTTTTCTTTCATCCTGTGAAGTTTGGTCGTGATCCGCCACTTACACTTGGGTGCCTTCCCTTGTGAGTCATATTTCCGTAATTATGTTCTTCAATGTTATTCAAGCTGAGAATTATTTGCATCCCATGCACGTTCATTTAATCTGCGTTGGGGGTGCCGCGGCGTAGTGGCGAGGGCGTTGGCCTGCTACGCTGGGCATACCCAGTGCGAACCGGGTACGAAACTAGCGAATGTAGGGTTTTTCAGAGGTTTAGCGGCCCCTATTTTACATGTTTAGAGAAGAGCACGGGAATCAGTGTTCCGTCCTTCGGGAGGGACGTAAAGTCGTAGTTCCCCTTCGTGTTTATCGTTAAGAATAGGCTAATGCCGGCACCGGGTTTATCTCCTCCCTTGCTTTGTGATTTAGACTGAGAAGCCTACTAGAGCTGGTAGTCGTTTGATGTCGCAAGATTCCACAATAACAATCTGCGTCGTTTAGATTGCCTTCTCTTGCTTAGTCGATTTTCTCTCGATTCTAAACTCCAATCAGCCGTCTTCTTCCGTGTTTTTGATTACGTTCTTCTCTTTGTGTTCATCTTCATTAACTCTTCGATCTCTGCCGGCTTGATTTCTTTAAGTTATTCCTCTATATTTGCTTCTTCAACAGATTGATATGCTCGCTCCGCACTTCTTGTCGCATTTTAATCAGCGTAACGTGTTGCTCTTGAAGCCATTACTTTTGTTAAGTATCTTTTAAAAAGTATATTTTAAAGTATATAGTAAAGTAGAAGTAGTTTTATCTATTGGCAATCGCAGCTAAGAATGAGACATCTGCCGACAGATAGACGAACTACTGAAGCGTACCACGGAATGCTTTAGCGTTATATATATATATACATGTGTGTGTATATATACATATATATATATATATATATCATTCTATATCGACTCTTCTTACAGAGGATATACGATATAGGATACATGTAAATGTGTGCTTGCATTCTGCAAGCATTTTCTCTCACCTGAAAGTAAAAATAAAAGCCTAAAAATTACTTTCAATGCATAAGTTCGCATCTCGGCTCCGAATTACGTGTTTTTCTGTTTCGAAAATATTGGGGTAAAAGCAACCCCTAAAATTTATAATTACAACACATTTATAGGTTTTCATCATTTGTTACGAATACCTCACATTTATGCGAAATTTCATCAATGCAGCACCTCTAAGAGTGAATTTATATGAATTTCATTGTTTAAACTTTATTAATTTTTAACAGCCACAGCAATAAATATTTCTGAAAGTTTCAATGTTATTTACCACCGGGACATTATTTCCTAACCCTGTAAAATTTTTCAGCTTCCTGGATCAACTGAAAGTACATAAACATTAGTCAATTTGTTAAACATTTGAGAATTTATTACGGCCGAACGAATAAACATTTTCAAATTTCTTTATTCTCGTTTTCATTATTTGCCAAATTCTACATGTGGAAAAACTTTCAGCTTCATAGCGCATTTAGAAGTACCTAAACCATGAAATGTTAGTAAAATAGTTTATAATTTTTACCGGCCAAGAAAATAAACATTGTCTCAATTTTTCAATTATTCCTCCGATTATTTTTCTCGGTTCACCTATGTATTAAATTCCAGCTCTCCAGCTATTGTAGTTTGGGCCAGACATTAGTATCCTCCTATATATATATTTCCTATCATTCTATAAGCACTCTTCTTACAGAGGAGAATATAGGATATAGGAGGATACTAATGTCTGGCCCAAACTATAATAGTTGGAGAGCTGGAATTTAATACATAGGTGAATAAAAAAAAATAATCGGAAGAAAAATTGCAAAATTGCAACAATGTGAATTATTTTGGCCGATAAAAATTATTAACCATTTTACTAACATTTCATGGTTTAGATATTTCTAAATGCGCTATCAAGCTGAAATTTTTTCTACCTGTAGAATTTGCCAAATAATGAAAACGGGAATATAGAAATTTGAAAATTTTTATTCGTTCGGCCGTAATAAATTCTCAAATGTTTGAAAAATCGACTAATGTTTATGTACTTTAATTAGAGCCAGGATGCTGAAAATTTTAACTGGATTAGGAAATTATGTCACAGTGGTAAATTACATTTGAAAATTCATGAAAGTTTTATATTGTGGCTGTTAAAAATGAATAAATTTTAAACAATGAAATTCTTATAAATGCACTTCTAGAGGTGCTATATACATGAAATTTCGCATAAATGTAAGGTATTCGTAACAAATGATAAAACCTATAAATGTTTCATAATTATAAATTTTAGGGGTTGTTTATACCCCAATATTTACAATAAGGAAAAACACGTAAACCGGCAAGAAGATGCAAAATGTTGCGTTTAAAAATTATTTGTCGGCTCATACTCTTTAATTTAGGGTGAGAGAAAATGCTTGCAGAATGCAAGCACACCTTATCTAGTCTCCTATATCCTCTGTAAGAAGAGTCGATATAGAATGATATATATATAGGAGGATACTAATGTCTTGCCCAAACTACAATAGTTGGAGAGCTGGAATTTAATACATAGGTGAACCTAAAAGAATAATCGGAGGAATAATTCGAAAATTGCAACAATGTGTATTTTCTTGGCCGGTAAAAATTATAAACAATTTTAATAACATTTCATCTTTTAGGTACTTCTAAATGCGCTATGAAGCTGAAATTTTTTCTACATGTAGAATTCGCAAATTAATGATATCGGGAATATAGAAATATGAAGATTTTTATTCATCCGGACGTAATAAATTCTCAAGTGTTTAACAAATTCACTAATGTTTATGTACTTTAGTTAGAGCCAGAAAGCTGAAAATTTTAACCAAGTTTGGAAATAATGTTCCGGTGGAAAATAACATTTGAAATTTCATGAAAGTTTAATATTGTGGCTGTTAAAAATTGATAAATTTTAAACAATGAAATTCTTATAAATGCACTTCTAGAGGAGCTATATACATGAAATTTTGCATAAATGTGAGGTATTCCTAAAAAATGCTAAGAACCTATAAATGTTTTATAATTATAAATTTTAGGGGATGTTTGTTCTCCAATATTTTCGAAACAGAAAAACACGTAATTCGGAGCCGAGATGTGAAGTTATGCATTGAAAATTATTTTTCGGCTTTTATTTTTACTTTAAGGTGAGAGAAAATGCTTGCAGAATGCAAGCACACGTTCACTAGGATATATATATATATATATATATATATATATACAGCGTTAGTCTTAAAAGACAGCTACCCGTGGCCGTGCATGCGATTAACCACAATCTCAGTTTCAATGTTTCTTTCACGGTGAGGGACATCCGCGCCCTCCTGGACGACGCTTCCGCCCCCCAACTCCGTCAATGGAAACTGGCCCATATCCAAATCTTAAACTTTTTCTCTCCTCCCGGCCTCAATATCCGTTAATATTTCCTTCTTTCCACCCTCTCTTTCCCCTCTCCCCCTTCCCCCTTCTACATCCTCCAATCCCCGACCTTTCCACGCTCCCTTCCCTTCCACCCCCACACCTTCACCCTATTGTCACTGCCATATCAGTTGTGTCTCTCTTGTGCTGACGAAGGGATCATCCCGAAAGCCCTAACCTCTACAAATGTGTCTCTCCAACACCCCAGCGGTTCTACTTCCGGTAAGTGTTCACTGGGTTTCCTTCAACACCTAGTTGCCCTAAATATCCTTACTTACCTTTCCTTTTCCGTAGTATATATATATATATATATATATATATATATATATATATATATATATATATATATAATTTTGCTCTTATTTCATTGGGCTTAGACTGTTGAATATATTTGTGACTTGAAAAAGGAAACAGTTTTACGTATAGTATGTCGAAAACTGGCGTGCTCGCGAATCCTTTGTGAATTGCAACATATAAAGTGTTGAAAAATCATTGGCAAATTCATGAGACATACAAACCTTGACAATTGGATACACGAGCAGATCCCGCCGTTTCCTGAAAAGAAGTCCTGTGCCATCGTCTCCCAATCTCCCTGAAATTCCGGGTGGCAGAGCGAACAGCATCACCCACAGTAAGAACGTGAACCGTACGGATAATGCTATAGCCGCCATCTGATCACTTGATCACGAGCACTTCATTGACATGTAGTATATAACGAAGGTTTTTTTCAGTTATTTAGGATTTTTCCATAAGTGCATGTTTATTTATAAGATGCAAGAATGACGTTCACAAATCGAAAAAAAATCACGAGGTCGCCATCTTCTCAAGTAGGAACTTATTAACATAATCTTTCCGAAGTGTATACCCTCGGTTTCAAATGCACTTGGTAGGTGGAAACGCTAAGTTGAATTTAATGAAGATGCAAAAGAAGGCGAATTTTATATCGTTACATACGTATTTTAGTAGCGCGGGTGGTAAAATTGTGCGTTAGCACTATACTTACGTATTTTCCTGCATGCCCGTCATTAAAAATGGGAAAAGTGTGTTCATTGAGATAATACCCCAAGAGTATAAAATTTACCCAAACTAAAGACCCTATATATTTACAATAACACAATGGCAAGAAAAATAATGAACATCGAATTTTATTCCATCTACTGCTGAAATAAAAGTAAGAATTTTAAACTCTATGCATTGAGAAATATTTAAATTTGCTATCTTTTCACATTCTCCTATAAGAGCCTAAAAAGTCTCCGTCCTTTATGTTATGTGTAACTGTGTGACATATAATTTATTCCGTAGTCATATAGCCACGACCTATCTTACGTAACACTTTGACCTTCCTCGACCCGTTTCATTGTTCTTCCTGACGAAACAGGCAGCATTGTTATTCTTTGAGAGATGTGTTATAATGAGGTTCGCCAATTTTTTCATACGCAGTAAAATATACGTGCGAGGATAGATGTTGATCCGAACGGGGGCTTATAATTTCACATGGATTCGAGAAAACTAGTAGATAATACGAGAAGTCTTTCTATCTTGCCGATGTTTAGAAAACAATACACGTGGATTGTTGCTTTTTTCATAAGAAGTATTATAACTTTACTGAATTAATAGATTTGGTGAGTTGGGGCTGTCTCGATCTAAACGCCTTATCTAATTGAAAATGATCCATTTTAATGAAATTACTTAATAGCGGATTATAGTGTTTTACTTTAAAGACAATCGACATTATGATGTAATTGGACTAACTCTGCCATATTTCCTTTTCTCAGATCTCGATTAGGGTTTTCCTGACCATCTACTATTCCAACACCCCTTAGCACCCTACTATAATTTTTCTTCCGTCAGGGAACTGCCGCGGTAGGCTTATGTATGACTTTTCTTTAATCTCTCATGCACTTAGACGAGTGGACTACCCTTATGGTACAAGTGATAATCAATTACATTCCCTAGTACAACACTACTGAAGACTAATAGAGGCTTTGTTCTGTATTGTGAAAGATCTGCTGGTCGTGAAACCATCCCGGAAGATGAAAAAATTAAGGCGATGAAAAGCGTGCGCGCATTATTATCACACATCAAAGATAAATGGGCTGCAAGCTGTAGTTCAGAGGAAAGATTTCTAAAGAAGAATGCTATTTGGCTGGACACAGAAGTTAATTTTTTCTCAGAGACGCTGCAGCAAGCTCCCTCAGCTGCGGGAGCTAGCTGCTGCTGCCTGCGCTCAGCAGGTATGAATAAGAATGTCCATTTTGCCTTATATCACTTGCTGCTATCTACTTACGGTCCACAATAATTTCTTACGGTTTTCTTACGGATTTTTCTTTGTTATATGCAGCAGTGGGTCGCCCGGAGCTGAATTTTAGTGATTTAAGTGATCGCTCGAAGCGGAGGCGCACCACTGAACTTCGAAGAGAGCGAAGCACTGACGAGCTAACATTCGCAGCCAAGATGCAGTTACTTGAAAGTGGCAAACAGGACGCGGCGAAACTTGTAGAAGAAGCACTCAGCACCCCTACAAGAGCGTTGAAGTCTCACCAGGCAGGACACTGTGTACCGCGAAGATACACTGCTGACGAAGCACTGAGCCTCATCATTCTGGCGAAGCTGTCTAAACAGCAGTATCTTCTGATAAGGAAGGGAGCCAAAGAAAGGAATGCAGACATTTATCCAAATTATCATGAGATTTTAGAGGCAAAAGGCCGATGTTATCCACCTACGGATTTCGTCAATATCACTGCGAACGGTGCGGAAATTAAGTTACAGGGACTCGTTGACCATACAACTCAACGACTAGCCGGGTTAGACTGGTAGGCCTTCTAACCCAAAGGTCGCGGGTTCGAATCCCGCTTCGGGCATGGATGTTGTGATGTATGTTGATTTTCTCTAAGAGAAATTTGACGGTGCAAAGTAACCTTAGCTGTTGACGCACCTAAAAACCTAATTACTACTACTACTCAACGACTAATACAGGTACAAGCACCTCTTTTAGAAAGCTTGCCATCTCCTCACCTTAGTTACTTAAAACTGATTTGGAAGTGGGGCTTCGACGGAAGTGCCGGGCTTGCGCAGTACAAGCAGAGAGTTCCTGAAGGTGATTTTGATGACAGCTCTCTGTTTGTAACAACTGTCGTTCCGTTACAAATGTTTGCACCCGTTGAACCCAGTGGAAAGATTATAGTGTGGCAAAACCCGAGGCCCGCCTCAACTCGATTTTGCAGGCCACTAAAATTAGAATTTAGGAAGGAGACTACAGAACACACTGTTCGCACATCAGAGCAGATCAATCAAGAAATAGCTAATTTGCAAGCTACAACAGTTACAGTACGTCAAAGAGAAGTGTCTATTTTTCATGAACTGCACTTAACTATGGTTGATGGAAAAGCAATAAATGCTGTGACTTCAAACAAGTCCATACAAACTTGTTACATTTGCGGAGCGAAACCAAGTCAAATGAACGACATTGACGCGGTGATACGGAGAGCTGTGAACGAAGAAATGTATCATTTAGGGCTGTCCCCATTACATGGATGGATTCGTTCAATGGAATGCATGCTTCACGTCTCATACAAGTTACACACTAAGGAGTGGCGCATACGCGCAGAATACAGGAAGAACGTAGAAGAGCGGAAGCAACACATACGAGCTGCATTGCGAGATAGACTGGGGTTGCTGGTGGATTGCCCAAAACAAGGATTCGGCTCCACGAACGATGGAAATACGGCCCGGAGATTTTTTCACAATGTTGAAACAACTGCAGACGTAACTGGACTTGACGTGGACTTACTTAGACTTACTTCCGTAATATTACGAACTCTCTCATCAGGGCATGAAATCGATATAGAGAAATTTCAGACCTTCTGTCTTGACACAGCCAAAAAGTTTATGAATTTATATGGGTGGTACAGTATGCCTAGTACTCTGCACAAAATTCTTATCCATGGAGCGCACATAATCCGCAGTTCACCTCTACCGATCGGCCATTTCTCGGAAGAGGCGCAAGAGTCAAGGCACAAAGACTGCAAGAGGTATCGCGAATTGAGCACGCGCAAAATGTGTCGTCAAGCTACAAACGAGGATTAATTCACATTCTTCTCCAATCATCCGATCCTGTCATTTCATCCTTACGTCAACTTCCACAGAAAAACTCAGGCCCCATTACCGAAGATGTCCTGTCACTCCTCATCCCACCCCACCCATATTCTTTACAACTTTACGAATATGAATAGTCTGATATGAGTGATGATGAATGTTAACGCAGAGAGTGCGTGCAACCACTGAACTGCGTGATGTCTTGTTTTTCTGTACAACTTATATACAGTATTCTTATTTTTTATTGGACACAATTTTTATTGTAATATACTTCACAGTTCAGTGTAAAAATTTTATAAATAAGTTTCCGTTAAACCTTCCCCTGCTACGGTGGTAATGAAAATCTGATTTTTTTTCATTCTTGAAAGGAGTCGACATCGACAGTCAAAACCATCAAAAATGAGCTACGCGTCTCCGAAAACCCCGTAGACCAAAATTTCAGGATGTTCGGGCATATCCGGAATTATGATCACGAAAACGGGTCATTCGGACCACTGTGTGCCGCCTTTGGGCCCGAGTTCCGGGTACGATCAGTTCTACAGAACACTATTGTTTACTCCCAAGTTTTGTTTAGAGCTATGGTAACCTTTCTTTATTTACTTTACTAAAAACGCATAAATATAATAATTACTTTGTTGGCGCACGTGTTGCCGCACGTCCTTTGGCAGCGATTACGCTGGCTGCCATTCTCCGGCTACAATGTTGTGGACTGTAATTTTTAACAAAACAAGAAAAACTGTAATGATTGTTTTTTATTACAAATTTTGCAGCACTGCTATCACAAGAAATCACACTGTCCACACACTACCAAGCTTAACAGCATACTACCTCTGTCTATTGCTACTACTGTCTCTACCGAAACACAATTTGTCCTTGGGAATCCCGCAGATGGCACACCGACCGGCGTCGGTGACATCCCACGTTGAAAATAGGCAACACGTCCGAACATACTTCCTATCTGCTATTCTGTAATTTATTGTAAATGTGATAACCATTTACCCGGAAAAAAATGGAAAACTAAATTTTACTGGATTATGTTTCTTATCCTCCCCGTTTCATCATCATCATTCATCAATCTTCCGATTGGTCGGCAGCAATCCTTCTTCTCCATTCCTTACTGTCCTGCGCAATACTATTCATTTCTTCATAGTTTGCTGCTCCTACGTCTTTCATAATCTGTTGCATTCTTCCTTCCATGATCCTCACTATGTAGTTATTGTGACGATATAGATGTCCTATAAATCTCTCTCTCCTTTGATAGCATTCCACAAATTCCTCTTTTCACCCACTCTCCTAAATACTTCTCCATTTGTAATTGTGGCTGTCCAAGGGATTTTTCCATTCTTCCCCAGCACCACGCCTCAAGCGTCTCCAATCTCTTTTTCTTTCAACTCCCAATGGTCCTTGTTTCTTATCCATACAGTGCTACACTCCATACAAAGCATTTTATGAATCTTTTTTTGGTCTGAGCGGATAAACTTTTAGATGTTAATAGCTGTTTTTTATTATGGAATGCTATCTCTGCCTGTGCAATCCTGCTCTTTATGTCCATGGAACTTCTCCCGTTTTCCGTGATCTTGCTCCCCAAATAGATATAGCTATTTACTTGCTTAAGTGGCATTCCATTTATATTTATGTTTACGTTTTTAATGTTATTCTCAAACTCCATGACTTCTGTCTTCGTTGGATTGATCTTCATATTATATCCTTCCTGTAATATTCCATCCATTCCTTGTAGCGCTCTTTGAAGTCCTTCTTCCGTCTCTGCTATTATTACAATGTCATCAGCAAATTTCAGAATTTATATCCTTTCTCCACTTACCTTAATCTACATCTACATGATACCCTGCAAATCACCAGACTGGTGGGTGACAGGGGGTGCAGCATACCGAAACCACCCTAATAACGTCCCTCGTGGGAATCACTCTCCTGCTACCATCCCCTATGGTCCTTGGGTAAAACTAGCTCTGATATCGCTCTGTCCTACAGTAGATCTCTCGTATTTTATTCTCGTGATCGTGCCTGCCCATGTAAGTAGGTGCCTGTAATATTCCTGGGACATCCTCTAAGAGAACTTCCGACCTATATTTCTGCAGAAGCCTTAACCTAGCGCTAATTCTGCTATCCTCTAGCGATATCCAATTCAACTCTTTCAAGAGTGATGTGACGCTTATTTTTTCCTCATATTTTTGCTTTACGAATCTGGCTGCTCTGCGTTGGATTCTTTCTAACTCAAGTATCTGTCCCTTTTCGTACGGATCCCATATGCTGGAAGCGTATTCGACCTGAGATCTGACCAATGATAAACAACACGTCTCTCGTACCTGTTCTGTGCTACATCTTACTATTCTGCCTACGAAGCCCAATTTCTTATTAGCTGCGCCTACGATCCTTCGAATATGCATATTCCACGTTAGATCACGACAAATGGTGACTCCTAAATATTTAACGTACTCTGCAGATTGGATATTCAATCTATCAATTCTGTACTCCGAGTCTGATTCATTGTTCCTACTCTTCCAGAAACTCAACAGGGAACATTTGCTGTGATTAACTTCGATTTTCCAATCCTGACACCATGCTGAAAGGGCGTTTAAATCTTCCTGCAGCGATTTTTGGTCATCCTGGCTCATTATCTCCGTATATAAAATGGTGTCATCTGCGAAAAGTCTTATTTTGCAGCGAACTACCGAGCAGATATCGTTTATATATATCAGGAATAGTAGTGGGCCTATGACACTTCCCTGTGTAACACCTGATGCGACTTTTACCAGGTACGAAGATTTCCCATCAATAACTACTATCTGTTTTCTGTTGGAGAGGAAGTCTTTTACCCAACTCACGATACTACGGTTTATGCCGTACTTTCCTAGTTTTCCTATTAATTTATTATGGGGTACTTTGTCAAACGCTTTTTTAAAATCAATGAAAATGGCATCAACCTGAGTGTTTTTCTCTCCGCATTGCAACAAATCGTTTACGAACAGGGCGAACTGCGTTTCGCATGACCTACCTTTCCGAAACCCGTGTTGGTTTTTGCTTAGCGAAGAACGACCACCTAAATAACGCAGAACAGAGCTAACGATTATATGTTCTAGAATCTTACACGATAATGACGTCAAGGAAATCGGTCTATAATTTTCGGGGTTCTCTTTATCACCGCCTTTGTGGACGGGCGTTACGTATGCTAGCTTCCAGGCTTTTGGAACGGTACCATGTGCAACGGTTTTTCGAATATTATTTTCAAGTAAGGTGCGATTACCGAGGCTCTTTCAACTCTTTCAACACACGCGCGGGTATGCCCTCCGGTCCGGGAGACTTATTTTGCTTAATCGACTCTAGCTGGTGCGCGATACCTGTTTCAGAGAATATCAAATCTTCCATCGAATTTCCCTTATCATTCGAAGCTGGATCCTCAAATTCGTTGCTCACCGAAGTAAACGCTTTCTGAAAGTGTTCATTTAACAAGTTCGCTTTTTCCGCGCTATCGTGTACTAGTTCACCTGCCTCCGTTCTCAATGACGCTATGGTGGGGCCTCTACCATGAACCTCCCTAACGTACGACCAGAATGCTTTCGGATTTCCTTTCAAATTATAATGCAAAACTTTCTTTTTGTAATCATCTTGACTCCTTCCATACACGTCTCCTTACACTCGTTGATGGCCTCTTCTATGTACATGTTGAATAAGACAGGTGAAAGGTTGCACCCTTGTCTAACTCCTTTTCTTATCTTAGCTTCTTGTACTTCATTCTTAATTTTGATTATAGCTGTTTGATTGTTGTACAGTTTATAGATTATTCGCCTATCTCTGTAGTCAATGTTGTTTTTTCCATTATTTGCAGCAATTTATTCCAATGTACACATGAAAGGCCTTTTCCAAATCTACGAATGCATTTAAAAGTGGTTTCTTAATATCATTCATTTTCTCTGATATCTGTCTTAGAGCAAGAATTGCTTCCCTGGTACCACTGTTTTTTTTAAATCCAAATTTGTCCTCCGCAAGCTGTCGTTCTATTCGATTGTGATTTCTATTTTTTATTTTTCGCGTATTTCGGATGTGTGTGCTAATGAACTGAGTGTACGGTGCTCTTCACATTTCACTGTTTGTAACTTCTTTTGCAATGGGATGATCAAACTTCTTTCGAAATCTTCAGGTATCTCTCCAGTTTCATACATTTCCTTATTTAAAATAAAGATATAATCGTGGGTATCTTCATTTAATGCCTTTATCATTTCTCCGGTAATTCTGTCACATCCTGGAGACTTGCGAAGCTTCAGTTCCTTTACGGCCTTATTATACTCCTCCTTCGTAATATTTGGACCTATTGCATCTTCTGCTATATTCCCCTCATCTTCATTTGTATTGTCCAATGGATCTCGACCTTCATAAAGGATTTCTATGAAGCGTTTCCATCGCTGGCTCACTTCTTTGTCTTCTATGAGAAGTTTCCCATCTTCATTTGCTATGGCATGGTTGTACCTCGGAAATTTTTTAAACTGAGCTTTGATCTTCTGGTATGCTTTTTCCGTGTTTCGCCCCTGCAAGTTTTCTTCTATCTCCTGGCATTGATTTTCTATATATATTTCCTTGGCCGTTTTTGTCTCTCTAATAATGTTCCTTAGCCATTTGTAATTCCTTTTACCTTTTTCTGTATTTGCATTTTTATACTTCCTTCTTTCTTCCATAATTTCTAACAATTTGTCATTATCCTTGGTTTCCTGGCAGTTTTCTTTGGCTTTCCTAGATTTTGTTCTGCTGCCTCTACAATTGCTTGTTTCAGGTTATTCCATTTTTCTGAAATAGTTTCGGTGTTTCCCCAATCTTCTGTTGGACATGTCTTTGATGTTCTTCTTTGGTGCGAACTTCTTCCATTTTTTCGATGTTCCATTTACCATCTTTAGTATAGTTTTTCTCTTTCGTAAATTTTAAGTTTTTACTTCATGATGACTAGACTATGGTCGCTGCATATGTCAGCTCCCGGATAACTTTTGCACTGTTTTATTTGGTTACGATATCTGTGCTTGACTAGTATGTAGTCTAACTGGAACCTTTCTCTATCTCCAAGTCTATCTCAAGGTGCCGTCCATGTGTAGTTCTTCTTTTAGGTTGCTTGAACATGGTATTTGCCAGTGAAAGATCTTTCTCTTTTCAAAAATTTATTAACAGCTGACCCCTGTCATTCCTTCTTCCCAGTCCCAACATTCCCACTGTTTTAAGGAGATACGTTACGTTAAATTGGACCGTCAATCCAAAAAATCGGAAGAGAAATCGTGTTTGAAAACAAGTTTCTTTCGAATGAAATACCTAATACTGATTGTGAGATGTTGTTCACAAACAGCCTTGGAACCTTAGCGTATAAGTAGTCGAGAGCTTTTTTTTCAATTGGAATTTGTGGGCTTCAATCGTATGTTTCTCATACGAGGGTTGGCATTGATCGAGAGAGTATTCCTTATCAAAATTCCCATCGTACAAATGTTTTTCTATTCTCTAAATTAGTATAATTGTGATGCAGTTGAAGAAAAAGTAATACTAGAAGCGCTCAATGTTGATAATGTTTCTAGAAATAAAAGTTTAACATGCAAAAAAAAATTTACTCATTTAACAAACATATATATTCCGTCGAGGAATAAGATTTTTAACTGGTGAAATGGTGATGTGACGAGGGACATATTGAATTATGATCAGCTGGGATCCCCCTGCGGGAAGGGGCGTAGAATACTTCTGCATCCCCTCTGCTGGTCGTAAGAGGCGACCAATGGGTGAGGAGACAACCTCGTAAAAAAACCCACAGTCAACTCGGGGTAGTTTCCAAAGAGCATGTGGGTCTGCTCTTTGTGGTTCAGCCATACATCCGACTATCGACCCTCCCGCGTGTTTGTCGTGCGTGGAGACCCGTAAGGTGGGGAAGGGATGCCTGGTGGTTGAACTCACTGGACTTCATCTGGGTTTCGGATGCTCAAGATGCGATCCGTGAGCAACACACCACTTCGGCCTCGGAATCACTGTAAACGGGACGTCGGGTGCTAGCCACACCCGATGAATCGGCTTGCCGTCACGTCTTGACATTCCGGTCGGCGAGGGCGGAGGCTATGGTGGTCTGTGTAGGGGGGTCGAAGGTGCATGTGTTTGGCTAGCCTATTTGCTGGAGATCTTACCCGAAGCAGACAACGAAGTCAAAGGCGCTATATCCTTCTGGTTATCCCTGGCGTCTGCTTCAGTTTGTGGTGTAACGTCCCATTTGTGGCTCCGTGGTGGGTGAGGAGACAAGAGGACGAAAATTCAAATCATATTATTGCTCTTTTTACAGCCACAACAACTTCTCCTCCTTCAAAAAGATCCCGCCCAGAAATGGGTGGGGGAGACTCAGCTGCCGGCGGTTGCCGGAAATATTGAACCGTAAAGTGCGCTAAGGAAGGAGAGACCCATGACGAAGGAGTCTCCCTTCCTAATTCGTAAGGTTTTGTCAGGTACTGTACCAGGAAAGTTAGAGTCTGTAAAGAAACTGCGGGATGGTACACTGCTTACACAAACATCTGATTATAAGCATAGCCAGAGGTTGCTGTCGATGACAACTCTTCATGACATCCCAGTAAGCGTTCAGACGCATAAGACCCTGAATACATGTCGTGGCGTTATGTCGTGCTACGACCTTCTCTATGTCGACGTCGAGGAGATAACAAAGGAGATGGCTCCACAATGAGTCATCTGCTGGCGTAGACTGACGACGAAACGCAACGATGAGACGATAAACACGACCTCTGTTGTGCTCACGTTTGCGTTAGATAAGTTTCCAGAGAAAGTGTTCGTTGGATACGAATCATGTCCTGTGAGGACATTTATTCCTAGCCCCATGCGTTGCTGCCAGTGCCAGTCCTTCGGGCACACTGCACTACGGTGCAAGGGCAAGCCCACCTGCCCAAAATGTGCGAAGGAGAAGCAGGATGAGGAGCCCTGCTCTTTGTGGCAATTATGAGGGACCGCATCCGGTCTACTCACGAGATTGCCCTAAGCTGCAGGAAGAAAAAATGATCATGGAGATCAAGGTGACGGAGAAGATCCCATACCTCGAGGCTAGGAAGAAGTACAGGACTATGGTTGCTCCAACGTTTTCAAGGTCTTTTGCGTCAGTGGCAGCAACTCCTGTGAAGGAGGTTACCATCAGCACACAGACGGAAACCCTGGTACAGAAGACAAAGGAGTCAAAGAAGAAAGAAAGGGATGTGGAAGGAAAGCTCTCCAAAAGGGAAGTCGCTGCGGAGAAATCCAGCAACGTGGTGTCCCAGACCGCACCACCAAAAAAGCAGTCTGAGAAAATTGTAAGGCGCAGTAGGAGTGATGTCACTCCACTGCCTTCACCTTCTCGATACCGACATGTGGCTAACGAGGAAGAGATGGACCAGACTGCACCACCAAAGGGTCAGTCTGAAAAGATTGCAAGTCGCAGTAGGAGTGCTGTCACTCCACTGCCTTCACCTCCTCGAGACCAACATATGGCTAACGAGGAGGATATGGAGGAGAACCAGTTGGACGAGGACCAACTGCGTACCATCCTCCTAAATCGACGCTTGTCTTCCACAGAGTAGGACAGTTTTTTAGTCTTTTCATTTTAATGTAATTTTATTTATTTATATTTTTAAGGTATTTAACATTTTTACCAACACCATAAAGATGTTTGCCATTCAATGGAACATAAACGGTTATTTTAAAAGACGAGAGGAGTTGAAGCTCCTTATACAGGACTTTAACCCTTGCATAATATTTTTACAGGAAACACACTTTAAAGCCAGTGACACACCACAGTTAAAAGGCTACACCATGTACCGCGAGGACGACCTTAGCGGAGAGCGGGCTCAAGGCGGAGTTGCGGTGGCCATTCGGGAGACCCTTTACACCTCTTGGGTGGACTTGCGCACCCCCTTGCAAGCTGTAGCGGTCAGAGTTGCCCTTCCGGAGAAGATTACCTTTTGTAATGTATATCTCCAGCAACGGGCACCGGTGACGGAGGAAACATTGGTTGAGCTGATTCAACAACTGCCGAAACCGTTCCTTCTACTAGGAGATTTTAATGCACACAGTCCCCTATGGGGCGATGAAGGGAGAGATTTTAATCGGTGTGGTCGTCTACTGGAGAAGATTTTAACCAATTTTAACCTGATTTTAATAAACAAAAATGAAAAGACACGTTTTAACTCTTTTACAGGGGAATACTCTGCAATAGATTTATTAATCTGCAGCAGTAGAGTTGCCCCTCATTTTAAACTTAAGTCCCATAATGACCTCTGTGGAAGTGATCACTTTCACCTTCTTATTCGAAAAAGTGGTTCTAACCCAGATTTTACTGTTCCCCAGAAATGGCTTCTGAAGAAAGCCAACTGGGAACTTTTTAATGAAAATTTTAAATTTATGTACGAGCCTACTCGAAGCGCTATTTCAAATGTAGCGGCCCTCACCACGGCCATTATACGAGCAGTCGAACAGAGCATTCCACTCTCTTCAGGCAGGCCACGTCGTCCGCGGTGGAACGATGAATGTGCTGCAGCTATAAAAAAGCGAAAGAAGGCCCTACGGATATTTAATAAACATCCTACGAGTAGGAATCTCGAGGCTTTTCGCAAACTACGTGCGAAAGCCCGCCAAGTAGTGGATGATGCTAAGCGAAAATCCTGGATGGATTATATCACATCCATAAACTCGCGCACACCAGTTGCACAGATATGGAGGAAAGTGAAGCGAATTTCAGGCGTATTTCACTCTTCAACTACGCCATCTGTGGAAGTGAATGGGGCCATATTGCTGCAACTCGTGGATGTCGCAGAGGCATTTGGGGAGCATTATGCCCAAATTAGTAGCTCAGTCAATTACGACCAGACATTCGTGACTATCAAATGTCGTGAGGAGGGAGCAGCAGCTCCTATTCGTCCGGGTCGATTTTCTGCAAGCTATAATGAGCCCTTTACGCCGTCGGAGCTCCAATCAGCCATTGCTGACCTGAGGGACAGTGCTCCAGGTGCGGATGGTATCCACAACGCATTTCTGAGACGTGTTCCCCAGGAAACAATGGAAGATGTACTTTACACATTCAACCGTGTATGGAAAGATGGAACATTCCCAGATTCTTGGCGCGAGTCGGTAGTGATCCCTATTCGGAAAACACAAATCTGTCCTGGGAAACTACCGATCAATCTCTCTTACTTCATGCCTGTGCAAGTTAATGGAGAGAATTGTTGATCGACGTTTAGTTTGGTGTCTTGAGGTACGTAACCTTCTCTCTAATATCCAATGTGGTTTTCGGAGGCACAGGAGTACAGTCGACCATCTTGTTCGGATAGACTCCTTCTTCAAAGAGGCTTTTCTACGAGGACAACATGTCTTAGGTATTTTCTTTGACTTGGAGAAAGCCTACGACACTACCTGGCGTTTTAAGATTTTAAAAACGTTGCGTAAATGGGGTTTTAAATGTAATTTATTGACTTTTATAAAATTTTTTTTAACAGATCGAACTTTTAAAGTAAGGGTGGGCAACGCATTTTCCAGCTGTTATGCCCAAGAGAACGGTATTCCACAGGGATTTGTATTAAGCCACACGTTATTTGCAATCGCCATAAACGACGTGGTGTCCTGCATCTTATCACCAGTCGAAGCCTCTCTCTTCGTGGACGACCTGGGAATATTCTGTCGGTCGTCCAAGCTCTCCACTTCAGTGAGGCAATTGCAAATGACGCTTTAACGGTTGTGGAAGTGGTCCATTATCAACGGCATCCGTTTCTCTGTCGAGAAGACTTGTTGTGTCCACTTTCACCGGCGCCATGGTATTTTCCCCCAACCTACATTACGGTTGGGAAACCAGGTTCTAAATTTCGTGGAATCCGTTCCTTTCTTGGAATGCATTTAGACCGTCGACTCGACTGGAGGGCTCATATTAAAAAACTAAAATTGAAGGTACAGTCTTCCAGGAATATTTTAAAAGTTCTAACAAGCCAGTCCTGGGGAGCAGACGGCACATCAATGTTCCTCCTTTACAGAGCATCGATGAGGTCTAAGCTCTACTACGGCTGTTTTATTTACGGTGAGACACGACCATCGTATTTGCGTCCGCTGACATCGTTGCACAATGCAGGCCTGAGAATGGCAACTGGGGCATTTAGAACTAGCCCTATCGTCAGCATTTATAGCGATGCTGGCGAACCACCTCTAGAGATCAGGAGAAATGCCCTGATGTGCAGCTATGTCAGCAAACTTATGGCGCTTCCGTCGCACCCGTGTTTTAAAATAGTTTTTAACCATAATGTATTGAATGTTTTTAACAGGAGACCACGTGCAACTAAGCCGCTGTGCGTTCGGTTTTATAATTCTATAGAGAATATTGATTTTACACTCCCTAATGTGTACAGAATATGCCCCTCTCGCGTTCCTCCATGGCACATCCCTCGGCCAGACATCTCTTTCGAAATAGCAGGAAGATCGAAAGAAGATTCAGTCCCTGCCGAGCTCAGGTCCTCCTTTGCCGAGGTCTTACACCAGTGTCCGGACTTCGAAGTCATCTATTCAGACGGGTCGAAGTTGTGGAATAACTTTCGGGGCTAAACTACATCCAATGTGTAGTGTATAAACAGCGGAACTCACAGCCATAAAGCTCGCCCTAGATGGCATTGATTGGCGTGACAATCAGATCCTGGTTTGCTCCTACTCAATGAGTGCACTGAAAGCCATTGCCTGCTACCCATTAGTGAAGGCTGTACAAATCTCTTTGCCTCACCTTAAGGAAAGAGGGACCTATGTTAAATTCATGTGGGTCCCCGGCCACGTAGGAATAGCAGGCAATGAGGCTGCTGATAAAGCAGCCAAGGAAGCTCCCGGCAAACCCGAGATCGATCGGGATGCCGTCGTCTCGGAAGGCCTACGGGCCGCATTCAGGAGCTTAACTCTGAAGGATTGGCACCTTTCATGGCATTCTATTAAAGAGAACAAGCTGCGTATGATCAAGAATGACACAAGGCACTGTCAGAAACAGTAGAAGAGAGGAGGTAGTCATCACTCGGTTGAGGATTGGGCATAGTGCCCTGACACATTCGTACCTGTTCTCTATCCCTCGGGTACCACCTCAATGCGAGGAATGCCACTCTCTAGTCACTGTAAGACACCTTCTGACAGACTGTCGTAAGTATCTGATCTACGCAGCAAATATTTTATCACAGGAGATTCAGACGATATCCTTGGTGACAATTCGTCAAGGATAGATAGAGTTTTATCCTTCTTGAAGGGGGCTGGCCTCTTTCACAGGTTTTAAACATTGACTCCGGTATTCATTACCGCGGTTACTTTGTTAAATTATCATTGAATTTTAATTATAAAAAAATGAAATTCCAGTTAAATAAATAAAATTTACAGTACTGCACTGTAAGGTGCTAAATGACCTTAGCTGTCGACGCACCTACAAAATCCCAATCCTACTACCTACATCAGCTGGGAGGATGTTTTGCAAAGTGTCACAACAAGCTCAGTAATTGAGAATTACAATAATAGTATGCAATCATTAGGGTTTTTACCAGGGGCGTGCAACTTCCGACCCGGTATGGCGTTTGATATGGCCCGCGAACTACTGCTTTTATAGCACATCCTGGAGAAGTTTTTACGGTAAAAATGGTTAAAACTTTAGTTTCCTATTTAAAATCTCTTCAGTAAGTTCCTATGTAAACACTCATCCGGCCCGCCAAGGTACTTGCGACTTCTAATCCGGCCCGCCAAAACACTCACTTGCATGAATGCGGCCCACCACGTAAAATGGTTGTGCGCCCCTGGTTTATACCTTCCAGTCGGATGTAATGTTTATGCTTGGATCGCGTAACATCTTGGATACGAATAGTTTGGCCTGCGTCAGAGCGTCATCATCCAACGAGGCAGGTATTTTAACGTTTAGTTGGGCGTTGTAAGAAACGAAATCACGTCTTCTCAAGGAGTAGCCTACCAACTTGGGGTTGAAATTTTTTAATATGTTTGGTAGGGTGCCAACCTCTCGCCACGTTCCAATGACACCCATAGTAAAAAATATCATTAAAATTAAAAAAAATAATAAATAATGTTTCTTTTCAAATGTACAGTAGGATAAAAAAAAGAAATTGGAATTTGTGGGCTTCAGGCGAATGTATTTCATATGAGGAGTAACACTGGTACGAGCAGAGATCATTATGTCCGATTAAAATCGACTGCATCTGTAAGTCACAATAATGTATTATTAAGAACTTTGTATTTGTGGTAGATAAAATTTTGAAATGCGAAGCTGATCAGCGTAAAAGATTTCATAAATCAAGCATAATCGATTCTCTCTTTATTTTGTATCCGGAATTTCGTTTAAATTATTTAAAAAAGTAGGCGTCATGAGGATATTATTCGTTACGATTCTCATTTATGTTTAATGATTATAGTAAAGTATCAAATGAAATGGCTATTGCAAACGATATAAAATTTCTCATCCTAAAAATGGTTTTAAATTCTCTAAGTTAGGTTAACTGTGATGCAATTAGAGGGAAATTAGAGTACATAATACTGTAAGCGGTAAATTTTGCAATAATAATGTTATATGTACAAAATATTAGAAAAATTAGCGCTCGGCTTTTTAAAAGCACCCTGCATTAAAAATTGCAAAGGTCCTGGGATGCAGTTACAAACAACAAATAGAGCGATCAAAGCAAGTGTTTCTCCATGGCCAACCTCGGTACGAAACAACCGTCTGGAAGAAGTCCCAGTCACGCGACTTATAATTGGCCATTGCGCTTTGACGCAGTCATTCCTATTTACACGGGAAAAGGAACCCCCTACAATGCGAAAAATACAGAGAGATTCGTCAAATTTTAAATATGAGAGGCAATCTCTCTGAAATTTTAGCAGACGATCCTGAAAATTTTAATATTAGTTTAACATTCCTAAGGGCAAAAAAACTGAAGTGTTCTGTAAATAAATATTTTTATTTTTACCTTATTTTATTTTATTACTTTTATTATTATTTATTTACTTGTTTATTTTACCTTATTTAGCATGAAAGGCTCAAAGATGAACTTAAACTTTGCTAATTGATGTCAAAGCTCCTAATAAAAAATACTACTACTAAAATTAGTGCTCATTTGCCATGCATATATACTGCGTTGATAGAATTTAGAATGGTGAAATAATCACGCGACGATAATGACCTTTTGAGAGGATGTTTGCAAAATCTTAAAAAAGCAGAGTAATGGAAAAATCAGGAAGACTTAAGGAAAGCTGAGTTGCGGAGTATTAAAACTGTCTTTTTGATTAATATGCTTATACCTTCCAGTCGGATGTAATATTTATCCTAGGATCACGTAACATCTTGGCTAGGAATAGTTTCGCCTGCGTTAGAGCGTCATCATCCAACGAGGCAGGTACTGCGACGTTTAGTTGGGCATTGTAAGAACCGAAATTACCTCTTCCCAAGGAGTAGCCAACCAAGTTGGGGATGGAATTTTTTAATATGTTTGGTAGGATGCCGACCTCTCGCCATGTTCCAAAGACACCTATAGTAAAAAATATCATTAAAAGTTTTAAAAAATAATAAATAATGTTTCTTTTCATGTGTACGCCAGAATAGAAAAGAAAAATGTCCTGTAAACAATTTGAAATGGCGACAGGAAAGGACATTCTATAGATAAAAAGAAAAAACTATTATCTCCAGCATTTCTCTAAAATATTCACCTTAGTACAATAACGTCACGTGAATCTTAACATCGAGCTTACAAATACGCAAAACCCACTGAAAACTCCAAACTTTCTCTGTTTACACGAACTAAGGGATGAAGCTGAAATCGGGAGAAAAAGTGTGTGGAAGACCCGGACTCGGTTTCGAATCACTGCAGGTGTCAATTAACTTAGATCATATTCCAGCTTATAGCTATCGCGTAGGAATCCATAACCATCTTTTTCCATCAGGCTATATCTACCCTGTTAAATAAAAAGTTAACAAATTTTAATTGCTTTCTCAACTTACTTACTCTTGATATTTTCCCGTTTTTTTCTAATATCTCCGTTCGAACATCAACGATGTAGATATTTTTTGATCAAATAGCAGAATGTGCAAGTTATGCTTGAAATTTTTTCTTCATAGAAAGGATTAATGTTCAAATTTCTAGAGCACTACTGCAATTAATGTTATTAAAAATATAGGAACTCCACAATGCCGTAGAAAAAATTGTTTAAGAGAGCCCAAAGCCCTTATATTCAAATATATTTTCTCGCAGAAGCCTAACTAAGAGGTGATAAGCCAAATAACAATATAATTAACTTTATGATCACTGTTATTGTTATTTACATAGTTCTTTCATGTTACATTATACAATTTACAAGCGATGCTGATGTTTTCTTATGTAAATAAGAGAAGGAAGAACGTATACGCTTTCCAATCTCCAACTCCCTAGAGTTGGTTTATCGCATTCCCTGCTGTGCTGCTAATGTGGGACTGTTGTTGTTAACTGGGCTTGGTTTAGTATTGTTTGCCTATCTAGGCACCAGTTTACTCAACCCTCGGCCGCTTGTCCCTGGGAAGTGTATCGGTCCTGTCAAGGCCAGCAATGGGACGTTTATAGCAGTCCCACTACTTTGACTTGATTTCACCTAACTTCTGCAGCACTCGGTGCGTTGAGGCTGCTGCTTTCTGGTAGAAGTCCCTCGCTTTCTTCAGGAGTAGAACTTCCAGGGTTTCTAGGGCACCGTTTTCATGGTGTAATTACTAGAAGGTGAGTTCAACGACAGGACGAATTTCGAACGCTCTCGCGCATGTCGTCACTCGCTGGAGAGAAATGGCGGCTATTCAAATTCTTCGTTGCGCACATTCTACACTGCGCCCTTGATCGGTTCGGTAGAATCAGGGAAATTAATCGTGATGGTCTATGCAGTATTTTTTATGTCCGTTTATACGAAATTATTTATAACACCAATCTTGTTCCCCAAATACGATGTTGTAAAAAACATTCTTATTAAAGTGCTGGAGAAATCAAAGTTCGTTCACCAGGAGCTAATGAAGCGTCCGATGTGATGATTCATGGTTATACATCTTTTTCATAGATTCATATTTCTAACCAAGCTATAAACTACAGGTAGAACAAGGATAAGTGTTTATGCCGTTATTTTACCAGATCATTTTAAGAGGATAGGAAAGGAAAAAAATACTTATTAAAACATACAAAACACATCATTATTATTTTACTCGTTTATTTGAAGTTCTACAATTATAAGAAACTGTTACATCAATTCTTAAAACAAAACATTAACCTACATGCACACAAATCATACCAAGAGAAAGGGAAATTTATTTCACCATAAAAACCAGAACACTGACACAAAAAATTTCGTTTACTTTTGTCAATTTGATCATAAATTTTCTTTTTTCGTTACCATTTAATACCTTGATCACTTTGTTTATCTCTGTTTTTGTTTTAATGTACATTTGTACAGCATCCAATGGAATATCAGGTGTAACATATCTCATAACAATTTCTGTCACCTGTGTTTGGTATGGATCACCATCTAGTTTCTTTAACTGGACACCAGAGGTGATATAGTGTAAACTGGAGGCCCTCTAGGTAGTAATGAGGGAGATAGGTGTTCTCTTTTTTTTCTCTTCATACATACACCGGAGACCGAATTGCCAGCAGTCTCGTAAGGAAGCCTGCGGTGAACCGTTCGCAACCCTAACCAAGATCTCTCGGAAGCAGGAGAGTGTGACGTCGCTTGGCACACGATTGTGGAGCTGAGATTGCGGTGATTGCCTTAAATCATTTCCTGGTGACCAAACTTATCTCTACTTTATACAGTCCAACCTGATTAATAATATATATATCCTTTCTCTATATTTCTCCATGGAAAGAAATAAATGTTTTCCCGTCAATTTTGGCAGCATCAAGCCACCTTTCACGTGAAATCATCAGAGCACCTTTCGAAATGAATGGTGTCCAGTCATGACTTGTTTGTTGAGGCGATTCAGCTATGGAACTTCCTAAATTTTTGTGTGTGGCTCGAAATTTATGTGCCACATAACCTGAAACATAAGCCAATCCTTCCTGGATAATGACTTGAGAAGGTGTTAAAGCATATTCCTCTGGCATATTCCCTGAAATATTTCCTGTTTCAATTTCTTGAACTTCTTCTTCAATACCTTCAAAAGTTTCAACTTGAAATAATGTGTCAATTCATTCACAGCTGCACATAACTCATCTTAATTCTGTTAATGATCATGTATTGCTGAACAGTATTCTTCTATCTCAGAAACAGTATTTGCTCTATTCTGTAACACTGCACATGCCGCTACAACAAGAAATAACAAATATTACAGTAAAAATTTAGGACGAATGACCATGCAAGTTCACTCATTTCACTATTATTGGAAAAATACCTTGAAGAACAAATGTCATTTGTCCAGAGTTTTAAGATATTTCTTCACTTCCCTCTTCATAATCTCTTCTAAAATAAAGGCATTGCATTAGCTTTGCATACTCTAACAACAAGTTTTATTTTCAACTAAACCATAATAATAATAACGTGTTGATCAAAATTACTAAAGCATGAACTTACACGCATGACTCACTATTTGGAATATGTAAGTAGTAATGCATTTACGAATTATACATACTCTGTAACTATATCGGCGAACAGTGTCCTTATCACTTTCTTTTTCTCGCGTTCCTTCATTCTTTAAGTTCTTTTTATTGCACTGGTGCTTTACACGTTAGCTGCCATATGAGACTTCATTTATCTCTATACTTTATTTCAGGGGTGCCCAAACGTTTTCATGTCATGGGCTACTTTCAACCTACTTATTTTTGCAGTATACAGGGTGATTCTTAATTACATACCTTAAATATAAGCAAAGTGTTCTATACGTAAAGACAAGCAAAAAAGTACATATAAACATATGGTCGCAACCGCTTGGTTAGCGAGATATGGCAACAGGAAGCACGGGGATAGGAAAGTAGACAAATAATGTAGTTTTGCATCAAAAGTTCATTAGCTGTGAACAGAACGGCATATGGTCAGTTACAGATGGTTTACAAAAGATGTTCAACCTGCCCACCATTACAGTCAATGCACAACTGAGCCGTGTTGCGCCAAGAATTCCTGGCCCGCTGAAAGACGTCAGGCATTTCGCGTATCGCCGTCCCAGCAGCTTCAATGACATTCCATAGCTCGTGCCTTGGGTGTAAACGATGCTATTTAGTTGGCTCCACAAGTAGAAGTCGGCAGGAGTGAGATCGGATGATCGCGGAGGCCACACAACTGGTCCGTTTCGTCCTATCCATCGGCTGACTGTCCAAATACCGCTTGACATCGCGAGCAGAATGGGCAGGAGCTCCATCATGCAATACCCACATTGCCTTCCGAGTTCCCAAGGGTACGTCGTCTAGTAGTTGCGGTAATTGTCGAGATAGAAACCGTACAACTGATTAATTTAATTAAATTTAATCTTGATTTGCACGTTTACACTGTATATCTTCATCTAGTGAATGGTAATTGGACATGTAACTGAAACAGAGAGAAGTAAACATCTTCGAGATGTTCATTTGAGAGAGCATTTCTAGTTTTTGAATTAATTAAATTCATATTAGAAAATAGGACTCCATACTCAGGATAATAACCTTATTGCCTGAATGGATGCATGGGCTACACTGACCCTCTTAAAGGATTCACTGTAAACGGGTCGTCGGGTCTAGCCACACCCGATGAATTACAGTCTCGTCCCGACGTTCCGGTTGCGAGTGCTGAGGCTACGGGGGTCTGTGTAGGGTGGTCAAAGGTACATGGGTTTGGAGGACCCATGCACTGAAGATCTTACCTGAAGCCGACCTACTCAGATGTGCTATATCCTGCTGGTTAGCCCTCGCGACCGCATCAGTTTGTGGTGCGGCGTCGCATTTGTGCTCCGTGGGGGGTGGGAAGACCTGAGGAGTAGCTAGGATTCGAATAGGAACTGACCTATCAAGACTCTTTATCATAGAAAACGGAGTTCCGCAGGTATCTGTCTTAAGCGTGACTGTGTTTGCTGTGGCGATAAACGGCATAATAAGCTGTATCAAGACACCAGTAGAGGCATCTCTTTTTGTAGACGATCTTGTAATTTTCTGCAGATCATCCAACATGTCTACAGCAACAAGGCAGGTACAGCTTACTATCAATCGGCTATACAAATGGGTTAGCGCAAATGGTTTTCGTTTCTCGAACGACAAAAGCAACTGCGTCCGTCTTTACATGGTGAGGGGAATCTTCCCTCAACCTGTCTTAAATCTAGGGGTTATAGATTAGATCTCGCGGAAACAATCCGTTTTCTTGGTATGGTTTTAGATAGAAGACTGAATTGGCGGAGGCACATAAGTGTTTTAAAAGATAAATCTTTAAAGTTTAAACATTTCATAGTTTTTAACGAACTAATCGTGGGGTGCTGACCGTACATCAATGCTCACTCTTTACCGAGCATTGGTAAGGCCTAATATGGATTACGGATCATTTATGTACGCCTCGGCAAGAGCTTCGTATCTTGAGCCTTTGGCGTAAGTGTACAACTCCGCACTAAGGCTGGCTACTGGTGCTTTCAAAACCAGCCCTGTTTCCAGTATTTACTGCGATGCAGGTGAGCCGCCATTAGTGTTGCGTATGTTTAAAAAAATTTAGCATTAAAAACCCACCCTTATTTTAACATAACCACGCTTAAAAGTACTTTTTAGCAAAAGACTAAGAGCAACATTATCCTTAAGTATTCGTTTCAACAATTTAACGACGGAGAAAATCTCCAACTTCCGGAAGTCTGTCCTGGAGGCTTCCATAAGTTTCCACCGTGATACTTGCCAAAAATAAAGTGTCTGACCCAACTATCTAGTCATTCCAAATTCGAAACGGACCCATTATTGTAGTGACGGAGTATCCCGATTATATTCCCATCTACACGGATGGTTCGAAATCAGAGGATGGGTGTTGATGTGCATACACATCCTCTCGACATGGCACTCATACTTTTAAGCTTAGTCCCCTCTGCAGCATATTCACTGCTGACCTCGATAGGTGCAATTATGCCCATCCTAATTTCGTTGCTAAGGCAGCTCTGAACAAAGAGGTGATTGACATCAGAACGGTACCGTCCCAGGATTTAAAACGCCTTTTTAAGAGCACCCTGCATGGTAAATGACAAAGGTCCTGGGAGGCAGTTACAAGTAATAAACTGAGATCGATCAAAGCAGGCGTTTCTCCATGGCCAACCTCGGTGCGTAACAACCGCCCAGAAGAAGACGCAGTCACCCGACTATGAATTGGCCACTCTGCTTTGACGCACTCGTTCGTTTTTAAGCGGGAAAGGAACCACCCACATGCCCTACTTGCAACTGCCCCATAAGCGTAAGAGACTTCTTGACGGAATGTGTGAAATATAGAGGTATTTGTCAGATTTTAAATATCAAAGGCAGTATCTCTGACATTTTAGCTTACGTTTCTCAGCATATTAACACCATTTTAACATTCCTAAGGGAAACTAAACTTTTAAGTGCTCTATAAATATATTTTTAGTTTTACATGATTGGTTTTATTATTTTTAATTATTTACGTAACTTATATGCTTATTCATTTTAATGTATTTACTTCAGTTCACCATATTTTAACTTATTTATTTTAACTTTAACTAATAGAATTTGACGGTGCAAAATGACCTTCGCTGTCGACGCACCAACAGATCTACACTACTACTACTACGAAGTAAACGCTGTTTGTGGAGTTTTTATTGGAGTCTTCGATAGGCTATCTTGGAAGTTTATTTTAGTATTTTCAAATTCAATTTCTTTTTATAAATATAAAGTAATTCTGTAGAATTAATTTTATAGCAATTTTTATCTTTCCTTCTTAAAATTAAGGTAAAATAGCTGCTCTTTAAACTAATATCTTCGATTTCAAAATGTAATTGGCATATTATATTATGATTTTAATTTCCTTATTCTGAGATAACCATGAAAAGTGAATTTTCAGATATGTTAAGAGTGGATGTATTAATATATGTGTACTTTGAACTTTTGTCTCCTTTATTTTGCTGTCTACATGATATAATAATGCCATAGTGTCGCATTTTGGAAACGTCTTGAAATATTCCAATCATTGCAATGGCATTGGATAAAACATTATATTACTAAAGAACGATGAGTGAAGTATTTTGTTAAACCTCTATCTTGAAAATTTTATTATGTTTTTCACTGAATGTTTCGTTAACGTTTATTTTCACATTGGTCAAATACGACATACTACTCTTCCTAAGTATTTTATTGGTGACCAAAAGCTAAATAAGAGATGCTGTTCTTTTTCGTAAATAGGAACGGAGCTTCATTTGTGGGACACTTCACGTCTCTGTGCGAAAGTTCTTGAAAAATCACCGACTTGTTCCCAACAGGCTCGTTCATATTGTTCCAAAGCATCGTGCTCCCTGTAATATAACAAAACAATTTTGGTTATTGAAAAAGTGAAGGTAGATTTTCGTAGAATGTATTCGTGATTCATTCCTTACATAAGGCCATCCCCCTCGGATTGAAATGGACGCAATCCGGGGTCCACAAAGTATTCTTGTTGAGGTATCGAAACAGAAATTTATTTTCTTGCTGATCAGGCTTAGTTGGTGCGTTGAAAAATTGGAAGAAAGGCTGCCATTCCACCGTGAAATCCTCTCGACCGTCATACCTTGTACTTGACGCCTGAAGGTTGGATATATTTTTTAGGAGGTTGGGGAATGATGTCCTAACAGAAAATTTTACGCGTATGGAAAATACAAGTGATCTTAATTATCCCCATGAATCATTCTCGGAGTTTAAATTTGTTTCAGTTTCCATAAAAATAAAACTATTAATAAGCCACGTTCGGGTTTATACAGTATGGGTTGTATTTGAGAGCTCGTGTGCCTAAAGAAGAAGGTCGAGGACTCCTAAACCCATGTGTATGAAATGTAATGTAGTATTTGTGCATAAAACACACTTGAATGCTCCGTAATTCGTCTTTTTTGATATTTTAAGTTGTGCATTTGTTATGACGATTGTCCTAAAGACTTGTGAAAATATAAAATTGTACAACATATGCAATAATTGTACCATGGTTGTGAAATTGGAAAATTGTTATTATAAAACTATACATATTTACCAGTTCCTTTTCAGCGTCTTGGTATTTTTGGACAATCCGAGTCATTTGAGATAAGTTCTTCTTCAGATCACCTTTGTGATATAAACAGGAGCAAAGTAGCCTGTTCATGATTTTGCAGAAATTACTCCGGTCTACCCTTGCTGCAATTGTTACATCTGTAAATAAATCAGTCATGATTACGTGCCTTCGAAACTCTCTCTACACCAGTGTTTTCCAAAGTGTGAGCCGCGGTCCCTCACGGGGCCGTCACTCTTTTTCGAGGGGGGGGGAGGTGTTGCCGAAAATAAGCCGATAACAAAGATGCTGAATTAATATTAATCCTAAATGAACATTAAGCTCTCTGAAAGATAAAGAATTAATTTAATTAAAGAGTATGTCAAAAAGAGATTTATTTTTTTAATATGGCACTGTTTTTCAATCACCATGCTAAAGAAGTGGAAGAACACCCACGACAGTCGCTCGACAGTATTTTTTTGCATTGATAACATAAAGTCATATAATTATAAACACAATTTAATAGAAAAAGTACTCCATTGGTATTATTATGGTTTATTAGTAACTAGCATAAGTGCCCGTTGAATTTGAACGGGTTTAATGAATCTAAATTTTCGTCAATGCAACATGTAAAAATCGCAAGAAGAAAATTGTGCACTGTTTTAACCATCGAATATTTATATATTATAAGTCTGTTTTAATTAATTAACTAAAATCTCACAGAAATTCCTTGTGAATAAAATAGTACTTTTCTTTCTACTAAAATAGCCATTGTTATTAGTTTTAAATTAATTATAGCATTAGAATTTCAATTACATTAAATAAGCAGAATTCCGGTTCCAAAAAAATGCTTCAATCTTCAATTACCTCTGATAATACTTTAAATAGAATTTGGAATATAATGTACATCGCTATCGTTTATCATCTGCTCAGCACTCTTGCCTTCTCATTTTCCGAAACAACCACTTTCAAACTTAGAAGGGAACTTGATTCAATTCAGTTAAAATAACCACATAACAAACTCCTTATTCCAAAGAAAATCCATTTATAATATGCAATGTTAACCTAGAAGTCATTCATTCTGAAAGGTGAACAAAAGTACCATACACATACATTTCTTTCAAATAAAATAGCCTCTCTTAACAGATTTTAATGGATTAATGCATTAGCATTTCAATTTCATGAAATAAGCAGAATTCCGGTAACTAAAGGATTTGTTCAATCTTCAATTGCCTGTGGTAATACTTTAAATATATTTTGGAATAAAATGTACCTTAATATAGTTTAGCGTCCGCTCACCACTCTACACTTCTCAGTTTCCGAAACAACAACTTTCAATAGTTATAAATTGAATTTTTCTTTGAAATATACTTGAGTCAATTCAGTACAACTTCCACTTTACATACTGTAAATTCCAAAGTAACTCCTTTTATCATAGGCAATGCTAGCCTAAAATTAATTCATTCTGTAAAGCGAATAAATAAAGTTCTTTCTTTAAACTATAATAGCAACTGTTATTAGATTTAAATGGATTATAAGCTTTAGAACTTACTCTGTATTTATAAAAACAAATCAATTCATTAAAAGATCCACTGATGTTTCTTCGAAAATTGCCTGTTAACAGTTTCAAATGTCCTTTTCATTTTAACTGAATCTTAATTTATATTCGTTTCCAAACTTCGGCCATTGTTACGAAATTAATTCGAGGAATAACAATATAAATTCGTAAGCCCGTATGGTTTGCAGGCAATTTAATTTAAGAATGCTTTTTGTTTCCAATTTTTCTAAAATGACACTGTTGATACTTAAAAGTGTCTATATTTACGTTAACATAATTATTTTCCACAAAACACGCCAATCTCTCCCTTTCCTTCCTCTCTATCTCTCGTATTTAAGCATTCAAGGCACGCTTATTCCCAGAAGGATGTATACAGTAACAATGATAATGGTCGACATAGCAACATCACGTTAAAATGGCGAGATTTCCACAAAATATGCAAATTTAACGTTTAATATGGAATATTTCGAACTGTGGACGAAAAAAGACCAACGGAATAAGAAACATTATAAATGTTTCTTCAAAATGATTCAAATCCGAAGGTCGTCTGTTAATTTCTTCTAATTTTAATTTCCAAATGAATAAAAGCCTGCACGTCGTAAAATCGCGTTTTACATGTTAAGTAATGGGAAATGGAAATGCTTCTCTTGGAGAGGAACCAAGGATTTTTTCGCGATTTAAATTCATCTTTCTCTGAATAAGTGTTAATCAAGCATCCCTACCAAATTTCGAGTTTCTATCATTATTATTTCTCGAGTTATTAGCGTTTGCATAGCGTGACCAACCAACCAACCAATAGACGACTGCTATTATTAAATAATATTATTCTTTGAAATCGCTGAATCATATTTTAAATCAATTTTATAAGTTGGAGAGACTAATTTTTCTATTCACATCAAGGATACTCAGTCTAAAATAGTTTGAGAACCACTGCTCTATATTATTTTCGCATTTGTAATTCTATTACAATTTAAGCCAAATTATTATAAATGGGGATTTTTTATAAAGCGTCCAGCCCACCTTACGCCTTGGATCTTATGAATGATCTAGGTAAATGGTTCTGAACCTTTCTGGTGCCGCGGACCCCTTACATAAAATTTTCTGGAGCCGTGGACCCCTAGATCAACTTTTCTGGAGCCGCTGACCCACTTCCAATTAACAGTTCATAATGTTGTTTAAATAGAGAAAAAACTTAAGTTTTCCTTACATTAAATTATGTATATGAAAAAGAACCAAAATTTAAATTTTTATTGAAACCTTGTATAGCTTAGATGTTGCCATATGACAAAAAGTGGAATATCAATCTTACTGGAGTAACCAATCTTGATATTCAGCTTTCCTCGGCCGTCGTGTTTGTACTCACAGCTGATTTTCTTCCATTCCTTGAACGTGTGTAATATTCTTGTTATTTTTAGCAATAACGAGAACGACAATTGTTTATGTTGGGGCACAGGTCTGATCTGTCCACGAAATTTAGTAGTCTTGGCAAATAATATTTCTGCGAGAGGGGGTCACAAATTCAGTTTACAGCAAACAGTACCTACTGTTTCTACTCTTTTCAAAACACCCACGTACACACTAAAATGACATAGCTAGAAGGCTAATGGGATTTTTGCTCTTGAATATTTTTCATTCATTCATCTCGTCTCCGCCCATCTATCCAAAACTTCTAAAATCCATTGGATATGAGCAGAGATCTTGCTTACCGTAATAAAGAATGCAATATATGCTATGAGATCTTTCTTTTAAGATATTTCCGATTGTTATCCGACCACTCTAAACGGTCAAAATTAATCCTAAGGAAAATCATGCATCTTTTTAATATGTAGGGTTCCAAAATCAACTCGCGGACTCCCGGTTGAGAACCATTGATCTTGGTGACTCCAGTAGCCCAACTAGGTTTAATTATAAAAATTACTTCACTAAAAGGTGACTCTAATAAGAACGCTATATCAGATGAATTACCGCTGCTGAATGTAATTCTACTCAAACGTTTAATACATAAAAGTTACCTACATATACTATATATAGTTAAATAATTAATTATGCATTCTCACATTTTCATACAAAATTTGCCATTCGCCGCGAAGTAAGTGAGATGTGCATTTAATTATCCTTAAGATTTATAAATTTCTAAATCAGAGCATGGGTTCCCAACACTGTTCACGAGCACCACTGCGGTTTTAAGCTGTATGATGCATTTCTCCGATTCTTAAAATCGCCATGAATTAAATTTGTGAAATGGCTTTCTTTCTAGAACTTGTTACACAAATGCAGTAAAACCTCGTTAACACGAAGCTCGAGGAACCTAAAAGTTATAGCATTGAATTAAAAGGATTAAATTAAGTTGCTCACCTAATATCGATATGATGTTCACAAAAATCCTTGGGACATTCTCGTACAGATAATCAAGAGCTCTTTGCAGGTTGAATTTGTGAGCTTCTTCTGAATTCTTCTCCTCGTCATAGCAATAGCCGTAGCAAAGGTTGTTGTGGCCCGTGTATATCGACAATACCTGAAAATATGTTAACATGTACATATATTTTAATGATAGTGTGCATCTTACGGATAACAAAAATAATTCATTCGAATGGTATGTATCCGCAGAAACCCTCTTTTATATTTATGAAATTTTGTTTGTTTGTATATATGTGCATCTACACATTGCCACACCGTTAAAACTAGAGTAATCAAACTTTCAAAAGATACTTTCTTCACAAATCGGAATGCCGTAGGCTACTTTTTAATCCCAAATGTTTTACATTAATTATACAAAAAGCAAAATAACTTTGTATGCTAAAGGCAACAAGTGAATGTTAGAGATGGGTCAGAAAGATCGGAACAGTTCTTTACGAACTGTTGTGATGCCTAAACTCTTCATTAAAATAACTGTTCTCATAAACTTCCTGTTCTCAAAGAGCAGGTAACTCTTCATCTTATACACAGTGAGAAAGGTGGGAAACGACTTCTTCCTTCTCCGTAGTTGGACGGCGGGGACTGATGAAACTACGCGTATTTTCCCAAGTCCTACTATTGATTTCAATCAAATTTGGTACGATTGTGGAGGGCTCCCAGAAATAATTCATACGTGGTTTTTGTTTCTCTCTGCCCGTTTATTCAAAACAGCGGCCGAGTGAATTCTTAAATACCATGTATCATCTAGAATTAAGATTGGATTTGAACCAAATTTCCCCGGGTAACGCCGGATATTTCTGCTAGTATTCTATGTAGGGTACTTCATTTGAATTATGCATATCAAAATCTGGCGAAGTTGATTCGAAAGGAAGCAGCCTTTTCATCACACACATGAGGGTAGTAATGGAATGTTATTAAAGAAACATTCAACATGGCTAAAGCGATGCATTCATAGCTAGAGACGGTTATGAATGTAAAATGTTATATTAGCCAGTTCACTACAAATGCAGATTTCCATAGTTATGAAACTCGTGTTAGAAATAACATCCATATCAAGAGCTACGGCTACTCTTCTTGTTTGAAAGGCCCTTATCATGCTGCATCCAGAATTTTTAACCATCTCCCAAGAATCATCAAATACATTAATTCTTTAGTCTGTTTAAAATCAATTGTAAAAAAATTTTATTATCCAAAAATTATTTTAGTGTGAGTGAGTTTTTGCATGATTCAACTGTAAATTCAATTGTTATTAAGTATTTATTTTACGGCTGTTCTATTATATGTTGTGCTTTTCTAGTCATTTTTATATTTATGTCTGTAATTGACGAAATTTGTGTTATTGACACTCCTGTACAAATGTAAAGTTATTATTTGTCTAATAATTATTATAGTTTGTGTGTATCTGGATGATTCAGCTGTTAATTTAAGTGTTATTTATGTATCTATTTCACTGCTGGTCCATTTTATTTTGTTTTTTTCTGTATATTTTATATTTTATGTCTGTAATTGACTGAATATGTATTATTGACAGTTCTGTATATTGGACGATTTCCATGTTACATTTTGTAACCGACGGAAAAATTAAAAAAAAATAAAAATGTGATTCAAGTGCTTAGGATGAAAATAATCCGAACTTTTCATGAACATATTGGAAACAAGAATTAATGATGGGAAAAGTACAGATACACAGATATTCAGTGCGAAGTTAATGTCTAAAACCGATTTTTAAGAAAACCCTGCATGAAAAATGTGAAAGGTCCTGGGAGGCAGTTACAAGTAATAAACCGAGAGCGATCAAAGCAAGTGTTACTCCGTTACGCGGGAAAAGGAACCACCCACATACCCTACTTGCAACTGCCCCATAAGCGTAAGACACCTCTAGACGGGATGTGTCAAATATAGTCAAATTTTAAATATATCTCTGGCATTTTAGCTCACGATTCTCAACGAATTAACACTAACTAATGTTCGTAAGGGAAACTAAACTTTTAAGTGTTCTATAAATATTTTCAGTTTTACATGATTGTTTTTATTACTTTTATCATTATTTACTTAACTTATGCACTTATTTATTTTAATTTATTTGTTTCAATTTATGTATTTATGTTAACTTTAACTAATAGAATGCGATGGTGCAAAATGACCTTCGCTGTCGAATCACCACGGAAACCTAATTACTACTACTATTGCGAAGTTATTGCTGGATCTGGTAGTGACAAGAATAATTTAGAATTCTTACCTTCCAGTCGGAAGTGAAATTTATTCGAGGGTCGCGAAGCATCTTGGAAACAAATATTTTCGCCTGCATGAGGGCATCGTCGTCCAATGAAGCTGGTATTGCGACATTCAGTTGGGCGTTATAAGTACCGTATTCGCCCCTGCCCAGGGAGTAGCCAACCAAATTGGCGTTGAAAATTTTAAAAATATTTGGTAGGGTGAGGAATTCTCTCCAAGTAGCTATTCCACCTATTTTCAAGAGAACATTGTCGTCATTTGTGTGTCACATCATTATATTCTGAAGAAAAAATTGTATCTTTTGATGAAGACAATAAGCAGAAAACAAAACTGCTAGTGAAAGAGAAATTTTTCTCTGTTAACTATTCCTAATTTCAATAAAAATAAATAATATTTCTGCACTTAATATTTCTTAATCAAATGATGTAAAATCAGACATTTAGATTATCTGGATCTTAGACACTATGAATGAAATGAGTCGCAGAAGAGAATTGATGCGTTTATATCATCAATAAAAGACGATGAGTTTAATATTTAACTGGGAAATGTGATTGCAATTATTTCTATATATAGATATAAAAGATTAAAATTCCGTCGTAAACTTGTTCGGAAATATTACTGTCCGTCTATCTGTCACGCTATTTTAGGACACTTCCAAATGGAATTTAGAGCCAAAACTTTCAATGCATTTAAACCCAAACGAATCAAGGCATGAAAAAATAAAATATCCTGGAAAAGATCAAGGTTCGACTCCGGAGACGATTTTATCTACCTATCAGTTTACATGGATTTTTGATTTTTCAGAGTGCAAGGATTTTTTCCTTTCATTCATCAAAATCTCTAGTTTTCTTTAAAAACGAAAACTTTCTTATTGAATGTATTACGTTTCCTGCTGAAGCTCACGAGTGTCAGGCCAATTTAACTTCCTCAGAATAGAACTACTGTAGCGTAGTAATACGAAAAACCATGCAAACATGTGAGTGTGCGCGCATATGATTAAAATGAATCCACTACAATCTTTTCTTGATTGATTTACTCTTCCGAAGCCTGTGATTTTGTGTTACCTCCAGTGAATGACACGCCTCGGTCTTGTATAGTCACGCCCAACGGGTTGAATTCTCTGGCTCCGTTTCCGCTCGTGAGGGAGTCTCCCATTGCACCTATTACGTCAACGTCGCCCGGTCGGAGTTGATGGACGCTCTCTGGTCGGACGTCGGAACGCCATTGTTGTTTTTCTGTTGCTTCTTCGCAAGGGAAAGGTTCATTTAGAGGTACTTGTTTTTGCAGTATCTTCCAGATGTTTTCACGCGGATATTTAATCGTTTCTGCATACTGTTTTGAAACAATAATTGATTATTTTTCATTATTTGTAATTTCAATTAACATAGGTAGCAGAGTCTGAGAAACAATTTAACACTATGGTAAAAAATAAATGCGAGAGGTACATAGGTAGTCGTAAAAGTCACAACATGTTAACAGTATTTTTAATAGGTAATAAAAAATCCAACCATGCAGCCAGTGTTCTTTCTATAGAATTCATTTCTGAACCATTTGTTCAATTCCGTTACTAAATATATTTTAATTATTCACGTCGCTGATTTGTCTTCTAAAATCTTCGTCTTTTTTAGCAGAATGTCTAATGTAATCTCGCCATCAATTGGTAGCACTGGTCTATATAAATTTTCGAATGCCATAATGCTGTAGAAAGTCCTGTCATGTTGATAAAGTGGTTCCCAAAATTAATGCATCTGTCACTTCTTGAAAACCGTCTCCCGTAGAGATTTGTAGTAAACTGCGTTTTGTTTCTAAAGGCCAGGAAGTCTCTAGAAAACTATTCTCAATTTCCTAAAGTCCCGGGTTCGATTCCAGGAGATAATTATATGTTCCCATAATTTTACACGGGATTTTCGAGTTTTCAGAGTGCAAGGTATTTTTCTTCATACGTTAAAATATGTAAATATGGACCGATTTTCTCCGTTTTCGATTTATTCGACGGCTAAAACTCTAAATTATCTTATTCTTTCAATGTTTTTGCCCTACGCGGTCGATAGTTTCGGAAATACACAATTGTTTTCGAAATTTTGCCGATTTTTTGTTCTCCTTCGGGACTTTGCCAAGTCGACCTTAATTATTATTATTATTACAAAAACATTACAAATAGGCTGTTGGCTAGGTGGCAATGTACATACAAGCTTTATAACGGTTGACATAAATTCAACAATTTAAGATTCAAATACCATCGATTAAACGCTCATATTGACTTAAAAATGGAATCCCTAAGTTAGTCAGATCATTATACGCTACATGTTTTCTTTGATTAAAGTTATATTGTTATAAATATAACAATGGATGAATTCATTAAGATAATGATGTAACTCGAGAACATTCAGTAAGATTATTTTCTGTGACTAGGTCGCGTTTATCGTAGATTGTGGTAGAAAAGCATATTTATTTTTTTAGATACTGTGTCTGATTGTGTGTATTGAACCTTTTGGAAATACCAAATGTTTTTGTTTTCGTGATTGAAGCGACGAAGAATGACCCAGTCAGTGGAAATAAGCGTAAGACTCTGCCATTTCATTAGGAAGGCTTCGGTGAGGAGGAATCTTCCTAAACCCCGGTAAGTTTATACTCCGCATTATTCTACAATCAATTGTTTCAGCACTTACGTTTTTAATACTTTCGCCTGGCTTAAGTGGATAAATAATTATTTTTTGTGGCGTCGCTTTTACAAGAGGTATGTTTTGTGATTGATTAAGTGGATGACATTCCCTGTAAATTACAGAAAGTTCACATCTTTCTTTTCCCGATATTTGCTTTCTTTGAGGTGTTAAGAACCAGTTTGACTCCCGGTCTTAGCAAGTCAAATCTCAGCCTGAGAATCAATTGATCACTAAGGTAAAAAATCTGATGTGACCAACACATGACTTCCTCCATACAGAGCAATGAATATGATTACTCTTTCCATAAAGATATGCATTTTTTATTTCCTGTGCCATAATTTTCAAAGTTAGAATGTTATTTTTATCTCCTCGTTCTTTTACGCTGCATAAATACTCTTTCTATCCTTTTTATTCCGTTCGATAATATATTTGTCCACAATTGTAGTAATTTTCAAGTATACGGTTAAAATGCGAGTGAGACTACATTATTTTATATTTATCCTTATATAAAAATATTACCTCATACCACTCTAATGTTCGCTGCCAATATATAAAGGTGCTATATGGTTACAATTAGCACGGTTATAAGTAATATAAATGTATTAAACTAAAAAATATAACTAAGAATATATAAATCAAATTCCATTAGCACTTTTATTGGCGAGTTTTTCGCGCATATTCTGCATGGGTAGATCACGTTAGGAAAGGTTCTCCAAGTTCATTTAATATAAAAGAACTACCTTTACCCGCGCAGAGCAGCTGCGCGCTAGTACTTGATTGCTCAGTATCATAAATTTCTTTATACATACAATTTTCGATCTCTTGATTTGCTGATACAATTGTTAGAGAATCCAATGATCTTACTCGTGAGAGACCTACATAAAGTTGACCGTGACTAAAAACTGGTTTTGGTAAGTAAAGACAGATTTTGTCAAACGCCTAACCTTCCGGCTTGTTGATAGTCACAGAAAAAGCTAATCGTATAGGGAATTTCTTACCTTTAACTTTAAAACGCATGTTAGTATCTGATGAGATAAGTGGTATTCGGGGTATGAGAAGAGTTTCTGTATTTACTGAATCTGTAACTCTTGCTTCGATTATGTTACGTTGCATTCGTGTAACTGTGTCTCGTTCCATTGCACAGACCTTTAGAGGGTACTAAATTTCCAAGTAACATGATCACAGCTCCTGGTTTCAATCTCCGTTTGTGAGGTGGCATTCCAGTTGGCGTTAGACAGTTCAAAAATTTCTCAGGGTATGCAAGTTGATCTTCAGTATGCTCACTCACGATACTGTCTACACTTTCGTTAACTACTTCATCTCCTGATGCGCTCCAGTCCGAGATTGTTGAGTTCGAGTGATACTTCATTCGTTACACTGAGAATTGTTCTTCCTTTAGGCTGATGAGGGGTGATGTAGTGATGTTTATATCACCATAGAGTTTTCCAACTGGATCTTCTGTTTGTGGAAAGCATCTTTGAGGTAATTGAATTGTTTCTCCGTTCTTGCCTTCGCCTACTTCTAAAAGCCACACCACAGTAATTGCAAGTCTGAGTCATATTTCCGTAATTATGTTCTTCAATGGTAATTTCAAGCTGAGAATTATTTGCATCCGATGCAGGTTCATTTAATCTGCGTCGGGGGGTGCCGTGGCGTAGTGGCGAGGGCGTTGGCCTGCTACGATGGGCATACCCAGTGCGAACCGGGTACGAAACTAGCGAATGTAGGGTTTTTCAGAGGTTTAGCGGCCCCTTATTTTACATGTTTAGAGAAGAGCTCGCGAATCAGCGCTCTGTCCTTCGGGAGGGACGTAAAGTCGTTGTTCCCCTTCGTGTTTATCGTTAAGAATAGGCTAATGCCGGCACCGGGTTTTATCTCCTCCCTTGCTTTGTGATTTAGACTGAGATGCCTACTAGCGCTGGTAGTCGTTTGATGTCGCAAGATCCCACAATAACAAACTGCGTCGTTTAGATTGCCTTCTCTTGCTTAGTCGATTTTCTCTCGATTCTAAACTCCAATCAGCCGTCTTCTTCCGTGTTTTTGATTACATTCTTCTCTTTGTGTTCATCTTCATTAACTCTTCGATCTCTGCCGGCTTGATTTCTTTCAGTTATTCCTCTATATTTGCTTCTTCAACAGATTGATATGCTCGCTCCGCTCTTCTTGTCGCATTTTAATCAGTGTAACATGTTGCTCTTGAAGCCATTACTTTTGTTAAGTATCTTTTAAAAAGTATATTTTAAAGTATATAGTAAAGTAGAAGTAGTTTTATCTATTGGCAATCGCAGCTAAGAATGAGACATCTGCCGAAATTTATAGTTTTTATCGCAAAAAAATGGTAATTTTTCTGGGTCTAACAATAGGCTTCCTACTGCATTTCCTGCTATCGAACATGACTGGAACATGTTTCGTTGTGTTTTTTGCTCTAGAAAACATAGACACGAACACTTAAATCTCCTTCATAGGTCGAAAAGAGCCAGTAACACATGTTCTTATGAATGAATGCCATCTTGGATGCCATCTTGAATTCCGGGGTAACGGTCAGAAATACAAGGTGGCAACAGTGATTTTCGGAATCAGCGGGGTCGAAATATCATAGAAAACCTTGCTGACACATTTTACACAGAAATGCTCCTTGGAAGTAAATATCGGTTAGAATTGACTAGACTATATGCGACGAATAAAATTATAATGCACTTCTAAATGAGCTACAAAGTTGAAATTTGATACCGTTATATGATTTAGTACAAAATTGATTGGAAATAATTTGAAATTGTAAAAATGCAAAACATTAAAAATGCTTGCAGAATGCAAGCACATGTTAACTAGTATATATATATTTGCTCTTATTTCATTGGGCTTAGACTATTGAATATATTTGTCACGTGAAAAAGGAAAGTTTTACATATCGTATGTCGAAAACTGGCGTGCTCGCGAATTCTTTGTGAATTGCAACATTTAAAGTGTTGAATAATCATAGGAAAATTCATGAGACAGACAAACCTTGACAATTGGATACACGAGCAGATCCCGCCGTTTCCTGAAACGAAGTCCTGTGCCATCGTCTCCCAATCTCCCTGAAATTCCGGGTGGCAGAGCGAACAGCAGCACCCACAGTAAGAACGTGAACCGTACGGATAATGCTATAGCCGCCATCTGATCACTTGATCACGACCACTTCATTGACATGTAGTATATAACAAAGGTTTTTTTCAGTTATTTAGGATTTTTCCATAAGTGTATGTTTATTTATAAGATGCAAGAATGACGTTCACAAATCGAAAAAAAATCGCAAGGTCGCCATCTTCTCAAGTAGGAACTTATTAACATAATCTTTCCGAAGTGTATACCCTCGGTTTCAAATGCACTTGGTAAGTGGAAACGCTAAGTTGAATTTAATGAAGATGCAAAAGAAGGCGAATTTTATATCGTTACATACATATTTTAGTAGCGCGGGTGGTAAAATTGTGCGTTAGCACTATACTTCCGTATTTTCCTGCATGCCCGTCATTAAAAATGTGAAAAGTGTGTTCATTGAGATAATATCCCAAGAGTATAAATTTTACCCAAACTAAAGACCCTATATATTTACAATAACGCAATGGCAAGAAAAATAATGAACATCGAATTTTATTCCATCTACTGCTGAAATAAAAGTAAGAATTTTAAACTCTATGCATTGAGAAATATTTAAATTTGCTATCGTTTCACATTCTCGTATAAGAGCCTAAAAAGTCTCCGTCCTTTATGCTACGTGTAACTGCGTGACATGTAATTTATTCCGTAGTCATAATGCCACGACCTATCTTACGTAACACATTGACCTTACTCGACCCGTTTCACTTTTCTTCCTACTGAAACAGGCTGCATTGTTATTGTTTGAGAGATGTGTTATAATGAGGTTCGCCAGTTTTTTCATACGCAATAAAATATACGTGCGAGGATAGATGTTGATCCGAACGGGGGCTTATAATTTCACATGGATTCGAGAAAACTAGTAGATAATACGAGAAGTCTTTCTATCTTGCCGCTGTTTAGAAAACAATACACGTGGATTGTTGCTTTTTTCATAAGAAGTATTATAACTACACTGAATTAATAGTATTGGTGAGTTGGGGCTGTCTCGATCTAAACGCCTTATCTAATTGAAATTGATCCATTTTAATGAAATTACTTAATAGGGGATTATAGGGTTTTACTTTAAAGACAATCGACATTATGATGTAATTGGACTAACTCTGCCATATTTCCTTTTCTCAGATCTCGATTAGGGTTTTCCTGACCCTCTACTATTCCAAAACCCCTTAGCACCCTACTAAATTTTACTGGATCTTGTTTGTAATCCGCCCCGTTTCATCATCATCATTCATCAATCTTCCTATTGGTCGGCAGCAATCCTTCTTCACCATTCCTTACTGTCCTGCGCTATCCTTTTCATTTCTTCATAGTTTGTTGCTCCTACGTCTTTCATAATCTGTTGCAATCTTCCTTCCATGATCCTCACCATGTAGTTATTGTTACGATATAGATGTCCTATAAATCTCTCTCTCCTTTGATAGCATCCCACAAATTCCTCTTTTCATCCACTCTCCTAAATACTTCTCCATTTGTAATTGTGGCTGTCCAAGGGATTTTTTCCATTCTTCGCCAGCACCACGCCTCAAACGTCTCCAATCTCTTTTTTCTTTACTCCCAATGGTCCATGTTTCAGATCCATACAGTGCTACACTCCATACAAAGCATTTTATGAATCTTTTTTTGGTCTGAGCGGATAAACTTTTAGATGTTAACAGCTGTTTTTTATTATGGAATGCTATCTCTGCCTGTGCAATCCTGCTCTTTATGTCCATGGAACTTCTCCCGTTTTCCGTGATCTTGCTCCCCAAATAGATATAGCTATTTACTTGCTTAAGTGGCATTCCATTTATATTTATGTTTACATTTTTAATGTTATTGTCAAACACCATGACTTCTGTCTTCTTTGGATTGATCTTCATATTATATCCTTCCTGTAATATTCCATCCATTCCTTGTAGCGCTCGTTGAAGTCCTCCTTCCGTCTCTGCTATTTTTACAATGTTATCAGCAAATCTCAGTATTTATATCCTTTCTCCACTTATCTTCATCTACATCTACATGATACCCTGCAAATCACCAGACTGGTGGGTGGCAGGGGGTGCAGAACACCGAAACCACCCTAATAACGTCCCTCGTGGGAATCACTCTCCTGCTACCATCCCCTATGATCCTTGGGTAAAACTAGCTCTGATATCGCTCGGTCCGACAGTAGATCTCTCATATTTTATTCTCGTGATCGTGCCTGCCCATGTAAGTAGGTGCCTCTAATATTCCTGAGTCCTCCTCTAAGAGAACCTCCGACCTATATTTCTGCAGAAACCTTAACCTAGCGCGAATTCTGCTATTCTCTAGCGATATCCAATTCAAGTCCTTGAAGAGTGATGTGACGCTTAATTTTTGCTCATATTTTTGCTTAACGAATCTGGCTTCTTTCGAAATCTTCAGGGGTCTCTCCAGTTTCATACATTTCCTTAATTAATTTAAAGATATAATCGTGGGTATCTTCATTTAATGCCTTTATCATTCCTCCGGTAATTATCACATCCTGGAACCTTCCTGAGCTTCAGGTCCTTTACGGCCTTATTATACTCCTCCTTCGTAATATTTGGACCTATTGCATCTTCTGCTACATTCCCCTCATCTTCAGTTGTTTTGTCTAATGGATCTGGACCTTCATAAAGCATTTCTATGTAGCGTTTCCATCGCTGGCTCACTTCTTCGTCTTCTATGAAAAGTTTCCCATCTTCATTTGATATGGCATGGTTGTACCTCACAAATTTTGAAAACTGTCTGCTATGCTTTTCCATATTTCCCCTCTGCAAGTTTTCTTCTATCTCCTGGCATTGATTTTCTATAGATATTTCCTTGGCCTGTTTTGCCTCTCTACTAATGTTCCTTAGCCTTTTATAATCCCTTTTAACTTCTTCTGTATTTGCATTTTTATTCTTCCTTCTTTCTTCCATCATTTCTAACAAATTGTCATTATCCTTGGTTTCCTGGCAGTTTTCTTTGGCTTTTCTAGATTTTGTTCTGCTGCCTCTACAATTGCTTGTTTCAGGTTATTCCATTTTTCTGAAATAGTTTCGGTGTTTCCCCAATCTTCTGTTGGACATGTCTTTGATGTTCTTCTTTGGTGCCAACTTCTTCCATTTTTTCGATGTTCCATTTACCATCTTTAGTATAGTTTTTCTCTTTCGTAAATTTTAAGTTTGACTTCATGATGACTAGGATATGGTCGCTGCATATGTCAGCTCCCGGATAACTTTTGCACTGTTTTATTTGGTTACGATATCTGTGCTTGACTAGTATGTAGTCTACTGGAACCTTTCTCTATCTCCAAGTCTATCTCAAGGTGCCGTCCATGTGTAGTTCTTCTTTTAGGTTGCTTGAACATGGTATTTGCCACTGTAAGATCTTTCTCTTTTCAAAAATTTATTAACTGCTGACCCCTGTCATTCCTTCTTCCCAGTCCCAACATTCCCACTGTTTTAAGGAGATACGTTACGATAAATTGGACCGTCAATCCAAAAAATCTGAAGAGAAATCGTGTTTGAAAACAAGTTTCTTTCGAATGAAATACCTAATACTGATTGTGAGATGTTGTTCACAAACAGCCTTGGAACCTTAGCGTATAAGTAGTCGAGAGCTTTTTTTTCAATTGGAATTTGTGGGCTTCAATCGTATGTTTCTCATACGAGGGTTGGCATTGATCGAGAGAGTATTCCTTATCAAAATTCCCATCGTACAAATGTTTTTCTATTCTCTAAATTAGTATAATTGTGATGCAGTTGAAGAAAAAGTAATACTAGAAGCGCTCAATGTTGATAATTTTTCTAGAAATAAAAGTTTAAAATGCAAAAAAACATTTACTCATTTAACAAACATATATATTCCGTCGAGGAATAAGATTTTTAACTGGTGAAATGATGATGTGATGAGGAACATATTGAATTATGATGAGCTGGGAGGATGTTTTGCAACGTGTCACAGAAAGCGCAGTAATTGAAAATTACAATAATAGTATGCAATGATAAGGGTTTTTACCAGGGGCGTGCAACCTCCGACCCGGTAGAGCGGCCCGCGAACTACTGTTTTCATAGCACATCCTTGAGAAGTTTTTACGGTAAAAATGGTTAAAACTTTAGTTTCCTATTAAAAATCTCTTCAGTGTTTTACCATCTTCTCCCTCTCCAGCACTTGCGTTCCAGTCACCAAGTATGATAAGGTTCTCTCTGTCTTTCAGCATTTCTAAAGCTTCTTTCAGTTGTTCATACATTTCTTCTATTTCTTCATCTGAGTGTCCTGTTGTTGGATGTTCAGCTGCATAATTACTGTATCGGTTGGTCGCTATTAATTTGCACCATTAATATTCTATCACTATATTGCACATAGCCCTTTACTTTATATCCTAAGTCTTTTTTTAGTATAATACCCACCACCGTGATTCTTCTCTCATCTCCAGAGTATATAATTCTATAATCGTCACTCCAAAAGTCTGCTTTTCCATTCCACTTTATTTCGCTCAAACCCAATATATCTACATTCAGTCTCTTCATTTCTTGTTTTGCATTTTCTAATTTTCCACAGACATTTAGTGATCTTACATTTCATGTTCCTATCATCATATTTCTCGTATTTGTACACCTTGGAACTGTCCCCTCCCGGAGAACCGAACGGGGGACTATTTTAACTCCGGATTCTTTAGTTACAAAGCCTTCCCTCATTTCCTATTACCCTCTGCTGCAAACTTGGGATATCTACAGGATCTTTAATGCAGTGGTTTCCCCCTGCCTTCTGCATTCTATGCCGTTGACCATTTAGTCGCAATTTCTCACCCCAAGAGCAATAGAGTGCCCTAGCCTCTATCCGTTCCTACACCTTCCAAGACGCTGTTGACGGTATAGAGGGGGACCACTGATACCGGCAGTCACTCGGTCTCCAGAGCCGCGTTAGCCACCTATCGGTGTTGCCCATTCTCCAACACTAGGAGGTGCGGTTGGAAGTTTCCCTTCATCGAGTCGTGAGACCATAAGGCATTGCTCACCCTCTCCGTTTATAAAAGCAGAAATGTCAACAAATAATAATCTATTTTATAATAAGGTATTTTAATAAAAAAATGAAGAAACTGAACACTTGTTAACAACACTATAAAAATGCTTCAAATAACAATGTTGGAGATAGAGACAATCGCCCTTCGTCGCTCATTTGTTTTGGACCAGCAGACGATGCTAAAACTCTCACGAAAGCGCCGCACAGTGGTCGGAAGACCCTCGTTTCCCGGACAAAAGTCCTAAAATCGTCTGATTGAATCCAATATTGGTATATGGGGGTTTTGAGACACGCTGAGTATGATTTTGATGTCTGTTTACCTGTACGAGACAACATTCATTCCAAAACATCTAGTTTATTGCCGGTTTCTTACATTATGAATGTAAATTCTCGCTGATATGATGTGAGTACGCGATTTGAAATCGCCGGACACAGTGTCGAAGGTGTCTTTCATGAAAATAATATTTTTCTCGCAATAAAGCAGTGTTTAAAGATTCTTTGGTGCAAATTTTTGGGATGCTGACGACGTGAGTGTTGTTATTAGCTTCACTTACAATTAGGTGTAGTAAAGAAATGGGGAATTCTGTTAGAGTAAAACTTTGTTAAAAAAATAAAAAGGCGTGACAAATATGCGCCAAAAAAATTAAAAGAGGTGACATATTATCAAATTTCTTCTTCTTTGGAGTCAATTGGCAAAGGAAAGTCCGACTTCTCATGAGGTTGTCTTAGTAGCTGTAGAACATCATTCGAAAACATCGTGTTCTTCCGTCGTAGCTTTCTTCTCATGCTGGAGATCAATGGGTCGGATGATACTAGCAGAATGTGGAATAAGTCTTCGTTTCATTCCACACTTGACAACTTCCGAGTATTCATTTCTCTGTATTTCTTGGTGTCCTTATTCCTGGCCTCTTGGGCCTCCTCGGAAAACAGTCCTATAGGCAATTGAGCCACTTGTATGATATCAGCCCCATGGATAAGGAGCTTATGAAGCGAGGCTGGTATCTCATACCAACCGTACAAATCTACATAGAGCTCGGCTGTGTCCCTAGTGTAGTCCCGGAAAGCCTAAACATTTATCTCGTAAGAGCTTCCCAAGGCATGTAAGATATTTGATAAACGCTGAATTAGACTGGCATCAACTCCGGTAATTTCTGCGGAAAGTGCATGCTGCTCAAAGAAAGGCCGTGCGGAGTCCCCATCATAAGTAGTACCGCTGTTTTGCTTTGGTTGATCTACTATAAGGCCCATTTTTTCTCTGAAAGCCTTCTGTATTTCCAGCTTCCTCGCAGCAACACTTTTTTGTCGTGTTCTGTAGAGACACGCCATTCCGGATGTCAATCAGACTCTCTACAATGTTATTCCGACTATGTGTGACAAAGTTACATTTAACCCCCTCATTCAAAAAAGCGCGGCTATGCGCAGCTAATTCTTTCAGGATTTAATAGAGGAGACATTAAGCTACTGATATCACTAAAGCAGAACGCAGTGTAACGTAGTGGAAATTTTGTAACTCAAATTAATTTTTGAACATATCCAATTTGTGCAATAGTTCAGATGAAACACTGTTGTATAGTTTACTTCCACTCTAAAACCACATGTGACCCCATCAATAGAATCCTTAAGTTCCAAAGAATAATTTGCGCACTGTATCATTAGGGGGAATCACATTTAATGGCAGAAAAGTGCCATTGAAATATTGCGAATATATATAACTGAAAAAAAGCAAATGACGACCCCTATATTCTCAGACCTGTGGAGTCGGACCGGACGAAGAACGAAGATTAAATAGGCTTGTTTCAGGTGGGCTGGACATTTACATACATTTTTGACTCCATTTTGAGACGCATGTGTGAAGTTCGCAAAATGGACTTTTGTCCGGGAAAGTAGGGCCTTCCGACCACTGTGCGCCGCGTGAGGGCGTTGACTTCCAGCTAGCAGGCGAAGTGGAAGGTCGGGAGGGCAGAACGTGAAAAGGAGCCTCGGGAGGCAGAACGTGAAAAGGAGCCTCAGAGAGCAAATCTAATTTCATAATCCTTTCAAAATTGTAACCGCCTAATCGAGACTCTTTCTAATAAAGGTGCTGAAAATCTGATTTGGAGTTTCGCCAATCCTGGTCCTTCCCGTCACAAACAATAATCTCATGAATGTTTCGGCGGCCAGAATTCAGCAATGTCTGGCAAAATGGTTTTGAACGGATCCCGGTCTTGGAGCTTAGTCCACCACATAAACTCAGCCATATACGAGTCTATGAAGTCTCGTTTAGTCCCAAAACGGATCTGGTTATCCAGCTTTATCGGGCGCCATGTATTCTCTATTGTTTGAATGTCTGCCTGCGTATCAGGGTTGTCGAAGTTTGCTGTTTGATGCTGATATCTTCCTGTATCAATTTCGCTGTAGGCACGCCAGCAGTCATATATGATCCTCGTTTCAGGTCGTATTCTAGAATATACGATTGGCATTAACGTTTTGGCCCTGCTATTTGGCACGGGCTCCAAGAAGCATTCCTTGGTTTCTCGGCTTATACCTCCAAAGATTCATTGCTGAGGAAGGGTTCTTCCAGCATGGCTTTTTCGTCGGGAGAAGAGGTTTTCATCTATCTCCACTGTGTGTCCAGGTCCGCCAATCATTGCTCCTTCATCTTCCCCTATCTTGTGGACGCACACTTCCCGTAATTAATTATTAAAGTCTACCACGGCATTCTTTCCAATCTCCAATTCACGCTAGCGGAATGTAATGGATGTAATTTTAAAAGTCAACAGTAAATAAAGTAGATGGTGCTGTACAGAGGCAGTCGACTTCCTTCAAACCAAGTTCTAGAGCGCACTCGAATATGTTGCTCACATCCCTTTCCTCGACCGGTCCATTGCATTTTCGTCAAACTAAATTTCATCGCATGACCTCTTTTGCAAATTCGCATGGATGGAAGAATTGCATGATTTTTTTAAAAAGGCAACGGCGCACAGTGGTCAATTTGTTCACTTTGAAGGGACAAAAATATTCTGATAACAAAACAGGGAATTTAGGAAAAATATTTGTTTTGAACACTGTCTTCTTAAAATTTCATATTTAAAACATTTTTTGTTATTTAATGTGTGTGAAATACAGCGCAAAATAACAAATTAATGAAGTAGAGTTAACAAAATACATGTACGTTATCTAAGATACTTTTAACATAATTGAAATACAAAAAGACAACACCACGGTATCATTCCAAATTTGTCCCTGAATAGTCGGAGTCTTCCATATCATATTTTGCATTTACAATATGAACATTGGAACTTTTTATTAAAAAAACTTCCTTAGGCAGTTTTTATTATTTTCTCGGTAGTTCTCTAATGCTAGATATTATAGGATTTGAACTAACGAGTAACATATGTAAGAGATCTTCATTTGTATCCTTTCTCGACGTATTTCTCTTATGATGCTCTCTAAATTCCCTATAATCTTTATGTCTCACTTCTTGTACATCTTCTGATAACTGACCGATAGGTAAAATAATATATTCCATCGCGTCTGCTCCGTAGATCAATATTTTATTAATGGTTGCGGACATGTAGAACCAATTGTACATACGTACGTCAATTCTGGCTGTTTATTCCGCATATTCCTTGAACGTTTCTGTATTAACTTCATAGCCACTTGATAAAGTTGCTAAAATAACCGAAAATCGATGCTTATCAACGGCAATTCATTTTCGTCTAATATTTTATTATTACAAAGCCGTTTTTGTCGACATTAATCAAACCATACCAAGTGTAATTATGATATGATACATATAGTGCCAACATATATTTGATATGTATTGTTGATAAACTTTTTAAAGGAATATAATTTGACAATTTCTGCTTATAATACTGCAAGCAAAGACCGTAGTGAATTGGATAGGGGATTTCACTGCCCTGGGTCTGCCGAGCAGGGTTGGTTGAATCCAGACGTTGTTAACCAGGGAGGAAAATGATAACTTCGGGGGTATTTTTAAAATAAACATCAGGTTGAACTTTCAAAGACAAATAGTTTCTAATTTAATTATCAAAATCACATTAAATTTAAACCATATGTATCAATCATCATCATTATATTCTCTGTTTAAGGAATCCCCCCCCCCCCCCCTGGATTCAACACTGCTACCGCGGGACCCGATTCCCTTTCTTAACTCAGAGAAAATGAGTCAGACGAGGATATTTGCCTAGGATCCGCGCTAATTCCCGGCGGCCCTGGAAATCCCGATCATAGAAGAAGTAGCTGATTATTTTACGTGAAAAAATCGGCATTTTCTGTATGCTTTTGCTGCAAAGAATGGACAGCAAAGCTAGAATGTTTTGCTGATATATATTTCCTTGTGAAGGAATTGAATTTCAGTCTTCAAGGGCATATGACAACTGTTTTTAATTTAAGCAATAAAATGGACGTGTTTAAAAAATGATAAAACTTTGATGCAAGCAGGTATGTGAAAGAAATTACGATGTTTCCCATGTTTTCTGATTCCGTGGGTTCAGCGGAATTGGATACTGAAGACATAACGGGTATTATTTGTGAACATCTTGAAACACTTTCTCGGACATTCGATGTCTATTAACCGCCAGATTAAGAACCACGATCAGTAAAATTTATGGATTATCGACCCGTTTGTAGAGCAACAAAAGAATAGGCTGGCAAACATCGAAGAGGAACAACTAATTGAATTATCTTCAAATTTAGGATTAAAATCAGTCTTTAACTCGATAATTGTGACTAAATTTTTGAGAAATGTCAAGGCTGAGTATCCAACATTGTATGAAAATGCAGTCAAGATTTTAATTTTCAACAACCTGTGTGAAACTGCCTTTTCAGCCATGACTATTATAAAGACAAAAGAGAGAAATCGGCTTGTTATTTCGATTTAATTGAAGAAAAGTCTTAAAAGAAATTTTAATTGAAAGTAGTTTGCTAAATTTTACCAGTCCTTGGTGGAATGTTCATAATATTTACAGGTCCGCGACAGATTTTCGATTGAGAGCCACTGCTCTACAGTAATATGAAGTTCCACAGAGGAGGGACAAAGTTAATACTATTTTTTATATTATTTTAATTTGAAAAATTCTGTGTCAGCTACTGGGAAACGATGAGAGGAAAACGGAATTTGATCATAAGAAAGGAATTGTTACTAGGGCGGCATAAGATCAAGGATGATGTATGAAAGGGACGAATATTTCATTTCCCAATACATATTGCGTTTATAAACTGCTTTTTAACTTTTAAGGTAAAGGCTGTTGTAATGCGAGTCTATTATTAATAATGTCATTAATTGCTGGAGAAAGTAATCTTCGATATATTGGGATTAGTAGCATTATTATTTGTTTGCCAGCTCTCATACCATATTTTCTAACGCCAGAATACATGTAAGTTGCACGTATCTGTTGCTACTAAGGTAGAATAGAAATTCATTGAAAAAGGATTGTTCTTCTTCTTTTGAATTTTGCAAAACAGAACTTACGCATAATAAAATTTAAGAGGCAAATGTAAAAAAAGATGTTACTTTATGAATAGGCACTCATGTTGACTTGTCATATTCAACATTAAAGTTTTTTCATGCACATTTAGGGGAAATGATAAGGAAATAAATGGAGATTTGGATTTAGCTTATATTATTTGAGAATTACGAATTCAAGTTGCATACATTATAATACAAGCCCAAATTTGAATTAATGTGCCCTAATCCAGACCCATTTGAATTTTGCGTCCAACTAAACTTTTTCCTGTTCCCTGAATGGTCAGATTCCAGTAAATTAATCTCTTTTCCCCTTAAAAGGCTGGTCCCTGGAAATATAGTATACTTATTTATCTCATTAATAATAACAAACTCCGATGTACATTAAGATCAAGGACAAGTTTAGCTGTGAAAAGGTCATGAACTACGGTGTTCCACAAGGTTCGGTTCTGGGACCAATTTTATTCATAATTTATATTAATGGAATAGGAAATTGTGTCAAAAACGCTAAATTATTAATGTACGCAGATAATGTTTTTCTATCCATTGACCACAAATCGATCGATACAGCGATTAAGAATATGGAATAGGACTTGATCAATTTGGCTACTTGGTGACATGATAATGATATGGTAAGAAATGCACACAAATTACAGGTAAAGAAAACACAGAATAGAATCATTAAATTATTGTATAATAATGGTAATAGGGAATATGATGTAAATGAGCATGTCAGTGTAAAACATATATATCGCAAACTTGGTATTTTACCTGTGGAAAACTTATACACATATATATTTGTAACTAATAACTATTTCCAAGAGATATGAAAGCACACATCTTATGGCTACTAGAAGTGACATTAGATTTCATGTTCCAAGGTACAATAATGACTATGGTAAGAATAAAATGTCCATTGTAATACCGAGTATATTTAACAACCTACCACAACATCTAAGGAAGGTAAACTGTATGTCGGAATTGAAGAAAGTGATAAAAGGTTTTTTGCTCAGTGACTCAGCCATTAGCTGTTAAAATATGATGTAGCTGTGCTACCATATTTTTTCACTTTTGCACAGAGATATACAGTTGTTCTACATCATTTCATCTTTTAAGTGTCACAATCTAAAGTCTTATATTTTCATACATGTGAGTATATGTGTACGTATATAAGTTGGTGTTTGTATGTAAAAGTATATATATGTAAGTATACGCACATTTAGGTGAAACTGTATAAAATGTATTTTGTAAAAATCTACCATTATGCCATGGTAAAATATTTATATTTGTAAAAACATTGTAAAACACGTCCGATTGACTACATAACCTGAGCACCTCCTGATGAGCCAATTAAAGACTCAGGGGGACTCGAAAGGTTCTTTTTCTTTTTCCTTCTTTTACAGATTTAAAAATAATCTTTATTATTAAATAAGTAAAGGATAAACTCAAAGAATGAGTTTTTGGTGGCCCAATGTAATGGGTCATTATATGCATTTTAATGTTTAATACTAGGTGTTTTAATATGTTACTTATTTTGAAGAATCCTATATATGTAAGCAGTTCATTGGAAATAAATTACCTTTATGTTGAAAAAAAATGTAAGTTGGCAAAATGCCTTATGTGTAAAAATAACTATTAAATTTAAAAATAAAAACTCGCTCCCTGTCATTTTGGAAAAAGTAAAGAAACTGAATATTAGAGTTAGGGCCTGACCAAATTCATTTTTCATTCATTTAAATATTGCTTGAATTTTTCATTAAAAATACTTAGATGTTGTGATACTACATTTAAGAGATTCTTTTCTAACTGCGTCTCACTGAGTCGTTCAAACATTTCAATTATACACGCCCGACTTCGTCACTCCGTAGCTGAAGTTTATTTAGAAATATATTTAATTTGTTCAAACAAGTTAATATGTTTTGGTTACCTCCTTGCATTTATGTCCACTCTTGCTAAACCTATATTTGGGAAAGCCACCTGATCTCTGTATGAAAAGCAAAGTAGGCATGTGGATCTGCTCCCATCTCATCGCAAAGAATGGGAAAAGGACGAGTTTTGAGTGTTATACATTTAATGAAGTTAATTATCTTTACTGCATCATGTCAAACTGACTTTAGTTCATCCAGAAAATCATTTTTCATAGGTGCCTCGCGATGCAAAAAAATGTGTCATTTGCACATTCGAACTTTGCATTTTCAATTTCGTTATAAATCCTTCGACATTTCCTTTTATTGCTGCAGCACCATCAGTACAAATACTTATGCATTTGTGCCACTGTATGCTGTCGTTCTCGATGTACTTATAAATGGTACCGAATATTTCATCACCAATTGTTTGTTTGGGAAGTTCTTTGCAGAACAAGAAGTGATCTTTAATTGAATCTTCATCTACAAAACGCACGATAGCAATGAGTTGTGCATGACCACTTTTATCTGTAGATTCTTCAACTTGTAGAGAATTTTTTTCTTTGAAATTCTTGGCTGCGTACTGGAGATATGCCATGAGTGGTATCTCACCGGTGATATCGTAGAGGGTCTCGTTCGGGATCCTCCAGCTAAGGGTGGAACGGAGCATGAATTTTCGACTACTTCAATCGGGTTCCACTCCGGGTGGCGTTGGGTATTAGCAACGAAGAGGTCTACTTTCTTTTGTTGATTGAGGAGGTAGCGGACCTTGATTACCGGTAGCCCAAGAGGTCTCTCTTGGCGTCCGCAGGTTCGTCCTCTGCATCAAGGCCTCGGATGAGGTACCTTGTCGCTTTTTCTATATTTTTTCCTCCTGGAGTTTTTGTTTGATGACTGCATAGTACTTGTTACGCTGCTGGAGTCTGAGGGTGCTCTTGTCGTTGACAACGGCGAATTTATGGTCAATCACGTGTTCTAGGACAATGGAGATATATTTTAAACAATAATAGCCGGCGGCCTTTTCCCTGTGGAGGAAGGAGCTGGATTGACAAGGTCCACTCCCTCGGCTATGGAGGCAGCAGCAGTGGTTTCCGAGGTTTCCTCCTGGAGTTGGGATCGCCGTCTCTTCGAAGCAACGCTGCCTTTTTACTCTCCTCGGGTCTTCACCTATGCAGCACAGCTGGGATGCAAGGCGGGGATCTCTCGGTGAGATCAGGGTTGTAGAGCCATCCGTTGCTTTGGCTTGACTACGAAGCAGTTTTCAAATATTACTGTATGAATTATTTGAATTAGCAGAAAATTACTATATTTTAGGTGAAATGGATGTTTCTAAATCTAATTTTATGCTACAAATTATTCCTATACCATATGGTTTTTCTACGATAATATATGGAACTTTATGTTTTTGTTGCGAAATTACCGGAAGATAGTCTAAGGATTAAGATTTTTCTGAGCTTTTATCCGATGATATCAGGTTAAACATTTCCTGACCGGAGGACACTGGGAACCATAGGCATATCCTTCATATGCGTAGAATGTGCACTGAACACGGGCCCAAGAGTACAAAAGTATATCTTACTAATTTTTTACACTTTCGTCACATGTCGCGTATTGTGTTTTTGGAATGTGTAAGGGACCCGTATGTTACATTTGCACCACTGTATCCAAGATACACCGCACCTGGGATCCTTCTCGGTAGGAATCACAAAAACAACGCATATTTTCAGTTTTACAAAAACAATTAAAGATATAATCTGCAACTTCTTCTACAAATTTAAATATACATTTTTTACATATTCAGTATAATTAATTAATTAATATAAAAGTTACTGGCGACCAAGTTTATTGTAATTTTCAGTATTCTTCTTAGTGAAAAAATAAGGAGTTTCCTTAGATGGACACTTATACTCATTGACTTTAATGTCTTCAATTTCCATAGTTTTATTGTCTGATGGTTCCAGCATGTTGTTCCATAGTTGTATAGAAACTGAAATAATGGTTCTTTGTTTGATTAAATTCATTTAATGTTATAATATTACACATAAATTTTAGTTGCTATAGCATCTATTTTGTTTTGAAATCCATCAAAATTATAGTTATTATTTTCACTAATGTAACTGCTCGTCTAAAATGATGGGTATACATGAGTAAACGCATCAATAACTGTAAGTCACCGGAGGAAGTAATTTCAATTTCACTTAAGTACAGAGATTGTCGGACTAAGACCAAAAAGGTTATGCGCAAAGCACTAACAGACTTCAAGAAAAAGACTCTTAGTGAACATCTAAGTGAAAATCCCAAATGCTTTTGGTCATATGTTAGAGAAGTTCAAGGTCGACGCCCAACCGTAGCCCCGTTAATAAACGACCAAGGAGAGGTAGTTAGCGATAGCACAGATAAAGGAAATTTGTTAAACTTATTTTTTCAGAGCGTATTTACTACCGAAGACGTGAGAGCGAAGGTCGTGGCGCCCGAACCAGGCAAGGAAAAAATGAACGATATAGTCATATTAGCGAAAGGGATAGCTCAACAGCTTAAAAATATCAAGTCAAATAAATCTCCGGGTCCAGAAGAGATACCAGCTAGAGTATTCAAAGAGTTAGCACTGGAAATAGCACCTTATCTCGAAATAGTTTTCAATAAGTCACTTAGTCATGGCGTTGTACCTAAGGAATGGAAATTAGCCTTTATAACGCCGTTACACAAAGGTGGGAAAAAAGACGACAGAGAAAATTACAGGCCAATTTCGCTTACCTCCCTATCTTGCAAGGTTCTCGAGCACATTATCGCTAGCTCCGTGATGGACTTCTTAGATAGTCAGAACTTGCTAAGTAAATATCAGCATGGCTTCAGGAAGACGAGATCTTGTGAAACACAGCTTGCTCTGTTCGTTCACGATATACTAAGATCAGGAGACCGTAAGACTCAGTTAGATGCTGTTTTCCTCGACTTCAAGAAGGCTTTCGATAAAGTCCCGCACAGTAAGTTAGTGAAGAAATTAAATGACTGTGGAATAAATCGAAAGATAATCGAGTGGATCAGGGACTTTCTTAATGAACGTGAACAAATAGTAGTTATAGATGGATTTAAATCAGATTCAGTCAGCGTAGCCTCAGGCGTTCCACAGGGAAGTGTAATCGGCCCCCTACTATTCCTTTTATACATAAACGACTTAGATAAGGTTATTAAAAGTAAAATCAAGTTATTCGCGGATGATACAGTAGTTTACAGAGAGATTAACAGTCCTAATGATCAATTATTACTTTCTGACGACTTAAATGCAATTCTCGAGTGGTGTAAAGAGTGGCAGTTAGAATTGAACTTAGGAAAGTGTTCCTTTATGAGATTCTGGGGAAACAAAAACATTGACACGACGAATTACACTGTTGAAGGAGTCCAGCTAAAACTAGCCGATTCCGTCAAATACTTAGGCGTTACTTTAACAAGCAACCTCTCGTGGGATATGCACATACGAAATATATGCGGGAAGGCTAAACAGAAACTAGGATTCATCAAACGCATAGTAGGTAAAAGTGAGGAAAAAGTCAAAGAGACATGTTACTTCTCGTTAGTAAGACCGCTATTAGAGTACGCGTCGAGCATATGGGATCCGTACGTGAAAGGATCAATCTCAGAGTTAGAAAGAGTGCAGCGAAAAGCCGCTAGATTCGTCAAAAATTGTTACGATAGAAACAATAGTGTTACAGCCTTGATACAGGACTTAGGATGGGAATCACTAGCTGAGCGCCGATCACGCTCTAGGTTAAAACTTCTCGAAAGATTTAGAACGCATATATTCTCCAGCGATGTCGAAGAAATAATAAGAGCGCCAACTTATATTGGTAGAACGGACCATCCTCGTAAAATAAGAGAGATAGCCTGTAGGACTGAGAGGTATAAAGGCTCGTTTTTCCCTAGAACGATAGCTGAGCAGAACAGAAGTTACGAAAGGAAATCAGCCGACGTAGAATGATACTATACATTATTATGCGCTTTACCTTGGTGCTATTGCACCCCCTGCCACACACCATTGCGGTGGCTTGCAGGGTGAACTATAGATATAGATATAGAGAAAGTGTTAAATTAAAATGTAAACACTTCTCATTCTCCCTCCCACTCACTCTGCCCCACTCCCATTTCCTTTCTCCCTTTCACTCTCCTCTACTCTCCCGTTTCCTTCCTCTCTCCCTTTCACTCTCCCATAAAAATTAGCAATGCCCCTCAGCATAATGGAATTATAACCAGCTCATTTACAGAGTCATGTGCCCCTGGATCGTATACCGCCTGTGTCGTATGTATGCGAGTGTGACTGAATTACAAAAATAGCTTATTATTTATATAGAGTAATGATACATTCTGGTATCTTTTTGCTGATAAAATGCCCTTTGCTTGGATTTTACACACCTAACACACACAGAAATTACTAATGTTAACACAGAAACTGCATAATTAATCATTAAGAAGACAAGATAGCATTTAAACAACATTGAAATGTTTACCTGCTGCATGACCTCTTTGGTTTAAATGAAAGCATTCTGGGGTCCATATTGGCAACTCCGAAACCAATAATTCCAAAAATCTCTTTTTTTCTGGTTCCCCAAGTTTTCTTGGCGCATTTAGTGCTTTATTAAAAGGCTGCAATTCAACGGTAAAATCTTCACGTCCATCGTATCGCCCACTAAAGACCTTTGTGTGAAAGATTATCAAATAACATTAATATGATTTATTTCACAATTAGAAGTTCGCTTTTAATAAGCTGTCAATTAATTTAAGGCTTTATTTTTAATATAAAAATAATTATTAGGCCATTATAATATCTTAAATTAGCAAAATAAATAAATTAACGATTCGGAGTTTTAAAATAAAATACACTTACATTTTAATCTTAATGTTTCTTATAGTGATATTATTTTTGTATTGTAAATAAGCCTTTACTCTAGCAAAAACTATGTGAATAATCATTTAACTCTCTGAAAGTCTATGATGAGGAGATTTAAAACATATGATGAATATGCTTTTTACCAGTTCTTTTTCAGCCTCTTGATAATCACGTACATCTGAAGCTAATTTAACAATTGCTTCTTTCATGTTAGAAACCTTGTACAAGCAGGAACAACTAACTCTTCTAAACGTGTAACAACCTGCGGCAGAAGGGATTCTGACAGCAATGGTTGGATCTGAAAAGTAATTTATTTTAGTGAATCATTAAAATAAAATAAAATGCATGATTTTTATACAATATTGGCCAAAATTCATGATCGATTAAGGTAGGATTAATCTAAGAATAAGCATAGGCTTTTGAAACAGTTGTTTCAGTCTAAAAAGCAGGCAATAATAATGGAATGGAAATCAATAAAAAGTCTGTCGATGTGCAATCATCCGTCGTTGAGATGGCTGTGATTGTAGAATTTAATGTCAAATGAAGGGAGAATTTATCATCTTATACTGTTGTAATAAATTAGTAAATTTAAGATATAAGAAATTTATCTGGTTCTGGCATTTTAAATAAAACACTTCTAAAGTTAAAGCTCATTCTATTATGAACAGTTGTAGGCGTATTTTTTTAAATCGGTATTATTTTAAGCATAGGGAAGATAGGGAACGCCATGTCCATTAAAGAAATATACTGATTTTCGAAAGGACACTTCCTTTGGAGTTACTCGGTGGGAAATATAATACTAATTAAGTTGATTAGCGTTGGATAAATTACATAATCATTTAAAGAATCTCTTTTGAACTGCTGCATGTTTGCGACTCCTGTTCTAATTCCGTATTTTCAGAATAAAACCAATCTTCTAGGAAAGAAATATTATTCTGAAGATTTCCAATTCTTCTGATTAGAATTTTTCTACTGATAAAAAAGACTTTTTTGATCTTATTATATACTATGCAGATTAGGACGTTACCAAACTATATTACGTGGGCCATATCTGGCCTGCGTAATGACTTTATTCAGCCTGCTTTTCCTCTGCTTTCAAGACATGCATATTTGTATATTTTCCAGGAGGAGGAGTCATTAGATACGATTTACGAAATCTGAACAATATTTCTTGGGGGTGTGTATGCAATACGTACCTACTTTTAATACGGGCGCAACACACATTGCACAATGAAATTGATCCAATATCACCCCGTGAGAATGTGCGAACAATCTAAATGCATATTTTTGTTGATGTTTTACTTTCGTAAATAAAATAAATATAAACCATTCTCTCTGTCATTGTGTTCACTTGATTCGAAAAAGGGCGGCCATTAAGAGGTCGCGCAGGCGAAGGACGAAAAGAAACTTGCATACGGGCGGCCGTGATGATCGGCGTTACTCCTAGCAGACAATTGAAAATGTTAGGAATATCATTCATCGTTTATGTCTCTCTATTATTTTTCCAATAAATGCAAGAATGTGGAATAATTATTTGATACCTTAAAATTACCAAATTTACTCAAAATAGTTTGTGCCTGATTAAGGCATCACATTGTATAATTACTAATTATTTCGTATATCGATCAAAGTGATTACTTTTTTATTATATAAGAAGGAATGAGTTAGTCATTTCGCAGATAACGCAAAATACTTTAAAGAAATTTACTTCTTTGTGAATCGATTAATTGTAAAATACAACTATACTATGTAAAGTACTAAAAGGACTAATGAGGATATTACCTAATATAGAGACAATATTTACAAAGAGCCTCGGTACATTTTTGTATAAGTAATCAAGAGATCTTTGCAAATGATGCTTATGAGCCTCTGGGGAATTCTTTCTTTCATCATAGCATTTTTTTGAGCAAATATCATTATCTCCAATCATAATGGACAAAAGCTGTAAAATAAATAGTATTCCCATTAACTTTAAATCGACAAAATCAAATTAATTGTAGGTGCAATGTTATTGTTTACGAGCTTTATTATTAAAAATATTTCTTAAATTTGTTGAAGCATAATATGGCATATTATCCTGTTAAAACAAGATTATTTTTCAAAATTGTTGCCTTTCATGTATATTTAAATAATTATACGGCATTCGCATAATTGGAATCTTTGGTAACATATTAAATCACTTATAGATGTTTGATGTATGAGTCAGAATGATAGTAATGTTTCAGATCCACTGTCATAAAATGCAGTGATATTAACTTGGACCAATAAAAACATCTATTAATGAGCTACCTTCCAATCTCTCCTGAAGTTAATTCTCTTGTCTTGTAACATCTTCTTCATAAACAACTTCACTTGGGTAAATAAATCCTCATCAAGTGCAGCAGGAATGGCAACATTCAGTTGAGCATTATATGAGAAAAAATCTCCTCTACCAACAGCATACCCAGTCAGATTTGGGTTGAAAACTTTTATAATATTTGGTAAAGTAGTTATATCATGCCATGTACCAATGCCACCTGTATATGGAAGAAAAACGTGTTAGAAATGCTTGCTTGATCCTGTAATTTTTAAGTAAAACTAAAGGCAACCTTACAACCATACAAGTGTCATGTTTTTGCCATAATGTCATATTTTCTGCGAAGACTAAGGCCTGTAATTTATCAGACCCATCGCACGAGAATCGTTTGGTTTTGTCTATACTGAAAAAAAACTCGGGAATAAAAATTAAAGCTACCTTTATTACATTCAAACAACGATCCCATGCAAACTCATCTCTCTAACTAATATTTATCGCACTTGAGTGATGCAATGGTGAAGGTTCATTTTGGTATCTATCCTACCACCTTTCCATCATATGGCGTTCGTGTAACGCCTTGTTGCTTCTCAACTCTCAATGTCCGTAGCTGGCCAAAGCGTCTCATATTAAGAGTTTACATAAGTATATAAATGCCATACATATGTCATGTAGAGACAGGCATACAACGCTAATTTTTCGGAACATATCCAGCATAATCCTTGTAGTGTCTTGTAAATATGATATTCGTACTATTGACATTTTTACTACACATTACATGAGAAAGGGCAAATATAATTTTTTTGGAGAGGAAATCGTTCTCTTCTTCATTATCAATGAGCTCGTTTTAATAGTTACGATGTTATAATACCTCACGGCGAGTCACTAGTATTTATGAATTTATTAGCATTTTAAGAATATCTTTTTGTAATTTCATTACTGTAACTTATGTGCTTCAAATTTTTGATCTGATGTTTGTCTTGGACGTGTCTCTATTTGTAAGTAATTGCAAATTAGAAATAGAATACTAAACATCTTTAACACTATAACTATCGAATAAACTAAGCAAACGGTACTGTTGAATATCATGTCATGATTTTTCCATTTAAGCAAAATCACGTTTTATACATTTCATTCTCTAAAATATGAAGTGGGTTAGAAAAATATTTTCAACAAATGCAATATTCCATACTGTTGGTGCCAAATAAATACTTTTTATTTGTATCTTATGGCAAAATGTTGTCATTATATAAAATTTAATGTAAACGTATAGCATAAGTTTAATTGCTTTGATCGCAGTCACCCGACTAAGAATTGGCCACTGTGCTTTGACGCACTCGTTCCTTTTTACGCAGGAAAAGGAACCTCCCACATGCCCTACTTGCAATTGTCCCGTAACCATAAGACACCTTTTGACAGAATGTGTCAAATATCGAGCTACCCATCAAATTTTAAATATCGGAGGCAGTATCTCTGACATTTTAGCCGACGATCCTCAAAAGATTGATATTATTTTAACGTTCCTAATGGAAACTAAACTTTTAAGTGTTCTATAAATATTTTCAGTTTTACATGATTGTTTTTATTACTTCATCATTATTTACCTAACTTAGGTGCTTATTTATTTTTATTTATTTATTTCGATTTATCTATTTATTTTAACTTATTTATTTTTACTCTGACAGAATTTGACGGTGCAACATGACCTTAGCTACCGACGCACCTAACTAAACGCAATTACTACTACTTAATTGCTTTTAAAATGATTTTTGAAACATATGCTCACATTAGGTTTTTATTCTAAGTTTTCTCACATTTTTTACCTCCGGTAAATGATACTCCTCTGTCCTGTATGAGGAGTCCAAGCGCAGAACTTTCCCTTGCGACATTGGCAGATGTGATTGAGTCACCCATTGCAGCAATTACATCAATATCGCCAGGACGTAGTTTGTGGACACTATTTGGGCGACTTTCAGACCTCCATATTGGCTTGTCTTTTGCAGTATCACAAGGATGTGGCGATGATTTTGTTATTCTGTCCTGTGTTATTTTGTAGAAGTCATCGGGTGGATATGTGAGTTGATTTATTTCCTATTTGAGGTAAAAATCGAGTATAGATGTCATTAAGAAGATAACATTACAAAAATAATTCAACTGGCGAATTATTTCAACAAACATGAATACTCAAATCGAACGTGCAATATTATTGTGCTAGATTTGATCCAATGCCTTTCAATATTAATCGCGGTTTCTTCGAATGTCAATCTCACTGACAAAAGTAATAGCTCACTGGAAACATATAAGCACTCATTATACTACTGTATTTAATTTTTTTAAATTGAAATATCCAGGGCATTCATTTAATGGAATTGACAGAGTTTTCGAGTTAACGAAATAAGTGATTCTAAACATACGTGTGATTGCTTTGCATTTGATATACAAATAAATTAGTCAAAGCATCAAGAACGTAATCAGAAAAAAACTCAATACCTCCCCTTTCCCTTATGAACATAGGAAACTCATTTTAACTTATCATAGTTTAATGATACGTAGGAAAATGGAATGTGTTTCCGTCGGATGAATGGAGTTGTAAAATTAAGCAGGAAAAACTATATTGAAAAGGTTGATTCAAGTAAGATATTTTTTATTTTCCGTTAAAGTGTTGTAAATATAATGACTACGGAGGTCATATACTACTTTGCGGAATAAATACTTGCACATGAAATGTTTATCTGTTAAAAATAATAAAATTTTTGGTAGATTCTGTAGCGTTTGAAATTAATTCTGGCCCCGATTGCGGTGGCATGGTGGAAACTGTTGACAGTGACAGAAAGAATGTGTTTGTCAGTGCACTGCTCAATCAGGTGAAGGAGAAAGACCTATTGAGTACAGAGTTTTCCTGGAAGAAAGTTATATACTGGGGTTCTCCAGCACAGAATCTATCCGAACGTGTTTACGGAAGGATAGAAAGTGTGACCCTTAATTATACCAATCGTTCTGAGGGAAGGAGATGCGAGAAGTGACGGTAGTAGAGAATGCCGATTGGGTACAAGTAGAAAACTGCAAGGAATCATGCATAGATAGTTATCTAAATCTTTATTTGGGCGAAACTACCAATGGTCTAATACAGTAGGGCCTTAGTATGAGTAGCGAAGGAGTTATCGTAAATATAAATAGTTTTATTTTTAGAATTGTAAGATATGCAACAAATGTATTGGACCTGCAAGGGAGGGATCAAATATAAAAAAACGAGAAGGCTCAGAAGAAGGCCTCGGTATAGTATGCATAACTAATTTATAGCAACAGAACTAATGAAAATAACAGATTGGGAAGCACTTGAGAACAAAAGATATCGATTATAATTTGTTTTAGTGTTACTGATATGGTTGGATCTTTGTTACAGCTATTGTTTTTTGTTATCATGGTGTTTTGTTAAACCTTAAGCTGTATGCCGATTTTTTACGAATAAATAAATAAAATAAATTGACTAGGCGGTGTATATCAGGCAAATAGCCTCAAAAAAGCGTGCGAAGAATTAAAATATAAAAACCGAATTTTATGGGAAAAAGTGAGTACAAATTTAAAAGTAAATAGAGGCCCAAGAAAACCAATATGGTTAAATATTTTCTTGCAAACATTTGAGTCAGTCAATGGAATGCGTTAACTGAAGAGCTTTTCGAGCCCTCGCTTCAAAATGTTAAATGATTTCATTGAATAATTTAGTTGTTTATAGCCACTAATTAAATGTTATGCTAATGAAGTTTGTAAGGACTAACGGTGTATTTAATAGAGCTATGTACGGCGGGGGCTTAATGAACCCCCAAAACCATTACAGTGAAGGCCTATCTCAAACCTTGAAAGCGCTTATTCTGCATGTAATGCTAAATTAACGGCATTAGAGTTGTTATAATTATGCGCATATATAGGGAAAAGAGGGTTTGAAGAAACGAATGGTGTTAGGAAGAGCGGAAGACTGCGAGTATCAAGGCTTAACATATGACTAATAAATAGCGCAGAACAGCTAAAGATTAAATGCATTAGATTTTATACGATAATGCCGTCAAGAAAATCTGTCTATAATTTTCGGGGTTCTAAATTAATTTCCAATCTTTCGGAAGGATACCATGTGCAAAAGATTTTTCAAATATTATTTTCAAATAAGGTGCAATTACGGAGGCTAGCTCTTTTAACACTTTCGCGGGTATGCCCTCAGGCCCGGGGGACTTATTTTGCTTAATGGACTCTAGTTCATTATTCAAAGCTGGTTCCAGAAATTCGTTGCTCTCCGAAGTAAATACTTTCTGAAAGTGTTCATTTAAAAAATTTGCTTTTTCCGCGCTATCATGAACTACATCATCTGCCTCTGTTCTCAGTGACGCTATGGCGAATCTCTCTATAGTACGACCAAAATGCTTTCGGTTTTTCTTTCAAATTATTATGCAGAGCATTCTTTTTGCAATCATTAAAAGCTTCTCGCATTGTAACTCCAGCTCTTGACCTCTGTTCCTCCGAGACTTTAGAAGAATTACTATTTAAGCGAGCGTGAAGTTTTCTTTGCCGTCTAAGAGCGCATCTAACTTTCTGGTTGTACCGTCTTGGTTCCGCACCATCACGTTTAAGTTTATGTGAAACGAATTTATCCGTACACTCTCGCATCATATCACTGAATATGCACCAGGATTCCTCTGTACTAGCGTTGATTGATGCATGGCAGAAATTAGGGATATGCGTCTGTAAAAAAGACCTAAAGTTCGAGAAATCGCCTTTGGCAAACATATATACGCGAATTCTAGCCTTAAACTGTTTCTTCACTTTTAACTTAAATTCTACGTACACGGCATTATGATCGCTTATTCCTTCCTCTATGGAAAGCTTGTTCATACGCTCAGGGTAGTTCGTTACGAGTAAATCTGATATATTTTTCGATCTCATGGGGCATCTTACTAGCTGACACAACGAGTGTTTAACGAAGGTTTCTATTAGGGCATCGCATGACTCACGCTTTCTACCACCGGGATCAAAGCAATTATGATTCCAGGCTATTGAAGATAAGTTGAAGTCTCCTCCAATTATAATGGCCCTCACTTTATTTTTCGATATTAACGTTGCTACTTGTTTATGAATAATTTCTAAACTTGCATTGGAAGGCCTATAAAATGCGCATATATTTGTTATTGTGCAAATCGCTTCCTCTAACTCCACACCAAACACTTTCAATTTTGACGTCATTAATCGGTAGTGGAAAACCTTCGTATGGCTTGCTGACTGCTATAAATACTCCACCTCCCGTCCGGATGCTACGATCTTTTCTAAAAATTCGGTAGTCTCTGAGGGAATACTTGCAATCACGTCCAATTCTCAGTACCGATCACGACATCAGCGTTAAGACCGCGAATGATATGCTTAAAATCGTCAATTTTCCTTCGGATGCTGCGGCAGTTCAATACGATGACATTTAATTTCTCACTGCCGTTTCTCAGATAAACCTCAGCCTTTCCATTCCTATTCGTTTTAGGAATACATGCATTCTCCATACTATCATTCCTCCGGTTGGTTGATATAGCATTTACTTTCAGATCGCGTTTTATTTCACCATTCCCCGCCACTTGATCTAGCGATTTTATTTTTCTACTTCTCGATCTACCGCTATTCATGAAATCCCTAAATTTAATATTGGGGGACTCTAATCTAACCGATGTATTGATATTTTTCTCGTCTAACCTAAAACAAACCCTAGCATGTTCAAAAACTCTACGCTCTACCGCAACATAAAAGTTGTCCACCATGCCCTTCTTTTTCTTCAGAATATGTGCTACAAATGACATTAGTGTGACGTCCACGGTCTTGACACTGATTAGCTCCACTACTTTCCTGTAAGCAAACAACGCACAGAATTTCATTAGGCGTTGAATATTGTTCTTGTTGTTCTATAAAAGATTTCGGAATATCAGCGTTATGATTATCTTCAATTGAATTAATAACTTCCTCCAACTCTTCGTCTTTTTCGATATTCTTTAAAACATGTTGTGGTCAGCTTGACGTGCTTAGCCCAACCTTAACCTTGCAACCAAATAGTGCCTAATCCGGCGACCTTTTAATACCGGAATGAAAAGCTCTGTTCTTCATTAGCTGAACAACTGTTAAACCTTCGCTCCAGCGTGGGTTACTTTAATCTTGCATCCACGTTGTTAACATATTCTGTATATCCTGGTTAGCTCTCTCAACACTTCCTTGGCTTTGGCTATACCTGGGTTTTCCATGCAAAATTTAAAGTTCAGGCCAATAATTTTTCAGACTGAAAACAGTTTGATTTGCAAACTCCCTGCCGTTGTCAGACTGCAACACTGGCGGTGCTCCTATTAATCTTAATATGTCAATTAAGTTGTATGCTACCTTATCTGCTCGCTTAGACTGGAGGACTTTGAAAATAACAAATTTTCCGAGGTGATCTTGTTATACTAGAATGAATGTGTAATCACCATCTGGATGAGATTGAAAGCCTATTACGTCGGCCTGACAACATGAATCAAATTAAGAGAAAAACAATGACTTAACAACTACAACTTTTTTTAGCCCCTTTCTGTATCTGCTGACAAGGTTCACAGATTTGTCAAAATGTTTCCATATCGCGACGAGTAATATTCTTGTACCTATTAGAAAGTTCTTTGATCATCCGATCTCGGCCACCACTTCTAATCGATGTACAAGGGGCGATCAAATTTCACCTGGACTTTGTTTTTACATCGTAAAAGTAACCCAGCGCAATAATAATAGTCACTTTTTTATGTATTCTCCCTCCTTTAAAATACACCTGTTCCTGCATTCTGATTTTTTTCTATTCCAGTTTCAAAGAAATCTTTCGGTTGATGTCGAAAGCTGTTGAGGACTGCATTTTTTTACCTCGTCATTCGAATTGAATTTCTTGCCTCCTAAGTGCTCTTTCAGCAGCGCAAACAGATGAAAGTCGCATGGTGACAAATCAGGACTATAAGAAGGATGGAAAAGAATGTCCCATCCCATTTCAGCCAGTGTATTCACGGCCAAGTTTGCCTTGTGTGGTTGGGCGTTGTCGTGGAGAAAACAAATTCCTTTGGACAGCAGACCTGGTCGTATCTTCCTTAGAGCTGGTTTCCGAGTGTTTTTTTTACGTGCACTGAATGATAAGCAGCATTAATTGTACAGACTTGTTCCAGGAAATCCACATGAATAATGCCTTGAGCACCCCAAAACATGCATTACCGATCTATCATTGCAAAATTGCAATACTTTCTGCAAATAACACGATTTAAAGTTACATCATTGCATTGAGGTGAAAATGCTGATTATTAGCGGTTTTTAAGCGAAATTCTACGATACATATCAACGGAGTTATGAAACGAGCGAGGTAGAGGGTGGAGAAGGAAGGAAACTGAAGGGAGAGTGAGAGGTACCAACATAAGCGCTTCGGCTTGCCTTAAGCTTTTTAGGAGGGGAATTTGAAATCGACATTGCCTTTCCGAATTACAACACGTACAGCGACTCTGTCCTTTCAGCTATCACTTTGAAATGTTGTACAGGGTCCAGAAAATATTAAACATAAAAGGTAGTCTTCCAGGCTCTCTTCCGACATGCGACGAATTCTTCTGCGCATATCTCTTTTTGTAACGGATCAGTATCCCTCAATATTTTGAGTTGGGCCGAACGATTTGCAGGATCTACAAAGTTGGAGGAGTGATTAACGGCGGAATGAGCGAGGCCTAACTGCCGCAAACGTCCGTAACCCCTCCACATATCTGTAATTACGTTGGATCTCACTTCAACGTTCTCCTGTATCACTTTTTCCAGGGTCCCTCTTGTCCACAAAACACAAGAATGATCGGTGTGTTTCCCTGTCAACGCCCCCAACCTCCCACTTCGTCTTCTTCAAGCGGCCACGATTATACTTGCACCTCCCATACGAGCTCTCGTCGATTTCCACCGTTTTACCGGCTCCTCCAACTTTTTCGCCGTTTTCTAACAGCCACACCAACAGAAGCTCTCAGAAGCTCGACAGTATACGTCCAACGGCCCATCAACTTAACCCCGTTTCCCTAACTATGATGACTGTGCGATATTTTAATATCCAAGCCACCATTACACTTAAGATGTCCTCAATTGAAATCTTCCATGACGCAAAAAAAGTCCCGCTGCGAATGGATGTCTTTTTTCTGCAGCCTAACCTTGTGCACCTATATATAGGTTGATTATTTGGCCCGCCATTGCGGCTGATTCCTCTCCATCGGCCGCACACACAAATTTTCTGCTCCGCTATTATATCAAAATATATTAAAACGGCAGAAGTCCAATCGAAGAAAGGTGGCTCTTGAACGCTGCAATACTTTGGAGGTATTCCATTTTCCTGGGTAAAGAGTGATCTGCCTCTCAGCGTCCAGATCGAACTGAGGTGGGATCGCTCACTACACTACTGCATAACAATGGCAGATTCCGAGAATTTACACATCGGGATGTACTACTAGAGAGCCAATGAAATGTATGTGTAATTGAAATGCGTCTCTTTAAAAAATAAGACAGTGTACAGAAAACAATTTTTTTAGCGCGTAACCTATAAATTTTGGAGGACTATTTAAAAGAGATTCTTGAAAAGAAGAAATCTCATTCGCTGTACGTGAAAAATACGGTAAAAACCATAAAACAGACCAACGACCAACGAAACCAGTTGCTCATTACTTCTCGTAAAGCTTCCCCTTGCGAAGGGGGAGAAACGGAAAGCGAAGACATACTGGAATGAGTGAACAGGCGAGGCACCGCGACATATTTCATTACTGCTACCCTTTTTCTAAAATGCATGTTGTTAAAACGTGAACTTATAGAAGCACTCGAATTTCCTCATTTCAAAGCGATATGGTGATCCACAGAAAACTGCGTTAATATTTTCAGCGTATATCTGTGCCTTTATTGAATCACTTGAGTTATGTCTGGGGCAAAACTCATATTTTGCGCATATGAGATTTTTTCATTTCACATCTCCTGAAGGGGTAGTTTATCATCTTAGAAAATGGCAACAAAAACATTTAGCAGACCCTGCTCCTGTTTCTTCCAATGAATAAAATTTGAAATACCGAGAAATCATAAAACATAGACCAATGACAATGAAAACTATCATATTTTCATCGTCGTATAATTCATACTTAGCCTAAAAACTGCCAGGCATTCTATAGAATGCCAATGCACTGTTTAGAATCCTTGGAGTATACACTTCGGCTGTAACATATACACATATTATCCGTTGAAGCTTATACAACTTTTTACGTGGTTTATTAAACAAATATCATATTTGTTGATCAAATCATGATATTCTTAGCGTTAAATACAAATTTTAAATCGATTCTTTTTCACATCCTTTACCTGACATCAAATTACTGACAGAAATTATCAATTAAATTTATTTGAGAGCCTTAAAGAGCCGAATGGCCGTTTTAGCATGCGCGGAAAAATCTAACAATAAGTATAATTTTGTCTACCGACTGTAGATATCATTCCCAAACGTTATTCATATTCTTATTTAGCGAACACTATTGATAGACGCTACCATTGGAACAACAGTCGTAGAAGAACAGATTCGCGATACTTAAGCACCGCGGAGAAACATACCTGAAAAAGGCTCTTGGTCGTGTACAACTCATTTAAATCACCGTCTCGAAAGCGACCGATGTAGTCGATCCATGAGGCACTTCCTAAGGAGATGACCGCCGCCCAGACCATGATCGCACCTGCGCAATTACAGACTTTTCTGCAGAGAGTCTTTCTACAGAGACAGCCGTACTCTTCCATAACTTCACTATCAAATGCCTGGCTCTTCTCTCCGACCAAAATTTTAAGACTACGAAAAAACCTCAAAGAGTGACCTTAAGAGGTTGAGAGGGCGGAGATTAAATCGCCTCGCCCAACTATTAGAATATCGTTTTCCTCTTAGGAGATCCTTATAAGAGTACACGCATTTATTTCTGTTTGCTCGCTTCTTCCCGAATATCCTTATTTTTTCTTTATTTATTTTATTTATTGGCAAGCATTCAGAGACAGCACAGGGTCAATTATACTGAATATCGTAAGAACAATAAGAAGGACGAACACATACGGCCATGCCCTCGGCAGGATTCGAAACCTGCGACCCTAGCATTGGGAGTAGACACGCTAACCACCCCTCTACCAAGGCCGGCTTCACAAGTAGGATTTAGCGCCTTCCGGTTAAGTACGCGTATGTTTGTCTTGTACCGTTTCACGTGGGTGTGGTATGTCTCACTCATTCGGAGTTAGAAAAGCCCTTGTTGGTGGATGAGGAAAACACACCTAATATTAATGTAACTGCGAAAACGCGACTTCTTGTTTTGGCGTCGGCGGGTTTTTAAGCGCCGCACCCTTCGCGCTTGCTCCCACGCGTTAGAAAGATGTTGTCGTTCATCTTCTCCTGTTTTTGTCCTACGGATTGTTCTGAAAATCATCAATTAGTTCGCATAGAAACTAAATGTCGCCATTGTGTTTCATTGACGCATTAGTGCAATTGCTCGTCAAAAATGGCGGTAATGCATGGCTAGAGTGTAATTGAAGCACTTCTTATTCTCTCCCTCTCTCTCTCTCTAGGGGTTAGGTGGAAGTCTCAATCTCGCCCTAATAAAGACATTAATCAATCAATCAACCAATCAATCTCTCTCTTCGTTTATCCCTCTATTTTCACTCAAAAATGTAGCTCTCTGTTAGTGATAGTGATGACAGATAAATGTCCCTAGATCTTACGCCGTCGGTGATGGATTTATTTGAGCGTGATGGAATTACATACATGGCTCACTATTTATGTAGGTTATTTATCAAATAATGTATACAAAAGAGAACCGAAGAATACCATAGGTAGTTCGAATATATAAATATCCGGATGACTGGATATATCAAAAACTGGCCTGGAACTACCGTAAAGTAGTCAATACATATACGTATATTGAAAATATTCTTTAAAATTATTATTATTCAAATACATGCACTCATATTGATATCAAAAGTGTAATATTAAGGCAACAATGGTTATTTTGACACGTCTTTATCTCTTGTAAAAGTCAGCGACACATGAAGACGCAAAGCTTTATAATACGCACAGAAGCGAGCGTCGAAGGGTTAAACACTTACGCTTAAGATTTATAGAAGTATTTTTTATTTGATAACACATTTCTAAAAGACCGTTCTATAATTTTTGCTGAAATTTTCCGCATAATTTGACATCGAATTGTTGGAGTTCGGATGTTCGAAACTCGGCTAGATTTTTTTCGTCAATCACGTCGGTTTTTGACCGGTTTGAATTCGATTTTTTGTTAGAATGTTTTACTAGAAAAGCGTGCTAGCTAACGCGTAGATTTATATGCTGTTTCATATGAAAGATACCTCTAGTTATAAAAATGTTTGTAGTAAGTATAGTCACCAATTCGAAAGACAATTTCCCAACTCTAATGCATGCTCGCATAGAGAAACGTACTTGATGTGGCTGCTCGTAGAAGCTGTGTTTGCGCTCTTAATTTTATGAGCAGTACCGTAGTGTCAAGGTTTTGCGTTTGAAGCTACTGGAACTAAGGCTCTAGTAAGAACTGTAATTGGTGATAATTTGTATTCCGTTTATAATGGATTGTATATTTAGAGCTTAGGCTGCTGGTAACATGTCTGATCGTTAATTCTGCTTCCTGTAAATAATTTATTCTTATTAATCTGTCAAGCCTAGCCAAGTTGTCAGTAGTTTCGTTTTATGCCGTCTAAAGCATTTGTTATAGGGAGTATCTTTAAGGATTCGATTTAAAAAAGACTACTTTTTATTTGCATAATCGTAGTTGTTATTTGCAACTGTGGATAAAAGACGCAGTAAGTAGATATTAAATGATTTCAATGGACAACTTAGTACCACTGCTTCGTGAAATGAAGTGGATCATGCGTAAGATAATTTAATCTATCGTTTTTCTTGATTAAAATCACCATAAGTATACAAAATATAGAATATTTTAATTTTAAAATCCTGCCATTTCTCAGATTTTATAACAGTAAATATTGACGTCAATATAAATTATTTGAAAGGAGACATATTTGTTCTACGCTGCAGGCAATTTCGATAGTGTCAGAGCAAACAGGATGTTTACAAAGTAAATATGGCTCCTCGGCGTATTCGCAAATTAAAAATAATCTAGCTAAGCATTGCCATTCACATCGAAGCATGTGCATGTGTGTGTTTATAGTATATGATAATTCCTGTAGTGGTGTCCTAATCATACTTGGAAAATCTAGAAATCGGTTGCGCTGATCAAAGGATGGAACTCTTTAGCCACTTGACTCATAGTTTTTAAATGATAGAAGACATATTTTCGCTTTCTACTAGATATACTATTAGATATTTATTTAATTATTTATTTTTAGCTCAAAAATGTGGTCAAAAATAATAACCATCCATTTTCAAAGTTCTCCAAGCCCTCATGGTTTCTTCATAATTTCCAGTGCGGAATAAATGGCATTTGAACAGCAATCTATCCTTAAAATATCACATTCATCTCTTTTGTCGTTTAGTTACAATTTGAATATGAGTCAATGCATAAACGAAGGCATCGGCGGACTGACAGACATATCGGTAGCAATAAGAGCTTTTTTTTCAGATAATATCTCGGTAAAAATTCGATGTTGTAACAAAATATATACCGAAAACCGTCGGTATTTGAATAATTTCTTCTTCCATATGAACCAGTGGTGCGCCATTTGTTTAGAAATTAAAGGACGCAAAGTACTGTGAAATAAAAATAGAAAACTATAAAAACAAATACAGTAAAACCTGGTTAATTCGAAATTCACGGGACCAAAGAAAGAGCATTTCGAATTACGAAGAACCTCTATAATTCGAAATTTACAAAAAAGCGTGATTTACCAAATTTAAAAAATTCAAATATAAATTACAGAAAAAGAAAAGAATATGACACCATATTAAAACACAGAAAAAAAGGATGTACTACACATGCATTCCTCAAAATATGATGTCGATGAATAAAAGTCAAATTTAGGATTACTCATTTAAACATTGAAACATATATGGACATATAATTAAACCACTAAAATGTTAATGTCTTTCACTTATTTCAACTTAAAAGTAAATAAATAAAAGTGTGTAATAAAATATTAATTTAAATTTATTTTAAAACGTTGGTTATTTTCCCGTTTCAATTTCAGGGCACTCCCTAGCGCAATGTGTAGCATAATGGCATCAACTTTTTCACAGATATTCATCGGCATATTCTGGCATCCCGGACCTTTGAAGGGTATCTTAAGCTTTTGAAATATCCTCCTTAGATGGCAATGGCACATCCAACCTAGCATCGACGTTATCCACATCGTCTTCTTCCTCGCTATCACTCGCAACGGTTTTCGATTCGTCGATCGTGGGGTCATACACAACCGACGTAGCCAAGTCATTATCAAAGGAAACAAAGTTTCCGAAACTGACAGGCCCCAATACATTACTGTCGATTACTTCCTCCACTTCTGTACCTTGGAACACTTTCATAAAACATTTGGCGATGGTTTGACAAGGCCCGGCACGCGTCTAAAATCGTCCATTTTCGTAAATTATCCTGCGAACATCCATTTGTAATTTGCAGCAAGTATGACGACAATAGTTTTTTTTCTGTAATGACTTTTTAAATTTTGAATGATGCCCTGGTCGAGTGGCCGCAGAACACTGGTTGTGTTCGGCGGAAAATACAGCAACTCAACATTGGGCGTATTTATCTGAGCCACATGGTGAGCAGAACAGTTGTCTAGTGTCAATAAAATTTTACGATTTTGCACCGCCACACGTTTTTGCATTCTTATTAAAAAACTTTTGAATATGCCTGTTGTCATCCACACCTTTTTGTTATGCTCGTAAATTATCGGCAAATAATCACGATTAATACCTTTGAAACAGCGTGGGTTGCCATATTTTCCGATGATTACAAGTTTTTCTTTATTCGACCCATCCATATTTGTGCAGAGCACGGCGCGGCGGTGAGACGCTCCTTACTACGTTTGCCGCCGTGACATTTTTCGCCTCGGAGGGCCAAAGTACGATCGGGCAACATATTGAAAAATAAATGCGTTTCATCCATATTAAAAATGTTCTTGAGCGCGTACTTCTCCAAAACATGTTTGTTACTTTGCAGCCAGGTCGTCACTTCCTCTTCGTTAATTTTTTGGGCATCACCATATACTGCGAGACAAAAAATATTGTGGCGTCTTTAAAATCATCCAACCACCCATTGGACCCTTTAAAATCTTCAATGTTCAAGGCGTTCGCAAGACTTCTTGATTTTTCAATGAGCATCGGGCTTGTCACAGGTAAATTCGCCGCTCGTACTTGTGAAAAAAAATCGGACAGTTCTTCTTCGAGGTCTTCGTTTTTCGCAGGCCGTGAACGCTCCCTTTAAATTTATAAAAACTTTCTTCAATCTTCGCCCGATTATTTAAAATTGTAGATAAAGACGAGTTCGGAATCCCATACTTTGAGGCCAGCTTTCCTTTCGATTCTAACTTCTTGTCAATGTCTTGCAGCAAAGACATTTTTTCAGCAAGAGTAAGAGACTTATATGCACCACGAACCGGAGCCATTGGAGGATATATTTAAAAAATATTTTATAGCAATAAATTTAAATATATTCTCTCTTGCAGTTATTAAACTAAGAATATTATTTAAACGAGTAACTAACAATGATGAAAAATACAATCTAATACGAAATAAACAACGAACCAAAGGAATATTGGAACTCAAACTCGCAAAACAGTAGAGAAATTGAGGGGATGGACCGAATCTTGTGACAATACCCAACGCCCAGTCGGTATGATCACGATCGCACAGTGTTTGTAAACTAGCCGACATAGTGCCAGAAATATTTTAGTAAATTTCATTTAGTTTCTTTTTGGTAAGTTTTATTTCGAATTATGTCGACAAAAATGCGTTGATATTCCGAGAATCGGGCAAAATTATTTTTCGAATTATGAATTATAGAGATTTTCGAATTACTGAAACACTTTTGTATGAAATTGGCTTTTTCGGTCTTTCACATGTTAAAAAATTTCGAATTACGTCGAATTTCGAAATATAGAGGTTCGAATTACCAGGTTTTACTGTATTACGAATAATTTTTAAACGCCAACGTTTGCACCTCTGCTTTCCTCATTGGACAAAATTAGGGTAAAAACAACCCAAAAAATTTAAAATTTAAGAATTTTATATTTTTTCCATCGTTTACTACGAATACGAAAAATTTATGCCAAATTTTAATGATGTAGCACCTTTACAAATGAATTTATATTGATTTAATTGTTTACAATTTATGAATTTTTAACGGTCACAATAATAAATTTAATTGTAATTGTCAATGTTAATTACCTCTGGAACATCATTCTCTAACTTTCTGAAAAATTTCAGCTCCTTCCCCCCCGCTCTGTTCTCTGCTCTCCGCTCTGCTCCGCTCTCGTCTTCGCTCTCTGCTCTCTCTCCACTCTGCTCTCCCCTCTACTCTTCGCTCTGCTCGCCGCTCTGCTCTCTCCCTCTCTCTCTCATCTCTCATATCTCTCACCCTCTCTTCCCCTGCTATACTCGCCGCTCTGCTCTCTGCTCCCCGCTTTGCTCGCCTCTCTGATCTCTCCCCCGCTCTGCTCGCCGCCCTTCTCGCCGCTCTGCTCTCTCGCTCTCATCTCTCCGCTCTGCTCTCCGCTCATCTCTCTGCTCACCGCTCTGCTCTCACTCTCATCTCTCAGATCTCTCTCCCCGCGCTCTGCTCTCCGCTCTCTAATCTGCTCTCCGCTCTGCTCTCTCTCTCATCCCTCTGATCTATCTGCCTCTCTACCCCGCTCTGATCTACGCTCTGCTTGCCCGTCTGTTCCCTCCCTGCTCTCCGTATTGCTCGCCGCTCTGCTCCCCGCTCTACACTCTCTCTGACCTCTCCCCCTCTCTCCTCCCCCGCACTGCTCTCAGCTCTGCTCCGCTCTGCTCCTCGCTCTGGTCGCCGATCTGCTCTCTCACTATCGGCTCTCCCATCCGCTCTGCTCTCCGCTTTGCCCGCCGCTCTGCTCCCGCTTTGCTCGTCGCTATGCTCGCCGCTTTGCTCGTAGCTATGCTCGCCGCTCTGCTGGCCGCTCTGCTGGCCGCTCTGCTCGCCGCTTTGCTCCCCGCTCCGCTCGCCGTTTTGCTCTCCGCTTTGCTCGCCGCCTTGCTCTTCGCTCTGCTCGCCGCTTTGCTCTCCGCTTTGCTAGCCGCATTGCCCTCCACTTCGCTCTCCGCTCTGCTCGCCGCTTTGCTCTCCGCTTGCTCGCCGCTTCGCTCTCCGCTCTGCTCGCCGCTCTGCTCTCCGCTTTGCTCTCCGCTCTGCTCGCCGCTTTGCTCTCCGCTTTGCTCTCCGCTCTGCTCGCCGCTATGCTCTCCGCTTTGCTCTCCGCTCTGCTCTCCGCTCTGCTCTCCCTCTGAAAAATTTCAGCTCCTTCCCCCCGCTCTGTTCTATGCTCTCCGCTCTGCTCCGCTCTCGTCTTCGCTCTCTGCTCTCTCTCCACTCTGCCCTCCCCTCTGCCCTTCCTCTGCTCGCCGCTCTGCTCTCTCCCTCTCTCTCTCATCTCTCTTATCTCACACCCTCTCTTCCCCCGCTATACTCGCCGCTCTGCACTCTGCTCCCCGCTTTGCTCGCCTCTCTGATCTCCCCCTCTCACCCCCGCTCTGCACGCCGCCCTTCTCGCCGCCCTTCCCGCCACCCTTCCCGCCGCCCTTCCCGCCGCCCTTCTCGCCGCTCTGCTCTCTCGCTCTCATCTCTCCGCTCTGCTCTCCGCTCATCTCTCTGCTCACCGCTCTGCTCTCTCCCTCATCTCTCAGATCTCTCTTCCTCTCTCCCCGCGCTCTGCTCACCGCTCTCTAATCTGCTCTCCGCTCTCTAATCTGCTCTCCGCTCTGCTCTCTCTCTCATCTCTCTGATCTATTTGCCTCCCTACCGCACTCTGATCTACGCTCTGCTTGCCCGTCAGCTCGCTCTCTGCTCTCCGCTTTGCTCGCCGCTCTGCTCCCCGCTCTGCACTCTCTCTTATCTCTCTGACCTCTCCCCCTCTCACCTCCCCCGCAATGCTCTCAGGTCCCTTCCGCTCTGCTCTCCGATTTGCTCGCCGCTTTGCTCGTCGCTATGCTCGCCGCTTTGCTGGTAGCGATGCTCGCCGCTTTGCTCTCCGCTCTACTCGCCGCTTTACTCGCCGCTTTGCTCTCCGCTCTGCTCGCATCTTTGCTCTCCGCTTTGCTCGCCGCTTTGCTCTCCGCTACGCTCGCCGTTTTGCTCTCCGTTCTGCTCGCCGCTTTGCTCTCCGCTTTGATCGCCACTATGCTCTCCGCTCTGCTCGCCGCTTTGCTCTCCGCTCTGCTCTCCGCTCCGCTCGCCGCCTTACTCGCCGCTTTGCTCGCCGCTCGCTCGCCGCTTTGCTCTCCGCTCTGCTCTCCGCTTTGCTCTCCCCTCTGCTCGCCGCTTTGCTCGCCGCTTTGCTCTCCGCTTTGTTCTCCGCTCTGCTCGCCGCTCTGCTCGCCGCTTTGCTCTCCGCTCTGCTCGCCGCTTCGCTCGCCGCTTTGCTCATCGCTTTGCTCTCCGCTCTGCTCGCCGCTTTGCTCTCCGCCCTGCTCGCCGCTTCGCTCTCCCCTCTGCTCGCTGCTTTGCTCGCCGCTTTGCTCGCCGCTTTGCTCTCCGCTTTGCTCGCCGCTTTGCTCTCCGCTCTGCTCGCAGCTTTGCTCGCCGCTTTGCTCTCCGCTTTGCTCTCCGCTCTGCTCGCCGCTTTGCTCGCCGCTTTGCTCGCCGCTCTCCTCGCCGCTTTGCTTGCCGCTTTGCTCTCCGCTCTGCTCGCCGCTTTGCTCGCCGCTTGGCCGCCGCTTCGCTCGCCGCTTTGCTCTCCGCTTTGCTCTCCGCTCTGCTCGCCGCTTTGCTCGCCGCTTCGCTCGCCGCTATGCTCGCCGCTCAGCTCCCCGCTTTGCTCTCCACACTGCTCGCCGCTTTGCTCGCCGCTTTGCTCGCCGCTTTGCTCTCCGCTTCGCTCTCCGCTCTGCTCGCCGCTCTGCTCGCCGCTTCGCTCGCCGCTTCGCTCGCCGCTCTGCTCGCCGCTTTGCTCTCCTCTCTGCTCGCCGCTTCGCTCGCCACTTTGCTCTCCGCTTTGCTCGCCGCTTTGCTCTCCGCTCTGCTCGCCGCTTCGCTCGCCGCTTTGCTCTCCGCTTTGCTCTCCGCTCCGCTCGCCGCTTTGCTCGCCGCTTTGCTCTCTGCTTTGCTCTCCGCTCTGCTCGCCGCTCTGCTCGCCGCTTTGCTCTCCGCTCTGCTCGCCGCTTCGCTCGCCGCTTCGCTCGCCGCTCTGCTCGCCGCTCTGTTCGCCGCTTTGCTCTCCGCTCTGCTCGCCGCTTCGCTAGCCGTTTTGCTCGCCGCTTTGCTCGCCGCTCTGCTCGCCGCTTTGCTCTCCGCTCTGCTCGCCGCTTCGCTCTCCCCTCTGCTCGCCGCTTTGCTCGCCGCTTTGCTCGCCGCTTTGCTCGCCGCTTTGCTCACCGCTTTGCTCTCCGCTTTGCTCGCCGCTTTGCTCTCCGCTCTGCTCGCCGCTTTGCTCGCCGCTTCGCTCGCCGCTTTGCTCTCCGCTCTGCTCGCCGCTTCGCTCGCCGCTTTGCTCTCCGCTTTGCTCTCCGCTCCGCTCGCCGCTTTGCTCGCCGCTTTGCTCTCTGCTTTGCTCTCCGCTCTGCTCGCCGCTCTGCTCGCCGCTTTGCTCTCCGCTCTGCTCTCCGCTCTGCTCGCCGCTTCGCTCGCCGCTCTGCTCGCCGCTCTGCTCGCCGCTCTGCTCGCCGCTTTGCTCTCCGCTCTGCTCGCCGCTTCGCTCTTCCCTCTGCTCGCCGCTTTGCTCGTCGCTTTTCTCTCCGCTTTGCTCGCCGCTCTGCTCGCCGCTTTGCTCTCCGCTCTGCTCGCCGCTTTGCTCGCCGCTTCGCTCGCCGCTTTGCTCTCCCCTCTGCTCGCCGGTTTGCTCTCCGCTTCGCTCGCCGCTTTGCTCTCCGCTCTGCTCTCCGCTTTGCTCGCCGCTTCGCTCGCCGCTTTGCTCTCCGCTCTGCTCTCCGCTCTGCTCGCAGCTTTTCTCGCCGCTTTGCTCGCCGCTTCGCTCGCCGCTTTGCTCTCCGCTCTGCTGGCCGCTATGCTCTCCGCTCTGCTCGCCGCTTTGCTCGCCGCTTTGCTCTCCGCTCTGCTCTCCGCTCTGCTCTCCGCTTCGCTCGCCGCTGTGCTCTCCGCTCAGCTCGCCGCTGTGCTCGCCGCTTCGCTCGCCGCTTTACTCGCCGTTTTGCTCTCCGCTCTGCTCGCCGCTTTGCTCGCCGCATCGCTCGCCGCTTCGCTCGCCGCTTTGCTCTCCGCTTTGCTCGCCGCTTTGCTCTCCGCTTTGCTCTCCGCTTTGCTCTCCGCCTTGCTCGCCGCTTCGCTCGCCGCTTTGCACGCCGCTTTGCTCTCCACTTTGCTCTCCGCTCTGCTCGCCGCTTTGCTCGCCGCTTTGCTCTCCGCTTTGCTCTCCGCTCTGCTCGCCGCTCTGCTCGCCGCGTTGCTCTCCGCTCTGCTCTACGCTTCGCTCGCCACTTCGCTAGCCGTTTTGCTCGCCGCTCTGCTCGCCGCTTTGCTCTCCGCTCTGCTCGCCGCTTCGCTCTCCCCTCTGCTCGCCGCTTTGCTCTCCGCTTTGCTCGCCGCTTTGCTCTCCGCTTTGCTCTCCGCTCTGCTCGCCGCTTTGCTCGCCGCTTCGCTCGCCGCTTTGCTCGCCGCTCTGATCTCCGCTTTGCTCTCCACACTGCTCGCCGCTTTGCTCTCCGCTCTGCTCTCCGCCCTGCTCGCCGCTTTGCTCGCCGCTTGGCCGCCGCTTCGCTCGCCGCTTTGCTCTCCGCTTTGCTCGACGCTTCGCTCGCCGCTTTGCTCGCCGCTTCGCTCTTCCCTCTGCTCGCCGCTTTGCTCGTCGCTTTGCTCTCCGCTTTGCTCTCCGCTTTGCTCGCCGCTCTGCTCGCCGCTTTGCTCTCCGCTCTGCTCGCCGCTTTGCTCGCCGCTTCGCTCTCCGCTCTGCTCGCCGCTATGCTCTCCGCTTTGCTCTCCGCTCTGCTCTCCGCTCTGCTCTCCCTCTGAAAAATTTCAGCTCCTTCACCCCCGCTCTGTTCTATGCTCTCCTCTCTGCTCCGCTCTCGTCTTCGCTCTCTGCTCTCTCTCTACTCTGCCCTCCCCTCTGCCCTTCCTCTGCTCGCCGCTCTGCTCTCTCCCTCTCTCTCTCATCTCTCTTATCTCACACCCTCTCTTCCCCCGCTATACTCGCCGCTCTGCACTCTGCTCCCCGCTTTGCTCGCCTCTCTGATCTCCCCCTCTCACCCCCGCTCTGCACGCCGCCCTTCTCGCCGCCCTTCCCGCCACCCTTCCCGCCGCCCTTCCCGCCGCCCTTCTCGCCGCTCTGCTCTCTCGCTCTCATCTCTCCGCTCTGCTCTCCGCTCATCTCTCTGCTCACCGCTCTGCTCTCTCCCTCATCTCTCAGATCTCTCTTCCTCTCTCCCCGCGCTCTGCTCACCGCTCTCTAATCTGCTCTCCGCTCTCTAATCTGCTCTCCGCTCTGCTCTCTCTCTCATCTCTCTGATCTATTTGCCTCCCTACCGCACTCTGATCTACGCTCTGCTTGCCCGTCAGCTCGCTCTCTGCTCTCCGCTTTGCTCGCCGCTCTGCTCCCCGCTATGCACTCTCTCTTATCTCTCTGACCTCTCCCCCTCTCACCTCCACCGCAATGCTCTCAGGTCCCTTCCGCTCTACTCTCCGATTTGCTCGCCGCTTTGCTCGTCGCTATGCTCGCCGCTTTGCTGGTAGCGATGCTCGCCGCTTTGCTCTCCGCTACGCTCGCCGTTTTGCTCTCCGTTCTGCTCGCCGCTTTGCTCTCCGCTTTGATCGCCCCTATGCTCTCCGCTCTGCTCGCCGCTTTGCTCACCGCTCTGCTCTCCGCTCCGCTCGCCGCCTTACTCGCCGCTTTGCTCGCCGCTCGCTCGCCGCTTTGCTCTCCGCTCTGCTCTCCGCTTTGCTCTCCCCTCTGCTCGCCGCTTTGCTCGCCGCTTTGCTCTCCGCTTTGTTCTCCGCTCTGCTCGCCGCTCTGCTCGCCGCTTTGCTCTCCGCTCTGCTCGCCGCTTCGCTCGCCGCTTTGCTCATCGCTTTGCTCTCCGCTCTGCTCGCCGCTTTGCTCTCCGCCCTGCTCGCCGCTTCGCTCTCCCCTCTGCTCGCCGCTTTGCTCGCCGCTTTGCTCGCCGCTTTGCTCTCCGCTTTGCTCGCCGCTTTGCTCTCCGCTCTGCTCGCAGCTTTGCTCGCCGCTTTGCTCTCCGCTTTGCTCTCCGCTCTGCTCGCCGCTTTGCTCGCCGCTTTGCTCGCCGCTTCGCTCGCCGCTTTGCTCGCCGCTTTGCTCGCCGCTCTGCTCGCCGCTTTGCTCGCCGCTTTGCTATTCGCTTTGCTCTCCGCTCTATTCGCCGCTTTGCTCGCCGCTTGGCCGCCGCTTCGCTCGCCGCTTTGCTCTCCGCTTTGCTCTCCGCTCTGCTCGCCGCTTTGCTCGCCGCTTCGCTCGCCGCTAAACTCGCCGCTCAGCTCCCCGCTTTGCTCTCCACACTGCTCGCCGCTTTGCTCTCCGCTTCGCTCTCCGCTCTGCTCGCCGCTCTGCTCGCCGCTTCGCTCGCCGCTTCGCTCGCCGCTTTGCTCGCCGCTCTGCTCGCCGCTTTGCTCTCCTCTCTGCTCGCCGCTTCGCTCGCCGCTTTGCTCTCCGCTTTGCTCGCCGCTTTGCTCTCCGCTCTGCTCGCCGCTTCGCTCGCCGCTTTGCTCTCCGCTTTGCTCTCCGCTCCGCTCGCCGCTTTGCTCGCCGCTTTGCTCTCTGCTTTGCTCTCCGCTCTGCTCGCCGCTCTGCTCGCCGCTTTGCTCTCCGCTCTGCTCGCCGCTTCGCTAGCCGTTTTGCTCGCCGCTTTGCTCGCCGCTCTGCTCGCCGCTTTGCTCTCCGCTCTGCTCGCCGCTTCGCTCTCCCCTCTGCTCGACGCTTTGCTCGCCGCTTTGCTCGCCGCTTTGCTCTCCGCTCTGCTCGCACCTTTGCTCGCCGCTTTGCTCTCCGCTTTGCTCTCCGTTCTGCTCGCCGCTTTGCTCGCCGCTTTGCTCGCCGCTTCGCTCGCCGCTTTGCTCGACGCTCTGCTCGCCGCTTTGCTCGCCGCTTTGCTAGCCGCTTTGCTCTCCGCTCTGCTCGCCGCTTTGCTCGCCGCTTTGCTCTCCGCTCTGCTCGCCGGTTTGCTCTCCGCTTCGCTCGCCGCTTTGCCCACCGCTCTGCTCTCCGCTTTGCTCGCCGCTTCGCTCGCCGCTTTGCTCGCCGCTTTGCTCGCCGCTTGGCCGCCGCTTCGCTCGCCGCTCAGCTCCCCGCTTTGCTCTCCACACTGCTCGCCGCTTTGCTCGCCGCTTTGCTCTCCGCTTCGCTCTCAGCTCTGCCCCCCGCTCTGCTCGCCGCTTCGTTCGCCGCTTGGCCGCCGCTTCGCTCGCCGCTTTGCTCTCCGCTTTGCTCTCCGCTCTGCTCGCCGCTTTGCTCGCCGCTTCGCTCGCCGCTTTGCTCGCCGCTCAGCTCCCCGCTTTGCTCTCCACACTGCTCGCCGCTTTGCTCGCCGCTTTGCTCTCCGCTTCGCTCTCCGCTCTGCTCGCCGCTCTGCTCGCCGCTTCGCTCGCCGCTTTGCTCGCCGCTCTGCTCGCCGCTTTGCTCTCCTCTCTGCTCGCCGCTTCGCTCGCCGCTTTGCTCGCCGCTTTGCTCTCCGCTTTGCTCTCCGCTCTGCTCGCCGCTTTGCTCTCCGCTTTGCTCTCCGCTCCGCTCGCCGCTTTGCTCGCCGCTTTGCTCTCTGCTTTGCTCTCCGCTCTGCTCGCCGCTCTGCTCGCCGCTTTGCTCTCCGCTCTGCTCTCCGCTCTGGTCGCCGCTTCGCTCGCCGCTTCGCTCGCCGCTCTGCTCGCCGCTCTGCTCGCCGCTTTGCTCTCCGCTCTGCTCGCCGCTTCGCTCTTCCCTCTGCTCGCCGCTTTGCTCGTCGCTTTGCTCTCCGCTTTGTTCTCCGCTTTGCTCGCCGCTCTGCTCGCCGCTTTGCTCGCCGCTTCGCTCGCCGCTTTGCTCTCCCCTCTGCTCGCCGGTTTGCTCTCCGCTTCGCTCGCCGCTTTGCTCTCCGCTTCGCTCGCCGCTTTGCTCTCCGCTCTGCTCTCCGCTTTGCTCGCCGCTTCGCTCGCCGCTTTGCTCTCCGCTCTGCTCTCCGCTCTGCTCGCCGCTTTTCTCGCCGCTTTGCTCGCCGCTTCGCTCGCCGCTTTGCTCTCCGCTCTGCTCGCCGCTATGCTCTCCGCTCTGCTCGCCGCTTTGCTCGCCGCTTTGCTCTCCGCTCTGCTCTCCGCTCTGCTCTCCGCTCTACTCGCCTCTTCGCTCGCCGCTGTGCTCTCCGCTCAGCTCGCCGCTGTGCTCGCCGCTTCGCTCGCCGCTTTGCTCGCCATTTTGCTCTCCGCTCTGCTCGCCGCTCTGCTCGCCGCGTTGCTCTCCGCTCTGCTCTACGCTTCGCTCGTCACTTCGCTAGCCGTTTTGCTCGCCGCTCTGCTCGCCGCTTTGCTCTCCGCTCTGCTCGCCGCTTCGCTCTCCCCTCTGCTCGCCGCTTTGCTCTCCGCTTTGCTCGCCGCTTTGCTCTCCGCTTTGCTCTCCGCTCTGCTCGCCGCTTTGCTCGCCGCTTCGCTCGCCGCTTTGCTCGCCGCTCTGATCTCCGCTTTGCTCTCCACACTGCTCGCCGCTTTGCTAGCCGCTTTGCTCTCCGCTCTGCTCTCCGCCCTGCTCGCCGCTTTGCTCGCCGCTTGGCCGCCGCTTCGCTCGCCGCTTTGCTCTCCGCTTTGCTCGACGCTTCGCTCGCCGCTTTGCTCGCCGCTTTGCACGCCGTTTTGCTCGCCGCTCTGCTCGCCGCTTTGCTCTCCTTTCTGCTCGCCGCTTCGCTCTCCCTTCTGCTCGCCGCTTTGCTCGCCGCTTTGCTCTCCGCTTTGCTCGCCGCTTTGCTCTACGCTTTGCTCTCCGCTCTGCTCGCCGCTTCGCTCGCCGCTTTGCTCGCCGCTTTGCTCTCCGCTTTGCTCTCTGCTCTGCTCGCCGCTTTGCTCGCCGCTTTGCTCTCTGCTTTGCTCTCCGCTCTGCTCGCCGCTCTGCTCGCCGCTTTGCTCTCCGCTCTGCTCGCCGCTTCGCTCGCCGCTTTGCTCTCCGGTCTGCTCGCCGCTTCGCTCGCCGCTTTGCTCGCCGCTCTGCTCGCCGCTTTGCTCTCCGCTCTGCTCGCCGCTTCGCTCTCCCCTCTGCTCGCCGCTTTGCTCGCCGCTTTGCCCTCCGCTCTGCTCGCCGCTTTTCTCTCCGCTCTGCTCGCCGCTTTGCTCGCCGCTTTGCTCTCCGCTCTGCTCGCCGCTTTACTCTCCGCTTCGCTCGCCGCTTTGCTCTCCGCTCTGCTCTCCGCTTTGCTCGAAGCTATGCTTGCCGCTATGCTCGCCGCTATGCTCGCCGCTTCGCTCGCCGCTTTGCTCTCCGCTCTGCTATCCGCTCTCCGCTCTGCTCGCCGATTTGCTCGCCGCTTTGCTCGCCGCTTAGCTCGCCGCTTTGCTCTCCGCTCTGCTCGCCGCTTCGCTCGCCGCTTCGCTCGCCGCTTCGCTCGCCGCTTTGCTCTCCGCTTTGCTCTCCGCTCTGCTCGCCGCTTTGCTCGCCGCATCGCTCGCCGCTTTGCTCGCCGCTCTGCTCTCCGCTTTGCTCTCCACACTGCTCGCCGCTTTGCTAACCGCTTTGCTCTCCGCTCTGCTCGCCGCTTCGCTCGCCGCTCTGCTCTCCGCTCTGCTCGCCGCTTTGCTCGCCGCTTGGCCGCCGCTTCGCTCGCCGCTTTGCTCGCCGCTTTGCTCTCCCCTCTGCTCTCCGCTCTGCTCGCCGCTTTGCTCGCCGCTTCGCTCGCCGCTTTGCTCTCTGCTCTGCTCGCCGCTATGCTCTCCGCTCTGCTCGGCGCTTTGCTCGCCGCTTTGATAGCCGCTTCCCTCGCCGCTTCGCTCGCCGCTTCGCTCGCCGCTCTACTCACCGCTTTGCTCTCCCCTCTGCTCGCCGCTTTGCTCGCCCCTTTGCTCGCCGCTTTGCTCTCCGCTCTGCTCGCCGCTCTGCTCGCCGCTTTGCTCTCCGCTCTGCTCGCCGCTTTGCTCTCCGCTCAGCTCGCCGCTTCGCTCGCCGCTTTGCTCGCCGCTCTGCTCGCCGCTTTGTTCGCCGCTTTGCTCTCCGCTTTGCTCGCCGCTTTGCTCTCCGCTTTGCTCTCCGCTCTGCTCGCCGCTTCGCTCGCCGTTTCGCTCGCCGCTTTGCTCGCCGCTTTGCTCTCCGCTTTGCTCTCCGCTCTGCTCGCCGCATTGCTCGCCGCTTTGCTCTCCGCTTTGCTCTCCGCTCTGCTCGCCGCTCTGCTCGCCGCTCTGCTCGCCGCTCAACTCGCCGCTCTGCTCGCCTCTTTGCTCTCCGCTCTGTTCGCCGCTTTGCTCGCCGCTTTGCTCGCCGTTCTGCTCGCCGCTTTGCTCTCCGCTCTGCTCGCCGCTTCGCTCGCCGCTTCGCTCTCCCCTCTGCTCGCCGCTTTGCTCGCCGCTTTGCTCTCCGCTTTGTTCTCCGCTTTGCTCTCCGCTCTGCTCGCCGCTTCGCTCGCCGCTTTGCTCGCCGCTTTGCTCGCCGCTTTGCTCGCCGCTTTGCTGCCCGCTTTGCTCTCCGCTCTGCTCGCCGCTTTGCTCGCCGCTTTGCTCTCCGCTCTGCTCGCCGCTCTGCACGCCGCTCTGCACGCCGCTCTGCTCGCCGCTCTGCTCGCCGCTCTGCTCGCCGCTTTGCTCTCCGCTCTGCTCGCCGCTTCGCTCTCCCCTCTGCTCGCCGCTTTGCTCGCCGCTTTGCTCGACGTTTTGCTCGCCGCTTTGCTCTCCGCTTTGCACGCCGCTTTGCTCTCCGCTTTGCTCTCCGCTCTGCTCGCCGCTTCTCTCGCCGCTTCGCTCGCCGCTTTGCTCGCCGCTCTGCTCGCCGCTTTGCTCTCCGCTCTGCTCGCCGCTTCGCTCGCCGCTTCGCTCGCCGCTTCGCTCGCCGCTTTGTTCGCCGCTTTGCTCGCCGCTTTGCTCGCCGCCCTGCTCTCCGCTTTGCTCTCCACACTGCTCGCCGCTTTGCTCGCCGCTTTGCTCACCGCTTTGCTAACCGCTTTGCTCTCTGCTCTGCTCGCCGCTTTGCTCGCCGCTTGGCCGCCGCTTTGCTCTCCGCTCTGCTCGCCGCTTCGCTCGCCGCTTCGATCGCCGCTTTGCTTGCCGCTTTCCTCTCCGCTTTGCTCTCCGCTCTGCTCTCCGCTCTGCTCGCCGCTTTGCTCGCCGCTTTGCTAGCCGCTTTGATCTCCGCTCTGCTCGCCGCTTGGCCGCCGCTTCGCTCGCCGCTTTGCTCTCCGCTTTGCTCTCCGCTCTGCTCGCCCCTTTGCTCGCCGCTTCGCTCGCCGCTTTGCTCGCCGCTCAGCTCCCCGCTTTGCTCTCCACACTGCTCGCCGCTTTGCTCGCCGCTTTGCTCGCCGCTTTGCTCGCCGCTTTGCTCTCCGCTTCGCTCTCCGCTCTGCTCGCCGCTCTGCTCGCCGCTTCGCTCGCCGCTTCGCTCGCCGCTTTGCTCGCCGCTCTGCTCGCCGCTTTGCTCTCCTCTCTGCTCGCCGCTTCGCTCGCCGCTTTGCTCGCCGCTTTGCTCTCCGCTTTGCTCGCCGCTTTGCTCTCCGCTCTGCTCGCCGCTTCGCTCGCCGCTTTGCCCCCCGCTTTGCTCTCCGCTTTGCTCTCCGCTCCGCTCGCCGCTTTGCTCGCCGCTCTGCTCGCCGCTTTGCTCTCCTCTCTGCTCGCCGCTTCGCTCGCCGCTTGGCCGCCGCTTGGCCGCCGCTTCGCTCGCCGCTTTGCTCTCCGCTTTGCTCTCCGCTCTGCTCGCCCCTTTGCTCGCCGCTTTGCTCGCCGCTCAGCTCCCCGCTTTGCTCTCCACACTGCTCGCCGCTTTGCTCGCCGCTTTGCTCGCCGCTTTGCTCTCCGCTTCGCTCTCCGCTCTGCTCGCCGCTCTGCTCGCCGCTTCGCTCGCCGCTTCGCTCGCCGCTTTGCTCGCCGCTCTGCTCGCCGCTTTGCTCTCCTCTCTGCTCGCCGCTTCGCTCGCCGCTTTGCTCGCCGCTCTGCTCGCCGCTCTGCTCGCCGCTTTGCTCTCCGCTCTGCTCGCCGCTTCGCTCGCCGCTTTGCTCTTCGCTCTGCTCTCCGCTTTGCTCGCCGCTATGCTCGCTGCTTCGCTCGCCGCTTTGCTCTCCGCTCTGCTCTCCGCTCTGCTCTCCGCTCTGCTCTCCGCTCTGCTCTTCGCTCTGCTCGCCGCTTTTCTCGCCGCTTTGCTCGCCGCTTCGCTCGCCGCTTTGCTCTCCGCTCTGCTCGCCGCTATGCTCTCCGCTCTGCTCGCCGCTTTGCTCGCCGCTTTGCTCTCCGCTCTGCTCTCCGCTCTACTCGCCGCTTCGCTCGCCGCTGTGCTCTCCGCTCAGCTGGCCGCTGTGCTCGCCGCTTCGCTCGCCGCTTCGCTCACCGCTTTGCTCGCCGTTTTGCTCTCTGCTCTGCTCGCCGCTTTGCTCGCCGCATCGCTCGCCGCTTCGCTCGCCGCTTCGCTCGCCGCTTTGCTCGCCGCTTTGCTCTCCGCTCTGCTCGCCGCTTTGCTCGTCGCTTTGCTCCCTGCTTTGCTCTCCGCTCTGCTCGCCGCTCTGCTCGCCGCTTTGCTCTCCGCTCTGTTCGCCGCTTCGCTCGCCGCTTTGCTCGTCGCTCTGCTCGCCGCTTTGCTCTCCGCTCTGCTCGCCGCTTCGCTCCCCCCTCTGCTCGCCGCGTTGTTCGCCGCTTTGCTCTCCGCTTTGCTCTCCGCTTTGCTCTCCGCTTTGCTCTCCGCTTTGCTCTCCGCTTTGCTCTCCGCTCTGCTCGCCGCTTCGCTCGCCGCTTTGCTCTCCGCTCTGCTCGCCGCTTTGCTCGCCGCTTTGCTCTCTGCTTTGCTCTCCGCTCTGCTCGCCGCTCTGCTCGCCGCGTTGCTCTCCGCTCTGCTCTACGCTTCGCTCGCCACTTCGCAAGCCGTTTTGCTCGCCGCTTTGCTCGCCGCTCTGCTCGCCGCTTTGCTCTCCGCTCTGCTCGCCGCTTCGCTAGCCGCTCTGCTCGCCGCTCTGCTCGCCGATTTGCTCTCCGCTCTGCTCGCCGCTTCGCTAGCCGTTTTGCTCGCCGATTTGCTCGCCGCTCTGCTCGCCGCTTTGCTCTCCGCTCTGCTCGCCGCTTCGCTCTCCCCTCTGCTCGCCGCTTTGCTCGCCGCTTTGCTCTCCGCTTTGCTCGCCGCTTTGCTCGCCGCTTTGCTCTCCGCTTTGCTCTCCGCTCTGCTCGCAGCTTTGCTCGCCGCTTTGCTCTCCGCTTTGCTCACCGCTCTGCTCGCCGCTTTGCTCGCCGCTTCGCTCGCCGCTTTGCTCGCCGCTTCGCTCGCCGCTTTGCTCGCCGCTCTGCTCGCCGCTTTGCTCGCCGCTTTGCTAGCCGCTTTGCTCTCCGCTCTGCTCGCCGCTTGGCCGCCGCTTCGCTCGCCGCTTTGCTCTCCGCTTTGCTCTCCGCTCTGCTCGCCGCTTTGCTCGCCGCTTCGCTCGCCGCTTTGCTCGCCGCTCAGCTCCACGCTTTGCTCTCCACACTGCTCGCCGCTTTGCTCGCCGCTTTGCTCGCCGCTTTGCTCTCCGCTTCGCTTTCCGCTCTGCTCGCCGCTCTGCTCGCCGCTTCGCTCGCCGCTTTGCTCGCCGCTCTGCTCGCCGCTTTGCTCTCCTCTCTGCTCGCCGCTTCGCTCGCCGCTTTGCTCGCCGCTTTGCTCTCCGCTTTGCTCTCCGCCCCGCTCGTTGCTTTGCTCGCCGCTTTGCTCTCTGCTTTGCTCTCCGCTCTGCTCGCCGCTCTGCTCGCCGCATTGCTCTCCGCTCTGCTCGCCGCTTCGCTCGCCGCTTTGCTCTTCGCTCTGCTCTCCGCTTTGCTCGCCGCTTTGCTCGCCGCTTCGCTCGCCGCTTTGCTCTCCGCTCTACTCGCCGCTTCGCTCGCCGCTGTGCTCTCCGCTCAGCTGGCCGCTGTGCTCGCCGCTTCGCTCGCCGCTTCGCTCGCCGCTTTGCTCGCCGTTTTGCTCTCTGCTCTGCTCGCCGCTTTGCTCTCCGCTCTGTTCGCCGCTCTGCTCGCCGCTTTGCTCTCCGCTCTGCTCGCCGCTTCGCTCGCCGCATTGCTCTCCGCTCTGCTCGCCGCTTCGCTCGCCGCTTTGCTCTTCGCTCTGCTCTCCGCTTTGCTCGCCGCTTTGCTCGCCGCTTCGCTCGCCGCTTTGCTCTCCGCTCTGCTCGCCGCTTCGCTCTCCCCTCTGCTCGCCGCTTTGCTCTCCGCTTTGCTCTCCGCTCAGCTCGCCGCTTGGCCGCCGCTTCGCTCGCCGCTTTGCTCTCCGCTTTGCTCTCCGCTCTGCTCGCCGCTTTGCTCGCTGTTTGCTCGCCGCTTCGCTCGCCGCTTTGCTCGCCGCTCTGCTCCCCGCTTTGCTCTCCACACTGCTCGCCGCTTTGCTCGCCGCTAAGCTCTACGCTTCGCTCTCCGGTCTGCTCGCAGCTTCGCTCGACGCTTCGCTCGCCGCTTCGCTCGCCGCTTCGCTCGCCGCTTTGCTCGCCGCTTTGCTCTCCGCTTTGCTCTCCGCTCTGCTCGCCGCTTTGCTCGCCGCTCTGCTCGCCGCTTTGCTCTCCGCTCTGCTCGCCGCTTCGCTCGCCGCTTTGCTCGCCGCTCTGCTCGCCGCTTTGCTCTCCGCTCTGCTCGTCGCTTCGCTCTCCGCTCTGCTCGCCGCTTTGCTCGCCGCTTTGCCCTCCGCTCTGCTCGCCGCTTTGCTCTCCGCTCTGTTCGCCGCTTTGCTCGCCGCTTCGCTCGCCGCTTTGCTCTCCGCTCTGCTCGCCGCTTTGCTCTCCGCTTCGCTCGCCGCTTTGCTCTCCGCTCTGCTCTCCGCTTTGCTCGAAGCTATGCTCGCCGCTATGCTCGCCGCTTCGCTCGCCGCTTTGATCTCTGCTCTGCTCTCCGCTCCGCTCTCCGCTCTGTTCGCCGCTTCGCTCGCCGCATCACTCGCCGCTTTGCTCTCCGCTTTGCTCTTCGCTCTGCTCGCCGCTTTGCTCGCCGCATCGCTCGCCGCTTTGCTCGCCGCTTTGCTCGCCGCTCTGCTCTCCGCTTTGCTCTCCACACTGCTCGCCGCTTTGCTAACCGCTTTGCTCTCCGCTCTGCTCGCCGCTTCGCTCGCCGCTTTGCTCGCCGCTTGGCCGCCGCTTCGCTCGCCGCTTTGCTCGCCGCTTCGCTCGCCGCTTTGCTCTCCCCTCTGCTCTCCCCTCTGCTCTCCGCTCTGCTCGGCGCTTTGCTCGCCGCTTTGATAGCCGCTTCGTACGCCGGGTCGCTCGCCGCTTCGCTCGCCCCTTCGCTCGCCGCTACGCTCGCCGCTCTGCTCTCCGCTTTGCTCTCCCCTATGCTCGCCGCTTTGCTCGCCCCTTTGCTCGCCGCTTTGCTCTCCGCTCTGCTCGTCGCCCTGCTCGCCGCTTTGCTCTCCGCTCTGCTCGCCGCTTTGCTCTCCGCTCTGCTCGCCGCTTCGCTCGCCGCTTTGCTCGCCGCTCTTCTCGCCGCTTTGTTCGCCGCTTTGCTCTCCGCATTGCTCGCCGCTTTGCTCTCCGCTCTGCTCGCCGCTTCGCTCGCCGCTTCGCTCGCCGCTTTGCTCTCCGCTTTGCTCCCCGCCTTGCTCGCCGCTTTGCTCGCCGCTTTGCTCGCAGCTTTGCTCGCAGCTTTGCTCTCCGCTTTGCTCTCCGCTCTGCTCGCCGCTTTGCTCGCCGCTCTGCTCGCCGCTTTGCTCTCCGCTCTGTTCGCCGCTTCACTCGCCGCTCTGCTCGCAGCTTTGCTCTCCGCTCTGCTCGCCGCTTCGCTCGCCGCTTCGCTCTCCCCTCTGCTCGCCGCTTTGCTCGAAGCTTCGCTCTCCGCTTTGTTCTCCGCTTTGCTCTCCGCTCTGCTCGCCGCTTCGCTCGCCGCTTTGCTCGCCGCTTTGCTCGCCGCTTTGCTCGCCGCTTTGCTCTCCGCTTTGCTCTCCGCTCTGCTCGCCGCTTTGCTCGCCGCTTTGCTCTCCGCTTTGCTCTCCGCTCTGCTCGCCGCTCTGCTCGCCGCTCTTCTCGCCGCTCTGCTCGCTGCTTTGCTCTCCGCTCTGCTCGCCTCTTCGCTCGCCGCTTCGCTAGCCGTTATGCTCGCCGCTTTGCTCGCCGCTCTGCTCGCCGCTTTGCTCTCCGCTCTGCTCGCCGCTTCGCTCTCCCCTCTGCTCGCCGCTTTGCTCGCCGCTTTGCTCGCCGCTTTGCTCGCCGCTTTGTTCGCCGCTTTGCTCGCCGCTTTGCTCTCCGCTTTGCTCTCCGCTCTGCTCGCCGCTTCGCTCGCCGCTTTGCTCGCCGCTTTGCTCTCCGCTTTGCTCTCCGCTCTGCTCGCCGCTTTGCTCACCGCTTCGCTCGCCGCTTTGTTCGCCGCTTTGCTCACCGCTTTGCTCGCCGCTCTGCTCTTCGCTTTGCTCTCCACACTGCTCGCCGTTTTGCTCTCTGCTCTGCTCGCCGCTTTGCTCGCCGCATCGCTCGCCGCTTCGCTCGCCCCTTTGCTCGCCGCTTTGCTCGCCGCTTCGCTCGCCGCTTTGCTCTCCGCTCTGCTCGCCGCTCTGCTCGCCGCTTTGCTCGTCGCTTTGCTCCCTGCTTTGCTCTCCGCTCTGCTCGCCGCTCTGCTCGCCGCTTTGCTCTCCGCTCTGTTCGCCGCTTTGCTCTCCGCTCTGTTCGCCGCTTTGCTCGCCGCTCTGCTCGCCGCTTTGCTCTCCGCTCTGCTCGCCGCTTTGTTCGCCGCTTTGCTCTCCGCTTTGCTCTCCGCTTTGCTCTCCGCTCTGCTCGCCGCTTCGCTCGCCGCTTTGCTCTCCGCTCTGCTCGCCGCTTTGCTCGCCGCTTTGCTCTCTGCTTTGCTCTCCGCTCTGCTCGCCGCTCTGCTCGCCGCTCTGCTCGCCGCGTTGCTCTCCGCTCTGCTCTACGCTTCGCTCGCCACTTCGCTAGCCGTTTTGCTCGCCGCTTTGCTCGCCGCTCTGCTCGCCGCTTTGCTCTCCGCTCTGCTCGCCGCTTCGCTCGCCGCTCTGCTCGCCGCTCTGCTCGCCGATTTGCTCTCCGCTCTGCTCGCCGGTTCGCTAGCCGTTTTGCTCGCCGCTTTGCTCGCCGCTCTGCTCGCCGCTTTGCTCTCCGCCCTGCTCGCCGCTTCGCTCTCCCCTCTGATCGCCGCTTTGCTCGCCGCTTTGCTCTCCGCTTTGCTCGCCGCTTTGCTCTCCGCTCTGCTCGCAGCTTTGCTCGCCGCTTTGCTCTCCGCTTTGTTCGCCGCTTTGCTCGCCGCTTTGCTCTCCGCTTTGCTCTCCGCTCTGCTCGCCGCTTCGCTCGCCGCTTTGCTCGCCGCTTTGCTCTCCGCTTTGCTCTCCGCTCTGCTCGCCGCTTTGCTCGCCGCTTTGCTAGCCGCTTTGCTCTCCGCTCTGCTCGCCGCTTGGCCGCCGCTTCGCTCGCCGCTTTGCTCTCCGCTTTGCTCTCCGCTCTGCTCGCCGCTTTGCTCGCCGCTTCGCTCGCCGCTTTGCTCGCCGCTCAGCTCCCCGCTTTGCTCTCCACACTGCTCGCCGCTTTGCTCGCCGCTTTGCTCGCCGCTTTGCTCGCCGCTTTGCTCTCCGCTTCGCTCTCCGCTCTGCTCGCCGCTCTGCTCGCCGCTTCGCTCGCCGCTTCGCTCGCCGCTTTGCTCGCCGCTCTGCTCGCCGCTTTGCTCTCCTCTCTGCTCGCCGCTTCGCTCGCCGCTTTGCTCTCCGCTCTGCTCGCCGCTTCGCTCGCCGCTTTGCTCGCCGCTTTGCTCTCCGCTTTGCTCTCCGCTCCGCTCGCCGCTTTGCTCGCCGCTTTGCTCTCTGCTTTTCTCTCCGCTCTGCTCGCCGCTCTGCTCGCCTCTTTGCTCTCCGCTCTGCTCGCCGCTTCGCTCGCCGCTTTGCTCTTCGCTCTGCTCTCCGCTTTGCTCGCCGCTATGCTCGCCGCTTTGCTCTCCGCTCTGCTCTCCGCTCTGCTCTCCGCTCTGCTCTCCGATCTGCTCTCCGCTCTGCTAGCCGCTTTTCTCGCCGCTTTGCTCGCCGCTTCGCTCGCCGCTTTGCTCTCCGCTCTGCTCGCCGCTATGCTCTCCGCTCTGCTCGCCGCTTTGCTCGCCGCTTGCTCTCCGCTCTGCTCTCCGCTCTACTCGCCGCTTCGCTCGCCGCTGTGCTCTCCGCTCAGCTGGCCGCTGTGCTCGCCGCTTCGCTCGCCGCTTTGCTCGCCGTTTTGCTCTCTGCTCTGCTCGCCGCTTTGCTCTCCGCTCTGTTCGCCGCTCTGCTCGCCGCTTCGCTCTCTGCTCTGCTCGCCGCTTTGCTCTCCGCTCTGCTCGTCGCTCTGCTCGCCGCTCTGCTCGCCGCTCTGCTCGCCGCGTTGCTCTCCGCTCTTCTCTACGCTTCGCTCGCCACTTCGCTAGCCGTTTTGCTCGCCGCTTTGCTCGCCGCTCTGCTCGCCGCTTTGCTCTCCGCTCTGCTCGCCGCTTCGCTCTCCCCTCTGCTCGCCGCTTTGCTCTCCGCTTTGCTCTCCGCTTTGCTCGCCGCTTTGCTCTCCGCTCTGCTCGCCGCTTTGCTCGCCGCTTCGCTCGCCGCTTTGCTCGCCGCTTTGCTCGCCGCTCTGCTCTCCGCTTTGCTCTCCACACTGCTCGCCGCTTTGCTAGCCGCTTTGCTCTCCGCTCTGCTCTCCGCTCTGCTCGCCGCTTTGCTCGCCGCTTGGCCGCCGCTTCGCTCGCCGCTTTGCTCTCCGCTTTGCTCTCCGCTCTGCTCGCCGCTTTGCTCGCCGCTTTGCTCGCCGCTTTGCTCGCCGCTCTGCTCCCCGCTTTGCTCTCCACACTGCTCGCCGCTTTGCTCGCCGCTAAGCTCTCCGCTTCGCTCTCCGCTCTGCTCGCCGCTTCGCTCGACGCTTCGCTCGCCGCTTTGCTCTCCGCTTTGCTCTCCGCTCTGCTCGCCGCTTTGCTCGCCGCTTTGCTCTCTGCTTTGCTCTCCGCTCTGCTCGCCGCTCTGCTCGCCGCTTTGCTCTCCGCTCTGCTCGCCGCTTCGCTCGCCGCTTTGCTCGCCGCTCTGCTCGCCGCTTTGCTCTCCGCTCTGCTCGCCGCTTCGCTCTCTGCTCTGCTCGCCGCTTTGCTCGCCGCTTTGCCCTCCGCTCTGCTCGCCGCTTTGCTCTCCGCTCTGTTCGCCGCTTTGCTCGCCGCTTCGCTCGCCGCTTTGCTCTCCGCTCTGCTCGCCGCTTTGCTCTCCGCTTCGCTCGCCGCTTTGCTCTCCGCTCTGCTCTCCGCTTTGCTCGAAGCTATGCTCGCCGCTATGCTCGCCGCTTCGCTCGCCGCTTTGCTCTCCGCTCTGCTCTCCGCTCCGCTCTCCGCTCTGTTCGCCGCTTCGCTCGCCGCATCGCTCGCCGCTTTGCTCTCCGCTTTGCTCTCCGCTCTGCTCGCCGCTTTGCTCGCCGCATCGCTCGCCGCTTTGCTCGCCGCTTTGCTCGCCGCTCTGCTCTCCGCTTTGCTCTCCACACTGCTCGCCGCTTTGCTAACCGCTTTGCTCTCCGCTCTGCTCGCCGCTTCGCTCGCCGCTTTGCTCGCCGCTTGGCCGCCGCTTCGCTCGCCGCTTCGCTCGCCGCTTTGCTCTCTGCTCTGCTCGCCGCTATGCTCTCCGCTCTGCTCGGCGCTTTGCTCGCCGCTTTGATAGCCGCTTCGCTCGCCGGGTCGCTCGCCGCTTCGCTCGCCGCTTCGCTCGCCGCTTCGCTCGCCCCTTCGCTCGCCGCTACGCTCGCCGCTCTGCTCTCCGCTTTGCTCTCCCCTATGCTCGCCGCTTTGCTCGCCCCTTTGCTCGCCACTTTGCTCTCCGCTCTGCTCGCCGCTCTGCTCGCCTCTTTGCTCTCCGCTCTGCTCGCCGCTTTGCTCTCCGCTCTGCTCGCCGCTTCGCTCGCCGCTTTGCTCGCCGCTCTTCTCGCCGCTTTGCTCGCCCCTTTGCTCGCCGCTTTGCTCTCCGCTCGCCTCGCCGCTCTGCTCGCCGCTTTGCTCTCCGCTCTGCTCGCCGCTTTGCTCTCCGCTCTGCTCGCCGCTTCGCTCGCCGCTTTGCTCGACGCTCTTCTCGCCGCTTCGCTCGCCGCTTCGCTCGCCGCTTTGCTCTCCGCTTTGCTCCCCGCTCTGCTCGCCGCTTTGCTCGCCGCTTTGCTCGCAGCTTTGCTCTCCGCTTTGCTCTCCGCTTTGCTCTCCGCTCTGCTCGCCGCTCTGCTCGCCGCTCTGCTCGCCGCTCTGCTCGCCGCTTTGCTCTCCGCTCTGTTCGCCGCTTCGCTCGCCGCTCTGCTCGCAGCTTTGCTCTCCGCTCTGCTCGCCGCTTCGCTCTCCCCTCTGTTCGCCGCTTTGCTCGCCGCTTTGCTCTCCGCTTTGTTCTCCGCTTTGCTCTCCGCTCTGCTCGCCGCTTCGCTCGCCGCTTTGCTCGCCGCTTTGCTCGCCGCTTTGCTCTCCGCTTTGCTCTCCGCTCTGCTCGCCGCCTTGCTCGCCGCTTTGCTCTCCGCTTTGCTCTCCGCTCTGCTCGCCGCTCTGCTCGCCGCTCTGCTCGCCGCTCTGCTCGCCGCTCTGCTCGCCGCTCTGCTCGCCGCTCTTCTCGCCGCTCTGCTCGCCGCTTTGCTCTCCGCTCTGCTCGCCTCTTCGCTCGCCGCTTCGATAGCCGTTATGCTCGCCGCTTTGCTCGCCGCTCTGCTCGCCGCTTTGATCTCCGCTCTGCTCGCCGCTTCGCTCTCCCCTCTGCTCGCCGCTTTGCTCGCCGCTTTGCTCGCCGCTTTGCTCTCCGCTTTGCTCTCCGCTCTACTCGCCGCTTCGCTCGCCGCTTTGCTCGCCGCTTTGCTCTCCGCTTTGCTCTCCGCTCTGCTCGCCGCTTTGCTCGCCGCTTCGCTCGCCGCTTTGTTCGCCGCTTTGCTCGCCGCTCTGCTCTTCGCTTTGCTCTCCACACTGCTCGCCGCTTTGCTCGCCGCTTTGCTAGCCTCTTTGCTCTCCGCTCTGCTCGCCGCTTTGCTCGCCGCTTGGCCGCCGCTTTGCTCTCCGCTTTGCTCTCCGCTCTGCTCGCCGCTTCGCTCGCCGCTTCGCTCGCCGCTTTGCTCTCCGCACTGCTCTCCGCTCTGCTCGCCACTTTGCTCGCCGCTTTGCTCGCCGCTTTGCTCGCCGCTTCGCTCGCCGCTTTGCTCGCCGCTCTGCTCGCCGCTTTGCTCGCCGCTTTGCTCTCCGCTCTGCTCGCCTATTTGCTCTCCGCTTTGCTCTCCGCTCTGCTCGCCGCTTTGCTCTACGCTCTGCTCGCCGTTTTGCACGCCGCTTTGCTCGCCGCTTTGCTCTCTGTTTTGCTCTCCGCTCTGCTCGCCGCTTTGCTCTCCGCTCTGCTCGCCCCTTCGCTCGCCGCTTTGCTCGCCGCTCTGCTCGCCGCTCTGCTCGCCGCTTTGCTCTCCGCTCTGCTCGCCGCTTCGCTCTCCCCTCTGCTCGCCGCTTTGCTCGCCGCTTGGCTCTCCGCTTTGCTCGCCGCTTTGCTCTACGCTTTGCTCTCCGCTCTGCTCTCCGCTCTGCTCGCCGCTTTGTTCGCCGCTTTACTCCGCTCTTCTCTCCGCTCTGCTCGCCGCTTTGTTCGCCGAATTGCTAGCCGCTTCGCTCGCCGCTTTGCTCTCCGCTCTGCTCGCCGCTTTGCTCTCCGCTTTGCTCTCCACTCTGCTCGCCGCTTCGCTCGCCACTTTGCTCGCCGCATTGCTCTCCGCACTGCTCGCCGCTTTGCTCGCCGCTTTGCTCGCCGCTTTGCTCTCTGTTTTGCTCTCCGCTCTGCTCGCCGCTTTGCTCTCCGCTCTTCTCGCTCCTTCGCTCGCCGCTTTGCTCGCCGCTCTGCTCGCCGCTTTGCTCTCCACTCTGCTCGCCGCTTCGCTCTCCCCTCTGCTCGCCGCTTCGCTCGCCGCTTTGCTAGCCGCTTTGCTCTCCGCTCTGCTCTCCGCTCTGCTCGCCGCTTTGCTCGCCGCTTTGCTCGCCGCTTCGCTCGCCGCTTTGCTCGCCGCTCTGCTCCCCGCTTTGCTCTCCACACTGCTCGCAGCTTTGCTCGCCGCTTTGCTCGCCGCTTTGCTCGCCGCTTCGCTCTCCGCTTCGCTCTCCGCTCTGCTCGCCGCTTCGCTCGCCGCTTTGCTCGCCGCTCTGCTCGCCGCTTTGCTCTCCGCTCTGCTCGCCGCTTTGCTCTCCGCTCTGCTCGCCGCTTCGCTCGCCGCTTTTCTCGCCGCTTTGCTCTCCGCTCTGCTCGCCGCTTTGCTCGCCGCTTTGCTCGCCGCTTTGCTCTCTGCTTTGCTCTCCGCCCTGCTCGCCGCTTTGCTCTCCGCTTTGCTCGCCCCTTCGCTCGCCGCTTTGCTCGCCGCTTTGCTCTCCGCTCTGCTCGCCGCTTCGCTCTCCCCTCTGCTCGCCGCTTTGCTCGCCGCTTGGCTCTCCGCTTTGCTCGCCGCTTTGCTCTACGCTTTGCTCTCCGCTCTGCTCTCCGCTCTGCTCGCCGCTTTGTTCGCTGCTTTACTCTCCGCTCTTCTCTCCGCTCTGCTCGCCGCATTGTTCGCCGATTTGCTAGCCGCTTCGCTCGCCGCTTTGCTCTCCGCTCTGCTCGCCGCTTTGCTCTCCGCTTTGCTCTCCACTCTGCTCGCCGCTTTGCTCTCCGCTCTGCTCGCCCCTTCGCTCGCCGCTTTGCTCGCCGCTCTGCTCGCCGCTTTGCTCTCCGCTCTGCTCGCCGCTTCGCTCTCCCTCTGCTCGCCGCTTGGCTCTCCGCTTTGCTCGCCGCTCTGCTCGCCGCTTTGCTCGCCGCTTTGCTCGCCGCTTTGCTCTCCGCTTTGCTCGCCGCTTTGCTCGCCGCTTCGCTCGCCGCTTCGCTCGCCGCTTTGCTCGCCGCTTTGCTCGCCGCTTTGCTCTCCGCTTTGCTCTCCGCTTTGCTCTTCGCTCTGCTCGCCGCTTCGCTCGCCGCTCTTCTCCCCGCTTTGCTCTCCACACTGCTCGCCCCTTTGCTCGCCGCTTCGCTCGCCGCTTTGCTCGCCGCTTTGCTCTCCGCACTGCTCGCCGCTCTGCTCGCCGCTTCGCTCGCCGCTTTGCTCGCCGCTTGGCTCTTCGCTTTGCTCGCCGCTGTGCTCTCCGCTTTGCTCTCCGCTCTGCTCGCCGCTCTGCTCGCCGCTCTGCTCGCCGCTTTGCTCGCCGCTTTGCTCGCCGCTTTGCTCGCCGCTTTGCTCGCCGCTTTGCTCTCCGCTTTGCTCGCCGCTTTGCTCGCCGCTTTGCTCGCCGCTTCGCTCGCCGCTTCGCTCGCCGCTTTGCTCGCCGGTTTGCTCTCCGCTTTGCTCTCCGCTCTGCTCTCCGCTCTGCTCGCCGCTTTGTTCGCCGCTTTACTCTCCGCTCTTCTCTCCGCTTTGCTCCCCGCTTTGCTCTAGGCTTTGCTAGCCGCTTCGCTCGCCGCTTTACTCTCCGCTCTTCTCTCCGCTCTGCTCGCCGCTTTGTTCGCCGATTTGCTAGCCGCTTCGCTCGCCGCTTTGCTCTCCGCTCTGGTCGCCGCTTTGCTCTCCACTCTGCTCTCCGCTCTGCTCGCCGCTTCGCTCTCCGCTCTGCTCGCCGCTCTGCTCTCCGCTTTGCTCTCCGCTTCGCTCGCCGCTTTGCTCTCCGCTCTGCTCTCCGCTCTGCTCGCCGCTTCGCTCGCCTCTTTGCTCTCCGCTCTGCTCGCCGCTTTGCTCCCCGCTTTGCTCTAGGCTTTGCTCTCCGCTCTGCTCTCCGCTCTGCTCGCCACTTTGCTCGCCGCTTCGCTCGCCGCTTTGCTCGCCGCTTTGCTCTCCACTTTGCTCGCCGCTTTGCTCTCCGTTTTGCTCGCCGCTTCGCTCCCCGCTTCGCTCTCCGCTCTGCTCGCCGCTTTGTCTCCGCTTTGATCACGATCGCACAGTGTTTGTAAACCAGCCGACATAGTGCCAGATATATTATAGTAAATTTCATTTAGTTTCTTTTTGGTAAGTTTTATTTCGAATTATGTCGACAAAAATGCGTTGATATTCCGAGAATCGGGCAAAATTTTTTTTCGAATTATGAATTATAGAGATTTTCGAATTATTGAAACACATTTGTATGAAATTGGCTTTTTTGGTCTTTCACATGTTAAAAAATTTCTAATTACGTCGAATTTCGAAATATAGAGTTTCGAATTAACCAGGTTTTACTGTATTTTACCTTTACGTCTCTAAACCCATCTAATCTACTATAAGAAAACGCTTGATGTCTTTGTCGCGGCCTGACCGGACGGTCTCATCAGTTAGTTATGCAAATTTGCTGGTAGATGGCAGCACTTTCCAGTACAATTAATGCTGCCCCTCCACTGTAACTAATTGCGGCCGCACCTATATTCATTTACGTAAATTGGATGGTGGTAAATACATAATATAATAATAACAATACAATTTATTTCTGCGTTGGCATATACATTTGCATGGTTTCGTCACTTACGTACATATTAACGGGGAGCCCAACTTAAAAATATAAATACGAAACAAATACCATTTAAATCATGTTTTAAAATTTAAGAACATTAAAAGAAACCAATTAACATTTAAATGATTTGTTATATGTAACAATAGAAAAAACAATCACATTTTAATTTCTGGTGGCCAATATTTAGCAATTTCTTCTAAAATTAATTGTTATTTTAATACGAGAACTAAATTAGATTAACATTTTGAACAAGTAACGCAGTGAATTTCGTAATATTTTATTTGAATAATACTTTTGTTGAACTTTATTATGTCTTCTGAACTAAAATTAAGAATTCGTGTCTGCGGTTCCATGGGTAAAATGTAAACACTACCGATACACTCACGTAATTAATTACGTTAGAAAAGTAAAACATTTTACTACATTATTTAAAATCGATTCGTTCGAATATCTCTATCTATTATTCAATTAATTACGATGGAAAACACAATTAAGATCAATAATTTTATATCTATTTAGAGTAATAATAGGTATTCTTATTTAGGTTCTCCTGTTATTAAGTTGACATAAAAACTCATATTCCGCGTAATCAATATTTACTCATCACTACGACACGCTATTTTGTGATTGTTGGTTGTTTATTTAGCAACTGAATAGAAAGCGTCAGTCGCCATCATCAGAGACATTGAGCTTTAGGAGATTATTCGTTGGTTGGTTTTAGTTAGTTTGTTGTTTTCATTTGCTTTCGTTTCGTGTCCATTTTTTGTGTTCTTTGTTTGTTTTCTTTGTTTCCGTTCTTAGTTGTTCATTTTGTAGTCTATGTTTATATCCTTTGTTTGTGCTCTTGATTTTTGTTCCTTGATTACCTATTTGTCGGTTTACACCTTTTATGCCGGCTATTGGTTACAGTTTAATTCATTTCTTTTTTCTTGGTGGTTTTTACATTGAACTTATATTCTTTGGTTGTACTCTTAATTTATGTTCCACGATTATTTATTTGTCGGTTTACATCCTTTTCTACCGGGTATTGGTTAGCGTTTAATTCATTTCTTTTTTCGTGGTGGTTTTTGTAGTTTTCGTATTGGTTCGTTTCGTGTTCTTTCCACTTTATTTCAAGACTCCTAATGTAGTTTACAGAAAGGAGAGGAGAAGTTTTAGTATGTATCATTTTCTCAAGTTCTCTTCTAAGCGGGAAAAAGTATAACTATTTGCAGTCCGAAATGCACCCGGGCGAAGCCGGGTACGAAGAACTAGTACCTATATAAAATTGACTTCGTCGTCTTCGGCGGGAAATCGGAATTCTGTAATCTATTTTGAACAAACTTTCAGGGTAGCTAGAAGATTGACATTTGGTAGGAATGTTTTTTCTTAAAGTAGAAGCCACTTACGAAAAAAATTTCCAAAATCAACCCGGGTTCGATTCTCAAGAATGATTTCCATTCCTCATAATATAACATGGAAAAATCGATATTTCGACCTGCAACCTTATTTTATTTTCTTATTAAAATTCACATATTTGACCTAGGTTTTCGGACTTGGACTGTATTAAAGAAAAATAAATGCAGTTTCTTATTCTTATCGTCTTTTATCGCTTTGGAATCTAAATCCTTCGAATTTAACGTTTTAATATAATATTTTGACAAAATTTAGCGTTTTTAACGTGAAGTTGCCTTGCCTACCGATTACAATGTTTAACTCGAAATCCTATTACTCTCACGTATGCTCAGGTTCTCCTCGGACCTCCATGGACCCTCCCGGCCCAATTCATAGGTTTCAGAGATATCTCAGAATTAGTTTTTACTTTCTCCAATATACGTACTAGTATAGAGAAAGTATTGTTTTCTTTAAAGGTGGATGGCATTAATTTGGAAAATCAATGTTTTTCTCATGGCCAACTCTATGTTGCATGTTCACGTGTTGGATCAAGCAAAAATTTGTTTATTTATGCTAATGAAGGAAAAACAAAAAATATTGTTTGCAAGCAAGCTTTGAAATAAATATTAATACATATTTTTCAAATTTACAATGTCTTCATCCTTTGGTAAAAAATGCGCAAAAGTTGAAATGATTGTAATACCATATAATACATAATTTTATTCGCCAAATACGTCTGGCATAACCCGGACATCGCCGGGTACTTTCAGCTAGTTATAGATAAATACGTGCAAAACAAATCATGATCCCAACTTAACTCTTTAGTTTCTTTAAATTATTCTTAAACCTCATTGTCTACTGCGTGTGACCTGCTATTATTTCTGTACAGCATCTAATCTCTTTATAACATTATATCAGTATTTCATTAATTTTTTCTAATTATACTCGGAATTGTATGAGTTTTTTGATCTATGACTGACCGAGAATTAAAGATCCCTTCTAAAGCGAAATAACTGCCAGTTCCACCGCGTTTCCTTTTCACTGAATCATGCTGTGTATCGTAAATTCTTTTTATTCGCGTTACTTACTCATTATGACTATGTTCCCTTATATGAAGGATATTGGATTAGTGCTGTGTCTATAAAATTGTCCAGTAAATCAAACGATGGGCCTTTACTCTACAAAGTGGAAACATCCTACAGAATTGGTCTGTTAAGGCGACGATGCATGATTTGCGTGTTTATCCAGGATATAATTCGTCACTATTAATAATCTGCCCGCAAGCACGTCTGTGATCATGTATTGCAACAGATACTACGATTTATGCTTTCCTCTGCAATCTTTTTCATATATTTGCTGCATTGCATCTTTTTCCTCCCACCACACTGGTGAATTTCAGGGTACCTTGCTGATATGGATCACTTTCCTTATAAAGATATATAGTAGCTGACTTCTTCATATAACTTCAAATACTACTCCGATGACATCTTTAAGCACTTGGTATTTTCTCGATGAATACGATTATCTTTCCGATTTTCCTCTTTCTTATCAGGTATATTTTCAATCAGCAGCTGACTGTAGTATTGAGACTTGCTAATATTGATGGTCTTTTTTATTGCTTTCCACTTAATAGGCAACTCGGGATGTTTTGGTTGAGAAGCGCTTCTGCAATTTAGATTGAAATTTGTATGAATATAAAAACACATTCCAGTTGGTGATCGGGCTTCGATGCCCTAGTTTAGAAGTTAGAAGATCAGAGATTAAAGGCTATACTTAAGCTGATAGAAAAGTATACTCGTATTTCGGGGAAGCTATCGAACGAGGTCGCAGATCTTACGTCTCGAAAGGAGCTATGATGAGGATAAGATTCGCAAGATCTATTATAGAATAGAGCTATACAAAGGATCGTTCTTCCCTAGGACAATTAGGGATTGCAATAGGAAAACGAGAAATCAAAATTGCTAGGGATATATTTGGTGCATTGCACCCCCTGCCATCCACTATTTAGGTGACTTACAGGTATGTTGCAGATGTAGAAAAAATAGAAAAAATGTTTAGGAAAGTATGAAAAAGGAAGAACTAAAATGGAATGGTTTTTTGTCCTATTCTATGCGTTAATTTTCGTCCGTTGGACGAAAAACTTAAAAACTTGGTGTATTCAAGGAGAACTGGTCGTGTCTCTGAATTACTGTGAGTTCGATCGTAAAAATCGAGCTACTCGTCTTTGACGTTTTGAAATTCGTGCGGTTGGACACGTACACATTCCTCTCACTGGCAGAACCGTTTCATTAACCGGTCAAAATATTTTCATGGAGTGATAAAAAGGTTGGATCATTTAGCTATAAAACGACTGAATAAATAAAGTTTTTATTTCGCTTCACATCACTGGTAACTCGCCGATCTTGAATTCTAAATCGACGATAAATGAAATTCTATTACGAAATGCTACTATATAGCTGAAACGTAACATTAGTTTACCCAGTTATGTTTGACGTTATGTCAATATTCAAGATTGTATTTCTGAGGTCATTCCCAGTCAGAAATGTCATATGAACATGGGTCCGATTCTCAACGGTTACGGAGCTATCGGTATTTGAAATGTTGAACTGTGCTTAACGGGACTTGGTTTATTAATTTAGAAATAGTAAAATTTTTGTTGGAAGAAGAGGGGCTGTTGGCTAGGGGAATGGATAAAATAGTTTCAACCCTTATCTCCAATAATATTTTTTCTTAAGAAAAGTAATAAGGGAAAACCAGACATCCTGAACCGCAGGGATGCCTGCTGCACTGGTTGGCACGAGCACAAATGATATCGTAGTTACTACGCCTTCGCTTTCACTCTCACTGAATTCATGAACTACCATGCTCGAAATTACTTTTTAAAACAAGTCTTTCTCTCCGTAAATTATTTTATACTTTTTAATTATTTAATATTGTTTTCTTAGCACTTTAGTAAAGTTATTTTAACTTTATGTTAAATGAGATGAAACAATAATTTTCTCCCGAGATGCTGGAACGCATTCCTCAATAATAACATGTACATTTATGGGAAAACGGCGCTCTAGATTGGACTGTTCGAGATTCGACCGCGTTTTCAGGAACGCAGCCCTGTCGAATCTTGAGCGTCGCCTGTAACACGTCCACGCCTGCTGCGTTCATGCTCCGTAAACGTTCCCTAGGCGGCCATTACGAACAATTAATGCAGTAGTATTAAACATTTCAAATACCGATAGCTCCGTAACCGTTGAGAATCGGACCCATGTTCATCTGACATTTCTGACTGGGAATGACCTCAGGAATAAGATCTTGAAGTATTGATATAACGTCGTCGGACACCGGTATATAATTGTACTTCCCCGAATTTGAGCATAAAAACCTGCCTGTATCTTATATACGGGTATTTACGAGGTAAAAATCAACGTGCTTTTAACATAATTTCGTAATTGCGAATGGTTTTTATGGCCATATTAGAAGTTGCGGGTGCCTCGGCAGGCAGCTCATGTAGGATCTCACCCTGGAGATTACACAGGCCTGCGAAAATGATTTTTTTTCTGGTTTCAAGTTAAATATGTGATTTTTATTAATTTAAGCATGCTGAATTCAAATCAAATGCCCGTTTTTCCGTATCACGTCAGGATTTTTCAGAAATTACAAAACAAATTTACGCTAAAATCATGCGTTTATGAATGTATGTATATGTACAGAGACATGGAGAAGTCATATGATATATAGTCTGACAGCCCCATATAAACATCATTTAAGGTAAGAAGTTATTTAAATACCTTTAAATAGGATGATTAGGGTCAGGATGTTTCCGTTTTCGCTTTGTTCCAAATGAGCGTTCCATAGATTTCCGGTTATGTTCTTGACGAGTAACTTCTCTTTTTAAGGTCCAACAGTAGTCGGCCATCATGGACACATCCCACCGTCCCTGATATCTTCTTTCCATCTCTTTGATGTCCTGATGAAATCTCTCACCCTGTTCTTCACTGAGGGCTCCCAAAATTTCGGGAAAGTAATCGAGATGAGAGTGTAAAAAATGCAATTTTAAACTCATGTTACATCCCAGTTTCTGCAGCTTGTCTAACATATTTCTCACGATTTTTTCATACTGGGGATCTTTTACATTGCCGTGGAACTTCTTAACGACGTTGTTGAATGCATCCCATGCCTGAAGTTCTATTTCACTCATGGTATCAGTAAATTCGGTGTCCTTCATTTGTCGAATTTGTAGTCTATCAAATATGCCCTCTTTCACTTTTGCTTCGGATACAGATGGAAACTTACGGTAGAGATATCGGAAGGACGAGCCACTCTTGTCCAGCGCTTTTACGAATTGCTTCATGATACCAAGTTGTATATGCAAAGGTGGCAATAAAACTTTCTGTGGGTCAACTAAACTGGCATGTTTCACATTTTTCGTTCCTGGTATGAATCTTTCCCTTTTAGGCCTATTTTTATTTGTCCAATGTTTGTCCCTCGCTCTACTATCCCATTCACATAAGAAACAAGGGAATTTAATATAGCCTCCTTGCTGACTCAATAAAATCCCAGAAACCTTTAGATCACCGCACAAAGACCACTCATGTTCGTTATATTTAATTTTTTGTAATACTGTTTTTAAATTTTCATATTACTCTTTTAGGTATATTGAATGTGCGACTGGTATGGAAGCAAATTTGTTTCCTTTATGTAATAATACAGCCTTTAAACTCCTTTTTGAAGAGTCAATAAACAAACGCCAGTCCTTCGGGTCGTAGGTTTCTTCTCCCAACTGCTGAATCAAAGCAGGAATATCACAGCAGAAAAGCAGTTCACCTTCCATTCTAAAATAATTCTGAAACTCGTTCTCGCGATTTCTAAACCAGTAAAAGGTTGTCCCTGGGACTAATAGATTCTTTTATTTTAATCTTGATCCCAATAATTCACTCTTTTCCTAATAAGACCCAAGTCCCGGACTAAATCATTCAACTCACTTTGAGTAAATAGCTGCGGAGTTATGTCTTCGTTGTTAGATGAGAAATTCACATACATATTCCTCTGCTGTAAACTCCGAGCTGGGTGAGGATTCGACATCCTCCAACTCAACCGGCGGTGTAGGAATCGGGACGTCTGGTCCATGCGGCATAGGTCTTATAGCTGATGACAGGTTGGGATATTTAATTCTCGCCTTATTGCTCACGTGCTTATGCCATTGTTGCCACTTCTATAGAAGACATTGTATTCTATTTCATATTGTCGCTCGCGCGATCGCTATACGACCGCACCAAGAGTACTTTGTGCCAGGGTGCGAGATATCTTCGTGATGTACCCCTGGCTCACTTGCTCGCTTACCATAAATTGTTGCAACCTAATTCGTAGGCAGCAGTGTTGAATTTTTTATCACATTCTATTCAATGTTCAAGGCATTAACGAAATTGTATAACACTGTACATATATAGGATTCGATAATAGCCATATAATATCGAATTGTATAAAATCTGTACGTGATAAGCCAAAATGAATGCCATTTTCGAATTCAGCACATCAATATGTATATAAATCACATATGTTTACCAAAACAGCAAAATCTTCGCAGGCCTGTGTTATTATTATAAAAATTAATATAAAATAAAAACAATTTTTGAGTAATAAATTTATATATATATAGGCTTTTTAAACATATGTATAATAAAAATATCAAATTAACTGCATTATATATCACATGCCATTATCGTAAGAGCTATGCAGACTGCATAAAATCCTCTTGGGCAGCGCCAAGCATTTCATAAAAAATAACCAGGCCCCACTATGGTACTAATAGCAAAACCTCACCTTATAAAAGAAGAGAATTTTGTATTAATAATCAATGTAAAATTTAAGGACATTAAAAATTGTAATAAACAGGCCTGACCCAAGGAACGGGCGAGTCGGGCAATTTCCCGGGGCGCCAAAGTAGGTACTGAGTGGGCTAACCCGATCATCTATCTATACATTACTTGCAAGTGGATAACCGTTGGGTACTAATTTTCAACACGGAGCAGAATGGAATCTAGATTAAATTCCTTATATTTTTCATAATCAATTATTTTACGGTGCAATAAATGAATTAACAAGTTCTTTTTAAAATATCTTAACAAAAATGCAGGAAAGTGTGCACTCGAGCGGTTTCTCGCCCGGGGCGTCAAAATACCTCGGCCCGCCCCTGGCAATAATTTTGCTGAGAAAAAAAAATTATTATTTTAGAAATCTCCGAGTCCTACCTAGTCGACCTTCGCGTCTCACTAGTGTGACGCAACCCAATGGTTGAGCAACAGAGATGAACGGATGAAATTGTAGGTCGAGCGCCCATGATTTTAAACTTCTATGTATAAGGCTACTCCAATAAGCAGAGGTTTCTTAGTCTCATTTATGAATTCTCCAATTTGGTTCATTTTCTAGAGGAGTTACAAAAGTTTATATTCTCTTTACATTATATATTTAGATTTTTACTTGCATTTCAAAACTTTGTCATTGCTACCAATGTAGGAATTGTTGAACGGGTTGCATAACATCAAGGTAATACAAGACCCGTAGACAAATTTAAGGTCTGATATTAGTGTTTTTAAAACTACTTGTTTACATTTAATTTAAAAGTTTTTAAATGATAAATTCATTTTTTAATAATATCTCCCATTTCAATTTTGAAAAGGATAAAGTAATCGTCTGTTGACGTGAAATAGATTTAAAAACTTATTGTTTAACTCATTTAATGATACTTTCTAACTCACAGTACCTTTTATTTATTTCTTTAAACTATTTAATGAGAAATTCTTCAAGGCATACAAATATATATGTGGATTAAAAATCTTTTTCAAATCATCGTACAGCACGCAGATGTTGATAGAAAATTTGGAATGTAATAATTACATTTTTCGAGCCGAGAAGCTTTAAATGGGCTGTGAGTAGTCCCACGGGTCGGACCAGGCCTATAATTTCTTCCGAATTTGTGTGGGCCGGGCCTAAAAAATCAGGTTCATGCAGAGCTCTAGTTTGGATTAATGTAACTTACCGAGTTCTCAGAAAGCTGAGCCTTTCTCTCTGTTTTTACGAAACGATGACCTCAACTCGAGTGAGGAAATATGTTGAGACTGGTCTTATTGTTAGTTGATGACCTCCGACGAAGAAAAAAATGAGCTGAAACAAGTTGCGGAGACACATGGGTCCCTTTTTGCGTTATCATGACATTTTTTCCTCTTTTCTTCGGAGCATTAAAGCATTTTAAATTCGTCTGATATTGCAAAAGGATGTTTAAATTACGCTACACTGTATGACGTTGACGGGTCTCCTATTTTCACTCATATTTCGAATGCTGTCTGAGGCTGTCGTTATTTCTTTTCAGATATGATCGAGAATGTAATGGCTTAGCATTTTGGGATTGGAATTCAAGGATGTTATTTTTTCGCTCGCAGTTTCAAAAACATCTACCTAGTGAAAACACTGCGTTACACATGGTGCAAGAGAATTCAATTTGAAATTTTTAATTTTTTTAATTTTCGTAAATTGTGTACCTGAGTGTTGTTTCGCCTTACCTTAAACTTGAGCCCGCAAAAAGCATGCTGTATCAGCGTTCATTTAACTCTAGTCTGATGAATATCTTATGGAATAGTAACGCCATGAATATAACATAACGTTATTGCAGTAGTAATATAATCGTTAACACAAATAGAATAACGGGACACATTTTTCTCAGTGTGTTCACGATAACTTCTAATTTTAACCTGATAAATGTCTTTTGAATGGCAAACTTATTAATATAGCAGAACATAATTGCAGTAATAACATCCGCCATACGGTATAAAAAATATAAATAAAAATATTTGATATTTGGATGCCCACCAATCTACTTTTATCATGTTTAATATTTCGTAAAACCGCGTCTTACCAGCACTTCGAGCTCCGGACAATGATAGGTATATACTATAGATCTTGAATATACATAACCAAGAAAATTTAAAACACTGATAAGCTGATAGAAGGTTGTAATTTTTGATCGCGTATGTTAACTTCTCATTTCAACCATTTATGAGGAAATTAAACACCGTAACAAGCAAATTAAAGATATCTAACGGCGTTTGAACCTGAAATCGAACTAGAAATATAAAATGAGATTAGTTACCGAGGAATAAATTCTTTGAAATAAAAGTTGTTAACTAAACATGGGTATTCCAACAAATATTATTATCGGCTTAGTGATTCAAGCAGGTAGATGCACTTTTCATTTGCCTCGTTTCTCATTTTCCCGAGACGCCGTTCCTGACCGACCTTGATCCGATGACTGCCGCTTGGAATAGTTTGTGGGAGTGACACACACACACACACGCAGAGCCTCGGCAGTAAAATATTCAGCCCGTCATACGTTTTTTTTTCAATTGCACAATCGAGTAAAAATTTTGAGAAGAATTTATGTAACTCTTCGGATCGTGTTTTCCATTTTCCAAACTTTCAGAACCGGTTCTTAGCAACCAGTTTGGAACTATTTCTAAGGTATTATGGAAATCTTTATCTCATATATGTGAAAGCAACGAACTCTTCATTTTCAACTCCTTTTAAGATTTTTGTGATGACGTACTCAACTTTTCGACTGAATACTAGATGGAATTGTTGTTGCGCATGAAACGATATGCGTCAAATTTTAATAGTTAGTTATTTAATTTAATTATGAAACACATTTACCATAGAGTTATATATAGTCTTTCTGCTATGTTCCCGGATGGGCTGTAACACATAAATAAAGGAGTTGGGCAAGTTGCAATTCACGGTATATGTTTGTAAGCAACCGTTATAGGTCTCATAAAATAGTTTCTAATCAATCCTAATAGTCATAATTCTGTCGCGTGTTTAAGTAGTCATTCTTCGGTCCTTACGCGAATAACTTAACTAATATTTTTATTTATATATATTAAATGCATGTTTCCTTATTTTCTTAAATTAAATTTATAATACTTATTAATTGCAACATTTAATTATCATAACTTAATGGATTTATCGTTTAATTTCAACTTCCTTTAATTTATTCGCATGCGAAAACCAAAGTCTTTGAATTAATTTGAATACGTTTCAAAGTCTGATAAACATTTATTGCTCAAGTATGGAAATGAGGTCTGATTTTAGAAGGTATCAAATATTTTTTAAGCGATAGATAAATGCAGGACTGATGAGACTACCGCACTATTTTGTTTTCACCAGCTTTCCTTTCGTCTCACAACTTGGCGCTTGTTTCTTTCATTTTCCTTCATCTTGGTTTCCGGCGCACTCTTGAAGCATCTAGCCCCTCTTTTGTTTACCACTCATTAGCTTTTATAGCTCCTCCTTTTATCTATCTATTACATGCAACTTTCATTTACACGTTGCATAATTTACTTGCGAATGTAAACGCAATGACGTTGCATTCCATCGAAACCCTAGGGCGTAAAGTTAATAAACATCTTTGCGAAATCCGTGGAAATTTTTTGCCTCCGTAATATAAGAAATAATTATGAAAGCGACGTTCAGTCAGAAGAGAATGACACGCTATAATTAATAATACTGACGATCTTATTGCCATGAATTTCATATGAGCTTGTGAGCGACCTTTGGTAAGTTTTTTAAAATCGAAATTCTTGAATGGCCTACAACTTCTGAGAATACGAGGTTTCACTGAAATGACTGTAATGAAAAATGCAGCTAAATTTTTTATTGCAAATTCCTCCTGTTTAGGGAAAGGTAGAATTGCGAGATACAATAGAGATGCAGTCGTGTCAAAATCATTGTATAAGTGATTAAAACTGAAGGAATAGAATGAGATTTGTGTCGTTCCTAAGTATAATAGTTTTTTTAGAGAGAGCCATAAAGATGGTAACATCGTTGTAACATTCTACTTTAAACAAACATTGAAAATTTTCAAAAGTTGATCTCTTAATAATTTGTATCGATATGTTTATTAACACTGTTGAACAAAAAACTGGACTTTTCATAATTTTATTTTTAACAGAATCTCAAAAATCTGATTTTGTGCCATCAGTTTGAATGATATTGATTGATAGATAGATAGATAACGTCTTTATTTTTTAGCGATATTGAGGATGGATAGTCCCTTTTACCATCTAATGAATGAACATATACATTCCGTAGTTTTGTTGTCGTTTCTAATATTTCGTGAATATCAGCCTGCGCCGAGTTGCAGGTGCTCGAATTGAATGAAAATACACAAGTTTTAACTTGAATAGTCGCTTAAAGATTTCATCCGCTCGTTCGACTCTATATTTTGAAATACGGACATCAAATTTGTAAAGAGAAATCGGTTTTATTCTTCGTGAGACAATAAGTTTTCTTCTATCTAGGGTAAGATACTAAAAATGTTCTTTATTCATCACGAGAAGTTTATAATTACCTTTTAAGCATACCTACAACGTTAAATAACGATCGTTTTTAATACCACACGTATTAATAACTTAAGCAGTTGGATAGACTCTTTTCTAAAATTGGATTTTGCTATTATTTCTCTACTCTCAAGGAAAATGTATTTTAGAATATCACGCTATAATTAAATAGTAAAACAAGTGCCAATATTAGCATAATTGTTTTTATTAATGCCCTTTTAGCGATCGCAGCTGCCTAGGTGCTGCGATTCAAGGCCTGAGTGAAAGTGAAAAAAATCTGGTATAAGAAAATGTAAGAATTTTTTCTCATAATTCCGCTCACGCTTGCTTTTGTTCGCTATCAGGGACGTTGCTTATTAACTCGCATAAGTGGCCGGAGAGAGAGAGAGGAGAAAAAAGATTAAATTGACGCGATGTTGATGCGAAAAGTTCATATTTTTGAACCACACGCGGAGACGAATCCGTGATCTCGAACTTAAGTAATCCTTTTCACCTTTCGCAGTTCTCTAACTAAGAGAATGCATTTTATTACTCAAGCGCGGCGCTCTTAGTTAACGCCCCCTAGTTTATTCGTTGCGCGTATTTCTTCCGTGTCCTGACGAGGTGCAATATAAAATAAGCGCGTGTCAAACTGAAGGACGTGGCCAAGATTAATTCATTGTGAAAAAAGCTTCATCACTCCTTGGCGGTGGTGGGGATCTCCTAACGGAATCGGAATTATGATGAAATTTCAGAGTAGCGAAAATAGGCGACGTGCTTTGGTATTGGTATTTTCGCTTAGTTTTGTCGACATGACAATCGGTAATTTTCACACGAATATGAAAGGGAAAGAGAGCTATCAAGACATGAAGAAGACTGCGGAAAATAGGAGTATATGGAGAACCAAGTTTAACCATGAATAATCACGGACAGACTACCTATGATGATGAATTGTTGGTTGCTGGTGGCCGACTTCTTTGCCGTGCCTCGAAGTTTATTGGAAGATATGTATATTTTTTGGGTTCGGAAAGGGCAATTTTATTATGGGTGGGCCATAAGTCAGGACAAACTCAAAATACATTTTTAAAACCAACAATATTAATTTATTTACCAATATTATTATTAAAAACAATCTTATTTCCTGTATTCAAACTGTCCACTTTCTACATTGATACAGTCCTGCAGTATTCCTGGGATACTTTCGATCACTCTGACACGAAGGTCGGCATCAGATTCTATTTCTTCAAATGCATCTTCGATGTAGGTTTTTTCAAAGTCTTTAACCGTTCTTGGTTTACGCGCATATACCATATCCTTGACAGTACCCCAAAAGAAGAAGTCCATTCTGTAAGATCAGGTGACCTAGGCGGCCATTCCATAGATCCTCGTCTTCCAATTACTCTACCATTAAAAGCTTCATTAACAAAATTGCGAACTTCGAGCGCATAGTGGGGTGCTAGAAGTACAATTCATGAAAATTTTCAAAATGCATTCTTAGACCAGGGACGACGTAATTCTTTAGCATTTGTAGATATAGGGAACCTGTAGCTGTCTCGCTGAAGAAGTAAGAGGCCAACAACTCCGAATGAAGCAATTCCTCCCCTAACGCAAATTCCCGGTTGATTCAATTGGGTTTCATGTACAATATGGGGATTCTGTGTAGCCTAGTACGCACAATTGTGTCTATTGACATGTCCTGAGAGTTTGAATGTAGCCTCATCGGTCCCACAGTATCTTATGTAAATGGGCAGAATCCTCTGTACATTGATTCAGCATGCCCTCACAAAATTCAAGGCGTCTCTCATAATCGTCTTCTAACAGGCCATGAATTAAACGAGGAATATAACATTTAAATTTGAGGTCACGAAGAATACGTCGATATGAAGTTCTCGAAATTTCCAATTCTTGAGACGCTGTTCGGGTGGATTTAGATGGGCTATTGACCAATGCTTGTCCCACAATCATTTTTTTTTCTCCATCCTTGCTGAACGTGGCCTACCACTTCTTGCGGCATCTAATACGGTGCCGTGGGTTTTAAATTTGTCTCGCAATCGGTACAAATGCTTGCGAGTAGGTGGATGAGATGTAAAAATGTTCATCCCATTGCTGCAAAACTGCTGAAGCACCTTCTTTGTAAAATGTTTTCAAAGCGAAAATTCTTTCTTCTTTGGTGAGCATTGTAATGGCAAAGGGTTCACTTCTTAAACTAAAATAAAATAAAAATTATTATCAATATCTATTTGACAAATCTATCGATACTGACTGTCTGATACGCTGGCCGTCAAGTGATGGTGTGGTATCAACTATTCCGTGCATTCTGAGTTTTGTTAGATACATTAATATTGCTTGTTTTAAAATTGTTTTTATGTGTGTCCTAACTTCTGGCCCACGCTGTTATATAACTTTCAGATTCAACTAATTTATATCTTTTACTAAAATGTAATCCACGTTCATCAATAATTGTTCGGTCGAAATTTTTTGTTGGTATTCTCAATCTTTTACATTTTGTCATTTTATTGTTCGCGCTTTAAATTCTCATCCGCGTGTCATAAATGATTGTCATCCATTTATTGACACCAACAACCTCTTTTGTTTACTTCGCTCATGGTTAACCTCAAATAAATCTGATCAAAGATATTCTCATATTATCCTCCATTAGACACTTGAGGTCAAAATAAAGAATACTAGAATATATTTAAATGTTGGATTAGTTACGAAAAAGAAATACATTAGAGATGTTTTAATCATGAAATTGAAATATTCCATATCTTGCAGTTATATATATCCACGCACGGTTAAATTAGTTTTATTATGAGGCCTTGTAGGTTAGGTATATAAGAAATTAGCTTTGCAGATATCAAATCATCGAATGTATTGCCGCAAATTTCCGCTGGCAAATAAAGTTCCACCGCTAAATTTTGTGCTACAAATATTTTAAACTCGTTCTATCGCAGCTGATATTCGTATCAACATAAAAAGACAAAGAATGTCGGTATATTATCTAACAGGCGGTCGCTAAAGTGGTAGGTTTGTAAACAAGTAAATACACGTCAAGTAGACACATTTGAACCACCCCTTGGGTTGAACCACTGTGTCCTTGAAGAGCGGGTCTCTTTACGGTATTTTTTACTTCTCACGTGAGGATTAGAAATTCTAAAAACCAGGAAAAAAATTCTGTCTTCACCGGGAATCGAACCCGGGTCTTCCTCTTGCCGGAAGGATATAATACCACCGAAAAACAGTAGTTTCCGTATCCGCAGATACGTTAAATCTCCGTGCCAGATATATTCACATTTCAAAATGCTTCCTGTTGTTATCAGAGCTGGAAGTTTTTCATAAAATTTATTATTTTAAAGCCGAAGTTATCTTATCTTCTTTCATATAAGCTCTTAGACTCAACAGCAGGGTTGATAATTGTAGGGAACGCGAGACGATTTTGGTAGGCAAGCAACTGAAAAAATTATTTATAGAGTGACTCCTTAATATTTTTTCATCTCTGACACGATATAAAAGTCCATTCCTTGGGATATTGTAATTATGTTGATAAAAAATAAATGACTAATAGTGACTTTTTGCTAATAACGAGATGCTTTTTGCTCCATAATTGTCATTCGACCATAAATGATCTGGGCTAGTCCTTTAGATGTGAAATTGAATTTGAAAAGACTAATGTATACTTTTCTAAGCTACAAAGCTGAGAATAAATTATAATAGTTAAACCATAAAATTGCTTCTTCTTGGATGTTTTTTTAAATGGGCAATTAGAAAATGAAAGCCAATTTCTGTAATTTTGACACGCGAGTATTTAATGTTCTTAAAAAGGCCTAGTAATGATCAACATACTACTTGAATGCATTTAACGTAAAAATGCGTTCCTTGGAAAAAAAGTTGGGGTTTTTTCACTATCATGGTGGTACCCGAGTTTTTGACGAAATGGTCGGTGAGATCTAACAATAAGATGGAAAATGTTGAGAAGTATACATCTAAATCGGCCGATTTCTTAAGAAAAAATCTGATGTGGCCAACACATGACTTTCTCCATATTTGGGGTATAGATATTTAAATTATTATGAGTAGCATTATAAGGCAAAATTATTATTTCGTATCGTAAAAGAAGGGACGTCGTTGCCGTATATTACGTATATTTTGAATGTTTACAGAATTCACCGCTACATGGTGTTGGCGCTGTAGGCTGGTATTAAGAAAAAGCGAAATATATCCGAAATGGATGGTTCTACGAAAATTAGTTTCAAACAAAACTTGGAAGAAATATTATTCTCTACAACTTTGGTCCTTACGAAGATTACTAATAACGATGTTTTTAAGGAGATATTTAACGGAAACAGAAAAACCGGTTATTTATAAATAACTCTTAAACAATAACTCCTATAGAAAATTGTTTCAAATGAAAACTGTAGGAAATTACATTCTCTATAACTTTTGTATAGAATTGTAAATACAAAAATGATATTTTAACCAAGAAATATCGCAAAAACCGAATCGGGTTTCGAATAAACCTCGACTTCCGTGTAACCGTTATTGTCCAAAAACTAATCAGTTCTTTGTTCTCATGTAAGAGTGTTAGATATGAAGTTTGGTAACGATATGGCACGTACTTTTTGAGTTAGAGCGCCCACACTAACATACACACACACACACACACACAGACATCATTCCGAAAATAGTCTAAACGTGTTCTAGGGACCTCAAAACATGTATATCCATTGAAATCTGGAAGTCGATTTTTTTCATGAATACAATACTTTCCCATTACTACGTATGAGAAAGTAAAAAGTGCTATAGCGTTATAAATTAGCTTCTGTTTCCCTCACACACTTCTATTTTATCGCTTGATAACGAGGTTAACGTAAACTAGAATATTTATTCACTTGAAACTTCTTTTTAAGATCTAACTTAAGGAAGTATTATCGTAGAAAGCAATAGTTTAAAATTCATATTTAGTTGAGTAATTGCTCCTCGATTATGCCATTTTCGACCCGCGTTTTAATAAATATGAAAATTATCAGTCCTGAGATAGGCTCGAGATACATCATTTTTGTCTCGCGTTTCACCAAAATTCTCAGATGTCCAACCATTTTGCTGCGTACTTGGAGAATATCCGTTTTTCCCGTCATAGCTTTTGGCTGCTGATGTCGGCTTAAACTCATAAAATCCCCATAAGGAAGGGTTCCCCTACCTTATGCCAACCATAAAATACATTTTAAATTCAAAATATATTACGAGCAGCATATAAAATATGTGAAAGGTATGAAATTAAACTTGATATACATTTACCGAATGATTCTAAAACATCATAATTTTTAAAAGTTTTATTAATACAATAGTAAAAATTTATGTCAGTAAAAAGTATTGCCACGTTTGACACTGCATGTTGTCAAGGGCGGATCTATAAACTTCCCAAGGATTACTAACTATTTTTCCATGGACGTGGACGTTAATTTGTAAACTATATCATCAAAGAATATTTTTCCTTCTCAAGCAGGCTCGAAAAATCTTTTTTGTAAAGTTCTGGCCTTCAATTGCAGAACAGATTGCATGGTTCCAAGAACAAGCACTTAAAAAGTACTATCTCAAGTATCTCCAATCGTCACAAAAATGTTATAAATATATATTATTTTATATTTAGCGCTAAAAATATTATGATTTTTTTGTTTCCATTAAAGGGGCAGTCCTGACTGGGTGATTTGACCCGGGTATTGTTATTTCCGTCTTCTACTTTGATATAATACCAATTTTCTTCGAAATACGTCCAGCGGTATGTATGTATACGAACGGGCACACCGTATACATATGGACGCTTTTTTCATGGAAGCAATAAATAGCTTAAAAAGACGTGAATACAAATTCCGTAAGCGCAGGAACCTGCATTTTCAGGGGCAATGGAAAGAGACCCGACTTCCGCAGACGTCTGTCAAGGTCTTCCAACTGGCCCTTGGAGCGCTTTTACTGGCGGTCGAACGCGTCCGATGTTAATTAACTCGGTGCAAAGGAAAGTTCTCTTTCGTATGAAGCTGAGAGTGGGCGATTGCAGGGGACTCGCCGAGGTGAACTTCAAAGAGGAAACCCGGAAATTCGCTCGCCCTTTTAACAGGCGACAACATAAAAAGGAATTTTCAATGATAACTTTTTATAGACAACTCGTATAATAATACTTGTTTTGTATTGTTATTCGTAGTCATTAACTTTTATTTTATTTCGAGAAAACGTGAAACTCTTAGGCGAGGCGTTTGTCTACGTGCGGTATGACATTTTAAATCACATATCCGACAATAATACAAGACACCGGTGTGTATAGTAAACATTTATTGAAAAATAACATATTAAGCATTACTACTGGATTAGTCTGTCCCGGAACATGGAACTTCTTAAATATTTTTTTATGAGTTTTTGTTTTGAGAAACTTCCTTCGCAGAAAATTTTCATAAACGAGAAAGAAGAAGCTCTGTAGGCAGAATTTTCCACATAAATTTCTCTTTGCGATATGCCGATATTTCTTCTTGAGGACGCTGCTGTCTAGAGGAATCATTCATCTCGGAAAGATAGGACGTAGTTATATTATATTTATATACATCTGATTTCAGGTTTTACTCAGATTTATCACCCTGACCAATTATAACGAGTTGGCATCCTGCATTCCATTTCAGCTGAAGTTATCGCGATTCGTTGGTGTTTTCGTAGTGCGAGCATTTTCCTACGAAGGGCAGAGTGAATAAACAAGAGGGTCTTAAGGGACAAAAGAAGAAACTTCGGAAGAAAAGATAACGGCTGCAAGAGGCTTATGTTAGTACTGAAGAGGCTTCAGCCACAGCGGTGCGGTTAAGGGCAGGTTACTCATGCCGCTGAGTCGGGGGCAATCCGGAGGTCCTCCTGGTCGAATTGGTATACGAGCAGAATGGGAGCAACGTTGACGTCTATTCTGAGATGCGTCGTTTGGCGGACTTCTGACACAAGCGAGAGAAGTTAACAGAGGTAAAGACCCACCGGGCAAAGCGATAAGTGTATTAGACGCTTACGTATTCAATACTTTCCAAAATTCGGAGAGATTCAGATGTTCCCAAATTTAAAAAATAATAACTCATACCAGTTAAATTGCTAGTCACCTGCAGTAGACTAAGCCGGTAGACTAAGCATTCATTTAGGGGACATTTTAGGGAGTTTTAGATGGAAAGGAAAAATGAGTTAGGGTTAAAAGATAGGGATTACGTGAGTTGGTTGCGTCGAACTTCCTGGGAAATTTCAGGTAACAGAAAAATCTTCCACCGCGAAGTGTAACGGGAAATATTTCCTCTTCAAAGACTGGATGTTAAAAAACAGAGATATCGGCTATTTGAGATGATTTAATAGTTTGATAATTTACCGAAATAACTTCGTTCCAAAGTCGAAAAATATATCCTTCAGATATATAAAAATTACGATAACCAGGGACGTCTTTCGGCTGCAATGCATCCGCCGTCAGTGGCGTTTCATCTAGTATCTACTGTAACTTATTTATCCAAACCATAACTGTCAGGTGCCAAACTGATCTATTTAAAAGTGGTTGTACTAGAATAGGAGCTCTTTTTAAATTATTCAAAGATACTTAAACTCGCTAAAACAATATCATCCACCAAAAATTCGAAATGATATTATGATGACTCGGAAATTAATTGCTTTATAGAAGGTTATTTTACTCCTTTCTTTTGATAAATATGTAAATACACATCCTTATACAGCCATCACAAATAATATTTTTTTCTTCGCAATGTTATTTATGTGAAAAATGGTGTAGATTTGCTCGAAATACATGGGAGAATTTGAGTGTAGGCGCAAGTCAGCGTTCCGTCCTTCAGAAGGGGACGTTAAGCAATTGGCCATCTTTGTGCTCTTCTTAAAGAGTAGGATAATGCCTGCATCCGGTTTCCCTTCTGCCTTTTGTGTGTGTCTGGTGGGGAATGGCCTGTGGCTATAATAGTCGAAGACTGATTAGCCAGAAATACAAACCAACAAACGAGAATTTTGGTAAAAACTCGTCTCGAAATGCTACTACATAATATCCAGAAACACTATAATACATAGAGTTTTACTCTGTCCGTGCAGCAATCCAACGAGCGAAATTATTATGCGCATGGATATGAGAAAAATGCGCATCGTACCTCGCGTTGACTTTTCGTCGTAAAACTGATCCGTTTAACGAGAACCTGATAACGCGAAAATATCGTTAAACATTAAAATCATTCTCCGTTCGATGAATATATCGCGATACAAATTCCTTCAAGTAATATGAAATATAGAATCATCAAGTAGTATTATATTTCTTATGGGGCAAAATGTTTCTATTATATCAGTTTTAACAGGACAGTGAACTCTATGAAAATGATGACAGTCATGACGAGGAAATGTCCATACCAAATGATGGTTATATCCGTGTGGTATTCAGAGGCGTTTGGCGATTGTTAAGAGACTCAGCCATGTTGTTGAAAACCTTTACAATACGATTGACGAATTGGAACAATGTGTCGAACAGAATATTACGAGTAACGCAGTACGGAAAAAGTAACGGATTTAAAAAATAAAAAGTTGACATTGAAAAACCGAGTAAATACACATTAAATAAATAAAATGACCACTTAATTCGTGTCATGAAAGTTATAAGTGCAAATAATGTCTCATCAGTAACATGCATTTGCGTACATGCATGTATATATTCCCAAATATTAAAAAAACTATTAACACGAAATGTTCGTGCCGTTATTTCACAGCTTTTCCTGCAAATTTCAACTGTGTTCATGTATGTATGCGTGTGCGTGTTCTGCTCCTATGTGTTTATGGAGGGGGAAAGGAGAAAAGAAAGCGTAACTATAGACCTCTTTGGGACATAAACGCATGCGCGTGGTTACAGCTTAGCTGGTGATCGGCTTCATTGCACGACAACATCGTCTGTATTATTCCCAGACTGGAACTCTTCGATAATATTACAAATTACCTTGCACGCAGATTAATTTTCATTTAATCATTTTAATATATTAGCTTTTAACCATTTTTTAGCATTTAGCACCCGAGCGTTCTTTTCTTTGATAAGACTTGACATATTTGAGTCATCGCCTATCGATTCTATATTTATTTCCTCTGCTCTGTTAAAATTATAGCCATCACATGCGTAGATATATATTAACTACTTTTCCTAGGCTGTTATATTATCAATGGCTTAACTCACTCTTCTATGTGCCATGTCTGGTCCCTCTGACGTTGGCTATCACTGCAGCGAGTGCATTACGGTCTTCTGCTAGTCGAAACAGCTGTGCGACGTCTTGAATGCCCGTCCAGTCACGAATATTCCTCAGCCACGAAGCCTGCCTCCTTCCAACACCTCTTCTACCCTCTATCTTGCCTTTCATAATGAGTTGGAGAATTCTGTATCGATCACCTCTCAGAACATGCCCAAGATAGGAAATTTTTCTACATTTTATTATTGAGAGAAGCTCACGGTCTACATTTGCTCTTCTCAACACCTCCGTATTAGGTTGACGGGCAACCCAAGGTATCCTGAGCATTTTCGATGGATCCACATTTCAAATGCTTCCAGGCGGTTCATTGTGTTTACTTTGAGAGTCCATGTTTCCGCCCCGAACATCAGCAATGACCAAATATAGCATTTGACCATTCTCTGTCGCAACTTTAGGTTTAAGTTATCGTTACAGAAGAGGGTCCTCATTTTAATGAAAGTTGTTCTGGCTGTAGCTATCCGTGTTTTTATTTCCTTGTCGGAGTCGAGTTGGTCGGTGATGACGCTTCCTAGATATTTAAAGCTGGTTACTCTCTCTCAATCTCTTCATCTTTTAGTTCTAGTGTGGCATTAGGATATGGTTGGCGGCTAAATATCATAAATTTAGTTTTACTAATATTTATGGTCAGACCCATTTCTTCACCTGTTTCACTGATACTGTTTAGTAGGGTTTGGAGACCTTGAGGGCTTTCAGCTAGGATAACGGTGTCGTCCGCGTATCTAATCGCGTTGATCAACTCGCCGTTTACTTTAATCCCATGTTGTTGTTGTTGTTCCAACGCTCTTTTGAAAATTTTGTCTGAGTACAAGTTAAATAGCATCGGCGACAGGACGCAGGACGCAGCCCTGCCTGACTCCTCGTTGTATAGCTATTTCATTTGTTATTCCGCTGTTCACTCTAACTTTAGCTTTTTGTCCCCAATAGAGGTTTTTCATTATGCGAACGTCTTTAGCGTCTACTCCAGTGTTCTGTAGTATTTCTATGAGTTTAGTATGTTGTACCCTGTCAAAAACCTTCTCATAATCAATAAAGCAGGCGAATACATCTTTTCGTTGGTCTCGACATTTTTGGAGCAGAACATGCAAAGCAAACTGTGCTTTCCTGGTACCGAAAGAGTTCCTGAATCCAAATTGAGTTTCTTCAAGGTCTTGTTCACATTTATTTCTGATTCTTAACTCACTAGGCTTCGCTAATATTTGTGACGAAAGGAGAAATTACGTAGTGTCCTTCCAAAATAATTTTATACGACATTTAATAGAAATTTTTTGATCGAATACTAGGTCGTTTCTCCTTTTATATATTTGGATTCTATTTTTATTGTTGATCGATTCATTTAAACACCAGTGAAACTAGTGCACATAGCGATAGGCAAAAACCTTGTTTTACTCCTCTTCAGATGTTAACTGCTCTGGCATCACCTTTCCCCTATATGACCTTCACAAATTCTTTTTTGTACAGATTCATATTTATCCTCCTGTATTTTCAATATATACATATATCCTTTAATATTTTTATCAGAATAACTCAAGTTACTTTATCAAAGGCATTCTACGAGTCGACGAAACATATACATCGATATTGGCTACTTTCTATAGGCTTTTCCGATGTGATTCTCATTACTCCGATAACACCCTGGTTTCTTGTCATTTTTCGCATCCGCATCGAAATCCTCATAGCATTTCTTCGACCTTTTAGTGAGAACTCTTGTTATGATCTTCGATACGTTCGATAGAAGGCTTATCATCTTTACAACGCACTGTTTTCAGCTTCTTTTTTAAAGGAGAGATCAATGTTACTTCGAGGAAATCTTGAGCCTGTTCTAATAAAGAAAATAAATTATTTATGTAACATCAATTCGCCACAGGTGCTTGGCTGGTTCGCCGCATGTTGCCAATGGCGACAACGCTGGCCTAAATAATGGGTTTCCAAAACACAAACACATCGGAAGGCCGCAACTCATTCAAAATATTTTCAATTTAAGAGCGTTTCGATTGATTATTCATTGCTTTACTTCCTTTTTCTAAATATAACGATTTTCGTGAAGGAGGTATTGTTACCATATAAGCCGTAGCATACCGAGAGAGAGAGAAAGAGGAGGAAAGATAGAGGGGAAGAAAGATATGTAGAAGAGGAATGAGGCAGAAGAACGAATGGATTACGGAGTGTAGTAAAAGATCAGTTCCTGGACCATTTCCTATTATCGCATAACACATCCTCTGAATAAAACACTCCAATTTATTTTTGTACCGTTCCAACCCTTCATTCCCAAATTTGAATGATTTTTTTGTATTGCACGTTAGTAGTTGAAAGTTTTCCTATCTCTTTTATATTCTTAGTTTCACAATCCCCGACGGTATCAGGTACACCATAATACTCGGTATTAATCCATTCGATGTCGTTTTCCCTCAATCGCGTTCTCACTCCGACAAGCCATGCCCATTTATGGATGAAAATAGTTGAAAAAAGAATAGCGTAGAATTTGAACGTGTTGCATGTAATAGGAAAGAGGTGTAAACTCATATAATTAGAATGTTTCACATAGTAAACAGGTCAAAAACCTTAGTAGATAATGAAAATAATTGAAAAGGTATACGGACACTTTGGGGAGACAGCGCTGAAACCAAATTTCATTCTGGGCTCATTCAGACATTTTGATAAGAAGACAGTAAACAACATTCCTGGCATTATAAAAACAGTAATCAATTATATATCCAGGGTCAATCTCTATGAACGATTCCAAGAAAATGTAATGAATTTGTATAGCAATGTGTTCGCATGCTTATGCTACTATTTTTCATTAAGGTTTGTTAAAAGATGTGTCGAAAGCATGAGCTAATTTATAAATAATTCGATTCTCAACTGGTGTCTGCGGGAAAGAACGTTTTTATATAATTTTGCTTTCCTGTTTCCAATTTCCCCTTCTTTAGACGAAAACCTTGACAAGGTGAAAAAGCTTCAGTGCTCCCTAGACCTTGCGTGATACACTATCCGGAGCACCTGTTACTTGTAGAGTCACCCATGCCATTAAGGTCAATTGGTAGGGGTCAGACTAAAATAAAGGTTACTTCAAAAGAGACGGCTGCAGTAGTCGTTTATACCCCCTGGGTGGGCGCATTGAAGTGATTATTTCACGTCAAAAGCACTGTCGAGAAAGTTAATCAGTTTATATATATATATATATTCCCAAGCAACCATTGGTCAATGTTTAAAAGGCATGAAACGCTACTCGCGCGAGACCATGCCCAAATAGGTTGATGGTCTGCAGGTATTCCCCGACATCAATAAACGGAAAAAGAATAATAGGGTTGTTAGAAAAGAAATCCGGAATGTCAAGACGATGCATAGATAAACAAATATTAATAAATGTAAAATTATTAATAAATATAAATAAGATTTTTCCCGCCCATGAATAAAAAATATGAATTTTATAGACTAATAAGTTTTTATACAATTTATCAAAAGGTATTCTAGATAACCATAATCTCGCCTTCTTTTCTATATAAACAAGAGAGTCATAGAAGTTATTCAAAATATGCAAATATCACTTTTATTTGCATACTTCCACTGATATCGCGAATATTTTCAATAATAATTTCCTCATCGCGGTGGTGTAGAAGCAACAAGAGGTATGTATTCTATTCAATTACAAGTGTATTCCTGACGGTAGAGGTAGGAGGTGGCTTTGTCAAACCGGTTGTATTTACATTTACATTTACATAAATACCCTGCAAGCCGCTAGAAGCGTTTGGCAGGGGGTGTCACAACACCAAGTGAAGTCTAGCTAATTCCTCTGTTGGATTGTCTTATCGCGTCTGGGAAAAAGGATCGGTAGTATTTCTCTGTTCTAGCGGTAATTTCGAGATATTTTCTCCTGCACTGTGATCTAACATTACGTTCACTAACACCGATGGGGACGACTATGCCGCGTACGTCTTCAACGAATTCGGAACTTTCAAATTTTTCAAATAGTTTCCTCTTGTATTCAATTCTTCTACTCTTCAACGTCTGCCATTTCAGATCTCTCAATAACTCTGATACACTCGCATCATACCGATATTCTCCTTTTACAAATCTAGCCGCTCTACGCTGAACCATTTCGAGCTCCCTAGTTAGGCCCTCCTCGAAGGGGTCCCAGACGGCGCAACAGTATTCCACGATGGGTCGTATTAGGGAAAAGTATGCGATTTCCTTCACATTCGAGGGACATCCCCGCAGGACTCTAGAGGAAAGCCCTTGAATTCTGTTTGTCGATGCTATAACGGATTTGATATGCTCTCTACTAGACAAATTGCTACTGAGAATTACTCCTAGGTATTTGTAGCTATTGACGTATTTTAGCTTTAGTTCAGATATTTGGTACGGGTAACGGTTGAAATTCGTGGAGCGCGTGAAGTTCATTGCGGCGCATTTCTTTATATTCAGATCGAGTTGCCAATCTTTACACCATTTCGTGATAGCCTGAAGGTCCTTTTGCAAATTCTCCTGATCGTGTATTGTGTTGATTTCTCCATACACAAGTGTGTCATCCGCGAAGAGTCTAACTTTACACTTTATATTATCCGCTAAATCATTTATATATATCAAGAATAACAAAGGTCCGATTACACTTCCCTGAGGCACGCCGGAAGTCACTTTGACGACGTCTGATGCAACTCCATCGAGGACTACTCTCTGGGTTCTATCGGAAAGAAACGAGGCGATCCAATTTACAATTTTCTCGTTAATAGAATACGCCCTTAATTTTTGCACTATTTTCACGTGAGAAACGGTGTCGAAGGCTTTCCTAAAGTCTAAAAATACTGCATCAACTCCTGTTCCTTTATCCGTTGCTTTCACAATATCTTGTGTGAGTAGAGCTAACTGAGTCTCGCATGACCTGCCTCTCCGGAAACCATGCTGGCTACTGTTAAGCGCTTCTTTGCTTTCGAGAAATCGCATTATTGAGCTACCGATAATGTGCTCAAAAACCTTACAGAAGATTGACGTCAACGATATAGGGCGGTAGTTTTCCACTTTTAATTTACTTCCCGTTTTATGTATTGGTGTAACGTGGGCTGTTTTCCATATCAAAGGAACTACACCCTCATCTAAAGATTTTCTGAATAGAAGCTTAAGGTACGGAGCTAATTCGTTTGCTAACGAGTTTATAATGAATGCAGGTATGGCTTCAGGCCCTGGCGATTTTCTTTTGTGGACCTGACTTAGTAATTTGACGATACCGCTTTCGGATATTTCTATGTCGCTCATATTTGAGTCTATACGAGTAGGGAAATCAATGAAATCACCGCTGTCTATCGTGAAGCAATTTTCAAAGAACCGATTTAACATACTAGCCTTAGTAAATGAATCGTGTACACTTTCACCGTTGTCTGTACGTAGAAGAGGTACTGTGGACTGTCCTCCTCGCATTTCTCGCACGTACGACCAAAATTCTTTCGAGTCGTTTTTGAGTGAGTCCGACAGTGTCGTGGATCGGTAGACGTCAAATTCCTTACGCGCTTCGTCTCTTGCAGATTTACGACTATTTCTGTATATTAAATACTCGTTCGCGCGGTCCCTACCAACTTCTTTAAGGTGCTTTATGTGCGCGTGATGCCGTCTTTGTTTCTTGAGCAAGGCACGGAGTTTCGGTTTCACCCACCTTGCGATCACGAATTGCTTTAGTTGGGACAAACGTTTTTAGCCCTTCTCGAATGATTCGCAAAATTTCCGTCCAAGAGTCATCTACGCTGTTACTATTCGCAAAATTGATAAATGTCGCTATTTGGTTTGTAACATAATTTTTTAAGCCTGGGAGATCTGCTTTACTGAAGATATAGACTAATCGCGTTGGCTTATATATTGTCGCAGGGGTGTATTTGAAGTCGGCAATTACTATTTTATGATCACCTATGCCGTCGTCGATTTGTAGGTTTGTAGTCGATAGTGGGTGGGTAGTGGCTAGCAGATCTAATATGTTTCCGTTTCCGTTGTTGTCATATCGCGTCGGCTCGTTGACGATTTGCTCTAGCGAGTTTAGAGTGAATGCTTCAATTAATTCACGACAAGCTTCTCTATTTTTTCCACCACTAACATAGGTTACGGATTTCCAATCGATCGATGGAAGATTAAAGTCTCCTCCAAGAATGATTACTGGATCGTTCTTTGTCCTAGCTATCACCTGCAATGTACGACTGAGTTCTCTAATGTTCTCGACTCCCGAGTCAGGTGGGCGGTAAAATGAGCAAAAAAATAATTTTTTACCATTTCTCGTACGAAGGGAGCACCATATCGTTTCGCAGTGTTCGCTGACGTTAATCTCCTCTAATTGGCTTGATATACTCTTTCTGACTGCGATGAATACTCCGCCTCCGACTCTTTCCCTCCTGTCTTTGCGATACACCACGTAATCTGGTGGGAAAATCTCGTTAGAATGAATGTCGCCCGATAGCCAGCTCTCAGTTCCCAATACAACGTCTTTACGGATGACAATCATTTTTACTAATTTAGGCGGTATTCTGACCGAAGAGATCAGGACGAGAATAGGAAGTGCAAAGGAGGCTTTTGTCATATGACGAGGGTAGACGGGGTTCGAATAAATATGTAGGAAAAAGGTTAAAGTGAAAACGTTGGTGCGGAGTGTAGATTTATAAGGGTGTGCCACTTGGACGATGAGGAAATAAGAGGTGTGAGCAGATGGGAGGTTTATGAGACGTGGGGCTTGCCTTAAACCGAAGAAAACTGTCGGTCTGAGATGAAAACAAATGAGGAAACTTTAAATAAGGTCTGAGCAGAGAGAGAGAGAGGAGCTTAATTATAGTGATTTAAAGGGAAATGGAATGGATTGAATGAATCAGATCTAGAGATGCGACGATTTGCTTAAAGGATGAAAGGAAAGAGGCGAAGATGAAGGAAGAGAAGAGGAATGAAGTATTTATTAAAATAGGGCGGGCATGGACATGAAATCATTCTATGTGATATACGTATTAGCTTAGGTGGCTCTATAACATATTGAGAGGAAAAACCCTTTGTTCTCATTTCCAAAGTCAATTTCGAAGTTTTTTTTTAAAATCCCCAGAAATTATTTTATTTTTACCGCGTATGAAATGTCCTCTTCTTTTCTGAAACGCGATTTGAGTCTGGTGTAGAAGTTTTTGCAGTGCCCTTGGTTTCTCTAGTTTGTTCGCAAGTTGTACAATGATCTGTGTGTGTTTCGTTCCATATTAATCAGGAAGTCTCGACGGCGCTAAAACGTTTCCTCAAGGCCAGACAAAGGTCAATACTTAATGATTTATGTTCACATTATGTTCATAAGACTTTTGGTCTTCGGCATTCATAAATACAATAGAAGAGGGATTCTCAAAGGGTGACCCGCGGACCACCACCTATTTGTTTAACAATTAAAGGACGCAGCATAATATATAATGAATTTATAAAATTATATTTTATTTTTACCTCTCTATTCCCATAATATATAAAATAATTTATAACAAATCAGACATTATTGTTCACAACTAAATACTTTTAGTTCCCTTAAATTATTCAAAAAAACTATTTTAAACTGGGCGTGGCCCGCGAAGATGGTGAAAGTGGGCTATTTGGCCCGCGATGAGTGCAGAAACGGGTCACTGCTACACGGCATCATGGCAACACATGTCAATATTTTAGGCAGTGGCGTAATGACCATGGATCCGATGGATCGGTCGATCCAGGTCCCGGAGCTCGAGGGGGCCCGAAGGCCCGTGGTCGACATATACAAAATTTTACCCTTTGTGTCATTCTAAACCACAAGAGCTGCTAAATACGGTGAAAAGAATCCGAGATCATGAAACTTCTTTCGTTTGTAAGATGAAAGTTACGAAGGGTAAAATATTAGATAAACAAGAGGGCCAGGGAGAGAGGGGTGCAGTTGGTGCACATAACCGGTGTTGACGAGATGGTCCATTTCTCCTTACTTCCCATAGAACAATGGTTACCATACTGATTTGGCTGATACAATACCACTTTTGCCTTATTCGTGAGACCTAAGCTGAACGACTCTCAAATTCCATTCTAGAGGGGTCAGATGTTTTTCCTCCTTGCTTATCTTTAGGCATTAATCACATTCCTACTCGAGTATCTTTATTTATTTTTTTTATTTCCATTAGCTCTTAAACAGCACATCTATGGCCTTTTACAAAGAGCTTTATTACAGTAACAAAGACAATCACAACATCCATGCCCGAAGCGGGATTCGAACCCGCGACCTTTGGGTTAGAAGGCAGGCGCACTGCCTACCAGTCTAACCCGGCCGCTGCTCCTCAACTAATCTTCATTTCAGATTAGTCCGACTACATCTAAGATGTTTTTGTTTACCTTAAGGCATATTTTCATTTTACCCTCGACTTCCCATAGTACCGCTTTGTGTCAGTTTAATATTTCTTTCAGCTCTTGAGCTCACGTGCTGCATTTCTCGTATACCCTTAACGAATTCGTATCTTCTTTATTGGCTATCTGGCTCCGAGATGTCTGTGTATATAATGAAGTGTTTTTAATTTTTTTCTCACTGGGTTCCCATAGCATCGCACATCACAGTTGAAAATCTGCTCCAGCTCTAGCGAGTTGAAAATCTTTTCGCTCTTGTGCACTGAACACACCTCTCAGTTTTTGTGCATCTGAAAGTAGTTAATAGTGAAGTTTGTTTCAAAGGGTACGGTGAAAGTGAATAACAAGTACTAATATAAAAATACTTATCAAAGTGCTTATTTCTTGTGATCTAGAACTCCCTCCCTTTAATTTTGGTCTCCGCTTAAGATTAGGTCAGCGCAGGGCCCTGAATTCAAAAGGTAAAGCATATTTTTTTATAAAAGTATTATCTAATTATAGCAAAAAGGAATCTCGCGTTTATTCCGCGATCAATAAATCGACAATATTCTGTAATAACCAATACAACCTGCATGGCAACTTGTTTTTTATTGATTGATTAAAAGAAACATTTATTCCCTTAAAATTAATGTTTTCCATATTATAATTACAGATTGACATCGGGAGAATCAGTAATCTGCTTTTGTGATGTCAACTGAAGAGCAATAACAATTTAACGTTTTTTGAAAATTAATTGATTTCTTCGAATTTGTAATTTAAAACCTGAATAAACATACCCTTCAAATGTACAAACATAAAAGTGGGGCAGCTAAGCGAAAGAAAAAGAAAGAGTTGTATGCCAGCAATGCAAAAAATTCAAATGTAGGTAATGATAAGATTATTAAATGTTTGCAATATATTTTTATTTATAAAAATCGAATTATTAATGAACTTATTTCATTAAAAATTTCTCATTAAAAAATAAAACAAAAAAATATTTATTGGAGGAGAGAGGGGGGGGGGGTAAAGAATTCTCGAACCAGGGCCCGGCTTCACCTTGCTACGCCACTGATTTTGGACTATTTAATTCTTAGCAGTCATTAAGAGCACAAAACATTTGACTATTCGTGGGCCATAAATGTTATAAGATGAAAAATCTAGTATATGCAATGACAAGTTTAATGACCATGTACATCGGAACAGTTCTATACACATTTGTGCGTATGTAGTACGCATGTCTGTATATAGAGCGTTGAGAAATAAACGTAGTTTAACTAAGCGGATGAATAAAAATCGTGTGTCAAGGAGCTAACGGAGACTTTTCAAGGACAGTATATGTTGAGGATAATTTCCCCCGCTTCCTCGGGACTAAGTCTTTATTCATGTAGTACAATGGCTTCTCGTTGTTATCTCTCCAGGTTTAAGGTCGCAGAACCGTATCTCGTCTTCTGTACGCCGCTTTGACCGTAGTCCACTTTTTGTTGACATCTTCTCTAATCTGGAAATAAAAAGGGTTCCATGCATTTTTCGAACTTCAATTGTTTGCGTCGCGGTGTTATCTTTAAAAAGTAATTTCTCTTAGAAGTTTTATAAGCAGACACCAAGAGGATGATAAGACCAGGAATTCAGAGAAGAATTTTATACTTTTATGCCATATCTCTGATGACGAATCTTCATATTTTCGATCGAGATGTAATAGCTTTTAGGTTGTATATTATTTTAAGGAATTAAATGAGTTTTTATTAGAAATTAAATTAAATCTTAATTATGCGCCCGCGATATTAATTTATTGTGCATGTATAAAGCAATACGTTTTCAGATAGAAGAAAGGAAACATCTATACAGAAAATCCTAACGGTTTCATTAAAGCAGCGGTGCCCAACCTTTTCTACATGGCGGGCCGCATCAGTGGCGGCGAATCCTTCGGCGGGCCACATTGGAAGTTGACAATTATTCCGAGGGCCGGATTAGAGTTTAAATCAGAAGTTATCTATATAATCTTAGGTGCTGTTTAGTTGAAAATATAGTCTAAAGGAGTTTTTCATGGTAAATATTCCGATATTAAAAGTTTCATTAGATAAATTTTCATAAAAATATATAAATTTGGGTGTTAAATTTTTCGAATTGCTTTTTCACCATGGCTTTGCTGGCCGCACAAAAACCCTACGCGGGCCACATCCGGCCCGCGGGCCGTAGTTTGTGCATCACTGCCTTAAGGAACGATCTTGTCGCGTGTTATTCAAGCAACCCACAGCATCTCCAAGAAACACGAGTCTATTATGATTTGGATGGCGTCCAACAGAGGGCAGCTGCGATTTAATGCGTCCGCTCATCCTGCCATCTGTAAACCGAAATGGGTGACAAGGAAGTATCTTAGGAATCCGCGAAGAGCTCGTTTTCTAAATACTTTAGTGTAATTTTACGATGACCTCTGGAAAAAAAGATTTTTTTAATACGAGAAGTGTATTGAGACCGCGACCAGATTGCAAACAACGCCAGAGAAATCAGGGCGAGTAATGACCTATTTATTCGGGTCATTATTCTTTCCTACAAATACTTCAGCAAGAAAGTCTACATAGAATTGCTGTTTCATTTGCGGTAAAAGCAAAAGCCGCTAAATGCACTTTCCGATTGAGTTTCTCAAGTGGGAATGGAAAGTCAGCTCTTACTCTTCGTATAACTTAAATTAGTCATATTCGAGTTATTCGAAACAATTTTGAAAGCACTTCGAATCATGCGTGTCTTTGTCAACGCCAACGCGTCGTTTTTAAAAATCAGTCTTCTACTTAGCAAATGTCTTCACTTTTAAAACTCCGATTTCTACGCTGGAACGTATTTTTTCTGTCAAATAATCCTGTAATTGATGCCTAATTTTAGAAAATGTTCGGTCCTCAACAGTGTAACGAATAGTGAGACAGTGGTGCACCAACAAATTTACTTTGAGGGCGGGGGGGGGGGGGGGGGGGGGGGGGAGAAACCTAAAATTTGTACTGTTATTCTTTGTTTATTAATGTGTAGCATTTTAGCTGTGTAACAGAATATTTTAATTAATAAACATATAAATTCTAATTTGTACCAGTTCGAACCTCCATATTCTCAACGGAATATTTAAAAAATGTTTTTATTCGATTTTTTGCAATATGGTGGCTACCTTGGGGATGGGGGGCAAATGCCCGATTGACCCCCCCCCCCCCCCTCCACTTGGGTGCGCCACTGTAGTGAGATAAGAACTGTGTAAGTTATATTGTGGGAGTTAGTAGAGCTATTAATTTTTTTATAAATGTTCAGCAAGCGATTATTTAATTTTTCCTCTAAGCTAATAAACAACGCAAACACATTTACTCCTAAATATTCTTCCTTTTAATGTTGATTCACTCACACCTTTTGGATAATAGATGAAGTGCGTCTATTGTCTTCAAAGCAATCAGATCTCATTGATTCTACGTCCATTTAAATTTGGCCACATAACAAATTTTAAATGCTGTTCCGAGTAATTTGATTCAATCTTATTTAAAATGCTCATTTACATTAAATGCTAGGACGAGAATAACTGACCGTTACAACTTTTTGGTATCATCGAAATCTACATTTTTTAAACTCAAAAAGCAAAAATGCTGACCTAAGACAGTAAATCTATGAGAGGCTATATTTACATTTGGCATTTACTCAATTTATCAAACCCTTCGAGATAGCTCTTTTCGTAATTCCTTCAGTTTTATCGCAAATCTTTTGCTGACCAGACAGTCGCTAAATGAAAAAACCAATGAACTAGCAATAACGAATTGATGAATATATAATATGTGAGCGATAATAGCAGCTCTTTATCCTCTTTCCTTGGAATAATGTAATTTATCAAGTAAATCTGGAAAGAGACTAGCCAAATCAATGAAAGGAAAAATTGTGAGAAATGGTTTCTTTATTCCGCAATGATCTGATGGTAAAAATATTCCTTATAAAATAACAAATGTTTCCCACAAAATTAAAATCAATCGATAAGATAACCCTAAAAATTAATTATTTTGAACTTGTATATAATGTATTAAATTACCCGAAATTAGCAGCAAACATAATAATAAAAGAGGTTCGAAGAGTGCAGCCTCAGAGCTGTGGAGTAAGGGACCGCGAGGTCCCAGGCGATATTGCAGGGGTCCGCAAGCTGGTGATCTCGATCTTTGGCAGAACAACCGTGCACATTTATCGTGCTAAAAATCGCCTATCCTAGGCACCAGTAATTTAATTTGTTCGCTTGTTTACTTTCTAAACCTTTCGAAAAACTTTGACGTTGGTTTTATATTATTTATGATCATTGCAATTTTCTAAATGTATAGGGTGCTCGCTGGGTGTAACTTGGTGCTCGCCACATTGAAAAAGTTGAGGATCCCTGCGATAGTGGTTTGCGTGGCCCTCGACTCGCGATTTTACGGTGATCTTCGTCATCATTTACTATGTATGTGACCGCTTCATTGTGTTTGGAATTTTCACAATCAACGTATATATTTATTTCCCCGCTCCCAAAATGCTCCTGTCTCTATTAACACTAATTCTATCGCGGCTTGTCGCGTGAGGCCCAAAGAGGCGCCAGGCCCTATGGGCCATATGCAAATCGCCTAGATCGCCTGACCCTATATCCGCCTCTGCCGAAGACAATCCGAGAGTAATAAAATGAAAAGAATATTCTCCAACGGTGGACCAAAGTATCGACTGGTTACTCAATTTCAAAATGCAATACATAGCTAAGGGTGCTGGAAACGGCAACACCACACGTTAAAGTTGCAATTATTTTAGGGAACGACTGTGTGTGAATTGCTTTTGATGAGCGTAACTGTCACGAACTGCTGATAAGGAAATGTGGAACGAAAGAGGGCTCTCTGAGGAGAGAGAGTGTGGGAGAGAGAGTGTGTGGCAAGAGAGGGAGGGAGAGAGAGAGAGGAGAGGGATGGAAGGGAGAAAGGGTTGACAGAGGGGGTCGTGGAGAATCGCATTCGTATGCAGTTGACGGAGCGGTTGGAGATTGCGTTGGCCGTTTTAATAGACTATTGAGGACGAATGGAAGAAAGGCTTTCGGCGAAGAGAGAGAAAAAGAGAGAGTGGGGTTTCGAGTGGAAACGTGCGAGTTGGCGGAGATGAGTGAAGAGGAACAGACAGACGAACAAACGTCTTTATTTGGAAGGATTAGAGAGGGTGATGGTGGAAGTGAAAAGGGCGTATTTTTCATGATTAGAGTGCATTTCTGTGAGAACGAGGCCAAGCAAAAGCTCTTAGAAATTTTTATTGGCATCTAGTGTTTGTGAGTTTGGGTCAGCAGATGAAAAATGCATTTTTTTTTCTGCCTAGGTTATTTGCCTTTCAAAAAAACTTGAAATTAATCTATTGAAATTTTAAGTTATTTATTTTTATCATAGTATGTGGTTCTGCCAGCGATTTTTAACTCCGCGGAAGGCTCTTTTAATGAAATAATTTGTTGATCTCTGCGTGCGAGGCCAACATTGGCAAGTTGAAACTGCTGTGCAGGCATCAAAGTTTATATACTCCCTCAGACGCTCAAATAGGTTTTTCCCTTTTAGCACATATAACGCGAAGGTAAAACGTTTGTAGGGGCACATGTTCACAGTGTCTAGAGCATTATTTGCGAAATTAATGTTGATAGGTCATTACAGCGATAATATTTCCTCTAATGAAGCGCTTATGATGTGGTAACAACAAATGAATGCTTCCAAGCGTCTCGATACACTTTCTGCATAAATATATAATTTTGTTCAAAGTTGCTACTGCTACGAAATTCTGCTTATCTTTGAAAGGGTGCCGCGATTACAAATAGTTCGAGAACCACTTGTGTAGAGGAACGGTCAATTTAATTTTATATTATCCCATCCCAGATAATAAAATGATTGCCTCTTGATTTATCCTATGAAAATAAAATAACATAAAACATGGATAGTCCATTTCAGAAACTACATGCTCTGCCAATAAAAAAAGGAGGCCCTATATCAGTGATGGCGAACCTTCTATTGTCCGCTTGCCGATATTACTGAAATTGTCGAATATTTTCCGCCTCGCGTGTCACAAAAAAGTTCTTGATTAAAAATACTAAACTAAATTAAATTCGTGATCAAGACAAGAGATTTAAATTTGTAACCATAAAACTAATGTTTACTATAGTTAACTAAATAACACAATGTTTTTGCGGCACTAAATCAGTACGATAATGCTTTGATGGGAAATGGTCAGTAAAAGTAGCTGTCATAACTCCAGATACTATATCAGCATTCCTTAATCCCTTAACCAATACATGATCAATGCATGAGCTAGATTTTTTAGTTTCATGAGTGTATTTATCTATTACTGATATATAACCACTTTCACATAGAATCTTTAAATACTCGGATAATAACGTACCATTTTTATCTTCTATATTAATATTAATGTCTCCAAGTATGACGTGTCTTATGCTTAATATTTTCAAGATCTTGTGATAATGAGTTCACATAATCTCTTGGGGGCAGACTTGGTGATCTATAAATGGCTGTGATTAATATCACACTGCCTTCAAGCCTTAATTCAACACTTGCATGGTTACAATTTTGAAATACCTTTTCTACTTTTATACCACTTCATTCATTTTTCACATAAATGTTTACTCCATCTGCTCTCGTATACTTACTTCGCTCATGCCAGGCAGTATACTCATCTAAATTGTAGAAGGATACTGCTTCAGATGGTATCCAGGTCTCTGAACAAACTATTATATCAAAATCTATCTTTACAGTTTCTAAAAAGACTATCATTTCCTCATAATTAACTTTCATATTTCGTATATTACAATGCCACAATTTTAAAGCACATTCTTTACCTAAATTTAAAATAGATAATCATTCCATGATTATCTATTTCAAGACAATTAACATAATTTTGTCCTTCAATTATTTTACTTACTGTTGTAACTACCATGTTTATGAATAAAATATTTATATATACCTTTGCCCTTATTTAAGATAATCTTATCGCAGTATTTATTTTTGTGGACCAATAATCGATTCTATCCCTCAACACGTTCATTTTCTTACAGACAATTGGGCATTTATCATCATCTGCTGTATGTTCTACATTATGTTTAACTTGATATTTTTCATTTGCAAAAGTACAATTTACGCATTTTTGAAATGAGGACTTACACTGTTCAGTATGATGGTCACCAACACATACACCACATTTTGAAGAACGTGTACACTCGTTTGCTTTATGTCCCATACCGCAACATTTGTAGCATCTCATAACACTCAAATGCTCCAACACTTTATATGACCGCCATCCAAGATTGATCCATGTATGCCTTATTTTCTGTAAAGTCATGCCACTTGTTTCAAAGAAGATTACCTATTTACCACTTTTCATCTTCTTACAGTGTTTAACTTCAAATTCATCCCCTTCTTTAATGCTTGCATTTTGTAAAACTAGTTCTTCTTTCAGCCGTGCACTATTATATTCAGAGGCCACACCATTAAGTTTTATTACCGGATTTTTAGTGATATTAAATCAATCGTATGATCAGTACCCATACACTCTTTGCTGACTTTAACAAATTTTGAGTGCCTTCCAAAGAATTTGCTTCAATTAACACACCACCTTGTCTAATTCTGTTCACTTTATTGATCTTTGTTCCACATTTCACGGGATTTATTTTAGTCTTAATTAGTTTTTTAGTCTCATCACTTGTTTGGTTTGGGGCTTTCGGTTTAATGATTATTTTGGATACTGTACTTGTCTCCCTCTCTTCTTTTCCATATTCATTTCGTTTACCTGTTGTTACTGCAGCTGAAAATGGGTAACACTTTACATGTCCGGCGGTTTCCACTGTAGTTTTAAGTTCACTGAGATTTTTGGACATCTCTTCAATTTTATCCGCTAAAGATTTTTTTATGCATACTCTCCTGTAGATTTCTATTTTTCTTGCTAGTTTTAATGCAGGAGACTACGTCTTGGAGGGTTGAGTCACATTCATCGCAGATCCACTTTACGATGTTTTTTACCTCTAAAAACTTATTGTATTTATTCACCGTAATGTTTAAGCACTTAATATGGTAATTTAAATGGCACACATAACACTGCAACACTCATTCTTCCTCCTCTACTTCTTTTTTACAGACGAGGCAATGTGCTTTGTTTACATCGTCCGCCATATTAGTTAGAAATTATACTTTACTATTTAGTTTCGTTATATCACCTTTGAAACTAAAACTGCATGAATGGACAATTTACATCTGAAATCCTCATTAACCCCCATCGCGCTACCTAACCTGACCCGACCCAACCGTTCTCGCCGTCAGAAAATTTTGATGTTTTGGGCTGTCTCATAAGTGGGATGTTTTGGACTACTTTTGAGGTATGATAGAACTTTTTATGACCAAACACTCCCCACTAACTGATATCAGTAAAAAATATAAAGAGATCCCATTAAAAATCGCACCGTCAAATTTCTTGTGCTTTCAAGTAAAGTACTATTTATTACGGAATGTGAACCATTGAATTTAGAACAGACATTCAATTGCAATCAGGATCATCGCTGTCAAATATTTGATTTTTAATGCGTATTAAGTACCTACTACCACTTCAAAAAAATGTCTCTCTTAGAATGAATTCGTGTTTTGTTTCAATGTATTTAGGAGCAACTCGCATTTTTATAGTATGAAATAAAGATTCAGTTTAATTCTGACAGACAAAGATTTGAATGACATATGTTTCGTCATAAACCAAGCTAACCGATAAAATTCGATGTCAGATTTCGCATAAGGATTCTTAAAACAAAATAACTTTTGTTTTTCCGTAAGAATGTTCGTATGATTAGATAAATTTCATTTTTAACATTATTAATATGTTTAAATGAACGAATGCAATGTATGTTGACATTCATAGAGAAAAACAATTGAAATTTTTGGAGAATATGTTTAAGTCTTTTGTTTGATGAAATATTGCGAATATATCATTTATGATTCGGGAAAATCTGACATTATTTGCTCTCCAAACTTATCAAATGTTTTTATTGCATTATATATCCTAAGAGTGCAGTTCTGATGCATATAAGTAGACGGACAAGTATAACTGCATTAATATGTTTGCGCGAGGTTTAAATAAGATTTCGGATAAGATATATGAATGATTTTCGCGCAGTTCTCTGCAGTTAGGACCAGATAAATATTCTTCCCTTTAGTTTAACCTTTTCATTAATTGCAAATCTTTAAAAGGAAGAACTAAATACGCGATATTAGGAATTCCAGCGGTGTTAAGCTAAAGGGATTGAATCTCAATGTTGAAGTTTTCAAGATTAGAGAGGAGATTCGTAACATTTTCAATCCGTTCTGATTTTCAGTCGACCGTCAGCTGAAGGAATCGTTACTTTCACTTAGCTCTTCCACGTGAGACCAAATGACACAGATCTCTGACAATTATCAGCCGGAAAGTGGATAGAAAAAATGAAGGAGTAGCTGTCGTGTGGGATGTATCATGCGCGTCGAGATTTGTATTTTATTTTTTAAAGGCTTCGAATCGCAGCGCCGTCACTCGTTAAATGCTAACGTAACAAATGAAGGCGTTTTACGATGGACAGCGATGAGAGGACGCGATTGATTGCTTAGCGATTTGACAATGGGGATACTTCGAATACGCGTAAGAAGGGAAGTGGCGTGATGCGTGGGCAACATCTAAAGATATTTTGCATTCCGTAAAAAAAAAAACCTCGCATATGATATTGGAAATATTAATAATTCGCCTCCGCCTACTTCTTGACAGTGACAGGTGGATTTCCATTACCTCCTATGATAGAATTTATCTTTCGTTAGGAAAAAATACGCGTATTATCCTCTGTGCAGCATTCGTGTTTCTATGCGGCATCTTGCGACACACTGACCTCGGTCCAAACCAATAGCCTTAGGACTACATGATTTGCATCTTGTGCTTTTTATTCCGTTTAAAATATGCACGTGAAGCGACTCGAGCAAGAAAATGATTTAATTAAAACTTATGATAGAGAAAAGCTATTCGGCGAATACATAGGATATTCTTAGCATCAGTATAATTTGCATTTATATATTAATATTTTAAAAAGTTTAATCGCCTATAAAATTTAGTTATTATTCGCTACCTAAATGTTTTTTCGAGTTAACTGACACTCGTTTATACATCGTCCATTGAATTCGCGTAGTTGTAGATAGAATCATTAAAACAATCCTTAATATTTCCTTAGTATTGGATAACTTGAATAATAAGTACTACGGCGTACTGGTTAATTTGGAAATTGCTCATCTTCGGCCATTAATTATGTTTCTCAATTACGACCGAGGAAAAATCACATTCAAATTAATACCTTAGTTATAATCAGGGAAATGTGTAACGGGCATCGCCAAACAATACATCCAATCCATTCATCCTTTAGTATGCTTTCCTTGTGAATAGTATCTCCAATCATCCAATTAAATTTCACGGCCAATGAAAATTATTCTCTTTCTTTCAACCATCGAGCAAACGTCCATTCAGGAATGTCTATAAAGAAATTCCATTCCGACTCATTAATTACAGAGAAACTGACTCCTTGGGCCATTCAGAGGTGAGATAGAAAAAATGTCGACTCATTTTATCGAAGAAACCCAGAAGCATTATAATAGCCAATGGTCAATGCAGTAATTGCATAAAACTCATGGAATCTTAATGAATCGATTCTTAGAGAAAAATCGGCTTTTCTCGCAACTACGCTGATCACTTGTCAATTTTTTATACTTGCATTTCGTAACACTTATGCTACGTTTGCAGACATTTCAACTGACACATCATATACTGTCGCGTTGTTTGCATTTCTCCACTGCGTCCAACAAAACAACGGGAGTCGTTGCTTTCGCGACACTGATAATTATATATTATGGGGATTTTAGTCCATTTTTTTCGGTTTCCTCAAATGAATTGGTGCATGAGAGACCCGTCGAAGGCAACGGCGGTGTCGCGTGCAAAATGACTATAATTGGGCGCCAGTCGCGATTTGCATTTGTTCGAAAGTGACGTCGTTAGCCCAGTTAAACTCTTTTGAAAAAAATATCGCCATTGGTCCTTCTTCGATAATCTTCATGGGATTTTTGAGACACATGGCGACCCACTTTCTTTGTCCTCTTCACAATCGGGTCAGGGATATCGCGAATTTGGATCACAACACAAGCTAAAATTCTCAGCCCATTCAGTAGCACAGCACGGCGTGGAACTGTCGGGCGGCAATGGCATCTTTATTCTGGAATCAGAAGTATATAAACAATTAGAACGTCATTGGGGCATTATAAGGTGCGCTTGGCACGATACGATGTATCTCTTTTATTTTATTTTCTGTCATTCGATGAAAAAAGGAAAAATGGACTGAATTATGGTTTTAACAAGGTGCCAGTGAGGACTAACAAACAGGATAACTATTATCGTCATTGATTCATGCGTTTAGTTTAAAAATAAATTTTCCCGCTTGCCCTATTGCTTGTTGCTAGTTCGGTACAATCTTATGGCGTGTCTCGGATTGACAGGAAATAAAGAAATTGTTCCAGGTGATAGCGTGATTTCAAAAAGTTATTTTCTCCGTTAAAACTTAAACTTATAAATTTTAAAAACTCAGAATCTGCCTTGCGCATTTTCATCAATGTACAGAATTCAACAGAGAATTATCGAGATGGTCTTATGACTTATTAGTTTAAGAAGCACTTTAAAAAATTCTTGTCATAAGTACTCCAATAGCGACAGCAAGTTTTAAAAAAACATTATAACCTTGTTGTGGTTATTGAATATGCCTTAGACAAGTGTTTCTAAGCATAGAATAGAAAAATAAATTCGAAATGAATATGTTGCTAAATTTACTTGATTTATTTTAAAACATTGTGCTATAAATTCCAGCGATTAATTCTTTCCGCGTACTCTTGACATTGATTTTATGTTCGCTGAAGTCTCTCTGGAGGCAATCCAGAGCAACTTTTGTTTGACCGGTTCATGAAAAGTGACTGGCTCACTGCCATTTCTGTCCCTGTTTTATCATCCGATGCTGTCATAGATTGTCTTCTAGTCCCTCGCCGACTCATCTCAATGTCCTTCCAAGACTTTGGTGTGAATGCGTGACGGGTCACCAGAAGCTCCTGGAAGATAACCGTCTTCTTATTTCCGTTTCTGGTGACGCGATTTCATCGAAACTATACGCGCCTACACGTGAGATTTTATAATCACGAATAATTTCTTCCGATACTATACCTCATTTTAGATTAATGCGGAAGAGATTATGATTGAAAGAAAGAAAGTTTTGCATAATAATTTGACAGAAAATCCGAAAGCATTTTGGTCGTACGTTAGGGAGGTTCATGGTAGAGGCCCCACCATAGCGTCAATGAGAACGCAGGCAGGTGATGTAGTACACGATAGCGCGGAAAAAGCGAATTTGTTAAATGAACACTTTCAGAAAGCGTTTACTTCGGAGAGCAACGATTTTGAGGAAACAGCTTTGAATGATGAGGGACATTCGATGGAAGATTTGATATTCTCTGAAACAGGTATCGCGCACCAGCTAGAGTCGATTAAGCAAAAGAAGTCTCCCGGACCGGAGGGCATACCCGCGCGTGTGTTAAATGAGCTAGCCTCGGTAATCACCCCTTACTTGAAGAAAATATTCGAAAAATCCGTTGCACATGGTACCGTTCCGAAAGACTGGAAACTAGCATACGTAACCCCCATCCACAAAGGCGGTGATAAAGAGAACCCCGAAAATTATAGACCGATTTCCTTGACTTCATTATCGTGTAAGATTCTAGAACATATAATCGTTAGCTCTGTTCTCCGTTATTTAGATGGTCGTTTTTCGCTAAGCAAAAACCAACACGAGTTTCGGAAAGGTAGGTCATGCGAAACGATTTGTTACAATGCGGAGAGAAAAACACTCAGGTTGATGCCATTTTCATTGATTTTAAAAAACCGTTTGATAAAGTACTTCCTCTCCAACAGAAAACAGATAGTAGTTATTGATGGGAAATCTTCATACCCGGTAAAAGTCGCATCAGGTGTTACACAGGGAAGTGTCATAGGCCCACTACTATTCTTGATGTATATAAACGATATCTGCTCGGCAGTTCGCTGCAAAATAAGACTTTTCGCAGATGACACCCTTTTATATAAGGAGATAATGAGCCAGGATGACCAAAAACCGCTCCAGGAAGATTTAAACGCCCTTTCAGCATGGTGTCAAGATTGGAAAATCGAAGTTAATCACAGCAAATGTTCCCTGTTGAGTTTCTGGAAGAGAACAATGAATCAGACTCGGAGTACAGAATTGATAGATTGAATATCCAATCTGCGGAGTACGTTAAATATTTAGGAGTCACCATTTGTCGTGATCTATCGTGGAATATGCATATTCGAAGGATCGTAGGCGTAGCTAATAAGAAATTGGGCTTCGTAGACAGAATAGTAAGAAGTAGCACAGAACAGGTACGAGAAACGTGTTATTTATCATTGGTCAGATCTCAGGTCGAATACGCTTCCAGCATATGGGATCCGTACGAAAAGGGACAAATACTTGAGTTAGAAAGAATCCAACGCAGAGCAGCCAGATTCGTTAAGCAAAAATATGAGCAAAAATTAAGCGTCACATCACTCTTGAAAGAGTTGAATTGGATATCGCTAGAGGATAGCAGAATTAGCGCTAGGTTAAGGTTTCTGGAGAAATTTAGGTCGGAAGTTCTATTAGAGGAGGTCTCAGGAATATTAGAGGCACCTACGTACATGGGCAGGCACGATCACGAGGATAAAATACGAGAGATCGACTGTAGGACCGAGCGATATCAGAGCTCGTTTTTCCCAAGGATCATACGGGATCATAATAGGAGAGTGATTCCCGCGAGGGACGTTATTAGGGAGGTTTTGGTGTGCTGCACCCTCTGCCACCCACCAGTCTGGTGATTTGCAGGGTATCATGTAGATGTAGAATGTGAAAATCAAATGCTGTTATTTGTTCATCAAGTAGTCAAAAATCGCTTTCCAGAAAGTTCTATTTACAGCGATGACGTTACAAGTAGGGAACTCAAAATTTATCCGATATGTGTTTATAGTGTTTATACAAAGATATTTTACTCAAAAACATATTAACATACATGTAAATAAATAAGCGTTTAAAATTTGATTGTTAAAAATCATTCCCCTCGCTTCGATGAGTACTACAAATTAAAACTAACTCTACGATCAAAATTTGTATCCCTCTTGGAGAAATTCACCCTATTTAAGCCTTTCATATCCTTGCCGATCTTCAATGCTTACAGGCAAAAATATTTTATGAGTATAAAATATTGTAAAAAATCTGGGTCAAAGTGATGGGCCTGCCTCCCACGAGCCTAATGCAGTGTTTTTGAAACTTTTTATATTTCAACCCAATGGAATGCCCCGCGACTCAGTCGAAGGGAAGGCAACATGGAGAAAAATAAGTCCTTCGCTGAGTTTTCATTAGATCTCGATAAAAAGTAACTCGTACTAAAATATTGAAATTTAAATAATAAGAGTATTTAGATCCTTGTCATTTTTGACACATTTAAGCTGTTTATTCAACTAGTGTTCAGATTTTTCTCTTGAGCCTCTCGACTCAGTAACAGGTCTTGACCCATACTTTGAAAAACACTGGCCTAATGCATACGACTCGTGGAGGGCAGAGCATAGTTTTTAATTATATATTTTTAAATCCGAATCCAAAGTATGGTTATTTCAGATAATCTATAAGTTACAGCGGTGTCGCATTTTTAAACTCCAACAAAAATTCTGAAGCGTAAACATTACTCAGTCGATTTTTTAATATTTAGAAACCACTTGCTAGATTGCATGTTTAATTATTTGTAATCAAGCGCAAAATTGGTCGAATAAAAAAGCGATTACACAATTTAACTTTAAATAAACCACTCTCACGCTGTTTTTCAAACGCTTAAGTATGTATAATAGAGTAATATTATATAAATAGTATATAATAATAATATAATATATAATAATAATATATAATAATAATATTATAATAATATATAATAATAAAAAATAATATATAATATAAATGAATAAGATAAATTTTCATCTGCTACGTATTTGTAGGACAAAAATAATAAGAGAAAGCCCACGACACTACCTGGCGTTTTAAGATTTAAAAACGTTGCGTAAATGGGGTTTTAAAAGTAATTTATTGACTTTTATCAAAAAAATTTTAACAGATCGAACTTTTAAAGTAAGGGTGGGCAACGCCTTTTTCAGCTCTTATGCCCAAGAGAACGGTATTCCACAGGGATCTGTATTAAGCGTCACGTTATTTGCAATCGCCATAAAGGACGTGGTGTCCTGCATCTTATCACCAGTCGAAGCCTCTCTCTTCGTGGACGACCTGGGAATATTCTGTCGGTCGTCCAAGCTCTCCACTTCAGTGAGGCAATTGCAAATGACGCTTCAACGGTTGTGGAAGTGGTCCATTATCAACGGCATCCGTTTCTCTGTCGAGAAGACTTGTTGTGTCCACTTTCACCGACGCCATGGTATTTTCCCCCAACCTACATTACGGTTGGGAAACCAGGTTCTAAATTTCGTGGAATCCGTTCGCTTTCTTGGAATGCATTTAGACCGTGGACTCGACTGGAGGGCTCATATTAAAAAACTAAAATTGAAGGTACAGTCTTCAATGAATATTTTAAAAGTTCTAACAAGCCAGTCCTGGGGAGCGGACCGCACATCAATGCTCTTCCTTTACAGGGCATCGATGAGGTCTAAACTCGACTACGGCTGTTTTATTTACGGTGCTACACGACCATCGTACTTTCGTCCGCTGACATCGTTGCACAATGCAGGCCTGAGGATGGCAACTGGGGCATTTAGAACTAGCCCTATCGTCAGTATTTACTGCGAGAATGGCGAACCACCTATAGAGATCAGGAGAAATGTCATGATGTGCAACTATGTCAGCAAACTTATGGCGCTTCCGTCGCACCCTTGTTTTATAATAGTTTTTAATCATAATTTATTGAATGTTTTTAACAGGAGACCGCGTGCAACTAACCGCTGTGTTCAGTTTTATAATTTTATAGAAAATATTGATTTTACACTCCCTACTGTGTACAGAATATGCCCCTCTTGCGTTCCTCTCTGGCACATCTCTCGGCCAGACATCTCTTTCGAATTAGCAGTTAGATCGAAAGAAGATTCAGTCCTCTTTTGCAGAGGTCTTAAACCAATGTCCGGACTTCGAAGTCATCTTCACAGACGGGTCAAAGTCCGAGACAGAGTGCGCCTGTGCTTTTGTCACCTCCCACAGATCTTTTGGGGCGAAGCTACATCCACCGTGTAGTGTGTATACAGCGGAGCTTACAGCCATCAAGCTCGCCCTAGATGGCATTGATTGTCGTGACAATTCGATCCTGGTTTACTCCGACTCAATGAGTGCACTGAAAGCCATTGCCTGCTACGATCCTGTACACCCATTAGTGAAGGCTATACAAGTCTCTTTGGCCTACCTGAAGGAAAGAGGGACCTTTGTTAAATTCATGTGGGTCCCCGGCCACGTAGGAATAGCAGGCAATGAGGCTACTGAAAAAGCAGCCAAGGAAGCTCTCGGCAAACCCGAGTTCGATATGGATGCCGTCGTCTCGGAAGGATTGGCACCTTTCATGGCATTCTGTTAAGGAGAACAAGCTGCGTATGATCAAGAATGACACAAGGCACTGGGCGTCCTCTGTCAGAAACAGTAGAAGAGAGGAGGTAGTCGTCACTCGGTTGAGGATTGGGCATAGTGCCCTGACACATTCGTACCTGTTCTCCATCCCTCGGGTACCACCTCAATGAGAGGAGTGCCACTCTCTAGTCACTGTAAGACGCCTTCTGACAGACTGTGGTAAGTACTCTGATCTACGCAGCAAATATTTTATCACAGGAGATTTAGACGACATCCTTGGCGACAATTCGTCAACGATAGATAAAAGTTTTATCCTTCTTGAAGGAGGTTGGCCTCTTTCACAGGTTTTAAACATTCACTCCAGTATTCATTACTGCGGTTACTTTATTAAATTATCATTGAATTTTAATTTAAAAAAATAAAATTCTAGTTAAATAAATAAATAAAATTAATATATTGCACCGTAAGGTGCTAAATGACCTTAGCTGTCGACGCACTTACAAAATCCCAATCCTACCTCCTACCTACAAAAATAATAAAGCCTCTTAACTGCTCCCTTATAGACGCTACATACAATTCATTTATCCTTCTAGAAGGAATAACATGGTATTAATTTGTCAGTAAGTATACTCCGATCCTTTGATTCGACGAGGAAAGACACAAACCTTTCGTAATATTCAGGTTCCAATGTTTTCTCTTCAGACCTCAACCAGTTTGGCTGACGATGGCGTTTTTAGACTTATCTCCGATCCTTCTTCGGTCGCATTCTCAACATCTCATCGATATTCTTCGGTATGCGTGCCGCGAGCGGAGAAGCCGAGCCACTCGTACATTTAATTCCCCTCGGCCGAGTGGGCGCGAAACTGGTGAACCGAGTCATCGGAATATTAACGGAATCAATGGCGGGAAATAAGGATGAGACGGAGACGTTGATCGTGGACCGAATCGTATTTTTTAAAGTATTTTAACGAAGTTGAAAAAAATTCGAACGGCGGCGGAGAGAGTCGAAGTCGAACTCGTTTTAACGACATGGAAATTCTAACATTTCGGCCACTATGCTTTGATATGACATTTATCACAAAATGAAGGGAAACATCGGCCGTGCAATTGACGAGGAATGACTCTGTTACCGTTAGCGTGTGTATATAAAAAAACTCGAGTATTAAGAACTTGATGCGGGGTGATTTTCGACGTGAACGGTCGTGAAACTGAGACATACCCATAGCGCTGGTTTTTCCTAGAGTTTGCGAGGATTCCCGTGGTTAAATTAGTAATTCGTGCGATTAATTCAAATTCAGGAGTTGAGGTAATCTATATAAATAAAATTGTAACCTCTGTCTGTACATTTGTTTTTTTGTCGGGTTTTACTTTTTTTGTGTGTTTTGCATCACAAGAAGACGTTTGAACCTGTTTGCAGAATTGTTGTCTGTCTGTCTGTCTGTTTGTTTGTTTGTTACCGCATCAGGCAAAACCGGCTGGTCGAGTTTTTATTAAACTTGCAGCGTATCTTTAGACTGGTCCAGCTTAAAATATAGGCTATGTAGTGTATCTCAAAAAGAATTTAAGTGGGGGTTTGGGGGGCATCGATTTGGTTTTTCGACGATAACTCTCGAGTAAATTAACTTAGGAAGTTCAAATTTGATATTTGTCACTTGCAGTACAAGTATAAGATCAATCTCCTATATATTTATGAAAGTTAGTTTGTTTGTGAATTTATACACACCGTTAAAACTAGAATAATCAAACTTTCAACAAATACTTTCTTCACAAATAGGAAGGTCGTAGGCTACTTTTTAATCCCAAATATTTCATATTAATTGTACAAAAAGCAAAATAAATTTGTATGCTAATGCATTGCCATCTAGAGATGTCAGAAAGAACGGGACAGTCCTCTCCGAACTACTAGTTCTGTAAATATTTGAGAAAAATCCAACTAGAAAGTCTTAATTTATTTTGAAATTAGAAAAATTCTTTCTGTTGTCAATGAAAACAATCCTTGTACCAACTGAAGTAAATGAGGTCTATTACAAATATGTTAAAATGTTTAATTTCCTTTCTTTTGCACACAGAACATAATAAATCAAAGGAAATGGATTTGTATGGATATAAATTTTTATGTGAAGTTTGGTTTCGTAAGTGAAAAAGAATTGATAAATTAAAACAAAGAAATGAACGTCTCGAGTCACTCGTAGGAATTACCATGACGTAGACGTTACGTCATGAGCACGCAAAGTGAGGCGGACGTAATTTACAAACCTCTAGGAATGAAAAATATCTTGTCCCGGCTCTGCATATATGTTATTTGATTTTGCCATAACTGTGAATTGCGTGTTTTTATCTCCTATGTTTTTCAGTTATTCATAAGCTTGGTTTTCGATTAATCTCTCAAAATAATGTTTTCTCGATAACTTTTTATGGCTGGGTGAATGGACGAAGGAAAAGAAAGAGAGGGATTTTCGTGTAAATCGTTGAAGATGCAAGTTGGATAACGTTTCCCTGTCTGCGCACCGAAGCGTGCCAACATCCTTGATTCCCGGTTCCCTCGCGTTCTCTGCCTAAATCTATGTCGCTTATTGATCTTCTTGCGTCGAGGAAAGCGATTGTTTACCTGGCGACGGCTTGGGCCATCGCTGCACAAGCATTCATCACGTGAACTACCGATGGAACAACGGCAGGAAATAGAAGCACGCGTTCCGACAAGGAAGTGATCTATTTTGGGTATCTAAAACTCGATGATATCGCTAATATATAAAAGCATTTTTCTGTCCCTTTGTCACTCCCTCTGTGACGCTCTGAACCAGCAAAAATATTCAATGTGGACATTAATTTTTTAAAAGTTCGTTTTCTTATACTAAATTCCATGCTGAATCGCATTATGTATGTTTAACATTTCTGAAAAATCGGCAACTACCTTAAAAGTTTTAAAAACTTGAAATTTTTTTATTCCGCATATGTCATCCATTTTAAAACATACAACATCCAATCTCGGCTTATATTGATCGAAAAGTGTCAATTATTTTTATATAACTTCTTCAATAATTCCTAATGACGTTCCTGTAACTGAAAAACATAAAATTTATGATGTCTTTAAAAATGTAACAAACGGAACTTAAACCGAAATTTTTAGTCGAGACATGAAACAGTTGACATTCGACAATCCTTTTTTCTAATTGGTTTAGGTGGGTACATCATTCGAATGAAACGTTCGAAAATATTGAAATGTTTTTGAAAAATATTCAACATAAATAACTTTAATAGTTTTCATGATACTGATTTATATAAGAAAGCGCGGGGCCGTGCGCGGTCAGGCAAGCGATCCGTATGTTATTGGCGGTAAAGAAATACTTGGCTGATGTTAATTACGAAAAAGGGTTAGGGCTTTAATGGTCAATTATCCTATGTTTGTGTGCGTGCGTGTGTTTGTATAAAAGCCTTATTCTGTCCTTTTGTCACTCTCTCTCTCTAGCTATAAAGGGAAAAAATATGAGATAAAAAGTCCTGATTTGGGTGTTTGGAAATAAAAATAATATCGATTTCCTTTGGTTTCTTATCAATAAAACCCCGTCATTTTATGATGGTCAATATTCTAGTCAAAAAAATAATAAGGCTGTGGTTTCCAAACTTTTTCGGCACGCGGAACCATAAATAAATCTCAAGTATTATAATCAATCCCTTTTAATGGAAATTTATCAAAATTTTTATGATTTAGATCAAATAGCCTTTTGACCTTATTTAGTGGAAAAAATGGCTCAATCTACTAATTTCATGGGTTTCCAAACGTATTACAAAAAATTCCCTAACTCCAGTTAAGAAAAACTAATCTAAGGGAAATAATGGCATTACTGCTTTTTCCTAAGTAAACCTCATTTTGTATTTTTAATTTATTTCGATTATAAATGTGATAAATTATGAATCGACTAACTTTCAAGAATGTGTGGTAAATTAAACTCTGTCGGACCTAATACTCAATACAATGAAATTAAAACTTTGTAAATTCCACATAAACAATGTTTCACACAACAAATACTGCGTGGTGTTGCTCTGTAACGAAAGATTGGTCGTGTGAAATATATTTCGTTCGGAATTTATAAATTTATTTATTTTCTTTGTCACTGAAACAGTTCCACCAAGTTACGCCGGAAACTATTACCAATGTTCAATATGCTTGGTATGAATCTCCTGCCTACTTGACAAAATATAAGCCAGACAATATGCTTTCGGAGGCTTTATGCGTAATTTTTTACTTCGTAGGGATATATTGACATTTTATATCACGCAGTGGCTATTCTGTAATTTGTATATCAAAAAAGAGAGCAAGAAACATCTATTACTATGATGTCGCTAATTACTTTAAACATACGATTAGTAGACTCGTTCCTTCACAAATATTTCCCAGAATTTTGAGCGTTTGATCTCAAGGTGCTGCTCAGACCTTCACTGAGAAATAAATAAATTCCATGCAAGTTATTAGTAAAAATTTTGCCTAATTGATCCGTCTTTCTAGAAAGACAAAAAATTCGAAATTACAATTCGTCGCTACAGAAACTTTAAAAGAACTGCTCGAGATAAAAAAATTGCAGGCTCAGTATAAGTTGGGTCTGAAAGGGTTAAGCATATCCTCGTTTTTTTAATGGAGAGAAAGAGCATTTTTCACCAATTGACGCAAATTATCCTATCTGAAAAAGAGCATAAAATTCTCTTAACCTTAGTTTGGGTTGGAATTTCTCTTATTCTTCTAATAGTCGCTTATGGTACAGGCGCCTAATTCGAGGAATAAGACTGAAAAACGTTTTCCTTGTAATGCGACCTCCTCTCTACCATTTAAGAAGCCACGTAAATGTCGCTCTTAAAATTTTTGACGTCCGCTTGAAATGTGTTCCAGACGCTCGAGCTTTTAAGATGATCGTGACAAATGACAGTGCATGGAGGGAGATGATTCATGGCAACGGCGTTCGAGAGATGGAGTTCTTTCGAACCGGCGCGCCGCGGCGTTAAAATGACGGTTCTCGCACATATAATTTATTGGTGAGGGAAGGAACACCTTTTGTAGCACTAAAAACAGAGCAGGGATTCCGAATCGTTCCGCACGGAAGACAGCTTTTGAAGCTCATAACTGAGTCGTATTATTTCTGTTCGTTTGTCATACCGAATCCACTTTGCCGTGACCTTCTGACCTAAGGAGAAATAGGCGTATCTGGTTATTACGCAGATGTATGTGGATCGATTCCTTCTTTCCTGCACGAACGAAGTGGGATTATTAGATATTGATAACGTGCCACGCATTTCTGCAAGGCCAAGGCCACCTCAATGAGCCTCTATCAGTGTCGTAACCAGGAATGGAAGGGCCTGCAACAAAATATTATCGAGGGCACCTCTCCCCCTCCTCCTCACCCGACAAATGCATATGCTCAATGAAAAATGAAACCAGTTGTAAAACCAGTGACGTAACAATAAAGTGGCGCGGATGGCCAAATGTCTCGGGCCCGGGAGGCCCAATGGTGGCCCTCGAATTGGTCCGAATCTAGAAAAAATTAAAATATTTTTTGCCGTTTCTGTTTTGTCATATTTTTTAAAATTGTTCTCCAGTTAATCATTATATTTGGCCAGAGTAATTAAAAAAGCCTAAACTTTTCAGTACATTCCTGATATTTGATAAATATGGGTAACTTGACAGGCTATACAATGAGTTTCATTTTTAACTGAACGTATGTATTTTTAGGCGAAGGGGAGAGGAACCCTCGATAATATTCTTCTGCGGACCCTTCCAATCCTAGTTACGCCACTGCAAAACTTACAAAGTTGCGCTTATTGTTGTCAGAAATATGATCCGTAGTTTGAGAGGTTATTTTGTGGAATTTATCCATCTTGGAGAATAAACAAATTGAAAATTTTTGAATTTTTTCCACACTTTTTTATTTTAGTAAACAGAAACGACCATGGTTTCACTACACAGTAGCATCATCGGGTGACAAGAAAGAGGAGGTATCGGGAATATATACCGAGAGAGGAGTGGGGGTGTTAGTAGTGAAACCATGGTCGTTTCTGTATACCAAAATAAAAAATCTGAAATCTGATGTGGCCAACACATGACTTTCTCCATATTTGGGGTATAGATATTTAAATTATTATGAATAGCATTATAAGGCAAAATTATTATTACGTATCTTAAAAGAATAAATGTAAATGTAAATGAGGTATATTCTGAATATGTTTACAGAATTCACCGCTACATGGTGGTGGCGCTGAGTACTGGAAATTTACGAATAAGCAAAATATCTCCGAAATGGATGGTTCTACGAAAATTTGTTTCAAACAAAACTTGGAAGAAATATTATTCTCTACAACTTTGGTCCTCACGAAGATTAGCAATAACGACGTTTTTAGGGAGATATTTGACGGAAACCAAAAAAACCGATTATTTATAAATAATTCCTATACAATAACTGCTATGGAAAATTGTTTGAAGTAAAAGATGTAGGAAATTATATTTTATACATTTTTGTAATGGTCAATGTATACAATAATGACAATATCGGAGAAATATCGCAAAAACCGAACCTGGTTTCTAATAAACCTCGACTTTCGGTTAACCGGTATTGTCCAAAAACTAATCAGTTCCTTGTGATCATACTAAAGGTTTATATATGAAATTTAATATTAATATGACGTAACTTTTTGAGTTAAGAGTGCCCACAATCACATCCATCCATCCATCCACACACAACACACACATCATTCCGAAAATAGTCTAAACGTGTTCTAGGGACCTCAAAACGTGTATTTCCGTTGAAATCTCGAAGTCGATTTTTTTGGTGATCACAATACTTTCCCATTACTACGTATGGAGAAAGTAAAAAGTATGGAAAAAGTACAAAATTTTTTAATTTATTTATTCCCCAGTTAAGAAATATGCTTTAAAACTTAAGAGTTTTTTAATTACTGTTAAAAAAGTAATGATTACCTGAAAAGTCATTCAGAAATTAGGGTAAAAATAGTTTGCTGAAAAACCTTAATTTCTTATAAGGAAAAATTCCGGACCCCCCCTCCCCCCTCTGAAATCCGCCGTGACGCACTTGATGACGACAAACAGGGATGCAGGGCATGAGAGTTGCACGAGCCGCGATTCGCATAATTTCACTTCGCTCAACTCTCATTGCATCTCAAAGGGACCGACGGGGAATCGAACCCGTGCCACCGACCAATGGACGAAGCGCGCGTCATTGCCTTCGCGTTCCAGATTAACAAAGAACTACGCATTTTTTCGAATAGGAACGATAAGGGCGCCACCTCCCTGACATCGAGAAAAGAGCAATAGATGTCGTCACGATGGTAACGAGGTCGCGTCCGCCGTGTCCCAACGTAGAGTTGCGAGCTTTCGAGGAAAGGAGTTACCAATGGAAACGGACTGGTTCATTCGCAACAGGGCCGGGTACAGATTTACCCAAGTGTCGCCCCGTGCTACTCTAAACTAAAAAGAACATCCTGTAAATGATTTATTGGTACATATTAGACATTAAGTATATAATTTTCCGTCAGCTTGCCGACAAGATCACCCTAGAATGCAAGTTTGCGCTAAAACTCATGGCGTGCGAAAATTCGCAAGTCTCAAACCCCCAATCTTAAGTGTCATCACCGTAGCAGTGACGAAATGCATCTTAAGGAGAGAATTTATTTTGCCATTGCGAATGATTTTCAGTTCGCCACTAATTTTCCAACACAATCTTATATTTCCATTTTTTTCAACTATCGTTCCTTTAAAAAATAATATTGCTTCCTTTTGGGAAGAATTTTGGGGCGCCCTTATTGGCGCTCGTTTTATCATCGTATTCCTTTTGGTGCAAAAGAGTGATTGCTGCAGGAGAAAATCAGTTCATTCAACTCACGAACACAATTGGCCCTCATTCGGAAGCACACTAGATATCAGAGAGCTCAATTTCTGTTGTAAATTTGTTATAAATTTATAAATATTCCCCAACGTACAGGAATTATTTAAATGATCATCTCCCCCTTTGTTCTCACGGAACTCTTTAAAATAAAAAAATTAAACGTTGATGACTGTTACACTTTTCATGTGCAGTTATAGATAATGAAGTTGTCCTCTTTTGTATATTTTGCCGAAAAAGCACTTATAAATGGCCATGTTTAATTTAAAAATTTCTTAATGCTTTCGAAATCTGCAAGGGATTACGTTCCCGGAAAACATCGCGGATATCAAAGCCAAGGTTGTAAAGAAAAGGAGACATTCTTTTCCTAGGTCTCAAGACGAAGCATATAATCAAAGGAACGAATGCGTAAATTTATTATAACATGAATAATGGTAGAATGTAAAACATGCTCAAGAATAAATAATTCTGATTAAAAACACTCTATAGCGTATTAAACCTTTCCAAAAATGCGTACTTCTTGGATCTAGTCAAAATGGTGGCTTCTTTCTACTTCGTTCACCATTTCCCCTAGAAGACATTTACACCCATGTGCAGATATGGATATAGGACCAGGCGAACAAGGTGACCAGGTTTCTCAACCTTTTCTTTTAACCTTTTCAATCAATTGAAGTACCCCCTTATAAAACATTACACAAAATAGATTTATTTAAAAACGAAGGAGTTTACCTATACATATAAATAACACTTAATGAGATGAATGTACCTGTTTTTCATGACACAAATAGTCAATTATTGCCTCAATTGAAGAAAGCCTCAATATTAAGTCAGGTTCGACATGTAATTTCTTTATTTTGTCTTAATTAAACACAGAGACTAAAACCCAGATTCGCACATGCACGTTGTGTGGGGAAAGGAATCAACATTTTGAATACGTTTTAGCCACCTTAGGAATCGAAAAAGTCACATCAAATTGATTACGCACCCAGTTATTAGAATCGTCCATTTCTGGAAAATATTCTCGTAATTGCTCCGTGAGTCCTTCCAAATGTTCCTTTATATCTGACAAATCCAAACTGAGGAATAGAAATTTGTACGTATTTCAGATTTGCCAGTTTGGTTTTACCTGGTTTTATGACTTAATGAATAACACGTCTTGTCCCTTAGTCCACGGAAGCAAACAAAATACTCAGTGATAAGGCTGCAATTTACTGCTATGTATGCATTTCATGTTTTTAGAGATAAAATATACTCTACTGTTTATGTGCACACAATGAAGAAATATTCTTTAACTACCTGAAAGTACCCGGCGATGCCCGGGTTATGTCAGACGTCTTTGGCGAATAAAATTATGTATTATACGGTAATACAATCATTTCAACTTTTGCGCATTTTTTGCCAAAGGATGAAGGCGTTATAAATTAGAAAAATATGTTTTAATATTTATTTCAAAGCTTGCTTGTAAACATTTCCGTTGAAATCTCGATTTCGAATTTTTTCATGAAAACAATACTTTATACTACGTATGTTGGAGAAATTAAAAACTAATTCTGAGATATCTCTGATACCTATAAATTGGGCCGGGAGGATCCATGGAGGTCCGGGGAGAACCTGAGCATACGTGAGAGTAAGAGGATTTCGAGTTTAACAATGTAATCGGTAGGCAAGGCAACTTCACGTTAAAAACGCTAAATTTTGTCAAAATATGATATTAAAACGTTAAATTCGAAGGATTTAGATTCCAAAGCGACAAAAGACGATAAGAATAAGAAACTGCATTTATTTTTCTTTAATACAGACCAAGTCCGAAAATCGTAGGTTAAATATGTGAATTTTAATAAGCAAAATAAAATAAGGTTGCAGGTCGAAATATCGATTTTTCCATGTTATCTTATGAGGAATGGAAATCATTCTCGGGAAAGTTTTATTTCGTAAATGGCTTCTACTTTAAAAACCGAACATTCCTGCCAAATATCAATCTTCTAGCTACTCGGAAAGTTTGTTAAAAATAGCATTACAGAGTTTCCCACCGACGACGACGACGACGAAGTCAATTTTATGTATTAGATAACATCAAAATGAAAAAAGCTGATTAGGAATGTCCAATGTTATAATGTCAGCCATTACATATATTTTCTCAAGTATCCCCTAGTGCCTTTAAAAGTACCCCCAGGGGTACGCGTATACCCCACTTTGACAAACCCTGGCCTAGGCCTAGGTCCTCGCGCCTCTTTAAACTTCGTGAGAGTGTTAATAGATACAGGAGCTTAGCGCAAGAAGGAAAAGAAATGCTTTGACTTAGTGGGAATCGTGCCAACACAGAGAAACGGTCAAATATCCTAAATGATAAGGACGTAAACGATAATAGGCGATGATCAGTCTCAACTGATGGGTATCATTGTAAATTATTTGTAAGGGTTCCTCTCGAAGATTTTGAGCTGAGATCAACATCGACCTCAGCAGCCCACCCACTATATCGTAAATTTGCAATTTACTATCGTCTATGGGCCGTGAACCCCCGCGCCTGCCCATTCGTAAACTTCTATAGTATTTTACTCTGCATACTTATCTTTTGGGCACGACAGGGTTCTTTTTAGAGCTCTAAAACTGATTTAAACTACCTGCATTACATTACTAGCCGAGTATCAGCATATTCACATATTTTTATGAGAAAGAAATTAGCACTTCGCCAGAAAAGAGTAATAATTCGTTCAGGATTTAGAGGGAATCGAAATGTTACTGAATTAGACAAACTGTCTTTATGTTTTTGTATTGCAACGTCATTAACTATAGAATTACTGCATCGTTTTCGTTAGGTGTATCGAAAGATGGAAAATAATTCTCAAACATTTAGTTCCAGCAAAGCTGCAGAAATGAAATAGCGTGTCGGTTGCTTTTATACTGCCGACTGAGACTTCAACTTACCTTCAATTGACTGGAATCATAATTGCTTTGACCCCGGTTGTAGAGAACGTGACTCATGCGAAGCACTTATAGAAACCTTCGTTAAACACTCGTTGTGTCAGCTAGTAAGATGTCCCACGAGATCGAACAATATATTAGATTTACTCGTAACGAACTACCCCGAGCGTATGAACAAGCTTTCCATAGAGGAAGGAATAAGCGATCATAATGCCGTGTACGTTGAATTTAAGTTAAAAGTGGAGAAACAGGTTAAGGCTAGAAGACGCGTATATATGTTTGCCAAAGGCGATTTCTCGAAATTTAGGTCTTTTTTACAGACGCAATTCCTTAATTTCTGCGAGGCATCTATCGACGTTAGTACAGAGGAATTATGGTGCGTGTTCAGGGATATGATGCGAGAGGGTACGGATAAATTCATTCCACATAAACTTAAACCTGATGGTGCGGAACCAAGATGGTACAACCAGAAAGTTATATGCGCTCTTAGACGGCAAAGAAAACTTCACGCTCGCTTAAACAGTAATTCTTCAAAAGTCACAGAGGAACAGAGTTCAGTGATACGGCATCAATACAGAGAGGCGCGATCAAGAGCTAGAGTAACAATGCGAGAAGCATTTAATGATTACAAAAAGAAGGTTTTGCATAATAATTTGAAAGAAAATCCGAAAGCATTTTGGTCGTACGTTAGGGAGGTTCATGGTAGAGGCCCCACCATAGCGTCATTGAGAACGGAGGCAGGTGATGTAGTACACGATAGCGCGGAAAAAGCGAACTTGTTAAATGAACACTTTCAGAAAGCGTTTACTTCGGTGAGCAACGAATTTGAGGAACCAACTTCGAATGATAAGGGAAATTCGATGGAAGATTTGATATTCTCTGAAACAGGTATCGCGCACCAGCTAGAGTCGATTAAGCAAAATAAGTCTCCCGGGCCGGAGGGCATACCCGCGCGTGTGTTGAAAAATCGCACCTTACTTGAAAATAATATTCGAAAAATCCGTTGCACATGGTACCGTTCCAAAAGACTGGAAGCTAGCATACGTAACGCCCATCCACAAAGGCGGTGATAAAGAGAACCCCGAAAATTATAGACCGATTTCCTTGACGTCATTATCGTGTAAGATTCTAGAACATATAATCGTTAGCTCTGTTCTGCGTTATTTAGATGGTCGTTCTTCGCTAAGCAAAAACCAACACGGGTTTCGGAAAGGTAGGTCATGCGAAACGCAGCTCGCCCTGTTCGTAAACGATTTGTTGCAATGCAGAGAGAAAAACACTCAGGTTGATGCCATTTTCATTGATTTTAAAAAAGCGTTTGACAAAGTACCCCATAATAAATTAATAGGAAAACTAGGAAAGTACGGCATAAACCCTAGTATCGTGAGTTGGGTAAAAGACTTCCTCTCCAACAGAAAACAGATAGTAGTTATTGATGGGAAATCTTCATACCCGGTAAAATTCGCATCAGGTGTTCCACAGGGAAGTGTGATAGGCCCACTACTATTCCATATATATATAAACGATATCTGCTCGGTAGTTTGCTGCAAAATAAGACTTTTCGCAGATGACACCGTTCTATATAAGGAGATAACGAGTCAGGATGACCAAAAATCGCTCCAGGAAGACTTAAACGCCCTTTCAGCATGGTGTCAAGATTGGAAAATCGAAGTTAATCATAGCAAATGTTTCCTATTGAGTTTCTGGAAGAGTAAGAACAATGAATTAGACTCGGAGTACAGAATTGACAGATTGAATATCCAATCTGCAGAGTACGTTAAATATTTAGGAGTCACCATTTGTCGTGATCTAACGTGGAATATGCATATTCGAAGGATCGTAGGCGCAGCTAATAAGAAATTGGGTTTCGTAGGCAGAATAGTAGGAAGTAGCACAGAACAGGTACGAGAAACGTGTTATTTATCATTGGTCAGATCTCAGGTCGAATACGCTTCCAGCATATGGGATCCGTACGAAAAGGGACAGACAGATACTTGAGTTAGAAAGAATCCAACGCAGAGCAGCCAGATTCGTAAAGCAAAAATATGAGCAAAAATTAAGCGTCACATCACTCTTGAAGGAGTTGAATTGGATATCGCTAGAGGATCGCAGAATTAGCGCTAAGTTAAGGCTTCTGGAGAAATTTAGGTCGGAAGTTCTCTTAGAGGAGGTCTCAGGAATATTAGAGGTACCTACGTACATGGGCAGGCACGATCACGAGAATAAAATACGAGAGATCGATTGTAGGACCGAGCGATATCAGAGCTCGTCTTTCCAAGGACCATACGGGATCATAACAGGAGAGTGATTCCCACGAGGGATGCTATTAGGTAGGTCTTGGTGTGCTGCACCCCCTGCCACCCACCAGTCTGGTGATTTGCAGGGTATCATGTATGTAGACTATTTTTACATTTAATCTCATTGTAATGCTCAAACTTAAGTAGCAAAAGTATTTAGGAGTTTCGGGAATAATAATAATAATCGATTGAGTGAAAGCTATAGTACAAAGCACAATTTTGGTTCTTACCGATAAATTTTAAATTTTTGATATTATTTCTCCTCTTTTGGAGCAGTTTTCCATTATGACGATTCCGATTATCCCCCTTTTCGATTTTTCGCAGTAAATGTTTTCATCGACTGTAAAAATACCTGTTGTAACTTTTATATTTTAAACAATCTTTGATGTATTCAGCGTGTTCACAACCTGCCTAATTATTTGGTTTCGTCTCGTCTGAAGAAATATAGCATACTCCATTAATTTCTACAGAGTCAATTGCCTCCTCAGTGGGCTGTTGCTAACATGAAAGGAAAGATTAAATGCGATCATTTGGTTTGATTTCCGGCATGTATTTTGGTAAATTGTGTAATATTCAATTCAGGGTAAATTATGCTGTAAATAAATATATCTTATTTGGATTAATTTAATGCTTGAAAAATACCTCATACCTGAAAGCGTGGAACTATACGATACGTATCTCGTGACATGAAAATTGCGTTTAAAGAGGAAAACTAGCTTTCACAAGAGGTGTTTATGGCTTGCGGAGAATATTTCTGAATCCAGAATTTTTTTAACAAACAAGAAAATTGTCGCACGACTCAAGTGACGCACTCAGTTGTTTCCGAAGAATAGTTGAGCAAAACAAAAAACTGAAGCGGTTAATGGGAATAGTTACGGCAATCGCTTAGTTGCCTCCTTTTGCGGCGACATGCGAAAACATCAAACGCACGATTAGTTTTGGGAATGTCTTTATTCAATAATCAATAACGGAATATTTCTTCAAATCGGCTGCTTCTTTGGCGATTAAATGCGGCGAATTCTCTGCGAATTGGATAGAACTTGGGTCGTCCGTGATGGTGACCCGCGCTGATGAGCAGGGTCTCCCGACTTGCGAGGTCACATTGATACATGTGGTGACGTGACTTGCGAAGTTGATTCCAGCAACTCCAGCCCTCTCGTCCACCTTAAAGGAGTTTCTCAGTAGTGGTTGCGCAGCAACGGTCACTATCTGAAATAACATGATGAAAACTCTCATTTAAATCGCGGAAACAATAGAATTGCGAAATTATTTTACCATCGACCTTTTCGCCCGATATCGTGATTAAGCTCTAACCTAAGGTCACGCGTTAATTGCTTTCACTGTCACTCTTACTTTGGAAATAAGAGATATCTGATCGATAGATGTTTCGAGAAAGGTTTTTGTTGTGAAAGTGATGCTATCATAGTTATTTGCACAGCGTGTGAATTGTTTTGAATTGTTACCTACAGAGTACTCGTTCACCTGGTAATTTTCGCAATTCGTAACAGGAAATTCTAAATCTTATGATGATTTTTTTTAGAAATTTAAGAATTGGGAAATATTTCACTTATTTTCTTAGTTGGTGAAATGAAGATACTGTATTGTTCTCGAACGAGGTTTTGCGAATTTTGCCAATAACGTGCGGACTAAAAAGTAATCATTAAATGCAGAGAAAAGAAAATGAGAAAAACAAATTTCAGAATACTTTAATTTAGAAATTTCCATGAGTAAAAACATACAATTACGATAAACAACATTGAAGAATACTCTGCCTTTCTGCGCAGTTCGAATGGTCATGTTATTTATTTTAAGTTATGTTTACCATCATAAACTTTTCCATGGTTGCGTCATTTGCAATACGTGATGGTTATTTTTTTCTGATTTTATTTTTTTTAATTTTCACGGATCTATCACAGAAAATAAACCGGCGATCAATACGTCCTCCGAAATTAACGAAGCTTTTTGACGAGTCATTTTCTGAGTAAGAATGCCATAAACAAGATCACGAAATGTTTCAATTCGAAATAAATCCGTTTTGTACTCCGCGTGGCAATCTTAGCGAACCGGACGCTTCCTATTGAAAAATCGGGATATTTTTCTTTCTCCACTCTCCCAGTCTATCCCAACTTTCCTCTAACACACATTTGTACCATGAAGTTTAACCGCACCCATTGGTTTTGTAAGAATTTTTTCTCACCCGAGGATTTTTTTAAAAAGTCACTCAGGTGTTCATAAGTCGCGTTTCGGGGGAATTCGTGCAGAATCACCGGAACGAGATCTTTATAATCGTAAGGCTTTGCCGTCGAGTGCTTTCCCACGATAGAGGCTCGAGGACGGCCGTGCGTTTCCATGGACCAGACTGAGCATGCGTGCGTCACGCTCTGCATCATCCGGGCAACGTCTTCCGAACGGCGCTGGATAGAATCTAGTTCTGAATTTAGGCGAAGCAGATTAAAGCATGGCCCGTTCTCTCTATCAATCTCTCGAAAGGTTCCGTTTAGAATCCGGAGAAAATTTGTGAACCAAAATGTCCGCCGCATTCATATTCCCGTCTGTCTTTTAACTTTTGGATCAATCCATGTCGCGATTTATTTTTACACTTCATAAAGCCTGTCTGTGATTAGGAAAAATGTACCAACTGGAAAAAAGGCGATCAAACCTTGAAAAGATCGTAAAAATATGCCAAATTAAAAGTTCTTGTTGATTATTTAAATTTCCTCTGAGTAAATTATGTGATAAGTTAATCTTTTACCGTTAAAATTAATTAGCCTCATCTACCAATAAGTTTACGAAGTAAAATCCTTCTTCGGAAAGTTCAAAAAAGAACCGACGATTCATTTTCAAAATTTTAATATTTTTATACATATATATTCTCATGGCCAGTGGGAGGACCGACAACTGTGACGATTGGGAGTACAAGGCAACCGCTAAGCAGTGGAGAAGCCTTTTAATAATAATAATATTCTCATATATTTTCATAGAACCATTATTATTATCGGACAAACAAATCTTATTGAAAAATTCGAATAATTTCTTTACTTTACAATTCTCTTCATACCTTCGACGTGTTTGAAAGGTCTATTAACGGAAAAGTGTATCTGGTGGTTTTCTTTTGCGATATGACCGCCGAACCATTTACTTTGTCCGGAAGTGACTTTTAAAAAATATTGGAACCGATAAGACGGATGCATAGACGCCAGCAAATATTGACGTTCTTTCTGCGATAAGTTTCGAATTATTATCGATTACGCCTCGAGATTTTATCGCTCACTTTAAGAGTAAGGATTACATTTTCCCAAAGGAAAAAAAATGGAGAGGCGCAACTGAATGGAGTAAACAAAAAAACATGCGACGCACACCGTAAGAGAAAGAGGGAGAGATGGAAGAGGGGGGAGGGAGAGATGGAAGAGGGGGGAGGGAGGGGGGGAGGGAGAGGGGGAGAGAGGAAGAGGGGAGAAGAAAGGAGAGAGATTTGTAGAAGGAAATATCGACTCTGTTATCTCAAGGTCGCGACGTGAAAACGTTTCGTTCGGAAACATCAAACGTGCACTCGGAAGAAGTCAACATTCCAGAGGACTATGAACCGAAGAGACGCAACACCAATGTTTAGACGGCCTGACTGCCCATTCGTTATACGAGTCAGTAACATTGTTTGAGTCTATCTAGTAGTAAAATCGCATGACCTAAGTATAATATCAGATTTCCCTTAAGGCAGTGCTCGCCAACCGGTGTGCCGCCAGGAAGGCACTAATAGTGTGCCTCACATTCTGAGGATAGTTAATTTTCACAAAAGCGTTTGGAACAAAGAAATTCGCATAAATTTTATCACCCAAGAAGTTTATCCCGAAACTACGAGAGGAATTGATAAGACCTTAGCAACGATCATACAACTTAAAAGTAGTATTCTATCTTAAGATGTATTTTGACTAAAAACTAAAGGTGAATATTCTTCAATATCTGTGTATGTCATCGCTATGACGTTCCAAATTCAACAACATACTTATTGTTCGAATTTAATTGTTCGTCAACGGCTCATATTAAAAATAATGAAAGGGCATGTTTAAAATATCTAGATGAAGTTCTTGTAGCTCCTTTCTATTATTGAGCATTTGTACCAAAAAGGGAAGACTAAATTTTCCATCGATGAGCATAACATTTTTACACTTTGAATTGTGTATGTACTTAATTAACAATAAAATTATACAATTATTTGAATATTACTTTACCAATCATAACAATCTAATAAAATTGCGACTTTTACATCTTTTATGCTAGTTTTTTCTTTTAAAATGTGTATTTATGCAGTGAATTAATTAGGGGTGGTGTGCCACGATGTTTTTAAGCATGCATGAAGGTGTGCCGTGGAGCAAAAAAGGTTGAGGAGCACTGCTTTAAGGCATGTGTAGTCAGTGCCTAATGGGGCAAACGATTAGTTGTCTGCGTATTTTTTATTTACGTAATATTTTGTTTATTATTTTAATATAGCCAAAAATGTGTTGAAAACAGTTAATGTGACGTTTATTTAGAAATATATCAGAATAAAGATTAATTATGAATTTGAAATAAAATGGGTTTTTTATTTTAAATAAAAATGGGAATAGTGGAGGGCGTTCTCTAAATGTCTAAGGGCGCATGATATGTAAATCCGGCAATAATTACAATAAAGGCAAATACATCAGAATTGAACTCTTTTAAATTCGTATGCTACGTTGTTTTAACTTACTTGGTTTAAATTTCAATAACAGAATGACCCGGTGTAAGTAAGAAGAAGAGAGTGTGAAAGTGACTTACATGGAGTGACTCGAGTATACGAATTAATGTAAACATTGAAAAAACTGATTCTCCAACAGCCATTTTGGTTGAAAAGTAGCCACAATCAGTGGCGATTCACAGTTAGTGAGATTGTCAAAATATGCTTGCCTTCTATCCAAAATCCGAAATTTTTTAGGACTTTCGGAAAAAAATTGTATTTATTTTGATTTCTTGGACGTAAAAATGTTCAATATTAATGCATTTTAGTGCACTTTAAGGTTTTAATTAAAACACTATTTTGAGTTGTGTTTAAGCTTCAACAAAATGCTAAGGCTCATTATATGTCATGCGACCCGCCATAAGTTGGTGACCTTTCGTTTAAAGTTATTCCATTTTCTATTTCCGATGGCTCACCTTTCTCAATATAATAATCCAGGGTTATGTTCGAAGGCGCCTATACGTGTTCGCCGGTGGCCCGGTCCTCCCCTATAGGCGCCTCGTCCGCCCCCCTTCGCTGCATCCTCACTTCCCGGGGGATATCTTCCTCCCCCCTTTGGGTGCATTCCGCCCCCTCCAGCCGTTGCCGCAAACCGTGGGGACCGATGTCTTTGCCCCCGACGAGGCCATCTTCTTCGCGCCGCCTCGTGACTCCGGGAACAGTATCCTGTCGATGACCTGACGGATCGTCGAGTGCTTCCTGTCGAACGGATTCGGGTACATGACGATGCTCTTTCTCTAGTGTTGCTCCAAGTACCTAAAGTAGAAGGGTAACGGGAGAAAGAGTTGAGTCGTTGAACTCGCATTCGTTATTCTTTGTTTTTACTGAGGGGGAAAAAACAGAGGAAGTCGACGAAGCGCCGAAAAGCGATTTTTTTCCGCACGTATATTTCAGGTCACTCGGCAGATTCGTTCGACACAATTTGAGACAGGAAAAAAAATTAATGTTTCGCCTGGTCCATGTATGCAGGAAAGGCTTCTAAAAAACCGAAAAAATAAAACCGTGAGAGACTCCCAGGTGCTTTCCTATCGTAGGCCTTTATACTTTCTTTCCCTGACAAATTACTCATCATCTACTGATAAATTAATCTCGAAATGCGAAAATGTATTCAATTAATAATGATAATATGAGTCATCCCCCAGCATGGCAAGATAACAAAAGTTATTTTCTTTATAATAGTATAATATTTGGGAAGAATACCATCAACGATTGTAACCTGCGATCACATTTTTGACTGAATTAAATTTATTAGCTATAGGAGAAAGTCTTTTGTCATTAAAATCTGCAAATTCAATATTGCGCTTTCAGTTAGAGGAATTTCTATTCATATTCTCGATAGGGAGTCGATCGGTAAATGTAGCTCCGTTTCCCCTTTGATACGAAATATGAATATTTTATCGGATTTTAACTCGTAAAAGACAATAAATGAATATAGCAGTTTTTATTGAATCCGCGAACATAAACAGCAAAATTAATATGCGAGTCGGCGATGAATATTTAAGTGATACTTAAGAGCAGTTGGTTTTTGTCGGCGTCTATAGCATTAATTATAGAATTACTTATTAGGCAAAATATTTCGACAGTGTCCACTAAAATTCTCAAAATTTACTTCTCACAATTTTGCACAATCGTGAAGATATTAACCAAGGAAAACTACCAGTGAATAACGCGATCCTCTTTATTTTCACGCGCAAAAATAAACATGTCTTGATTTTGGGTTAGTTGTGACGATCGAATCAAGACTTTGTTCTGACCTTGGGAACCTGCGAATGTGATAAGATGGAAATGGAATTGATGGAAATGGAATTGGAGGCGGATGTGTGTCGGGTGGAAGAAAGGAGGTCCGCTTTTAGATCGCGTTTCGGCCCCAATTGGACAAAAGGGATCTCATATGAATGGATCCCGTTGCTCTCCAGACAATCCCTCGCCCTTTTCGGACAAAAGCCTTTAGGACGTAATAATTCGGAGGGCGAGCGAGACCTTTCTCTCCCTTTCTCTCCCCCTCCCCTATTTCCTCCGTCTCGGGCGGCTGTTCAGACGGAATGAACCAACGGCACTGTGCGAAAAAACCGTTTAAAGACGGTCGATGCACGCTTTTTAATGAGTACTTTAAGGCAGAGAATCCTTCCTCACTATACTGCGCGTTGCGATCGAACTTCATGGATGCAAAATTTTATAGAAAAAGTTTTCTAATCTTTTCTCCGTGGGAGTATGGTTGAAAAACTAACCAAAGCCCTTTTTAGCGTTCGGTTTGTCTGTTTGTGTGAGGTGTGGACTCATGAGCGAAAGCAGCTAGAGACTTCGTTTCTGTCTCGTTGTGCACGTTTACTCTGTTTGTTCGTGTCTTTCTATTTTTTTTAACAGCCAGCAGCTTTTTCCTTACGCGTTTTAGGCGCGTTTCGCCTCCAGCGTGAGCGCCTATTGTCGTCGGTCTGTCCGTCCGCAAGTTTGTCCTCGGCTTCTACCGAACAGATTTTCATAAAATTTGATAGTAAGGCTTACAATCAAAGGTAATAAGAGAATCGCAAAAATAAATCATTTAATCCAGTGAGGGTACTACTTTACTGGTGATAAAAAATGACCTTTCCAACGTAACTCATAAAGTATAGCTCATATAAAAATATTTTTCAAATAACAGTTGCAGTAAATTAGAGTATTTCTTTCCCTATATATTTTTATTGAAGGAGTCGCCATTATTAATAAAATCAAACAAGAAACTCTTAAATCGAGTTGAACAGAAAATTTCTTGCATGGTTTCTTCATTGTTGCTAACATAAACAATCTCACAAACAAACGTTTAATTTACTTACATGTGCATGCAATATTTTTAAATAGGAAGAAAATGGATTATTTATGATGAAGAAAATAACTTTAAAACGCTATTTCCCTTACGTACAGGTATATCATTTCTTTCTAATACTCCATTGCACGAAACGCGCCCATTTGTGATACGCTGTACACTTTCCTAACTTGTTTTTAAATAGAGTGGCCATGGTGAGAACACGGTGTCGACGCTGATGTAACGCTGTTCACATACGGTCCAAACAAGATCTTCGTTAAGCACCTTTAGGTATGGCGGGACACTCTCGGAATCATGATTTGGATTTCCATCTAAACCCAAAAATAGAAACGGCGTGCTTACAAAAAAACTAACCACCCATTATCAGATCAAGGTTCTACTCAGTGCTTCTTTCTTTTACTAATCCGCAAATGAGGCTTGTAAAATAATACACGACACATTTAAAAAGAAACGCCCATCTATCACTTCCATCTGACAGTCATCGCATTTGTGGTCGCAAGTATTGCAAAGTCGTCTAACAAGAGATTCTCGATCGGTACGTCAACGCCTCGCATCCCGCAGTCGAACGACCAAAAAAGTAACCGAAACAAAAACTTCTGACGTCAGTAAGTTTGCGCAAAGCATCGACGTGAATCGTGCGCTTCTAGCGTTACGTCGAAAATTTGCATCGAAATCCAGCAGCGTGAAAAAATTCCCAACTATTTCCGGACGGCGCTAACGACTAAAATCCGCGAATCATCCGAGTGAGCGCCTGCGACGCTTTTTGAACGTTCGTCAGCAGAAACAATGAACGGGGGAAAGATCTAAACATCTTGTTAACTGATAAAAGAAAATCAAAGTGCACGTTGAAACGGGAAATGAAAAATTGCTTTAGAGCAGCAGTGGACCATGTTGGTAATTGCAAATTCCTCGGCGAACCGCATTGCAAGTCGTTAATGCTTCGTCGGGACAGATTAGACTAAATCGGACGTTAACTAGAGATCCTGAGGAGTCACATCAGTGAAAATCAAGTCTAAATTAGGATTTTAGGGTAAACAGTTCAATATCAAGTTTATTGTCGTAATTTGAATATATACGATATTATATGAATTTTTGTTAAATATCTCTAATCATAGTTCCTCAGGCCGCATAAAACGCTCTCGAGGGTCGCAGGTTGCTGAACACTGCTTTAAATTTAAGTAAACTGCGAATCAAAGTGGCATAATAGCGACATCTTATATATCTTATGAAACTTTACGGATAGTTGAATCATCCTTCAAATGACTTTGTCCCACCGTACACCGGAAATATAATGCTAATGTAAGCGAAAGAATCAACGTCTGATTTCAATGAAATGATCAGGCATAACGGAAATGATGCAATCTTCCAGAACTCAAGAACACCTGAGAAATTTCCGTTCGGTTATTCGGCAAGTAAAAAAAAGAAAACCGCCAATATTTTCCCGACTCTCGTAAATTCGGCGATCGGAAAAGACGATGTCTTTAAAATCGCACGTATCGGAAAAGATGTCTCTAAAGTCGCTCATATCCGGACGACACGATATAATAACGCACAACTTGCGTGTCATCGTGAATCTCAGACGGGAAGAAGGGAGGATGACAGGAAGAGCGACTCGGCTTCGCGCAACGGGAAATGAGGTCGGTTATTTAGGTATTGAGTAAGAAGCGCCGACGCGCGCACACACACGCACACGAAGGCGTAACCCTGTGCTCACTTTGCCGTCCGATTTAATAGACACAATAATTCTTTAGGAAATGACAGAAAATTAAATAATTTTAGCAAAGATTCGTCCTTAAAAAAAACTTTTTAATACCAACCGATTAAAAATAAAAAAATCGAAAGAACAAAGAGGAAGGTAATGTATAAGCAGTTTTCACTAATTATATTCACGGCTTAAGACATGAATATCTACGCTTAACATCAACAGATGTTATCATCGCAAACTGGGTCGTTTATTCGTGAATAAATATTTTAAACTGTAGCGTACGTATGAGTTATTTTTGACTCTCATTTTCAATTATGGAAAGTTAAGCCATCACCGTGCATTTATATTTCTGTAACAATCCATTCTATTCACAACAACCTAAGCCTCGCCACTTGTTTGATGAAGCATCGGAAACAAAAAATCGACGAAAATTGTTAACAACATAGGAAAGATTTTCCGTAAAACTAATGCAAGTAAATAACAATTCGTTGCTTACCTTTATTCACAGCAATCTCTCAAGTCCTTCCGACTCTTTCACAAACCGGAGGCAACTCCAAAGACTTCCTTCCAGTTATGGCAAAAATATTATTCCGCCGCTTCGAAAAAGAGTCCTCTATTTTTTCTTCCCCTTATAAGCGCTCGGAAAAACGTTCAAACTTCTCCCGCTGACTTTCCTAGTGAATCGTACAACCTCGTCTGTGCTCCGTAAACGACATTACCAACGTATATATATGTATAGTTGCTCACATGAGTAGGTTGACGGAAGGCTCCCATTGGTGGCTTTGACCTTGCGCTGGTGAATGAGCGGCGGAGAGAGAGAGGAGGAGGAGGAGGAAAAAAGGGAGGGAGTGAGTGGATAGGGAGAGAAGAGAGGGAGAGAGCGTTGGGAAAGGAGGGGAGTGTAAGACGCGTCGAGGGGAAGGAGGTGAATGCGTGTCTGCGGAGAATGCGCGCCTTCAGTCCGGGGGCGGTCTGGGTTATCCCTTCTTCGCTGGAATAGATGTATATGGTGGGGAGGGGGGAGGCGGAGGGTGGGGGGCAGCGTGGGTGGCGAATGGTTTATCCGGGAGTCCCGAGGAAAATGACAACGACCGGTTATTCCTCGCGAAGGGAAAGAAAGTACACATCTCGCATGGAAAGGGAAATTCCTGTGTTGCATAACCCCTTGCGAGGAAGTGTGAGGTGCGCCCTATTAATATTGTTGATAATAATAATTATATTTGCGACGGAAGGGGGCGTGGATTTCTACTACTGCTGCTACTACGCGTCTCGCAGAAAAGAGGAAGGAAGGAAGAGGTCAAGGGCTTCCTCTTATTTATTATAGCACAAATGAAGCGTAGTAGATGGGTGATGTCGAAATGTTTACCGGGATTCGTGTATCTATTTTACGACTGCTTCCTATGGTATTATAAAGTGTTTTGACACATTTTCCGCAACGTATGATTATACGCTCTCTGCGAGCTAAGCGGAGGATCTACCCACGGGTGTGTGTGGTGGTGGTCGCCCATGACTCAAGCCTTTAGAAGACACGTAGAGGATAGGATTAAGGTTTTTAAGTGGTCAAGAGTGGAAAGTATGGTATCTCTGGGATCGTTCCCATTCTGCAATTTTCAAAAATTTGTATTCCCTGTAATTAAAAGTGAACGTTTTTTGAAGCAGTACTTGAACTGCACAGGTACAATTTTATTCAGCTTAGTAATTTATAAGTAATAGAATTCAGCAAAGAAAATAATGAAAATTAAAAATTAATTTAAAAAGAAACGTGTTTAATGTTAATATATGGCCAAACGTTTATCTAGGTTATAGATTAAATTTATAAAGTAGATGCACCCCTATGGTAGAGAAATAAGATGCAAAAATAATATCGATGGGAAACACAATTAAAGGAAACGGGAACTACAGAAAAGGTGAAAATCCATGAACCACGACTGCCTGTGTGTGTGTATACATATATGTATAAATGCTTAAAGGAAAGGTAATAAAAAGGTGGCAATAAGGTGTTGGAGGAAGCCCAGTGGACACTTACCTAGATTGGAGAGCCGCTGGGGGTGCTGAAGACACAAGAAAAACACAAAAACAACACAAATATGGAGCTTTCGGGCTGACGCCCTTCTTCAGCGACGGAGTGACGTGTGTGTGTGTGTATCATCATCATCATCAGCCTTTTTCAGTCCACTGACGGATGAAGGCCTCCCCCAAACTCTTCCAGTTTTCCCTGTCAGCTGCCTCCCTCCTCCTAGTTTGCCCCAAGAACTTAACAAGCTCTCTGTCCCACCTGTCTTTCGGTCTTCTTTTTGGTCTCTTGATGTTTCTTGGGATCCATTCGATGACACTGGACGTCCAACGCTGGTCATTTCTTCTAGCAATGTGGCCTGCCCACTGCCATTTTAACACCTTCACTCTTCTAATCACGTCACAGACTCCCGTCTTCTTTCTTACCCATCAGTAGTGATGAGTTGACCTAAGTAAACATAGCTGGTTACTTCTCCGAGTTCTGCTCCGTTGATATGTATCTTCTCGGAATTTGTGAAGGAGTTGTACATAACCTTTGTTTTATTAAGATTCATCTTATGTCCAGCTTCTCGGCTTGCTTGCTCAAGCTCTTCAGTTCTTCTGCGGAGCTCTTCTGGGCTCCCTGCGAACAGTATGATATCATCTGCAAAGCGCAGGTGACTCAGATACCCTCCATTTACCTTTATGCCTTTTTCCTCCCAGTCTAGCATTTTGAATACTTCCTCTAGAGCTGCTGTAAATAACTTAAGGGACATAGTATCTCCTTGTCTCACTCCCTTTTCGGCCTTAAAGGCACTCGTCTCTTCATGCAGCAGGACAGATGTTGTCGCATTTTCGTAGATATTCTTGATCAAGGTTATGTATGTTTCTTCTACTCCTTGTTTCTTTAGTGCACGTAACACCGACGAAGTTCGGACAGAGTCGAATGCTTTCTCGTAGTCGATAAAGCACGTACATAGAGTTAATTCATACTCGTTAGTCCGACTGATTACCTCTCTCACGACTTGGATGTGGTCCATCATGCTTAACCCACTGCGAAATCCAGCTTGCTGTCTGGGTTGGGCAGAATCAAGATGGTTTTGAAGGCGCATAGTGAGTATTTTGGTGAATATTTTGTAGACTGTTGGGAGTAGGCTGATCGGTCTGTAGTTATTCAAGTCTTCTTTGGAACCTTTCTTGTGCAGAAGGATAATACATGCGTGGTTCCATGTTTCTGGTATCTTTTTCTTCCTCAGACAGGAATTAAAAATCTTAGCGCTGTGATACCATCCATTCCAGATGCTTTTCTATTCTTCATACTTCTGATTGCGTGCCTCACCTCTTCCGGAAGGATATCTGGGACCTCTTCCGTGGGCATGTTTCCATCATCATTTACTTCATCATTTCCTAGAGGATCCTCATACAGCTTGGTGTAAAATTCTTGTACCCGTTTCAGGATTAGTTTCCTACTATGGGTTGTGGAGTCGTCTTCTAGCATCAGGGCCACCAGCTGTCTCTTTCCGATAGAGAGATGTTGCTTCATTTTCTTGTAACTTCTATTGTTTTATGGGTGTACATGTCATGGGGGGATTGTGGGCCTTAAAACACCACGAGGCCCAGAGCGGGTTGGTGGGTACCTCTTTCACTTTGGCCGGAGATATTGCAGAAAGACTTCACAGCATGGTTGAACCTACCGGTGTCCGAGGACACCACTGTTCTTCGCCCTTTAGCCTCCGTTTACACCCTTCCGCCGACTTTGAGGCAGTAGGAAGGGGTGTGTGTATTTTTATATATATGTTTATATGTATATATGTATTTATGTATGTATATGTATGTATGTATATGTATATATAATTCGAGCCTATTAACTTTTATTCACCCCTAAGTGTACATTCAACAATATTTTTAGGTTTTTGGGAACGCGCATGAAATAAAAAGGTCCCGTATAAGTCTTTTCCATGCCAGCGTTTCTGGGTGCAACTCGAATTTTACTCGTATTGCACTGTCTCATCGCTCAGCGAACACATCGGTCGACAACCTCAAAGAGGGTGTTCGTTTCGTCGCATGGAGCCGCAACTTCGAATTTAAGATATTTCATCTGATTCGCAGTGAATCTTACATCCATTCGAGCGATGCTTTCCCTAGCCTTCACCGCGAAAAACCCAAATAAATTCCGAAGCTGGCGTGAGATTTAAGCGGCGGACAGAGAGAGGAGGAAAAACTTGCATTCAGCGATTGCTTAGGACGAAATGGTGGTGGTGTTTTGTCTCGGTTGGATTATAAGGAGGAAGAATACGTTCAGGAATCTGATTCTTTAATGGCAGAAAGATTCGCACTGTTACACGGAGAAGAATTTTACTATTTAAAAGGAAATTTGAAGATATCTCTAATTATTGGCAACAATGATTAACTCTTCGCAGAACGTGAGATAGAGGTGATCGGCGAACACGTCACCAAAAGAACGTTTGGTTTCGATTAGTTTCTGTTGCGTCAGCGAATCAAATAATCGCCGTATAGACGTTCGCAATTAAAGAAAGGATATTTATTATGTGTCACGTATGCCAAGTAAATCCTCAGAGGCTGATTTTACTGGAGGTTGAGGAAAGTTTGTTAGTAAAGGTAATTAGGGTTATCCGAATACAACCAAACATATATCACAGCAATATAAATATTTTAAAATATGGGAGCTTCATTTGCTGACGCAATATGAAAAAGCGCATTTTATTTGGAATTGTGAACTTAAAATTCTCCATAAACTTAGTATGACATAAAGTAATTCATCCAATAATTAATTAAAAAAGTAAATTCATACTCTTTTGATATGAACATACTACATCACTGAAAAGGACCCCCCTGAGACTCATATTTCTACAAGAAAGGACCACTCTAACACTCCCCGATTTAAAAAAAATATTTCTTCTTCAGTGTTATAGATGGTTCACAGAAATACTGCAATTTTTAACTTTATATCTAGAACCATTTGCACAGAATGTTCATTTGAAAGTTTTGAAGGTAACCCTTACCGCAAGAAAATTCTTTGGAAGTGTAATAAATGACGTTATAGTTTTTACATTTACATTTACATCAATACCCTGCAAACCGCAAGAGCGTTTGGCAGGGGGTGTCACAACACCAAGTGAAATATAACTAATTCCTCTGTTGGACTGTCTTATCGCGTCTGGGAAAAAGGATCTGTAGTATTTCTCTATTCTAGCGATTGTTTCGACATATTTTCTCCTGCACTGTGATCTAACATTACGTTCACTAACATCGATGGGGACCACTATGCCGCGTACGTCTTCAACGAATTCGGAGCTTTCGAATTTTTCAAATAGTTTCCTTTTGTATTCAATTCTTCTACTCTTCAACGTCTGCCATTTCATATCCCTCAATATCTCTGATACACTCACATCATGCCGATATTCTCATTTTACAAATCTAGCCTCTCTACGCTGAACCATTTCGAGCTCCCTATGGTCTGTACCAAACTTAATGTCGCTGGGAGGCGGGGTTAAAATGTGTGGAAAGGGAACCTTGTTGCCGAATCAGTCCACAAACGTGGACCAATTATAGTGCTTCGCAAGTGGACAGAGTCGCTGGATGGATAAGACTTTGTAAGAGTGGGATCAGATACGGGAATTATGAAAATGTTGAAAACTTTAACATTTAAAGCTACATAAAATGAAATTACGAGTATTTACGTTTGGTAATATTATCTTAGTAACTACGAATATATTACTTCCTACGTTATCTTTCATAAGTAGATATAAAATATTTTCCACGTTATAGTGTACCTATTTTATATGATTGTCATTTAAACAATATCGAATATTCTCTGCTTAAATGACAGATAAGAGAAAAGGATGTTATATTTTACATTTTTGAGAATACGTAGAAAAAAAGTTAGCAGGAAGATGAGACTATTTGGTATGCGAATGGCAAATGTCGGAGCAGGTAGTATAATAAACACAAGGAGGGAAGGACGAGGGAAAAGAATGGTGTGGGATTTCTAAGGGACCACATGTATAACCACAACATATGTTCCGTTCTCACAGTTATTTGCTTCTGCTTTCAAGCAGCTGTTAAGTATATAACGGTAGAACTGCGTAGAACCATCTCGTAACATTTCAGCCAGATGAAAATACTGCCATATTTTCCGTATCCTATCTCGTATTGCCGAAAATACAGAAATTTTAGCCATAGGTTGTAAAGACGCAGCATTCTAAAAGTTTAGGTCTTATTGAACTATTAATTTAAAAAAACCAAGTAGTACAATATGCATCATGAAAGGGAAGAGGGTGTGGAGTAGGAATAAATACGCAATATTTAATTTCATCTATTTATTTTTATTATTAACAATCAACTCTATATAATTGCAAATAGTTAATAGACCACATCAAGAAGAAGAGAAAAATATTCTTAAAGGTAGCAGTTGGATTACAGAAGAATAACATTTCGAGTATTTTCTTACTTCTGTTGTTACTAATATTATAATATAACAAATACATTACACAAATTAAAGCAAACACATAAGTTAATAATTATCATATTATTAGGAAATCATGATTGGATAAAGGAATAAAAATAACGCTTCTCATTGAGTAGGTACTTTTACTTATTCCAAAGACAATAAACCATTACATATTATATACACTGTGATTCAGAGTAAACGTTTGCATGAATATGGGAATATTAAAGAAATTCAAAGTAGTAAAATTACTTAATATATTTAAAACTGCAAACAAATTGAACATTTTTACAGGGAAAAACCATTAAGGCAAAAACCCCATTTGCAGAAAAACGGCCGCAAGAAGAGGGATGTGAAAAAACTGCGAAACCTGAGGTAAACTAAGATATAGAGAGCTGCAAAAGAAGCAGTGGTTAGAAAACATAACAATAAACACGATTAAATTGTGCACATAAATAGTAAGATCAACACTAGAATAAAATAACCGGTTTTGTCAGCATATTATTATTGCTGAATTTCATAAAAAGAAGAAAGTAATATAACTGCCTGAAAAACATATGACATTAGATTAATCATAGCCACATCAATGTCACTATTGAAATATAATGATAGGTAGAGAGACAGAGTGAATTAAAAATAGAGTAGCTACATATAAAATTTAGGTTATTTGTAAATAGATGAAGTAAAAATAAGAGAAGCAATTTTAGGATATAAAATAAACAGAAATGGAATTATATACTAAGCATGAACAGTAAGTAATAAAATAAAGTGGAAATGCATAATAATGAGAAAAGTTAAGACAAAAATACCTTTGAAATAATCACTTATCTTCACTTGCCTTAAAGTTATTTAAATCCATCACTTTCATGTACACACAGGCACTAACCTGCCACTATACAAATATATTGCAATTTAAACTTTAATAAGCTAAGTCCTTATAAAGAAGAAGAAGCACTTACATGCTTTGAGCATGAAATATAAAAACTATAGCACTAAAAAGGGAAAAGCACTGTGGGATAGAGGGAGAAACATTCACACTTCAGGGATTTCAAGTAGACACTGACCCTATACAAATAAATTACAATTTACACTTTAATAAGGATAATAGGGAGAACCACATTTGGTAGAAAAGGCACTGAATAAGTAAACCATTATAAGCTGAAGCACACACATGATTTGAGTATGAAATGGCCAGACTATCACTAAAAATGGGAGTAAAAGCACTGTGGGATAGATGGATGAACACACACTACAGGGATTTTCAGTAGGCATTGACACATGCAAATAAATGTATGCACATTTGAAGCGTAGGGATTACAGCAAGCCATGGAAGAATTCAAAACTGCACATAAGAGATAACTAAGGCATGTAACAGAATCATATACTTTTCTTTCAGAAAAGAATGAAATTGTTTTTAAATGAAAGACTTTTCACCATATAAAATTAATTAATATGTCTTAATTAATTGATGAAAGTTTTAGTTATATCATTACAGATTATTTTTATTATTAGCATTGCCTTAACATAACTTATGAATTAATACTTATAATCAAACTTAAGTATGAACATTGGTTGGAATTAACTGGTTCTGCAAAAAAGAGAGGAATAGCATAATGAATTTCAAAACACTCATTTAATAGTGTGGTAATTTAATACTCCAAAATACTTACATTGTGGAAATTAATTAGCAGCTGGAAATTTGGGCAAAGGCACCATGGAGGAACTGATCAACTTGGCATAGACTGAAAATTTAACTTATTAATAAGAAGTCAAGAGGAAATTATAACTCATCATTCACCTTACCTTCTTACCTATTAAAACATTAAGATATATTTAAATCAGGAGACAAATTGTTGACTGATTGACAGTGTTCAATTGAAGCTGTTCAAAAAAAGAGAGATATTTGTATGAGTAAATGGCAAAACAATACAGCATATTAGTAATTATCTAATTTTACACTTAATTTTTTCAACAAAGAGTAATTATTCAATCAATACCTACCTTCCTTAGTATTTAAACAGAATGAAACAAATATAAATAATTTCTATAATTTTTATAGTTACCTCTACAAAGGTGAAACTCCTAATTCTTCCAGTTCAACGTTATCTTCGCTAATATTGACATCACTGCTAGTATTCGAATCCGAACTTGAGGTCAATGCTATTATAATTTCTTGAATTCCCTCTTCCAATATTCCTTCTTTAATCCAAGCCTCCTCGATAACTTTCTTTGTGTGTTCTACTACGGTTTTCCTGAGAATACTTCTCGTTGGTTATTATTCTGACTGTAGCCGTTCCCAAGTTAAGGGCAGCAGCTGATCTTTTTACAGCCTTCGAAATAGCAAGTAACGATCCACCATTACTTTTCTCCCTCTCGAAGTAATTTCGTACACTTAAAACTAAATTCCGCGCGGAACTCTGAAGAACACGTCTCACAGATTTTCGCTCAGACATCTCTCACGCAATAAACCCTACCGCCTCCACCAAAATCTGCTACGCAACTAGAAAGGGTCCCTGAGCAGAAACCAAAGAGGCGGCAACGCCGGATGCCTCTGATTAGTTGACGAAGGGTACGCCCTCATATTTCGACGCCATCTTAGCGATCATTAAGTTTGGTACGTAGTATAGTTAGACACTCCTCGAAAGGGTCCCAGACGGCGCGCCGTATTCCACTACGGGTCGGATTAGAGAAAAGTATGCGATTTCCTTCACATTCGAGGGGCATCCCCGCAGGACTCTAGAAGAAAGCCCTTGAACTCTGTTTGCCGATGTTATAACGGTTTTGATATGCTCTCTACTAGATAAAATGCTACTGAGAGTTACTCCTAGGTATTTGTAGCTATTGACGTATTTTAGCTTTAATTCAGATATTTGGTACGGGTAACGGTTGAAGTTTATGGAGCGGGTGAAATTCATTGCGGCGCATTTCTCTATATTCAAGTCGAGTTGCCAATCTTTACACCATTTCTTAATAGCCTGAAGGTCCCTTTGAAAATTCTCCTGGTCGTGTATTGTTTTGATTTCTTCATACAAAAGTGTGTCACCCGAGAAGAGTCTAACTTTACACTTTATATTATACGCTAAATCATTCATATATATCAAGGATAACAGAGGTCCTATTACACTTCCCTGAGGCACGCCCGAAGTCACTTTGACGACGTCTGATGCAACTCCATCGAGAACTACTCTCTGGGTTCTATCGGAAAGAAACGAGGCCACCCAATTTACAATTTTCTCGTTCATTGAATAAGCCCTTAATTTTTGCACTATTTTCACGTGAGAAACGGTGTCGAAGGCTTTCCTAAAGTCTAAAAATACTGCATCAACTCCTATTCCTTTATCTGCTGCTTTCACAATATCATGTGTGAGTAGAGCTGTCTCGCATGACCTGCCTCGCCGGAAACCATGCTGGTTTCTATTGAGCGCTTCTTTGCTTTCGAGAAGTCGCATTATTGAGCTACCAATAATGAGCTCAAAAACCTTACAGAAGATTGACGTCAACGATATAAGGCGGTAGTTCTCCACTTTTAATTTACTACCCGTTTTATGTATTGGTGTAACGTGGGCTGTTTTTCATATCAAAGGAACTATTCCCTCATCTAAAGATTTTGTGAATACGATCTTAAGGTACGGAGCTAATTCGTTTGCTAACGAGTTTACAATGAACGCAGGGATGGCTTCCGGCCCTGGCAATTTTCTTTTATGGACCAGACTTAGTAATTTAACAATACCGCTTTCGGATATTTCTATGTCGCTCATATTTGAGTCTATATGAGTAGGGAAATCAATGAAATCACCGCTGTCGTTTGTGAAGAAATTTTCGATGAACCGATTTAACATACTAGCCTTAGTAAAAGAATGGTGTACACTTTCACCGTTGTCTGTACGTAGAAGAGGTACTGTGGACTGACCTCGAATTTCTCGCGCGTACGACCAAAATTCTTTCAAGTCGTTTTAGAGTGAATCCGAGAGTGTCGTGGAGCGGTAGGCGTCAAATTCCTTAGGCGCTTCGTCTCTTGCAGATTTACGACTATTTCTGTATATTAAATACTCTTTCGCGTGATCCCTACCAACTTCTTTAAGCGCACGTGAGGCCGTCTTTGTTTCTTGAGCAAGGTGCGTAGTTTCGGTTTCATCCACCGCGGGTCCTTGCGATCACGAATTGCTTTGGTTGGGACAAACGTTTTAAGCCCTTCGCGAATGATTCGCAAAATTTCCGTCCAAGAGTCATCTACGCTGTTACTATTCGCAGAATTGATAAATGTCGCTATTTGGTTTGTAACATAATTTTTTAAACCTGGGAGATCTGCTTTACTGAAGATATAGACTAGTCGCGTTGGCTTATATATTGTCGCAGGGGTGTATTTGAAGTCGGCAATTACTATTTTATGATCACCTATGCCGTCGTCGATTTGTAGGTTTCTAGTCGATAGTGGGTGGGTAGTGGCTAGCGGATCTAATATATTTCCGTTTCCGTTGTTGTCATATCGCGTCGGCTCTTTGACGATTTGCTCTAGCGAGTTTAGAGTAAATGCTTCAATTAATTCATGACAAGCTTCTCTATTTTTTCCACCACTAACGTAGGTTACGGATTTCCAATCGATCGATGCAAGATTAAAGTCTCCTCCAAGAATGATTACTGGATCGTTCTTTCTCCTAGCTATCACCTGCAATGTACAACTAAGTTCTCTAATGTTCTCGACTCCTGAGTCAGGTGGGCGGTCAAATGAACAAAAAAATAATTTTTTACCGTTTCTCGTACGAAGGGAGCACCATATCATTTCGCATTGTCCGCTGACGTTAAACTCCTCTAATTGGCTTGATATACTGTTTCTGACGGCGGCGATGAAAACTCCACCTCCGACTCTTTCCCTCCTGTCTTTGCGATATACCACGTAATCTGGTGGGAAAATGTCGTTAGAATTAATGTCGCCCGATAGCCAGCTCTCTGTTCCTAAGACAACATCTGCACGATGGCTTTTAACTAAGTGGCAAAACTCAGCTAGTTTCCTTCGAATGATTCAGCAGTTCATAATAATAATTTTTATTGTGTTTTCTACGGATATTTTCGTTCCGGATTCCCCCGACACTTGATCTAACGATTTTATTTTTCTACTTCTGACTCTACCGCTATTCTTGGACTCCCTAGAGTTAATGTTGGCGGACTCTTTTCTAACAGATCTATTGGTTTTATCCTCGTCTAACCTAAAAAAAACCCTAGCGTGTTCAAACACCCTACGCGCTACCGCATCCGCTGCCTCGGCCGTATAGTGGACACCAGAACCGTTTAGGGGTACCGTACATGAGTCCAGCACCGGCCTCAGATCAACGAAGTCCTCTCCATTCCCCCTACAAAAGTCCCACAAGCTACGGTTTAGGCCCACCACACGGCTCCAAACCATAGAACCGCAGTCCGCCCCAGGGACAATGCTGCAAATGGTAAACCGCACACCAGAACCCGACTCCTCTCGGACACGAGCAACTTCCGCGGCTAAGTTCTTAAAAGAACTATAAACCTCCTCGGAGCCGCGCTTGTAGGCGTCGTTGGTCCCAACATGGACCACCACCCGCTACGAGGAGCAACGCGTGCCCAAAACCGACGCCCTGGCCTCCGTCACCTGGGGCACCGTACCTCCTGGTATGCACCAGGAGAACCCCCCTATCATGAACACACTCCCTGCGGGCCCATGACAGTAAAGGCGCCACCACACGCCGGACATTGGAGCTCCCTATCACTAACACCCTATCACTAACACCCTGAAATTTTCAGCCTTATATCTTTTAATGTTTAATTGCTATTTTGATGTTATCGATTTCACAGACGGAAAAAGCGGAAAAAATTTATTTTTAGCGCGTTTAGCCGATCTTACCTTTTAGATTAATACCAGGAAGATTCAGCAAATCATTAATTTATCTATAAAGGAAAGAAATATCTCCTTTTTCTTTATCTACGGAAGAGGTTTGCGTAATTGTAATTCAAAGTCAAATGATTACCTCAAACAGCTTGATATTCGCATTTTCCTTCAATGGTTGCCTTCCTAAGCTCATTTCGCACAACCTTCATTGACACTGCGTTACAGATTACGTACATAAGGTAAAGGAGGATTCTGACCGGGAAAATTCGTATAAAGGGTCGTCGGCATTGCTGAGTACAAGAAGGGGCCCGTCCTCATTGGGAAAATTCTGGATCAACCCCTGCCGATAATACATCAATTTATTGTTTTTAGTTTTTAGATTATCAAACGCTACTCAAAGATATAGATTTTAGTGCATTGGAGTTGCCATCCAATAATTCGGAGCTCAAAAAGGGCCGTATAAGTACTTCAACCAAGTGAAGATATAAAGCATCATATTTTTAAAAGAATGGTGGTGTTTTTCCACTGCAGGTGATAATTAGAATCAGTGAAACGCATGTAATACCTAGACACTCTGAAAAAAGTACAAACTGTCAACAGAAAATTGTTAGAAAATGGATGAGAACAGTCGATTTGATAACTCGCGAATGACCGTAAAACAAGCGATTGCGTTGAATCCTATGCTTTGTAAATCTTATGCTCCGCATTGCAACAGTAAATTCATCGCGTTTCCTTTGACTTCATAATTTGGAAGACACGCTCCTGTGATTTTTCACCGCAGCCCCATTTTTAGCTCGCACGTACTCCATGCGTCATACGGCGAATATACGCTCTCGACATATGTACATTATAACGTGCAAGTTGCCTAAATGGGTGCAATGTACAAAGCATGTCCCAAACAATTCCTATTCATAGATTTCCTCTTGCAATATCTAATTCTCCTAAGGAAGAACGATCCTTTATATCGCTCCGTTCTACAATAGATCTCGCGAGTTTTATACGCATTATGGCTCCTTCCGAAATATGTAGGATTTCTGATAAGGTCTGCGAAATTTCATTTTAGAGGAAGCTCTCTAGATTTATAAAGGTCACAGACAAGTCAAACGAGCGCCGCAGTAGTTCTATCGTTATTAATTGGCACCTAATCGGTTAATTAGCTGTTCTTATGAGTAGCAGCAATTTTTTCTCTCAATTCAGTTAATATTCTACGCTGAAATAGCTCGAAACAAACAATAGCGAATTTGAAAACTGTACAACAGGAGAAAACTGCGAACTGATTGGATGGTATAAAGGACATTTTAAAACCTGCAGCTGTAAGTTTGAGTAAACCAGACGTCAATTCAACAATCCCTTAACACGATAACAATCATACTTCCACTTTGCCATAAAGAGAAGCTGCAGAACAATTTATGTAGAGTCGTTGCAAGCGATGGGAAGCGGCAAATAAAGTTGAATGATAATAACTTCATGAAGATAAGGATGGTTTCACTATAATTATAAATCTTTCAACTAGCCATCCAAATATAAAATATTGTTGTGGCACGAATTTTTCATGCACGCTATTTTACTTTGCATTAAGCCTCCTCTTATTCAAAATGACATTTTAAACTGCAACTAACATTCTATAAAATGTTTGCAATTCTTACAATTAGTTTTGTGCCCCGACGAAGGCAGTGGCGGATTTAGACAATCTGAGGCCCCTGGCGCTAAACTATTGGGACCCCTGGCGCTAAACACTTGGGGACCCTGCAATCTAAATATATACTGAAACCTCACTTAATGACTACCCCTTTGATTGACCTCCCGTTTTAATAAGTAAATCATCGCTGTGAAAAAGATATATTTTTCTTAATGGCTTTTAAAATGATATATTTAATATTTCTGATATTATATATAAAAACATTTTTTGAGCCCCTTACTTCAAGGAGCCCCTGGCGCGCGCCAAGTGCGACCTTCCTTAATTACGCCACTGGAGAAAGGCACGATATGAAACCGCGTAAAATACAAGTAAATTGGTAGAGTGTTAACTGGCAGACGAATCAAATCCCATAGTTGACCTTTTTATAGGAAAAACAAGTTGATCAGTGGACGGACTTCCGATTTACTCTGCAATCAAATGTCGAAGTGTCACACCATGTTTTGAGTTGTCCAACAGAGAAAACTTCCGGGAAAACTAATATTTGTAGTATGCTTGATGCTTTCTGGATTACACCGCATGTTTCCATATTTGTTCGTGGAATCACATTAGATAACACTTAACGACGAATGTTCCATGCCCCGGACTCTGACCTTCATCCTTAGATCGAGTGACTCCAACACAGGAGAAATACCACCCGCGGAGCTATAATGATGAAAAAACGATCCTCGATTTGTAATAATGACTATAACTTCAGGGTCTGCCCGAAGAATTTTGGCGCCCCGGGCGCACTCCAGCGCCCCTCCGTAAATATTTGTTGAAATTTTTACAAAGTACACGTTAATTTATTCGCTGTTCTGTAAAAATGATTGATAATGAAAAAGAAAAGGAATGCCGTAAAGATTCTAGCCCGTTTTAACAGTATAAAGTGGTGTCCAGTATTTGTTCGACTGCAAGTAATGCACAGACAGATTATCGGGATAGCGCCCCCCAACATTTTGGCGTCCCTGGCATCCGCCCTGGTCTGCCCTGTATGTCATATATTATATGCTAAAATTTTGTCATAAAAATCTTTCCTGTTGAGGTTCAAACTCTAAAATATTGCTCATACTTGATTTTAACTTATGAAACACAAGATTTCTTAATTACTTCAGTTGTAATATTTGTTAAGCTCTCGTAATATGCTAGCTCATACATGCTCTAAATCTCGACTAACCATTAAGATGTATAAGGTTTTCTTGAATTCTCACGTTACGTTTAATTCGCTCATCATACGGTGATTCTCGAAGAATTTCATGGGGTACTGACGTAATTCTGACGTCAAACCAAAGGGAAGTGGATAAAAATCGAGCCGAATTACGTCTTGATGTTTCTACGACCATAATAACGAGATATTGTTCGAGGTATCTATTTAATTAAAGCAACTGTTACACAGGGTGCAACAAAAGTCCTCTCTCATGGCCAAGTAAAATATAAAAGAATTTATCTAATCTTATCTAATTTATCTATTTATTCTAAATACGTCATTTGAGACGATTTTTATATGTACGCCTCTCAGGTTTCGCTTGTACGTTTTGTTTCTCTTGTCGCAAATGCTTCAAGAACACCCTCGTCGGTAGTTTCTCGATCATTAAGGCGGAAAAAGATATGCCAACAATGCGTACATGTAAAAATAAACTATGTACCTTTTACGAAAATTTTAAAAAATGACATTCATCTACTTCCTACGTATATCATCAGTAATTCGTAGGTTTAGTTTCACCCACGATTCTGTTTCGCCACGTTATCTAAATTGCTAAATATACAATAGTATGTAATTTTTTTGATTTAATGTTCTATAAACCAAAAAATGTAAACGCGTATCATTAATTAACTAGAAAATTACGAGATTATATTTTTTTGTCCGAAACGCATACCGAACCAATACGGAGTTCCGTGGAAGAGCGAGTTTAACGACACAGCGCGGAAATGCGTTGCGTTTAGTGAGACTGCTCGAATTCGTAAGTATTCTCTTTTCTCTCGCTTGAACTCGCGTCTCCGATCCTACGTACAATTCCAGTCCAGCATTCCGGATCGCCAAAGAGAGTACATAGTGCGTAAAATGAAATGGAAATAAAGCACGAAAATCCTCACCCGTGACGCCATTTAGACCTTGAACCGCGTGGCGTCGTGGAAAACGAAAAATCTCCACCTCATTCCTCCCCGATGCCGGAAATCTCGACGTGAGAGCGATGATCGATTCGCTCGATGCAACGACCGTTCGGAAGTTACGAAAGCGGTACCAGAAGAGCGGTCAAAAGAGCGTTTGGGCGACCGTCATTCATTCCCTCTTGACACGCGCTTGGACGAATCCAACCCGCGCCGAGATATCATTGCACCGATGATGCGATTCTTTAGATTCTGGCGATGAGCTAACGCGAGCGGAGGAGAAAGAGAGATGGAATCAAGGTTAATGCGGTGGTTCCTCGGATTACAACACCACAGTTTCTATATCCTCGACGAGTCGCCGCAGATCCAGTGTTGGCCGGCGGTGGACTAAGAGAGAGAGAGAGAGAACCAAGTTTCGAAATCTTAAGCGTCCTTCTCCCAGTCGGACAGTAGATGAAAATGTTTTATAACCTTCGGAATCGATGCACCGAAAGTTTTCCATCCATGCGAGGTTTTGTGTTTTTTTCTGTGGAAGCGAAGGCGTATATTATAAATGTACGAGCAATAGCATTCTTGGCCTTGGAATGTTTCTTGTCTCTTTATAGTCCTCAGATAATAGACGGCGGCATATGATAATTTTAAAGTAATAACTTCGGATGATTCAATTAAGGCAATTTCTCGATTTAAATGTGTGGTGTCGCGATGCGATTCCAAGAAAGAATTGCCGAGGTCGCTTTATGGCCTGAATTCAATTTATTTTTGGAATCTACTATCGATGAATATCCACTAATGACGGTTGGTACCTAACTGATATGCGCAAAAGTTTATCCCAAAGTATTTATGAATATTGAAGCTCCCAAATTATTTTTTTAAATTAATTTTGTTTCTAATTTTCCAATAGCCAGCCATAAGGAAATCTTAAGGGCGAATTAAAGTGTCTTAGGAAGAGAAACTATATATCTCAAAATGAAAATTTTCTAAAACAGAGAGTTCATCGCCATTTATTTTGCCACTGAAATGTTATTTTCATTCAAGAACGAGCATTTAAAAATCAAAAGATTAAAAAGGGTTTATTTCAGGTATTCCCAACGGCCTCAACAGGATAGTGAGAACCAGATGCGCATTTCGGCTACAGTACACCCATCTTCAGTGGCAATTCACCGTAAGTAGGCATTTTAATTTTTAATCTTTTTATTCTTAATGCATTATTCTTAAGTTTTGGGCTCAATAATTCTCTGTTGAATTACTTTTTGTTATCAGAAATACTTTCGGCTTTCATATTTTGATTACATAGTGGAAAAATATCTTTCGTTAAGAAATCTTCATTTATGATTGTTTTTTGTGTAACATTAAAACAGCACAATGCTAAGCTGAATTTATGATTAAAACTTTATTCTACCGTATCAGCAGTTAGGCGTTTTAAATCGTTCGTAGTGTCGCTATATGATTTATTTCTCAATTTAATAAGGTATCAAATAAAACGTTCATCTAGTTTTGATTAATTGAAAATCCCATATAAATACAAATTAATGCAAAGTACTTTTCATATATATATATCAAGGCAACATTCCAAACCGCTGAATAGTAACATGCCGTACTAATTTTATGAGCTCCGAACCGAAACAAAAATATTATTTTTTCCTGAACTGCGAACAGAGCCATATGTTTTTTGCAAAAATTGTTCGGTTCCAGAATACAAAAAAACCAAATTTGTTGGAAAATGTATGCAGTAAATACGGCTATAATTTTACAATGAATACAGTTCAAGTGATAGTGAAAAAGTTACAAAAATTCCACATGCCTATTCTAGAGCCTATCTGATAAAATAAACAATAGATGTCAAATGTTTCACAGAAAGTTTTTGCAATTTTTTCCTGCGTTTTCTACTTTCATAGCTAAGTTAAACCAAAGACTAAAATGTGGAAATTTCAGCCTTTTCCTTTGTGCAGGATATTCGAAAATATGCGAGGCCAGCGTGAATTTCCTAGAAGTCGCGATTGCAGTGCTTGATTTCGCTCGGCCGTGCTCCCATCACCTTGAATATTTTTTTGGCTCGCTTCTAGACACTGCTGTCCATGACGTAGAGGAAACTTTCGCCACATAATGAATTTTCAAATCGGTCAATCACGGTGCATCAGCGCTTTATGTAGCGCTCGCGTGCGGCGTTCCAAAGAGACGCAAAACGTACACAACGGCGGTCCCAAGGCGTTGATAATAATAAATACAACCTCCCGGAAAGACATTCAAAGCGTGGCAATGGAATGAATTAAAAAGAATACGACTGTTATATATATGAACGGATTCGCGAGAAAACGGACTCATCTGCGTTACGCAGAAAAATCGGTCGTCCTCAATAATTTCCTCCGAAATTAGAAAGCCGGTTCTACCTCTCTCTAACGCAGTGTTTTTCAACCTTGCTTGAGTGACGGAACACTTTGGAATGGAAAAAATTGGCGGGACACTGATACCTATACATACATATGCGTTTATATATAAGTATTTACATATAACCTTTATTTTATGCACTTAATAGAAATACTTTCCACTTCTGCGATAGATGGAGTTATGATGTGAGAGCAAAATAGGAATACTTTTTATTTTTTAAATCATTAAAAAATCTAAATTTATAGAGAAATTATTTTCGGTGGAATATTTCGCGGAACACTTAGGTTTAGACAATGCTATCGGAACACCAGTGTTCCGCGGAACACCGGTTGAAAAACACTGCTCTAACCTGCCCCTTTCTTATATATGCTCTTGAAATCCGCTACAGCCTTGTTATATAGAGTTATTGGAACAGGATGCTTTCAGAGAAATACTTTTTAATTAAAACGTTCGCTGAATTACTTATCGCATGAGATTTTATCGGGAATTATCTATCGGAAATTGTTTTCGCATTTGTAATTCCGCGGAAAATGCCTCTTTCTTTGAAGCCACGAGTGGCTGCTTAGGGTTGAAGGTGAAGAGGTGAATTTGGAAGAGTATGGTAAAGGGGGAAGGAGAGATAGGTAGAATACATGGGTGGGTAGAAAGAAGGGGAGGGATGCTAGGTACTCAGGGGTCGAGGAACGCCTCCTATCAGGGGTCGCGCGGCGGCGTTTTTTGTGCCTCTTATTTTCTCCCTCTCACTGACGTCACGTCGCGTTTGTCAGAGGGCTACGGTCGCAGCGGGTCGGGGAAGGGTCTCTCTTGTCGCCGTGACGCACGTTTTGCAAAACGGTGAGTAACTTGTGATTAATGAGGTACATATCACACGTGAAGTCCCAGTGGGTGGGGAATGGAGTGAGGACCTCGGATAGAGCGGCAATGAGGTGAGGAATGGATGTGACGGCGGTAGGGGAAAGGAAGGGGATTCCCATCAGCTTCGCCTTGCCTCTCGGAGATTATGGCTTCGTGCGGTTATGGGGAGTTGGACGTAACAGTAAATTCAAACATGTGGCATTGGTCCGGGGAATGTCCATTACTATTACTTTGATGACGTTTCGTAATGGCGATTGATGAGAGAGAAATAGAAGCGGTCGGTTTGCATCGCGGAACTGCGTTCAATTTTTTTAATCTTCGTTAACTGCGTTCGATATTAATTGCGACGCGCTCGTTCTTCGTTTCATTGTCTGAACTTTACCGCTTTGTGAAGGAGTTTTATTTTCCTGCGTGGAATATGAGTGAATCTAACGATGAGTAACGGTCCATTTTATAGCTGACAATTGTTCTTAAGCCTAGGTAAAGATACACAAATGGAATGTAAATATTATTTTACATTATGTAGATTTGAATGAGGAGCACTTCTGAATTGGCCTGAAAAAAGATTTTCTCATCGTCTAAATTTCTTAACTTTTTCTCATTATCATTCATTATGCAACTTTTCTCATAATTTAATCATATACTACTTTCATTAAACATTTGGTTTCTTTTCAAGTGAAACATTTAATTCTCTCTTTCAACGTACTATCTGCATCTACATGTTACCCTGCAATTCGCCAAAGTGGTGGAGGGTACGGATCATTTATTTGTGGATTAATTTGAATGTTTTTGTACCCGCAGTTGTAGAAAGTTGTAAGCATCTAGAAAACCAAGTTAATTTTGTGATGCATAAAAAACTGCACATTATCGGATTGGTTAAACATGTTAATGGAAAATATATGTTACCGTATTGGCCCGAATATAAGGCGACCACTTTTTTTGATAATTCAAATCTGGAAACCCAACCTTGGGCCCGCGAAAAGATTTACACTGAAAATGAGTATTTAATAAAGGTCGCTCCTGACATACATTAAAAGAAAAAATATAAATAATGATCCCTATGGTTAAATAATTATAATGAGTGGAAAACCCTCCAAATAACGTTAAAATTATTTAAAAAGGAAAGTATTCCCACGCACGTTTAGGAGAATTTACTCCACGCCAGGGACCAAACGCACACACAATTCACACACTCCGGGTTTATGGGGAATTACTCCAACGCCAGGGACACTTTTTGTTCGCACACGCACAAATGCCTAAGCCAAAAAAAAACCACACATGAATACTTCGTTTCTAAAAATGCCCAAATGCGCATTTCGGATAAGAAGGATACATTTTTTTGATCGTTCTACTGAGGATGGAATCGTTGATTAATATATTTGAGTGCTTTGGAGAGCTGTATTAGAAGTCACGAGTGTCTCGGCGGGCCGGATTAGAGTTTACATCGGAGCATACTCAAGGGACTATAGGCGATTATAAAACTGAAAGTAGAGTTTGAACAATTTTTTAGCGTAAAAACTTTGCCAGGCAATGTGTTATGGTAACAATCGATCTTAAAATGTACAAAGTTATCTGTAATAAATATCACATACCATATCTTCACCAAAACTTCGCAGGACGCATAAAATGCTTCCTCTGCCCGTATGTTGCAGGCCCCTGCCTTACGAATTGTATATAATATTGGTTTTTCTGTTTAGTCCGCGAATAAAAGGCGTTTTATTTGAGAATAATTTATTTGTAAAAAAAGATAACGTGGAATCAGGTATTAAATCCTCCGTACAGATTTTTCATAATAATTCCATGCATAGTCACATTTTTTCGCTATAGTGATTTTTATAATTATTGGGGGGGGGAAAGTTTTTTATCTGAGTTGACCGCGTGATGCGTCTTCGTGATTCGAGGCGGATGTGTCGCAACTGCAGAATGTCTGGGATAAATGGGAAAAAGAGTCGACTCGCTACATCTTCCTATGACTGGTTATAAGTGGATCTTAGAAGATAATGTTTAAGAGAGGATGTTATGAGACGTAAAGGCGAGGGAAGTCGCCGACATATCACAGAAAGTCCGCCTGGGTGACTCCTCCGAAGAACTATTTAAGTTCACGAAGGAAGTCGCCGGTATCACTAAAACTGCCCGTCGACATTATCGTAAATAACTTTAGGATTGCGTAGGAGAAAGTATACGATTCTCTATATAACAGGAGGTAAAGGTCTGGAGATGCACGCCCCTCACGGCTCGGCGACCAGCTGAGGAAATTTCAAAGTAAATTTGGAGTGAAATGAGCTCTTTTCAGTACCTATACCTAAGTAATTAATAAACAAAGCCGTCATTTTAATGCAAAGAGAATTAATTCCTAAGCTATATTAGAACGCGAACTTCAAATTCAAATAATCTACCATTTCAGTTGTTGACAGAAATTTTGAACGTAGAATTTTCGTCGTTGTTAATGGCTACAGACGCGGATTGCATAAATCACGGTGATAAAAAATTACTCATCAATTTAAACCATGGCGGCATTTCCATTAATTATAACACTGGTCACCGTCATTCGTTGATGAACCATCTGGAATAATTATTACACCCATCCTTCGCGTTGCACTGTGCGTTTGCTCCTGAATAAGTGCAAAATGAAGTAGGTTTTTCCATACTTGAGGTTACATTTGAATGTTGTTTTGTAGCCTAAAAGCAACATTTTCATCATATTGCGTCCAGTATTGCTTCCTTTTTTATATTCTCTTTATCGAACTGAAACAGTTTTTGCTTTTTAATGCTTGAAGAGAACGATTGAAAACCATGCCGAAGCGGAATCGATGGCCGTGCAAATCCCAAGCAAAACCGCGAATGAGTTGTACTTTACATTTACATGAATACCCTACAAGCCGCCATTCTGGAGAACTATTGAGTGAAGATTTGTATTCTAAAACTGAAGAACAAAAGTTTCTTGTATTTGACAACATGATAGCACAGATAACTGAACGGTTCAAGGAAACTCTGAAAGTTCGAGATCACTTTTGTTTTTTGGAGCCGAAGAGAGTCACTAAATTGAATGAAAAAGAAGTCAAAAAATATTCACAAAATTTTATAAAAATATAGTGTAGCAAATTGTATTATCAAGACCTCTATTATGAACTTATTTCTCTATCAACAAACACTGTTTTAAAAACTGTGATGGACTTTAAGGAAATACTGGAGTAAATATAATGATAAAATACAGACTAGCACCAATCTATAGCAATATTTGTGCATCTTGATGATATATTTGATATTGCCATCAAATGAAAGATAATTTTCAAAATTAAAATTAATAAAAACTTACCTACGCACTCGTATGGCCAGCAGTCATGGGCGGATCCAGAAACTTCTCGGGGGGGGGGGGGGGGGGGGGGGGGGGGGGATCGCCCCTCCACCTATCGAATCCGCCCCTGCCAACTGCCCTATATTTTGAAAATCCCTATCGGAATCATTCTTTCCCTTGCTATACAGACCTAATCTGCGGCGTATAATTGAGGATTTTTGCGCGGAATGAATTTAAAAAGTACCCAGTGGAGTGCAATGGGGTTATCCAAGGAGGGGGCGACAGTCCCCTCCCCCCCCCCACCGGGTGGATTCGCCCCTGCCAGCAGTAGATTAAAGTATTTATGAATTATATCAGTAGAAAAGGTGAGCATTGAAGGCGCACGCGCATTCTAGAAAAGAAATCACCGCGCGGAGTAGAGAGACCAAAGGAGGAATACGACCCTAGTAGGAGAATAATATGATAGGTCGGAGATAATCACCCCCTGACACACACCAATTGCGATGACTTGCAGGGTATTTATTCAGATTCACTGCGGAACCTGAAACCTCGAACCCTTCTCTCCAATTCCCTCTTTGGATGTTGTCGTCTCGTACCTTCCATTTCAGCCACACAACGTCCTCTGTCCCCTTCATCTCCATCGCAATCTCCTTGCTCTCTCACGCCACCATTATCTCCTCAAACTCTTCACAATCTTTTCCAACCTTAACCATTAGGTCATATCCTTGAGGAAAACCGAGGAGTCTGGCTCACTCCTCACGCCCTCTGCACCTCCCGCTACCGAGCTGCGCTTGCTTACATATCCCGCTGTTCGTACACACTTCGAAAAAGCACGTTTCTCAGAATAACGATTAATTGGGATGACGTCCGCGTCAAACTCTGTCCCTGAGGATCATTAGTAGATTATTATGTTTGTCACGGGCCCGCCGGGAGGATGTTCATGAGTGGGTGTTCTCCAGGTGTATACCAGGAGGTACGGTGCCCCAGGTGACGGAGGTCAGGGCGTCGGTTTTGGGCACGGGTTGCTCCTCGTTGCGGGTGGTGGCCCATGTTGGGAACAACGACGCCTCGAAGCGCGGCTCCGAGGAGGTGTTAAGTTCTTTTAAGAAGGTTGCTAGTGTCCGAGAGGAGTCGGGTTCTGATGTGCGGCTTACCATCTGCAGCATTGTCCCTCGGACGGACTGCGGTTCTATGGTTTGGAGCCGTGTGGTGGGCCTGAATCGTAGGCTGTGGGACTTCTGTGGGGGGAATGGAGTGGACTTCGTTGACCTGAGGCCGGTGCTGGACTAGTGAGGGGTACCCCTAAATGGTTCTAGTGTCCACAATACGGCCGAGGTAGCGGATGCGGTAGCGCGTAGGGTTTTTGAACACGCTAGGTTTTTTTTAGGTTAGATGAAGATAATCTGTTAGAAAAGAGTCCGCCAACATTAACTCTAGGGAGTCCAAGAATAGCGGTAGAGTCAGAAGTAGAAAAATAAAATCGTTAGATCAAGTGTCGGGGGAATCCGGAACGAAAATATCCGTAGAAAACACAATAAAAATTATTATTATGAACTGCTGAATCATTCGAAGGAAACTAGCTGAGTTTTGCCACTTAGTTGAAAGCCATCGTGCAGACGTTGTCTTGGGAAGAGAGAGCTGGCTATCGGGCGACATTAATTCTAACGACATTTTCCCACCAGATTACGTGGTATATCGCAAAGACAGGAGGGAAAGAGTCGGAGGTGGAGTTTTCATCGCCGCCGTCAGAAACAGTATATCAAGCCAATTAGAGGAGTTTAACGTCAGCGGACAATGCGAAATGATATGGTGCTCCCTTCGTACGAGAAACGGTAAAAAATTATTTTTTTGTTCATTTTACCGCCCACCTGACTCAGGTGTCGAGAACATTAGGGAACTTAGTTGTACATTGCAGGTGATAGCTAGGAGAAAGAACGATCCAGTAATCATTCTTGAAGGAGACTTTAATCTTGCATCGATCGATTGGAAATCCGAATCCTATGTTAGTGGTGGAAGAAATAGAGAATCTTGTCATGAATTAATTGAAGCGTTTACTCTAAACTCGCTAGAGCAAATCGTCAACGAGCTGTCGCGCTACGACAAAAACGGAAACGGAAACATATTAGATCTGCTAGCCAATACCCACCCACTATCGACTATAAACCTACAAATCGACGACGGAATAGGTGATCATAAAGTAGTAATTGCCGACTTCAAATACACCCCTGCGACAATAGATAAGTCAACGCGATTAGTCTATATCATCAGAAAAGCAGATCTCACAGGTTTCAAAAGGAGAAGCTTAAAGATTTATTGGATTTGTGTCAGTATATTCCTCCGGTTCATCATCCCTTTTACAAAGAACTTAAGGGTAATGGCGATGTTGAAGACATTGATCTTCTAGTTGACTCTGACCCCTGATGATGAGTAGTATTCTGTTGTCCCAGTGTGCGGAACATGTCAGTCTTTTGGTCACATTGACGTTGCAGCTTTTGTATCCAAAAGATAATAAGTTTTTAACAATGACAAATGAAAAGTATATAATTCGTAACACAGTTTTGTTTTTATAATTCTTCAATTATAATTTGAGATAAAAGTAATCATTATAATTTGTGTACTTGAGGTATTAGTTGGATATTTGGATGTCATTTCCATGTATCAGCATGACTAACCAATACTTATGTCTGAAGTATGTAATATGATTTTGAGCCAAACATGACTATTATGTTGATGGCCCTGTTAAAAGGGATTCAGGATAATGTTTTCTTTCTTTATTACAATGTTTTTTTTGTGTTTATTGACTGTCCAAAACAGTTAGTTAGAAAATAAAATCCAATCTCAGAATTAACATTTTTACTTTACAATAAAATATCTCAAGTTTAGTATGTTGAGGCTTAGTCACCTCTGGCTTGTAACACTTAATATATATGTATACTTTCTCGCCGACTATTTCACGTGAACTAGAAAGTCATTTAAGTCAAGGGCATGCAAAGTACGGCCAGCAGGCCGAATATGGCCCACTAGAGAATTTTATGCGGCTTATATTCATATTCAAAATCATGTAAGATCTCTTGAGTAAGTTGCGATGTATAAAATCTCATCCGGTCCTCCAAGGCTCTTGCGACTTCACATGTATGAATGCGGCCCGCCACGTAAAAAAGGTTGCACGCCCCTGATCTAACAAGTCACTCGTCCGCGTCGTGCCGTGAAAACTCTTCGACACGGACTCGTGGCGTCCCTCGACACCAACACATGATTATACAGTATATCACACTCGCTAAAGTTTTATTTCCTTTCTAATGCGCACTGATAGAAGGCAAAAGTGATCTTAAACGCGAGAATGCACGCGGCACAATATCAAAACAGATCCGCTTAACACATCATTTGGCTCCAACCTTAGTTTTCAAGGTGTTTCTCTGAACGGGTAAAAACCTCAGCAATCTATAATCCCCTCCTCACCCAACTCTCAATCTCCTTCTCTCTCTCTTCCGAGCTATCTCCCACGTTTACTCTTTCTCTCCCTCTTTCCGGCCCCCGAAGCTTTGGCCTGCAATATTTATTGCAGATAATTTTGTACATTTTAAGATAATATATATATCATATATTGTCGTCATAACACATCCTGGTGAAGTTTGAACGCTAAAAAAATAGTTAAAACTTTATTTCCATATTTAAAATCATGTAAGATCTCTTAAGTAAGTTTCGATGTACTAGGTCAGCCAAGTCAAGGCGTTTCCTAGGTTTTTACTACAAATATTATACTTTGTCTTTTTATAGAAGTTTTCTGAATTTGTGATTGGATATTTTGCTTCTATGTTCTTCTATTTGTTTACTACCAGATACTTTTCTGTGAAATTGTAAGTGTACATGCATAACCATTATTATTATTTTTTTATTCTCCTTTGTAACAGTTGACGTAGAGTTAAATGTAAGAAAGGACTACATATATAGTCTCTATTTCGCCCTTAATAAAGTCGTTTGTCTGTCTGTCTGTCTCTCTCACTCTCTCTCATCCACCCTCCCTTCTCCCTGAATGTAAGCAGTCACCTTAGTGAGTGCGTCAACTAGAAGAACTCGAACTGATCGTAAAAAAAACTTATTTTTCATATTTTTCAGGCGACCTTAGGATACACCGACATTCTGAGAGACTTACGAGCACCTTGTGAAAACATTGACGTATGTGGCCTTTATTATCTTCTACGGAACGGAAAACATCGGCTCACCATTTACCCTGCATTGCTCCCGGTGTCAGGTCGACAAATTCGTCGAATTTTACGGTCGCTTATTACTTGTGCGACGATTGACGCCATCTTGCCGATTTTCAGCTGTTTATATACCGATGCGGGCGATGGAGTTCCATTCTTTCGCTTCCGGGAAGGATTTTTTAAAAATATCTGTATGAGGAGCTCGGTGATTCGTCTTTCCTCTTGTTAAACTTCGTTTTTATTGATGTAACACGTTGTATGCCCAGTCGTTCGTATGAGGTCACGGTTCACGTGCCACTCACGCTCGTATCGTTTTAAATGCCACATCGGAAAGTGATGGCGGGATCGGGCGTGGATTTATAAAAGGAGGCAAATGAAGTGTAATGGGCAATTAGTGCCAAAACGAAAGATTAAGCTCTCTCCACTGAGATGAATGAATATACATTCTACATATAGTATATGTAAGGAGTTTACTTAGCCCTAAGGCTTGATAAGTGTCACTTTGCTGTTTCGCCAATAAATTGAACAAAGCCATTATAAAAGCGTTAAGTGGGTGTTATACTCGATGACGCCCTCTAAGTGCTAATAGAACGCAAATCCTTTATGGCAGATATGAGTTTTGTTGTGTAATCACTTCCAAGGTCGATGCATTAAAAAAAATTATTAGGGATCCGAATAGGGATTTACGAAGGTCAAAGTTTGCAAACATATCCTCAAAGGAATAAAAAAAAAGAGTGGCGCTTTTCGCGAAAGGGAATATCTTAGATATTTGAGAGCTAAAGGATTTTGGGATATATGACTATGGCTACACTATTTTTGTTTTGGCGGAAACGAAAAACTGTTAACGACATCATCTTTATATGGGATGCTATAATCTTGCGAAATGCGTTTCCTGAATTTGTTTCATCAGTATTTTCTGAATAATTAAATTAACAAAATAAATCGAAAGAATACGGCAAAGAAAAGAGGATTATCAGCAAAAATCCTCTCACGCTAATATTCGACTACTGCGTTATCCTAAAACATTTTATTACCTTGTGCTAGCGAAATATACCAAAAAACTTTTACGATAAAAGGAGAGTGATTGAATATCATATTTATAGTTTGTGAACCTCAACGTTTGTGTGTTTTGAATAACAAATAGATTTTCTGATTAAAGACATAATCAGGACGAAGTAATGTGAAATTAACCATCATGAATGAAAGGATCTGGCCCAGCTAGATGTTTTCACTCCCCATACGAGACATCATTGTGGCGCCCCCCCCCCCCCCCCCTCCCCCCCAAATAATTTATGTGAAGACATTTTCAAATTATATGACAATCTTTATTGCCTCTTTTAAGACATAAAAATGAAAGTTAATGATATAAATTATTTATTGACTTGAAAACGTATAAATATATCGCCAGGAAGGTGCCCTAAACATTATGGCGTCCCGGGCAATCACCCGCCTCGTCCGTAACCCGAAAAGGCCCTGAATTCGATTTACGGTGAATTAGAGACTTCTTGCCTCGTGACACAGCGAAAGAAAAGAATCTTCGGAGCGGTGTTTTAATCAAATCGCGATAAATTACAAAAGGTGAAGTTTTTAATACGATAGAATTAATTAGTTCTCCGTCATTTGTGATTTATTTCAGCGGCTCATTCGCCATATTCTCTCATTTTCCACACTGTTCGGTCGCGATCCCTGCCTGGAAAATAACTACAATTCGTGAATAAAATCCACTTACATGGAATGCTTACGAAGAGTCTCCACTCCGTTGCAGATTAATTGATCATAAAATTCCATAATCCTTCTCGTAAGCACAAACTAATTCTGCATTATCTTTGGCTGAGCGATAAAATGTTGCTCGTTCCGAGAGAGAATTGGTTTATTGCGTGACGTTTAATCCGTGTTTATCCAGGGCGTACTTCATTTCGATGGTGTAAAGGTAAAAAGACCTTTTACTGTTTGAGTAATAGCTTTTTAAGCATATTTAGATTCATCATCTCCCCATCTGTTTGCATGCCGCATGCGTCAATGCCCGCCACAAGACGAAAAATATACAAGTGACAAAGGATATCGATCCAATATTCACAAAATTAACTCGCGTTCATAATTTAACGACGGCGGATGAATCGAAAAAGGATGCGATGCACGGTATCATATTGCATTTCAGAGCATATTTGTAACATTTTACCAGGAAACTTGGATTCCATACATAAACGAGGCTTGAAATTTCCCTGAAACTATGCAGTTGGCCATTATTTGGTCATAACATACAAGTATTTTACGTTTTTTCTATTCTGAAGCACGACGTGATACTACTTTATGCAGAAAAGGTACACTTTATTCGGAAGAATTAAAAAAGATGCTAAACTCTTAGAAATGAAAACATTGCGCATTCAAGAGAATCATGAAAAATTTTAAAGGGAAAAATTGAGAATATGTTAATCAGCTGTATTAATCATACTTAGGAATCTCTGTCTTAAAATCTCGTAACCCCTGTTGGAAAATAGAGCCAACGTGATTCTTACGGCGAGTTACTTTAACATGGGAGTAATCAACTCCTTTCGGAGGAAAGATATTTCGTAAAAGGCGAGAATTATCTCGCCGTATACTTCCTTACGTGTGTGCGTGAATGTGGTCTTTGAAATTAAAAGATGAGGCCGAGAATTCGCGGAATTTCATGATAATCGGGAAAATATGACTTTGATAAAATAAGACAAAATTCTCACAACACTGTTTTACAAACATTCTTCTACTTTTTCCGCATAACATATTATGTGCATCAATGCGACCGGTTTCGGTAAATAATCACCATCACCCCCTGTCACCCACCATTCTGGTGATTTGCAGGGTATTATGTAGATTTAGATGAATATGGTGATTGTTCACCGAAACCAGTCGTATTGATGCACGTAATATGTTATGCGGAAAAAGTGTAAGCGTTTTGTAAAACTGTGTTGTGGGAATTTTGTTTTATTTTTACAACACCGTATTTTCCCGATTAATGTGGTCTTTGTTTGAGTTGTGGCAACTCGAACGCAGTGTTCACTGCAAAAGCGGAGAAATCGACAGACATTGTCCCACCAAAAACTACGCTTTGGTTCGAAGATAAATCATTTCGCGTCTTCTAAATGGTCGACTATAAATTCAAGGTAACATTCAATGCATCAGACTATTATATTACAAATAATTGATTATTTTTTACTGCCACAAGTTTGAAGAAACTGTTTGGTACAAAAATTAATTTTAATTTTGTTATTACAAAGAATAATTTCGGTTGAAGTTCCCCTTCCTGCTTTAAATTCCCGTTTTACCATAGCAACCTAGTTTTGTCAAAATAAAATAATACAAGTAGGTTAAACTGAATTGAGTCAGTATTCATCCCAAAAAAACACCGAAATTGGAATGTTTATATAACGTTGTTTCGGGCGTCACTTTATGGAACTTCTTCATATCGTATAAATAAAAAACTTACTTGGTAATTCCACATAAACATTTATATTTATACGATTTAGGTTTCGTTGCTATGCAACATCATCAGGTTGATGCTGCACAGCAATGAAACCTGTATAAAAATAAATATTTATGTGGAATTACCAAGTAAGTCTTTTTATTTCTACGATTTATATAAACGCAAGTATCATGTTTTTCCTTTAAAAAAAGAAGCGTATGGGTCATCATTACGGTGTCCTTAAAGGGCGAGCAAATGCGTGGGCAAATGAGACATGAAAAAAGGAAAAGTTTCGAATGGAAAATTAAGGAAATTTCTGGAAAGATTGATTCATAGCGGGGGAATGGGATTTTTAAGGTGTTCGAGATACTTTCATGAGTTACCAGTCAGTGCTGTGTTTTCTGAGTGGAGAAGCATAAGGCAGATGGAGGAACTGCGTCATAATTCTCGTTTAATAGGTTGTTTCGTTTTAGTAAAATTTAAATACCATCGACTGAATTTAGCTTTGATTTATCGGATTTCAGTAAATATACGTTTTTGACAATTTCAACCCTTTTCGGATTAAGACAGCAGAATCATCAAACCGTTCACTCTTTAACATGAATATAAAATCATAATCTCAAATACGGGAAAACCAAGTCTTGTGTTCTAAATTTACGAAAATACTGCGAATCTGGTGAATTATGTAATACTTATTAAATTATTATTCGTGCTATATTTTTCTAGCGTTATTAGCTATTGTAATAGTTTTTAAATATTTTCAGAGGATAAGTAGATTAGTAGTAATCAGCCTTCCTGTAGTATACACAATATTTTGAATTATTTGTAGAGCAGAAAACAATCTAGCGTATCCTAACATACGCAATAAAGTAAAAAACTTTCTTATTTACAACGGCCTTAGGAAAAATATGCTTTAAATATTATTATATTTTCCACTCTTCGATATTTACGCAGAAATTCCTCATACCATCAGAAATGTCAATTGGACGTGATTTGTTTATCTCACTTGTTAGATCCTTGAAACACTTGGGTTTCTCCGTGAGGAAATGAATTCCAGGAATATTTTATTCGGTGAAAGTCAGCAGATACATCAACTTTATTGCAGAAGAAACCCCATTTGAGTTTTAAGATATTTATTTTCGCAAAGATTATTTAGAACTAAAAATGTTATTCCAGGTTGCATGGATCAACTGCACAAATAAGTGCATTGTAAAAATAAAATCACTCCAAGCAAATATTTATAAATTATACTGTAAAAATATTTTGATATTCTTTCTTTGCAGTGCTGATTAATCTTGCTTGTCAGATTGCAGGGTCGCGGGTTCGAATCCTTCCGAAGGCATGGTCGTATGTGTTCGTCTTGTTATTGTTATTACGCTCATTTTAAAAGGCCGTAAAGCGCTGTTTATGAGCTTGTCAAAAATAAGTAAATAAAAGAAATAGATAAATAAATAAAATAAATAATAAATACTAAATAAATCTAGAAATAATAAATAAAATGCAGGAAAACCGCAAATGACTCCTAACCGTCATTTTATAAATATCAAAAGTTTATTTTGTAACAAAAACCCACAATATTTAAGTTAGTAGGTTAGGTTTTTAATGTCACCCGAGATCTAATTATAATTAATATATTAGCTTATTAATAAGATGTTTCTCTTGCTCAGCAGTAATAACATGTTAACGCAATAATTTAAGTTCATTTTATGGATATTTTATCTAGTGTCATGCGATGGTTTTTATTAATTTTGGCGCTTTTTCCAACTAAAAATGCATTATTATTCTACATCTACATCTACATGATACCCTGCAAATCACCAGACTGGTGGGTGGCAGGGGGTGCAGCACACCAAAACCTACCCAATAACGTCCCTCGTGGGAATCACTCTCCTGTTATGATCCCGTATGGTCCTTGGGAAAAACGAGCTCTGATATCGCTCGGTCCTACAGTCGATCTCTCGTATTTTATTCTCGTGATCGTGCCTGCCCATGTACGTAGGTGCCTCTAATATTCCTGAGACCTCCTCTAAGAGAACTTCCGACCTAAATTTCTCCAGAAGCCTTAACCTAGCGCTAATTCTGCGATCCTCTATTATTATAACAGCTTGTATTTCAACTTACTCGAAGATATTTAGAAATTTTAGTTACTCTTTTTAGTCTAGCGATGGCGCTATACGTTTTTAATTTGGCCGATTTTTACCGTTTAAAATTTACTTACAACAAAATGGTGGATGGTACATTTATAATGTCGCATGTCGACTTTTTATTAAAAATACGCTCGGGTTTTGGTATAAAATTTCGCTATTTCAAGCGTTGTCTTCAGTTCCACCGGGCGTTTCGAACTATCACTGCGATACACCTAATGGGCGGATGTAAAGAATTTTGTCTCCCACCTACTTGTTGCTCCGTGGGAACTGCTATTTACTGCGAGAATGGGTTGGAAAGAATTTCATTGGTAGGAATTCCCATTTCAGTAGAACTTGACCTGAGAGGTTCTTTTCTGCCGGAGGCGGGGCGGACTCTATGTAAGGCTGGATGTGCACAATGACCCATAGCGTGGTCAGTGGCGGACGTCCCCATTCCCTATACCCTGAATGTGGCCTTGTTGGGAAGCAATTATTAGTATTCCCGCCGAGCACATTTCTCCCCTTGTCTAAAGTGCGACTGAACTCCAGAGAGGCGGTTACTAAAATCCCTTTGGAATTTTCAAAAATAGTTGGGAAATCTCTTTTGTCCCCCTCGCTGGATAAACTTCGAAACCTTTTTCATTGTTTTACGCCTTAGAAACACGAAGTGAGGGGCAAGGCGTCACCCCTTCGAGGAGATCCACGTTTAGAAAGTCATCCTTTTTTGACGTTCGTGTAGAGTGCTTACCTCGCTTATGGTGAAGACGGAGTATTCAAAGTGAATAAACGTACATGTACGAAGCACAGTTGCGAAAAGTATATCATCTATCAAATAACAAACGAAAACATAAAAAATCTTGCAAAGAATAACAGCAAAAATACATTAGATTAAAATTTCAATTAATTATTCAATTACATAAAGATATGGATACGGCAGAATCTACTAAAAGAGCATCGAAAATGTTGACGGCTAACTTGTGTTTGAAATGCGCATCTGATTTTTTTTAAAATTGTATGGATATTGGCCTTATGTAATACATATATCGATTGAAATAGCGACCATAAGGTGTGCTGAAATTATTAATGAAATTAAAAAGATCGCTTATTTTTACCAAATTAAATATATTAAATTGGTACTCTTAAAATATTTTTCAATTTCCTATTCTAGTAAATATAATCCACATGGTATTTGAGCTAAATAAATACAACGCTGGCCGGGTAAATGAAACGAATTTATTACAACAAATTTAAACAAATAAAATGCAAATTGTTAAATTATTAGGTGGGCAAATCGATATCGAGGCTCGAAAATCTGAAATCGGAAAATGAGATACAAACCTACAAGAGAAAATAAATTTTAGTGCTCTTTATCCCTTGCCATCCACCATTTAGGCGAATTCCTGGGTAACATGTAATAGTTGTAGATATGCAATAACGCCGATGGAACTGTAGAATATACTATGTAGATAAGTAAAGGTGGGAGGGAATCCTATAGGAGGCTTTAAGTTAAATTGAAACTAATCTAAGAGCCCGTTATCTATTAGCATATTTATGAATATTCACAAAAATGTCTACATTGTTACAGTCAAGGAATTGAACTCTTCTTAAGTTTAACATTTTTTGGCGCAACTTTGCGGAATATTTTCATGATTCGAAACAAATTTGATACTATGTAATTTTCCTCTATTTTATTATACATTCACGACCGTGGCTTCGACGTGGTACGTCATCCTCAGTTTTCTTTTCTTTATACACCTGGGGATGACGTATGTACACGTCGAAACCACGGTCGGGAATTTTTAATAAAATTGTGGAAAATTACTTAGTATCAAATTTATTTCGGATCACGAACTCTGCTTAACTAAGAATACTGGGTATGAAAGATTCAAACATTCCTAATAAGATTTAACATTTTAACAATTTTGTTACATCTAAAAAATTTTAATTTGAGGAAAAAATGGCTGAAAGCGCATATTCGGCAAGTGGGAGGAGGAGAGTTCGATTCCCGGTCAAGTATATAATTTTTCCACTTTTCGAATTTCAAATGTCCGCTGAGCTCCATACATTCATGCATAACAACTCAATTTCTCATCATTTCACGTTGTTAGAAATTTTAATTTTATTAATTCATTGCTAAGGATTCAGCGATAACCATTTACTTTGGAAAATGACTGTGGCGTATTCCATTAGCTTTTTCTTTTAAATATTGGAAGACGTCAAAGTGGTATTCCATAATAAGCATACGCGGGAATTGCAAGAGCGACCGCTTATGATCCTCTCTCAAGGACACCTCGCGATAATGAGAGTGGGCACAAAAAATAGAAAGTTTCTAGAAAGTGTTTCTTTAAGCTCGTGGTCATGAATATGACGCGAGACACAACAGTACACAAAGCAGGCTATCTATCTAGGAAATCTTCCATAGATGGAAAACTTTATTTGGTCAGTAGGGTAAAAGCCAGTGGCGTAATTGCAATGGCGCAAAGCCGCGGCCGGGCCCAAGCATTAAAGGCACGCTCACTCAGCCGCCCGTGTGCAAGTTTCTCATTGGTCGCCCTTTTTAGGCTTTCTTTACAAAAAATTACAAAACACCTACTTGTTTGTTATATTTCCGTAGTCAACAAATACGAAAGAACATAAGGCATATTATAATACAATCCGCATTACTGTTAAAAATACTGTACGTGTCTGATCGTGGCGGAAAAATAGGGAAACTTGTCGTGAAATAATTGAAGCGTTTACCCTAAACTCGCTAGAACAAATTATCAATGAGCCGACGCAATACGACAGAAACGGAAACATTAGATCTGCTAGCCACGACCCACCCGCTATTGACCAGAAACCCATCGGTGTTAGTGAACGTAATGTTAGATCACAGTGCAGGAGAAAATATGTCGAAACTATCGCTAGAACAGAGAAATACTACCGATCCTTTTTCCCAGACGCGATAAGACAGTCCAACAGAGGAATTAGTTATATTTCACTTGGTGTTGTGACACACCCTGCCAAACGCTTCTAGCGGCTTGCAGGGTACTGATGTAAATGTAAATGATGTAAATATTGACGATGGCAAAGGTGATCATAAAATAGTAATTGCCAACTTCAAATATACCACTGCTACAATAGAGCCAACGCGATTAGTCTATATCTTCAGTAAAGTGGATCTCCCAGATTTCAAAACTCATATTACAAATCAAATAACGACCTTTATCTATTTTGCGAATAATAACAGCGGAGATGATTCTTGGACGGAAATTTTGCGCATCTTTCGCGAAGGGCAAAAAACCTTTGTCCCAACAAAACCCGTTCGTGATCGCAAGGATCCGCGGTGGATGGAACTAAAGCTCCGCACCTTGCTCACTCGCGCATAAAGAACCTCAAACAAGTTGGTAGGGATCACGCGAACAAGTATTTAATATATAGAAACAGTCGAAAGTTTGCAAGAGACGAAGCGTGTGAGGAATTTGTCGCCTACCGATTCACTCAAAAACGACTCGAATGAATTTTGGTCGTACGCGCGAGAAGTTCGACGAGGTCAATCCACAGTATCTCATCTACTTACAGTCAACGGTGAAAGTGTGCACGATTCTTTTATTAAGGCCACTATGTTAAATCGGTTCTTCGAAAATTGCTTCACAATCGACAGTGGTCATTTCATTGATTTCTCTAGTCGTATAGATTCGAATATGAGTGACATAGAAATAACCGAAATCGATATCGTTAAATTGCTAAATCAGGTCCATAAAAGAAAATCGCCATGGCCGGAAGCCATAGCTGCGTTCATTATAAACTCGCTATCGAACGAATTAGCCAGTATGTTAAATCGGTTCTTCAAAAATTGCTTCACAATCGACAGTGGTCATTTCATTGATTTCCCTACTCGTATAGATTCGAATATGAGCGACATAGAAATATCCGAAAGTGGTATCGTTAGATTGCTAAATCACGTCCATAAAAGAAAATCGCCATGGCCGGAAGCTATACCTGCGTTCATTATAAACTCGCTATCGATCGAATTAGGTCCGTATCTTAAGGTCGTATTCACAAAATCTTTAATTGAGGGAGTAGTTCCTTTGATATGAAAAACAGATCACCTTACACCGATACACAAAGCGGGAAGTAAATTAAAAGTGGAGAACTACCGCCCTATATCGTTCACATCAATCTTCTGTAAGGTTTCTGAGCAGATAGGTAGCTCAATAATGCGATTCATCGAAAGTTAAACCGCTCTGAATAGAAAGCAGCAAAGTTTCCGGAGAGGCAGGTCATGCGAGACACAGTTATCTCTGCTCACAAATCATATTGTGAAAGCAGCGGACAAAATAATAGGAGTAGATACAGTATTTTTAGACTTTAGGGAAGCCTTCGACACCGTTTCCCATGCGAAAATAGTGCAAAAATTAAAGGCTTATTTAATTAACGAGGAAATTGTAATTTCAGCGCTTCGTTCGTTTGAGATAGAACCCAGAGATTAGTTCTCGATGGAGTTGTATCAGACCTCGTCAAAGTGACTTCCGGCTTGCTTCATGGAAGTGTAATCGAACCTCTGTTATTCTTGATATATAAACGATTTAGCGGATACAATAAAGTGTAAAGTCCGACTCTTCGCGGATAACACGCTTGTGTATGGTGAAATCAAAACTATATACGACCAGGAGACTTTGCAAAGAGACCTTCGGGTTATTACGAAGTGGTGTAAAGATTGGCAACTCGACCTGAATATAGAGAAATGCGCAGCAATGAATTTCACGCGTTCCATAAATTTCATTCGTTACCCGTACGAAATATCTGTATGAAAGCTGAAATACGTCAATAGCTACAAGTACATAGGAGTCACACTCAGTTGCAATTTGTCTATTAGGGAGCATATCAAAACCGTTATAGCATCGGCAAACAGGGTTCAAGGGCTTTCCTCTAGTCCTGAGGGGATGCCCCTCGAATGTGAAGGAAATCGTATACTTTTCCCTAATACGACCCGTCGTGGAATACTGTAGCGCCGTCTGGGACCCTTTCGAGGAGTGCCTAACTAGGGAGCTCGAAATGGTTCAGCGTAGAGCGGCCAGATTTATAAAGGGAGAATATCGGTATGATGCGATTGTATCAGAGATCTTGAGGGACCTGAAATGGCAGACGTTGAAGAGTAGAAGAATTGAGTATAAAAGGAAACTATTTGAAAAGTTTAAATGCTCCGAATTTGCTGAAGACGTACGCGATGTAGTTGTACCCATCGGTGTTAGTGAGCGTAATGTTAGATCAGAGTGTACGAAAAAATAAGTCGAAACAATCGCTCGAACCGAGAAATACTACAGATATTTTTTCCCAGACGCGATAAGACAGTCCAACAAAGGAATTAGTTAGAGTTCATTGGTGCTGTGACACCCCCTGCCAAACGCTTCTGGCGACTCGTAGGGTGCTAATGTAAATGTAAAATGCGCATTACTGTTAAAAATACTGTATGTGTCCGACGATAAATCGACCGCCCCCAATGTTTGGCCGCCCATGTGCGCCGTCCATATGTGCGATGTTCGCGACGCACATGAGCGACCAAAGAACAGGGGCGGCCTATATATCGTCAGTAACGTACAGTACATTTACCTGAATACCCTGAAAGCCGCCAGAAGCGTTTGGCAGTGGGTGTCACAGTATCAAATGAACTCTAACTAATGCTTCTGTTGGACTGTCTTATCGCATCTGGGAAAAAATATCTGTAGTATTTTTCGGTTCTACCGATTGTTTCGACATATTTTCTCGTAGGCTCTGATCTAACATTACGTTCACTAACACCGATGGGTACAACTATGTCGCGTACGGCTTCAACGAATTCGGAGCTTTTAAACTTTTCTTTTGTACTCAATTCTTATACGCTTCAACGTCTGGCATTTCAGGTCCCTCAAGATCTCTGATACACTCACATCATATCGATATTCTCCCTTTACAATTCTAGCCGCTCTACACTTTAGTAGAATTGAATTGAATCGCGGAGACCAGTTATCGATTCACATCTACGCGAGGCGAAAAGCTCCTAGCTGGGACTCCTTCAGACTGTCATAAACTCGAATTGGGAATTCGGTCTTCAAGGCCCAAAGCCAAAACTGAGCTGGGGTACCTGCCCTCTTGCAGCAAGGGGGTCACTAGCCGACCACGTTATTTGCAACAAAATATAAATTATTTTACGTCATTAACATAGTGATAAGGTGACTCAAGTATCGAATTTAGATAAATGCGCTGATTATATGCGCCCTTTAAATGTAGTTATACGATAAAGGATAACTTATTTACCCTCGCATGTAATCACATCAACGCGAAGCGTAAATATCTTATTATTTGTCGTAGAATTAAGTTTAAAAGATGCTCTTATTCTGTCCCCTAATAAATGAGCTTGGGTGGGAAATTCTGTAAAGTAGCCGAAAGCGCTACACGATGAAATTTTACAAATGACGATATGTCTACTGATGTAGCTAGTATAGTAATACATTTACATTTACATAAATACCCTGCAAGCCGCTAGAAGCGTTTGGCAGGGGGTGTCACAACACCAAGTGAAGTCTAGCTAATTCCTCTGTTGGATTGTCTTATCGCGTCTGGGAAAAAGGATCGGTAGTATTTCTCTGTTCTAGCGGTAATTTCGAGATATTTTCTCCTGCACTGTGATCTAACATTACGTTCACTAACACCGATGGGGACGACTATGCCGCGTACGTCTTCAACGAATTCGGAACTTTCTAATTTTTCAAATAGTTTCCTCTTGTATTCAATTCTTCTACTCTTCAACGTCTGCCATTTCAGATCTCTCAATAACTCTGATACACTCGCATCATACCGATATTCTCCTTTTACAAATCTAGCCGCTCTACGCTGAACCATTTCGAGCTCTCTAGTTAGGCCCTCCTCGAAAGGGTCCCAGACGGCGCAACAGTATTCCACGATGGGTCGTATTAGGGAAAAGTATGCGATTTCCTTCACATTCGAGGGGCATCCCCGCAGGACTCTAGAGGAAAGCCCTTGAATTCTGTTTGTCGATGATATAACGGTTTTGATATGCTCTCTCCTAGATAAATTGCTACTGAGAGTTACTCCTAGGTATTTGTAGCTATTGACGTATTTTAGCTTTAGTTCAGATATTTGGTACGGGTAACGGTTGAAATTCGTGGAGCGCGTGAAGTTCATTGCGGCGCATTTCTTTATATTCAGATCGAGTTGCCAATCTTTACACCATTTCGTGATAGCCTGAAGGTCCTTTTGCAAATTCTCCTGATCGTGTATTGTGTTGATTTCTCCATACACAAGTGTGTCATCCGCGAAGAGTCTAACTTTACACTTTATATTATCCGCTAAATCATTTATATATATCAAGAATAACAAAGGTCCGATTACACTTCCCTGAGGCACGCCGGAAGTCACTTTGACGACGTCTGATGCAACTCCATCGAGGACTACTCTCTGGGTTCTATCGGAAAGAAACGAGGCGATCCAATTTACAATTTTCTCGTTAATTGAATAAGCCCTTAATTTTTGCACTATTTTCACGTGAGAAACGGTGTCGAAGGCTTTCCTAAAGTCTAAAAATACTGCATCAACTCCTATTCCTTTATCCGTTGCTTTCACAATATCTTGTGTGAGTAGAGCTAACTGAGTCTCGCATGACCTGCCTCTCCGGAAACCATGCTGGCTACTGTTAAGCGCTTCTTTGCTTTCGAGAAATCGCATTATTGAGCTACCGATAATGTGCTCAAAAACCTTACAGAAGATTGACGTCAACGATATAGGGCGGTAGTTCTCCACTTTTAATTTACTTCCCGTTTTATGTATTGGTGTAACGTGGGCTGTTTTCCATATCAAAGGAACTACACCCTCATCTAAAGATTTTCTGAATAGACGCTTAAGGTACGGAGCTAATTCGTTTGCTAACGAGTTTATAATGAATGCAGGTATGGCTTCAGGCCCTGGCGATTTTCTTTTGTGGACCTGACTTAGTAATTTGACGATACCGCTTTCGGATATTTCTATGTCGCTCATATTTGAGTCTATACGAGTAGGGAAATCAATGAAATCACCGCTGTCTATTGTGAAGCAATTTTCAAAGAACCGATTTAACATACTAGCCTTAGTAAATGAATCGTGTACACTTTCACCGTTGTCTGTACGTAGAAGAGGTACTGTGGACTGTCCTCCTCGCATTTCTCGCACGTACGACCAAAATTCTTTCGAGTCGTTTTTGAGTGAGTCCGACAGTGTCGTGGATCGGTAGACGTCAAATTCCTTACGCGCTTCGTCTCTTACAGATTTACGAATATTTCTGTATATTAAATACTCGTTTGCGTGGTCCCTACCAACTTCTTTAAGGTGCTTTATGTGCGCGCGATGCCGTCTTTGTTTCTTGAGCAAGGCACGGAGTTTCGGTTTCACCCACCGCGGGTCCTTGCGATCACGAATTGCTTTAGTTGGGACAAACGTTTTTAGCCCTTCTCGAATGATTCGCAAAATTTCCGTCCAAGAGTCATCTACGCTGTTACTATTCGCAAAATTGATAAATGTCGCTATTTGGTTTGTAACATAATTTTTTAAGCCTGGGAGATCTGCTTTACTGAAGATATAGACTAGTCGCGTTGGCTTATACATTGTCAGAGGGGGGTATTTGAAGTCGGCAATTACTATTTTATGATCACCTATGCCGTCGTCGATTTGTAGGTTTCTAGTCGATAGTGGGTCGCTAGTGGCTAGCGGATCTAATATATTTCCGTTTCCGTTGTTGTCATATCGCGTCGGCTCTTTGACGATTTGCTCTAGCGAGTTTAGAGTGAATGCTTCAATTAATTCACGACAAGCTTCTCTATTTTTTCCACCACTAACATAGGTTACGGATTTCCAATCGATCGATGGAAGATTAAAGTCTCCTCCAAGAATGATTACTGGGTCGTTCTTTCTCCTAGCTATCACCTGCAATGTACGACTGAGTTCTCTAATGTTCTCGACTCCCGAGTCAGGTGGGCGGTAAAATGAGCAAAAAAATAATTTTTTACCATTTCTCGTACGAAGGGAGCACCATATCGTTTCGCAGTGTTCGCTGACGTTAATCTCCTCTAATTGGCTTGATATACTCTTTCTGACGGCGATGAAAACTCCGCCTCCGACTCTTTCCCTCCTGTCTTTGCGATACACCACGTAATCTGGTGGGAAAATGTCGTTAGAATTAATGTCGCCCGATAGCCAGCTCTCAGTTCCCAATACAACGTCTGCACGATGGCTTTTAACTAAGTGGCAAAAATCAGCCTGTTTCCTTCGAATGCTTCGGCAGTTCATAATAATAATTTTTATTGTGTTTTCTACGGATATTTTCGTTCTGGATTTCCCCACCACTTGATCTAACAATTTTGTTTTTCTACTTCTCACTCTACCGCTATTCTTGGACTCCCTACGGTTAATGTTGGCGGACTCTTTTCTAACAGATATATTTGTGTTATCCTCGTCTAACCTAAAAAAAACCCTAGCGTGTTCAAAAACCCTACGCGCTACCGCATCCGCTGCCTCGGCCGTGTAGTGGACACCAGAACCGTTTAGGGGTACCCTACATGAGTCCAGCACCGGCCCCAGGTCAACGAAGTCCACTCCATTGCCCCTACAGAAGTCCCACAGCCTACGGTTCAAGCCCACCACGCGGCTCCAAACCATAGACCCGCATACCATAGATAGCATAGAAGAAAGTTCGTGGAAGTAAGTGTTATTTTTCGTCCTTCCTCCCCGACTTAATCAGAAGAGATGTAGATGTAGTCAACGCCATTTGGAAGTAGGTCGGTGCTTGCCATCCCCTGCCACACGCCTCGGAAGATTGCAGAAAATAAATTGTAAAAAAAATCGTCAAGTATAGTTTAACATAAAATATTTTGATCTTATTTTCATGATATTAAAACTCTTTTGATTCCAGACACTTGCTCATGATTGCGGTAATTTTATTTACTTATATTTCGTACGAATAGCACCTTGCGTGATTTCATCGAATCAGCAATATTATTATACTATTAAAGCGTAAACACAAATTCTGTAACGTGGATTTGTGATTTTTACTTGTGTTTTACTCGCCGTCGGTTCCCAGAATTCATGGCGGAGTTAGTGCGAAGTCGATCATTTAGTTCCAAGAAAAACCGCCCCTTCTATGGATGTGATTATATCCTTTAACCAAACACTCACATGAAGTGTGCGACCCTCGCACATCGATTTCTTGCCCTTTTTTTACCTCATCTCGTAATCTTTGACGGAGACATTGACGTCCGCCGCTGGCACGTAAAAACGAATGCATTCTCGGAATTCATTCATTAAGGATTGATGTTTTTTGCTATCATCTTCCGTGGTCTCTCTTTTGTCTAGTTCGCCTATCTGGTGGCCCTCGTAATTGCAATAGTTGCTTAGACGTATTAGTTTATCTTTCTTGGAAGATGGTCTTGCCGAGTGCCATCATTTACAAACGATTTGTTGCAATGCGGAGAGAAAAACACTCAGATTGATGCCATTTTCATTGATTTTAAAAAAGCGTTTGACAAAGTACCTCATAATAAATTAATAGGAAAACTAGGAAAGTACGGCATAAACCCTAATATCGTAAGTTGGGTAAAAGACTTCCTCTCCAACAGAAAACAGATAGTAGTTATTGATGGGAAATCTTCATACCAGGTAAAAGTCGCATCAGGTGTTACACAGAGAAGTGTCATAGGCCCACTACTATTCCTGATATATATATATAAACGATATCTGCTCCGTAGTTCGCTGCAAAATAAGACTTTTCGCAGATGACACCGTTTTATATAAGGAGATAATGGGCCAGGATGACCAAAAATCGCTCCAGGATGATTTAAACGCCCTTTCAGCATGGTGTCAAGATTGGAAAATCGAAATTAATCACAGCAAATGTTCCCTATTGAGTTTCTGGAAGAGTAGGAACAATGAATTAGACTCGGAGTACAGAATTGATAGATTGAATATCCAATCTGCAGAGTACGTTAAATATTTAGGAGTCACCATTTGTCGTGATCTAACGTGGAATATGCATATTCGAAGGAGCGTAGGCGCAGCTAATAAGAAATTGGGCTTCGTAGGCGGAATAGTAAGAAGTAGCACAGAACAGGTACGAGAAACGTGTTATTTATCATTGGTCAGATCTCAGGTCGAATACGCTTCCAGCATATGGGATCCGTACGAAAAGGTACAGATACTTGAGTTTGAAAGAATCCAACGCAGAGCAGCCAGATTCGTAAAGCAAAAATATGAGCAAAAATTAAGCGTCACATCACTCTTGAAGGAGTTGAATTGGATATCGTTAGAGGATCGCAGAATTAGCGCTAAGTTAAGGCTTCTGGAGAAATTTAGGTCGGAAGAAGAAGAATAAAATACGTGAGATCGACTGTAGGACCGAGCGATATCAGAGCTCGTTTTTCCCAAGGACCATACGGGATCATAACAGGAGAGTGATTCCCATGAGGGACGTTAATAGGTAGGTTTTGGTGTGCTGCACCCCCTGCCACCCACCAGTCTGGTGATTTGCAGGGTATCACGTAGATGTAGATGCAATGTAGTTAAAAATGAAGTGTAAATACATAAGGCAAAATTCTGCAGTATTTCTGGTGGTTGTGAAGAAGCAATAAATTTTCCATATGATAAATTAATACGTATATGGGATGTTGAAACAACTGCTCTAAAGTGAAATAACGCCGGCAAAAATCGAGTGTCAGCATATATGGAAGTTTCGAGAAACTCCAAACAAAAAAGAACGCATCGCTCTTCACATTTATCATTACAATTTGACGTCAAAAGGTTTAGCATGTGCGCTCCCAGTCTTGTGTACCGTTGCTTATGATTAAACGATCGTTAACTGTGATAGAGATATACAAAAACTCTGCAGCAGCGAGTAAAAATTGCATTACCATTATTATTGGCTCATTACCAATGCTTTTTTGTTAACGACGAAATATTTCTCGTCGATCGTGTCATTGGAGAGGCTGAGAGAAGTTTCATGAAAGTGAAGGGGTGCAAGTCAGAATGATGGTGCTTATGGCTACTCTACCACCATCTACATCACTCGAGATATGTTGCTATATATTTTGCAATAATTTTTATTGTTTTTTAAGCATTCTTACAATCAGTCATGAGTTTGTGATTTCATACATTTTCGAGTTTACGTAACGATCAACGTTCAATTTTAACAGGCAATTACTGAATGATAATATAACGTAACATATTGAAAAGGAACAATCCGATTCTCAAAGAGAGTATTTTATTTTTATTCAGATTTGAGTTACAGCGCCAATTTATTTAAAAATCACTTATAATAAATTTTTTGTAGTTTCTACGAAATAATTCGCTCTAACTTAGATAATATCATTTCGGCTTGCGTAAATATTGTTGATTTTGTTTTTTGCGAAACTGGTCTTCATAAATACATTTTTTGGAAAGTTCAAAATATATGTTTTTAAAATCCAATTGACTTTTTAGCATATTGTCATTTTTTCGTGTACAAAATTCGGCAAAAGAAAAAATGATATATTTAATATTGAATGATGGCTCGTTAATAAGCCATTTTATATTTATCGGTAATTAATTAATTAATTGGCATCGTATATGTAATTACTTCAGATATTTGCCAATATATATGTATAATTTTAAAAGGTAATATTAGTTTGTTATTTTTTATTATGTGATTGTGTACGTTACTGTCCTATTAAAATATCTTATATTTTAAAAAAATGCAACATTATCTCCTATGATGGCGGTCAAAAGACAAATCAACGGCATACATACATGCGTATTGAGGTTATTGCATCCAATCAATTATGTCATTTTCATGATCAACAACTTCCATGTATTACTTCAAATCGGAAATGTTTTAACCGGTTTTTGATTGGATAAAGGAATAAATAAACTTTGTACACTTGAAATGTAGCCAAAATTGGTTTACAGTATTATTTTCAAAACAGTTAAAAAGAAAATGATGTCAATTGATTCTAAATGCTATTTTGGATTAAAAATCGGTGCTTTAATCTGAAGACATTTACGATGTAATTAAAAGAGTTTTATATTTGTAGAGATTCAGAATTTTTCTACGAAGGTCTGCTTTTGTTTGCCAAATAGCATTAAAGCATAAATATTTGGATAGTGATAACGAACCGTAAAATGAGAACGGTATCGTCAACTCTGTAAAACTGTTACAATTGCAAATAAGGACAAAGTGATATTAAAAAATTTGAAGCGGTTAGGTTTCAAGATCGTTTCATTACAGTATACATAAGGTAAAACCTTTTTTGAAGTTCCATAATTTTTTTCCAATTTCACAAATTAAATAGAAAATTGTGGAACTTACAATATGTTTTTCCTAGTGTAGGCATACGATGAAACGATTTCACTACATTACGCCTTTCTATATTATATCTATTGTTTCGTTATATGTAAAATGTTATACGTAATTTTGGTGATTGTTTTGTATTTTTGCTCCTTTATAACATATATGGAAGCTCAAGAGTGATATATTTCGGCAGAGTATGTGGAAGTGTATTAAAACATTTTCAGTCAATTCAAAAGTAGAAACAAAAATAAAACTTTTCATAATATTAGCTACTGATAAAAATTCACGATAATATACAAATTAATGGGCTAGTTTAAATTGAAATTCAGCAAAAGTCATGATTTATATGAAATTTCTGTGTTCAAAGCCCAAAATTATCTCGATTATTTTATCTGTTTCTTCGATGACTTCTCCAGCTATGATTTCTTTAATTGCACTATTTTTCGGTCAAATTCATCGGATGTTTGGTGCGTTGCACTTCCTTCCAACCACCATTTACATGACTTGATGTATATGAAAGTGAGATCAGTCAGAAAAGGCTTCAAATTTGGACACTGAGGCCAAATATTTTGAAGTGGTACAAGTCGAAATCGTATGGTATCTAGCGCGGAAAAAGCTAATTTGTTAAATGAACACTTTCAGAAAGCGTTTACTTTGGAGAGCAACGAATTGGAGGAATCAGCTTTCAAATATGACGGAAATTCGATGGAGGATTTGATAGTCTCTGAAAAAGGTATAGCGCACCAACTCGAGTCCAAAAATTGCTCCAGGAATTTTTAAACGTCGTTTCAGCGTGCTGTCAAGAATGGCAAATCGAAATTAACCGCGGTAAATGTTCCCATTTGAGTTTCTGGAAGGGCAAGAACAATGAATTAGACTCGGAGTACAGAATTGATAGATCGAATATCCAATCTGCGGAATACGTTAAATATTTAGGAGTCACCATTTGTCGTGATCTATCGTGGAATATAAATAGTCTATTGGTCATAGTCGCAGCCAACAAGAAATTGGGTTTCGTAGGCAGAATAGTAAGAATTAGCCCAGAATAGGTACGAGAAACGTGTTATTTATCATTGATCAGATCTTAGGTCGAATACGCTTCCAGCATATGGGATCCGTATGAAAAGGGCCAACGCAGAGTAAAACAAAAATGTGAGCAAAAGCTAAGCGTGACATCACTGTTGATGGAGTTGAATTGGATATCGCTAGAGGACCGCAGAATTAGCGCTAGGTTAAGGCTTTTGGAGAAATTTTTGGTCGGAATTTCTATTAGAGGAGGCCTCAGGAATATTAGAGGCACCTATTTACACGATCACGAGGATAAAATAAGAGAGATCGACTGTAGGACCGAGCGATATCAAGGGTCGTTTTTCCCAAAGACCATACAGGATCATAATAGGAGAGTGATACCCGCGAGAGAAGTTATTAGGTAGGCTTTGATGCGCTGCACTCCCTACCACCCCCCAATCTGGAGATTTTTAGGCTATCTTGTAGATGTAGAATCTACATTGTAGATGTATGGTCATAGTGAATGTGTTTTTATAGTAAGTCTTTTGATGCTTCATTCTTTTTTTATGCTTTACCCCATAAAATATAGCGTCAGAGAGATCCATTTGACATTGAAATGGCGAATTAGTCTTGTTGGCGATGCCAGATCCTTACACTCACGCGCCCCCTGTCTTCCCCTCCCTACGTGGGTCAAATCAGGGCAAACTTCAAACCAACCTCTCCCACAGGATAAGATGGGATCGTTATTTAGTCTTTTTTCCGCGTTCATTCGCGGACTATGACGTCTGTCCGAGGTGCGTCTCTCTTGAGCGCAGAGGATAGACAGGAGCCGGCGGAGAGAAGTGGAAAGAGAGAATTGAAGGAGTTGGGAGAGGTTGGAGCGATAAAGAGAGAGAGAGAGAGAGTCGGGGGGGAGGAAGCACGGATTGGGCACTTGCTCGCTTCACCCCGCTATATCTCCGTGGGAAGGAGTGCTTTGGCGGGAACGTAACCTAACAGGCTGGCTGGCTGGCGGTCGTAGCAATTGAGTCGATCGTTTCCCTTGTCCCATTAATGTTCACCGCCGTATGTTCGCTTCGACGTGACGGTTTTCTCGTCGCCGTCTCTGCATGCGCGCGTGTGTGTGTGTGTGTGCGCGCGTCCATCATGGTTTCGATTCGAACGACGTGAACTGCGCCGCGGAAAAGGGCCTTTTTAAGAGGGACTATCGTGTGTCGCGAGCTAATGTCATGGAGATCGTCGCGTTTCACGAGGCTCGGTGCGCATGTACATAATAGACGCAATTGTTCACATTTATGCCTGTCATACGCTATCGGAAATAACAGATCGATTCGATTTCCTATTATTCCCGCGACGAACCAATCAGTCTCTCTGGGAGATGAACCTCTCTTGCTTGCTTGCTCTTGTTAGTTAAAGGAATCATCTCATTCTTGAGGAAGTCTGGAATTTTATCTGATATACGATATTTAAATTATAGGTACGATTTTAAATTATTTTAATATGTAGTAAGATGTAGCCATATTATAACTCTCATATTCATTTTTAAATATTTTAAAATTTTACTGACCTTAATAGGCGCTTTTATAAACTTGTGGTAATCTATATATATATATATGAAAGCCTTAGTTACGTGTGCCATCCTCCGTATTTCATTTATATTATCCATAAGATAACACGTAAAACGCGACTTTTCGGCGTGCATGCTTTCATTCATTTGCTCATATAAATTCGAAATATTGGCATACAAGCTTCGGATCTGGATCGTTAAAGAAAAATGATTAAGGATCCTATTCTTATCGTCCTCTTTTGTTTACGATTCGAAATCACCCGCATTTTAAATGTAATGCACATGATATGCACTAACTTTGCCATTTTATCGATAAATACCTGGACGACGTACATTGTCATGCTCGAAGTCCTATTGTTGTAAAACCGTATATAGCCTACGAGCGTAAATTTAACGTGTTTTATAAGCCGTTTAAATGAAAAGAGGGTAAGGAGAAAAGGAGAGAGAGAGGGAGGGGGAAATAAAAAATGGGAAAAGGATAGAGGGAAAACAGTTGGGAGAGAGGGGAAAAGGGAGAAACAAAGAGGGGGAGGGGGGAGTGGAGATGGAGAGAGGGAGGGGAGAGAGAGAGAGGAGGGAGATAGGGGAGAAGAAGAGTTATTCAAGAATATAGTAAAAGACGTCTTTAATAGAATAGTTTTCTATGGAGATATCATTTGCATCATTAATTGATTCACATTATTATTAATAAACGATTTATTTGATTTAATTGATACTAATAATGACGAGTCTGATACTCAGAAAAGTACTTTTAATTCAAGGTTTAAAGCTTATGCTACTTTAATCGAACCGTTTTTTTAAGTAGGAGAGTTTTTTATTTGTAAACGTATCAGAAACATTCGAGTGTAACCATAGAAATTAAGTTTTATTTGATGGAATCTTTGAAACATTTTTCCGCTTCCATCTATTTGACAATTTCTCTACAATTTAAGATGATTTGTGCATACTTTGCGAGATAAGTTGTAAAATGAAAATAATACTCTGCTGAAAAGAATTGGATCTGAAGTTTCAACCCCAGAAGAAAGACGAGGTAAATAAAGTGCCAATATAGTCTTTCAAAAATACATAAATATCACCGAAGCAGGAACGCAAATGTCGTTGGTGATAACTAATTTTTCTTCGGTTGAGCTTCCGTTTAAACTAAAAGGAACCAGTCTTCCGCGCGTAGTACATAATAATCCATAAAAGCAATGGAGAGGTTTCCATGGCATATAATCCAAGCCTTACCATGCATTTTTCATTTAATCCGTACGCATTTTCCGACCCAGAGATTTATCACGTGGTTACGAAAAAAAAGCCGCCCTCCAAGTTTCACCATTGTATGCCCACTTACTACAGAGGGAGGAAAATCGTCACTTGGTCGATTCCGTTCAAAAACATGGAACGGGATGAATGACCTTATATAATTGAGAGGGCCATTCTAGTTTAAGAAGGCGTTATTACAACACAATGGACATCGATGGAGTAAATGCATTCATCGATTATCGCGCCAGTGAATGTGTGGCCCCGAAATAACTTCTCGATTAAGAGATACAAATCCTCGAGCTCATTAAAGGCATACATATCCTTCGGCAGTTGACGTATTTACTTATCTAAAAATGCCTGAGAAAAAAAAACAAAAGATATTTCGAACTGACGATCAGTTTCTAAGGTCAGAAAGTAACAATATTTTCCAAATGGTCATGACACATCTCCGACTGATTGTCTGAAGAACTCTTTAATGTGTGTTAGTTATGTTATTTAAATTGGTGCTCGATCCATTAACTTCTTTGTATTTTGTAGATATTAATTTATAAAAAAATATGGAGAGGGGTCTTCTAGTTCACGTGTGCATTAGGTTTGATTTTTAAGCCTGTTTAATACAGATTTTATCTTTTTTTCCAATTTCGAAGTTTTGAAAAATAAACCTTTAAGATTTCTTCTGATGATGGTGTGTACGGCAGAGAAATTAGTATATATGCAGTATTCATGTAATCTACGTCTATTAATTGATTTGTATTCGAAACACTGCGTAATCAGTGTAATTAATATCGAATGGTCTCTGTCGACTTATAGTTCTAATAAACTTCAATTCAAAATGTTGCCTATAGAAATACAAAATATTTAGAATGTAGAATTTCTTTGACGCATAAAATCCCACGATATGTTTCACAGCGAATATTTAGGCAGACAAAACCTCAGCAATCATTCAGCGTAATTCCTATTGCCGGTTATTAAGAATTTCTAGAATTTCGTAATCACAAACATTGGTATACAGTGGTATACCACCGTACACCTCTCTGCCTTTTTCTAATGAATAGGGTACGCCCTCTGCTTTTTCGAACAAATAGCGTATACCCACGCCTTATGAAAAATTATACAGTCGTGTAATTTTCTCTAAAAAAACTGGGTAAGAACCCTAGCTCAAGTTTTTACTTTAGTATACATTACCCTCTCCTTTTTTTACGACTACAGTATTGATCACAAACAGAAAAATAAACAGTCCAGCGACTTCAGCCTACATGCTTGTAAACCTTGAACCTTAACATTGATCGCGAGAACAAGGGAAATTAGTGGATATAATCCGCCGTCTTGTATGATAGACAAACAAAACCGTACTGGAGCATATCTGCGGATGTTGGCATTTGCGTCGAAAGAGGTCGAATAAGGTCACCGAAACGGAAAAGATTATTAAAAATGAACTCCGTTAAAAAGTATATTCGCATACCCGTTATCGTGGAAGCCTCGCGATAATTCCAGACTCTGACGTCGTCACATCCGTTTCACAGCATCATCTGCGTTATGCGTATCTGACGCGGCGACTTTCAAATGTTTTGATTCGGAGACACCCATCCTCAATTTTGGTGCGATTTTCTTGTGCCGTCATCCGCGTTTGTCTGCCCCTCTAGTCGCTACTATCACGAGGCCGCTTTTGAGTGATATGGATGTCGCGTTATTGTGAGAGCGGACGGAAGGAAAGGGCGGGCGTCACTCGGGTCTCAGCCAATCATAACCATCCCATTCAGGGGTGAGCTGCCAATCTGTTAACAATGGGCTTGTTACATTTTGACAATAAAGAGATGAATTATAAATAAACGCATAGGAATACGTTTTATTTTTCAATTTATATTTACAATTATTTATTGAAATAATCAATAAATAATAAAATGTGGGTGTTTATCACAAAAGTTGTGCGAGGCCTATTCGTGCAAGAAGTATAAAAACGACATAGTCGCCGAAAATGAGTTGATTATATTATTGCAAAGTTCAAATTTTCCTATTTTTAATACATTACTGACAATGAGATATGAACTTATTGTCACGGCCGGCCCAAGGTACAGGCGAGCCAGGCGGCCGCCTAGGGCGCCGAGGCACTTGGGGCGCCAAGAGGGCGCCTGGAAGGACAATATTGTAAGGATAGTTGTCTAAACAATACTCAAACACGAATACTCAGAAACAATGTATCACTATTTACATTTATTGTTCTTGTATAATTTGATATTTAGTTAATTTTCTTGTGCCTATATCTTAACAGTTACAAAGTTACAAAAAGCTAGATTTGGCTTTGTTGTCACTTAGTAAAAACGAATTCAAAGTATTTCAACGCCGAAAGGTCACAATCCTTAAACCTGAGTACAATGAAATCTATTCAAAGGAAGTTCCTTATTCTGGATCTGTAGGAATTATGAGAAGGAGAAAAGGGAAGTGAAGGTTACTGGTAAACAGTCTTCGACAGTTCTATGGATGAAACAGAACAGAGAAGTGTTCTTTAGTGAGCAGATATTTATTGTTTAGTGTTCATTAGGTGATAGTGTGGAAGAACATCAGTGAAGTCTATTGTGAAGTAAGTACATAGCTTCTTTTTTGTTTGTAAATTTTTCAACAAAAACTCATGTAACAACCAAACATTTTGCTTTTTTATCGAAAGAAAACATTTTCTCTCAACTTTTTTACTGAATCAATTAAAAATACTTTAAAATATTTAAACACCAAACGGCCAGCACTAAGCAATTTATATTTTATCGGTTATATCTCATCTGACTACATACATTTAAAACCGAGCCCGATAATATTATTCTTCGTAACATTTTTGTACCCACGTCGTTTTATGCATAACTTTATACAAAATTATTCATATTTTTTATTTTTTTTCTGTAATTACTTTCCCACGATACCCTCCCACTCCATCTTCGATCGCCTCTCACGCGGACAATCGCTTGTTTGTGAATGCTTAGTGTTTTCACTCGGCTTCCCACGCTCAATTTCGCCCCGACGACCTGCATATCTCTCTCCATCTTCCGTCTGTCTCTCTTCTTTCTTTTTCTCGTTCTCAAGTGTAATACCCCCAATAATAAGACTGTTAAAGGTCCCTTCTTCCAGTGAATCCAGTAATCAAATTTCTTAAACGTATCTATGTTACGATGAGTCGATAAATTAACTTACTCGAAAGCAAATAAAAATTTCGAATCAGGAATAGCTCATGTAATTGTGTAATCGATTTATATGCAGCGAGATGAGTATGAATTTCATTCAAGGGACGAGGTTTTTGCGTTTTTTATCGAATTCTTTTGGACTCTATGGGGTATTAAATTCGAATGAGTCAGTCAGCTTATGGTTTAGCTTAGGCAGGGACGGCCAGAGGTACCGGTGAGCAGGGCGGCTGCCCGGGGCGTCCAAGTATTGGGGGCGCTAACCCTACCATCTATCTCTGCATTACTTGCAAGTGGGTGAATAATGGATACAAATTTATATCGCGGGGCAGAGGGGAATCTATATAAAATTCCTTTTATTTTTCATTATCAATCATTTTACGAAGCAATGAATAAATTAGCGACCTCTTTTTAAAATATCTTAACAAAAATTTACAGAGGGGGGGGGCACTGAACCGTTTCTCGCCTGGGGCGCCAAAATACCTCCCCCTGCTTTCAAGTGGATAATGGATACCAATTTATATCGCGGGGCAGGCGGGAATGTATATAAAATTCCTTTTATTTTTCACTAGCAGAATTTCCCGTTGAATTTCAACGGATTTAGTGAAGCTACTACAGCACAACATACAAACTCTTTAAAATATATAGTAGATACTTCTTAATTTACAATTAGCTTTCTTAACAATTAATCATATTTGCTTGTAGCAATCCATTTCCAAGCCTATTGCATTCAAATATAACAATAATTTTATTTCCTATCATATTATTTTAGCAAAATCCAGCTTTATTTCTTGTGTAATTATGCCTCACTGAAATATTTACTTCTATGTCTTGTAAGCAAGAAAACCGTGAAAAAGGAACGTACAGTTGTCCATGATTGAACACTGACTCCGGTAAATGTACACCAGATACGTGAGCTTATTTACGTTAATAAACATTGTAATGTAAAATATAATGATTTTACTTACAAAAAAATGTAAGATTCCAGTATACAATAGACCAGTGGTCTTCAAGGTGGGCGATAGCGCCCACCAGTGGGCGTTTTTGGATTTTTGGTGGGCGTTAAAGAACTCACCAAATGCTATTCTAATTTTTACACTGAAAAATAAAATTCTATAAAAAAGCACACATATTCTGTACAACTATTTTATGTACCACTATTACAGTTTGTTTGTCGTTAATTATAGTATCATATCATACTATACTAGCGACAATGTATCCATGCTGCGGTAAAATTGAAAGGCCCATGAGGGTGGTCAGAGTCTCGCAGAAGCAGCGAAGCATTTAAGTTTAATTTTATCAAATATATAAAATCATAAATTTTTAAACACTGTTATTACCACTGAGACCGTATTCAGTAATCTCATCTAACAACAATCCCACTAGTATTAGGGTTACCTTACCTCCGTAAATCACTTTGCTACTGGGAGTGCAAAATTATTCTTTGCCCTGGGCGCCAGAAACCCTCACTACGCCACTGGGTGGGCGGTGAACTTATTTCAAAGGACAACATATGGTAAAAGTGGGCGGTGACTCAAAAAAGGTTCAAGACCACTGCAATAGACGAAAGAAGGTTCAATTACTTTCATCAATAAACGCTTCCTGAATAATAATCAGTATCTATTTACGTTGCTATCCATAAACTTTGATCGTTTCGTTGCTTAAACAAAAGTGCGAAGCGAATAATACTAAACTTTCGTCTATTTGTAAGCTTCATTGAAGCTAATGGAATCGGAGGTAACAATGACGGCCGCCTTGGCAACGCCCGGAAAGAGTACGAAAAATCCACAAAATTTCGAAAGAAATAGCGTATTTCTGAAAACTTCGACCGTGTAACATGTAAACTTCGCAAGAATAAGATAGTATAGAGTTTTATTCGTCAAATAAAGCAAAAACGAAAAAAATCGGTCCATATTTACATATCTTAATGGTTGAAGGAAGAATACCTTGCAAGTCAAGAAATGGATTCATACGTGTTATCTTATGGAAAAATGTTAATCCCCTATATTGGCAGCACTGATTAATCCCGGTTGACCAAACCTTGACCATTCACTAAGCTAGAGTGTAAGGAAGAATCGTACCAAATTTGGTTATTCTAGCTTTTATCGTTTAGGAGTTCCATGAACAAATACACAAACACACACTTCAAAATATATTATAGTAGATTATAAATCATTTTACGAGGCAACGAATAAATTAACCATCTGTTTTTAAAATATCTTAACAAAAATTTACAGAGGGGGAGGGAGGGGCTGAACTGTTTCTCGCCTGGGGCACCAAAATACCTCTGGCCGTCCCTGCTTATTGTATAAACAATATTGTAACGCCCTGCTTAATCGATCGTGTTATCATCGAGAGCGAACAATCGGAAAGAAAGGAGGAAGTTAACAATGCGATCATTAAAGAAAGACCAGACTTGAAAGATAATAATTAGATACAATATAGTGATCTCTACTAGAATGGCTTATTATTTCTAGCTTAATGGATATAAATGTGACCTATTTTCTTGGAGATTTAAAATATTGTGTGTGATAATTAGAAGAGTGTGTGTGTATATATATATATATTGGATAGACCATTTTTGTTTCCTCATATCTCTTAAACGAATTATCGGATGGTAAACAATGTTACATTTTTTGAAAGCTAATGTCTCACGGATGGTTTTTAGTTCATATTTCATCTAGAAGTTAAACTGTAAATGTTCAAACTTTCCAAAAGTCTATTTGGTTGCAGTGGCTCTGCCGGTGAGTCTGGGGGCATAACTACTACATATACACAGAATTCTGCGCTCCAACGTTGTGAGTTGTCATTTTGACCAATATTTGGCGAGAGAAGTTATAACGCTTAATTGTACGAAAAGTTTAGCTTATTTATATTATGTTATTTTATACCTCTATAATGTTCACTATTGGTTTAAAAATTTTGAACTTTTTCATAAAACATTTAACAACTCGTAATCGGAAGATGGTTACTTTGGGAATGTATTTTTATTCATCACGCTGCGGTAGATGGTTTCTGGGTAGGAAAGTATCTTCGAAATTTCAAAACTTGCGAAATGGGGTGCCATGGACTAGTGGAGAGTGCGTTGGTCTGCTACGCCAAGCATACCCGTTGAAAACCTGTGAAAGTTGCATTTTTTCAATAGATCTTGCGGCCCTTTATTTGCGAGTTTAGAGAAGAGCACGCGAATCAACGCTTCATCCTTCGGAAGAGACATAAAGCCATTGGTCCTCCTTGGTGCTTTTTGAAAAGAAGAGGCTGATGACTGTGCCGGATTTCTCTTCTTATTTGCTTTGTGATTTCAACTGACGAGCCTTCAAGCGCAAGAGTCGTTTGAAGTCACAAAGTTCCACAAATAACAAACTTTGACATCAGTCATTGTAAGAAAGCGATTGAGGCAAATTATTTTGTGTTCGTTATTTTTCATTGAATGTTATTCAATTTCGCACTTTAAAGATGAAAACAAATAAGAATTTTAAAAAAATTCAAAAATAAAATCTTTTTGCTTTATAAAGGATAAAACAAGAAAATTTTCAGATTATTTGTTCGTTATAAAAGATTTTCGTGTCATATGCTTGTCATTACTATAACTTTACATATCATTTACATTCAGTGCTGGAGTAAACGGATTTTGAATATAAAGTTAATAGTAAAACACATTTTTTAAAATGAAGTTCAACCTTGAAAACCTCCTATCTATGCGAAATTATTACTTAAATGATATGTAAAGCAACAGTAATGAAAAGAATATGACACCAAAATCTTTTATAACGAACAAATAATCTGAAAATTTTCTGTTTTATCCTTTTAAGGCTGCCTATTTTATAAAGCAAAAAGATTTTATTTTTGAATTTTTTATCTTACTTCTTTTCCTCTCTCCCCCTACCATTCTCTCCCTCTTTCTCTCCCGATATTTCTTCCTCCACCTTAATTTTTCAATGAAATCGTAGAAGGTAAGAAATGAATCTAAATCCCGTATTATAAAATTCGATGCGAACATTTCCATATAATTCAATGCAATGTATGCAATTTCGCTTAACAGCAACATAATGGTTGCCATTGACGACGAAAGGATTTCGGCTCAACAAACGTTACATTTTCGCGTCAAAAACCAAATTGTAGACCGATTCGATTCATATTCCAATATTGACGATAAAAATGAGAAAGTTTATTTATAATCCATTATAATAGTCCAGATCCGAAGTTTCTAGGTCAATTTTTTCCAATTTAAATTTGCAAAAGAATGAAATCTTATTTTTATGTATTATAAAAATTATCCTCTGGAATCGAACCCTGGACATTTCTGTACACGTTAACGTCCCAAAATTGCCCCAATTCGTCACGATAACGAAACACTGAAAGAATGGCCGAAATCAAATCGTCCGTTATCGAGATTTTCGTATTCAGTGTAAGAGTAAAATTCCACAGCTCTCCCTCGGGATAATACGGTAATGCTCATTCATACCACTGTTAAATTACAGGTAATTCGCCGTCAACAAGTAACTCATGGGTCCAATTCCAGGAGCGCATCCTCACTCCAATTAAATAACATCAGAACAGGTAAATTCCACTGCACAGGCCTTTTTTCTATAACATCTTAAAATACCCCATTAGATATTATACAGTTACGTGAAGAAAAACGTGGAGATTAATTTTGCTCATTGTATAAATTCAAATCTCATTATAAAATCTCCAAAAATTACATTTTAAGGTGATTTTTTGCATTGTTATATTTAATCAATTTAATGCATATAAAGAATTTTATTATTCACAAATTTATGAGAGGAAGATTAAATCAAAATCAGGTACAATAATTGAGGAATTTTACATATTTAATCAATTTAATACATATAGTATTATGTACTAGGAAGTTTTTTCCCTCACAAGACAAAATGTATCAAAAAATTAGGTGATAAGAACTCTGCTGGACTTGATGAAATATCAGACAAACTCTTTAAATCCAGCTACCCTTTTATATCCAATATCTTACAGTATCTTGTGAACAAATCGTTACAGTTGGGTTCCTTTCCTATAGCTCTAAAAACATCCAAAATATTTTTTTTCTACAAGAAAAAAGGAGACAAGAAAAGTATTGAAAATTATCAGCCAATCTGCATTTTACCTCAGTTCTCAAAAGTTTTCGAATATATTTACTGCAGTAGAATAGTAAGGTTTTTAGAAAATAATAATAAATTTTTTGGTCCTCAATTTGGGTTTAGAAAACATAAATCTACTGAGTCTGCCCCTATATCATCTATAAATTTTATCTTAGAAAAGCTAAATATGAAAGAAAAAGTTTTAGGCCGCTTTTTGTAATTTTACTAAAGCATTTGAAACTATTAATCACTCATTCTTTCTGCATAAATACTCTGGTATTGGCATTCGTGGTCCTGCCCATGAATGGCTCTCCTCGTACTTAACCAATCGCCAGCAGGTGGTATCTGTCAATCTTGATGGCCGAAATTACTTCTCTGGCATTCCCCAGAGAGTTCTATTGAAGGACTGATTTTATTCTTACTTTTCATTAATGACCTGCCTGATTGTTTGGGCTATGGAGTTTTATCCCATTTAGTTCTATATGCAGAAGATGTCAGTTCACAAATATTTAGTAAACAGTGCAAGATTTTTCTTCAGAATAAAGAATTTTATTTTTCTCGATTTTACGTTTTCCTAGATTTTACGTTTTTATAAATCGGTCCCTTCACAACCGTAAAATTGAAGTTTCACTGTAATCGTTTTACTTGCAAAAAAGGTAAGATTCCAATATCCATATGATGAAAAAAGTTTCAACTGCTTTGGTCTATCATTTTAAATGCTACCCACATGCAGTTTCCTAAATAATTATCAGTTACTATTTACATTGCTCTGTATAAAGATTGACATTGTTACAATGATAATTTTAATGATTAAACAAAATTTCGAAGCGAATAACACCATTCTTTCATCTATTTCAAGGCTTAATTGAGGCTAATACTTTTATTCCAATACTTAGATAACTTTACAAAGAAGTGTTCTTTAGTGAAATTTTATTTGAATTATACATCATTAACTATTATTTTGTTGAGAAAGGCAAGACAATCCTTACATATTAAATAACTAGCTGAAGTGCCCATTGAATTTCAACAGGTTTGGTGAATCTGAAACTTTGACTGTGTAACATGTAAGCACTGCAAGAATAAGATAGTACACAGTTATACCCGTCGAATAAAGCAACACGTTAAGAAAGTGTACAACATATCACAAATGGGCGCGTTTCATGCAATGGAGTATTAGAAAGAAATTATATACCTGTGCGTGTGGGAAATAGCATTTTAAAGTTCTTATATTCTTCAAAAATAATCCATTTTCTTCCTATTTAATAATATTGCATGCATGCGTAAGGAAATTAAACGTTTGTTTGTGAGATTGTTTATGATAGCAACAATGAAGAAGTAACCATGCAAGAAATTTTCTAAGTTCAACTTGATATAAGACATTCTTGTTTGATTTTCTCGATAACGGCTACTCCTACGATAAAAATGTATAGGAAAGAAAATACTCTACTTTACCATTTCTACAACTTTTATTTGAAAAATATTTTGATATGAGCAATACTTTACGAGATATGACGAAAATTTAATTTTTTGTCTCCAGTAAAGTGGTACCCCTGATTGGCATACGTGATTCATTTTAGCGATTTTCTTCTTATATTTGATTGTAAATCCTTAATATCAAATTTCATGAAAATCCGTTTGGTAGAAGCCGAGAACGAACATGCGGACGGACAGATGGACGATAATAGGTACTCACGCTGGAAGCGAAACGTGCCTAAAAATGAAGAAAACCGCTCCGTATTTTCCTGTTTAGATGAATGAAGGAAGAGAATCTTATGAAAATAATGTATAAACTCCCTCCCCCTCCCTTTCACCCTCTCCTTCCCTTCTCCCCCTCCCTCCCTCTCTCTCCTCCCACCCTCCCCCTCCCTCTCTCCACCCCTTCCCTCTAATTCCCTCTCTCCATCTCCCCCCTCCGTTACCATCCATCTCTCTCCCTCCCTATCTCATATTAAAAGCATTCATAGCAAACAAACTTACAAACATTCTCCTTTATATGTTAGATTAGAAGATAATTCAATTAAAACAACTAATATTTGGTTTCCATATAAACAAATTAAAATCATACACATAAATTGACTTACGATATTACGTTAAAAATTTTCCCATATAAATGCATTTACTCTCAATTTCGGTGACAATGGGAGTTGTCATGGTAGCTTATATAGTCGGTTCATCATCGGAAGTCTGATGGCCTCGAAAACTGGGCGTACACGAGTTAGCAGCAGCCAATAGGAGACTGTTTGTTTGGGAAGATAGTGGGGAGGAAACCAGTCTCACTCCTGCTCTCGAAGAGATCGCATCGGACTGCTTTGCCGTTTCCTTGCTGTGGATCAAAAAGAAGGATGGGAAGTATTTTATTTAGAAACTGCGTAGTATATCAGCTGAGCAAGAGCTGGCAGCGCGCACCGACATCTGCTCTCCCGCACGAAAGTTGAGAGGGGCGATGGAAGGGGAAACGTTCGTGATTGGCTACTTGCTCTAAGTAGGCCAAGAGACTTCCGAAGGGGGATCGACTATAATAGGCATTGTAATAAAACTGATAAAATCACGTATTTTATTGATTCTAAATGCATTTTTATGCTAATTCGATCAGGATTCGGATTCTGTCTTCAATAAAAATAAACTTTTTCTTTTCTTCGTAGAACCATTCAAGTCTCAAGTTCGTACCATGTTTCTAAGTAATTTTAAAATTCAAATGAAAAACAAGCTGCACTTGTCCCTATGTTATTCAAATGGAGAAAATGAAAAAAAGGAAATATTTCTCTGTCTGTGTCGGAGTTCCCGGGTACCCTATGTGCAAAGTTTGGTCCCGATAGCTCAAAGGGCGTAGGAATGTATAAGGAACAGACAGACAGACGGACAGACATTCGATTATTAATATATATATATATTTTGGGCAACTAGGTGTTGAAGGTTGTGTCTCTCTTGTGCTGACGAAGGGATCATCCCGAAAGCTCTAACCTCTACAAATGTGTCTCTCCAACACCCCAGCGGCTCTACTTCCGGTAAGTGTTCACTGGGTTTCCCTCAACACCTAGTTGCCCAAAATATCCTTACCTTTCCTCTTCCTTAGTATTTATATATATATATATATATATATATATATATATATATATATATATATATATATTATTACCTTTCCTTTTCCTTAAGTATTTATACATCGTATCTTCTTCTCAATTGTTCTTCACAGTTGTTTTTTCTAATTGTTGTCTCACCTTTACTCAAGAATTCTCTCCTGTCGCCTTTTTCTTTCATTCTTCCCTTCCACCATGGATATAACCCATCTCCGTTATCACCTCCGTGGGCACATTTCCCTCAATTGTCAGATCGAATTCCTTAATTCCTGTCTTCAGCTAGGCCTCTCTCCCAAATCTCTCACTATTAGAATTCCTCTCTCAGGCCTCCCACCCCCAATCCGTGCATCCCTTGCCCTCACCTATCACCTCACTTCGCTCAACATTATTCGATCCATCATACTTCAATACATCACACTCTCCAATGTCCATTTTGCAAAATGCAAAACTCTTGTCCTCCATCTTTGCAAATCCCCAAACTCCGTATCCGACCTTAACGCCGCTCTCCTTCAAGCGACGAAAGATCTCACATCGAACCAAAGCAGACTACTCCGCAAGCTTTCCCTTATGTGCGTTCGGCACCTCCAACTTGGTTTACCCCTACCATTTTTACCATCTGGTGAGGTCATCAACCCTCCCCCTCCACTTATAGGCCAAAAGCCCTGCCTTGCGGACCTCTTGGGTTTTCCCACCCCACCTCCACTCCGTACTCCACAAAGGGTCCCCTCTGTCTCAAATTTTAAACATATGAAGCGCTCCGATTCCCTTTCTGTTCCCCCCACCACCCCCACCTCTTCCAAACCAGACGACACTGTAAACCTTTCCTCCCACGAACTCACTCCTGCTGAGACAGCACTCCTTTCCCGCGGCCTCTCGTTCTGTCCCACCACCAAATTCGATCATTTCCGTCTCCTCGCCGACGTCCAGGCCTTTGCTCGCACGCTCCGCCTAAAAACCAACCCTCCCAAAGGGGACCCTTCTCCTTCTGCTCACCCAAACCTCCTCCCCGGCCTCCCACAGACCTTTTCCATTTTCAAACCCCCTTCCCAATATATCCCACCTGCCCTTCCCTCCCAACACCCGGTAGAACACTATCTTAATTATATTCTTCGCAGAATCTCCCAGCCCAACCTTCCCGACCTTCTTGACCACAAAGACAATCTTACCAGACGTGAAAGACATGCCATCTCAACACTTAAACACAACAGAAATATTATTATCCTCCCCGCGGACAAGGGCACCACCACGGTTGTGTTGGATCGCGCCCAATACAATGAAGAAGCCAAGCGCCAGCTCTCCGACGAAACCTTCTATCTCCCCCTCACCTCCAACCCCACAAGCCTCCACTCCTCCCAAATTTCCTCCCATCTTCATTCCGCAGGAAAACAGGAAGGCCTCACCGACTCTGCCATCGCCCTGATGATCCCCAAGAATCCCCTTACCCCCACCTTCTACCTAAAATTCATAAACCTAACATCCCTGGCCGTCCCATTGTTGCCAGTTTCAACTCCCCCACGGAGCGCATATCCGCATTCGTGGACTTTCACCTACAGCCTCTCGTCCGACTACTGCCATCCTTTATCCAAGACACCAACCACTTCCTCCAACGCCTTAAGCACCTCCCTTCTCCCCTCCCACCCAACACCAGTTTGGCTACCATTGACGTTTGCTCCCTCTACACCAATATTCCCCATGATGACGGACTTTCTGCCCTCAGAAAATTACTTGACACAAGACCTGACAAAAGACCCTCCTCCCATTTCCTATTGCACTTGGCAGAAATGGTGCTGAAAAAGAACAACTTCTCTTTCGGAGGGCACCATTATCTCCAAATTAAGGGTACAGCAATGGGCACTCGAATGGCGCCCTCTTATGCCAATTGCTACCTAGGGGAATGGGAGACTCATTTCCTCAACACACCTCTCAAACCACTATTGTGGCTGAGATTCATTGACGACATCTTTTTCATCTGGACCAATGGACCTGACTCCCTCCAATCCTTTTTGTTACGCCTCTCCTCTCACCCCACGCTTTCCTTCACCTACCATACCTCCACCACTAACATCACCTTTCTGGACGTCGACCTTTCCATCCAAGACGGAAAAATCCGCACCGGCGTCCACATCAAACCCACCAATAGCCTTCAATACCTCCACTTCGAAAGCTGCCATCCCCTACACACCAAAACCTCGATCCCATATGCCCTAGCCCGCCGAGGATGGAGGATTTGCTCAGACAGGAGGTCTCTCTCAATATATTACTCCATCCTCGAAGATGCCCTCCTCAAACGCGGTTACCCACCGGGCCTGATCCGTGACCAGATCCGGAGGGTAATCATACCGGTAACCACTAAACACCACCCTCACACTCCTCCTATTCCCGATCTTACCCCTTCTCTTACCCTTACCACCCTCTTCCACCCCGGGATTCACGAGGTCCTCAAGGAAATCCTTCACGCTGCCCACCCAATTCTTACTTCCACCTCCCACCAATCCCCCTTTACTAATTCCCCCATTCTCTCCTTCCGCCGGCCTCCTAATTTGGGAAACATCCTGTGGAAGAAAGAACCCCCCACTCCCAACCCTCCATCCGCTGCAGGATCTCAACCCTGCGGCAAACCCCGTTGTCTCACATGCCCCATCCACCCACCCTCATTTTCATTTACCAGCCCCTCCTCCAACATCACCTACCCCATCCCCTCCAGAAGTAATTGCACGACGAGGAACGTCATTTACCTCCTCACCTGCACACTTTGTCCTGCTTTTTATGTTGGCCTCACCAGCAACCCCCTCAACATTAGAATCAATGGCCACCGGAACAGCGTAAACACTAACCGTCCCCTTCCGGTGGCTTCTCACGCCAATTCACACCAGGCCACCTTCAATAATTGCTTCACTGTAAGGATCATCCGTGCCCTACCGGATGATACCCCCGCTCCCCTACTTCGACAGTGGGAGTTGGCCTACATCTTTCTCCTTAACTCTTTCTCCCCACCTGGTCTTAACCTCCGATAACCCTATTGGCCATCCCTCCAACCCATCTCCTCCTATCCCCGAACTTCTCTCATTACCCCTCCCCCCCTCCCCATATCCCCCCAGTGTGTCACTTCAAACAGTATATGTTTCTCCGTCGCTGAAGAAGGGCATCAGCCCGAAAGCTCCATTTTTGTGTAGTTTCTGTTCTTTTGTGTTTTTCGTGTGTCCTCAGCACCCCCAGCGGCTCTTCATTCTAGGTAAGTGTCCACTGGGTTTCCTCCAACACCTTGTTGCTACCTTTATTATTACCTTTCCTTTTCCTTAAGTATTTATATATATATATATATATATATATACACACACACACATACACATACATACATACATACATATATATATAAGAAACCGAGGAGGATAAAAACTGGTAGAATTCTGTGTTAATAACGACTTAGTAGTGACTAATACATGATTCAGAAACCATAAACGAAGGCTGTACACATGGAAAATCCCAGGTGATAGAATGAGATGCCAAATAGATTACATCCTAGTAAAACAAAGATTCAGGAACAGCATAAAAAATGCTAAGACATTACCAGGAGCAGACATTGATTCAGATCACATCCTTCTAATAGTCGATGTAACTACAAAGCTGAAACAAATAAGGAAAACGAGAAGAGATAGACAGACTCGGGACCTAGAAAAACTGAAAGAAAGGAAAGATGCCTTCAGCACGAAGTTGGAAGATCGCCTTAGAAATTTGGAAAACAAACCGAAGACCGTGGATACAGAATGGGAGGAAGTGAAAGCCAGCATCAAAGATACCTTGAATAAAGAGATTGGGAAAAAGAGAAGAAAATCAGAAAACCATGGATCACTAAGGAAATGCTGGAGAAAATGGATGAGAGAAGAAAATGGAAAAACGTTAACAGTGAAGAAGGTAGTGCCAACTATAGACGCATAAACAATGAGATGAGAAGGGTAACAGATAAAGCTAGGGAAAATTGGATAAAAGAAAAATGTGAGGAAATACAACAGATGGAGAAGTTAGGACGATACGATATGATGTACGCTAGGGCACTGGAGTTAGAAGATAAGAAGTCTAATGGGATTCGTGGTAAAGGAATTATTAATACAGATGGGAAAATAGTCACAGAACCAAAGGATGTAGCACAGATATGGGAAGAATACATTACGGAATTATACAAAAAGCAGGCAGGATCGGTACAAATGGAACTGGAAGAAGAGAAATGCATTGAAAAAGACAACTTGGGACCAAGTATTATGAAAAGCGAAGTAGAAAAGGCGATACAGGAACTAAAGAAAGGAAAAGCTACAGGCAGTGATGGAATACCGGTAGAGGTACTTAAAGTCATGGGATCGGAAGGGCTAAAAGTGATTACGAAACTAATTAACAAGATTTACGACTCGGGAGAGTGGCCTCAGGATTTCTTAGATGTAACAATGATCCCTCTAAAGAAGAAGCCAAAGGCAATGCAGTGTAAGGACTACAGAACGATAACCCTACTGCCACACACTTCGAAGATCATCATGAGGATTCTTAATAAAAGACTAGAGAAAAAGGCCGAAGAAATGCTAGGGGAAGATCAATTCGGCTTCAGAAAAGGACGTGGAACCAGAGATGCTATCGGTGTAGTGAGAATCATATCAGAAAGGGCAATAGAGTACAGCCAAGATTGCTGCATATGTTTCGTTGACTGGCAGAAGGCCTTTGATAGAGTAAATTGGGTACTGCTGATGAGGATATTAAAGGATATAGGTGTAGACTGGAAAGACAGGAGATTGATCAGGAATCTATATGTGAATCAAGTTGTAAAGGTCAGGTTGGAGAATACGGACACCAGCAGAGTACATATCGGTAGAGGAGTAAGACAGGACTGCTGTCTATCGCCGATTCTATTCAATATATATGGAGAGAGACTAATGCAGGAAGCGTTAGAAGGCACGGGAGATTTCAAAATCGGAGGAAGGATTATAAGAACAGTGAAATACGCAGATGATCAAGTACTTCTAGCAAGAAAGGAAAAGGAACTCCAGAAAATGATAAATAGACTTGCGGTAACAGGTAGAAAATACGGTATGGAAATTAATACAGAAAAATCCAAGGTTATGCGAATATCAAGTAAAGAAGAAGAAAATTTGAACATAAGTATTGGAGGAAAGCCATTAGAACAAGTTTCAGATTATAAATACCTTGGAAGCATCATAACGAGAGAAGCAAAATGTACAGATGAAATCAGGACTAGAATAAGAAATGCAAAAGCCACTTTCAGAAGAAAGAAACTCCTGCTAACGGGAAATATAAAGCAGGAAATCCGCAAGAGGCTGATAAAATGCTATGTATGGAGTATAGCTTTGTACGGAGCAGAAACATGGACGCTAAGGAAAAATGATATTAAATACTTGGAAAGCTTCGAAATGTGGACATGGAGAAGAATGCTGAAGATAAAATGGACAGATAGGGTGAAAAATGAGGAAGTACTAAGAAGAATAGGAGAGAAGCGAACGATTATACAGACTGTCAGAAAGAGGAAGGCGAACTGGATTGGACATTACCTGAGGAGAGGGTGCATGATTAAAGAAGTGCTAGAAGGAAAACTGGATGGAAAAAGAGAAAGAGGTAGGAAAAGGTTTCAGCTAGTAGACGACTTGAAAGGGAAAGAGAGCTATCAAGACATGAAGAAAACTGCGGAAAATAGGAGTATATGGAGAACCAAGTTAACCTAAAATAATCACGCACCTGTCAACGGACAGACTACCTATGATGATGATATATATATAAAAGATAAAATATTAACAGAATTATAAGATAAATAAGAGAAAAATTTATATACAAAACAATGTTTTGTATTTTGAAAACATCAAACCATACATTCTAAAGTACATAAATCCTTTTGCACTGTCTTATTAAGAACAAATCTGTAAATTACTGTTTAGAAGTTATTTGGAAATGTTTCATTTAAAATTTCTCATTAATTTTATGATAAATATGTATATGTTGGTAGAGAATTTTGGATGATGAAGTAAGAATGGTCAGCTTAATAATAATTTGCATGACAATTCATATACATCAGTACGAGTATAATAAGCAGTTTTGAACATGGCAACTTATAAAATAGTTTTATTTACATTTTTGAAATACACAAAGAAAATTTTCAAATTTCAATGTTTTAATTTCCCATGAAGACATTCATAACAGACTTACAGACATCCATGAATCACAAACATTTATTGCAACAAACATTTAGAAGAGCAACAATAATAATAAGGGACTGAACAAATAAAGTGCAATCAGGTTTGAAAACTTTTAGACATCCTTGATTGTGAAATAATTTTATACTTTGGACATCTCTAAAAAATATTTAACAAATTACACAAACAATTTTCCTAGGACATATAATTTAGTTTAGTACACATGATTCATAAGTGGGTACCATGTACTTTATGTTGATGAACGCATCTTCTCCACCATATCTTTCTAATATTTCTAAAGTTTCTTGAATTAAATCTCCAATATTCTCCTTTTTTCGTTGACCATAGTCTATCCCATCCCCTGAATTGACTAAAAAGAAACATTTTGTATTAAAATTAGTGCATTTAAAGACCTAATGTATTTATTTGGTATATTTTGTTACTACAGGAAGTGTATTTGGTGTCAGCATTAAAAGCATTGATATTACAATAACCAGCAAAAATAATTACAGAAATTATCACTTTTATGAATAATTTTTGTTAACAGCAACCACCAAATAAAAATAGTTGCATATAAAGTAAAACTTATCTTTATATGATTGTGTTTTCTGTAAAGAAATTGTTGGTTTTATGGCACATGCTTCTCACTCTTATCACGTGTGTCTTACATAGACGAAAATAAGTTAGTATCTGAATTTATTACATTCTAGATATATATATATATTTGATCAAAATATGCCTTACCATTTTTATTCTTGAAAATATTAAACATTGGAAGAATTTGTCGGTAATATGGCACCAGAGCAACTCCCACCATATCAGCTGACATCACTAGGTGCTGAATAACTTTTAAAGTTGTGCAAACAATTTCAGGATTTCTCGTGTTCAAAGCATCTATTATAGAGTTTAAAAAAATACACTTCATACTAGTTGCAAAACAAATAACACAAGTGCATTAAAAAAATGGAAATAAAAATCTTACTTTTTATTGGAATCACTAACTGTGGGATAACAGGCAATATTTTAGAACCTCCATTCTCAAGCATATCATATATTCCTTGTCGTGCAAAAAAACGATATGGGTGAGCAGTTTCACAAAGTCCATCAAAAAATAAGGGTAAGTAGTGATGATAATCTAGCTTATCTATCTCAACCTGGAAATAATTATCAATTAAAATTATTTACAATGTAATAATAAAAAGAATACCTTCAAACAGATATTTGCTTCTTAATGAATAATAATTCAAAGAAACATTGTCTCATATAACTTACCTTCCATCCAATCTTGTGACCATAAGTGTCAAACTCAAGTGCTATAGGAAAGTCACCCCTTATATAAAATTTTCGAAAAGTTGTTGGTTTTATTGGTCGTTGTTTTGTCGAACCTACTTTCGGAGGACTTTCCACTACAACATTCTTCTGATACGCTTGAATAGTAAATGCTGGAACAATTCTTAAAGGTTTCTTTTTGTATTGAGCCGTGGGCATATCCTTGAGATACTTATTATTGTCGTCAAATTATAATAAAATGTTTCAACAGTTTTTTCGTATTAAAATAGGCGTTTTACCCTGTATTTACCCATACAACAAAAACATAGGTCCCTCCACCATTATAGCTTACATTTTCGTTGCCTAGCAACGGAAATTACGAGGACAAAACGTTACGGAATATTGCTGGCATGAGAAATTTAAATTTAATTACCCTATCCAAATTTATTATAATGAATATAAGTTGATAATACAACACAAAATAAGTCCTTTTATTCAATGCAATAGTTTTAAGGGTGATACGATTGCTAAACTCTTGCCGCCTGCCGGCGAATAATTTAATTACTTTTAAATGTAGACCAGCCCCTGGCAACTCAACGGTTTTCAGAGTTTCAAGTTACGCTCATCTTTGTTGATAGTTGTCACTGGGTGCGCTTCAAAATGAAAGTGGGGGAGGGGATGGGTCTGGGTGTAATTCTACGTCCAGGAAGAGTAGGGTCGTGAACGTCGTGAACGGGTAAGTAACTTTCCGTTCGTAATTGGCAAGAGATTTACGTCGACCTCGTGTTACTGTGTTTGATTGTCGGTTTTAAATGCTTTAGTTAGAATTAAGCGAAAATTTAATTGTCGGAACGCCGCATCGGGGTAGCATCATCGCATTAATATTACCGTTCAATTTTGTCTCAAGGTCATTATTTCTTCTGATCCTTAGTTCATAGCTTTTGTGAAATTATTTCTTAATTAAACGAAATGGTTGATCTCTTCACTGAATTTTATGTCGGCATAATCTTTACATTAATTAGGAGAGACCTTTACATAAGATATATGTGGATCTATGCAATTATTTTCCTTGGTGAAAGTTAATCACGTGTATTTTGGGTGAACTGAGTCAAGTTGAGACATGAATATGGTTATTAATTTGTCGAGTGGTTGTGTAAGCGTATAGTTTGAAGGTAAAGGTTCGTTTTCTATCAACTTTGATTTTTAGAAATGATATATATATGTATACGGTGTTAGCCTATGATCAGATTGGCCAACGGTGGGAGTTTGATATGAGTTTCTGAGGTAATCCATCTCATTTTCGTGTATTTTAATCTCGTTAAAGCGTATGTTTGATAAAATAATAATATTTTAATGCGCAACTGAAAATATATTGATAAGGTTTTCTCCTAATTATTCAGTTTTCAGACAGAATTCTCCGTGTGCAGCTGTATTTGATTTTGGCAACCATTATCGAGAAATTCATTCAAAGCAATGCTGTATTTCGTTTATTGAAATGATATTAATTACGTAATCAATACATACTAGTGTCATGGTTTTGAAATAAGTATTAAGCTTAACTTAGCAACTTAAGGAATATAAGTCTTATATTTTACAAATCTTGGAATTTGAGTTACAATACAATATTTTCGAATATTATCGGAGTGATTTAGCACGAGAGACACTACATAATGTAATCAGGTTATCAGAAATAATATTCAGAATTAAAATACAGTAGGTACATATTTTAAGATTTCATTCTCTTGTTTCAGAGGAATGTTTGCAGAAGACGTCACAGAACAGCTGTCATGTTCCCTTGTGTGATATCAAGAAATACATATTAACGGTGAGTACAATCTTTTAAGTAGTTTGCCAATTGCATTTGTATTGGTTGTTACTTGAAGTTTCCAGTGAGAATTATCGACGTATTTTACTGAATAGATAGGATAAATTTAGTCGTGTAACCACGCATGTGTTTTAATTGCGTATATATATGTGCAGTACTTATTGTACTAATTTTTCCATCTATTAATGGTGAAAGTGTAGTAACTTAAGCTTACATTGGAAAGTGATAAATCTCAATTTATTTTAAGTGAATATTTCATTGAGAGAATAAAATTGATTTTATAATTTCGACTTTGAAAGGTTTGTTAATTATCGTTAACATAAGTGTTATCAATGCTTCAATTTTTGGCATATTTTATGAAATACTTTGTACCTGGGAAATTTTACTTTTCAATCTACTGACATCCATTTCAGCATAAATCAATTAAGTATGCTCTATAAACACGAGATGATTTCATAGAAACAAAATTATTACTTTGTAGTGACAGTGTAACGTGAAATGTTCATTGACTTTTAACTCTTTGGTGAGGTGTAAACTAATGTTGAAATTATGGAGACATTTTGAGGAAAGTAATTAAAATATTTTGCTTGGAAAAGGCTATCTATATGGAAATTGCTAAAGCAATCAATGAAATATTTTGAGGAAAGGGATTTCTTAGTCAAAGTTAGTCGAATTCTTGGAATACATGCAAATTTTTGAAAAGTTTGCTATGCAAATGAAAGTTTATCGTGACAATTGGTTTTTATTCTGTTTATTTCCACCGGTGGTTGGCTAATCATCAGTTGATCATGCAAAAATTGTACAGGATTTATTCAGATACTATTTTAGTGCATTTTATTTTATAAATATTCAATCAATCAAATCAAAATAGCAATTAAACTGTAAGAGATAGAAGGCTGAAATGTGGTTATGCCATTTATTACTATGACGAAGGATTTTATTTTAATGAATAATTGAAAGTATATTGACAAGGTTTCTTCCCAAGTATGTATTCAATTTTCGGGCAAACTCCTGTCTAGACTTATTAAATGTTGGAAACCCTTTACCGAAAAATTCATTCAAATCAATGATTTATTTAGTTGATATTCATTTCCGTAATCAATATATGGTAGTCAGGTGGTTTTGAAATAAGTATTGAGCTTAACCAAGCCACTTAAGTAATATAAGTCTTTAATTTCATTACAAATCTTTGAATTTGAGTTCCAATAGAAAAGATTCCAATGTTACCTCAGTGATTTAGCACGAGAGACATTACATAATGTAATCTGGAATATTATTCAGCATGAAATTACAGTATATATTTTAAGATTTTATTCTCTTGTTTCATAGGAATGTTTGCAGCAGACATCACAGGACTGAGCTGTTATATTCTCCTGTGTGTGATAACAAGAAATAATAACAGTGAGTATATTCTGTGTGTTTCTTTTAAGTAGTTTGCCTATTGCATTTGACATATTGGTTGTTTTGTGATACTTTTGTTGGCTGTTACCTCAAGAAGTTCCCAGTGAGAATTATCGACCTATTTGAATGAATAGCTAGGAGGAATTTAGTCGTGTAACCATGCATTTGTTTTTTACTATATGTTCAATACTTATTGTGCTAGTTATTCATCTATTAACGGTGAAAATGTAGTAACTTCAGCGTATATCGGAAAGTGATAAATCTCATCTTTTAAGTGGATATTTTGTTGATAGAATAAAATTGATTTTATAATTTAGACCTTCAAAGATTTGCTAATTATCGTTAACATAAGTGTTATCAACGCTTCAATTTTTGGCATATTTTATGAAATACTTTGAGCTGGAGAACTTTTACTTTTCAGTCTACTGACTTCCAATTCAACGTAAATCAATTAAAAATATGAGATAATTTCATAGAAACAAAAATATTAGTTTTGTAGCGACAGTGTAATGTGAAATGTTTATTGGATTTACTCTTTGGTGATGTGTAAACTATTTAATGTTGAAATTATGGAGACATTTTCAGACAGTTGAAAGTGATTAAAATACTTTGGAAAAGGTGTCTGAACGGAAATTGTTGACACAATCAAGGAAATATTTTAAGGAAAAAGATTTATTAGTCAAAGTTAGTCGAATTCTTGGAGTACATGCAAATTTTTGGAAAGTAGCTATGCTAATGGAAGTTTATCGTGACAGTTGGTTTTTATTATGCTTATTTCCATCGGTGGTTGGCTAATCATCAGTTGAGCATCAAAAAATTGTAGAAAATTTATTCAAATACTATTTTAGTGCATTTTATTTTATAAATGTTCAATCAATCAAATCAAAACAGAAATTTAACTGTAAGAGATAGAAGGCTGATGTTTGCGGGGTGTATGTCATGTGTTATGCCATTTATTACTATGACAGAGGATTTTATTTTTGGTGGAACTGGTGTGCGACAAGAGGTCCAATGCTTTTTAAAATGTGAAACATATTTCATAGCATTAACATAACGATTTTTATCTTATTAGCCTGTTATTTACAAATTATTAAAGACAATGAATAAAGAAGTGAGATCAAGTCAGAAGCGATAATGTCAGTTTTTACCTCTTTAAGTGCAGTCTTGTCACAATGCAAGCTTTAGGAAGATTAGAAATATTTTCTTACTATTCTTTGGCTTAAAATTCAATTCTGAATTCATGTTCTTTGATCGTTTTTAAAGGTAAAAACAAACTGTAATTTTATCCAATATGACAATGGTTTTAGGTTGTATTATAGATATAGACATTATAATAAATGCTGTGATTTGTCGATAATTTCCAATTAAGAGTACATGGAATGATTTTTATAAAGTTAATTGATCAAATTAGTTGATTTTATAGCATAAATTAGAATGAATATTGCTGTTACTACTTGAAATTATTAACATTAATATTTAATACTTGTCAGTAGTTAAACCTCTGTATTAATTTCCATATTTCCTACCTGTTATCACTAGTCTATTTATCATTTTGATCGTCCTCATATTTCACTGTTCTTATAATCCTTCCTCTGATTTAGAAATCTCCCATGCCTTCTAACGGTTCCTGCATTAGCCTCTCTCCATATATATTGAATAGAATCGGCGATAGACAGCAGCCCTGTCTTACTTCTCTACCGATATGTACTCCGCTGGTATCCGCATTCTCCAACCTGACTTTTACCAGTTGATTTACGTATAGATTACCGATCAGTCTCCTGTCTTTCCAGTCTACACCTATATCCTTTAATATCCTCATCAGCAGTACCCAATTTACTCTTATCAAAGGCCTTCTGCCAGTCGAGGAAACATACACAGCAATCTTGACTGTATTCTATTGCCCTTTCTGATATGATTCTCACTACACCGATAGCATCTCTGGTTCCTCGTCCTTTTCTGAAGCCGAATTGATCTTCCCCTAGCATTTCTTCGGCATTTTTCTCTAGTCTTTTATTAAGAATCCTCGTGATGATCTTCGAAGTGTGTGACAGTAGGGATATCGTTCTGTAGTCCTTACACTGCATTGCCTTTGGCTTCTTCTTTAGAGGGATCATTGTCACATCTAAGAAATCCTGAGGCCCCTTTCCCGAGTTGTAAAGCTTGTTAATTAGTTTCGTAATCACTTTTAGTCCTTCCGATCCCATGACTTTAAGTACCTCTGCCTGTATTCCATCGCTGCCTGTAGCTTTCCCTTTATCCAGTTCCAGAATTGCCTTTTGTACTTCGCTTTCCATATTACTTGTTCCCAAGTTTGTCTTCTTCAATGTTATCCTCTTCTTCCGTTCTATTTGTGCTGATCCTGCCTGCTTGCTGTATAGTTCCTTAATGTATACTTCTCATACCTGTGCTACATCCTTTGGTTCTGCGACTATTTTTCCATCTGCGTTCATAATTGCTTTACCACAAATCCCATAAGACTTCTAATCTTCTAACTCCAGTGCTCTAGCATACATCATATCATACCGTCCTAACTTCTCAGTTGTATTTCCTCACATTTTCCTTTTATTCAAATTTCTCTAGCTTTATCTGTTACCCTTCTCGACTCATTGTTTGTGCATCTATAGTTGGCTCTACCTTCTTCACTGTTAACATTTTTTTCCATTTTTTTCTCTCATCCATTATCTCCAGCATTTCCTTAGTGATCCATGGGTTTCTGATTTTCTTCTCTTGTTTCCCAATCTCTTTATTCAAGGTGTCTTTGATGCTGGCTTTAATTTCTTCCCATTCTGTATTCACGGTCTCTGGTTTGTTTTCCAAATTTCTAAGGCGACCTTCCGACTTCATGCTGAAAGCATTCTGCCTTTCTTTCAGTTTTTTTAGGTCCCAAGTCTGTCTTTCTCTTCTCGTTTTCCTTATTTGTTTCAGCTTTGTGGTTACATCGAGTATTAGAAGGATGTGATCTGAATCAATGTTTGCTCCTGGTAATGTCTTAGTATTTTTTATGCTGTTCCTGAATCTTTGTTTTACTAGGATGTAATCTATTTGGCATCTCATTTTATCTCCTGGGCTTTTCCAACTGTGTTGTTCCAATCTCCCATTATTGTGCAGTTCTACTTCATAAATGTCATTCTTTTGCTCATACATCTCCCTGATTTATTCTTCTTCAATAGCGGTTGTTGGCATATATACCTGGATTATCAACATGTTAACTGGGACAACTTTTAGCTTTATTGCCATCAACCTATCGTTCGTTGCTGTTATTTTTGTCACGCTATTCATCATATCTTTTAAGTACCAGAGCTACTCCCCTTGCCTCACTATTTCCTCCGGTGTAAACTACCGTGAATTCTTCCGAGCGGATCTGCCCTTCTCCTTCCCATCTGACTTCGCTCAGCCCTATGACGTCAATCCTATTTCATTTTTCAGGTTCTCTAGCTTTTCTGCCTTCCTCGTGGTTTTTAAATTCCAAGTATCTTTGCATAAGTTACCTTCGACAGTTGCTTTCCTCAAGGCAGTCCATGCCCGGAGATCTGATTGGGGGACTATTTTACCTCCGGAATATTATATAATATAATCATTATTAGGGAAATGTAATGTGGTAGTTTCCCTCTTGCTTTCCACATCGCAGTACTGTAGCCGATCAAATCATGCCTACTGTTCTATTGAATATATACCCAACCAACATCATTTGTTTTCATCTCTATACCGTACCGACAGTACTGCTGCCTACTGCCAGACACCAATGATAGTTTTTTATTATTAATTAAGTAATTAATTTTTTTGTGAAAAAAACCTCCATTTGCGGGGATCGCACCCCGCAGCTTTGTAATGGGAAGCTGACACGCTAAGCACTACACCTTATGGAAGGTTAAAATTTAAAAACTAATTGTCAAACGAATCTTTCACATAATAATTTGAATAAACTCGTAAAGAATTTAAAATTTTAAGATTCTAAATAGACCTTGATAAGTGAATGTGCTCTTTCATGTTGTTTAAGCAAATTAATCTTTTATATTTAGATTTTTTAGTTAATATTTCTTTATTGAATTCACCACAACCATTTTTCCTCTTCATTGTAGGCATTCACAGTTGATGCTGAGTGAAAATGCGATGGTTTGAGGCGTCGAGGAACCATGAATCGAAGAGTACTGCTTTGCTGAGACGACAATTGATACACCTGGGTGCGAGAGTATAGAGGAATCTGAGCTGGAGGCTATACATATGGGATGAGAGAAGGTTTTTATACCTATATGTTGCTATATTCTGGTTTGTTCAATATGTCAGGCGATAAATATCTTGTATAATATGTAGCTGCATCTTACGGAGGATGTAGGAGAGATTGTAAATTATAAGTCCCTTTCAGATGAGCTAAACGCTTCAAATTTGGAATTATTATAGCTTTATGCTCACAACCAATGAAAATAAATACAATACAATAAGAATTCCAATTTTTAGGAGGTTTTTCTCCTGTCATTCAGAATGAGCAGAAATTTACGATAGGATTAAACGATTCCCCAAGAATTTGATTTCTTTTTAAAATATTGTTTAATCAACTTACACTAAAAGTAAGTAAATGGAAAATATAGTGCTACGTCTGAAAAAAAAGTTTTATCTGATATCGTCCGTAAGAGTATTTTATTTCTGAGAATGTAGGGCATCAATTTTCTGTTTGAACTTAAAAACTTTCTGATAACTCAACTTTTTTATAAAATGCATTTAATTTTTTATTATAAATTTACAAGAATATAAGGTGTTGGTTTTCAGTTTGAACTCTGAAAACTTTCTTTAATTTGATTTTATAAAGAATATTCCATTTTGTTTGTAAAGGTTTATTAGCGTACTTCTATAAATTTTAAATTTTTGTTAAATTCACTTCCGTTAATAAGAATCAAATGTAGTAACAAGTTATTTACGAATTTCCGAAGATGTTGAATTTAAAAACTTTAGAAAACTTATAAAATGCCAAGTTTTCGTATTGACTTCTGAGACAGCACTGTATTTGCTCATGTTTGCAGACTTGTCATGTGAATATCGTTCCGCAAATTGGATGTTGGAAAGTAATTAATTAAATTTAATCTTAAAATAGGAGCAGCCATTAAAAAAGATTATTTGTATCAGGATTTTTGGTGTTCTACATTTAATATTTTACCAAGAGGGTTTGTCGTGGTTAAATAATTCCAGATTTAATTTAATAATTTAAAGAAATTTGGAGATGTAGGATCTGCTTGAATTAATTCAGAAAATATTCTTTGGGGTTTTTATTGTTGTTTATTCAAGGCAGAAAAAATTCTGAGGCAATACAAATTCAGTTCATTATTCAAGTTATCAAAATCAGATAAAGAGATAAAATGCAAATGAAATTTCAGTTAGTTTTGAGAGTTTTGATTGAAAATCCAGACTATGTAAAGTATTTTCATTGTGAAAAGTTTATATTCTCCAATTATTAAGCCATGCATCGGAAATGGTAGTTTAATTGTTCTTGATTCTAGACTATATTTAGAAAAAGATTTAACTTTGTGGAGAGTTAAATTTCTTAATTAAGAAAAATTGTGCAGGTTATTTTATTCTTAATTAAAGTCAATGTCCAGAAAAAAGTTCTTTTAATAATTCCATCAATATCCAATTTGCTAGATGTTATTTATTTGTAAATACGTTTCCAAAGTGTTGTGTTATTTATATATTATTCAGAACAATTGCAAATTCTTTTGTCTAAATGTATATAAGCTATTGCTTTTCCATTCTGTATAATTATTGCCATTTTTTTAAATCTGAACAAACCAGAATTAGCAGCGCTTTTGGGTATATATTTATCGTCTCTCATTTCATATTTTTTTCTAAGCCATGCTATTTTTCCTCTCTACTTTCTCACCAATAGAAATGATTAAAGAAATATTATCCTTGCCAAAGTACTTTGTAAAAATGTCCAACTTTTATTCTAGTGCTTGTTATATTTAAAAAATTTTCTGCAGTTCATGAATATTTTTAAATGGCAATTTTGATTTGTGCTAATATTCAGATCTTTTTAAGTCAGATATTATTCTAAGTCCAAAATGTAAACAAATTAATTTTTTTCAAGTTCTAATTTCAGAAATCTTTCAAGTCTAGCGTTAAAAATTATTGTCCAGATTGTAAACAAATTACTTTACAAATTGGACAATAGTTTTTAACTCTTAGACTTGAAAGATTTCTGGAATTGGGACTTTTTCAAAAGTTTTTCTAAGTACAAATTGTAAACAAATCAATTTTTTTTCTCAAGTCAAAAATTCTTTTAAGTCCAGTATAATTTTTATTTTCAGGTGCAGGATAAAATAAGTAGACAAAATGTATTATTTCAGATTGTAAAATTTTTATTGAACTTGTATGTATACACTGTATATTTTAATTGCAATAAAGACATTTTATTATGATCAAAACCTGTTGACTCCTTTTAGATAGGAATAATTTCTTTTTCTCGGAGCCTCTTTTAGGTATCGTTGGACTTAAGGGGTTTTTTTAGGTATATTTTTGCTACATTTAGCACATTTTTAACCTAAAAATGACATTTTGACCAGCAATTCAGCCAAATTTTGCTGATTATTGAACAAATTATTCAACATTATGACAATTTATCTGCATTTCAACTATTCAACAACTGACATATTACATATAACAATATTTTCAACTGTTGTTCAACAGCTGACATAAATACATATATAACATGAAAAAATAAACCATCAAACACATTTTGCAGCTGAAATAAATTATTGAACAAGCACTTGAAGAAGTTACTTGCCTCTGATAAAAATAACTGCGACTGAGCTGTGGAAAAATTAATACAAGCATTTAGACTACAGAACAGCCGTCATCAGTGGCGAAATGCCACTGACGACAACTGCTCTGAAGTCGAAATGCATGTATTAATTTTTTCACTACTCTGTCGCAGCTATTTTTATCTGAGGCAAGCAATCTTTCAAAGTACTTGTTCTGGAAACACTTAAAAAAGAAACATTTCACATTATCAATGACCTTAATTACAATTAACAATGTCTCTTATTGGTCAAGAAATACGTAAAATTGAATGCACGCAACTGATTCCAAATGGGAGCAATGTTTGCATAAATGACGAAAAAATAATGAATCTCGCAAAGCAATGCTTAATTGGAATTACTTAAATGCCAGGATAACATTTTTATAAACTATTCCAAGTCAGAAATAAACTTCAAAAATGCAATATTAAAATTTCATGTCATACCTATTTCAAATGTTAATAAAATTAAACCTTTATATTTGCCAAATTAATTATTGTATAAATGCACAAATTATATTACCTCAATTAGACGTATTACTGTTTTTTGAAAAAGATTAATAGCATAATATAAACAAAGATTTACTTCTGATAGCAATTTAATTTTTATAACAGCAAAGATTGAACTAAATACATTTTGTCTTTAAAAATTATCTTGCATTTAAAAATATAACTGATTAATCAAGGTGAGATTATATTTACAACATCAAAAACATATTTGTTCTAATGTAAAGCTCAGATTCAAAGCTATTATGCAAAATAAAACTGATTTAATCAAAGCAAACACCCTATTTATGAAAAAATATAGCATATTCTCAAAGTTTGTCTTATATTTCCAGGTAATGTACAGTAAGTGCATAAAATTTAACGACTTGAGGTTAATTTACTTTAAATTTAAGTAGTAATTGCATTGCGTGACTCAACTCACTATCGTTAACAAATCACAGTGCTCCTTATCGATAGCTTAACACTTTCATGGCCAATTTGTCAAATTTAAAAGGAAAATCAGCAAATCAAATCATTAAAAATTTATCAATAATTATATTTTTTAACATTATAAATGTGCAAATTGTAAGTAGCAATACATTATCATTACAAAACATTTATTTAAAAACTTATATTTGAAGAATTTTCAGATTGTAATTTATGAAAGTATTGAGTGCACGAAAAACTAAAGTATTTCATTAAATATTTGTATACAATTGAGTTATTTATGTTAATAAATTTAAAGAATTCCTTTTCAGTAACGCTTATGTTAGAATAAGTCAAAATCTCATATGGAGTTTACCAAAATTATCGTTACGATAACTTAATGAAGATATTTTAAACAACAGCCATGAAATTGTTAAGTAATCTAAAATATAACTCAACCAACAAGAGACAACGTTAATATTTACATAGAGACCAACCTGAGAATCAAAAGAATAACTATAAAATTGAGAAACAAAATAAATATCCTATAATTATTATACCAAATAGAACTGAATGAGCTTCCCACAATCTATATATATTTGCAAAAGTTTGTTTGCGTGTCTCATTATGCATGCCATAAACTATAAGACACGAATAACAAATTTGGTACAATTATTATTAACATCTTAACTTGATGAATGTATAAAAGGTTTGGTCAATTGGTTAATTATAGTCAGTGCTATAATAATAATAATATAGGGGAATATAACATTTTACAATTCCACTAGAGATGCCTGCATTTCAAATTTGAAACGTTGACAGAATTTTTTACAATAAACAAAGAAGCTTCAAAGTTTATTGTATATTAGGATTAGCTATGATGCTGGTCAACACAGACATCCATGACATTTGACGGTGCGATGAGACACTATTACAACGCCAAACTTCATAACAGCCTACTTAGTTAGACAACAAACCCATACAGCGGCCGGGTTACGCAATCTTACTTTCGATACTACACAATTTATACAAGTGAAAACATTTACCACTTACTTTATTTGCTCACATTACACTGTGTTGGATGTGGTTTGGTTAATACAACAGATGAACAAACAAAAAGAATTAATGCAACGAAAAACAAAAACAGTAGAAAAGAGAATTAAAATCACACAGGAATTCAATGCTCTGACTCTTAGAACGATTCTCTAAGCAAAGAGTTTTGTTAAAATAAATTTATGTCAAGTGAATAATACTTTGTTACAATAAGTGGGCAATACCTTTGTTAACACGTTACAAATTGTACTCGACAATGCCTTATCCCCCTCCCTCCCTCTGCTGTTCCCCCCCTTATCCCTCGCTAGGCAATAATATGAATCTCGAGTCTCAACAATGACATTCGTTGTCCAGGAAACTTATCGATAAAAGTCAAAATCTGTCACATATTCGTTAAATGTGAGTAATTTCAAAACATGTGGTGCATTACTTTCTGGGAAACCCTCGTACAATGTTGTGTGAGACAGACGCTCCTTTCTAGGAACCTGGTATTATCTGAATTTTTAAAGAATGTTTATTTTGAACTCCTGAGCATCCCGCATATAACTGTCCATGCGTAAAGCAAAGCTACCGTATGGTAACTGACTTAAGAAGTCACCTCTCTACTCTGCGTGCAAGGGGATTTCCCTTCTAGGAAGCGCGCTCACCTTCAATGCCCCTCTATTCTAATGGAATTCGTTCCCCTCCACTCTACATATTACCTCCGATCACTGAGGCGTAAGGTAACTTCTAGTAATTTTCAATTGCTACATTAGGCGGAACTACCTGTACTCTACATGCACGTTCTCTACCGGAAGCTTAGAGAACGAACTCCACCTGGCAAAAAGCGTCACCTCACAAAATGAATCGACTGCGTTGATTGTCAATTTTAATTACGAATCCTCAAAATATTTTCCAACTCTTTCATTTATATCAATTAAAATATGAAAAAATTTCCCAAATAAAACTTAATTCAAGCATAGATATAATTTTTTGTTCATAATTATTGCCATAATTTGAAGTCACGATGATTTAAAACATAACCTGAGCAACGCTGGGTAAATTTGCTAGTTATTTATAAGCAAAGAACTTTGCAATACCATTTTAATTTAATTTATTCACCAGAGAACTATATAAAGATGTTTGTGTAGCATTGTAAAATAAATTCCAATAATTACTCCAAGATTTGATGCACAAAAACGATTACAGTGTAATTTTCCTAATAAACGTTTAATGTGACTAAATCTTAGAAGGATATTTTGTAGTTTAATTTACATTCTTCGTTAGAAATAATTTTATGAACTCTGTATTTATCTCAGAATCACTACAAATATGCTGTCAACAATTTGTTGTTAACATACATTAAAGTTATGGTAATTTAATGTTGTGCTTACGCAAACTGTATAATTATAAAATATCAGTTGATTACTTCGTTTAAAAATTAGTACAAGAGTTTAAAATAACACTAATATTTATAATGAGATTTTAAGATATAAACAAGTTAGGAAAGTGTACAACGTAACACAAATGGGTGCGTTTTGTGCATTGGAGTATTTGAAAGAAATTATTTACGTGTTTGGAAGGGAAATAGCATTATAAAGTTCTTTTCTTCATCATAAATAATCCATTTTCTTCCCATTTAAAAATATTACATGCATATGTAAGGAAATTAAACATATTTCCGTGAGATTGTTTACGTTAGCAACAATGAAGAAGTAACCATGCTAGAAAATTTCAAAGTTCAACTCAAATTACGACTCTTGTTCGATTTTCTCGCAAACGGCGACTCCTACGATAAAAATGTAGAGGAAAAGAAATACCCTGCTTTATTAGTTGCACAAGTTTTACTTGATAAATATTTTGATATGACCGATACTTTACGAGATATGAGGGAAAGTTCATATTTTATCACCAGTAAAGTGGTACCCCTGATTGGCTTACGTGACTCATTTATGTGATTTTCTTATTATCTTTGACCGTAAGTCCTTAATATCAAATTTCATGAAAATCTGCTTGGTAGAAGCAGATAACGAACATGCGGACAGACCAGATGGAGACTAATACTAATAGGCGCTTATGCTGGAAGCGAAACGCACCTGACAAATAACCTTGCATGTAATTACATTTACAGATACACATACATTACTAAAAATTGTCTTTAATGACAAGAATGATATGTTACTTATTTGTTCAATATACAAGTAGAAGGTACTTGCATTCTGTAAGCGTTTCAAGTCATTATTTATGGCTTTTGCAAAGTAAAAATTATAAACTAGTTAAATAAATAAAACAACTTCAAGTACTCATTAGAATAAACTTCATTAGACCACTGATTCCCAATGAAAAGACAAAACTGATAATGGTTTGATTCCGATGCAAATGAATTGGAATATTTCGAGGCGGTGCTTACTGTAAAAGAGAGACTGACTGATATTATTCACTTCTTTCGGTAAATTGTGATGAGATTAGCCATGAGGAAGTGTATCATCCGAAACAAAAGTACCACGAAGCCAATGAAAAGGAAGAAATCCACAGTACATTGAACCCTCTGCATACTGGACCTTGATGGAACGTACTTAGGATATAATGGACAGAATGTCCGGCGATGCAAAACAGTTAAATGACGCCACTACTACATTGTGTCTCATGCGGACCTATCACATGTGCGTTATTTGGAAGGCCTAATGAATACATCGCAACATTATAACTAACGTATATCACGGCGTATAAGTCGACCTTTGAAGCTTAAAAAAATTTTCCTAAAACTTAAAGTCGACTTATACGACAAATATAAAATTGTGAACCTTAAATTACAGATGAATAACATCGATATTTACCAACAAGGGGAGGCCATAACATTAATATTGAAATTCGTAATACCCTTTTAGGAGGTGAAACTAGAACCAAAACATCACCTATATCTCTCTGCGTTTTTGCCAATGGGCCCTTGTTTAAAAGATCTTAACAATTTAAATTCAGGTGTAAGCACGGATGCAACATATACCATTAACCTTAATGTTACAAACAGAAGCAGCGATAGCTGAATGGGTAGAATGAATGTCTAGTATCGGATGGGCTGGGGTTCGCTCCCAGCAGCCAGCATTTTTTTCTTTCAGAAGTGGTCTGTACATATATTTTAACTAGTAAAATTGTATTATTATTATGTCTTTTTTGTATTTTTGTTTTTTTCCTCAATTTTTTGTGATTATTTTTTTTGTCTTTTTCACGTACCTTTTTGTACTTAATTTATTTGCACCTTCCACATATAATTATGATATTATAATTATAAATAAATAATAAAATTTAGAATGTTATAATCATTACTTGATTGTTTATTAAAATATCAATTCTTTAATACGACATTTATGAAATGTTTATTACGGACAATTACCTTGTTTTTTTAATTGTATCATCCAAAGTATTGTAATGCTGTAGAAGTAAGTGAGATAGAAGAGGTACACTTCGATCGGAATTAACCATACTAATTGCAAGTTATAATTATATGTGGAATATGCAAATAAATCAAGTACAAAAAAGTACATGAAAGAAGACAAAAAAAAATAATCAAAAAATATGCGGAAAAAACATTTCCTTTTTTGAAAAGGGGAATAATGTAATTATCAGAACCATCCTCACGCCTGCCAACATGCGATACTTTATTGAATTTCACCACCGTAGATATTGATTGCGATAACTAGGTGCAGTTAATTTTGATAGCATCATTAACAGCCGACATCAATCAAATCATAGGAACCATTATTTAGTTGGTCAAGCTCTCTGAGAATAGCAGTTTCTTATTGGTTGAAATTAAAACACCTGTCAAATGGAAGGCTCAAGAAGAATAGCACGGACTCGAAAAAATATTCCTATATTTTTTTATTACTATGTTTATTTCTGTATCTTGTTAAAACTTGGATCGTACATGACCTTGATTTTGCCTGGCAACGATTTCATGAGAAGTATTTTTAAGTGAAACAAAGGGGGTCGACTTATACTGCGAACATATACCTAATCTAGTATTTTCAAGTTGAAAATTCAAGGTCGACTTATACATCGCAATATATGGATATATATATATATACATATTATAATGTATATAATTACTGTATACTCGTGTATGATGCGTCCCAGGGTATAACTGCCGTGTATAATGCGCACTCGTACTTTATTCCAAAAAATCCCGACTTTTTCTGATACCACGTGTATGACACACATCCTTGATTTTTGGGAGGTATATGAATTTTAAAACGTTTGGACTTGTCCATAAGTGTATTACGTTCAATAAGCTCCATATTATGTCTAAGAGAGACATCGTCAATAATTAAAGCGACTGAGTTGAGATGGCAGCAACCTCACATGGTAAGTTGGGCAAAGTGATGCCGTGTAGAAAACTGCAGCACCACTGTTGCCAATCCTTTTAAATCAGACAAAAAGGGATCTATAAATTAGTTTTGATTTAAAGTGGACGTTGGTTCTCTCTTTCCTATCTCATTCTAAAACTGTTTAAGAGAAGGAATAACGTAAAAATTTAACAAACAAATCTGGAAACAGGAAACGCGACAGGTATGATTAAGTTCACACACGAGATTCTATGGGTTTCAAATTACTTACGTTGTCAATCGTAGACACTAGAATCATTTACTAAATAAAATTATTTCAATTTGCTTATTCTATGTTTTTTTTTGTTTTTGATGTGTGTTTTGTGGGAAGACTATCTTGTGATTTTACAAAAATTACAGCAATCAGCTGATGAGCTAGTGAAATGCGGAATAATTAGAGAGGATGGAATTATAAATGTATAGAAGTAATTAGGTGTTCTATACATATAATTATGTATGTATAACCTGGAGTATCAATAATTATTGTGCTTTTCCCATTAATTAACCCAAAAAGCGTGAATCTGGTGCGAGGTAGGTTCCCATTTTAAGTGCAGAGAAGTGTTACCTGTGTATAACGTGCACCCTACTTTATGACCTGAAAATTTGGTCTTCAAACAGCGCGTTATACACGAGTATATATGGTAGATACAATGTATAATTTATTGGTGTAGCAAATCCGCAAAAATTAATTGTTCCTCCATTTGACCTTTGTGACTGGTTGAAATTGACTGACTTGCATTACTTGTGGGGTTTGTTTGTCTTAAAACATTCTTTGTATTCATTGTTACTTTCTGCCAATTTCCACCAGGGTCCGGAAAAATCTAAAATCTCGAAAAAGTATCCCAAGTTCCATTCCTAAGAATAATTCCGTTTCAAATAAGAACGCTAGGGAAAATCAATTTTTCTTATGGTCACTATAATTTATTTCATTCTTAATTATGTTCTTATAAAAGTATGCTCCTGCTAGCACACTGCAAGCACCTTTTACTAGTAAAATATAAAAATTAATACGATTCCTATTTTCCTAAATTAATTAGAAAACTCTGTGCTATTATTTCATGCGCTCTTAACAATTTGTATAAATATATAGCAGAGTAAAACACTGTCTTTCATAACATGCGCATTTTAACAATTTAAGGCAACACATACGTTTCCTTCGGATGTTTCGGATATAACAGACAGGCCTTCCCCTCCTTTTAGTCCAATATATCGAGGCTTCACTGTACGTATGTAAAGAATGCGATGTCGGACTGTGTACAATACCACGTTTTGGAATATACCATACACGAAAACGTATCAAGTATATAATCGCAAGCTCTGGAATAATAAAAATTAAAATAGTTATAACGAATCCAACGTATATTTTCAATCCTTTCAAACTTTTACAAACCTATGCCAACAGGTGCTTATAATGGAATCTTAACTTAGTACTTAAAAAGAGTTAAAAATGAAACAATCTTTTGTTATTCTAAAAGCTCCCAATTGCAAGCGCTATCTGAGTTTATATAAACATTTGAAATACAGTTGGACCTCTATAAACATCACCATTGATAATCGTTGTTTTGATCAACCCTCATTTGTCGCCAAATGGTACAAAAAAATTAAAAAGTTCCGATGCCAGTTTTGAATGAAGCAGACAAATGAATGATGATTGCACTGTGACCGAGAGAGAAAGATTCCTGGCATTGCCTCCAATTCAATTAGTGCCAATTAAACCTTCAAATAAGTGAAAGAATAGTGTTATTCGCTTCACACTTTAAGCATCGAAATTAATGCTGTAGCAATGTCAAACTTTATAGATAGCAACACAAATATTTACGGATAATTATCCAGTTAATAACTGTGTATGGGAAGCATTTCTAGCAATTTAATCAAAGCAATTGATCTTATTTAAAATCATTCGGATGCTGGAATCTTACTTTTTCAGTAAGTAAAACTATTAAACATCTATAATGCTTATTAAGGCAAATTGTCTCATGCGTAAATTTAAAATCAGATGAGAATAGGGACGTACATTATTTTTTAACAAATTGAAAGTTATATGGTTATGTCACCTTCGTAGATAATCTAAATGACAAAGAATGTTAGGCGACGGGCTACGTTTATTCAGGAGCAGCATGAAAACATTTCTTTTAGATTGATAACCTAGAACTCGCCGAAACTTATCTTCTCTTCATTGTTAATCTAAATAAACGGTTGCATTGATTGATATATGAAAAAAAGGACGTATACTTCAATAAAAAGAAACAAAGAAAATTAAAAACATAAAAGTTTGCAATCAATTACTGTGTAGCATTAATTTCCTCTCTAATTTGACTTTTAAAATACAGATTTCTTACTGACTTTGCATAATTAATTGTCAATATGCACACACAGCCTCGCCCTCAGCGAGATTTCTACCCGCTAACCTTACCTATACTGGGGAAATGCATTATCAGAGTTAAATGCGAATTATTGAGTTAAACGTGAAATATTGAGATCAACTTATTCTACACAATTCTTAATTTTTTATAAATTAATTGAAAAAACAGTGAAAACACTGTGTGGGTACAGCTAGTACTCCGTTAATTCATCAAATAGAACTTATAATTTTGTTTGTTTAGTTTACATAACAACGCTTTTACTCATTATTACCTCTGACGGTAAAGCACTATCAATTGCAATTTCCCAGGTTGTTGTTACTATCAGCATTTTAATTACTACAAATATAACTTTTAATTAAAGTTTAAGGCAATAATAGCCCATTAATTCATCAAATGGAAGAAAGAAGAAGATAACGAGGCCTTTGAATCTGTGTAATTTTTACTTATGTACCAATGACGTGAATCTAAATTGATTCTTTCGAAAATTTTAATGTAAATCTGATTCAAACGTACTTTATTGTGTCATTTTATGTTACTTGTCGCCACCTGGCACATCCAGCCACCATGTGACTAAATGAATAAATAAATAAATATGAGCAAAGGCAAACAGCGAGAGAGACCATAAACGAAATCAGGTAACAAAGAAGAAACGAACAAACTGAAGAAGGGAGTAATATAAGAAGAAGCCAAAACAGAATCGATGCAGCCAACGGCGGAAGACGAAGAAACGACACAAATTTAAACTCAGCAATAGGAAACGGATTAGCTACTCGACGAGATGATTCACATTTAGGAAAAATTAATAAAGAATGTCAATATCGTAGAGCTTTGTTTTTTAATAACTGAGAAAAGCATAACAGATGCTGGTACGAGAAGAGCACTTCCGCAGCTTCCAGATATATTAAAACTGCCGTAGAGAGAAAATACCCCTATGTGTAAAAATACGTAAGACTAATGTAGTTTCTGCACATGCCAGGACATGAAATATATATTTAAAGCGGGAAGCTCATTAGTTCTAATTTGAAATGCAAAATCAATCACACTCACCCATCTTCTTTCTTGACATCGCAAAGCAGAGCTGGCCTGTGGAAGATCTACCATGCTGGCTGCGTTTTCAGACTTCATTCTTCGGAGGCTCGCATCTGAAACAACGACAGAACCAACTCAGAAATCTCGCACTCAAAGGATAAAAATTCTACAAAACCTTAACAATAACTTTTGATTTGAAGTTTATAAAGTAATGGAAACCGGCTAATAATGTATTATTCATACGTTTTTAAAAACACAGATTCTCATTTTACGAGGTAAACTATAATTTTTACGTTCAAAACACAATATATATTGATAACAAACCCTTAATTAAACCTACGTTAAGAGTGTAACGCCATATCTTGGCTATATTTGCCCATAAACAAATCCGTCCTTGCAAAACATTTTACCAACTCTTCACAGAAAATGATACTTTACAACGATAAAATCACTCATTAAACATGTTATGCAGTAACAAAATGTTATACATAAGGACTAATTTATAAAAATAATTACTCCATTATACATAAATATGATAAATATAACATTTCCTATATACATATATATACGGTAAAGATATTTCAACTATAAATCAAAGATGAACAGAGAAGTTATTTAAGATTTCCTTACCTTTGTAGATATAAATCCTCGAGGAGATTGACCAGGACAGCTGTATCACACAATAATAACAGTACATTTATTTTCCAGAAGATCAAAGTTACATGGCAAATCAATAAGACAAACTCAATCACAAAAGAAAATACAAAGTAAAACAATATAACAGCACGAGTGGACTAACGAAAAACAATAATACATCAAAACATCACCATAAATTACAATTAAGTGGCAAAGCAGGGCATACTGAATAATTACATATACAAATTCACATATCATTGTATTATAAAATAAGAAATAGTACTATTAACAGAAGTTAATTAATGTCCAGTAAGCAATGTGAAGATTACACACATTGAAACTATAAAAAACTTTAGATAATACTTCACTTCGCTTAAAGTGTCTTAAAACGTACACAAATCAAACTAAAAGTACATAATTAAAAACTGCTGTCAAAATGCGTCACATGCACCACTGTTTTCGAAGAATAAACGGCCAAAATTTTGTCAAGATCAAAACTATCGACATTAAATTTCGAATACAATAAAAAGGATTAGTTTTTTACTTGTAAAAAGTTCTGGTGTAAACACATAAAATAACCAAAAGTATTAAAACTCTGCTGTCAAAATGATTATCACGTGGACCAGTTTTCGAAGAACACGTGGACCAGTTTTCGAAGAACACACGGCCAAACATATATCACGATCATAACTATCAACATTAAATTTCGAATACAATAAAAAGGTCTAGTTTTTTCCTTCTAAAAAGGTCTGATGGAAACAAAATAAATTTCGAACTGTATTACGCACATAACAGACAACCCCGTCAGCCATTTTAAGATTTCTACGAAGTAACCAGAAGTAACGCGCAGGCGCGCAGGCTAACCAACATTTCCCTTTATAAACCTGGATATTTACAATTTCGACAAAAAAACCACAAAAAATAAACAATTCCTTTTTATATCTTGATTTCTCATTTTAGTAGGAACACAATTATAACTTATTGTAGCATCGATAAAATTTGCTTAAATGTTATAAATTACTTGCAGTAAATCAAATTTATTGGCATTAAACTTTTGCTTTGCAAACCTAAATTTGGTTTCGTCATGGAGAGGGGTAAAAATAAGGCATTAAAATATATTTTCAGATTGCTTAATAACCGACAATGTAATTAATTAATTAATAACGAATTTTTGGTCCAAATACGTATGCGTTTTTTTGTAACATTTATTTTTCTGTAGGACGTCTTCATAAACAATTACATGGGTAGTTTCGGCGGCATTTACAAATTATGCGGAAACAATTATTAGTTATTAAAAACTATTCACGAGTGTAATTATAAGAATAGCAATTATACTCCGGAAAATACTTTCAGGTTTTTATCTTATCCGTGTACTTTGGAAACCTGTGGTATATTCAATTGATACCGATAAAATATTCGTATAAATTTGAAATGTAGGTACCTACCGTAGGAACCTACTGATTTACAAACACAGATGTCCGGAACAGGTAGAAAAATACACTTGTAATTGTCCTAACTAAGATACTCTATTTAGTAAGTGAATTAGCCTTCATAAGAACTTAAGAACCATAAAAAACTCGGGTGATTCCTTCTTCACGGTAAACTTCCACCTCATTTCCTATTTGAAATCCAAAAACTCACGTAATATATTTTCAAAAAAAGCATTCGTGCGTCAATTTCCAACAAATCCTTTATCTAATTTTACAATTGTCCGACCGTCTTTCTCCATTTGTATCTCCCATTATTACAGCTAATGTCTGTCACATAAGTATATTCGAATCATCCTTTGCATCATTTTATAGAAATTTATAAAATTTTATTATTGTAATATTATCGTATATTTTATAAAGGTAAACTCCTCTCTATTATGAATTTTACACTGATAATAATAATACTCTATTTACGGGACAAGGCCTTTTCCTAAAAATACAATCAGAAATGTATTAAAAATAAGCCAAAATATTTAAACGTGCGTTCTAATACAATATAAACCATTAAAGCACAAGAGTAAGAAAAATTATACTATCGCACATAAAAATCACAAATCCTATAAAAATTATACTCAAAATCCATCTGACAATATAACAATATCGTACAAACCTTTGTATGAACTCAACATTAACGAGGATATGTGCTAGTTATAATAAGTACTTCTCTAATCTAGACATTTTTATCAGAAAGTCTGAGTATATAACATAATTATCGGCTTTATTGGGGTACTCAATAAAAGATATGTATGAATTTATAATTTCACCATTGTTTGAAATTATGTACATATCTTGAAAATGAAGGAATATATGATTGTTATCTGCCTCACTTCTTTTATAAATATATTTCATTCGTTGTTATTGGTAATACATAACTACAATTGTATAACTACCATTGTTACTTGCCTTATTTATAAATAGTTCATAGGTCGTGTATGGTAATATATATATATCATTGTATTGAATAATGAATATTTTATGCTTGTGAATGTATATGCTTTTGTATTGCTTTTTCGTTACATATATAATTTGCCATCTTGATATCAAGATAATTAGAATCAAGTGTATTTATTAAAATGTAAACCAGTTTATCCTGTAATTATTTTGTTGGGTAAACTTTAAAAATGATAAATAAATAAATATTCTAAGGCATAAAGTAAAATTATATCAGATTCATGGTACTTAATAAAAATTTACCTGAATTAAAATAGACATAAGTTGGCATAAATTTCTACCACATTTAAGTTAGGCATTGCAGCTTAGTTTTAAATGATTGCAGTGATTCATTGAATATATCAACTTTATGACTTATAAGGTTGTAGTCTCTCATCATAGTATACAAAGGTAAAATGCACATATAATTTGTCCATATATGGTATATGAAAAGTCATATCTAACCTTGTATACATTAAAGGCACTCTGAGGTTTATTAAATTAAGTAATTCTGGGCTTTTAATATGGTTATTTAACAATTTATATAAAAACATAAGGCCACTATTCCTCCTTTGAATGTAAAGGAATAGCATATCAAGTAGTATTGTCACTCCTAACATAGTAAAAAAGCAAAAAGTGTCAAAAGACTTATGTCCTTAACAACGCTTTCAATCTATTATCAGAACGTAAGGGGATTAAGGACAAAATTAGAGCAACTTAAACTAGCTATTTCTACCGCTGACTATGACGTTATCGTACTCACTGAGACTAGGCTCAGTGAAGACATAACTCTGAATTGGACTTACCTCATTTAGACATTTATAGACATGATCGCAGTGTAATTACTTCTAATAAAGTTCGTAGTGGTGGGGTTTTAATTGCTATTAAAACAAAATTGCAATCTGTAAAGGTTATAAGCCAAATTATTAATGTAGAACATTTTTGTAAACATTTGTAGTCAAGAGGCAAAGGTTTTAATTGGGGCAGTGTATATCCCCCCAGCCTCTGCCATTGATAAGTACTTATCTCATTGTGAAGTGGTTGAAGATATTGTGAATAATAACAATTTTTTGATATTATTGTACTGGGGACTACAATTTACTTGATCCCTGTTGGAACACTGACTGTGATAGCATGTCTTTCACCACTCAAGCAAGAATTATAAATGAAAGTTTTACATTACTGGGTCTTAAGCAGATGAGTACTATTTGTACAATTTACTATTAGATCTAGCTTTTTCTAATTCAGGGCAAGTAACTTCCGAAAAGGATCCATATCCTATTTAAAAATGTGTTAATCATCACCTTGATATTCATTACAGTGTAAAGTTGGCCAAAGAACTAGATTATAACAATTATCAATTTACTATTTATGATTATATAAACTGTCATTATACTACATTGACTAACTACTTAGATACTTTAAACTGGCTAGGAATATTGTGCAATTTGGAGATTAATAATGTTCTATCAATTTTCTACTCTATTCTTTATGAAGCTATAGAACTGTGTACTCCTACCTTAACAATCAAAACATCATCTTATCCTAAATGGTTTAGTGTTGAATTAAAGGAATGTATCAAACTCAAGAAACATTACCATAAAATTTTCAAAATTACTGGGAGTAATGATGATTATCATAATTTTTCTAAAATCCGAGGTGAATGCAAAAAACATTCTGGTTCATGTTGCAAAAACAATATAAATAACATGGAAACAAATATTCCCTATAACTTAAAGTATTTCTGGAGACATGTTAAAAATCATCAAAAATTGGATAGAATACCAAGCATAATGTATTATTATGAAGAACATGTTGCAAATAATGACCACGATATTTCAAACCTCTTTGTAAGGAACTTTTCTAAGGTCCACAGTACTGTGATACCTGACACAAAGCCTGCCTTTGACATAAATTACACGTTTTCCTTTGGCAAAATGACAGTTTCAACTGAGGATGTACTATGGAAATTATTGTCTACAAATGTTACAAAGTGTACTGGCCCAGATGAACTCTCTCCCTTTTTTATTTAAAAAGTGCAGTCAATCACTGGTTTACCCACTGTTTATACTATTTAAAAATCTTTTAGCAGTGGCGTTTTTTCTGACCTCTTTAAAATTGCTTACATTACACCGATTCACAAAGATGGTGACAAAAGCAATACTTGTAAAATCAATATATGTAGTGGAAAAGGGAAAATTAGGTTTGGAGTAGCATTTAAATTCAGCCAAGCATATGAGAAACAGTAATTCTGGCACTACATGAGGAAAAATTACAAATGATGCTATTACTAAAAATAGAAAGTAGGTTGAAATTGTTTCTGCTTGTAACTTTAGGCTTTCATTCAGTTTGACATCACTTTGAGTTATCGATCAGTGATTTGCACAAATAAGATTATTTGCGGATTCAAAGATGGCTACTAAAATTTCACCAGCCACAGCTAAGACATAAGCAATAGTTGACAAGGTATTAGCTCCACATTCTCTACCTTTAATAAAAATTAAACTTGAATATGTACATCAGGATCTCCACTGATGGTAGCAATAATTTATCACGAAAAATTTTTCGAATACTCGTACAGTATTTTGATCGTCATGTTTAAGGACTCACACAAGCTAGTTGAATTGAAATGTTTAAAATGAATCAGAGGGGACTATAAGTCACCTTGTTTTAAAAACATATGATTGGCCAGAAGAGTGTATCGCATTTGGAGGGGATAACTGCAACTCCAATTTTGGTTATGTTGATGGAAATGGACAGAGCAATGTTTATGTACTCTTGTCTGCGGAAGTTGGGGAATTACTTGGAATAAAATGCCCTGCCCGTATATCTTACATAATTGTGTTCAGCATGCAAGGGATTCCTGGCTAATTGATATTGAATCAAATTTGGTTACAATTTATAATCGTTTTTCTGTACTCACGGCCAGAACAGAAACCTTGAAAGAACTTTGTGACTTTGTATCTGTAGGTTATAATCGTAAAAACAAAGCAGGTCTGAGCGTGGCCATTATGTCAGAGAGTGGCAACAAAGATAAAATGTCAAAAGATTTTAAAGTGAGAAGGAAGGTGTGTTCCGTGAGTGGGTGTGAGGGACGCAGCGATGGGACAAGAAAATTTTTTAATTTCCCGAGGACGGAAAAAGTGTAAGTTAATTTATATTAATGAATATTTTTCTTGTGAATGCTGAAGTGTTTCTGCAAGTTATAAGTGTAGTTTATAAATAGATACAACGGTTGTTTTCAGTGCGAAGATTGTCATTTATAAGCGAAATTTAGAATTTTATTTATTCACTCCGCTTTGAGGAAGTACGTTTAACTAAATGAAGGGATTTGTAAGGCGAACATATATGTGTCATTGGTCTCTCCATTTGTTAAATATGTATAGGTGGTTTGTTTGAAATATACATGAGTTTCGTCAATTAAATCTAGTGGAAAAGTTGCTGCCTAAATTATTACGTTTTGTAAATTATAAATTACATGATTTCAGCTTCGATGTGAATTATTGTATGCTTTTGGAGATTCGTTCCTTACATACTCTTTAGGATGTAGGAATTAAATCATTCTTTCCGTATTTGTTTTTAAAAAACTATGTCGATTCTTCTAGTCTTTTTGCACTTACTATTAACCTCTCAAACTGTGAGAAACTATCTTTAATTTAATAGAAACTTTTACAGCATATGATAGAATACAAAGGGCAGGTAATGTGTATATTGACATTTGCAACATTCTTATATGAGATAAAAGGAAACTGAAAATTTCATGTACAAACAAATGTGGTATGTTTCAAAGCATTAATTTAACTCCAAATATGACAGCAATTCCTAAAATGCATTTATTCCTGCTAATTGTCGTAATGTGATTAATTTGCATTTATAATTTCCAGTGTGAAATATTTTTGTATTATTATTCCTTGACCTTTTATAAAGAAATTAATAAAATGTTCGTGATTACCTTTTATATAAAACCGAGTGCACCTTTGCAATTATGTTAAGAATAACTAACTTAATGTGGGGGTATAATGGCACTATTTGTTCGATGGTACAATTTCCAATGCTTCTTAAATGAGACAGTTTTCCAATTCTTTAAGAAATTTTGTGAACCTTGCAGGTTTTTTTATCTTTCTGGTAATCTATGATTATTCATACCGATTAATGTCTTTATGTGCAGGTGCTTGGAATGGCTTTCATTTTGCCAAAACTGGCAGGTTCGTGACATGTATGAGCGTGGGGGTGTGCGAGCAGTGGTCCACAAGATGGTTTAAAATTTTGTAATTTTTTTATTTTAGGGTATAATTTTCACGTCTTAGTAAATATATTTTATTTTAGTGTATAGGTTTCACATTTCTTTGTCACTGTTTTATTTTAGGGTATAGGTTTTACATTTCTTTGTCAATGTTTTATTTTAGGGTATAGGTTTTACATTTCTTTGTTAATATATGTTATTGTAGGGTATAGGCTTTAAATTTTGTAAATATATATATATGTACATATTCATTATTCAATCTTTTAATTTCTATATGCTTTTTGTTGGGGAAATTAACATAATTCAGATATTGTGCGACCTTTTATGTTGCAGTATGTACACATTTTCACTTCTTATGATTTAAAATTATCTGCCTAATATCATTGCCCTCATTAGGTTTGGGAACAGGTATTACATCATGCCTCTTAATGTTAGAGTACATATTTGGATGGTTTCTGTGTGTTGTATGCACTGCTTAGTGTATATATGTTCATTTTTATACTGTTTATTTGGTTACCTTGATATGATATTATGAACTTGTATATATGTCATGTGAAGGGTGTCACTGTTTATATGCTTGCATGAATTAACACATTTGAGATGTTGCAGTATGTACATACTTTTACCTTCCTGTGATTTCAAATTATCTAATATCAATGCTCTCATTAGCTTTGAGAGAAAGTATGATTTTATATGCATTTTGTGGCATGAACTAGCGCAATGCAGATAATTTGCAACCTTTTATTATTTAGTATGTACCTGCATACATCTTTTTTGTTAATTCATTGTTCATTATGTTCATATTACATTTTTTGTCTATGTTCAATTGCATATTTTCATGGTTTACAGTATTGTCTATAGTACTTCGTGTATGTTAAGATTTTCTTATACTTAGTCTCACTTTTTTCTGTTTGTGTAATACCAGTTGAGGATACATTTCCACATATTTTGTACTTTTCCATGTGTGATCTCTGTTGAATTGCTAATGTTTGAATTGAGATTTGGCAACTGTTTGTTTTATCTGGTACTACTTTGTAATGTAACTGTGCCATCTTTCTGAGTGTATATCGCAAATAATTTGTGATGTTTGCAAAAACCTTTTTGCAATCTCAGCTGAAATGCTACAGAATTGTTTCTCACTTAAAATACGGCATTTACTTGTTATGTGTACATCTAACGAAGCTTAAATAAAGCAATATCAATAACGTACAATAATTTTGTTGTTTTTTAAATTTTATATTTCTATTTAAAATTTTGCGATCATATATATTAAGCATTTTACGAGGAATAAATAACCTAATATTTTAAACGCGCGCGCTTGGTGCGACGGTGGTGCCATCTATGAACAAATGTAGTCGTAACTTGAACCTATTTCCCACAAGAGTAAGATGCACAGGGCTGATGTAGACTGAGGTTGGCGAAGTTTCTTAAAAGAAATCTGTAATTCAAAAGGAATAAGTTTTAAAAATAATGTGTTTATATTGAAGAGAAAGCATTCCCTAAAACGGTGAAATACCTATACAATTTTATGTACTTTATTGAACGGTAATGTCTTTGTAGGATACATTCACTCATCAATTCCCAGTATGTTGTTATTTGTACATGGTTGAATAATTCAGCTTTAAGATAAATGAATTTATTTATAGTTGAATATGACCTTCAAATTCATTAAATTAAGGTGGAGTTTACCTTAAGTTAGCGTAAAAAAGGACGATTAGCCATATTTCACTGTTGTGCGTATGATGTTGAATTTAGTAATTAAGAATTTATCAAAACACTTTGCCAAAGTAGTTATAAAGCAACTGTGATGCAAGTGAAGAGTGTATAAATTTGAAATTAAATCTGGATATAATTATTTTCTTTAATCTAACATAACATAAATAGGCAATGCGCTGAAAACTTTTAAGAGTGCATTATCCATATACGTCATGTTTGATGTTGCTTTACTAGTGCTTCAGGGTCATTGATATTAAGTTAATTGCGAAACTGAGAGGAACTATTTTCAGCTTATTGAAACTATACTATGAAATTTTCATTAAATTTTATAGTAAATATCACTTTCTTTGAGTATATTACTTTTCATCAAAGCAATTTTAGATTAAATTGTATTCCGTATAAAGTCTTCGTAAAACTTTTCATTTTATTTGTGAATTGCTCTTGTGAATTTTGTAATAGTTGACGTAGAACCCCAAAATATGGTGAAGTGGCAGTATTTTGTGTATTTTCAAAGGATGAATAAACTCGACAATGGTTACATTTTTGTACCCCCATTACCTATACTTAAGCCTTTTCCAGTTGGTTTGTAGTCCTGCAATAATGCCATTGACACTGGATTCTGTTTCCTATTTTTTTCTATCATTTATTTATTTTTCCTATCAGCATTAGCTTGACTTGGAATAGGACATATTTAAATTTTCATTGCTAAGGTTATACTACAGATTCTCTTGATATAGATAATAAATATAACTTTATTTGATAATTATCTGTTAGTTTTCTTTACTTTTTTGTAGTATGGTACATACATACATTAAAAAGTGTCTGCTGGGTTTAGTCTGTTCTAATGTATGTATCTGTTTCACACGAATGCATTGTTTCTTACCATTCATATTTGTCCAATTCTCAGAATATATTACAGAATCCATAATGTTTTTAACACATAATTCAACTGCTTCAATTAATGGTCCAAATCTTTATATTGAAAATTAAAGAGTTTTACAACATGACTTTTTTGTATTGGGTTTGCTCATAGATTTTTGATAAGACAAAGTTTTGGATTTACAGTATTATTTTAAAGCAAAATTTGAAGAAAAACATTTATATTTGTTGAAACATGGAAATAGTCCACATTTTAGTGGAACTTTAGGATAATTGTTTTTTGTGTATCTATCACGTTCCAAAAGTAACTGGTGTTAATATTTTAAATTTTTTGCTGGTCCTTGATGTAATACAAGAGAGATTTTGCATAACAATAGAAGAATGTGAATGAAGAAAGTGTGTAAAACAATTTAGTCACACACCCTCAAGGTGTGGCTCTCCTGTGTAACTTAAGGTGGAAATTAACAAAATGGATGTTAACACGATTAATCTTGAAAGCTTCAGAGATATACCTACCATATAATATAAATATTGACAATAACTAAATTATAAACTCATAGTTATTGAAGGACTCATGTATCCAAATTGAACATGCCAAGTAAATATTGACTAACATGTACAAAATAAAAAACATCTGAATAATTTTTATAAACAACAATAAAAAATGTATATATATATATGATTATCTCCTAATGAGACTAAGGAATTTTTATACTTTGGAAGAGAATAAATATAAGAAGATTATACTTGTGATTTCATTTCTGGAATTTTTTATAATGAAGTTCTTTTGGCAAGAAACAAATGTAATGCCTTCACCAGGTTTTGCTGTGCCTTCATAAAATTTATTAATTGATATCTTTAACCCATTCAGTGATTCAAATTGGCCTTGCATAAGTCAATGTTTAAAATGCATATATGAGCAATTGTGGTCAAGTTTCACCATAAAAAATACTAATTGGCCGTATTGAGAATTTATAGAGATTACACTCAAATACCAAAAGAAATATGATAATAATAATTCTAAAATAAAACTAATAATTCAGAATATCCACCTGGCAAGTGGAAGACCTTGGTCATGGCAGAATTTTTATTGTTTCAAAATTATTCTTTATATCCTGTCTACAGAGGATCTTAAGATCACTTTATTCCATCAGCACATAATGAGACAAAACTCAGGTGGCAATAATGGGGATACTTGACTTTTTGCATCCTTCATTCATGTGCCATTCACTAACTGGCAGCAGCTTTTCATGTATGTATATTTTCATATATGAGAGCTGCTAAGCTAAACTGCCCCAATGGGTATTTATTGGATCAGAGAATAGGTCAGTACATGTTTCTTAATCCAGGATTTTCATTTCCATGTTTTCTGCAGAGGTACCATGCATCGAAAAGAAACATATTTTGTAAAATAAATGCACTTACCAAGCTAAAAGTTAGATAAAACATAAATGGCAATGCATTTGGCAATTTTGTTCATCTATTGTGGCTCAGTGGGTAGATATATTTGCAATTATCTTGTCATATATTTTATTGCAAAAAAATATAAAGTGGCACGCTGTAAGACATTTCTGCGGACATCAACGTGGTATTTCAGTTTTTCATTCCTTCCATGCACAAATCATTAGATAACTGACAACTAATTTTTATGGGAATGTTTATGCCCGAGAAAGCATTAAGCTGCTCCAACAGTGATTTATTGGACTAGAGATTAGATAGGTACTCATTCTTCATGATTTTGTGATTTATGTGCTTACTTCAAAAGTATCATGCCTTTTTTAAAAATCCCTATTTTGTATAATAAATCTGTTTCACCTGGCAGAACTTAGGGAAAATCAAAATTATTTTATCATTTTAGGGTTATCAGGCAATACTGTACATGTATGGCATTAAATCATTGCGACTCACATTTTATGGGCATTGCCTGGAGAGCATTTCCTTCTCTCCACTACTACCTTGCCTCCTGCCTTGTGTTCTCGTACTTGCTCATAAATTCAGCATGAGGTGACCACTGAAGCAGTACCAGTCAAGGGTTTGTTCTCTTGACTTACTTTGTCAACGTTACAGCCTGACCAAGCTTCTTTGCAGTTATCTAGAAGGGTTTGATGATACATTTTACCTCCAATTACAGGGTGACAAACAGCACTGTTAGTAATTTACAGAGATTAAAGATGAGGTATAGGTGGGCCGTAACTGTGGTGCCAGCATTGGTATTGATATCCCAGATCTTGGGTGCAACATGTGGTTGTGAGTAGTATCAGATGATTCAACCCTCGTTTGTGAATTTTTTTTACAGTTTTTACAAAAAGTTTGCAATCAATTCCCAATCAATTGGAATTAAAAATACGTAGCAGGGAGCTGCTAGTCCAACTTTCATTTCTTCTCTAGGATTATATTTTGCTCAGACCATAAACCATGTGAATTACTAAATAGATATTTTCTTGAAGTCTAGACATAAGCTTACATCTATCAAAGTAATCTTTTTTTGTTCAAATCAATTACTTTTATTCCTAATTTTCATAGGCTGTCATTTTTAGTCTAAAACGCTCATATTAATTTACATTGACTATTACCATTCATCCATGATTACACATGTTATTTAGGATATTTATAAATATGATAACACGATTTTAGGCTCCAAGGACTATATTTAAATCATCCTGAAGTAGATATGGAGGGATATTGAAGGATATGAGGTACCTTATACTTTTGAAAACCTATTTGAGTAACACCATAGTTATGAAAACCATTCCATTACATATCATGTTCTTTCTACATAAATTTTATTTTTGAATGAGTCATCATACAACTCACTATCATTTATTATTAGAATGGTAGCACATATAAATGATCTAATTTGGATGGTACATCTAAAATTGAAGTAGGTACATGTATAATAAGAAGAAAAAAGATTTTTTATCTAACAAAAAAACTGAGCTAAATATTTTATGTACAATCATTTAATAAAGATAAAATCATCTTTATATCTTACAAGCTCTCATTTATACTTAGCTATATACAAGGAAGATTATTGCATTTCTAATTTTAAATTTTTTGCAAATTTTAAGGATTGACACGAAGTTAATTATTTTAATGTCAATAGTATGTCTTTCATCCACAGATGTACCACATATAAGGTCCTCGGATGATGTCACTAGACACGAAAATATTTATCTACTCCCATGGGATTGCGGCCAAACTATTAATAGCAGGATTGACCATGGAAGTGAAGCTGGACTGTTTGATTTTCCTTGGTTGGCATTAATTGTTTATAATGACAGTAAGTTTTACAGCATTTCATTAACACCTTTCAGTTTTAGCAAATACATCAATCTTTATGCATTACTATAATTATACAAATGTAATATTTATTTTTCATTAAATGTATTACTAAAAGCTGGAGCATATTATTAATAAACTAATGGCTTTTCTAGCTAGTGGGTTACACCAGGATATTTATGAAACAAAATCAAGCTCTGTCATATATCATGTTCAAAGATGTTCATTGATTAAACTCCTGAAATTATAAGATCAAGTAGCCATCCTTGAGTGGTATGAGCTTTTCATCCCTAACATTGTCCTTTATCTTTGCTATCATGATTGGTGCTGCTGTGGTTGTTAATATAGTGCTGTCTCACTCACAATTAGAGATCCTGCAGAAATTTTAATTCATATATGATAGGATTATGAAGACTGCAGTAACAAAAAGTGTTTAATATAAGTTATTAAGATTACTATAACAAATTACATTGATTTCACTTGAAATTTGGTTGTTGTCATATTAGAAAAATACTATAAATATGCTGCTCTTGCTGTGAATACAGGCGACTCCCGACATTCGACCATTCGAGATTCAACCAACTCGAATATTCGACCGGTCAAAGTCCGCTTATTTGACCCAGCTGATCGGTCGGTCAAATTAGGAACTAGTTTATGTGAAGTAATTTTTGGCCAGCCCAGCCACGCGAGGTTTAGTTTCAGTGTAGACATCATTATTTCTGCTCTAATTGTTTGAATTTGTGCTGATTTCATTTGTTTTTAGGCACGCTCGACATTTGACTGGTCGAGATTCGACCACGTTTTCAGGAACGCATCCCGGTTGAATCTCAGGAGTCGCCTATATTTCAATCAAACTTTGTATGTATTTTAGACCTTTAATAAATTTCATCGAATTTATTTCTGATCCATACTGGACTGCTTATATTACAGAGTTAAATTTAATTGCAGAATGGGACATTTGTATCAGCAAAACTCTGGCTGTAAGGATTTTGATTTAGTAATCCAAATAGGATTCTTAAATTATTCAATATAATTACAATCTTAAGCTTTATTTTTAAAGGTTTTAGTTGTCATTAGACTTTTGATATAATATATTTCACCAGTGCTTTTTTTCTAAAACGTAAGCTTCTGGAACAGTATTTTTCCAATGAAAATTTGGACATTATAAACGTCAGGTCATAAACATAATTTCATAAATGGTTGTTTGCACTTCACATGTGAAATGCATGTCAATCTAGTAATAAATATTTTGAATTTGAAGTGTTTTCAAAATTTATAAATTTTTATTCTTAGAATAAAAGGCATTCCGGTGCATTCTGGCAGAAAAGAAGCACTACATTTAAATTATATTTGTTTCATTTATGAAGGAGATTCTTTTAAAATTTTCCTTCTAGAATTTTTAAATATTCTTACTCTTATAAATGATCCTTTAACCTCTATTCCTATTCAATGCAGAAGTCTAATTATTACATAAAAGGAAATCTTGTTTGAAGTGTTATCCAACCCCTTCTGAAAATTATTCCTAGATCAGCATCATAAATAAGGAGGTGTAATTTTTATTCACTCTATTTTTTTATCAGTCACATACCTCGGTACCATCATAGGTAGTCTGCCCATAGACAGGTCCATGATTATTCATGGTTAAACCTGGTTCTTCACATACTCATATTTTCTGCTATTTTCTTCATGTCTTGAGAGCTCTCTTTCGTTTAAGTCATCCATCAGGTGAAAACTTTTTGTTCCTCTTCCTATTTTTCTCACAATTTCCCTTCTAAACATTCACTTCTCTCCTTATCTTCTTAATACTTCTATGTTTTATGTCTCATCTGTTCATTTTATCATCAGCATTCTTATGTATACCTGTACTGTAAAGTGCTACTTTCACATTTAGCCTCTTACTCTATTCTACTCACTATTTCAGGCTAAGATGTTTCTTTCTCTCTCACAATCAGCATGATTGATTCTGAGCTTCTTAAGTCTTCCTAACTTGATGCTCAAGGCGATTTTCAGTGGCATCTAATAACATATAACCATTATAGTTATTTCATATAATCTATCAGATTGTGGTTTGAGAGATGATGTTTGCCATTTATATTTTTAATTGTCGATTTTATCAACATAAATCGATGAGACCATACAATTTTAACCATCTATCTCTTTTAGGTGTCCCCCGATGTGGTGGAAGTATTATTAGCGAATATTATGTTCTCACAGCTGCTCATTGTGTAGCATTTCTGGATAGCTCTCTTTATCCGTGAGTATTTCAGTTATTTAAATTATACGAGGTGCTACCCAAAAGTTCCCGAAATGTATCTGAAAAAAAGTAGACTTGTCCAAAGTCCTATCACCTTGGGAGTGTACACAACGATCTCAACGTTTCTGCCACGATCGGAAGCTGTCCTGGAAGTCCTTTTGTGTCAGCGTCTTCAGCACCTCCTGTGATTCAGCCTGGATCTCCTCTACGGTGTCAAATCTTCGCCCCTTCAACTTGATTTTCATCTTGGGGAAGAGGAAGAAGTCACAGGGGGCTAAATCAGGTGAGTAAGGAGGGTGGGGGACGGCCACCATGTTTTTGGAGGCCAAAAACTGCTGCACAGCCAGAGCGGTATGCGCAGGCGCATTGTCATGATGGAGCACCCAGTTGTTACTGCGCCATTTCTCTGGCTGCTTTCACCTCATGTCCTCCCTAAGCCGCCTCAGGACGTCGCAGTATAACTTCGCATTGACGGTCTGACCTGGATGGACGAATTCCTTGTGGATAATCCCATCAATGTCAAAAAAGCAGATCAGCATTGACTTAACATTGCTTTTGACTTGCCGCGCTTTCTTCAGTCGGGGTGAAGATGGACTCTTCCACTGGGACGATTACTGTTTTGTTTCAGGGTCGTACCCATAAACCCAACTTTTGTCACCATTTATGACCTTAGAAAGAAAGTCTGGGTCATTTCTGACCTGCTCCTGAAGTTCCATGCAGACTTCCAGCCGATGTTGCTTCTGGTCGTCAGACAGCAGTCTTGGCATGAATTTTGCAGCAATCCGCCTCATGTTGAGTTCGTCCGACAAAATGCGCTGGCATGTCCCGTATGACTGTCCCACAATGTTGCAGACGTCATGGATCGTTCACCTATGGTCCTCGAGGATAGCCTCACGCACTTTTTCAACATTTTCCGGCGTTGTGCTGGTTGAAAGTCGTCCAGAACGTGTGTCATCGTCAACTGACGTTCGGCCATTTTTAAACCGGTTAAACCAGTCGTAGGTTTGTGTCTGACCCAAAGCGTCATCACCAAATGCTTGTTTAAGCATTTTGTGAGTTTCCACCGCTCTCTTGCCAAGTTTGAAGCAAAACTTGATGCACACACACTGCTCCTTCACGTCCACCATTTCAACAAAAAAAAAATCGCAAAACGACACAAACACGACATAATAAAAACGCGTAGAACAAAAGAATGTGTGTACTCAGCGTGAAGCCACATTGCACACTGGTTCACAAAGGATACATGCAGTGTTACCGAGCACCACTAGACCGTACTACAACCAGTTCCTGTGCGACGTTAACTTTCGGGAACTTTTGGGTAGCACCTCATATTAATATGTAAGGCAATGCATTTTTTTAAATTTTAGGGTACAAAAGGGTATTAAACTCAAGGAGATTTTCTTTTAACCTAACCATAGACTCTTGTACATAATCCTTTTTCAAGAAATGATGTTCTCTGAAAAATATCACTGTACTTAAGGTTAAGAGCCAATCTTATATTTACCTTTTTACCGTGTTCTAATTGTATTCTTTTAATTTGAACTTTTATCCAGATTTATTATCCAATGCCTTAAATTGATAGAAAGAATGATCCAAAGATCCTTATGCAACAGGCATAAGCTGTTATGATGAGCATAAGAAAAATGGTGAAAAAATCTGCCATGACCGGAAATCGAACCCGGGAATATATTCTTACGTTGGGTCCCAACGTAAGAATATAGGTATTCCCTCTCGGAAACAGGAGAATTAGTCTGCCACGGTAGTTCAGTGGTAGAATATCCGCCCGGCAAGTGGAAGGTCCGGTTCGATTCCCGGTCATGGCAGATTTTTTCACCTGTTTTCTTATGCTCATCCAATGCCTTGTTAATTTCACCTGCTTAGTTAGCTAATCTTTATTATTTTGTCACGTTACTGTGAAGTACATATGCTAGGTATATTTTTTGATTTTTCATTTTTGTCTATTAACTTCATTGCCCCCTCTAGAATATTCTATTATGAAATAGAATTTAAATTTAAAAGACTGATTTATTATGTATGTTATAAAATTAGTTTCCATTATTCTCAGTTTATATTTGTTTTAATGTCTGGTCTGCAATTTATTTTTGTCTAGTGCATCAGTAATGCTTGGTGAGCATCACCAAATGACTGATAAGGACTGTAAGAATGATGTATGTATGCCGATTCCGCAGAATATAAGTATTAAGGAAACTATACCACACAAAAATTTCACAGGAAAAAGTGATTCTCCATATGATATTGCCTTGATCAGACTGTCAAATCCTGCAAATTTCAGCTATGGTAAGAATAACTGTATAAAATAGCATATTGAACAAATGTACTGTAATCAGGCACATAAAGTTAAATTTTAATTTATAAAATTATAGCATGTATGTTTTCACTTGAAGTACCATATTTTCTCGTGTAAGCTGCACCCCCGTTTATCCCGCGCACCCTGGTTTTTGGGCCGGCTATAGCGGAAAAAATTTATTTGAGCCGAAAAAGGGTTTTTTAAATCACAAATTCCTGTTTCTCAAAAATGCTACACTCAAGTTAAGCATCTTCACACTCCTACGTGATGAATTTATTGGGTGATCTCTTTATATCGGTACTAGCAGAAATCTCCTCGATAGTCCTCTTTTGTTAAACACTTAACTGTTTTTGTCATCATATTGGTCACGTTCGGCAGAAATCGCTCCGGGAGCGATCACTGATCATTCTGCTGTACGTAATTTTCCAGCCATATGTTCACTGATCACTACCGTAGCGGTTGTCATTTTTTTGGCGAACTAAAATTATGATCGGTGATCATTCAATGATCACCATGGTGGTCATGACTTTCGTAGACATAACAGAGAATAAAGGAAGCATGCCGTATCTGAACATAGTAGGCGTTGTCTGATGTGAGCACAAAATCCCCACCAACCCAAACTGGTCGCCTATGCACCGTGGCGTCCATGACGATTGCAGCAGAAGACATCGTCGAGTTTGGGGAGCACCCGTTAATAAACTTAAAATTCATTTAAAATTTTTATACAATGAATGAAAATGACTAAATACACCGAAATTTGGAAATAGAATAATAGATGCGGCATGGGCGCTAGCTTAACGTATATTTGTTTACTGCCATGACATTTTAGGAAAAAAGGTGAGCGGCAAATAAAAGAAACCAAAACCAAAATTGCACAGAAACTGCTGAAAGATCTCAATGACAAAATTACCAGTTTCCATCAATTTGTAATTAGAATGTGGCAAACACACGAGTACCCATTATCTCACATCGGTAACATGTATGAAACACCTATTAATTTTGATATGCCCAGCAACTGAACTATTGACTTAAAAGGTGCAAAAACTGTTCTAATAAAAACTACCGGGCATGAAAATACAAGATTCACTGTGGTGCTAGCCTGCTTGGCCAACAGAACAAATTTGAAACTCATGGTGATTTTCAAACTGAAAACTAAGCCAAAAATTAAGTTTCCCACAGGTGTTTTTGTTCATTTCCATGAAAAATGGTGGATGGATGAAGATGGAATGAAGTTGTGGGTAGATAATGTCTGGAATAGGTGACCCGGTGGCCTACGCAAAGAGCATAGCTTACTTGTGTGTGACATGTTTCGATCCCATGTAACAAAAGACATCAAGAAATGCTTTAAAATAAATAATACGGATATTGCTGTTATACCTGGGGATACAATGTCTGTACTTCAACCTTTGGATGTGTGCCTCAACAAGCCATTTAAGGACCACGTTCATGCCGAATGGAATAAGTGGATGGTTGACAGAGAAAAAACTTTCACGCTTAATGTTTTGTGTGAATGGATTATAAAATCATGGAATGATATTAAAGCAGAAACCATCATCAAGTCATTCAAAAAAATGCGGAATATTGAATTCCATAGATGGGGAGGAAGATAATTTATTGTGGGAAGGTGATAATGAACTCGAATCTTTAACATCTGATACAGAGTGGGACTCTTACAAGGTTGACAGCACTGAAATTGCTCGAGATGAATTTCATGAACTCTTTGGAATGGATGAAGAATACGAGGAATTTTTTGGATTTAAAACGTACAACCTATTCCCAAAAATGCAGTGTCGATTTTTTTAGTTATTAATTCATCGGTTTCATTTAAGAAAGATCATTAAAGACCAAATAGAAGGCCATAAAAACAAGCCTGAATTAGTCATACAACCGTACTGCCATCTATTGACAGTATTTTATTTATCCTTCGTTTCTGTAATTGTAAATAGATCGCTTATATTTTTTAGATTTGAGTAATAAAAAGAAAAAACTATGATTTGAATTTTTAATAACTATTAAAATTAATTATTTCAAATCTTATAAAATAAATGTCAGAAAATGTGAACAATGGAGCCGCTGATTCAAAATGGCGATCACCTACACTGAGAGATCAACTGTCTTTGTAAATATCGATGTTATTCATGTGCATTTTTAGGTTCACATTTTTATGTTTGGTGTATAAGTCCACTCTAAGTTTTAGGAAAAATTTTTAAATCTTCAAAGGTCGACTTATACACCGGAATATACGGTACTTAAAAAATATGATTTAAACTGCCTTTGAAAAGATGACTATGTATCATTGTTGGCACTTCTGGCATGAGAAACAAATGACGATATATCATTGTGTGGCACTAACATAGCTAATGGCTTGAAAAAAATATGAATTTAGAAATGAATTTTCAGATGCCCCATTTAATGTCTAGTTTTCAGGCATAACATTACAAATTTTAACTTTAGTGTTAATTGAGAATATTCTTTTATTTGATTGTTTAGATTCTGTAAAACCTCTATGCCTTCCAATTGGACCACAACAGCAAACATTAAATCTTCTTGGAAAAAATCTGGCTTTGGCAGGATGGGGCCTAACTGAAAAAGGTAAGCCACAATACAAAACTACAAACATATTAGTTCAAAAATCAAAATACTTGATGGGTTTCACAAAATGGTGGATTAAGGGAAGATCCTGGTAAAATAGTTGCCCATAGCCCAAGCTTAGAAAGAGCCCTTTCTGTGGTGAAGCATAGTTGTTGATTGAAGTATCTAAATGGTCTTCATCCTGAGATAATGTTTTTAATAAGTTTTAATTTATTGGATGATCGTTCAGCACTTTATATCATTGCTGGTTGGGTTAGAGCCACTAAAATATTTTGAAATATTTCACAAAAGCCACTGTTAAAAATAAAGCTCATTATACAGTAGAAGCTCAGTTATCTGGCATTCATCCATCTGGAAAGCTCATGCAACCGGTGCATTTGAAAAATGATTTATGTAGTTCCAAAAGTGACCACCATGTGCCCTATTAGCTGTCCTTCTTTGGAAGCCGCTGCCATTAAAGTGTTCTGGCATATTTATATTGTTATAGTATAACCCTATCTATTCGTTATGCCATCAAAGAACTATACAAAACTTTATGAGAAACGTAAACGTGTTGTGCTGATGTTAAAACAGAAACTGGATATATGTGGAAGACTAGAAAAAGATGAAAATCGTAATGTACTTATGAAGGTGTATAATATTCACTCGTCAATGATTTATGATATAAAAGCACAAACAGCGAAGCTGGGAAAACTTAGTGTGGAATCAGAAAGTGTGAAAAACATTGAGAAATGGCACACTCTGAAACTTAAGGATTTAGATCATGTGTTGTATGAATGGTTTACATTAAAACGGTCAGAAGGTGTTTCTGTTTCAGGAGTACTGTTAATTGAAAAAGCTAAAGAAATTATTAGAAAATGAACCTCACAGGGCCTTTAAAAATAATTTTTAAAGGAATATTTTATTTAAAAGTGATCACCGTTCTTTAAAAAATGTACATTTGCTCATGCAACTGGCAATTTCAAGCAACTGGCACCCTTCAATCCCCGTAGATTACTTATAACTGAGATTCTACTGTATATTGTTCTGGAGATACATTTTTCATTTTGTGTCGTTTTTTAAAAGTTGATTTATCATCTACAATTTCAACACTTAAATCATTTTCATAGAAAGTCATAAAATCCAATAGTAAATATTTTTTTTAAATTGCAGTCTTCATTGTTTTAATATGAGAAATAAATTTAAATCAATAGTCGAGGGAATCATGGCAAATTCTTCTAACTGTGCTATAGTTTTATTGAGATATACAAGAAAATAATAACATTTAAACTCACAGACAGGATCATTTGTCACTTCATCAATAGTAAACTCATAAAATTGTCTTTTTCTCTTCCTTATTTGCTTTTCAGGAAATTTTTCTGTGACATCAATTTCTCTGGTAACTTCTTTTGCTTCCATAATAGTGTCAAAATTAGCTCATAAATCTTCAGATTATGCAAAAGATATCAATTTAAAAGCTGCATCAAGAGTCACATTTTGAGAGTGCATTATTTTGTTGATTTTATTTATATACACTGTTTGTACTTTGCACGTTCTATAATTGTGTTTTAACTGTAAATGTTTCTTGTCATAAATATTTAATTATAAATAGAAGACATTCATTAAAGTGCATATCTCTACATGAAGCAAATGGAACAGAAGATACACGAAACAAATAGTGACTGATTAGAACTTGCAAAATTCTTTCATGCACATACATACAGTATACTAAAGGAAATGATGTAGGACAGTTATGGTGAACCTATGGCACGCATGATTTTGGTTGGCGAAAACCAATCAAAGTATATATCATACTGATTTAGTGTCACAAAAACATTTGTGTTATTTAGTTAACTATTGTAAACATTAGTTTTATGGTTATAAATTTCAATCTCTTATGTCTTGATCACGAATTTGGCACGCAAAAAAATCAAGGACTTTTTTGTGGCACAAGAGGTGGAAAAGATTCGACATTTTCAGTAATATTGGCATGTGGGCAATAGAAGGTATGCCATCACTGATGTAGGAGAATACCTATGGTAGACTTATAAGATACATAACTGCCAAATGCTGGAACAGAGCAGTATGACATTATTGTTTCTAGGAAGATGATTTACCATATAAAGTTATTCCATTTCAATGTACCTGCTAGTATATTTTTCATTATGTAATTTAATTTATTAATATTTATTATACAATGCCCTTTACAATAATAATAATAACTTTATTGACAGACAGAGCCCTTTTACATCAAGAAACATTTACAGAAAAACAAAACACAATTTGGTAACATGGACATGTATTTTTACAGAGAAATTTTGATTGTAATTATAAAAATAAATGATAAAATTGCACATAGTAATTATTACAAAACATGAAAAAATGAAGATAATATTAACTATGCTAATTAAATGACAATGAATGTAATTTGTTTTTTAATGTGTGTAAGCTTATGTTAAATAGGTGAACTTCATTACATATCTGGTTAGTATCTCTCATTAAGCGATACATGGGTGAGTAGTACGTATAATTCCTATCTAAAATAGGCAGTGAAAACATAATTTTATGTCTGGACTAGATAGATGGAACATGAAACCTCAACATCTTAATTAACTCAATGGAATCTATGTGCCCTTGTATTAGGTGATATAAAAAACAATGCCTGCATGGACTCGTCTAGATTCCAATGATGGTAAATTCAAATCTGAGAGTATGAAACTATGACTGATGTCAGTTAGATTGAATTTATATGAAGTCATACATAAGAATCTGTTTTGCACTTTCTCAATGGCCTGTTTATGTATACTATAATGTGGTGACCATACAATGAAGCTATATTCACAAATTGGACGAACAAGTGAGCAATAAATTAGCTAATATATCTCAATATTATTAAAATCTTTTGAGGTTCTATGTACAAATCCCATCATCTTATTAGCTTTAATTGTTATTGAATTAATGTGTGGAATAAAAGATAGAGCAGAGTCAAAGATGATACCCAAATCCCTAATTTCAGAGACTGGCTAAAGTTGAGTCATCAAGGTGATACTCCACAATAATGGGACACTTTTTTTCCTATGGGATGAAGTAACATTATTTTTACTAATAAATTGGTATATTATGAAAGATAGGGCCATGGATTTTCAGGGTCCCTACAATCTTGGAACCCCTGAGAATCTAACATACTGCATATAAGCTACCTTTAATCCAATCTTGGTTTTACATTATTATTATTTTTATGCTGACACATGTAGAATTAAAAGTAATTGTTAACCTTAATATTTTTATAATTCCTCCTAATTAGATTAATTAATACTATAAACAGGGAAGGAATCTAACATACTGCTGAATGTGACTATACCTGTAATAGACTGCAGCAAGTGTTATCCTGGACCTTTAGTCAATTCATCAGACAGCCAGATCTGTGCTGGTGGCAATCGAACAGGTGGTGCAAATGTTGGGGACTCTGGTGGCCCTCTTACTTATCCTGTTGTGATAGATGGAATTTCAAGGTTTATTCAATATGGCATTGTTTCATTTCGTGCTGATTATCCAGAATCATGTGCTGTGTATTGCCATGTAAACTATTTCATGGAGTGGATTCTTAATAACATGAAGCCCTGAATTGGGTTGGTTTCTTCACATATTTTACTTGTATCAATACTTATATTAATATTTAAGAGATATCTTATATAATAAAATTGAATGTCTGTCCAACTATCTGTCCGTGTGTTCCTTATACATTCCCACGCCCTTTGAGCTATCGGGACCTAACTTTGCAAATTGACTTCATATGACTCTACGAGTAACATAGGGTACCCAGGATTTCCAAAATCAACCCGGGTTCGAATCCAGGAGACAATTTTATTTTCCCATAAGTTTACACGTGATTTTCGATTTTTCCTTCATTCGTTAAAATACGTAAATATGGACCGATTTTCTTCGTTTTTGCTTTATTCGATGGCTAAAATTCTATACTATCTTATTCTTGCGATGTTTACATGTTACATGGTCGAATTATTCAGAAATACGCAATTGTTTTCGAAATTTTACGGATATTTCGTACTCTTTCTGGACGTTGTCAAGGCGACCGTAATTGTTGCCTACTATTCAGTTAATGCCAATTAAACCTTCAGATTGGTGAAAGAATAGTGTTATTCACTTCGAACTGTTGTTTAAGCATCGAAGTTAATGATGTACAGCAACGTACATAGTTAAGGATAATTATTCTGTTGACTGCATATGGGAAGCGTTTATAACGACAATTCATCGTGTGTATGCTGGAATCTTACTTTTTAGTAAGTAAAACCTTTATATTATACATCTGTAATGCTTACTGACGCACATTTATAATACTCTCCATAGAAGTCACTCGACATAAGTTTGTGGCTGTGAATAAAACGTCTAATCTATACAAGTTTTTCTAGGATGCCAACATTTCCCCAGAAAGTGACAAATGCTTCTTTGGTTCGTAAATGACACACATACCGCACAGCAGTATATGGGGCATTTGCTGTAATTGGAAAGTAAATACATATTCTTTATTAAAGATTTCATCCCATTTTAAATTTTCTTACAAGTTAAAATTCTTAAGATTTATGGATTACAGTGGAAAGGCGACTTTCTCTTGGTCACTTGGTTACGTGTCTGGCATAACCCGGGCATCGCCGAGTACTTTTAGCTAATGGTTTATAATTTGTAAATTAATGTAGCTGCTGGGCCAATTCTTCATATTTGAATTTGTTTAATTTGTGAAAAATAACCACTGGAAATTACAATAACCTCCTCCTTTCACTGTCAAGCAATAAAGGATTCTTTGATGAATTATATGCTCTTATATTTTATTCACTACAAGCCTTAAAATAATAAATTTTTTGAGCATTTTTATTTCCTTATTTGTTTTGAGGTACCTAACAGCCTTTGATACTACATGACAAACATAGCATGTGAGAGTCCTATATTTAATCTATATGTTGGGTACTTCATCAACAATGGAATATGTAAAAAATATTACTTATTGTGGTGAGAATTTGAGTAATATTTTCACCTATCAAAGCTATGTAATGTAAAATTCATGAAATAGTATTTGAATGATATTGTTATAACCTTTTATGCATACTGTACAATTCCAATTAAATGGCAGTATTGTGTTATGTTTAAAGATAAACACAAAATACGTTCAATAAGCCAGGGAAATGGAAAAGCAGCACACATAATATAGTAATATAATATTTGATAAATGACATCAGACATTGACGAACATGTTAATATTTATTTATTCAGTTATTCCCTCCAATACATTTTTAAGAAAAAATTAAAGTATTTGTGTTTGTTAGGCTTAGGTCTTTTTCTATGGTTAAATAATCCCTGGTTTTATCTTACTTACAAACTATTTATGTCAAAAGATGAAGAATTAAAAGCAATTGTTAATCCTAAAAAAAATTATCAAGCCTCCTCATTAAAGTAATCAAAAGTTGTTGTGGGGCCATAGAAGGTGACCAACCTAATGATAGACTACAACAAATGCTAACCTTTAACCAGTCATGCAGTCAGACCTGTGCTAGTGGCAATGAATTGCTTGGTATAAGGGTTGTGCAGCATGAAATTGACAGTATAGGCCGATTGCCTTGAATCATGTGCTCTACACTGTAGAAATCATTATTTCATGAACAGCATTCTTGATAACATGATGGCCTGACTTTAAAATATTTTACAAGTAGAGATAACAGCAATTGTATTCATTTATGTGATATTTAATTAATAATTAACAGTTATTGCAAGTGCTGGGCAAATTATTTCTTGTGACAATGCTGTTCAAGTTGGATACAATGACAATAATATCATTACCTGCTCTTTTGGCTGACAAGCAGTAAATAGTTTTATGGCGAAGAATGATGTACTGACAAAAGTGTGGTATTAGAAGCTTACAAATAATGAAATTTCATTATTTTTAAGAATTTGTTGTTACTGCTTGCTTCAGAGACAAAAAATTGTTTATTAATTTCATTCTCTAATAATTAAGTAATGCATGCTTTGGCATTTTGCTAGACTTCTGTTTCATAGAGACTCCTCTTAATTTTTCATTATTATTCATGATGGAAGGTTGGCATTGTAATTTTTAGTCAAACTTTGAACTTTTATTGCTAAGAATATGTACAATTTTATAATATTTGACAATTTTCAAACAAATAAATATTTGTCAATTAGAGAATGTAGCTTCACACTTCTCTTTAACCTTAAAGAGTAAATTAGAGATATAAACTCGTAATAATAGAGATCTTATTGACTCATGCAGTCAGTATACATATATACAATTATTAATTAATATAAACTTATTAGGCAGCTGATCTGACCAACGTAAAAGTTAGGAAATGAGAAATGGTGTTATCCTTATCTGAGCAATTTCCTTTCTGCTATTATTTGCATTGGAATTACTGAAGCAGACTAAATTTGAAAAAAATACTCTGAAATGTAAGCATGAGTTTTAAAAAAGATGAATATTTATTTTAATTACTTGTCGTTAACTGAGTAAGCAAAGATGTCTATGGGGTTTTTTTTAAAGAAACAACAGTTTCACAATAATTGAATTAACAAACTATCTTGTTAGTTTTTTCGGCTCATTTAGGGGTTCTATACCAATATTAGGTCTTATTTAAAATAATACTAGCAGTTTTACTGTTACAGAGGTTTATATATTTCATTATATAAAACTACCCTGTTCTATCGAGAAAAACTAAAATATTCGCAGTAATTATGCCTAAGTGATTTTTGTACTTTAAGGTAGCTTGAGCAAACGACTTAAGAAAATATGAGTAGAAATTCCGATTCAGGACAAAGACTTTTGAAGGTGGGTGGACATAGGAATTAGCGTTACTGGTAGGTTATTGGAAAATGCGTTTTTGCTGCTGGAAGAGATATCAAAATGTAAGAAAAAGACAAGGAGAGTTGTAATGCGGGTTCACAAGACAAGAAACGAGATTTTGGGGGTTTAAAGGAACGATGATCAATGGTGGATTGTCAGGTATGGCCTGAAAGTATCACAGGCACATGCAAATGAATTTTTTTCACCAGTGGACTCTAGTGAAAATCACCCTACTGCTGTCCAGTTTGGAGGAAAGTTAGAGTATTTTTATTCGTGAAGATGTAAGGTGCTTCATTTGTTGGGCAGCGGAAAATTTGCATCAATACGGTCATTTTAGGTGTGCTCTTTTGTCCGACTGGTTCCAGCATGTTGTTCCAAAGCGCAGTGGCCACTGTGAAGTGGAGAAATCATCGAAAGATTAAAAAAATATATCATGACTGTAACTGACTCACCATTTTGTGGTGAGAAAGGAAATTACTTAATTGAACTCCATTTATGAAGTGCATTTCTATTCACCAAGCTTGTAAAACAATAAATTTATTCAATTCAATTTTTACACCTTTGTCTTAATTGCACATTGCAAAAATATCACTACTTTGCCGAGTTTTTTTGGCCTCATTAATAAGTGAATTACATGAATTGGATGATTGCAAATGGTAGTAACAATGACAGGAAAGCCAGAGTCAAAAAAACATCCATGAATTTTATGAATATATGCATTCTATAGAACAGCGATTTTCAACTGGGGGCTCGCAAACCAAAAGTGATTCGCGTAAATGTTAAAGTGGTTCGCAGCTCGAAAGATAAAAACAGTGAAGCCTTATCTGCCGTGGTAAACGTTTGTTCAATCAATTTTGGTTCATTAATATCCAATCTTGTCAAAGAGTGCAATTAAATACATACATACTACCATTTTGTACCACATTTTTGTGAAAAGGGATTTTAGGTGTATACTCGAATAAAAAATTAGTATAAAAATAGGCTTGAAGTTGATGCAGATTTAATTGTAGCCATATCAATTATTTTGCCAGATTTTTTAAAAAATGAGTGGTGACAAACGAGCCCAAGTATATAATTAATATATATATTAATAATAAATTCAGAAATGGAATAACGTCAAATTTTCTTTCGTATATAGTTTTTGATTCGAAAATGAATGTGTATTTACTGTTGTTTTGTTTTACAAAATTTATTTGTGGTCATAATTATTTAAAAATAAAAGTTAGTGTATTTAATCAACTTTTGTGTACTATTACGGTTCGCCAAAGAAAAGAAATTGGAAAACTGGATCGTCAGTTGAAAAACGTTGAAAAACACTGCTATAGAACATGATTATAGCAGTTCGTGTTTCATTAAAAATAATTGTTGAGGAAATGTTTTATTTCATGGATAATTTCGGATCCAGTTTCAAACGGGAGGAAGTAATCTGGTTTTGCGATAGGCACGTTTACTCACTGTAAGCGTTTCCTTTCTGGCTGAAGTGAAAGCAGTCGGGGGCGAAGTAAGTGAGGTCGGGGGAGGTCCCGAAGCGCGTTTCCACGATGGGCGGAGGCTCCAGTCCCACGAAGAATGGCTGGAGCACCACAGCGAACTCGTCCGTCTCGAATCTCGGTTGAGACACCTGAAATATAATGCGAGTGGAGTGGAAATTCTTTTGCTATAAATTCATAACTCCAGTGACATCGTGCTTGAAGCGAAGATGTAATGGATAACCCTTTGACTTATTGGATTTCTCATTTTGTTAAATTTACTCCGTAAAAATAAATTATATTTAAGTTGGTAAAAAGCAGTCTTGCGCGTTTCGCAAAGCATATCTTCAGCTCTAGCAGAATACGTTTGTATGCCATGAAAGGTAAATTACAATATAGAACAATTAAAAACGTTAATACATGGTTTCATTTGACAATTCAAATTAGGTATGCAAATCTTGCCGTTTTCTGCTCTCGCTATGTCGATTGACCTGAATTTAAATATTGATCTCTCGATTAGCTTGTGCTATCATCCTTCTGATAGGGCATCATGAGTGCGCTTTGATTAGGGGCGCTCACCACTTGGTTCTCAGCCTCCCAGTATCCATGGACCATCTTGGCCACGGAATCCGCCTTGCCCTTGTCCGATCCGCCGAACAGACACGAGCACAAGATCATCCTCCTAATGTGACACCTCAGCGGAATGTTCTTCATGTCTCTTAAGTGGACGATGTCTTGCGAAAAAAAATAAGTCAATTTTATTAAAACTGAGGTAGAATCAATTTATTTAAACTGGTAAAACAGTGCCAATGAAAATCTGTTCAACCAACTATGAAAGCGTTACCAGGGAATGGATAAATTACTCATATTTTCTGTAACGTCGGGAGGGAGTTCTCACTCTTCTCAATTCGCGAGAAAATTAGTAGTCAGTAATGGTTGCCACCGATATTCTACATTTTTTTCTACATTTATTATCATTCACTATTGTTTAATTAATAAAAAGGTTCAGAATAATCAGAATTAATCAAAAACCGATAGATAAAACGTGCAAAGAACAATACTGGTCAACGAGTGAATTAGCTGAAGCTCTATGATTTTAAATTATTTACAGAAACGGAAGGGATATGTAGTACGCTTAAATCTCATTTATGGACTGGAAAAGATTATCTCTATTGAACATTTAAAAATTTATTATAGCTTTTGATTTTCTTGTAAGAAAATATCCAGCTACTTATTATAATAGGTGCATCAGAAACAGTTTGGGTGTTGCGATGTTCGCGACCATTGTTGCGAGTCGCGTCTGAGCGTGGGAAGAAGACTCAACTGGGTAAATGAATGAGGTTGACGAAGGTGCGAGGGAGGTTCACCCTGAGGAAGTCGAGGGTCGCCTCCAGCTGGCGCCTGTGTCCCGATGGAGAATCCTTGTCTCCTTCCACGAAGCAGTACTCGTTGCAGATGTCGTTGCCGCCCACGAGGATGTTCACCAGCTGCGTGGAGAGAGGGGTCGAGCCAAAAACGATCATTTCTATGTTATCCAGGCAACAGTTTACTTTGGGACAAATGGATAGAAATTTATTCCGGAAGGAATGGAGGGAAGGATTTTTCCTAGAGATTTCCTAGGAATTCAGCAAGATTCCAACTCTTATAGAATAAGACTTGCTGGAGTGTTGACCTATTAAGATGCAGTATACACCCGATTTACGAACATTCGGTTTACGAACTTTCGGTTTTACGAACAAGAATTTTTACGCAACAAATTTGACGACCTCGAAAGGACCGCCGCAATATGAAGAAATATATGAAAACATGAAATGAATCTCGTTCGCATCAGACTTCCTTGGATGCGTTTTTCATTCCCTTGCTGCACCACTCCTGATATAAATGTTGAAAGTTGTGCACCTTCTTCCACATCATCGCGCCTGCTATTCTGCCCTCACACCCGTAAGAGATTTACCCCAAACCTCCGCTTAATGTGGTAAATGACGCCAAATTCAACGAATGAATAAGTTATTATTAAAATGTATTTGTTAAAATCTATTATAATTTCTTCCGTTCTCCTTTTTCTTGCACGTGTAGAAGGAAAAAGTTGTTATCGAACACATCCCATGATTTTAACATTGCATTTATGGGAAAACATCTCCCGATTTAAGAACTTCCTGTTTACAAACTACATTTCCGGAACGCATGGTGTTCGTAAATCGGGAGTTTACTGTACTCATAAATAAGTGAAAGGACATGCTTCTTTCATACGATCTCTGATTTTATCGCTTAATATTTAACTCTAAAATAAATTTTAGATAATATATTCCATTCTGCCATATTAAATCTTTAAATATACCTACCTATAAAAATAATGTGATAATATACGCGCAAACCTAATTTAAAATTAATGTGGATATTCTTTAGAAAGCCACAAAATGATAGGTACTTCAGCAACGACCATTACGTACTGTGGATCCCAATAATTAAAATCATGTGTAGCACTGATGGCTCAATCAACCAAGAAAACCCTCGCAATCAATAAAAAGTTCATATTTCAAAAGAAAGAATCGTGTATTTTTAAACCTTGACCTCTGTTAGAGACACACCAAGAGACCTTCAAAGCAGGTGAATGGAAAGTGTCATACGGTAACACTGCGTAAAGAGGCTGCAGCTTATTAAGGTGCTTCATAAGTTCACACTAAAGCCCCGCTGAAACATTTCGATAGCAGGCTAATTAGTCACCACACAAAAAATCTTTTTTTTAAATGCCAAAAATCGTATTAATTACGTTTTTTAACCTCTGCTATTCATATGAATTACGAGGTTATCTGTTATTTATGAATAAAAGAATACTCGTAATGATTAAATGTTCCTTAATTCCCTTAGACCACCTTCAACATTACCAAAAACCTACCTCCACATCAGAACACACACCGTGACGTGATTTTAGGTACTGATTTTGCTATATTCTCATTGCCTCCCTTTCTCTTTCAGGAATCTACAGAAGCACCTTCATCTTAATGACGCCGGGGACGACAGGGTTTCATTGTATTTTTTTCTAAAACAACTCACAGTGATTCTTCAGTTAACTGGTAAGTGTCCCCTGGATCTCCTCCAACCCATCGTTTCTCCATAAAATTGTTTTTATTCATCTCATTACTTATGTATATACTACGTCGGGTGAATGAAAAAGCAACTATTTGATAGCATCTCTCTGTCAAATGGCGGAAGGGAGAACGTTGAAAATTTCTCTGAATATCCTTCGTTTTTTCTTATTTGACATCCTAAAACCTGAATTCAATCGGTTTAGTAGTTTTGAATTAATCAAAGAAAAAGTAAACACAATTCAAAACACGTGTCCCCGTTACTTAATTGCTTTATTACTTAGATCGTTGGAATCAAGGAGTCATTCGTCCAAACCTTCGCTTGAGTGGAAATATAAGCAAATTAAAGCCACTAGATTTTTTGCTATATAACTCCTGTTTACGGTGGCGCATTACCACATAGGCGCATGAGGCGCTCGCCTGGGGCCTCGACACACATGGGGGCCTCAAAACAGTCAAAACTCGATTTTTTTCAATATTTTATTTATTAAAATATTTCACAATCAGTATAATCTACTACTTACTTACACATCTCGTGTTTTTACTTAGGTTTGATACAGTGTAACATCCCTTGCGTCATTCGAAAACATCTCACAGTTATAATTCATTTTTTGTTTATTTTTCAATGTGAAAATTTATATAATAAATATTATATTTATATTTATGCATTTCTGTAATTCCATTTAATTAACCTGCTGCATACATTTTACCATTCGTAAGTTGTAAAAATTTTTGTATATTGATTATCCCCCCTCCCGGTCAGTTGGCGGCCTTCGGAATTTTTTGCGCCTGGGACCTTCGGATAACTTAATCCGCCACTGCCTGTTTAAACTGCTAACATGCATCCAAATCAAGAAAATTGCAGTCCTATTACTGATTGCATCGGACGACACGTGATTAAGCAAATCGGTTTGTGAGCTAGGTGTTTTGGAAGGTGTTTACTTTTTCCTTAATTTATCCTGAATCCATAAACCGATTACGTTCAAATTTTAGTATATAAATATTAAATAGACGAAGAGAATTACTTAATATTTTAAACTCTCATTCCGAAGTAGTTTAGCCGTGGAATGTTTTTAGACAGAGTTGCTTTTTTATGCACATTGTATGTGTAGTTGCTCCCCTGCGGGTGTTTGGGTAGAAAATTTATGTAGCGACGGAGTAATCAATAGGTGACAATGAACTTAAACAATCAACACCTATAAAATCTTTTCTGTTACATGAATTTAATTAAATAAATAGAAATTAACTATTTCAATCCTACGAACCATTTTCCTGTATTCTTACAAAAATGGTTTTCTTTCTGCCGTTTTGACTTAGTTAAGCGGGCGAATCCGTTACTCGGAGATTTTAACGAGCGCAACTAGCTCTAATCAATATGCCTTTGCTAAAACATTTTTAAGCACTTGGAGGAAGTGGTTAGTGGTTGTATTGGACAGTTCTATGAGACGTGATTCTGTTTTATTATTGAGCGTTGAAAAAAATAAAAACTAATGAACGACGTTCATCCGGGGTGGAGTGAAAACGCGGATTGCTGGTTGACCTATAAATTGTCCCTCTCAAACAGGCTCCGAGGCAAATGTGGCCAATTGAGCCGAGAGTTTGGAGATTCCGATTCTCTTTCATCCGACGGAACTTTGGATACAAGCGGTATTCTGAGTGAAAGCTATGCAGATATGCGGAAAAACAAGCGGTAATCTTGTCTAATTGGATAGCAGTTCCTTTTCCGATTAAAAACAGGAAGGAGTATTGGTCTCTACGCATTTGCATATTAGCTGCTTTTCTAAACTGGGGATTGTATGACATTTATTATGAATCTATAAACCTGTATGAAAGTAAAATGAGGTAATTTAAGACATTTTGGTTTAAAATGATCAGGTTCAGGTTTACAGCAAACGTGTAATATTTCGCAATCGAAAAGCTTGGTCTACGGTCTCCGTATAAAGCTTGAATACGACATACACATCCTAAAATGTCTTTGTGAATTATTACCGGATAAAAACACGGATGTGAGCATTTCATTTTATTCATGTAAAAGCTTATTTGTTTACAATTTGTGTATTTATTTGGCGACTTTCATATTATTTTCTGCAGTAATATCATATTCGTGAATTTACATGCACGGATTATAGTAAAAAGGTAGTTTGATTCGGTTAGGTAAAAACATTAATTGCTCATGTAATCACAATCTCGTCAATTCAGAAAATAATTTCACAAACAGTATAGGACAATCGATACCATTTAAGCTTCTTTTGATGCTTTTTTTTTAAGCGCCCCATTCCTTTTGAATCCTTTAACATTCGCCCACAAATTAAAATGAATATTTATGAAATAGAAAATTACCGAAGAAAGAGTTATAATTACTTTTCTTTTTTCGTAAAGCATCCGGTGTGTGCACGCGAAAAATTAATGAGGATCTGTCGTTTCGTTCACCGGATGGATTTATATGGCTAATACAGTTACCGTTAAGACGTTTAAGAAGTCTGTTTGGGGGGAAGGGATCGGAGCAACGACCCGCGCATGAGTCAACGATCTTCCTCACCTTCCAGTCTCTCCTTATGTCAATAGTTGGATCTCTCTTGATCTTGCCCACGAGGTTCTTTGCCTGGTACAGCAATTCTTCGTCTAGAGCACCATTCTCGGCGAGGTTGAATCCTGAAGATGGGTCTGATGTCTTAGAGGACGCCGTCGCGTAGCCTTTGAGGTTAGGGTTGAACACCTTCAGGATGTTCGGCAGCGTGATGAACTGGCGCCAGGTCTCTTGTCCGCCTTTCGGTGGGATTAGATGTATAAATTAAAATATAAATGTCGCTGAGACGTGTGAGAGTATATTTTTAGTGTAAAAGTGCTCTTGAGAATAGGATTTAGATTTAATATGCCACAAATAAAACTTGAACCGATAGGTGTACAAGTTGGTGGTGGAAGTGAGGAACATTGATTAATACGGATGAAGAACGTTAACTATTCAAATCTTATCTTTTAACAATTTCCTTTAACTTTGCTTTTCATATCTTTTATCGACTTTTGTTAGGTAAGTTTTTGCTTCTTCACATGAATCATAGACATCCATTCCTCGCTCTGCACGCGTTCCTGTAAAAGGTAGTGTATAGCGAAACCGTGCAAAGTGAGGTACAATAGATTCCCTCCATAGGATTACACGATGTTACATTTCAGTGCTTTATTGAGGTCTAATGTTTGGAGATCGTTCCGAAACAGTGCTAACGTGAAATTGGCGACCGTACAGTTCGAAGTAATTCTTTAAAAAGAAATCAGTACTAAACCGAAAACGTGTAAAGCGTAATCTTTCAAAGCGACGGATGGGTGTAGTTTAATTTTGAATTACTTATATTTACGAAAAATATAAATACATGTATTGTTTCTCACAATGCTTTTCTGTCTTCAGCAAAGTCCATAACCGTATGACAGTAAGAATCACCACTTGCCGATATTTAAACAATCGTAATGTTTAAAACTTTCTGAAAGGGTCTGTGTCTATTTTATATTACGCATTGTATACAGATTATTATTATTATTGAGAATCTCATTTTGTTCCATTTTACTCCAATTTATACGCGTACCTACGTAAATTGATATAGTGCGAAGTTAACAACTTCTCCCAGCAGCCCTTCATTTAAGAAATCGTTCGAATCCCGGGCTTATGATCTTCTGAAGCAGTGGTGTCCAACGGGCCACATTGGTGGTTGCGAATCCTTCAGCGGGCCTCATTTGAAATTGTTAATTCTTCTGCGGGGCGGATTAGAGTATAAATCGTAAGTTACCTTTATTTTCTTAGGTGCCATTTAAGTGAAAATCAAGTCTAAATGAGGTTTTTACTGCTAGACATTCCAATGTTAGAAGTTTTATTATAAAAATTTTCATAGTAATGCATGAATTGTGTGTTAAAATTTTTGGATTGGTTTTTCATCATGTCTTCGCGGGCCGCATCCGGCCCGCGGGCCATAGGCTGAACATCCCTGTTCTGAAGCTAGCATTTTTCTTTGCTTTGCAGTAGTATTATTTTTATTCCCAAAACCTAGTGAAAATTATTTTGTTTTACTTTTCCCAATTAGTTAAGTTTTTCGTCACTTCACAGATTTTTCCTGAGTCATCAAGGATAATATTGAGAATACGCTTAATTTCGCAATAGAATCTCTTCTTTCAAATACCCGGTCGATATCAGTTAGAAGCGAGAAATAAAGGTCATAAACCTACTTCGATCTCTTTATTTTTTTCTTTTGGGACGGAAAAATTTTTATTGCGAGATGCTCCGCGCTCAATTTCAGAGATAGTTTTTTTCAACGACCTGTGAGATGGGGAATCTTAATTAAATTGACTATGCAAAATTAATTATGTATAATAGATTGTAGGAAACAAGTGTAGCTATATGAATTAATATAAAGTATATATTTGTGTTACAGGAAGGATATTTAGAAATGTATTGTGCCTTAGTGTTGGAGAAGTAGGGGATTGCTTGATAGGGTGATGTACGGTGAGGACTTCGTGAGCCTCATGACCGCTACGGTAGCTGTGAAGGCCTACCATGAACCCGCGAAAATCCTCACTACAGGTACAAATTATAATTATTCTTATATATGTATTATAGATTTTGTGGGTTTACTATAAATAACGTATGTATATATGTGTGTGTATGTATATAGGTATTTGTATGTATGTATATTTGTGCTTTTCTTTTAATCTCTAAAAATTCAGTGTATTATGTGTGGGGAATATTTATGTTACTTTATATTGAATGATACTGTTGCCACCTCGCCCTGTGGCCAACTTGTAACAATGTGCTTAGTTGTAATAATAATAATTAAATATGGCGTCACCCAATCTTTTTCTTCCACCTCCGATTTCCATGATTGCTGGCATCTAGGCCGCTCAAGTCTATCCTATATAATCACCACCTAATCAGCCAACCTTTGGGAGACGCCAATCTTTCTGCTACTCATGGTGTTCCATTAATCGCTCCCAATTAAGGTCAATTTTTAAAAATTATCTCACGCCATATACTTGAGAGACACAATTGTGATGGCGACATTGTTTGTACGTGACATGTGATGCAATCCATTCTTGGTTCGAGAGAGTTTGTTTTCTTATTCTTGTGTTTTGGAAAAGGACTTTCCTTTAATTCTTTTCGTTATGTTGTCACTTTCTCTTTTTTACCATAAATATTTTATATTTGGTCTCATTGTAGATAACGGTTGAATAACGACGAAGTTGAGAAAGAGATGTTAATAACATTTTCCTACAATAGATTTACAGTTAACTTTAAAGAGAAAATGATATAGTGGATTTTTTCAAATGTTATTAGAATCATAATTGGAGACCTTATGAAAATGTGTTAGTGTGCTGGTCTGTCATTACCTTATAGTTTGAGTTGTCATTATTGAGTCAAATCAGCATTCAATATTTACTTGTAATGTAAATTAACAGAGAATGTTATATTTTAGCACAGCATTTTAAATTATAACAACCAATTAACTATTCGTAAAGTAAACCCTTATCTTTTTAGAAAATATCAGATTTAAAATTTTGGATTATGTAGATTGCTATTAAGTTTTCATAGCGAGCGTAACTTATTCTGTTTTGGACAAAGTACTGTAGTCCAATAAACTCAGTTTATATAATAGCTCTCCAACAAACAAAATTCAGTAAAACTCGGAGAAATATGGAGCATTTATAAATCGAAACTCTCGTTCGCTCCGTTATTGCTTCCCGGCATGCACCGCGGTGTCTCGTCTACTACGGACTGGAGGTGTTTTACACAATGGCTCAGGAGTACATTCCATTCGCCCTTTTAAAGATTGCGTACGTCTCCCACGTCTGCTGTCTCGTTATGTTATTTGCATTTAAAGGATTTCCCGCTGTGCGGTAGCATGTGTGCCTATGGATTTAACGCCTCCATCTCCGCTTGGAAAGTGTTTAAACGCTTCCACCGCTTCCTGTTTCTGTTGTAGACAAGTTGATTCTCTTCCTGTCGTTTTGTTGATGTTGTCAATGGGACGGCGGCGAAAGTGTGACGGTGAGAGTGAAATCTCGAAGGCCTTTTTCCGTAGGAGGAGACTACTTCAAATTCGCTCCCAAGTATGGGATAAAACACTTTTTTTCTAAAAAAAGAAATAACCCAAGGTTTTCAAATAACTCGAAGGAAAACAATCCCGGACCTTGTTAACGTTTTACTTCCTTCCGGAATACGAAAACAGAATAATTCCGATCTTGTTGGACTTAAACGCTGATAAATGAATTCATTATATTCCAGGGCATTGTGTTAAAAGAAGCTTCATTAAAGAGGTATTCGCGAGCTCTTAGTTTATTTGGTAAAAATAGAGTACTTTTCATTTTCTAATGTTTGAAGTTAACTTATTCGCGACCATGTGTTTCTAAAGCAGTAATAATCAAGCGAGGGTGCCAGCACCCCTAAGGGTACGTTGGGAGTTTCCATGGGGAACGGGAAAACAAAAAAAGTGATTTCTGCTCAAATCAGCATTAATTCATAATATCTTAATAAAATGTTGCGAGTTGATGAATGCAAATGATGCTATTAAATGTTTCTACGGACCAATGAATTCTGAATTGTCAGCATTATCTTCAATAATTTCGCGTACCCCTGTGCAATGTAACATGGGTTTGCGAAAATTACCAAAGGCATATGTCAACTATAAAGGTTGGATGCTTTTGATATATAGGAAATATTTTCGCAAACATTTTTCCTCGAAGTGAGCACGACCTCATTAAGTATTTTTTATTGATTTTTTATTTTAGGCAGAAGTATAAGGGAGTGGGAAATTTTTTAGAAGAGAAATCTGCTTTGTTTGCTGTTTTAATAATTGAAATATGGCTGATAAATATTTCATGTGAAGCAGATTTCATGGAAATAACAGTTAACATAACTGCATGGTAAAAATCTGTTTGAGTTAAAATCTATTACGAAGTACATGTAATTAATGTTAAATTTAATCCCAATAATACGAATCGACCTCAACAGCACTTTTTATTATATATAGTAGTCCCATATAAATTAATTTGTAGTAGCCACTAATAGGAGAGTTTCATTTAAAAAACCGCCTAAATTCGTTACTTGAAGAAAGTGGCGTTTTAAAGTAGAGTTTTCCAAGCAATATACGTACTAACATAACAGTTAAAATTTTTAAAAAATTAAAATAGTAAATGCATAGGTTCCATTAGATGTGAAATATTGAATATTTTTTACATAATTTTAATTAAATTCTGAGTTTTAATCGTAGAGTTGTCTCGAAATATCATTCCAATTATGTACTGGCAGCGGTAATTCATTTTAACAAAGTTTTGGAGGAAATTATGTCAGCGAAGAAAATGAACTTCTTGAATTTTAAATGTCAACATTTAATTACTTGAACATTTTCTTTTATATATTTATGCAACCAAAAAGAAACGGTGAAAGGAAAATTGAAGCATGAAACGATACTTGAGCAAGTAAGAATTTTTAAAAAATTCAAAAACAAAATCTTTTTGCTTTACAAAATAGGCGGCCTTAAAAGGATAAAACGAAAAATTTCAGACTATATAGGGGGCAGCAAGATCTATTGAAAAAATCCCAAATCCCACTCTCGCAAGTTTTGAACTGGTTTGCACAGAGTAGCAAGCCAACGCCCTCGCCACTATGCCACGGCACCCCATTTCGCAAGTTTTGAAATTTTAAGATATTTTTTACCCAGAAGCTATCTACCGCAGCTTGAGGAATAAAAATACTTTCCCATATGAGCCATCTACTGATTAAGAGTTGTCAATTGTTTTATGAAAAACTAAAAATTTTTAAAAGTAATAGTGAACTTTAATGAGGTATAAAATAACATAATAGAACTAATTGTAAGCTAAAATTTTCGTACAATTACGCGTAATAACTTCTCTCGTTGTATAGTGGTCAAAATGACAACTCACCTTGAAACCCGTATATCCCGCTATCATTTCTAACGTAGGGGCAAAGAATGCTGTGCCTATGTAGTACATAGTTCAATTTCTTTCTACTAAAACGCCCCCAGTCTCGCAGGCAGAGCCACCGCAACTATATAGACTTTTGGAAAGTTTGAACATTCACAGTTTAACTTCTAGATAAGATATGAACTTGTTTTGGGGCTAAAAACTATCTGAAATCCATAAGCTTTCAATCAATGTAACATTCTTTAGGATCCGATCATTCTTTCAAAAGATATGAGGGAACAATAAATGGTCTACCCCAAAATATACTATATATAAATAAATAAATATCGAACGAACGGATATAAAAGGTTCTATAAAAAGAGCTTTACCACTTTTTACAATGTTTTATTGTTTGAGCATTTAAAATTTCATTTTTGAGCGTTGACTTTTATATCGAGCACTTTCTGAAAAAACGGGATATTTTCGAAGATTTGAGAGCTAGAAAAAACGAGTAATGTTTTGCCGAAAAACTTTCACTCCTTGGACTCGAGGTCTACTTTTTCTTTTCATTCTAAATACCGATAACTTGTACCTATTGCAATGTTTTTCAAAATTTTTCACTAACGAAATTCTTGCTAATCTACCTTGATATTTACGGAACCCATAAGCACACTTCCTGGAACTTACGCAGAAAAGATATTTGCATATTTTCTTTCGTGACAGCTTTATCGATTCGGAGTGACACGCTAGTACTTCGCAACACAATTCGGGAACCATTCCTCTGAGGCAGTGTTTTCAACATTTCCATCCTTCAATTCAATGGAAAAGAACACCGATCCCTGCGACCTCCAAAAATACAGAATGTTACCATAAAATTTTTAGCACTAAAAAAATGGTACGTGCTAGATATGGCATTTGTCTCCTTTGAGCTTTTGACATCTTTATGTCTGCGCATAGGACCATGTTCCTTGCAAAACAATTAATATTGTTCCGCGACCAATCATTAGATATCGCTACTTGTACTTTCAAAAACACCGTTCTAATTTAGCAGTTCCCAAACTTTTTTCATGCATACCTTACACAATTTAGCAAGTTCCTTTTCTTATGTGGCATAAAAATCGAGTCACTGTTAAAAATGTACAAAATAAAATAATAAAATATATAAAGGAAGAATTTGAAAATATATTTGCAACTAATAAAAAAACTGGAGTATCTCCCAAAGTTTTTTTTAGTTAATTCGAAGCTCCGCGTGCCACGGTCAGGAAGCCGATCCGATGATCTCTTTTATGACGTCAGAGTTTGTTTTGCTATGTGTTGATATGATGTTCTCTCCCTCTTTGATTCTCTCTCTCTCCCTCTCCTCGTTGCGTTTCTAGTGTGTTCGATTTCGCGCCCTTTCTGTATGAGATTTCAATTTTTGAAACGGCCGTTTCTCAATATTTCATTCACCCTATATAAATCTGAAAGTTTTGCAGTTATTGACGTAAAAATAACCCGTTGTGTATAGGCGAATATCACACAAGATATCGAAAAAATGCGAATGCAATTACAGCGAAGAGAAAGATATAAAATTCTGGTGTTATTTGAATACGATGAAACAAGGATATTTTTTGGTTACTTTTGCAGGTCCAGGAAACCATTTCTGCAATCATTCGTGTATTTTTAAATAGTTATAGTGAAAAATTATCTTTTATATAATACAAAATGGATGCAAGGCCGCCACTAGAAGCGGGATAGATATTTAATTGTAAGCGTTTTTCGTTATTATCGATCAACAATTTCAGAATATTTTGTGAAATCGCTCAACAGATTTACTTTTATAAATCGTGGACTCTCTTAAAGTTATGAACGCCAATAAATGAACATTCTATAAATCGACGTACGTGCATTTTCCCTTTGTCACTCTAATGCGTTGTTTCTTACTCTAAATTCAATTTTCTCTCTTTAAAGTCGACGGCTATGTAATATTCGAATGTACTATTTCTACTCAAAGGGGGTCTGCCCACTAACCACGCCGCGGAAGGTTTTCACTTACAAGCGTCGTAAATTCGTTTCTGGGAATGCAGAAACATAAATTATTGGGAATTATTATCTTCAACCCTTTTTAATGACCGTGTAACTAACTCCTAGCACATTTTAAAGTAATAACACTTTTGACCAGGTAGATAACTCATGTTTATAACGCTAAAATTCAGTTCTGACGTATTTTTATGTTTTTTTTTACAACTCTCATTTCGAAGTCAGGAATGAAAGACGAAGAGAAGAAAAAGATCACAGTCTTCAACGCTTTCGCGCACTCATCCAAAATATTTGACGCACCCTTAAGGATATGCGTACCTGCGGTTGAAATTCTCCGCTCCTGAGGGTCGAAATTTTCCATGTAAAATTGAATTTTCTAATGTGCTGCATCAAAGAGATGTTCATCACGCGAAGCAGTTTAACGCGCCATTCTTTTAAAGGCCATATTGCACACAAGAATCCGCCTTAATGATGCGAGGCTTTGCCTCATTTCATCATTCCCATTCTGCATTCCTGCGCTAGTCTGAACTATCAAACATCAAAATACTACCACATTTTTTTCGTGTACCCATTTTGGAGATTACAAAAGTGCTTTCTGAAGCGAAGAACGGGTTTTTTCTTTGGAGTCTTTGCTGAGCGATCCGCCTTCTAATTCTACAGATTATTATTTAACGAGCGGGCGCATTATGGGTCCATGGTTTAACGCGTCCGTAAACAAGTGCTAAATTAGTTTTTATGGCCGTTCGCTTTCCTTTAATGCAAACGATTTTTTTCGTTTCTCTGTCATTCTTTTAAATCTGTAGGCGCAATTATCGATTTTTTCTTCACGCGGTGGATGAAACGCGTTGAACTCAAAGGTTTCAGTTTTTTCAAGAACTATTATATTATCGAATCCTTATTGGGATTTGGATCAGGGGGAATTGAATGTATGTGGCAACCAGGATCATTATCGGATACCGTCTTTGAGAATCAGGTTAGCGGCGAATATTTCTGTTATAAAATGGAATGAAGCTGCCGTTAACAAAATATATTGATTTAGAGCTTGCTTTTATTTGGTATATAACATTTAACTTCCTTTATTTTGTAGTTGAAATTGAAATATATTTTTTATCTAGGAGTATCTAAAGCAGCGAAGAGTAGTTTTGTAATATATTCTGGCTGTTATTTACAGCTTTCTAGAAGTTCCATCGTATTGGACAAAGGTAACTTATACAAAAACTAATAACATGATTTTTTGGCTTCTTAGTTATGGTATTAATAAAACTGTGAGATTTTATATCCTAAATTATGGACATTGTTCGTCAAAGACCGCTTTAATTTACTAGGTAGTTTAGTTACTGCCATTTTCCTTCCAGAATTCTCAAAATGCGCTGTCACCTTATTAGTTTTGTTACATCATAATTTGTGATAAATCCACTATATTTATCAAGATATCAGTAAGCGTTTACGAAGAAAAGTACAAATATATTATATAGCATGTACAAGCAATTCGTGTGATTGTCGGACCCCTATAGGGTTCCTATGCGCAGCATACTCATACACGCCGGACCTGTGTACGTCTTGGCTTTGGATGTTGCCATTATACCTTCTTCAGGGGATAAATATTGATGTTTGAATTGAGATTAAGTTTATATGTTAGTTTACGCCTGTAGGTGACTTACTTGAATGTTTCGGTGAACTTGAGTCGCATTGCGAGTTCGTGTGTTTTGGAGTTTCACGGATCAGCTGTCCGGTAGCACCCGTCTTTGCTATTTCTTGAGTTTGTATTAACCTCCACTGCATCTCTAGTGGTTCTTTTAGTCTTTCGTTGGCATTTTTGATCTCTCGGAACATGTACGGTGCTCACTGCACTGTGTTCCACCATTGTAGATTTTTTAATGTAATGGCGTGTTCCTATACTTTTGCAGTGATTGTTCTTCCTGTTTTTTTCTATATTTACAAGGCTTCCATGTTTTTTCTTGATGAGTAAGACGTCCAGGAACTCCAGCTTTCTTTTTGGATTAAACCGGATACACCCACTCCCTTCTCACGCTCACCTTAGACCTCTCCCACACTCTGCTCTGCTCACAAAATGTTATGTGTCGAGCAAGTCTCATGTAACGGAAACATTAGTGGTGGTCTAAATCATTTCACGAATCTATCCAAATGAAAAAAATAGCACGGTTAATTTCCGAAAAATATTCAACCGATTGAAAATAAATATTCTATAACGACCTATTCGATGGCATTTTCGTTAGTTTTTCTTCCCCACCCTAACGTGCGTTATAATTTGGTCCATAGACCATAGCAAACATGTAGCCGATGAAATCGTCCGCTCTTAACGTTTCTTAACGGCAGCTCGAAGTATCTTTTCCTCCTCCCGAGTGCGTGCCTCACCAATCTCGTTTGAGAACGATAGGAGGACAAATTCTTTCTTTCTTACCATCTGCCTTTCTGTCCACACATTCACTCTTGAGTCTAAGATTGGAATCGGGAATAACTTTGGTCTTTCTATATGTTTTATATTCCATAGTGTATGGTGAATAGTGAGATGTCGTTTATCGATGGAGCACGCTCGCCGTCAATAACTATAATTTAGGTACTCAATAAAGAATGAATAATATGTCCTAAGATGGATTGTTAGTTAATCGATATCTGTTTTTCTCAAACTCACAGAAACATTTAACGCCGAAAAGTAAGGCTAGAGTAAATTATAAATCAATGTCCGGATGCTTTTGAATTAAAATGGCTCACCCAATTCGAAATTTTATGCGATAAATTCCTTTATAAGTGTTTTAAATTAATTTTATGTTTAACGATAACCGCCAGATATGTGTTTTCTCAGTCTAATGCTTTAAATACTGACAAAATGTGCACCGACAGTTAAATAATTTAACAGGGAGAGTTAACTGATCGATGAAAGCAATTAGGTAATCAAACTATTCGATTCTGCCTTACTCTGACAGAGTTCCGTCTTCTTACACAGGACATCGCCCTAAGAACGAGGATATGCAGCATAAAATTGCTATGAAGACACGAATTTATCTCCCAAGCGGTTTAAGGAAAGATTCGCGTGGGTCCTCCGCGCCATTTCGTAAGGGGTGCGTTAATTTCTTTCCTGGTTTCTCTCTTTCTCCTCGTCAAGTGAAAGAGCGAGTGAAAGTGCGAGCGCCAACGCATAAAGAACACCGAACCTTCTTTCGTCAAAGGAAATATTTTCAAATAAAACTTTTCATTGAAACGCCAAATTCAGACGGGAGCACTTTTCAAATAAGATTTTTATTAACTTAAAATTATGGAATCGCTTTCTCCATATGCAAAATTTTGTCCGACTGCGACATGATCAGAGGCTGCAGCCCATTGTAGTAAGGATGGAATGAGTCATCAAGCTCCATTTCCACACAATGGAAATCATCCTAAGTACTGATTTTATAATCATTATACGTAACGGAAGGATGTTGAGAACACAAAGGCGATATAAAGATCGTAGGTATTCACGTGTGCCGAGAAGGGACGGCCGGAGATCCCAACGGAGGCTGTCAGGTGCGCGAAGTAGATAAATGTTTGCAAGAAATTTATATATATTAACGGGTTGCCATATCAATGGCATTTACACAATTTTATTAGCAGTTATACTTTTAAATTCTCCACTTGTTGAATAAATTACAAGGCAATCAAAAAAATTATTCGAGGTGATGGGAATGGATCCTTAAATACTGGACGCCTCGGGTTGGTAGAATCTCTGGCGGTGCTTTTCGTGAAATTCAGTTGTGGGATAAGAAATATGGAGGGGATAAATTGGGTTCAGAAATGTGACGGTGATTCGTCGTTGCTGGCTGTGGAACGATGGAGGAAAGAGAAAGTGTTCTAGAAGGTATGGCACCAAACTTCACGTAAATGTCAATTAGGATATTTTGAGTTTTACTGGTGGATGTCTTGACGGCTTATCCCTCGCTATTGTTAAACGAGAAGAAGCCTCGAGCGGAATCCAAGGGCGGCCGAATTGAAGTCAACGCATGACACCGCCAAAAGCTTAATTTAGCGAAGCCAGTCGATTATTTCCTTTTCGATTCCACGTCTTTCATGATTCTTCAATGTACTTCGCTTTCTCTACATTTCTGTCATCGTTTTGGGATTCTCAATCACTCTTACTAATGCAATATTTTATATCTGCAAACCCTCGTTGCTTCAGTGAGCAGTACTTAAGATATTTTTTCAGACTTTCTTTCATTAATTTATCTTTTTATAGTTCAGTTCAAAGGTAACTGAAGATTGCGGAATTTTCCAAAAGGTTCTTTTTCTAATAAAACCGAACAAAGCTAATCAAACGATATGGCGAGTAAATTTATCTTTGTTCGATAAAATGGAATGTTATTACGTACTAGGCTGCCTTTCAGTTGTTGCAATTCCATTATAAGGAGGAAACGGTAAGAAAACTATTTCTGCTCAAAAAACTTTGTTAAATTTCACATTAAATTTATATAATGAAAATATTTTTCTTCTTGAAAGAAATGCTGTTCTCATTTTAACCTTTCCTCTAAGCCTTAGAGTCTAAGGTTAAACGAACGGCTCGCCCTATTGAAGATAAGAGTGTCTATTGCCTTGGTCACTAAGTAAGACCTCAGGTTCAAGGAAACCTTTCATATCTCATGTCTTGGCTGAAATGCAATTAGTAAATGGCCATAAAACGTTTGGATAAGCATTCCGACTACAAATCAGCCGTTGCCATTTATAATGGATGTTGGTGGTTTCAAGGGCCTGAACATTTCGGAAACTTTTCAGACTCGGTGCATCTACCTCTAAGATCAGCATTCGTACGCCGGTTGACTAACCTCCAGTGGCAGATACCCCTCTGTAGCTGACCCTGAGGCCTTCGTCCGATTTTGCCATCGCTCCGTGGGCTGAAGATATGCTGTCCCCCAAGGCGGCGACCACCCGGATGTCCCCAGGTCGAAGGCGATGCACGCTGCTCGGAGGAGTGGCGCTCGAGGCCGCGCTGGGATCGACGGCGCAAGGGAAGGGTTGAGTGGCCGGGATTTCCTCTTGGGTCCTCTGGAGATAGTTCCGAGAGAAAACGACTCCATTTGAATTAGTTGGTAAGTTTACGAAGGGTATTGAGTTGAGGTGCTCTCGAAAATGGCCGTCATAACATTTTTCGTTCCGTGGACATTGTACAGTCCTTAGGGGTTAATTGTTATTATTTCTTCGATGGTTATATTCGGAAAGGATTATTTGCGGTCAGTGCCATAACTAGGGTACGGCGAATGTTGCACTTGCCTTAGGCGCCGCTTGCAAAAGGCGCCAAACCTTCCCGCAGAAAGTGCGAAAAGTTAATTTCTCCATAAATGTGTTATTTTAAGATTCAAACCTTCATTTGTTTATAGTAATAATTTGTTTATATTAATAATCGTCAGATCCACCATTGAAATGCGCCAGAAGAGTCAGGACATATTGGTCCGAGTAAATTATTATGTCAGTATATTTTGTGCGCCCGTTTGAAATTTTGACGGAGGCAGAATTGTAGTTACGCCGCTGTTGTTACCTCAAGTTTAACTACCCGAATCGTCATTATGTGGTGCAGACGGTGAATTACTATCTATAGTCCAATTATGTGTAGTCTCTTTTAATCTTTATTAAAACGAAGAAAAAATTATATCCTACGTAACCGAGGCGTTTCCTAAAATTTTGCCATAGGCGCCATATCGCCTAATTACCCCATTATTCGCGATCATTCGTTAATCAGCGCTACGAATTGTATCATATAGATCTTAAATTCGAAGCAAGCGAAATTGAAAGCTAAAAGGGATTGTAATGAAAATGGGACTGTACTCGTGGTCAAATAGTTGTTTGAAATCTTTAATGGACGTCAACCGCGGAATTCAATTGATAGTTGCCCATAGTTATGTTTATGGCAAGAGGTATTTAATATTTTATTCTGGCGGATAATCTGCGAGTCCAAAATATTTGGAAACCCCTGGTATAAAGTGACATTAAGACATGGGAGTAGATATTAGAGTATAGGTAATATAACAGAAAATCTGCCTTCCTTAAAAATACTCATATTTCTGAAGAATTAAATATACTTGAAAAAACTAATCAATCAAAATTAGATGCATTCAATTTATGTTTTCCGTTGACTATCGTCCTTTGACATCCGTAGCTCGGGTATATTGTTAACGAAAAAATAATTAACTTGCATAAAATCTGTGAGTTAACATAAGCCGTAGTCTTGGACATAGGTCACGTTTGGGTTTAATGGAAATAATTTTGATCTTTTTGTACTTTCGGTCACTGTTTTCGCTTTTTTTACGATAATGGTATTGGCTGCCAACGTCGCCACTTTTGGAGGAGCTAGGAATAAACTGCAGAATAACTAAAAATTAATTGAGAAAAACAAAAGTGTGCTCCCCAATTTCGGCTATTATACTGTACGAATATTTTAAAAACATTTCCTGTTCTTTTCAGACCTTCATGAAATAGAACAATTTTCTGTGAAAGCAGCTACCTAATTGCAATATTGAATTCACCGACATCTCTTCGGCAACCAATATTTAATTATGTATTTCAAAGGGAATTAAATTGGAAATGGGTTAAATACGTCTGTGGAAATTCACCCTCAGCCCAATCGGCGTAAGTGGAACATTGTCCCTTGTCCCACCGTGACGTAAATGCGTGACTCTTAAAAGATTTGGAAATCGAAATCTGAAGTTCAAGTAATGGAAATTGAGAGCAGTAATCACTTTGAAAGCGCGTCTCCTCCCAATCTGCAACTTTTTCTCTCTTACCGACTAAATCCGTCTTGAAGTCTGTGTGTATTCCTGGCGGATTGCTTGATCGTAGTGAATGCATTGCTAGAGATAGCTCTAGTCGTAAATATAATATCATATCCTGAATTTTCTTTAGTATCACCATTAAAGAGGAGTAACTGTTATTTAAACATTGATAAATCGACTGATACTCTGAAAAGGGAATTTGCTCAATCAAAAGTATTGTTCTGCATTCGCCAAAGATTGATCGATTTTCTTTTAAAAATCCGCGTATGCGTTCCGTTTATCTGCCTCTCTGTCGCGCAAACTCCTTAACGGAAGCATATTGAGACTTCGTTTTTTCGCCAATCGATTCAGTATTATGTTTCGTTGTGCGCGTCTCCTCGTGTTTTCCGTCATGTCTGTTTAAAGTCTTTTTTTAAACGCTATCCACTGCCTGATTAAGCAGCTCTTTCCTTACTTTTTTATTTTTATCATTAATCTAATGGTGCATATTGAATTTTTTAACACCTTAAGTTCTTCTGCTAAAGCGACATGCAATTTACTAACGTGTAATAAATAACCAAGCTTTTTCTTTAACCATCAGCCATGCTTTCCTTCAATTAGTGATCATACATTCCGTTAAATAAAGGAAAGTGTTGGTATTTGAATAGCTAAACTCTTATAAAGTAGAAACGCCACTTCAAATAGTTATTTCGAGGAAAAAGTGATGAAACGGCGGCCAAAATAAACAGGTTTCTCCTCTACCCCTTCTCTTTGATACATTGGAAACGAAGTGGAAAGTTGTCTTTAAAAAATGAATCGCTCCTCGAATTTCGCTACACTTCTCATTTGGAGGATGGAGATTTGCGAAGCAATATAATATTTATCGCAAATTTTTATAATTGTCTGACGCCTTAGCAGACCTTTAAAAAAAACCAATTTAGACCGCTCGACCAACCTGACTGTAGTCATGGCAAATTCCAGACTAATGCCACCCCCGGAAGAAACTAAATGAAAAGGTACTACCACATGGTTGAACAAAATATATTGTCTTGCAGCCTGAACCGACCCTGAAGAGGCCATCTGCCTATAACAGGGCTTCCTCGTTCTGGTCCATGTATAAATGAAACAATATGTAACTCCTCTGTAAAAATGAAATGCATGGGTCTACCAGGAAATAAAAACCTTTGAAATTGAAATTAAATTAAATTTATAATTTTTTACTTTGGTATTTCATGATGGCTTTCGTAATTATCTTATTTAATTGTGGTATCGCGATCTAAAGTGCATTCACTTTTTTGCTACGCCGTATTCTCTGCGGTCATTCCGTAAAATGAGACCCCGCTCATAACTCTTGATCGTTTCTGTATCAAAACTGACACGAATCATGACTCTTAAGTAGAAATAAGATGTAGTGTGTAGAGGATTGACATTCCCCTTATGTACCGTTTTCCACTATCTACATATTTCATAAATTCCAGAAGCTTTAGGGCATTTGTTACCCAATGGCGTAAACGCTGTGCCGTCAGACCCACCACTGCAATGCGCCAGAAGAGTCAGGACATGTTGGCCTGAGTAAATTATGTTAGTACTAGTGTAATGCCCGTTGAAATATCAACGGAGGAATTATAGATAGATAGATTATTATTATTATTTTCATTTAAAATAATTAATATCAGACTTTTACATATGAAATATTTTGTCATATACAACATTTCTAGTGAATATTCTGTTGTTAAACTTAAAATAGTTGCTTCTCTTTCCCTCCCTCTCTCTCCCTCTACTTCCCTCCCTCCCTCTCGCTCCCCTCTCTACCTCTTCCCCCCCCTCTCTATATCTTATTAAAAGCATTCAAAGCACGTTTATACCCATAAGGATTGAATTAACAATATGATATAGAGGTCTAACAATGGAATTGGTAGGCAAGGCATCATCCTATTAAAATGGCAAGATTTCCTCAAACTGTGTGAATTAAACGTTTAAATTGAGCGATTTCGAACTGTAGGCGGAAAAAAGATGAAAAGAATAAGAAACTTTATAGTGTTTTCTTCAAGGTGGTTTATATCCGAAGTTTGTAGGTCAATTCTTTCTAATTTTAATCTAAAAAAGAATGAACGCCTGCACGTCAAAATGTCCATTTTTACGTGTTACCTAATGAGAAATGGAAATTATCCCCTGGAGTCGAACCCGGATCTTTGATCTCGAGTTCGATACATTAAAACATTTTGTTATATCATAATGCTATCCTGAAAATTTTATCAAATTCGGTTCAGTCGTTTGCGAGATATTAAGCTTCAAAAAACATTACATGACAAAGGGACAAAGTGACAGTCTTTCATATATGTTTTATGATATTTTGTGCGCCCGTTCGAAATTTTCACTGAAGCAGAATTGCAGTTACGCCGCTGTTGTTACCTCAAGTTTAATTACCCGAATCATCATTATGTTGTGCAGACGATGAATTACTATCTATAGTCCAATTATGTTTAGTCTCTCTTATCCGGAGAAATATCGCTTTCAAATACTACATCATTTATCACTTGGAAGTCATCAACCCCTCTATATAATATGCTTGGTTATGCGTGATGGTGTAATGCTCAGTCGGCGTTTTAATTGGTTGAACGGCAAGCCAATAAGGGTTCGGGACATTACTTATGACAGTAACGCTCGACTGCAGCGCCATTTTCTAAGGCGTGGAAGGAATGCGAACTAATAGAATATATGTGATGATATAATTCAAAGTTATTTTCCTCTAGAATTTTGAACAAATTTTGATATTTGAAAGATATGAATAAATTGTTTATAAGAATAATAATTACGAGATTTTAAGTTAAATAATATATTCCTTCCCGTCATATTGACGGGCTTATATACTAGTAAATATATAAAAGAAGAGTTATCAAAATGAAACTGCTTTATAAATGTTTAAGTTAACATTTAATTTTTTATTTTGGATATACAGAGTCGTTCCCATCACGTAAGAAAGTTCAATTAATGTAGATCTGACTTGATGGCTGAGGCGAAAGACCCCGCGGACCACCTTTTCCTCCTCCTTCCCACCCTCTCCTTCTTGCCTCTGCACTCTCTCTTCCTCCCCGCCCTCTCCCTCATCCTCTCCACCCTTTTGCCCTTCCCTCAACCGTGACGTTGTGTATCAGGCCCAGTACACGCGTTTAATACTTTGAGAAATACCGATTTAAAGGAGTTGCGTGGTCGATTTTCCTACCGTCAAGTGCTGATGAGAAAATTTGGTCCTGGAAACCTGTAATTGTATGTAGTTAGCTCGATGCTTGTCGTGCTTTCCGCGTGATTTAATTAAAAAAAGAGAAGCTAGTGGACATTTGAAAGGATCGTAATTCGTTCGGGCCGCTGTAAAATACCATTTCGCCATATCCGCGCCGACGAGTTATGGGTCTCTGCGTTTCTTTGCTCTGGCTCCTGACGACGTGGACGATAAATCGGTTGTAATTCATATTTTTCTCTGAACTTTTAGATTGTGTTCGAATTACTTTCCAAAACATGCCATTTTCGTCATTTTTACAATAAAAATTAAAAAGAATCACAAATCAGGGGCGGACAATCTTTTTTCGCTGTCGCGGGTGCTTAGGGCCGCATTAACAGACGCAGGTGCTTCGGTGGGCCATGTTAGGTTTCAGTCAGAAGTTAATTGAGAGAATTTGAAGGATCATGTTATTGAAAACCATTAATTATTAAATTTTGGTGTAATGAGTTCCTTACTAAACATTGATGATACGTCGGTTTGCTTGCTTCTTCTAGGCGCACATCGAACGTGTGGAATGAAAATAACTAGAATAGTTTTGTTATATTTTTTGTTTGATTAGTTTAATTTCCTGTTTACAGTTTAAAAATATTTCTACGTACTATTGCGATCGCCTTAGAGTATTCCCTCGACATGGAGATGCATTTCATAAAGAATATTACCAACCATTGTTATAATGAAATTAAAAACGAATCCTCAACTGTATCTTCGAGTTACGAACATATTTTCGAAACAAACTGCCAAATTTGGACGAACTTATGAGCAGATGTATTTATTTAATTTACGTGCATGGGAAGTATGAATAAACTATGTCGTACAATTTTTATTTATCTATCTACCTTAAAGTAAACGAAAAACTTTTTCGCGGTATTTTTTAACCCTTAATTTGAAGGTTTTACTCTCCTTTGGTAACGTTTTTGGAAATTATGTAGCATCTCTGCGAGAATAAAAGTTTTGTGTTTGAATGTTTTCATAACTTTCGTCACCGTAACTCCGTTCTAAAGCTAAGGAGCCGGAAAAATCAGAAAGCAAGACACGAATTGAAAGGGAAAGGGACGGTTTTTATCCGAGTCCAATTTCGCTCAGCATTTAATAGCGAATCGCGCGACACTATTGCATCGTCCCTCATCTGAATAATGGATGCTTATAATATCTCCCGTAAACGGAATTATACAGCTACGATGTAATGAAAGCGCAGATGTTCTGATTTTCAATTTACGTTAAAGAAATAATTGTATGTGGTGTGTTCTAGGTTAATTTGAACGCGGTTTTTAATAGAAATATTCGTTTCTGCAACGGTATATCTTTCCCTCTATTGCTTAGATTGCAGCTAGAAGTACATTGAGCTAAATTAACGGATAATATCACTTTCAGTACGCTATCTACATTAAAGTAATAAATAAGTCGCCGTTAAATAGATTATACATGCATTGTTTAACCTTTCTAGAGAAAATATAAGCAATACGTATAGGTCGCATGATTAATACTCGCAGTCAGCAGAGAATTATCGAACTCGTCTTATGGCTGAAAAGAATTCTTAAAAAATACTTACCTCATGTAACTCCAATGGCCGCAACAAGGTTATAAAAAAACATTTCAGCTACTAAGCAGCCTTCTTCAGCTTAGAATATATTTCGTTGAAATACCACTGAAGTCGGCTGCTTTGTAGCCGAAATACCCGTCTGGTTCTTGAATATTCGCATAGTTTCGTCAAAATTAACAGATAGAAGGGAATAAGAGCTATAAACAATCATTATAATTGGTTATTTCCTCTTGCACGGCACACAAATTAATGATTATGGCTACGGGCTTTAATTTCGTCACATATCTAGTAATTTGAACAAATTTCCTTTTCTTACAGCGAGGATGAGTCGAAATGACATCGCAAGTCAACCGAATACATTTATTTTTTTAATGAATGAAGTTCTGAGATTACGCCATCCTTTTCCACGGTGGGATATAAAAAAACGAAGCGAAACGTTCCTGTGGATTCGACACGGTTTTTAAATATCTCCTCGTCCATTTCACGCGTTTATTCAGGCGGCATTTTTTTTAAAACCTGCCGAGTTGTCTATAGCCTCACCCTCCAAAAAAATTTATGTTAAGGTTTTTAATGGGTAGAAAGCGAATACAAGGCTAATGATTAATCTTCGCTTTAATTCGACCTGTATTTTCTAAGATTCGTCCAAAAATACTCTTTTCGTAAAGTAAGGTTACTTAAGGAATTCTAACCTTAAGTCCCGGGAAATATCCCAGAAGTAGAGGGATGTGCCTCAGTCTTTCCGGGACACCCCTGATGGCGTCCCTCATAACCGCCATGACCTTCTTGGCTCTGTTTCTGACCATCGATGCAATGGATCCGTCTCCGTCGTTGTCCGGAGACGTTTCGTTGCCGGAAGAGTCTTCATCCTGGCAACCGCTGTCGTCAGGGTCGTCCGGAGATAAGATGATTGGCCCAGCCTCCGAGGTCGATTCTTCGGCTCCTCTTCTGGGATAAAATGAGTTGATTAAGACATCGAGAAAAGTTTGAAGCACTCCGGTGAGTGACACCGAAACGTCAGATTGGAATCACCTGTGCCGCAACACCAAGCTCTGGCGCTTGGACGTGTGGTGTATAATTTACTGCGAGTTGAAAGGAAAGTCGCATGCCGCACGATTCGGTCAGTTTTTTTTACTCATAGGGTTATTCTAAAATAGAAAGGTTATAGCTGAACCAAGGATACTAAGAATGATAAATTAATCAAGGTACTAGACGATCGTGTAGTTTATCACTGACATTGTTTAATGCACACATAGATGACAACGCTTAAAATCAGAAAGAACCGCCTGATGTCAGTTTAGGACGAGATTTTCATGTTAGTAATCTTTTATTCGTAGAAGATCACTTCTTGGAGAAAAGGAAAATGAATTGCAATTGGTCAGTGTAGACTACATTAAATATCAGGGAAATATAATTGTAAAATATCCTAATAAAATGCAGAAATAATGGCTTTCGTGAAAAAAATATTCCTATCAAAAATTCGTTTTTAGGAGATCTCATATGAGTACCCATCGTGATATCGACAATAAATTATTTCGGTATCAATCGTTTTATGGTACTTATAGAAGTTCGCAGCAAATAAAATCCAGAATAGAGAGCCAATTAACACTTTGTAAAATAATGGCTGCACTTTAGTTTCTTTATGGCAGTGAAATCTGTGTTGTTGCGGAGAAAAAGAAAATAAAAACCGTATTATGGCCGAAGAAATGCGATTTTTGGGAGAGATGAAAGGGATAACTCTTAGAGAAACGACAAAAATGAATAATGAGATAAGATCTAAAAAATGTTTCCAATAAAAGATAAAAATGTTCAATATAGAAAGAAATGGAATAATCATCGAGAAAGAAGGAAAGTATAGTCTTCGATTACAAATCATAGGTGAAGAGGAGCTTAGAAAGACGGAGTAACGGGAATAGATCATAATAGAACTAGGCCGCGAAGGAGAAAAATAAGAATACTATTTACTAAAAGTTTACGAAATAAATCATTATTGAAAATTGTTATTTATTTACCCTAATACCTGCGCGCGAAAATTATTGTTTCGATTAAATATATTTATCTTATTTAATGTTTATAATTTTTCTATGAAAGATTACTGAAATGCCTTGTTCACCATCCATTTTAGCTACAGTACAAGTGAAGAAACTGAAATATATTACGAAATTAGCTTTCGGATTTTAGAGCAAGTGTAATTAATAAAAATGAATCGAACTGAAAGGCTTTTGGGCTCCCATGAAAGTCTCCGTCGTGACTGCAATCCTGTCGCATTTCTTGCTTGTTAATATTTTCCATTTTTGGGAGACGTTTGCTATTTTTAAAGAAATCATTTGTAAAGAAATCATTTTTACCGTAGCCATCTCCAAAACGGACAGTTTTTTTTAATAGCTTAAATAGAGAGGCTAGGACAAAATTTATCGTTCCATTTCAAATGGGTTTCGGTGCACAAAAATTATTTGGAAATAACTACACATTTTTCCTTCTATCACGGTCCATTACCTGTCACGCGTGCCCCTCTAGCTAGATTACAAGAGAACTCGGTAAGAAACTAAAAAAGCAAAACTTTTTTTGAGAGAGAAAGCCTTTGTCGTGCGACTTATAAAAGTAAATCATTTCACAAAGACTACATTCTTTACACGGTGTTCAAACGATTTAGTTTTTTGTAGCTTTTTTTTGATCAAATTTAAAGAATTTATAATTTCGTAAGAAACTGAACTATTCTGAGCATAAAAAAGGATTTATTATCGCCCGGATTTCTGTCAATAACATGGGTGCTAGATATTTGTAGAACTCGTCTTAAAAAATCCGTGGATGGCCTCATAAACTTTTTGGGGAAATATGATTTCTGTGCCGAATCAATTGAAGTCACAGATCATGTCCGATTCAGTATGTGATTCAAACGTCTCCTACATATTTCCGACTAGACAGCTGTAATCAAGGATGAAATCTTGTTACTATCTTGGGTTGACTTCCATCTTAAACAAATTACACCGATGAAGTAGATTCAAGCAGGCGTTCGGAGACCGACAGTCACCCTGTGATTAGTAAAAGATTTGCACGGCACCAATCAAATGTTGTCTACTCTCAAATTCAGTAATACTTGCAGCGTGGAAGAGAAGCGCCGTGTCGTTCAGTCCTATAATCTTGTTTTCTATTTCCACAGTATTTTTGCATGTCGATTATTTCTCGTCTAAGAATTCTCCCAATTTTTAATTGTCAGTAATCTTAACTATGCCCGATTTCTTTTATCAGTGGTTCAGTACGTTGTCCAATATTGAAGTGGATACATTTTTTTCTGTCACTGTTAATCTCGGGAATGTTTCACTTTCAAAGTAAAATCTTGCAACTGGTTTCCAGTGGCCGCCGTATTGAATCGTGTTCCTTTCCTGTAAAGCAGATTACGCTACCCTCGCATTGTACATATAATTTACACGAGCAATTTAATGAAATGGATTTTGTTTGAGTTGCGTATAATTCTCTTTGATTAATGTTTTCGACTGAATTTCTAATTCTATGGAGCAGTTTTTGCGTTCCAAATTGAAATGTGCGCTGTCACGTAGTGACTCCGCAAGAATTATTTCGCTGCTCAATAAAAGAACTAACACCAATCCGTCACCTACGCGAAGAATACACTTGTAAATGTGACACTTGGAGTTTATGAAACGCATTCAAGCGATTTTTCATATTTTCTCACAGGTTGGGATGGGATATGCTCGTTTTTTATTCATTTATAAAATACCATAAGTTTCGCAATAAATGAATGAGTCAGTAAATAATATGAACGGGTGCATAAAATCGAGTAATGTCGTAAATTTTTATGCGGCATGCCACTAGAAGATTCAAATGTTTAATTCCGTCCTTACCCTCATTTTCATTTGATTTGTGCGGCACTCCTCCTATTATTCAGGCGGCAACCTAGTTGGCAGGCGCGTCAGAGAGACATTTGCATCTTTTTCTCTCTTACGATAACTCTGGCAACTTGCCACGGCGCGCAGTTTAGAAGACACTGATTTTGCGATATACATCGGTGTCGAACCTTTTCTAAAATGGAAAATATTCGATTGGCTTTTGTCTTGCTTTAGGTTTGTCTAGGTGTTTAAGATCGCTCCTGAAAACAATGCATGTGATTTCTCGCTGCAGTATTCGTTCTGTTTACTAAATGTTTCGTTTTTCACTTCGATCCCGTGCAACTTGATTCATCTCTGTCTCCTTAGATCTTTTCTCCAGATTCTCATTTATGTAGGAAGCACTTTTGCGATACCTATTGCAATTTTCTCAACCGAATCGTTTCTTCTTTATCCTGCCGTGGAATTTAAATGACATCAAAACTCAACAGCATTTCCATATGAATTTCGAGCGAATATATTTTCAACAGATAATCAGATTTTCTTGGGAACCGATCTACCTATCAAGTTGTTTCATCGCATTCTCCGATGAAGAGGCTAATCGACCGTAATATCTCCCAGAATTTCTTGGTGTCCATTATTTTCGAAAATCTAATATTTATAACCCGATTTCCGTTTATATTTTTTTAAATTCGCTGCGCATGTACATGTTATGCCTTCTCGCCATTGCCACTCAAATTGCTATTGAGCGTTTCCTCCGCAACTGTTAGATAGAGAGAGATTGGAGGCGTTTGAATTCACGTGCATGACAACGGGAGTTCCTCAGATGTTTTATATGTGTATAACTCTATCTTAAATACATTAATTCTCATTTTATTGCGCTATAAAAATGTCCCAGAAAAATCCGGCGATAGTGAGACACGACCATCGATCAGTGTTTGGCACGCGTGAGGTGTGATTTGGCACTTCTCCTAAGGATATAAAGACATGACATTTCGTAATATCTTTGTAAATTTAGGATATAAAACAAGTAAAAACAGCACCTTGTTGCATCACCGTTGCGAAGCAAACCTTTTGTGGAAGAAGGCCAAGGCTTAAGTTTGATGAGTAAACGGAACGAAGGAATGCAAGAAATTAGCGAAATTTAAAATTTGAAGTTTCTATCTTTCCCGACGACGTAAATAAGCTGATTGAATAGGATTTTTAGAGGCTTATGTAGCAAATGAGTATTTTTAAACTTAAAGCGCTCAAAGAAATAAAATATTTAAAAATTAATCGAGTTATTTCCATAGGAATAAGTTTTTTTTGTCATAATAAACAGTGGATGTTTTGGGGATATTCCGATATTCAATTAATTGAAGGGATTACAACGAAGGACTTGTCTAAAATATTTCCCATCTTTGATTGATGACTGTTAAGGACTGAGACGTTCATCTCTTTGCGAATTTTAACTGATAGTTTCATCTTATACGAGCTGGGAGTAAAAGAATGAAAAACATAATACGTGAAGCTCAGAAAAATCAAAGCGAAGTTAATAATTATATAGCATCCTTTGTGTAGAAACTGAAGTTTATTGCCTGTTAAGGTGATATATCAGTTTGTTATGTGGCGTGTATCTTTTATCATAGTCACCAGATGAATAATTGATTTGGTGCATAAAAGAATCATCGTAGAAAGGGAATGAAAATGTTCAAACAAAAGAATTGTCTTCAAATAATGGCTTAGGTTGCGTTCTCGTCTTCAGTTTCGCGGAAAAAATCATGTTCATTTTTATTCCTATCGATATTTTATAAACTGGAATTATACCAATAATATTATTCTCGAACAAAACGTGGGCAGAGATAGAGAGCAAGATGGAGATCGAGGAATTTCTTTATCAGAAAATGCACCAAACAGGTGTCATTTGTAATTCAGTCTTAAACTGAAAGACAGGACGAATTTGCCAAGGATCATAACATGCACAAATTAATCTGAATATTAAACCGATCAATGTGGAAATTAAAGCAATCGAGTTGTAACAGATGCAGTTTTAATATCTCTTAACTCCATTAAAATGATATAAGAGCGGTGATGAAAAATCGATTATGGTATTTTTTTGACTGATTCTTTGTATAATTTTTAAGGTCACTTACAGTTAACGTTTATTTAAACGCTACACCTTGTTGGCGCGCGTGCCAAGAGCATCTGGCCAACAACTTGACCTTTTTTCATGAATCATATTTATTTCTCTAAAACTCTCTCCACCTTGAATGATATCATGCAATTTGTGCTTACCCTTTTTAAATATCAGAGCTGAAAAATATATTAAAATCAAAATTCGAAACCGAATTGGATTTAATTATTTTTCATTGAAACGGAAATCGAAATAATTTTAGTAGATAGCATGTTGCCGATTGACTGACAATGAGATGATACGAAAATATCATCGATAAAAGGCGGGTTATTGAAGAAGAATTTGTCAATTTGTTATTATAAAAATTAAGGAAAACGAGTTTTTAAATTATCAGTTCTATTCGTATATTTGGACAAATTAAATGGCTTTAATTGCAACATAATCCTAAAAACAGTTTTTTTTAATGTGATTTTTATCTCAAAAAATTGGATTTGCTAAATTATGGCTGCTATCAGCTCTTAGAATAAATCACTTCTCATTTTTTTAATACTGTGTAATATCTCGCTTTTGAGATGATAGTTTTGCAGGTTTAACAGATAATTGCGTAAATTTATAGCCTCATCAGAAGTTATATCATCAAAGTTTATCTCACCGCGGAAAATTATGAAATGCCACTAGAATTTAGGAATATTCATAAAAATTTAGCTGGCAACTATTACAAAATAAATAATTATGGAAGAACTCCTCTACCGTTTTAATTTCCGCTTTCCACCCTGATCCACCCGTTTTACATGACCTTTTAATATCATTACTCAAAAGGTTTTATGTAATTACCCACTCTCTTTATTACCACCTCCCTGATATTCTCAATCTCTTGCATTAAAAAGTTGTGAGTTTAATTGGACTATAAAAATCTTTCACATTCACTTTCAGACTCACTTCAGAGTTATAAGGAAGAAAGTTTCGTTTTGTTCCTCCCCTTCTTTCCTTCTCACCTTCATCTCATTGCTTTCTGTCTTTTTAAAACGTTTCAACTGTCCATATTGATAGTATTTCACTCATATTATTTCACAGCAAGATGACATTAATAACCAGTAAAATACACTAATCGCGCTACAAAGCCTAACCTCTTAATTAAATTATAAACAAGATTTTTTTTTCGTTGAATTGCAGTTTATATTTGGTTTGGAAAAGATGCACAATTTATTATAAAGGTGAATTCGATTAGTTCTACAAAAATACAATTATTTATTGTAAGTGTGAAAAGTCTATGGGTAAAAAAACATTCATATTAATGAAAAAATACATGCCATAAACGATCTATGCACCAATTAAGGTATTATGGTAATTCTTTTCTATAAAGTTTGCTGAAGAATGTTCGCATACGTATCTGAAAAATTATTTTTAACCCTCCAGTTTATTGCGTGAAGAGGGAATCTTAATTATTGATACTATTAAAACACCATCGGCAGTTGACGATGACGACAAATAAACGCAGAGCATTCAGAATTTCCTCTTTTTGGTAATTTATTTATAGGCAAAATATTAATGGAAAATTTCAACCGTTTATCCTCCTTAATTAGTTCCAGTAGCCGTTGAACGGATAGGTTAATCAGGAGCGAATTTCTGCAGCAAAGCGGCCGTCATCAGTGGCGATTCTTTCAGATTTATAATTATTATTTCGAAATTTTCTTAAAGAGAATCGATCCCATCGACGTCCGATTTGTTACCGAAATGCGTGTGTGATTTTCCCAACCTTTTTTTTATGGTTATCGTAATTAATTAGAAGTGCCAATTTAGATTCCTCCCACAATACGACAATTCAATTTTTTGAGTTTCTCACCTCCCGTCCGATAATCCGGTGGAATTCACGGTGCAGCGACACTGGGCTATCCCGGGAAGAAGTAGTAGAAGGTAAAGAAGGTGCAGCGCCTTCCTGCGCGTCCCCGAACGTCCCATGATGCTCCTAAGGAGGCTTTACGAGAAGATAAAAAAAGACGCCGGGCCAAAGAGATCCTTTCGAGAAATGACCGCCTGGTCCTGCTTCTCTGCCAGCGAATCGACACAACGAGAGTCGCTTTCCACGCTGAAGAAATCGAGGTCACTCTCCCTCCTCCTTCCCTTTCTCTTTCCGACCCCTCCGAAGACCACGGTTAACTCTCTCGCGACGCCCGAGGAAGCCTCGGATCCACGTGAAGACTCAGCCGCCGCCGCGCCCGGTCTCCGAAAGGGAGTTGTTTGTGGGAAGATCCGCCCGCTCCTCAGATGAAAGTGAATCCTTTTCGTTTTTCTTTGTTTTTCCTCGTTTTATTGGTGCCCTCTCGTTCGTCTGAGGCGTCTCGTCTAGCGCCGCTCTATATACAGTTCACGCCCTTGGCCCATTTCCTCTCGTATCATTAATAACGATTTGAGGCGAAAGTGTTTTCACGTGGCGGGTGTCAAGCGTTGTTTTCTTACGTACGAACCCGTTAGTCGCAAACACTAGAAGATAATAAGATGACGTTTTCCCGCGTTGAGGCTGAGTTTGTTTGAGCGTGGGAGAGCGTCGAAATTTTGTTATTTGCTTTGTGCCATATGACGTTTCGTTTTCTTCTCGCAGCTGCTGAGTTCTTCCTCGTAGTTATCTGATGTTTTTGTCAGTGTAAACGTGGTGAAATTGCTTGTTATTGTTGCTGGTTAACGCCCTCCCCATTTGTAAACATTCAGATAGAGATGTCGCTATTTTTTTAAACCGTTTATTACATCCTATGCGAGCGAAGGCTTTCAGTTCCTCGTCAAATTGTCAACTAGAGACATAGAGAAAACATAACATCGACATTCATTTAGCAATAAATTTCCTAAACAATCGACTCGCCGATTGTGTTTTCTCCATCGTATCTACCTCCGATTCCTTTGGACTCTTGACTTATGTCATATGAATGCCATCACGGAAACATTTATTTTTCCGCCATGTTGCATAACATGACGCAGGTCGAGTAGCAGTGACTTGCTCTTCAATTGTTTTGTGCAGTTTTCTTGACTAATCGCATAATGCTCTCGAAAGTCGTGTAACGCCGAGCGTTGAAGTTTCCCGTCGTTCGGTGGTTCCCAAACCTTTTGTATGCGCGGCACCCTTTTTACTTTCTCCATAATAATAATGGGAAAGTATTGTGATCACGAAAAATATCGACTTCGGGATTTCAACTGAAATACATGTTTTGAGGTCCCTAGAACACGTTTAGACTATTTTCGGAATGATGTCTGTGTGTATGTGTGCGTGCGCGCGCGCGTGCGTGCGTGGATGTGTATGTGATTGTGGGCGCTCTAATTCAAAAAGTACTTGCCATATCGTTACCAAACTTCATATATAACACTTTAGCATGAGCATAAAGAACTGATTAGTTTTTGGACAATAACGGTTAAACGGAAGTCGAGGTTTATTCGAAACCCGATTCGGTTTTTGCGATATTTCTCCATTAAAACATCATTATTATATATACAATTCTATATAAAGGTTATAGAGAATTAATTTCCTACAACTTTCATTTGAAACAATTTTCCATAGCAGTTAGTGTTTAAGAATTATTTATAAATAATCGGTTTTTTCGGTTTCCGTCAAATATCTCCCTAAAAACGTCGTTATTGGTAATCTTCCTGAGGACCAAAATTGTAGAGAATAATATTTCTTCCAAGTTTTGTTTGAAACAAATTTTCATAGAACCATCCATTTCGGAGATATTTATCGTTTTCGTAATTTCCTGTATACAGCGCCACCACCATGTAGCGGAGAATTCTGTAAACATATTCAAAATAAAATTTACGGCAATAAGGACGACTGTATTGTTTTACGATACGAAATAATAATTTTGCCTTATAATGCTATTCATAATAATTTAATTATCTGTATCCCAAATATGGAGAAAGTCATCAGATTTTTTATTTTTACATAACCAGAGTCGTCCAAGCACTGAAGGGAACCTGGATGTGAATATCAACGAGGGCCCCACGATATTTAATATTTATAGTAATAACGAAGGATTTATGGAGTCCCAGTTTTAATATTATAACTTTTACGGAGTTTCTTTATTGCAAATCAGTTTGCACGTGATTTTTATTAAAAAATTTTGCTAACTTTACACTCGATACTTGAATAATTGAGAAATTCTGGGGTCCCCATAATTTAGGGGCCCGGATGCCTCGCATCCGCCGCATCCCCCTTTGGCCGGCCCTGGTTATAACCTCTGGACGCATCCATTTATTGGTACTACACCGTAAATAATTTAAGAGAGGAAAAATTATTACCCTGATTACATATCAGCAAATACAAATCGTTGATTTATTTATTAAACAAAGTTTTTCGCGGCACTCTTAAAAATCCGCCGTGGCTTCCGTGTTGCGCACTACTGATATAGAATGTTAACTGTTGCATTTCCTCCAGCGGCGCGCTCACATCTTCGTACTAAGATCACCCAGGAAATCGCTCCGAGCTTCCGTTTCAGATGAAGAAGGGATATTCGATGCCGCGTGACCGATGTAATTCATAAACTCCACGGCTCTCGCTCGTGCCCTTGCTACGGCACGTTCCTTTTGTCCCGTGCGTGGTGAAATGCCTCTTCAGGATATTATTTTTTTGCGAGATGTAGTTCATTGCGTAATCCTCGCGACTCTTTGACGCAACGTTAGTATTGACATTTACGCTTGTCGAATAAACGTGAGAAAGGCACGCGAGCTATGCATTCACAAAGGCCATTCTCGTCACCGACAGATTTTGAGAAGCGACAAAGCATCTAAAGTTATTATAATATTTACAATGCTTTCGAATATCTTAACCTTTCCCTATATTAGGAGGGTACTTAAGAAAGAGGTGCCTTTTTTTCGGAGAAATCTTTTGTGCATCGAAGACGGTGATTCATCCTAAAGATTTTTCCAATTGTTTTGGTTGACTTGCAAATGACTCATCGATAAAATTATTGCCTTTTGTAACAGCTATTTTATTATTATTTTGTCGGCACTATATGATTTCTTTCTGTTATAACCCAAATTCTTATGAGTTTTAAACATTTTAAATTATAGAAAATATCTTATCGGTTCGGCAATAATATATTGTATATTCTTTACACGATTTTCCCATAATTAAGTTTATGTCACTGATTTTCTTAGATAATTATAAGCAAAATTGTGTACTCATAATTTCGAATTTTCCATGAAATTACAATTAATGAAACCAGATTTTTGTGAAGGAAAATAGCTATGTTTTTTTAAGTGCTCTCTATTGCAGCCATTTTTAAATACGGGTACAATGAATGTGATAAATTTAAATAGTGAACAAGAAAGAAGAATAATTTTACAGCAAATGAAAGCATTTGTAAACATAACTTTACGATGTTTTACATACAGTAAAATGAGATGGAAAGCATGATGCCTTTTTGTCTCTCATCTTTATGTGCGACTTTGAAGTGTTTACTGAATTTTGTGGTGATCTATGTTAATCGACTTTATGAAGGTATAGCTTTGCTCTTTTTGGAAACGAAATAATAATTTAGTTCCAAATAAGCAAACATATTTTTTATTTATTAATATTATTATTATTTATTATTCAAAACTTCTTTTGCCGTATAATAATGTATGTACTACAGATATTGAATTCATTTGACACTGGGTAAATGAGTTTTGTTGCTCTATCTTATAAATAAAAATGAAGTGGTATCTGTCTGCTACTCAATCACGCAAAAACTACTGCACCGATAGAGCTGAAATATTGCATTGACGTAGCTGGGACACCTACTTAACACATAGACTTTCAACAAAATTTGTTCACCATCTTGAAAAAATGGCGGCCTGATATCTCAGAAACGGTTAGCCCAATTCTAACCAAATTTGATGAGATGGTCTGTGGGTCTATTTAAATAGTAAAAAGTATATTCTGAATTTCATCCGCCATCTTGAAACAAAATGGTAGCGTGCCATTTTAGAAAGGTTTAGTCCGATCCTATTGCCGATGGTGGGTGGGCCAGTGGAGGGGGCACGAGAGTACTTGATGGACGCGGTGGCCAGCGATGTCTCCGCCAATGCAAACGGTCTGGGCCAAATGGTCATCCTGCCGTCCACGTTCACAGGCAGCCCGCGCAACATGCAGGAGCACGCGCAGGATGAACTCACCTATGTGAGGCAGTACTGCCTCTGCATCACATTGACGTGCAACCCGAAATGGCCAGAAATAAAGCGGAGTTGGTGCCGGGACAGAAGGCGGTAGATAGACACGACATTGTGGCCCGCGTCAAAAAGTATTGTTTACAAGCAAGTTTTGAAATAAATATTAAAACATATTCTTATAATTTATAATGCCTTCATCCTTTGGCAAAAAATGCGCAAAAGGTGAAATGATTGTATTACCGTATAATACATAATTTTATTCGCCAAAGACGTCTGCCATAACCCGGGCATCGCCGGGTACTTTCAACTTATATATATATATATATATCTTTTTGTGTTAGATTTTATTTACTTTATCACGCGAAAGACTCACTATATAGGTGTATCAGATTTATCCATGCCAGCGATATATCTGTAATCGAAATCAAATTACTATTTCATTTTCTTTCTCACCATTGGGGAAAATAAATTATTCTACTCCAGATTAATTTTTAAAATAAACAAGATGCTACATGCGAGGATGGCTATTCATAATAAAAAATAACAATCACGTAAAAAATGATCCGCTGCTTGCAATTTTCGCTAATTAAAAGTATTTGGAATATTTTTAATTGCATGGCACGTAAATTCATCAGCAATTTAATTTGAAATTACTTGAGTGTTTTTTATTTTCGCTGCTTGGTGTAGTATCTCATAAGGCGGAATATCTTTAATTCTCTTGAATATGAAGAGCGCCTAAAAGCAACGTTTTATACTTACGAAACTGATTTTTAAAAAGGTGTTGGCGCAATGCACCGGATGGCCACAGATTCGGTTTCATATAACTCGCCTTCGTTCTAACATAATTTGACGGTGATTTGGGCTCATAACCTTTAGGAGACTTGAATGATACAGCGGTATTTACGAAAAAAACCTGTTCTTTTTCAATACGTTTTTTTCTTCGCTCAAGGTTAATTTGTGATAGATCTATCAAAGTTAGTATTTGACAGCTTCAATTGTTATTTTTCCGACAACTTGTAATTAAATCATTCTCTTGTTGCTTTCACATTGAAAGGCAATTAAGTGAAATTTTATATAACGAAATGTCGCAAATTAAAAATAAACAATAATAGAATTAAAAAACTACGCTTCCCCAATAGCCGCAGAAAGATTGAGGAGATCAGATGCACTGATTTTTTACTTCAACTGATGACGGCTGCTTTGTACCCGAAATACGCATCTGGTTTTCTCATTCGTTGTATGGCTGATAAACAAATATGGTTTTCCAATTTAATTTTTACTGTATTATCTCGTTAATACTTTCTCGAATTAATCACTGAATTTATTTTCCTAACTACAAGTGCTTGGATGTTTGCTACGATCAAGGTTTCTCGGACATTCCTCAGCGTGTTTGCCTTTTTCTCCAAAAAAAGGCAAGAACTTTGATTTGATCTTGGCACATTTTTTCCGTCAGTTTTTTGAAAGGGTTACGAAATTCTCCCCGTTCAAGAGATAAAAACATCGAAAGCCGTTTTTATTCCTACTCTCCGTGTGTTTAGCCTCTGAGCGAAAAACGCGTTCTCTCCTGTTTTTCTAGTAGTATAGCCTTCTCCCTAGGGCGACGATGAGCGATTTTGTTGGCCGATGAACTGGCGCGTTGAGCCAGATCTCTTTCTCTCAGAATTCGATTATTATACTCACTTTCGAAGCGAGTCTATTTCCAATTAGAGTTTGGTATTTCGAAAGGAATCCGAACCTAAGGATACCACTGAATGTCGATTAAAGGTATAACTCTATCTATAGCTACGGCTGAAGTTTACATTTGCTGTATACATAATACTTGAGGATCTTTTAATGCTCACTTAGGGCGCCTATCCCGTGCCGTGCCAAGTTGCACGCTTCATAGCTTTCTCGAATATTTTCCCACGACTCTGCATCTCGGTATTGATCAAAACTTACTGAACTCCAGAATTCAAAAACTATTTTTTCCATGGCATCTAGCTAAACCAATTTTTCTGCAAAATTAAAAAAATATACCAAAATCGTATAAAATTAGTGAGTTTTATATTCAAGGCTCAATTTTAGAAACAATCTGCGCAATATTAATAGCCATTAATAATTATGACGTTATACATTCTTACAAACTCATTCTGAAAATGAATAATCCTACCAATCCAGAAAAATAGCATGAACATTGCTGAAATTATATAACTTAGGATATTACTATATAGAACAAACTTCTGCCATTAAGCCATTTAATTTAAATTTAATTCAACATGCATTCCTTAATGCTAAACACAAAAGACGCATTCATAACTCAACCATTCAAACCATTCAATAAAAAACTAGCCATTTATATAACACTGAAATGAAATAAGACTTTCATTTCAATCGACCATATGCACACCGCCTATAGTCGGTTCACCAGCTAAAGTCTCTTGGCCTACTTGGAGCAAGTAGCCAATCACGAACGTCTCCCCTTCCATCGCCCCTCTCAACTTTCGTGCGGGACAGCAGATACCGGTGCGCGTTGCCAGCTCTTGCGGATTTTCGCCTTCAGCTGATATACTACGCAATTTTTAATGGCAACGCATCCCGATGTGATCTCTTCGAGAGCAGGAGTGAGGCTGGGTTCATCCCCACTACCTTCCCAAACAAACCGTCTCCTATTGGCTGCTGCTAACTGGCGTACCCACCCGAAATTCAAAATACCCAATCAGATTTTTAAATTTTAAAATACATCGAGACAGTAAAGCTTTAGAATCATGTCACACCATCAGGTCTTCCATTTAACGGAAAAAAATCTTAATTTCAATATGAAACCTGTCCGAACCCACATCATCGATTTGAAAATAAATTAATATTGTGGCGTTGAGTCCCTACTCGAAAGAAATGAATTATAAATCAGAGCTTCTGACCTTATTTTGAGTCAATCTAATTTCGGAAGTATTTAATGCATTCGGACTACAAGGAGGTTTACACGTGAGAAACAATTTGGTCGAGCAACGTAGCGGAAATCAATTGCTTACATTCTGTGTCGTTATTCAAGATGATACTTAAGCAGTGCGAAGCACTTGAATTCATCCGAATTCTTAAAGTTCTTAACGCCAAGCGGAAAAATAGTTTGTTACGACGAATTATAAAGATTTGTGCCTATTCGAAAGTGAAAGAGATTTCACGAATAGATAATTCATAACACATTATCTCACGAACGAGCTTAAGTTCCATCCGCTTGGTCAAAACTTCCCTTACTTTCTCCTGGAAGAATCTGCTTTCGCTGAAATAAGATGAGGTGTAGCTATAAAGATATAGTACTATGCTGCTTATTCGTTTCCACATGGGTGGAGAGCGTTACCCAGATGCGTCATTCACAGTAATTTTTCTTATACAGTTTCCGTATAAAATGTAAATTCCATGTTTTCCACGGCACTTGCATATTTAATAATATCCACACAATTCGCGCAGCTCACATTCTGTAAGTGAAAAACAAGCTGTATTTTTGTATTCATTTGTTTCGTATTTATTATTATATTTCTTTCTGTGAAATGAGTTAAAGAGTATCGTATTTATTATGTTGTTTAGTTCAGACTTAATAATTATCATAGTCACAATGTTAATGGTCGTTTCATCAAAACTTAAAGTAAGCGAAATTGCTTCATTATTTCGAAATATCTTGTCCAACCGTGCACCAGTAAGAACAAGTATGCTATAATTGCTTCCTACCATTTTCACTAATCTTTCTTCTGAAAAGAGAACGTCTTAAAAGCAGGTGTCGTTTCAATTTCCTGTTAATGAAGGGGTAGGAGACGAAAATTATCTTTAAAAGAGAAGATAATTAAAACTTGGTGCTAAATATTTTGACCAAGATTCGAAACATTACATGTTATAAATTGATGGAATGAATTATCCGAAGATCCTTGTGCGACAGGCATAATCTGGAATGATGGGAAATGTGGAAGCAGGTGAAAAAAAATGCTATGATCTGGATTCGAACCCGAGTCTTCCAGTTAGTTTGGCGGCTATTTTACCACTGCTACGGTAGTTCAGTAGCAGAATGTCCACCTGGAAAGTTGAAGGCTTAGATTCGAGTCCGAGTCATAGCAGATTTTTTTCACCTGTTTCCACATTTTCCATCATTACATAATATGGTGAGAATCATATTTATTATAGTTTTTTGTTCTTATTCTAGGTATTATTTCTGTTCCGGTCCTCAGTTTCGGTCTCTCTCATCAATCATTCGGAGTTATGCTACTCTCATCATCGCATTCTCTATCACTTGTGTGTAACATAGGTATGTTTGAAAAGCAACCAATTACCGTCCAAATTGAACCGTTAGAGCAAGCAAAAATTACTTTCCCTTGTTAAACTCAGAGATTTAAGTACATATCATAAATCCGTCGTTTGTGCTTGTGTAAAAAGTGGTCTTCCAGCATTTGATGCGCCTTCTAAATATTTCGAAAGCGCATAACTTGTGATTAAAATTATGCATTTAGGTGAAAGCTAAGCGTATTGACTCAAAAAAATAAAAAGGTCTGTTATGTTTTCTGACATTTTTATGTGATGTATGCCTTTCAATTAATAGATTTTTCATTTTAACTCAGCAATTTTCCCTCAATCGCGTTAAACGATTTGGAAATGCTGCCATCAGAGACAAAATTGACTCAATTTTTTCCTGATAGACCTTTGTTGTTGGACGTATACAAATATCGCGATGGGGACAGAGAACGCAGTAGTTAATACAACTGACAAAAAACAGTGATAGCGTGATTAAAGAAAACTCAGCGATTAAAGTTTTCGTAACCGTAGTCTAGGATTTCACAATATATCTCAGATAATTGACTGAAGTTTTTTTTATTTTCAGAAGCAGAAATAAGCGACAAGAACATCATTCGGATATCGTGCAGCGATGCAGTAAATCTCGTCTAAAATTCCGAATTAGATAAAATATTTAAAATATGGGTATGTTAAAGTGAAGGGAAGTTCGTCCATACATCGCAATTATTTCACCCGTGAAGAAAGTATGTATTGTTCTTACTTAAAATAAATATAATTCTGAAGTATTTTCTGCATAACTTGACAGAAAGTTTTATTTTATCAGATTACGAGATACCTGAGAACTTAAAGCCCTCCTGTTTTAACTCTGGCAGCGCCATTATCTTTTGAAATTAATATACAATGTTTATATACAATGTCTATGAATTCCATGTTGCCCTTGTCTAGTAACCCTTTTATGAATCACCGTTTTCCAAAGATGACCGAATCATGCAATATTTATCATCGTATACTCGAGAAGAAAAACCATTACATACGATATTAAAAACAATGGCGATATGTATTAAATAAATCTGGAGACAAATTATCCTTAACTGCCTGCTTCAAATACCATATATCATAACTGAACGAGACAGGCCTAGAATCCTGCACGGGCCGGGAATTAATTAGGGGTCCGGGCCGGTTTTTAAAAATCACGCGAGTCACATTGGTCCTTCGTAATGAATGCCATCAAGCAAAAAATATATTAAAAAACTTTTTTAAATTATACTCTTTTTATAAAGCGCACTGAAAAATATAAAAGAAATTTTTGGGTTAAAGAAAACAACTAGATCTTAAAGAAAACTTTCATTGTATATGATCATGAATCTCTTTAAAATACAATGAAAGTTTTCCTTAAGATCCAATTATTTTCTTCAACCCAAAAATTTATTTTATATTTTTGAGTGAGCTTTATAAAAAGAGTATAATTTAAAAACGTTTTTTATATATTTTTATTTTATACTTTTTAGTGGAATGAATTTATAATTATGGCAATGAAATCAAATTGTGATGTATTAATTTGCATCATGTATTACTATTCAATACTGAAATTTATATTGTGGCTAATGTTGTTATAAAACTCATAAGGAAATTTTTTAATGGTAACATTTTGCCAAACTATGATTTTATGCTATGCTCTGTGCACCCCCTTCAAAATGCGACTGGACACAAGACGCGTGGAAATGGATAAGAAAATCATACAAAAGACTTAAGATATTCGGAGAGGCGGAACTTCAAAATATTTCCGAATATAAGGATTACAGCGATGGTATGGTTGATAGGATAAATGGTGGAGTGGGTTAGAGAAAGTGAAGAGAAAAGATTAATAGATTTTAAAAATATGATAAAGGTAACGTTCAAGTCCTTAGAAATGCTGATAGGTAATGTAATAAATCATATATTGTAATAAGTACATAGTATAAAATGGAAAAATGTGTCTTTCTAAATATGAATGTGTGCATATATGTATGATCACGTGTATCTTTGTATATCTCGGTATACCGTCAACTCGTCGCGCGTCATTTCGTAATTGACTGCGACGAGTTGTCGTAGAACCGTATATCTCTATGTATAAGTGTGAATTTCTGTCAATGTACATATTTCTATGTGTGTGTGTGTATATATATATATATAAATGAATTTATAATTATGACAATGAAATCAAATTGTGATGTATTAATTTGCATCAAGCATTACTATTCAATACTGAAATTTATACTGTAGCTAATGTTGTTATAAATAAATAAATAAATAAATATATATACACACACACACACTTGTATATATATGTATGTATAAGTGCGAAATGTTTCTATGTATAATTGTAAATGTACATCTATATTTATGTCTATTTTTATGTATATTTCTATGTATAAGTGGTAGATATATGAGAAAAAACACCTGCTCTCGTCCTATCACCGAAGTTAAGCAACGTAAGTACTGGAGAGTCTTGGATGGGTGACCGCCTGGGAACATCTCGTGCAGTTGTCACTTTTGTAAGTTTTTCGCATTGTTTTGTTTGTTCCTGTCGGACTACTGCTAATTTTCCAACTTTCTACTATCCTCGAGTGCATTATGTCGAACTGTTTACGAAAAGCGTTTTAAGAGACACGTGTATATTCGATTTAGAAAAATCGACCTAAAATTTATTATTGGCAATTTTATATTCTTTTAAATAAAAATTGTCTATGAAACCTTTACGGTGACCTTTAAATGTTAAAAAAAAAAACGGTATAAGCGCCGTTGAAAACCGTTATTCGGCCCACCGGGAACCGGAATTTTTAATGTGTAAATAAAAAGGTTGCACACCCATTTAATATCTCATAATATGTCGAAGGAGCCGATGATTTGCAGTATTCCAACAATTTGAGGAAAATTGAAGAAAGAACAGTTCGGCGAATAAGAAAAATTACGGTTTGAGAGTGGATTGGGAGTCAAGAGCTTAATCTAGTAATTGTATGCACGATTAAGAGATCTATGGACCTCAAACAACACATTTAAGGCTCCATCTAAAACAAGTGACATTAATTGTAAGGTTTTTGATCTGTGCAGCAACACTTAGAAAAGAGCGTAACGAGACGAGACACGTTCGGCCCACAGTGGACCCTCTTTTCCTCTGGGCCCTACGCATTTGCGTGTTTTGCGTACCGCTTAATCCGGCCCTGTGTGGAGGTGTCAAATAATCCAACATCTTTAAAAAAATATCCTGCAAAAACTTTGGGAACGTCTGATTTTAGAGATTTTAATTCAATAGTCGAATTTTTTTAGCGTCTAGTCATATGTCACCCATTTCGGGATTCTCTATAAAAATTTTACAAAAATTATTTATTGACTTTATGATTATCTATTCAGACAGATTTAAAATGCCCCTCTTAAGTAGATTGGTCTCAAAGGTAATCGGCATCGACATAGAAAAATTATGTGACTGAAATTGTCTCTAGTCGAAGAATTCGCGGAAATCTAGTTTTATATTCACGTACTGTAGAAATTACCGAGATGATACTCTAAGGCTTTAACCTTCTACTACTATCGTTATTTTTCGATCGCGTAACTACTACCGTGGGGTCAAATATTTCCAAAATTGAAAAAATAGAAAATTTTAATTTTTGGGTTTCAATTTCTGGTCGTTCATTAGAACAGACACTCGACAATGTGAGAGTTTTATTTATAGAAAAATGAATACAAATGTATACTGCAAAAAAAAACAAAATTGACTAAGGGTTTAGATTTTTTTTTCCAAGCCCTGAAAATTCATGTTTTTTTCTTCATCCTTCCAGGCAGGGCCGCCCCAACAGAGATGCGGGACCCAGGGCAAATCGACCTATGCGGGGCCCCGTTATCAGTAACCGCCAAATTAAACTTATTATTAGACTTTCCTTGCGCTAATATAGAATCTGAAATCGCAGGGCCCGGGGCGGTCGCCCCGATTCGCCATGTCCTAGGGACGACCCTGCTTCCAGGTTCCTACTGCAATCGAATTAGGAATCTACTGAATAATTTTGAAAAATATTGGTTGTAAACTGTAAAAAATGACGATGATGTTTTCCAACCATATTTCCACATCCACATTTCAGTTTATTTCACTCTCGCGATCAAAACTTGGTCGTGGCACTTGCTCTTCTTCTTCGTTATCACTTGCGCTGTTCAAGTACTCACTTAAATCAGCATAGTGCCGCCCATTCACAACAAAACTCTCACCCGACATTTTCGTTTGCCCAATAACGAGAAGAAAAAAAATACGACACAAGTCAAAAGTGACCCAAAACGGCAATAACTCGAAATCAGCTACCATGGACGTTAAAGCTTCAACGTCAACTGAAGGAGAACATTGAAGTAAGAAATTAGATGGACTAATGAGACCACTGCGCGTGCCATAATCGAGTAAACAAAGAAAATGTTTTCTTTCGGGTCACTTTTGACTCAACGATAGTAGTAGAAAGTTCAAGTCGAATCGATTGTCACGGATGTACGAAAATACGGCGAATGGGCGTACCGAAAGACCTTTCCGCGCGGTCACCCAATGTGAAAATGCACCTCTTGCAAATTTCCATTGTATCCACAGTGAGTTGGTGCCGTAACATTGGAAGCGTGTCTATTATTGAGAGTAAAGGAAAGCTTGGAGAAGTGAGAAAGAGAAAAAGTGAGATGGAGGTTATAATTCTTAGGTGGAAATCTCTTGCCCTTACTTTCCCTTCCGATTATATCATAGACTCTGGAAGGCAACTGATTCCCTAGCCATAAAGAGAGTGTCGCGTCTCATCCTCAAGCGAACACGATTTGAATTGCATTCTTTTATGAACGGCTGCAACTATCCCGAAACGAAATAGCAGATTATGGGTGCAAATCTCGCGTCAGGCAATTTCTCTTGACCACACCTATTCCTTTGGAAACAATGGGTATGGATAGTTCCCGTCATGGGATAGAATTGACCAGGAAATGATTTTCTAAAAGAGATTACGCTATGTAAGCCGTGCATTAGATTTTCCGTAACGAAACGACTCGCGCATTCCAGATCTTTCTCCTTTGTATTGCATAAGCGGAAGATCGTTGATTCATTTAACCACGGAAAAATGACGACCGGAGCGCGGACAAGGTCGGATGAAATGAATGTGCTATCGTAGTTTCGCTTGTTTTTCGCGAAGCGGATCGCTCGATTCGGCATGGCGAGTCCTTTTTAGGCGCGGTTCGCTTACAGCGTGAGCGCCTATTATCGTCCGTCCGTCCGCCCGCATGTTCGTTCTCGGCTTCTACTGAATGGATTTTCATGAAATTTGATATTAAGGACTTTCAATCAAATATAATAAGAAAATCGCAGAAATGAATCATGTACGCCAATCAGGGGTACCACTTTACTGGGGACAAAAAATTAAATTTTCGTCATATCTCGTAAAGTATTGCTCATATCAAAATATTTTTCAAATAAAAGTTGGGGAACATGTGAAGAAGAGTAGTTTCTTTCCTATACATTTTTATCGTAGGAGTAGCCGTTATCGAGAAAATCAAACAAGAATGTCTTATATCGAGTTGAACTTAGAAAATTTCTTGCATGGTTACTTCATTGTTGCTAACATAAATAATCTCCCAAACAAACGTTTAATTTCCTTACGTGTGCATGTAATATTATTAAATAGGAAGAAAATGGATTATTTATGATGAAGAAAAGAACTTAAAACGCTATTTCCCTTACGTGCAGGTATATAATTGCTTTCTAATACTCCATTGCACGAAACGCGTCCATTTGTGATACGTTGTACACTTTCCTAACTTGTTCAGATTAGTCAGCGGAATGTTTGGAGATTACTCAATTCTTCTAGTGGTCTAGTGTGTCGACTGCGACAAAATCGAGGATATGAGGGCGAATTATTAACGCGGTATTCGGGTTCGCTACCCATTTTCGGCTGATTCTTCAAGGATAACGGGTATCTTCAAGCGCCTGAACTACTGTTAAAAAATCAACCGGTTTTTTTCCTCCCCATCTATTTGCATAGGCACAGTTCTTTAGCGACTTCTCTCAAATTCCATTTATGTTTCGACATCTAGCCATTAACGTTATTTGAGCCAACTTTCCAAAACGTAGAGACGGATAGCAATTGCCGTTTCCATGAATGCCGAAGAGACACTAAAGATCTTTAACTCATAATTTCACGCATTTTAAATAATGAACCGAGAGGAAATTTATTTTGTATTACTTTTCCGTTTTTTGGGACCAAAATGTATGTGATATGAAAGAGATCGTCGTAGGTTCAAAGGGCAGTTAATTTTTCAGAAATTTATAACCGATGATTCCGTTTGCATTTTCGTCATCCATAGATTAAATTATCCTAAAATAATATTGAAATTGTCGTCAAATGAATTTGTACGATTTTTTCCTTGCATTACGTTCTTACAAACAGCAAGGCCCACACAGAGAAAGTGAGGAAAATAAGTGCAGCACGGTATTCAAATCCTCTTATTAAGATTTTTGCGCAGCTTCGAGTGGGTAATAACTAAAATATTTCATAACATTTTGGAAACACTGGTTGGGAGCAAAAGTAATCCGGAATGTTAAATTTAAGACTAAAGGCCTTGATTGGCCCAAGGTATTTCGGCACCCTTGGAAAGGACCCACAATAATTTTTAAGAAAACGATAGTAGTACCTATACATATTAATTTATTCCTAAGATATTTTGACAATTTCTATAGAACAAAACAATAAAATTGAAGATATCCTATTCACATAGATGTTAACTACTATGTCCATTTACAGCCAACATTCATTCAGCTGCAAATATTCTTTGAATAGACAGTGGAGAAGGCAACTGCCGAGAGGGCAGGTACATCGGCTCCTAGCTGAAATTACGTAATATTAAGCATTACGTTATACCAACAGAATTTCCAACTTTTACTGCATTTTCTCAGCTCTAATGGATACACTATTCATAATACTAAAACTATCACTAATGGTAAGTTATTGCTGGGTTTTTTAAAATTATCATTAATGTTTCCTACAGACATATATTTAAAATCGTTTATTTTACTGATTTATAAGCATGATTGAGACATGAAAGCATTTAACTCTCCCGAAGCTTAATAATGAAAATGCTTTATACTTCCAATGGGGGTAAGGAATGGGCTCCACGCCAATATCAGTCGGATACGCTCGTTGGGAAATTCTCGATGGAGAATTGAAGAATGGATATTGAGAGCGAGAAGAAATTTTATTAGCATGACTCTCAAGACTATTGAGTTTAATTCAAAGAGTACCAGAGTCGAGTTCCCTCTTAGCGAGTACGTTTTAACGGTTTAGAAATTGCTGGCGCTGGGATTAAATCATAAACTCAGAGAAAAGATAAAAAACCTCTTGTTGTTCGCGATTAGAAAGTCTAAAGTGGGCTAAATGTAGAAAATCTACTGCACGAGTCGCTTGATTGAACAGGCAAGCGATTTGATGTGCACGAAGTCGAAGCCATATTTTGTTTGATGCAGTGGTTCCCATACAAAATAGTGTGTCGCGGTACGTTTTGGCTGTTGCCAGGGGTGACGTTAGGAAACGTTATGTGAAAGTCTTTCTCATACGTGCCGGTAACTTGTGAGATAGATCCCGTCTGCTAGGAATCTGGCCAACTCTGATATTTTTGCATAAAAATTAGAAAAATTGAAATTTGCCTCAGATAGAATTGACGGATGGGTAACATAAAACGTACGATGATATTTGAAAACGATTTTTTTATTTGAATAGCATGAAAAATTTTCGAGTTTTCTAAGGTCATTAAGTCGAGGTATGAATTCTGTGCAGGATCCGAAATTACTGCACGAGTGTGACGCTAAAGAAAAATCTTTAAAAAGGTAGTCAAACCCGAACGATACAATTCATGCTTTGAATGTCAGAAAACTCGTATAATTCGTGATATCTGAAAACGATACAGGAAACGCGATTAAACATAGGAAACAATTACATTAATTATGAAAACCGCTCTCCTTACTGAAATTAATTTGGCCTCTAATAATATGGTTGCGAGAAAAACAGTCAACCCGTAAAATTCGTGATATCTGAAAACGGTAGAAGTATCGCGATTAAACAGTATAAGAACAGTATAAGTAGTGAAACAAGTACATCAATGATGAAAGCCGCCCTTCTTGTTGATAAAAGGTGAGTGAAATTAACTTAGCCTGAGGTGATGTGATTGGGAGAAGACCTGGACGAAACGAAGAATCAGAAGTCTCAGCTTTTATATTTTTGAAAATTCTGCAGGTAAAAGTTCTTCGTATCTTCGGTAGACAGCGCGATTCGCTACAGCTCCTAAGGAACACGTGCTTGAGAATTTCTTACTAGTTCTTAAGTCAGTTAAGAGATGCCTCTGTTCATTGGCGCCACACATTATTTAAGCTTATAATCGTGTGTAAAGAACATTTTTATCGATTCAATTATGGTCCTAAGAGGAAATTTAATTCGTATATATGCCAATATTTACGTGCATCGGACAAAAAACCATTTGTATCACAATAAATGACACAGTAGAACTCGGTTATAAAGGCCTCGGTTAATACGACAACTCGGATATAACGACATATTCTTCAGGTCCCACCCCCGTTTCTACAATATTGCAATATATTCACCTCGGTTATAACGTCTTAATGCACTCGGTTATAGCGACAATGGAAGTTAGCAACAAATATTTGTATGTGTAAGCACAGGGTCGGCGCAACACATTTTTTATATTTGGGTGAGAAGAAAACTAATATCATACAAATGTTATTACATGCTTCCGGTTTTATCATTAATTTTTGCTGATCGCCAATACATTGAAGGACAAAGACAGCCTCTTGACCACCCAGGTGGAGAGGAATCCAACTGTGGAAACTCTTTACTCCTGTGTTTCACAAGGGCTGTTTTTTTTAATTTTTGAAGCTCTGTGACCCGGTTTTTAAGCATCGATAAATCGGATGACCCCGAAAAGAGCCCCAAGGAATAGTGACCGGAAGGCAAGAGTGGATACAGTGGGATAAAGGGGGTAATTACCCCATTACCCCCCCTCCCCCAAGATTTCTGAACACTAGAAAAAAATAACCCCTAAACCTCGTCCTACGTGGTAAGCAAACTGCTATCTTACAACGCATTCGGTACAAAATATCTCGAATGTGCGCCGCAGGTTCTTTTCATTTCAAAATTAGTTATAATCGAGACACCAACTCCGGAGTTTAACATACGGACGTCAAAAAGAACGATGTTTATTTTTCCATTCAAGATTAAATTAGTTAAATTCCGAGTTAGCATAAATATTTATTAGGAATCGAAAGGAATACACATTTCAACGCCTTAACAATGAAAAATGTTTAGTTGCGACTACTTCACGTAACTGAACTAATAAAACAAATAAAGTAAAAATATACGCTTTTTATCTTTTTTCAATAAATCACCTTTTCTACACCAAGAATCCAGCTCGATATTAGGGATTGAAATGAATTCAACACGCTTAATTTACACCACATATTTAATTTGTCACTAGAAAAAATCCATTTAGCTAATTATTGTGCTATTAAATGTCACAGAGCAAACGGCTCTAAAATATTAATACACTGCCGAATTTTTCTCGATAGGTAATTTAAATTGCGTATTTTTATTATATCTTGAAATTATCGGCATACTTGAAGATTACAAAGGAAAGCCGACATCTTTGCAGGTGTCGTCTATGCGTGTCAGAGGAAGCCGACAGTATTACGACGCGTATAAAAAGGATCAAGATAAATTCATATGCTAAATTTGTAAATCATTTTCAAAATTAACTCTTTTTGCTATATGCGATTAATTAATGTGATATTTTAATTTTTTGGATTATATTTTATTCAATTGTAATATTATATTACTGTAACGAAATTCAACACTTGGAAATAATTCTTATGAAACCAAACATCCATCGGGTTCGAATAATGGATCGAGCTTTCTGTAGAAATTTTTAACAACTGGTTCTAAAATTGCTTCAAAATTTAACAACCGGTTCGTGCGAATCAGCTGCAGTTCACCACTGGATAATAAAAGTGACTAAACTTCATGATTACCCGATATTCTTCCGCTATCTATTCCTGTGCTATACTTTGGGAAAATAAAATCCGTCCTATTGCACGCAAGACAATTGAGGTTAACATGCAACAGAAAAAACTTTTTATATTATAATCATAGTTAAATCATAAAATTATTTCTTTTGGATATATTTAAATTGACACATAAGCTAGTCATTTTGTTTCGAATGGAGTAAGTTAGATAACTTCAATTTCCAAACTTCCAATCATATTGAGTTGAACTTTTTTTTAATAACTCGAATTAAGATTAACTTATTCATAGAAAAATGCATCCAAACGCATGTTTAACATAACTATATTGCCAAGAAAATGAGCAACCATGCCCTGAGCAGGATTCCTTCCTTCGCAGCGTATTAATTCTCGAGCGTTTTCTCTCGCTGTCTATACACCTACCGCGTTCTCTCCTTTCATACTCTCATACTTTCTTCTTTCGTACGTAATACTTTTCAATCCTTCTCTTTTTCCTATATTCCTCCAGCAGTTTCTTCTTCCGTTTCAATAAATCCCACAAAATATCAGTAGCGTAGATTTATTATTACAGTTTTCAGATTTAAAAAAATCGTAAAACAAAATTGACATCAAATTTTTCATACAAATTGTGTACGCATTCCGATATTCTTTTACTGATTACAGCGCTAATACAGGGAGAAATAGGAAACTTACGTTGTATTTGACGGTGTAGCGGTATGTGGGTGGTTCAATCATCGTAATTATTCTGTATTTATTTTACTTCATTAGCCCCAAGAGGAAAATTTGTGGTCAGTGGGCGAAATTTTTAAAAAGGAAATCGCTCACGGAAAGGTGAAGTATATTTAATGCTACACATTATGTTGTAAATTACGATGTATTTCCGAACGTCCGTCAATCCAAATGGCATTCATTTCCTCTTGTAAGCATAGAATATTTTAAGCCTGTTGTAGTACATGGACCCATTTAGAATCATTTTATTAAAATAAATACGGAGTAAACCATATATTTCTAAGTATATTGCTCATCGAATTTATCCTTCCATTTTGTTAATAAAAAGTAAATATGTAGGTACTCCATTTTATTTAGAAAACTCGGTCACCTTAAGATATCCTGTATTCCAATGTAAACAAGATAATCTTAATTTGCAGAAATTACCAGAGTAAAGAAGATAGGAACAAAATCAATGTAATGGGATATTTCCATCTTGATGTCCGTGGAGTTACGTCTTTCTTATGAGTTTGTGCATTCCATATTGATCTTCTGCACCAAGGTAAGAGTGTTTTTCATAATATTTTTAAATTCATTCTGAGAGCTGAGCTTTTAAATCGTTATGGTAGTTAACAAAGAATCAAACCATAGCTATAAATGTATTGGTAAAGTTTAGTCATTTGTATTCTCAAAAAGTATTTTGCTTTTGGCTATCACTAATTCAACAAAATTATTTAGCTTGTCTTGTGGCAGAAAAAAATTCAAGAACAAGCACTTTAACCCTTTCAGTGCTATTGACAAAACGATTTGTCACTTGCTTAGTCTCACCTCAGCAAATTAGTTTTGCATCATATTATAGCAGTGTGCTTTTACAGAGAATAGCGAAAACTCCAGACTTTAAGAGAATGGTTTTCAAAATTGCACATACTGCCAAAACATTCAACTCAGCATTGAAAGGGTGAAAAAAATACTTATCTCAGGTATTTCCAATATCCCCAACAAGGTTATAAAAAACAGATGTAAATTTCGGCTAAATTAACCGATGGTGTATTACCACTGAAGATGGATTTTTTGTAGCTTAAATGCACATTTTTTTTGTAACCTTACTGTGGCTATTGGTGTTACTGGAGGCAAGTATTTTTTTAGTGTTTGTTCTTGAATTTGAGTATCACTATTTAAAACTTGGAGTCCCATGAAAAAGTTAATTTAAAAATCCATGTGGATTTAGCATTGCTCCATCAAATTATCTGATTAAGATTGATAAATAATTTAGCTGTCAACTACACTTTTCAATCAAGAGGAAGCTCTTATTCTCAACCAATTAACGTTTGAATGGATTTCCATGATAGTAGAAAATTTAAGTTGGGAAACTCTGATAAAAGAATAGTTTGGAAATACAATGACCTATTGTTGTTAACGTTTCAGAGGGCCAAGGCTGTTTGAGCAGTGCTTGAAATGGAAAATGTTACACAACAGAACGCTTTTATTGGTAGTGGAATGGAAATTTTTACAAAACGGAACACTTTTTATAAGGGACAGCATTTCTAAATGTCTGACAAAAAGGAAGGGTATCATCGGTTCGTATGACCAGCCAGAGAGGTATTCCGGCTCATTTCGAGCACTGGTTTGAATATTGACTTGCATTAAATTTACCGCTGAGACATGAAGTAGGTTGGGATGGTTATTACTGAGATTTGAAAATTATAACTGTACACCTAGACTGAAAAAATGTTATGCATATATATTCGAGGCTTATTTTTAATTATTTATATATCAAACAGTGTCCTGCAAAAGGTTTTTGGGAGATGATTCAGAATATAATAAAACAATTTTTAATGATATTGAAACTGTAATGCGATTATTCAGACATAATAAATTTGATAAACATGACTACAGCATATGTTTTTCCTGTTCACTATAAATTAATTTAGTATTCCTTGCTTTTATGATAGCAATGAGTTAGTATGGCTGTCAATTTTAATTATTTATGTATTTTGATTATTTTTTCAGAATCTGTCAACAGCAGAGGAGGAAAGGAAAGCTGCACTGGAGGTGAAGAAATTGCCAGGCTTTTATAAATTTTGTTAGCATGGAGTGCCACATTAAGTGGGGACTAAAATTTGAATGGCATGCAGGTAATAATCTTATTCCAGATATGTTTATTCAAAATAATTCCTTCCTTAGGGACCCAGTTATCAGCCTTAATGGTTAGCAGGACAGGTTTGTTGAAACTAGAGTCAAACAAAACACATTGAGATATAAAAACTACGATAAAATAATATCTTTAAATATTGTTATCCAAGGACAGTGTGGTGGCTTCAAATATCCATTTAGATGTCAGTCTTTTTATAAGTTTGACTTGCTTATAGGTAAATTTTGAACTAGTTGAAAAGAAGGAGTATATATTAAAATAATATTTAATGAATTAAATGTGCAGTTAACCCTTATGCAGTTTACATGGCTTGCAGTTCATTTATTGTGATCTAATTTTAAAATGCCTCCATACTGACCAATGTTTAGTCAAAAGATGTTGCATTGATTCAAAAGCATCTTTTTCAAATAGGCTTGCCTAAAATCCCATTATTATGAACAAGAGCATCATAGAAAACTAATAAATTGCTATACAATGAAAATTTAAAAAAAATGTAAGAAGTTCGGAAGAAGAGAGGCTCGAACACCAGATCTTGACATTTAAAAACCAAGCGCGCTAACCCCTACGCCAGCCTCAATACGTACGATGTGCCTTACGGTGTATGATACTAAGTCAGTGACTCGGGAAATATTAACTTATTTTTATTAATAAACTAAAAACGGCTCGGTATTGGCCCTAACATGTATATATATTCCTGGATCAAGCGTCATGAACATTATCTCTACGAAGTTTCAGCCGAATTGGTTGTGGATCAGTAGTGCTCTCTCCTTGTTAGTGCACTCGGCTGCCTTACTACAGTCTTCATTAGGTTCGATTCTATGGAAGCGTTTCATTTGTCGTATAACACGAAATTATGAGGCACTTCCAGATGTGCTACAAACTTGAAATTTGGGAGGATTATAGGTTTTTGGTCACAACCGAAGGAAAAAATCTAAAACTGGAGAAATTCCAATTTTGAGGGGCTATTTTGGCCCCTTTTCGCCATATTTTTGACCCATAAGAAAACACGTAATTTGGTGTAGATGTTTATATATTTGAATTTTGAAATTATTTCACATCAAGTTACGAACTCGAGACTTTAACTGTCGGATAGGAAATAAATCGCAGTTTCTTATTTCTGAAGACAGAATTAAAGTAAATTTATAGTTTTTATCGAAAAAATGGTAATTTTTCTGGGTGGCAACAATAAGCTGCATAGGCAACGGGCTTATTGCATTCATATGGGTAATTTTTAATGGGAATCAGAGGGTTATATTTTAATGCCATTAATGTTAAACTACGACTAATGAAGGAAATTCGATATTGATATAATCCCCATTTTTGGGGCTGTTCTGCCCCAGTATTTCTCCATAAGAGAATAAAAAGATGAGGCAGCTCCAAAAGACCTAGAGACTTGAAATTTGGCACGATTATAGAAATTTCGTTGCAACCGAAGGTAAAATAAAAAATATGCAAAAATTCAAATTTTTACGTGCGGTTTCACCCCATTTCTGCCCAATACGAGTGTGAAAATTACAAGGCACTTCTTAATGAGATACAAATTGAAATTTGGCAAATTATGTGTTTTTTATTACAACAGAAGGAAAAATATCTGATATAGTAAAAATTCAAAATCTTATGGACTCTTTTGCCTCATATGAGAATTACAAGGCACTTCTAAATGAGCTATAGACTTGACATTTGAGACAGTTACATGATTTTGGACATATTAGATTGGGAAAAATTCGAAATTTTAAAAATGCTGAAATTTAAAAATGCTTGCAGAATGCAAGCACCGTCTACTACAGTGGTTCTTAACCTGAGTCACGACCCAAATTTGGGTCGCCAAACCATTTTGAGTGGACCGTCAAAGATTTTCCAAAATTGTTAGCTGTTGCTATCAGTTTAGTCATGTATCCATGCATTAGTTTTTTAATGGCATCTATATATGTCCAATACTTATTGTGCTAGTTTTTCCAACTATTAACAGTGAAAGTGTAGTTACTTCAGCTTGGAAAGTGATAAATCTCAACTTCTTTAACTGGATATTTCAATGAAAAAAGTAAAAATAATTTTATAATTTAGCCTCTTACAAAGCTGTAAATATTTTATAATTATTGTTAACATTTAATTTTTGGCATATTTTGTATATGAAATATGTACTTTGTGCTTGGGAACTCTTACTTTTCTGCCTGCTGACTTCCAATGCAGCAAAAATCAATTAAATATGCTGTATAAATAGGATGGAATTTATAGAAACAAAAACATTAGTTTAGTGGTGACAGTGTAACGTGAAATGTTTAGTGAATTTGCTCCTTGTGATGTGTAATGATTTTTTAAACAATTTAATGTTGAAATTATGGAAACATTTTGAGACATCACAAAATGATTAAAATGTTTTGTTTGGAAAAGGTAATCTATATTAAATTTGCTGAAGCAATTGTGAAAATATTTTGAGGAAAGGTGTTTCTGAGATTTTTATTAGTGAAAGTTAGTCGAATTATTGGAATACATAGAATTTTTCTATCAAGTTTGTAACGTTATGCTAACGCAAGTTTGTAACAATTCATTTTTGTTTATTTCCACTGGTGGTTGGCTAATCATAAGTTGGGCAAGCAAAAATTGTACACGATTTATCCAGTATCATTTTAGTGCATTTTATTTTATAAATGTTGAATCAATTAATTCAAAATGGTAACAGTCAGAAGTCTGAAATTTGCAGGGTGTATGTGATCTATTAGACCATTTATTACTATGGCAAAGGATTTTATATTAGCAGATTTCGGCATGTGACAGAGTAACATTTCATAGCATTGATATAATGCTTTTATCTTGTTGGCCTGTTATTTATCAAGTATTAAAGACAGGAATGAAAGAAGTGACATAAACCCAGAAGCAATAATGTTAGGTTTTACTGTGTATAATGCAGCATATTGGTCTTGTCACACTGAAAGCTTTCAGAAGATTAGAAATATTTGCTTACTATTCTTAAGCTAAAAGTTCCAAGCTGAATGCGTATTCTTTGACTGATTTTAAAGCTTTAAAATGCAAAAATAAATGGTCATTTTATCCAGTATGATATTGGTTTAGACTAGAGTTTTGGAACCGGGAATTCCCGTTCCCGGGAATTTACTTGATATTTCTTATTCTTGTTTCCTGGGAAAAATAACGATTCCTGGGAATTGTTCGTTTAAATTATAGTAACTGAGTTATTATGAGTTTGAGATTAAGGATCAGGTTGCGTTTATTACCATTCATGCTATTTCAATGGAAGAATAATACGTCAAAATATCTTCTTGTTGTCAGTAAACAAAAAGTCCAAAATGTAAATTAGAGTATAAAAAATAATGATCTCTTCTAGAATGATCTCTTCTAGATGGAATAGTTTTGAACAGATGTTACAAGATTTTTACAATTAAAAAATTGCATCATAAAAGCTCTAACACAGTGGTTCTCAACCTTTTTTTGCCTGCATCACCCTATGTTCAGTTCATTCAGCTGTGCGTCACACCGTTTAGAGTTCCATTAACCTCAAGTCACCATTAAAGATAAATTGGGATTTCCCTAACCACATACAGATAAAATTCTAGCATTTAAATAAGCACGAGTGTTTATTCTCCTGGTTTTAATTATGTTTATAAGCCAGAATATGATACATTGTGAATTTTTCAAATATTCGTGTCATCCCTCAACGACCGTCGCGTCACCCTGGGATGTCATGTCACCCCAGTTGAGAACCACTGCTCTAACAGATCTAAATATGATACATTACTGGAATGAAGGTTATATACCAATAGTAACTGAACTAACGGAGGTTTTGGAATCGATTCGACTTATGGTTGAAGCTTTAAGTCGGCAAGATTCTAATTTACTTAGAAGTGAAGGAGCTCTTTCATTTTTTATTTAAAAAACTTAAGAAAATAAATACAACATTTAGCATTCAAGTATTGAAGGCATTACAATACCATTTACAGGAAAGGCGAAATAGCAAGTTAATATCTTTAATGAAATATTTAGGAAATCCTTTGTATCGAAACAAATCCAGACGATGGATTTTTTAAATGAATTCTATAGATGAAATTATAAGATATGCCAGTGAAAAAACCATTTGCAGATACATATACTGAATTAAACGAAGAAGTCCAATGTCACTAGTAGATGAATTAGAATATGAAATTTCTGAAAGTTTGAAAAGCACCCCCAATGAATGAATCGTACAGTACATTAGTCAAAGAATTTCATTTGTATGGAAAAACTAGAAAAATAACCAACTATATTGTTGTTATTTAATGTGCTAGAAAGTATAAAACCTAATTCCATCGAAACTGAACGAGTCTTTTCCACTCAAACAATTTTGTGACCTAAATAAGAGCTATTTTGAGTAGCAAGTCAGTTGATGCCTTATGCTTTTTAAAATGTTCTGTCAATAAACAACTGTAATTCATTCTGAGACAGAATTTGTTATAATAAGGTATGTTAAGTGAATAAGTGGATCTTTGTAAAGCTGCCACTTGCTTTGGATTTTGTTTTTCATTTTGTCGTTTTTTAGTTTGTCTTAATTTTATGTATTTAAAAAAGTTGCATATTTTTTAATGTACGCCATATATTTCATTCATAATTGTTGGAATTAAATTTCTTAACAAGATTAACTTTAAACTGATATGTGCATATTACAAAAGTATTTTTGTTTTACACTGTAATTAATGTATTTTGTAAAAATGTTTTTTAAAATCTGACATTTTATGTACTGGTTATTATATTTAGAATCTCTACCAGCCTCTTGTTTTCCATGCTGTGCTGATAATATGGTGTAATCTTTTTCACGAATATGCTCGATTGTTCTCATCAATGATATTCTTAAACAGAGTTCCTAGATTTCATTCATTCATATCCTAAAGGCTAAGCCTTGTCGACACAACCATTCGCTTCTCTCTTCTACTGCTCTCTTCAATTTTTCATATTCATCACATCCCATTATTACCTTGATGCCCTCTAAATAAGTTTTCCTCCGTCTTCCTCTACATTTCTTTCCTAAAATCTTGCCTTCAAAAATGTTTGAAATCAACTCATTACGCCTTATAACATGGCCAACAAATTTTACTTTCCTTCTTTCCATTTCTTTTAGTAACTTCCTTTCCTCATTCACTTCCCTTAATACTTCTACATTTGATTTCCTTTCAGTCCAACTTCTTGTTGTCTTTTTCCGCCATATCCACATTTCCACTGCTTCCAAACGGGCTTCCTCGTGTTTTCTCAAAGTCCAACTTTCACTTCCATAAAGTAATACACTCCATACAAATGCTTTTGCAAAAGATTTCCTTATTTCAATATTAATCTGCGTACTTGTTAATACATTCCTCTTGTTTTGAAATGCTTGTTTTGCCAAGGCTATTCTTCTCTTTACCTCTTCCGTGCACCTGTAATCTCCAGTAATTACACTACCTAGATAAACGAACTGTTTTACCTGCTCAACTTTTTTATCTATCTTTATATTCGTTTTTATTTCTTTGTTACTCTTACTTATAACCAACACCTTCGTTTTCTTTGTTTATTCTTAATTCCCAGTGTTTAAGTATTTCACCCTTGTCTTACTCCTTTTCTAATCCTTGCTTCACTTTCACTCCCATTAACATTTATTTTCATACTTTGATTTCGATAAAGCTGGTAAATTAATCTCCTATCCTTCCAATCAATGCCTATTTTCTTCATGGATCTAAATAACAACTCCCAATTAACCTTATCGAAAGCTTTCTCTAAGTCAATGAATGTAAGGTATACCCTACTGTTCATTTCTAATCTTCTTTCCAATATCATATGTAAGACCAAAATTGCTTCTCTAATTCCTCTACCGGGCCTAAATCCAAATTGGTCTTCACCTAAGTGTTGCTCTATCCTTTTATCCTATTTTTTATTATATTTATGAGTAACTTTGAGGCATGTGATAAAAGGGAGACTGTCCTGTAATTAGCACATTCCACTGCCTTCCCTGATTTTTGCTAGGGTAATCATTTTACTTTTCATAAAATCATCTGGGATCTCTCCTTTTTCATAACAATTTCTAATTACTTCAAAGACTTGTTCTTTCATATCCTTTCCTAAATTTTTCAGTAATTCTGCAGGTATACTGCCCACACCTGTCGCCTTCCCCTCTTTAAGATTTTTAAGAGCTTGTTCAAATTCCTGTTTCGTAATGTAGGGGCCTATATCTTCTGTTGTGACTTCCTCTGCTTTTCCAATAAAATCTTTTTCGACCTCTATATCTCTGCCTTTATACAATTCTTCTATGTATTGTTTCCAACAATCACACACCTCTTCACTGTCCATTAATAAATTTCCCCTCTTGTCATTAACCAATATAGATTTTGATCTTGCTTTATACTGGAGAGCTTTCATTCTATAATATGCTTTATCTTGTCTTCCTTTCTTTGTATCTTTCTCAATTTCTTCTGCAATTTCTTTAGCCCACTTCTCCCTTGCTTCCCTGCATTTATTTGTGATTTGGTTTTTTATTCTTCTTTATCCTTCTATATCATTTCTTTTCCTTCTTTTATTCCTTTCTTGTATCAGGTTCAATATTTCCTCTGTCGTCCAACGTTTCTTAGGTTCCATTTTCCTCTTTCCCAAAACCTCGTCAGTAGCTTCTATTATTCCTGCCTTTATTTCATCCCAATTATCTGGTTGTCCACATTTAGCTATTATTTCATTTGTTTTTTCCTCAAAACTCTTTTTTATTGTTTCCTCCTTTAAGCCCTCGAATCGCCAATTTTTCTTTACATATCTCTTCCTTCTCTTAAGTCTAATATTGCAGTTTGCCAAGACAAGTTTATGATCATTGTCTATTTCTGGTCCTGGATAACTATGGCTTGCTTTAACTTGGTTCCTGTATCATTGCTTAACAAGAACATAATCAATTTGATATCTTTTATTATCTGGTGCTTGCCATGTATATCACCTTCTTTTAGGGACTTCATAAAGCGTGTTTGAAATCACCATCTCATTTTGTTCACAAAATTCAATCAGTCTTTCTCCTCTCTCATTCATTTTTCCTAATCCGAAATTTCCTACTATCTTTTTATCTCTATGATGAGATCCCACTACAGCATTAAAGTCGCCCATTATTATAACATTTTCTTTATCCTTTGTTATTTTTAATAGCTCTTCTGTCTCCTCATACATCATCTCTACTTCATCATCATCGTAGCTTGTTGTCAGGAAATAAACCTGTATTATTATTAAATCTGTCGGTATGCTTCTTATTTTTACCATTAACAATCTTATCATTTACATGGTATGTGTTACATACATTTTTTGCCCATTTTGCATTTAACATGACTGCCACTCCATTCTTTCCACTCTTCACTCCTCCACTATAAATTATTCTAACATCATCGCTGTAAAAATCTCCATTTCCCTGCCATCTTGTCTAGCATATAACCAAAATATCCACTTCGTTCTTCTTCATCTCATATTTTGCTTCTTCTAGCTTACCCACCCTAGATTTATAAAGGTTATGTATCTTGCCTCTTATTAGGTTTTTATGTTTAATACCTTATAGTTGTTTCACATGTCATTGTGATTCAGTAAAGACCTATGAATTTACGTTGTAGCAATAAAAAATATGTTTAAATGAAAAATGTTGTATTAAATATTAAACATGCTAAATCATTGTTATTCCCGGGATTCCTGGGATATTTGAAAATCTAATTCCCGTTTCCCGGGAAAAAAATTATCGCCGGGAATGCAAAACTCTAGTTTAGACTATATAAATATATACAGGGTGATTCAGAAAGTTTGCCCCAAACTTCATGAGTGTATAGAGGGGCCTAAATGCAACAACTTTTGAATAGTAACCGATGTCCGCCGAAGCCAACCTGTGGCACTACAGTCGATTCAAAAATTTTACCATTCAAACTTGGCGGCAAGATTTTGAACTCGATCACCTGCAAAACTTGCATGCGTTTGCGCTTGTTATTCATGAGTGCACAGACCCGCGAGTTGTTTATTGTTCGTTTGTGAGCTGATAGTGACTGATGTCTTGCTGCCTTCAAAATACAAGTACGTCTCTTTACGTTCACTGCTACCCATCAAATGGAGCCATATACTTTTCCACACACATTGCTACTAATCTACGTCTGTGGGCTCATGAATAACAAGCACAAATGCATGCATGTTTTGCAGGCGATCGCGTGATCAAGTTCAAAATCTTGCTGCCAAGTTTGAATGGTAAAATTTTTGAAATGATTGTAGCACCGCAGGTTGGCTTCAGAGGACATGGGTTACTATTCAAAAGTTGTTGCATTTAGGCCCCTCTATAGGCTCACAAAGTTTGGGACAACCTTTTGAGTCACCCTGTATATACAACATAATAAATGCTGTAATTCATCAATAATTTCCAATTACGAATATGTGGAATGATTTTTAAAAAGTTAATTGAACTATTTGTGAATTTTTAGCATAAAATTTAATGGATAGTACTGTCAGACTTGAAATGATTAATAGATTATATTTATATTTGTCTGAAGATAATGATGTTTATTAATAGAATCTATTATAATGCCATCTACATAAAAAACTGCAAAAGAAACTTTTTTGATAATTTGGTGAAACACGAGGTGACCTCTAAATTATCAACTGCAGCGATTTTCCTCACAACTCCGCACTTAACGAAGCACTGTCTCTCTGTCATCGGTGAACAGAACACGAATGGCCCGCCGAATGGCCGCTCCCACAGCAACGCGCTTTATATAGGGCGAATATTACCCCTATTTCCCATTCCCTCCTTTTCGTAGGGTTATATCACATAATCACGAAATTAACCAATACGAAGTCGAGGAGTCGCCCATTTAAGCTACCCGCCGTACCCCCCCCCCCCCCCCCCCCCCCCCCCCGAGCGGCGACGCCAGGCAAGAGCGGCAGTCGAGAGAACGAAGGCAGACCACCGGGATATACGGAGAGCAGAGGGTCGCCGCGGTGAGCGAGAGGAAGAGAGAGAGAGACGAGTGACAGAGACAAAAGCGAGAAGAGTTGTTCCTCGCAAGGGAGAGTGTGAAAAGTTTCCTGTCGGAAAGTGGTAAGTGTTGTTAATACTTTATTTTACTTTATTATGTGTACGATATAGCATTTAGTTGGAGCTGTATGTGGCTTTGATTTTTGGTCGCCACATAAATGGAGGCACCGGGGAGATTGTATTCTGTAACTCTAACTATAAGGTTGCTATATGTTCGGTTTATTTTGGGATCTACAATTTGTGGAATAGTTTTAGTTTGTTTAAGGGTATTTCTGGTTTTTGGTGGTATAGTTCTCCTGGTATTTGATTATATTGTGAATCATTCCGCTTTGTCATCTCATTCATTCCATCTCCTTTCGAGATTGCCGTTTGTTTAATATCCTGTTATTTCGTATTAAATATGTCTAAAGAACGCGGTAAAAGGGGCGTTGGATTGCTTCCTGAACCCGCAGAAGAGACCCCGTCGAACGGGGGTGAAACGAAGCCTCATTTCGCGGATTGTGTAAAAGTCGCTAATCAGCTGTTGCTTGAAATTTTCCCTTTCCATGAACCCAGGTCGGAGAATTGGTTTAAACTCATATCAGCGGTATGCGATGTCTTGTCTTTGTCTTTGATCCCACAACATTATTTGTTTACTCTGTTGCTGTCTAAACTTCCGGCTAATTGTCGCCAATTCTGGCTCGCGGTCGTTAACCAGAGACTTCCATGGGATAATATAATAACTAAAGTATGGGATACTTTCGTCTCAAAAAGGGAATACGAGCGACTTCTGACAACCAAAGTCAAACGATTTCAGATGCCGCACGAGTCCCCTCGCGACTTTTATTATTCCGTCCAAGTTGCCGCTAAAGCACTCGGAAAAGCGTATTCTGATGAAGAATTTATAGAATTGGTATTGGAAGGGCTCAATCCTATGTCGCAGTCAACGTTGACCTTCGCTACCCGCCCCCAGACGCTCGGTCAGCTGGAGGAGTTGATGAGTCATGCAGCTAAGGGGCTCATGAATCGCCTCGAATATTCATCTACATCTACATCTACATGATACCCTGCAAATCACCAGACTGGTGGGTGGCAGGGGGTGCAGCACACCAAGCCCTACCTAATAACGTCCCTCGTGGGAATCACTCTCCTGTTATGATCCCGTATGGTCCTTGGAAAAAACGAGCTCTGGTATCGCTCGGTCCTACAGTCGATCTCTCGTATTTTATTCTCGTGATCGTGCCTGCCCATGTACGTAGGTGCCTCTAATATTCCTGACACCTCCTCTAAGAGAACTTCCGACCTAAATTTCTCCAGAAGCCTTAACCTAGCGCTAATTCTGCGATCCTCTAGCGATATCCAATTCAACTCCTTCAAGAGTGATGTGACGCTTAATTTTTGCTCATATTTTTGCTTAACGAATCTGGCTGCTCCGCGTTGGATTCTTTCTAACTCAAGTATCTGTCCCTTTTCGTACGGATCCCATATGCTGGAAGCGTATTCGACCTGAGATCTGACCAATGATAAATAACACGTTTCTCGTACCTGTTCTGTGCTACTTCTTACTATTCTGCCTACGAAGCCCAATTTCTTATTAGCTGCGCCTACGATCCTTCGAATATGCATATTCCACGATAGATCAGGACAAATGGTGACTCCTAAATATTTAACGTACTCTGCAGATTGGATATTCAATCTATCAATTCTGTACTCCGAGTTTAAGTCATTGTTCTTACTCTTCCAGAAACTCAATAGGGAACATTTGCTCTGATTAACTTCGATTTTCCAATGTTGACACCATGCTGAAAGGGCGTTTAAATCTTCCTGAAGCGATTTTTGGTCATCCTGACTCGTTATCTCCTTATATAAAACGGTTTCATCTGCGAAAAGTCTTATTTTGCAGCGAATATTCTGCGTCCCATGCGCCGTTAAACTTAGCAAACTCGCTTCCTTCTCCCAATTCACAGTCGGTTGCATTCCCCCATGTAACAATTTGTTCCTTTTGTAATAATCGCGGACATTCTTTCCGCGACTGTCGGCGAAGAGCTAGTGAAAATCGCTCCGCGAGATCCGCGAGAAACCGCCGAGCCAACTGTAACATTACGTGTCGGAATATCATTGCAGCTCGGATTATCTTGACACGATATGTTACATTGAGGGTCCGCATTCAAAACTTATCGTGGCGACATACATTCTATTTGTCCGATTTGCCTGTCCCAATGATATTGGGTCAGGATTTCATCAAAAGGACGCGAATTGTACTTTACCACGACGCGTTTTCCTTTGAAAACTGTCCAGATAAGAAATTCCCTTTCCACTTCAATTCCTACACTTCGTTAGCGTCGTCCGATTCGCCCCCGTCATCAATTGTTCATATGCAATGCCAAAATGCCCCACTTGCAAGCAAAACCCATTCCAACAGGGAAAAGGTTTCCTTGGGCGGCGAAGATAACCTTAGTCGTCCAACAAAGGAAATAAAATGTCTCGTCGATGGCTATTCCGACGTAATCTCTTCACAATTAGGCCAAACCAACCTGATGTGTTATGAGATTGAATTGCTCGATTCAACTCCGGTCAGATCCCCTCCATATCAATGCTCACCGCCAAAATTGGCCATGATGAGGGCTCATGTCGATAAGTTACTCGCCGAGGGTATTATCCAGCCTTCGTTATCAAACTGGAGTTCACCTGCCTTTCTCATCCCCAAGAGAGATGGCTCCGAAAGACTAGTGGTCGACTATCGTAAACTCAATAAGCAGGTCAAGGCTGATAATTTTCCTACGCCTTCGATAGAACACGCCCTACAATATTTGGGCTCTGCCAAATATTTCACCATTCTTGATTTAAATTCTGCCTTCCATCAAATTCCTTTGACATCGCCTTCAAAGGAGTATACCGCCTTCGTCACACCGTTTGGGCTGTATCAATATAATCGTCTTCCATTTGGTTTAACCACATCTCCTCAGGTCTTTTCGAGGTTGATTGACAAGGTGCTAGGTGATTTAAAATATTCTTGTGTGTATCCATATATTGATGATTTATGCATTTATTCCAAGAGCCTGCAAGAACATCTTCGTCATGTCAAACTGGTATTGGAGAAGCTAAGGGCAGCTGGTCTCACGGTCCATCCAGAGAAGATGAAATTGGCCCACGAATCCATTACCTTCCTTGGACATCGAATCTCCCATGGCGAACTTACCACTGACCCAGAGAGAACACAAACCCTTTCGGCATTCCCTGCTCCTAAATCAGTTAAGGAGGTCTCACGCTTTCTCGGTATGTGCGGTTTTTATTCCAAATTTATTCCAAATTATGCGGAGATAGCATCCCCTCTGAATGCACTCCGCAAGAAAGACGTCATTTTCAAATGGACCAATTTGCAGCAAGATTCTTTTGCCACATTGAAACAATGTCTGTCTTCTCCCCCTGTACTTCAACTTCCTAACTTTGAGGAAGAATTCCATTTGTTCGTGGATGCCAGTCAGGTGGCACTTGGGGGGGTTCTTCACCAAACGTTCGATGGGAAGCTAAAGCCTATAGCATATGCTAGTAGAACCTTGAATAATTTTGAACAGAAGCAGCCATCTTATGAATTGGAGTGTCTTGCTTGTTGTTGGGCGGTCGAAAAATTCAGGACTTATCTACAGCCAAAACTATTCCATTTATACACAGACAATGGGGCGATAACCTGGTTGTGTAAACATCCCAAGCAACTAGGAAAAATTGGACGAATGGTTTTAAAATTGTCATCCTTTCGCTTTGTAATCCATCATGTTCCATCTTCCAAAAATAGGGTAGCAGACTGTCTATCTAGAGCGGTTGACCAACCAATTGAGGTTCCAACTCATTGTTCTATGCTGTTACATCAAATACCTCTGTCCTTCACAAACATTAGGGATCACCAGAATTCAGATCCGCAGCTAAAACAGCTGATCGAGCAAATCAGACAGGGAAGCCCATCCCACAATTATTTCATTAAGAATGGATTATTATATCATGGAACAAGCAGACTTAAAAGGGGTAGAGTGGTGGTTCCAGATGCCCTCAAGGCCATGCTATTTTCCTATTTCCATTCCTTACCAACTGCTGGACATATGGGCATTAGTAAGACTTCTGAGCGAATCTGTAGGGAGTTTTGGTGGAGTAACATGAAGTCAGAAATAGCCCAGATGGTTAAAACCTGTCATGACTGCCAAACATGTAAACCTAGGAACACCCTTCCCCCTGGAAAAATGAGTTCTACTACTCCTAACTACCCCTGGGAGAGAGTTTATATAGACTTTGTTGGTCCATTACCCAGAAGTCGGAATGGAAATACCTGTGCACTCACAGTCATTGACGGTTTCACCAAATTTACCTTCATTGAACCGTTACGCTCTCAGTTAGCCTCCCAAGTTGTTTCCACATTATTCCAGAAAATCTTTCCTAAATTTGGCTATCCTAAATTCTTGGTTTCTGATAATGGAACCCAATTCAGATCTGCACTTCTGGCAGATATGTGTTTTAAATATGGTATAAAACAGATTTTCACAGCCCCTTATTATCCGCAACCTAACCAAGCTGAACGGGTCCACCGAAACCTGAAATATGCCTTAACCATCTTATCCCAACATGACCATAGGAAGTGGGATTAGTATGTGCCCAGCCTAACCTTTGCCTTCAATTCTGCCAAACACAGCAGTACAGGATATACTCCTGCGAGGGTGTTTATGGGAAGAGAACTTCCTCACCCTCTAACAAATTTCTGGAGAATTCCTCCACAAGCTCTGTCGGAGACGTTAACACAATCTGAAAGGCAGTCCCTATGGCAAGAGGTGTTAAGAAATTTAAAAAGGACAAGACTTAGACAAGCAGTGGCATTTAATAGAAGTCATTCAGGGAATCCCTTTAAAACTGGTGATATGGTCTTGTATAAAAGGTTTCCTACTAGTTCAAAGGCGCTCCACCAAACCGCCAAACTCACACCACAATGGGTCGGTCCATTTTCGATTAAAAATTTTTTATCTCCTGTGACAGCTGTTCTGGAACTGTCACCCACTAAGGAGAGAATTGCCAATATATCGCATTTAAAATTATATCATAAATAATTCTGTTATTATAACTTGTATGTGCCGGCGTAGGGAATTAGCGACCCCATCGCCCAATGATACTGCATTATTGCAATCAGCCCCCAGATGAGAATCTGGAAAAACATATCCATTTTCGGCTTACGCTATGCCTTTGTGAATACAAAGATGATGTTCGAGGCAGCATACAGGATGTTTAGACCTTTATGTTTGTCTCCATGGCTCTAAATTTTTATTATTTAAAGTAACCTAGCCATGCGTTTCTTATGTTTACTGGTAATACTGCCTCTATTACCACAATAGTTTTGTGCACTCTCCCCAATTGGGATAGTGTACCTTAAAATGTTTATTACACTGTATGCTATTGGCAAAAGGCTGTGCATCTCAAACAGGGGAAATATACTAATTTAAAATTGTTTCACTAATCATAATTATCTGAACTATTCTAAATATTAACCAATGTTATAATAATTATCTGTACCACCGTGAAAATTAATTATTGTTTCACTAATCATAATTATCTGAACTATTCTAAATATTAACCAATGTTATAATAATTATCTATACCACTGTGAAAATTAATTAATGTCATACAATTATCTGTACCACTTACTAAGCTCAAAATGGTTAATGTCATACTGACTCGAGCCCTTGTCTTAGAAAATAACTGCTGGTAAGTGCCCAGCATAAAATACTGTTTACTTTACTTAATACTTTAAATTCAAAATAATCTTTTGTTAAATTTCGGTACTTCCCACTTGGAACTACCATGAACTCCTTTTTTCTTATAATATCCATTGTCTTTGAATGTGCCCTTATTGTAAGCCTAAGGCAAGGAGTGGGCAAGAAGTTTTGTATCTCAATTCACTGGTGCTATTCTGAAACCACACACCAGAACCTTTCATGATAATTAATATCTGTTATGGTAAAGACATAAGTGGGGCGATTGAATTTCCATCCGAGAAGACATCTCACTGCAGTGCTTAGTGAACACTTTCCAAACCTGCCTTCAAGGAGTGTACTAAACCCGAACAGTGTTGATCAGTGGTGAATGTTTTTCCGTTTCCCCTAAGAACTTCCACTGGAACAGGGGCGCAGACTCAGATTTTCAGAACAAAATAACATTTCCAGTGAATTATTCCCAATATGTTTGAATTATTCCAATGACAGTAAATAAATTATATTAACAATACTAAAGAGAATTCGTGTGTGTGATCTAATCTAAAGAGTGATTAAAGAAGTGCTACAGATAAAGGGTGTGGACCATTGGGGGAAGAGATGGTCTAAGGAATCTCCCCCCACCCTTCAAAACTTTATTTTTTTCCTTTTTCTGAGGGAGGATGCAGCGATTTTCCTCACAACTCCGCACTTAACGAAGCACTTGTCGAAATAACGCGACGAAATCGCAGAATATCGCTGCTCTGTTATCGGTGTCTCTGTCATCGGTGAACAGAACACGAATGGCCTCACCGAATGGCCGCTCCCACAGCAACGTGCTTTATATAGGGCGAATATTACCCCTATTTCCCATTCCCTCCTTTTCGTAGGGTTATATCACATAATCACGAAATTAACCAATACGAAGTCGAGGAGTCGCCCATTTAAGCTACCCGCCGTACCCCCCCCCCCTCGAGCGGCGACGCCAGGCAAGAGCGGCAGTCGAGAGAACGAAGGGAGACCACCGAGAGATACGGAGAGCGAGGTGTTGCCGGGGAGAGCGAGGAGAAGAGGGAGAGAGACGGGAGTGACAGAGAAAAAAACGAGAAGAGTTGTTCCTCGCAAGGGAGAGTGTGAAAAGTTTCCTGTTGGAGAGACGGTAACGATAAGTCCACGGTTTCTGAAGTGGTTAAGTGTTGTTAATACTTTATTTTATTTTATTATGTGTACGATATAGCATTTAGTTGGAGCTGTATGTGGCTGTAATTTTTGGTCGCCACACAACTTAAGATCTTAACAGATAGAATGTTGATATTTCGTCAGTGACAAATGAGTATATTTACTCTGCCATGCAATTTTATTGTTAAACTTATAAAGAGTTTAACGTTTGAATTATAAATAAATCTCAGTAAATAAAATATTTTTATTGCGCCAGCAAATGTGAGATCAATTTTTCATTAGATTCAGTTCATTTTTTATTTTGATTATTTTGTTATATAACATGATTGCTTTATTTCCTCTGATAACTGCTTTATTTTCTTTAAAAAATTACATATTTGGTTTGTCAGTTCAGGCAATATGGAACATTAGAATTTTAAAACTAATTGCCAAATAAATCTGTTAATTATTTGAATAAACTCAAAAAGAATTTAAAATTTTACAATTCTAAACAGGCCTCAATAAATAAGATGTGCTCTTTCATCTTGTGTAAGCAACTTATTCTTAAAAATTAAATTTTTTAGATTATATTTCTTTATTGAATTCACCACAACCATTTTTCCTCTTTATTTTATGTACTCGCAGTTGCTGCTGAGCCAAAATTTGAGTCATAGTGGAACCATGAACCGAAGAGTACTGCTTTGCTGCAATGAGAATTGATGCATCTGGGTGCGAGAGTAAAGAGGATTATGAGCTGGAGGCTATATACATGAAATGAAAGGTTATTTATTTACCTATATGTTGCTAATCCTGGTTTGCACACTGTCAGATGACAAATATCTTCTTTAATATATAACTGCATGTTACATAGGATATAGAAGGAGAATATAAATTACAAGGCTCTTCTAGATGAGCTAGAGATTTGAAATTATAGTTTTTCAGTCATTATCAATGGAAAAAAATCCAAAATTGTTGAAATTCTAATATTTTGGGGGTTTTTGCCCTTTGTTGCCCCATAGGAAGATAAGATTATAAGGCATTTCAAGATGAGTTAGAAACATTGAAATTTGGCACGATTATAGATTTTTTTGTTACAACAGGCGGAAAAAATAACAGTATTACAAGAATTCCAAATTTTAGGGACTGTTTTCGTCCTATTATTCAGAATAACCCAAAATTTACAATTGGATTAAAGTACACACCAAGAATTCGATTGATTGTTTAATCAATTTACCCTTAAAGTAAATAAATGAAAAATATAGTGCTACCTCGGAAAAAATTGAACTAGTATCATCTGTAAGAATCTTTTTTTTCTGCTTATATAAGGTCAGTTTTCTGTTTGAATTTGAAAATCTTTGTTTATTAAATTTTATAAAGAATATTCCATTTTTTGTAAAAGTTTATTAGCATACTTCCATAAATTTTAACCTTTCGTCAAAAATTTTACTTCCTCTAATATAGAATCTAATATAGTAACAAGTTATTTGTGAATTACAGAAGACCGTATATAAAAATATATTGAATTTAAAAACCTTAGAAAACTTATTAAATGCCAAAGTTTTCATATTTGGATCGACTTTTGAGACAGCACTTTATTTGTTCACATTTATAGACATTTGTTTTATGATGAATATCAGTCAGCAAATTGGATGTTGGAAAGTAATTAAATTTAATCTTAATTAAAACGAGGTTTTTGGATCAGGATTTTCTGTTCTGCATTTAAAATTTTGCCCAGAGGGTTTGTCATGGTTAAATAATTCAGTTTTGTTTAATAATTTAAAGGTAGGAGATAAATGTACATTATGCATGAATTCAGAAATATTCTATGGGTTTTTTATTGTTCATTCAAGGCAGAAAAAACTCGGTTTTAATAAAAATTCCATTCTGTATTCAAGTTATCAGAATCAGATAAGGAGATATTAATCTCCTTATCCGATTTTGATATGAAATTTCAGTTAGTTCTGAGAGCTTTGATTGTAAATCTGGACGAAATGTGTATGTAAAGGAAAATATTTTAATTGTTAAAAATTTATATAAAATTTAACTCATACACTGGAAATGGTCATTTAATTGTTCTTAATTTGAGGCAACATTTAGAAAACATTCTTAGTTGTGAGACAATTCTTAAATCAAGCAAATTCCATCAATATCCAATTTGCTACACATTATTTATTTGTAAATAATTTCTTTATTTTCTTATGCGTAATGAGATATTATTATATTATTCAGAGCAATCTTAAATTCTTTTTACAATCCAAATGTATAAACTATTGATTTCCATTCTAAATAATTACTGCCATTTTTTAAATCTGAAGAAGCCAGAATTAGCAGCACTTTTGGATATATACGTGTACTGTCTCATCTCGTATTTTTTCTAAGCCATACTATTTTTTCCTATTTACTTTCGCATCTTTTTTTAGAGAAATGATTAAAAATGATTTTTTCCTTTTCAAATTCTCTTGTAAAAATGGACAACTTTTACTAAGTGTTTGCTATATTTTAAATGTTTTTCTGCACTTCAAGAAAATTTTTTAATTGTAATTTTATTTCGTACTATGTTCAAAGGCTTATAAGTGTGATAGAAGTCCAGAATTTTTTTAAAGTCCAGAATCCAATAATATTATTGTCAACTTTTTTTTAGCCCTCAAGTCCACAAAAATTATTCTAAGTCCAGAGTCCAAAGTCCAGACTCAAGAATTATTCTGTCGAAAATGTAAACAAACCAATTTTTTTTAAGGTCCTGAGTCTGGAATTATTTTAAGTCTGACATTTTTTTCAGGTACGGAATATGAATTTTATTTTGAAGTGCAGGATTAAATAAGTACAGAGAAAATAATGTATTTTAGAGTGCAAAATTTTATTGAACATTTTGTATGCATATATGTACAATTTTTAATTGCAATAAAGACATTTTATTATAAACAAAACCTGTTGACTCCTTTTAGCTGAAACTAATTTTTTTTTCTCGGAGCCTGTTTTAGGTATCTTAAGACTTAAGGGGTTTTTTTTAGGTATATTTTTGCTAAAAAATGCAATTTTTAAGCATAATTTATGCAATTTTAAGCATAAATATGCCATTTTTACCACAATTTTTTCAACTTTTGCTGTTGTTTGACCACATTATTCAACAGCTGACATAATATTCATACATCACAAGTTTATCAACATTTCAACTATTCAACAGCTGACATAACTGCATATATCAAACCACAACACAATTATTTAAACTGAAATCACATAATTTAGCTGAGAATTAAATTTTTTTAAATAAGAAGACACAATACATTTTGCAGCTGAAATAAATTGAACAAGTGCTTAAAATATTACTTGCTTCTGATAGAAATAGCTGTGACTGGGTTGTTAAAAATTTAATACATGCATTTCAATTACAGAACAGCCACCACCAGTGGCAAAATCCCACTGACGATAACTGCTCTGTATCCTAAATGCATGTATTACTTTTTTCACAACCTGGTTGCAGCTATTTCTATCTGAGGCAAGTAACTTTTTAAGCACTTCTCCTAGAATCACTTAAAAAAATAAACATTTCACATTATCAATGGCCTAACACTAATTAATAATGTCTCTCATTGGTCAAGAAATACATTAAGTAAAAAGGAGTGCATGCAATGATTCTAAATAGGGGAAATGTCCCCATAAACGACGAAAAAATAATAATATTGAATCATGCAGAGCAATGCTTAATTAAATGCTGGAATAACAGTTTTTAAACTATACAATGCAAGAAATAAACTTTTAAACATGATATTTAAAATTTTAAAGCATACCTATTTCAACTCTTAATAAAGTTAAACCTCTTTATATTTGCTAAATTAATTTTCTTCACATAAATGCATTAAAATAACACTATGTACCTCAATTAAATGATGCACTGTTTTTCAAAAGATTAATTGCATAATATAAACTCAAAGACTACATTCATTTTGATAGAAATTTAATTTTTATAGCAGCAAAGGTCGAACTAAATAAATTTTGTCTTTAAGAATTATCTTGCTTGGTTTTAAAAATATAACTGAAAATTGAGGTGAGATTATCTTTAAAACATCATTATATAACTGAGTTTATCAAAGCAAATGCATTATTTATGAAGAAATTTGGCATATTCTCATAGTTTCAGTCCTATATCCAGGTAAATACAGTAAGTGTATATAATATATAATGATCTGAGGTTAATTTATGTAAAATTTAATTAAAAATCGCATTGCATGACTCAACTCTGATTATCGTTAACAAATTACACTGCTCCTTATCGATAGCTTAACACATTCATGGCCAATTTGCTAATTTACAAGTAAAATCAGCAAATCAAATCATTTTTATCATTAAAAATTTATCAATAATTATATGTTTTATGTTAAAAATGGACAAATATACCAATTCATTAGCATTACAATATACAGTCGGACCTCCCAATAACGGGCACCAGTGGGGAATTGAATTTCTGCCCACTATTGGAGGTGCCTGTTTGTGGGAGAGGACCATCTCCATTTAGGGAATTCCGGGACCTGAAGAATCTGCCCTTTATCAAGAGGTGGCCGCTAGTGAGAGTGCCCGTTATTGGAGGTTCCACTGTATTTCATAAAAAACTGATATTTAAAGAATCTGCAGACTATGATGTATGAAATTATTGAGTACAGAATAAAACTAAAGAATTTCATTAAATATTTGCATGCAATTGACATTTATGATTAAAATTTAAATAATTCCTTCTCAGCAAGGATTAGATTAAGTCAAAATCTTATACAGAGTTTACCAAAATTATCATTCTGATAATTTAATGATAAAATTTTAAACAATAGCCATGAAATGGTTAATTAATCTCAAATACCAACAAGAGACATTTACGTTAGAGACCAACTTAAGAATATTATTGAGAATCAAAATAAATATCCTATAATTATTATACCAAGTAGAATGAATGAGCTTCCCACACAATCTCTCTCTCTCTACATATATATATACACACACACATGCACACACACACACACACAGTGAAACTTCGAGTTTATGTTTTTGAAGGGATCGATTTAAAAAAACAAAGTCGGGGAAAACGTAAAATCGAGAAAATTAAAATTCTTTACTCTGAAGAAAAACCATACACTGTCATACCATAAGGACCTTCTTCTTTGTACTGACGGTCTCATCGACTCAGCAACGCAATATAAAACATGATCATTTAAATATGATAATTTTACAATATAAGTAATAATTTAGTACTAGAAATTAATTTATAGAACGCAAATGAATTACAAACTATATTATTGATTATTTATTCGAATACTTAACGGTAATTGCTCAAAGAAAGAAGTATACGATATCATTCAGAATGTTTTACTATCAACGAAGTTATTAACGATTTGTCTGTCATAAGAATCAAAAGAATCCTTTATTACAATTACGCTCTCAAAACAGTAATAGAAATAATATAAATGGAATCTTCCCAGGTCTAGTGGCTGGAGATGACTGGTGCAATTTGGTGGGAAGAAAACAACTTTGATGTTTGCCAAATGACGTGTGTCTCGGGGATGAGCGACACATTGATCAACAGAAAAAATAATTTTGCAGTCTTTAGCTCTCATTTGTGCATCAAGTGCTATTAAGAAGTCTTCGAATATTAGAATAGTCATCCAAGATTTTTTATTAGCCACATACTTAGGCAGCTTCTTAAAATTTCAAAGATTTCCTTTGTTTAGAAAAATGTCCACACTGCAAATAACTCTTTTCTATATCCTCGCGATTCTTCACGATCATGTTTAGCGTGGACACGGCAATTCCTAAGCGTGAAGCTAATTGAACACGTGTTCCCATATTCGCGTCAACTTCCGCTAAAATGTCAATCTTCTCGCATATAGTGAATGCTTTCCATTTTTTCATGCTGTTATTCATAATTCATATTAACGGTTATTAACAAATTTTGAAAAACTACACATATTATAATAAATTTGATGTGCAGAATGTTTGCAATTTTGTCAAAATAGTTGCAGACGAAAGAACAACCTTATGTTTTAGGCATCTGCGACAACTTAATGCTGTTATCAGTGTAGATGCGTAGTAGGGGTTTAGTTATATCTCTACCGAATAATAATGCCTCACACCTGTCATAAAAGCGGAAGAAAAAAAAATTTTTTATCCTTCTATAAATTTGCAACAGAAATGTGTGAAAATGAAGTTTATTAAAGATTTTCACTAATGAATTAACAAAAATTAATACATTAAAAATCCTGGACACTAATGACATGAAAAGGAAGAGAAGGGTATGGCTTCCCTACGGTGCAAAGGTGCTGTTGCAGGTCACTTTCAGAAAGAAAGGGGCAGGAACAGGAGATGAGGGACCTAGCAGCGAGATTCTGAGGGATTTTGAAAAGAAGAAAACTCTTAAGGACGTAAAATCGGGTGCAAAATTTAATACCCGGACTTCAATTTTGTGTCGTAAATTCGAGGAAACGGAAAATCGGGGAAACGTAAAATCCGTTCAATTTTAGCATTGCTTTTACGTATCATTCGTCGGGACCAAAAGAAAAAAGCGTAAAATCGAGGAAAATGTAAAATCCGAGATCGTAAAATTGAAGTTTCACTGTGTGTGTGTGTGTGTGTGTGCGCGCGCACACACACACACACACAATATTTTTACAAAAGTTTGTTTTTGTGTCTCATTATGCACATCATAAACTATAAGAAATAAGAACAACTGAATTTGGTACGGTTCCTACTTACATGTTAACTTACAATTAGTGAATATATCTATATCTATATCTATAGTTCACCCTGCAAGCCACCGCAATGGTGTGTGGCAGGGGGTGCAATAGCACCAAGGTAAAGCGCATAATAATGTATAGTATCATTCTACGTCGGCTGATTTCCTTTCGTAACTTCTGTTATGCTCAGCTATCGTTCTAGGGAAAAACGAGCCTTTATACCTCTCAGTCCTACAGGCTATCTCTCTTATTTTACGAGGATGGTCCGTTCTACCAATATAAGTTGGCGCTCTTATTATTTCTTCGACATCGCTGGAGAATATATGCGTTCTAAATCTTTCGAGAAGTTTTAACCTAGAGCGTGATCGGCGCTCAGCTAGTGATTCCCATCCTAAGTCCTGTATCAAGGCTGTAACACTATTGTTTCTATCGTAACAATTTTTGACGAATCTAGCGGCTTTTCGCTGCACTCTTTCTAACTCTGAGATTGATCCTTTCACGTACGGATCCCATATGCTCGTCGCGTACTCTAATAGCGGTCTTACTAACGAGAAGTAACATGTCTCTTTGACTTTTTCCTCACTTTTACCTACTATACGTTTGATGAATCCTAGTTTCTGTTTAGCCTTCCCGCATATATTTCGTATGTGCATATCCCACGAGAGGTTGCTTGTTAAAGTAACGCCTAAGTATTTGACGGAATCGGCTAGTTTTAGCTGGACGCCTTCAACAGTGTAATTCGTCGTGTCAATGTTTTTGTTTCCCCAGAATCTCATAAAGGAACACTTTCCTAAGTTCAATTCTAACTGCCACTCTTTACACCACTCGAGAATTGCATTTAAGTCGTCAGAAAGTAATAATTGATCGTTAGGACTGTTAATCTCTCTGTAAACTACTGTATCATCCGCGAATAATTTGATTTTACTTTTAATAACCTTATCTAAGTCGTTTATGTATAAAAGGAATAGTAGGGGGCCGATTACACTTCCCTGTGGAACGCCTGAGGCTACGCTGACTGAATCTGATTTAAATCCATCTATAACTACTATTTGTTCACGCTCATTAAGAAAGTCCCTGATCCACTCGATTATCTTTCGATTTATTCCACAGTCATTTAATTTCTTCACTAACTTACTGTGCGGGACTTTATCGAAAGCCTTCTTGAAGTCGAGGAAAACAGCATCTAACTGAGTCTTACGGTCTCCTGATCTTAGTATATTGTGAACGAACAGAGCAAGCTGTGTTTCACAAGATCTCGTCTTCCTGAAGCCATGCTGATATTTACTTAGCAAGTTCTGACTATCTAAGAAGTCCATCACGGAGCTAGCGATAATGTGCTCGAGAACCTTGCAAGATAGGGAGGTAAGCGAAATTGGCCTGTAATTTTCTCTGTCTTCCCACCTTTGTGTAACGGCGTTATAATGGCTAATTTCCATTCCTTAGGTACAACAACTAAGTGACTTATTGAAAACTATTTCGAGATAAGGTGCTATTTCCAGTGCTAACTCTTTGAATACTCTAGCTGGTATCTCTTCTGGACCCGGAGATTTATTTGACTTGATATTTTTAAGCTGTTGAGCTATCCCTTTCGCTAATATGACTATATCGTTCATTTTTTCCTTGCCTGGTTCGGGCGCCATGACCTTCGCTCTCACGTCTTCGGTAGTAAATACGCTCTGAAAAAATAAGTTTAACAAATTTCCTTTATCTGTGCTATCGCTAACTACCTCTCCTTGGTCGTTTATTAACGGGGCTATGGTTGGGCGTCGACCTTGAACTTCTCTAACGTATGACCAAAAGCATTTGGGATTTTCACTTAGATGTTCACTAAGAGTCTTTTTCTTGAAGTCTGTTAGTGCTTTGCGCATAACCTTTTTGGTCTTAGTCCGACAATCTCTGTACTTAAGTGAAATTGAAAATACTTCCTCCGGTGACTTACAGTTATTGATGCGTTTAAATTTCGAGTGAAGCTTTCTTTGGTGTCTGAGGGCGCATCTAACCTGCCGATTATACCACCTTGGTTCCCCATTATCGCTAATAAATTTACTTGGTATATACGTATTAATACCAATTCTAATTTCTGATAGAAATGCTTTCCAAGTTTCCTCAACGTTTTTTGTGCTTGTCGATTTGCTGAAATCGCCGTAATCCTTGATGAGTTTCTCTTTGAAATCCTCAAAGTTAGCATTTTTATACATGTACACTTTCCGCTTAGGCTTGCGATATTTTGCGACAGTTATATCCAAAAGTACTCGAACTGATTGGTGATCACTGATTCCTTCTTCAACAGTTACTTCGGAAACACGCTCGGGGATGTTAACTGCTAGTAAGTCTAATATATTGTTCGCTCTCGTAGGTTTTTTGACTACCTGGATGAGGGAATGTTTATTGAAGATGTCTATTAGCGCTTCGCATGACTCGTGATTCCTACCGGATGGTATGAAGCTACAACTCTGCCAATTTATCGAGGGTAGATATAAGTTATAGTCAGTAATAGTAATAGTCTATAATAATAATATAGGGGATTAACATTTAATTCCATAAGATGTATCATAAAACGTAAAAAACCACTGCTTTATGACTTGTCCAGGCTTTTATTCTTTTGCAAATTTAAATCACTTAAAATGAAGATACAAACTCGCAACGAAAACATTTATTAAAGATCACTATGTTCTCACAGCAGAAGGAAAAACTAAGAACATCGTCCACTACCACGCATTGCCAAATGGATAGAGTGCATTCAATATCAATTTTAATTTAGAATCCAAAACTAAGATTTTATAAATTAAAATATGAAGAAATTTCCCAAATAAAACTTTCCAAGCGTAGAATTAATTATTATCATCTTAAGTTGAAGTCATGTAGATGTAAAACGTAACTTGAACAAAGTCGGATAAATATGCTTGTTATTTATAATAAAGGAACTTTTCAATACCATTTTAATTTAATTTCTTCACCAGAGAACTATATCAAGATGTTTGTGTAGCATTTTAAAATAAATTCCAATCATTCCTCAGAGATTTGACATACAAAGATAATTACAGTGTAACTTTCCAGATAAATGTTTAATGTGAGTAAATCTTAAAATGGTATTTTATAGATTAAGCTGTATTTTTTGTTATAAATACTTATATGAACTCTGTATTTATCTCAGAATCATTGCAAATATACCATCAATAATTTGTTGCTAAAATACATTAAAGTTATGATGATTTCATGTTGTGCTGATGCGAATTGTATAATCGTAAAATATTAGTTATTTACTTCATTTGCAAATGAATGCAAGAGTTTAAAACAATACTAACATTTGTAATGAGAGTTTAAAATACAACTAAATGACCTTTAATAACATTTACAGATTCACATACATTTTTTAAAATTTTCTGTAATGACGAAAGCATTCTGTAAGCGTTTCAGCCTACTTTGAAGGTGCAATGTAAATATTTATGACCTTTCAAAGTAAAACTTTGAAACTCATTAAATAAATAAAACAACATCAAATACACATTAAAGTATATTACATTAGGCCATTGTTCCCATTAATAAGCTTTAAATAGACACTACTACACTAAATATCAATTCCCATATAAAAAACATTGCATTTGTTGCAATTGTAATTTTTCATTTTTCATCATTATAAAAACACCCTTTCTTTCTGATTAAAAACAAATTTTTTGCATTAATTCAGAATGTATTTGAGTTTAGTCATCCAAAAAATAAGAACCCTAATTCTATGAAACTGATCTCATCCTCAGTGAATAATACACTAATAAGTTCTTCGGTCAAGTTTTCTGAAAACAATATTGAAAGCACTTAGTGTACTATAAACAGTGATGGTTTGGGAAACATTCATGTATGTGCATATTATAGGCCGCCAGCTTCAAACGCAAAAGAAATATATGATCTAGAGGCTCAAATAAACTCACTAAAGAAGAAAAATAGTAAAAGCATTATCACAGTAGGAGAAGACTTCAATCTACCCTCAATAAATTGGCAGAGTTGTAGCTTCATATCATCCAGTAGGAATCGCGAGTCATGCGAAGCACTAATAGACATCTTCAATAAACATTCCCTCATCCAGGTAGTCAAAACACCTACGAGAGCGAACAATATATTAGATTTACTAGCAGTTAACATCCCCGAGCTTGTTTCCGAAGTAACTGTTGTAGAAGGAATCAGTGATCACCAAGCAGTTCGAGTACTTTTGGATATAGCTGTCGCAAAATATCGCAAGCCTAAACGAAAAGTGTACATGTATAAAAATGCTAACTTTGAGGATTTCAAAGACAAACTCATCAAGGATTACGGCGATTTCAGCAAATCGACAAGCACAAAAAACGTTGAGGAAACTTGGAAAGTATTTCTATCAGAAATTAGAATGGGTATTAATATGTATATACAAAGTAAATTTTAGAGCGATAATGGAGAACCAAGATGGTATAATCAGCAGGTTAGGTGTGCCCTCAGACACCAAAGAAAGCTTCACTCCAAATTTAAACACATCAACAACTGTAAGTCACAGGAGGAAGTAATTTCAATTTCACTTAAGTACAGAGATTGTCGGACTAAGACCAAAAAGGTTATGAGCAAAGCACTAACGAACTTCAAGAAAAAGACTCTTAGTGAACATCTAAGTGAATATGACCAAATGCTTTTTACACTTAATATCGCATATAAGGCTGAAACGACGATTATTTCCATCGAATTAAACTTACTAAAAGCGCATAAACACATGACTTAGTTCGTTGAATCATACAATTACGAAATTGTGACCATTCAATAACAAACTTAATGTTATGCTATTATAATATACAACCAAATTTATACGTAAATATTATGAAGGAAAAAGTTGCGATGTTGGTAAAAAATCAGGACTCTAGAAAAATGCCTAGAACGCAACACAGAACGATTATGATGGGAAACTCTCCTTCGGAGGATGGATTATCGGTATGGCCCCTAGACATGTAAATTTTATGAGAATTTATTAGGTAAAGTACTATAGGGACATCTGGCGATTGGTATTCATTCATACTAATTGTAAGATCTACTCTCATGTAATTCGTACTTTTGGACTCTGTTGCAGTGCAAGATACGCAGTTACTTAAAAAATGTCAAGGGAGACCTCACAATGCAATGTGTAGGAAATTCCGATTCAAATGAGGTCTTCTGTTATGACAAGTACCGATTATTTTTACACGTCGCTTTTTTGGTACTAAAATACATTTTAGGTGTTAATTTGGGAAAACAAATTTAAAAACCATGACGTGTAATTTCACAAAAAATTTAGTGATGAAAAACCTACACTTATCGACGGCAATTAAATTTCGTCGAATATTTGCTTTTTACAAATTCACTGTTTATCGACATTAACCGAATCATACCAAGTCTAATCACGATGTGATATACGTGGTAGAGTCAGTAAGTTCTAGGACTGGCCGCGGTGTGGCGCTGGTGTTGTCGTAAGCCATCGCCGCATGAGTGTGACAGGTAATGGTAAAGCAGCTCTACCTACATGGCTAAGAGTTCGGTTGCGCATGCACACTAAGTAGTTGTTTAGTGAGATTCAAAGAAAGGTGTACGCACTGCATCGGCGAAGCGAAAATGTCCATTTTTGAGCAACATGTGAACATCAAATTTTGTCAGCTGCTTCGTAAATCGGCAACAGAAACACTACAGCTGTTACAGCAGGCGTACGGTGATGAAGCACTTAGCCATAGTGTTGTGTTCGACTGGCACCACCGGTTCAAAGAGGGAAGGGAGTCTCTTGAAGATGACGACCGAAATGGTAACGGCACAGACCACAGAGAACATCCAGAAGGTGCAACGAATTGTGTGTGAAAACCGTTCACAGACTGTTGACAGCATAGCTGCGCAACTCAACGTTTCTCACGAAAATTGCCATGCAATTCTGTCAGAAGATCTCAACATGTCGTGGGTACCGCAACACTTCGTTCGCAGGATTCTCACCGAGGACCACCATACCGAATGCCAGGTGATTTGTGGGGACCTGATAACGACTTCTGATAAGGATGAAGGGTTCCTGCAGCGCATAATTGCTGGTGATGAAACATGGTGCTTCTTGTACGACCCACAAACGAAGCGCCAATCAGCTACGTGGAAATCTCCAAAGTCACCATGGAAGCAAAAATGTTGCCAGGACAGATCAAAAAGAAAGGTAATGCTGGAGGTCTTTTTCAACTGCAGGGGAATTGTTCACATGGAGTTCATTCCAGAAGGAGCAACTGTGAATAAAGAACGATACGTGCAGATCCTGCGACGTCTACGTGATTCCATTCGTCGCAAACGTCTGGATCTGTGGGAAGCAAAGAAGTGGATGCTACTGCACGACAACGCTCCCGTGCACCACTCTGTTCTTGTCCAGCAGGAGTTGGCAAAACATGGAACGATGGTACTGCCACACCTGGCCTATTCTCCTGACATTTCGCCCAGTGATTATTTTTTGTTTCCACGCCTCAAAGATGCGCTTCGTGGTCATTGTTTCGGCAGAGCTGAAGACATCATTGCAGCTTCGACGGAGGCTCTCCGCGCAGTTCAACAAAATGCTTTCCAGGCTTGCTTCCAGCAGTTGTACGAGAGGTGGCAGAGGTGCGTTGTAGCTGAGGGGAACTACTTTGAAGGGGATGTGTGTAAAGTAGAGATACGTGTTCCCTACTACTAGCAGCTGCCCCAGTCCTAGAACTTATTGACTCTACCACGTATATAGTATCAACATATATTTAATACATAATTTTGATAAAAAATTTTAATTGGATGGAATTTGACAATTTCTGCTTATAATACTGCAAGCCAATACCATAGAGAAGGGGGGACGGGTAGTCGGCTATCCTGGGCCTGCCGAGCGGCCCGGCTCCCTTTTTGAACTTAAAACAAAGGAAAGTGGCCTGGCAATGGTATTTACCCCAGGGCCCGTGCTGGCTCTCGGCGGTCCTGGTTGTACTAATAGGGGTTCTAAAGATGACGTTAGAAAAACATATGCCACATCACGATGGTCATCAGGAGAAAATTCTGCAAATTCACTGGGGTCACAATTGAAGGAAGTTTATACGGTGGTAATAAAATTAAGGAATGAACATAAATGCAGAGATGCTGAAAGTTTGTTAAAACGTATATTCTTGTTATTTTGGGACGACTGTTTCCAAAAGATTAACCACCTCACTAAATCTCTTCAGGGTGCTAATGTGGATAGAGCAGTTGACATGATCTGCGATTTGGTACCAGATGTAAAAAGTTCAATGTCAAGACTGGAAGACTATATGGAATAAGCAAGAAATTTCACTATGAAAAAAAAAATACCTGATGTGCTCTCAAAAATAAGAAAAAGGGAATTTCATGACACAATGGAAACTGAAGCACCCTCAACAGAAAATTTTAAGTTGTGCTTTATATAATATGATCAAAGATAAAATGATAAATTCCTGTGAAAACGCTGCTAGTCTAATATATAAAATTGACTTCGTCGTCGTCAGTGGGAAACTCTGTAATGCTATTTTTAACAAACTTTCCGAGTAGGTAGAAGATTGGTATTTGGTAGGAATGTTCGGATCTTAAAGTAGAAGCCATTTACAAAAAAAAATTTCCAAAATCGACCTGAGTTCGATTCCTGAGAATGATTTCCATTCCTAATAAGATAACATGGAAAAATCGATATTTCGACCTGCAACCTTATTTTATTTTGCTTATTAAAATTCACATATTTGACCTACGATTTTCGGACTTGAACTGTATTAAAGAAAAATAAATGCAGTTTCTTATTCTTATCGTCTTTTATCGCTTTCAAATCTAAATCTTTCGAATTTAATGTTTTAATATCACATTTTGACAAAATTTAGCGTTTTTAACGTGAAGTTGCCTTGCCAACCGACTGCATTGTTAAACTCGAAATCCTATTACTCTCACGTATGGTGGAATCTTTTAATTACTACTTAAAGGATATCTGTTATAGAAATTAGTCTATGAATAATAACCGTATTTACAATGAAACAATATGTAAATATTAATGTGTTCTACAGGAAAGCTATTGAGTTTAATAATAATCATATTCCTTTTCTCTTATCACATTTTAACTCTATTTATACATTGTTGAACAGAACAGAAGGTAAAACGAAAAATATTGTTTGCAAGCAAGCTTTGAAATATTAAAACATATTTTTCTAATTTATAATGCCATCATCCTTTGGTAAAAAATTCGCAAAATGTGAAATGATTGTATTACAATATAATTTTATCTGCCAAAGATGTCTGGCATAACCTGGGCATCGCCGAGTACTTTCAGCTAGTAGGTAATAAAAACAATGTGGATGAACACGAGTCAATCGAAGAAGTTTGCAGTTTGAAAAACCACCAGCCTTAAAAAAAAGTGTATAAATTAGGCAGAAAGAAATACTGGAATTTATTCCTAATATGGAAAATTTTCTGATAATTTTCTTGACATTTGTCACATCAATTTCAACTGGAGAGCGTTCTTTTAGTAAAATGAAATTGATCAAAAATTACATACGGTCATCAATGAACTAAGAAAGACTTTTTGGTCTAGCAATCTTATCTATTGAATAAACTGTTAAAAATATAGATTAAAATGACATAATCAATGTTTGCCGCAAGTAAAGCCTGAAAAACCTCTTAAAAGAAACGATTGTTTATTTCAGTTAAATACCTCTTTTAAAATATGCACTTATTTTATTAGATCATTTTCGGGCGTCAAAAAATCCTCTGACCAGGGTGCCAAAAGTGGTCACTACGGCCCTGCACACGAGTATATATGATATTGTAAGGTGGCGACGAAATAAAATCTCAGAAAAAGTTCTGGGTTCGACTCCAAGGTAGGCATTTCGATTTCCCATTAGGTAGGAGAGAGGGAAGGAAAGGGAGGGTGAGAGGGATAGAAAGAGGGTGAAAGGGAAGAGGAGGAGAGAAGCAATTATTTTTTAAGTTTAACTAAAGAGAAGTTGCCGCACTGAGCATAGCACGTTTTGGTGTGCTGGAGGATGGCCTTAATAATTTTTAATTTAAATGGAATTCAAATACTATTTCAGGTGATATGGCACAGAAATGTGGTTCTATATCTTACTGTGTAAAAGCTTTATATAGCATGAAAGATTATTTAGAAAAACTGAATCATCGATGACATGATGATAATAATAATATTTATTAATCAATAAACATTTGACAACGCAATGGACCTCATCAAATATAATACATACAGTCTAGCTAACATTAATATTTACGTCACATATTGATTAAGTCAACAAATTCTTTACTGACTAGCCATGATGCTAATTTAATGATATGTAATGAGCACATTCAGGGAGATGATTAAACATTTTCATTCCTGAAACCTTATGGTGTCATGAGAGTTTTGCTCAGTCAAGAATATGGAGCATCACAATAATTTTTATTTAATGTGCTCATGAATATTCTAGTCTTTGTGCATACTAGGACGTCACATATATAATATTTAAAGCGGGAAGCTCATTCGTTCTAATCTGTAACACAAAATTGGTTGCACTCACCCATCTTCTTTCTTGATATCGCAAAGAAGAGCAGGTCTGAGGCAGAGACAGGATGTTAGCTGTGTTCATTTTTCGGAGGCACACATCTGAAACAACGACAGAACCAAATCAGAAATCTTGCACCCCAGGTTAAAAAATCTGCAAACATTAATTAATTGTTAATAATTACTCTTAATTAAAACTAAGCTGAGTATAACTCCGTTAATATACATTTTGTGTTTAATATTTGCCCATAAACAAATCCTATATTCCCAAAAAAATTTACGAACTCTTCAAAGAAAATACTTTACAACGATAATATTATTCATTAAACATGTTATGCAGCAGCAAAAAGTTGTACACGAGAACAAATTTATAAGAATAATTATTCCATTATACATGAATTGTGATAAATAGTACATTTATTATATAGATTGTAAAGAAAGTTCAATTCAAGAACATTTAATCAAATATTAATACAACTCCTTTTTGCTAAATAAACTATAGGATGAACCGGCAACTATGTTTTCATTTGTCTAACCAATGACGAGAAAATTAATTTATAATAAAAATTCAAAAATGGTAGAGAATTCGATCACTTAATAGGAATAAGAAGTTAATAAACAAAGCAATAATCAGCACAGGTATCAATCACACGAATTTCAACTTACAGAATAGTTTTAGTTAAAAAGTGGGCCTGAATATATTGAGGCTATCGATTTCAGTGATTCAATATGGCTAGATTAATCTAAACCAGAGATACCAAATATCAACGGTGAAGTTTTCTTGTTGTGTAAAAGGCAAATGAGCACATCAACATCGAAGAGGTTATTTAAAATTTACTTACCTTTGAAGAAATAAATCATTGAGCGGTGTGATCCACTGTCTTGTATGAACAAATGCTCCTATTCCGGCGATGGCTGTATCACATAATAATAATAATAATACCTTTATTTTTCCATAGTCAAAGTTACATGGGAAATCGTCGTTAAGACAATCACAAAAGAAAATATGTACAAAGAAATATAATAATAGGTACATAACATCAGCCATAGACAGCAATTTGCAACTAAGTGCCAAAACAAGGTATAGTGAAAAATTACATATACAAATTCACATCTTATTATTGAACAAGAATGAACAATGGTATTAGGTACTTAATGTCCAGTACGCAAGCAACAGCAAAAGACTCAAATAGTAAAAATTTCACAAATGACGAAAGTCACGCCCTCACAAGCATCTAAAACTATTTAAATACTGCTGTCAAAATACTTGTAACATTAATGTCTGTCACGGAAACCACTTTTCGAAGAATAAACGACCAAACTTATGTCACGATCAAAACTATGAACATTAAATTTCGAACACAATAAAAGTTCTGGTTTCTTCCTTCTAAAAGAAAAGAAATTTCGGAATGATAGCGCGCACTTACACCAATAAAATCCATGAGGTTCGGCCATTTTCGTTTCTTCTATGACGTAACGCGGATACCCCGATATGAGTAAAGTATCGATACTTTTGTTTCGATATTTTGGCATCGATACTTCCCTTCCGATGTTTTCGCGATATCGGTACTTCGACTGTGGTACCGGTGGTATTGGAATCGTGTTAGTGCATTTTCTTCAATTTTGAACAGTTGCTAGAAATATGTCTCCTCCGAAGAGGAAATTATGGCGTTATTTTAAGAAAGTAGATTCTGCTTCGGCGTCATGTAGGTTGTTTTAAAATCATTAAAACTAGTGGAAATACATAACAGTAGAACAAAAACCGTAATCGCAAGCAGTGGTTGGCAATGTGACTAATAATCACGACATAATTGTAAATGTAGGATGAGCAGCATCAAATACAAAAGGGTGGGGGAGGGATGGATTGAACCCCAAAGCAGATTTATGTCATTGGAACTTCATGGCATTTAATTTTGATAATACGCATTTTATCAGCTTAATATGGTCGTTATTTATGTAAAAGTAACATTTTCTCTAGCTGGACATCTTAGCCTGGGATGCACACTTGCCTTTTCTGTATCAGATAAAGTAAAGCAGCCAGATTTCTAAGTAGGTAGCTAATGCGGGACATCCGGGGATTTCTAAGTAGCCAGTGCGGGACACCTTCAAAAAATACGCTAAGGCGGCTAACGCCTCAGGATATCGAGAATGCGTGCAAATGGTAATAGTAAGGATAATAAGCCCTCTGATTTTGCTAGTTCCTCTTTTTTATTGCAAAATTTTCGTTCTCGAAAATAATCACTTAATTTAGAAGATGAAGCGGTCAAACACAAAAGACTTTTGTGTTTATCTGAGGCAACATGTCTTGTAATATCATTCCTTCTCCCATGAGAAATAGAAAATACACAATTGCATAGGTTGCATCGAACATCAGACGGTTTCCCTTTTTTAAAAAGAGAAATTGCTTTTCCGACTCCTGGTTAAATACACATTTCCTTCTTTTTTGCGGCATTTCCTAATGAAAGGGATATTTTAAATTGTGAAAAAATGAAACGGGTATGGCTATAAATTTGAAAAAAGTTTTTAAAATGTGAATGATACTTAAAATGAGGATTGGATAATTTCCTTACTTACATGTGGCTCACATGACTTGGTTGGTTCGGTAGCGTTTCAAATTCTCAAAAGAAAAAATCTTACTTTCCTAAATATTCACAACTGAAATATAATAAATTCTCATGTTATAAACGTGCAACGTATGCGAGATATCAAAAGAAGATGACTCGAGATCAGCAATGCTACTTTGGGATTTAAATCAAATAAGATTACCGGAATATTTTGCCCAGTTCAGGATATCGAAACCAAGAGTTTTGGACTCCGATAGAGTGATGGAATCGGCGATCACACCACATTTGGAGATATAAACGTAAAATTACAAGTTGCGACAATAAAATCTCGCTCTTATCTCAATGCAAAAACTGCGCGTGTGTAACCTTATGCCCCTTACACACTCGGCTCTCATGAGCAGCTACTGTGAGCGCCTGGTTGATCCCCTATGCCAGTGGTGGCGAACCTATGGCACGCGTGCCATAAGTGGCACGCAAGACGATTATGGTTGGCACGCCAGCGAAAGGTGAAAACCAATCAATGCATTTATCATACTGATTAAGCGCTGCAAAGACATTTGTGTTATTTAGTTAACTATTGTAAGCGTTAGTTTTACGGTTACAATCCTGTCTTGATCACGAATTTAATTTAGTTGGCACGCAAAAAAATCAAGGACTTTTTGTGGCACGCGTGGTAGTAAAAATTCGACAATTTCAGTAATATTGGCACGCGGACAATAAAATGTTCGCCTATGCGGTCTGTCGAGCGCAACAGTAATCCCCTTTGTTCAGGAATACAACTTCCCGCGACAATGTATTACATCAAACGTATGTATATGTACATCGTAATTTGAACTGGCCAGGCTAATACTGAGCGACGGCAACAAATCACTGAGCGCGTAAGCGATTCGCTCAACTTTCAAGTGTTTTTGATCCTAAAACTGCGGGTGTAGTGGGACAAATTGCCGAAATGCGGGACATTATCTGGGACTAATCACCATACGGGACAATTGAGCTGAATCCGGGACGATTGGTTGCCTTACCCTATAAAGTTATAAAAATAAACAAACTGTAACATTGATATCATGTATTTTATTACAACAAAAGAATTACAATACATAAAGAAAAGAACCGGTACATTAAATTAATATCTAATTACAAACCAACAATTAATATTTGTACTTATTTATACATATATTTTTAAAATCACTACACTGTACATTTTAATTAATCTCCTGCCTTTTTATTTAAGGAGCGGTGCTTTGAGACTTCCAGGGCCCTATGAAGTGGAATCTAAGGAATTGTCGAGACCGAAGAATTATCGGGCCCTAAGCATTGCGGGGTCCTGGGCTGAAGCCCATATAGCCCATGCCTATGTCCGGCCCTAGGACCTTCAGGCTTCCAAAGAACACAGCGGTATTCGCGAGCACCAGATTGGGAAGCCCTGTCTTAAAGGGTATAACCTCTTTGCGCTCCCTAAAAAGGAGATTGCGGCCACTTTCTTAGGCGTCGTAAAAAGGGCCGATCCAAGGCGTGGACGACGTGGGCAATTGCGCAGGGCCCTGAACCTATGGTGCTCCGCGCTTGTAGTTAGCGCCACTCTTACTATAAAGACGTAATGAGCGTGGAACTTAAAAAAACATCGCTCTGGATGCGTGTAATAAGCAGGATTAAAATTGGATGACAATAGGAGTTCATTGATGTTTTAGTCTTCAAGCGGATAAAAAACAGAACCCCTTCATATATAAAAATGCTTATCGTATAGCCATGTCCCGATGTATTCCAAATCATTCGCTGATAGTTTCTTGTACTTGAGCGAAAATAATCTTGTCTTAATTTCCAAATCTGAGGAGTACCTATTATTAAATCTTACAGTGATGGTTTCTTTCAGCGAACGTTCATTTTCTAAACTTAAATAATTAGAAAAATATTTGCATACGCAATGTCACGGGAGCGATTGAATGAATTAGCATTTATTTCTATAGAAAATTATAGTGCAGATATTTTAGATTTAGAAGAAAAGATTACAGTCTATAAGTTCTATATGTACTTATTTAAATTTCGCCATTAAATTTCAGATTGCATTATTTTAAGACTGTATTTAATTCAAATCGTAATTCCGTCTTTTGCTATGTTTATGCATTCAAACATTTATATTAAATTTCGTCATTTTTGGTAATTAATTAAATTACATTTCCTTAATAAGCTGTTGAAGTTATATCTACTAGATATTTTTGTAATAGTTGTTAATTATCTTTAATTAACCTAAACGCATGGATTTCACTTTCATTCCTTAGCTAAAAAAGATCGTATGATTTTGGGCGTCTCTCCTCCAATTCTAATGGATAAGGAGTTACTTGCATTAGGGGCGGCAAAATTATTCGTAATTCCTGCACAAACATTAACTGTTGGTCATATACATGTTCAGCACGCCGTATTTCCAAATCAACAGCCAGGAAGATGAAGATGGAGACAGTGATTAAGCTTATGTTTATAGATTGTGAGCGTTACATTCAATAATAAAAAGTTTATCTAAAAAAAGTCGGTCTTAGTAGACGGATGGTTAGCGTATCTGTCGACGGTAACTAAGGTCGCGGGTTCGAATCCCGCCTAGGACACGGATGTTTGTGGTCATCAGGTTCATATGGAAGAATGGACATTGATGTATAAAATATCGAACTAATAAAGACTACTTATTATTATTATTATGTGGTCCGCAGGATGCCACGGCAGGTGCTCTCGTTTGTCATTAACGCTTTCCGTAGATAACAACAGGAAGGGAAGGGAAAAGTATACCCAGGAGTCAATCTTATTTTCTTAACAATCAACGTTTGACGAACTTCTCTGCATCGGTGGTTTTTCCAACACTTTTGGAAATGCGAGTTTCTTGCATTGATTCGTACTAGGTGAATTGAACTACAACCGAACCACTTTTGCAAAATAATTCTGGTTCTGTTCGCGGTTCTGTAAAATGATTGCGGTTCGGTTTTCTGCTCCGTAGCTGAGCTTAGTGCACATCAAGCATTCATTATACGAGCCAATTTACTCACGAAATTAGTTTTTTAATTCCTCCAAACTGCACACGTTCCCCTACTGACACACTCTCTCTCTCTCCCCCCTTCTCCCCTCCTTTACTCATCCCATTCTCTCTCCCTCTCCATCTCCTCCTCATTGTCCATTCCCTTCGCAGCCTTCACGCGAACATTCTCCTGCGTCCCCCATGCCCTACGCGATCGAATACTTTTTCACATTCGTGACGCGGCGTGATTCGCAGTTGTCTTACGGACTCGAGAATCGCCGTCACCCTCTTGGATAAGACATTCTTTCCGGTGAGATGCTTTGCGTCTTTCAATTTGTGAAAAGTTCTCCTACTCAGAACACATCGCTTGCCTCGTATAAATTAAAATAAATGTCTTTTTCAAAATAGTAGTTTAATATGAGGTAATACTTGCTCCATTCACATCAAGAAATAATGCCACTAAAATATTCTTATGCGTGTGAGACTGTTACACATGCGAGGCATTGCCACACCCGTATTGATTGTTCTGATTATATAGATTTAAATAAGCCCAGCAGAGCCAAGGTCAGTTTTATTTCGCATTATTAATCTTGACTGTTTACATGAGTTAAAATATAAAAATTATTCGACGGTGCCATTAGATAGTGTTTTCAAATGTAGTTTGGTACTGTACAAACCCGAAATAATCACCCTGTAGCACTTATTGTTAGACGAAAGGGGAAGGTGGTCGGAGGAAGTATCGTAGCGTAGTTGGAAAAGTGACTGAAAACTGACAGGGAACGCGTATCTTGCGAATAATCAAAGGGGAAGAAGGCCATGGAAAGATTTAGATAAAAAAAAGTCAAAAGTGCAGAAAAGAGTTAAAGAGTTAGTTAGTTAAAAGCAGGGTTGTTAAACGAAACCGAACCCAAAGAATAGTTTCGGTTCGGAACGAAACTATCTTTTCTCTTGCCATTTAGTTTCGGTTCGTAACGAAACTGTATGTTCCGTGATGGGTTTAGTTCAGTTCCGGAACGAAATTGTTTAGTCGGAACGAAATATTTCGTTCCGGAACGGTTCCTTTTCTTGAATGGGTTCAGGTTCAAGTTGAGAGTTATTGGGAGATACGTTCAGTAGTTTCGTTCCAAGCAACCTGCACCATTATTCTGGTCGTGGGGCGGAGAAGAGAGTGAGGTACTCGCATAGAGTAGAAGCCCGCAAATCATACGTGGCGCCTTAGGGGCTTAATTAGGCTTAATTTTATTCTTCTAATATAAGCCGTTTTAACACATTCAATATCTTCTTGGTTTTTTAGATCCATCCCCAATGGCCAACCGAAATTTCACTATTTTTTTAAATATCGTTTGTCCGGAAAAATTCGCACTAAATACAAACTAACCGATGAGCAAAATGACAAAAACTAAACTGAGGAGCCGGCTTCCTACGAGGAGCCAATGTGCGAAGCCGTCGCTTAACGGTACGGTTAGGGGCCGTCCATATACTACGTAAGACGTTTGGGGGGAGGGGGGTGCGGATGAGTCTTACGTTGTCTTACAAGGGGGGAGGAAGGGTCTACGATTGGTCTTACGTAAGATTTTACTTTAGCGAAAACGCAGTTTGCGTCCCAGAACTCTGAATGAAACGCATTTAACACCGCTAATGCGGCGCTCCCGCGCTCCAGCGATAGCAGGACTCACTGTCAGTCGAAGCGGGCGCCGATGCTCTGCCACATGGGGGCGCTGCACTTTTATTGCTGAGCTTTCTTGTACCCTCACCCCGCTCCCTGAGTTCCACTCTGCATGACGCACGTGCTGCAAGTTCCAACCTGACGCGAGCCGCTACCGGCAGACAGGAGTGCTGCGCGAGGGTACCGCGAGTTTAAATGACTTACTTTCGCTCGAATGATGGGGTCTAGAGCAGATCTCTATAAAAGGCTCTTTGAAGCTTTCAAGAATTGCTACCCAAGCAAAACTCCACAACAAGCCCAGGAGGAGGCAAATGTCATCTGGCGAAGAGCTAAAACTGAATTTGGGAAGGATGGTATGGCATTTGAAAAACACAATGACAGTAAAATTCAGCAACTGAATCAAGAAGGTACGAAGAGAAAAGCTACTCTCAAGAGCTTTTTTGTGAAGGTAAGCATTGCGGATGACATATTTCAGACATCTTTTGCGATTACAGCCTGTCTCTGCATGCACGAATGTCTCGTAGAATGCCCCTCCGCATGTCTGGCCCATGTTTATTAGTTTTATTCGATGTCTAGGGGGCTCACCACAACAGGGGTGCCAATACGTCGACGTCTTTATTTTTGTTTCGATGCTCCAAAATCTATGGAAGGTTTTTATTATCTATTTTTTTATGTTGTGAAAAAAGTTTACCTTTATGTGACTGTTAGCCAAGTACGGCTTCTCACTGAAATAATAAACATTTGTTTATAAATAATAGGGGAATTATTTACTAGACCAGCTGACTACCACCCCTGAAAATTATCTAATACTCATTCGAAGTGAAACATCAGTAGTGGTGAGCTCGCGAGTGAAAAAAACCTCAGATTTCTTACGTAAGATTAAGAAGGGGGGGGGTCCCATTGGTTCTTATGTTTTCCTACATGGGGAGAGTGGGGGTCAAAAAGTGGCCTTAAACGTCTTACGTAATATATGGACGGTCCCTTATTACGGAGCGGGAGATGCGTCGACTACGCGTCGACGCCGGTCGTCTGCGCGCGGTAGCAACCGTCGACGGCGGCATTGAATGTGTTAATGATATGACGATTTTTCCGCGAACACCCATTTTCCGTCAGCGAGAAAAACAACTCCGTACGAGGTCGGCGTTCACTACTCACTGCGCACTCTACATTTTCCCGGTGGTGATATTAGGAACTAAGATCCCCCTCCTATCCCCGACCTCCCCTCTCGCATTCCCCCCTCGCCCTTTCCTCTCGCCGTTAGACGCGAGTGAAAACCATTGAAAACTGGCTGGAACCAAAGCTGGAACCAAAGTAGAAGGAGCCGGAACGAAACTATTTCATGTGCGACCCCGATCCGGAACGGTTCAGTTTCGTTCCATCGACATTTCGTTCCGAAGATTTCGTTCCACTTTCGTTCCGGTTCCACTTTCGTTCCACGACTTTGGTTCCTTTTTCGGTTTGGTTCCTGTGAACCGTTCCTTGAACCGAAACCTATCTGGAACCGTTCCTCTTCAGTGGGTTCGGTTTCGTTTAACAACCCTGGTTAAAAGAATTAAGCCAATGAAAGATAGTGTGAACTTTATTTGTAAGTTGAAAGTTTTGTACCACCTATCTATTGAAAGTTTCACATTTATAAGTGGGAGGCAGATACATCGAAAAACTTATTTTAAAGGTAATTCTCGTCCAGTTTATTTTTATCGATGTGACGAAATATTTCATCAGTACTCGACGTATTTAAAATTTTGCCAAATTTGGCCTTGAAACACAATAGATTTAAAGAAAATGATAGCTTATTTAAGTTTCCAGGTAACGTGATAAAAATTACCCTTTTTAGGTGGCAACTATCGAGTCGGTAGTGTCTGAAATTAGGAGTAACGAAGTTATCTCCGTACCTTTATCGTCGCTTCCGGATTAATTCGCTGAATTTATTTTGCAAGCAGAGACACTCGATGAATTTCCGCTTAATGTTCGGGGAACATGTTGGCTTAATTTGGAATTATTCTAAAAAGGAAATCGGACAGTGATTCGGTTCAGTGTGGAACAGCGCCAATTTCCGTACAGCGACCTAGGACCAAGAAAAGATGACTATTCCTACATTTAACAAAATTATGCTCACCGAAGCATAAACATTAAATATGGATGTGAAATGCTTTATTCACACTCGATAATGTTTTCCAGGGACAGTAGCTTGGTGGACGCTATCCTTAACATAAATATTTATTAGATGCAACGTTTAATATTTATTGTAGTAAATATTTTTACATCTAGAATTTTAACTGTAACATTTGAAAATTTGGAAACACTGATCTCAGTTTATACATTCAAGAACAAGCACTTAAAAATATTTGTGTCAGGTATCTCCAATAGCCACAATGAGTTTATAAAAAAATAACTTTGTTGTGACTATTGGAGATACCTGAAGCATTTTTTTTTCGGCCAAAATACGAGCTAAATAATTCTCTGTTGAACCAGTTAATATAAATTAATATAGTTTTTATAGCTTTTAATTGATGTATAGCAGTAAGCGTGTGTCAAAGAGAATGAATACACATTTTGTTGCGTTATAAGAGTGAAAATGAACTACAAATATTGTAAAAATATATGATAAATAATGATACTTTATACGGTTAAAATAACCCATACACACTAAAACTTCAAATATGATAAAAATGTCACTCTTACCCTCTATTTCACGCTACTTAACAATTCGTTCACATTCACTCGGAAAAATCAAAACAAAATTCTTAACAAATCGTTCATTCAATTTTGGAATCGTTCATCTTCCCTCGAACAGGTACCTCAAGATCACTTAAACAGCAGATTCAGTCCTTAATCGCAAAGAATTCAATTTGAAATCACGAGATTCTTCAAATCTTTTTAACCTTAGTCCGTTTAATTGTACCATGTTACTCTTTTGGCATCATAAGTTTGGTATCGGTAATTGAATCATCGCCAACGAGTAGTTTAACTCTGGTTCATCGGCTGAAATTGACGTCCAATTGCACGACTTGGGCCTTAAAAACAGTTCTTAAACCATCGTCCCGCACTTGTCACAAATTTCATTCACAGTATGAGCACAGATATTTAGCGATTCACGAAAGCAGTTAAGTCTAAATGACGCTGGAAGTACGGAATGAATTATCGAGCCGCTTATCAGTTAACCCCTTCGGGCTGTGATGTACTCGACACGAGGTTCGATTTTCTCTCCAGGTATTCCTTTGAATTCTTCTTCGTGAATATGTACGGCGTCTCTTTGGTTGGACACTTCACCATCTTGAACTCAGGGCCCCAATTCTTCGATTTCTCACCAACCGGTTCCATAATGTTGTTCCAAAGTGCGTTGGCAGCTACAAGGACAGGAACAAATAGATTATACTTCAATGGAAAACAAACGACTATTTAATTAAAGGATTCGAGTTTTAAATTAGGTAAAAATATTAAATTTAATTTTTAGTTCGATATTAATATGAAAAATAGAAAATAAATATTTAGCGGAAAAATTAATAGCATCATTTCATATTTTGCTACACTGTAAAAGGTACATTTTTCTATAAATGCTCTCGGGGTCTCATGCTGTCCGCAGGCCGTAAGTTGCCTACCTCTGATCGATAGTATAATAAAAATTATAGGTATTCAACAGGCTATCAGAGTTGCAATATTTTAAGATACGCCACCTACCTATCTCAAGGTCGATAAAAAATGTTTCCGCCCGGGATCGAACCGGGGACCTTCCGCGTGTTAGGCGGATGTGATAACCACTACACCACGGAAACAGCTGACTTAAAATTTTACATTTATAACACTCAAATCATTTTATTTTTTACATAGGGGTTTTATGTGTTTTTTAAAAACATGCGTGTGTCTGCCCCAAGGAAAACCCCTGTTATAGGCGAAAGGCCTCACATTTTACGTTCTTATTCCTTCGTGTTTGGAAAATGTTCTGAAATGAGGTGCCAAATATTCAATACCGCTTCTCGAAAGTAATTATGATGAAAGGGTGACGCGATAAAAGATTTTAGAGATGATTTGTGCCGCAGAGCAACTGAAATGGCGCAACAATTCCGCGGCCTTAAAAATTGCGACTTCTTTCTCTATAATATTCGCTCCTAAATCTGACCCAATGTTTAGTAAACGTAGAAACAATAATATAATTATACTAGGAGCACCCAGATTTTTAAAGTTGTTTCACGATTCCAGTAAACACGTATTAGCCGATAATAATATATTATACAGGCTATAAGATTCCGACCACGTGATACATTGTAATATACATCAGTAAATTAACATATGAATTAAAGGTTTCAGTATCTTAAAAGGTTAGTTTCACGGTAAATATCTATTGAATTTATCTGTTGTTTATGGAGAAGATCCTGCCGGCCTTACCCTATGAATCCAGAAGAACATGAAAAAAGTGCCTTTTTGGCTTATCTTTATTCGTACCGATTCACATCGAATTGATCAGTCTCTTAAATTACCGTAAGCGTTTCCCCTTTGACTGAGATGGAAGCAGTCCATGGCGAACAAGCTCATATCCAGGGACGTGAGACCTGTTTCATCGCGCATGTCTTCCGTGACGGCGATCTCAGTGAAAGTCTGCAGGACCACCGTGAAGTCATCCCTCGTGTCGTAACGGCCGCTGTTAATCTGAAAAACAAAATACGATCAGCTATGCTCTCGTTTAAAAGGAAATAACCGACGTGGGAGTATGTAGTTTTTCTTCCAGTATAACTTTCATTAAAAAATTTCAAATTATAACATTAAATAGCTTCTATTGATCCAAAATCCGCTAATGTTTTTCAAAAATAAGCTTTCGCGTGTACTATTTAGTGGTATTAATTTGCTTTAATATTAACTAGTGAATTAGAGTGTCACGATATCTTTTCGATTAGCAATTGATGGTCGTCATACTGCTAAATAAAATGATGTTAGAGTAGTCAGAAAGGGCGTACCCTGAATAGGATTACGAAACATGATTTTGCAGTATAACGAGAAAAAATGAGTAATAAAAATTTGAAGATCTAGAAAATAAATTTTTTAATGTTGCAATCCTGAGAATTTCTAGGAGCAAAAGAGAACTGGATTTAAGACAAAAGAGAGAGTTCATGAAATGTCGCAAGATCAGCATGACGCATAGATTGCTTTGAGGGAACAGCGTACTTCTCATAATATCCCTAATTTGTAGATTTTTCTCGTAATAATAAATAGAACAGATCTGTCTACGGTTCACTGTTACATGAAATAGAAGACAAAATTTTAATTATGTATATGTAATTATGGGTTTTTCCTCTAACTAACAAGATTTTATATTAATTTATTCGCATACAAACACAAATTAATATGGGGGTTTTCAAACTATTCACTGAAACTTTCTATTTAAAACATTTTTTACCCGAGCCCTAACCAACAGGGTAACACATATCGGGCCTTTCTCTATCATTCTCTCACAGAATCCCATTAAGCTTTCACGGAACCAGTCCTCCAGGAATCACCTCGTCGTCTCATAGCATCATCTCACCTGTATTCAGTTCATTTAAATTAGCCTTATATTGATATTTTTCTTAACATATGCAGTATTTACAATTTATCCATTTCTTGTATATAATCGAAGAACGTACCCTTCCAACATTTTTTTTTCTTATGGGGGAAATTCTCTCGCTTAACGTCACATTTTTCAAGAACGCACCAACGAGGTTAATTAAGGGATCCCTGTATTCTGTAAAAAAGCATGAATATTCATTTCCTAACTTCTCTCTTTGATATATCATCCCAAATCGCATAAAAACTTTGTATCTTTAATCACACGTCCATCTGCCAGCTTTCAATTCTTATAAATTCTCAAAATTAATATAATAGGTGTCCATTAAGTTTCTTAGCTTAGTATGGCGGTTAGCAATTTCATGATGTCAGCATATTTTTTTCAATGCGGAAACAAAACAAAGCATATGATTAGCGTGAAATACGCAACTCCTCCGCGTGCTCTGAGCAGTCTCCAGAGGCTGCCAAGAGACAGTGCCAATTGGATGGGACCTATCTTTGTCAGTCATCTCGTACACGCGCCGTTGTTGGATCACACCCTTCGGGCTTTCTCCAATGACAGCCGTAGGGCCCTAACAACCATTTAACTCTTTATACGGGTGTTCGATAAAAGAAAAGAAAAGAAAAAAGAAGAAACGGACATCTCATCACAAGCATTATAGATTAGTAGGATTATTTTCTTCTGATTTTATTCACTATTGATCAAATCAAATTTTTCGAAAACGTGGTAAGGGTTTCGTTTTAATATACAATGAAAATTTCTAAACATAATATATTTTTCCGTTTGATTTCTTTGTTTTGAATCACTGCACAGTGTACATGCTTTATTTTCGCCAAATGTTCGGAATCACGACGGATATGGTACCATTACTGAAAAGAGTGCGCCTCTCATAAAAGAAAACTTAAATATTATATGCACAAACTAAATCCCAACATCCAATAGAACGATTTTTGTTTCTTTCTTAACATAATTATAAATCGATTTAGGTCTTAAGGCTCCATGCGGTCTCATTATCTTTCGATTATTAAATTGTATGTAAATACCCGTAAAAATTACAATAAAAACAAGAAATATCGTAAAATCCCAAATTTTTAAAGGAAGAATTTATGTACATATTCAACTCGTATTTCAAGGGCTTCTTTAAGAATTCTACGTTCGTTTTTTTCTAATACCTAATCATTGATCTGGCCTCTATCTGCAACATAATCACCCCATAGGTAATGGGCCTCAGTTCCATCAAATGAATTCGAAATTCCAGTCACTTTAAAGCCTTTGATCGCAGTTTCTTCAGGCCGCGCCATGCTGCGAGCACCCATCGGCACACCTCGGAGAGTGGAGCGCGTTCCAGCCTGCCCGTTGGTGTTGTGTTCTTCAAATTTAAGCATGAATCACGTAAATTTAAATACAAAATCCGCGGTGTAGGCACCTTCCAGGAAACACATTGAATTCATTCTTTGCCACGAAACACGGCATGCATTTTTCTGGGTCCAGTTTTAGGGGGAAAAGTGCGGGTATTACACGAGTAAATAGAGTAAATGGATAGTGAGGATGAAGATGACGTTCTCGGCGACGCCATTTACGTAGACGATGAGAGAGAACACAAAATCGCCGATGAACTGTTTGAGGACAGCAATAATGAATTCAGAGGCTAAGATTCGGTCAGCTAAAAGTAAATAAATAATTATTCTTATTTTTGTTTGAAAAACGATATTTAAAGGAATGTTATCGATATGCATTGAAATGTACGATTTACTGGTAAAAATGTCCGAAAATATAAATTATTTCCTTACTAAAAAAGTTGTATGCGCTTGTTACCATATATAATATGCACCCTAACTTTTGGTCAATTTTTCGTGAAAAAAATGCCTACTATAATCGGAAAATTGCGGTATAATGCTTGAATAAAGTGAAGCGACTGCAAACCTTTTTTGGGGGAAAATAATAGATGTGGCATATGAAAGATTTTTTCCAGCAATCGCTCTCTAGTGATCCTATTCCGATTTTGACACGCGCGCAAAAACACGACTCGCTGAGTGACATCAAGGTGTTCACGACAGACCAAACTGAGATCGGATTCAAGGGAATAATCTTGAATTCCAGTGGATTAAGTTGACTTTGTAATACACTCCGATCAACTATAATCAACAAGAGCTTTCTTTTGTGAAGCTATTGAAGTGGAATTTACAATCAATAACCTTGCTCCATTATAATGGATAATTAAAAAGCTACTATAACTGTAGGAAGGAATGGCCGGATAAAAGTATTTCACAGTTTTAATAGCATAAAAACTTTCTATCTCATCTTAGGTAAATGAATTTGATTAATTGGGATCGGATCCTTTTTATCATAGCAATTTAACCGATGATGTAAACGTTCACAGACACGCTTCGAAATTTGTTAGACATTAGCCCATAGTTATTTTCTATTCACTATTTCTCTTCTTTATCAGTGAATTCTTGATGCAGGAATAATATAATATTAAATAAAATACGACAAACAAAACACCGTGGAAAACATACGATTAATTGTGATTGATAGGAATACTCGCTTGAAATAAAACATTTCTGACTTATGGGAGACTTTGATCATAAAGCTTCTAATTTTCCCTTGTCCAGATTTATATCCACATACCCATAAATTATGATTGTTGAGGGCGAGTAACATCTTGAGAAATCATCTTCCAGGGAAGTTTCTTTGAGCAATTATAGTTGTAATTCTAAATCGAATATTTCATCAGGATCCAAATGAACATTTACTAAAATTTATGGATTCAAACCATTTTTTTCCACCATCCATTGTAAAAATGTTTCAAAATGACGATTTATTTAACGAACCTATTTACTCCCGTTAATGCAAATCGCACTTTCCATCGTGCCATTCAGAATTTCTAATTCTATACTCACCAGTTCCCTCTCTACTCTTCTGTACTCTTCAACCGTGTAATTGGTGTACGCGATCTTCGCGTCGATATTCGTTCCGAACAAGCAAGGACACTCCACGGTGTGCGCTATTTCGCAGATTCGCGGCTTATTGTGCATATTATGCAAGGAGAGAAGGTCTGGAATGTCGAGAGAAAGATGAAGAACGTGATTAGAGGAAATATAATGGAGCACTATGAATCGGCCGTTAAAGTCTCCACAAAGTGAGCATCTTGATTACTGAGCTTAGAAGGAATGGTTATCAAAGAAACAGAAATCTTTCCTAAGAATGTTATCATTAAAAATTCTTTGAATTCTTAAGTATGTTGTTCTAATTTACTGAAAAATATTTGAATAAGCCAAACAACTTCTGCGTAAGAAATTAAGTTTGAGACAAAATACAAATAGAAGAAGGATAAAATGATTATCTGTAATTTTATAACTTTGAGTTGGATAAATTTTGATATGATTCACGAAAAAAGATTGGAATATGTTTAAAATAGCCGCTAGAGCATTTAAATAAACACCTAAAAGAATTAATATTTTATAATCATCGCGTTTCGTTGGGCGCTTACCTGGCATGAGGACAAAGTTCACCACGGCTCGAGGGACGTTTTCGTGGAGGTGATCCAGCGCTTCGCGTATGGCTTTGAGGTGCATTTCACCGCTGTGGCGTTTTTTGTCGAAGCAGGCGAAGATGCAAATATCGTTGGAGCCGATTGTTATCGTGATCATCTTAAGAATGAAAGAGTAAAGAACTAGTTATTCCTATGTCTATATTTAAATTACATTTATCAGCTAAAATACATATGTACTATGAGGAGATAATTTTGGCGATTTGTTGTTACTACGGCACTCAAGAAATGTTTATATAAATTGTGAATGGAGAATAAAAACAGAAATAAAAAATAACTCTCAAGCACACCATGGTGCTCGAATAAAATTGGAGGTCAATATTATCCCTTGGATAATTCAACCGTTTTATGAGTGAGTTACCTTCATCAACGAAAAAACTTAACTTTTGAAAAAACAAATGAAGTAGAAAAAGCTGCAGAGTTTTCCAAATTCAGCATATTTGTGTTTTTAAATTTTACAATGATTCAGAACAATTATATTCGTAAATCAAATTCCAAGCTTTGAAATCCATACTTTTTGGCGATAAGATTTTTTGCTGCAAAATAAGAAAGAAACACTAAGTTATTTCTCGAGAAAAATAATACAGAGTGACACAATTCGAAACAATGGAATTCAAAGATAATGAGAAAATAAACTGTTTGCATACATATCCAGTGTATAGTGCAATGCCCAGCAGAAAAATGGAAACAATCAAGGCATTTTGTTAAAGACGCTTCATCGCATGAATCACCTAGCAGCGGCGTTTTACTTGACTTTGCATAGCTACCGCTGTGTGAGCTAAACACATGAAAAACAAGTTTAGGTTAGAACAATTTAGGAAAGTGTGTATCGTATCACAAATGGGCGCGCTTCGTGCAATGAAGTATTTGAAAGAAATGATATAGGTGTACGTAAGAGAAAGTGTTTTAAAATTTTTTCTTCGTCCAAGATAATCCATATTCTTCTTATTTTAAAATATTGCACCCTCACTTAAGGAAATTAAATGTATTTTTCTTAGACTGTCTATGATAATAACCAGTGGCGTAGCGGAAACCCCCGCGTGGCGGGGGGGGGGGGGGGGGGGGACTCAGGGCCGAAGGGACACAAAGTGAACCATGACTAAACGGTCTCACGGACAAAGAAAAATGTTAAGAGGGAGATGAAAGAAAAGATGCTTGAACTATAGGAGAATATACACTACCTTTGTCTTTCCTCCTATGAAAAGAACCAATTGATAATGCTGCTCGCTTGAGGAAGAACCGTTTGGGCTCTTAGAAAATACGGCGACGAATATTATTCTACCACGACCGAAGCCTGCGGTCTGTTTATAAAATGCTATACAGAAAGATAAGCTATGAGCTCGCATACCTTCCAGTGCTTCTGCATGTCGATGTTTGCGTCAGCGCGCATACGTTTGACTAGAACCTTCGCCTGATACACGATGTCGTCATCGATGGCCCCAGCAACGGCGACGTTAAATCGGGCGGACTGGGAGTAAGAGAACCCTTTTCCGAGAGAGTAACCGGTGAGGCGAGGGTTGAACTCCTTGAGGATGTTTGGCAAGGTCAGACAAGATCGCCATGTCTCATCTCCTCCTGCAGTAAATGGAAGCGAAAAGTAAGATAATTTATTTTAGAGCGTGATATAGAATCGAACCTATAGCACTGTTTATTTGCCCAAACAAATATCGTAAAGTAACGAACATATTAATCTCACGTTTACTAAAAATAACTTTACTGATGACTGCCATTTTATTTGAATGAAAATTTAAAAGTTTCTCGAATCGAACCATTTATTTTTATAGCAAAATGGATTCTATTCACGTTTCAGTGAAAAATGTTTGGTTCGAAAGTTCAGAAATTTGCGCGGTTCGTACCCATTTTCGGTTCGCGGTTCGGTTCAAATTCTTCAAAAAAAAGAAGAATGTAGATTAGGATGGAGGTACTTAAAACCTAACAAGAGATAGAACACACGAAGATATTGATTTCGATTCTTTTCATAGGATGATCTATGATCCGTCATTTCAATCGTGATTGTTTTGACGAAAAAAGATTCAAAGAACGGCTTCAACAGTCGCTATTTATGGAATGAATTTTGTGACAGAATTTTTAAAATACTCTATATTCTCATATTCTCATACCTATACTCCACGATATCCCCCTGTTGTTGATGAGCAGTTGCGGAATGTTCGTGGCGTAGGCTCCGTTCCCTGCAGTCAGCGAATCTCCCATGGCGGCCACCACGTCTATGTCTCCGGGCATCAGGCGGTGAACGCTTTCAGGTGGTTTCTCTGACCTGTAACCTCTCGTTTCGCACATGAAGTGGTGATCCATCGACATTTGTTTTTGACCCTGAGACAGAGAAAGAAGGAAGATGGTTAAAATACACTCGACAGATAATTATACTCCTAGCCCTTAATTGCACACATTCCTTGGGATATTTAACCTTAATAGCATAATCTTGGTGAAATGAAATTTTACACTCTGCAGTAGTTAACATAAAATCTAAATAAATGAGCGGATTGGTCTTTCAACACGGAAAATATTGCTACAGAGTCTATAAATTAATTGAAAATGTTTCTAGTGTAGTGAATTTCGATCAGGGTGTCGTTTTTTCGGAAGACACTTGCGGTACAACGAAAATTTTTCAGGAATGAAGTTAAAATAAGTATAAATTCCTGAAATAACAAACAAAAATGCTGTGATGACCATATTAAGAGTCGTTTCTACACAAACGTGCAGACGTATAAACCGACGCTGTATTGGAAAAATGACTGATAAGTCGGCAAGACACACGTTGCTGGTATAATTCCTTAGCGCGATTAAGTCAGGTTTTGAAGGAGCTTAGGTTTAATGATATGAATGAGACACTTTTTTCGGGATTATCTCGTAAATTATTTAGCATGAGGGACCATAAATGAGAACCGAGTCTCCGATTAAATTTCATTGTGAACATCTTGGCGAATTGCACCTTCTGTCAATTGTGGCGAATTTCAGGACTATATATAAATGCAGTTATCACTTAATATGGGTAAAATTTATGAAATAGACATATGCTAAACTTCATAGATTATTACTAATTCGACCGTATATTTTATACCCGGCTTTAACTTCGGTTTCGATTCTAATTTTATGTTATGTTGCAACAAACATTATGAATAGAATTTCTCATGAGCGCTGCATAGTTCGTTAGAATCCTGAAGTTTTTTTATCTAAGACGCTCATATTTATCGTCTCAATTGCTGTATTTTTTATAAAAGTTAAAACTAATAATCGTGTAGAATATACACCCTTATAATTAGTTTAACATTTTGAAACTTTGCTCGAATGTGTTTTCTATTTCTTTAAACGCGTTCTAGTTCTTTCCCTTAATCGCTCACGGTCCTCTTCTTAAGGAAAATATTCTCCATAAATGCCATCTCCTTTCATCTTCGGAGACAACATTTTATTTCTCTTCCGCATCCCATTCGAATCTTCCGTATTTCATACCCCGTTCAACACCAAGCAAGAAACTTTATTGATTTAGTCTTATTTCGATTACATATACATCTTCATAAAAAACGTCATATTTTGAGATTAACTCTGAAAAAAGGCACCAAATACTGCGAAATTAAAGTAAGGCAAGAGATATAAATATGTATATGCAATTTTCATCATAAAATATAGGATAATAATGTATTTTTTTCACGATTCTCCTCCAATGTCACGGATTCACGAAGTTATATTTGAGTGCCGAGCTCCAGGTTGATTTTACATTCGTGCGCCTGAACGACTTGGAAACGTAAAAACACACGCATTTAAATGTTTATGTGAGTGATGCTAATCCAAGACTTTGGAAACGCCATGGCTTTCAAAAATACGTTTATATTTTCGGAAAAACGAAAATTTGAGGGTGGAGGAGCTTAAATGTTTGACACTGGAATAAGTTATTCTTGTTTGGCGAGTTTTCGAGGTTAAGACAGTCGCCTTCCGTCACGCAGTCGAGGAAGAGCGAAGTGGGAGAGGAGGGAAAAGTACGCCAATTGGCTGGGCAAGAGAAATTTTTTTCAAGCAAACTTCTCTTCTTCCTTGAAACGCAAATTGAAAATTTTTTAAGGAATCGTGAACTGCGCTTTTTAACTATTGTCTACTCTCAAGTTACATTGATTATGGTTAGTGAGATCATAAGAAGTAAAATACATCAACTTGACAGCATTTTCTCATTTTTTCCGTTTACCTCGAATATTTTAGCTGAGTGTCAAGTTCACGTAATGACTGTAACTAAGGAATGTGGCATTTTTCCGCCAAAAAGAAAATTACACTCCGTATTACCGTTCTTTAACCAATACCATTTAGGATAAAATGAAAAACGCTCTCTTTTAATAAACAAAGTATTTCTTACTCTAGTAACACTTATTTTGTCCCCACGGTTTTCCGAAATGATAGAATTTGAATTTCGGAATTCAAGAGATATCATTAATGGAGGACATTTTGAACTGCGCATCCAGATCTAGGGGTGGTTCAATGTGAATGTAGTGGAAATTTAATATTCAGGAAAACAATTGTTGATTTATGAAACTGAATTAAATGGTAATATTTGGGGGTAATACCTTAAAATAGATTTATAGTGTAGAAATAGTTTATTTTAATCAAATCACTGAAATTTTACTCGATCTATTTCTCTTTTCGCATTCGAAATATATTTTCTATTCAGCAACCGGAGTGAAACCTGTTTTCCTTAAATTTCCTTACTTTTGACTTTTAAAATAAGTATTTTTAGATTTTGTTAAAACATTTTCGTACCAGTTTAGCATCAATCGATAACAGGGATTAAACCGATTGTTGCTATAATAGTCATCAATTGAATTTCATCTGTAAGGGTATCGCAATGTCATCTTCATCGTCATGAATAGTCTGTCCGTAGACAGGTACGTGATTATTCTCGGTTAAAACTTGCCTCCAAATATGTACTTATATTTTCCGCAGTCTTTTTTATCTCTTGATAGCTCGATTCTCCTTTCAAGCCGTTTATCAGCTGAAACATTTTCCTACCTCTTTTTCCTTCTATCACGTCTGCTCTCCCTCTTAAAGATAATGTCCAGTTCGCCTTCCTCCGCAATGTATTTATGAAATATTAGTATCGCCCTAATAATAGAAAGTTATTTTTACGTTGATAACTTAAAACAAAGGATGTGCAACCTATAGTTTGCGATGCTATGGTGACATTTGGTGCGTTCACGCTCACAATGACGGATTAAATTGTTGCCGTATGACCTTCCACGGTAAAATCTTGACGCAAAAAAACTTACGCAGACTTGATTTCCGCATTTACGTTACCCAAAAAATCATTTAAGTAACTTCAGACGTAAACACGTATTGGAACCACCGCAAATTAGCTGCGCACCAAAATAAACCCAGCTGCGAGTGGCGATTCTTGTTTCCTCTTGCAGAATGAAGATCCAGAAAAGAAAACTGACCCGGGAACGCTACTTGCAGGTGAGCGGACGCCAAGGGCTTCCGCTCGACCTTCGCCGTTGTCAAGGTTGCCGGAGAGGAAATTTAAACGAGAGAAAAAAGATATAAATGCCATACGGTGCATTGTTGAAATAACGCCGTTATCGAATAATTAGTCTTTGGTCAATCCCAAAGCAAAAACGATACAATATTCGGATTCGACATATTTCCCCATTCCTTCGGACGTAATAACGTTCGTTCATTTTCCGTATGTTCACTTCGCCTGATGGTAAGCCGTTAACTCCGCATGGCCAAGGCAATCCAGACGGCCAGACACTCGGTAGCATTGGAATCGACTTTCCCCGCACGACTCAGCTCGCGACGTATGTCGCGCGAGTTCTATAATGTAACGCGCGAGATTTTTGCCATCTTGTCTCGGAGGATTTAAAGGATAACTAGTTGTTTCTTCGAAAAATACCTTTTAAAAACGTTGAATAACAATGTGATTTTTTGATTTTTTAACAATTATAAGCATTTGAATTCTAGTTAGCAGGAATATGGCGAAATGCGTTTATTATGTTAATTTTAACGAAGAAATCTTTTTTACGGAAAGAATGATAATTTAAAATTTTCCCATTTCTTAAAAGTAATTTGGTATTTCACTAAAGAAAACTCAAAGCATAAATTATAGTATGCGTCTTTGTTCTAATGCGACGAAATGACATTCTTCTAAATGAAATTTATAAGCCGAGGTACATGAAGTTGCATGAAATATGCGACCAAAGCCTTAACTATACGAAACTCATTTTCTATTCTGAGAAATGAAACTGACGTTAAACGCTGAAACATAAGTTGTTTTGATACAATTTCTGTGGTACTTTTACAATGATTTTTTCATTTCTTCTCTGTCTTAAGAAATACAAAATAATCTAAAAGGATGTGGTCTCACTGAAGTAATAGGAAGATGAGACCAAAGCAGTAACATTTGTCAAGTAAGGCTCGCGTAAAAGAAGTTAATATAACTCGTCACTATAGCTTTAATAAGTGAAATTTTTGAAGCGAACGGTTCCAATTACTAAAGATCGTTCCCAAAAATGATGTACATATTCGATAAGGTCACAAATACAGGTCATTGTCGGCCCAAAAATTATTTCGACGACCCCGGCGAGAATCCATTTCATAATCTACTTCGGATAATATATGTGATCAAGGGCGCCCGCAGAAATGTTTTCAAGAGGGGACAAAATGCCTACCCATTAACATTGGTTGCTCACCTCGCAGGGGCTACTTACGCAACTATATCAAAAAACACGTTTTTAAATTGATTTTTTAAGGAGGTCCTGCTTTTCGTTTTAGGGGAGTAGTATTGCACACCGCAGATAAAATGTTTGTTTCTAAAATTCTCCATAAAGTATTACATCTAATGTTATTAGCAACGCTTGTTAGTTCCCGCTATAGATATCAAAAGATTCCAAATTACTCAGAGATGTAGGTTTTTTCGTTATAGATAAAAGTAGATTGCCTACATTGGGATAAAGTTTTAAAAATTGATATCTCTGCTACTTCATATTCAAGCGTAGGTCACTTGGAATAATGCCGGAGAGCAAATAATTACTTTAACGTGTTCTGTCTTTTCTTCTTCCGTTTTTCGAATGGGTTTCCGGGAAGCCTCTCAGAAAGTGGTCGGATTACTTGTTCCTTTACTATTGATTATACAGAACCCAAATGGCAACAAAAATGTCGGGAAAATTACATCCAGTCTGCATTCCTTATATTTCTTACAATCAACATTCGGAAATACAGTTTCAACAGAAGGAGTATGGGAGTTTTATTGCACTCAAAACATTTACTTGCAGCCACACTTCAGCAGATTTTCGCCCAGCCGCAAATAAAACATATTTTTAGAAGACACAGGGCCCGGTGCACTCACACCGTTGACACCGCGATCTGTCAGCTCTGCTTGTGCCAGCGTAAACTTTAAAATGCCATATGTAAAATTTTTTGGGAAACGTAGGGGGGCGCCCATGTATGTGACCACATTTTAAATGTGCGTGCTAATTTTTATCGATCCATAAAAATTAACTAATTTTCTACGAAAAAGTAATGCCATCAAGTTTCCGACCTGTCGAACGGTATGAATTACTAGCCAAAATTTATCTACTTGAAATATATAAAGAATCTTCGCAGTGCAAAATTTGAAATCTAGGGCGTTTCTTCCTCCTATTTTAAGCCCACGTATCGAATCACAAGGACAGGGACATAGGAGGGCGTGGAGGATCCGCCCATGGACAAGGCACCTTCCTTCTGTGACTCCTAATGTTCATTTGTTAAGAGCGTGTTAATTCAGAAACAAAATGAAAGGGGATGGTCTCGTGTGCGTGTGAATGGATTTCTAATTGCCTGTGTTTGACGCTGGAGTGGATGTCCAACTGCTTAAAGAAATTACACAGGAAGTTTTAATGAATGGGACTCATTTATATTGCGACTTGAGCAGAGAGCGAAAGCTGACTACCAATTCTTAAAATCCAAAATAAGTATAGTGTATAATAATATATAATTATAATATTCTGAAGTGTGTTTTACATTTTTTGTTTAAAAGAATAGTATTTTGTTCCACCAGCTATGGTGCGCTGCAGAATGCGGTGTTAATTTTCAAACTATTGAACATTGATTTTTATTTATTTACAAAAATATGATGCGTCCAACACATAACTTCGTAGATTAATGAATATGATTGTAATATCATGTAGGAGACCAGAGAAATAAATAATAGTAATAGTTCAAAGATTGGACGGCAGGGAGGCTGACATCCAAAATGAACAATGCCAGTACACTTCATGACGAAAGATATTTAACCGCGAAAGTTTCATTTTAGAAACAAATTCGTAGACTGATTAGAAGCGTATTCGAAAATCGACGGTAGGAAAATGAATTATCATTATTTTAGGCGTTGTTTGGTTCAAATCTCATATTTGTAGGACGATTCTAAAAAATTTTTAAATGCGATCGAAAGAAAGATTGTTCGAAAGTCTCTGTTGGCCATGGTTTCCACTCGAACTGCGCGACTACGCGGCCGCAGCAGTTTTTGAAGTGCCGCGCAGTAATTTTTTTCTGCGCGCAAGACTGTTTACCAAACGGCCGCGCCAACACAGGTGCACATCCGCGCATTAGCTTCATGTAGGCGCGCATAGCGATATTAATTGCGCCCATGGATGAAAAAAATTAGAGGGAACTATGCTGTTGACTCATTTTTTCCATAAAAAATTAAATCTAGAATTTAGTACGCATCAGTGCTCGCGATGTCTTTTATTTTTTCACAAACAATTATTTAAACTTTTATGAAAAGTAATTTTTGAACGTGAAAAAAGTCTGTTTCCAGAACATTGTTTTCTCCGTAGAGTAATAAATATGATAATAATAGTATTTAGAAGTTGCCCTCGATATTAGCGTCCTCAAGAATCACACTCATGCATAACTTTTAAAGCGGTTTCAAAGATGTAATGCGAAATTATTTTTTGGACTTCTGCTAGGCTGGCCACCACCATAATTAATTACCAAAGTGTTTTCTTACTGTTAGTAACCCGCGAACTAAATAATATACTCTAATTTATCATATACTTAACTTCGTTAGGTAAATAGTGATTACTTCATAAATACCACTACTACAAGATAGTTCGTTATGATTAATGGTTATATTTTCGGACCTTTACTTCACGAATATCTCCAAGGAACTTTAGAAAAATATATCTGTTAAAAACAGCATAACAGCCTGGATCGACTCGTTTTTCGTTAGTCCTTGTGGGCTTCACATGTTGGGGAGCTTTACCACTGATTATAATTTTGTAGTCGACACTGACCTAAATGAATGAGTCACATTGACTTAATTTCTCGCATTCCGTTTATTCCACATAAAATCCGAGTCCGATGAGTTACTTCAATCGAAACCAGTTAAAATACGAAAATGTACTTCTTTGAAATTTTGGAGTGAAAACGAAAGCGGATAAATTTTAATAGTAAATCACAGAGCGCTTTAAGGGTTAAAAGTTGGTTTGATACGGTTTCATCTTTTTCGTACGGTCTTCTCTGACCTTGATTAGAAAACGACGCCGAGATAAAAAAAGCGGGTTACCATTTCGCAATTCGAAGCGGGGAGAAATGTTGGACCTTGCGTAGCGGAGCTTAAAAAGTGCCAGTTTGGTTCCAAACAAAGTTTCGTGAAATGTACATAAAAACTGAAAATAATCAGTGGACTTTGGAAGTGAAAAACTCTATGCGTTTAATCAGAAATACGGACAAAATGAAAATAATATATAGGTAACTGAATGGACAAGTAGGAGAAGTGGACGTTGAAAGGCAAAAATCAATCGCGTGAGCATTTGTTTTTGAGACCTGAACCAAACGAAATATGTATAACTAGGTAGTAGATACTAAAAATTGTATCAATTTTCTGTAGTAATTGAAATGTAGTTTTAGTCGTTCCGATTTCGCAAAATTTCATTATCACTTTGGATTCCACGAGAAATAACTGGTTCAAAGTTAAACTTCAAGGTTACTTATAAATTGTGGATGATTCGTGTCAGTACATTAAATGTCACGTTTCACTAATCGATATCACTATGTATATATCATTTCGACAGAATAATTATGCTACGTAATGATAATATTAAGGAACCGTTTGTAGCTGCTACAGTTATTTTGAAATATCGCTTAATCGAGAAAGGGGTACGATTTCTGCAAATCTCTAACGGTTTACATCCCTGTTAGATAAAGGGCAATCGTTTTTTTTTTATCCGACACTTTTCCGCAACGAAACATTCGGTTTCTATCGCTCCTCGTAATGATCAAAGAATTCATTTCCGTATGATAACTGAGTTTAGCCTCCATTTCCTCTCATTTTGCGACTTTTAACAGACCCGACCTACGCATTATAAGGCGAATGGGATAAATATTTTATCAGATTGAACTCTCAGAGTTCCCCGCATTATGAGCATCCTTGTATAAAAGAGGTAGTGAAAGTTAACGTGAAGGAAAATATGACAGGCGAACAACGCAATAGTTTGAAAATAATACATTCATTAGTTACTCTGCGAACACTAGTAATAGCCTTGGTAGACTGTCATAGTTCATACATATCTCCAAGTGGTACTGGATGTGCGTGACATCTCAAGTGTACCCTTGGAAACGTCTATGATATCAATCATTTGAAACATTCCCATAGGTTATCTTGCTGCTGTTTACCAACTAAAATAGTTCTTAGTCAGCAACTAATTTCAAAAACCACGCATTGATAATGCCCGCAGTTCTTCTCGGAAGCTGCACTTTGGCGATAAAAATCCATGCAAGGGACAACGAATAGAAGAGAGAAAATGTCAAGATTAGAGGTTTGAGGATAAACGGCGATAGTCCATTACACTGCTCACACCAAAGGATGAATTCAGCTTTTATTTATTTATTTATTTATTTACGTATTCACGCTACAATTAGGCCCTTGGCCTGGTGGTAACGGTACAATAGAAACATTAACACCATGTCAATTTCATAACTCATTTCATGATTTTATCAATTAGACCAAATATTTTTTGCACTTCTTCCTAAAGACTTTCAGGTTTTTAGGAAATGGGTCAAAGATATCTCCAGGTAATTCATTCCATCCTTGAATACCTCTGTTCAGAAAGGAGTTTTTTACAACTTCTAGTCTTAGAGGTTTGTATTTGATTTTAAATTTATGATCATTTTTACTGTAAAAAGTAGGAGTTTCTAAACTACTACTGAAATTTTTCCATCCTCCCTCGTTACTTACGACCCTGTACATTCCACGGGTTTTATGCAAGGTCTTAAAAGAAAAACATCTAAAATATTTTGTCCCCTCCTGCGTTAGCCTATTAACAATAATTTGAAATTTCCCTTCACATTCCGTTTTCCCATCCCATCGAACGTGGGGGAGGTTTAGGTCCCCGGAAATTAACGTATAACTGTCAACTTTTTCCGAACACTTATCAGCCAGAACCTCCAGCATAGTTATTTCGTTATTAGGTTTCCTATAGACACCTATGATATCAATTCCTTTTTTACAGTTTCCATAATATCACTTAACACATAACATTTCATATTCCACACTTTTCCACTCTAACTTACTCATAATTTCACTTTTCATACAAATAAAGACTCCTCCCCCTCTTTCATCGCGGTCCCTTCTATACACCGTAAAACCTGATGGAAAAATTTCTGCTAAACATCCTCATTCAAAACAATTAGATCGAATTTTAATGCGTAATTCACTCCTCCAGCAGCACGATCAAATTTATGTTCATGTCTTGATGATAGCCAAAGAATGAGAAAGATTCTATTTAATGCCCTGGTCGTAAATTTTACCAAGGGGCAATAAAGAAGCAAGTAAAAGCCCCTCGTTATAGCTCCATTAATTTGTGAAAACATATTTCATGATTGTGATAAGCATAAATAAAAGTGAATAAAGGAAATGCGATATAATTGGCAGGAATTCAAATCACTCAACAGCCTGGATGAGAGTGGTTTCACATTCACGCTGTTCATTGAGAAATGCACGACTCCGCTTCGGCTAGTGCATGAGGAACTGTTTGCTCCTTTGAAAACCTATGGTAATATTCCCAGTTTGTCCATTCTTTCGACTAATAATTTCCTCTGAAAAATATGCGAATTATTAAAATCTATACTTCCGTTTTTATAAAATCTTTTATATGCGTTCGTCCGATATTTATTTATATATTTTTTTTGGGGTAGACCATTTTTGTTCCCTAACATCTCATGAACGAATGATCGGATCGAAAAGAATGTTACATTGTTTGAAAGCTTATGTCTCACGGATGGCTTTTAGACCATTAACAATTTCGTATCTCATCTAGAAGTTAAACTGTGAATGTTCAAACTTTCCAAAAGTCTATTTGGTTGCGGTGGTTCTGCCAGTGAGTCTGAGGGCATAATTACTACATATTCACAGCATTCTGTGCCCCAACGTTAGAAATGATAGCGAGAAATAAGGATTTCAATGTGAGTTATCACTTTAACCAATATTTGGCGAGAGAAGTTATAACGCTTAATTGTACGAAAATTTTAGCTTATTTCTATTATGTTATTTTATACCTCTATAATGTTCACTATTGGTTTAAAAATTTTGAACTTTTTCATAAAACAGTTAACGACTCGTAATCAGTAGATGGTTCCTTTGGGAATGTATTTTTATTCCTCACGCTGTGGTAGATGGCTTCTGGGTAGAAAAGTATCTTAGAAATTTCAAAACTTGCGAAATGGGGTGCCGTGGCGTAGTGGCGAAGGCCTACTACGCTGAGCATACCCATTGAAAACCGGCGAAAGTGGGATTTTTTCAATAGATCTTGCGGCCCCCTATTTACGTGTTTAGAGGAGAGGACCCGAATCAACGCTTCATCCTTCGGAAGGGACGAGAAGCCGTTGGCCCTCCTTGGTGCTTTCGAAAATAGTAGGTTAATGCCGGTATCGGGTTACTCATTTTATTTGCATTGTGATTTAGACTGACGATCCTACTAGCGCTAGAGTCGTATGAAGTCACAAAGATCCACAAATCACGAACTTTGACATCAATCATTGTAAAAAAGCGATTGAGGTAAATTATTTACGTTCGGTATTTTTCATTTAATGTTACTCATTTTCACTCTTAAATGATAAAAACAAGTAAGAATTTTAAAAAAATTCAAAAATAAAATCTTTTTGCTTTATAAAATAGGCGGCCTTAAAAGGATAAAACAATAAAATTTTCAGAATATTTGTTCGTTATAAAGGATTTTGGTGTCATGTTCTTTTCATTGCCATTGCTTTACATATCATTTACGAAATAATTTCAATTCATAAGCTGGATTAAATAGATTTTGAATATAAAATTAATAGCAAATCACATTTTTTAAAACCTCCTATCAAAGCGAAATTATTACGTAAATGATATGTAAAGCAACAGTAATGAAAAGAATATGACACCAAAATCTTTTATAGCGAACAAATAATCTGAAAATTTTCTTGTTTATTCTTTTAAGGCCGCCTATTTTATAAAGCAAAAAGATTTTATTTTTGATTTTTTTTATTCTTACTTGTTACACTCTTCACCTCTTCCTCTTCACCTTTTCTTCATCGTTAACCGCATAGTTTTTTCTTCCGAAACTTTTAGATAAGTAATAATCATTTTCCTGCTGTGAAATTTAGTATTCAAGTGCTAAGCGTCTTTTATGCCCAAGAGTCCATTAAAACCTTATTTCAGCACCAATACCGAAAATATCTTAAAAGAGTTTTTCTTAATGCTTTTACATCCGGTATTTTTTTCGATCATATTAAATGCCTTATTATTCTGTCTCACCTTAAAATAGCTGCAAAAATAAAAGCATTTAAATTTGTCATTAACAGGGAAAATAATTTTACGAAAGCGATTTCGCCTCCTTTAGTTTTACGGTTTTTGGAAGGTCGGACATAAAAAACGCAAATCGTGACCCGTATTAAGATATCCTTTTCTTTTTGGAGACGACCGTGGTCCTGACCTTCACGCATCGGGACTAGTGTAGAGATAGAATGACCGAAAATTTTGAAACTACTTTGCCTAAAATAGCCAATTTTCCGACCCTAATGTGTGACAATATTTGGGTTATGAATTAAAGAAAAGATCGAATGCAACGACCTTCGAGATCTAGGTCGGGTCAGTTCCTTGTTAACACCTTCTACTTCGTGCAGAGACGATTGAGAGGAAAGATATACAAAAGCAACGGAAATGTATTTCGCAGCCCGACTCACGAAAAAGGAGGCTGTGTTTTAAGGGACAAAGAGCATCTGAGGAAAAGAAGAGGGAGTTGACTATCTGACCGCCCTCGGTCAAAAATTCACCTCAAATTGGAAAAGAAATGCGACTATTTCTTATATATTTTCATTTTGGGGTGAGGTCATATAAAGTGAGGTCATAATAAGGACTGATGAAGTTGTGCGGTCTACGAATACGTTGAGTGGAAGATTTATTGGAAAAGGAAACTGCTTTCACTCTCGTGGCATCGAAGACTGGTTACCTTCCTATCAATTATACGTTTCAAAACCCGTTTCTGGAATCTTACGATGTTCAACTTCTCCATTTTTATCAGATAACTAATGAGGTGTTTCGTCATTTAATATTGAAATTTTTATCGTTTATCGGTTTCATTTTTTCCTACTTCTTCCTTTTCAGACATTTTAATTTATATGAATCACAGAAAATCACAAGGTTCCGTCTGCCTTTAACAGCCTTGTGATTATCCAAATCACATCTTTGAATATATGAGAATCTTGTCGGAAAAATCTTCTCTTTGCGAGATTATCAAATCCTTAAAAAGCGACATAAAACCCTTAATCGCGTCATGAATGCTTTTTTGACATTTTAATGGTCAGCAACAGCCACATTAATTTACCGTCCGAAAAGGAAAGCGGAGATATCGACATCATAGAATATGGCGACGAAATTAATTAAAGCAATTCCGCTATTTAAAACTTAACATCCCTAGATTTATTCTTCACTGCAGATCATGTATTGCTGAAATATAACTAGTCAATATATTATACACTGCACTAACGAAGTTTCGAACTGCCTCATTGGAACCAATTTACTTTAATTTGCGTATTTATTTCACAACGAAAGCTTTTTCTCTCTGATACGCCGTGGTTCATCGCCAACGGCATTGATATTAAAACATTTGGTGTAGTTGGGTAAACAGTACATCTTATGTTTCCCAGAATTTGCAAAGATTATTTATGTCAAATGATGCTTACCGATTCATTAACATAGCTTATAATAACCGTGTATTAAGATGTATTAGATATTTAAAGGCCATTTTAGTCTTTTAAAATTTTTTCATGAACTTTTTTATGACCGTCAGTACATATTTTATTTTTTATTGCACTGAGTTTCCATCATTTCCGAAAGTGTCAATGTATTGATCTAAATTTCGAATTTGTCCCTTTTAATGTACGCCGGGAATTTTTGTCATCTGTGACTCTTATATCGGACGCTATTACGTAATTCTTGACCGTTAGGTCTGCAAGGTCTATGGGCGTCATTCGAAGACGATTTCCTTGGTGCGTCTAGTTTTACGTTGATAGATTGCTAGCCTATTAAACAGCCACTTTCACGTCATACACAGAGAGCGGAAGAGGTACAGCCGCTACCAGCGTTAGCCTTCTCTTCCATACACGATTGCTTTGCGTCCCTCCCGAAGGACTGAGTAACTATCCAGCGCGTCCTCATCGCAACACGCAAGTCTGGAGCGTGACCAAATAGAAAATCAATCCCCGCCAGGATTCGAACCAGGTACCTTTCAAAACTAAACACTATGCTATCGCTATATCACTACCAGAAATGACGCATATCATGCCGACTGTAATTCCACGAATCAAAAATTTTCATCATGATCAAAGCCCACGAAATATTAAAGACTGATACAGACTATATGCCGTTCTCAACAAATTAACAGTCGAATATATTCTTTTTTGTTTATTTACTCATTAACGTAAAATATTCAAAAACTGTAAAATATTTCACAAATTCTTCCGGTATCCATAACAATAGTAATGTTAATGTTCGAGTAGACGAGGTTAGCTTTGATGGAGGACCCTTGTTGTTGTAGTGATTTTCTCCTTTATTTTAAGGATGAATATGAAAGGATGCGGTACTCTTACTAATTATAAAAATTAAGTTCTATGTTTTTATAAAAGCGAATGGCTTTCTCTCAACTGTCAATTTCTCCACTAGGGAAAAGAACAAATTCAATTTTTCGTTGAAGTTTAAATTTCAGAAAATATAGACCTAGATTAAAATTTGATCGAGTTAAGAACATGCGAGAGAAACAAATTGAAACTACTTCATCTCAGAAGAAAATATTCTAAACGCTAAGGCAAATAAACAACAAATATAGAAATCGGAAGAATGTCGCTGTTAAATTCACTGAAAGCAGCTGTAATTATGAGCGTTACATAGGAACGACGGTTTTTTATCAATACTAGCTGAACCCGCACAATGTTTGCGAGGCTTTATAAAAAATGAAGTAGTGTGTAAAAAAAGTTGATCTCAATAATCCACATTTAATATACTAATGCATTTTCAAGGTATACGTAAGATTCGCGGGTTCGAATCTCGCTGAGGGCACGGCTGTGTGCGCGTATTGACAATTTATTATGCGAAGTCAGTCAGAAATCTGCATTTTAAAAGTCATATTAGAGAGGAAATTAATGCTACACAGTAATTGATTGCGAAATATTATTTCTTAATTTTTTTTGTTTATTTATATTGATTTATGTCCATTCTTTTTATTTAACAATCAATGCAACCGTTTATTTAGATTATCAATGAAGAGACGATAACCATGTAATGTGTTAAAAATAACGTATGTTCCTGTTCTCATCTAATTTTAAATTTATGCGTGAGCCTTTTTGCGTTAATAAGCATTACAGTTGTATAATATAATAATTTTACTTACAACAGGGTACGATTTCAGCATTCAAACGATGAAATGAAGATTACGCAATTAACTGAATAATTATCCGTAAATATTTACGTTGCCATGTATAAAGTTTGACGTTGCTACAGCAATAATTTCGATGCATAAACAAAAGTGTGAAGCGAATAACGCTATTCTTTCACCTATTTGAAGGTTTAATTGACACTGACTGAATCGGAGGCAACAATGACGGTCGCCTTGGCAACGCCCGGAATGAATACGAAAAATCCGCAAAATTTCAAAAAAAGATTGCGTATTTCTGAAAACTTCGACTGTGTATCACGTAAAAATTGCAAGAATAAGGTAGTATAGAGTTTTATCCGTCGAATAAGGCAAAAACGAAGGAAATCGGTCCATATTTACGTATTTTGATGAATGAAGGTCTAAAACTCTGAAAAATCGAAAATCCCGTGTAAACTTATGGGAAAATATAACTGTTTTCTGTATTCGAACACGGGACTTTATGAAAATGAAAATAGTTTTCTATGGACCTCCTAGCTTGTAGAAACAAAACGCAGTTTACCGCATATCTCTATGCAAACGGCTTTTGAGATTGGGGGACGGACGGACGGACACTTCCAAAATATTATATATAGGATTGCGCATACTTTCTGAAAACTCTCTGCGGTGAAACCGAAAAAGATTTTTTCAATCCCAGTATTTCGATAACCTCGTCTAAAAAATACAGCATTTACAAACATTGAAAAATATCGCAGCAAAAAATACTCCGCTGCAGAGGTTTCCTGCCCTCTAGCGCAAACATTCAATTGATTCCTTTTTCGGTGATTCAACTGCGAAAGTTCCTTTCATGAAACGAGGTTTTGTAAAATATACGCAATCGAATCTTTTAAATAGCATGCATTTCCACGTATTATGCAAAGCGATTTGTTTTTGACTCAACCTTGGAAGCGTAGAGAGGAATTTGGGATGGAATTACCTAGCTACAAATCATGTACTTTTTGAGCAAAGATATAATGTTACTAAAAGAGCCATAAAGAGTATGGAAAAATGGCCATTGGAGGAAAACTGTTCCTCGGATATGAATTCGGTAATTATTCCTGGAAGGATACAATGGACAGGATACTGTGAAATCTCGTTAAAACATACTTCACAAATCCCTGTGTTTCAAATTTACGTGCTTTCTTCAATCCCCGTCAATTTTCCCGTATAAATACTGCATAAATATTTCAAAATAACGTACTTCAACTTGGCGTACTCTTCAATACTACGTATGAACTTCAGAGGTCCCGAAAAAAGACTTTTGTGTTTTTAACGTATGCTTTCATCCGTAAATGTCTACAGTATAACTAATTCTTGCTCAATCAAATCGTTTTACAACAATTTTGAAGGCATACGTATTTTGTCTTGAATACGAAACGATCTGCGGAACTCCGCCAAAATAGCAAAAGAAGGGATTTTCAGAACTGAAAAATTTCGAACCGATGGCCAGTTATTCCTCTCGCATTTTCACAATAGCATTGAGATAAAATCTTAAGTTCTAGGAATTGTCTCTCTTGTTAGACTCTCATTCTCGTCGGTTTCGGTTTGCTCCGGACCTGCGAGAATGCCGATCCTCCACTGACTGTGAGATGCTTTCAGAGAAAATACTGTACTCCTTGTGGGTATTTTCAGTACACCGTACTTTCGGTATAAAGTATAAAAATTCATGCTCCGTATAGATACATTGTATCGAGATTTTACTGTACTCACCATTAAGGACCGCGTCCTCCTTGCGTCGGACATTCCTGTGATTCCGGTGAACAACCGCATGATGGAATCAAGGGCTAGGAAGCTCTCGCCGAACAGAGATACGAGAGCTTTCGGCTCCTTAAAGTCTGACTGCGTGGATGTGAGGGTGCAGAGGAGAAGAAGTCCGAAGGCAGATAGCCATCTCGTACATCTAGCCATGGCTACGTAGCTACTGCAAATAACAAGAAAAAGATTAGTCATATAAACTGGCTTTTAGTTGAATATACTACAAGTACGTATATATAAAAGAAATAAACATGCATTGGAAATTCTTTACTGATAAATAGTTAATACCATCTTCTATTATACATAGAAGTCAACAATATGTATTATACAACTAGATTGGAGTGCAGGGATGTTTTATTAAGCTTTCAGAAGCAAAAAACATAACTGATACAGTGTAAAGCCGTGGTTCTTAACCCATGGGTCGCCAAGCTATTTTGAGTGGATCGTCAAATATCTTCCGTTGCTTTCTTTATCAAAATACACCATTCCTCAACCTGTTCAATGCTAATCGCTTGAGAGCTTAAAAGTGATTTATTTATTAAATTTTCATTTATTTTATTACTTATTACAAGTGAACTATTAGAGGACATGGGTCGGAATTTAGATCGCAGCCAAAAAAGGTTAAGAACCACTGGTCTAAAGTAGCATATGAAAACAATTAATTTACATAAGGGAAAATACAGTCTTGCATATCTGCCGCATCATCTTGTGCAAACAGTTTTTTTAAATTGATTCACTGGTTAACCATAATAATGATTTTTATTTAATTAAAAGATTAGCTGTGCACAATAAACAGTTAATGGAGCAGACTTTTGTGAGGATCAACAATTGGCGTTTCTTAACTATTTAAGAAAGTCACTCTAAATGTATATTTATCATTACAGCTGCTCAAAAATTATTTTGCTAAGAATAAATTTTAATTAGTAGTATATTACAAAGTGGCTATGATCAGGCAACAGATAAACATACTGCTTCGTGAATACATGATAAAACCCGTTTACTAAAGCAAGGATCCACGTCTTTCTTCTGAAATTTCGCCTAACTTTATAGAAAATCCGTTTGAGACGTCACTGACTGGAGACATGAAATAACAGAATGGCCGTATATTTTGGTTATATAGAAGTAAAAAATTAATTATCATCGAACTAACTATTGAAACTGATTCACAAGATCACTACGGCGCGAGTAATCTTACATCATATCGGTCAACACCAAATTCATCTGACGTAATATAAAACGGTAGGTATATCTTATATTTTCAGTTAATACCTCACTCTTAAATTTGCAAATTAATCACGTTCTTCATTTTACTTTCCGAAAATCCATTAGAATGTGTACGTATGCATGTGCGCATTTTTGCATGTGATCGTGTGTTTCGAGTGATTTATTTTCAGAGCAATTTCTTCGAATAAGTATTCGATGTTTTCGTTCTTCTACCCTCCCAATCGGTGACGCAATCGGCATTGGGAACAAAAATAAATCGACCCCGTTTCTGTAATTCGTGAAAAATCGCACGATACAATTATCACCTTGATAGCGACCTAGCATAAATGGAACAGTTCTCTGATCCAATACTCAAGATAACCGTAATTTAGGGTTATAACCAAATGGGAGTTGCCCTTGCATACTTGAAAGTGCTCGTTGATCACGTAACCACGGTAGGTACTGTTCTGAAATTGTGATTCGAGACTTAATACGTCGTCATCAGACCCAGAATATTTCGCATCAAGATTCACGAAGCGAGGTTACTCTGTCGAACACCTGTCGCAGGGCGTTTTTGAATTTTTCATCCGCCTTACTCTTTTGACCTTACATTGTTCTCAAGCCAAGATGTCATTCGCTCGTGTTTTTTCTTCCAGGGGCGACAGCCACTCCCTTTTTTATTACGTTAATCTATCAGTAGCGACTCTTATTCTTTTGGGGTCGAATTATCAATGAAATTGCGAGGTGGAAAGAAATTTTACGGACGTGGCCTTCGTGGATATGGAGCGAATTTCAGTTCCGGAGCATTGTTATGCAAATGAAATTTCCTGCTTCTGCAGGCAACGGGCGAAGGGAGGCAAACCAATAACATTTTACCTTTATTCTACTCTCAGATCATATTTTCCATATGAATTTGTCATTTGGCATAGAAAAATTACGTAATTGGAGTATGACAGTCCCTCCATATTCGCAGGGGTTGCCAACCTGAAAAAGAGCGAGAACATAGAAACCGCCGATATATAGAGACTAGAAACTTATGAGAAGAATGAGACTTGGGGGATCAACGTTTTCGCTTTTTTCACACCTTTCTCGGCGTCGATTTCACTTCCTTTGTGTTTTACGGCCGTAGTTTAACAAAGTAGAGTAGAAAGTGCAAAAAGATCGTAGAAACTACAACAAATTGCATGCGTGCAAACAGAGAGGGAGATAAAGAGAGTATGAGAGCATCTCGTTCTCCGCGTCCGTCACAGCGTCGTTACTTTTCTAATATTTCTGTAAACCCATACCTCGCTTTACACGGGTAATGCGTTCCCAGAAAAGAGGTGCAAAGCGAAACCGTGTGACATAAGAGCGTTTTCGCATAGGAGTAAATGGATTATATTTTAGCATATGCAACAATTACACCGTATTCGGAATTGATTCCTTAGGAGCTGAATCGTTTTATGCGCGAACAAGTGAAATTTACCTTTCGCGATCTTTGAAAATTGCTACAATAACTTCTGCGTAAATTAGTGAAACCGCGAAATTAAAATTTTAATTCTATCGCTACGCGTTCCAAAATCACTACTGCCATAGTAATTAAAAAACGGAACCACGTCGGGATTCAAAATAATTAGCCTGACGATGAGGAATGGATATTTTAACCGTGTACCAGATAACATTATCACAATTATCGAGCAGAATTTTCAAGTGGTAAGAATTTTCATAACGTTACCCGTCGTTATAGCAATTACGACAAACCACTTTGAGAACCGGAGTAGCCGAGCATCCCGCGTAACCGGTAGCCATTCCTCTCACTCGGTCCTATTTACGTAACAATTTGTACCTCAATGTGATATTCTGGTGAATTTTATACGTAGCTTCGTTGACGTATATTTAACTTAATTTTACCTTGACCTTTACGCCCAATTTATCCATCCACTCAGCTTTCTTTCCTTCACGATGCCTCCAATGGCACTCTTTCTGTTTCATTTCGACCCTTTCCTCATCTTTGTTCTTTTTTGACACTTGACCTCTCGCCTTTTCTTCTCGAAAGACCTCCGACTAACTCATGGCCACAATCCCGCATCATCCTTTCTCGATTAATGATCACAATGTCTCCCAGGGTAATACGAGCCTCGCCATTCTCGTCCAGGTCCTTTCTATTCGTGCTTTTGCATCGGGCGTAAGAACCGGTTTTCTTTACCATTTACCCTTCGTTGAAATATGCAATGCCGAAGATTATCCAAGCTAAATCTTCCCACTAGAATCCCGAGAAGATAAATCTAGAGATGATTTCACACCACGAATGACCGAATTTCATTTTAAGGCCGCTCAGCATTTTTGGGGTTTCCCAATTGTGAGGTGTGTTATGATCCATTCGCTATTCATATATTGCAACCTTTACACCCTAAAAACCGATATTAGAGGATCTTATGGAGCATTAATTACTTGAAGAACTTAGACTTTCGAAGGAACTTAAGCTCTTAAAATTCTCGATGACTATATTTAAATAATATTTTGAGGACATTATTATTTTTGCTACTCTTTATGTTCAAAAGATAACTAATTTATAATTTAGTTACATTTTTTGAAATTGTGCTGATCGATATTATCCAATGGCCAAGTTTCAACCTCTGTAACTCACCACTTCGTTAAGGAATGGATGGACTCAGATGATAATAAATAAGAAGTATAGATCTTCAAGTGAAACTTAGTAAATATAGTAAAACTGTGTGTAAAACTGTGAATTCTCAAAATTCGATTTACGCGCGTTGTGGAGATAGTCGACGGCGTTTCAATAGCCCGAGGTAGTATTACGCATTTCTTTATTTGTAAACTCATCTGGTTGAAGGTATAGACGATATTTATTTACTTTCAGCTCGCACGAACAGAAATATTTATCTAACTTTCCAGATTAAGTATATACTCCCTTCGTTAACCAGCTTTACTTCAAACGCATTATCATGCTGCAGTTCGGTCGTCCTTATCCTTCAATTCTCACTGTGACGTAAAAAACATTTCAGGGAAACGCAAGGAGAATTGGTGGTCATTGTCTGGTCATTCGCACTATCTCTCATCCGCCCCACGCATCGCTGACTTGACATTGACCTTCGCTGAACGAAGTCCTTTGCCAAAGTCATTTCCACCACAAAACATAAATTCCACATTAGCAGGCAGGTGCCTCTTCAGAAGGAGAATCAGCAGAGAAGCCAATTGCGCGAATAAATGTTACGGTGCGCTATCGCGGGAATTGCATTATTTCGTGATTTTTTGCTAATTTCAATTGCCTCTTAATCGCCGCGAATTATATTTTTCTCGTTTATTCTTAAAAACATTAAAAATTTTTATGATTTTCCACCGCATCGTAGCAACTTTTTTAAAAATCACCGTTTCACTCATGTATATATTCGAATACAAGAGTCGTCTGCAAAATTTTCTGCTTGTAATTTCTTTTAAACTGGCGTGAGATAAGATAATGTTTACGCTAGATTGGTCTCACTTGTAACGAAATATTTTTTTGCTTATATTAAAAAGCGTTCTTAGGAAACAAAACGTGATAGAATTCGAATAAATAAAGTGATGGACGGGATAAGTACTATGTGGATTTAAAGACACAGTGAGATCGCATAAAATATGTAGGAGTAAAAAAACATTATAAATAATTTAAGGTGACTTAAAAGATTATTTAAGATACCAAAGCCGTAACACGGGCGGAATATTTTCGACATTCCTTCAGAAATATAAACCTACGTAGTGCTTCCACATTTGCGGTGGACATTCTGGACAGACTGCTACATCATATGCTCGCGCGTCGAGGAAATAAGATAGCCTCTGATTGCGTTAGAGATTTCACCTCTTGCGACGGACATACTTATTATCTTCGTTGAAAATCGACGTACTGCATAATAATTACGAGGTTCAAAGTTGACACCATGAAAATTCATCCTTAAAGGTCGACGCTGACAGAGTCAATCGCAAATGATTGGGATTACACTAAATTTGTCATTCATAAATTAACTTCCACACAAAATACCATTCCCTCATTCAAAGAAACAAAAACAGCGTTTCAATGCAGTTATCTCCAAGCCATTCACCAAACGGGAGTCACTTTATTTTCTGTGACCTAAAATTTTGTTTTTCTTTACAAAAAATTGTAATTTAAATTAATACAGGCTTCTTGCTTGAAATTTATTTTTCTTCATGAGAATAAATTTTATACCTTATGATGTCACAATGAAATTTACGATTATATAGCATATTCACAGCTGCTTTTTTTATTTAATGGATGGACAGATTATTACTCTTGAAGAAATCAGCTTTTCCTTGAAAAATGAAAAAAAAATGTTTAAAGTATTGCTTAATTTATGGCCTTATGCAAACGTCGAAACGTTTCTGTCATTGTCTGTCACTTGCGTTTTTCATAATTATCATGGCACTTGAAATTTCCGTAATCCGTTTTTCCTAAAAATGAATCCTGCTATATAAAAATATTTTTACTGGTAAAATTTGAGTGTCTTTATCATGAAATCGTATCAATCATTTGGTTCTAGAACTCTAAAATTCTCGAAACTTACTCATTAACCATCTGACAATGAGACATAAAAAGCAAAGAATTGTATCCATCAGTCTTTTGCCAACTATATTTAAATGTTTGACCGGTGCAGAATTTGAGAATAGCTTTGCAAAAACTCTCGAAAGACAAAATAGTCTACAAACATGAAAGGGTATCGCTTAACTTACCAATTATTTGACTTTACGACAACGAATTATTTACCTGAATTCAAGTAGCATACATTTCGTAATTCCATAATCCAATATTGATTTGTGAAATCATGAATTTCAAATACGGCAGAAGGGTCGTGATTTCAATAAAGATGAACAAAGGGATATGTCAGCAAAAATGTTGATTACCACATATATACTTTAAATCCGCGTTCTATATCGCCTCGTTATTTGTCGTTTCGTACATACATTGTCAAGGAATTAAGGAACATTTTTCGTTATAAGTCTCGGGTATATGTCGTTTTTGAAGACCGAAGGAGAAATTTCAACAGCTATATATAAAATTGCTATTATAATTTGAAATGCCTTTTTAATTTCATTTTCATTATTATTTTCGCAATTTAATTTAATTTAATGTTTCATTTCATTTTGCCACCGTATGTGTTAAGCACTAATTTCAACTTTAGAATCATTTCGGGTAGGTACCTCTACATTTGTAGATTTTATTTCATTTTGTTAGTTTATATTTAATACTCTTACTGTATTATCCTTATGTCCATCATTATATATATGTGTGGGGGGGGGGGGGAGATAGGTTCCGCTATACGTCGTTTCGTTATACGTCGCAGCTTTCAGGAGCGCATATCCATCATATAGCGGTGAGTTACTGTATTGGATATGAGGAAAATAAGTCTGAAAATACAACATAAAGAAGATATCTTCACAGAAACAAACTGAAAAATGTTTTAAAGGTTTCTTTACTGAACCTCAACATAAGAAATAAACACTCCGACAGCGTAAATAGACATCTACTCCAAGTGTGTTTGTGTGTGTGAATAAAAGATTGGCGTTTTAGGAAGTTTTATTTTTTACAGAAGCGAAAAAACCAGTTTTCTCGCAAAGGACGTTTGAACTTGTATTTAGTGCTCTGGCTGTTTTGTATATTCTGCACGAGGCCAAGGTCGTTGGCTCTGTTCCGATATTTGTTCCTGCACTGCCGGAGGGAGAGAGAGAGAGAGCAGTGAGGAGGCAAGTTCAATGGAACCGGTTACAAACGAGGCGGCGAAGGTAGGAAGCGAAGAAATACCGGCTATTTATGCTGAACGTTATGGCCCTTGTTGTCTACGCATGAAACTACAAGGGCGGCGTTCAATTCACATCAGAATACAAATGGAAAGGCGTTCGGGTAAAGGATGTCGAAGGCATCGTACCGAGAGTAGTTGACGCAAAGTTAGAGAATACAGGCACGAAATCGAAACGCCTGTAAGAAAAACAGGCAAAATGTGAAATATTCAAAATAAGTATATATATATATATATATATATATATTATATATATATATTGATCGTTTTATTTATCAATTGTTCCATACTGATAATATAGTTTTAAAAATAAATCTGGCATGTGAAATCTGCAACTTTGCTTTCGACTAGTAGAATTATAGTGAATTAAAATAAAATAATATTATTAATTTTGTTTGGTGACCAATGTTTTTATAATTTTCTAAATATTTATCAATATTATAATATTTGAAAAATTTGTTAAAATTGATCTGATGGTTTTTAAAGTAAATGCAGTAAACTATAATACTTCACAATTTTATTTCTTTAATTGAAGGCGAAATAATTTATCTCAAAAAATTATTTTTGCAGCGCATGATTTTGTATTTATAATATTCGCCTTATTGCTAAGGAAAGACGCTTTATGATTGGTATTCAACCAAACTCGTGTTCCGCGATAAATCTAGTTGAATTCACTGAGCGAGTTCTATTCGTTCTATGAGGATATTTGTAATGAGCTTCTACGGAAAAATGACGTAATGTAATATCCATTTGCACAAAAACATGATACCATCTTAACGTGCTACGCATTTTCATGTCCAAAGCAAGGCCAAAGGAAAATGCCGAACGAGCTCCTAACGTTGAATATTTTGGCGGATTGCGTTGAGAATCGTGGCTGACCAATAAGTCTGTGCTTATTGATATGCCGTCACTGGCTGAGAACATCGCATTTTTGCTTTGATTATTCCGTCTTTAACTCCACCTTAAGAGACGAATTTACGCTTGCGCGAAAATCAAGCACTTGTAGAGTACTTATGGAGCCAGTGACTGTTTGTGATACGCTTTCCTAACATCGCGAAACAACCTGAAAAATTACAATAGACTTCTGTAGATTTTGGTCAGAGGTGCGAAAGGAAATTTTTAAATTTACAAAACGAATGAAAATAAGGCGATGTGAAAGGATTAGGAGTAGATATGTATCAGGCAATTTAATCTTATTTCATTTCATCCTATTAAAATTAAAATTTCTTCTATTTCTTCGTTCGCTAATAAACTTCAATGTCATGATTACGTTTGGTTGATATTTATCCACGAAAATTTAATTCGTACAGGGTGGTCCACAAAATGATCCCCGCCCACGAAATGATCCCTATTTTTTTCAATAAAATAGCAACTATATGGGTGAATGCACTAGTTCATGGAATATAAACATTATCTCCATGAGCTAGTGCATTCACCCACGCGATTAAATCTCCGTTCGTAACATAGTTGCTATTTTATTGAAAAAACAAATAGGGGATCATTTCATGGGGCACCGTATACCAGCTCACTTGTCTCTCTAGATTATAAAATCGTAATGTCATCATGATGCGTAACGCTATAATTTTGTGAATAACTCGATTAGAAATAAATTTAGAAGCCTGAAATTTCTCAGAATTTCAGTGTTGATGAATCTTTACGTTATGACTAAAAAAATTTCGAAAAAGGTCACGGGTTTGACTCCAGGGGATGAATGCCTTTCCCCATAAGATAACACGTAAAATCACCTTTTTGGTTTGAAGGCTTTCATTCTTTTACTCTTTAAAATATCTTAAAAATAAGTTTTCGAAACAAACTTTGCGCTAAAACACGCCAAAATGAATGAGGATTCTTATTATTATCGTTGAATACTCAATCTCATTCGAATTGGCTCATATTTTGAATTTATACTCGAGTTTTGGTAAATTTTTTAACATTTCAATAATAAGATTCCATGATTACCGGTATTGTTGTCATATACACTTAAATAAAGCCTTAAAGATCAAAAATAAGATTACAAACTGCTCGATATGACCGAAGATATGAATTTAATTCAAATAAATCGAACGCAGTATTCATGTTATATATTTTATCTATATTACTAAAATCCTATTTCTGGTTGTCTCTCTCTCTCTTTAACGCTGTATACCTCAGCCATTTTTAATCTCCGGGAATTTCAACCCCCTAAGTTTATTTTTTATAGAGTTATTCAACTAATTTTCTTAATTTGTTATTAAAAACCAAACATACATCCCTTATAAAATATATTCATTAAACTCATATTCAAAACATATTCCCGTAAAAATAATCTAAATCCAATTGGTACATGGTAGGAACGAAGAAACAGCGAGCAAAGGGGGTGGAGGGGTGGGGATGGGGGGTTGGCAAGCCAGCGAGCAGGGGGCTTGTCCCCTAGTATTAGTGTATTTGGCGCAAGAAATGAGACCCTTTTGAAATAAATCCGTTATGCACAGTAAAAATCAGCTTAAATTTGACGAGGCTCATTGTCGGCGACCATCCTTCTCCCACTTTTACTCTAACTCTTGTGCAAGTAGGGGTAAAATAGGCGACGAACAAACAACGAAGTTCAAATCCTTCTCACAGTTCTTCAGATTTAAAAATTCTATTCTAGCGGTAAAAAGGGTCAGCGTTCCTTTTTGCAGCTATTTCTGTACCACAACGACAAGCTAGGAAAGAGAGTCTTGGCGCTAATGGAATATTCTGTTCATCTTTTGTAGACTTTGAAAGATTTTTTTATTTTCGCATGCTGATTTTCTCAGGCTCTGTGGTTTTCAGGAAGGTATTTGATATGACGAAACCCGTTGCGAATGGGACTTATTGTTATATTGCATCCCAGACGCGGTTTTTTTTTTCAAGGTTTCGCGAAATTGAGAATCGCAATGTAAACGACGACGGCGAACGCTAGGGGGATTAATTGCAAAAATCCGAAATTTTAGGTTGCGTCTAGAAGAAGCCCATGACAATGAGAGAGGAGCACCAAGGACGTTTTGGTTATCATTTCAGCGGGGCGGTTTTAGACCTTATAGAAAGGGTGCGGAAGAAGTGACGAACAATTTAACGATCTCATACTATTTGAAAATACCTCCAAGTCGCCAACTGGTATTGACGCATTGGATTCTTCCGCTTTTCCAAAAAAATTTCTTGTTAAAATTTATATAGCCGCTAGTTTCAACGTGATTTCGGGACGAATTATCGCGTCCTTTGAATCAAAAGGTTAGGAAGACCATTATAAGTCTTGACTTACTCGTGAATTTTCGCCTCGCTTAACTATTTACGTTTCAGATGATGAGCGTGCCCGGGGGAGGTGAGCGTGCGTAAGGCTTGTAGGTATCGCGAACAATGAACGGTGACGTCTTCCGTTAGAGCGCCATTTATCTGCTTGCTTCCAGGACTCGTAAAAAACATTAGCTGCGGAAAGATATTCGACCTATAATGTATGTACATCCGATTAACAGTGGCAGATTTAAGGCCCCTGGTGCTAAACATATACTGAAACCTAACCTAGCGACTACCCCTTTATTTGACTCCCCGTTTTAATAAATTAAGTATCGCAGTGCAAAAAAGTAAATTTTTACTTCATGACCTTTAAAATGAGATATGTAATATTCATAGATTATACATAAAAACAGTTTTCGGGGGCCCTTTCTTAAGGGGCCGCTGGTGCACGCCAAATGCGACCTCTCTTAAATCCGCCATTGCCGATTAGCAATCTCGTCAAAGTTCTATCCCTTTAAGGCATCGTCGCGTGTAATCATAGTCATCTGTTCGACTGAATGGCCAGAGTTGTCCTATCTCGAGAGAGAGAAAGGGGGAAGAAAGAGGAAGAAGGGGTAGTAAAGGGGTAAGGAGGCGATTGAACCCGGCTCCTTGCCTCGACCTGCTATTCAACTGAACTCTACAGTGGACGCGAAGAGGAATTTTTGCTTCACATTTCACTACGCAGTAGATGTTCGCACACGAAAAGTAAACCGACATTCAGGCATGTAAAGGATTGCACTCTATTATTATTATTATTATTCCAAATGAGATATATCTTTTTCGCTTTAGAAGTCGTTTATCACTTTTTATAGCTGCACTTCGGCTTAAACTGGAAAGGGAGATTTTAAAATCCTTTAATGGAATTCCGAAACGTATAATTAGCTCTGGATTTACGGAAGATGTTTCTTATTTAACGCCTATAAAATTGGTTAATATTGCAATCCTCCATGTTAGTAATTCGTTGAAAATTTAAAAAAATAAGATTCAGTACCGAGGTGCATTTTTATTACAAATAAATTGTGCAATATCTGAATATGAATTGTATAACGCGAAACCGTTTTACAAATTATTCGCAATAATCGCGAAAATTGATCATTTTCATTGCAAAATATTTTGCGCATGCTTTTTAAGTGAGCAATAATTTTAAAATCCAAGATGTTTTGGTAAAATAACTAGGGCGCTTTTCTTCGTGTTTTCAGGATATGGAAAATCTCCCCATTAATTAATGAAATAAATTCTGTACGTTACACAATATTCCAACAAAAAATGCCCCCTGAGAAACATCTACGAATTATGACAAAAAGTATTTCTTTCGAGCCAATTAGAACTTCCGATCAGCCAATTTCGTTTAAAAATACTACTCACGATCGCTATTATACAGATATTCCATATAAAATACATTGCTAAGCTTTACTGAGATCGAGAGTGGATGCTCCATATATAATATATACAGGTGAGCCCCGCTTAACGCGGGGGATGCATTCCTGAGGTCTTCGCGTTAAGCGAAAATCCGCGTTCGCCGGGGCACCATAACGTTTAGGCGTCCAGAGGGAAATGACTTCCAAAATAGTATTTTTGGACCCACATTCAATATAAAACATATTCCTACCGGACTTTTAGAAGGTAATTTATTAAACAAACTATAAAATGACTTAGTAAACAGTAAAGCCCGGTCTACACGCGGTCGAGTGAGAGTAGCCGGTCTACACGCGGAAATTATTGGATTTAGTTTAGTTCATTAGTTGACTGCCGCCATGACTGCTAAACGAGCGAGCTTGTGAATCGGGCACTCCGGTCTATATCTATACATCACTTGCGAATATGTGTCACCGAAACAGAAAGCTTAATTTCAAGAGAAATAAAAAAATTTCAGCATATGAACTTACACGAGCTTGTCTGTTTTTGTATTCGTCTTTCGACGCATCCCACAAGCCCTCATGTTTCACATACTCCGTAACAAATTTGAGAGTCGCGTGTTCTGACCACTTTGCCATGTTAAGAAGAAATTAAATGTGAAGAAACACGAGGCATACAGTTTATGAATAGTACGAGAAACGTAACCTCCTACATAGACAGAGGCACAAAGGGAAACTGCACTCGACTAAAAAGGTACTAAAGGCATGCGTATACACGAAATTAGTTGGTGAGTCAGTTTAGCGGGTGCATGGTGGGGGAAGACACTCGACCTCAAAAATAGGATGGGCTTCTATTTACTCGACTAAAGCAGCTACTCGACCTTGCGAGCTGTACTAAACTAAATTCTTGTGTTTAGACGGGTCGAGTACTAAAATTTAGTGCTACTAAACTAAACTACTCGACGCGTGTAGACCGGGCTTAAGACAAAAAAGCTTTTTAGCGGTAGACGTACATAATTTCAAAATATTTCTCAGAACACCTACGAAGTTTTATAAAAAAAAAGAGACCAACGTCGACTGCTTAGCTTTTTTTCGCTTATTACGTAAAACTTCTAGGTAGAATTCAAATAGACCGTTGCAGCCCCGCTTCATGGCACTCACTCGTGCGAAGTCATTGTGCTCCAACAAAGTCATGCACTGATCGACGATGCTGTTGCAGCTCCGCTTATAGATCAAACCCATAGTAGGGCGTGTTGGGTTTTCTGCAATTTATATATCATTATATACAGTGATTAGCCGAAACTGGCTCCCGCTGGCTCGCTCGAGCCTGTTGTTAATTTTTTAGAAAGTATGAAAGTTTATTGATTTTTGTCCTTTCGTGTATATTTTGCCCTATCTGACAGTCAATTACCGACAGTTTGTTAAGCTAGCGGAACAGTATTACTAAACTAGAGCGATATGGTGCCCCTGGCATATAGGCATATTAGACTGCGGTCGCGCTGTGCATAAGATATTTATATTTTTTTTTTAATTTTAATTTGAAATAAAATCCGCGTTGGTCGGGACCGCGTCAAGCGGGGCTCACCTGTGTATGATTGAGCAAAAATGCGATGTATCTTCGAAACATCGAACTTGAGGGATTTTAGAATTTTGCACATAATTTTACCTTTTGAACTTCATTAACCTTTAACTACTGAGGTGCGATCTGTTTGTCACTAATTAAGTTATGGTGTGGAATTTCTCAGCTACTTTCCGCTAGTGTACATTTTACACGAATGTTATTGTTTTTTTTTCAATTTCCACTTAACCCTCATAATATTATTAAACACAGGAAATGCAATTTCAGATAAACATAGATAATGAATAAAGAAAAAAGTCAAAAAGCAATAGCGGTCTGGGAGAACGTAGCTCGGTTATTACGTATTAATAATTTCTCCTCGGTATTAAAAGGTTAATCGGAGAAAAAATATTTTCAAGGCACACATAAAAGTCTAAAAAAATATTCAATGAGACTATATAACGGAGGCAAAAATTAAATTCTATGGATTTTTAACACGAAACAATTCAAACAAGACACCAAGAAAACGCTTTCGTTTTCGAACTGCTCACAAACAGCAATTCTCTCCCCTTGGCGACGACCATATCAACAACACACCGGAGCGCATTCGACCATGCCAACGATAAAATTCGAACCCGCGGAGAAACGCTCAAGCCACAACCGCCACCACCTTAGACTACGAAACGCATCCGAAAATCTTCTTACCTCCCAGGAGGAGAATGCGGACGATCTTATCGGAGCTCGCCTTCCTCCAGTTGACTCCTCTTCAGCTGTCCTCCCCTTTTGGAATCTCACCCGGACGAAGAAGTCTTTATCACGCGGAGCGAGTGCCCGGAGAATGTGTGCGCGCGCACGTCTCCGAAGGATGGACGAGAGACGAATGAGGAATTGGACGGAGGAAGATGCAGGAGAAGAAATAGATAGAGAGGGACGAAGGACGCCTGTACCCTCCCCCAAAAATAAAAAACACACGCACCCTCTCCTCCACCTCCTCCAAGCAGGACCAATTGTTTTCTCAAAAGGGTTGAGAGTTCTCGTGGTCCTGCTCTCCTGCTTTCGTCCCAGCACCTACTGACCACCTCAACCCTCCACACGCGATCTCTCGTGCGTGTGTGCGCCTGTGTAGCACATTCAGGGACTCCAACTTCCTCCCCTTCTCCTCTCCCTCTCTCTGCCTTTTTACTCTTCCTCCAACTTTTGCTCCTACCTCTCGATCGAATTCGCCCTCTCTCTCCCCCACCCTCGCATCTCTCTCCCCCTTCCTCCCCCACGGCGTGCGGCAATTGCCTTTCCTTCCCTTCCTACCATCCATTCAACATAAATTTCTCCTTTTTCCTCTTTCCTACTTTATTTCATTCCTTTCCTCCTTCCTGCTCATCCCACTTAATCTTCTCCTCTCCGTTTCTCCTCTCCATTCCATTACACTCATCCCTCGCGTACCGACGTTAATTCGTCCAACGAAAAAGCGACTTTGTGCGAAAATCAAACTGAGTAACCCGAGAGAGAGAGAGAAGTGGGAAGAATGGCGCCGGCGTTGTGACCGTGAATTATTCACTTCGCTAAGCGAAAAGCGGTCACAGTATTGTAACCGCGAAACGTCGATATACCAAGATTCGATATGCGAAGGATGTCTGTCCAAAGAATTTATTCTTCCCTTTCAATACCTATAATCTCCGTTTACCGTCCCTTTTTCCTCCCCAATTTCTACCTTCGCTTTCCTGTTTCACCTTACTCCCAATGAATTTTTTCAAGACCTCCTTCGCTTCCAACTTTTTTCGCCCCTTCTTCCTTTCCCCTTTATTTTCCTTCGAAGCATTCACTTTTCCTTCACCCTCCCCCTCCCTCTCACTCTCTCTCTCTCTCTCTCTCCTTCCCTCCATCTCCCTTATATTCCTCTCCTCCCTCTCTCGCTCCCCTTCCACCCACACTCTCCTTTGCTCTTCGCCACGGGACACCCCCCTTTCGGTTTCGCCCTCCCTGACCTTCCCGCTCTTGTCCTTTTCCTTATCCGCCTTTGCCAACGGGGTTAGGAGATTACGCATTCTGCTACCTCTCTCCCAGTGGGTTATGCTAACTCTTTGTCCAGCTCATGTTTTTGCCGAAACTTTTGAATTTCGTCCCTATGGAAACCAAAGAAAGGCGGAAACACAAATATGAGTGTTTTCGCCGCTACTTGCCATTGTCAGTTTTTAATGTACCAAACAGCGTCGTAAGAGAGCAATAAAATTGTTTACTAAGAGGATAACTTGTATTTATTCGTGAAATGAAGTGAACCATGCAATTCATCGCACAAATGATATATTTTCAACAATGCTATTTAAAACTGATGATTTTTAACCACGATGGCTAACAGTCATAATAAAATATGTTTTCATTAATTTAGCTTCTTCATTATTTCGTTTTCTGAAACTAGAAATTAGCGCAAATTTGTAAAACATTCAATTTGCTTCCAGAATTTTTAATTTGAGTAAATGTTAGGGGATAATTCCATCTGAAACGTGTATCTTGTCACTTCGAAAACGTAGGTCAACATTTAGCGCATGTTTTTCGAAAATTCTTCACCAATTTTCTATTTTTACGCCTCGGTTCAAAAGTAGACTTTATTTTCGTCAAATTACTCTAATGAAAAAAAATCTGATGTGGCCAACACATGACTTTCTCCATATTTGGGGTATAGATATTTAAATTATTATGAATAATATTACGAGGCAAAATTATTATTTCGTATCGTAAAAGAAGACACGTCCTTGTTGCCGTAAATTACGTATATTTCGAATGTTTACAGAATTCACCGCTACATGGTGTTGGCGCTGTATACTGGTATTAAGATAAAGCGAAATATATCCGAAATCGATGGTTCTACGAAACTTAGTTTCAAACAAAACTTGGAAGAAATATTATTCTCTACAACTTTTGTCCTTACCAAGATTACCAATAACGATGTTTTTAAGGAGATATTTAACGGAAACCGAAAAACCGGTTATTTATAAATAACTCCTAAACAATAACTCTATAGAAAATTGTTTCAAATGAAAGTCGTACGAAATTACATTCTCTATAACCTTTGTATAGAATTGTATATACAATAATGATGTTTTAACGAAGAAATATCGCAAAAACCGAATCAGGTTTCGAATAAACCTCGACTTTCGGTTATCCGTTATTGTCCAAAAACTAATCAGTTCTTTGTGCTCATGTTAAAGTGTTATATATGAAGTTTGGTAACGATATGGCATGTACTTTTTGAGTTAGAACGCCCACAATAACATACACACACACAGACATCATTCCGAAAATAGTCTAAACGTGTTCTAGGGACCTCAAAACATGTATTTCCGTTGAAATCTCGAAGTCGATTTTTTTCATGAATACAATACTTTCCCATTACTACGTATGGAGAAAGTAAAAAGCGTTTCATAGTAAAGGCAGGCAAAAGGTAGTGGCCGGAAATAAACACATTAATTTAGTTTAACATTCTCACCTTACGGCGTGTTTGATCGGCGATCGTTCAAGAAATGCAAAGCTTTCCCGGAAAATGCTGAAATTTCAATTATCTCCTCAAAAGCACTAAGAGTCATTTCCTCTTTTTTCGGGACATATATTGCATGCCAAGTGGGAAAAAAACTGCCGAATCATGCTTACACCTAAACACTTGGATCCTTCGCTCTGATTAGTCGAAGAGGCTGCTTAATCAACGAAGAGCACTGTACAAATAGATGTGACATTTTTTGCTTCATTTTAAGAATCGACTGATTGTGAGACAAATTTATTTTTCCGTGCCATCTTAAGTTGTTATGCTACGCAGAGATAAAATTCAGCCAATAAAATTAATCTTCGAGTCGTTTGTAGGCGCGTTTCGCTTCCAGCGTGAGCGCCTATTGTCGTCTGTCCGTCCGTCCGCATGTTCGTTCTCGGCTTCTACCGAACGGATTTTCATGAAATTTGATATTACTTACGGCCAAAGACAATAAGAAAATCGCATAAATGAACCAAGTAAATCAATCAGGGTACCACTTTACTGGTGACAAAAAATGAACTTTCCGTCTCGTCTCGTCAGGTATTAGTCATATCAAAGTAGTGTTCAAATAAAAGTTGTAGAACTAGTAAATTAAAGTATTTCTTTTCCTATACATTTTTATCGTAGGAGTAGCCGTTATCAAGAAAATAAATCAGGAGTGTCTTAAATCGAGTTGAACTTCGAAATTTTTTGGCATGTTTACTTCATTATTGTTGCTATCATAGACAATCAAAGAAAAATACATTTAATTTCCTTACGTATGCATGCAATATTTTTAAAAAGGAAGAAAATGGATTATTTATGATGAAGAAAATAACTTTAAAACGCTATTTCCCTTACGTACAGGTAGTACATATGTCATTTCTTTCTAATACTTCATTGCACGAAACGCGCCCATTTGTGATACGCTGTACACTTGTTATTCCTTAGCATGAGTTTTTCGTCAGTTATTTGTTGAAGAACTTGTTTGATTGTATTTTTGGCTAATCAACCTCTTGGACTAATATGTGGATTTGATAGTGAACTGCTGCTGCTGCTAACTTCTTCATTATAATAGTACTGGTTATACATAAATAGAAGGCGGTATTGGTTTTATTTTAAATAAAGCTCAATAATCTTGAAATTATTGATTCACCAATGAAAATCGTCATTGTTATCTCTAAAGTGATCACACGCGCAGCAGTTTTAGAAATGCCACACTCCAAAATCTTTAAGCCGCGCACGTCCGCATCGACATTTCTCTGCTCTCAACAATTTGTTGACGTTTGATTACATGTTCAATGAACGCGTGAAGAATAATATTACCCCTTGTATTAATGTCTGTTTTTTCTTCTTCAAAAATAAAAAGGACCAATTAATGTTGATTTTTTATATGGCGAACATTCGCACATTATCTTCATATATGCCCGCATTCCGATCATCGAAAAAAATATTACAGGTGACATTGGTAAGCGTCCTCCAACAGCTACATTACCTTCACTTAAAGGCTTAAACTAGAGCATAATAACGAAATAAAAGGGCAAGAGGTCTTACTCTGACAGGAATTAATGACTAGTTCTAGTCAAGATGCATAACAGAATTTTTAAAAATGTAAAATGACTGATGCCTGTAACGGTATGACTGAGGGCGTGCCTGTTACTTATTCCCGTAGAAGTAATCTGTATTTTTTAAATGATCTCAAATCGATCTTTTTTTAAGGTGCAGTTAAACATAATGAGCAGGAAAGAAATGCCATGAGAAATTAGTTATTTCAAAGACGGAGAATGTTTATCTTATAAAACACGTTGCGATATTAAAGATAATTTTAATAAGCAAAGCTGACGTGAGCTACGAATGTCCTTGATTCTTTTGCAACGAGTGTTCAAGGTTACAAAACTAACCTAATACGATTTGCGAGAATGCACACTTAATTAGCGCACATCAATTCTTATAATAGCGTTTCCCCTGTTATGGCAGCATTTTTGTCACGACTACTTTAACGCCATCCTTCTACCAGTTAATATAATATGTGATTGTAATATTACAATCACATATAAAATAACACAAAGTTGGGCTTACACTTACTTTTAAAAAATTTAATAAAAAATAGTAAAAATTTATTCCACTATTAATATAAACAAAAATCATGTTTTTCTTTAAATAAATAGCTAAAGAAAAACAGGATTTTTGTTTATATTAATAGTGGAATAAATTTTTATTATTTCATTTTTTATTAAATTTTTTAATATGATGCCTTACCCGCAAAGCCAAAGGTATGTCTGCCTAAGTGGGTGTAAGCTCAACTTTGTGGTATTTAATAACCATAAATACAGAAGCTGCGGTTTTATTTTTTCTGTGATTGTAAAACTAACAAAATGATAGTATTGAAACTATTACACATTTTGTCTTTAGTTTTGGCAGCCCCTCTGAAAACCCCAATTTTCGGAGTCTCTATCATATAGGCATTTTCAAGGGGTATTTCTTCATATTTTCTTTTGCCAATTACTACGATGAATGATTTTTCTAGCTACAGTGTATTGCTAATTTGGCTGTCCTTATTCTCAAATTAAACTAACAAAATCTCCCAATCAGAGAAGGAGCATGAAGGTAAATAAGTAAAATAAAGAGTTATAGTGAGACAGTTTAGAGCTTTCTTGATTAATAAGATCACGCAAAAGATAAAATCAATGAAGGTATCGCTGAATCATGGTAAGCATGAGTGTAACTCTGCAAATCATGCAAAATGTGTTTAAATAATTCTTTTCATCCGACGGCAAGCCAAAAACCTACTTATTAAACGTAGCCTTGGGCAAAAGTTCACACCTCTTGTCTTGTTTACATTCGCGACAACACAAACAATATAAGCTCGAAATAACTATATCGCGGCCGCATTAACAGTCAACATCATCGACGATCAAGATAACCGCTATTGCCACAAAACACTTGGGAAAACCGAATGCATTTTTCGGCTCCCAGAGCAGCCGTCCTAAGTGGTCATCCACCGATCGTTCATTCGTTTTTTTTTTTAAATATCCCTTTTTTATTCGCTTTCAGGCGTCAGCTTGCTAAAATTTTGATCCGAAATGATATAACCTTTCCCTTTCATGAAAACTTTTAAGTAACTTTCATTGTCGCATTACGGTACGAATTATAGTTCGCCAATTTCCGTTAATAGTCCGATTATATCCGGAGGAAATCGCGAAATTTTACCTTCGGAGGACCGAATCCGTCGGTTCCGAAAACTCTATGTCGTCTACAACGTCCGCAGTTCAGAATGTGGATATCCTTGAACGTCTAATCGTGGATTGAAACTCCGAAGGACCTCCTGATTATGGCGCACCCATAGTATTTATATGTTCAGACGAGATTTTGTTCAGGTTCAGTTAAAGAAAAGAAACCACTAGAATACTCGGAGGGCGCCTTAAAAGAAAAGGGAAATTGACGTTTTTGCGAGTTATCGTGTATGTATATGCTATGAACATATAAACAAGGAAACTGGTTATATATTTCTCTTTGAAATTAGAGCAATCTATTTTTACTTACAACGCTTTTCAGCACATTACTGGTAACATAAGTTCTCTTGAGGCTTTGTGTCGTTCATACCAATTCAATGGAATGGACACGAAGATATAAATAAGATGCCCGAAAATTCCTATCTCATAATCGTGAGGTTATCCGAGTTTAAAGGCGATAATTTTAGGTGTGGGTGGACTAAACCGAACCAGACCTTAAACCGTTGGAGAAAGGGTGGCAATAAACATATATCATTCACCCGAAGTGCTAGAATGGACGCCCGGTATTTTTTCCTCAATGTCCGTTATTCTTTATACATCCGTGAACATTGACACCGTTGGAAAAATGGCCAATACCTCATACCTTGAACTTCATGATACTGCGTCCTTTCAAAACATCTTTCTTGTTTCTTTAGGTTGATAAAGAAGCACGATTCCTGCTTATTGGGGGATTGAATTTTTTTTGCATGGAATATAAAAATTAGGAACGGTTGGGCCAGTGGAATAGTTGGCTTATATAATAAATTCTCCTAAAGTGGCATTTAAAACTGCTCGAATATCAAGTTAAATTTCTCTCCGTAGGCGAAAGTAAATTTAATATTGGCACTGGAAATCAGGAGAGATAGTATATTGAAAATAAATAATTTTTCTTAAAACATTACACATTGATTACAAACTAAAACATTTGAGAATCTTTTATATAACATAATGTTACATACTCGTATATGCATTAAATCAATAAATAATCAACTATTATTTCAGCAACAATTTCGGGCAATCCGTGGACCAAAACCGGAGAAGATTAAAAAATACCTTTCCTGTGAATGTGAAAATATTCTTAATGCTTATCAATAATTAGAGTTGAGAGAAGAGAAATGTTTCGAAAATCAAGATGATTTGATATATAGAAAGCACTGTTATTAATGCTTCCGCGATGCTTTGGAAACATTTGCACCTTTTCAACATTTTCTCGTTACCCAGAGCGATGACATTGAAGCATTTGGTCCATGAGTATTGTCATAAGCATCTCGAGGAAGGATTAGTGATACTCCGATTCCTGGTCTTTGGCTTTCTCGCGATCGTAATCCGTTTAATCTTTCCTGCCCCAAACTTATACTTCCCAATATTACGCCTCCTACTAAATCCCGCTTCCTTCCAGGAATCGCCACTCTCTATTCTTATGGGCTTCCAAGGTCACTGGTGAGGTCAGGAGAGAAAGAGTCGCAGCTGTGTCTCTGCATTACTTTCCTCCCTCTCCTTCTCTCCCAGTCTCTCCTTCACCCGGTCTCTTTGTCCCCCCCCTTCTCTCTCCCTCCCTCTCACTTCCTCCCTCCATCCCTCTCACTCCCTCTCTCTCCCTCTCTCTCTCTCTCTCTCCCTCTCTCTCTCTCCCTCTCTCTCTCTCTCTCTCTCCCTCTCTCTCTCTCCCTCTCTCTCTCTCCCTCTCTCTCTCCCTCCTCCCCCCCCCCACCCCGTTAAAATCTGTAGGAGCAGCGACAGAAGAAACATAAGATAGTAAATTATAAAAAAAATAAGATCCAAAAATGGAGTATCATTTTACTGTTCGGAAAACATTGACGCATGTATGATTCAAGGGGCAAAAATGTAATGTACGTTAAAAATAACTAATCTTTGAATGCTGTTTTAAATAAATGAAGAAATGTAATCGTGGAACGAAAAATTAACCAGAGTACAAGAATAAAACTTAGGCTCATTCAAGGGGGAGGGAAGTTTAGCCCCCAAACCCTTAGTTTCTTCTTAGATTAGCCACTGCTACGTTTTCTCCCTCACTCCTTCCCTCCGCAATTGAGACTAATGCAGTGGTGGCCAACGTGTGGCGCATTGGTCTATAAAAATTGGCGCACCATGCTTTGAAAAAATTCAAGATAATTGCTGAAATTAAGCAAATTGAAGATTATAAATAAAAAATGCAATAAGAATAAAAATTAAAAATTGAAATAAAAAATGAATTGCTAGAGGAAAAACATCGGCAGGGAAACATCGATGTTTCGATAACATCGATGTTTTTTGCCGACCCCTAGTTTGCCATAGTTGCTGTTTTCAGAATCAGTGTGTGTGATCAACAAATGCGAATTTGGATTTTAGTGTTTTGTATTTTTTACCCATCGTGATATACGGCAAAATGAGCAAAAGAAAAGCTAGTGCAGATAGTGACCGTGAGTTTAATGATCAGTGGGAAATTCAATTTTTATTTATAAGTGTACCTTCCGGAAAACCATTATTTATCAACCCATTTGCCATTACTGAACAAAAAATGGACGACTTGCATGCTATCATACAGATTGAAGTTATTGAATTAAAAGCAAACGCCATGTTAAAAGCTACATTTGAGGAGCTTCCTCCGATCCCTGAGGCGGATGATATGATCCAATTCTGGAAAATATTACCTCGTGATCAATTTCCAAATCTTCGAAAATTTCCTCAAAGTTACATCTGTCGATTTTCAAGCAAGCTGTGAGCAAGCATTTTCATCAATGAAACTCATTAAAAATAAACAACGATCTCGACTCACAGACGCAGATTTGAAAAATCTGCTATTACTTGCTACGACAAATCTAAAACCCAATATAGACAAGTTGGCAGGCTTAAAACAAACCCAAAAATCACACTAAAGGTAAGACTAATTTTTAAAATATGCATTTTATACATATTTTAAATATTTTTATTAAAATATCTATAGGTTTTTTTTGGCGCATCAGAACTCTAACAAAATTAAAATTGGAGCACAGTGCGTAAAAGGTTGGCCACTACTGCTCTAATGTAAGCCTCCTACTCTCGACAATTTAGGCCGTGTTACGATCATTGCGACTTCGTTGCTGCGGATTGGTCGCAAGTGCGACCTCAGACCACGTATCTTTTTTTTCTTTCAATATATGTGTGGTGACAAAACTGGTGACCAAGAGGACAGACAGCCATCGTTGTGGGTGTGATGAAAATTCTGGATTGGTTCCGAAGAGATAGGAAGAGGCCGAAAGGTGATCAAATATAAGATAGAAAAGGTAAATAATGACATTTGGCGTGGTAAACGAAGGGCATAGAAATGCTAAGGAGGTCAAAGAGTATGAGTCTCTGATTCACCAGTTTGAAGAAAAAATGATTGAGAGAGAACTTTGAAGTTGTCAATTGCACAAAAGTTTTGCTAAAAAAATTGTAGGATCGGACTCGTGGAAATGAATTCTCAAGCTGTTTCAATAATTTCAGCCGCAAAAATATGTTAAGTTATAGGTATGACCTATAATATGTTAATTATTGAATCACTGCATGAGTTGTATAAATATGTCAGCGGCAATTAATGAATTACGTAGATCCTCCATACGAAGTGATTTTTTCGATTGTGACTTCTAGTGTGTCCATCCTGGATATCGAGTTCTCGAGTACTTGAAATTTTAGCCTCATTTTCCAGTACTCGAGACATTTTTTTTCCGAGTATTCGATTAATAATAGAATGTTTCCAATAAAAATAAAATTGTTTTAATAAAATAATTTTAAACTGTTTTTAATTTTGAAATACGAAATATCGGTATTTGGTCGGTTCGAACAATTCTCACTATCAATAGCGCGCTCATTATTTTCACATGGAATAATGTTTGTACCGCAATGGGGACGAATGCAAACGCCGATAAGAGCCGAGAACATACCCGAGCTAGATAATTCTCTCAACTATGTTCATTCCTGCGCACAAACACACCCATTTGTGTAAAGCAATAGGCAGTAAAATTAATGGATAAGCAGTTCTTGTTGTAAACTATTAAGCCGAAAAGGACCCTTGTGCGTGTGTTTAGTTGCCAAGAAATTTTTATATAGATACCGTTTCTTCTAAGATTTTATGTATTTTCGAAGAAATTGTCCAGTAAATAAACCAAGAAGACGGATATTTCCAATTGAAAAATGCAGGAAATGAAATCTATTTGCAGCAAACGATTAATTCCATATTATCTCCAAAACCAAACATTCTACTCAAAATGACATTGAAAAATAATTAGAAATCGTGGAGGAGAATGGTTGGAAAAATTATAAAAATCTTTGCTTAATATTCAACCTACTTCAACGATGAGTGAAAGAGTATTTTCAGTTTCGGGAAATTTCGTTACAAAAATGTGAAATCAATTACATATTAATACTTTAATTGCGCTATTATTCCTCAAATACCATTTTTTAAAAATAAGTACTGATATATGCTTAAGAAGTTTTTATATATTAATTCTTATAGATTTAAGGATAATTTTTGAATTAATACGTGTACCCGGATATTATTTTCAAAAATACTTACCTACCCGCGTAATGAATATTTAGAGTAATTTGGACACCCTAGTGCAGTGTTTCCCAACCTTTTTAGAGTCGCGGCACCTTTAAGTGACTTTTCGGAATTTGGCGGTACCCCTCCATATCCAACATCAGCAATAATCGTGATTTCCTTATTATAATATCTAAAGCATAAAATCAATATTTTATCATTATTTATTCTACTAGTCATTAACTTTTCCTAGTTTCAACAGTTAATTACAGGTTAACTCTGGTTTGGATTTTTGAAAGCCGACGATGCAAAATGAACAGATTCATTTTTGCGGCACCTCTCGGAACACTTCACGGCACCCAGGTTGGGAAACACTGCCCTAGTGACTACACATCAAACCTTCTCAGATAATCCTTCATAAATTATTCAATTATTAAAATCTTATTATTGAAATCTTATTATTAATTATTGTTCAGAGTGCATATTTATAGAAACGAATGTTAATCAATATTTAGATTAGTTGAAAGTGTTTCAACTTACAGATGTCAGAACTGTTATGGCATGCTCATGCAGACCCACATGTCATTATTTATTTTCTGCGCTGGAGTCCGGCCAAAAGTCAGAAACCTGAGAAGATTGCTTTATTGTGGAAAACCTCTCTCCTATCACTCCTTATTATTTCCAGAAAAGCCTGCATACAGGTCATCGCTGAAATCTTATCCTCGAAAGCAAATATTGTCACCACCATCCTTATGAAAATTTTTATAAACCGTTCTAATCCCGTAGAAGTAAAGCTACTTCTCTACAATTCCAAGTTCTGACCGAACTATGAGGAGAGGTGCTACGTATCACTTCTAGCAAGGTCCATAACTTTCTATTAGTCTTCTCCTAATCAGAACGCCTCCCGGAGTCGAATCGATCCTGCGCCGGGGAAAAATACTTTTTAAATATCAATATTTAGATTTGTTTCAATTTAACGACATTTTACAAGATGATATAAGATATTTAATGATGTCTGGATAGATATTTGAAATTATTTTGCCTTTACACCTTCGTCATCCATCATGAATCCCAACTGAAATTTCCATAATAAAAACAAGAAATCAGAATGAAACCATTGTAGGTTAGAGCTATGTAAGTAACTAGAAATAATAACTTATGTATACCACAATGGCACACAAATAACAGCATGATGTTAAGCTGAAAAACGTGCACTGCGTTATTCCTCTAGGGTCCATAACGCCCTCTTGCAAGTATATATAGCTCCGACTCAAGCTGGAATAGAAATGTAAAAATCGAGTTGTGTATTATTTATAGAGTTTTAGGAAGGTAATGTATATAACAAATGCCTAAGTGCTGCGATTAATCATTTTGCTTGGAGTTCTTTCTATTCCACAAGACTAATCGAGTGATATCTTTTAATTCTGCTAGTATCGTATATCGCAATTCTCTCGCAAAAGGTCAAATTTAAACAACGTTACAAATGAATGTATATTTGTGATAAAGTTTATAATGAGGGTGAGACAAATAACTCATATGCACGTAAAATAAACGAATTGATTTGATTCGAGTTTCAATAGAGAATTATCTCGTCTTATGGCTGAAAAATTCAAGAACAAGCACTTTAAAAAGTACTTTACTCCAATAGATACAATAAGGGTATGAAAAACCATATGGGAATTTAAGTTACAAAGCATCCGTCTTCAGTGGTAATTCACCGAAAGTAGATTCTAAAAGATAACCTTATTGTTGCTATTGGAGATACATGAGAAAGGCCTTTTAGTGCTTTTTCTTGAATTGATTCAAGCCGCTTTGAAATGTGATTACTGTTCTTAATTAGAGATCCATCTTTTCCTCCTCAGCATAAGTGACGTGATGTCGCCTTCCAGGATCCCAATTGGGGATAGCAACTGTGTCCGATGAATCGCAGAGCGCACGTTGAGATCTCCGTCATTTCGCTCGAAGCCACCATATTTAATGCCAGCAATACATCGCCATACGCGTACGTGTACATCGGAGGAAGAAATAGGCGTCCGGATAAATATAAATTCGCGATTTCACAGTCAATTTCAACACAATCTCTTGAGAAAATTGCGCTAATCTTTATATAACGCAGCACGATAGCATTGCTCAATAGGCGTCAATTTCAGAATCCTACGACCAAAGAGTAAATATCCTTTTAAAACATGGCAGTTCCGTTGTGAAAGATTTTGTTCGTGGTAATTAATCTTAAGTTTGATGTGAGACCCGATGATGATTAGTTTTCATCCGAAGTTTAATTAAAGTAAATATAAATGAGGGGTGGAAGTTCACTGTTCTTTGCGCAAGAGGTGCAGTTCTAATACCGAGGGTATTACTTTGATTCCGAAAGCGTTAATGTGTAAACAATTTAATTTTAGATTTTTCATTGCCAAAAATAGACGGCGCCCCGGGCAAAATCCTTCGGCACCACCAATATTAAATCTCAAATTTAACTAATTTCGCCTTTTCAAATTGGCACCTGTTGCTAGTGATCTACTTTTTCACTTATGGTAAACCATTACTTTCATGTATTCGGCACTGTCAGTTGCTATACAAAGAACATCTACCCACTTTTTAGCAATTTTTTCCATGTTTTTCCTAAAACTGTGGCAAAAGTAACACTATTTGTCTTGGTCATAAAAGAAACGTCAACCAATAACAATGATTTTCTTTGTTGACTTTCATTGTAGTATGTTAACATTGTATTCACAGTCGGTCGTCCTAAAACATCGTGGCTTTCATCAATAATAAAGCTTATTTTTGAGTACTTTATCAATTCCTTTATTTTGGAAAATTCTTGGTTGTATACTTCAGGCAAATACTTTTTGTGTAACATTTCATATTTTGGCATAGTTTTCGTAGCAGGACAATATTCTTTTAAAAAATTACCTATTGGACCATCACAAGTTTTAAGACTCAATCCAGCTTGACAAACGGCACGAACAAAATCATGAATTGCACCTTCTTGCCTTTTTTCCTTCTCTCTTTGTCTTACTAGTATATCATTAAGTGTAACTTGTTGCTGTGATGTTGAGGGAAGAGGATTTAAACATTCAGAACGTAATTTTTTGTGTCTTAAACTAGCAACATGTTCGCTCACTCTATCAAAGGACTTTTTACTAGGATCAACCACAATTTTTAGGCAACAGTATTTGCATACTATGGCATTTTCTCCATGACTATTGTCTGTAGTTTGGAAAACCTTAAAGTCGGGTATTCTAAAATACAATCTGATAGTGTTTTTCTTTTTCTACCCATAATGAAGGAATCAATTATATTTTTGATATTTTTCACTTATATCACTAAAGCAATTAAAAACTAAATAAAAAAGAGTCACTAGAGCATTTAGCAAAAATATCACAAATTCATCCACATCAGATGATCACGATGTCTCGTAATTAAATCAGAGGAATGGGAGACGTAAACATCTGCAATGTTGACTTGATTTCCTTTTTAATGAATCAATTGGCAGATGGGCTTATGTCGACTAACTGGGACCACATTTTAAACTGACCGCGAAGCTGACCCCTCGACCGTCATTAACTCGGGTTAGACGCCCACACCTCGAGACCCATCCTCAAATCCGAGCTCAGGTGTCTTCACCCTCTCACCAGGGGGGCATTAGCCGACCACGTCTTTTGCAATAAAATTTAAACTATTTTATATTTATCAATTTTATATTTATCAATAAGGCTCAAGGACAGACGCTTAAACGTGTTGGAATATACCTAAAATTTCCCGTTTTTTCCCATGGTCAGCTTTATGTAGCCTTTTCCCGAGTTTCGTCATTTAAGAACGTCGCTATTACCATTATTGAAGGACCTCGACAACTTATACAGAATGATAAATTGATAACATCAAATATTGTATTTAAAGAAGTAATATAAAAAAACAAAATTATCTAAATAAAGTTTTGTTTCTTAAACATTTTGTCTCTCTTTATGTGCGAATTATTCGCATGGGTACAGCTAGTAAAAATTAATGACACCAAATTTTATGTACACTAAAACGCAAAAAGAATATAAAATCCACACAATCGAATGTTCCAGAGAGTAATAATAGTCATGCACATATAAAAAACGATTTTATCACAATTTTATCACGACGAATTGAATAAATTCGTACAAAATCACGAAAAATATTAATTAAACCTAATTTTTGGCTTGTTTCGAACGAGAGTTGAATTTCTACTATATGGAAATTCATTTCCATACTTTTTTCGGCATAACTGTGAAAATACCGCGTCGAAATCTCATTTTTAAGATATTTGAAAATGCTAAAGAAAAGAGGTCTCGCTTCGTTTCAACTCTGCCCATGTTATTCAAATGGAGAAAAGATATGCTCCTGAAGTCAAACCCAGAACTACTATGTACACGGCGAGAAGTTCCAAATTGAAAAGTTGAATAGTCAAGTGATTCCTGAAGGTTTGATCGAAAAATGTTGTAAAGCTTTTTAATTATGAGCGGTTTCCCTTTTCTCCCATCTAACATCATATAACAACCAAGCGTTACACCCTCCGCACCGTCTCGCGAATGTCTGCTTTCATTACAATCCCGTCCGAAAACTCTTAAGAGGTTGGTATTCCTTGGCGTCAAGATTAGATGTGAGCGTAAATATGTTATTATTTATCGTAGAATTCCGTTAAAAAGACGCTCTCGATCAGCGCATTCACCCGAATATGTTGCTTGAGTCACAATCGCACTAAGTTAACAACATAAAATAGTTTAAATATTATTGCAAAAGACGTGGTCGGCTAATGCCCCCCTGGTGAGAGGGTGAAGACACCTGAGCTCGGATTTGAGGATGGGTCTCGAGGTTTGGGCGTCTAACCCGAGTTAATGACGGTCGAGGGGTCAGCTTCGCGGTCAGTTTAAAATGTGGTCCCAGTTAGTCGACATAAGCCGGCAGATGTTTTATTTCAAAGCTGCAATGTACACAGAATATTCATCTTTAAAGAGGTACTTAACAATTCTACTCGATTGTTCAGAGGGTAACAATTTTATGCTTAGATTTTTTTAAAGTTTCGCGGATTTTCTTATTCATGTATAAAACAATCAGCAACACCGTTGAAATGAATAATCAAACCCTTTTACTAACCTTAGGAATTGCTGAAATTATCATACTTTTGTTTTACACCTCCAAGGGGAGAGGAACGCTCTTTGCCTCCTATTCAACTTCTTTTGAAAACAATATATTTGTAAAATAATTTTTCTTCGTGGCATTACCAATTAATAGTCACTCAGGCCGTTTCTCAATATCTCATTCTTCTCCTATCAAAGATCTAACGGCGACCAGCTAATTGTAAGACTCGTCCTTGCCTATTCAAGGTGCTACCAAACCAAGGAGATTCAGTTTATGTTAGAAAGTAAGTTTACGAATGTACCTACTAGTAATGGACTAATAAATATTTCTCATACTCACCTGAACATCTACTAATATCCTCATCAAAATAAGACTTCAAATCTCTTAACTATTTGTCCGCAAAAGTATTTTTGCCAATAGCGCTCTCACCGTGTCGATGTATGATAATAAACTAAGTGGCTTACTGTAGATTCGCGTGATATCGAGCGTATTGGTATCTTCGGTCGAGTGTGCATTTTCTTTAATTTGATACTTTGTGCTACTCTGACAGATACACAAAGCGCCACTTGTTATTTTCTGACATTTGTTACACTGTATAGATATGTTACAAGCCTAAGGTCCCCAAATGCGCAAGCGGGGAGGTAGCTGCGAAAAGGGGAAGTCCTAACCGCTGGAGAGTTAACCTCCGATGAAGGGATATGGCTCGACACGAGTACAGAATGGGTGGACAAATGTTGAAATTAATTCTAAAATCTAGTAAAATGGATATTCGATTTCCTAATGAATAATTATTGGTATATGTAATATATAATACGATATATATATTTCAGTTCAAAGAACATCACAGAGCTCATCCAAATTCTTAGATGCATAAAAGCATTAAAATAAAATTTTTAATCTAAAAAGTTTTGTGTGATAAAATTAATGATTTCGGGGTTTTCCGGGTTTTACTCGAATTTCAAAAAAGCCGTTCGGAGGGTAAAAATTGGTAAAAATCGGGTAAAACCCGCAAAAATCCATACCCTACTTATAATATAGAAATATTCGATGGTTAAAACAGTGCACAATTTTATTCTTGCGATTTTTACATGTTGCATTGACAAAATTTAGATTCATTAAACCCGTTGAAATTCAACGGGCACTTATGCCAGTTTTAAATAAAATTTCGGAAGAAATTTGAATAGATTTGAGTTCAGAAAATAGAAAAAATTCAGGTACTACAAAATGAATCAAGTGATGAATACTGATAGCATTTATAGTGTTTATTGAGAAGTATTAAAATAATAAAATTTAAAACATTAACAGATTTATATATTAGCGTCTTAGTTGATTCTGTCTTATGGTAATATTTGTCGCTAGCACAACGCATCTCCGGTAATGCTAAATAAAAACACCATAAACTGAACTTCTGCAGGTTGGTGTATTTTATTTACCGGTAATTCTCTAAAAATCGACCTCAGAAATTAAGAAAAGACGAATAAAACTTCGAAATTGCATAAGACTTAACCGATGACCTGCCCCGTTTAGTTGTGATTTATGGGATTTTGAAGTAGGCAGGTAAGGGCAATTTGTCTCCAGAATTATTTATTATCGCCATTGTTTTGAATATCGTATCTAATAATTTTTCTTCTCGAGTATACGATAATAAATATTGCATGATTCAGTTATCTTTGGAGAACAGTGATTCGCAAAAGGGTTAGAAGACAAGGGCAACATGAAATTCGTAGACACAATGACCGAATATATAAAGACGGAAAAAAATGTCATTCGTCTTCGAAATAACTTTGTTTGCTATCACACACATCGGGAAGGTCGAGTGTTAATCTTGTTCACAGTTATGAACATTTTTTATTTGTATCATAATGTTAAAAATAACTGTACATAACATTTACTTTCTCACTATCAGAGGAAAAAACAAATATGCCGTTAAAATGCAATATAAAATAATTAAACAATATTTGCTGGTATAAACTGATTTTAGCACGTTATTCTGGGTAAATAGATGAAGAAAGAATTTATTTGTATTATAGCTACTTTAATGAATATTTCAAATTGATATCGTCTATGAAGTAATGCACTAAATAACATAGCTACACGTAAAATGCAGCGGTTAGCGATTTATGCATTTATTTAAGAGTGAATATTAATTGTGAAATTTAAGGGATATTTCTGAAGTTTATACAGCCTTGTCCCTCATATTCTCCCCATCAGTATTAATACTTGGCGACCTTTACCCTTTCATCATCACTTGGCGATGTTGGGATAATTTACTGTAGGCGTTAAGATCGAGCAATTTTTTTACCTTATTGCTTGAATTTCCGTTAATATTAGTAATTTTAGCAGCTTACTCTGATGAAAACTGCTGAATACAAGATATCAGCCATATTTAGCAGAATGTGCATTTTTGTAGTCTTCCCCTAAATAAACTTTAAAAGTTAACCAGACAATGGCGTTGCCAGAGTTAAAACAGGAGGGTGCTTATAACTTTAAGTTTTCAGGTATTTCGTCATCTGATAAAATAAAACTTTCTGTCAACATCCGAAAGTCATGCAGAAAATACTTCAGAATTAAATTCATTTTAAGTAAGAACAATTCACACTTTCTTCACGGGTGAAATAATTGCGATGTATGGATGAACGTAGGCTTCTAACATATTAAATAAAATTCTTCTTCTTTTTATACCTTCCACTGAGCTTAATGAAGCAATTCATATTATTAGGTAATGCACATACACGTGTTTATTAAGCAACCCAAGCGCAAAAATAACAAAAAAGGACGAAAACTTATAACAAAACAATGGCTCAAGGATACACACCATCCTATAAGAAAAAAAATCAAAAAGTCTGCGATGTTGAGCAAGATCGAGAGCATCACTTCCTCGTACTTTGCATTTTTTAATAAAGATTTTCAAAAGGAATCTTTTCAACATTACGTATATAGAAGCGATATCTTGCATAGATAAGATGTCCACTCGAACCATAGATTCCCCAGCAACCGTCAAAATAAGGTTGCCGAACTGGTTTTTAAAAGAGCCGGTTTTAGGCGCATAGTTTTTTGTAGCTATTCTTATAAAGGTAGATGAATAGCATGAATAAAATTTCAGTAGCCGGAGAGGCAGGTCATGCGAGACTCAGTTAGCTCTACTCACACAAGATATTGTGAAAGCAACGGATAAAGGAATACATTTACATTTACATCAATACCCTGCAAGCCGCTAAAAGCGTTTGGCAGGGGGTGTCACAACACCAAGTGAAGTCTAGCTAATTCCTCTGTTGGATTGTCTTATCGCGTCTGGGAAAAAGGATCGGTAGTATTTCTCTGTTCTAGCGGTAATTTCGAGATATTTTCTCCTGCACTGTGATCTAACATTACGTTCACTAACACCGATGGGGACGACTATGCCGCGTACGTCTTCAACGAATTCGGAACTTTCTAATTTTTCAAATAGTTTCCTTTTGTATTCAATTCTTCTACACTTCAACGTCTGCCATTTCAGATCTCTCAATAACTCTGATACACTCGCATCATACCGATATTCTCCTTTTACAAATCTAGCCGCTCTACGCTGAACCATTTCGAGCTCTCTAGTTAGGCCCTCCTCGAAAGGGTCCCAGACGGCGCAACAGTATTCCACGATGGGTCGTATTAGGGAAAAGTATGCGATTTCCTTCACATTCGAGGGGCATCCCCGCAGGACTCTAGAGGAAAGCCCTTGAATTCTGTTTGTCGATGCTATAACGGATTTGATATGCTCTCTACTAGACAAATTGCTACTGAGAATTACTCCTAGGTATTTGTAGCTATTGACGTATTTTAGCTTTAGTTCAGATATTTGGTACGGGTAACGGTTGAAATTCGTGGAGCGCGTGAAGTTCATTGCGGCGCATTTCTTTATATTCAGATCGAGTTGCCAATCTTTACACCATTTCGTGATAGCCTGAAGGTCCTTTTGCAAATTCTCCTGATCGTGTATTGTGTTGATTTCTGCATACACAAGCGTGTCATCCGCGAAGAGTCAAACTTTACACTTTATATTATCCGCTAAATCATTTATATATATCAAGAATAACAGAGGTCCGATTACACTTCCCTGAGGCACGCCGGAAGTCACTTTGACGACGTCTGATGCAACTCCATCGAGGACTACTCTCTGGGTTCTATCGGAAAGAAACGAGGCGATCCAATTTACAATTTTCTCGTTAATTGAATAAGCCCTTAATTTTTGCACTATTTTCACGTGAGAAACGGTGTCGAAGGCTTTCCTAAAGTCTAAAAATACTGCATCAACTCCTATTCCTTTATCCGTTGCTTTCACAATATCTTGTGTGAGTAGAGCTAACTGAGTCTCGCATGACCTGCCTCTCCGGAAACCATGCTGGCTACTGTTAAGCGCTTCTTTGCTTTCGAGAAATCGCATTCTTGAGCTACCGATAATGTGCTCAAAAACCTTACAGAAGATTGACGTCAACGATATGGGGCGGTAGTTTTCCACTTTTAATTTACTTCCCGTTTTATGTATTGGTGTAACGTGGGCTGTTTTCCATATCAAAGGAACTACACCCTCATCTAAAGATTTTCTGAATAGAAGCTTAAGGTACGGAGCTACTTCGTTTTCTAACGAGTTTATAATGAATGCAGGTATGGCTTCAGGCCCTGGCGATTTTCTTTTGTAGACCTGACTTAGTAATTTGACGATACCGCTTTCGGATATTTCTATGTCGCTCATATTTGAGTCTATACGAGTAGGGAAATCAATGAAATCACCGCTGTCTATTGTGAAGCAATTTTCAAAGAACCGATTTAACATACTAGCCTTAGTAAAAGAATCGTGTACACTTTCACCGTTGTCTGTACGTAGAAGAGGTACTGTGGACTGTCCTCCTCGCATTTCTCGCACGTACGACCAAAATTCTTTCGAGTCGTTTTTGAGTGAGTCCGACAGTGTCGTGGATCGGTAGACGTCAAATTCCTTACGCGCTTCGTCTCTTGCAGATTTACGACTATTTCTGTATATTAAATACTCGTTTGCGTGGTCCCTACCAACTTCTTTAAGGTGCTTTATGTGCGCGTGATGCCGTCTTTGTTTCTTGAGCAAGGCACGGAGTTTCGGTTTCACCCACCGCGGGTCCTTGCGATCACGAATTGCTTTAGTTGGGACAAACGTTTTTAGCCCTTCTCGAATGATTCGCAAAATTTCCGTCCAAGAGTCATCTACGCTGTTACCATTCGCAAAATTGATAAATGTCGCTATTTGGTTTGTAACATAATTTTTTAAGCCTGGGAGATCTGCTTTACTGAAGATATAAACTAATCGCGTAGGCTTATATATTGTCGCAGGGGTGTATTTGAAGTCGGCAATTACTATTTTATGATCACCTATGCCGTCGTCGATTTGTAGGTTTCTAGTCGATAGTGGGTGGGTAGTGGCTAGCAGATCTAATATGTTTCCGTTTCCGTTGTTGTCATATCGCGTCGGCTCGTTGACGATTTGCTCTAGCGAGTTTAGAGTGAATGCTTCAATTAATTCACGACAAGCTTCTCTATTTTTTCCACCACTAAATAGGAGTTGATGCAGTATTTTTAGACTTTAGGAAAGCCTTCGACACCGTTTCTCACGTGAAAATAGTGCAAAAATTAAGGGCTTATTCAATTAACGAGAAAATTGTAAATTGGATCGCCTCGTTTCTTTCCGATAGAACCCAGAGAGTAGTCCTCGATGGAGTTGCATCAGACGTCGTCAAAGTGACTTCCGGCGTGCCTCAGGGAAGTGTAATCGGACCTCTGTTATTCTTCATATATATAAATGATTTAGCGGATGATATAAAGTGTAAAGTTAGACTCTTCGCGGATGACACACTTGTGTATGGAGAAATCAACACAATACACGATCAGGAGAATTTGCAAAAGGACCTTCAGGCTATTACGAAATGGTGTAAAGATTGGCAACTCGATCTGAATATAAAGAAATGCGCCACAATGAACTTCACGCGCTCCACGAATTTCAACCGTTACCCGTACCAAATATCTGAATTAAAGCTAAAATACGTCAATAGCTACAAATACACCCCTGCGACAATATATAAGCCTACGCGATTAGTTTATATCTTCAGTAAAGCAGATCTCCCAGGCTTAAAAAATTATGTTACAAACCAAATAGCGACATTTATCAATTTTGCGAATGGTAACAGCGTAGATGACTCTTGGACGGAAATTTTGCGAATCATTCGAGAAGGGCTAAAAACGTTTGTCCCAACTAAAGCAATTCGTGATCGCAAGGACCCGCGGTGGGTGAAACCGAAACTCCGTGCCTTGCTCAAGAAACAAAGACGGCATCACGCGCACATAAAGCACCTTAAAGAAGTTGGTAGGGACCACGCAAACGAGTATTTAATATACAGAAATAGTCGTAAATCTGCAAGAGACGAAGCGCGTAAGGAATTTGACGTCTACCGATCCACGACACTGTCGGACTCACTCAAAAACGACTCGAAAGAATTTTGGTCGTACGTGCGAGAAATGCGAGGAGGACAGTCCACAGTACCTCTTCTACGTACAGACAACGGTGAAAGTGTACACGATTCTTTTACTAAGGCTAGTATGTTAAATCGGTTCTTTGAAAATTGCTTCACAATAGACAGCGGTGATTTCATTGATTTCCCTACTCGTATAGACTCAAATATGAGCGACATAGAAATATCCGAAAGCGGTATCGTCAAATTACTAAGTCAGGTCTACAAAAGAAAATCGCCAGGGCCTGAAGCCATACCTGCATTCATTATAAACTCGTTAGAAAACGAAGTAGCTCCGTACCTTAAGCTTCTATTCAGAAAATCTTTAGATGAGGGTGTAGTTCCTTTGATATGGAAAACAGCCCACGTTACACCAATACATAAAACGGGAAGTAAATTAAAAGTGGAAAACTACCGCCCCATATCGTTGACGTCAATCTTCTGTAAGGTTTTTGAGCACATCATCGGTAGCTCAAGAATGCGATTTCTCGAAAGCAAAGAAGCGCTTAACAGTAGCCAGCATGGTTTCCGGAGAGGCAGGTCATGCGAGACTCAGTTAGCTCTACTCACACAAGATATTGTGAAAGCAACGGATAAAGGAATAGGAGTTGATGCAGTATTTTTAGACTTTAGGAAAGCCTTCGACACCGTTTCTCACGTGAAAATAGTGCAAAAATTAAGGGCTTATTCAATTAACGAGAAAATTGTAAATTGGATCGCCTCGTTTCTTTCCGATAGAACCCAGAGAGTAGTCCTCGATGGAGTTGCATCAGACGTCGTCAAAGTGACTTCCGGCGTGCCTCAGGGAAGTGTAATCGGACCTCTGTTATTCTTGATATATATAAATGATTTAGCGGATGATATAAAGTGTAAAGTTTGACTCTTCGCGGATGACACACTTGTGTATGGAGAAATCAACACAATACACGATCAGGAGAATTTGCAAAAGGACCTTCAGGCTATCACGAAATGGTGTAAAGATTGGCAACTCGATCTGAATATAACGAAATGCGCCGCAATGAACTTCACGCGCTCCACGAATTTCAACCGTTACCCGTACCAAATATCTGAACTAAAGCTAAAATACGTCAATAGCTACAAATACCTAGGAGTAACTCTCAGTAGCAATTTGTCTAGTAGAGAGCACATCAAATCCGTTATAGCATCGACAAACAGAATTCAAGGGCTTTCCTCTAGAGTCCTGCGGGGATGCCCCTCGAATGTCAAGGAAATCGCATACTCTTCCCTAATACGACCCATCGTGGAATACTGTTGCGCCGTCTGGGACCCCTTCGAGGAGGGCCTAACTAGAGAGCTCGAAATGGTTCAGCGTAGAGCGGCTAGATTTGTAAAAGGAGAATATCGGTATGATGCGAGTGTATCAGAGTTATTGAGAGATCTGAAATGGCAGACGTTGAAGAGTAGAAGAATTGAATACAAGAGGAAACTATTTGAAAAATTAGAAAGTTCCGAATTCGTTGAAGACGTACGCGGCATAGTCGTCGCCATCGGTGTTAGTGAACGTAATGTTAGATCACAGTGCAGGAGAAAATATCTCGAAATTACCGCTAGAACAGAGAAATACTACCGATCCTTTTTCCCAGACGCGATAAGACAGTCCAACAGAGGAATTAGCTAGACTTCACTTGGTGTTGTGACACCCCCTGCCAAACGCTTCTAGCGGCTTGCAGGGTATTTATGTAAATGTAAATGTAAAAAGATGTTAGCGTAAATATGTTATTATTTATAGTAGAATTCCGTTAAAAAGACGCATTCACCCGAATATATTGCTTGAGTCACAATCGCACTAAGTTAACAGCATAAGATAGTTTAAATATTATTGCAAAAGACGTGGTCGGCTAGTGACCCCCTGCTGAGAGGGTAAAGACACCTGAGCCCGGATTTGAGGATGGGCCTCGAGGTATGGGCCTCTAACCGGAGTTAATGACGGTCGAGGGGTCAGCGTCGCGGTCAGTTTTAAATGTGGTCCCAGTTAGTCGACACAAGCCAATTTCATAATATGGAGGAAAATTTAGGATGATATTTAAGCTATGATATTATGTTCAACCTTCTTACCATAATAGTCGTATTTTCTGCAGACCTCGAAAAACGCATTTCCATTAAGACCAAAAGTTTTTCCTAGTAAAAAATAATTATAGCATTGACGATGCCGGCCTTCCAAAAGACCTATGAATAGCCTGAGTATTGGATAAATGTTTTTCAGAGCTGGTTTTAATTAGCATCTTTATTGCCCAATAACAAATATTGGTTTTGTGATATAGTAGTGGAAACTGCGACATTTCTTAATATTCTTCATAGTCTTTGCAAGATGAATACGTTTATTTCCAACAATATACAACTTCATTAGTTCTTTCAAGGCAAAACAAATATTTTTAAAACAGCTTTACTGAGAAAATATTCTTCTAAAAATTTTCGAAATGAGTGTCAATTTAGATTTAGACTTTAATGGACACAATTCTCCTGTTGACTTGTAGATGTATAAATGAAAATATTAGAGACACTCCTTTCGGCTTTATAAGATATGCACACACACACAAAATTTAAATAATAGCCAATCTTTCTAAGCAATGATCCACAGTAGAGAAAAATGTTTACTAACGTGTAAGTCAATTTTTCATGGAAAATAAACATTTACGGCGGCTTCCGCACATTACACGATTCCACTCATTTTTTTCCGGGGGTAGCGAATGACAGTCGACATTAGTGCAATAGCTTTTTATCCCTTTGACAGTTTATTGGCACAATGAACTGTCTCTTTCTCATGATAGCCTATTATAAAAAGCTGAGAAACATTCTTCATCGAGAATATTTAATGATTTCCTGCCACATGAAACTGACTCTGTCAGAGCAATAATTATTGTCTGCATTATCGTTGCCATTCCGACTTGAGCGGAGTAATAAAATGCACGTGGAGTTTTCAGGTGTCTGCTTGCTATTGCGTAAATAATGGAAGGAAGTTTTCAGTATTAAATTTAAAGAATGTCAGCCAGAAGAAGACGTAGATTGGTTCCGTAACCGTCAACCATAAAAAACGATGAGAAGTTTAGCTGTGAAAAATCCGTCATCAGTTCCAGGAAATTTTCATTCGAGACATCGAGAAATGTTTTTTAACTGGAAATATTCTTGATATACGTTATAAAAATAAAAATGCTTTGATGGGAAATCTTTAACATGAAATGCAACAATGCTGTTAGTAGTTACTATGTAGTAACAACTGGATACTCGTTATGAAGACATACTGCATACTCCTGTAAAACAAATGTATTGAGCAGTACGTCTTATAAGTAAAATATTGGACACGTTACTAGTGATTTAAGCCAATATATTTATATTTTAAGTGATTTAAATTTTCAAAAGAATAAAAGCAGGGCCGGCCAAAGGGGGGATGCGGCGTTTGCGAAACATCCTGGCCCCCCGAATGATGGGCCCCCAGAAGTTCTCAATTATACAAGTTTCGAGTGTGAATTCTGCAAGAACTTTTACTAAGAATTACTGAACTGATCAATAAAGAAACACTCTGTAAAAGTTATAATATTAAACTGGAGCTCCATAAATCGTTCATTATTACAATAAATATTAATATCGCGGGGCCCCCATTGATATTCTGCAGGTCAAGCAATCGATTTTTAAGTGTTATCTTATGGAAAAATGTAAATCCACTATATTGGCAGCATTGACTTATCCCGGTTGACCATACCTTGACCACTCACGAAGTTAAGATGCAAGAACCATGCCAAATTTGATTGTTCTAGGTCTTATAGTTTGGGCGTGCATAATGAGAGACACAAACTTTCGGATACATATATATATATATGATGTTATTATTATGTATAACTAGCAGGAGTGCCCGTTGAATTTCAACGGATTTAGTGAATCTAAAAACTTCGATCGTGTAACATCTAAGCATCGCAAGAATAAGATAGTACACAGTTATACCCGTCAAATAAAGCAAAAATGAAGAAAACCGCTCCGCATTTTCCTATTTAGATGAATGAAGGAAGAAAATCTTACGAAAATAACTTATAAACTCCCTCCCCCTCCCTTCCACCCTCTCTTTGCCTTCTCCCCCTCCCACCCCTCTCTCCTTCTCTCTCCCTCTCCTCTCACCCTCTTCCTCCCTCCCCCTCCATCTTTCACCCTCCCGCTCCCTCTCTTCACCCCTTCCCTCTAATTCCCTCTCTCCATCTCCCCCCTCCGTTACCATTCATATCTCTCCCTCCCTATCTCGTATTAAAAGTATTCAAAGCGAACAAACTTACAAACATTCTCCTTTATATGTTAGATTAGAAGATAATTCAATTAAAAACAACAAATATTTCAATGAAATAAACAACAATTTAAACAACAATTTTTAAGTAAGATATAGAATGTTAGTAAATTTCTATACTTCAATAATGCCATAAATGCGAAAATTATGTTTTACAGAAATAACTGATGAAAAATTTATATTTTTAAACCTATTTCAATTCGTTGCTGAGATATACTCAAATAACCAAAATTTGAACCGGCCATTACATTAAGACCTTTCGACCCAGTGGACTGATTTTGTCCATTTTCAACTAGAAAATGTATATCATCAAAACATTGATATTGGTCTAGGAATCATCAAAATCGGTCCAATATTTGCTGAGATATCCTCAAGAAACTGAAATTTTGACCGACCGACCCGTGACCTCCGGGGTCACGACTCCGAGGGTCGATTTGAATTATATTCGGCACTGCAACTCCTATGGTTAACCTGAAGCTGCTGTCGAAATTTCTAGCTCCTAACTTTATTTTCTGATGAGTTATGGCTGCCACAGACAGACAGATAGACATCCTCTTTTATTTATTAGATATATTTTTACGGTATTATTTTCTAATTTTCTTGATTCTAAGTTTTCATAATATACTTGGCTAAGTATCAACACAATTATAAAATAATACTGGCAAAAATAACAAATGCAAACTGCAATACGGCGTCCTATTCGCATTTGTTCACCATATTTGTAGCTGTCATCACCCGCACCAAACAGAGTTTTAAGGAAAAATGATGATAATATACCTCCTTTTGGATGTACAAATACTTGTTTTATTTGATTAGTAATAGACTTACTATCTGTCTTTAATGACGAATCATTCGCTGGGTAGCGAATATTTTATTTGTGCGTTTATATGAATTAGGGCTTGTATATAATTTAAGTTCTGTGTAAAATCCCCATGTTTGCAACTATCTTCACATGTAATTAATGTGTGAATCACATTAAATCAAATTTGCATTTTGAAAATTTTACCAAAGTCAGTTTTATAATGATTTTTATGGGTTGTTAAAAAAATCATTTGAATAAAACATTTCAGCCTAAAGTGGACAGCAATCACTCTAAAGTGTTTAAGAACCTTAAATATAAAAATGAAGAGTGAGCACAACGTAATCACTGCCCAAACGAATTTTAGTTTTTTCTATAACAGGAAATATTGTTACTAAAATTCGAAACAGGCTGGCCGATGCTTCAGTCAACGGCGTTGTATTTTTGAGAAGTTTCTTTCCAAAACGAAAATAAATGTGTTAATTTAGCAGTTCTTTTGATTACAATTTAAAAAAATAAAACTATTAAAATATTTTGAATTAATTTGAAAACTCGTTAAATTTCTCGAGTCCCGGGAATTCCCGGAATTTTTCAGAGAGTATGTCTCGAGTCCCGGGAAATGGAAAAAGGTCGGAATCAGAATCCCTATGCACCACTGTCGGGTCAGGCTGGACCAGGGCCAAAAATTTCGTCTCTATCAGACTTCTAATTAAGGCATTCATGAAACAGGGCTGTTGCAACATTCCGTGTGCTTGGAAAATTTATTTCAACAACTCTCATACATTATTTATTATATTTATAAATTCATGTCTTGGGTTCTAATTGACGTTTCAATTTTTCCTCCCAAATCTGGTGTTTTAAACCTCCAATTGCGATTATTTCTCGAGTACATGTACACGTACAATTAATAATGAGGACAGCAGATAAAACAATTGAAATCTAGTGTACACTTATTGTGAAACAGGTGGCGATGAAAAGACGAGTTGAAAACCTTTCAGTTAATGCTATTCATCAACTGAAGAGAACTATATGTACAGGGTCTGCCGATAAAAAGGGAGAGCCTATATCAGAGGTGTACAAGCTGGGGGCGCGTCCACTCAGATGAGCGCGTACGTTTTTAAAAGTGGAACGCGATTCCAAGGGAGTTTAATCGGACCGGCCTGGAGGCTGTTTGGTTATTCTTCTTTGGAGAATACCAAAATTCACGTTATTTTAATGCAGTAGAAGTAACTAATACTATATATAAGAATTTATAATAAAATGCGCGGATCTCAGTATCTTGTAAGGGAGCACGATTCCTTGTCAGACATATTACATATCGCTTCCCAGTCCTCAGTCCAGGGTTAAATGTAAGAAGGGACTATATAATCTCAATTTAGCCATTAATAAAATTTGTATGTCTGTCTGTCGAGGGGTGAGGAGGCGGTGGAGAGACTCGAAGGGGACGCTAAAATATAACTACAATGAAAACCTATACAATAGCATTCAGGATTGTTTTTGATTTTCTCAACAAAGCTACTAAAGCCACTTGCACTTAATCCCATTAAATAAGTACTTTTTATATTATCTACTGTTTAAAATATATTTTAGATTTGTTTGAACACAGTTAACTATTATCTCAACTTCTATTGCGTATGCTTAAACGTTACTGACGCGTTGTTGAACTAATTCGAATACATTTTTTGTGAATGAAATTTCTATATAAAAACTATATATTTTTCAATTTAAATGCTTTGATTTTCGGTGATGAAAAAAAGGGAGCGCCCCGCAGCCCTATACTACAGGCCCTATACATCCCTTAACTTCGTTGTCGGAAACTCCGCTGCCAAAGATAGATATACAGTGAATGAGGATACATCCCAATACTTTTTATGCAGTACAATATGGATATTACTTATATGTACATATAATAATAATAAAGCATTTAAGTACACCAAATAGCGAGATAGAAGAAGCATTGAGAATATTGACTGCGAATGAAACGCCCCTACTCACCTATCCATAAATGCGGTGACGTAAGCCTAGTTAGGAATCACTTTACCGACGAAATCCAAAACAATAAATGTGGTCTGTAATAAACAGTGTTAAAAAAGAATACACTCGAATTCCTATGATGGAAGCGAAGCTTATTTACCAGGAGATATAAAAATCTAAAATAAAAATACGGGGAATACGGACTTCATTATAAAAGAGCTATCAGAGGATTCGGTAACCTGTATATGCTATAATACATACTATACAGCTGTAGAACGATTATAATTTTATTTGTACACGCTATAATATGCTCAATTATTATTCTTAAGTGCACATTTGAAATCCATAGCTGCACTCAAATACGAATGCAGAGAAAATAACGGGTGATACCATTTTTGTTAACATGAGACTTTACTTAATTACAAATTAACGTGATGTTATCATCAGACTCACAAACCCACTAAAAAAACAATTTATTACTTGTTTTATTATATTTTTGAAATGATGCGATTAAAGTAGAATTAATCTATAAATTTTATAGCATGTAGTATAGGAGAGTGACGCCGAACCTATGGCACGCGTGATATAAGTGGCACGCAAGACGATTTTGGTTGGTACGCCAACGGAAGGCGAAAGCCAATCAAAGAATTCATCGTACTGATTTATCGCCGCAAAAAAGTTGTGTAATTTAGCCAACTATTGTAAACGTTAGTTTTACGGTTACAATCTTATGCCTTGATCACGAATTTAATTTAGCTGGCACACAAAAAAATCAAGGACTTTCTGTGGCATGCGAGGCGGAAAAGATTCGACAATTTTAGTAGTATTGGCACGCGGGAAATAGAAGGTTTGCCATCACTGTTCTATAACAGTGATGGCGAACCTTCTATTTCCCGCCTGCCAATATTACTAAAATCACATACGTATATAAAGGACTAACGGTTGCGAGGGACAGGAGGAAACCAGTGAACGCTTACTTGGTGTTGTGTGCGTCCATGGTGGCAGAGGAAGGCTTGGAGCATTCGTCGGAAACAGAGAAAGAAATAACTAAAAACTCAGTTTGGGTAGGAAAAATGGGAAAAGGATGGGGTTCGGTTAAAGGGGGTTAGAATATTCGGCGCGGGTTCAGACCAGGGAAGGAAAGTGAGCGGGGGACTTCAATATGAGCGAGTTCCCATTAGCGAAGCTGTTCGGGTGGTAGTTTTCTGGGAGAGCGCGGATCATTCTTACGGCGAAACGTCAGTTGCAGGCTAGAGAATGGGTTATCGCATGATCGGCCTCCGGAAAGGGGCGTTTTTGAGCGACGCTGTTCTGATGACCTTACATGCGCATGTTGAGGGGTGTTTTAGTGAGGCCCACGTAAAACGCCGGGCATTGCGTGCAATTTAACAGGTAAATGATAATTTTGGAGGTGCAGGTTCCGTGGGATGTTATAGGTCGAGCGATTTGATGGTGAACGACGAAGTTTCTATTATAGGGCAAGTCTTTCACAAGCATGTATACGTAACTTTGCATCCAATGCAGTCTGATAGTCGTCCATACCCCTTTCATTTTTCTTGTAAACAGCCCCTCATTCCGTCATAATGCATTTTATTCCCTCGTCGTTACCTTCTGCAAAAGATCCGTCGAAGATAAACTTTTTATGCCTAAATACCCACGTTCCGCGAGTTTTAAAATTCCCTTTCCACTTACAATTAGATCATCGCGGGAAGCACATGGGTGATAAGCTCCACCATGTACGTATTGATGGAGGTAAATTTTCAATCGCTGTCTTCTAGGCATCAATTCCGACCTCTTTCATCCTCCCGAGTAATCTTTAGCTCTACTTCTTGAGAATCGCGTTGCTTTATCAGCGACTTACACCGAATAGCTCGAGCTTTTCCCTTTTATCTCGCTTATGATCGCAGCGCTTGAGCCCCCTTAGTTTACGAACGCTTGCCGTTAGCACTTGAATTCTGTCACTGACGGTTGCTAAGATCGTTTTACCGTAAACGATATAACGAATCGAACGAAATTATCAAATGTCGGAGCATCGTTCATCGCATTTGCACTTGTTCGTTTATAAATTCGCCGATCCAACCACCGCCGCAGGGAGACAATTTTGGCAGCCGGATAAAGACTGAATGAAACCGTCATAAGCATAAATGTGCATAGTAAATAAATAGTTCAGGTAATCACAACAAATCAGTTTAATATTTATTGATATAAAATTAATTGGAAGTATAGAAGATGGTATAATTCACAAGAAAGCAGCCAAGGGGAAATATTAATTCACTGAAAAATTCCACCTTCACTATAATTACTTGTATAACAAACAGTAATAGATAAGAATTACAGTTATAATTTTCTTACATTTAGTGGAATGTAGCCAACTAAATGCTAGAAATGCACTTTGTCAAGTTCATAATACATTTTAGTATGAGTATTCATTTTAAAAAATCATTATATATATGAATTGGAGTTATTTTCCAATTCCTTTAAAAACACAAGAGAAATAAAAACACCAAACGAGCAGTTAGAAAAACTGTTGAAGTAGTATATTGAGGAGCACCCTGAATTTGCTCATGGCAGGGTACAGTGACCCTCAGGGAGGGATAGAATCACAAAGATGTGGATGTGGCCATTATGCTAAATGCAGATGGCAGTGGTAGGTATACTTAATCTGTAATGTTTTCATTCTTTTACTTTTAGGGATTTATATTATTTTGAAGTATCGAGTAATATGTTATTAGGATTATTGAAGGCTTTTATAGGAAATGTACTTCTTGAGGAGGCATTCACATTAGCTCAGTGTGATTGATTGATAGCTCACTTGATGTTTATTGAGTTCAAATATAAAATCCATCGTTACTTTTAACTTTACTCAAGAGCTATCCATGTGAAATGAGTCACAGAGTTGGCATAAGTAAAGTAAAGTAAACAATTATAAGTTAGGATTATATTCATTAATTTAATCCTATAATAAGGATATATTTTCATTGAAAGTGGTCCGCAGGATGAGAAAGGCTAAGAACCACTTGTCTGATTCTAAGAAAAAATATGCCTTATTCCTTATACTGTCAGAGACAAATTTTAATAACATAAGTAATTCTATGAGTTGATTATTGATATAATATGAATTAAAATTATGGAATATGGCATAATTGAGAAGAAATAACTGAAGGTAAAGATGAATTTACTTAGAGAGGAACGAGTATATTATATTAGAATCTTCCTTTCCTATGAAATTCGTGAGAAAGCTTGTAGTTGGGTAATGCAATGAACATCATCAGATAGAAAATCTTTTATTCCTTTTCAAAGAATATCCCTTTTCAATGTACATGCAAAGTGATAAAACACATGAATAACAGCAACATAATTTATACAGGAGCTCACTTTAAGATTTAAATTAACAGCATCATAACTGTGTGATTTTAATAATTTACTGGATACCTATGAATTAGAGTGATTTCCAATATCATTGACATTTAAAGATCAAGGGAAACGAAGACATCTCAAAGCCAGCTGGAGAAATTACTGGAATACATGGATAATCACCCTGCATTTGCACATGGCAGGGTGCATGGGTCTATGGCTAAGTGTAGGTGCAATGAGATGTGGGAGGAAGTGGCCACTATTCTAAATGCTGATGGCAATGGTCCTGCAAAGCGCACCCATACATGGCAGAAGGTAATGTGAAGAAATATTTGGAGAATAGTTATTGATTCCATCATTACTTCTTCAATTTCTATTTGCTTCCTATCTTCTGTCATAATGACACAGACGTGGATTGACTGGAAATCAAATACCAAGAAGAAGTACATGAAGATGAGGAGGTATCAACAAGGAACTGGGAGAGGGCCTCCTACAAATTTATCCCTCAACAAGATGGAGGATAAGCTAATTTTGTTTCTTCGGCCCTCTGTAGAAGGTGACACTATGTTGCCAGAAGCAGGACTTCCAGAGCCAGAAAGTGTGAGTTGAAATTAATGTATCTAGAATCACTTAATTTGGTTAATAGAATAAAATTATGAAGTATAAGATCAAAGAAACTGAAGACTAATGACTAACTAATTTTAGGGTTGCAGAGGATGTAATTATATTTCCACTAGAAGGAAGCGTCCTCCAGGAAAACCAGGAGATGGACATAGCTGTGAGTACTCATTATCAAACTATATTAAGTGGAATTAATAATTGTCTTGTATCTAAATAGCCAGTTGTAACATACATCATAAAAGCAAGGTAACATTTTTAAATTTATTTAAAAATATTAATTTTGCCTAGTTCCAAACAGCTTCAATGACTTCAAACCACTAGCACAATAAAGTGAAACAATTCAAGTTTAAATAATAATAATAAATTTCATTCCACATTACAAATAATACATTTTAGAAATATATATTAACTTATAAGAATTGTGGAATATAGGTACCCCTGAGGAAAACTTGTTTTGGGGTTACCATCAATGATAATTGTACCGTTCGGCAGAATCAAAAACATACAGAATAGTAATAAGGCTCCACAGGCATTTACATTCATAACAATAAAGACATATAAGTAATACATATTTAAGTAATAAATATTTGAGGTTCCTTATATGTGCCCCGTACACAAAACTTCTTTAGGAAAACAAATTTTAACAAAATTACCATACAAACAAACACTCAAGAACACACTGAGAAACAACCTAAAGGAAAATCAATGAGGTTTAAGTTCTTATAAAGTTACTTAGACAACAAAGGATAATGTTCATAGTATAACAACTTACATACCTCGTATCGTATATAACTAAGTTTATGTTACAGTTTTTAGGAGAGTTTCGACATTCGAGGTGGAAAAGAGCCAAGATTTAACACTTTGTGAAAACTGGCCATTATTGACAAGTATTCATATGTGTTTTCTGTCAAACGTAAAATGAGTTAATTAACATCCCCAATAAACACTATATTTTTCTCAGGAGAGCTTTCCAAAACGTTTAGCATTTCTTTTAAAAACCACTCTACTGGATAGGATTGAATTCTATAAGTAGCAAACACAGATAATGTTTGAGTTGAGTTTAAATCAATTGATACCTTAACCATATCAGCTGTTATTATATTAGTTAATTGATACAATGAACTAGAGTAGTTTTCAGACACATATACAAGTACACCTCCTGCTCTATACTTGTTGCTACATTTTGAATATTGGTTATAACCAGGTAGTTTATAAGACATTCATTCACAATCATTAATCCATATTTCCATCAAAATTATTACTTGAGGCTTTAGGTTTAGGTTGATATTTCAACAGGCATTACACTAGTAGTTTATAACAAACAAAGTATCTCATACTTATGAACGGTTAAAGCGAACAACACAAGAAATGATAGCTTACAGTTTTTCTACATCGTCTAATGAATTCAAACTAATAACTGGATCGTTGTCCTTTTTTCTCAACAACACTTTACCATTTCTAATCCATAAATATTTAAAGCCATTTCTTTTCTTGGACTCACGGGCTGCAGCGAAGATTCTCCTTTTCCCTGGGCTTTCGTTGATATAGATTGGCACGTCGCCTGCCAAACCTAGATGCCGCGTAGAAAGGGTCCTGTTCACCCGCCTTCTCTGTATCATATCGTCATTGTCGAGCCTTCGAACGAATTTCACCATTATACCAGGCGTTTTCCCGTCTAGTCTCTTGCCCACGCAATGCCCTGTCTTTCCTCATACACCTATACCATGCCTTCCATACACCAATATACCTTTCCACACAATTTCTTGCATGGGAATGGCCATTATTGTATCTCCCTTCTGGACTGTTTGGAGGAGCATTGTTAACTGGGGTCATTAGCCATGGTTGGAGGGGATAACCAGAATCTCCTATGAAAGCATGATAAGTTTAAGAATTGTAACTGTCATTGGAAAGAAGTTTCAAGGTATTTCATCCTCTTACCTGTAAGCCAACTACTTTGCTCTCCTTGCTCAAAACATTGCCTCATATGAAGGCTTAAATGAGAAGCTCTCCAAATGTGAGAGTCATGAGACCTTCCTCCATGTTGGGCATTTAAAGATAAGATCTTTAGATCGTAGTCACAAACCTATGGTAGCAATATTTTCAAAGTAAAAAAATTATTTCATACCGATTCCTTACATCATTATTGTTTCCGTACTTCCCTCTACCAACTCACAAAATTATATATACCAAATTGAAAGTGCAAACAATATATATAAGTTACATAATCAAGACTAACTAAAACACTTACTATCTGTACATTTTTGCTATGGAAACCTTTCCTGTTAATAAATATGTATTCCCTCATGCTTTGTGGAGGAACAATGTCAATGTGGGTCCCATCTACTGCACCCACAACTCCAGGAAATCCAGTCTTTTCCATGAACCTTACAATGTGTGAATTTTATTATAATTCACCAATAAAGTAAAAAATAATTGTGATAAATTGTCACGAATTTATTTATCATTTGTACAACAATTTAGATTGTATAAATACATTTTATGAGTACATAAACAATTTATGTAAAATGATCACTTTAGTAGCTTGAGGGGACATGAATGCGCACATGTCTTAAATGTCTTATCTCCATCCTTATCTTGAACATCAGGGCCTTTAGGGCCGAGTTCGGGTTTAGCGGGTAAGAAGAGGAAAAAATCGGGCCTCGGATCGGGCTCGGGTAACAGCGAAGCTGACAATGCTCGAGTTCGGGCCGGGCCAGGGTTGCACCACTGTCAGGTCGGCTGGGTCCATGCCAAAGTTTACACTCATCGAAGTTTCGTAATTATAAGTAGCAGAATCTCCTCTCGTGTGGTAAATACCAGGGAACCGAAAGAACGAACTGCTGGTAAGAGTGATAGGTTATGAGTGTCATTCTCAATTTTGGCCAAACGAACTGAAAAACGTGGCCCTATTCTCCAAAGATATCGTGCCAGCCTTCTAATCACTCCAAATGAAGTTGGTCGTAAGCGCTGTGGATAACCTATTTCGAAATATTCATTTCTAAAGAATGTTGGAAAAATCTATCTTTTGAATGTTTATATTGTGCATTGTGCTGTAAAGCAGTTGTTCTCAACCTTTCGCCTCTTGCATCTCACCAACCACAGTTTCAAGAAACCCTGGTCCCACCATGATATAAAGAAAAACCTCACTTTTTCTAATAAATGTATTTCTATGTTTATAAGCATATAAGTAGTACATTAATAATTGGTAGACACAAAGGAGAAGATCGATATAAAAAAGATTTACTCGGCAAATCCACAAAAATTTCTTTAAAAAAAATTTTGTGGAACTGCCACGTAAATCTTTTTTCTTTCAACAATATGAAGAAATTCCATCAAGTTACGCCTGAAACGGTTCACTATATAAAAGAGAAGGTGCCAGAAATTGAAACCGATTGGGGTGCCAAAATGTCTTCAGCTGGCTTTGGTCCCACCTAGGTGGCTTTCAAGTCTCACCAGTGGGACGCATCCCACCGGTTGAGAAACACTGCTCAGCGTACTCAGGGGGAGCAGTGTTTTTGTTAAAAAATTAAAGGCGCATTTTATTTGCATCAGATAAAAGATTGTCCTGCTCTGACTGCAAAAGTGTTTTTTGTCAAATCTCCTTTTAAAATTACTATTTCAATAATTTTATTGAAATAGAGGTGTGTAGAATTTTCCAAATAGTATAATTAATCAAGTTAGGTTAATTTACACTGTTCGGTTATGTTAGTAGTTTTTTAGAAATTTTACTAGAATGTTTGGGAATCAGGTCAAAAAAAGATGGCAGCTCTATTTATAGGAAACTCTGGCCTAGAGGATCAAAATTTTAAATAAAACTTTCCAAAAAATTATTATCGCTCAAAAAAGTTTATTTTAGTATTTGAAAGACACCTTCCATTTTTCATTAATTGCTAGTTTAAGAAATTAAAGTCAAAATAAGGCAAATAGTTAAACTTACACTTTTTAGAATTGAAGCCAAGAGAAATTTATCCATTATAAGACCAATGTGAATATGCAGTGCTACACAAAATATTTCAAGATGCTGGAACTTAAGGAAGAAAGTACAAATTGATAGAATTTAATAATCAATCTTTATAATCTTAAGTAGCTAATATGTATGGAGGAAGGATCAAATTCACAAATCTAAGTACATACATGCAAGTCAAAATGAACCTTCACAGGTATATTATGAAAAGTCAATAAATCATTTTTTCAAGAAAGAGAATGTGCATGGTCATTTTGGCTGTTTTGCATAATAAAAAAATCATATTTATGTTATTTGTATTTGAAAATGCAAGTTACGTTTTTCATTGCAAGTATGTTCATGAATTTTAATCCACCTTACCAAATCTTGAATTGCAACTATGAAATCAAACTAGTTATTCTAGAAATCTCATTAGCTAAGGATTAGGTACATAGAATGCAAGGAAATATATTCTTGTTTGTTTTCTTGATTCACTGTTTTAAGAGGGATACAGCACATTACATGTATTTATGGAAATGTACTAGGCAAAAGAGACTAATTCCTAGTGTATTGCTTTGTTTTTAAAAGATTAATAAAATAACACTTTATTCAAGTAAATAATATTTGATTAGATGAAATGTAAATAATTGTCACAGGATTAATGAGAGATTAAGGGAGCAAATAGGCAAAATGAGAAAAGAAGAATAGATTAAATGAATAATTAATAATGTATGAGTAGAAAATAGCTTAGATGATAATGAGAATAATTAACATAATTTAAGATAAAAGTACAAATTTGAAGGTCTGATATACAAAAAGCAGGCAGGATCGGTACAAATGGAACTGGAAGAAGAGAATTGCATTGAGCAAGACAACTTGAGACCAAGTATTATGAAAAGCGAAGTAGAAAAGGCGATACTGGAACTAAAGCAGGGAAAAGCTACAGGCAGTGATGGAATACTGGCAGAGGTACTTAAAGTCATGGGATCAGAAGGACTAAAAGTGATTACGAAACTAATTAACAAGATTTACGACTCGGGAGAGTGGCCTCAGGATTTCTTAGATGTAAGCATGATCCCTCTAAAGAAGGAGCCAAATGCAATGCTGTATAAAGACTACAGAACGATATCCTTACTGTCACACACTTCGAAGATCATCACGAGGATTCTTAATAAAAGGCTAGAGAAAAAGACCGAAGAAATGCTAGGGGAAGATCAATTCGGCTTCAGAAAAGGACGAGGAACTAGAGATGCTATCGGTGTAGTGAGAATCATATCAGAAAGGGCAATAGAGTACAACCAAGATTGCTGCGTATGTTTCGTCGACTGGCAGAAGGGTATTGATAGAGTAAATTGGGCACTGCTGATGAGGATATTAAAGGATGTAGGTGTAGACTGGAAAGACAGGAGACTGATCAGGAATCTATATGTGAATCAAGTTGTAAAGGTCAGGTTGGAGAATGCGGACGCCAGCGGAGTACATATCTGTAGAGGAGTAAGACAGGGCTGTTGTCTATCGCCGATTCTATTCAATATATATGGAGAGAGGCTAATGCAGGAAGCATTAGAAGGCACGGGAGATTTCAAAATCGGAGGAAGGATTATAAGAACAGTGAAATACGCAGATGATCAAGTACTTCTGACAAGAAAGGAAAAGGAACACCAGAAAATGATAAATAGACTAGTGATAACAGGTAGAAAATACGGTATGGAAATTAATACAGAAAAATCCAAGGTTATGCGAATATCAAGTAAAGAAGAAGAAAATTTGAACATAAGTATTGGAGGAAAGCCATTAGAACAAGTTTCAGATTATAAATACGAAATATGGACGCTAAGGAAAAATGATATAAAATACTTGGAAAGCTTCGAAATGTGGACATGGAGAAGAATGCTGAAGATAAAATGGACAGAGAGGGTGAAAAATGAGGAAGTACTACGAAGAATAGGAGAGAAACGAATGATTACACAGATTATCAGAAAGAGGAAGGCGAACTGGACTGGGCATTACCTGAGGAGGGAGTGCATGATTAAAGAAGTGCTAGAAGGAAAACCGGATGGAAAAAGAGAAAGGGGTAGGAAAAGGTTTCAGCTGGTAGACGACTTGAAAGGGAAAGACATGAAGAAAACTGCAGAAAATAAGAGTATATGGAGAACCAAGTTTAACCATGAATAATCATGGACCTGTCAACGGACAGACTACCGATGATGATGATACAAGTTTACAGAATTTCATGTCCAAATTTCATTGGAATGAATGAAAAAAATAAAACTAAATACAGTGCTCTCCAGATATAGCACTATACTGTAGTCTCATAATATATGCAACCTCCATCATGAAACTTGCTACATTTTAGATAGAACTTGAAAAAAAAACGTTTATTTATAGATGTTGGTATTAATTTTTGTACAGTACAACCTCTTTACTCTGGCTTCCTTGGGAAATAGGTTATGCCAGACTATGGAATTTTCCAGACTACAGGGGTTTGCCATGCCTTATTCAAAGTAGACCTTGGAATACTGTCCCAAGCATGACCAAGTCCCCAAATCATATCCTTTAAATCAGTAGTTCCCAAACTTTTTCACATGACACCTCCCTTTTGGTTTTCACCAAGCCATCATGTCCCACCATGTTTTTGATTGAAGTAAATGTAACCATTTGCAGTCATATTTACATCATCAGTGGCATATCTAGGGGGTTTTTGGGGGTCATAACCTCTCCTCTCGATTAAAAAATTTCCTTCACACTTCCAAATCACTAAAAAAAAGTATCGTAGGGTTTAGCTTGACCCCCCCCCCCCCCCTCTCAAGTACGGGCTTAAAAACCCCCCTTGACAAATTCCTGGATATGTGCTACTGTACATGTTTATTCATTATCAACTAACTCATGATTATTTTATCCATGCAATGGTACATATTGGAAAGATTGAAAAATGTTTATATTATTTCAGCTGAATTACACATTACAAATTGATTTTCTCCTCGTGGCCTTGCACCCCCCCCCCCCCTCCCCCAAGCCCTGGAACTCTCTCATATCCTCCAGTTTGGGAACCACTGCTATTCTTCTTTTTGATATTCTCTGTGAATTACAACCACTGGTTTTTTTCCATTTATGTCCCTTAAGAGTTGACTCAAAAATTCTGAATGATATCTGTACTTCAGAGATCATAATATTCCTTGAACCAGGGGCTGAATAAATTATATACTTAAGAGGTAAGAAAAGCAGAAAGACATTATCTAATGTTTCTGATTTGGGGTGGGTTGAATAATTTTATTTGGCTCAAGTTCAATTGTGAGAAAATTTAAAGATAAACTAAAAATTTAATATAAAAGTGATTGTTGTGTTTTTGTAAGGTACACTAAATCACAACTGTTTACAATGAATTGTCTTAAGGTTTTCTTACGAATTCCTTTCCTTCAGGATTTAATAACTTAATACAAGTTATGGGACTTGAAGAAAAATAATCAGGGTGAGGAAAGAGTTAGATTTGACAAGGAAGTTTATCATCATAAAGAAACATGTGCTCACTATAAATAAATTTCACAATTAATTATTCTTTGAGGCTTTTCTGATTGCCTATTATATATTTTATAGGTTGTGATTATAAATTTTGTTTGCTTATGATATCCATTTGGATGGAAAATAGTTGAAGCATGGAGAAAAAGGGAAAACTTTTGCTGACACTATATTTAAGTGATTAGAATTGTGTTTATGCCTTCCTATTCTGAGAGGGTTTATTTGGTATATACGTATGAAAGAGTTTTGTTTTTAATTTAGATGGACTGACATCAGAGTGGCAGTATTGGAAAAAAAATTCCATGATTCATTCTGAATCACAGGAGTTCCCAAATTATGGGACCATGAATTAAAGAGGTTGTACTGTACTTTGTTGATTGTAACAATAATAAATGTTGGGTTAAAGGGGACACACCCTCAGTAATGATGCAAGAGATCTTATAAACCAGGTTGCCATCTCTCTCAAAATACACGGTATAACTGGAGAGCACTGCACTTTTTGAATTCATTTCTAATAAAAATTATATCTTATATTATGCATTTTAATTGTCATTTTAGCACATAAAATGTAAACACAATTGCAAAAATATTAATTAAATATATTATTTTTAACATTTCAACTAGAGATCACAATATAGTTATATCTGTAAATCAATACTATACTCCATAAAGTAAACACAAAAATATTTTTTATAATGGATGAAGCAAAACCTTAATCTTAACAGTGTGATGATGTCTGAAAGAAGTTTTACGTAAATGCTATACCAATATACAATATGTTTACATTCAGCAGATACATATTTAATATGAAAGAATATCATGAATATTTTAGATGTTGTTGCAATATTTTGCAGCAAATGGGATCCAGGAGAAACAACAGGATATTGGTAACACAACTGGAAGATACATTTTAGGCTTAAACACTAAAAAATAACAAACATTAACAATTATATTTTTCTTGTGCTACCCCCCCCCCCCCCCCCCCAGCACACATTTCAACGAATATCTGCAATTATTTTGTGTATGAATTGCATATGTACCTAAATTCTAGGACATTCCTAGCTAACAAATTTAAAATAATACCCTTAAAGCACCATTGATAACACTAAAATCACAAAACTGTAATTCAGACACAGGAATTACTTTTCAAATAAAAATTTATAATTTCACAGCACAATGAAAAACAAAATGTTTTACCAATCACAGAAGCAAAGAAATTCTGAATTAACAAAACCTGAAGTCAGCTGGTCCCTCAGACCATAAAATATTTTAATTTAAAATTTCTTTGTATGAAATATATTAAACCAGTAGCACTCAGAAATACAGTAATATGCTGTTCATCCACATTTATTTACATGTAAATTGTTTAAATTTCAGACTTCAGAGTTTAATTCAACATTTATGGCAAGAGGGTTCCATAGAGCATATTACACTGAACAGTATTTGTGTAAAATGAACAGAACCTGTAGTTACTCTGTTGTGATGTGATGATTGTGGACATGTAAAGACAAGTAATAATGCAAAAAACAGAATATTTAAGAAAATTAAGGTAGATGAAAGTGATGTTGCTGTATCATTAGTTACATTTTGAATTCCAATGTTTAGCTCCAAAAATATTACTAATGGTTTACAAATGGCAATTAAAAAAATACTGTGAATGATAATCATTCACACCATGTCAACTGGCAGGAAGATCTTGTTCAAATTGGTGTCATCATACAGGTACCATTTTGTCCAACAGATACATTGAATGATTGAGGTGATGTAGAGTATTGTACTGTAGCAATGGTGCTAACATCCACTGAAATGAAATGAAATTGCATTTGAACATTAGGTATATAAAAATCTGATGCATTAAAATAATTTGAAGTTTCAACTACAATAGCACTAATTAAAAAAATCACAAGTAAAAAATTGCTTAAATAATGACAGCAAAATAATTCCACGTAAAATGAAATTCTTAATTAATTATAAACACACATAGACTGACTTCAAATAATGTTCTGTAAATGAAGATGAAAAGCATATTAAGTGCTAATTCCACTTGAACAGTATGATCAGATTACCAATGAAGCTGCTATAGCATTTTTTTAGAATACTGATACAGAAAGTTAAGACACTCTTTTACAATGAAAATTAAAATGAGCTGTTTTAACCCTTTGAGTAGTTAGTTTCAATTGGCTTATAATATGAAAATTTGCAGAAAGAGAAATGCTGATTAACTTCTAAAGTTGGTTTAGAGATCTTCTGTATTTTCAACACATTAAATTTTTTGTTATTTATTCATTCCTTAAGCAATGACATCCCAAAGTTAACTGATGTGGGCATCAGAAACAAAATAACTATGTACACATCTACAGCTGTATCATATTTAAAAAAGTCTTATGAATGATTTCTAAGTACAGTAAAACCTCACTATTTCGGACCATCTATAATTCGGACTGCCTTCTGTAGGTAAAGCGAGAAATGAAGAAGAAGAAAGTAAACAACAAAAAGTTAAATTACACAAATCCAGAAGCTGCCACGATATTATTATTACATTTGCTAATTCTGACGAGGAATTTGACAAATATTTTTACTCTCTAAGAGAAATTAAGTACGACATTATGAAACGGCAATACAATAGGACCTTTACTCAACAGAAAATTTCCAATTTCTTCAAAAAAGACAATATGACGGGAGGGACCATCTACATTTGATTAAATTTGTAGTTATTAACGTTTTACACAATGATTAAAGTTTAGTGTTTAAAAACCTTATTCTTTGTGTTCTATTTCATTTGAATTGTTTGTATTCAATTTTGTTTGTGCAATAAGGTAACACATTTTCTATAGAAACAGTAAGGTAATGTAAAAGTTGTTCGTGACAAGAAATCAAATAAGATATGTGAATGACCTTCATATGAGAAAATGTGATTATTAACATGCGTTGCCAGATTCTGAATAACTTTGCTTGTTTTTATGAACTACAACTTGAAAATACATAATTATGTTCTATAATTAACACTTTTCACTAATTCAGACTCCCCTTTCCCCTATTAGTCCGAATTAGTGAGGTTTTACTGTATTTGAAAAAAAAACTGGATAAAATACACCTAAAATAGACCATGAGAGTATAACATAAAATCAGTGTGATATTTCTCATATCCAGACACTTCAAGTCTGTATGATAATGTCACTCTTTAGATTATTGTGTGGACAACAGCTTGGCTACTGCTGGCTGTAAAACTATAATACCACTGACTCCACATGGTTTTATTATGTGACACATAGAGCATGCAGTATTTTTATGACAATAAGCACTATACCCAAGTGCTTTCAATCGACATGAAGCAATTTCTGAATAAATTGACATTTTGTACGAATTGACAAGAATAAATTATCCTCTAATTCCAACTAGGCTTCTATTCTAGAGGTCACCATAGGTAGATATGAGATTTCAGTAGATTATTTTGAACCATTTATACCATATGTAGTAGTAGTAATACATTATTTGGTGCTTTGACAGCGAAGGTCATTTTGCACCGAAAAGACCTAAAACTTCACCTTTTGAGTTATATAAAATAAATATAAGTTAAAATAGGTACATTAGAATAAATAGGTTAAAATAAATAGATTACATAAATAGGTAAAAAATTAATAAGTTAAATATATAATAAAAACTATATTAGAGTAAACCGAAAAATTTAAAAGTTTTGTTACCCTTAGGAATGTTAAAATAATGTTGATTTTTTGAGGATCGTCTGCTAAAATTTCAGAGAAATTTGACAGATATTTGACACATTCCATCGAGAGGTGACTTATGGTTATGAGGCAGTTGCAAATAGGGCATGTGGGAGGTTCCTTTTCATATGTAAATAGGAATAGTTGTGTCAAAGCACAGTGGCCAATTCTAAGTCGGGTAGTTGTTTTGTACTGAGGTTGTCCATGGAGTAACACTTGCTTTAATCGCTCTCAGCATGTTGCTTGTAACTGCCTCCCAGGACCTTTGCCATTTTTCATGCAAGGTTTTCTTAAAAAGTTGTTTTAGGTCCTGAGATGGTACCATTTTCATGTCCATATGGTCTTTGTAAGGAGCTGCCTTCACAGTCGAATCGGCCTTTTCATTTCCACCTATTCCTATGTGCCCAGGGACCGACATGAAGAGTATATTCCCATCTTTTGCCTTGAGTCTCGATAGTAAGGCATGAATTTTCTGCACTGTGGGATGGCAGTGGTATGGGTTTGAGATGGCTTTCAGTGCACTCATGGAGTATGAATATATAATGTGATTCGCACTCCTAGGCTCAATACCCTCCAATGCCTTCTGAACTGCTATAAGTTCAGCAATGAAAATACTGCAGAGGGGACTCAATTTGAAAACCTGAGTGCCATGTCGATTTCTAACCATCTGTGTAGATGTGAATGTAGTTGGGGTGATCCATCATTATATTTTAGAACTTTAGTTTGAATGATGATGGGTCTGTTTCAGATTTTGAATATCTGGATAGTTGAATCAGGCACATTGGTACTGGCACCTGCCACAGTGGAAACATACTGGAACCTCCAGAATAGACTTTTGTAAGTTGGAGGCTTTCTCCATCGATAAAATTGTTAAAACGAAACCTAAGGGTAATGCTGCTCTTAGTCATCTGCTAAAAAGTTCTTTAAAACGTGGTTTAAAAATTATGTTAAAACACGGGAGGGTTTTTAATGTTAAAATTTTAAAAATGTATGTGCACATTAAAAGTATTCTATAAGGGAGGCTCACCTGCTTCGCAGTAAATACTGGGAACAGGGCTGGTTCTGAAAGCACCAGTAACCAGCCTTAGAGCGGAGTTGTGTAGGGATTGCAATCCCGGGATCCCAAATTCTGGGATACCGGGATCCCGCTAAATATCCGAGTCCCGAAATTCTTATCAAGGAAATCCTGGGATTTCTGGATTTACAAATATTTAATATTAGTCATTTTTGTGCTGAGATTGGCTGTTTTAACATATCAATGGTTCAATTCTATAGTGAGACTAACCTGAAAATATTATTATAGTATTTATATTAATTGCTAATAAAGAATTATCCGGCATTGTTTGGCTTCAAGCTTATGTATAAATGAACCGAAAAATTTTTGTTAAAGATGAGCATTCACAATCCTTTGCTTCATCATTCGGATCTTTCTCTGCTTCTATACAACAAATTAGTTGGTCCTACGAATTCCGTCAAACATCGTTTTTTAGGTCAGTGGTTTCCAAACTGGGGCGTGTAAGATTTGGCTGATACAATATCACTTTTGTCCTAGTCGTGAGATCTACGTTGCACTGCTCTCAAATTCCATTCTAAAGGGGCCAGATTTTTTGCTTCTTTGCTTATCTTTAGGCATTAATCACATTCATACTCGAGTACCCTCAATGATTCTTCATTTCAGTTTAGTCCGACTACATTTAAGATGTTTTTGTTTACGTTAAGGTATATTCTAATTTTACCCTCGAGTTCCCATAGCACCGCTTTGGGGCAGTTTAATATTTCTTTCAGCTCTTGAGCTCAAGTGCTGTATATCTCATATACCATTAACGAATTCATATCTTCTTTATTGGTTGTGTCTCTGTGAATATAATGTAGTATTTTTTCATTCTCACTGGGTTCCCATAGCATCGTACTTCACAGTCAAAAATCTGCTCCAGCTCTAGTAAGTTGAAAATATTTTCTCTCTTGTGCCGGTTGGAGAAAGATTGGCCGGGCACGTCGGTATAAACAAAAGGAACTACTCTCTCAAACACTTTGCTCACATTTAAGATAGAACGCTTGCCATGGCTAGTTGGTGGCATTCTTCGGTGTTGCTCAGCCCAACATCTTCGTTGCTGTTCGTCCCTTGTGCTTTATAATATAAGTGCACCTGATTATACAGTGAAAGTGTAAATTGAATTCGTTTTCGTATAGTAGCATACAGTAAAATCACTGGTGTTTTATAAGATAATAGTATGTTTTATTATTATTGTTTCACCTTTGCTGCTGTCTTCTTCCTTCACTTATTACAGTGAAGCAGTTTATATGCGTTATGGAAATGGAATAAATAAAACATTAGTTTCTGTAGCTAAAACCATGGTTTTAATATTTTTATAAAATTTAATAAAACAGGATCGGGATCCCGGGATTGGAAATTTAGAACCCCGAAATCCCGGGATTGTGACATTCCTCCGGGATTGCAATCCCTAGAGTTGTGCATGGACGTCAAAGGGCACAGATACGAAGTTCGTGCTGAGGCATAAAGGAGCCATAATCCATTTTCGACCTTTTTATACCATATTTCTATGCACTTAAAACAATTATAAAAAGTGTTTGCTTGAAGTGTGATTTAGTTAGTTTTTAGTGATTTTCATGAATACAGGTGACTCCCAAGATTCGACAGTTCGAAATTCGAGAAATTGGAGATTTCGATGCAGCTAGTTTATGCGAAGTAATTTTCATCCCGACCAACGACATGAGGTTTAGTTTCAGTGTAGACATAGTTACTTCTGCTCTAATTGTTTGAATTGGTGCTGATTTCACTCTTTTTTCTGTTAATCTTTTATTTAAATTTATTTATTTTATTGATTTATTTATAAATTTATCACTTGACATGATATCTAAAAGGAAATGTAATATTGATAATGCAAGTGAATCAAATAAAAGTGTGTTGTTCAACTATTAGCACTTATGTGAAACAGAAGGAAAAAAATTTTAGAACGTGATAAATTCACGTAATTCGATGGCTGGTTTGACAAATTTAAGAGAAGGGCAGGTTTGCATAACCTTAAATTAACTGGCGAGGCTGCAGGTTATTTTGTGCTTTTTAATAACTTTTACATAAATTTCGCTGCGATATATAGTTGTATGTATAGATAGATGTATGCAGGGATGTGCTGCAGACGGCCTGGTACAGCTCGCACGAGCCGAGATGCAGGAACATATCCCCGATTATAACATGCAAGTCTATAGAAAAATGGCGTTCGACATTCGACAATTTGAGATTCGACCACGTTTTCAGGAACACATCCCTGTCGAATCTCGGGAGTCGCCTGCACTCAGTATTTTAAATAAGGACATTAATATGGTGATGAACAAGAAGTTTCATTTTTTAGTTCTTCATCATACTTTCTCAGCACAAGCATTTTAAATTCTAATACCATCAGAGAAACTGATATGCAAATGTTGCCACACTAACAATGAAATTTTTGGATTATCAGTCACAATCATATCCCACAATACTAATCCTGTAATTACCAGGGATAATCAAGATTTTAAATCTTAAGACATTTTCGTGAGTGAGCCATGATTATCATAATCATCAAGCAATGCATTAAATATAATTGTTTAATCATAAGCTGAGTTTACACATAATTATTCTGAAGAGAGCTTGTAAACTTGATCATCTTTTGGCAATGTTTTCAAACATATCTGCAATTTAATTCTTAGTCAAAGAATAAAGCAATTGAAATGCGTTTTGAATATCTAAATTGCAAGTAAACAATCACTAATTTAAAAAAATGAACATATACTCTCCTTAAAATTTTATCAATGTATTTTCAATTAGAAAATACTGACAGAATGGAGAATTTCTCACAAAATAGGTTTATACAATTATGAAGCATTATGAATGCTTATGATTATTAAAGGGAAATATATATTTCAAACCTGGAAGAGCAACGATCGCCGCCTGAATGTTAACTTGATAGTTAAATTCGTGGATCGTTCTTGAGGTCCATAAGGCACAGCAGTTATTTCTACTAATGTGTTTAAAAAACACTGAGATTCAAGGACCGCTTGCGAATGCTGCGGATCAAACTTGGTCAAATTTAACAACATAACATGACTACCTGTAAATAAATTTACAAGATTAAAAAGACTTTCAAACATCCCTGGATGACGATACCATTATTCCACTTAAGGATTTTCAGAGAAAAATATTGCTCTTATATTTGTGATAAATTAAATAAGTTTTAAATTACCATAGATTGATAAAATCATTAGGCGAATTCAAAAAGTGAACATTAGAAGAAATCGGTAAAGAAATACAATTGAATTCGCTAATATAATACAGGTGCTGATGAAAACCTACAAATGACTTTTAATATAAACAAAAACGTTGGTTTCATGTAATCTACAAGGAGGTATAAGTATTCTTTTATGCATTACCTGATTAGAATTACTAACAAGAAGTGGAACATTATGAACGTTACTGTTGACAAACTACAGACCTAAGAGAGGGTAATTATATCGAAGATTTACTACTCACCAAGCATTGGCAGTGAATATATAACTTGGTAGAGTTTTCCAACTGCTATCGACCTGGAGTCGGCACTTCTGAAGTGCGTTACCATACGAAACCACTGCAGATATGTAAATATTTCATTAGGCACACTTTAATAATACGGAAAATATTCACGTAACTAGCATTACTCAATCATTTCACCCTTACGGTTGACCGACTAAACACAATACTTACGCGCTCGACTGTGTCTGGGAAAATAATGAACCGAAACAGTTCATCTCGATTTATATTTATCACAGCAGATTTCTCAGCAGAGAATTGTGATGGATCCGTGTCGATATAGTATAGGATAGCAATTAAAACAATAAAATTTCCTAGTAACTTTTTCCTTTTCATGTTGTGTTAATTATTATTTCCCAGCAATAAAAATATATACACTACCACCCAACAAATTGAATAATCCGATAAGTTCTACAATTCCGATGCTGTTTTTACTTTGATTTCCGGAAACATCGCATGGTGGCTCTAGCCGTACACTACACAGCAGGTAGTTGGCGGGAGTTTAATTAGTATTAAAACGTAGTTATCCATTTTTATTTATTGGTTTTCGTTCACAACCAATGAGAACAATCCGACATCGTTAAAATTATAAATTTATGGGTTGTTTTTACCCTATTTTTGAAAGTATCCATATAATCATAAGCAGTCTGTGAGAGTTCCTTTCTTCTGAAAGAGACTTTATCTTTCGTTATCCTAGTCCTTATTTTATCGGTGTATTTTGCATCGCTTATAATGATGCTCCCAAGATATTTTTAATTGCCTATATCAGTGGTTCTCAAACGTAGGGTCGCGACTCCCATTGGGGGTCGCAAGACAATTTTGGGGGTGTCGCGAACAGTCTTCGCTATGTGAACTGATTTTTTCTCATTCTATCTATCCTTCATTTTAATTTATAGGTTATAAGTCAAATTTTTGTTTGATTGAGAGTTGGAATCTTCAAAATAAGGCATTTGTTAATTTTAATACATTTATATTTGAATAAAATGAGAAAAAATCACGTGATATAAGTTCCATTTTATTAAAGTGGAATTTATACTACGTATGATTTTTCTTTCATCACTTCCTAATTATTCTGGCGAACGAATCAAACATTGTCAGTTATCTGGAGATATATTTTGTTGCTGAAACCCACTAGTTGATTGCAGAATAACTAGAAAAACCCAGTTAAAAATGCCAAATTCGAATGTTTACATTTTTGACGGTCATAAGCAACCAGGATCCATTTGCAACGAAAATGTCCGAGAGTAATCTCTCTAAAGAGGAAAAGTTGGTTGGGAGGAAATACTGCCACAAAGAGAGGATTTTCATGTTTTAGGGGAAAGAAAACAAACGAGTTTAGTTTTAGAGGAAGATATAGTTCATTAGTTGGAGCGGTATAAGCGCGAAGACATCTTGAGAGGATTTGCCGTGTTGAAATTTGGACTGAGGTGATTTGACGATTTAAAAATATCAATATCACCTCCTGTTGGAATCTCATTATTAAGGCAAATCGAATTACATGACGGTATTTTCGGTAGAGGCGTACTTTTTGCTACAAGCATCCAGTGCATCCATCAGTACCTAAACGATTATGCGTCTGCGGCTGCTCCAGTTTACTACTAGTACCAGTGTTTCTTTTTTTGGAATTATTACTACATTTTCTAGTTTTTTTATTCGCCTCATAACTGCTCACTTTAATCTACGAAAAGGTATACAAGAGTCATTTGCAATGCGTTAAGTAAAGAGATAATAGGACGGAGTTCCATTAATATTATAGGATCGCATAAAATTGCTGCCCAAAGCGCTTTTATTTCGTAGGTAAACCTCTTCCCTTCTAATAATAAATAGCCATATACCATTACAACTCCATCGCTAACAGCCTTCCTGTGTCTCCGAGGCGATGATTCATATTAGGGAAAGAAATCAAATAAATTTACCGCATTGGACCCTTCTTTAGGGACGTTTTGGACCATTAAGGGTTAACCTTTTCGAGCGAAAGAGGTTACGCTTTTTTATGTATTCCACTTTACAAGTAGCACAAAAAAAATCGGGACCGAACACAAAGGAAGCTGGACGGAAAATCATCCATCTCTGGGACTCTTTGAGACCTTGTCCTCACTCAACAGTTCTAAAGCGCCGTTTAAAAAAGGGATTGCGAGAGGATAGCCGTGGGACATTAGTTCAAACACAAGAGCGAGTGGACTGTAAATCCTCTTTCGCTAAGCGGACGGGCTAGGACTTGTCAGGCTGCCCGTAAAAATTTAAAAAATGAGGGAGGTTGGCGCGTCCATAGAGTTAGGGTGGGAATAGGCTAGTGGCACAGCCCTCATGCTCAGGTGACGACGAAGATCTGTGCTGTGAAAAAAAGGAGATTCTCATCTGAGATATCGGTTAGAGCTGAGCACCATTTGTCAAGTTCTAAGAATTTTAGGAGAGTTGGAGGTAAATTTCAAACTTTGATTATTCTGCCAAACACGAATTTTTGCAGTGAAGGTTTTATAAATTTAAAATTTTTTGTTCTTACGCATTTAATCCAAATTTTTAAAAACTCCATCTGGGGATAAACCTCTGAAAAATCTGGTACAATCTGAAAAAATCATAGCCTATTTATTAACCAATTAAACGTGAGATTACAATTTTAAATTCCGGTAATTTTTATTTAAAACACGATTTTCCAGCTTGTGAAATAAGTTTTTAATTTCGTAGCTGTACCTCTGGTGGCCTATGGACACTTACGAAATATAGGTGGAGTTGCCAGGGAGAGGCAGTGCCGCCAAGCTGCTTTGATATGGAGAGCTTGAGACTGCATAAAACTTCTTTTTACATTTTATTTGTTTCATTTTACATAATAAATAGAATTTTTAAGGGTAACCTATTTTATATTATAGGACTTAAAGTATGTCTCTCAGAAATTACTCCCCCTAACCTTCAATTTCACTCGCCTGGAACGTACCCCCCGCGGTTGGCAAGGGACAATCGTATTTTTGATATAATAAATAGATTATCTTAAAAGCTAACGAATCTTCATAATGGAAAAATAAAAACAATTTCTTTTATTTGCTCTTTCTATCGCTAATACACCAACTAAGATAACCTTGCTAAAGCAAGAAGTGGAACTACGTTTTCTTTTTAAACATTTTCAGAGTTTTGTTTCGTCTTCCCCTTTAGGGAATGGGGGGCAAACCGCACCGTTGGAATATATGTAGATCCTTACTAGGCCTACCCATCTATGAAAAACTTCACTCCTATAGCATCAGTATCTTGACTACAGTACCATTTTGTTTTGAATTTTCCGAATTTGACTCTATTAATTACTGGAGGAATCCAATCGAGGGAAAATTTATAGAATGATAATAGCTATCTTACCCAAAAAGAATTTTACAAATATCTCTCAAAACAAAAATGTTCATCGTCCACAGACTGTCAGAGAGAGAGAGAGAGACTGATCAAATTAGCATGCTTTTTGTTTTAATAAAACGTGTCTATAAATAAATACAGATTTCGAGAGTATCTATTAACTTTTTCGAAGATAGAATCACTGATTCCCCTTAAAATGCCAATTATGTTTTCAGAAAAAACGATTAAACTTAATAAAATTATAAAGTATCAATATTAAAGCTCTTTTTTCCAGAATAGAGAAAATTATCGAGCATGAAAATGCAAAATAATATTCGTTCAGATATTTTAATTAGACTCAAATGTCACGAAGTGGCAAGTATATGATATTGATTTAACGAGCATTCTACCTATTTTATGTCTATAATCTAAATTGTCTTCCCATAGGTTTAATTTTAATTAATGTAAATGATCCTAGATATCAATAAAAATCAAAATATCACTCAATATTCTTTCGACATCTAGTGACTAAGAGCGGCGTAAAATTTTTATTTTTAGAAACATTTATTTAGAGTTTTCAAGGGGTATATCATCTTCGTTCCTTTTAATATACACGGTGGCCCAAAAGTTTTTGGACCGATTTTTAAGTGCCAATATCTCGGAAAGTATTGAAGCTAGAGACTTGAAAAAATCACCAAATAAAAGTTCAATTCATCCACTTTCCAATGATGTATGGTTTTCCGTCGTAGGTGTCATGCCATGGCCGCCATGGCCATTTGAAAAAACAATACCTGAAAAAAAAGTTGCAAGCATATTTTGATGCTGCTATCCTGCATCCCTGTCACACCCGGGAAGACCAGACAGGCAAGTGTACCATGACTAGCACCATTAGGTGCGTAGAAATTGTAAGATTCTGACCAAACAGCTGACCAGCAGACAGTTAGGGAAAAGGAAGTGAGGGATTAGGCGGGACAAGTGAGACGCCCACGCTTCGATGTTCAGACGAGTTCAGTTGTTATAAAAAAAACCCGTTTTCTACTCTTACGAAGCTTGACCTTGAAAATCCTAGTTGTATGCTTACTGCTGCAGCCAATGAAAGCTCGAGAGACTGTCTCGGTCTCTCGCCATCGTGCAGTTCACATCGCTCCGAGCTCGAATGTGTTGGCAGATCTACCGCGTTTACGCCTTAGCGTTCGCATGCGACTTTCTTCAAGAGCGGATATCGGGCAAGAGCGTACTACTTTCCCGCGCCTCTCGAAAACTCCAAATGGTGGTGGAAGGGGAAAACGCCCTGATTGGCTATTCGCTGCGCCACGGTCAAGCTTCATAAGAGTAGAAAACGGGTATACCTCAGTTTACAACTTTTTTTTCAGATATGGTTTTTTCAAATGGCCATGGCGGCTATGGCGTAACACCTACGACTGGAAAACCATACATCATTGGAAAGTGGATGAATTGAACTTTTATTTGGTGATTTTTTCAAGTCTCTAGCTTCAATACTTTCCGAGATATTGGCACTTAAAAATCGGTGCAAAAACTTTTGGGCCATCCTGACATGACTCATTGTAGTTATCAAATTACCCTTTTTTATTTTTAATGAAAGAAACTTTGCGTAATATTTATACATTTATAAAGAACAAATTTTAAAAATCTATTACATAGCATCTTTTTTTCCTAGCAACCCAAGTACATATAATAAGGTGGCATGAATGACATTTTTATGTAGTTTTAACATTTAAAAGATTTTTTCTTTCTTCGGTAGGTTTTGGATAATTCCTTATATATATCATATTCTTGGTTTGGCATCTTTCTGTAGCTTTCCATTACACTGCCAGCATTGTTTCTCAAGAAATTTATTATCCCACATGTTATAAACTTATAACGCAGTTTCTTTGTTTTTCCCGAGGTAATTCAAGTTTACGGCAGCCTCTCTTTCACCCTCTAGATTTCGGAAAGAAAGTCCTTAATTACTGATCGTCTATTCATCCTCTCTTTTCCACAGAATAATATGAACGTGGGAGTAATTCGTATCCGTGGAAGAAGAAAAGTTGTAATATTCTCGATTTTTCTCGTCGAGATAAAAATGGAAAGGAAAACTCAACTTGAGGAGAACTCGGTCCTATTTTCTCAGAGAGGAATTTCCAAATATTTTTATTAGAGCGCGATATCTCTGAATAATAAAGGAAGGCCCACATAAACTGTAATTATAGGAAAGAGTTTCTTTTCTTAAAAAAACCTTTTTTTGTTTTTCTTAATATTGCTACTTTCCAGTGCGTTTCTGAGGAAAATGTATAAGTAGCCATAGAGGCTCAAAGTCGCCACTAGAGGCGAAATTGTTTTAATACGTTTGCTGTAGTTACACTAAATGTTATTTATGAAACAAAAAGTAAAATTAAAATAAAAAACGGTCATTTATAAATTGCAGACAGTTCATGATAATATAGCGATTAATTAGGTTCAACAAAATAACAAAAATGATTAAAATATTTACTTGTTGCTTTTACAAAAGCTAAAATATCCCATATTGCAATCTGCGTTGCAATTTTGTGCTATCAGAAATTAATTTTATAATTTAAGTGAAGAACACTGTTGACAGCGGTTAACATTATATTCTGCGCTATTAATATAAAAAATTAATAATTCTGAGATATACAATAGATTTCACTGTATTGATAAAATATATGCATATAACATTGTCAAAAAGGTATTCCATTTTCATTCTTTTAATTCCAAAATACGGAATATTTTTAACAACAAATTAAATTGATTTAATTACCAATAATTCGTAACTCTCCGTCGATCTGACCGTTAAAAAGGCCCAGTTACTTCCATGAAATCCAGTAAGGGAGTCTTCTCTTTGAGGAATGGCTTAAAAATAATTAAAATAAAAAACTCGGACAGAAATTTCTAAAAATAAAAATTCTACTGTATAATTAAAATCATAGACGATCATTCTTTCAACTTACAAAGTCATCACCTCCTGATGATGTACGATTCAAGTTATTTAGTGTAAATGTTTACTAAGTTGAAATAAAACATATACGGAAATTGTCTTAATAAAAAAAATCGTATACTATTAAGAATGAGAATATAACACGCTTCTAATATAACAAACAGATTTTCAATAGTGTTTATTTTGCACCTACGATTAATTCACCGCGAGTGAAATTAAAATATATTATCAAGGCACTCTTAACAAGTCAATCTCGAAGCAAACCGGAAATTCTACTATCTCTACGTTTTTATGCCCTGAATTCCGTTTCTTTTGTACTACCACTGAAAAGTGACCTGATTTAGCCGCAAAAGAACATCGCTTCGCAGATGTTGCAATTTATTTGGAATCTCAAGATCGCCTACTTCGTTTCCGCCCAAAGACACGCATCTCCCGCTCCGGAAATTCTCCGGCGAAAAAAATAAGAGAAACGGTATTTAATGTTTACCTTTCGTATTCGTCCTGCATTCACAGGATCCGCGAACATTTTCGACCGGTAGAGGCGGATACAGAAGCTTCCAAAGCGGCAAGGAGAGGATAGCGATCGCCCCGAAAATCCACACGCCTATTCTAATCTTTATTTCCATTTCACGGGGGTGAGGGATATATTTTACACGGCGAGCCGCGATGATTGTAGCGAATCCTTCAGGGGGGCACATTGAGAGTTGCCAATGCTTTGGCGGACCAGATTAGAGTTTAAATCGGGAATTACCTAGAGATTGTGCGGTGTCAGATAGGTGGAAATAAATTCTAAATCAGGATTTTATGGTTGACACGTCAATATCACCATAACTTGAATTTAAAAAATAAGAATCTGTGTATTAAATTTTACTGAAATTTTTTGCAAAACCTCAAAAAACGTCCTCGCAGGCCGCGTGCAGTCCGCGGACCGTAGGTTCCCCAACCCCCACCCCTGCCCTATGCACATCAAATAATCAAAGAATTTTGCGCGGAATGATATAAGAATGCATGCGATAGAGGGTAATACTGACATCCAAAGAGGCGGCTAATCGCCAACCCAACCCTACCCCCCCTCTAATTCCTCTGATCTGCCAATTTCGACCGGAGTAGTTTCTTCTTCTCTCCTTTCTAATCTTCCGAATAATTTAGGAAGTCGTTAAACTCTAGTACCGACTGCTAATTGATTTCACTTCCCTAAATGGCGAATCGATCGCACGGATCGCCACAGAGCGACACCTTTCCGCCATCCTCCGAGGTAAAAGTGGTAAATGAAAGAAGCGCGCCTTACACGGGGCGTCGTCATACGTCACGCACAATAACCATCCGAGGTACGGATCAGCCGTCGCCGCCACCTCACGCTCGAACGCCCCCTGTCTAATGGGGAGGGGGGGAGGGGCGCCGGCGCATAACGAGGATTGTTTGAGAGGCGAAGAGGAGGCGTAAAAAGGGGGAGAAGAGAGAGAGGATAATAGGAAATCATAGAGTAGATGAAGGGAGGAAAGAGATGATGGGCGGGAGAGGAAAGATGAAGGAAATATGGATGGATAGGAAAGAGGAGAAATATGGAGGTGGATGGAAAGTAAGAACGGAGAAGTAAAAAATAAGTGGAAAAGAAGGGAAAGGAAAATGTGGGAGAGAAGAGAGAAAAGATGGCAGAGAGAAACGAAACGAAAAGTCAGAGCTTAAATCTGCAACAACATCTACATAATACCCTGCAAGTCACCAGATTGATGGGTAGCAGGTAGAGCAGCGCACCAAAGCCTACCTAATAACTTCTCTAACGGGAATCACTCTCCTGTTATGATCCCGTATGGTCCTTGTGAAAAACGAATCCTGATATCGCTCGGTCCTACAGTCGATCTCTCGTATTTTATCCTCGTGATCGTGCCTATGGGATCCGTACGAGAAAGGATCAATCTCAGTTAGAAAGAGTGCAGCGAAAAGCCGCTAGATTCGTCAAAAATTGTTACGGTAGAAACAAAAGGGTTACAGGCTTGATACAGGACTTAGGATGGGAATCACTAACTGAGCGCCGATCACGCTCTAGGTTAAAACTACTTGAAAGATTTAGAACGCACATATTCTCCAGCGAAGAGAGATAGCCTGTAAGACTGAGAGGTACAAAGGCTCGTTTTTCTCTAGCAGAACAGAAGTTACGATAAGAAATCAGCCGACGTAGGGTGATACTATTCATTATTATGCGCTTTCCCTTGGTGCTATTGCATCCCCTGCCACACACCATTGCGGTGGCTTGTAGAGTGAACTGTAGATATAGATACCCATGTAAGTAGGTGCCTCTAATATTCCTGAGACCTTCTCTAGAAGAACTTCCGGCTTACATTTCTCCAGAAGCCTTAACCTAGCGCTAAGTCTGCGGTCCTCTAGCGATAACTAATTCAACTCCTTCAAGAGTGATGTGACGCTTAATTTTTGCTCATATTTTTGCTTTACGAATCTGGCTGCTCTGCTTTGGATTCTTTCTAACTCAAGTATCTGTCCCTTTTCGTACGGATCCCATATATTGGAAGCGTATTCGACCTGAGATCTGACCAATGATAAATAACACCTTTCTCGTACCTGTTCTGTGATATTTTCTGCTATTCTTCCTGCGAAGCCCAATTTCTTATTGACTGCGCCTACGACCCTTCGAAGGTGCATATTCCAAGATAGATCACGACAAATGGTGACTCCTAAATATTTAACGTATTCCGCAGATTGGATATTCGATCTATCAATTCTCTACTCCGAGTCTAATTTATTGTCCTTGCCCTCCGAGAAACTCAAGAGGGAACATTTGTCGTGATTAATTTCGATTTGCAAATCTTGACACCATGCTGAAAGGGCGTTTAAATCTTCCTGGAACGATTTTTGGTCATCCTGGCTCTTTATCTCCTTATATAAGACGGGATCTTCTGCGAAAAGTCTGATTTTGCAGCGAACTATCGAGAAGATTTTATATATATATATATATATATATTAGGAATAGTAGTGGGCCTATGACACTTCCTGTGGAACACCTGACGTGACTTTAACTGGGTAGGAATATTTCCCATCAATGACTACTAACTGTTCCCTATCGGAGAGGAGGTGTTTTATCCAACTCACAATATTTGAGTTTATGCCGTACTTTCCTAGTATTCCTATTAATTTCTTATGGGGTACTTTATCGAACGCCTTTTTAAAGTCAATGAAAACGGCGTCAACCTGAGTGTTTTTCTCTCCGCATTTTAACAAATAATTTACGAACAGGGCGAGCTGCGTTTCACATGACCTACCTTTCCGAAACCCGTGTTGGCTTTTGCTTACCGAAGAACGACCATCTAAATAGCGCAGAACAGAGCTAACGATTATATGCTCTAGAATCTTACACGATAATGACGTCAAGGAAATCGGTCTATAATTTTCGGGGCTCTCTTTATCACCGCCTTTGTAGATGGGCGTTACGTATGCTAGTTTCCAGTCTTTCGGTACGATACCATGTGCAACGGATTTTTCGAATATTATTTTCAAATAAGGCGCAATTACGAAGAACATACGTGCGGGTATGACCTCAGGCCGGGGAGACTTATTTTGCTTAATGGACTCTAGTTGGTGCGCGATACATGTTTCAGAGAATATCAAATCCTCCATCGAATTTCCCTCATCATTCAAAGCTGGTACCTCATATTCGTTGCTCTCCGAAGTAAACGCTTTCTGAAAGTGTTCATTTAACAAATTCGCTTTTTCCGCCCTATTGTGAACTACATCACCTGCCTCCGTTCTCAGTGACGCTATGGTGGGGCCTCTACCGTGAACCTCACGTACGACCAAAATGCTTTCGGATTTTCTTTCAAATTATTATGCAGAACTTTCTTTTTGTATTCATTAAAAGATTCTCGCATTGTTATTCTAGCTCTTGACCGCGCCTCCCTATATTGATGCCGTATCATTGACCTCTGTTCCTCCGAGACTTTAGAAGAATTACTATTTAAGCGAGCGTGAAGTTTTCTTTGCTGTCGAAGAGCGCATCTAACTTTCTGGCTGTACCATCTTGGTTCCGCACCAACACGTTTAAGTTTATGTGGAATGAATTTATCCGTACACTCTCGTATCATATCCCTGAACATGCACCAGGATTCCTCTGTGCTATTGTCGATTGATGCCTCACAGAAATTAGGGAATTGCGTCTGTAAAAAAGACATAAAGTTCGAGAAATCGCCTTTGACGAACATAGTGTATATACGCGCCTTCTTGCCTTAATCTGTTTCTCCACATTTAGCTTAAATTCTACGTACACGGCATTATGGTCGCTTATTCCTTCTTCTATGCATAGCCTGTTCATACGCTCAGGGTAGTTCGTTACGAGTAAATCTAATATATTTTTCGATCTCGTGGGGCATCTTACTAGCTGGCACAACGAGTGTTTAACGAAGGTTTCTATCAGGGCTTCTCATGATTCATACTCTCTACCACCGGGATGAAAGCAATAATGATTCCAGTCAATTGAAGGTAGGTTGAAATCTCCTCCAATTATAATGGCCCCCTCTTCGATATTAACGTTGCTACTTGTTTCTCTAGATCAGTGTTTCCCAACCTTTTTAGAGTTGCGGCACCCTTAAGTGACTTTTCAGAATTTGGCGGCACCCCTCCTTATCCACCATCAGTAATAATCGTTATAATAACCCTCTTCTCCATATCTCCTTTCATTTCGAATTGCCTTTGCGACGAAATGAAGTTCGTATTAACTCTGGTTTGAATTTTTGAAAGTCGACTATGCAAAATGAGGCTAAAAATGGGAAAACAATAATTTTTGCGGCACCCCTCAGAACACTTCATGGCACCCAGGTTGAAAACCACTGCTCTAGATTATGAATAATTTCTAAACTTGAATTTGGAGGCGTATAAAATGCGCATATATTTACTATTGTAGAGTGGCTTCCTCTAACACTAAAGCAAACACTTTCTACTTCCACGTCGTTATTCCGTAGTGGAAAACTTTCGTATGCTTTGCTGACTGCTATAAATACTCCACCTCCCGACCGGATGCTGCGATCTTTTCTAAAAATTCGATAGTCTTGAGAGAATATCTCCTGATTTGCAATCTCGTCCGTGAGCCAACTCTCTGTACCGTTCACGACATCGGCGTAAAGACTGCGAATGATATGCTCAAAATCGGAAATTTTCCTACGGATGCTGCGGCAGTTCAATACGACGACATTTAATTTCTCACCATATCTTCTCAGATAAACCTCAGCTTTTCCAGTCGTATTCGTTTTAGGAATGCATGCATTCTCCATGCTATCATTCTTCCGGTTGGTTGATATAGCATTTACTTTCAGATCGCGTTTTATTTCACCATTTTTATCGAAATCCCAAACGTTAACACTACTGATATCGCGGATGTCAGCGCCTTCATCGCTAGTTAAACCTAAGGTATTTGCGATATTGGCAGGATTTCTTGTAATATTGTTCTCTGTTACACTCTCGATTACACCCTAGGACGCCTACACTCTACCCTACTCTCTAACCTAAAAAAGCCTTACTATGCTCAAGGATCCTACGCGCTACACCCTGGGATGCCTCGGGCGTGTAATGAATCCCCGAGCCATTTAGGGGTGCCCCACACGATCCAAGAATCGGCCGAAGGTCAACGAAATCCACCCCATGCCCCTACAGAAAGACCATAGCCTTTGGTTTAGTCCATCCACCCTACTCCAAACAGTCAATCTGTGGAACAATGCTGCAGACGGTTAAACGCACAAACAGCATGTTAACATGAAAATAACTAGACACGTTTATGTGATAGCGATGACAACTTCAGTAGCCAAAAATCGAGAGATAAAAACAAGATACGTGATATATGAGTCGCCACTGAAGACGGCTGCCTTGCAACCGCGAGACAAGATTGATATTTATTTCACTTTTGAAAAAGTAAAAAAGACTGGAGGATGGCAATTCACCAAAATGCCTCTAAAATGTAACACTTGAATGTTGGGCAATCCTGTTTTGATGGAAATGGCACATTTTGACACTGTTATCCTACAATTGTTCTCATATATTTTCCAATTGTGTTCATTTTTTCGGTATAGGAAGGGGATCACAAACGAACCTTAGCTTGCCCTACGGGCCTATGTTTCCTTGGAAGCTACGGATGGAAATTGAAGTATAAACCAAGACATAGGGAAGTGAGGTGGATGGAAGGAGTTACAGGAGAGACAGGAAGAGTAGGTAGAATAAAATGAAAGGGAGAGGAGAGTCGAACAATAGTTGAAAAGATGAAAGGGAAAGCGGAACTGGGAGGAAATAGAGGAGAATATGACGGAAGAGGAGCAAGCATGCAAAGAGAGAAAGCAATGAAAAGGAGAGGTGATGAAAAAAGGGAATGGGGAGATGATTTTTTGGGGAATGGACCGGAGAGGAAATGGGAGTGGGCGGTGGTTGTAGGGGAAGGGGAAATGGGGGGAGAGGGCGATTTTGTCGCCTTTCTCGAAGGATTCTGGACGGGAAAAATTATGTAACTTTTTTGAAAGCGAAAAAATCGTTGATCCATCAATCCCTTTATCCCTCTCCTTTCATTTCTTTGCAAGGGATTAACCGAGCGTGGTCCGATGCGATCCCTCAGCCCGGTGGATCGGCAGCAGTCATCTTTCGCGAGAAATTCTGTGTTTGTGTGGAGTGGGAGAGAGAGGGAGGAAGAGAGAGAGAGACAAGAGAGATTGAGGAAGAGAGGGAGAGAAATAGGAGAGAAAGAGAGGTGGAAGCCTGTGACCGGCAATATCTCTACGCGGTAAACGGAAATCGCCCGTAGAGATAATTTTGTATGTTTGGTAACGCTTTCTATTGCAGATTATGTCGTTGAATGCACATTAAAATGGAACAAATGGCGCAATTTCGACTGTAGCTTCGGCGAAGCGAAAAGAGTGAGGAACTTTGTTTTTTTTTCTATTTCCTTCTTTTCTCCGAGAATTTGATTACGGGTGTGTTTTTACGAACGAACTACGATGAAAATTTTCGTGAGTCCTTATCATTCTTCAATTTCTGTGGTGTTTGTATGATGAAATACATCTCACATTTCTCTGCATCTACTCATTAATTTATTTTTGTGCCAGAACTTGTGCTTTTGTTATTCTGATGTTGCTGCTCTGCAACGAAGCCTTGGATGTTGGAATTATATGTATGTGGAATTTACAACGTTTTCAATTTTCATTATCACGAAGCAGTTCCAGCTAGTTCCGCCGGAAACTATTACACTACATTTTTTATTCTTCCTATTTATTCAAAGCGACGTGTTTTCTTATGTTAATTATATAATTTTACCCGCGGTAATTAAATGCATAATTCACTAAGTTTGACTAAAAGAGAAAATATGGAGACTTTTTATTACTATGAATATTTTTCAGCATCAATAAACAATTTTCAGCATGAAATATTTTCATATCGAGGCGGTTACCGATAAACCCAAATGCTGGGCATTTTCTATAACATTATTTGTTTATGAAGTCAGAGAAGGAAGAATGTTAGAAAATATGCAAAGAGGTAGGAAGAGGAAATGTATATAATATTAGCAATAAGCCGTCTTTATTAGGTCGATATTTTAGCCTACTGTCACACATTTCGAAGATCATCACGAGGATTCTTAATAAAAGGCTAGAGAAAAAGGCCGAAGAAATGCTAGGGGAAGATCAATTCAGCTTCAGAAAAGGACGAGGAACTAGAGATGCTATCGGTGTAGTGAGAATCATATCAGAAAGGGCAATAGAGTACAACCAAGATTGCTGCGTATGTTTCGTCGACTGGCAGAAGGCTATTGATAGAGTAAATTGGGCACTGCTGATGAGGATATTAAAGGATGTAGGTGTTGACTGGAAAGACGGGAGACTGATCAGGAATCTATATGTGAATCAAGTTGTAAAGGTCAGGTTGGAGAATGCGGACACCAGCAGAGTAAGTATCGGTAAAGGAGTAAGACAGGGCTGTTGTCTATCGCCGATTCTATTCAATATATATGGAGAGAGGCTAATGCAGGAAGCGTTAGAAGGCACGGTAAATTTCAAAATCGGAGGAAGGATTATAAGAACAGTGAAATACGCAGATGATCAAGTACTTCTGACAAGAAAGGAAAAGGAACACCAGAAAATGATAAATAGACTAGTGATAACAGGTAGAAAATACGGTATGGAAATTAATACAGAAAAATCCAAGGTCATGCGAATATTAAGTAAAGAAGAAGACAATTTGAACATAAGTATGGGAGGAAAGCCATTAGAACAAGTTTCAGATTATAAATACGAAATATGGACGCTAAGGAAAAATGATATAAAATACTTGGAAAGCTTCGAAATGTGGACATGGAGAAGAATGCTGAAGATAAAATGGACAGAGAGGGTGAAAAATGAGGAAGTACTACGAAGAATAGGAGAGAAGCGAACGATTATACAGATTATCAGAAAGAGGACGGCGAACTGGATTGGGAATTACCTGAGGAGGGAGTGCATGATTAAAGAAGTGCTAGAAGGAAAACTGGATGGAAAAAGAGAAAGAGGTAGGAAAAGGTTTCAGCTGGTAGACGACTTGAAAGAGAAAGAGAGCTATCAAGACATGAAGAAAACTGCGGAAAATAGGAGTATATGGAGAACCAAGTTTAACCATGAATAGTCACGGACCTGTCAACGGAAAGTCTACCTATGATGATGATTTTAGGCATCAATATCCATTCTTCCATATAAACCTGGCGAACACAAACATCCATGTCCTAGGCTGGACTCAAACCCGCGACCTTAGTAACCGTCTGCAGATACGCTAACCATCCGTCTACCAAGGCATGCATTAAAAAGAAAGAATTGGTTATTAGAACTTGAAGAGAAATGCTTTGAATAGCACAGATTGAGTTGGGTGTGTCTAGATCCTACTCGTAGGTAGAATTACTATGTATGAATAGATATTTGTTTATATGACGAATTATTTTGCCTTTTATCATAAACGCTTAATTGAACCATGAAATGCAAAATTTATATCCTACGAAACTGATCGGACGTCATTCTTACGTTTGTCGATGTTTTAAAAAGAATGGCGCTTAAAAAAGTGAAGTAGATTATGTAATTAATTTTCCTAGGATAATTATAGGATAGTTGATATAATTTTAAGATTTCCGTGATAATTATAGCAATTTATATTTTAACAAAAAATATTCAAGCTTCGGTTCCTACGATTAAATTTTATAAATGATCTTGCGTCTTATTTAATGTACGAGAGAAAACCTAGTGTCGATGACACTTGAACGTTTTTCTCATTTCGGTGTACGGCAGTGCCTGCCGTGGAGACTGTACATCCGTTACAGTGCAGTACGAAGGAAGTGCGTAGGGAAAGCTCAAAGAGGGGAAGCGGTGAGAAAAAAACGCTGCGGACTTTCTCTGGAAGAAAGTAAGAGGAAAACAAATCGAACGACGCTCGGACGTACTCGAACACTTTTTACCGCGTAACATCGGAAAGCAGGTGACAAACCAACAGACCCCATTACATCCATCAATCCAAGATAATTTATTAGCCGCAGTTTTTCCTGTTGATGATAACATCGTTTTTTAACAAACGATAAAAAATTTTTAAAAAGGAAATCAACCATGAATTAATATGGGAAATAAAAATATTCTGAGATTAAAATAAATGGGATTCATCACTATACTACTAAGCATTATGTGCGTTCCGCAGTCTTCTCTATTTTTCATTAATTGTTATGCGTTTGTTTTTCTTCTTGTCGCTAAAAGAAACAAATATATTTTAGTTGTATCTTTGCAGTTACACAATTCTGATAAGATATGTTAAACATCATAATAAATTCGCTTATTGTGTGTGCTTTTGCGGGACGATTATATTTTTTCCCTTCAGTACACCGTATTAACCTGATTCCCTATAGTAGCATTTGTAGAGCCAGGAGTTGTCTCATACTTTCGCAATTATAAACAACTCTACAAGCATGCATGTTTGTTATTTAGGCGTTGCAACACGATAATGCGACATCACCGAATCGGATGTAAAATGTTAATCGTCTAAAGAAAAACCGAAGTACACCAATCGCACAGATAAAATGTTTTTTGAGTCCAGAGTTTGGTCCCTAGCACTGGTTTGAATTTCTTTAATCTGAATGGGAGGGTCCTCCTATATTCTGGTAAATACAGTATATCTTTTGGCCTTCTAAGTGATTTCAACCACTTCCTCACAACCCCAAAAGAGCTAAAATGTTTTGTCTTAGCTTGTACAGTTCAGTCACCTCAACCCCCTTGAGGATCTAAGTGGACGGAAAAAGGTCCTCTTGAAAGGTTACCCTAGTCTTGGGTGGCTGAAAGTAATCACGCGAGGTCTTAAACACACACGGTTGATAAAGCAGATTGCATCCTAAGGACAAGCGAGGGCTCTAATGTGCCAACAAGGGAAACAGCTGCTCCTGGAATTTGAAATTTTAAGGAAAATTTTTCTCACAAATACAGTTAAATATATTATTAAGTGAAACGTAAAGACAAAACGGAGGAAATGCATATCTTCTGCATTATTTTGGTGTAAGAAATGGCGAATAAGGTAAAGAGAGGGGATTTGGAGGAAGAACGTGGGATATTTATTTAGATAGACATAAGAAGTAAAACAGCGTCCAATTATTAATGAAAAAAACTGGGTTGGGAGACATTAGATAACAGAACTAAACGGATAGGGCAAGTAAGAATGCACAAGCGAAGGATGAAACACCATATATTATGAATAATATACGCACACACATTTAAAAACAAACTGGAGCAAGAAAACCACATTACCTTTCAAGTTCTGTTTCTGGGTAGTAAAGGCATTTCTAGAAATAAAAACGAAGACGACGAAGTTAGAAGAAGTTAAGGAATGCATGAAATTATGAAAATTGTCTAGGACTTCCTGAGTCCGGTGACCACAGCAGTAACTATAACGGTATATCTATAAAAAATTCTCATTCCGCAAATAATACTTGCTGTTTGAATAATACTAACTGAGATTATATACTAATGATTTAATGTTAACGTGGATATATAGAAATGCATCAAAAGTTGGAAATAACCTAAAAATCCTGTTGAAAACTGTCTTTCAGCCTATTGGGATCGTTAATAAAGTGGAGACATCAATAAATATTTGAATTAAATAGATCAGTGATAATCAAAATAAATGTCGCGACTATAGTACCATATACACTCAAGCTGATAATCTGCAGTGTTAACATTGAACTTGGTGACGACGCTGGAATTTATTAACAATTGTTTGGAAAAAGTTTTTTATTGCAGTGTCCGTTGATATTTATTGTGAGCTTAGGAAAAATGCAAAGAGAAGTCTCTTCATTGATGGACGGAGGTGGTATGGCCAAGCGAGTGTTGTTCTTTGCCTGGGTAACGTGGTAAAAAATTGAAAAACACTGACCTAGATGAACCTCCACTTTTTGCTAAGTAACAAGGTAAACAACTCTTTCTTTCTGCATCTGAATGGGATGAAGTCCATTTAAAATTACGATTTAACTATAACGAAGTGGTTTATACGTAGTTACCAGCGATGGATTCAGGAATTTACAGATGAAGACCCGTTACACGCATTAAAAATATTCGCAAAAAAGGGCCTCAAATTAATGGCACCAATAATGTGTTGTAAAGGGCCATATATTTTTATAAAACTCATAAAAATTTAAAATAGAGCACATAGGTCCGGCGCTTCTGCAGTTGATCATTAACGATTTCGGCAAGGAACATCTTGAGGGTTGGAAGGGCGTGGGAAACAGGGCTTAATTGATGATTAGAATTGACATGAACTTTCGCTTTGCTTAAAATAAGTTTACATTGAAGAAGAAAATTCAAAATTATACACTAATTGCAAAGAAGGTATGACTAATAGTCCACGAAGAGGTTTGGAAATCGATGAATCTATAATAACGTACTGGTATGATTTCTTGATTTTTGTAACTTATTCCGAATAAATGTGTGTAATCATACATGATCTACACGCAGTATGAAAGTTTTTTATTTTTGAATACATAACGAAGTCTTGGAGGTATATTTCGAATAGAAATTAAATGTTACTAAGATTTTGAAACCAGAGCAAATCTTGAAACAGCAAACAGACGATCGACATTTCGATCTCACCTTGCAAAGCGAAACGCAAATAACTACGGTCACTTGAACTCGCACTTCCGGGGACCAATACCGCGTGATATCTCCGATAAGCATATTAAGGCGGAATAGAATTTCAGCCTTAATAATACGCACCGGAACCGAGATCCACGCGTTCGCATTCCAACGGAGACGCGTAAATGATGGAGCGAAAATACCCACGATCCTGCATCTGGATCTTCCGGGAAGTGCGGCGAGCTTTCAAGATATCCCGGAGATCCTTGTTTCACTCGCCATCCTCCACTCTCTCTTCCTCTCCCTCTTCCACTCCCTCCCCTCTCTTCCCCCCTTCCAACCGATGCATTTCCTTCTACTTATAAACCCTCTCCTCTTTTCGCTCTCTCGTTTTTTCCTCTCTCCCCCTTCCCTCTTCCAATAACCGCCGAAATGGGGAGAGGTGCATGGGAGTGGGGCGGTGAGAGTGAGAGGAATAGTGGGAAAGGGAGAGAGTGCAAGTGGAAAGGGGAGGGGAGAGGGAGAGAGAGGAAAGGAGAAGGAAAGGAAGGGAAAGATTGAGAAAATAGGGAGAGAGAGAGAGAAGGGGAGAAAGGCCGGGAGAGGAAAAGGGACGGAAAAGAAGGAAAAGAGCGGGAGAGAGTGAAGGATTAAGGGAGAAAGAATTTATAAGGAGAGAGAAAAAGAGAGAATCGATAAAATTAGCCGAAAGAAAAGAAGTAAAAAAGAAAAAAATATCTTTACTGGTGAGGTTGAGGTTCTTCCACCAAACCATTTACAGTTTGTTTACATTTCGATTATGTAGATTCACCGATTACAAGATTTGAATTACGCAGAATAAATTGACAAAAGAATTAGTAAAGAAAGATAGGTGTATGTCTGAGATTTACATGATTAACAGAAATTTGTCCGACATTTACAGTATTAATTGACAGATTAATATTTACGACGAGAAAAACGTACACCAGAGAAGGAGAAAGGGAAAGATGCGCAAAGGTAAATGGAGAGAGGAAAAGAAAGAGGGAGAGTGAAGGAGGTAGTAGGAGATGGAGCAAAGGCGAGAGGTGAGGAAGTGGAAGAGAGGAGTCGGTGGAGGAGAGAGAGAGGGATGAGGTGAGGAGCGGTTCGGAGAGGGGATGGGGTGGTTAGCGTGCCAGGGGCCAGTATCTGGGTCGCATTATAAAAGACTCCGAAGCCAATGGTTCCTCAAGCATTCGAAGAGTAGCTGTGGAAGCGTACGGTCGGGAGGGAGAAAACAACGGCATTCCATTTTCGAGGTGTACTCACGAGAGAGATAGAGAGAGAGAGAGGGACCAGCACGAGAGAGAAACACGCAACTGTGAAGAGGGAAAAGGGTTTGTCTTCGGGCAGAAAGGGGCTCGAAGCCCGGTCTTCGTGAGGTGGAGGCCTTCCTTTAGGAGTGACAGTGAATATTAAAGAGAGAGGAGAATTTTCAAGTGGACTTCGTGGATAACAGCAGAACCGGTGAGTCAAGAATCCGATACTTCGTCGAATCTTCAGTCGATTTGCAAATTGTTGTGTGTAATCACGAGGGAAAACTACGAGAATTTTTCGTTTTTCTTTTTTTTTTTTTCGAGAAATAAATTTCGAAACCGAGGGTTACCACAGTTAAATTTGGATACTTCAGATTGAAGTTTTCGTATTTCTCGTGTCTGGTGTGTCGGTTTTATGGAAATCAAGCTATGAATAAACGTGTCGAAGTGTGAAGCAGCCGCGGTAGATTACCCCAAGAGTTCAACAATGTTTCTACTCAAATGTTTTGAAAGTCAAATTCTGTGAATTTTTTATTCTATAAAAAAAATAAATACCGAGAGTTGCGGAGACATTATCGCTGCCAGTATTAGATTACGCAAATTGCGCAACAAACTAATGATTCTTTCCTGAAAGTTCGCTAAGTGGACCTGCATATAATTCGTTTTGTGGCTTCTGTCTTAAGTATAAAATGGAATGGATCATCGATACGTACGAAAAAAACTGGGCATGGCACACCCATTGTTCTTTTTATGAACTTCGTTCTGGACTACGATCTTGTGTACCGTTTTTCTTCATTAACTCTGCTAATGGTTGCTTAACTTCGGATGAGATACAATTCTATTTTTTTCATGGCAGAAGCGGTATCAGCGTAAGAGTTTTTAACGGGACCTGATTATCAATCACCTTTGGTTAATTTTCTGAAGTCGAAGTTGTTGTATAAAATTAACTGCACAATTCTTTTGAACTTGTAATCCAAGACATCTCTAGTCCACTCAAGTCGCACGCGAAGTCATTGACTTCTGAATCGCAGACTTCACGCGAGGGTATTGCGTGTATCGGCCATCAAGTTCAGGTTCAGTGTTGCGCATTTGCTTGTCATACGTCTGGATAAACTCCTCCCAAAGCAAAAGCCGGGTCAACGTTCACGTAGAACTTTAAAAAATGAATTCCTGCTTCTGACACCTTCGATCGCACGAATTAATACCATTAATCCACTAATGAATCATCAAGACCGTCTTACGGCTGAAAACCATTTAAAATTGAAAAATTGCGTACACTTCTTAGGTATCTCCGATAACCGTAATTAGGATTCTGACGAAGTTCTTGTTTTATATTTCGGAAAATCACCGCTGAGGGCGGCTGCACTGTAATCATAAGCTTGTTGTGCCTATTGGGGGTACCTGAGATAAGTACTTAATTTTTCAATTTTTAATGCTGAAGCGCCTGTGCTCGAATAGATACCATTTTGTTTAATTTATTTATTACAAACTCTATTAATGTTTTGAAACGAAGGAAATCATTCCTGAAGATTATAGTCGACTAAATTTACATTCATGCAAGTCATTTATTTTCCTGGTTTACATTCCACAAATAAATTACTCTTTTGCAAATTAATGGACTCAAAAACCGTTATCTCGCATAGGAAATAAAGCGTATTTTCAATAGTTGCCCCAAATATATTCTCTCAGAATGGATCCTCAGAGCAGTGCCGTAACTAGGATATGACGAAGGTGGCATTTGCCATAGGCGCCGCTTACAAAAGGCGCCAAACGTTCCCAAAAATTTGCCAAAAGTTCATTTTTCCATAAATAAGTATTATTTTAATACTCAGACGTTAATTTATATGTAATACAAACACTATTATTCTTTATTAAAGTGCAGAAGAAAATATATCTTACACAAACACCTTGTTCTCGTAAGAAATTTGCCATAGGCGCTATGTCGCCTAGTTACGTCTCTGCGTCAGAGATTTGAGCTATGGCGATTAACACCATTTCGGAAGCGCAGCAATATATTTTCCCCTAGCGCTATCAAAATTCATCGCATCTCTCTTAGAATACCTCCTCCGCACCCGCCGTTTCGCTCCAACTCCTCGCTTCGTTATTGGACCCTCGGGGACCGATTGACCATTACGCATAGAAAATGAGGGATCGCACTCCGAAAAATGCAAAATCGTAGTCATCGCTCTCTTCCTGTTCTCCTTCCCGCCGACCCTTCTTGATCCGCCCCTTCGCCCAAATCAGACCCTCCCACGTCGGTCGTCTATCCTTATACACCGCTTCCTTTGCCCCTCCCTCCTTAAACGGTTTCACAGAAACTTTTCGACATTCGTACGTAACGGTAAACAATAGAGGGACGTCGCAGACAGGCGAAGAATAATATGAGGGACAATCTCCCCTCTTCATGCTAACGACGTACAAATAAAATCTATTGTCTTCATCTATTTGCATTCATAATGGTATTAGTTCATCCGAATGGAGCTTGAGAAGGGAAGAATAATCACGTTTCGTCAGGTTTGCACGGATCACAGCTTGTAACACGCTTTATTTCATTCCTCACATCCGCAGTTTAAATAATTTATCAAATTAATAAGTCTATAAAGAATTAATTACGCACAATTTCTTGCCAGTTATATTAGTCAGATGATTTAGAGATGAGTTGGGTGTAACGATATGTTTGACGAACATTTATTCTCTAATGAATTAAGAAGCCTTCGTTAAAGACCTCCATTTGCCAAATTAAAATCAAAGACACATTACTAATTCTTTGCAATTTATATCTTCTTGTTATTTTCCGTTCAATTCGACGAGAAATTAAAACTAAAGAAACTACGCTGGAACACTTTTATCTGCAGTGCGTACTGCCTAGCTGATCAATAAATATCTATTTTAAAATTTCTTTTCACCGGTGTATTTGTGTATCCGTGGCCGCAATCGGGAAATTAAGATTCAAAAAATTATTAGACCGTAATTTTAAACAGTTCATGATTTAAGGACTGATAACATAGTTTAAGTTCATTAAAATTTCTATTTAACGCTTCATTTGCTTTTATGGGATACTATTTATATTACTCTCGACGCCTTGCAGTCAACGACCGTGTATCAGATGGCAGGCAGTAAATTCGTAATTTATGAAAACAAAACCAGTTAAAATGGTAGTGAACCATAGTAGAAGCTGATGAGTTATCTTAAAATAGCTCCACTTCCCTAAGATTTTGAAGCATTTGTTTGAAAGTATATATAACATAATATTATTAAATCCTATTTTAAATCTATGCGTTTCTTTTAAATGTATTTTTCAGTTTCAATAGAAAGTAAATTTAAAAGTACTCATTGGAAAAAATGCATAATAAACACATTTCTTTCTTTTGATTATGAAATCTTTTAGGATGACTTCAATATTTGCACCGAACTTCGAAATAAATGCGCCCGTTAATTCGATATTGCTACAACACTCATAGCATTCATATTTCAAGCGAAACAAAACTATCTGTTCAATCTGCGAACTGCGGCTCATCGACGTTGAGCAAAGTAGATATATCAGAGCCATTATTTCTCCTCCCAGTCTGAATACCCATCTGTTGATCGCGTTTATCATTTAGAAAAGACTCATGAGCAGCCGGGTTAACGAGGCGGAATATTTCGAGGCCTATTCTCACCTGGAGAATTGTTTTTGCCACCCTTCGTCACCCCTTTCCCAGCCACCTGTAGTTGCCTTAGAGAGAGAATGAGAGACGCAAACCCAACCACAGCACCTAAATATTTAAAGATTGGTGGGTCCAGAAAGGGACCGTGTGGTAGGTGGGCGCAACCCTGTCTCGCTCAAGTCCGCCGGAGGAAAATCCTTTCCGCTTCTCTTCTTCACCTATATAATCATCATCTGCAGCACACAGAGCTCCTCCTCACCTTGGCCAAGGTTGGCTTTCGAGGAAGAGGAGGAGAAAAGGGAGACAGCGAAGGAGATAAAACAGATTATGCGGCCTCCCCTTCTTCTACCACCGCTCTTTCTCTCCTCTCTACCCCCTCCTCTCACTCCTATTGCCGTATCTCTCACCCTCCACACCCCATCTTCTCAAGGCCCTCACTCCTTCCTTTTTGTACCGTTATGACCGCAGGGTGACGCCTCGCTGGTTCCTTCCTACAAACACACCAACTCACCGACACTCCTAGTCCCCCTCTGTCCCTCTCTCTCTCTCAACCTCTCTTTCTATCTCTCTCCCGTCTACCTCTCTCTTCCTCTCACTCTACCTATCACTCTACCTGTCTCACTAACTCTCCCTCCCTCTTTCTCTGTATCTCTCTCCTACATTTTTGCACGCGTGTCTACAAAGGAAAAGAGAGAGAGAGAATTTCTTCTCTTCGGATCAAACTGTATGAACAAAGGAGTTTTTGGAGGTCACGTAAAGAAGAGAACGGGAAGTGTTATTTTTTCTTTCGATGGAACTCTACCTGGAATTTCTTCTCGTTGAAAATCGGAATTCTTCAGTTCAAGGTCAAGTTATTTAATATATTAACATATTTTTCTAATTAAACGTGCCAAAAATGAATTTCGGCTATCGTGGTCGTTCAGGACGATGACCCCTTTGGCAAAGGTTCTGTTTGGGAATTTTCAATCTCTTCCGTGTTCTTTTTTATTCAAGGACGTTGTAGAAGGGTTTTTCCTAAAAAAAATGAGGAGTTATCATTTTCCCTGGTACGGCGAATAAAAAATCCGAATGTTTTAATAGTGATCTGCACGAGTTCAAACAAGTTAAACGATTTATGCTAACATTTAGAATCGTTTTCATGTGAGACATGCAACTAAAATATTTTTGTCTTTAAAGAAAAAAATTCAATTTTAAATTCGAACCTTATTCAAAATTGAGGAGTACACCATCCGTTATGATTAAATAATAAGATGATATACGTAAAATTATGTTTAAGTAGTCATGAAGCATAGCATATGTATGTCACGTACATTTAGTGATTGCTTAAATATTTAGAAGTCATTTTACATCCCATAGATGAAATATTTCAGAAAAATTTACCTAGGGAAATCAATAAACTGTATTACTACAGGAAACCCTTTTGTTTTAATTGTTCAAATGCAACTTCGCTCTTAGACCGATAGATAAAGCATGAACTGCGGAACAAGAGCGTATTTCAGTAAATGGAGCTAAATTCGGGAAGGGTTCGAAGGAAGGACATGTGTTGCCGTCAGGGCCGGATTTAAGTGTTTGGCGCCCTTAAGCAATACTTTTCGATGCGCCTTTTCTCATTAAATTAAATTAATTATTGACGGACATTACGCTACTGTATTCTTAAATGAGGAGATCTAATTCAAAATTTGTTTATTATTTAAAGAAAACTTCGATATTTTGCGTCTTTCATATATGGTACGTTTCATAAATTGGTGCCTTTAATAATTAGGCGCCGTAGGCAGTTGCGTATGTTACCTGTGCGTAAATACGACATTGGTTGCCGTCTTGAAAATAAATCGTGCGATACCAAGGGAGAAAAGAAGAAATAAAACTATTGGGGAAAATTATGCGTCGGATGTGCTTGACGTGGGCGGTGTAGAATCACTTGTCCAAAAAAAGCTGGATTGGCACTTCTCCGCCAAAAACTAACCTCTCGGCTCCAATGCCTCACTCATCCTACCGCAGTCTTCTTCCCCGCGGGCAATCCTCCAAATACCTCAGCAGAAATCGTTTCCGAGGCAGCCACGTGACCTTGGGAATAAGAGCTATTTTTTAATGCGAGAGGGTGAGAGAGATAAATCCTATAATTTCGGTCAGTCTCTTCTCCTCTTCCTGCAATTTATCGAAATTGAAAAAAATAAGTAGCTCGACGCTTTCGGGTTTTTGAATTCCCCAAACTATCGCAAATAACTCTCCATTTTAGATTCTTGTGGTTGAGTCTGCTGTTTATACGCTTTCATATATATATATATATATATATATATTGTTGCGGTTTGCGTAGTGAAAATGATGAAAGTAAATTTTATTCAATATCGGCGGTAAGCAATGTTCAAAATTTTGGTAAATTTGAGGAGAAAATACTATTGAACAATATTCTCTTACTGTAGAAGCCAGTAAATTTAGCAGATACTTCTGTATAGTTGGATTATATATATATATATATATATATATGTATATATATGTATATATATGTATATATATGTATATATATGTATATATATATACACACAAATTTTATTGTGAGAATATGAGTTAAAAATTACACAAAAATGTCCCTTAGTGCCTACTGATTAAATACGAAAAACCTATGTCTAAATAGTCTCATTAGTTTATTTTTGCTGTATAAAATTTTATGAGTAGAGGAATCTAAAAAATAAACTGGGCGAACCCCGCTGATGATATTTTTACTCAATAAATGGTGCCAGTATTCATATTACAAATTTTATGCCTGTTGGCATACCTTAATTGTTTATAAATATGTCTTTGGACCTTTCCTTTATAAATTCACGAAAATTTCCAGTCGATGCCTTCAGTAAAATCTTAAAGTTTTACTTTCTCGATCACCTAGTTCCCATTCCTTTTTCCATTTATTATCGATATTTTTAAAGTTGCAATAAGAAAAAATGTTTTATTTTCTGCAGTTAGAAAGTTTTGTTTTAGGGTAAAAGTAATCCTGTGAACCCTACTTCTCCGCCATTTTCTTCTTGTTTTAAAAATACTTTTTGCCTACGCTTACTTTTTCCTCTCACGGTTGAAAATAAGATCTTCCTTTTCCGGTTTTACCTTGCAATCTCGGATGTAGACGTCCTCTATAGGGCAACGGGCGAGAAAGGAGTTCCCCCCTCCAGCTTCCCTTTCCCTTTTAAAACATCCCACTTTCCTCGAAACACACACACACGGCCGCCATTGTCAAGAATTCGAGGGTCTTGTGGGGAAAAGATTTACAAAGCCGCTCGCAGTTCGGAAGGATTTTCTCACGATCACGAAGTCGTAAATAAAACGAATCTTTTTTAAGCAAACGGAAAAGTTTCTCTGTCACTGTAACATATTCGAACTCGCTCTGCTTCAGGGGTTGTCACGATAGATTTGAATGACCTATTTCAGTCGTCGTAAATGAGACTTCAACGAAGAGTAACAATGAAATGAAGCTAAGGAAACAGAAATGTTTTTAATACCAGAACTGAATATCTCGTCTTTCGGTTGGTATTTGTAAAAGGATACATAAAAATAACTTTCCCTACAGAAATATTGTCGCAACCCATCTGTGACCCGAAGGAAATATTTTTCAGTGTTCATATACATTAGATGAAGCTTATTAACATCTCACAGGGTTTAAGAAATTGGAACTCGATTTGGCATAGAGTCGGACAATTTTTTAATGAAAACGACACCCGGGTTGATGTCATCTATTGATGAACATTAAAACGATTTAAACCAACATATGCAAATGCTTCGTGTAGGAGGTCAATATACATGTATTACAGAAGGAGAAACGGCTAAAAACACGTGTACCACCATAACGAATGGATCAATGAAAAGGGCGACCAAATTCCGTGTTGCAACGCGACACTCTTTACGCTTGTTTCCATTACTCTGCCCCGCACACCTAATAGGAACGTAAGTCAAAGATGAGACCCCCTGGGGCGGAAGGTAGAGTGACCCCTAGCAAGGGCCTCCGGGAATGGGTTAAGTGGGAGGAGTTTGGGCGGGACAGAATGGATTGGTGGAGGCAAAGCGTGCGCTCTTAGGGAGAGCACAGAAGAGGTGGTGCGCGGGTGAGGCGGAGGAAGAAGGCGGAGGGAATGTGTTAGCGGGAGACAGACCCGAGGCGGAAGAAGAGGCGTTTTGTACAGTTATTCCTAACTGCCGCCTCTCCCACTCTTCGCACGCTTCCCTTCTATTCACTTTGTATGCCTCTTACTCCCTCCAATCTCATTCGTATTACTCTTCGTCAGTCTCTTTATTCTTCATCCTCTTCCTACGGTGTTCCATCGCTTCTCATCTGTTCCTCTCACCTTTCTCCTCCTCCGCAATCCTTCATCCTCTCCTTCATTACCATCGTCGTCAACAGCTTTGACCATTTTAGTTATTAATGTGATTTTCTAACAAGTCCTTGCTCCTCTTTTTCTCCATCAATTCTCTTTAGGTTCTTTCATTCCTTTCTGACTATCGCGCCTGCTGATCCGCCTTTGTCTCTTCCTTTCATTTCTTCGTAATTATTTCTCTAGTGGTAATCTACAGTTTGTCCTCCCCTCACTATTTTCCTCTAGATCTCTTCCATTTTCACTCATCCCGATTCCCTCTCCCATTTCTCCATTTTCTTCTTTCGTATCTCTTTCCTTCGCCTCCTGTTCTTTAGTTTACCGCTTCGTGAGCTTCTTTTGGAGATGGGAGAAGTTGGCCCACGGGCCGTGACGTCATTGACTTTCTTAAAAATATAACAGAAAGAAGAGTTCCGGTGACGGCGTGTCGCTTTTGTGAACGATCTTTCCTCTTTCTTTTATCCTTCATCATTCTCTTTATCCGCTTTTATCCTCTCTTTCTCTCCATATCATTCGTATCCGTGAAGACGTTGACGATAACCTTAGAAGGTATTTCTGTCGAGTTGCACGCCTAGTGTTAGGTTTCAATGCATTTAAAAATGGTCATAAATATTTGATTGACCTACAATGCTAAGGAGAAGGAAGGTTTTGCTTTAACGCGAACGAGCGGTTTTTTTACTGGATACGGTAAATATTACGTGAGGGAAGGTTCGTCTTCTTTTTTGCGTCATAAATTTTCCGTTTTCGTTTTTATTTTAGTGCGTCAGATACGACCACGAGCGAGACTTTTCGGAAGAAAAAATTTTGAGCATCGCATCTTGTAGTCTTTTGTTTGACCGAATTTATAAATGAAACCTTAAGAAATACACTATGGTGATTATAGAGACTTACATGATAAAATTACTGATAAATACTTTTTATTTTCATACGTATTACAAACGAAATAATGTCAATCTGTTTTTATACATTAATTTTGAATTTATGCAGGTGTTTATCAAGAAAAGAGATGGATTCTCTTAAAAAAATACCTAAAATTCATTTAATACAGGTGTAACGCAAGAAGTATATCCATTTTTATGATAAAGCCTTTTGGAAATTAATCCTATGGACTGCAATATCTTCCGCTTGTTATATTATTTTTCATTTCTATGTGATTCTATAAGTAGTGGTATACATTCATTGCATCTATGGCAGTCAGATGCGCAATTCCTTTGTGAAGTTGATGCCTACTTTTAATTTCAATTAATTAATTTTAACCAGTTGAAAACTATTCAATAGCTATGATTTTATAATGAATAAAAATTTCATTTAAAACTGCAAAAACGCTTAATAAATAATAATGAGAAATAAGGCTAGGTAATGTACATTTTTTGGCGCTTAGAAAATATCAATCAATTTTTATATTGCTGAAAGCTTGTGAGTACATCATCATGTAATGGTAATTTGCACTTCTTATATGGAAATTCGTGTCTTAGATTCAAATAAAATTAAAATGTGAAAACCTATTTATTACAGAATGATTCTTAGAATTTAATATTAAATTATATTAACAGTAATTTTATATTACTTGCCTCTATTACCTCGTAACTGGTTTAATCGTATCATCCCGTTAATTTAGTTTCAATAAACGCTTTGAAAATAATTGAAGAACTTGGTCAGACTTGTACTGTTACATTTCTAAAGGTGTTGCTCTCTTTCCCTAAACCATGTGCAAATTTAAAATTTGGGTCATGACTAAGAATCAAAACAAGCTCCGGTCGAATTAGCAACGCGAGATAACCGGTGGACCCATATTTGCTCGAAATAAGTTGCGTCACCGAGTTGGGTTAGTCCCAATAGGCACAGGGTTTTTAATGATTTATGAGTCAAATTTAAAATGCTCTGGGACGTAGTGTTAAATGTAATGGCGAGTATTAATTTAGAAAACGTAAACACAAATAGGCATTATTTGTATGTTTACTGTATCGACCAACTTCAAATGAGATGATTTAAGAGAATTTAAAAATAATCGGATACAACTTCGATCATTTAAAATATTTAAATCAATTGACCAACTACTATCTTATTTCTGGGTAAACAAAAAAGCAAATAAATGAAAAGTTACAATTTCCATGACGGAGTTAGAGAGTACCTAGTACTCAAAAAATCAATCAAACAAAACTAGTTCTAAAGTGAATAATAGATATATAATACTATATAGTCAGCATTTGTTTGAAAGTTATACACTCCAATCAGTTCATCGTAAAAAATAAACAGCGAACGCTCGGATGCATCGCGAAAAGTAGATATTTTTAACGCCATTTGGGCTTTTGTATAAAAAAGGCTAAAGATTGAAATTCCCCTTATAAATTGCTGCGGTTAGTCACGGAACATCTGCGAAGAACGTGAAATACTTTTCATTTCATAACTTCATGATACTAACACAAAGACTCGCTCGAGATATTTCGTAATCGTGATCATCGTTCGCTTCAAAGTTGAGCGCTTCATTTGCCACTGTGGCGCTCAAGTGGTCTGTGTCCAGGAAAATACGGCGCGCTTCGTGTCTGCGTAGTCGTCACACTTTCCTGAGATGACATATAAAAGCGACTCTGCGAACATTTCCTAGATTCTATTGTGCAACTATTTAAACCAGTGTCGGATAACGGAAGTTGACGGATGCTATCAGCCGACGTTGAGAAATCCTGCTGGATAGGTCGAAAAAAGAGGTACGGTGATTTCAACGCCCGCATGAGAAAGTGAGTTCAAAAACATTCCGAGAAATGACGAAGGGTTTTATGAATGGAGGAGCTCCTGTTCCAATATTAGGAAGTTTTGTTATCACATCCGAAGAGTAATTAAAATGCTTTCATGTATATCCATTGAAAAAATTTCTTTTATATAAGGCGACATCAAATCATTATTTGCTGAAGCATTCACAGCATCACGAAAAGAGGCGCGCTCATTCGAAGTAAACACATATCATTAATATTCAAAGTATGTGTTCATTAAACCACGATGAGATAACGTTGAAGATTATTTATTCCGCAATCGTATCTCCTTGGAGCGCTTTAATGGTCCCTGGCCGATAAAGCTCTCATAAACATTCATCAAAAGAAATTGCGACGTATCTTCTTCCATAACGCTATGGATCTCTTCTCTTCCTGCCTCTCGAACCATATCGACTGACCCAAAAGTGAATACTGTTACTTCAACCTCACTGTTTCACTCCGAAAAATAAGATTTTTTTGTGGTCTCTTCTCGTAAGTAGTATCGCACGAAGACCATCCAAATGTATCGTTGCAATCGGTCCTTCGGTTCTCTCTTTTGTGTCCAATGCCGAAATCGGATATTTTTTCTGTTTCTCTTAAAGTTATTTGCTGGCTATAAGCCCCATGACGAAGCTAAGTATACCGTGTTTTTCTCTATTCAGCGCAGCGCAGCACGAATGCGTCTGCGGCATCGGATCCGGTACCAAGTGGCATAGTGTGCCATTGGTACTCGCAACATACGTGTTGCATTTCTGCAATTTCCATAAAATGCGGTCGCTAGGCCTTCTTGTGTTGCTGAGTAAAACTTAACTGTGTTTGGCGTTTTTCATTTCCGGTGATTCCAATTCCTTTGTGGGCGCACAAAATCTTGAACGAGTTGCCTAAATTGGTCTGAGAAACGGTTGCTGATACATTTTAATTTTTGATTTGTGGAACTTTCCCCCATGAGCTTATATTCCACCTACACTCATTTTTTCCCTTTTTAATTGGTTTTAGGTAGTCTCTAATTTTATTCGCATTTAACATGACCATTTTTTGGTCCGATTCTTTCACTCGTTCGTCTCTGTATTACCTTGCATTTTTCAAATCACTCATTACGATTCTCAAATCTGTCATTTCGGTTTAATAAAAAGAGGCTTCTATTTTCTATCTAACTCACTCCGATTTTATCTTCGTCGTATTTAAATCCCTGTATAAAAATACTTCGTCTCTCGTTTCTGGAGGCTCTCGGTTATTTCTGTTTTTGTCCCGTACACTCGTATTTCTGCACGAATACGTAATGACTGTTTGTGTGAGTGCTTATAATCAGGGACCGGCAACTAAAATTTCACTTCAGGATGCATATTTTAGGTAGTATAATTGCATGCGATATAGAAATATTTGAAGATGAAACAGTAGGTATCTATTGCCTATACACACCGCCCACCTCTTTCCTTCTCTTCTTGTCGTCTATCGCCTCCTCCACTTCCAATAGGGTGAAGATGTGGACCATTTAGTGTCCTGCCGCGACAAATTGCTCTCGTAGGCTGTTAGCCAAGTAATTCGTCTCGGTTTTTCCGACAAATTTTATACTCTCTCTCATTTGATAGCGCACAGTCTATTCTTCTATTTCCTATCCCATTCAATTTCTTCCTTCTTCCGATATAGCGTCCTTTCTTCTTTACCTTCAAAGCCCTTTTCGTCCTTCCTTCCCTAAATTACTCCTTCTCACCTTCTCCGTCCCTTTTCCTCATCCTTTTCCTCTCCGATACCTTCCGTTTAATTAAAAGAACAGGAAAACGCGTGTGCACGGGCGTGCCGCACAAATCCTCGAGAGAATTCTTCTCATCCGTATCCTACCTCCATTTCCTGAAAAAAAGAAACTCTTTAATATTCGCCGTAATAATGGGACTGAATGGCCCTTTTTATTAAGCTCTCCTCCTCCCACTCCTTTAGGTCCCACTGACCCACTCGCCTCTGCCTTCCTATTCCCCTACTTCTTCCTCATCGCGCATGGCATTACCATTCCTCTCCTCCTCTCGCCGCCTCCGCGCACGGGTGCATGGTCACGCCAACGGATGCAGGACGTGTAAGTACTGAAAGGAGGAATGGGAGAGGGAGAGAGTTTGGGGGAGGGGGCAGAAGAAGAGGAGAGAAAGGGAATGGAATGGGAATGATTCGTGACCATTCTGAGAGAGTAAGCGGTGTATCGGGCGGTGAGTTTGCAGGTGGATTCGTCACAAAATTCGACTACGTCATAAGGCCGGGCCATTCATGCCAAAAGGGATGGTGGGTAAGAGGTTTGGAGCGAGCCTTAGGAGCTTTATGGGAATCTGGGACGTGGACACTGCGAAGGAATCCAGGCGGGAAGTTTTTCACCACGTGGAACCCAGACGCATCTTTTCGTACGAGTTTCTTTATGGGCGAATATCAACTCTTAATAAATGAGAATAAGGATCGTTTCCTGGTGACGCAGAATCTATTACTTACAATCCGTAGGAGTGGAGGAGAATATCCGTAAATCTGGAAGTAAAACAACCTTAGGTTATGTAAAGTAAATATCATAAATGATTTCATCGAGTTATTCGATAGAAAGCAAAGGACTTCAAATCCCACTTAGCATTCTAGGAATGTCATCATTTTAAAATGAACTTATGTTCACCCGAAGACGTTTCTGCAGGCGAGAAGAAAGTTTCCGCGAGTTTATTATCGGATTAAATTGTATTTAGGAGCAATGGCGTCTTCCTGCGCAGTGGACTTGCTCGAGTTCAAAGCGTTGCCTTAAGGTGAATTCGAACTTTAATACCTCAAATAAAAAGTGAGAATAGGGACGGGAAATACGCGATATAAATCTCTCGAGTATACGGTATCTGATGGAGAAGTATATTGTCGCTTTTTACAGATTGAATGCACCTCGGTGTGAGATTTTAAGCAAAAAATACTTTGATCACGAGACCTGAAATAAATCGACAAAAAACAATTTATTTAATTGAAAAATATGTTCTCTTATCTTATCAAATTACTTCTGCTCGTACTTTTCCACCTCTCAATTTAGTACCAGCTTATGTTAATTTTTACTTTCTCATACGAAGTATCGAGAAAGTATTGTTTTCGCGAAAAAATTCGATCTCGAGATTTTTACGGAAATACACGTTTTAGGTGTCGCTGAATCCGAAAAAGTGGTTTTCGCAATGCCGTCTGTCTGTCTGTTACTGGCTCTGGAGCCTAGACGGCAGAACGAAAATGAATGAAATCTCGTACTTAGGCATTTTACCATACTAAGCAGAGTATACATAGAAATTGTTAACATTGATCAATAATTAAGAGTAGTTTATTCTGCGCATTTTTAACAACAATCCGATTTTCTCGAAAACGGCTGTAGCGATTTTGATCAAATTTCATACAGTTACTTGAGTATACATCTACAATAATACTACGTATATTATTTTTCTCAATGAATGAATATAAAGCTAGTTTATTCTTGGGCAGCTTTAACAAAAATTGGATTTTCTAAAAACAGGCTCATACGATTTTCATTTTCTAAAGATAACCAAACGACGCATTAGTATATGAGAAAGTTTGTACAATGTATGTTGTACCGATTTTTAAAATGAAAGTCGTGTAGTATTCAGTTAACATTTCTTTGGAGATGTTCTCCAACCTCCATTAAGGCGCTCAAATAGAATTTGCTTCAATCTGCACAAAGGCAAATGTATAAAATCAATACTTGAATTCTGAAAGTTTCATAAAATGTAGTTCCATAAATACCGGAAAAACAGTCCAGATTTGAACTCGTAATTAATTCATATTTGTTAATTAGATCCGAGGCACCACGGAGGAAGGTGCTTCCGCGAAAAGTATATTACGTTTCTTTATGCGCCGAATGGGATGACGCTTAATATGGTAAAATGACGAGAAATTGTAAGACATCCGTTGGGCGACGATGTTCTCAGGATATGACTGTCTGGAAGGTCTTTTTTCCTAAATGGCCAATTTGATGAATGACTAAATAGGCCATGCGGTTGTCCGATGACTGAAAGGAAGTAGGAAGGGTGTAAAAACGCCATATGCAGAGCGATCACGCGATTCTTTCTTCTTTATGAACGTTTTCATTATAATGTTTCATTTTAAACGTAAAAGGTTAAGTAAATGTTCTCTTAATCGCTAATTTTTACTTTAATATTTCCTTATGGCTATAAGTATCAGGAAACTTTTTATAATTAATTTTTGTAGAGCATTATTTTTTCGTAATAATGTAATGAAAACTTTGATTTTCGTAGTTTGTCAGGAGTTTTCACTGCATATCTGCGAAAATAATTTTATTTGTCGATTTGACTGCTATTAAACATATACAAAGTTTTTTGCATGCTTCCGGTTTATCGAGTTTTCACATTCAGCGACGCGATATATCTTAATAGCATCTGAATTCGCTTTAAAATAATAAACAAGTTTTTGTAATTTATTTCCTGAGTTTGGCCAACTTAAGTAAATGTGCCACGTGAGTAGTTATTTCGGTGTCAGCTTAATTTTAACAATTATGTCAATCCACATATCACCGGCTACGTCAGCTTTTTAGATCAGATTGAGCGTGGAGTGAGGCCAAATTTATCTTCTCGGCAGCCTTACGACTATTTAAAAACGTATTCGTCGAATATTTGCGCGTAATCGGCGTATTTTTATCATTTTATTGTTTGGAAAAATTTCAGGAAAATCACAGTTTTTTTAACTTAAACTGCAAAATATTTAGTCACATCAGTTTTCAATCGCCCGACCATTGCGATCGGCGCCAGGGTTTTTTTTCTTCTGGGAAAATCACTTTCGGCGACGCCTATTCTTTATCCAAAATTTAGAGAATTTGGTCCCTGGAGCAAGTCGCCCACTTGCCCACCCCGCGTGACTACCCTGCTGACGATTTTGTAATTTGCTTTTTCTCCCTAAACCGCGATTATAGTGGAAGAGATGGGACAGTCTAAGCGACCGCTTTCACCTCATTGTTGTCCCATTCTCTTTAGAGACGTTCCTTTGTCTGAAACGCACGCGCTCGTGTCATGTGTGTAATCACGTATTCCCTGTTTTCCTTCCGGGTGGGGTGGAGGGGTTTAGAGGGCGCGGCTTCCGCTTGGCCACGGGACAGAGGGACAAAAAAAAAGGAAGATCCGTTTTATGAAATTGGGAGCATCCGGGAATGTACATGTATGAGGGACGGGCACTTTCTCCCGCGCATTCATCCACTCGAATTCTTATGAAACTACGCGTCATCTTCCCTTCGTTGACTTAGCGATCCATTTATCTCTCTTTTCGAACGGTTTCCTCGCTACCTGTCCTGACATCTTTTTTATTTTAGAGTCGCGCGGAAATCCTCTCTCTCGTCTTTTTCTCCGTAGATTTTATAATACACTTAACAGGCCGAAAGGAACTTTCTTCGCGAGGTAGCCACATGGGTATTTCCGAGCGCTATAAAGAATTCGTCATTTAATAATACGGTTCTGTCCCGAAGGCAGCATAAAGGATTTTTTTGGGTTTAAATGTCAACATGTTTACAAATTATAATATTTTTAAAAGAAAATTTATATAATTTTAATGATAAATGGCGGTTCCTGCCCTATACGTACATTCGCAAAAAATATTTACTATCAAGGAAACAAATTTGTTTATTTTTTCCTGGAATGACTTCCAAATCGTCTCATGAATGGTACCGATTCTTTTTACCATCTTAGGTTTGAAAATTATTTTTTTCTAACACTAAAATGTACATTTTTCTGACTTTAAGTGAAGACAAAATAAAATAAAATCGGTAAATTTCTAGGACTTTCACTTAAAGACTTCCTATACCCCACCATAAGCGTAATATTGTGGCTCATATTAATAGCAAGGGTCACACTTAAACACTCAATAAATGATGCCAAAGATCACGTAACAACTTAATCAAAGAGGTAAAAAGTTTTGATGTTTAAATTTCTATTTTTTTACACATTTGCATCGTAAAATGGTTAAGAGGCTTAAACTGCGTCGCTCTTTGTGTTGGGATTTCCCTCATTAAATTCAGTCACCTTCACTCCATAATATTCAACAAATTGCCATTTTCGCCTCTCTTATTCTCACTTTCTCTCGATTTCTTAGCGAACACATTCCTTCCATTGTTCCTGGCGAGATGTGAATTTCATGATTCACTTAGCGAGGTGTACCCCAGCCCTTTCTGCAGTTCCGTTATTCAGCTGTCTCCTCGGAGGTTGTTGTTCCCGTGACCGAATTGACGCCTGCGAGTATAATGGGGCATTAGCACTCATACCGTAGGAATTAACGTGCATCGCTCGTGACTGATGCCATTTCCTTTAATCCTGAAGGCTGGCTGGCTGAAATATTTCCTTGATACACGACGTTCGGTTTTACCACAAATATCAAGAGGAATGATAACTGTTTGCTCGATTTTTCACATTTTTTTCATCAGTATGTATAATTAGTATGTACTTACAGAGTTGTAACAGCTTTCGTACGACAGCAGTTACAAAATGTCTTCATAATGACACGACGAAAATATTTTTGTTCGTTAAAAATTCTACAAAGAGTGTTACTAATTCCTTACATTTCATTAAAAACCTTAAATTCCCGAAAGATAGTACGAACGTCATATCGCCGCGGCGCTTGCAAGATCGAAGGGGAGGAAATTTTTAATAGAAATTTTATATTTTATTATTTAGATGGAAAACTTTGAAATTACAGAACTTATTCGCGGAATAAGTAATTTCTTCCACTAATTTCCTTGCCTATCAGGTTTTGAGATGTCTGTATTGGACCGCTGGTTGGTGCGATGCGATTTTTCCATACAGAGGCTCCCAAACTATGGGTTTTCTGAATAGTCGTGGTCAGGGGCGGATTGGGCCGCCGGGACACCGGGCAAAGTCCCGGTGGGCCGATGCTGCTCCTGGGTCGGGGATGTCTAAGTGCTTGCTGCCACGGCCAGGAGTTGTTGCTTTTCCGTATTCTAAAGTAGTATTTCTCAAACTATGGGCCGCGGCCTCCTCGGGGGCCGCAACATTAATTTAGTTGTTAGGTGGGCCGATATCCGAGTATTTGCCCGGGCCGATTTTTGCTCCCAATCCGCCCCTGGTCGTGGTAATAAGTGCAATTTCTTTTATTTAAAAAAATTATATTTTCGCTCATTTCAAATCTGTTGGAGATGACAGTATGTATTTCGAAAACATTTTCAAAACTCTTATTGTTTTTACTAGGTATTAACATACTTATGCGGTAGTGGACAAACATTGTGGGTAGATAAATAGTTGTAGACATAAAGCTTAGGGAAGCGCTCCATTATAGAATCCTTGTACGATTGATATATATTTCCCAATGGTATTTAATCTCTCCTGCAAGGATCTCCTAAATGAAAGAAAGACCTTAAGAAGGATATAGGTCTCTCAAGATTCCGCAAAAATAGCTAAACGCACGTGTATGTTCAATAATGTTTCATCATCAGCGGGCTTAATCACTACTTTTTAAAAAATTAAATACTAAGTAGATTAGTTGTCTATCATTATGTTAAATATGCTTAGAAATTATAGCTATATATAATAACGGTTTTTTAAAATAGCGAATTATACCTCCTAATATAAGAATGTTTATTTCAAACGGTAACCCTTTTGTGGAGAAAATAGGAACGCTTTAGCGTGGCATCCGAAGTCCGAACAGGTGTTCACCGGCATTTCTCGAGTCAATGGAGCACATCGATCCGGATTTCGCGCTAACAATTAGGACTGCATTCATCTGTGACTCGCAAAATTTTTAATGCGCGTGATTAATTACGCAAGCCGACCAATTTTTGATATTTATTCAATTTACCCGCAACTGGCCTGAATAATATTTTTCCCCAATTTCCGACTACAAATATATAAATCCAATTTAGTGTTTTCACGTGCTCGCTTTATATTAATTTGAATTTAACGGTCATTGATCACGAAACCTATTTTAACTTCCTTTATGCAAAGAAGACTCGCGAAGCACGTCATCTTTACTGAGAATGGTTTCTCTCATCTTCGGTTCTATGAGACTTTTTATCACTGGTTTACCGCAATCATAGCTATACTAATCACGTATTTCAAGAAAAGCTCACTTCTATACAGTTGGCGAGAACTAGTTTAGCTGAAAAAATCTTTCGAGTGTAATGAACCTATTTTACGGTAGGATAATTTCACGGGTGTTTTTTATCGCTAAGAAACAACGCGGGAATATTCTTCACAATGACTCGGGAAGTCACTTACTTGAATGTAACCCTAAAAAAAGAGAATAACTCACGGAGCGCTCCTTGCTTTTCTTTCGCTGTGTTGTCGGGACATGCGTAACAGATTAGTCATGAAATAACTCTCAGCGCCTCCCTTTTCGAGGGCGTAACTGCGCAAGATGGCACTCTGAGAGAACATCGGCGAGGAATTCGAGGTCTGGGCGAACCACGACCTACTTTCAGAGCCTTTACCCCTTTCGGGTGTTCTTTCTCCGCCTCTCCCCTTCCCCGTTTAACGCCTCCTCCCCTCCTAACGCTCCCTTCCCCCCCTCCTCCCCACCCCTTCCACTCACCCTCCCTCCCTCTACCTCTCACTCCTAGACCCGACATCTCGCGTGTGTAGCAGCGAGGAAGCTGGGAGATCTGCGCTAACAAACAACACCATCAAAGCTTACGAGAAAGGAGACGAGGTCAAGGTCATCCGAACGGTGAATTCCGACGCTGGTCACTGACCTTTTAGCCTCTCCCCTTTGCCCCCGGTCACTCCCTCTTCTTCTGTCATTCTACCTCTTTTCACATCTTTCTCCTGAAAAAGTTAAAGATGCTGCTCAAATTTCGGGTTTCGTGGCACCTAAGCACCGTAAGCGTTTTATTTTCTCGCCACACGGTTTGAAATGTCTAAATGGGTGCATCTCCCAGCCGTTAAGATTCTGGTCGCACACAAATCTGAAAAAAATTATTTTTAATCATTTCTTTAATAACCATTATATGGTTTGGATCGTAGGTGCTTCTTGAGCTAGGTCATTTAAATGGTTGATATGGCCATTTAACGGTTAATTCAAATATATGCGCGCTTCGGGTGTGGAGTAGATGGCTTCGGTGTTCGCGGATTGTTAATTTTGGTTACCACTTGGAAAAGGTTCTCTCAACAAAATTCCGAATCATCAGTTATAAATAATCCTCTCTATCAAACTGGCCAACTGGACGGCTATTTTTAAGGTAGCGGATAAATCGTCCTTTCTAAATCATGCAAATATTTTGTTTTTGTTTTGCCTGAAAGATTTACCTTTTACTACCAGATTGAAGCGTTTTTCATGACTGAGTGGATTTAAATCGCCTCATAGTTTTTTCATTAGTGAAAGTGAAAGTAATCGAAAAAATTATTAACGCTAGGATTTTTTTTGACATTTTCTTCAATCTGAGGAAGTTGCACTAAGAACACATTCTTACCGATGAAAATAAAGGGGCATATGGTGGAATGTTGAAGTTTATATAATCACAGTAATTTAAGATAATTATTAATTGAAACTTTTATTTCCGGCTCTTTAAGTAGAATTAAGTGGAGAAGACTACGTTGATGCACATGTCAAAATTATGCAATTTCACCTCACAAGGCAATTTATATTTCACAGAGCCAATGCAGTTTAGTCAATAAGATTCTTAACTGAAATCGGAAATGCCGTTAAATTCGTTGCTGGGGTAAAAAAATATTGTTGGTTTCATGAACTCCATTTTGTTTTTTTGAAAATGGTCTCGGAATATTCCCTGAGAAATATTCCATTTTTGCTTCTTTCTGGGAAATCTCCCCTTCAACGGTAAAAACTTTCCGAAGAACCATTCTGCCGTTCAGACTTCTGTTAAGATAACATTACACGAAGGGCTTTTTGGACTAATCTGTTGGAAAAGTTTTTCTGCGATTTGAAGAAAACTGAGATGACCCCAGATAGGTCTCCTGTGGCATTCCTTCAGGGGACGCTTATGCAAGGGCGGCACATTAAAAAAGTCTTTTTTTTTGTTTAGAGAGCTTCGGGGGTAGAGGGTTGGTGGGGAGCCGGGAGGGGTTTGGTGGGCGGGCTTCGGGAGGCTGTGAAGGGAGCAGAGGAGCGATAGGCGATGACGGAGAGTTGAGTGAGAGAGATGGGGTGAGGACCGTTATGTGGTGACGCGGTTACCTGGCTGCTGGCCCGGACCTCTTCCCCTCTACGTCTGCGATCAGACTGAGGCCCTCAAGAGATTGTGGACCTGCCCTCAGACTCAGTCGGCGGTAACTCTTGAGTAGTGACCCTGAGATTAAGACTGCCTGCGTATATGAGTGTACGCGAGTACGTCGGAGGGAGATTTGAATGAGCCGTCCGACAAAAAAATAGGAGTTGCATAAATTTAGTTGAAGTTAGCGAATAAACATCCGAAATCAATTGATCACATTATAGGAGAACTCTTGGAATCGTTAAATCATATCAAGCTCAATACAACGTTCGATTTTTTAAAAGGTTTTTAGCATAGTTATTGGAACATTATTGCGTAAAACCAATTTTAAAGTTCAATATATTATTGAAATTGAATTATTTTTGTTTTGTAGACTGCGCCATTACAAGCTATATAAGTAGAATGAATGGATATAAATTTTCAGTTTGGAATGTAACAAAATGTTTCAGTTTATAGAAGATACGATCTTCCTCCACACTGGAAAATGTCTATGGCTCAACTCAGAAGTAAATAAAATTTTATTTTAACGATGAGTATACATTCTGTGATTAGAATGCCAGTACTATTTCATTGTTAATGTGCGTGATTTTCTATCTTTCTGTTTTCCTGCATATTTATCGCGAGTCCTTCAAGAATTCTATTATTTTCGCTAGGTATATGAAAAGCAATTTAAATACTTAAAATTCAGACTCGGTATATTGCACTGATTTTTTTATCTTAATTCATTTACTTAAATTGTACATATTTCCAGAAGAGCATAATTGCTTTGCGATTCCACAGGAGTATAGAGCGTCTGCTATTGGGCTATGAAGTTACTTTTCGTTAGGACATATAAAAAAACGTTTATAATTTACATGCACAGTTAAAATGGAAAAATCACTTTTAAGTGAAAGCTTCTTTGGTGTTTTACTGCGAGCGTTTCAAAACCTTAAACGTGGACGGAATACGCTTTAGACCAGCATTGTAAACATGGCGTAAATCACACGGCCTGCTACCATTTCCTCCTTCTCTTGCCTTGGAGGAGTACACTTCCTTCCAGGCCATTTTATTTCACTTCTTGGGAGCTCTGAAGCAAAATGGAGATGTTTATACGGCGACCAGAGTGCGCGTTAAGCTAAGCGACGCCTTGCATATGCCGACCTCGCTTCCGCCGGAGTGATTACGGGTGTACTTTACGTGGTTGGGAAGGAGAGCCCTATACGCAGTCTCTGTCGGAATTTGCATAGCGCGGGGCAAACGCTCCCTCTTTGGCCTCATCGGTCGTCTCCTTACTGGACTTCCCGCTATGCTAGGTACGCGGCTCGCTCGTCAAGAGGGACCTAAACAACTCCCTTTAAGGCCCATGAGTTATGGGTCGTTCCTTTCTTTTAATTTTTGTTCCTTTCGTATCCGTATCGCGCGCACCATGTCGTCTTTAGAACCCCTTTTTTCCCTGTGTTGTTTTCTTATAAAAACAATGGTTTGAAGGTTTTCTCCATAAAATCGGACAGTAAATATTTCACGAGCTTCCAAAGAATGTTTGTGAGGAGAAAGAATTCGTTCCTATTCCGATAGATTTTGCATTGACGAGAAGAGTAAATTCTCAAAGACGGGTGTTCTCTGGGAGATGCATATATATATTTCGGCCGCGACCACGTTGGAAGTAGAAAGGAAATTTATAGTAGCATATTTTATAAGAATTCACTCAAGATCTTTGCAAACAATGTATATGTGAACATTTTATTTGTAAAGTATTACAGTGTATTTTATTTTTTTAAGAGCCGCAACAGCGGAATATATAGTAGTAAATGATATATTGAAACAATTACCTCGATTTGATCTTCGATTGTAGGTTTTTGGCAGCGATAAGTGATTTTTAAAAATTCTCTCTACGCAGCTTCACTCGAAAGCACCATCAATCAATTAACTCGATTTGCTTTCCTTATGCTCGAGTGATGGTCGAATTTGTCAGAATAATACTTGGCATAAAAATATTATTTTATTTTGATAGTGGACCGATGAATGTCGTCAAAGAAAACATCCTGTCCAGGAATCCATATAGCGAAAAGGAAACGAAATAATTCGGATTGACGATAAAAACAGAATTATTTACCGTTCACTCTTCATTAGTTCCGTTCCTTTCGCCAGAATAAATACCATTAATCGCGCGTCCGACCAACGGGCTCGGAGACCATCTTGAATTCGGAATCCCTCGATATTATTTGCATCTTGGCGAGCATGAATAATTCAAGAGTCGCTTCTCCCGCATCGGCCGCGAGACCACGTAACTTAATAGACCGCCTGTCTCGATGCAAATTCTAAAACCTCGCCGGTAAAATATTTTCCTTCCACACGACTCTTTCTAAAGAAATCGCTTCGGATGCGAAAAAAAGACAGGAGCTGCGTGAGAATACGGTGAACCAGAGAAAGCATGGAGATGCAGCAGACTAGGGAGAGAGTGAGCCCTTAAAAAGGACGTTCGCTGGGCAAAGGGCTCTCCTATTCTCTTCCTATTTCCCATTTTGTCCGATATGTAAATTTGCGCCGCGTCGGGTAATGTCTCCGCATTTGGAGGGAAGACGATTCGTTCTAATGGAAGTACTGCGCCCTCGAATAAGTCCCTTTACCTCTCCAAAACTCCCTAGAAATATATGTACTTGTCCTCACAGAAGCGAGCGATTAAAAAAAATTAGCGGCTTCAAGGAGGAAGCTATTCTAGAGCAAAAGGCAATTTAAAAACGGTACCTTTTTCCTAAAACTCATTTCCACATTTGGAAAACAATTGTACTCGGATGGTGAAACAGATTCAGGAAAATATTATTTAGGAAAAGTTTTTGTTTGCGTAAAGTATGTGTTCATAAATGCGTAATGAATTTTATGGAAGGGTTCTTGAATATTTTCCCCTTTAAATTCGGATTCGTAGGGGCGTTTCAATTTTTGACAGCGCATGAAATATATCTGTTTGTAGCATTTATTTATTTTTCACTAGCTCATAAACAGTACTTTATAGCCTTTATAGTGAGTGTAACAACAATAACAAGGACGAAACGTATACGACCATGCCCTCGGCAGGATTCGAACCTGCTACTCTAACATTGGGAGCTATACACGCTAACCACCAGGTCGGCAATTCAGTTATGCAAAAATTTACGTTTACTAATGGTGCAATATCATGATAATATTCTTTATATATTAAGTATATTATGAGACAACTAAACCCTATATGTATGCGAAATCTGGCGATCAAAATAGACCCATTCAAAACGAAAGGGATATTGAGATCGTATAAACTGAATGGAAGAGATTAAATTTGTATAATTAGCCCAAAAGGATTCATTCTAATTGCCACTCGGATTTCATTTCAACGGCAGGGAAGATGTCATACTCTCCCCTTTTCTGCCTTAAAATTCTTCCTCATTTGACCAACTTTTCAGAACATCCCCGGGCAGCTTAGTTGTTGCTGGCACGGCGGCTTGGTAACCGGAAGGTATTGGGGAATGAGAGAGTTTTGTGGTGGCAGGGGCGAGTCTTTTAAGCTTCATGGCAATTGAGCCTTGAAAATATACGGGGAGTGGTGGGGAAGTTTGAACAGAAACGGAGGAGTCAACCGTAATTCGAATTAAGTGAAAGCGAATCTGCGAATAACGGAAGGAAAATCTCCGTTAAAAGGATATCATTTATTTTGATAACGCCATTAGTCATCGGAGTCTAACGATTATGTATAGAGCAATAAAAGAAGCTTTTACGATTAATGTAGTTTTATATAAATTATTTTTGGAGCAGTAAAAATTAGTTTATAGTTAAAACGTGGAAAAACGGCCTTATGTAAGCTAGCCAAATTTTATCAAATTATTTATAACCTGTGTCATATGCATCGTAATACATTTAATTTTTAATATATCGTTCTTCATTAAATTATAAACAAAGCAAGTGGATTTACTGTAAAATGGATTACTATAAAGTAAATAAATAGATTAATTTTTTATATATAAACTTTTACCTCTGTTAGAGGTCCCTGTTATGTATACAATTAAGTGAACCTCAAACTTTGGAAAGTACATTTACGATAGTATGAAATAGAGAGAAAATAATTTCCGTTAGGATTAGAAAAGGGAAAGTTCTATCGATCAAAAGGAGAAATGGAATTTTCTATGATAATTGAACTCGAAATATTTAACTTAATGATTTAAAAATTGCGTAGAATTAATAAATATACACAAAATTCTTTTGAATTACCACATATGAAAAATATTCCTTTTACATATAAGGAATACCTTACTACTTATTTACGAATATTTTTTATTCAAAATAAACTTAATAATATTAGCTTAGAATTCTGTAACAACGCTTAGCCAACCAAGGAAAAGCTTATTCAGCGCTCTGAGACATTTATTGCTATACATTTTTGGTCACAGTTAGTGGTCCTTGAAAACTGCCTTAAAAGAACTAAAAAAAGTAAACCAATACATATTTTCTAGGTCGTTAAGCATCTAAATAATTACTGAAACACTGATTCGAATTGCCTCTTTGTTTCTCTCCTTCTCCATCCCACTGCTCTCTAACGCAACGTATATATGGACGGAGAGAAAAAATATCGGCGAATCCGAGTTCCGGACCCAACTACCTTCTGTCGCGGACGCGGTACCGCGGTCATCACCTCCTTCCCATGGTTCCCATTGGAGAGGCTCCCCGCTCAAAAAAAAAACGCTCGGATGAAGCCGTTTCGGGGAAATCCGTATCCTGAAAAAGGAAGGGGCGAGGAAATTGGGAAGCAGTGATGCGAAAGCGGGAAATTAACGGAGAAAGTGGACGCGAAGAGGTGACGCAGGGCTTGGAGGGCGTCATTTGTCTCTCGTTGAATAAGGCCGAGGGTCTTAAAGACTGAAATCTTTCACGAAAATATGCGCGTATGCTTGGATAAAGTTTGATTATTTGTTTATGAACCAACACGGAGGTGTATAAACAGGAACATTACACATGATACTTCAGTGATTTTAGTGAATCTGCCATCACTTTTAATATTATTAAATACCAAGAGAAATGTTCTAATGCAGAATAGAAAGAATGAAGCTTAAAATCTATAAAGATATGTAAAACCCAATGAATTGTGATTGAATAATCGACTCAAAGTAATATACGTATTAACTCATCCATGAACGCACCTAATATAATACGGAGATTTGAATTGCTATTACATAATTGTTAAGTAGTGAAATGTGTTAATTAGCTCGATAAAATGCAAGATGATAATATATTGTTTCTCTTGGAAAAAAGGTCACGCATTCACTCACGTGTATGTAGGTATGTATGAATGCAGGGAGAATATTTGTGTTGCTTTGTACATTGTCGTCATATTAAATTCTTTGCATAGTACATAGACGCCTCTCCATCTTATAGAGCAATAAATTCAAGCAAATGCTATAAAACTGCATTAAAAATTAAACGAGTAGTTTACATTTAAAAAAAAGGTAAACTAACATTTGAGCCAGATCGAGCACACTAGCGAGATATAATGTCTATTCGTTTTATAGAAATTATTAAATCCATAGTTCATTTATGAGATTTTGTATGGTAGGTATTTGCATTGGAGGTTAACACTGACATTATTCATAGTATTGACTACCATTCGGAGTTGGAACAATAAAAGATTATCAGGCCGCGAGGGATGTTGGAAAAGATTAAAGCGAGATTTGTTATGGGTTTAACCCATACGACGAATGGAACTGTTTTTACGTTTCTTTTTCGAAAGATAGCTCGGAAGAAAGACTCACCTGCCGCGATTGGCACCGAAATGCAGCGAAAAAGCGGGTGCAATGACATGGTGGCTTCCGACAAAATAAGCCGTCAGAGAAAAACGTCTATCGATCTTTGTCCTTGGAGTGCATTGACACATCGGAGATATTTATTCAGTTTACAAAAAAATGCTTCGTCAGACGACTCCGTTCTTTGTTTAACCGTGTTTTTTTTTTTGACGACTCAAAGAAGACATTTCGGACCTCGGAAGTCGTCACGTCATTTTGGCCGCTTATGAGAAATATCATTAATATCTCAACGGTGAAGTAGAAATTATTAAAAGCCGCAATGATAACATGCAGATTTATTTAATTTAAAAAAGTATGGATGAATCACAATAACTGAATGTTTTATCCAAAGATAGGAAAAATAACTTATGACGATAGTTGCAAGCGAAAACGTTCGAAATCTTTTGGCTTTGCATCGGAATTGCGATATACGAAAACAAATATGCATGAATTAAACGCATATATGAGTTAATTCTCTCCTTTTTTCTTCAGTTTCCGCAAATAATTTGACGACAATACAACAACGACAATAAAAATATTTCCTATGCTACCCATTTAGAAACTATTCGAAATTCATGAACATCGTCAAAATGTTTTCCTTAAAAACTTTGCAGCTGAATTCGTCCAAGATTCGGATTCCCCCAGCCCCTCTCACTAATATTTTCATCAACTTTATTTCCCCTCTTCTCTCCTCCCTCCCTCGCTTCTACTCTCTTCCTACTTCCTCATACACTCTTCCTTCTTCATCCTGTCACACCGCGGGAGTGCATGCGTAGACGGGAGTTAAAATGGTTCGGTCACAGGCGTGAAGATATGCTAACGGTCGACAAAATTGAAACTCGAGCCCAAACAGGTGGACGGTTTCGCATGTCTTCGAGTTATTACTTGGAAACTCGCGTTAGGTCATTTCTGTACTTCATTATATATGTTAATTATTAAGTCCGGAATGTGTTTCGAGTGCTGTATATATATAAACAAGTGAGTTCAACGCCCGAAGGTGTAGGCTAACCGCCTCTCCTCTAGACGACGAGGCGGATTCGAGGTCTATGGGGAGGATTTGGTTATTCTTGGTAATATTTAAAACCTTACAGGTAATTTCTATGGTCATTAAACGGGCTGAAAATGTATAAGCTTATTAATATCAAAATAGTGTCCCACAATTTAATGATCGTTACTTCTAATGACTAATGTAAGACTAGTGAAATAATTCTGAGAAAGACCGTTCTGCAGTTAAAATGTGCTCGTGGATGGATCATCCCTTGTATGAAAATAGACACTGGTGGAACCACTAATTACATTTTGAGCGCAATAACCCCTAATTTAAAAACTTTTTCAATAAATAAAATGAGAAAAATTACTTGATATAAGTTCCGCTTTATTAACCGTTATGTCGACACCTAATTACTACCTACAGTCATCAACACTTGGGGTACCCGGGTACCCAATATATTTTTTATGAAAATAAAAAGTTTCAAGCATTTAAATTCACAATGAAATAATAAAACTGTAGAGAATAAGGTTTATATAGATTTATTGAAGGAATACATCAATATTTTAAGCTGCGCAATTATCGCACTTCAAAAAATTTGTAGAATGCTCGTCGCAAATTGGCCGATTGCAAAGATTACATGCCTTCCTGGTCTTACGTCGTTTCCTTTGTGGGGTCGATAGACACATGTAGCATGAACCTACTACTTTGAGGCGTCCTGTAGCGTCAGGCTGAGATGCAGACTGCGAAGAAGAAGACGATGCACTGCAGGATGAAATTGGTCTGCCCAAAACGCATTCAATTCCCGATTTGGAGTGGAAATTCCGGGTAACATTGGAATTAGTAGATCGTGCGTAAGGGGCCGTCCATAAAAGACGTCCGCAGGTTAGGGAGGGGAGGGGGAGGGGTCCGTGAAATCGGACTAAGTCGGACAAGGGGGGGAGGAGGGGGTCGGGGCCTCTGAACGTCCAAAAGTTAAACGTAAATACTTTGAGTTACACAATTAATTTCAGTGGTTTTATATACCATCAATTGTATTTTAGGAGGACTTTTACACTATTCTTTAAGCTTCTTAGACTGTGAGATACTATTTATAGAGTCTTGAATTTGAAATGTTAGATAAGTTGCATGCTGAAGAGATCACTCTGAACAAAAAAATATCCGACGCCGACCGCAAAAAGAATGCCCGCCTCAAGCAGAAAAAGAAGCTTGAGGCAGACTGTGAAAAATATCCAGATTTGAAGAAAGACCTAAAAGTCAGTGATGTCAAGGGCCCTCCCAGGGTCGAGGTCGAGCAGCCTGGTCTACTCTCTGCAATCATCGATATCGCCACCTACGGCGGTGCTGCAGACTCCCATCGGAGAAGTGAACGTAAGTAATGAATTTTATTTTCATTACATTATCATTCGATGACCAGTAGTCGGCGCGCAGTACGTGGCTCCAGAGAATCTTGTCCCTTTACCACCTTCATCCATTGACTAGTGGTATTCAATTCACGTGAGAGAGTCTCAGTACTGCCTCCCAATAGTGAAGTGCAGCGACAGCAGCTGATGTAGGCCAAGTCGGAGCAGTCCGCGGCGCCTCCTGACCACTGGATTCTTGCCACCTCCTATTCCAATCCAGCAGGGCCCTCTCGGCCTTCGTGTACCGCCCCCTCCGAGGACGTCACCAAGTTTGCTCCCCTTCTGCACCCTCATGCTGTGAAGGTGGAGCCTGAACATGCAAACTTCAGTGTACTTCCTCATGACTTCTTCTGTCCCTCAGTGCAGGCCTCACTCACAGACAGAACCTGTAACGAGTGTGGGCTGTACCATGCTTCTCTTAAGTCAGCGGACGCCCATTACAAGAACATCCATAAGAAAGGCACGAGAAGCCGCCAAATCAAGCCAGCAAGGGTCACTGCTAAGCGTGACGAAGAGGTGCTCTGTGTTGTGCAGGATCCTGTGACGGGGCACAGGACGTTGAGTGGACCCATCAGGATGATGTGGAGGGTGGTTACACTGGACTGGACTTGGAAGATGATACTTTGGATTCTATTCCTCTAATTAACCTCTTTGAGCATTGGATCAAAAACCCTTTCGCTCACTCTGACTAGTCACAAGCTAAAATAATTACAGATTGGGTGAAAATCGTTTTTTAAAAGTATTTTTGCTAAAAATACTTTACTTGTGTTTTTTATTATTATCATCACTAAAGAGACTGAAGAACCGGTTTTTTTTAGATATTTTTGTTTATTATTGTTGTCACTATGCAGACTGAACTGCCAGTTTTTAAAATTATTTTTTGTAATAATACAAACTTGCGTTTGTTGAATATTGTCTATAATAATAAAACCAGTCTGACTGTTTGCCTAGTGACGTACTAGTCATTGAGAGAAATATGCATGTTCACTCTCTTGAATAAAGACAATAATTTTAGGCCTTTTTTTTACTCTTCTTGTGACATTTAGAAGAAAACCTTCATAATTTCGAGCACGACTGGAGAACCCACATGCTGAACTTGGCTCTGTTTTCTCACTAAATCTATCATATCATTAAATTATGACCCGTGGCGTCTAATGCTGTTACTAAATTGAAATAGGAAGAGAAAATACAAATAATTTTTCTTTTAAAAATAGCAAATTTTATCAAATTTTACGGTTTTTTTTGGAGGGAGGTTGTCGCAATTTTGGACGTCTTTTTAAGGGGGGGTCTGTGAAATCGGACGAAATAGGACCACGGGGGGGAGGGGGGTCAAAAAGTGGCCTAAAACTGTGGACGTCTTTTATGGACGGTCCCTATTTGGCTAGCTGTTTTCCAAGGTCTTTCAAAAATATTCTTCTCTTATTTGTTCCCTTCAGATAAGGGTTGTTGGTTGTGTAGATAATATAAGAAGCCAGGCAAGCAACATCCAATATGTTGTAGAAAAATGCCAAAGGCCACCGATTTGTTCGTCTTTTCGTTGTATATTTTTCTAGAATTTTCTCCAACATTACCAACACCGCCTTTCGTGCTGTTATAATAATGAATAATTTCTTGTTTATTCTTCGAACCAAATACTGTTGCGTTATAATTCATCTAAGAGAACAACACTACGGCTCTTCTTTTCTTCGGAACATAAGAACATATTGTGACATTGTCTTTGAATACAAATAAGATTGAATGATCTTCACGAGGTGATGATGGCAGCATTGTGTTGGGGGTGTACGTCTTATTTTTAAATTGGAACTTATACCAAGTAATTTTTCTCATTTTATTTATGATGGAGTTCCATCAAGTAAAGGCTTCTTCCGTTGACTTTTTCAGTTATATTATTAGCATGTTTTCCTTGACATTGAGAGGACTACCTATATATAATTTTATATTGATGCTACTCTGAATAATTGCCGGAAGTTCAATTGTTTTCATTATTCTTTTTGACCAAACATTCAAGATGATGCTTTGATCGCGGTCATTAAGCGTGGTAACATTATAAACGGAGGACTATTTTAACGAGACAATTCGTTTTAATTAATCTTATATTTACAGTAGATATGTAATCATTTCATTTTTAAATCTGATATTGATGAAGTGTACGTATAAAATGCTAAGCGCCGTCAATTCAATTTACGATTTGTTTTCTAATTATAATACCCAATTTTCGCCAAAAACGTAATTAATCTTTAAAAATTCGCTTCTGATAAACAATCGTCGTTTGTGTTGTGATGAGAAACTCGTGGAAGGAAAAGGGAAAATGTTGCTTGGAAGTCCAGAAGGCGATTTCCATTGGGATGCAGCAGTCTCTTCTCCCATTTTCATGTAAATGAGAATACGAAGAAGGATTGAAGGAACAAAAAGGATTTTCTTATAGCGGGACCACCGCTGTTGCGACGCCATCGCTCCAGCACCCCGCGCTTTGCTCCTAGGACATTATAAAAATAACCGATGGGATCGAAGTTAGACTAGGAAGAGGACCTTACCACACACGTGCTTCTCTCTCACGGTGGAATCTCTAGGCACGATTAACATCTCAATAGTTCCTAGGAGAGCATTTCCACTCTCGGGATTATAAAGACACCGCTATTCGCGAGATCCATTGTGTTGAGCGCTTCCATTTGCGTAAAAGAAAAAAGGCAGTTTATTTATTTTCCTTATTCCATTCTGGAGTATACGAGTATAAGTAATTTACGCTCTGATTAGTGCGGGCGAAACATAAAGTATCGATTTATAATTTCAATATGATAGGCTAGTTTTGGGAACAGGGGCAACTCACACGGGCGGCCAAACAACGGGGGCGGCCGATTTATCGTTAGACACAGTATTTTTAACAGTAATGCGGATTGTATTATAATATGCCGTATATTCTTTCATATTTATTGGCTACGGAAATTTATCAAACCATTAAGCATTTTTTTATTTTTGTGAATAACGCCTAAAAAGGGCGGCCAATGAGAGACTTGCACACGGACGGCCGTGAGGCACGGCGCGCCGCGGCGCTCCCCTGGTTGGGAAGCCTTTCTTAAACAACAGCTGCAAAAATGTTTTACATATTATCAAAATTACACAAAAGAATCAAGCGGAAGACAGGTTATCCATTGAGCGTTTATACAGAACGTGAGCAGCGTTAAAATTTATCCCATCATTTCTTACGACTGTGTGAATGAATTTATAAATTCATTCTTTCGGTTTAACTACGTTTTCCGCAAAAATTGTCTCTTAAAATATAATGGCCTAAAATATTGTTTAATTACGAAACCTTTTAAAACTTTCAGCTTAATACATTCTTATTTTTAAGACATTACGAAGATTCAAAAACTAACATTTTTATTTAAAGGCACATAAAGAAAATTCAAACAATGGTTAGCGATTTTTTCTATGCTCTTCATGCTTGAGAAAGCGACCGAAATAAGACCTGCGCACGTCCCATTAAAATCAGGCAATTTGCTCTCTGGTTTGAATGCAAAGAGAGGCGGTTGCGTGTCCGTGCACCCAACTTGAATGAAGTCTTACCATGTGCAAGATAGCAGCAGCCAGGAATAACCAGTTGAACTTGGATGGATGAGGTTGTTTCCTTGGCGAGGTGGCTAACCTCGACGTTCGAAGTTTTGTTATTCATTCATGTTCTTCTCTTACTCTGAAAAAAGAAACAAACACGACAAAGGGAAGGGTAGTGCGTAGGAAGTGATTGACGTGGAGCGACATTTGTTGATGTAGGTCGCTATAGGCTACGACGATTTCTCCTCACATTTTAGACCATTCGAAGAATAATACAGTCTAAATCACATTAATCGCCTGTATTTCTTCGCACATATATCCTATTAGTTACGAGTTCAATTTATGTTTGCAACAGACATGATACCTATCGATTTTTGAAAGGTAAAATCGGATGTAAATTTCAAATTAGAAACAATTTAGCAATCGACCTTGCAATAAATTCCGGCTACATTTCAAGGTGGTGTATTCGAATATAATTAAATTTTATTATTCTGATTACGATGATATTTCTCTATATTTTAACAAAAATCGTCATAAAAACACTTTTTATCATATATTGAGAATATTTTCACAGTTAAAAGTTATGTAATGCAGTCTTCTAACAGTACAGGATAGTAAATATCATATAAATTTCTATTTCAGTGACAAAATTCCAGCTCCGCTGACAATAATTTACTTTCTTAACGTATAAAAATCTACGTATAGGCGACAACGACAATTTTATAGATACAAGTCTCGGTAACCTTTGTTACTGGTGATGCTGTTTTTCGCATTGCTAGAATACGTAGCTGCACCAATTCTGCGACGCCTATTATTTCCTGCCACATCGTGCACAAACTTTTATTCGGAAAATTTTATCTCTATGGCGTACAGTTTTCTGTCGGAGAGAAAATTAAATGAAAAGACACAGTATATACTTTCTAGCTACGAATATTTCAATATGGCGTTTGTTGATTGAACTCATCAATAAATAAATTAATAATATGAAATTCCCGCGTAAAAAACCTCTTTTTTGTCATTTATCATAAAGTTTCTTCCACTTTGTCTTTTTTGTACGGTTATGATGTAATCTGATTACACTACATTGTTGAATAACGGGCACCTGGATAACGGAGAAAAGCTTTCAATCTTATCAATGACTTTGTATTCAAATCATTTCCTTCATTAAGATTTGTTGATTTTTCAGCAGTCCAAACTAGGCGCGCGCCTGAATAAATAACGAGTCGATCGGTTACTACGGAGATTTATTTCTGATCCTGAACCTGCTGATATTTCAAGGGCAAATCTCAGGACTATTATAGCTACATAGTCGTTATGCTTCCGAAACAGCGTCCTCTTATCTCTGAGTTAGCGAGCGAATGGTGATGAATAATGTTTGTGTGTGTGTGTGCTGCGCGGGCGGGCGCGTGCGTGTGCCCGCTTGCATTGGGTCAGCAGGATGGCTCATTTCGAAACGGTCTGTTGGTCATCGCCACAGGACCGGAAGGGCGTTTAACAGCTCGCGTTAAATAGGGCACGGCTAACTAGCAACCGCTAGGCTCTCCGTGGAATGAAGTCATATAAAAAATCCCCTCAAAGATCCGAAATGTAATTTTTTAAGGATGCGAGAGAGGGAGGGGGGAGAGAGAGAATTTAGCTCCCAACTTTCTTCCTAAAGCACCGTAGTAGGAAAGTGTAATGTGATTTTATGACTAACGATCTTCCCATAAATGTAATTTTTGTGAAATATTTACTGGGACAAATTTTAAAATTATTATTATTCGATAGTCTCCAAATAAGTGTTGTAAGAGCTGCTAGTTTTGCGTCAAATACAGCCCAGAATAATCGTAACTAATCGTATATGGTTTATATTTAATACGTTAGCCATTCAGTAAGAAAATCTGAATGCGAAATATGTTTTTGATATTAAAATTTTAATCCTGTATTTTTTGAAGCACAAATTTAAAAGTCACATTTATTATGCATGGAATAAAAATTTTAATGCATATGACTACGGAAATCAGCTAATTAAATCAGCATATAATCACATATTTGTGACGGTTTCGATAATGGTAAGACAGAGATTTGCGCACATATATAACACAATACTATTTTTTAAACATTTGAATAAGAGCTTTTACCTTCTTCAGTGCCCTAAGACCTTTTCTCCCTTCATTTCGAAACCCCTTTGAAACTACCTCTACTCGATCTTCCTGAATGGCCAAGTCAGTCGTGCTTTTGAATACCTCAAACTAGTCTGACGAAAAATGCGGGAAAAAAGGAAATAAAACAACAGTTTCGTCTGGTACACGCGATCATAGCCGGGCGGACGCGGCGGCCATTTAAAAGATGCGAAACTGTCGCGCAAGTGAGCGGACCGGTCCGATGTCGAAGGGATTCCACCATTCTGCGCCTCCTCGCATTTTATAACCTCTTCTCTTCTCCTCACGACCCTCCCTCCTTCGTTCTCTTTCTCGTCTTAAATTCCTCACCTCTTTTTTTCTCCCTTCCTCTCCGATCTCCATTTCGTCCGCGAGAGTGACGATCCTCCGCTGCCCTTCTCGACGTTGTCAAAGACATCTTTCGAGGAAGTCGTGAACTAGATCTCGCCCGCCCCGCGCCTTTTCATTTATACGATTTTATAGAAATGGAAAACTTTTCGTTAGTGGCGGAAAAGTACGCCGGAAATAGCGCATTTCGATTGAGTTTCGAGATGGCTCTTATTAATTGGAGCTTAACGCCCTGCTACGATATTTTTAGGTTATTTCGAGGATGTTATAGCAGTGAACGAAATTCAGTCTTTCAAGAATGATATTTATGAAATCGACCGAGTAAGAATTAACTCTTCGGAATATCATTTTATAAAGTTTAATCCACAAAAACGTAATGAAAGTTAGTTCGAAAAATTCCAGTAGTTTCACTAATACTCTAGATTGATGATATTTATCGCTGAAAATTACCATTTTCTATACTAAAGTCACGACTCTGATTGGTAAAACAAGCATTAATAGAGAATAATATATTCCTTTTTCAAAGATTATTCTCGTCTAACACCTCACTCACACAAGACATATGAAACCTGTTTGGATGTCTTTTAGTTCTATAACTGACTACACTCGTCATTATCACATCGAAAATTTAAAGGAAACAAATGTTTAATGTTTTGACATGATAACAAGAGTATCACTTATTCTTAAATTCCGCATTGGCGTAGGAAATACATCCGAATCATATCAATGAATTGTGAAAGCCGATTTTTGCAAATAAGTGAGCGATTTATTCTACTATGTCTAGCTGCAATCTACCCGATAGCAATTATAAATGAAATCTCGATTAATTATAATTTATTTTCCGTCATCTCGACCAAAGGTTGGCAACAAAAGGTAGCAAACGAATTGATTTTACTCAGCACAGTAATTCACTGGAAAATTAATAAAGAATACATTTAAAAAATATCATTTCGAATTTCTTTTAACTTAAACTCCCTGTTGTAAATTTTCCGTATCATACCCAGACTTTTTTGTACATATTAAACAATGGAAATATCCTTATATAGCTAATGATGAAGTTACTTTAATAGCGATATGGGGGAGGGTAAAAAAATTTCGAATAATTTTAGGGTGGCACCGGAATCGGCGCAGATCACTATCCTAGTCACTGTCTGGTATTTGTACAGAGTTCATACTTAAGCTTATTATTTTTTCTACAAGTGCCGTGGACCTTCTGGGACTCCCATTCTGGAAACCCTGGTCTAACGTATGACACTTAATTTACCTTTCAATCGTTTTCTTCGAATCGAAGACCGATCTAAAGCAGGGGTGGGCAAACTTTTCTGCATGGCGGGCCGCATCGGTGTTTGCGAATTCTTCAGCGGGCCACATTGAAAGATGCCAATGCTTAGGCGGGCCAAATAAATCGGAAATTTCTTAGATTCTTAGGCATCATACATAAGTGAAAAACAAGCACAAACAAGGATTGTAGGGCTAATTTTTCAATACTAAAGGTTTTATTGCCATAATTTTACCAAAAGTAATATAAAATTGTGTTAAATTTTACAGATTGATTTTTCACCAAAGCTTCGCGGGCCACATTAAATGCCCTCTCGGGGCCCGCGGGCCACGGTTTGCCCACCCCTGATCTAAAGAGATTCGACCTCGTATTTCCCACTGCTCTGGGGATAACCGAAAAGGTAACCGAGGCCAAACAGCGCTGCTGATCGAAATTTGCTCTTGTGCCTATTTGTCTGCTTTGGATTGATGGCGGAGGAAGTGGAGACGGAGTAGGTTATCGAGTCACGGGCATTGACGCTCGCCCTCACTCTTTCTTCTCCCGATCTTTCATCTTTGCACGAGCCTACGTGATCGGCGAATACCGTTAGCCTTTTATGCACGCGCTCCCTCTCTTCTTTTTATACGCCGTGGACACTTTGAAGTCCGGAAAAAATATCGATTTTTATACGTTTTCATTACGGTATACCGACGGAGCGGGAAGTACCAATCATCGGGTTTAATTTTCACGTGGGCCCCTTTGGGTGTTCGGGTCCCTCGAAATAAGGCCATTTGGGCGTCCAGATCATGAATCACGTGGCCCTACGTCGATTGTCATTTTTTTCTCTATCTGATCGTAAGATAAATAGTAGGTTCGGGAGACATCAAGTCGCCACCGAGAGAATTTTGGAACGAGTAGCATACTAGAAAGTTTATGGGAAGGAGCCAATTCTAAAGTGAACATGATACATGGTAATTGATCTTTTCTTTTTCAACCGTATATCTTCTCAAATTGCCAAGTACAATGTTTTTATTTGTAGTTTATAAAAATGGATTAATTTTATAGTATAACCATCACGTGATGATAGTAATACGTATTTTATGATTTATTCATCTGTGCATGCGGTGAAACACTTTCGTTAATATTGTTTACATGGATTTATGATGTTCTAGCATAAAGTTAAGAAAAGTTTATTTAGTTATCTTCAGCGAACAATCTTCGTCACTCAGTGTTTTTTTAGATGAACTTTGAACTTAAAACTTCTTCGTATTGTACTTGAACCAGATATAGTTTGATTTTGAAAAATAACATTTTATATCAACCCTTGTTCTCCATTCTGATTCCCCATGATTGGTCAGGTTTCCCTAAGGATACATCCCTACAGAGAGGAGAGAAACCTCATTCGAACGAAATAGCCCCGTCTATTTTTCGCTTAGCTTCCCCGACTCGTTCCCTTCGTTCATTCCATGACCCACCAGCGCGAGATAACTGTCAGAAACGGCACATCGAGAAAATTCAACGGTTGACGGTCGTCCGAATTTTCACGGACGGCCGGCGTAGCGACCGCAACTCCACGTGCGGACGATTTGGTGACTATTAAACAGTAACGCCGACGCAGAAAATTTGTCCGTTTTGTTTTTTTCCCACGAACTGCTTTGTCTCTAACGAGGATGAGAAACGGATTCACTCTTTGAATTCATGCGTTTGATTCTGCGAAATTTTCCCTTTCGAAATCGGAGCAAAAAAGGGGGTTTCGCTGGTAATTATTTTTCATCACAAATACATCATCTGTTTAGCTAACAAATTCATTTTTATTAACTGAAATATCATGTTTGAAGAAGAACGACAAGGAGGGATCCAACGTTCACGTACTCATTACTTTCCCTCTTTATATTTATCGGCACAGTTTGAAGAAGGAATAATTATGTCCAAAATTTGGTTGATGTCTTCATTAACCTGTTGGAATTTTTTTTTTAAACTTCCTTCAAGACTTCAACGCAAAATATTGGACTGATATAATTGGTTGACATCGACATTAATCAGTTTAAACCATTAGTTCATAAAAAATACTAGGGATAGCAAAGAAATTTCCTTACATTTATCTCTCTTTTTTCAGACCACGATGGCGTCAAGCGTGTCAGCGGCCGCCTTCCTTCTCTGCTTCTCCCTCTTCTGCGCAGTCTCATCTGACACGATCCCCCTCCTCCCGTCCCAAGTCACCGGTTACCGACTGCCCAGCATATTCGCCATCAACGACGGCAAGCCTTTCTACCTGGACAAAGATCCTGTGACGGGAGCCGTGGACTTTACTGCTGGTGGCAAGGAAGTCGCCGTCGAACCGATAGCCGCCGAATCATCCTCGGTCGCCAGCGAAGCGACCGCTGTGGATGAAGACGAAGAAGAGATCGAAGAGGAGGAAGGGGAGGCGGCGTCCCCGGCGGCTGCCTCTGGGGACAGGGGAGGAGCCACTGCCTCTCGACCCCTCCAAGCCGCCCCCGTCGTCGAAGAGGTAGAAGAGGACGAACCTCCACCCCCTTCTCGATCTCCCGTGGCCCCCAACTTACCTAAAGATCAAATCGACAGGAAGGACACTGCCGCAACAGTTAAGGATTCCGGAAGCAGGCCCAACGACATCCAAGGTGAAGAGGAGGGGGATAACAATCCCTACTTCCACCAGTTTCTAAACCTCAACGTTCACGAATACGGGGATCGAATCCCTGGAGCTTCCAGCATTCGGGACGAGCCTTATTCCTTCGGTAGCTTGGGAGTCGGGACGTCTCCACTGGAAAGGGGATATAAATTCCCTTTGATATCCAGTTCTTACGCGAACACAAAGGTCCAAGGCACCGGCGGAAACTATTATTACGGAGACAAAGGCAACCAGAACAGCAAGGATAAAGACAAGGAGAAATACAAGCCCGGTTACACGGGACCTTACACGACGTCCAGCACTCGCAGGCCAGCGCCATCTTATTACCATGAGAACGAAAAGGAAGAGGACGACCGCTACTACGGAAGACCGTCCACATCTTCGGCATCCTCCACCGACGACGAGGAGGAAGAGGACCACAAGTACTCAGCAGAAGGCAGCAGCCATTACCATGGAGACCGAGATGCCGCCAATGAGGAGGAGGAAGAGGGGGAGGAGGAAGGAGAATCCGTGGACGAACTTGTAGAGGAGGTATCCGACCACGAGAGACCGCCCGTGCATCCCAAGAGACCACAAGGCCCGAACAGGCAGCCTCCCAAGATCAACCCATCCACCGCACACCACCCGGAGGAAGCTGAGGAGGAAGATTACCACGACGAAAGGCCATCTTATTATGGAGGCACAGGGTTCGGCGGTAAGCCGGCCGGAGACAAACCGCGTCCAACACAGCAACAGAACACCTACTACTATGGAAATCCTGCTGAGGAGGAGGAAGAAGAGGAAGAGGTGCAGCAAGACGGCCCAGTCAGAAAACCGGCAACCTACCAAGGTGCACACCGCGGCGAGGAGGACAGACCCAGACCTTCCCAAGCCGAGGAAGAAGAGGTGGACGAGGAGGAGGTGGAGGGAGAGGAAGGAGGAGAGAGCAACGTCAAAGAAAGTCCTCCGCCGCTGAAAAAACCAACCTTATCTTACCTGGGATTCGGATCGGAATACGACAAGGATAGCCACGGAAACTTTGGAGAAAAAATCCAGGGAAGCCAGAAGGTGGAAAAGCCCGATTACAAGTACGGTTATCAGGGACCTCCTCAGGAATTCCACGTTGATGGTTACTATTCCTCTTCGGATAGAGAAGGACCACAGAAAAAGCCCTCCGCGGAAGCAGTCGACGAGGACGACTCGGAAACCGACGACGTTAGACCTCAATCGTCCAACGAAGGACCTAAGAAAGAAGTCGAAGAAGAAGAAGAAGAGGAAACGGAAAGTCGTCCACACGACACCAGGCGTCCGTCCAGTCCACCGCAAGTTGTCAGGTTAACTCCGGCGCAGTCCGCAGCGGTTTCCACGGAGCGACCCACGCGTCCATACTCGCAAGCCACGTCATCCACCCCTTCTGTGCCACCCACACGAGAGACATATCACAGGCCGACTTACCCGTCACCGTACGGATTAGAGGAACCATTCAGGCCTATCTACGGACCGGAAGAGAGCAACGCTGAGTCGTTCGCGCGTCCTGTGCAGGCTTACCCTCAGCAACAGAACAAGAACCAGCAGTACCCTTCTTCGGTTAGACCGCCATTCCAGTCATCTCCGAGTCCGGACCCGAGACCGAGTGACGGCCAGCATTACGACAACTATTTCCCTCTGCGCCCCGTAAACGTTAACGAGCTGCCTCAGAAGAAGAAGGAAACCACGACGCCTGAGACATCACAGAAGGAGCCAATCGCCTCTACTTACAAACCGCAGTACGACACGAAGACGAAGAAACCCATCGATCAAGGGAATTCACCGTGGAAGGTCGATGTGAGTGACAACTCCGAATGGCCACTTCTCAGACCGACGCAGGAGGTTCCGAAAGAAATTGCCAAGGAGCAAGTGAGACCCACCCAGAAGATCAACGAAGATACCGTTGCTAAGCGGCCTTCCACACTGCCACCCCCTCCTTTCAGGGAGGTCGTAGGTATAGGCAGCGTGGGTGAGCCAGAATATGTAAAGCCGACTCATCAAACTTCATACGGTCCTTTCCGTTTCCCGGATCAAGAATATGTTCCTCAAAGGCTTCCCTCTCAGCAGCCGCTCTTTCTACCGAGGCCGTCCGCCAACAACGGTGCCACTATCAATCTCAACCAGCCTCCTCCTCCCTTCGGACTCGCCCCTCCAAACGGACAAAGGCCAGTTCTCCCGCCCTCCCCTTCCCCTATCCTCAGACCTCAGGGGATCGATAGTCCGCCCACTTACAATTCACAGCGTCCTCAAGGAGTCGCAGGAGCCGCTCCTCCTCCGCCCCCGCCAAGGAGATGGGAAGAGAGGCCGGTCCACGCGCACCCTAACACCCGTCCACCACCTCCGCAAAACTTCTTGCACCGGCCAAGACCACAAGAACCACAGCAACCAATCAATCCCCAGCAGACTGGCAGTCACCCATACAAGTTCGTATCGCGAAAACCCGGACAGGAACCGGTCTTGATGGGATCCGCTCCAAACGCAGTTTTCGGCAATGACAAAAAGGTCGTTCTACCCCCAAATGTCCCCAAAGCTCAAGCACCAGATCCAAACCTTCCCAACATATTGCCCCAGTTCAGGCCTAACGCTAAGATTTCATACTCTACCATCCAAAGGGAGAAGGGACCCTACAGTCCGCCTCCTCCGCCCCCACAGTTCGGACCAAACCAAAGGGTCAGCAACGTCCCGGAGAGACCCGTAAGGCCGGTCGCAACTTTTTATGAAAACCTGCAGCCACCCCCTCCACCCAACAACATGCGACTCCACAGGATACAGGGCCCCATGGATGAGATCCCTTACGGACCCCCGCAAATCTATCCTTTCGGACCGGGAGGGTCTCCACCCGTGGGAAGGAGATCTGGACAGCAGCATCAGGCGCGCGTTGGCGACGAAGCAGGCGACACGATTTCCGAGAACACAAGAAAGCGACCGCAGGTGACGACGTTGCAGATGATGAGAAACGGTCTCTTGGACCACCAGGCGGCGAGACATCCGATAATTTCCAGGGAGGACGTCAGTCCCAAATCGACGGCCAACCCTCCTCCGGAAATCCTAGCCCAACCGACCATCTACGTCACTCCAGACGAAGGCTCGACTAGCGCCTCGCTGTCCGTCGACTCTTCCGCATCGGAAGATCACCCTGTGTTCGTGGTCTACCCCGTAAGTGATTCTTCTCACCAGGAGGACGGTGTAGTGTTGGGTACCAGGGGCTCTCAGAAACCTCTGCCCCCGTCTTCGATTGCCACTGAGGAGGCAGAGCTGTCTGTTCTCCCCATTCGACCCAATGTCGTCAACTCCGACTTCCCTTATCCCTTGGTGAGGCCGATTTCGAGCCTCCCAGTCAAGTCGGAACCAACAGTCGCGGGCCCGTTTTACTCCTTGGTCCAAGAAGAAGTCCCAAAAGACCGCGTCAAAGAAAATTCGGATTTTAACATCATCCCATACATCCAAGATTACTCGCCATATGCAACCAAGAAACCGCTAGTGCTGCGCGACGGTGCAGTTACTTCGGCCACGACGGAGGCTGCTTCTTCTACCACTTCTTTGCCCACTACTATGGCATCCCCTCCAGAAAAGATGACGACAAAAGCTCCTCTGTCTATAGTAAGTGCCTGGCAACCAGACTCTGAAGTCGAAGTTTCTGCGACAATGCATGCCGCGCCGTCCGGGGTACCAGTAAATCATCGCCCCCTCGTAGAAGATAAAACGGAAGCCTCTTCTCCGTCGCCATTAAATTTTCAGGCACCATTCCTCGCAAGTGAGAACATAGAGCCTTCTCCAGATTCTGGTTGGAGCGCTGTCGGAGGGTCCACGTCAACGATTGTGGCGCCCGAGGAAGCTAGTCCATCAATATCCAGATCAGAAACGAACTCGTTCAGCACAACTCCTGACACAAAAGAAAATGACAGTGACAGTAGTGACAACAAGTTTGACTTTGACAATTTTAAGCCACAGCTCTTTGGAGGTTTCAAACCCATTTATTCTATCTCAGGCGACGATGACTTCAAATATGCTTCAGGTACTACAGAGAGGCAGGAGAGATAGTGCAGGTTATATGATAGATGAAGTAAGACTTCTTAATATATGAAATCTGGATTGTGATGCAAAGATTATCAGTTAAAAAAGTGGAATGGTATGATAATATGCCTCGCCTTGATTTGGCTGGTAACGGGGAATTTGAAGGCACGTTTTCTTTATTTTTTTGGGTAAACGAACCAGATGGCATTCAATGGCTGAATCAGGTGAGGTTCTTAAGGTGTGGGATATCTGAGCAATAATTCATGAAACTGGAGTGATTTTGCAAATGGCTGATTAATCAGGTTATACATATATATATTAATTATGTATCTGCCCTTTTTTATCAAATGTAATGCAGGTATCTTGGTAACACTGTACGTGGATTCTTAATCAAACAATGGTGACACCAGAAAAATTCCTAACATGTAGAGTTATATTTCTAAATAGATTGAAAAATATTCTCATTTGTAGCATCTGACAGTATTTATTTCATTCGCTCCCTTAGAGAAGGCAAAATTCCATTCATGTAGTTATGATTTTGGAATTTCTGGTATCTTATTGCCAGTAATAAGTTTCAGGAATAATTATTAGTCAAACACCTTAAAATTCCTGATTTTTCAGTTATGGTAGCTTTTGGAGGCTCTTCACAGACTATTTCAGTGACCCTAGACCAAATATTCGATGATAAGCATATACCATTTACGAATACATCTGTAAGCATTTAGAGGCACACGAAGTTTAACAAGACATTATTCATGTCAGCGCTAAAACGACTTCATTTGACACCTTGATATCATGTATCATCTTCATTCTTTTACATTGTGTATTTCATTGCCATCACTGACTGAAAAACTGATACAATCATAACATGTTGTACTGTTAAATTCACAGATTTAACACTATAACTGCCCTGATGGTTCCTTTCAATTCTTGTTACACAACATATGTGCAACCAATACTTGAAACACATCTGAAGAAAGGAAAGCATTGCTATGATGATGCATTTAACAGTATTTAAAGGAGAACTTTTAAGTGACAATCCCCATTCAAAAGTAACTTTCACCTCACCAGCATTACCTTGAACAAAGTGACTGCAGTAACTGCATCTTGTCTTTACCTGTAATATACATGTATAAGAAATTATGCAAACTATTTTTAAAGGTGATGTTATTGAAAGAGAGTATCTGTGTAAATGACTGAATGAATGTGTGTGAGAGAAAAATGAACCTAATAGTTGTATATGTATTGATTAATTTCAACAAAAATAAAAAACTTCCTCTATCGAATTATACAGATCATTATTGTATTTTACCTGATCCAATCATTGAAATGCTCTATTATGGCAAAGCAAAATCAGTGCTGGACAACAATACTCTCGGATCCTGGACGAGACTAATTTTAAGGGCAGAATACATATGCACATGAACAGCAGTGGAGTCGCGTGGGTCTCTGACCCGGGGATGCAACCTTCCCCCCTCCCTTCTCCTCAATAAAATCTACAAAAGCTTAAGTTTAAAATATATTATAGACTTATTTTTCCTAGAAACTGAACTTATTGTTTTCATTTTGTAATAACCCTTGGTTAAAATAAGAAACATTGACACTGTATATTTCAATAAAAAATATACACAAAGTTTTAAATTATTTAGTGCTCAGAGTCTGAAAATAAAATAAAAGTGCTAATATTATTCATATCAATTCTTGCAATGCAGCAGAATTCTTCGCTCCTTTTCAGCGAAAACGTCAATGACGTTGTTTTCAAACGTTGGCACCGAACGAAGTTTGTCCAACAGCGAATTTTCTATACTAAGTAATACCAGTGAAGATAGCCTTTCTTGACATTGGGTATTTCGAAGATAGTTTTTTATTCTTTTTAAACAAGAAAACGAGCGTTCAGCAGAAGAACTTGACACGGGAATCATCAGTATTAATTTTGCAAGTTTATATGTTTCGGGGAAAACACCATTTAACTTAAGTGAACTTAGGTATTGGTGCAGTTCATACACGCTACTCTTCTTCATGTCAGGATCCGAGTAAACAACCACCAATTCACTTCTTAATCGTGTAAAGTCAAAAAAACACCCATAGTCTCTTTCAAACATAAAAACGCACGTTCAGGAAAAGAAGTACCAAAACTTGAGAACTGTGTTTCATCGAGGAATTTCAAAAATTCAAGTTTCCAAATCTCGCTAAATCTTTGATTGATGTTTTGGTTTATAACATCCACTATCTCATAAAATATACGCCTGTATGATGCTTCCCTGTCCTCTCCAGAGAATGAATCCATTTGAGCCCTTTTTCCTGGAGTTGGATTCCGAGAGGCGAATTCATTCATGAGCTTGCACAACACATGGAATTAATTTCTTAATTTTTGCATTTGCACTTTGAATCTACTAATTTTTTTATTGCAGTATGCAATGTCAGTGATTTTTTTCTGCAAAATTTGAAATAGAATTTCAGAATGAGGGAAAATAAAACTGAACACCGTAAGGAAAAAATTAAAATCAAAATCTAGCAATAAGCTATGATGTCCTCCTTGTGGTCGTTTATTGTCTCCAGAAGCTGGCTATGAAAATTCCACCTTGTCGTAACTAGTGACGGGATCCTCTTTTTTACAAAGGTGTCCAAGAATTGGGTCCTTTTGGTTGATTTTCCAAAAAAGCTTCTGAAGCCAGAAAGAGAAATGAAAGATACTCTCACAGGTTTAATGAAGGAAGATGACTGTGATAGGACCAGGTTTAATCTGTGAGCGTAGCAGTGAATAAATATAGCTCGTTCGCAATGAAGGTGCAATTTTGCCTGAAGTCCTCCATGTTCTCCAGACATTACGGCGGCTCCATCGTAGGTCTGAACTATTAATTTATCCTTCCACCCGAAGTCATTCAAGGACTTAAGAGCATGTTGGAGAAGAGAATTTGCTCTCCTGTCTGAGCTTACATCTCTAAAATGCAAGAATCTCTCTTCAACTGCCCCATCTTCCGATACATAACGTAGAATTGTCGACAACTGTGACTTCATACTAATATCAGTAGCTTCGTCAATTATTAATGCTACAAACTCTGTTTTGGCAACTTCCTTTTTGATTTTGCACAGCATAAATTCGCTCACAGAATAGATCAAGTCATTCTGAATGTCAGAAGATAGACCACGAAATACAGTAGATGTTTCAAGGTGTTGTTTTAGTGAACTGTCACACTGAGCTATCTCGTTCACATATTCAATAAAATTTCCAAGCCCTTGTTTTCCAAGGTAGCAAGTAGCTCTTATTAAATGGCAAACAATATTTCTATTTCTACTTACAAGGTCATTATGCTTTTCAATAGACAATCCGTATTGGTCACTTAAACAAAATTCTATTCTTTGGTTCTTCCCAAATAATATAAGATCTTTTTCACAAATTATGTTGGCTACGTGAGTCCCGATGCCTTTTTCCTGCTCTGTAAATGTTGTTCAGATCTTCATAGCCGTTGGTATTCTACACTTTTCTCCCTAGATATACGGGCAGGGCATTTTATTCCAAGTAATTCCCCAACTTCCGCAGACAAGAGTACATAAACATTGCTCTGTCCATTTCCATCAACATAACCAAAATTGGAGTTGCAGTTATCCCCTCCAAATGCGATACACTCTTCTGGCCAATCATATGTTTTTAAAACAAGGTGACTTATAGTCCCCTCTGATTCATTTTAAACATTTCAATTCAACTAGCTTGTGTGAGTCCTTAAACATGACGATCAAAATACTGTACGAGTATTCGAAAAATTTTTCGTGATAAATTATTGCTACCATCAGTGGAGATCCTGATGTACATATTCAAGTTTAATTTTTATTAAAGGTAGAGAATGTGGAGCTAATACCTTGTCAACTATTGCTTATGTCTTAGCTGTGGCTGGTGAAATTTTAGTAGCCATCTTTGAATCCGCAAATAATCTTATTTGTGCAATCCACTGATCGATAACTCAAAGTGATGTCAAACTGAATGAAAGCCTAAAGTTACAAGCAGAAACAATTTCAGCCTACTTTCTATTTTTAGTAATAGCATCATTTGTAATTTTTCCTCATGTAGTGCCAGAATTACTGTTTCTCATATGCTTGGCTGAATTTAAATGCTACTCCAAACCTAATTTTCCCTTTTCCACTACATATATTGATTTTACAAGTATTGCTTTTGTCACCATCTTTGTGAATCGGTGTAATGTAAGCAATTTTAAAGAGGTCAGAAAAAACGCCACTGCTAAAAGATTTTTAAATAGTATAAACAGTGGGTAAACCAGTGATTGACTGCACTTTTTAAATAAAAAAGGGAGAGAGTTCATCTGGGCCAGTACACTTTGTAACATTTGTAGACAATAATTTCCATAGTACATCCTCAGTTGAAACTGTCATTTTGCCAAAGGAAAACGTGTAATTTATGTCAAAGGCAGGCTTTGTGTCAGGTATCACAGTACTGTGGACCTTAGAAAAGTTCCTTACAAAGAGGTTTGAAATATCGTGGTCATTATTTGCAACATGTTCTTCATAATAATACATTATGCTTGGTATTCTATCCAATTTTTGATGATTTTTAACATGTCTCCAGAAATACTTTAAGTTATAGGGAATATTTGTTTCCATGTTATTTATATTGTTTTTGCAACATGAACCAGAATGTTTTTTGCATTCACCTCGGATTTTAGAAAAATTATGATAATCATCATTACTCCCAGTAATTTTGAAAATTTTATGGTAATGTTTCTTGAGTTTGATACATTCCTTTAATTCAACACTAAACCATTTAGGATAAGATGATGTTTTGATTGTTAAGGTAGGAGTACACAGTTCTATAGCTTCATTAAGAATAGAGTAGAAAATTGATAGAGCATTATTAATCTCCAAATTGCACAATATTCCTAGCCAGTTTAAAGTATCTAAGTAGTTAGTCAATGTAGTATAATGACAGTTTCTATAATCATAAATAGTAAATTGATAATTGTTATAATCTAGTTCTTTGGCCAACTTTACACTGTAATGAATATCAAGGTGATGATTAACACATTTTTAAATAGGATATGGATCCTTTTCGGAAGTTACTTGCCCTGAATTAGAAAAAGCTAGATCTAATAGTAAATTGTACAAATAGTACTCATCTGCTTAAGACCCAGTAATGTAAAACTTTCATTTATAATTCTTGCTTGAGTGGTGAAAGACATGCTATCACAGTCAGTGTTCCAACAGGGATCAAGTAAATTGTAGTCCCCAGTACAATAATATCAAAAAATTGTTATTATTCACAATATCTTCAACCACTTCACAATGAGATAAGTACTTATCAATGGCAGAGGCTGGGGGGATATACACTGCCCCAATTAAAACCTTTGCCTCTTGACTACAAATGTTTACAAAAATGTTCTACATTAATAATTTGGCTTATAACCTTTACAGATTGCAATTTTGTTTTAATAGCAATTAAAACCCCACCACTACGAACTTTATTAGAAGTAATTACACTGCGATCATGTCTATAAATGTCTAAATGAGGTAAGTCCAATTCAGAGTTATGTCTTCACTGAGCCTAGTCTCAGTGAGTACGATAACGTCATAGTCAGCGGTAGAAATAGCTAGTTTAAGTTGCTCTAATTTTGTCCTTAATCCCCTTACGTTCTGATAATAGATCGAAAGCGTTGTTAAGGACATAAGTCTTTTGACACTTTTTGCTTTTTTACTGTTAGGAGTGACAATACTACTTGATATGCTACTCCTTTACATTCAAAGGAGGAATAGTGGCCTTATGTTTTTATATAAATTGTTAAATAACCATATTAAAAGCCCAGAATTACTTAATTTAATAAACCTCAGAGTGCCTTTAATGTATACAAGGTTAGATATGACTTTTCATATACCATATATGGACAAATTATATGTGCATTTTACCTTTGTATACTATGATGAGAGACTACAACCTTATAAGTCATAAATTTGATATATTCAATGAATCACTGCAATCATTTAAAACTAAGCTGCAATGCCTAACTTAAATGTGGTAGAAATTTATGCCAACTTATGTCTATTTTAATTCAGGTAAATTTTTATTAAGTACCATGAATCTGATATAATTTTACTTTATGCCTTAGAATATTTATTTATTTATCATTTTTAAAGTTTACCCAACAAAATAATTACAGGATAAACTGGTTTACATTTTAATAAATACACTTGATTCTAATTATCTTGATATCAAGATGGCAAATTATATATGTAACGAAAAAGCAATACAAAAGCATATACATTCACAAGCATAAAATATTCATTATTCAATACAATGATATATATATATTACCATACACGACCTATGAACTATTTATAAATAAGGCAAGTAACAATGGTAGTTATACAATTGTAGTTATGTATTACCAATAACAACGAATGAAATATATTTATAAAAGAAGTGAGGCAGATAACAATCATATATTCCTTCATTTTCAAGATATGTACATAATTTCAAACAATGGTGAAATTATAAATTCATACATATCTTTTATTGAGTACCCCAATAAAGCCGATAATTATGTTATATACTCAGACTTTCTGATAAAAATGTCTAGATTAGAGAAGTACTTATTATAACTAGCACATATCCTCGTTAATGTTGAGTTCATACAAAGGTTTGTACGATATTGTTATATTGTCAGATGGATTTTGAGTATAATTTTTATAGGATTTGTGATTTTTATGTGCGATAGTATAATTTTTCTTACTCTTGTGCTTTAATGGTTTATATTGTATTAGAACGCACGTTTTAATATTTTGGCTTATTTTTAATACATTTCTGATTGTATTTTTAGGAAAAGGCCTTGTCCCGTAAATAGAGTATTATTATTATCAGTGTAAAATTCATAATAGAGAGGAGTTTACCTTTATAAAATATACGATAATATTACAATAATAAAATTTTATAAATTTCTATAAATTGATGCAAAGGATGATTCGAATATACTTATGTGACAGGCATTAGCTGTAATAATGGGAGATACAAATGGAGAAAGACGGTCGGACAATTGTAAAATTAGATAAAGGATTTGTTGGAAATTGACGCACGAATGCTTTTTTTGAAAATATATTACGTGAGTTTTTGGATTTCAAATAGGAAATGAGGTGGAAGTTTACCGTGAAGAAGGAATCACCCGAGTTTTTTTATGGTTCTTAAGTTCTTATGAAGGCTAATTCACTTACTAAATAGAGTATCTTAGTTAGGACAATTACAAGTGTATTTTTCTACCTGTTCCGGACATCTGTGTTTGTAAATCAGTAGGTTCCTACGGTAGGTACCTACATTTCAAATTTATACGAATATTTTATCGGTATCAATTGAATATACCACAGGTTTCCAAAGTACATGGATAAGATAAAAACCTGAAAGTATTTTCCGGAGTATAATTGCTATTCTTATAATTACACTCGTGAATAGTTTTTAATAACTAATAATTGTTTCCGCATAATTTGTAAATGCCGCCGAAACTACCCATGTAATTGTTTATGAAGACGTCCTACAGAAAAATAAATGTTACAAAAAAACGCATACGTATTTGGACCAAAAATTCGTTATTAATTAATTAATTACATTGTCGGTTATTAAGCAATCTGAAAATATATTTTAATGCCTTATTTTTACCCCTCTCCATGACGAATCCAAATTTAGGTTTGCAAAGCAAAAGTTTAATGCCAATAAATTTGATTTACTGCAAGTAATTTATAACATTTAAGCAAATTTTATCGATGCTACAATAAGTTATAATTGTGTTCCTACTAAAATGAGAAATCAAGATATAAAAAGGAATTGTTTATTTTTTGTGGTTTTTTTGTCGAAATTGTAAATATCCAGGTTTATAAGGGGAAATGTTGGTTAGCCTGCGCGCCTGCGCGTTACTTCTGGTTACTTCGTAGAAATCTTAAAATGGCTGACGGGGTTGTCTGTTATGTGCGTAATACAGTTCGAAATTTATTTTGTTTCCATCAGACCTTTTTAGAAGGAAAAAACTAGACCTTTTTATTGTATTCGAAATTTAATGTTGATAGTTATGATCGTGATATATGTTTGGTCGTGTGTTCTTCGAAAACTGGTCCACGTGATAATCATTTTGACAGCAGAGTTTTAATACTTTTGGTTATTTTATGTGTTTACACCAGAACTTTTTACAAGTAAAAAACTAATCCTTTTTATTGTATTCGAAATTTAATGTCGATAGTTTTGATCTTGAAAAAATTTTGGCCGTTTATTCTTCGAAAACAGTGGTGCATGTGACGCATTTTGACAGCAGTTTTTAATTATGTACTTTTAGTTTGATTTGTGTACGTTTTAAGACACTTTAAGCGAAGTGAAGTATTATCTAAAGTTTTTTATAGTTTCAATGTGTGTAATCTTCACATTGCTTACTGGACATTAATTAACTTCTGTTAATAGTACTATTTCTTATTTTATAATACAATGATATGTGAATTTGTATATGTAATTATTCAGTATGCCCTGCTTTGCCACTTAATTGTAATTTATGGTGATGTTTTGATGTATTATTGTTTTTCGTTAGTCCACTCGTGCTGTTATATTGTTTTACTTTGTATTTTCTTTTGTGATTGAGTTTGTCTTATTGATTTGCCATGTAACTTTGATCTTCTGGAAAATAAATGTACTGTTATTATTGTGTGATACAGCTGTCCTGGTCAATCTCCTCGAGGATTTATATCTACAAAGGTAAGGAAATCTTAAATAACTTCTCTGTTCATCTTTGATTTATAGTTGAAATATCTTTACCGTATATATATGTATATAGGAAATGTTATATTTATCATATTTATGTATAATGGAGTAATTATTTTTATAAATTAATCCTTATGTATAACATTTTGTTACTGCATAACATGTTTAATGAGTGATTTTATCGTTGTAAAGTATCATTTTCTGTGAAGAGTTGGTAAAATTTTTTGCAAGGACGGATTTGTTTATGGGCAAATATAGCCAAGATATGGCGTTACACTCTTAACGTAGGATTAATTAAGGGTTTGTTATAAATATATATTGTGTTTTGAACGTAAAAATTATAGTTTACCTCATAAAATGAGAATTGTGTTTTTAAAAACGTATGAATAATACATTATTAGCCGGTTTCCATTACTTTATAAACTTCAAATCAAAAGTTATTGTTAAGGTTTTGTAGAATTTTTATCCTTTGGGTGCGAGATTTCTGAGTTGGTTCTGTCGTTGTTTCAGATGCGAGCCTCCGAAGAATGAAGTCTGAAAACGCAGCCAGCATGGTAGATCTTCCACAGGCCAGCTCTGCTTTGCGATGTCAAGAAAGAAGATGGGTGAGTGTGATTGATTTTGCATTTCAAATTAGAACTAATGAGCTTCCCGCTTTAAATATATATTTCATGTCCTGGCATGTGCAGAAACTACATTAGTCTTACGTATTTTTACACAGGGGTATTTTCTCTCTACGGCAGTTTTAATATATCTGGAAGCTGCGGAAGTGCTCTTCTCGTACCAGCATCTGTTATGCTTTTCTCAGTTATTAAAAAACAAAGCTCTACGATATTGACATTCTTTATTAATTTTTCCTAAATGTGAATCATCTCGTCGAGTAGCTAATCCGTTTCCTATTGCTGAGTTTAAATTTGTGTCGTTTCTTCGTCTTCCGCCGTTGGCTGCATCGATTCTGTTTTGGCTTCTTCTTATATTACTCCCTTCTTCAGTTTGTTCGTTTCTTCTTTGTTACCTGATTTCGTTTATGGTCTCTCTCGCTGTTTGCCTTTGCTCATCTGTCCGTATTTTATCTTCTCACTCTTTCTCTTCTACGTCGTTCTTCTTTATCTTCTTCTGTCTCTATAATATTTATTTATTTATTCATTTAGTCACATGGTGGCTGGATGTGCCAGGTGGCGACAAGTAACATAAAATGACACAATAAAGTACGTTTGAATCAGATTTACATTAAAATTTTCGAAAGAATCAATTTAGATTCACGTCATTGGTACATAAGTAAAAATTACACAGATTCAAAGGCCTCGTTATCTTCTTCTTTCTTCCATTTGATGAATTAATGGGCTATTATTGCCTTAAACTTTAATTAAAAGTTATATTTGTAGTAATTAAAATGCTGATAGTAACAACAACCTGGGAAATTGCAATTGATAGTGCTTTACCGTCAGAGGTAATAATGAGTAAAAGCGTTGTTATGTAAACTAAACAAACAAAATTATAAGTTCTATTTGATGAATTAACGGAGTACTAGCTGTACCCACACAGTGTTTTCACTGTTTTTTCAATTAATTTATAAAAAATTAAGAATTGTGTAGAATAAGTTGATCTCAATATTTCACGTTTAACTCAATAATTCGCATTTAACTCTGATAATGCATTTCCCCAGTATAGGTAAGGTTAGCGGGTAGAAATCTCGCTGAGGGCGAGGCTGTGTGTGCATATTGACAATTAATTATGCAAAGTCAGTAAGAAATCTGTATTTTAAAAGTCAAATTAGAGAGGAAATTAATGCTACACAGTAATTGATTGCAAACTTTTATGTTTTTAATTTTCTTTGTTTCTTTTTATTGAAGTATACGTCCTTTTTTTCATATATCAATCAATGCAACCGTTTATTTAGATTAACAATGAAGAGAAGATAAGTTTCGGCGAGTTCTAGGTTATCAATCTAAAAGAAATGTTTTCATGCTGCTCCTGAATAAACGTAGCCCGTCGCCTAACATTCTTTGTCATTTAGATTATCTACGAAGGTGACATAACCATATAACTTTCAATTTGTTAAAAAATAATGTACGTCCCTATTCTCATCTGATTTTAAATTTACGCATGAGACAATTTGCCTTAATAAGCATTATAGATGTTTAATAGTTTTACTTACTGAAAAAGTAAGATTCCAGCATCCGAATGATTTTAAATAAGATCAATTGCTTTGATTATATTGCTAGAAATGCTTCCCATACACAGTTATTAACTGGATAATTATCCGTAAATATTTGTGTTGCTATCTATAAAGTTTGACATTGCTACAGCATTAATTTTGATGCTTAAAGTGTGAAGCGAATAACACTATTCTTTCACTTATTTGAAGGTTTAATTGGCACTAATTGAATTGGAGGCAATGCCAGGAATCTTTCTCTCTCGGTCACAGTGCAATCATCATTCATTTGTCTGCTTCATTCAAAACTGGCATCGGAACTTTTTAATTTTTTTGTACCATTTGGCGACAAATGAGGGTTGATCAAAACAACGATTATCAATGGTGATGTTTATAGAGGTCCAACTGTATTTCAAATGTTTATATAAACTCAGATAGCGCTTGCAATTGGGAGCTTTTAGAATAACAAAAGATTGTTTCATTTTTAACTCTTTTTAAGTACTAAGTTAAGATTCCATTATAAGCACCTGTTGGCATAGGTTTGTAAAAGTTTGAAAGGATTGAAAATATACGTTGGATTCGTTATAACTATTTTAATTTTTATTATTCCAGAGCTTGCGATTATATACTTGATACGTTTTCGTGTATGGTATATTCCAAAACGTGGTATTGTACACAGTCCGACATCGCATTCTTTACATACGTACAGTGAAGCCTCGATATATTGGACTAAAAGGAGGGGAAGGCCTGTCTGTTATATCCGAAACATCCGAAGGAAACGTATGTGTTGCCTTAAATTGTTAAAATGCGCATGTTATGAAAGACAGTGTTTTACTCTGCTATATATTTATACAAATTGTTAAGAGCGCATGAAATAATAGCACAGAGTTTTCTAATTAATTTAGGAAAATAGGAATCGTATTAATTTTTATATTTTACTAGTAAAAGGTGCTTGCAGTGTGCTAGCAGGAGCATACTTTTATAAGAACATAATTAAGAATGAAATAAATTATAGTGACCATAAGAAAAATTGATTTTCCCTTGCGTTCTTATTTGAAACGGAATTATTCTTAGGAATGGAACTTGGGATACTTTTTCGAGATTTTAGATTTTTCCGGACCCTGGTGGAAATTGGCAGAAAGTAACAATGAATACAAAGAATGTTTTAAGACAAACAAACCCCACAAGTAATGCAAGTCAGTCAATTTCAACCAGTCACAAAGGTCAAACGGAGGAACAATTAATTTTTGCGGATTTGCTACACCAATAAATTATACATTGTATCTACCATATATACTCGTGTATAACGCGCTGTTTGAAGACCAAATTTTCAGGTCATAAAGTAGGGTGCACGTTATACACAGGTAACACTTCTCTGCACTTAAAATGGGAACCTACCTCGCACCAGATTCACGCTTTTTGGGTTAATTAATGGGAAAAGCACAATAATTATTGATACTCCAGGTTATACATACATAATTATATGTATAGAACACCTAATTACTTCTATACATTTATAATTCCATCCTCTCTAATTATTCCGCATTTCACTAGCTCATCAGCTGATTGCTGTAATTTTTGCAAAATCACAAGATAGTCTTCCCGCAAAACACACATCAAAAACAAAAAAAACATAGAATAAGCAAATTGAAATAATTTTATTTAGTAAATGATTCTAGTGTCTACGATTGACAACGTAAGTAATTTAAAACCCATAGAATCTCGTGTGTGAACTTAATCATACCTGTCGCGTTTCCTGTTTCCAGATTTGTTTGTTAAATTTTTACGTTATTCCTTCTCTTAAACAGTTTTAGAATGAGATAGGAAAGAGAGAACCAACGTCCACTTTAAATCAAAACTAATTTATAGATCCCTTTTTGTCTGATTTAAAAGGATTGGTAACAGTGGCGCTGCAGTTTTCTACATGGCATCATTTTGCCCAACTTACCATGTGAGGTTGCTGCCATCTCAACTCAGTCGCTTTAATTATTGACGATGTCTCTCTTAGACATAATATGGAGCTTATTGAACGTAATACACTTATGGACAAGTCCAAACGTTTTAAAATTCATATTCCTCCCAAAAATCAAGGATGTGTGTCATACACGTGGTATCAGAAAAAGTCGGGATTTTTTGGAATAAAGTACGAGTGTGCATTATACACGGCAGTTATACACTGGGACGCATCATACACGAGTATATACAGTAATTATATACATTATAATATGTATATATATATCCATATATTGCGATGTATAAGTCGACCTTGAATTTTCAACTTTAAAATACTAGATTAGGTATATGTTCGCAGTATAAGTCGACCCCCTTTGTTTCCCTTAAAAATACTTCTCATGAAATCGTTGCCAGGCAAAATCAAGGTCCTGTACGATCCAAGTTTTAACAAGATACAGAAATAAACATAGTAATAAAAAAATATAGGAATATTTTTTCGAGTCCGTGCTATTCTTCTTGAGCCTTCCATTTGACAGGTGTTTTAATTTCAACCAATAAGAAACTGCTATTCTCAGAGAGCTTGACCAACTAAATAATGGTTCCTATGATTTGATTGATGTCGGCTGTTAATGATGCTATCAAAATTAACTGCACCTAGTTATCGCAATCAATATCTACGGTGGTGAAATTCAATAAAGTATCGCATGTTGGCAGGCGTGAGGATGGTTCTGATAATTACATTATTCCCCTTTTCAAAAAAGGAAATGTTTTTTCCGCATATTTTTTGATTATTTTTTTTTGTCTTCTTTCATGTACTTTTTTGTACTTGATTTATTTGCATATTCCACATATAATTATAACTTGCAATTAGTATGGTTAATTCCAATCGAAGTGTACCTCTTCTATCTCACTTACTTCTACAGCATTACAATACTTTGGATGATACAATTAAAAAAACAAGGTAATTGTCCGTAATAAACATTTCATAAATGTCGTATTAAAGAATTGATATTTTAATAAACAATCAAGTAATGATTATAACATTCTAAATTTTATTATTTATTTATAATTATAATATCATAATTATATGTGGAAGGTGCAAATAAATTAAGTACAAAAAGGTACGTGAAAAAGACAAAAAAAATAAACAAAAAATTGAGGAAAAAAACAAAAATACAAAAAAGACATAATAATAATACAATTTTACTAGTTAAAATATATGTTCAGACCACTTCTGAAAGAAAAAAATGCTGGCTGCTGGGAGCGAACCCCAGCCCATCCGATACTAGACATTCATTCTACCCATTCAGCTATCGCTGCTTCTGTTTGTAACCTTAAGGTTAATGGTATATGTTGCATCCGTGCTTACACCTGAATTTAAATTGTTAAGATCTTTTAAACAAGGGCCCATTGGCAAAAACGCAGAGAGATATAGGTGATGTTTTAGTTCTAGTTTCACCTCCTAAAAGGGTATTACGAATTTCAATATTAATGTTATGGCCTCCCCTTGTTGGTAAATATCGATGTTATTCATCTGTAATTTAAGGTTCACAATTTTATATTTGTCGTATAAGTCGACTTTAAGTTTTAGGAAAATTTTTTTAAGCTTCAAAGGTCGACTTATACGCCGTGATATACGTTAGTTATAATGTTGCGATGTATTCATTAGGCCTTCCAAATAACGCACATGTGATAGGTCCGCATGAGACACAATGTAGTAGTGGCGTCATTTAACTGTTTTGCATCGCCGGACATTCTGTCCGTTATATCCTCAGTACATTCCATCAAGGTCCAGTATGCAGAGGGTTCAATGTACTGTGGATTTCTTCCTTTTCATTGGCTTCGTGGTACTTTTGTTTCGGATGATACACTTCCTCATGGCTAATCTCATCACAATTTACCGAAAGAAGTGAATAATATCAGTCAGTCTCTCTTTTACAGTAAGCACCGCCTCGAAATATTCCAATTCATTTGCATCGGAATCAAACCATTATCAGTTTTGTCTTTTCATTGGGAATCAGTGGTCTAATGAAGTTTATTCTAATGAGTACTTGAAGTTGTTTTATTTATTTAACTAGTTTATAATTTTTACTTTGCAAAAGCCATAAATAATGACTTGAAACGCTTACAGAATGCAAGTACCTTCTACTTGTATATTGAACAAATAAGTAACATATCATTCTTGTCATTAAAGACAATTTTTAGTAATGTATGTGTATCTGTAAATGTAATTACATGCAAGGTTATTTGTCAGGTGCGTTTCGCTTCCAGCATAAGCGCCTATTAGTATTAGTCTCCATCTGGTCTGTCCGCATGTTCGTTATCTGCTTCTACCAAGCAGATTTTCATGAAATTTGATATTAAGGACTTACGGTCAAAGATAATAAGAAAATCACATAAATGAGTCACGTAAGCCAATCAGGGGTACCACTTTACTGGTGATAAAATATGAACTTTCCCTCATATCTCGTAAAGTATCGGTCATATCAAAATATTTATCAAGTAAAACTTGTGCAACTAATAAAGCAGGGTATTTCTTTTCCTCTACATTTTTATCGTAGGAGTCGCCGTTTGCGAGAAAATCGAACAAGAGTCGTAATTTGAGTTGAACTTTGAAATTTTCTAGCATGGTTACTTCTTCATTGTTGCTAACGTAAACAATCTCACGGAAATATGTTTAATTTCCTTACATATGCATGTAATATTTTTAAATGGGAAGAAAATGGATTATTTATGATGAAGAAAAGAACTTTATAATGCTATTTCCCTTCCAAACACGTAAATAATTTCTTTCAAATACTCCAATGCACAAAACGCACCCATTTGTGTTACGTTGTACACTTTCCTAACTTGTTTATATCTTAAAATCTCATTATAAATATTAGTGTTATTTTAAACTCTTGTACTAATTTTTAAACGAAGTAATCAACTGATATTTTATAATTATACAGTTTGCGTAAGCACAACATTAAATTACCATAACTTTAATGTATGTTAACAACAAATTGTTGACAGCATATTTGTAGTGATTCTGAGATAAATACAGAGTTCATAAAATTATTTCTAACGAAGAATGTAAATTAAACTACAAAATATCCTTCTAAGATTTAGTCACATTAAACGTTTATTAGGAAAATTATACTGTAATCGTTTTTGTGCATTAAATCTTGGAGTAATTATTGGAATTTATTTTACAATGCTACACAAACATCTTTATATAGTTCTCTGGTGAATAAATTAAATTAAAATGGTATTGCAAAGTTCTTTGCTTATAAATAACTAGCAAATTTACCCAGCGTTGCTCAGGTTATGTTTAAATCATCGTGACTTCAAATTATGGCAATAATTATGAACAAAAAATTATATCTATGCTTGAATTAAGTTTTATTTGGGAAATTTTTTCATATTTTAATTGATATAAATGAAAGAGTTGGAAAATATTTTGAGGATTCGTAATTAAAATTGACAATCAACTCTGTCTCACACAACATTGTACGAGGGTTTCCCAGAAAGTAATGCACCACATGTTTTGAAATTACGCATATTTAACGAATATGTGACAGATTTTGACTTTTATCGATAAGTTTCCTGGACAACGAATGTCATTTTTGAGGCTCGAGATTCATATTATTGCCTCGCGAGAGATAAGGGGGGGAACAGCAGAGGGAGGGAGGGGGATAAGGCATTGTCAAGTGCAATTTGTAACGTTTTAACAAAAGTATTGTCCACTTATTGTAACAAAGTATTATTCACTTGACATAAATTTATTTTAACAAAACTCTTTGCTTAGAGAATCATTCTAAGAGTCGGAGCATTGAATTTCTGTGTGATTTTAATTCTCTTTTCTACTGTTTTTGTTTTTCGTTGCATTAATTCTTTTTGTTTGTTCATCTGTTTGTCGTTTTGTATTAACCAAACCACATCCAACACAGTGTAATGTGAGCAAATAAAGTAAGTGGTAAATGTTTTCACTTGTATAAATTGTGTAGTATCGAAAGTAAGATTGCGTAACCCGGCCGCTGTATGGGTTTGTTGTCTAACTAAGTAGGCTGTTATGAAGGTTGGCGTTGTAATAGTGTCTCATCGCACCGTCAAATGTCATGGATGTCTGTGTTGACCAGCATCATAGCTAATCCTAATATACAATAAACTTTGAAGCTTCTTTGTTTATTGTAAAAAATTCTGTCAACATTTCAAATTTGAAATGCAGGCATCTCTAGTGGAATTGTAAAATGTTATATTCCCCTATATTATTATTATTATAGCACTGACTATAATTAACCAATTGACCAAACCTTTTATACATTCATCAAGTTAAGATGTTAATAATAATTGTACCAAATTTTAGTTATTCGTGTCTTATAGTTTATGGCATGCATAATGAGACACGCAAACAAACTTTTGCAAATATATATAGATTGTGGGAAGCTCATTCAGTTCTATTTGGTATAATAATTATAGGATATTTATTTTGTTTCTCAATTTTGTAGTTATTGTTTTGATTCTCAGGTTGGTCTCTGTGTAAATATTAACGTTGTCTCTTGTTGGTTGAGTTATATTTTAGATTACTTAACAATTTCATGGCTGTTGTTTAAAATATCTTCATTAAGTTATCGTAACAATAATTTCGGTAAACTCCATATGAGATTTTGACTTATTCTAACATAAGCATTACTGAAAAGGAATTCTTTAAATTTATTAACATAAATAACTCAATTGTATACAAATATTTAATGAAATACTTTAGTTTTTCGTGCACTCAATACTTTCATAAATTACAATCTGAAAATTCTTCAAATTTAAGTTTTTTAATAAATGTTTTGTAATGATAATGTATTGCTACTTACAATTTGCACATTTATAATGTTAAAAAATATAATTATTGATAAATTTTTAATGATTTGATTTGCTGATTTTCCTTTTAAATTTGACAAATTGGCCATGAAAGTGTTAAGCTATCGATAAGGAGCACTGTGATTTGTTAACGATAGTGAGTTGAGTCACGCAATGCAATTACTACTTAAATTTAAAGTAAATTAACCTCAAGTCGTTAAATTTTACGCACTTACTGTACATTACCTGGAAATATAAGACAAACTTTGAGAATATGCTATATTTTTTCATAAATAGGGTGTTTGCTTTGATTAAATCAGTTATATTTTGCATAATAGCTTTGAATCTGAGCTTTACATTAGAACAAATATGTTTTTGATGTTGTAAATATAATCTCACCTTGATTAATCAGTTATATTTTTAAATGCAAGATAATTTTTAAAGACAAAATGTATTTAGTTCAATCTTTGCTGTTATAAAAATTAAATTGCTATCAGAAGTAAATCTTTGTTTATATTATGCTATTAATCTTTTTCAAAAAACAGTAATACGTCTAATTGAGGTAATATAATTTGTGCATTTATACAATAATTAATTTGGCAAATATAAAGGTTTAATTTTATTAACATTTGAAATAGGTATGACATGAAATTTTAATATTGCATTTTTGAAGTTTATTTCTGACTTGGAATAGTTTATAAAAATGTTATCCTGGCATTTAAGTAATTCCAATTAAGCATTGCTTTGCGAGATTCATTATTTTTTGTCATTTATGCAAACATTGCTCCCATTTGGAATCAGTTGCGTGCATTCAATTTTACGTATTTCTTGACCAATAAGAGACATTGTTAATTGTAATTAAGGTCATTGATAATGTGAAATGTTTCTTTTTTAAGTGTTTCCAGAACAAGTACTTTGAAAGATTGCTTGCCTCAGATAAAAATAGCTGCGACAGAGTAGTGAAAAAATTAATACATGCATTTCGACTTCAGAGCAGTTGTCGTCAGTGGCATTTCGCCACTGATGACGGCTGTTCTGTAGTCTAAATGCTTGTATTAATTTTTCCACAGCTCAGTCGCAGTTATTTTTATCAGAGGCAAGTAACTTCTTCAAGTGCTTGTTCAATAATTTATTTCAGCTGCAAAATGTGTTTGATGGTTTATTTTTTCATGTTATATATGTATTTATGTCAGCTGTTGAACAACAGTTGAAAATATTGTGTTATATGTAATATGTCAGTTGTTGAATAGTTGAAATGCAGATAAATTGTCATAATGTTGAATAATTTGTTCAATAATCAGCAAAATTTGGCTGAATTGCTGGTCAAAATGTCATTTTTAGGTTAAAAATGTGCTAAATGTAGCAAAAATATACCTAAAAAAACCCCTTAAGTCCAACGATACCTAAAAGAGGCTCCGAGAAAAAGAAATTATTCCTATCTAAAAGGAGTCAACAGGTTTTGATCATAATAAAATGTCTTTATTGCAATTAAAATATACAGTGTATACATACAAGTTCAATAAAAATTTTACAATCTGAAATAATACATTTTGTCTACTTATTTTATCCTGCACCTGAAAATAAAAATTATACTGGACTTAAAAGAATTTTTGACTTGAGAAAAAAAATTGATTTGTTTACAATTTGTACTTAGAAAAACTTTTGAAAAAGTCCCAATTCCAGAAATCTTTCAAGTCTAAGAGTTAAAAACTATTGTCCAATTTGTAAAGTAATTTGTTTACAATCTGGACAATAATTTTTAACGCTAGACTTGAAAGATTTCTGAAATTAGAACTTGAAAAAAATTAATTTGTTTACATTTTGGACTTAGAATAATATCTGACTTAAAAAATTTCTGGACTTAAAAAGATCTCAATATTAGCACAAATCAAAATTGCCATTTAAAAATATTCATGAACTGCAGAAAATTTTTTAAATATAACAAGCACTAGAATAAAAGTTGGACATTTTTACAAAGTACTTTGGCATGGATAATATTTCTTTAATCATTTCTATTGGTGAGAAAGTAGAGAGGAAAAATAGCATGGCTTAGAAAAAAATATGAAATGAGAGACGATAAATATATACCCAAAAGCGCTGCTAATTCTGGTTTGTTCAGATTTAAAAAAATGGCAATAATTATACAGAATGGAAAAGCAATAGCTTATATACAATTAGACAAAAGAATTTGCAATTGTTCTGAATAATATATAAATAACACAACACTTTGGAAACGTATTTACAAATAAATAACATCTAGCAAATTGGATATTGATGGAATTATTAAAAGAACTTTTTTCTGGACATTGACTTTAATTAAGAATAAAATAACCTGCACAATTTTTCTTAATTAAGAAATTTAACTCTCCACAAAGTTAAATCTTTTTCTAAATATCGTCTAGAATCAAGAACAATTAAACTACCATTTCCGATGCATGGCTTAATAATTGGAGAATATAAACTTTTCACAATGAAAATACTTTACATAGTCTGGATTTTCAATCAAAACTCTCAAAACTAACTGAAATTTCATTTGCATTTTATCTCTTTATCTGATTTTGATAACTTGAATAATGAACTGAATTTGTATTGCCTCAGAATTTTTTCTGCCTTGAATAAACAACAATAAAAACCCCAAAGAATATTTTCTGAATTAATTCAAGCAGATCCTACATCTCCAAATTTCTTTAAATTATTAAATTAAATCTGGAATTATTTAACCACGACAAACCCTCTTGGTAAAATATTAAATGTAGAACACCAAAAATCCTGATACAAATAATCTTTTTTAATGGCTGCTCCTATTTTAAGATTAAATTTAATTAATTACTTTCCAACATCCAATTTGCGGAACGATATTCACATGACAAGTCTGCAAACATGAGCAAATACAGTGCTGTCTCAGAAGTCAATACGAAAACTTGGCATTTTATAAGTTTTCTAAAGTTTTTAAATTCAACATCTTCGGAAATTCGTAAATAACTTGTTACTACATTTGATTCTTATTAACGGAAGTGAATTTAACAAAAATTTAAAATTTATAGAAGTACGCTAATAAACCTTTACAAACAAAATGGAATATTCTTTATAAAATCAAATTAAAGAAAGTTTTCAGAGTTCAAACTGAAAACCAACACCTTATATTCTTGTAAATTTATAATAAAAAATTAAATGCGCGTTTTATAAAAAAGTTGAGTTATCAGAAAGTTTTTAAGTTCAAACAGAAAATTGATGCCCTACATTCTCAGAAATAAAATACTCTTACGGACGATATCAGATAAAACTTTTTTTTCAGACGTAGCACTATATTTTCCATTTACTTACTTTTAGTGTAAGTTGATTAAACAATATTTTAAAAAGAAATCAAATTCTTGGGGAATCGTTTAATCCTATCGTAAATTTCTGCTCATTCTGAATGACAGGAGAAAAACCTCCTAAAAATTGGAATTCTTATTGTATTGTATTTATTTTCATTGGTTGTGAGCATAAAGCTATAATAATGCCAAATTTGAAGCGTTTAGCTCATCTGAAAGGGACTTATAATTTACAATCTCTCCTACATCCTCCGTAAGATGCAGCTACATATTATACAAGATATTTATCGCCTGACATATTGAACAAACCAGAATATAGCAACATATAGGTATAAAAACCTTCTCTCATCCCATATGTATAGCCTCCAGCTCAGATTCCTCTATACTCTCGCACCCAGGTGTATCAATTGTCGTCTCAGCAAAGCAGTACTCTTCGATTCATGGTTCCTCGACGCCTCAAACCATCGCATTTTCACTCAGCATCAACTGTGAATGCCTACAATGAAGAGGAAAAATGGTTGTGGTGAATTCAATAAAGAAATATTAACTAAAAAATCTAAATATAAAAGATTAATTTGCTTAAACAACATGAAAGAGCACATTCACTTATCAAGGTCTATTTAGAATCTTAAAATTTTAAATTCTTTACGAGTTTATTCAAATTATTATGTGAAAGATTCGTTTGACAATTAGTTTTTAAATTTTAACCTTCCATAAGGTGTAGTGCTTAGCGTGTCAGCTTCCCATTACAAAGCTGCGGGGTGCGATCCCCGCAAATGGAGGTTTTTTTCACAAAAAAATTACTTAATTAATAATAAAAAACTATCATTGGTGTCTGGCAGTAGGCAGCAGTACTGTCGGTACGGTATAGAGATAAAACAAATGATGTTGGTTGGGTATATATTCAATAGAACAGTAGGCATGATTTGATCGGCTACAGTACTGCGATGTGGAAAGCAAGAGGGAAACTACCACATTACATTTCCCTAATAATGATTATATTATATAATATTCCGGAGGTAAAATAGTCCCCCAATCAGATCTCCGGGCATGGACTGCCTTGAGGAAAGCAACTGTCGAAGGTAACTTATGCAAAGATACTTGGAATTTAAAAACCACGAGGAAGGCAGAAAAGCTAGAGAACCTGAAAAATGAAATAGGATTGACGTCATAGGGCTGAGCGAAGTCAGATGGGAAGGAGAAGGGCAGATCCGCTCGGAAGAATTCACGGTAGTTTACACCGGAGGAAATAGTGAGGCAAGGGGAGTAGCTCTGGTACTTAAAAGATATGATGAATAGCGTGACAAAAATAACAGCAACGAACGATAGGTTGATGGCAATAAAGCTAAAAGTTGTCCCAGTTAACATGTTGATAATCCAGGTATATATGCCAACAACCGCTATTGAAGAAGAATAAATCAGGGAGATGTATGAGCAAAAGAATGACATTTATGAAGTAGAACTGCACAATAATGGGAGATTGGAACAACACAGTTGGAAAAGCCCAGGAGATAAAATGAGATGCCAAATAGATTACATCCTAGTAAAACAAAGATTCAGGAACAGCATAAAAAATACTAAGACATTACCAGGAGCAAACATTGATTCAGATCACATCCTTCTAATACTCGATGTAACCACAAAGCTGAAACAAATAAGGAAAACGAGAAGAGAAAGACAGACTTGGGACCTAAAAAAACTGAAAGAAAGGCAGAATGCTTTCAGCATGAAGTCGGAAGGTCGCCTTAGAAATTTGGAAAACAAACCAGAGACCGTGAATACAGAATGGGAAGAAATTAAAGCCAGCATCAAAGACACCTTGAATAAAGAGATTGGGAAACAAGAGAAGAAAATCAGAAACCCATGGATCACTAAGGAAATGCTGGAGATAATGGATGAGAGAAAAAAATGGAAAAAAATGTTAACAGTGAAGAAGGTAAAGCCAACTATAGATGCACAAACAATGAGTCGAGAAGGGTAACAGATAAAGCTAGGGAAATTTGAATAAAAGGAAAATGTGAGGAAATACAACTGAGAAGTTAGGACGGTATGATATGATGTATGCTAGGGCACTGGAGTTAGAAGATTAGAAGTCTAATGGGATTTGTGGTAAAGCAATTATGAACGCAGATGGAAAAATAGTCGCAGAACCAAAGGATGTAGCACAGGTATGAGAAGTATACATTAAGGAACTATACAGCAAGCAGGCAGGATCAGCACAAATAGAACGGAAGAAGAGGATAACATTGAAGAAGACAAACTTGGGAACAAGTAATATGGAAAGCGAAGTACAAAAGGCAATTCTGGAACTGGATAAAGGGAAAGCTACAGGCAGCGATGGAATACAGGCAGAGGTACTTAAAGTCATGGGATCGGAAGGACTAAAAGTGATTACGAAACTAATTAACAAGCTTTACAACTCGGGAAAGAGGCCTCAGGATTTCTTAGATGTGACAATGATCCCTCTAAAGAAGAAGCCAAAGGCAATGCAGTGTAAGGACTACAGAACGATATCCCTACTGTCACACACTTCGAAGATCATCACGAGGATTCTTAATAAAAGACTAGAGAAAAATGCCGAAGAAATGCTAGGGGAAGATCAATTCGGCTTCAGAAAAGGACGAGGAACCAGAGATGCTATCGGTGTAGTGAGAATCATATCAGAAAGGGCAATAGAATACAGTCAAGATTGCTGTGTATGTTTCCTCGACTGGCAGAAGGCCTTTGATAAGAGTAAATTGGGTACTGCTGATGAGGATATTAAAGGATATAGGTGTAGACTGGAAAGACAGGAGACTGATCGGGAATCTATACGTAAATCAACTGGTAAAAGTCAGGTTGGAGAATGCGGATACCAGCGGAGTACATATCGGTAGAGAAGTAAGACAGGGCTGCTGTCTATCGCCGATTCTATTCAATATATATGGAGAGAGGCTAATGCAGGAACCGTTAGAAGGCATGGGAGATTTCTAAATCAGAGGAAGGATTATAAGAACAGTGAAATACGAGGACGATCAAGTACTCCAGAAAATGATAAATAGACTAGTGATAACAGGTAGGAAATATGGAAATTAATACAGAGGTTTAACTACTGACAAGTATTAAATATTATCTGTTAATAATTTCAAGTAGTAACAGCAATATTCATTTTAATTTATGCTATAAAATCAACTAAATTGATCAATTAACTTTATAAAAATCATTCCATGTAGTCTTAATTGGAAATTATCGACAAATCACAGCATTTATTATAATGTCTATATCTATAATACAACCTAAAACCATTGTCATATTGGATAAAATTACAGTTTGTTTTTACCTTTAAAAACGATCAAAGAACATGAATTCAGAATTGAATTTTAAGCCAAAGAATAGTAAGAAAATATTTCTAATCTTCCTAAAGCTTGCATTGTGACAAGACTGCACTTAAAGAGGTAAAAACTGACATTATCGCTTCTGACTTGATCTCACTTCTTTATTCATTGTCTTTAATACTTTGTAAATAACAGGTTAATAAGATAAAAATCGTTATGTTAATGCTATGAAATATGTTTCACATTTTAAAAAGCATTGGACCTCTTGTCGCACACCAGTTCCACCAAAAATAAAATCCTCTGTCATAGTAATAAATGGCATAACACATGACATACACCCTGCAAACATCAGCCTTCTATCTCTTACAGTTAAATTTCTGTTTTGATTTGATTGATTGAACATTTATAAAATAAAATGCACTAAAATAGTATTTGAATAAATTTTCTACAATTTTTTGATGCTCAACTGATGATTAGCCAACCACCGATGGAAATAAGCATAATAAAAACCAACTGTCACGATAAACTTCCATTAGCATAGCAACTTTCCAAAAATTTGCATGTACTCCAAGAATTCGACTAACTTTGACTAATAAATCTTTTTCCTTAAAATATTTCCTTGATTGTGTCAACAATTTCCGTTCAGACACCTTTTCCAAAGTATTTTAATCACTTTCAACTGTCTGAAAATGTCTCCATAATTTCAACATTAAATAGTTTACACATCACCAAAGAGTAAATCCAATAAACATTTCACATTACACTGTCGCTACAAAACTAATATTTTTGTTTCTATGAAATTATCTCATATTTTTAATTGATTTACGTTGAATTGGAAGTCAGTAGACTGAAAAGTAAAAGTTCTCCAGCTCAAAGTATTTCATAAAATATGCCAAAAATTGAAGCGTTGATAACACTTATGTTAACGATAATTAGCAAATCTTTGTAGGTCTAAATTATAAAATCAATTTTATTCTATCAACAAAATATCCACTTAAAAGATGTTGAGATTTATCACTTTCCGATATACGCTGAAGTTACTACATTTTCACCGTTAATAGATGAATAACTAGCACAATAAGTATTGAACATATAGTAAAAAAACAAATGCATGGTTACACGACTAAATTCCTCCTAGCTATTCATTCAAATAGGTCGATAATTCTCACTGGGAACTTCTTGAGGTAACAGCCAACAAAAGTATCACAAAACAACCAATATGTCAAATGCAATAGGCAAACTACTTAAAAGAAACACACGGAATATACTCACTGTTATTATTTCTTGTTATCACACACAGGAGAATATAACAGCTCAGTCCTGTGATGTCTGCTGCAAACATTCCTATGAAACGAGAATAAAATCTTAAAATATATACTGTAATTTCATGCTGAATAATATTCCAATTACATTATGTAATGTCTCTCGTGCTAAATCACAGAGGTAACATTGGAATCTTTTCTATTGTAACTCAAATTCAAAGATTTGTAATGAAATTAAAGACTTATATTACTTAAGTGGCTTGGTTAAGCTCAATACTTATTTCAAAACCACCTGACTACCATATATTGATTACGGAAATGAATATCAACTAAATAAATCATTGATTTGAATGAATTTTTCGGTAAAGGGTTTCCAATATTTAATAAGTCTAGACAGGAGTTTGCCCGAAAATTGAATACATACTTGGGAAGAAACCTTGTCAATATACTTTCAATTATTCATTAAAATAAAATCCTTCGTCATAGTAATAAATGGCATAACCACATTTCAGCCTTCTATCTCTTACAGTTTAATTGCTATTTTGATTTGATTGACTGAATATTTATAAAATAAAATGCACTAAAATAGTATCTGAATAAATCCTGTACAATTTTTGCATGATCGACTGATGATTAGCCAACCACCGGTGGAAATAAACAGAATAAAAACCAATTGTCACGATAAACTTTCATTAGCAGCAAACTTTTCAAAAATTTGCATGTATTCCAAGAATTCGACTAACTTTGACTAAGAAATCCCTTTCCTCAAAATATTTCATTGATTGCTTTAGCAATTTCCATATAGATAGCCTTTTCCAAGCAAAATATTTTAATTACTTTCCTCAAAATGTCTCCATAATTTCAACATTAGTTTACACCTCACCAAAGAGTTAAAAGTCAATGAACATTTCACGTTACACTGTCACTACAAAGTAATAATTTTGTTTCTATGAAATCATCTCGTGTTTATAGAGCATACTTAATTGATTTATGCTGAAATGGATGTCAGTAGATTGAAAAGTAAAATTTCCCAGGTACAAAGTATTTCATAAAATATGCCAAAAATTGAAGCATTGATAACACTTATGTTAACGATAATTAACAAACCTTTCAAAGTCGAAATTATAAAATCAATTTTATTCTCTCAATGAAATATTCACATAAAATAAATTGAGATTTATCACTTTCCAATGTAAGCTTAAGTTACTACACTTTCACCATTAATAGATGGAAAAATTAGTACAATAAGTACTGCACATATATAGACGCAATTAAAACACATGCGTGGTTACACGACTAAATTTATCCTATCTATTCAGTAAAATACGTCGATAATTCTCACTGGAAACTTCAAGTAACAGCCAATACAAATGCAATTGGCAAACTACTTAAAAGATTGTACTCACCGTTAATATGTATTTCTTGATATCACACAAGGGAACATGACAGCTGTTCTGTGACGTCTTCTGCAAACATTCCTCTGAAACAAGAGAACGAAATCTTAAAATATGTACCTACTGTATTTTAATTCTGAATATTATTTCTGATAACCTGATTACATTATGTAGTGTCTCTCGTGCTAAATCACTCCGATAATATTCGAAAATATTGTATTGTAACTCAAATTCCAAGATTTGTAAAATATAAGACTTATATTCCTTAAGTTGCTAAGTTAAGCTTAATACTTATTTCAAAACCATGACACTAGTATGTATTGATTACGTAATTAATATCATTTCAATAAACGAAATACAGCATTGCTTTGAATGAATTTCTCGATAATGGTTGCCAAAATCAAATACAGCTGCACACGGAGAATTCTGTCTGAAAACTGAATAATTAGGAGAAAACCTTATCAATATATTTTCAGTTGCGCATTAAAATATTATTATTTTATCAAACATACGCTTTAACGAGATTAAAATACACGAAAATGAGATGGATTACCTCAGAAACTCATATCAAACTCCCACCTTTGGCCAATCCGATCATAGGCTAACACCGTATACATATATCATATCTAAAAATCAAAGTTGATAGAAAACGAACCTTTACCTTCAAACTATACGCTTACACAACCACTCGACAAATTAATAACCATATTCATGTCTCAACTTGACTCAGTTCACCCAAAATACACGTGATTAACTTTCACCAAGGAAAATAATTGCATAGATCCACATATATCTTATGTAAAGGTCTCTCCTAATTAATGTAAAGATTATGCCGACATAAAATTCAGTGAAGAGATCAACCATTTCGTTTAATTAAGAAATAATTTCACAAAAGCTATGAACTAAGGATCAGAAGAAATAATGACCTTGAGAGAAAATTGAACGGTAATATTAATGCGATGATGCTACCCCGATGCGGCGTTCCGACAACGACAATTAAATTTTCGCTTAATTCTAACTAAAGCATTTAAAACCGACAATCAATCACAGTAACACGAGGTCGACGTAAATCTCTTGCGAATTACGAACGGAAAGTTACTTACCCGTTCACGACCCTACTCTTCCTGGACGTAGAATTACACCCAGACCCATCCCCTCCCCCACTTTCATTTTGAAGCGCACCCAGTGACACCTATCAACAAAGATGAGCGTAACTTGAAAATCTGAAAACCGTTGAGTTGCCAGGGGCTGGCGGCGACCCTCTGCTCTCCGTATATCCCGGTGGTCTGCCTTCGTTCTCTCGACCGCCACTCTCGTCTCGTGTCGCCGTTCGAGGGGGGGTTCGGCGGGTAGCTTAAATGGGTGACTCCTCGACTTCGTATTGGTTAATTTCCTGATTATGTGATATAACCCTACGAAAAGGAGGGAATGGGAAATAGGGGTAATATTCTCCCTATATAAAGCGCGTTGCTGTGGGAGCAGCCATTCGGTGAGGCCATCCGTGTTCTGTTCACCGATGACAGAGACACCGATGCTTCGTTAAGTGCGGAGTTGTGGGGAAAATCGCTGCACCAGGAAACCCAGGAATAACAATGATTTAGCATTTTTAATATTTAATACGACATTTTTCATTTAAACATATTTTTTATTGATACAACGTAAATTCATAGGTCTTTACTGAATCACAATGACATGTGAAACAAGTATAAGGTATTAAACATTAAAACTCAATAAGAGGCAAGATACATAACCCTTATAAATCTAGGGCGGGTAAGCTAGAAGAGGCAAAATATGAGATGAAGAAGAACGAAGTGGCTATTTTGGGTATATGCTAGACAAGATGGCAGGGAAATGGAGATTTTTACAGCGATGATGTTAGAATAATTTATAGTGGAGGAGTGAAGAGTGGAAAGAATGGAGTGGCAGTCATGTTAAATGCAAAATGGGCAAAAAATGTATGTAATACATACCATGTAAATGATAAGATTGTTAATGGTAAAAATAAGAAGCATACCAACAGATTTAATAATAATACAGGTTTATTTCCTGACAACAAGCTACGATGATGATGAAGTAGAGATGATGTATGAGGAGACAGAAGAGCTATTAAAAATAACAAAGGATAAAGAAAATGTTATAATAATGGGCGACTTTAATGCTGTAGTGGGATCTCATCATAGAGATAAAAAGATAATAGGAAACTTCGGATTAGGAAATGTGAATGTGAGAGACGAAAGACTGATTGAATTTTGTGAACAAAATGAGATGGTGACTTCAAACACGCTTTATGAAGTCCCTAAAAGAAGGCGATATACATGGCAAGCACCAGATAATAAAAGATATCAAATTGATTATGTTCTTGTTAAGCAGCGATACAGGAACCAAGTTAAAGCAAGCCATATTTATCCAGGACCAGAAATAGACAGTGATCATAAACTTGTCTTGGCAAAATGCAATATTAGACTTAACAGAAGGAAGAGATCCGTAAAGAAAAATTGGCGATTCGAGGGCACAGAAGAAGTAAAGAGAAGAATAGCCTTGGCAAAACAAGCATTTCAAAGCAAGAAGAATGTATTAACAAGTACGCACATTAATATTGAAATAAGGAAATCTTTTGCAAAAGCATTTGTATGGAGTGTATTACTTTATGGAAGTGAAAGTTGGACTTTGAGAAAACATGAGGAAGCCCGTTTGGAAGCAGTGGAAATGTGGATATGGCGGAAAAAGACAACAAGAAGTTGGACTGAAAGGAAATCTAATGAAGTATTAAGGGAAGTGAATGAGGAAAGGAAGTTATTAAAAGAAATGGAAAGAAGGAAAGTAAAATTTGTTGGTCATGTTATAAGACATAATGAGTTGATTTCAAACATTTTTGAAGGCAAGATTTTAGGAAAGAAAAGTAGAGGAAGACAGAGGAAAACTTATTTAGAGGACATCAAGGTGATAATGGGGTGTGATGAATATGAAAAACTGAAGAGAGCAGTAGAAGAGAGAAGCGAATGGTTGCGTCGACAAGGCTTAGCCGTTACGATATGAATGAATGAAATTTAGGAACTCTGTTTAAGAATATCATTGATGAGAACAATCAATTGAGCATATTCGTGAAAAAGATTACACGATATTATCTGCACAGCATAGAAAACAAGAGGCTGGTAGAGATTCTAAATATAATAACCAGTACATAAAATGTCAGATTTTAAAAAACATTTTTACAAAATACATTAATTACAGTGTAAAACAAAAATAGTTTTGTAATATGCACATATCAATTTAAACTTAATCTTGTTAAGAAATTTAATGCCAACAATTATGAATGAAATATGTGGCATACATTAAAAAATATGCAACTTTTTTAAATACATAAAATTAAGACAAATTAAAAAACGACAAAATGAAAAACAAAATCCAAAGCAAGTGGCAGCTTTACAAAGATCCACTTATGCACTTAACATACCTTATTATAACAAATTCTGTCTCAGAATGAATTACAGTTGTTTATTGAAAAAACATTTTAAAAAGCATAAGGCATCAACTGACTTGCTACTCAAATTAGCTCTTCTTCAGGTCACAGAATTGCTTGAGTGGAAAACACTCATTCACTTTTGATGGAAGTAGGTTTTATACTTTCTAGCACATTAAATAATAACAATATAGTTGGTTATTTTTCTAGTTTTTCCGTAAAAATTCAATTCTTTGACTAATGTACTGTACGATTCGTTTGTTGGGGGTGCTTTTCAAACTTTCAGAAATTTCATATTCTAATTTATCTACTAGTGACATTGGACTTCTTCGTTTAATTCAGTATATGTATCTGCAAATGGTTTTTTCACTGGCATATCTTATAATTGCATCTATAGAATTCATTTTAAAAAATCCATCGTCTGGATATGTTTCGATACAAAGGATTTCCTAAATATTTCATTAAAGACATTAACTTGCTATTTCGCCTTTCCTGTAAATGGTATTGTAATGCCTTCAATACTTGAATGCTAAATGTTGTATTTATTTTCTTAAGTTTTTTAAATAAAAAATTAAGAGCTCCTTCACTTCTAAGTAAATTAGAATCTTGCCGACTTAAAGCTTCAACTGTAAGTCGAGTCGATTCCAAAACCTCCTTTAGTTCAGTTACTATTGGTATATAACCTTCATTCCAGTAATATATATCATATTTAGATCTGTTAGAGCAGTGGTTCTCAACTGGGGTGATATAACACCCCAGGGTGACGCGACGGTCATTGGGGGGTGACACGAATATTTGATAAATTCACAATGTATCATGTTCTGGCTTAGAAACATAATTAAAACCAGGAGAATAAACACTCCTGCTTATTTTAATGCTAGAATTTTATCTGTATGTGGTTAGGGAAATCCCAATTTATCTTTAATGGTGACTTGAGGTTAATGGAACTCTAAACGGTGTGACGCACAGCTGAATGAACTGAACATAGGGTGACGCAGGCAAAAAAAGGTTGACAACCACTGTGTTAGAGCTTTTATGATGCAATTTTTTAATTGTAAAAATCTTGTAACATCTGTTCAAAACTATTCCATCTAGTACAGCAATCTAGAAGAGATAATTATTATTTATACTCTAATTTACATTTTGGACTTTTTGTTTACTGACAGCAAGAAGATATTTTGACATTGTATTATTCTTCCATTGAAATGGCATGAATGGCGATAAACGCAACCTGATCCTTAATCTCAAACTCATAATAACTCAGTTACTATAATTTAAACGAACAATTCCCAGGAAACAAGAATAAGAAATATCAAGTAAATTCCCAGGAACGGGAATTCCCGGTTCCAAAACTCTAGTCTAAACCAATATCATATTGGATAAAATGACCATTTATTTTTGCATTTTAAAGCTTTAAAAACAGTCAAAGAATAGGCATTCAGCTTGGAACTTTTAGCTTAAGAATAGTAAGCAAATATTTCTAGTCTTCTGAAAGCTTTCAGTGTGACAAGACCAATATGCTGCATTATACACAGTAAAAACTAACATTATTGCTTCTGGGTTTATGTCACTTCTTTCATTCCTGTCTTTAATACTTGATAAATAACAGGCCAACAAGATAAAAGCATTATATCAATGCTATGAAATGTTACTCTGTCACATGCCGAAATCTGCTAATATAAAATCCTTTGCCATAGTAATAAATGGTCTTATAGATCACATACACCCTGCAAATTTCAGACTTCTGACTGTTACCATTTTGAATTAATTGATTCAACATTTATAAAATAAAATGCACTAAAATGATACTGGATAAATCGTGTACAATTTTTGCTTGCCCAACTGATGATTAGCCAACCACCAGTGGAAATAAACAAAACTGAATTGATACAAACTTGCATTAGCATAACGTTATAAACTTGATAGAAAAATTCTATGTATTCCAATAATTCGACTAACTTTCACTAATAAAAATCTCAGAAACAGCTTTCCTCAAAATATTTTCACAATTGCTTTAGCAAACTTAATATAGATTGCCTTTTCCAAACAAAACATTTTAATCATTTTGTGATGTCTCAAAATGTTTCCATAATTTCAACATTAAATTGTTTAAAAAATCATTACACATCACAAGGAGCAAATTCACTAAACATTTCACGTTACGCTGTCACCACTAAACTAATATTTTTGTTTCTATAAATTCCATCCTATTTATACAGCATATTTAATTGATTTTTGCTGCATTGGAAGTCAGCAGGCAGAAAAGTAAGAGTTCCCAAGCACAAAATACATATTTCATATGCAAAATATGCCAAAAATTAAATGTTAACAATAATTATAAAATATTTACAGCTTTGAAAGAGGCTAAATTATAAAATTATTTTTACTTTTTTCAATGAAATATCCAGTTAAAGAAGTTGAGATTTATCACTTTCCAAGCTGAAGTTGCTACACTTTCACTGTTAATAGTTGGAAAAACTAGCACAATAAGTATTGGACATATATAGACTCCATTAAAAAACTAATGCATGGATACATGACTAAACTGATAGCAACAACTAACAATTTTGTTTTTTCAATGTAAAAATTATTCACAAGTGTAATTGCTGATAAATTATTCTTGACGTTGCTGTTTAGAGCAATCATATTTATTACCCCATATAGAGAAAGTCATTGGCTGGGCACTTTTTACTTTATCTGGAAAAATTTTAATAAGCATAATGCCCACACTTCAGCTTTTCTGCCCATTTCAAAATTTAACTGCTGAGTAACTTTAGTGTTTGACAATACCTTCAATGGTGAAATAAAAAGCCATGTTCGCAATGCCAATCTTATATTATGGTGATTCTGAAACTGATAACCTACAGCACAAGAACAGTGTATGAGATATACTGAAACAAAATTTTAGACAAACTAAGAAAACCAACATTACAAGACAATACTGAATTGATTGACAAAAATACAAAGCTATCTGTATTAATTTAGGAGTTGCTGCATCAGATTTTGTTTAAAACAGCTAAAAATGAATTTAAACTTTGGTGTTAAGACACATCACCAGATGTATTATGCACCAACCAGCAGTATTTGCATCTGTCTTAGAACATTTTCATAATTGCACCACAATGTCAGTTAAGGCTATTAGACAGCACCAAGGAACAAATTCTAAAAATATTCCATGTTACATTGTCATTACAAGATCAGTTCCTTTGTTTCTATAAAATCCTTTCCTATTTACAGTTAATATTTATTTATGTACCCTTGAAAGTAATCAGTAATACAAGTAGCATGCCAAACCACCTCATGTTTCTCAATCTTTAGATTGGTTTGACTGACTTGGGAATGTTCACAAGTGGTGTGGTGGTTTCCCATTGCCTTCCACATCAGACAAAAGGGAGGATTGAAAACCCAGTGCTTGCATAATCCTATTCATACAAAGAGCACCAAGAGGGCCAGCTGCTCAATGTCTCTTGATAAGGATGAAGCGCTGATTTGTGTTTTCTCATTGCCTTATTCTTTTAGTTCATATACACAAATAGCATGAGGAGCAACCTCCAAAAAAATCCTACTTTTGTAGGATTCCTGCCCACTGCCACTTAGAACAACAGGCAAGTAGGCCAGCACATTTACCACTACACAACTGACTCCCCCATCAAACTGAATAAATTTGCTGCACAGCAATATGAAACTAAATATTTTCTTAATGAACTGCAAATAAAAGCAATGTGAAACTAAATATTTTCTTACTGAACTGCAAACCAAAGGCTATTAGAAAGCACCAAGGAACAAATTCAACAAATATCTCATGCTACATTGTCATCGCTCTAACCAAGGTTGACTGTTTTTCTCGCAACCATGTTATTAGAGGCCAAATTAATTTCCGTAAGGAGAGCGGTTTTCATAATTAATGTAATTGTTTCCTATGCTTAATCGCGTTTCCTGTATCATTTTCAGATATCACGAATTATATGAGTTTTCTGACATTCAAAGCATGGATTGTATCATTCGGGAGAAGAGGGAGGGGGAGAAATGAGGAGGGGGAGGGAGATCGAGGGTGGGAGAGAGGGTGTGAAAAGGGGAGTGGGAAAGGGAGGAAAAAAGAGACAACTATTTTAAGTTTAACTGAAGATAGCCCGTCAACAACAGAATATTCACTAGATATGTTGTATATGACAAAATATTTCATATGTGAAAGTATGATATTAAGTATTTAAAATGAAAATAATAATAATCTATCTATAATTCTTCCGTTGATATTTCAACGGGCATTACACTATATAGTTCCTTTGTAATATAAAATATTACCTTTACCATCATATTTCTTATTCTGTATATCCAAGGTACTGTTTGAGCTTCAAAATAGCATAGAATTTTGTTAATATATACTCTATATTACAGTGTACATTTTGTCTCTTTATTCCAGTGCCAAGTTTCCATCACCAACAACAGAAATATTGTTTAATGGAATTAAAATTTATAACTACTTCACACATAAGAATTCTTTTTGCTAATTAGTTGTAACGATAACAGCGAAAGGTTGAAATGCAAATTTAAAATGTGGTATGATATTGTGAAACAGTTATGAATTAACGTTAATGTGAGTGAAAAGAACAGAATAATCTAGTTAAGGATGTGGTTGTATATTAAATTTAATATAAATAATTGGTGGTATTAAAAATCTTAATTTTTAACGTATTAGTAATAAAAGGGCCGATTGATAATTAATGAATACATTTTAATATTACTAAATAAAGATACTCCTCAAGTTTATTTTTAAGGTTTTAATAGAATTTGACTAAATTTTTTAAATTTAAATATTACTTTAATATTTAAGTCATGCATACCCATCAATTTTGATTGTAAATTGCATTAGTTAAATAAATACGGTAGAAATTTTTTGTATAGTTAACGGCTGATATACAAATCATTAATATTTATCATATTAATAAATCGCTTTTACGAAAATAAAAATAGTATTGACACATTGTACAATGGTGGACAAAAAAACCGCACAACTTTACGAGCGATCCACCGGAATTTCAGTGAACTACTAGTCTCGAACTAACTGTCAAACGTTATGGCAACAGTGATAGTAGAGGAGGGGGTGAAGTCTTTTTCGTCTCCCTCCCCCCTTAGAGAAGGGTTTACGGTTCTCTCCCAGCTCTTAAGGATCGGATATTTTCCCTCAAGATAATGGTTTTGAATTCAGTAGCGCTTACTTTCCCCATTGCGGTAACACGTGAATGAGTGTCAGATTTAACTCTTTTCATTTCAAAATTAGTTAGAATCGAGACACGAACTCCGGAGTTTAACCTACGGACGTCAAAAAGAACGAAGTTTATTTTTCCATTCAAGATTAAATTAATTAAATTCCGAGTTAGCATAAATATTTATTAGGAATCGAAAGGGATACACATTTGAACGCCTTAACAATGAAAAATGTTTAGTTGCGACTACTTCACGTAACTGAACTAATAAAACAAATAAAGTAAAAATATATGCTTTTTATCTTTTTTCAATAAATTACCTTTTCTACACCAAGAATCCAACTCGATATTAGGGATTAAAATGAATTCAACACGATTAATTTACACCACATATTTAATTTGTCACTAGAAAAACTCCATTTAGCTAATTATTGTGCTATTAAATGTCAGAGCAAAAGGCTCTAAAATATAAATACACTGCCGAAATTTTTCTCGATAATTTAAATTGCGTATTTTTATTATATCTTGAAATTATCGGCATACTTGAAGATTACAAGGGAAAGCCGACATCTTTACAGGTGTCGTCTATGCATGTCAGAGGAAGCCGACAGTATTACGACGCATATAAAAAGGATCAAGATAAATTCATATCTATTTATCTTGTCTCCTAAAAGTCTGTGAAGTTTTTCTTATATTAGAGTAGTAATCTCATCATAATTTTTTTTCTCTCACTTTTACAGCAGCGTCCACTTCATGATGATCATTCCAGACCGTCGTCATATATTTCTGTCCATGCACTACACCACCAAGCATGCAGACAAGCAGAGGGATTGCTGTAGCTGCAGGCAATCGTCCTGGTTCTCCTGGATAACTGGAAATGTCAAAACCATCAATTGACTACTACATCAGATTTTGTATTCTACAAACTCAAATGATGATTGTATTCTGATTTTAGGCGGCGGATTCTAACGCCATAATCAAATGTGTGCGGTTCTGTCACCACCGGAATTTCTCTCTGAACCTGTGATGCTATGTAAAAATAAAAATGTATTTCTGAAAAAATAAAAATATTAAACAAATATGCACTTTTTATTTAAAACATTGATGAGTAGATTGCACGTACTAAAAAAAAAATGCTGATGTAAAATAAGAGAATAAAACATAAGATCAAAAGATAACTAATATATTATACTAGTAGACCAGTGGTTCTTAACCTTTTTTGGCTGCGACCCAAATTCTGGTTGCGGTGGCCCATTTCCTCCAATAATAAGTAATAAAATTAATAGGAATTTAATAAATAAATGAAAATAAGCTCTCAGGACATTAGCATTGAATGCGTTGTTAGGAGGAATGATATATATGGATATAGAAAGCAATGGAAAATCTTTGATGGTCCACTCAAAATGGTTTGGTGACCCAAATTTGGGTCGCGACTCGGGTTAAGAAGACGGGTTAAGTAGACGGTGCTTGCATTCTGCAAGCATTTTTAAATTTCAGCATTTTTACAATTTCGAATTTTTCCCAATCTAATATGTCCAAAATCATGTAACTGTCTCAAATTTCAAGTCTATAGCTCATTTAGAAGTGCCTTATAATTCTCGTATGGGGCAAAACAGTTCATAAGATTTTGAATTTTTACTATATCGGATATTTTTCCTTCTGTTGTAACAAAAACACATAATTTGCCAAATTTCAATTTGTATCTCATTAAGAAGTGCCTTGTAATTTTCACGCTCGTATTGGGCAGAAATGGGGCGAAACCGCACCTAAAAATTTGAATTTTTGCAAATTTTTTATTTTACCTTCGGTTGCAACGAAATTTCTATAATCGTGCCAAATTTCAAGTCTCTAGGTCTTATGGAGCTGCCTCATCTTTTTATTCTCTTATGGAGAAATACTGGGGCAGAACAGCCCCAAAAATGGGGATTATATCAATATCGAATTTCCTTCATTAGTCGTAGTTTAACATTAATGGCATTAAAATATAAGCCTCTAATTCCCATTAAAAATTACCCATATGAAAGCAACAAGCCCGTTGCCTAGGCAGCCTATTGTTGCCACCCAGAAAAATTACAATTTTTTCGATTTACTTTAACTCCACTTTCCTCCTCTGCCGTTGACAGATTCTGAAAAAATATCAAAATACAGAAATAATTAAAACTGACAGCCATACTAACTCATTGCTACCATAAAAGCAAGGAATACTAACTTAATTTATATTGAACAGGAAAAACATATGCTGCAGTCATGTTTATCAAATTTATTATGTCTGAATAATCGCATTACTGTTTCAATACCATTAAAAATTATTGTTTTATTATATTCTGAATCATCTCCCGAGAACTTTTGCGGGACACTGTTTGATACATAAATAATTAAAAATAAGCCTCGAATATATATGCATAACATTTTATCAGTCTAGCTGTACAGTTATAATTTTCAAATCTCAGTAATAACCATCTCAGTGGTAAATTTAATGCAAGTCAATATTCAAACCAGTGCTCGAAATGAGCCGGAATACCTCTGGCTGGTCATATGAACCGATGATACCCTTCCGTTTCGTCAGACATTTAGAAATGCTGTCCCTTATAAAAAGTGTTCTGTTTTGTAAAAATTTCCATTCCACTACCAATACAAGCGTTACGTTGGGTAACATTTTCCATTTCAAGCACTGATTCAAACAGCCTTGACCCTCTGAAACGCTAACAACAATAGGTCATTTTATTTCCAAACTATTCTTTTATCAGAGTTTCCCAACTTAAATTTTCTACTATCATGGAAATCCATTCAAACGTTAATTGGCTGAGAATAAGAGCTTCCACTTGATTGAAAAGTGTAGTTGTCATAGTTAAATTATTTATCAATCTTAATCAGATAATTTGATGGAGCAATGCTAAAACCACATGGATTTGTAAATTAACTTTTTCATGGGACTACAAGTTTTAAATAGTGATACTCAAATTCAAGAACAAACACTAAAAAATACTTGCCTCTAGTAACACCAATAGCCACAGTAAGGTTACAAAAAAAAACGTGTATTTAAGCTACAAAAAATCCATCTTCAGTGGTAATACACTATCGGTTAATTTACCCGAAATTTACATTTTTTATAACCTTGTTGGGGATATTGGAAATACCTGAGATAAGTATTTTTTTCGCCCTTTCAATGCTGAGTTGAATGTTTTGGCAGTATGTGCCATTTTGAAAACCATTCTCTTAAATTCAGGAGTTTTCACTATTCTCTGTAAAAGCACACTGCCAGAATATGATGCAAAACTAATTTGCTGAGGTGAGACTAAGCAAGTGACAAATCGTTTTATCAATAGCACTGAAAGGGTTAAAGTGCTTGTTCTTGAATTTTTTTCTGCCACAAAACAAGCTCAATAATTTTGTTGAATTAGTGATAGCCAAAAGCAAAATACTTTTTGAGAATACAAATGACTAAACTTTACCAATAAATTTATAGCTATGGTTTTATTCTTTGTTAACTACCATAACGATTTAAAAGCTCAGCTCTCAAAGCCATTTTCCAATTAACACTAACTTTTGTTATAATTGTTTGTTTTATTGAATTAATGAGCTTAAAATGATTTTTGTTGACAATGTATTGAATGTTGTAAAATCATCAGCATTACTGAGGAATTAATAAAAATAAAATACTGTATCCTAATTCAAATTTTAAAAAATATTATGAAAAACATACTCTTACCTTGGTGCGGAAGAATCTCGATCAATATGGAAGGCACAAACTCATAAGAAAGATGTAACTCGATGGACATCAAGATGGAAATATCCCATTACATTGATTTTGTTCCTATCTTCTTTACTCTTCTGGTAATTTTTGCAAATTAAGATTATCTTGTTTACATTGGAGTACAGGATATCTTAAGGTGACCGAGTTTTCTAAATAAAATGGAGTACATATTTACTTTTTATTAACAAAATGGAAGGATAAATTCGATGAGCAATATACTTAGAAATATATGGTTTACTCCGTATTTATTTTAATAAAATGATTCTAAATGGGTCCATGTACTACAACAGGCTTAAAATATTCTATGCTTACAAGAGGAAATGAATGCCATTTGGATTGACGGACGTTCGGAAATACATCGTAATTTACAACATAATGTGTAGCATTAAATATACTTCACCTTTCCGTGAGCGATTTCCTTTTTAAAAATTTCGCCCACTGACCACAAATTTTCCTCTTGGGGCTAATGAAGTAAAATAAATACAGAATAATTACAATGATTGAACCATCCACATACCGCTACACCGTCAAATACAACGTAAGTTTCATATTTCTCCCTGTATTAGCGCTGTAATCAGTAAAAGAATATCGGAATGCGTACACAATTTGTATGAAAAATTTGATGTCAATTTTATTTTACGATTTTTTTAAATCTAAAATCTGTAATAATAAATCTATGCTACTGATATTTTGTGGGGTTTATTGATACGCAAGAAGAAACTGCTGGAGGAATATAGGAAAAAGAGAAGGATTGAAAAGTATCACGTACGAAAGAAGAAAGTATGAAAGGAGAGAACGCTGTAGGTGTATGGACAGCGAGAGAAAACGCTGGAGAATTAATACGCTGCGAAAGAAGGAATCCTGCTCAGGGCATGGTTACTCATTTTCTTGGCAATATCATTATGTTAAACATGCGTTTGGATGCATTTTTCTATGAAATAAGTTAATCTTACTTCGAGTTATTAAAAAAAGGTTCAACTCAATATGATTGGAAGTTTGGAAATTTAAGTTTTCTAACTTGCTCCATTCGAAACAAAATGACTAGTTTATGTGTCAATTTAAATATATCCAAAAGAAATAATTTTATGATTTAACTATGATTATATTATAGTATTAAAAGTTTTTTCTGTTGCATGTTAACCTCAATTGTCATGCGTGCAATAGGACGGATTTTATTTTCCCAAAGTATAGCACAGGAATAATTAACAAAAAATAAATTAAAAAAAAATTAAGTTAACACATCATTATAAAATCTATTTTACAAGAAATATAATTTATACAACTATGGGAAAAGCCCCTGTTTGCTCCTGCTCGCCAAACCCACTTTGTTCACTTCACTTGCAATCACTTCATTCTTACCATGTATTGGATTTAAATAAGTATAGCATAAGTATATTTTGAAAATTAATTAATTAAATTATTTGATACAGAATGTATATTTAATTTTTGACAAATTAACAAAAAATAAATTTAAAAGAAAATTAAGTTAACACATCATTATAAAATATAATATTTATTATGTTATTTTCTGGTTTAGTAACACTTCCAGTTATTTGTATTTTCACTCCCTGGTTTGACTTTGCTCTGGATATATATCTATATCTACAGTTCACCCTGCAAGCCTCCGCAATGGTGTGTGGCAGGGAGTGCAATAGCACCAAGGGAAAGTGCATAATAATGTATAGTATCACTCTACGTCGGCTGATTTCTTATCGTAACTTCTGTTCTGCTCAGCTATTGTTCTAGGGAAAAACGAGCCTTTGTACCTTTCTGTCTTACAGGTTATCTCTCTTATTTTACGAGGATGGTCCATTCTACCAATATAAGTTGGCGCTCTTATTATTTCTTCGACATCGCTGAAGAAAATATGCATTCTAAACCTTTCAAGAAGTTTTAACCTAGTGCGTGATCGGCGCTCAGTTAGTGATTCCCATCCTAAGTCCTGTATCAAGCCTGTAACACTTTTGTTTCTATCGTAACAATTTTTGATGAATCTAGCGGCTTTTCGCTGCACTTTCTAACTCTGAGATTGATCCTTTCTCGTACGGATCCCATATGCTCGACGCGTACTCTAATAGCGGTCTTTCTAACGAGAAGTAACATGTCTCTTCGACTTTTTCCTCACTTTTACCTACTATATGTTTGATGAATCCTGGTTTCTGTTTAGCCTTCCCACATATATTTCGTATGTGCATATCCCATGAGAGGTTGCTTGTTAAAGTAATGCTTAAGTATTTGACGGAATCGGCTAGTTTTAGTTGGATGCCTCCAACAGTGTAATTCGTCACGTCGATGTTTTTGTTCCCTCAGAATCTCATAAAGGAACACTTTCTTAACTTCAATTCTAACTGCCACTCTTTACACCATTCGATAATTGCATTTAAGTCGTCAGAAAGTAATAATTGATCATTAGGACTGTTCATCTCTCTGTAAACTACTGTATCATCTGCAAATAAGTTGATTTTACTTTTAATAATCTTATCTAAGTCGTTTATATATAAAAGGAATAGTAGGGGACCGATTACACTTCCCTGTGGAACGCCTGAGACTACGTGACTGAATCTGATTTAAATACATCTATAACTACTATTTGTTCACGCTCATTAAGAACGTCCCTGATCCATTCGATTATCTTTCGATTAATTCCACAGTCATTTAATTTCTTCACTAACTTACTGTGCGTAACTTTATCGAAAGCCTTCTTGAAGTCGAGGAAAACCGCATCTGAGTCTTATGGTCTCCTGATCTTATTATATCGTGAACGAACAGAGCGAGCTGTGTTTCACATGATCTCGTCTTCCTGAAGCCATGCTGATATTTACTTAGCAAGTTCTGGCTATCTAAGAAGTTCATCACGGAGCTAAAATAATGTGCTCGAGAACCTTACAAGATAGGGAGGTAAGAGAAATTGGCCTGTAATTTTCTCTGTCGCCTTTTTTCCCACCTTTGTGTAACGGCATTATAAAGGCTAATTTCCATTCCTTAGGTACAATGCCATGACTAAGTGACTACTGAAAACTATTTCGAGATAAGGTGCTATTTCCAGTGCTATCTCTTTGAATACTCTAGCTGGTATCTCTTCTGGACCCAGAGATTTATTTGACTTGATATTTTTAAGCTGTTGAGCTATCCCTTTTGCTGATATGACTATATCATTCATTTTTTCCTTAACTGGTTTGGGCGCCACGACCTTCGCTCTCACGTCTTTGGTAGTAAATACGCTCTGAAAAAATAAGTTTAACAAATTTCCTTTATCTGTGCTATGGTTGGGCATCGACCTTGAACTTCTCTAACATATAGCTACATAAAGTTGTCCATGTCCAAAAATTGGTCTATGATGGTTTATATGTATAATGAAAACAGGGCTGGCTCAAGATGTATTGGCGTCCCGAGCACCAAATTAGTAAGAGGCCCACTCTCCCCATCATTTTTTCATTGCTAAATCGAACATATTATAAAATTCGTTATAACATCTAATATAATCGTTATGTATTTTTAGTTCATTTTAAAATTATTTTTACTAATCTTTATTTAAATTATTACCCATTATCATAGTGAAATTATCTTAATCATATTATTGTTGCCACTTAAGAAGAAATTGTCACCTAATCACTTTCATAATGATAGGTAGCGATAAAAAAGATTGGAATTTGTTAGGGAATTCTGATTGGGTACAATAGCATCTGCATGGTCGTGATCAGTTTTACTTTCAAAAGATTTTTCTAGTTTGGAATGAAAATATGATAATTTTTAAATTTTAATGACAAAAACAAGCTGAAAATTTTGTCTTGAAAAGAGTTAAAAAAGAAATATGGCATCTCATTTCATCACTGATGTGATGTTTTTACATATATTGTGCCCTTATGGGCTGGCGTATTAGATTTTTTTAAAAAAGTCAACTACAGCTGACTTCCTTGATTTTGACACCCCCAAAGTTTGACTCACTGAGCCTAGAGCCAGTGCTGAATGAAAACCATGAAGAAAGACATTAAGCATGTGTGTTCCTTAATGTTTCTAGGCGTAACACATTATGATAGCTTTTAGTCTACTACAGCAAATCCTTTCTTACAGAAATCAATCAAGCAATTGACAACGAACTAATCTGAAGAATTGAATAAAATGGATAGCAAAAATGTAAATGAATTTTAAGTAACTACTATTAAATAAATTTTCATTATTAATCTTTAAAAATATTGCTTTGCTCACAAACATCTGTTTTGTGCTCAAACTTCCAATTTAATTTTCAACTTATATACCAGATTTTGTTTTGTTCTTTCTCTCAAAATCTACCAGAAACTTTACACAAATAATTTGGCCTGGTTTAAGAAATTAACTTTGAAATTATACCAAACTGTATTAAAAATTTTTAATGGCATCTTTGTAAAGTTAGCAGATGTCCTCTTTTCGAGGCTTTTGTCCTCTTTTGAGATTTCAAAAATATGGTCACCTTAGTATTATCAAAGATGGAGAAACTGTCCAAGAAAAAACTACTGCATGGCATCATCTTTAAGTGTAACGAGAAAGGTTAGATTACCAATAAATTTATGATTCAGTGGTTCAAATGCCCAGGCCCCTTTTTAATGATACAATGGATGCTGCTGCTAGTTGATTTTCAAGGACATCTTACAGAGTATGAAATCTCAAATTTCTTAGCAACAATGTTTTGGTCATACCAGAGGGATTGTCCCCTCAACTGCAAGTTCTTATCATGGCAGTCAATAAACCATTCAAAGATCATCTACATCACTTTAATGGGGGTGGTTGTTCACAGAGAATAGTTCATTTATTCCTGAAGGAAAAAATTAAAAAATCTATTGATGTCTTACTAGGACAGCAGATAAAAATTGCATGGTGCAGCTTCTCATCAGAAGCAATCGTTTGTAGCTTTAAAAAGTATTGTTTCAAACAACATGGTGGATTTAGCTGAAGCAGCATTTGAAGACTCTTCTACTTATGAAAGTGAAGAAAATTGTATAGACTTTGTTTTTACATGGGGAATAATTTGTATGGAAAAATTATAACAATTGTGCATAATTAAAAATAAATTTTTTCATTAGTACTAGTTTAAAACTTTTTCTTAAATAAAGTGTTCATAAAAGGTCAATCGTCTTATATTCTGTACATTAGCGGATTTGCAATAAGGCCAAAGTAGGCAATGGCCTAGGGATGGTGGGATTTTGAAGCGCTTGGATTCATATATTCATTCACCAAGTTGCGAGACTGTCAATATAATATATGAAGAAGCACTGTAAAGAGGGCTTTCAGTGTGATTTTCAAAATTATGGAGGTCAAAGAAGATTACTTCGAAATCATGAAAGACCAATGGTACCCACCTAAGGAAGCTTGTCAAGGTAATAACCATAATTACCCAGGAAAAGGATTCATTGTTCCTCTGGTATAATGTATAAATTAAAGCAATTTTATTAAAATGTTTTTAAGGGGGAGGAAAAATAACTTGTTCTAGGGGTGGCAAATTTCCAAATCCGCCACTGATTCTGTATCATCATATATTTGGGTAAATTGTATAAATGATACTTCAATAATCTATTGGCTCTGCAATGTCATTTTCAATAATTTTTTTGAGGATGTCTGCAAATACTCTCCAAAGTGACAGTAAAAATAACTTTTAATAAATAGTCTCTTTCAGTCGCAAATTATTATAAAAAAGAAATTTGTGTTCGTAATAATATACCTATATAACAAATATTAGTTTCTGTTTTGTATTTTAAATATGTCCACATATATCACATGATCAATAAATAAATATTAATATACAATTGTGTAATAAATAATTGGAAGAGTATAATAGGTATGTAAAAGGAAAAAAATCCATGAACTTCTGTATAAATTCAAACACACGAAAAAATCATGTTAAATTTCTACCATACTATATGAATATTCATCAGTATTTTCATCTTTACCATTCATATTGACACTGAAAAAGACAAAGATTTTTAAAATCGCAAACATTAAATTTATATTACAACAATGATTTCACATTAAATTTCAAAAACATGAAAAGGGTAATCAATGTTTTAAGAAGGAATAAGATTATTTGAATGATTAATAATATTATGCCTTACTACCATTACAAAATTAAACTTTAAAAGAAAATTACAAGGATCTCCTATTTTTCCATTTTCTAAAAAAATAAATTAGATTTGGATGAACATTTACCAGAGTACATTCATGTAATTTTAATATCTTCACCTAGATCTTCTTGATGTATTGAATAAATTCCTTGCTAACATTCAAACAGGCCAAACAGTGATTTTCTACTAACTATCCAGCCATTTGCAAAATTTACCCTCTTTACATTGTGTTGCCAAGAAACTTTCATATATCTCAGAATCAATAAAAATCTATAGCATTTTCCATAGAAAATGTGCATATTCAAATCACAATAAATAAAAATTCCTTAGCTAAAGAGATGATAAAAGAAGTTCCTTTCTTCATTTGAGCTTCAAAATCATAATTATTTATTTAGAGTTCATAAATAAATAAAATAGTGCAAAGGTACATATTAACGTATCGTTTGACATCCTTTACGTTAAGAAATTGAAAGGTGAAAACTCTAAGCTGTTCCTTCTCTTTATTTGTTTGGTAAATATTTGATACTTCGATAAAATGTTTTGATTTTTTCAGTTTTTACTAATTTACTTGTCGGTCAAACAACTTTAAGCTCAAGAGGCTATTTAATTCAGTTCATTTAACTTCTTAAACAGTCATGGTTTAAAATATGGTTTACAACTTTGTTTTTATTTCTTGATTTCTCAATGCTAAAATTGCATTAAAGAAAATTTTCATCTCGCATAATCATATGAAATTGTTCACTTTAGAATAAAACTGATAGGCAAGATCTGCATCGTTATCTACTCCCATTCCTTATGAAAACCTTTTCTATACCCGTTTTCTACTCTTATGACCGTGGCGCAGCAAATAGCCAATCAGGGCGTTTTCCACTTCCACCACCATTTGAAGTTTTCGAGAGGCACGGGAAAGTAGTACGCTCTTGCCCGATATCCACTCTTGAAGAAAGTTGCATGCGAACGCTACGGCGTAAATGCGGTAGATCTGGCAAGACAGTTGAGCTCGGAGCGATGTGAACAGCATGATGGCGACAGACCGACTGACTTTATCTCCTCCCCATCGACAGTCTCTTGAGCTTTCATTGGCTGCAGCAGTAAGCATACAACTAGGATTTTCAAGGTCAAGCTTCATAAGAATAAAAAACGGGTATAGTGTATTATTTGAAGTGGTGAATTACTCACATAATTAATTTTTGTGGCAGCTATCGGTGTGGTGACTTTTAACCACTCAGAGAACTGCATGTCTATTTGGATTATTTTCTCTAATAATGTTAGGCCTATTGGAATTGCATATTTTTTTATATCGATAGAAATTTAGTCAAGGGGTGATCATGTGATACCTGCTTTCATTCTTTGTAGGAATTTATCAATTTTCTTCCAGCCAATATCAGCCCTTCTTAAAGTCAGAACACTATCATACATGCTAAGTAGCTACTTAGTTTTCACAGTAGTCACAAGACATCCATCAAAACATCCACTCGGCAAACACACCATGCTTCAATGTTCATAACACTTCCTCATAAACGATGAAAATTGTTTTTTTAAACAACAAAATCTTCTAATGTTCAATGAAAGCAAATGGATCTTCATCTGTGTTTCTCCACTTGTTGAGTGGGTCACTGCTATCTGAAGTGTTGATAATCCTTTCTACTTTTGGCATCAAAATCACCTGAAATAAAGAAAATTATAATTTTCATGCCCAATTCAATCATTACTGAAAGTCAGTCATGGCACTATCCAAATTGATAAATTATCATGCCTCTTTGCCGATTAATTAATGATATATGAAATGACCTACAAAACTACTTTTACTCTATTCAAATTCTTTCTGTCATTATTGGAGCCGGAGAGAAGTGGCACTGTATAGGTAATCAACTTACATTAACCACTTCATCCTTTCTCCTTATTAGAAGAGGACTACGATATAGTCTACACTCATTTTTAGTATTTTGATAGATTGCAAATAATACAGTGTAGATTTATCTCGAAGAAATAAGTGCTATTTAATTATGTTAATCTTAGTATTCTTAACCCTTAAGAGGTAGCGTGGTATTTTGTAACGTATGAGGTCACGCACAGTCATTTTGACCACGCTGGAAAATCAGGCAAAATATCCAAAGTACCAATTATTATTTAATTTTTTCTTTAATTTTCAACAAAATCTCGTTCATACCATATTTTTTTTACTACTATAGTTACATGTAATCTATAGGTAAATTTACAACATTTTTGAAAAAGCTTTACAAGGAACAGAATACTTCATAGTATGTTTAATTAAATTAAGTTTTAAATAAAAATTGAACAACTATAAAAATTCTGATGTAAATAAAGATCTCTGAAATTTTATTGGACGTAATCTTTATAATCTTTCTTTTTCTCATCTTGAATTTTGGAACAGCAGACTCATGAAGTAACTGCATGCTCTCTGCAAATATATTTTCAGCACAATGCACAATAGGTGTGTGTCTTCTTTCAGGTAAAAAAACATTTCTTAGGTCCATTGTTCCCCTATGCTGGTCTAACTTCCCCAGAAATCTGTGTGAATCGCCTAATTTTAACTTTTAGGCTCCTAAGTACATTTTTCAATGTAATGTAAAAATCACAGTCGATGTTTTGTTGAGGGATGGTACAGTTTTTAGTGACGGTATCCATGAATTTTGTAGGGTGAATAATAACTGACATCATAATGAAAGGTAAATAAAAGCATTCAGTCTTTTAGACTGTACGCGACAAGCAAACAGAAACTAATGTGCAGTAGAGAAAATCCATATAAAAAAAGAAATGCTGGAACAGAGAGTCCCCCAGACCCATAAGTCAATAGATAGTGAATTAGAGGAAAGGTAATGAGATGGCCTTGGATTAAAGTTAAGGTTATAAAATTAAGAAAACAAAAAGTGTGAGGTCTAAAAGACCATGCACAACCTCTTAAGGGTTAAATATCATCATCATCACTCTTAGCAGTTACATTGGGAGCCATATATTATCAGGTTCCTATCAATATGATAAACAGATTCAAAAACAACAAATTAGATTCAATGTTCTGCCTTTTTCCCCTCAAAAAACTTGATTTCATTATTTTTTTTCTGCTATGTGAAAGTCACTCAATTTATCAAAAAATTATTTGAAAGATAATAGAAGAAAATATGGTTATTTAATTTGAAATTATTCTGTTATACTTTAGATGGAATACATTCATTATATATTTGTTTTAATAAGGGTGTACAGTAGGACCTTGATAACTGTCACCATTGTTTTGATCAATGGTGTGCTGCGGCTGTTCCCGGAGAACATTTAATCGATCATGTTACAGTGAAAATATTTTGTGTAAATTGAAACAGGGTTAACCAAAGATTAATAGTATTTAGAATTTTGCCTTCAAATATAAGAATCAAACAGCAAAACTTTCCTTCGTGGATTGCTTCAGTACAACTGTCATTTGTCAACAGTTAACATATTTCTTAAATATTTTATAGTTTATTAAACCTCAAGTGATAACAATGGTCCCAAACCAGTGTTAGTGACAATGCTGCTAAAAGATCCAGAAATGCGACTTACACTCAAATAAAACTAGAAGTGAGTTAATGAAAATGATGCAGAGTAAAATTTCAAGCAAACTGAGGCCTAAAAATGAAGTTTTATATGGTGCAGGTAAGGTCTTTTGGAACATTGACCTATGACACTGTTCATATGGGAAAATCAGTTTCGACTATCGTCGTTTTGCTAATCATCGGGGATTCCAGGAACCAATTAACGACAGTTATCTAGGTCCTACTGTATTTGAAAACTTCCAATCAGAGTTGTAGCATTAATCAATGCAGAAATGGTCAAACAAAATGATAAAATCCAGATGCAATTTTATTGCATTATTCATTAACAAGTGCTGTGCAGTAAAATTATGCATTTTGAAAATGTAATGAAGGTCGTAGTGTTATCATTTTTATAAGAAGAAAGGGTCTTAATCATCGTCAATTCAAAGAATTTCTTCGATATTTCATATTTTATTGCAGTGAGATGGCTTAGCACTGGGAAAATATTGAAATGGTTTTTCATTTTAAGAAGTGAAATTAAAATTTTCTTATCCAAAAAAGGGCAAAGACATAAAAGAATTTTCCAATATGAAATGAGTTTGGGAATTGGCATTTTTGTGTGACATAACCGAACATTTAAATTTTTTAAAGAAAAAATTAATATAGGATATCTTTGCTGATGTTAAGGAATTTAAGATCAAATTAGAAATCTTCACAAAGCAAATCACTGCAGGAATTTTCATTGGTTGTCACATTTTTCCCATGGCAAGGGATATTGGTCAACAGATTCAGAAATATGTTGCCTATACTACATAGGTATGTAATGCCATGGGAAAGATTTAAAGAAATTCATGCTGAACTGCATTATGCTATTAATGAGGAAGTTCTCTCCAAGGCTCACCAAAATTTTATCAAGCATTAAAAATTGGACCACTAATAAATCTTTTCAAGAAAAGTTTTCAGGCCATCTAAACATCAAACTGTGTATGTGCATAGTATCAAATTCAAAGGTCTTACTTAGTCTAGTGAAGCAGTATGTAAAAATACAAGTCAATGAAGTGAAGTTTCAAGATGTGATGTAGGTGTGATGCAATAAGCAGGCTTTATCTGTATGAATTTGATTTATATACAGGCAGAAAGCAATACCCCAAACATGGAGTAGTTTATCATTGACAGAAAGGTTAAAAGGAAGTGCTTGTTGTATATAATTTGATAATTTTTTAACTCATGAAAATTACAAGTAGAATTAATAAATAAAGGTAACTTGCATCTCAAATAGTAAAGACAGAATAACAATGCAAAAAAATGGAAACAACATCACAAATGAAGCAGGGGCACAATGATTAAATAAACATAATAAATACAATTAGGGAATTGATTTTATGGATCAGAAGAAAGTTAATTATGAATTTGTTAGAGAGATAACAATCAAATACTCTTTGCTTGTGTTTTATGATTTGTTGGACATTTCAGCAAATAATGCACATTATATTTTTATGGAGTGTAAGGAACAACAGAAAAAGGTGAATGTAACAAAGATTAATTCACGGCACTTCAGGCAAATAATCGAGAGAAGACTGATAGAAAAATATACTTCACGACAGAAAAAGCACCCTCAGGAAAATGTTCTGAGTCTTTGGAAATCTGAGCCATCCAGTATGATTGAGCATACAATGGTGAAGAAAGAAAAAGATATGCAGGGTGTGCTGAAAAGGAAATTGAAAATAGTTTCAACAACTATTGTAGTGTTCATAATGTTTACCTATGTTTCACAACACAGAAAATGTTTTGTTGATGACTATGCTGAAAATTGTGGTAAAAACAAAATAAATATTTTTATGGCACTACTATAAGCAATTTCTAATATAGCTGATTGTAAGATTTTGGTATAGCAAAGTTTTAATATTGGTCCAAATCAAAATGTTACAATATGAGGTTAGCATATGAAGTGAAAGACAACCCACTGGGAGATACACATTTCCTATGATATCTTGTAAATAGGATTATGTATTTTAATAGAATTTGAAATATAACTATTATATGTCCCTAGAGAATATAATTTTGCAAAAAAATAATTTTTGATGAGATTTTTTTATGTGCTCAAAGTTTCACTTGTTTAACCTTTAACCGCCGAAAGGGACACCGGTGTCCCGGCAAATTTCTGGGTAAGCCTGCCGAAAGGGACACCGGTGTCCCGCTTAGCTCCGAGGCCGCTCACAGATGTCGTTTTTGTCATAGAATCAAAATTTTTGGAAGAGAAGAAAGATGAGGCATCCTTCTTTTCCATCTGCTCTCCCAAGGCCAAAGGTCTTGCGTATTGGGGAAGGGGAGAGTAAACAAACAATCGAGAGTGCCTCACTCAAAGTGTACGTCTCCGCTGAGGTGAGACTCTCTCGCAACACAAAGAGATGCAATTAGCTGAACCCCAAACGTCCCTTCCCTTTGTTAGTCTTCCTTTTCCGCATTTCTGTTTTACTACGTTGCAACCCAAAGAGATGCAATAAACTGAACCCCAGGACTAAGCCCTACCCCAAAGCTTCCTTCCCTTTCTTATTTTCTTCTTCCATTTCCACATATATGCATATACCTATGTTTTACTACGTTTACGTTCATTCATTTGCAGACTACGAAGTAGAGCGGATGTAGACTTGTGCGTTCAAAATATCTGTAGCTGTTCGTCTGTTTATTTTTTAGTGATTCCTTTATTTTTATATAACTAGTTGAGATAGGATGGCTAACAGCTACACCATCGGTCGCCGCACTTGGAAATGGACAAAGAAATTATTTTTTCATTTAGTCGATCTAACTATCCTAAATAGTTGGATTCTCCTTCCCTCGTGCGGTGGCGCATTTTCACATCGGCAATTCCGACAGTCCCTTGTGCGGCAAATGGTTGAAGAGGGCGCTAGAACTCTTCCTTCCCAGACTCTCTCAAGGGGGCGACCTAGTGCTAGTGGAATGCAAATAAAGTGCTTAGAGGCCAAGGACAATAAGCATTGGCCCATTTCGGGGACCCTTATCTGTTGCCATGTGTGTTCCTCAAAGAGCAATAACTCAAGGACGAAATATAGGTGCAAGACATGTGACGTGGGACTATGTGTTGAGCCCTGCTTCGAGGAATACCACACTAGCTCGACTCTATAGGGAAGTGTAAATACTGGGGTTGTGTCAGCTGCAGACTGAGCAGGAACCACATTGCCAAAAAGTGACTAAATGCAGTATTTTTGCACTTTATTTTGATTTATATCAACAATAAGTTATTTCGGCATCGTAATTTAGTCTATTAGGGTTATATAACCCTTTTTATTTCTATAAATAGGCAGAACGATGTAATTCTCTGATAGTTTGACCACAAAATGCTTTTTATTTGAACATTTTATCACCAATAGTTCACGAGATATGCGATTTTTGCAAAAGACGTACACAAAATATTTAAATGTCCAAAATTAAATCCGGCAGCGGGACCCCGCCAGAGGGTATTTAAATCCGGCGGATAAAGGTTAAATTGAAAATGTCACAAAACCATATACAGGTGAGCCCCGCTTAACGCGGGGGATGCGTTCCTGAGGTCTCAGCATTAAGCGAAAATCCGCGTTCGCCGGGGTACCATACCTTTAGGCGCCCAGAGGGAAATAACTTCCCAAATGGTATTTTTGGACCCACATTCAATATAAAACATATTTCTACCGGAATTTTAGAACGTAATTTATTAAACAAACTATAAAATTACCTAGTAAACAGTAAGACAAAAAAGCTTTTTAGTGTTAGACATATGTAATTTCAAAATATTTCTCAGAACACCTATGAAGTTTTATTTCAAAAAGAGTCCAGGGTCGACTGTTTAGCTTTTATTGATTATTATGTAAAACTTGTCGGTAGCATTCAAATAGTCCGTCGCAGCCCTGCTTCACGGCACTCGCTTGTGTGAAGTCACTATGCTCCTCCAACAAAGTCATGCACTGATCGACAATGCTCTTGCAGCTCCGCTTATAGATCAAACCCATAGTAGTGCGTGTTGGGTTTTCTGCAATTTATATATCATTATATACAGTGATGAGCTGAAGCCGGCTCGTGCGAGCCTGTTGTTAATTTTTCTCAGAATTTGCGAGCCGGTTGTTAAATTTTTAGAAAATATGGAAATTTATTGATTTTGTCCTTTCAAGTACATTTTGCCCTATCTGATAATCAATTACCGACAGTGTATGAAATGGAATCTATTACAAACAGAACACTTGTTAAGCTAGTGGAACGGTATTACTAAACTATAGAGCGTTCCATCTTAAAGTTTCAGTACGGTTTCAAATGGCATCGTTTCTCCCCTCTCCTGCAGACTTAAAAATCCAATCGCCCCCCCTTCTCTACAACACCATGATTGCCAAACCTCACTAATAATTTAAAGTTGCATTAAAATAAAAATTCAAAATTTCTAATTGCGCTACTTTTAACGCAGAATCTGATGATATACTTTTAAATGAAAACTAAAAATTATATTCTATACAAAATGCGATAAACAATATTTGACCTGAAATGGACATTTTATGGTCGCGTTTGTTTCAATCAATGATATATACATTCTGTTTTAAAATAATGTAATGCAGTTTTTTGCATTAGGTTCAGGAATTTTAAGGATCATAACGGTGCTACTGAAAGTTTAATAAATTGATTTTAAATATGTTTTCTGCATTTAATTATAAAAGTTCCTTTTGCATGTTCCAGCCTGACTTGAAAAAGTTTGTCTGTGGAACACTTTTTTATTTATAAAGATACTTTCGTGGTCTAAGTGAGAAAGTTGTAGGTAAATGTTTGAAGTTATTTTTGGTGCACCCAGATGTGGGGTTGGGTCGCCAAGGGGAGGGTGAACAATGCAAAAGTTTTATTGCGGTCCAGTCCCTTGCTGCGTCTTCCCTCAGTTACGACTCAGCAGTTGGACTACCTTCTGCTTTCGTCGTTTTATCTGCTCATAAGTTTGCGGGAAAGTACTTACAAATTTTGTCAGTTTTATTGTGTATTGCAAATTAGTTGTTTTAACGTTTCTTCAAAACATTTTCAAACTGAAGTGTGTAATACAGTTCAAACGTAGAGATGCGTTGTCTTTGCAGGTTTTATGTTTATAGTGTCCCCTTTTTAAAAATATTGTGTATGTACATCACACGTTGATTATCCCGAATGTATTTTCATATTGATATTGTGGTTTTTGTGAGAAAATGGACATCTCAACGAGGAAAAGAAAGCAAGGTGAGTTTGGAAAAACAAACAATATTGAATGTTCTTAGTAGAATGAAAGCCTGTCATCTGCTGTTAGTAGGACGAGCAAGCTATGTGGTGTGTCTCAGAGAAAAATTTACAAGATTAAAAAAGAAGCAAATGAATTTGTAATGTCGGGCAGGTAAAAATGTTCTCAATTGCAATTTAATTTCCGTTATGTATAGTGATCAGCATAAAATAATCCAGTTGTTGTTTTTACTTAGGAATTTTGTGAGCAATTATTCTCATACAAACATGCTTAACTATTTTCCTCTGATCACATTACATCTAATCTTAGTATATGCGAGGAAGTTAATCCAAAAATAAGACATGAACACAGTGTACCTCCGAACTCGCATTTATCCAATTAACTATGCTACGATTTTGTTAAATACCAATCTACATCTTTGGGTGCTTTTTCCGCGAATTAACTTAGAACATAAAATGATTACCTATTTTAAAATGCCCTACAAATTTTATTCTATACATTTTTCTCTAAACGAAATATTTATCGAGTTATGCATAAAAATGCAAATGGCAATTACAATGCTAATTTATTATTTACAAGTAAAATATGCATTTTTTAAAAATATGTAATATGTAAACTTTTATTTATGATTTCAATAGCCTTTCAAATAAAATAATTTTTGATTGGGAAAATATATTTTTAATTTTTAGGCAGTTTACGGCATAATATATCTTGCTGTTGTTACGGAAACGTTATTTAACATAATAAACCCCTCAATCACATAACACATTCAAATCAAACTAATCCCACAGATCGAAGGACATTTAACCCCTTAACTGGAGAATTAATTTTTCTTATCTTTCAGCTGGTGGGGAATTATTCCTTTCTTTCAAATAATTTGAATTTGACTTTTTCTTGATCTATTTGTTATGATATGATGTTCTGTGAAGTCGGTAATGGATATTTTACAATACAGGCAGTCCTCGACTTTTGTACATAATGCGTTCCTGCAAACATGTCTGAAAGTTGAATGTACGAAAGTCGAACATAGATTTACATGTTATAGGGGGGTTCCATTCCCAGAGAGCCAAAAAATATTATAAAATCTCTAATTATGGTATAAATGTTTAGTTTTTTGCGCAGGGGCCTTTTAGACACAATCGTCGATTTTATAATATATAGAGAGAGGGCAAAATGCAATAAAATATTTAAATAATTGCACAAATAAACACTGCTGTATGGACAAAGATGGCGATGCGGTGGAAACTGGTGGCCTGGTGGCTGGCAACCAGCACCACTCGAAATATTCGTTTGTCATTTATCTGATGTGCGAAAGTCTGATCAGCACACAAAAGGCGGTTCAAGGGTGTCAATCTATGCTATCTTGGGTTCTTGTTCCCTTGTATTATCCTACATAGTGTAATTGATTGTTATGTTTTTATAACTTATCCTTATCTGTTTTTCATTCTTTTTTTCTCAAGAAATTTTTATTACTGTAAGAGTTACGTTTATTCGTACTGTTTGTAACACAGTGCTTCCATCCTTACCATAATCTAGTCGTTGACTATAGTTATTATATCTTGGTATTAAGTTCCCTTTTTCTTGTTTATGTCTATTTATTTTTTGTATTTTTGGTGAAATTATCTTTGTTTATGGCAGTGTCTTTTCTGGAAGAGGTGGAAGCTGTTGCTGAACTCCAATACCGTTTTACAGGCTATGAGTTGGATAAGAAATTACTTTGTTATTAATGAAACTTATTCTGTGATTTGTGACTACAATGTGATTACCAGCTGTAAATAAATATTATTATTATTATTAATGTGCGAGTTGTATGAATATCGAACCCAAGAAAGTCGAGGACCGCCTGAAGTGCACATACGAAATCCCTCTTTTTTCATTAAAGCATTTGCTATTTTCATAGTTTTTTTGTAATATTGCCTAAACTTGGCCTCAAAGAGAGTGATGATTGAAATGAAAGAAAAGTTGGTAAAAAGGGCAAAAAAAGTGATGAGTTTGGAGATGAAAATTGAAGTTTTAGATAGGCTTGCGCATAATGAATTTGCTTCATCAGTTGGTAAATTACTTGATGTGAACGAGTCCACAATAAGATCGATTAAGAAAAGTGAAGAAGTGATCAAGAAAGTTCCACTGAGTTCAATTGTCATTCACGAGAAAGCCAAGCTACTGCACAATCATTATGTCTCACACTGTGCATAAGATATCTATATTTAAAAAAAATTTTAATTTGAAATAAAATCTGCATTATAACGAATCCGCGTTGGCCAGTGCCACGTTAAGCGGGGCTCACCTGTATATTGGAGAGCTGTAACTTGGAGTGCAGATTTATGCACTATTGCCATTTGTTTTTCTTTAGATTTGAGTTTTGAAACATATAAAAGGTTGGGTAGGGGCTCAAAATTTCTTTTAACATGTTGACTGCGGGCACTCACATGTGTGAGTTGTAGGGAGGCCCTGACTGGGAGTGGCCATCTCACAGGTGTAAGTCATCCTTCCATTCTTAGAAAATGGAGTGGGGATTCCAGCCGCCAGACCCAACAGTATTAGTTTAGCTGCCTGCCAGTACAAATCGATTTAAAATCAGTCTATTTTGGGGCTCTGAACTACTTTTTCTCACATTTTCAAGGTAGTTATCTCTTATAATCTTTACAAATCATATATATTGAAGAACTATTGCTTTATTACTTGTTTATGTTTACGTACGATTTCAAATTGAAATCAGATCAATAAATCACTCATTTTCTGACAAATATCACCGTAATTTATTTTTTTGTTGTTTGTGGAATCAAGGACAAAGAGAAGAAGGTGTCGAGCGTGTTCGTATAAAGGAAAAAGGAAGAACACAGTATACTATTGTAAGAGTTGTGAATCAGAACCAGGTCTTTGTTTAGAGCCTTGTTTCCATGATTTCCACTATTATAACTGATCTAATTATAAATAATGTATATATAGAAAATAGTTTGTAAGGGATATTCATAAAGATGGAGGAGTTATTTTATTTTATAATCATTTTAGTTTTGTTTATTTATTTTATATGTAAATTTATTTTGTACAATGTAAATATAAATATATTTACAAAAAAGAACTGTCTTTTACTTTTCCCATATATAATAACTAGAAAAGGAGAAAAAAGCACCGTTTATTTTTTTTATGACCTTAGGTGTCGACATAATTAAAAAGAGTTAGAAAGAAAAGAAAAACAAAGACTTAATAGGTAATAGCAATTATTAATCTAAGAAAAAGTTCCCAGCCAAACTTATTGCGAGTTTGCCTAACCAGTTTCGTAGGCGGTCGACTCACATTGTGAGTCATAGTTAAAAAACAGGTTTTTATTCTTCAAAACTTAATTTTCAATGCATCTTATGTAAAACTGTTAAATGTTAATGAAGAAAAATCATAAAATGGACATCTGCCCCACCGAGTATATACTTTTATGGACACAGTCAAAGTGTTAATAATATCTCAGAAGGTATAAAAGATGGAATGCTGAAATTTGATGGCAGTTACAAACCAGGCTCTATTAACTGAATATGTGGCGCTATAATAACCATAAAAAAAAGATAAGCTAAATTTACTCATCTAAGTGGTGATCAGATTCAAAATTCTCCTCAGTTCATCAATTACATTAATGAGAGAAATCTTCATAGCGAAATAAAACAAAATATTACTAAATTTAAAATTAGAAAAAAATTCATTCATTTTATCCATGCTGATAGATAACACTCTAATTGTTAATGCTAGGTTTCCTTATGATGTTAACATGCAGAAAAAACAAACATTCAATTTAAATAATGTCACAGATAAAGTTCAAGATATGCATAACTAAAAAATCCACCAGTGTACTCAAATCAGTAGGTGTTAAGACGAGCACTTTTAGTCTGTTCTCACCAAATATGAAATAAGATCATTTAAAGCAGGTATGTCAAACTGGTGGCATGCGGCCTGAATGTTAATTTTCTCTCAACTAAATCGTTCGAGATTTTATATGAATAAATTATTTTAATGAAAGGACACAAAATTTTTTCTTAGCTTTGAGGCACAATAGAACACAGTTTATAAATCATTGTTTTTTAACATCAAAGCATGTGACCAATCTTCCAGATAAAGTCTATTTTGCCAAGTCCTGCTGTCATCGAACAACTGTATCCCTAATGCAGCCCTTCTATAACATCCATCACTTCAGTGCGGCCCTGATGCTTCTTAGAGTTTGACATGTCTGATTTAAAGGACATTAACTGCGATTCATTCACCTCTTTCGCCCTGGTAGCAACCGCTGTCGTCTTCATCTTCGTCCGTGGGCGAAGGCACGTTCACCTCGAAGGTGGTGGTTGTCAGATCGGCCTCCACTTCCACTTCTGACCGCTCTTCCACCACTGTGTCCAGGAACAGCACGCCACCCACCAGTGCCGCCACGCCGCATTCCAGGTCTCTCCTGCTTCCCCCTCCGTCTCCGTCGTCCTCCCCGCCGCTCCCTCCGCCCCACGCCCCCATGCCTCCGCTCCTGTGATGATGGTGGTGGGACAAACCGCCGCTGCTCCCGCGGCCGGAGCGAGCTGCCGTAACAGGACAGAGAGAGAGAGAAAGACAGAGATGGAACATTATGGCTTCATAAACCGCACCAAAGAATGTCAATGGTTAGCTACCACGATTCGGATAGATAATTTGTTCGTTTATTACATATCAGCCTTAGGAAAAACGTCATTTTTAAATTAATGATTTCATTTGTTACAAGAGGTACGTAAATTTTGAGGAGGTCCAGCGAATCTAGAGAACGCTTAGATACCAAAATAGGAATAAAATAATATTGAAATAAATTGAGGAATTATTATTTTATGTGAAAATTATTGTTATTTATGCGATTATTCTATTAAAGTACGACTGTTTACGTAATACACTCAACCGATTTGCTCGTTAAATGAAATATATAACACTATATTCATTTCTTTACATTGACAGCATGTGAACATTTTGGGACTTTAAACTTTAACCTTTGAGAAAATTCCGAGTACGCTATTATTTGTTATGATACATCGTTAAAAACTGACAGACAATTGAAGAAACTCTTCTTCAATTACGATACATTTTCATCAATCAAAAGTTATTATAAACTGCGATAACTCAACATAGGTGGATGCTAAAAACGTCTACCATTATTTACATCTCATTTTGGAATTTGAGTTAACGATTTTAATAATAAAATCAAATCCTCTAAAATGCATCGAAAGAATAATAATAGTCCAAGCCATTGATGAAATGCGATCGATGAACTTATCTACATATAAATTTTACATTTGGAAAATTAACTGGTTATATAATTTTATCTGGTGAAAACGCAAAAAAATTACAGCGGATTTTCACTTTTTAAAAAATGATATCTTGAGTAAGTTCCAGATGAAGCAATCGCAATTGCGGATGCGACCCCACCACCTATGATCTACGCAAAATAAAATATTTCCTGTTGCAGTTGAATCTCCAATCAATAAAACATTCGAAAAAGGGAGGTTTGGTGTTTGATTGGTTACCTGGGCGGTGTACAGGGCTCAGCCTCACCAGCGACAGTCCGCCGTGGTCGGAATAATCGCAGGTTCTGGAAAGAACAATGTATTTCACTGCATAGGCATATGTGAGAATACTTCTGCCTGAAAAAGCTTAAGAATTAAGGAACAGACTTAAGCGTTTACTTCGTGAATCGGAACGCGCATTCCCATCGACGACACCAACATCCACGCAATCCCCACTTAGCAAGAGGTCCACGACCCAATGAGCCCATCAAGGAGGAATCAGTGGCGGGAGGGCTCAAGAAAGTTTCCGGTACGTCATTTTTTCAATTATATTTACTGACGAACTATCAAATTTTAGCATATCTTCCCGACGAATGTTTTTTATCACATACAGTTGCTTTAATTTAGAATGAGAAACATTTAAATTGCGAATGAAAGTCAGTAAATTTACGTACTCAAGTTTTTATGGGTGAATAATAATTATAACTGATTACTAATGTTGTACTTTAAAATAACCGTATAAAATTAGTCACTATCCGTGATTCTGTTTTAAACGGGCCAAATGCTCAAGTTTTCTAGTCTTAACCTAGAATTCAGGTGTACATAAGAAACTAAATTGAATAACGCGTTTGATTTATTACTCTTTAACTGAAAAAAATTCTCTCAGAGAGCGCGCGTAAAATTCCCCTTAATACTATAACGTGCACATTCAACTTAGAATAAATTCTAGTTTTCGGCATAAAAAAATCATTCTTTACCCTGCGGGTCTTCTTCTCTCCCTCTCTCTGGCCAATTGCGCCCTCCTTCGCAGACAGCAGATGACCAGAAGGGCGAGCAGAGGGAAACCGAGGATGCATGACACTATCGGTATGACAACAGTCTCCGGGGCAACTGCAACAGATGAATCCAAGCAGTCAGAGGGAGTGTTCGAGTTCGTTTTCGTTTCTATTAAAATACACTCGAATGAAATGGAATCGACCGAGACCTATTTTATGATAAACTGAAATTGTGGATAAATGTTTTTGTGATTTGTTTTTTTAACCTTTGAATTATTTTTTATAGACGAATGATGTAATATTACGTACATTTAAAGAATAAAAATGGCTGTCGATGAAGTTAACTACAGTAAGTCAGAAAATGGTTGAAAAAAGCAACCGCGCCTTTCGTCTACAAAGATCCACAAATCGTCGATTCCAAAAAAAAAAAACTTGGAACTGACAATCGTCGGTCTACCTATCAGAACGGCTGATTTGTAAACGAAAAAAAAACTGTTATTTTCCATTCGTTCTGTGACTACTGAGAATATTTTCATCGTAAGTAGGCTTATAGCCACAAAGTAGACGGGATGTATATATTATTGCTCATTATATTAAAATTGAAAAACTAAGGAATCTTAATAGGCATACCAAGGGCAAAAAAATAACAAACGCGAAAATACACAAAAGAAGGGAAAAACCAATACACGGCCGAAAAAATGAATTCCGGGAGCACCGACTTCGTGGTCAAGTTAAAAAAAATGAATAAAATATCGCAACTGAAGAAATGAGGGAGTATTAAAAAAGGTGATATTAAGAATAACGTAATCAAAGGTAATAACAAAATAAGTACTCAAGCATCGATTATTGAAAAAATCGGTACAATATACACTGTACAAACTTTCTCATATACTAATGCGTCGTTTAGGTATCTTTTGAAAAATATGAGGATGTAGAATCATTATAAACATCAACTTAAATAACTATACGAAATTTGATGAAAATCGTATGAGCCGTTGTTTAGAAAATGATTCAACATAGTTCATATTTTTAAAAAGATAACTAAACGACGCATTAGTATATTAGAGTTTTTACGTTTATTGTACCGATTTTTTAGCCTTGTTATGCCTAGTGGAGATATATATGACAAAACCATAATTTTCCAATTGCTAGTTAAAGTGCTTATTCCGAAATTTATTTTCAGCGACAAGACGAGCTCCATAGTTCTCTAGGGAAGGTGATTAATGGAAATCATTAGTGCGTGAATAATTAAGCATAGCGTTGTTTAAAAGGAAAAAATTTCGGCGCGCAAACGCTTTACGTTTTGTCCAAGTGAGCTGATAGGAAATAGTCTCTTTCCAAATCACTAAACACTCGGAATTCTGAGCATCGATAGGAGCGGCGAAATAATTCGAATCAATTTGAGTCACAAAGCGGTTCGTCTCTCATCGTCCGCGGCATACTAACTGCTTTAATCAGAAGTGCAGGTGAATATAAAAGGAATTCACTCTAAACGATCGAAGAACTTCGATCATATAATTATTTGGCGTAATTCAATAGTAAAATATTTCCACGAGAGAACAAATTCGTTTGATTCAATATAAAAAATTCACGCGATGCACATCATATCGTTAACTTTTTATATGGAACGAAGCAGAGTAATTCAGGACCGGTCCTAAATTTTAACGAGGGTGTGCGAAGGAAAATCTGATTTCCAACCTAACCAAATACGGATATTTACGAGTGTTTTGTTTACGCGTTATTCCATACCCGCCTGGTACTGTTTATTTAATATTATTTAGCTTTAAAACACAAATTTAAATACGATTATATACGTGGAATACATCTAGTAGCGATCCGAAACTCACCCTTCAGAAGCCTCCGCTCGAATACGGCGGCACACGTCGCACACGCATAGGACCGACTGTGAAAACACAAGCGGAAATATCCGACTTACCTTTCTTTCATACGAAACCTGTTACCTTCGGACTTTGAGGTAGTTGGGCTGATACCTTTCGTAAATCACCAAACACTCGCGACTTCTTTGACACATTAATCCAAGCGCCGATCAAAAAATAAAAGTGTCCACATAAAAATATGCAAATAACTACGAATTTAGCGCAACGCATTTCACCGACGAGCGGAAAGAACGTCTCCCGCCGTATCCGTCACACAATAAATTTTCCATCGTTCTAAAAATTCCGTTCGTTTGCCGTCTCACCAGTGGGGTAGATGAGGATGGTGGTGGCAGGCCCCCTCTTGCCTTGGTGCCCGCCACCTCCGCTCCCGTCCCCCAGTCCGGAGGCGGAGGACGAAGACACGACCGACGCGGACGCCGAAGACGACGCTCGGGACGACGCGTTCAGCGTACTGGGAGAGTCACTCATCTTCTCGTGCTGCCACTGCGTGGCGCTGCCTTCTTCCTCTTCCTCCTAAAGAGTACTGCGCAGCTCTCAGGAGTTACGCCTATCTCATGGCGAGAGGTCATTTACTGGAAGGGGAGGGGGATACGGAGAGAATAAAATTAGGAAGATAATGGAATCATGAGCCGCAGTCACCGCTCGTGTTTTACGCGGTGACAAATATTTGCAAGACGGAGTGGAGGGGGACGATATATTCGCGCAATCGGTAAATTTTGGAATACTCTTAATAAAAGAAACTAGAGGGAAATGTTTTAACACCCCGTTTATCATAATGGACAATGAATCAAAACATAAAAATACACCGCTGATATTTGAAAAATGTAACTCTTTTTTATAGTTTAAGAGCCATTTCGCCTATAATGGCACATGGGAAATTTTAAAAAGATGATTCAGACATATTTCTCTCATTAGGTTGCCATCTCAACAGACAAATAAACTTTTTCAGTGAAAATTGTTCACACAAAACTTTTATCGATTAGCTTATCAATTTCTTTGTTTCGTATCGTGTTAACCGTAGATCCGCTAAATATTCGCGTACATTTTCCAGCAGCGATTTGCGTAGAATTCCACCGCGGTATAAATTCCTTTTATAGTATCGCATAAAATTTTACGCCATTATCTGAACGAAAAACAAACAAAAGCGATGTCGGAACGATAAATTCCAACAGAGCGGACTTGTTTATCTCACAGCAAGAGGCAAGCGGAGAAAACGATTTAAGTCTTTTGATCTCAGATGGAAGAGTCGACGCGGAAGCAGATCGAATATCTCGAGTTGTGTAAACTATTTCCCGCTATTTGTGTGTTTCTAGAGCTCAAAATGCATCTAAGAACCAAGTTTGAAAGGTTTCGCATGGGCGAGAATAACACCAATGATGCCCATTTTTTCCTTGGAATCAGTTTTACGAGAAATAATTGCAACGACACTTACTCAATTCTAGCCAATGGCATTGATAATTATAATACATTTATTAATCCAATGTAAATATTTACGATTGATTAAAACAAGTCATAAAATCAAAGTCATAAGATCAAAAAGTAAAATCAACTGAAATTGTCTGAAAAATAATGACGTGCAGAATAGTACATTTTGAAAATTAACAAATCATTTACTCTTTTTTTTAACACAGTAGTTGATGGAACAGTTTTTAGTGTAATATAAAGTTTGTTATAAAGCCGCAAACTCATTTATTTTTGCCCAAAAGTAGTTGTGCTGCAAAGAAAATGTTATAGGTGCAAATCATTATGTATTCTATTATTGGAATTATGAAGGTGTGAAATTTTACTGAACAAAACAAGATTTACCTCGATATGTATTAATAAAGAAAATCTCCTATAATATATTTTGAAGGGTGTGTTGTTGGTTTGTTCATGGAACTCCTCCTAAACGATAAAAGCTAGAATAACCAAATTTGGTACAATTCTTCCTTACATCCTAACTTAGTGAATGGTTAAGGGTTTGTTTCTGTCCGTCACTTTGATTCGAAATGGCTAACGATTTAGTTATCGGACGTCATGTATTTTGCTGCGTCCTGTAACTGAAATGAATGTAGAATACTTTGAATTTGCAATTTAAAATTACTTAAAATCACAGTACGAACTTGAGACTTGGAGACTTCTTTGCGGGAAAGAACAAAGTTTATTTTTGTTGGAGAGAGATTTCAAATTCTGGACGAATTCGCGTAAAAATGCGGTTAGAATCAATAAAATACGTGATTTTATCAGTTTTATTACAATACCAATTATAAGCTAACATGACAACTCCCATTGTCGCCGAAATTGAGAGTTCAATGAATTTATATTGAGACTATATAGTCCCTTCTTACATTTAAGAGAGAGAGGGACGGAGAGAAAGGGAGAGAGAGGGAGGGATAGGGAGTGAGGGGGAGGTAGCGAGGGTGAGGGAGCGAGGGGGAGAGAGAGAGGAGGAGGGAAGGAGAGGGAGAGAGCGAGGGGGAGGGAGGGCGAGAGAAGGAGCGAGCGGGAGGAAGAGGGAAAGAGGGGGAGGGATAGATAGATAATCGTCTTATTTTCAGGGCGAAATTGAGACCACAAGGTCCCCTCTTCCATTTAACCCTACGTTACAAAATACATATTACATGAAAATATATTCAAATAATCAAAAGAAGATGGAAATAATCACAATAAAAACAGTGACTAGATGTAAATATGCATATTCAGGAAAATTTTAACATAAAAAGACTAGATAATTGTGGGAAAAACCTAGGAAGAACCAGGCTTGGCCAACCTAGTAAAAACCCACGCAGGAAAACACCCACGAAGGGAAGGGGGGTGAAAAAAACATGCGAAAACCCTAGATACATAAAAGAAGAGAGAGAGAGGGAGAGAGGGGAGAAGGGATGGAGAGGGTGGAAGGGAGGGGGAGGGAGTTTACACGTAATTTTAGATTTTTCACGGTGCAAGATTTTCTTCCTTCATCGTCTAAATAGGATAATGCGGAGCGGTTTTCTTCATTTTTGCTTTATTCGACGGTTATTACTGTGTGTACTATCTTATTCTTGCGATGCTTACATGTTACACGGCCGAAGTTTTAGATTCACTAAATCCGTTGAAATTCAACGGGCACTTCTGCTAGTATATAAATATATCGAAGAGCAAAGACTCCTAGTTTTCCAAAGATTGGTCAACATGGAGAGTTAGAAGATTTTTCAGCCATAATGCGGACTGATTTCTTTTGTAATTTGAATGATTCCTCATATCTCGATTAAAATTCAATAATGGAAGAAATTTAAGGGCACGTTTCGTAAAAATTAATTATTCGTGGTATAAATGAAAATTAAGGTAAAATTCAGGTGACGAATCGATTTTCGAAAGATCTTCATGTTATCCCTTTTTAGGACTACTACCTTTTCTTGATAGAAGGGCTTGAGTGTTCCGTAGACCTTGAGTGTTACTTCAGCTGGTAGGGTCACACATGCCATTAAGGTCAATAGGTAGGGCCCAGACTAAATAGCAGTCCATGCAGCGTCCGTACCTCAGTGAGGCGGCTGAAAAGGCGTCTGTGCCCAGTGGTTCGGCCTAATTAAGTGATGGTGTCACGTTAAAAAACACTGTTGAGGAAGGCAACGGAAGACCACCTCAACTATCCCAGGCATCATGGGACAACTGAATGATGAAATGATTCACGACGTGTCTGTAAATCCGGACATTACAGTGTGTATGTGTGCATTGAAAAATATTCTCCACCTTATCATTCTAACTTCAATTTTTCCTTCTATTCTTTGCACCCTCCTTTATTCTCTTCCTTCCATCTACAGCCTCACCGCCCATCTTCTGCATCCCTTTCTCCCTCATATTCTCCCCCCTTACCCTCCCCTCTTACTCCTTTTTTCCTCTGATGACCCTTCGCTTTGTGGCATGCTGTATCGCCATAGGGGCTGTGGGATACACAAAGGGACCACCCATTTCCCCTCCTATCCCCTCTCTATCCATTTACACAGGACATGCTTGTGGCATCGCCGTATTTGTTTCATTCGCTATACGCCGCCCTTTTGCTCTCCCGGTATATCGCTACATACCTATTTAATGATATTTTAAATCCACTTTTTGACATTGTTGAATATCAATTCTCTGAACGACGTGGTTGCCGTCTTTGGTGCAATATTCAAAAGCGATTAAAATGTCAAATTCCTTGAAAGACAGAGATCATTCAAAGGGAATTCGGCGAACCTGTCCATAGCAGGCACGGAGAATCGGTAATAAAAATTAAAAGCTTAGGATTTAACAAATTATGGTAAAAGATAAAAAAATCAATTTTGCCATTACATATTTAGAAATAATAATAAATCGGCGAATGCAATTCAAACGAGGAAATGCGATCTTAATAGTAAGAATTGTTTGCCATTTAGAATGCTAAACGAAGGGCCTGAGAGATGAAAAAAGAACGAATTTATTCCACCTAGAATAGATGTAAAGTAATAATCTCTTTAAATAAATGTATCAGCAAGAGACATTTTGACAAGAGTGAATGGATGGTAATTTCTATGCGTGAGTGCATATGACAGAACACAAATGTGAAGTTAGAGAAGTAGAAAAATTCTGAATTCCCGGTCAAGTTCAGAATTTTTCTCCTACAACTTCACAAAAGAAATTTTCTTAGTTATTCAAATGATTATAATAACAGGAGGACTATTCGAACGCCTCATCCAAATAGATACACAAGGTGTCCCAGAAGTCCATTTATATCTTGATTTTTCGACTGAGCAGCACAAATAAAACGCCTATGTTATATTTCTTATATTTATTTTTAGATTTGTGGGTAATAGTGCCTTTACAATTATCTATAACAATGAAATATATCATTATTACAGGGATTCCGCTAAGTCCTTTTAACCCTGAGTATAATGAGCTGAAAATGTGATTTAGTGTATATTTTTTATGAATCGTTTCAGAAGTGCCTTTATCTTTATTTCATTTCTTATTTTTTAACATAATATTTCTACGTTTTGTATTATCATGAGTTATTTGGGATGTAAATGTCACATACTGTCGTCAGGAATGTGTATGGGAAAGTAGGATTCGTTTTGTTATGTGTCGAAGTTTTCAGAGACGCATCTTCGACAAAAAGCGGGGACAGTTTCTTCTTCCATGTAACCCAGTGTAAGGTAAATATAACAAACGTAATAAAAGAAAGGTATGCAGTTGGAAAGTAAAAGGTCTTTTATGAAAAAAACTAAGGAAAAATATGTAACTATACCTTAGAAAAACGCTCGCACAGAAAAGGAAGGTTTGAAAAACCGCGAATCCTAATGATAACATTTATAACAGGCTAGAATAAATGAGGGGACAAAAATGACAGGATATGAATTTTAACGACATAATTTAAATGTTCTAAACCAAAAATCTGTGGTGGTCTAATTTTATTTTGGAGAAGGATGAAAGCCTTGAAGTCGAAATATCAATTTTTTCGTGTTATCTGACGGGAACCAGAAATAAAATTCTGGAGTCGAACCCATATCTTTTTACGGAGCATTTTTTCGTCGCCGACTTTTATTGCGTATTCCCGAAGTATTCCTGCAAAATGTTAATCTACTACCCAGTCGGGAAGTTCGTCGAAACACGTTCAAAAAAGCGTTACACATAGAGTGACAGAATAAGCGCTTTGTATAGCAGATTATTAGTAATTCAAAAGTAAATTACCAACACTGAGCCAGGGATTTGCTCCGGAATTACCGGAGAAGGAAGGGAATTAGGAAAGGGCGACGATAGTAAAGATAAGGAAGAAATGGCAATAAAGGCCGGTCAAGGTACCTTGCAGAATACGGCCAGAAGGATATTACTACGAACTGCTATGGAACGCTTATCGAGGATGATAGGGTATTTGGTAGCTCAGGCGAGCGAGGATCAGGAGGGGTAACGGGGGAACGGGAGGGAACGGAAGAGGAGAGGAAGAGAGGGAGGGCAGGAGAAGGGACAGGAGGGGGTTATGGCCGGAGGAAGGGGAGTGAATTTCTCCCGTCCAGTTTATTCCCCGCGCACTCGTCATTCGACGTGTGTAAAATGTCCTAATGTGAAAGCAACTCCCCATAAATTGAAAACGTTCGTATCTAGATCGGTTGTCTGCTCTTTGGACGAAACTTTTAGCGTTATTACGGTCGCCGAAGACATTATCGGACCAAAAACAAGTTTATTTGGGAACTTTATGGAAATCGGGAAGTGCCAACTTTAGGATTAGAATGATAACAATACCGAGTAATAAACGAATAGGAATGATGTTAAATGCATAGGCGAAAGGATTAAAACCCAAATCGTGTAAGGCCTTCATTTATTTCTGCTCATAACTTTTTATGTATTAAACGTGACGATATCGTTTTTTATCAGCAGTAATGAAACGCGAATAGTTCACGAATTTTACACAAAAAGGTAAAAATTAAAAAGCGGAACTATGTCATTTGAAAATATGAGGAAGATTATTCCCAATAAGGCGATATTCTGCAGCAATAAGAAATCCGAAAAGAAATAGAAATGAGAAGCTACTTAAATATAAAGGCTTTTGCGTTTTATAAAAAATGATTATTGAAGGAGCATTAAAAATATAAAATAATAAAAAGTATTTTAAAATTAACCTTTATTATAAAAAGTCTCTCGAGAAAAGTAAAATATTTCACGAGTCCCACATTTCAACAATTTAAAATCGAATCAATATTACTATTTTTATCGTGTAAGAAATATTCGTACTTGGTATATATGACTTAAGAACCACTTTCTATTTTCCATATTACAGCAAGTAATAATTTTCATTCTACCTTCATATATTGAAAATCAAACTTTAGAATGGAAATGAGCACTAGCAATCGCAATTTCTGGTCTAAGAAATAATCGAAAAAAAGTATTTGGAAGATATTGCTTAATTTCCACTATGGACTGTCTTATTTATTTTGTAGAATATATCGAAAAACGTCAATTACGGACATCATCACTAGCTTTCTTCTTCGCGGTTGCTCACTCAATCCAACATATATGCAAAAGAATACAAATTTAAAGGGATCAATTGAATGAAAGTCTAATATTCTAATCAAAACATTCGTGTTCGTCTATATTTTGACCGATTTTCGTCCTCTCTCGTCCCATCCGCATTCTTGATCACTTCAAGATCCATAGATACGGAGTGCGGTAATACTCCGCTATATTGCGAATTAGACGCTCGCTTAGCAATTTGAGTCGAGGTTCGTCCTTCATTTGTTACAGGAGCTAGAGAGGATTGAAATCGGTTTTCCTGATTAGGCAGTGGAATTAAGTCGGTCCATATGTAGAATGTCAGAATAGCGGACTTCATGTTTCCAAAAGATAAACTTGATGAAGAATCTGTACAAATAAATTAAAGACGTGGAGACTTAATTCGCATTTACACTTTGAGAGTTCATAAAACGCTGAAATAGCAATAATTATGTACAAGTATTATTTAAAAAATAAAATCACCTTTAATTGTTTTTAAGTACTAGAGGCACCACGTTTGAATTGATTCGTGTCAAGATTTATTTCGTCCGTTCGTCATCAATATCCAATAAGTCCTAAGCATTTTCGATAGAATTCAATTTCTCATCAGAAAAGAACCTAGACTCGCTTATCAACTTTTAATATTAACATGCTTCATGTATTATTTGGAAAGTACCTATTCAGTCGATAAGGTAATAGCGAATAAAATATAATATCATTTATGATCGTTGATGATGATGTAATCTTAAATCATTCGTAAAAACATGACTCCTTTGCTATCTGCTGCTCAAAAGATCATTTATATGTTTTTAATTTTAATTTAATTTTTAAATAATTAAAAACATGCACGTTTGAACCTGTTATAGCGAGATGCGTTTAAAAAATAACGAGAAAAGGTAAAGCTAACAAAAAAGTAAACAAGACAACAAATACACGTGTGATATGAAGGTTCACAAACACACAGCTACCGCACTGATAACAATGACACCGTATTGTAACAGAGGAAAGGGCAATGAGAAGCGAGCAAATATTGGATCTAGTTACTGTAGATCAGGAAATGGAAGAGGATGAACGAAATTTCGAAGGAGAGGACTCCGTAAAGTTGAGACATCTCCAAACCGTATTATTCCGGAGTAGGTAAATGCTGTTAGATGGCGATTTCCTAATCGTCTGATTTATTCTCCTCGACGTATTCCTACTGATCCCTGAAAAATGACGATAATCTCATTTTCGCGTCGAATCCTCGACACATTTTCCTAATCTTCGAGCAAATACGAATTTTCATGTGGTGTGCGAATATTTTCTCGAGCGAGGAAACCAAGTAAGAATCATTTTTTTCAGAGCGCCAACATTTTGTTGAGTAAAAAAGAGATTACTCCAAGACGAAGCTGTGTAAACATGCGATATGAATAATGGTTCATATTTTCCGTAGCTTTTCAAATATTTAGGACACGTCTCAAATTTGACATTCAGAGGTGCCAAATAGATAATTTCTAAATACATATCAGACCATCATCATAACAAGAGCCTAAGCATTTTGTAGAAACTTAAAAAACCTCAACGATTCATACTGATTTTCAGCTTAAACAAAAAAGTAAACTTATACAAATCCTGAATATAAAAAAGTTTAACATATTTCCGTATCTCTTTCTTACTCAATCATTGTTTCCTACACGTACTTGGAGTAGAAACGTAGCAATCAGAGAATCGCAGTTTTTGAACCTATGGTCCTAATGCGAACAGCGAGTCGCGTGTTTCAGGCTTCTTATTTATGAAATTTCATCCATTACCACCTTTAAAAAAAACTTCCTCAACGCCCCTCGTTAGCTCAACCGACTTCACTTCCTCTTCTCCAAAATTTTTTCCGCTCCCGTAAATATTTCCCTCCGTCTCAAATCGACGTAATGATCGATTCGCACTTTAACGCCTTCCACTAACCCACCATCCTTTGCGTTTCATCTCTCCGAGCACATTCTATTCATTGGCACGCGCGTATCCATTTTCAATTCCATTATTCCATTTCCTTTAAATCCACTCTTCCGTTTTCTCGACACGCTGATCTCTGTTTGATTCCTCCACTTGGTGGATTATTTTTTTCGGGTTTTACCGCGTTTAAGCGAAACCATTTATCGAATGATTAATGGTGCGGGTGGATTTAACAGGATGGAATTTCATCCCGATGTATTCTCATGAAATGTATGCGAGTGGGTGTGTGCGCACGCTAACGTTATTCTTCATTTTATTATAAATAATATGAATGAATGATTGTGGAAGATGAAAGGTAATTATGGAAATCGAGGGTACCTAGATGTTGAAGGAAACCCAGTGAATACTAACCAAAAGGAAAGCCGCTGGGATGTCGAAAGCTCCTTCTACAACTACGTGTATAACTGTGTCTCTCCGACACCCCAATGGGTTTCCTTATGGTAAGAGTTAACTGGGTTTCCTTCAACATCAAGTTATCCTCGATTTATAGGAGGTGCCGTGGCGTAGAGGCGAGGGCAGAGCATATCCGATACGAACCGTGTACAAATCCTGCAAAACTTGGATTTTTTTCAAGAGATCCTATTTGCGTGTTTAGAGGAGAGCACGCGAATCAGCTCTCCGTACTTTGGAAGGGACGTAAATCCGTTGGACCCCTTGGTGCTTCTCCTTAAGAGTAAGCTAATGCCGGTACCGGGTTTCTCTCCTCACTTCCTTTGTGATTTAGACTGAGAAGCCCACTAGCGCTGGTCGTTGTTTGAAGTCACAGGGTCCCAATTCAATATTCAATATATATATGTATATATATACTATATAGATATATATATATATATATATATATATATATATATATATATATATATATATATATATAGATAGATATTTAGGGCAACTAGATGTTGAAGGAAACCCAGTGAACACTTACCGGAAGGAGAGCCGCTGGGGTGCTGGAGAGACACATTTGTAAAGGTTAGATGTGTCTCTCTTGTGCTGACGAAGGGATCATCCCGAAAGCTCTAACCTCTACAAATGTGTCTCTCCAACACCCCAGTGGCTCTCCTTCCGGTAAGTGTTCACTGGGTTTCCTTCAACACCTAGTTGCCCTAAATATCATTACTTACCTTTCCTCTTCCGTAGTATATATATATATATATATATATATATAGAAATCGTGCAAAATTTCAAGTGTCTAGCTGCCTAGCTCATCTATAAGTGCCCTATAATTTTAATCTTAATATGGGACAGTAATGCTGCAAAGCAGTCACTAAAAATGGGAAATTTTATAATATCGGATTTATTCCTACTGTTTTTAAACGAAAACCTCTATTCAAGCCAAAGTCCGTCTCTAGCTCATCTGGAAGTGACTCATAATTTTTATCTTCGTATGGGACATACCTAAGTCATACGCAACTCAAACTACGTCTGCACCCTTGAATCAAATGCCACCCAACCAACACCTGACCCTGAAATCGTACGCAATCCAAACAACATCTGCCCCTTCAATCATATGCTACCCAACCAACACCTGCCTTTGAAACCGTACGCAACCCAAATAACATATGCCCCTTGAATCATATATCACCAACTAACACATGCCCCTGGAAGCGTATGCCACCCAGCCACCGTAAATTCAGGAAGTATAGGCATCCCAGCTAACACAATTCCCCTGAATCATATGCCACCCAACTAACTCCTGTCTCCCGAAGCATATTTCACCAAACCAACGCCGATCTTCTAAAGCAGGTGTCGGCAAACTTGTCTATATGGCGGGCCACATTCGTTGTTGTGAATGCTTCGAAGGGCCACATTGGAAATAACAAGAGCTTCAGTGAGCCGGAAGGCGTTTAAATCAGAAGATACCTGGAGATTTTGTCATCTCATATTGGAGAAAATCAATTCCAATTAGTTTACTAACCTTAAAACTCCACCAGAAAAGGTCTTGAGATCATAATTTCACTGAAAAAATATGGAATTGACTGAGTTAAATTGTACGGTTCACCATTTTATCATGGCTTTGCGGGCCGCATAAAGCGCTCTAGGGGGCCGCATGAAAACCGCGGGCCGTAGGTTGCAGACCTCTGTTCTAAAGCATATGCCAACAACCAAAAACGGTACCTGATACATTTGCTACCCCTCCTGAAATTTTTCCAGAGCACATATGTATATTTTATAAAACATATTTTCCTCAATTTTGCGGTTTTCTTTCTCTATGTAGTATTCCAGCATCTTACAATATATTTATTTACATATTATGAAAACGTAGTGGACATCATGTGTGACGCCGCGGGAATGACTGCAGCATATTTTTTGTTTGCATTTTAAAATTACTGAAAATCATCGTACAAACTCGGGTCTAAAATAATGAAAATTTATTTTCCTATAATCGATTTTCGAGAACTCTTCGAATTGGTCCACAAGTTAGTTTTTAACGTGAAAATTACACGTTTTTAGAAGGGAAAATTTTATATCAATAGAAACCCGTATTATAAAAAGGGTTGGAGACTACGGTGAGATAGATGTTACAAAAGTATGTACATATAACTCCTTAATCGTACAAGGCAAATATTTAGAGACACCACAAAAGAAGAAAGATAAAAAAGGTCTCTGGCGAGGATTAATACTCCGTAAACCTGTAAGTGTGCCCTTTTTAAAATCTATTTTTCTTTTCCTGCCCACATTTTATCTTTCTCCTTTTGCGTTGTCTCTAAATGCTTGCCTTGTACAGTTAAGGAGTTACATACTATACTTCTGTAACAGCAACCGTGTTGTTTTGGATCCAGTAAAATTAATTTAATGAATCATACTAATAGTATGTAACCACATATCAGCAGGTTTCTAATACTCTTATTTTAGGCCGTGAAAAATTTCAAATTTTAATATAAATAATGATAAATAATAATAAAGTTGTCCATGTCAAAAAAATCGGTACGTCGAGGGATGATACGCGAAGAAATAACAGCGAAAACCAACAAAAGAATCACAAAGACGAACCGAAAATGAAAAATAAACAAAAATTCAATAATGAAAACCATGAAGAAATACACTAAGCATGTATATTCCAGGCGTAAGTATCGTGAACTATATCTTTTAGATATTTATGATAGCTAATAGGTATCTAAGGAACTTGTTTGAATTAATTTATATGATTTTTATTACACAGTTATTTTTACAATACATCAAGAAGAAATAAGTTTTATAAACTATAGGTGCTACACCTAATGTTTTAGATAGAAGTTAATTAATTCATTGATGAGATTCGCTTTATTTTATTATCGTTATTTAACATAAAAATGTATTTAGGAAGGAGTATTCATCAAAATCGTTAGGATGGTTTTGTTCGTAACTTGGTAAATTAGACTTTTCAACAATTATAGTGATAGATTTTGCGTTAATGGGAATTTTATTCGACACAATCTGTTCATTAATGAATTGATTGCAAGCCTTAGCCACTCTTCCATCTGAAACATCATATTAATTGACGTCAGTCAGATTGAATAACGTCCTGCGCACACTAATAAACTATGACCTGATTACTCTATACAACATCCACTTCCTTGACAGACTCCTCAGCTAACAGGAAGAAGTTTGTAATTACATAAAAGGATAAAGAAGATCTTAATCATGTGAAGCTAAGAATGAAGGGACAAATTGAGTTTCTTAGAAGAGTTGAACATGAAACCGAAAGATATCACGTGGTATAAATTTACGATGTGAATGTCAAAACATCAATTAGAAAAGATGACGTTAGGAACTGGTGCATGTTTCTGAGCGCGTGTGCGCTTTGGTGCTAACTTTATCATTTATTGTAGCTTAAAAACTTTTAAGCGCTCATTTTTCTTCTGCATATTCCAATTCTTATTTAAAAAAATAATTTTTCCAACTTTACTAATTTGAATAATTTTTTACCTTTTTCTTGATGCGTTATTATATTTAGTCATCAAACTCGAAGAAGGAAACATTTTAGAGAAGTCTTTAAAAGATTAATTTATACGAGGAATAATACACTTATGGCGTAATTCACGTCTATATAAAAAATATTATATGATATAAAAATCCGATTTGATTTTATAATGCATCAGTTGATAAACTGAAATAACACTAAATTCATAATTATGAAATTGTCAGAGAGAAGTACTTCTTTTCAATTACTTAATTACATTAAGTATAAAAGAAAGCAGTTTGGAAGCGTGATAAAAGAAGTTGCATCTCAACGCCACACGTACATTTCGCAGTACATTTCTTCGATCCGATCATTCTGCGGTATTCATTACAAATTCAGGAATGAGAGAAAAGAGGCCATCATATGATTAAGAAGCTTAATAACGAATGGTGCAATTTAACCTTAATAACAGTGATTCAATTATTAAGCAACAGGAAGAGAACGAGGAATAGTTTTTTCGGATGGAGTAGGGAAATACGCAGATGTTACTAGGGACTTCAACAGAGGATAAAAGGGTGAGAAAGTGGATTAGGAGAAATCCGTCAGTGTTTCACTAGTCAAGGACTCTCTCCCACTTAAAATCAATCTACTGGAGCTATTTCCCAGCTGGTTCCTCACTAATAACGATTGGCATGTTTCTATTGTTCACGTAATAGATCACCTCCCGGATTTCCAATGGAATCAGGTTTCACGTTGGCTCTAATTATTGTTAAGGCGTGTTGCACCTGAGAATTTTAGCTGATACATATTTAGGATCCCTTTTTGATGTGGAAATATTGCCCAAGTGTATTCCTGGTTCCACATACCGAATTATCTTTGTTAGAATACATTTTTCATTCTTATATATATGCATATCAACGCACTACTGCCTCCACCTAAATGCTGACAGCGATATTTATACATTGAAAACTTGGATGCAATCCCAATCATTGATGTTTCTTTTGAAAAGTCGATCTTTGTTGCCAGATAAATTAAAAAAACACAACGAGTGAGGGAAGAATTGCAGAACAAATTACACAGCGCACTTTCGTAACCGATTAGTCACCAGCAATTAATTCTAGATCCACTAAATATTTAGAAAGTCTAAATTTAGAGAAAAATAAAGAATCGGAAACACGAGAAGTGTTATTTTCATATGTATACTTTCAGTAACAATGTATTGGAAGGAATAAATTTAATCAATCTTCTAGATAAAAATCGATAAAATGCATTAAAATAAAATTTGATACTAACCGATTATTTTCATGAAACATAAATGAAGATAGTGGTCGTTTTTCAGGAAATATAAACGTCGAAAATCACCAATCCTGCTAATAGTATCTGTATTTCGTGTTTAGGCTGCCAAAAAATAAAATTGTTGCATGTGCATATTATCTTGAATCAAAGGGACAATTTCATCTGTTATGCCACTGAGTGTCTTTAGACGTAGATCACCGCGCGTCTGCCGAAATCCACGGAACAACCGGGAAGCCAAGTAGAGGCAAAGGAATAGAGAAGACTCCTGGAAATGGGAATGAAGGAGAATAATGCGAATGGAAAAATAGAATAAAAGAGAAGAGGAAGTAACATAGCTCTTTGCTTAGAAAGAGAATGTTTTGCATCCATCTTACGCTTTACAGGACTGAAGTATCCTTCACTTACCAGATGTCCGTAATTACACTGCAAAGAAATTAAAAACACACATAGGGGAACGAAGTTCTAAATGGCGTGAATTTAGGGGAATAATTACAAATGAAGGAAAATGAGGGAGAGAGGGGGGGAGGGAGAGAGGGAGAGAGAGACAGAGAGAGAGAGATATATATTAGGGAACCGCAAAGACAATTAGAATAATAATTCTTTTTCCTTCATTCACTCATTAAGCCATCGGATTCTCGTTTTCGTGGCTATAAAATTCCCCTTTCCCTGTAAAAACACTCATCAACTATTATTGGGCCTTCTATTGTCTCTCTCACATCTTTAAAACTAATCTTTGCGAGACTCTCACAGATGCGACCGTCTTTTTTTCTGTGTAATATTTTCCATTTTCCCATTATTACCCGCTCTATCCTCTGCTTTCTTCCATCCCTCTCTCAATAATTCTTTCCCTTTCTATACGTCTCCTCTAAATGAGAAAGAAGTTGACGAAATATTCTACGTGGCGTATCGCTTTGTACACTATGCGGACATAAAAACTTAGGAAAAGTGATACGTGAAGCTGAAAGCCTTCCAAATATGGACATAAAGGAGAATGATGTAAATAAAACATATATATATATGGTACATAATGTAGTATCAAAAGTAAAACCAAAGAACGGCGTTCTTGAAGCAGTGATATAGAGGTTGAAAAACCCATATTACGTTTCGGCTAAAAATCAGCCGTCTTGGTAGATTATAATCTATAATCTATGTGCTATCGGAGAAAATGCCGAAATATGCATCCGGTTTTCCAAACCATTTCATGGCTATCGAAAAATATTATTTCTAGTTTTGATTTAATCATGAGGTAAGCTGAATAATAATTATTGAATAAGTGATAATAATACAAGTGATTAGAAAGAGGAAAGCAAAATGGTTCCGGATTTTAATGAGGTGATACTGCATTATTAAAAGAAGTTATTTAAGAGGAACAGGAAAGAGGAAAATATCACAGCTGAAGGGCGGCTTGAAAAGGAATGAGAATGACTAAGAAATGAATTGGGATTCAGAGGATAGGAACTGTTTGCAGACAGCTTAGTACATGATGGTGATGACTTCTCACTGTCGTAAATTTCAGCCTTTCCTAACTCTCTGACTTCCTTTTAACTTCTTCTCCCGCTGAAACAACAGGCGATCTCCTCTCACCTCAAAAGATACAAACATTTTTCTCCTATAGCTACACGCGGTGGAATCGTAATCCCAGGCGTCTAGAGAGAGGTTTAGGGAATCGGAACCAAGAATTATTTATCTCCATCCCCAACTCCCATTTCGGAAGCATCAAAGGAAAAGAAAAGAAAGAGAGAGAGAGGAGAGATAGAGAGGAGAAAGAGAGAGGAGAGAGAGAGGAGGCCGCCTCGACCAAAGAGAATCAAATTTTCTCGGAAAACAATTCAATTATTTCCGTCTCTTTTTCTCCTGGCCTTTGCCGACTTTGATAGCCTGCCTGCGGAACTAAAAACTGTCGGAAAAACCACTAATCCCTTATTTTTGTTAATCATCTCCTCTCTGCCTCTTACGCATACTCAATAAGGTTTGAAGTTTATCGCGCTGTTACCTTTCGGAATTGCATTATTGTTGTCTTTCCCTGATTTCATTTAAATTTGAGTAGCTTATAATGAAGAAATAAATCTTGTATAGATTTCGTAAGAAGGGAGGGGGAAGAGAAATTACTATTAATTGGACTCTGACAATTTTACGGAATCACAATTAAAATAACTTGTAAAAGTAAAATGTTTTTAAAAAATAGATGGACGATTTTCTATGAACTATGCGAAAACTTCAGCGGAGTCATACGTCATGAATAAATGAGATCCGAACAATAAGAGAAAAGTAAAAATTACAGAACTTATGCTTCGAGCAGTCTTCAAGTTACAAGTTAATTAACTACTGTAAAAAAATTATTTGCAAGGACGCCGTGCAAAGATCTCATGTCAACCTCATGCAAAATTTCAACTCCGTTTTAATATTCCTGCTTTATATATAACCGCTTTCAATTCCTTTAGGGCGTATAGAAAAGAATATCATTTCGAAAAATATATAGGCTGCGAGAAATGAGAGGAAGAGATGAAGACAAGAGCCGAAAGATAAGGCTGATTTAGGGATAGACCTTATCGAGCAAGGTGAGAGAGGTAGTGATATAGTAGAGGGGAGAAGCTGCATATATATATGAAGATTTCGAGTCAGTTGCACAAACAATAAATTAACAATACATATGAAAAATAAAATTTAACCAATGTACCTATTACGGTGGAAGTGAGAAAACAGGTGAAAAAATCTGCTATGAAGGGAATCTAACCCGGAGTCTTCCACATGCCGCGCGGATATTCTACCACTGAACTACTGTATCAGATTAATTCTCATGTTTCATTAACGGGAACATAAGGATCTTAGGATTATTCATTTAAACAATTTATAACATAGACATTCTCACCATTGAGAGGGTAGGTGTTTCTTTGATGTATCTCCTTGAGGACATCCGTTGGGGCTGGTTGATACTAGCATAGCTACCCCAGTCTCAACCTAAGAAAACATTTCCTTTCTGAAAAAGGAGAATTAGTCTGCTACGATAGTTCAGTGATAGAATATTCGCTCGGTAAGTGAAAGAGCCGGGTTTGATTCCCGATAACAACAGATTTTTTCACCTGTTTTCACATTTCCCATTATTACAGCTTATGCTTGTCGCATAAGGATCTTCGGATCATTCATTTCACCAATTTATAATGCAATGCGTGCAGGATAAAAATTTGGTAGAATTGATTAAGAACTGAATGACTAAGAAATCCCAACATCGGTTTTTGAGGAAGGCAACACATAATTGTTCTGTACAGAATAAAATGTTTCCCAGATAGATTCGTAACAACCAAAAATTGGATTAAACCGAGATTTTAATTTGCAATGGCATGTTCTACTATGCAAAACATTTCATATAGCATAAAAATGCGTCCAAAAAACTACAAGTTTTAATTTTAAGAAATATGCAAGAATTTCAATAAAATTTTAAAATGGAAAGTTAAATTCTGTATTCCATGAATTCAGACGGAGGAGTTATTCAAGGTGATTGAGAAGAGAATTAATTACTTGCACCGACCCCATAAATTCGAATTTTCTTATTTCCTCAAAATATCCGACCATTTCTCGAAATGCCTTCGAAAATGTCGATTAAATTCTCTCGCTTTAAAATTCGCTTGAGTGCGTAAGCTATAAATCAACATCCGATACCAACGAACGAGGTGAAAAGAAAAAATGGCCTGCTATCAATATCACTCGGAGGTACAAGACAATACCACTCATAGAAGAAAGTCATGTCATCATTAAAAATTATGGCGGACCTCTCTGAATGCTTGAAAAAGTGCCTGTCCGCTCATAAAGGCGTTCTATCGAAAATAGATGGAGCTCTTCTGGACTTATTTTTCCTATCCGTTTACTAAGTCATTCTAAAATTTAGTGATATTTAAAAATCACATCTTCTCTATCTTACATTTTGGCTTTTAATTAAAGCCAATGGTGACGTCATGCAAAGAACCCTCACTTCCCATCCAATAAATTCCTTTCGTCCAAGTAAAAGTCACGGCTTCAAGGGAGCTTTGTTAAAAACGCCTCGAGGAGAGGAAAATAATCTATTTCCTTTGAATCTCCCGCTTGAGAGAAAGTTGCAGCGAAATGAAATCCGAATTAATAAGACAAAATAAGAATAAAAAATTGTTCCTAAGGTAAAATTACGACAATAAAGAGTAAATAAAAAGTGGGTACATAAGATTTAAAAGCGGAAAGTTTTCCGTTGGTATTAAGAACGAGAGGAAGTGTGGGATAGGAGAAGGGAGAGGATAAGGAAGGAGGCGAAGAAAGATAGGCGTGTGGAGAAGGAAGGGAGAGAGACGGAGGAAAACATTTGGGGCATTAGAGGAAGCATTCTGCAAAGACAGCAATGTCACTAGGGTGTCTGTGTAAATATAGTCTGGCGAAGTGCTTATTTGACGTGTATTACTAGAATATGCGGTTTCCTTATTTCGTTGAGACATTAAAAATCTAGTGAGCAAATTCTAGCAGAGAAATGACCGAAGAACATTTGGACGAGATTATTAAATGACGTACTTTGAGTTCACAACACGTTGAGAGAAAATCGAAATAATGTCGTTTAATCTTTTGAAATTATTACGGAAATTACCAAAAAGATAGTAGTCGAATTGAAAATTATTTTTCACATAAAAAGAGCACTTTGCATTTAAATTCCTAAAAATATTATTAATTAATATGATACATATTCTTTGGTAATGTTAGTCTAAGATTCATAGGGGTGTTAAAAAAATTAATTACCAAATGAGTTATCAAATAATCGTCTGAAACGCACATGTTGCGTGATAAAAGCAAAATGCAGAACGATGCCAAAGAAAGATAGCACATCTGTCTATTCTGCATTCAATTAAGTGGCTTTAACGAAAGCCTTTACAAGATCATTAATAACCGAATGATAGTGCGTCGAATTAACACGTTACATAATGTACGCGAACATGTACCTTGCAATAAATCTTCATGCGGAACAAAATATCAAGCATATGAAGGGATTAGATGATTTTTTTCTTTGCCAAGCACATAGATCGAATCTAAAAATATATATACTCTTGGAATATGGTAGATGGGAGGGGAATGAAAGAGAGTAAGGAGGTGTGAGAGGCATCAGAATTGAAGTCCAACATTCGCGCGGAATGTTGGAGGTCGTTTATGGAGGTCGATTATAGAGGGAGGGCAAAGGGAATCCGCTATGAGACGCAGGTAAGCAGGAGAATGAATTATGGGCGGTGTGTTTGGTGGCGAGAATGGCTTGAATGAGATTAGGGTTTAGACTATGGGAATAAGGGAAGTTGATGCGTTTAGGAGGGTGCAGAGGGAGACAGGAGAAGGAAGAGAGAAATGGCCGGATCAGAGGAGAGAGAGAGAAAGAGCCTCGAAATGTCTATTAAAGGATAAAATGAGAATATTGAGTGCATATGGATATTTTATTTAGGTCGATAATGCGAAGAGAGTCAAGTTTTGCAATGAATTATTGACTTCACATAGAGTAATACCTCGATATACAAAGTAGATGCGTTTCTGAAACTTCGTTCGTATATTGAAACTTCGAATATCGAACAACATTACTATAATAGGATGCGATACCAACGTTAATAATTTAAAATCTTATAACATAAACCTTTTAATAAGTACTAATCGTATTTTTAAAAGATTGTATTTTAAAATAGTATTATACTATTTATTGTACATACATTGTAATCACGATAACTTACACTATTAGAAGTAAAAGGTGTACGTAAAATTTCACTTACAACACCTTTTGTGCTAACGAGATAACTTTCCGTGATTTTACGATAGCCTCAACAACATCTGCACATGGTTTCATTAGTTTCGGCATTTGGAAGTAAAATAACATTCTTCGGTTAACAAAAGTCAGTTTTTACAAATTAAACACTTTATCGTGGCGAAAAACAACACATTGTAAGAATTCTAACAACGAATATGACGTTACGAAGAAAAATTGAAAACAGTCAATACCTATGAAACGCTTGACGAAACGAACCAAATTGGAGAAAAGTAGATGTACTGCGTTCCATTGAATCTGATATTCACTGCCTAACTAACATCATATATTCATTTGTTCTGAGCCAGAAGTTATTCCATCATCATGTACACTAACATTGTAGGCGTTGATTGAATCGGCTGGATTGTCATTAATACTAAGTTCGTTATAGCGAAACTTCGTATATCGAGTATTCGTATATCGAGGTATTATTGTATTTGATTCCAGACGTCAGCACAATATCGCTTTTTGACTGAACCGCGACTGCCTTCGCCATTCGATCTACTACTTTGCAAGTTATAGCGTGTCTGTGTAAAACGAAGCAACTTTTCCTCACACGTCACATTAAGATTCGAAATTTGATCATGTTTTGTTACTTCTAAGACTCTTCTCGAGGGCTATAGCGTCAAAACAGCTAAGTTGATAGCTATTCTTAACATTTTAATAAAGTTACGTTAGAATAGAAGATCAAAAATCTCAAAGATATCCAACAAGAATTTCAACGAAAATCACTCCATCCTCTTTAAATTACTTCTCGGTCCTTTTCGCGCAAAACCTCTTGAAAACAATGCGAAACTTAAACGTGTGTAAAGTTTTACGGAACATGTAACTTCCTAGAAGGATGCATCGTTTCTATATTTCGGTGTTTATGCAAGCCCACTCGTAATTAAACAGTTGTTTTAAGCGGGTGCGTATTTCAGCCGGAAAGTAACTTCTGCCAACGTTAATTCCGCAATAGTTCATTCTTGAATCGTTAATTTTTTAAAGAGATGTAAGCTTGAATTCCGTTCGCCTAAGATAGCACCTCATTCAGCACACTGTCCAGTCAAGTAATAAGCAATTCGTTGTCTTGGATACGTGTGGTAGTAAAGGGCAAAATTTATAGACGCTGGGCGCGAACCAATAAACTAACTGGTGGAAACACTTCGGCTCGCCAGCTTTCAAAAACGTCCCATTCACAGCAGGCATGGATCTAGCCTTATGGAATACGCAGGGAGAAAATGAAAGGACCACTCCTTCCATTTTCTCCCTCCGTAGAAGAGGGAGAGTTGGATAAAGAGGAGGAGGGATAGAAACGAAAACTGAGAAGGGGAGAAAAGAGTGACGCGATATCCATTAGTTTACGAATTATGGAAAACTTACGCAAAATATTTAAAGTAATTTAAAGTAAAGCAAAATATGTCTGATCCTTCACTTATTACGTAATAAACGCTTAAAAACACCACAATGGCATTCAAAATTCATTTTCCAATATGCTGGTTCCCACCATATTGAAAAACTACTGCTGAAATAAATTTCGCATAAGTTAAAAAATATAAGCCACGTTCCAAATGCAGACGTCATTAGGACGGTGCACACTAATGTAGCGGCCGACCGAACTGGGAAGCAATATCTCCCGAGAGAAAATTCTCGATCGAATATCAAACGAATGGCTTCAAAAGAGCCTACACCGTGATATTACTGGGTCTTACTACATAGAGGAGATATCGAGAATTTAGTGGCCTCTGTGAGGTCCCTCTCGCAGCGAGTTCATGGCAAGCGATTCCATACGCATGCTGCCGAAGGGGAAGGCGAAATAAAATCACTGGAGCGAGAAAATTGCCTCCGCGTCGATATACGCGACCTCTTCACGCGCCATAGCACCAAACCTATCTTCTACTTCATCTTTTCTCCTCTCCCAATTTATATATCCGACATTTCCTTCTCTTTTTTCCCTCCTTCCAGCGATTTTCTTGGAGATATCCCTATTTTCTTATAGCTATTAATAGTGTCCGATTATTTATTACGCTTCTAACAGCGGAAAATGGTTCCACAGAGACTAATTACTCGATTAAAAGTGAGTTAATTAAACCATTCCATTTAATTACACAATATAGAGCTCGATAAGATTGACTATCACTATCAAAATATACTTTGTAAAGTTACTGCTTTTAATGAAATCATTTAAAATTTAATCATGTATAAATTCTAATTTAATAAGGAGAGAATTAATGCAAAATATATTGATGATACAAAACGTTCAAGGCACATTTTTTGTACCATTTTTTTTAAATTTCATCGTCATTCTTTAAAATTCATCAATCTATGGAATATTTCGCACAATCCAAACATGCTTATAGAGGTATAAAATTATTTTTGCTGCCCTCAATAAATTCCAACGCATGTCACACGTACGATAAAAACTTGAATCGGCAGACCACACGGATTATTCAAATTCACTCTCTGGACGTGAGACTGCGTAGGAAAAAAAGAAATAAATTGCTCATTGCCCGCCAAGGTGAAATAAGCGAGAAGGTACAATTATCCAACATGAGGTAGTTCTGATTATTTGACAGAACTTTTATTTAACATTTAATGTTCGTATTTTGAATGAATTTACCCCACAACAGAAGTTGATAACAAGAAAGGGAATTCGGTTTAATTGGATTTGAACAGGATCTGCTGCGATAGCAGGCGATGTGTCGTCAAGGTCTAGCTTTATACAACCGAGACCAGTCGTAAAAATTTGTTTTCCTCTAATGAAAATTGGAATTGGCTTCACAAAGTTCTCAATTTTGGATTTGCGTTGACCACTCCTGGCTCTCGGAGAGAGAGAGAGAGAGAGGGAGAAATGAAGTCACCGTATGAGGCAGAAATTGTATTTAGCACTCGAGTAATGAAGTTCCAGATTGTTAGGGTAAAAATGAATAAAAACTGTGAAAGAATTCGAATGTGAAGTGCTTGTAAATGCAGAAAAACGTATTGATTCATTTGTGCTAAAGAACCGGACGGATATGAAGTGCATAACAATATTCTATAAGATTTAATCTTGAAATTTTGTGTTTGATTATTAATTTGTCTTTCTGACACTAAAAAGAAATCCCTTCAGATGCGCTCACTATAATATAACACCTTAAAAGAAAAATACAGGTTAAAATTATAGATAATTTATTTAACGTCACAATATAACTTAAAGTAGGCATGTCAAAGTGGCAGTCCTTTTTGTACCTTAGTGGGGCCCGAAGGCGAATTTTTGTGTCAACTAAAAACTTCGAGGTTTAATGTAAATAATTTATATTTGTGAAAAAGAGGAATGGCTTTTTTCTTAGTTGTTAAGTGCGGTTTTTAAATTAATGTTTCTATTAGTAAAAATAAGTTCCGTCTAGAATAAATGCATTTTTCAACTCTGGCTCTCATTAAACAACTGTAATCCTAATGTGGCCCTTAAATAACATACATTTTTGAATGCGGCCCTGTTGCATCTTCGTGTTTGACATGCCTGTTTTAAAGATTCAAAAATAAAACGGAAAATTATTTGGGAAACGGCAAATAAATTTCGAATTTCAGAGACTCTCTTAACGATTACTGTTTATGCGGCGCAGGTTCTACTTTCTAAATAGCTTAATGTTTCGTCGTATTTATCATTAGTTTTCCAGTAGTTGCTTCATAAAAATACTCTGGAGCCGCATACCTTTGAAAAATAAGCTAAGTACTCAAATGAAAAACAGATTATGTGAGAGATTCCTTATAAAAATGAAATAATATATTACACGTTATCTGAGAGTGAGCTATAGACAATCCCTTCCTTCTACTCTAATTATGAATTATCCACCTATCATCTGCCGCACATAGAATAATTAATCATATTTTACTAGCATTTATCGTCCTAAAGAATATCATCTTTTAGTATTAGAAATAAAATAATATTAGATAGCAGTATAGTCATTACTGAATGATTAATGAAGCGTAAGCATCACTGCAGCGAAAGCCTTACTCAACATTATCTCAAAGCGTCTATGGCATCCGTAATAACGATAAATTATTTTCAAAATACCGGGATATTATGCCTTATACTTCAAAATCTGCTAAATAATGGATAGTGAAACAGCGGTTACAGGAATTGATGATCTTGGCGGAGATCTAGACTCAATTCCTCAAAAACTATTAACGGTGGCCGCTTTCGATATTGCTGATGTGCTATCCCTAAACTGAATTACGTCACTCTTAATTTGCATAATATCCTTTTCACGTAATTCTTTCGAAGAAAATCCTAACCACACTACAAATAAGAAGAACGTGACGCTAATCCTCAATCGAATTTAACTTCAGTAGTTTGGCTAAAATACCATTTCAATTTTTTTTAATCTTCCAAATTTGAAGACACCTATCGGAAAATCTATGAACTAACGGGAAAATCCAATTTTGGGAAATTCATAGATTTATAAGAGCTATCTAATTTTTTAAATTCAAATATGTCTTAACACAAAATGTTGATTGACCATATTGAGTTATCACATTAGCATGTATTTTTGTAAGCAAATTTGGAGCAAAAGATGCCTTTTATATCAATTTCTCAGCAATCTATAAATATTTATACGTTTTTCATTAATTCAGTATGTGAAGGTTAAAGATTCATTCATCTTCAATCTTTTCCGCAGCCATTCTGTCTCTCTCGTTGCGTACCTCTCTCTTTCTTTTTCTCCGTCTCTCCCATTCCATCCTTCCTGCGGGTTGAGGATTATTGAGGTTCGATGTCAACGACCGTCGCCGCTCGCTCTACGCAGGTACAACCCGCAGAAGGTCGTTTTCTATTCGGAGCGTGCCATAGTTAGTGAATGCTGCAGCGGTTACCATAATATGATGGATGCCGTACGCAATGCTATAGGAGTGTCTCGTTTCCCCGGATAGTAATACACCACGGAAATGTATTTCCTGTCAAATATTTTCCGATTAAATTAGTCTAAAGTATAAAATTATACGTAATGTCGCTTAAAGTTTATATTCAACCAGTTTATTCATAAGAAAGTGAAGAAATTAATTAAATATATGTGAAAATCGCTTCCAGTCTTTACTTCTTCACGAACTCGAGAGCAAATCTCTGCGTTATTCTTTTGTTCTTTTTCACTATGCTTTGTACTAACTAAGCGAATGTGTTGGACGGAGTTGAAAAGAGTCACTTTAATGACTCAAAGAATGATTTTCTTATTATATTTCTATAAAAGTATGAATATTTTACCCTTCCAATAACTTAGCATTAAAAACGCAACTAGAATTCACTCATAAAATCTTTTTCCGCTTTTTGGATTGTATTTTAAAAACCTTGGTTCATGATTCTGCCGTATTGCTCAACTGAACGAGATGAAGCATTGCCATTTATTTTAGCGAAGCGGCAATTTCACTTGCAAGTTTTTTTAGTAGAATTCTAAAATTAATATAACGATTACTTACTAATTTCCCGCAAATTTTCCTGCGCGTCGTGATTTTTTGAAACAATTCGCAGGACATGATACAATGATCGTTTCCCATAGGAGGAACGTGGGAAATAAACACGTGTTTTTATATATTTGTAAGGATGTGGACTGATCGATTGCTAGGATACGTATTGATCCGATTCCGAGTGGCTAAAATGGCGAGAAAGGGATGGGATTTATGTGAGAGAGAGAAAGTCAAAGAGAGAAGAGATGGAACAATCGAAAGAGATAAGGGAAAATGGAGTTGTAGCTTAGAGAGAGTGAGAGAGAGAGTGAGAGAGAGAGTGAGTGAGAGAGTGAGTGAGAGAGTGAGTGAGTGAGAGAGAGACAGAGAGAGACAGAGAGAGAGAGAGAGAGATAGTGAGAGCAGTGATTGAGTGGATTTTCCAGAGAGATCCGATTGATTCCGCGTGCGTCCACGCAATCTCTCTTCTAAACAATACCCGTCCCAATTGCCAGGGTAACGTTTCTTTCTCTCCGAGTCAGCCCAATTTCGCGGAATTTATTTATTTTTTGTCCTTCATCCTCAACTCATCTTTTCCGCCTTCCAACCTTTTTCATCCGTTCGGATTGCGCTTATGCTCTTTCTTTTATTTTTTTAACGATCGCACTCTTCCTTTCTCTCGTGTTTGGACGCAGCGATCCTTTCATTGGAAGTCGCACCAAACGCCGCATTCTTTTCTTTCGGCACACACGCACCTTCATCCAATCCTATCTCTCTCTGTTTCTCTCCCTCTTCATTTCGTTTTCTCCTTTCCCTAAGAATCCTCTAGGGAACTCTGCTCGCTCCTTTTTTTTCCTCATCAAAACCTTATCATCCGCCCTCGCGAGCCACTTTGATGTATCACTACCAGAGCAGTGATATGTTTGAGTTGGACACCACGCAGTCCACGTTAAAATATTTTTGGGTTAACAAGTGAAAAAATTGGAGGAACTTCTATGAGGAAAACCTTTGTTTTTTATTGGAAATTTAGAAGGATATTTAGGACTGTAGATTGAAATACACGGTCTTCATAAATAAAAGAAAAGACAAACGTAAACGGTACCTAAGTAACAGAAACTCAATAAACTTATTTTATACATTAGTTATTATGAAGTGCAATGAGAATGCCGACATCAAAAGATTTATTTTCGTAATAGGAATGACTTGTTTACAAAGAGAAATATATTTCAACAGTGGAATCTTCCTCTGCATAAAGAACATTGACAATAAAACGAGCATGTTAAATAAATAGGTCAAAATTTTTTCAAACAGCCAAAACTGATGCAATTATTTTCAATTTAGATTATTCAAAGGGAAAAATAAACTGTAAACGTGTAGGAAAGTATCAGGCTCCCAATATACTTGAAATATTTGTAATACGTAGTCTTTCCGTGAAATGCATTGTAGAACTAAATTCAGTTTAAAAAAATCAATCTTTAGCTAATATCGTGAAATATTCATCCTTTACTAACTTATTTATTCGTTTTAACTAAACAGTTAATTAAAAATCCAATAAAGGCGATCTAGAATAAACCTAAGAACGATAACAAAGACGAGGATTCTAAGCCATTTTCGATAAGGCACCTTCACGTGGCATCTTTCAATAAACGCATGTTGGAGTGTTAGTTCATAACTTCGCAAATCCCACCATTTGCACGCTCTCCGCGGAAAAGAATATGGAAGAAGCGCAGGCATCCTACTATAGACCACGCAAACAACAGGATTTCAATTCCATTTGTAAAAAAAATACGAAAATTCGGAAGAGCAAGCTGATATATTTATCACGATTACATTATTTTAACTAGTTTACAGCAAGCCCAAATGCAAATGAAACAAAAATAAAGTTACGTTTTTATTACAATGCAACAACAAATTCAACTTTATGATAATAAATGAAATATTTTTTCAAAAATGTTCACAAAGTACATTGTAAATTTAATTTAAACTCTTGCTCAAAAAGATGTTTCAAAGCCTAAACATTTCAGTTTTTAATCACATCATTCAGGGAATTATATCTGCAAGGATTTTATCTTACTTGGACTATCAAAACTCAAACGAACGAGGACTTATTTTAAAACGATCATCGATCAATACTGTCAAGTGAAAGACCGTTACATAGGAGAAGAATCAAGTAAAAATGAGGGAAGGACAATAAATGTTATTCCCTAAGGGAGTGAAGTTTAAGAGTAGGAAGAGAAATGAGGAACAGAATGTGAGTTGAAGTAGAAAAGAGTAGGAATTGAAGAGATCAAACAGAGAAAACTGGAATCACACGTGAAAAAATAACGAGTGAAAGAGATAGAGTGGTAAATGGTTTTTTTCGCGGGTGGAACTTTACAAATCATTCTCTCGAACTCTGTTTTATCCCTCTCAGTCATTCTTATTTGCTCCCCTTCTAACAAACACAAACTAGCATCCTTTTTAAGCGTGTAGCAGGAGCCCAATGCATCTGGTCGATTCAGAAGAGGTCTAGAGAATGCGATAGCAGGGATACAGGGAGGCTTTAAAAAGATGGAGTGAAACATAGAGGAGTCTGGAGGTTGGTATGATGATTGCAGGGAGTTAGTTTACATAAAAAATTAGGTCGCCTTGCCCTCTGGTGTGTCCCTTAACAGAGTGCTCCGGAATCCGACATTGGGACCCACAAAGAGCGACGCATTCTCATCCTCTATCCCTCCCTCTCTTTACCTCTCTCTCCCCCCTCCTCATCCCCCTCTAGTTTCCTTCTGCACACCTCTCCTTTCCCGTCCACCTCCATCGCATTCCTTCCACCTCTCTCCCCCTTTCCTCCAGCCCCTAGTCCCCCAACCACCCAAACGTCCTGAGTACTTTCCCCTACCTCTATTCCACGTTCTATCTCTATTTCTCCCACCACTCTCAGCCTCCACGTGCCTTACTCCCCCACTTCTATTTTTTGTAACTTACATCTCCGCATGCCCTCATCCACTTCCATGGTTTACAGGGTACGAGAATAGCCCCGAGGTAATTTCAAAGCTCCTCAAATTAGTTTCGAAATAGCTCTTTAAAAATTTCTAATCTAATGAGGGCATATAAATTATATATGTATGTTTTACTTTCCAAAAAAACACTTCCAACACATACTAGCGTAATCATTCATCTAAAAATGATTTTGTTTTACTTTAATTTGCGAAGAAATTGCGACATTTAATTTATTAATAATACAATAGTAATAACAATAGTAAGTAATTCTATATTATAGATATGCAAGAAATGGACAGTAGTGGCTTCTCACAGTCCTAGGAGAATTTCTCTAAAAGCGACGACGAAGCTACGTTTTAACAAACAGAGATATACTAGATTCTAAGGCGTCCTTCGCTTCGTGGGTTCAATATATTTAATGTTCGATCGTGTTTATAAAATTAATTCTTCACTGAGGAGATTCTGCGGAACGTGCTTGCGACACCCAATAGACTACTTTGCCCTCTCGATTTACCAGATGAATATAGCACCTAATTCCGAACATCGCGTGCGGGATTAAAGAAAGAACAAAATTCGAAAAAAAAAGAAAAATGTTGAAAAATCTTTTCCAAATACGTAAATCCGGAGAAGTTCGTAATCGCAATCTAAAAAACCGGAAATCGAAATTGCTTGGGCTTTCTTCCGACGATCCAGTAAATCACGGATACGATATGCAGGACTACGGACGGTGAAGACGGTGATTTGTGTCGTAAATATCCAAAGGATCGATGCCTGTCCTAAAATCAAGTGAAATAAAATACGAGTACTAATTCATTTTCAAAATATGCTAATTCAATCAAGTATTAAATACTGAATGAATTATTAACGTATCAACAATACTTATCTAATTAGAGTTCAATTTTTTGCAATCTATTCAAATTTTATAATTTGCTTAAAAATAATTAATTAATATAAATATCTTACAGATTTTCATTTAAAACTCAATTACAATTCTGATATGGTATTGATTTTATGAATATTTTATTAGAAAAATGTATATATATTTTAAAATTATATATTCGCTACGTTTCCGTGCGTAGTATGCATATCCTCAGAATGTAGTAGCTACACATAGGTATGAACAGATGATTATATTACAATGATTTCTCACAAAAATAGGATATTATGTGTTTTTTTGATACTAAAATCTAAGATAAGTGCGGTGAATCTTGTTTGAACCGTGTAGTTTGCGTTGAGGGGAAAATAAGATCGATGAAGTTAAATAAAGTTACAAAGGAAAACGCGTGTGTTAAGTGGTTAAAGGGCCATTCCCTTCCCTGAGAGGATTATAACAGGATGTAATTCGCTTTTAAAGCATTGAGGAAACTCTCAGACGGAATCCCACTGATTGTGAGAGTAATCGCTTGGTGAGGGTGTGAGGAGGCCATAAGATAAAAAGGGGGAGTGTTGGAAATTGCGTCAATAAGAGCCGCAAATTGGAGCCGTGATGTTTTTTCACTGGTGGAAAATGGAAGGAAAAAGAGAATATGGAACGTGGGTAAAATAATAAGACTATTTTTAGATGGAACAGACGCGTCGAAAAGTGAAAGGAAGGGGATCAGAGAGTTGACTGCTAGTGAGACGCGGGTTTGCGGTTACGAGGGATTTGGGAGATTATTCGCACCTGAGAAAGCGGCGGAGAGAGAGGAGAGGGAGAGGGAGAAAGCAAAATGTTTGGAATGTTTTGTTAAAGGATAAAAAAACATGAATTGAAGGAAATGACGAAGATAAAATAAACACACACACATATATATATATATACATATATATATATATATACAGTAAAACTCGTTTAATACGTATTTGAGGGGACCGACTCGTTGCTTCGTTATAAGCGTGACTACGTTATATACGAGAAACATGGTTTTTGGCCTATACATCCCATATAACACGTATACACATACAGTAAAAGCTGTGCTATCCGGCTATTTAGAACCGGCCAGTCTTAGATACCGGCAATTACACAAATACAATTCATTTTGTATTTCTTTTTCTTTTTTATGAATTTTTGTGTGAATTGTATATGTGTAATACCACAACTTCCACTTTAAAATTTCTTAAAATATAAGATGTATATATGTATGTATATTTACTCCGTATACTTCTGTGGCTGCCGAGTAAGCAAGGCGTTTTTGTTTACGTAAGCCATGTGCATTGTCTAGATGTTTTGGTGTACTTCTACAATTTCCAGTTTTATCGCTTTTTATTATTTAAAAAATTACCCATCTATTGAATATGGCATCAAAATAAATACCTAAAGGCAAGGAACAGAAAAGAAAAGGTTGGTTTAACGCTAACACAAAAGCTGGAGCTGATCAAACGAATTGAAAAAGGAAAAAATAGAGCAGCCATAGCAAAAGAATTCAACATCGGATCTTCCACGCTCTACGATATCAAGGCTAAATTAATGAAATTTGTGTCATCTTCTGAGACGAGTAAATCAATTAATAAACATCATACACTTCATAAGTCAAAAATGGAGGAACTGGATAAAATATTATATGACTCGTTTTCAAAGAAATGTTCAGAAGAATTAAATAATTTTGTCCTTTTCTAATAGAGTAAATAAAGATAAATAAGAAAGATATAATCCAATAAATTCAATTTTGGGAACAGGTTCACTGCCGTAATCCCCAAACTTCCCGGACGCCCTAAACTTTTCAATAGTCTTTTTGTTTTGCATGTAAGCATACAAACGTATTAAATAAGAATGGGTAAATAATGTCTATATCTAAATACGTGTGGAAGAATTAAAATGGAAAATGCAAACTCCATGCATAGTTATGTTTGGGGAGTACGATAGTGAACCTAAGCCCAATTTTGTTTGGTTATTGCTAAATTTGCCATGTCAAAATCGAAAATCGCTCCCCTAACCAGCTATTTCTCCTAATCGGCTTTCCACAATCCCCAAGATAGCCGGAAAACACAGCTTTTACTGTATTTGCAGTGAGTCGACTTCAATGCCGTACTTACATATGCAAAGAAATGCTTATCAACTTCGCGGCATGTAAAATGTTCGACTGCTATTACATACGATTTTTAAATGGTCAATTAATATTATTACTATGGTCATTAATTTACATAAACATTTAACATTTTTAATATCAATTTCAAAACAAAGGGAGCGTGGAAATTTGTATGGAAGGGGTAGATGGAGGAAGGGGACCTCTACGAACAAGTGCGTGGTAAACGGGCGGAAACTATTCATTACTTATCGCTCTGCTCGCCAAAATTCGTCATATATGGGACATTTTTTGCCACGGGACCAAACAGTTGTTCGTTACAGCCGAGAATTCGTAAAATGCGTGTTCGTTACATCCGAGAAATTTAACCAATGCCCTTATGGAGAAGTTCAAGGGACCGAGACATTTCTTCGTTATAGCCGAGATTTCGTTCGTTATAAACGAGTTTTACTGTATATATATATATATATATATATATGCACTGGTGGTGTAGTGGTTAGCGTGTCGGCTTCCCGTAACAAAGTTCCGCGGTTCGATCTCCGAGAAAAGAAATATTAATTAATTAATAAAAAACTACCATCGGTGCCTGGCAGTAGGTAGCAGTACAGTCAATATGATATAAGGCCCAAAAAAATTATGTTGGCAGGGCCTATATCCAATAGAGCTGTAGGCGTGATCGGGACGATTTTAACGGCTACCGTACTGCGATGTGGTAAGAAAGAGGGAAATTACCACATTACAATTCCCTAGTAATGATTATATGGTTGGACAATATCAGTTTTCTCGAGGTAAAATATTCCGGAGGTAAAATAGTCCCCCAATCGAATCTCCGAGCGGGGACTGCCTTGGGGAAAGCATTTGTCGAAGGTAACTTACGCATAGGTACTTGGAATGTAAAAACCATGAGGAAGGCAGGAAAGCTAGAGAACCTGAAAGAAGAAATGAGAAGAAATAGGATTGATATCATAGGGATGAGCGAAGCTAGATGTGACGGAGAAGGGCAGTTCGATTCGGAATAATTCACGGTAGTTTAGTTGTAGTTTACTCTGGAGGAAATAGTTGGGCAAGGGAAGTAGCTCTGATACTTAGGAAAGACAGGATGAACAGCGTGACAGAAATAACAGCAGCGAACGATTGGTTGATGGCAATAAAGCTAAAAGCAGTCCCAGTGGACATGCTGATTATCCAGGTATATATGCCAACGTCCGCTCATGAAGAAGAAGAAATCGAGGAGATGTATGAACAAATTAACGATATTTACGAAGAAGACGGAAGAGGAAAAGTAAACTGCATAATAATGGGAGATTGGAACAGCATCGTTGTAGAAGGACAAGAAGAAAATGTTTTCGGTCATACAGACTTGGGAATAGAAACCGAGGAGGAGAAAAACTGGTAGAATTCTGCATTAATAACAACCTAGTAGTCACTAATACATGGTTAAAAAATCATAAACGAAGGCTGTAAACATGGAAAATCCCAGGAGATAGGATGAGATGCCAAATAAATTACATCCTAGTAAAACAAAGATTCAGGAAAAGCATAAAAAATGCTAAGACATTACCAGGAGCAGACATTGATTCAAATCACATCCTTCTAATAGTCGATGTAACTACAAAGCTTAAACAAATAAGGAAAACGAGAAGAGAAAGACGGACTTTGGATATAGAAAACCGAAATAAAAGAACGATGCATTCAGCACGAAGTTGGAAGATCGCCTTAGAAATTTGGAAAACAAACCGAAGACTGTGGATATACAATGGGAGGAAATTAAAGCCAGTATCAAAGATACCTTCAGTAAAGACATTGGGAAACAAGAGAAGAAAATCAGAAAACCATGGATCACTAAGGAAATGCTGGAGAAAATGGATAAGGGAAGAAAATGGAAAAACGTTAACAGTGAAGAAGGTAGAGCCAAGTATAGACGCGTAAACTATGTGTTGAGAAGGGCAACAGATAAAGCTAGTGAAAATTGGATAAAAGAAAAATGTGAGGAAATACAACAGATGGAGAAGTTAGGACGGTACGATATGATGTACGCTAGGGCACTGGAGTTAGAAGATGAGAAGCCTAATGGGATTCGTGGTAAAGGAATTATTAATACAGATGGAAAAATAGTCGCAGAACGAAAGGATGTAGCACAGGTATGGGAAGAATGCATTAAGGAACTGAACATCAAGCAGGCAGGATCGACACAAACAGAAATGGAAGAAGAGGATAACATTGAAGAAGACAGCTTGGGACCAAGTATTATGAAAAGCGATGTAGAAAAGGTGATACTGGAACTGAAGAAAGGAAAACTACAGGCAGCGATGGAATACCGGCAGTGGTACTTAAAGTCATGGGATCGGAAGGACTAAAAGTGATTACGAAACTAATTAACAAGATTTACGACTCGGGAGAGTGGCCTCGGGATTTCTTAGATGTGACAATGATCCTTCCAAAAAAAGAAGCCAAAAGAATGGTCTAAAGACTACAGAACGATATCCCTACTGTCACATACTTCGAAGATCATCACGAGGATTCTTAATAAAAGGCTAGAGAAAAAGGTCGAAGAAATGCTAGGGGAAGATCAATTCGGCTTCAGAAAAAGATGAGGAACCAGAGATACTATCGGAAAGGGCAATATAGTACAGTCAAGATTGCTGCGTATGTTTCGTCGACTGGCATTTGAAAGAGTAAATTTGATACTGCTGATGAGGATCTTAAAGGATATAGGTGTAGACTGGAAAGACAGGAGACTGATCAGGAATCTATATGTGAATCAAGTTGTAAAGGTGAGGTTGGAGAATGAGGACACCAGCGGAGTACATATCGGTAGAGGAGTAAGACAGGGCTGCTGTCTATCGCCGATTCTATTCAATATATATGGAGAGAGACTAATGCAGGAAGCGTTAGAAGGCACGGGAAATTTCTAAACGGAGGAAGGATTATAAAAACAGTGAACTACGCGGATGATCAAGTACTTCTGACAAGAAAGGAAAAGGAACTCCAGAAAATGATAAGTAGACTAATGATAACAGGTAGAAAATACGGTATGGAAATTAATACAGAAAAATCCAAGGTCATGCGTATATCAAGTAAAGAAGAAGAAAAGTTGAATATAAGAATTGGAGGAAAGTCATTAGAACAAGTTTCAGATTACAAATGCCTCGGAAGTACCATAACAAGAGAAGCAAAATGTACCGATGAAATCAGGGCTAGAATAACAAAAGCAAAAGCCACTTTCAGAAGAATTAATCTCCTACTAACGGGGAATATAAAGGAGGGTATCCGCAAGAAGTTGATAAAATGCAATGTATGGAGTATAGCTTCGTATGGGGCAGAAAAATGGACGCTAAGGAAAAATGATATAAAATACTTGGAAAGCTTCGAAATGTGGGCATGGAGAAGAATGCTGAAGATAAAATGGACAGATAGGGTGAAAAACGAGGATTTACTAGGAAGAATAGGAGAGAAGCGAACAATTATACAGACTCTCAAAAAGAGAAAGGCGAACTGGATTGGACATTACCTGTGGAGAGAGGGCATGATTAAAGAAGTGCTAGAAGGAAAACTGGATGGAAAAAGAGAAAGAGGTAGGATAAGGTTTCAGCTGATAGACGACTTGAAGGGGAAAGTGAGTTATCAAGACACGAAGAAGACTGCAGAAAATAGGAGTAAGCGGAGAACCAGGTTTAATCATGAATAATCATGAACCTGTCTAAAAAAAATAAAAGGTGAGTGAGAGAAAAATCGAGAGAATAGAAATTGAATTAAAGAACGAGGTCAAAACTTAACTGAAGGAAACGGAAAATTTTTGAACGAAAATAAAAGAAACTAGCATTGCTTATGATGTCAAGCTCCATAACTGCATGGAAAGTAGTTAGACCCATTTTCGAATAAATCGATATTTTGTGGAAATTTACACGTATAAACTACCATTTATTTTTGCGCTATATCGTTCGTCTCTTCAGATGGTATATTATGAATGTTGGTATACATAAATATCATTCTAGAACCGCACACAGACAGACAGCATGGCTAAAGCCACACTTCTGGTACATTTTCGCTTGGTATATTCCCTTGGCAGCCTTTATGCAGGGATTCGAATGCGCTTCCTTGATTAATTAACATTGGGAGCCAGTTTGAAACGCACAATGTGTTAATGACATCTCAGCAATTAGGAAGCCCAACGATATTTCCTCTATAAGTAGTTGGTGGGCGCATTCTATTAAAAGTTCGCTCGTTAACTACATCTGTTAGAATACGGCCCCTCGCAAGGAAAAATACGAGAGTGCGGCGACGATTCCTCAGCGAAGGCTGATAATAACGCTTCGCTTGGATAGATAGGGAAAACTCTACTCTAAAATTCACCATGAATGAGGGTTTACCAAAGGTTCGGTAATAGCACTTTAAAGATCACGCCTGAATGGCCATCTGCGGTATCCAGATGTCTTCCCAGTTTGCGCGTTTGTCACCACGGAGTGGTTATCCTTTTTCCACAAATCAGACAGCTATTCATTCAGATACCGCATAGTAATGGCATTTCAGAGTCGAGGTAGAGATAGAGCTACACAAATAAAATTATCTCAAAGGCGATTTCAGGGAAGATTCTCGCAAGAGTTTCATTTTATCCAACTATTCCGAAAAACGACCTAAATCACGATAAAAAAATGCCAAGTAAACTTATTTTGCATCCGTTGATGGTCCCTCGTAAAGCCGTGATCGCTATTCGATCAAATTAACGCCTCCCATACTTACACTCTTAAAAACGTAGCATATATTGTAAATCCAAAGTACTGAATTTTATTTCCAAAGATTTATCGCTGCAATGCAATATTTATACGTCTACAATGCTTTGATAAAGTAAAAAAATCATCTCTACGTTTATGCTGAGTGCAGTAAGAGAGTGAAAAAATACCGACGTTGAGTGATGCGCGGTTTTCATCCGAGGAAGTTGGATAAAAACTGTCAGAATATCTCTCTTCAACGGAGAAATATTTTTGAAATGTGCTATATATAAATGGTTAAATAAAACTAGGAAAAAATTTGCCCTAAATCTTTCCATCGATAAAGTTAGCGGTTTGGCAATACGAAGGTTTCGACATATGTATCGTGAAATGTTCGGCTGGGAAAAATGGAAATAATTTCGAATATTCACAATCCAGTGGTTGGTATTGAGGAAAATGAGGGCTAAAGGACGCGATTGATGTTGGCCCTGATTTCACTTGAGCAATAAATAATATTGAGAAATACTCACCCGTTAAATGCTCCCTAGATAATTCCAAAAGCTTGGACGGGGATAAATTCGTATTATCGGTTGAATCGCTACGATGCAGATTCACAGCTTGGTGCTTATGATGTCAACTGATCAGGTAGCTTCTTGGATTTTAATCTGTAATTATACACAATAAAAGAAACGTTTCCGTTTCAGTAAATTCATTCTGACTGATAATAATGCTAAGAATACTACGAGGAAAAGTCAGAAAGTAAGGATCCCTATTTTTTTATATTTTGAATGTATACAAGTTACAATGCGGAACACATGGAACAGATATAGGCACATATTCAGTCTATTTTTCTACGTAGTCGCCTTGTCTGTTGAGGCACTTATCATAGCTGTAGATCAAGGAATCGAAGCCATGCTGGTAGAAAGATGCGTCCTGCAGACTTAGCCAACGTTTGACCTCTTCTTGCACAGAATCATTACTGGAGATGAGACTTGGGTGTTCCATTACAGTCCTGAGAGTAAAGCCGAATCAATGACATGGAAGCATCCTCGTTCCCCTGTTACAAAAAAAAATCAAGACAGCGACAAGTCCGGGAAAAGTGATGGCGTGTGTTTTGGGACATGCATGGAGTGCTTTTGGTTGATTTCATTCCTCGTGGTGCAACAATCAATGCAGCTGGAAGCACCTTCGAGGCCTACGCTTCCAGTCTGATGAAGACGTCCAAGAAGAAGTCAAACGTTGGCTACGTCTGCAGGACGTATCTTTCTACCACCAAGGCTTCGATTCCTTGATCTACCGCTATGATAAGTGCCTAAACAGACAAGGCGACTATGTCGAAAAATAGACTGAATATGTGCCTATATCTGTTCCATGTGTTCCGCGTTGTAACTTGTTTATATTCAAAATAAAAAAATAGAGAACCTTACTTTCTGACTTTCCCTCGTATAAAACGAAAACAGCGCTACTTTAAATCAAACGGAATTGAACAGAAAATAATGACGGTGTACCGAACTTATCACACCTTCAAAAACGTGTTACGATTGATCTATATTGTAACTGAAAGCATTAGCTCAATACTTATATTTATTAATAAAATTATTTGTATTAGGCTGCCCCTCCATTTAAAAAGTCATTAAACACAATTTTAATAATGAAGAGGAGATCAATTAAAATAAACAGTGATAAACTTTTTCAACTTTGATCTTGCCGATCTATTCAATGCAATTTTTTATTAAGATGGGGCTTGGAAGGATATTTAGTATTGGAAGCATTAAAATTAACAAATTAAACTATGATTATGAACTATTAACAATAAAATTTTCTTCGTGAAACCTTTGTGTACATTAAGTTTTCCACAATTCATACCATTTTTCTCCGTTTATTTCAGCTCACCTCCTCAGCATTCCTCCCTCCTACTTCTTCGGCACAAATACCGAAAAACGAAAAGAAGACAAAGAACGAAAGTACGCTTGTAGTTTGGGCGTGAAGGATTTTGAAAAAACGGAACTGAATTCTTTCAATTAATGCAGCGCTCATGGACGAGAATAAATCGATAGAAACGAAAGAGAATCTATGTTTAAAAGACTATTTTTGTAAAGGCAAAAGATATAATGAAATCACCGGGTTACCAGGCTTAATTTATAATCAGTATACAATATAATGACTATTTCTTCTTTTAAATAGAAATGTAAAAATATCTCATTCGCTTCGGGTCATAATTAGTCGATATACTGCCATCAATTTTAAAACTAAAATATTTTCAATATTTTTTCATCAAAGACTTCTCGACTTTCAACGATAGAATCGAATTCAAATATTAGCATTATTAACTATGTACGTTGCGCTATTACATGCAATCAATTGAAAACAACCATGAAAGTACGAGTTTTTGAAAGTGATATCTCAAAACGATTTTCACTGTTGAAAACATTCTATGACATGCGATTCCTGTTTCAGATGTTGTAATTAGGTCATAAAAAGCACAGTAATTTATTTTCTAACTTTAGCAGAAAATCATGATTTGTTTTAACATTGGATTATCGTGTAAACCTTCCTCTTACTATCATTCTGGAAACTACTCCCTATTTCTCATCTCCTTAAGTCGTCATTATCTATCCCTTTCATGACCTTCCTCTCCACCCTTGACGGACAAGCAAAAGAGAAAGAATGATTTGACGGAAAGTTCCACTTTCCTTCCTCTTTCTCTCACACGCTTTCTTGCTTTATCTACCAATCGCATTCAGCTATCCTCTGTCTTTTCCTTCCTCTTTTTCAATTTCATCTCTCTTTGTATCCACCTTTCTCCATTTCCTTCCATACCTGCTTCCATCGCTCCCTCCGGTACGCCTTTCTTCCTCGTTGGAGGAGGATAAGATTGAGACGTGGATGGAGAGAGGAAACAGCAAGGATATTAAAGGTCAAGAAATCCCTTGATATTATAGCGAAAATCCGCTGATTAAATCATGACTCCCTCCAAGTCCTTTCTACTCATTCTCCGATTTTCCTGTATTTTCTTCTATTATTCTAAAATTTATGCTTGCATTCTCTGACACCAAACTGAATAGTAAAATTTGACATTTATAACAACATCTTCAGTGGACACTAAACTTGCTTCTGACTTTGAAGGTATTGAATTGAGCGTAAATTAAATGAAACATATGCTTAAAATCTCTGCGATGCTCTCTCTGAAAAATTTCATACAATTATCACAATATTAAAATAAGAAGCGTAAGTTATCTGAAGAAATAATGATGCGTTAATTAAAAATTTTTATTTTTCTTTGATTCAAACATTTTAAAATTTCAACGCTAACAAGGAATTTAATTTTGGAGAATTTTATTGAAATCTTAATGGATGGAGAATGCGACTTACCGCAGTAAGGAAGACCAATCCTCGCAAGGGATATGAAACGAAATAATTAAGAGCAAGTAGCTTGGGCATGTACTAATATTACAATAAATATAGTTTTAATAAAGTTGTTCATTATTACTATTTGTTATTGTAATCAGTCACCTATTTTAATCAAATGTGTCATTCCAAAACCAAATATAATATAAAGCGTGTAATTTCCTCCACACAATATAATAACGATCGTCGTCTATTGTGTTGTATGTACCATCAACGTCATAGACAAAAACCGATTCTTATTTCGCATGAGCAAAAACTGCAAGGACTCACAAAAATGTTAAAGATTTCAAAACATTTATTGCATTTTGACAGTCATGTAACACTCAACCAGATTACACGCTGAGCTAGATAATAATGGACGGATGCGAATCCATCAAACTTATACGAAAAATTGGTATTTCCTTTCTTAATCGAATACAAATTTTCGAGTGTGTCACTCGCTTATACACTTTTCCAAAAACTCCACACGCTGAAAACCTGCCCGCTTACCACTTTAAACAACCGTAAAATCACCAACATCTCTTCCTCCAAGACCATTCCCTTTTAGCGACCTACCAATGGTAACTACCCCTTTAAAAGAGCTTCAACCCCTTTCGTATTCCTGCATCTCCCCTCCAATTCTTGCCTTTTCATCCCCACCCACCCTTTCACTTCCAACCACTCGAAGCAAGCCATATTCCTTCTCTCTAACGCTTTAATTTCAACCTTCTCCAACCCTTCGCGAATCATCAGCCTCACGCGCTAATAATTTGCCTTTTTAATCCTTCTTTCTGAACAAATTTCAAATATTTGTTGAATATTGATATAACAAAGATCACTCTTGGATAAACATAAAAAATATTACGGATCAGAAATTAGAAAAGACAATAGGGTAACGTGTATGAATTACGCTCCTATAATTTAAATATAAGAAATGTATATAGACTACAATAGTCGAGCTAAAGAGGGCTCTTATTCTCTTATTAATCTGGCCTTTGCCACCCCAAGCATCCTCTCACTCCCTCGCTCAAACCTTCCTCTCTTCGTCTCATTCATGTCAACGTTTCCTCGCTGTGGAATTCTCTCCTTATCCGACCCGTCCCATCCTTCACTCTCTCCCCTCCCCCGACTCTATTGCTCCCTCCCCATTTCCCATCTCCTCCCATTCATTCTACCACCTCAGGCGTCTTCTCCCTTCTTCTCTTCCTCACCGATCCTTACTCCAGTTTAGTTTTTTAACGGGGGGACTCGACGTTTTCAAAAACGCCCAAAATTTTCTTTAATTCCGTCCGCATCTGTTTCTCTCCGCGAGGTTACTGCTTATTTGTCTTCCATCTTATATATTTTCCATTATCTCTTTCTTTCTTCTCCATTCATCTCGGCCATCATCCTTATCATCTTGTGCCACTCGTGGTAAACCGCCCCTTTTTCCTTATTGCCCCCCTTCGCTCCCTCTCCATCTCTATATCACTATTTCACTGTATATTTCCTTCACCAACCTCTGTTTACAATCAATCCCATCCCGCAATCATTTTACTCTGCTAGGTTTTCAGTTTTCCAAAAAGGTTTTTTTCGAATAAAAGAAATTTCCAGATTTAACAGCAGTATGCACAGGTTTAGAAAAAAACGATAGATATACAGATTAAGTCAAAATTAGGAAGAAAGGAAAACTTAATTTGGAGGAATATATATATTTTTTCTAAAACGTTTCGATTTGTATAGCTGAATTTAACATATATTTTAGTTGTGCTTTTTTGACTTTGCTTAGGGACGAAAATAAACACGAGATATCGCAGGCCATATTCAAGGATTAAGACCGTTGGAATAGTTCTACTGACAGAAACCATAAATCCATAAATTTAAACAAAATAATTTTAGTAGAATATCGGCCCTTCTCCAAGAACTAAAATTAATGGATTCAAACATTATGTATTCCTTTCTCAACAAATGTTATCATGAGTCAACATCTGCCTATTAATTCTCTTCGAAACAGCGCCTCAGGTAACTAAATGATCCAATTAATTTTCCTAATTTAGAAACTCATTTAAAAAGTTACAAACTCTTTATAGCTAATTGTAAGAAGTTATAAAGCATTTAACTTTAATTTAAGATGCAGTATCTATATAGGCACTGACTCATTACCATCCGTAAATTTTCAGAAGTTAAAAGTCGTTCGCTTTCTCGAGACTTACGATAAAAACAGATGTACGGATTCACAGATGTTAGGACGTGAATGATCTCATTTGAATTTTATACGTTAAAAATACACGATGGAATTTTTATTTACTCAAGATCAAGAATTTTTATATTCTGATTAATAATATTAATAAATTAATTTAAATTGCCGAAATATATCATTTATACCAACATCCTTCCAACACGAAAAATACATGTAATTGTAATTTGTTACGTATACAGATTTTATTATTGAATATCGTGCATTTGTTTTACATATAAACATATGTAATGGTTAGTTTTTATTAAAAAATGAAAATAAAGTACTTTGCTTGGGACATTTCATTTTGGCAATTTCATTTTCACTGTGTATAATTAAGTCACTCACCAGTTTCAGTTCAAACTCATCGTTTTTGTTTAGATAGAAGCCTTTTAAATTTGTTAAGTAATCTAATGCATCACTATGTTTCTTTAATTTGGAGTCACTTTGATCTTCAGTCTTTTCATCTTTTTCATCTTTGTCATAATCTTCGTCCTCATGTTCTTCATTATTCACCAATTCATTTACAATGTCCCGAACCTCAGGGTTCCTACCTTCTATTGCTACACTGGAGTCCACAAAAACATATTCCTCGGCGCTTACTGAAGAATTCCCCAATGTCTGTAGCAAACAATTAAGTATGGATGCATCAGCTACATCTTCATGATCACATTTGTCTACAATGCAATTGAATCCTGCTTTGTAGAGGCAATTTTTAATTGAAGGGAAGGTCACTTTATTCCATGCTGCGCTAATCCACGTTATCGCCTGCAGTACATCAACACTTTTGCAAAGTTTAGTCCCATTACTATTATTTTCACAATTCATTTTCGATATCAGGTGTTTAAGCACCAACCGTCGGTATTTCACCTTGAAATTTTGTATTATTCCTTGATCTAACGGTTGAGCAACAGATGTGATGTCGGGAGAAAAACACTTTCAATATTTTGAAATTTAATCTTGGGGTAACATGCTGCATTATCGATAAATAAAATAACTTTTCTATTCTGGCGATTCATTTTTTTGTCTAGCTGGGTCCACCATTTAGTCATAATACCTCTAGTCATCCAAAATTATCGTTTGACTTCCATATGACATTCAATTTACCCCCTGCACAGGTTTCCCCTTTAAGATTCCGGGATTGCACGGAAAAACAAAGCTGTTTCATCTGCCTTCAAAATGTTTTCTGCAGAGTATGATTCGAATATTGACGGCAACTTATTTTTCCACTCAGAAACAGTTTCCAAATTTACGTCTGCAGACTCCACACAAATTGATTTGAAGGAAATACTGAGCTGTCCACGGAATTTATCCAACCAGCCATTTGAGGCTTTAAAATCAATTGCATCGATTTCCGTAGCTATTTCAAAAGCTTTTGTCTGTATCATAGGCCCCGAGATCGGAATTTTTTGGACTCGCACTGGACAAAATCCCCCGAAAGTCAATTTATCCATTCCCGCTTCCACGCCACTGTTTTAACAAGACCTCTTGCTTTTTACGATGAGTGCTGCTGATGTTTTTCTTATTTCGAAATATTCAGCCAATTTATGGACTCCGCACTTTTCTTTCCTGTAAAACTCCATTACTTACACTTTTTCTTTTAAATTTAAGTGATTTTAAGACATAGTCAACGGTTAAAAGGGTCTGAAACACGAAAAATACTCACTTTCTTCAAAATGACATAGAGAGATTTCCTTCGCTTATGCATTTATAATGTAAATGTTGTGAAATCGCCCCTATAATAACAATAATTTAAAATATTAATGTCTTGGAGAAAAATGCGCGAGAAGTAACACGATAATACCGTTTTTAAGTATGTGTTGAATGAGCTACATGATAATATAGTTATTATATTTGTATTGTCTTTATGATAAAATATTATAAGTATTAAAATACTTACTTGCGCATGTTATGCAAAATATCCAAAATGCTAATCCAAATTCTGAGACGGTAATGACTTTCATCACTGAAGACAGTGAAAGCACCGAATGATCGTGAAGATAAGGCCGTTTTTAACTGTAATATTTATTATTGGTTAAGGGGGTGTTTTTCCACCCACCAATTCTTTAAAATCTATAGATTAGAAGCGTAATCAGAAACCGGAGTAAATTTATACCTTAATCCTCCTCTTCCTAATCTTTTCCCCGTGACACAAATTGGGTAAAATTTTTCATGAAGTCTCATATTTTCTTCTTTTTTCTGCTGCTTCAAACGGCAAAAAAGAAAATCTGTAGTTTTTATTCGTAAAAAACTGAAAATATCCGTGTATAAGAAAGTCAAAGACAGACGGATTTTTTTCCCACTACGCGCAAAGGGTCCGAAGTAAAAATTTTCAGGGATTTTAATATATGATTTTTGAATGTGCATACGTCATATACGTACAGACTATTTGCGCTAACATTTCATTTTTAATATTAGTAAAACTATTTTGTTTCGCGTATAATTTTTGGTTTTTAAAAATAATAGTCGTGTGTAATTTTGTTGTGGTATTAAAATGTATTTCCTTTAATCTATGCATAGAATTTTTTCCTTTCATTTTAGGAAGCATTACGCATAGAACGGTTAAAATATTTGATCTCGAATATTTTAGAAAAAATACGTCTTACGATACTCCAGTTAAAATAACAAAGATCTTTTAAAGATAAAATAGTTTGATGAAAATCTTAAGCGAAATGTGTTCTGGAGGTAAGGAGAGATGAAAGGGAGGAAGGAGAGAAGATAGATTGGGTAAGCGCCCCTGAAGCATAAATCCCAGGTGATATATCTGTAACAAAATGTAGGGCGGTGTGGATGACAGATGAGTAAGGAGGAGGGGGGGGGAGGGGGTGGGGGGGGGAGAAGAGAATGGAGAATCGGATGACGAAAAAGAACGGGAGAGAGAGAGATAGAGAATACGGCGTAAGGGAGTGAAACAGGTAGAGTTAGCGGGCAGAGAGGTGCGGAGCGGGAAGGGAATAAATAATGGATAAAAATGGTAAGCAGGTTTAGGAAGGAAATGAAAAGGGTGAGGAGGATGAATCGAGAGAAGAAAGTAGAAAATAGAAGGGAGAGAAGAAAGAAAAACCGAATGAAATAAAGGATTAAAGCGAAATGGGAACGATGGACCCGAATATTGCTCCATCATTAGAAGGATAAGAGCCAGAAGAGGGCGTGGCACTTATAGGTTGAACTTTATTGGAAAGAGAGGATTTCACAAAGAAGGGATGAATTTTAGCTTATTTTACAATCTTAGAAAAAACAGAGAGCCTCCCATTCTCCGAGAAAGAAATTTAGTGTGTTCGTAAATGAAAATATCAAGAATAAAGTTGAATAGCTTTTTTTGAGAAAAATAAAAAATTAATAATAAATTGATGAGTTAAGTTTGTAATTAGTACTTTCATTAATCAATAGACTTCTATATGTTTTCCATTATTCGCTATATTTTGTGCTCGAATTCTGTAAAAAAAGACTTGCTCAGAGGCTAATAATAAAAAATTAGGTTGAATTCATAAATATCCTTTCTGCTTTCATGACCTGCGTGCCTATCTAAATCTGTTAAAAACAAAGGTAATGCGTGAAAATGTGAATGAATCTAAGATATTGATAGTCAGATTATCCATACCTACAAGACACTATGCAAAAATGCGTTTAACGTTGACTTTCTAAAATAATATCCTCAAAATTTTAACAAAGGTAATAAATTGATTTTATTATATAAATATTGCCTCGACATTGTATCAGTTCGAACTGTGTGAAATTCTTGATATCTCGCAAAAATGAACTACGTAGCAGACTATCCGGGAAAGTACCTTGAATTCGATTAAGTGTTTTGACAACTAGGACAGTAAACGCATCTCCTTCTCTTCTTCATTTCCATCATTTTCTTTAATTTATCGTACAGCTTTACGTACATTGTTACAAAGAAACTCACGCTATCAGCTCGATGCTGACTTTGATAGAGGAATAGGCAACGTGACGTCGTATCTCTAACAGAGTTCGCCGTGAGCATATTTGTGTCCTGAATGCCAGTCTAATACACAATCTAATTAGATGGATTGGATATAAAACTATACCTAATTACAAACATTCAAATAGAAAATAATAATAATATAATGAAATACAACTGCGTAATGATTTATCAGTGAAATAATTGTTATCATTATATGTATACATCCACGAGCATAAAATATATAATTCAATTCAAATTAATAATACTGTTATTGGTACAAACTACATACTTCAGCGTCTAGATCTTCATTTCAATATTAAATTACAAGAGCATCTTCAGTAATATTTATCTCGCTCACATACTCACTCTCCCTATTTCAATTCTCTTCTCTCGCTATCTCTTTCCCTTTCCTCTTAAATTCTCTATATTTCCGCCGAAAATATGAATTCACTCGGGAGAAAGAGAGAGAGAGAGAGCTAAGGGCCAAGCTATCCACTTTAAGAAGTTAGGTCTTGGCGCTCGAAAAATAATCGATTGGAAAAGGAAATAATTCGATCGACTGTCACTTGCATTACCTGATATTGATCAAAACAATAATGAATATATTCATTTAAAAGGATGAAAATTAGTTTACTTCAAACAGCGATATATGATATGGAAAGCAATAGAGAGGTGAGTAAAAGAGAGATGGGGATGGCAAGAGAAATGATGCAGGATTACGATGTGGAAGTGAGAGAAAAAAGGATGTGTGAATAAGAGAAAGTAAGGTGTTGAGAATTTTGAAAGTCATACGGTTGGGTGTAAGATAAGTTAGGAAAATGGGAAAGAAGCAAAGAGAAAATGTCACTCTCTTTATAAAGTATTCTACAAGCGCGTTTATCAGAGAGTATTATTAGAGTTCAGCCTTGACGCCTCGTAAACATCCTGAGTGGCGATTTAATATTTTACGACTGAATAACATAATATTGTCTTTGAAGAGAATACTATTTGGAGTATTCAACGTATATACTAGGTTAAAATATATTTACTTAGCATATTTAGTCCTATAATGCATTTTCGTTGTTATGCATTGTATTAATGATTGTTTTATTTTAAATGTATTGCAAATATTAAATCATACACAAATCTATGAAATGCTAAATATTTTCCATAATTCTATAACCTTGTACCACTAGAAAGTCCTGAATATTTTAGGATGCCACATGATAAACCGTTACCTAAAGAGTTTATAGCTATAAGAATTCTACATCAAAATCTTAGAGCAGCTTCAGCTGCATTGGCACCTTGTTGAAGTCATTTACTGCAAAATTTAAAATAACTGCTTTCGACGCCAAAGGCTAGACTAGAAAATTTCATAACCTCTTATTCGTATTTTGTTAAGGTAAAAAATTATATCGTGGTAAAGACGGCTGCATTCCTTATTCAAAAACTTCATCGAGCAATGAAAATGGTTCATGCAATACCACTTTATGCCACGAATGTGCGCATCAATAGCTGAACGAGTAAAGAGTTTATGAGTGAAAAAAACAGATATCTTCGCGTAACAAAACTTATTCTTCTCCAGAGTTAAATTATCAACCCCATCTCCAAAAAAGCCTGAATATTTGTATTTCTTAATACTCTTATCCAAAACCACGTTGGAATTATGAACGACTAGAGCATTATTCTATGAGAGCTCGTGATATGATTAAAATAGCAATAAATATAAAATCAACCGTATGCCTCAACTTAAAATTGTAATCAGTGGCCACTGGACTAGTGACTATACTCTCCATTGATTGGACTAAAATGTATTTTCGCGTCGACACACGAACGTCACCTGTAGGGGATGTATGTCACTTGATTGCAAAGGGGAATTTGGGCGTGGCGCACAGGCTAAATTGGCGAGGGCTTTTGAGAGACGCACGAGGAAATATTCAATGATGGGAGAAGGGAAACGAGAGAAAGAAGAGAGTGCGAAAGAGGGACAAGTTCCTGGAAGAGTGAAAAAGACTTTCACCTCACGGTTTTATATAGAATCGCTGGAAAAGTTTATTTCATTATTTCTGCCGTCCATGTTTCAATATTAAAGATGGCGGAAGATGAGAGCATTTTTTTGGAGAAAAAATGAGATGGGAAAAAATAAAACTTATATCAAAGTATGAATAGATTCCAAAATAACTCGTATAAAGTTGAGGGACAAAAGATGGCTTTATTCAACTTTTTATATTACATCCGGAAAAGAAAAAAAATTTGCTATAATATAAAAAGCAGAGTTGTAGCAATATGTTTTTTCTAATAACGCAGTCGCTCATGTTTAGGATCAGAATAATTTTTTTGAGCACAGAAAGTAAAGAAAGTGCGCGTGCTTAATAACACGCGAGAGAGGGCTTATATCTCGCATCGAGCACTATGGCGTGAAAGGAACGTTTCTTTTCGTTTTATTGGGTAATTTCTAGCTTTTAAAACACTAACGGAAGTTAACCAGAAAAAAGAACTATACCAAATAGAGCTACGTCGCGTGATTATTTTTAGAAAGCAGGAAATTTCACCGAGCGAGTTGAGTGAAGTGAATTCGCGACAGCTTTATGTTTTTGCGTTCTCCGCTTTCACAATAAAACACAGAAAAAGTCATCTCTGCTAAATATTTTATCGTGGACGAAATTCACAGAGATACGCTTTCAACTGTTAATTATATTTTTCTCTCCTTTTAATGAAGAGATAATGTTACTCAGAAGCGGCTGTAAGCTTTCAACATGTAATTAGAGGACGAGAATAAATTAACCCAAACTAATTTTCGTAAATGAATGGTATTTGAACCTTCATAAATATAATATGAAAATTATATTTAACTGTATTTAAATATATAGATTTTCATTTTATTCACAGAGCCGGCTGAAGACATTTTGGCACCCCAATCGGCTAGACTTTCTGGCACCTTCTCCTGTATATAGTTAACAGTCTCAGGCGTAACTTGATGGAATTTCTTCATATTGTTGAAATAGAAAAGATTAACTTGGTGACTCCACATAAACTAATTTTTAAAAATAAATAAATAATTTTTTGTGAAATTACCGAGTAAATCTTTTTTATTTCGGCCTTCTCCTTTGTATCTATCAATTATTAATGTACCACTTATATGCTTATAAATATAGAAATACATTTATTAGAAAAAGTGAGGTTTTTCTTTATACCATAGTGGGACCAGGGTTTCTTGAAAAGGAGGCAGGTGGGACGCTAGGGATAAAAGGTTGAGAACCACTGTTTTAGATCATTTTACAGAAAATATCGCGCTGTTGTTCTCAACATAAATAGTAAGTCACATTAGTTTGCTCCGATTTCAAAATTATTAGTATGGAGTTTATAAGGTCAACGCTAGCATAAAAATGAACCGCGATCTGATACAAGAAAATTTATTGACCTTAAATGTAGTTGAATTTGGACCTGCACTTCCATATGAACGATTTTATCTCTGTCACTACAGTATAGGCGATGAAAATATAATTCGAGTTATTTTATTTGTCTATAACACACGCATATAAAAACTTTTCAGTTTACCTTGTTTTAGAAGAATGCTCCTATAGTATGATGAGGTTGTAATAGCTTCAAGATATTTGTTAACGTATAAAAAGTACCTCCGATAATTTAATGATATCGAAGTTATTTTTTCTCTTATTAACTTTTATTCAGAAAATCTTATAATCAAAACTTTACAAACGGGATTAGATCACTTAGTGAAATTATAATGACTACACCCTCGTAATAGAAGTACAATGAAAAGATATATGTAGAAAATATTAGCCAAGAGAGACGAAAGACATTTCCATGGAAATGATAAAGAGGATAAAAGGAACTAAGGAAGAAAGAAAAACAATTCTGAAGGGCGGAATAGAACAGAATAAAACAGAATGAATGGTATTAGAGCCATTTTATATGCATAGTTCGTTCGTATGGGAACCATAAGTTTTCTACTTTATATGAAATAAATTTGTTCCAGAAAAGTACAAGGTATCGAGAAATTATAAAAGGAAATAATAAATGTTTTACACAGTCAAATATTATATGGCATTAGATATGTTCTCTTTGAATTTATTTCATTGAGACTATGTAAAAATATGTAGCATTTTTGAAATTCTCCAACCATTCCCAAATTTAATATAATTTAGTTGTATTGGTAATTTGTATGTTGCTAACATCGTGACTGTGACAGTATCCGCATGGAATGGAACTCATGCCGTGTACGAAAGATTTACATAGCATGCTATAAGTAAAATATAGTAAATTATAACAAACTTTCACTTTAATAGTACAAAGCTGCAGATATTTAATAGTGAAACTACACTAAAGAGAACAACCTACAAAGGTGGAAGGAGGGGGAAAATAATCAGAGAGAGAAAAAGGGAAATTTGCGAGAGAGTGAAAGCGGGAATGGGTAACAAAAGCAGAAGAGTACAACGGATGTCGATAGAGGAAACAGAGGCGAGAGGAGATTGATTGAGATGGGGAATGAGGAGGACAAGGACGAATATGAGAAGAGAATGGACAAAGCACGGATGGAGAACGGTAGGAAATGAGAAAGGACGTACGAGGAAGTGATTGACTCTGCTAGAGACGTGTACTACTGAAAACCACGTCACGAATGGACGATATAGGAGCGAGTGACTGGAGACCCCATTGGTAAGAGACATAGGGTAGAGGAAGAGACACAATAAGGTTTCGATAATGAAAAATGACACCACGAGGGAAATAAAGAAGAAAGGTCAGTGCGCAAAAGATGAAATAAAGGATTAAATGAGAAAAAGATTAAAGGATGTATCAAGGTCTAAAAATAACCTCTGTACGATATAGTGTACTCAAATTGAGCTGAAAATCTTTTACAACCCGACATATTTCGCTAATTAACGAAGAAAAATAACTTAGTTAAATTCCACAATTTGTGGAATTTAACTAAGTTATTTTTATTCGTTAATATGAGTATCAATTACCACAAAGTTCAGCCAATTTCCTAGGATTTTATATTTTGTTAAGTTAAAGTCCAATTGATAGCTAATTTGAATCTATATTTTTACAGGAAATGTTCTGTCATTTTCAGATGCTTTTCTCGAATAACAAATTTGGAAATACTACAAAGAGATGGAATATTAATTTTTTATTAGATTAAGAAATATTTATAAAAAACAAATGCTAACTTTGCAATTAACAGGTAAATTTGTTCAGTTTCAAGTAACTGTATTCACGTAATAAATTCAATCATAAAGAATCGCTCTTATCAAGAAACTTATTTTATTTTGCCTTAGCTTGAGAAGAATAACACACTTCACATAGGTTTACAATTATTGACTTTTTACTCATCATTCTTGATAGTTAATAAAATTAAATGATTTTACAATTTTTTTGCTAGAATTAAGCGACGCACGTGTAACGGAAAAATAAAAAAATATGTTCGAATAATTACAAAAATGAAATCGCCCTTGAAATTTTATAATATCCTTCAGAAAAATTATCTCAACATTCAGTCAATATTTTCCATTATACTAAAGCTTCTTAAAAAATATTTGCGCATATACTTTTAACATTATTCTGATAACAAATGCTAAGGAAAACGTAATGCAAAAAATTAAAAAACATAAAGCTATAGCTTAATAGAAGCGTATATGTGAGTATATATTCATAAAATGGTACACTGACGCGTATTTCCATTAAATGTAGGAGTAGGAGAAAGAGATAATGGATAAAGAATGAACTTCCGCGGTTCTTAAGGTCCTCTTTCCTATAAAAACAACGGTATCGATGCGGAAGCGTAAAGAAAAACACGAAGTCGCGTCTTCCCCATGGCGAAGAAATAAGGGTTTAAAGGTCATGCGAAAGTTATTTCAATACTCGCTCGACCTTCTTTCATATGGCGGTAAAAATATGGAAAGGTCGTTGCAGTGACGGAGATAAGACATTCTTCAGACACCTTAGACGAAGAACGTGGATGAGGCAAAAGAAGGCGGAAATGTGGTTGTAAAGGGTGATGCAGAGGAAGGGAGAAGAGGATTCAAAAGGAGATAAAGAAGGACAGAATGAAAATTAGAAAAACTGGGATTAAGGATTGTGCGGATAGAGAAAAGAGGAGTTGGGACAGTGGCATAGCAAACTCTTATGTGGCCCCCGTGCAAAATTCGATTTTGGGGCCCCTATCATTAATTTTATCATGAAACATATAATGCCAGGGTCATTTGGGACCCCCTTTTGGTTGGGGGCCCGGTGCATTGCACCGGTTTGCTACATGTACGCTATGCCACTGAGTTGGGAGATGTAGGATGAGCAGGAAGAGCGAATGACACACACTATGTGTAAGTAATGATACTGCGACAAGTAAGGTTAACGGAAAAGGACATCAATATGCGGAAAGGAAAAATGTATGGAATTAATATCTGTTTAAGAGAATTTTCATTTGACAGGTAACTAAAATAGGTAGTGAAATGAGTCCGTGGCGTAAGGATAACTTGCGGGAAGAAGTGGGATGAGAAACCTGTTCAAATATCACAAAAGGCCCTTTCAATTACGTATTCCCCCTTCCTCGACGCTTTATGGATCGGCTCACTTTGGCTCAACTTCTGTCAGCAGTTAGCCGCAAGATAGCCTTCCCAACAACCGCGCTTTTGTGAGATATGTCACGAGCCGTTTTTGGAAGATTAAGCTTTTGAAGGTCGTCGGCATTGCAGGGTCAGAGGAAGTAATAACGGAGTGAAAGCAAGGGAACTGAAGGAATATGTAGGATAGATGAGGAGAGAAAAGACGGAGAGATTTACTTTGTCAAGGATAAAGAATGATTTTATCGGTTAGAAATAAAAGCAATGAAAATTTTCACTCTGCATTAATATCTCTCTGTTGTTTTCTTATAGATTCTAATTTGCGATAAATAACAGGAAAGATCCTACTTTGTTTAACCATTGCAATGTGTGATCAAAAATGATTCAGGTATTGAAATACAAACTTTGCGAAAATTCCTCGAGTTTTACAAAAATTTGAAATACATTTTAAAGAATAAATTATCTCAGATAAAGGAACATATTAAAGATGTTAAAAGAATAATTTTAATAGACACGTACTACTTAAATAAGAAATAGGTCCAGATATGGTGCTGTATTTACTCTCCCCCAGAGATTGCTACATCCGCACGCCTGTGAATCCGTTTCGCGGGGCTTAATGGCTCTGATACAAATCGCATTTTCTTGATGCTGGTTACTCCTTTTTGGAATACGTTTCGGATTAATCAGAAAAATTCATATGAAACAAATTGGCTTGGGCGGCATAATGATATTAAATAATATTAATAGTAAAACCAGAAGTATTTTTACTAAATCCTAAATACAGCGTAGACAATATGCTTATAATTATTTTAATCTTAAATACATTTATTTTAACTTAATCAAATCTATCAGTAAGGGCATTTTAGTGTCTATAAATGGATATTCGGTGAATCGACTCTTCGGATTATTTCTTTTAGTTGCAAAAGATTTATAGTCTGGTTTCATCAACTTTTTCATCTTTAAATAAAGAGGAAAATTATAATAAAATACCACTCTGATAAAGGAAGTGAGGAACGAATAAAAAATTTATAGCCGACAGAATCATATTCCGTTTTAATTCATGAAGTCGCAGGAAAATTTTTAATTTGTTTGAGTTGCGGTAGTTGATAAAAAGCCTTATTTCAATTATTGTGACATTTGTTGTCCTCAGGTAAAATATATTTGCTGTCTCAAAGTATGAATGAAAAAAAAATCTGATGAGAGTGAGGTCATGTACGAAGCTACACTTGTCAACAGCAACCTTTTCAATCTGGTAACCCAAAGGTCATAAAGTAATTGTACCTCGCCAACCTTACTATAGTCTCGATCGCTGTGCGGATCAAATGCTGATGAAAAGGGCAAAACGCGAGTTCTTTCTGATAAACCTATATAGCATTTTTTTCTTCTAAACCCTCCCCTCATCGATTTATTTTTTCCCTTATCACTCCCTTGTGCCTGTATTCCACCGCCTCTTTCTTTTATTCGGAGGATCTGAGAGAATATGATAAAAAAAAGAACGCAGTTTCCAAGGTAAGTAGACAACCCGATCGCTAGTGAAGGAGAGTGATGAGGTTGGTAAGTATATGATGGTTTCTCGGCCATTTTGTTCCTTCGTGTTTTTTTTTAGAAATTAGGCTAAGGCTAAAGATGATGTTAAGGAAACGTTGCCCCAAAAATTGATCAAAATACATGCTACTGGATTATTAATTTTTTATCATCTCGGATGTAATTACTAAAATTGTGACGAGCAAATTACGGAGAAAAATTAAAAATTTAGTGTACTTTTTTGATGATGCTATTTATTAGCAGGTTCGTAAAACGGGTCTCGAAAATTTCATTTCCCAATGGAAATTCTTCTTGCTCAAAAATAGTCATTCCTGCGTAATTGCGTTTAATTATAATAATAAGACAATGTAAAACGCAAATATCACACTAATCATGCAACTTGAAGCGAATACACGGTTTATAATTGTCATTTATTTCAAAAAATATACACAAAGTTACGATTGGTAAAACACAAAATCTCTTTAATCCTGACAATAAAATTTGTTTGCTATATACTATTTGAGTGCATTTAAAAGAATGCCAAAAATAAAATGAACTCGAAAAGAGGGAAAAAAGAGCCTTTGCACATTGAAGTTACACATTAACAATTTTTGGTTAATTACAGAATAAAAACAACAGAAAGAATGTTACAAATCTGTATAATTTATTTTAAATAAAAACAAATTTCCAAACTGATTAGTGATTTAAACATAAACATATTTACTGTATTTTCAATTGAAACAGATTTAAGACGACTAAAAATCAAACAAAATTAATCTAATCGTATTGTTCTGGCATCTTTTCTATGTATGTCTAAAATGTTTAAATAGTAAGCACTGTGTATATTCCATACAGGTTTTCTTCAAGTTTATGCTTCGACCTTCTCCGCCATTATTTCCTCAATATAAGAGGACAGTTCCCGGTCCAAATTTCTCGGGCACTCACTCGTACACGCTTGATAAAAGAATGGGCAAATATTGAGGAAAGCGATCAATATCTTCTAAAGTAGTAATTAGGTTTTTAGGTGCGTCAACAGCTAAGGTTATTTTGCACTTCAAATTCTCTTAGAGAAAATCAACATACATCACAACATCCATGCCCGAAGCGGGATTCGAAGGCAGGGGCACTGCCTACCAGTCTAACCCGGCCGGCATATATCTTCTAAAATAAACGAGAATCGAATCGGTATGTTTCTTGTCATCACCTGTTCGTCCACTAGATTTTCTCATCTGTAGCTCACCTAACGCTAAAAAGTCTTGGCGGGAAAGCAACTAATACATTTATAGCTATTATTTTAAAGGGTGAGATATATACATAAATTATGAATGGATGATTGATATAAAAAGGTTAGCGAGCGTGAAATTTGTCGACAACTTTTTTTAAATTTAAACAATTCAGAAAAAAATGTATTTTTTTGACCGTTAAAGAGTGAACCAAAGGAAAACAACATACTTATAGTGATCCAGCAGAGAGATCTTCGAAATTTTCGCATTTTAAATAGACGAGGATACTTGGCAGCGATTAAAAGCGGATTTCGCTGGAAAGCCAGAATTTCTCGGAGAATAGAGCGTGCCCAGGAAGATGCCAAGTCTCACCGAGAGAAAGAGTGATTTATTGACGAAGGAAATTCGGTGTCAAACAGAGGACTAACATGCGGATATCTTGAGCGTGGTCTTCGTTTTGTTTGGAACGGAACCAAAACTGGCTTTAACGAATTAAGGCCGCTTTTAAATCCTGGTGTTGTAAACTGAATGAGAATAAACTAGGTCTTATGCCATTTTTTCTGACCTCGTAAGAAGAGATAGCTTTTTACCAAGTCTTATAAAAAACCACTGAATATGTGGAAAGGCTCTCGTTGTAAACAAAAAATCGAATCATGAAAAATATTCATCATGACTTATAATTCCACCTTCACAGTCTCCAAGAAAAAAGTGTTCGATAATTTGATCTACAATTCAGCAGTTACTATATATTCTAAAATAACAACTATGAATATATAAGTGCATAATTCAGCATCCTAGATCAACTTCAATATTTTTATTTCTGCTGAACTCATTTGTTGAATATTTAAAGTACAAAATATCTACCATTAAAATTATTATTTGATTTAAATGGCGATATATTAATATTTTTACATATTAATGACTAGCTATCCTGCTGAGCGCATCAAAAATAAGCCCTTTCTTGTATAAGGAAACGGACAGTAAAATTAATCTCAGCATTAACACACGGATTTCAAGAGAAACGTTGATTGTGGTTTTAATAAAACACCGCGACATCAGGTTAACACTGCGGAATTTTCAATTCCGGCTAAATTCCCTCAGCCTTAGTCAGTCACTCTCTCAAAACTCCACTGTTCCTTCTTTTTTCTCACACTTTCCCCTTTTAATCCCTCGTCCGCAATATGAGAGGGATCTCATTAGTGGTCCTTAGTTCACCCTGTTCTTATAAAGGGGAATTAAAAAAAAGGAGACGGGAAAGAGAGAAGGGAAAAGTGGAGTTTAAAGGCTGCAAGGGGCGGGAGAAAGGAATTAAGGGTGAAGTGGATTGAAGTTTACGTAGAAGGGATGGCGAGAGGAAAATGTTGAAGAGAGAGAGAGAGAATAACGGAACTGACACGAGCCGCAAAATAACGGAGCGAAGTTAATTCGATAAACTTGCGAGAATAAAAAGAGGGAAATGAGAGAGCGGGAGAGAGAAATGAAAAAAAAACGAATTGTGAATAAGGATACAGGAATGGAGAGAAAAGAGAAGAAAAGTGGAAGTGATAAAAGGAAGGTTTGCTAGGATATGGTCATGTAAGGATAATTAAATAAGCAAGAATGATTTTTGATTTTTATATATTACGAAATTACTACAGGAAAGCATTATCTATGAAACCTAAGCTTTCCAAAATTCAATTTAACCTCGGGAAAATTCCTGAATTAGGAAATAAATTAGCATCAGGCTCCGGTATGATCGTTGCACGCAGAAATATCCTCTTTCGTTTTATTAATTGTATCTTATTAGACTTTCTTATTTCTAGCGTATGGTTGAATATTCGGCTGCAGATTAGAATAGAAACATTTTAAAGGACATCCCGCAAGTTATTCATTGCATTTTCACGTAAAATGAGCCTGTCTCGTTCGTGAAGATATTCAAGATAAAATAAAAACGGGACAGTAAGACAAAACCGAATCAACTGGAAAGCAAAATCTGCGAATGTTTCAAAGACCAATTTATTTTTTACTCTGTCACTACAGTAACAAGATTTTAAATACTTTGGCGGATAACTTCTTGGTAACTTCATTTCCCAACCATGTACATCATCATAACTGTAAGAGGGTATTTTAGTTGTTACACTGTTCAAAACTCCCAACGTCGGTGTATCATGTAGACCTTTATGACAAAATATTTTAATAACATTTTATATTTACTAAAATGCAAAATAAACCGTAAATTACAATTGCATATCATTTTTCTATTAAATAAATATCAATCATATGAATAAATTACACGCCTTCATACCTCTATTTCTCTTATAAACACTGCTAATCAAGTGGGAATAATCGATATATTAAGATATAAGCGAGAACTGTTCATTAAAATGGGCGTCCCGCAGCATAACCGTATCCCAGGTTTCGAAATGCATTTCCATCTAACTGTTTCAAATCTTTGGCGCCTCCTATCTGACAAATAAACATTTTAATGCACACTCAAGAAGTCTAGAATGCATGTAGCTCAGAAGGCATGCTAAAAATCCTGCAAGGATGGCGTTCGGTTAGACGTGGCCATCGGAGGCGAACCTATTTTAATGAGGAAGGTTGGTCACGGTCACTGCGCCCTACTCGCTGCTAACTCCCATATCTGCGATCTAAACGAAGCAATCGTTTTCTTAGGAAATTTTGCCTATGTTTCAGAGAGGACGCCACAAAAGTATTCAATGGCTATCTCCAGGGAGATATTTTGACAACTAAACGTTTACTTTAACTCGTATTAAAAGTTACATTTGCAGAAAATCTATTTTCTAGTTGGAAGCTATAACTTGCCTCTTATTCTGAGACAATACCTATCGATTAACAATTAATGAGCATCTACCATGCCTAAATAATTGACGATTAAATGAGCTCGGTGATAATAAAATATTAGAATATGTGGTACACCCTTTAGGCTCACACCTCTAAATTCAAACGCTTGCTTTTCCAGATCATCTGGTGTTGTACATACTATCTTTCTTATTTCAAAGATTAATTTCATGTTAAATATTATTATATAATATGTATATTCTCCTTATGTATTTCATTCGTATACCATAATTAAAACTAAAATCAATAAAAAATTGACTGTAAATGGAATAAAAATGCTACTAAAAACTCTTTCTGCATGTTTAAACCTTTATAAACCCTAAAATAGATTACTCCAAAATTTTTATGCAAGCATTTGCTAAAGAACGGAAAAATATTTTCCTTATTACGCAGAAGAACTATCAGGCTGCCAAAAATCACAGCGATGCTCGCGAGCGGCAGGTTTGGTACGCCTAATTTAGGGAGACGAAATTGTACAGATTGGGATATCGTTTGTAACATCAAAAATATAACAAGAAAAAAAGAATCTGAAAGTAAAGTGGCCGGTATACCAGAATGGAGTACACGTTAAATAAATTTATATTTACAGAAATCTGAACTATAGACGCTAAAAATTCCTTGCTCATGAACATCCGATAAAAATTTTGTATTCAGTACGAAAAAATGAAAGAAATAACACGGTATCGCTTACATCCACCAAAATTTAAGTCACAAACCCTGCCATATTTTTTTATCAAAGTCGATTACAAAATCACGGCACAACGGTTATGCTTTCAGACACACACACACAAACACACACGCACGCGCGCACACACACACATATCGTATGTAATCTCCTTAAGGAAGCGTAAAATACATGCGCTGGAAGTAGAGGGATTTTTGAGACGATCTTTTATGGTCAGAGATAGGAAAGCGGAAGAGAGCGCTATGGGAAAAATGTACAAAAAAGAAGGCTTTTGGGGAGACAGAAGAAAGACAGCGTTAAACTGAAAAAAGATTCTATTGTATGGGAGTAATATCACACAACACTCTCCACTAGTCGCGAAAACACGATGCTATTCTTCCCGGGAAATGGATAGGAGTGGATGGCGGAGAGTAGTGGGATTGGAGAAGAGTGGGCGAGTGTTATAATAGGAGGAGGGAATTAAGGAGGAGAGTGGGGAGACATGTATGCGTATTCCCAGTATATAAGGGAGGTAATGGAGGGCATCACCATTGGGTCCAGTGTATTTAGAAATCAGGAGAAACAGGTGAGAAGAGCGAGTGGGGTAGGATAATACGAATTTACTAGAACTAGCACTTTGTATATAAATGGAATCAGCAGGAAAATCTTTACGAGAAGGGAAAAAGTTATAAATTTAACGAAAAGAGTACAATGAGTAAAAATAAAATGCATTATTCCTAATCAAAAGATAAGAAAATGAATATAAGTTAGAAGTTCACTTCCATACCATTTCATGCATATTTAGTTTAAATATACTCAAATCAGAATAAGAATCAGAAGAATGAGTTCTCCAGCCATTCCATCAAGGTCACACAAAAGAATTGTATAATAATAAATTGTAATCATATGAACAGCATTGCAATCATAAGATAAAGGGTCACTCAACCATAATTTCGTACAGTATATCTTATCAATATTATTAGTTGCCAAGGTATTAGAATTAGGCATTAAATAAAACGTTCACGCTATTTATACAGCATAACTCAATCAGCTTTTAAATCAACAATGTGTTCCAATATAAGATTCATTTAAGGTGAATTCTCTAGTCCTCTCATAGAAGAAAAGTTTTCTTTCGATCGTATCTTATCCTTCTGCTATCCTTCCTATATATATTTCCTACTAATGGTAATATCATACAGATATTTATAAGGTTCACTTTTTATTGACTAAAAAGATATTCCTCTCAATTTACAGCGCTCATTTCATTTATCTCCCTCATTCCCAATTCTTTTTTCTCTATGCCTCTCTTCTTCTTCTAAGCATTATAAATCCCTTCCATCCTTTATCATTTTCCTCCCAAAGCTTATACGCTCAAATATTTTCCTACATGCTAATAAATCTCTTCCATCTAAATAATTTCCTCTTGGAAGAAAGGCTCACGAACAGGTGGACCGGGAGATATTCAAAGAAACGATCCCTTTCCCACCACAAAGTGATACCGCGTCGCAGTAACGTATTTGTTTCTCTACGCCTTTCCTCCATTCACTATGCATTATAATTTGAACGCATTCCGTGGTCACTTCTGGATCTCCTTGAAAATCTATTTATGTGCTAAATGTCAAATGTGAATATTATTCCTATTTTCTTCAAATGAGAAATTATTTCAAGATCATCGACCAAATTTTTCAGGATAAGTTACGCCAATTATTTTGGTCATTAATATAATTAAATATTGAGCAATTATAGTAAAATATTTGAATAACTTCAAATTTACAGCTAATAACCGAATAAAAAGCGTGAAAGTGCAGAAAAAATTCTTTAAAAGCGAGTAAAATATTCTATAAAAATTAAAAAGGAAAAATATGACTCATAGAGATTATAAAATAGAGTAAACTCACATGTAGTACATGTTTAGATGGACTAGAACAAGCTGTGCGATGTATTCAAAGTACATTCCCCGCCAGGGTCAAATTTGAGCCCAGTTTGTTGCATGGGAAATGGTTTTTTATATAGGAAAATGGAGTATTTTTTAATATGAACATATTTTATTAAAGAAAATTCATAGCATTGCAAAAGTGTTTCAGGATGTATTATACAATATTCCTACTGCATGTTTCATCCGAAACATGCAGTAAGAATATTGGCCATGTGCAAAGACAGGTGTACTCAAGCAAATGACTTTTTAATGGCCATTCTAAAATACTCGCCCACCATGAGCTCAGAATGCCTGCTTGAGCCCGCTGCAAGTAGAAATCGCGTCAACTCCCCCCAGGTTGCTCACACGTGGAGAGGGTTATGAAGGGTTACGGTGTGTCCCATCTTACACAAACCCCTTTTCCCCCACGCCATGAGGCCCAATCGCACGTTCGTGCTGCATTCTGGTAGATTACGCAAAGGCGAATAAAAATTTCAATAGGTTACATGGCTTTCGGGTTTCACCGCGTCTATTCGACTTTTCAGACGACGTTTCGGCGGCGTTCCAGTCGGCGAAGCGTCGTCGGAAAAGTCAAATAAACGCGTTAAAAACAGAAAGCCATGCCGCCTACATCAAAAGGTCACGAAAGGCATTGCACCAAAGGTTTCAATACAGTACTCTTTTCGATGCTTCCATTTTACGCCGTTAATAGGCGATATACGCTGTTACTGGGTATAGGACCTTCCACCTACCCCTCCTCCTATCGCACTCCAAAACAGGGAGTAAAGGAAACCTTAAAGACTCGCCTCCAAAACACCTCCTGTAGTGCACCACCGTGAGCTCAGAATGACTACTTGAGTCCGATGTAGGTAGATATTGGTAGGACTCGCGCCAACTCACCCCATCATTCCTACAAAAACCTGACTGATTGCGCTGGCATTGACACACGTACACAAATACACGACATTACGTATTTAATGTAAACGAAGATAGACCGTATTGTCTCAAGATGCTAGAGATTACATAGGGATTATAACAAGAATATAAAGAGCAAAGCAGGCATTTATGAGAAGACGAGAATATGTAAGAGTTTGAGAATGAGTTCAGCGAGAAATGAGTAGATAGACAAAGTGAACTACCGTACTGATTTATTCATAAATACACCGATTTTGAAATTTAAGCGATTAACATTTTGTACTGATTTTGAAACTTTGTACTTATTCGCAAATTTTATAATTCCTAATATAATTGGCTTGGATGCGCTTATTGGTATACATTTTGACACCTCGATTTCTGTCCTACTGTTTTCGTACTCATTTAATTAGTTCAAAATGTTCAATACAGAAAAAAAGAAGTGGAGAATTTTAAATACATTGTTTGAAGCATATTGTTTAACATAGTTTAACTTAGGATGCAAAACTATTTGCAGATTAATTTAAAAAAGCTATTGCTATCAATCTCTTCGGTAAAACTGTATGAATCATTCCGTTTATTTATTTTTTCAACATATATAATGTGTTAGTTTTATATTTTCTTAGCAAATAGATATAATTTAGCTTTGTTCTTTTAATGACACAATTCTGATCGGTCACTAATTGGAATACATTTATAAAAACAAAAGAAGATTGCACCTAGTTTTCTCTTTTATCCAGATTTCCAAATTTCTTAGCTACAGTAGAAAAATTACACTTGCTCTGATTTGAGATAGCTAAAAAGTTGTCAGTTAAAGTAAAGAATCATGTAGGTGCGAGAGGTCTACTTTAAGAAAAGCAGATTTGAGATGACTAGAATAACTTTTGAGGTAATTCATAAATGGGTAAATGTTAGGATAGAACTAAAAAGGTAAAGAAGAGGAAAGATATGTTTACATATTAAAGGAAAGGCTATTGTAAAAATAGGAGATGGACTTCGGAGGGAAGGAATTCGGTCTGGTGAGTCAAAAACCACTGCGAATTAAAATACAAGAAACAGTTATTTCAAAAGTTATTGGAAAATATTCCAGAAACGTTATAAATCGCCAGTTTTGTATGACGAATAAACATAACAGATAAACAAATAAACAGTTTAAGCGTTATTTATATTTTGACTTAACATGATCTGACACACGAAATACCTTTTTAGTAATTAATGCGTAGTCATAAAGTATGATATTCTTCTTTAAAAACACTTTATTCCTATTACTCTCGCCGCTTTCTCTCTAATTCAGTAATACTGTATTTATCTCGCCATGGTAACCAATAAATTCATGAATGAGAAATACGCTTAATGTCTCGTGTTGACTGATAAACGAACGTAAAAAAAGGTGAGAGCAAGTTTTGGACTGGAATAAAGAGGGACCAAGAGACAATTAGGAAGCTTAGATTTTTAGTAGTTTGTTTTCCTCGACAATGTGAACATATCGGTAATATGGAGTCCTTTCAGGTTACGTTCCTAAAACCCAAACTACGATTTAAAAAAGAACAGGAAGATCGGACTCGCGAAGCTGTACCCTCCATTTCCCTCCAACACTCGCTTGATCCCCTCAGCGTATCCTTCCTCTCTTGATCGCTCTCTTTTTCTCTCTCTCTCTCTCTCTGGTTCTACAACATTTCTCCCGTATAACCCTGGAATGACGAAGAAGATAAAAAAAAGAGGAATGGAAAACCTTCACAGAGGTCATAGGAAGAGGTAGAATAATGTGACGAAAGGAAGGGAAAGGGGGTTTGGATGGAAAAAGGGTGATTCTGGATACAGGAGAATGAAATTTAGCGGGAATTGAGGTTGGCTTGGGTTGGTGATGGAAAGGAGCGGAGGAAATTGAGTAAAGGAGATGAAATGAAATCGGAAAGGAGAGGGAGAGATGAAGAAAGGGGCAAAGAGAGGAATGCAGCGAGAAATAGGAGAGGACGAGTGAGGAAGTGAAAATGTAGGAATACAAGAATAACAGAATCTTGAATTTGCTGAAAAATATTAGCATTAATCTTTCCTTGTTGTTTCTGCATACAATTTATAGATAATTTTGTTTTACTATACATATATCATTGAAACCACTTACGGAATACGTTTATTATAGAGGCTACGTCATTGATTTAAAATGCTAAAAAAACACGAAGCCCTGATAAAAAGTGCCATTGTAGATGAAAATGCAATACCATGCATGTTAATGGAAAAATCAATGCGCTACCAAATATTTGTGGTTTGCGTCATTTCATGTTTTACTGAATAATCAGCAAGAAGAGAAGTTAAAAATGAAACAAAGCATTGAGAGAATTACAATGAAAAGTGATCGAATTATCTTTTATTGTTATCCACACAACATTCACCTTTACTTTTCTCACGATCAAACCATTATATTCTTATTTTTGTTTTTACAAGTTAATAACATTTGTTTTTGTATTAAATAAAAAGAAAAGTGATAGTAATTTTGGAAGCAAAATTTTAGAACAATGAAATGATAAAGTAAGGTCGCTATATTATTATACAAGTAATTAATCGTGGCATTTAAGAGAGGAAAAATAAATGAGATTGCGACCTCGATTACGCCATTATTCCTCTACATTCATTGTGTAACAGTGAGAAGTGGAACTTGAACAACCAAATTAGAAGTAATTTCCTTCTAACATCCTATACCAGCCATCATATGCCTTGTCAATCATGAAACAATTCCCTCTTTTTTTTATTCGTTCTCTTTTACTACTCGCTGAAGTCCACTTTATATTTCCTCCCATTTCTATGCAATTTCAATTCTCCCCTACCTACTCTACAGCCCATGTGTTTTCCTTTCTCTCGTTTCTCTTTTAGGTCCAGTTTTTACATTTTTGCATCTTTTAAAATGAGAATGAAAATCAAAGTGGATAGAGAGAGAGAGAGGGATAGAATCTCTCTTTCTAATTGTGACGTGTATTTCTTATAGGAGATTGAGAGGAACTAATATGTGTTTAAGAGAAAGAATTGGGAGAAGTATATTTCAAAAGAAAGACGAAGGAAGCAATTCAAAAAAGTGGACGAGAGAAGGGAAAGAGTGGGAAAATGTGTGGGGTAAGGAGGCGAGATATTGGGTTGGGGAATGATGGTGAAAGGAATTGTGTGGGATTTGAAGAGGGAAAGAGAGCGAAAGGAGAGGGGATGTGGGTTTCCTGAGGGCGATGGAGGAAACGGGAGGAATGAATTATGCGGGATGTATGCGATTAAAAAGCGGAAGAGCGGTGAGAGGCATGTAATACGACTGTCATCTCCTAGTGAATTATGCCGAGTTTCGTCTTGGAAGGCTATTTTAAGAGATGCTTCTGCGATATGTTTAAAAGGTTTTTCCTATTTCTGAGGGAAAAATACATTTGTCAAGCTCATTTTGACATACATTTAGAAGTAATTTCTCCATATAACACCATCCGTCCCGGGATTACAGCAAGATATGATTGCAATGGATTCACCCCAACGAAATTTAGTAGCCAGAAACTTTTTTAATTACTGCACTACAGATATTAACATTCGCGCTTAATTTACAGCAAAATATTTTCCTGTGATGAATCTTCAAGATTTTTTTACAAAAGATTGCTCGCCAAATCAATGATTTCACTTATGTAAGTTATTTTTATAATAGTATGATTCATAATGTTAACATCTTGAATAACCATTAATTCTTGTTGATAGCCAAGCTAGACATACGTATAATACTACCAATGTGCTCGTATGATTGTGTAAACTAAAATACTGACATAAATAAAACAGAAGCCCTAAATTACATTTTCTCCTTACCAAAATATGCCTCTACTATATTTTTCATATACTTTATTTTTTGTTCTAGTTTATGCTATAAAACCTATTTATCAGGACAGCGAATGAAAACTCGGGTCTGAGACCATTATGCATTCTTGCGAATCATTTTAAAATAACATATCCCTCACACAATTCTAATGCATTAATTGTAAGACTAAAACAACAATTGTTGAACTGTTCAATTCTGTAAAAGCTTGGTGGCATAATTTCAATATGATCAGTAACATTTAGAACAACTTTTCCTCCAAAATAATTTACACGCTTTCTTGATTTTTCTTTTACTACCTCTCGAATGCTCTTAATTTTTAAGTCCGTTTCAGAAAAAGCTAAAAGATTGCCTCAATACCGATATTTGTCTATTATTTACCACCTGTTGATTCCATATCATTCCATACGTGCGCGGCGATCACTTCCGCTAAAGATTTTCATTCACTCCAAGAAGCGATTCTGTCCTAGACGTAAGTCGTCTAAAACCACAAATTTTGCATTTTCCGTTTCATTCCACTTCAACTCCGAATCCCTCGTGTCTCCTACTTCCCCTTCTGCCCTTCCCTTCTTCACCTCGGGCACTCGCTTATCTCACCCAACATTCCTCACACCTTTTCCATCCACTTCTAACCCATTCTCTCCTTCCCTCACACAACCCTATTCCTCCCACTCCAACGGGTGCATCCTATGTTCCATTAAAGGTTTTGAATACAGCAGCCGGGATTCCATTTCTCGGAATGTTACACACACGTCAACCCTGCGAGTCCCCTCAAGGATATCCCCCGTCAGACAACAATCCCCATGTTCAGAAAATGTGTGTGTGGCGGGGCGGGCCGAAGAGGAGGGAGAGGCAGTTGACCGGAACAGAGGGCGTGTAAGGAGGCAAGGTATAGCTGCTACCAAGGGGAAGGAGTGACTAGAAAATGGAGTGGCAAAGCGAAAACCTTAAGCTAAGCTTTATTTTCACACTAGTTCATTTGAATTGGGTATCGCTAAAATGAAGATTCTAGAGAAGTATAGGTGAGAAATTTCAGCTAAAGAGATTTAAGGAATAACAAAACCCACATTTATAGCGCAATTAGAATGTTAAAATACGCGAGATCGATTGCAGGGATGATACAGAAATATGGAGATTCGTTTAGTTCTAGAGAGATAAAGGATTGCGATAGTCTATTCTAACCTTCAAGAGATATTCGTTGGAGATATTTCTTTGCATTGCAACCACTAGCACTGATTAAAATGGAGAATTAAACGCTAATATGTAGATATAGGATTCTACTGGTATTTAAGGGCAGAAAGACGTAATTTTAATCCACTTATGCAGAGTTTTCTGCGTGAATGTAGAATTGACTGATGTATTACGGCAAGAAAATATTATACAATAGCAAAAGTGCGACGTTTTGATGATATAAATTATTTAGAATCGATTTAATAGCTGTATCACGCAACTATGTGTTTAATGTCGCAAATTGAAAATTTTGGAGTCTATACAATCACTTTTTCTAACAGGTTATTGTATTCTATTCTCTTTAGCAGGCTGGCATGTATTATTTTCTGAATAAATCGAATGTAATCCAGTGCATTAAATTTTGTCATTTTTAACGGCTTGTTAAGAAAAGTAAAAGATAAATACTATCCAATCATCATTCAATTTCCAGTACAACTATTCCTCCGCGAAACTCAAGTATTCTCCCTTCTCGCCCATTCCGCCCACTTCGTCTAATTATTCCTGTTCCCTACGCTCTCTTCCTTTCTATGCACGCATTTTTACCATTCCCTCTTTCCACTAATTAAACAAATTAGTAGAAATTAACTCACCACCCGCTCTATTACACTGGCGCTCTACTGAGTAGCTAAGCATTAAAATAAAAAAATCACTTTCTAACTTAGCGTATATTTTTTTTATTCTAAACAATTTTACTCGGCCCAGTAACTCTCTTAAACCCTCTCACGCTATAAAACCTTTTCTCTCTATTACTCGCTGGCATTTCCTTCTCTCCCCTCCGCTCTTCTCCATCTCTTCCCCCTTCCCATCACTCTTATTTGAATAATAAATTATTTTATTGCAGTTTATGTCCAGAACAATTTCCTTCTTTAGCTCAATTTTATTTAAGTGGACGATAAGAAACGTATTCAGTCAGCGAATAATGGATATTTTATCTTTTATTATTTATTTATAAATCAGTTATCTTTAGTGATGTTTTTTCTTTCGAAATCATGTGCTCAAGTCGTCGTCTTCAGTAAAATAATTCGAAAATGAAAGTATTAAAATATAATTCATCAATCTTAATAATCGTTATCAATGATACTGAATATGTATGTACATTCGGGATTTTAGATAGAAATAAACCTTTACCTATGGTTCCTTCATTTAAAATGATAAGGAATAAAGTGTTGAGGCTATAAAATTATTGTATATAATAGTTATAATTATTGAAATATATACCACTCTTATGTTATTATTTCATGAAGTCTTCATTATGGAAGATACATTTTTAACAGAAAAAAATACTCTTAAGTAGAAGCGGAAGAATCAGAGTAATTTTTCTTAATATTTACTTATTTATGCTGTATCATTTGCTCGAGGATCAGACCTATGAATGTCACTTCGTGATATTGTAATAACAATGTTTATGTTTTCATCTCCGTGAGAAATTCGAAACGTGAGGGTAAAGAAGTAAGGTACTAAAATAGATAAAAACAAATGTGCCAACTATATATCATAATTAAAGGAAAGAAGATCCTTAAAACATTTTTTTTAATCTTCTCCCAAGAAGAAGCACAAGTTTAACGAAAATACATCGTGGATTTAGATGAAATTAGTTTTAGCAAAAATCGGAGATTTAAAATTTTACAGGAAAGTTTGATAGAAATAAATAAGCTAGAGGAATTATGTTCTAACAATTAATTGGAACGGTCGAATGATAAAGTGTTTCTCGGAGATAAGGGATGATGGGAAGCGGGAGAGAGGAAAACATCTGGCCATAGAAGAGGCAGGAAGAGAGAAGTGAATTATTTATTGAAGAGGAGGAGATTTGGAAGGAGGGACAACAGGAAGGGAATTTATAAACAGCGGAGAGAATGAAGGAGAGTGAAGTGCAGGATGAAGTAAGGATTAGGTTATAGAGGAGCTACGTCTTGGAACAGTATTCGATTGGAGGATGAGAGAGAAGAAATTAGTGTAAGTGAAGACTGTATTTATTAATTATACAGGTTGTTGCTAAGGAATGCATTAATCACATTTAGATTTGACGGGTAAAAACGGCATTGAGCTTGGAAGTGGTGAACGGGGGAAGTTAGAGGAGACACACAGACATAGGACATTATTCGGGTGAGATTCAAATTATAGAGTACCAGATTACATGTGAAGGAAGGAGAATGATTAGATGGACGAATTTGATATTATATTAGGATCGGAAGTAACGTAGCGCAAGGCTGTGAGTGGAGGAGATGGATTAAGGCTACCGTGTTCTGCTAGGGGTTCAGATACGATTACTAGGAAAAAGAATATTATTACATATAGGAATATGTTAATAACAATAGGAAATAATCTCCAACACTATATTTTAGTAAGTCTGCCTGTCTGTCCCTCTATCCACGCCCATATTTCTCAACTGATTCCGACCAAATTTGGCATGATTATATGGGACACTAAGGGGAAGGTTCGTCTGTCCGCTTGATTAAAAATTGCGGCCGATTTAAACATTAAACTACACATATTTTCCCGTGTCTTAATATTGATTTGTATCAAATTTGGTACGATTGTGGAGGGCTCCCAGGAATAATCCATACGTGGTTTTTTTTATTCTCTGCGCTTTTTATTCAACATGGCGGCCGATTGAATTCTTAAATCCATGTATCATCTAGAATTCCGATCGGATCTGAACCAAATTTCCCCGAGTAACGCCAGGTATTTCTGCTGTGCGATATAATGGCAGGTTGAAAATGATAAGAATACGTGTCGAGAAATACGAGGAATAACTCTTTGTATAAAATTCTGCAAGCAATATTACACATTAAGTTAATAATATTTGTACTATGGAAACAAATGTTGACCAAATATGTGACCTGATACTTCTAAAATAACTGATACATATATAGTGCTAGTAAAATGCTGATATTCTAAGATAATTTCAGCCAGCCTTTTGAAATCAGAGTTAAATATTGCAATCGCAGGGATAAAAAGACAAACCAATCATGGTTTACAAGGAAGGATAAAAACTCCGAAAGCATGATTAGGTGACCAGTACCACCCTGCCAAAGTGCCAGACAGCCGCTTAATACTCAGCGGTGCTTCCCCAGAGAGACGCAAATTCATCAAATTGCGCGAACCAATCATCAAATTAAAAGGTAGTTGTAGAACTTCATTCTGGTAACCCAGTTTCGTAATCAACGAGTAGACCAAATTTCAACGTCCGAGCGTTTCACTTCCACGATAAGATCTGACCCTGTTCTAATGACGAAGGTCGGCGTTCCTCTTTCGCTATTCTTGAAGAGCCGTTGCGTAACGGAATTACTTTCCTCTCAATTCCTTTCCACGGCTTCCCTCCGCAGCTGCTCCAGACCCCATTTCTAAATAAGATGTCCCTGACACTAATCCATTTATTGCATAGACGCACCACGATTACGTGGATACATGGATTCATATTCGCAGCCAAATTTAAGTTCGTGTGAAATGCAAGAAAAATATGTATTGAATATTACAGAAAGTAAAGTCGGTCAAAAAAATCAAGTGTTTTCGTTAAAGGATTCTATGAATATATTGAATTATTTTTAAAGAAACTATTATAAATGACTTTTGCTCGAGTTATGTACTTTCAAACCGATTCTGATTTTCTCATAGCGATATTTATAAAATCATTTATGAAAATTTACGATATGAAACAAACATAAAGCTTAAAGTTAAATTGGAAATTTCCTAGAATTTCGTAAGCAAGGGAGGCATGGAGGAAACGAGGAAGATTTTAGAATAGAAATTTTACTAATTTTGCTAGCTAAGTTTGAAAAAATGTATATCTTGGATTTTATATAGATAGTGACGGCGGATACGGTATTTAAAAAGGGGTGGGATTATGTTGTCCTGCGCAAGTTTTCTGCGTTGCCAAATGAAAATGTTTAGGATAAAATCGACGATTCCTCCTTTTAATTCATCGATGATAGGTAATTATTAGTTTTAAGGAAGATTTGGATATTGGCATTGCCATGGCAATTTGGATTAGAATTGTGCTTTCTCTGCCTTTCACTATCAGCCACTAAGCTAGACGCTTTTCACTTTCTCTCTCTCAACTTAACAAGCGCTCCCGTCTCAACATGCAACACCTGCCTATACAACATCTCAAAACGCATCACCCGTGCATCTACATATCCTCACAAGATCGAGTCTCTGTCGTGTCTACGTGTCGCAAATTAACAGGCGCAAGGGCGTTACCCATCCGCTTTAACGTGGAGAACGTCGTGTTCCGTAAACTGACAGCAGGTATGGTGAATTCTGCAGGTTTGTTTTCAGTTCCACGGAAAATGCAAATCTTTTGCCACCTCATAAACCTTCTTAATTAAATAACATTTGCAGGGTGCAATACCTACAACAATACTCTCTGATGCAATTCACAGGATATTTTAATCAGCAATTTTGCACACGTATAAATAAAATAATTTGCTAGATGGAAAATTGGCGGAATTATTGCATTAACTTAATTTTTATTTAAGAGAAAAATAAAAAAATGTCAAAAAATGAAAGAACGTAAAATTAAAGAAACGTGTCCTGGTAATGCATTCAAATAAAATTCTTAAATTGTAGTAAAAATCTATATAAATAAATATATATAAATAAATATATATATACCGTATTTATTCGATTCTAAGACGCACTTTTTAACGTCACTGAAATCGGGGTGCGTCTTACATTCGATGGCGCCTTAAAATCGACGATAAAAGACTATTCTATGACTTACGCTTCCTCCGAGGGACATAATATTAAGTTATAATCATAATGGGGTTCTGCGGTAAGGTTTTCAACACCTAAAGAGAATCCAGAATTTAGAACTACGCAAACTGTTAGTTATCTAACTGAAAATTACTTTGTAGAAGGAGAACCCTTACTATAACAAGAACCGTATCTCTCCACATTCTAATATGGGTACTCGAAATTTGATCCTCTGATATCACAGAAAACGGCTATCGTGTAAAATATTGTATTACTTTGTTTTTGATCGCACGTTGCATATTGAATATGAGAGGATAGACGTTTGTAAACAAAGCAAGCATTTTAATAAAAAGTATCTAGTTTTCAAGCGATGACACGTCATGACGATGACATGGGAGCGTAAATTCAGCTCGGTTCGCTTAGGCGGGAGGTCGAGCGTCTGGAGCCGCGGGTCCCTGCTTTATTTATTCAAACAGTTTGTATCCGACATATCAGATCCCAAAAGTGTCGAAGGCTCCTACGTTTCTGTAGTTCTTCATATTCAGCAAAAATTACTTTCTTGCGACGGTGAAGAAACCTTCAACAAAATATTCCGAATAAAAGTAAATCAGCAGCTACTTATAATAGATGTGTATTTTATGCAAAATATATCAGTTATTCATAATATTGAGGGCATTACAGTATTAGCGTCACGGGCCCCCAAGGGCCTAAATCCGCCAAAGGTGTGTGGTATCGTTGGCATTGTTGATCTTTAGGTTGTCGCCTCAGTTCGCTGTTATAATAGCTTAGTGAAGTGCTTCCCAACCGGTGTGCCGCGAGGAAGTCACGAATAGAAAAATTCAAAGCTGGGCGAGGTTGGTGAGACAGATTCATGCGCCGTGAAGGACTGTCGCTCAGGCGCCGAACATCCATCTGTCAAAAACTTCCAGCTGACTTTCAACATAAGCTGTTGAGCTTCCAGCGATACGTAATTCAATTACGCCAAAAACAAAAGTACGAATTTAGCCATATGGGAAATGCAGGCGAAACCGCAGTGTATTTCGATATGCCTCACAATTATACTGTTAATGTTAAAGGCGCAAAAGAAGTGAAGATGGCAAGCACAGGAAACGATGATGTTAAGTATAACTGCCGATGGCCGAAAGTTACCACCTTATATCATTCTTAATCGCAAAACGATTCCTAAGAATGAGATTTTCCCTAAAGATGTTATTGTGCGTGCACAAAAAATGGATGGATGGGAGCTGATCTGATGAAAAATTGGGTAAAAAACGTATGGGAAAAATGTCCTGGTGCACTACGTAACTCACCAAGTATGTTAGTCCTTGATGCTTTTCGTGGACACTTACCTGAAGAACTGAAGTCTAAACTCTCGGAAAAACGTTGTGACTTGGTTGTGATTCCATGAACAGAACACTTCAACCACTCGATGTTCCAGTAAATAAACCCTTTAAAGAAAGGAATATGAGGCATAGTTGCTATTGGAAACCCTTCCTTTGACACCTTCTGGTAAAATTAAGAGGGCATCTGCTTCAAAATTTGCAGAATGAGTTTCAGCTGCTTGGAATAAGATCGCAGAAAAAACGGTGCTGCATCACAAATGCACTAGATGGTACAGAAGACGATATGTTGTGGAAAAAGTCTGATCTTGAGAGCGCTGATTCAAAAAGTGACTCAGAAGAATCTGTATACTCAGATTGCGACACTGGATGCACGAGTGATGAAGACAATGAATAGATAAATGATATTTAATTTCAATGTATGGTATTGTTGATTAATAAAATTAAGTTTCTTGTTTAAATACGTACCTACATTTCCTGCAGTGTTGGTATTTTCCCCCCTTACAACCGATGGCCTCTTAGAATCGAGGAAATACGGTGTATATATATATATATATATATATATATATATATATATATATATATATACACACACACACACTACTCATTAATAGGACAGTTCAGTAGCTAACACGCACTAATCGCTCACATTAGAGGTGAAAACAATATTCCTCCGGGTGAACCTTCCATAGCGACTGTCCCAACATTCCGAATTTTTATTATGGGTGGGAGAAATTAAAAAGAAGACAGGAGGAGACTTCCATATGAGCATTTGTGTTGATGCTTACGTTTTTATCATAGTTCCGAATAATTTCATTTAAATCTTTGAGCGGACATTCATACAACAAAGGAAAGTGATGGTAACCTCTGGCCTTAAATTATTTATACGAGTCGAGTGGCATTTATTATCACGCATCGGTGCTGTAAAGATCATCACATGAAGATGAAAATGTACCCGTGTTTTATGAAAACAATAATGCATCGCTTTAATTTCAGTACTTGGGAACAAATAACATAAGGTGCATTCATATATATGATTAAGAAATGTCCAAATTAATTTTTGGAAACTAACTTGCATAAAGTCGATAATATTTGTGGTAATCCAGCCTTTCCTGAAATAAGAAAATTTTTATTTATAGCGAAATAGGTTTCAGCCATTACAAATTAAAATTTGTCAAAATTTCATCGTTATAAAGATTTTTTCTCTCGATAACTCTACGTCTTTTCACCCTTTTTTTCGGAATTGAGTAAAATTTTATCGGGAATTCACAAAAGAAGATGTGAAAGGTCGTCTGAGCGCTTCACTGGTTTAACAAGACTCATTTCATTCGAATAGACTCACGTTATTAATATTTCAACGGATGTTATCTTTCTTTATCCCATAAAAAAATGCGTGCGTAATGGAACGACTTGAGAATCTTCTATAGTAAAGAATCTTATAGAATACAAAATGAATCTCTTTCAAAGTTGGTTAAGTATAACATTCACAGATGTGAACTTTGAAAAACTTAAACTAGCAAGTAGTAGGTATTATTCGTCTAAATTGGTAAGGAATTGGACGAGGGATATCTGAAAAAGTTTTCATTGTCCATAAACTTCTGTCTTCTTGAAGAACCGATGGAATATGATATCAGATTAAGATTTTGATCGAATATCGTCTTTTTGACCCTAGGAAAGAAATTTTTAACTATTCGGGTGTATCATCTTTCAATAGGAACAATTTTTAAGTCAGAATCGTATTCATGCGACAATTGGTTTTAAAAGAAACTTATGTAGTAGTTTGCCTCGAACTGGCTAAAAATGAAGATTTTATGCGATTTATATTTTTCTGTTCTTATGATCCGCCGTGTCATTGCTCGAAAAAAACTAGGGAAAATGTTTTTAATACTTGGAGCTACTTATTGATATGGGTGGGACAGATTCAACCTTACTTCCCTTTAATAATACACTTCTCACGTTGCCGGTGTCTCAAATACTCAAATTACCTTCAATCATCGAAATGTACGTATTTTTGAGAATATAAATAATATAACATCTGGCATATTTATATGTATATGTAGACAAAAATTGAGCTTCCATAAATATAACTTGTACTTCAACGTGTTTAACCATATCCATATCAGGATTAAGAAGATTAACGTATTTTTATACCCGCGCATGTGCCTCGAGGCATTAACGAGAAAAAAGCACGTACAGGCCGTGCCTTCACACTCCTCAAAAAGCTCAAAAAACACGACATTATGCACGGTTTTATTTATTTTTTCCGCAACTTATGATATAGGTACTAGTTTATTTTCGTGGAATATCAAGGTAACTTTACCCAAATGTAGTAAATATACGCATAAGTCACAAGAATTCTTTTGTCTAATTTCTTAATTAAAAAACGCATTAAAATTTGAAAGACGAATCTGAAGCCAAATATAATTATCCAGAAATATATTGCGTCTTCAACGTAAATTTAAAACACCATGGTATACTGTTTGGTTTAGCTCGCCCATAAAGATAAAGAGAATTCTATTTACATTTTCCTGCTTAAAAGGACCTTTCAAAACCTTCGCCTATATAATAGGATAAGAGGTGCGTGCATTATTCAGATGAAGAGAGGTAAACAACCTCCGGGCCCGAAGGTCAGCAAAAGATCGGGTGTGAAAGCCTAGTAATAATAAAACCTAGGGACCCGCGCGATTCTAGCTTTAGAATATTATCCAAAGAAAGTAATCGCAATGATAAGCTATCGCTGTTTTGCGCTTGGAGATGAAACAATTGCTATGCACCGTATGATTTGAAATATCATTGGATGCAATGTTTGAAATAGTTGACGTTTTTCGTAAAAAAACCATCAACTATGTTCTATTCTCTTACCACTTAATTGTTTCCCTTTTTCTTACTTTCCTTCAGCAACGACAAGAATACTATTTTGATGTTGTCACACTCACGTTTCAGTCAATTCTATGTCTCCGTCACATCCAGATGTCTCAACTCGATCCTTAATAATCAACCTTTCTCCTCGTTAACATTTCCCAATCCCTTAGTGCAATAAATTAAAAGTCATACAAATATAAATTCATAAGTATCTGGTATTTTAGTTAACGTTAATAATTGAAATAATTTATTTTAAAATAAGTTTAATAATAAGTAAACGCGTAGCCAATTTTTACGTGTTATTTACAAAATTTCACAGAAATCAGTCTTAAAAACATAGTTTTTGTTTTCGTGGTAAAATAGTAACACACTTGCAAGAAACACTAGCTTCTTTTTCCCTCTATGACGCCTGTTCGAATATTATTAATAAGCATTTCAATAATTTGTTGGAATAAATATTCAGACAAAGTGATAATCCCTGAAAAAGGGGGAAATTTTACAATTATTTAGAGATCGATTTTATAGTGAGAAATAAAAATGATATAAAACAAAATGCTTCATTCAGTCTTATCTTATTAAGCTTCTTTAAAGAGTGACGGAAAAGTTACGCGGTTGGCACCATTGCCGGCAATAAAATGGTAAGATTACTCCGCGGAAATGTCGGTTTTCTCTCACTCTTACAAAAGCAGATCGCAACTGCAGGAACATTCCAAATCCATGATTTCAGGGGGAACTTAATTCTCGAGGCGTTTATCTCTTTTTTTACACAATTTAGAAATCTCTTGGAACCTTCCTTTCTAAATGATCCCATGCGGCTGTTTGTTCCCCTGCACACATTTTAAGATTCTCTTGGCAGTACATCGTTCTGCTAGCTTTGCCTGCCACCTCCTAATCTCCCATCTCTTTATTTTCCGTCATTCCATTTAGGTCGGGTCTCGCTCTTTCTTTTTCAAACATTATGTATGGCGAAATTTCTAGTGCAGATATCTCGTCCTCAATTCGTAGGTAATGAATGGCGTAAACAATGCTCGAAAAAAGACCCGACGTCAACTACAGGATATAGATTCTTTGTCTCGTAAGAAAGCGCGTAAAATGCAATTTTAATAACAAATTTTGCAAATAAATTGTCTTTTAACCGTTTCCTACCTTGGAGAATATGTTTTTATCAAAACTCGTGGTTCTATTGTTGTCTCAATCCAAACATAGATGCAAAAGAGTACATTTTTATTTAAATCCAAAACATTTAATTTCATGTCTCGTCATTTTTTGACGACTAACATTAGTATACTAATAAATGACAAACCCATGACTTAAAATATTGGTTGGAAGATGCATGATGATAATATATGACCAGTTGATCCAAAAATTGAATTCATTCTAAGGAAACAGGAAAAGTTTTTTCTTTCAAGTGATATAACCTCGATACGCGCATATAATATATATCCATTTCCGAGAGACCTATTTTTCATCGTGTTTCAAAGAGCTTGCAACACGTTATTTACTCGGAATCCATTCCTCGATTCATACTTTGCCAGTTTTTGTGTCGCAGTAGTCAGATGCTCTCTATTCTTTATTTCTTATTACTCGAGATTTTATTATTGTTCTTATGCTTACTTATTCCTCCTCCATCTCACATAGCTAACTGTTATGTTTGGATATCTTATTGTTATAAGTTAAATCGATTATTTGTCTTAAATTATTTCTGTTAAATATTTCAATAATAAAAAAGTTTCAAAGTTTAGTAGAAAGTTGTATGGGAAAAACAAATGATCACTAAATTTCACTAGGGAATTTAATAATTCACCACATAAATGTAGTCTTCATGAGTAAGGTAAACGATATCTTCTCTGTCAAATTCCCCTTCTAAGCCTACACAATATTCTCTTTCAATCAATACGAGGAATTTATTCCTTGTCTGCGAGAGTGTCGCTCGTTTGCCTAGCAAACACAAAGTCCTAAAACCCGCTTGTTTACCACGTCAAACACTAGCCTTTTCCCCAAAACTTCTTTTGAGTTCCCTCCCTACATCTACATCTCTTCATTCGTTCCGTTAGGAACATCCTTTGAACGGAGTGCATCCCTTTAAAAGTGCCTCGACCTTCTCTTCAAATCTCCCCCTCCTCAACCCCTTCCTTCCCTTAGCTACGTCACCCGAAACGAGCGTTGTTCCAAGCAATCGCACCGTAGATAAAACACCACGCCCTCGCACTCTCTCTATTAAACATCTCCTTTCTCTATTTTTTCAGAGCTCTGAAAACGTTCTCTCTTTCTCTCGTTTTGTTACAAGGTTTTAAAAATATGTAATCGCTTTATGAAGCCAAATGCACGCACTTTAGTGCTGTCACATAATTTTTTATGATAATAATAGAAAAGGAATATAAAAATCAGAAACAGAAAATTGACGCAACCTACCTTGGTCTACCCTCTACGCTGACTGAGTCAGCTTTTTTAAGACGAGCAAGATAAATATCCTGATCTCAGAAATAATATTTTAATAAAATTTAATTGCCGTTTTCTACTGTGATTACACGGATATACACATGTATAAATGGATTAATTTGCTACACATCAAATCATCTTTAAATAAATAAATATAGAATACTTTGCCAAGAGAAAATGAACGACAACGATAAATTTGTGTATCGACACTTTTTTCCTGATGAATTCATGCGTAACAAATAAACACGCTCTAGCCTTACTATAGATGCCGCACAGAATATAAAACAAAAATAGTCTTTTATATAATTTATCGCTACTGCTAACCCTCTCAATGCCGAGGTTCATGCTTTGTACCCACCATTTGTTAATTACCTATATTTTGTTCCAATGCGAATAGAATTCTGCGAATTTTTATTGCCGCTTATAACTGATAATGTAAGATCACGCGTTTTTCTTGTGAATGAAAGAAAAGATCTGTATCTTTAGGAAAAATTCGTTTTTATCACGCTTATAACTGCGAGGGATACCACGGCATCGTGTGAGCGAAACGAAAAGCAATAATAATAAGGAACGAGAAAGGAGAAACGGAGTGAAAGACAATTTAAGAGATGAAAAGATTATTTAGAGTTTTTTTTAGAGACAACGGTACTCTCTACTCTGCACGGCGACATGGTATTGAACTCTCTGGAGCCAATCGGCGTCTCGAGGGGATTTAAGAAGGTCGAGAGTTTCAGAGGAACAAGAAGTAGGAGTAGGTTAAAGTGGAGAGAGAGGGATTGAGAAGAGGAGTGGAAAAGAGAGTAGAAACGGGGAAATAGATAAAGGAAGGAACGTAAGAAGAAAAAAGCGGTATATAGGAAGCCAAAATGAGAGAAGGACGATAGAAATGGAAATTTGAAGAAGCGTTACAAGAATAGAGACAAATAGAACGGAGAAAAGATAAGTAGAGAGAGGTGGATGTGATGTGATTTTTAGGATATGAGAAATGGAGATTGAGAAGAAGGAAAGAGATTGAATGAAGGCTGGGTATAGATTTAATTGTAGGGAGGAAAACGTGAGAATATAGGATATTTTGACAGGAATTTTAAAACATCTTATATGGACAAATAAAAAAAAACGCAAAGGAGAAGATAATAATTCCTATAATGTTTTATACTCTTATTGTAAAAATATTAACTTACAAGCTATGATATTTCCTAAATTTCTAAAAGCTATAAGTAATTGAACAAGGCTTGACTTCGTGGATGTAGGCAATATTATTCATAATAAAGATAGTACTTTTCCACAAATATATTTATTCTTGTGACCGGTTCGGTACGCGATACCACGTGCGAAACCGATGTAATGAATAATATGTACTTATAAAAGAATTTAAAATAAAAAATACATAATGCTATCCACGAAATTTTAAGAGGTCAAAATAATAAAATGAATTTGTGACAGTGGTAGTGTAAAAATCGTGGAATTAGTTAGGTCAATCAATTTACTTATCAATCTAATACTGTTTCTTACTTTTTTATCGTTAAAAACTAAGTATGAAGGCAAGGATCAAATGCTTATTGATTACGGATTTAAATTTAATTGATGAATTTTCTTCAAGAAGTATCTAGCAATTTGTAAAGAAGTAAAACAAAATTGAGGTAAATTCCCTTCAAAAATAATTTTAAAATTAAATGAAAATATTCTAAACAACTACCATAAATAATGAAATACATCCGCTATTTTAAAAGCATGGCATTTATAACAGATTATAAAATGCCGCAAATTTTAGATTTGAGGAATATGGAGTTGATATATACTATATAACACAGAATTAAAAAGATGGGCTCGGTCAATGTTCGAAAATTCCATTTCAAGGAAAATTCTTGATATTACATGGTGAAGTTTTGAAATTAAAATAAATCCAATTCCACGTTATAGTGCAAAGTTCATAACATCGTTTACAATTTGTTTTATTTTTATTTCAGAATAAACCCATTCCCCTATTCTGGAGAATCGTTCTCGTTTTCATTTTAGCGAACAACATAAAATTCAAGAAGAGAGATACAGAGAGATATATTGTATTTGCAGGAGTTGCTCCAAATATTCCCTTGGAATTTGACTTCGTCACTCACCACTTGCAAACAATCGCCCCAGATATTGAACGGTCAAGGACGCTACACTAGCCAGAGATAGACGGGGGATGAAAGAGTAGACGGATTTAGATATCTGAAACCTGTTCTAGAAAAGAACGGCGATGAGTGTTTCGCAATGCTATATGTTGGGAAATAACTACGCGATATTTCACTTCTCATAACAATAAATTGGATTTCCTACAATCGTGCACATACGTATTTTCACCCAAACTACATTGAGTACTCCCGCAAATTATAAGTAAATGTGCAAAAACATAGTATTGCGTAGTATTCTAAAACAAACGATTAGGATAATGAAATATTTGGATATGACTACATTCTCGGAGCCTAAATTTTGAAATTAAACCCATTTTCTTCATTTTCCCTCAAAAATTTATTTACAAATCTGCAAAAAAAGCAACTTCATTGAGATTTTCAAGTAGAGTTAGATGGTTAGCTTTAAATACGAATCATAAAGTTAGGCATAAAATCTTATAGCACAGTCCTGCATACATATTTAGCCTCCTGTAAAATCGATTAACCTCGTGGTCGAGTGGGAATCTGGCAACTAGGAGAAATTAGAATTATTAAAATCATTAATCATTACATTCATTTAAATGTTTAATGAAAAGCAGCAGACAAAGATGAATTACTGTTTAAGTTAATTTTGCGCAGAAACCACAGGCACATGCATATATGCGGCTGTGCTGGTTGAAGTCCATTAAAATATTCCATCATCAGCCATATATAATGATAAATTAAATTGATATGAAGCTTTTGTAAAATAAATTACAAGGAAATCGAAAATTATTGTTGATCCGAGTAATTATTTATGGTTTATCCTTAAATTTTAAATAATTGGTAATCATTCAACATATTATTCAAGTATGAAAGTCCATAAATAATTCGGTAAATGGTTTAAAACTCAAACGTGAGATACGAAGAGATAAATTAAAATGAACTAAGAAGTATGACTTGGAGAAAATATTAATATTAAAATGAAAAAGGAAATAAGTTAATCGCGAAGTGAAGGCAAAATCAGCCAACGACAGCCATAATATGATATTTCAAAATCGTCTCTTCTATGATACTTCGATATCTTGTCAGAGTGATAAATAATACAACATATAAGAAAATCATTATAATAATTCTAAGTATTGTATTTCGTCAACTTCCAGTAATTTACATTCCACATCCTCCGCTTACTCTTTTCCTCGCCTTCGTCATACCTTCTATCCCTCGAACCACTCCTCTGCCTTCATTTAAGTCTCATGTAGTTTAGCACATTTTGTAGGGAGAAACCTATTTGGCTGGACCGATGAAGAGTTCAAAAAGACAGAAGAGGCGTGCCTTAAGGATCAATGGGATAAGAAGGGTGCGTGAGATTGAATGGAGGATTCTCTGGCTATAGACGGTTAATATGATGTGGAAGGAACGAAAGACAGGATGGGAGAAAATTAGAGGAGGATAAATAATGGGAGTTAGAGAGGTATATATGTAAAAGAGAGGGAAATAAAGGGAGGTAGAAAAAATAGAGAGAAGCAGAGATACAGAGTAAAAGAGAAGGAAGTAGAGAGTAATTGCAGAAAAGTATCAGGAGAGTTGAAAGAAAATAAAGAAAAGAATCGTTTTTTCGTTTAGTCAGGCCTTCATGCCACACAATACTATTTCTCATTCTGATAGAAATGCTTAATCTGTGGCATTGATTTTTAAAAATTATGATTTCTTTATTTTCATATCAGCGAATTTCTGATATCAGTAACTACCATATAAATGTTGTCAGTACCATTTTATTGAAAGATGTTGTAATATACTGGAATACTAAATAGAGAGAGGGAGCTGAAAATTCGAGAAAAATATGTTTTAGAAAAATTATACGTAAGTAGTACATATATGCTAGGAGTGACAGTTGTTGAATGGGTGGCATACACTTCAGAAGATTGGCGTTAGTTGGGTGGAATATTCTTCAGGGTACACATATTGGTTGAGTGGAATACGCTACAGAGATTTGTGTTGGTTGGGTTGCCTATAAGGGAGGGGGCATACGGTTGTCGGGTGGCATACTCCTCAAGGGGCATGTATTGGTTGGATGGCATAAGCTTCAATGGGGAGGTGTTGATTGGGTGGTATATGCTTCAAGGTTGGGAGGCATATGCTTTAAGGGGCAGTTGGTAGTTGGGTGGCATATGCTTCAAGGGGCAGTTGGTAGTTGGGTGGCATATGCTTCAAGGGGGAGGTGTTTGTTGGGTGGCATACGCTTCAAGGGGCAGGTGTTGGTTGGGTGGCATATGCTTCAAGGGCCAGGTGTTGGTTGGGTGGCATATGAGTTCAGGGGCAGTTGTTGGTTGGATGGCATATGCTTCAAGGGGCAGTTGGTAGTTGGGTGGCATATGCTTCAAGGGGGAGGTGTTTGTTGGGTGGCATACGCTTCAAGGGGCAGGTGTTGGTTGGGTGGCATATGCTTCAAGGGGCAGTTGGTAGTTGGGTGGCATATGAGTTCAGGGGCAGTTGTTGGTTGGATGGCATATGCTTCAAGGGGCAGATGTTGGTTGGGTGGCATATGCTTCAAGGGGCAGTTGTTAGTTGGGTGGCATATGCTTCAAGGGTCAGTTGTTGGTTGGGTGGCATATGAGTTCAGGGGCAGGTGTTGTTTGGGTGGTATAAGATTTCAGGAGCCGGTGTTGGTTGGGTGGCATATGAGTTCAGGGGCAGGTGTTGTTTGGGTGGTATAAGATTTCAGGAGCCGGTGTTGGTTGGTTGGCATATGATTTAAAAGGCTGGTTTTGGTTGTGTGGAATATTCTTTCAGGAGACCAATGTTGGTTGCTAGCGCATTGCTTTGGGACAATTACATTTGTTGGTTTGCATATACTTACGGGTCATCGTTGCTAATTGAGTGGCATATGTTTTTAGGGAAATAAGTGTTTGTAGACTGACATCTGTTTTATAGTATAATTCGACGTGATACCTGATAAAAGTTATCATGTTTAGAAGAGAGGCGATTATAGATGATTGCAGGAGAAATTATCTCTATAACTCATAAAAAAATATTTATTACAATAATGTTAAAGAAAGATTTTGGAATTATCTGAACAAAGTACAGCCGTCAAGTCCTAGTGACAGTAAAAAACATCGACAAATAAAATATATAAATATATATTGTGGAAAATAGGCTCTTAAAGGATGAGTTCTATACGTGTATCCTCCAATCTTAAAGCAAACAAAAGTATTCATTCAAATTGATGAAAACCTCGAAAATTACGAAAACAAAATAATAGAATAGCCAAACAATTGAATAATACAAATTTCCAAAAACGAATATTGACAGAATTGTACTTACAAGGAAGTTAATAACGCTGCAGATAGTAGTATTAATTGTTTATTTCTCGTTGACGTGAAAGTGTATACGTTGAATAGTGCTGCAGAATTCTTATCATTCAAATGAAATACTGCTCATGCTCTGTAATAGGCAGTAGAGCAGACACGTATTTACACATTGAATAAAATGATACAGGTTGATCGACAATACTTTAATAACGATTGAGTAGATAAAAGATACAAATCTATCGGTAATTTAACATGAAAGATTTCGACCAATGAAGTTTTGATACATTACGTTTTTATGGGTGCCAAAAAAAATGAAAAATTCTTGCCTCCTTTTTTAAGACTTCTTCGATTTCTGCAGTTGAAAAATCTGAGTATTTCAGAGAAATTTTGTTATATGGTGTATTCCCCAAAGTAAAAATTTAATGTTCATAGTGGATAACGAATATTAACCTACTATCCTTTACTAAATATATCCCTTTACCGGGAGTTCACCTTACCCATTCCAATATATTCTCCAAACCACATTAACAATATAGATGAATGAGAGCGCACGCAAAAAAGCAACCGGAACCACGTAAGCACAAATTTTATATGGACTCGAAAATGAAAGTGGGAGAATCCGATAAATTCTCAAACGTAAAACGAACTCTAGGGCGTGGAACCGCGAATGAAAGTGGATTCATCAAGGGAGAAGGATTTCCTATGCCTCACCCACTTCCATCAAATTGATTCGAAGTCGATGCTTTTCGGAGTCGATGCTTTCGCAAATCAAGAGTAATGCCATTTTGGCTACTGTGTATTATTTCCCCATGGATCCGTTGTTGGTTGGTTGTGTGACTGAGTAAAGTTGGATTGGACTTCTGCGTATTATTCCCACACAGCCATAAAAAGGAATAAAGAAGAAATAAGAAAGACAATGGTATACGCACAAAATGTTGGTCCATATATGTTTATTCACAAATGTTATGCCAAAGAATTAAAGAAAGAAATAAAATTATAATGAGATATTATACGGTTTTTCTCTCCTTTATAATATTTTAAATATAGACTGTTCAAAGAAATTTGTCTTGCATTATTTATACACCCATCCCTAATAAGCTTCATGAGAGCATGATGAAAAATGTTTGATGGCCGATCTGTTCTTCGTCTTCCATATTATGCCAGTCTCTGGCAATTATTCATAATATACTTGTATGTGAATGAGGATTACCCCATAGGAAACATGTGGTCTCTCGTACCTTAAATTATTTGGATCGGTTTTATGGTTGTTTTTTCCTCTCGTGTGTCAGAAGTTGTTCATTTCTCGAACATGCCCTACCACACCTCCTTTATCCTTCCGGGATATGGAAACGACGAATACAGGCATCAATGCTTTCGAAATATCAAACGCAAAACTATTGTTTGAAAATCCTTTTAATTGATATTTGAGGTTTGCTTAAAATTTCCTTGCTAATCCAAGATAAAGCACTAAGTATAACAAATTCAAAAAAAGATAGTTACAGATAACCTAATGAAATTTTTTACATAAACTTGATATGGCTATTAGAAATATCTAAGATGAGTACCTGTTTTTAAATTACTAAGCGCTTAATTTTGAATTTGCTATCAGCCATAAGACAAATTCGATGATTCTCTAGTGAGTTCTCCTCGCTAATCAGAAAAACTTTTAATAACCTATTTTCCTCATAAATGTAGGCTTTGAACTGAATTGTTTTTTTGTGGCGCTATAGAACTAGTTCGTTTATTTTAGGGTATTTACTGATGAAAATATTTTCAATAGATACCATATAAAATATTAATATTGAAAATCAAATCAGAAATCATATTTATAATTCAGTAAAGTTGGGCATAATGACGGTTATATAAATCAAGTGAAAAAATAAGTTTAAAACTCTGAGGGAAGTCGTACGACATCCTAGGAGAAATTAATATCCATTGCTGTCACCACACTTATCGCTTTAGAGAGAAGAAAAAGAGAATCAGAATTGTACATAAGGGAGTGGAAAATAGAGAGGGAGAAGCGCGCGCTATCGATTGCTCGCGTGTTGTCCGAAGGATGGCATGCGGTCCCAAATATCATCCTGACTTATACGATACAATTCAATATTTTCTTTAAATAGCACTTTCGTCAATTGTCATCCATTTGCTTGTGGCAGACAATAGTTTTTAAAAACGTGGTTAGGTAAATATAAATCAGCATTGTAAAATATTTTAAATTCTCATAATTTTATTTTAATTATTGTATATTCATGAGATCCATGGATGATTTGTTACTGTTTTTGATCAATTTTTCGTAGTGGAGGTACATACGACATAAAGGTAAAACTTCAACGAATTATATTTAATCGAATTTTTGTGACTAGGTATCGGAGAAATCTATATTATAAACCTATATTCTAACACAGTTCCTTTCTTAATTTCATCGCACAATTAATGTGAAGTGATCATATCATTAGCTTACGAAGTGGATTACGTTCTAAGACATTTCAAGCGGATGGGCCAGCTTTAAAGAGGTTATATGAAATTGAAATGAAGTGATATATCTTGAATTCGAATGTTATGCATTTTTTAGTTTTTTAAAATTTACATAATTTTTTACAAACAATAAGAAAATGGATTTCAGTATAATCGAAGTGAGTGAATTAATACTTCGTAATAAAGGAAACATAAAAACTAGTTAATATTAACTTAAACTGATTTATTATTACTATACTACGCTAACAATTTCACATCTACGCTTTGATCAATGTTTTAACAAGACGAGCCAATGATGTAATCAAACAACAACGGAGTAAATCCTTCGAATGCAGTATGTAAGACTGCAAACGATCAAAGGTGCCATTACTTGTGGAGCTTCGATTAGTATCTGCGGATATCATTTCAACGGAACAAAGGAACAAATTCTCAATTAAAAATCTGTATAGCTTGAAAAAACTTTAAAGACAATTTTAAAGTTGTACCAAATGCAGTTACACAGAGTGTTTATCTCTTTAACTTACAAATACATTCCAAAACATTTCTCTTCGCTCCCATCGAGTAGCATGAGTACAGTTTAATAGCCCTTCAAACCCCCATTCCTCTGCTTCTTCCACTTTTTTTCGTCCCTCTTTTCTTCCTCCTACTCTCCCTTTCCCTTCATTTTAACCCTTGCGTTCTCATTAAATTTCACTTTACAAAATATAAATTTCTACAGGAATGGAATTGCGTCGTGTATTTGTAGAAAAGGAAAGAAATGCTCGAGAAAGCTAAAAAAGGAAATCCGATGCAACGCGCAACTACCTCAGAGCTCAACACAAATAGATGAGAAAGAAATAATGATACACGTATTGTAAATAAATCCGTACAGATAGATCAAATTGTGGAATGCCATAATTACCCATTAATTATTACCGCTCGCCACAGTTTTGTTCTCAAATGGAAGCACTATTTTCTACAATCAATAAAAATCTTCCAAAAATCTATATTCTGTACAGGTGACGCTCGTTATACTTCAACTCGATTTACGCGCTTTCATTTTAACGCCATTTATGATGAAGATATAACGTCCAATTTGCGCCACCGAACTCCTCGTTGTTGCAGTCGTCCCATGTACGCTGGAAAACCGGAAAATTGCAAGCTTTATTTATATTTTGCATAAATAATCTTTTAATGTCTGAATTACCTGCATGTGTTTCAATAAAATAATTTTTGGCCTTAACTGTATTGTTTAATTCAGCACCTCTATCTTTATTTCATATTTAGCGATTTATTTTCTTATTATATTTAATTTTCATACAGCGGCACTGATTTTGCGCTCGCATGCTTTCAATTCTCTAAATTTACGATGATACAAACTTTCATTTCAACATGAAGACACTATGAAGTGAAATTTAAGAATTTCGTATCAGTTTTGTTTACTCTCGAAGATTATATGGGTTCAGCGTTCGATATTCCTAATCATACCTTGAGAACAATGCAGTGATAGAAGAATGTTAGTTTAGGCAGTTGAAGTTAACATCTACTAGAAAACTATTCATAAAAGTCTCACGATGATCGCAATCTAAAGCAAGCCAATATGCTCAACGAATTCGCTGATATTCATAATTTTACTTCAATTTTGTACATGTGAATCTATTTTCCAATTATATTTCAGTGTATTTAAGACCGCAAAAATCTAAACTAAAACTAGTGAAATCATTTGTCCAAGTTTGGGAACGCAACTTCCTTAATTTACATGTATGCTATTGGAAAATTACTTTTGATTTACGCAATAATCCTCCAGAACGAATATATGGCGTAAATCGAGCATCACCTGTACTCAAAATTGGGTACGTGTCCCCATCCAAAACATTGTTCGACTTCACTGATTTCACTGTCGAAGCTCTTATGTGTTATCATCACAAATCGCGTATTGATTTCATGCGGCATTCGTGCTTTCCGTGGAAATAGACTCAGCGACATTGCAACGTATCTGGGAGCGCATATCGGTGTGACTGCTTTTCATTGGGTGTTGTTACTCGCGCGCTATAAAATACACCATCCAATGTGAGTTATGATTGGTCACACAGCTTCTTTTGCTCCTCTGAATGTCTGCTTCGGCCGGGATGACTATTGCGGAAAACACTCCGTCCTTCGTACGGAAGAGCGCACCAGTGGAGGCGCTGGAGGTAATTGGACATTACATGAGGCGATCTCTGCAGTTATTTATCGCTTAGAGCAGCGGGATAAAGGATTCTTTTTTGTACTTTTAGTATTTGGTAAATATTTGTTAAACATAAAAACGATGCAGATTTCCATATTGCTCAATTTTTATAAAATTATCAAAATTATTGAAAATGTTTATATTAATTAATTAATTTCTTTTATTAAACTTTAACGAGCGATTATTATTTAATACAATATTTATCAACTATACCTTAAAATAATTTTATTATTAGTTGATAGTTGTCAAAATAGCATTTACTATTAAAAATACGAGAAATATAAAAATTAAACTTGAACGACGAATGCCTCCATAATTTTAAATAGAGCTATTTAGCTTACAATCGCTGAAACTTCATTGTCAGCTTCTTATTGTTGGTAGTTAAAATGAACATCTCTTAAGATCAAATTTGGATACATCAGAAGAAAACGACAACCTTTGAATCGAGGCAGGTAGAGAGTCACAGGGAGTGGAGAGCAAAGAGTAGGAGAGAGGGAGACAGAGGCAGGGAGAAGGGGACTAGAGCGATCGATGTTACGTGCGGTGGAACAATGAAAAAGATAGATAGATAGATACACGTCTTTAAGGTCCATTCTTACATTTAGACAGAGTTCGGGAGAAGAGGCAGACTATGAATGTAGTTCATCGGTTAAAAATGATTTTAAATAATCTAGTATAGATGAGGATTTTAAATAACGACGTCACAATATTTGCATTAGTATCGTTTGTAGCCACCATATGTACAATGAGAAGTAAATGAAATGAGAAAGTGCTTTTGAATTTAAAAAGACACGAAATAATTAACGCAAATTTCCACATTATTTGAATGCTTTTACAGCGAAAACCCGATATACATTTTTAACAAGCTCTCCAAAACTCGACTCAATTTTACAAAAACAAATTTACGTGAAATGAAAGACTTCAACTAACTATTAGGGAAGGGAGAAAATTGAATTTTACAATAAATGCTCGTTCCACTAAGATGAAGTCTGCTTGTATACAGTTAAAAAAATGTTTTTCCAGCAAATAAGCGAATAATACTATCACTAGTAATAAAGAGGAAAATAATACTTGTGGATGGCATTCGAAATAAGTACCACTGGTAGAGAAGGGACTAGTGGCCTAATCCGAATAATACATTGGTTATATACGTGTGTGTGTGTGTATATATATATATATACGTATCTACCCTCCTTACTTTTCGTGTCCTTTTGGCAAAACTGCTCTTTTATATATATATATATCTATATATATATATATATATATATATATCTATATATATATCTATATATATATATTATCAAACAAAATTTTGGCAGAAGAAATCGCTAAGGTGGCTTGTAGAAAGACAAATATAAATTTCTAGGAAAAGATTTTTGACTGTTGAAGCGGTTAATCAAGAGGTTAGGATCGTTTTTTTGATTAATATTTAATTCCCGATTTTTCCGATTTTTTCACAAAACCAAGAAATCTAAATGAATTAATTTAAACCGAATCGACTTATACAACTGTATATTTTGTATTATTAATTGATATTACAGCGAAATAATTTTTAAAAAGTTTTCACGGTACTCACTTTTGTTTTCAAACGCATATTTATTTATATTGTAATATGCCGTAATTTATTACCACAAGCCAACACTTAAGTGTAAGAGTATAAAATTACTGGAAATATATTCACTTTCTAGAGAATTTATGGAATAAACTATCCAACTTCTTTTTTCGATAAACTCGTAATTCATCAAATTCTCTCCTCAAAAGACAGATTTATATTTTCATTATAAAAATTGGTTAAGATATGATGATAAAAAATTATAAAACATACAATGAATACAACGACTCTATCCTATATTTTATTTAGTGCTAGAATTCTCAGCGTTTCCTTTCTAAACCAAAATTTTCTAGCTGAAATCCACTTTATAATTGATGTAGGTCCAAAAGCTATAATATTTTGGGGAAGCAAGATTCACATTTCGGCTGCAAATAACCCATTATAATAGGTGATTTGCCGAAGTTACGTTCTGAATTATGGATTGATTATATGTTTTCAGGTCGAGTTTCGCATTCAAGAGACCTATAACGCTTTCCCCTCAACTTTTCATCCGTTCTCTGGTATCTTATCATCTTCCGAAATCTCCCTTTTAGAGAGGAACAAAAGAAAGACGGATTATTCTTAGCCAATTCCAAAATCCTATTTACCCACTCTATGCCGATCCTGTAAAATGTATCCATCACCTAATCCTTTCGTTTCGAGGAAGGATATCTCCCGTGTTATTCTTATCAAATCCATTTCCTCCGATCTCCTCCGTATATTTCCTTCTCTTGTGTTTTATTCTCCTCCCGAACTCTCTTCCAGCAAATATTTCGTCTTTTCATACTGGAATACTGAGATAAATAAAATCGGCTTACCAATATCATTAGAATTCAGCGTCGTTAGGGCTCTCAACAATCTCAAAGAAAATGGCTCTCAGCCTCTTGATGGTTACAGCCGCATGTGGTAGGTCAAAAGTCTTATTTTTCCATGAGCAATTATCTGAATCGTTAATTGAATTTTGCGGTAGTGTGAGTGACTAGGATTGGATTCATCGAATACTCTTTCCCTATTCTCTAAAACCATTTTCCTAAATGAATTCAAGCGCAGAATTTCGAACTAAACACATTATATTTATTGGAAAAAGATGTGTTCATAGGAGGAAGATATAATAGTGTTTGTATTCCTATTATATTCCTAAAAATTGGTAATAATGTCTCCTCGAAAGACGCTTAATTTGTTTAATATTACGCAGAGCCACTTCAACCGGCTTTAAGTACACCATGCCATAAAAACTCCAAAATTTCAGTTGATGGAAACTTGATCGCCCCTGCTAAAAGAAAACATTCGTCAGGTAATTCAATGAGGTAATTTATACCTCATACCGGAAACAAAATATCCGAGCTGGATGATTTCTCTCTTTTACGAATACTCTTCTGAATCCTTAACGAGGCAGTTTAGAACGCGTAAAATGCTTACCATTACTTAAGTGAACAAAGTTTTCACGAAATTTTATTTTCAGGACAAAATGAGGAAATTCAAAATTAATTTGTTATTAAAAGTATAATAGAAATCAGTTTTTTACATCTGTATTATGTTTGGACAATCTGCAATTAACTAAAATAAGTTGTTATCAGCTTAAAGAGGGGTATGACAATTATAGCATCTAATATATGAAATTCTTTTTTTGTTTGTCCGCTATACAAATCCACACCTTTGAAGATATTGTTACGAAACTTCGCATAGGTATATAATTTTACCCTATGAGTAACAGAAGCTATATGACGATTGAAAATTGGTGGGGTGAAGGTGCTTAATTCAATAATTGCTGTTTTACATCCTGTCCCGGGCAATGCCAGGTACTCCAGCTACTATATACATATAGTTCAGCGTGTGTATTGTTAGTTTCATTCTGATAGACGAGCCCCAAAATATATTTGACATTCATTGCAATTAATGCCCAACCCAGCTTACAGTCTTCACTCTTCCCATTTGCAGACACATACTTCAGACTTCACACCTTTTCTTTTAATTTCTTATCCTCTACTCCGAAGTTAATTTCCCAAATGAAGGGGTTAAAAGGAAAGAGAACTCGGCTGTGAAAATTTAATTTTCCGGCAAAGTTACGATACCACTGGCCTCCGAAGTGAAAACCATCTAGCAGTTACGCAAACACTTGAAATTATCTCTATTTTACGAGACCGCGGCAAAATTTTCCTGTTCCACTTAAAATTCAACCTAATCTTTAACTATTTCTCACTTTTATGACCTCCATCACACACTCTCTCTCTTATTCTCTATTTTCCCAAGTCTTCCTTTCCATTTTCCTTTTTTACTTCCACCTTTTGCTTACAAATTTTCTCTTAGACACAAAAATTTATTTTTTTGCAGTAGAAAATTGTGAAATTAATAGAGCTTAACAACAATATTAGAAAGACGCTGACATTTTGATTGACGCGAATTTTACCATTACGGATTTTCGTAGAACGTAATCGTTGCACTGAATAATAGAATACAGTAAATAGATTCTCTATTGGTATAACATCTTTGCAGGCTTATCTGTGTGGTTGTCAATAAATTTACCATAGGAGGCTATTGATTTAAAAGAATTATATGTCATTCGAAAGCTGCGGTAAGCTGAAAGGAATTAATCCGTATCGTTATTTGAATTTTAATGCTACAGAAATTGTTTTAGTTTAGATCGATGATTAAATAGAATTTCTTCAATTTATTTTAAAAATTTATATATATTAACAGGAATTTTTGTGAGGTTGTACTATCGCACGCTACTATTTTTGTGCACTTGCATTGAACATTAGTATATAGGTATTATTTCTCACAAGAATTGTTTTCTGACAATTTATGAAATATACAGGATTAATGCACGATAGGAGCGTAGTACGAATTAGAAAAGTTTCTCTCGAGCGATTAACGAGCCCAGAAGTCTATTTTTGTTTCCAGTAAAGTTGCAGCTCCGATTTTAGGGCAATAATATAATGGAAATTAAATAATATATTTTTATTCTTAGGTGGAAGTTAAAAGGATGAAGAATTTATTTATAAAATTTATTTTAGAACAAAACTCTTGTCATCAAATATAATTTTTATGGAAATAGAATAATGTGGGAATTCAACTGAAATACTCTTATATATAAGGATTCAAAAGGATTCATTGAAAGCTACTCGTTGTCCCATTGAATAAATAATGCGCGGTGAATTGGTGGTGAATTCATGATTTCCCTAAATCAGTGTAGTTAAGTTTTGCAACAATGCACTTATGTTAGTTCGAAAGCCACAAATTAAATAAGAAAAAGAACAAAGAAAGCAAAATTTTCCTTCAATAAAATCAACTTTACTGCCAAATAAAAGAAGAATTAAGCAAAAGGGTTATGAAATACCATTTGAAACGATATCTTTGAAGTTTAAACGTAATCGAGTGGCTCACAATTGAATCAAAGAAGTATAGATTAAAATTAAATGCAGCTTGCATTTTTTACTTTTAGATATATTGAAAAACTCTCTTGATACAGTGTAAGGTATTCGGAAACAATATCCAATTTTTTATGTAAAAAGTTTGTAGATCTATATTTAATGCTCTTATGTTTAGTGTATAAATGTGAAAAAAGCCAATGACATGCAACGATATTTTTGGAGAGAGAGAGTATTTTTAACTCGAGTTAAAAAATTATCAAACGCTCCCTCAACGAGGTTACCCAAAAAAGACACTCCATCAAATCCCCCGCATCCACGCACCCTCACTCAGATATATTTGAAAGACGAACCGCGAAATGAGATATGGAAACCGGCTTGTTTGCGTGGTCAGGAGAAAGGAAGGAAGAAGAGGAAGGTGAGAAGGAAACGGTATGGTAGGACCAGATGGAAGTTTGGAGGATGAGAGAGAGAGAGGAAGATGGAAGCATCGAAGGACAGAGTTGGTGGGTGGAGATATAAGGAGTGAATGGGAGGAAAGATTAAGGGAAGAGAGGATGAAAGGAGGCAAAAGCGTAAGGGAGGAGAGGAGATTGAAGGATGCGGTAGAATGGAGATGATGGTAAGAGGCAAAGGGAAATTCAGAAAATGAGAAGTGAAACAAGACAAAAAGATAAAAAGGAAACGAGAGTCCTTTTTCAGCGAAAGACAAAAATGTTGTTTATATATGTACGTATTTATGCACATATTTTTGTTATTTTTATTATTGTTATTTTTATTGAGTTTTACATTTTGCAGAGACGTTTTGTGTTTTAGAAATTATCCAGTAAACTGAAGGTTTTATGAAAACATTGAATAAAAATATTTTAGACTAGAACAGTAAACAATGAGTTAAGCAATTCACATATTAAACAGTGGAAATGCAAAACTATAAAATAATTTAAAAAAATTACACTAAATAATGGCACACTAATTTTTCCAGAAACATGTCATTCATCTAATACAAAGTCATCGGCTCAGATGCTGATAAACCTGAATTTATATTGACATAAGATAATTTTAACGACCGTGAATTAAACCCTTCCACTAGCAAATGCCGCAGATATACAATTCTCGGTTGATAAAGATTAATATCGTTCAAGCCTGCTGTGCGGATCCATAATTACGCCGTAAATAAATAAATCGGCACTTAAAACTCGTTTAGTTTGAAATATTAATTGCTTCATTTTGAATTCAACTCAAATGTGCAGCAACGTCATTTTCCACTTTTAAAGAATACAGATTTTTAGGTAAGCATAACCTCAGGGACATACGGAAGATGTCTTCATTTAGCAGAAGAATATCTGTTCCTTTTCCTACCATTACATCTCGTCCTCGCCACTCAATGATTTGAGTGAGAACTTAAGCAACTTCCGCACGTAGACATAAAAAGAGAGGAGACAAACGCGCGCTTCCATTTATTATCCCTCTGTGCTTAAACGAGGCAAAATTCAAAGCACTTTTTTGTTTTGCAGCAAGCTAAGTTCTCCGATCTATTACTGCATTATGCTTTTCATCTAGACTTTCGGCATGGAATCTTCGTAATTTCTCCATTTTCCATTCTTAATGCGCTAAATTCACTTTGAAGTGAAAGGAGTTAAAATTGTCTCTCTTGAAATGAACTTTTGAAAGGCAGGTCGTTTTAGATATTTCCTTGAGGCGTATGGCCCAAAATTGCCAGCATTTAAATAGAAATTTATCTTCAAGGAACTATCACAAAATGGGTATTCCAGGAAATTATTTCTGCTGCGCCAGTTAAGGTTTTGTATAACTACTGTACAGACTAAATCAAATGGCATATTAATAACGCCAATTTATTATTTACCAAACATTATAAATTTGCTTTTGTCATGGCCATAATTCACACCGATTGGATTCCCCGACTTCTATTTGCTCCTAATATAAACGTAGAAAGACGGACACCGCTGACTATTATCACTAATTTTGTTATTTTTGTAGTGGTATGATTTCTTTTTAATCACAGAAGAGTGTTGTGAGACCAAACGCGTACGTATATGAGAAAGTTCGTGCAATGTATACTATACCGATTTTGTATGATAGTATAAAATAAATAAAACGGTATTTTAAAAATCTCAAAATTTTATTTGTAAACATTTATGGATTTAACTTTTCCATGGGCACATTTTATACCAATGGGAAACTCAGGCTTGCATTTGCTCATATAACCGGAAAGAGGCGGATACCGCTTATTATCTTTATCAGCCGCTCTACGACTCCACATAAAATATCGAGGTAAGATCCAATGGCGACTTTAAGCCTCCAAAGTGCAAACGCTTACCCTACTCTCCTTTCGCTAATGCGCCTCTCATTTTAGAGACAAAGCAGACGCCTGTTCAACCTGCGATCCCATTAGAAGCGATCAAACACCGGGATGCAATCCGGTGACCATTGCCACTTATGGTGGGTATAGGAACAGAGAGAGAGAGAGGAAGCACGATAGTTTGATGGAACGAGCAGAGGTTAAGGCGATAGAAGAGACCGATTTACTTTTTATTAGATTTAGAAATGAAATTGCGCCTTTTATATTATATATTATGTTAAAAGCGACAGCGAAAGGGAGGATTCATATCAGTTATACGCACGGTATAATATAAAGGCTGTGGGATTGCTGTTCTCGAAACCAACCAAAATGATAATTTTATTATGGGAATTCTTTTTTGGATTGCCACGGTATCGTTACAAAATATGTAATTAATGGACAGTTTAAAGGCGAATTATTATAAAAGGTGTCTTGAATTATATTTATAAAGGAGTGGAAAGGGCCAAAAAGGTATGCCTACCAATGTAAATTGAGAACAAATTCTATGCTTTCATTTATTCTTGACTGTCTATTATTGCTCAGAAAGAGCTTTTTTATAAAGAATTTCTTCTCTTCACACTTTAATCGAGAAAAATCCTTTCGAGTCATTCGAAACTTCAGTTTCTTTGGAAATTTAATGATCATTTTTATGGTCTTGCACGAGAAAACCGATGACTCATCCCGTCCCCAACAAAAACAGACTTCATATTATATTCATCTCGGACACTTTATCATGATTTATATGTAACGTATAGCAGAATTTATCCTTTAAGAACCATTTCCGCTCAATTGGTCAATACCCCTCCAAACTCCACTCCACTAACCGCACTTCCATTTCGATTAAGATATGTTACGCATTGAACTGCCATGAGCGAGGCTATGCAATCTGTGGCGAAGCAAAGCATCTAATGGAAGCGAGAGGCAAACGAGAAATTATCGATGGCCCGAGTTAACGAAAACCGCGACTTCTTTTTTCCTAGCTGTTCTAAAAGTGGAGGAGTTCGTTTCCGTCTCGCCTAGTGCGTTATGTTATCTCGGTTAGTGAACCTTATATAACATTGCCGAAGGAACGTTATCTAAAAAAAATCACGTCGGTTTAGCGTGCGGGTTGAAAATGAAATAATGTTGCTCTCTTGACAGCTGCGCGGTATTTTAATCATTAAACGGGTATTCGAATATTGTTCCACGAAGAAGTCCGTTTTCTCCCTTTAAAGAATTCGAATAGATGGATTAATACCGGTGGCTCCATAGTGATAATTTTGGAGATATTAAAAGGATGCCTTTATGACTGTAAAAATTTGATATTTATGAACCAAAACGAAAGGTTCGCCAGATTTAATATAGAGAATAAATAAAAAATAAAAACAAAGTGAAAGGCAGGAATGAAAACCAAAAAGGATTCTTCAAGAAAATTGTTATTTAGAGATTTATTTAACGTAGAAAATCTCCGCCAGGAAACACAAACTTCTAATAAAATTGAATTGATGATGATGTATCTCATGTGGGATGGTTTCCCTTATAGCCTACGTGAACACATTTAATTTTTCTTTATCACTCCTTTTCCACTCACCTTCCCTCCTTTAATTTTATTCTCCATATTTAGCAAAGGATTCTCACTGGGAATTTAAAAAACCACTCTTATCTCCTTCATACCCGATCCTTTATCTCTTTTAATTGCACATGGAAACAAAATTTCTACCTTACGCCCTCGCCACTACTCAATTTCGTCCGTGCTTTCGTTTCCTCCATTTCGCTTCTCGTTCCTGACCTTTAACACCCCATTCTCAAATAATTTTTTTTGTTCCTTTTCAAAATCCCTTTCGCCCTTTCGAGTGCAAAAATCACCTCTCTTGCATATAATTACATCCTATGTAGCCAGTTAAGTTTGTTTTAGAAGTAATTAAGATCGAAAGATAGAGGAAGACGAATGGGAGGAATTATTAGTCAACGAACGATTAAGAAGGAAAAAAAAGACTACGAGAATTCCTATCTATATATTGGATAATATTAGCATAGAATATGGGAAAAGGGATAGAAACAAAGGATGGAAAAGAGAATAGAATATTTTGGAGGGAGTGACTGGAGAAGAGAAAAATAAAAAGATAAGATGAGAGAACAAAAAAAAGAATCCAACGGCATTGAAGGATTGATGAAGAAATAGTGATGGATAGCGAGAATAAAACAATTTAACAGCGAGTTAAAAAAACTCAAAGTAAGATAGAAGTGTTTTATATGGTGGTACGATTAAAGTCATTTCTAGGATTTTTCCACAAATCCCGTTTTCTCTCTCAAATATTTCAATTGTTCAGTCTTAAACCTTTCTGATATCTTTCGCGTAATACCAGAGGCGAGCGTAATTCACTCTTTTGGTTCTAAATAGTACTCACGGACGAGAGGATGTAGACCGAGTTGGACGCTCGAATACGAAGAGGAAGGGATTACAGGAGTGGAGTAAAGGTTTTGATAAGCTGTTTTGCATTTAAAAGAGAAATATTTGCTAAGCTACCCTCGCCGTGATACAATGTAAATCTCGCCCAAACAAAAGCAAAAACATCGGACCTGCAAAATCTCGGCGTGTCGCTCAAATCACATCTTCCATTTTCTCTCATCAAATAGACGTGGCAACCATCCCTCCAACCTTCTCTTCCTCTTCATTCACTAATTCCTTAGTCCTCTCTTTTTCCACGCATCAATCCCTCTTATCTCTGCTCCCCGAATCATCTACAGACTCATTCTCGCATCCCAATTCATCTCGTTTTTGCGATGTACCGTTAGATAAGAACCGGGAGTTCCCGGCAAAATATGGAACGATACTGGTAAATGAAACATTATAAAAAATTGTTAATTGTTCAGAGAAATGTCTCTATTTAGCAGGTACGCATAACAAAGATAAGTTTATCTATAAGTTTCTTCAATTTCATCAACCTTCAAATTAGCATCAACTGACTTTGAAAAATTCAGTTGTTTGGTTTTTATGCGATTAAAATGAAAATTTGAAATACGAATAGTATGGTAAACAAATTTAAAATGTTTAATTTAAAGGATAACTTTTATACTTTTTTGTCTTTAGAAATTATAGTAACTGTAATATTAATTTTACCCTTTTTGTTTCTTTATTTGGGATTCATCGTTTTCAGTGTAATAAAATTTTTATTTAGATGATTTTACCTAATCATTATTTCGTTTTATTTTGTTATAACAAAGATAAATTACATATGGCGATTTTTTATCTTTACTGGATAACATATTTGCCACCATCAATGGCATATGTATAGCTCTACGGACTCAGCATAAAAGAGCTTACAAACCGAAGAAAGCGAATGAATCTTAACTCCCTCAGCTTACTTCATGAAAAGATGTCGTTTGCGTTTCCATCATTAATCATGTTTTTAAAATTAATTCACAACTTAAAAATTTTTTTACGGTAAGGATGCATCAGACCGACTCGAAATAAGAACGGATTATTCTAAAGCTTTAGTTTAGGATATATTTTGCTGGCTCCTTCAAAAATAGACAAAGTTTCAAGGACTGAAATTGATTCTAAATGTATATGAAAGAAAGGAAAAATGATTTTGAACGCCAACTCAGTTATACTCAATCAGCCAAAATTAGGCGAACTTATCAAACAATATGTAAAGGTTTAATGCTTATGTGAAAAATTTCGCGGTACATCTTACGAACGTATATGATACATAGAATTTACAAATTTTTGGGTCGTTTTAAAAAGTGCGGACTAACCGATAATCTAAAACATAAATTTTGATAGATGCTTGAATGGATTTCAGGATGGCAACTAAATCAACCTCAAACGCATTTATTTAACTTATTATGCATTAGTCGAGTTTTCAAATAAAAGAAACAGAAAAAGGTACATTTTCCTCTAAAAAATTCTGATTTTGTCTTAATATAGCAAGACATTTTATGCAGGTAGAAGATCAAATATTTAAAAAAAAAACATTAGACACCTTTGAGTTTTACCAAATTGTTTTATCCCAAAGATAACCAATGAAACTAAACGCTTACTCAAGCAGTTTTGCGATTTCAATATCACAAAATAATAGTAGTTTCCGTAAGTCATCTAAACAGTACAAAATAAAAAGGATACAAAGAAATTTTAAAACATATGATTTGGGATATAGAAATTGTAATAATACTTTGATTTATATGCAATTACTTCGCCTCCAAATTAACGCTGTAGCTTAAAGCGATTTTCTGAATCCAGAGAATCAGTCCTGCTATAAAATGGAAGAAAAATAGGTGAATAGATCTAATAATAAATGGTCAGACGAGTCAAGTACTTGTAGTATGTCTTCTCCAGACACATCGTGTTTAACAGTTTTTTTTAGCCTCACTCAATATTGTATATAAAATGAACGACGACCTCGACGAAATTAAAAATTGGCAAAGAATTTCAGATGGATTGGCTCCACCAGCCCTCGCATGTCATCACAAACTTGAAATATTGATGCATGTGGCAGAAGTTAGTGCTTTAGGGTTATAGGGTCAACAGGATTCAGGATGGAGAGAGCGGAGGTAATAAGGAGAAAGGAGAAGAGGTGGAAATAAAGCAGTAGAGAGAAAGAGAGAGATAAGGGTGCAAGGGACCATGTTGAGAATCTGAAACAGCTTCTTTAAAGGTGCGAGTTTAGGAACTGTAGAAGGCTTGTTGAGTTGGGTATTCAAAGATTTTTTCCTTTTGTAATCTATATCTAACTATGTTAACCACGTGAGAATATCTGAGTTTAGGCTGTCTACGATCGAGTAATATTTAGCAAACTTGGTTTGAACGTCAACAAATGACATAATGTTTTAATAACCTCAATGATGGCGAGCAAAGTAGCTCCTTCAATAATAAGAGTCGATCGGATAAAGGATCTGGAAATTAAAGAGATAGCTAAATTATAAGACGAAATTCATATTTCATCATTCAGGTAAAGATTTACGCCTCAAACCATGTCATATAAAAATATTTATATTGAATATAATATCAAATTTGTGGGTCTAGGAAAATTCACCGACCACAATTCACCGAAACATAATTCATCGACCAGAATTCACCGATTCACAATTCACCGAAACCACAATTCACCGAATCACAATTCATCGAAATGTAAATTCACCGAACCACAGTTCAACAAATATATTATTCATCGAAATTTCCAATTCACCTTATGAAAATGGGGAGAGAGGGGAAGTAATATAAACGAAATGTTGGCAACATGGACGCCTTTTGACTGATTATAACAATTGGAGAAATAATAAGTAAAAATAAACCATGAACGTTTAAGGAGGCGTGGGTATGGGGAGGAAAGAATAGTATGTAAATAGTATAGTATATATAGTAAATATATATATTTACTATATATATATATATATAGTAAATAGTATGTATAACAAAATGAAATACTAGCATCATGGATGTCTTTCCATTGCAAATCACTCGTACATGAATAATAAATAAACATATTAAGTTCACGGAGTAGGGGGAGGTGAGGGGGAAGGTTAAACATTTCAAACCGAAATACTGGCACCATGTGTCTTTCCATTGCAATTAACTCGTAGATGAATAATAACCAATAAATAAAAAAATCACGCATTCAACGCTTATGGTAGGGGGAGGAAAGGGGGAAGGTTAAACATTACAAAACGGAATACTGGCACCAAGGGCGTCATTCGATTGCAAATAAATCGTAGATGAATAATAAACAATAACTAAACAAATCACGCACTCAAGGCTTATGGTAGGGGAGGAAAGGGGAAAAGTTAAACATTTCAAAACGGAATACTGGCACCATGGGTGTCATTCCATTTGAAATTCATAACTAAAGGTACTTAAACTATAGCTACAGCAAGCCAAAGACAGCTATACTACGGGATACGGCAGGTAAGAGCGCTGCAGCGGGAGCAAAAGTGAAAGCACGTCTGCTCACGACGGAGGCCAGGCACCAACTCGACACAACAAAACTTGGAATAAATATTATTCTCTACAACTATGATCCTCACAAATATTACCAATAACGACGTTTTTAAGGAGATATTTGACAGAAACCGAAAAAACATTATTTATAAATAATTTCTAAACAACAACTGCTATGGAAAATTGTTTCAAATGAAAGTTGTAGTAAATTATATTTTCTATAATATTTGTATAGAGTTGTATATAAAATAATGATGTTTTAATGGAGAAATATCGCAAAAACCGAATCAGGTTTCGAATAAACCTCGACTTCCAGTTAACCGGTATTGTCCAAAAACTAATCAGTTCTTTGTGCTCATGCTAAAGTGTTATATATGACAAGTACTTTATGAGTTAGAGCGCTCACAATCACATACATCATTCCAAAAATAGCCTAACGTGTTCTAGGGACCTCAAAACGTGTATTTCCGTTGAAATCTGGAAGTCGATTTTTTTCGTGATCACAATACTTTCCCTATACTACGAATGGAGAAATTAAAAAGGGCTGTGCTTTGACCCTTGTTTCAGAGAATACCACATGAATCTCCGGTAAAAAACAAACCGGAAGCCTAGGAAAGGTTTTGAATATTACTGTCGTCCCTCATCGTAATCAAGGCAAAAGTTAGAGAAAAGTTTTTTCCAATCGTACTTTCCTGAAAAAGATGAAAAATTGGCAATTTTCCGACATTTAATTCAGTCCCTAATCGCTTAAAAAAGACATATAACAGTATTTTTTAAGTCACTTATTTCTCTCAAACCATTTTGCGAGAGTATAAAATACAATTAATATAACTTATTAAAAGCGAATAATTACTTAGTAATTGTGTATTTTAATTTACCATAAATGTACCGAATGCATTGAAAGGATCTTGCTTCCCTTGAAACTCCGGTGAATGAATAATATAAATGTGAAAATTACCATTCGCAATTTGATAAATTCATTTTCACAAATTTAACAAACCTTACCACGTAATGAATCATACTGAAGTTCAAAACTAAGAATTCCCTTAGACATAATAACAAGTGCCGTCGTCACTTTTTATTTTTCTCTTTATGCTTCCCTCGCCAGACGGCGTGACCTCGTATGCAAGATGCACTTTTTTTGACAGGTTCCGAAACGAGTCCTTTTCATTTCAAAATTTTATTTCTTGAATTAGCCATTGATTGCGAGAGACTTGTGCTCCTTTTTCGGAAACTTCCGTCGCTTTCTTTTGATGAAACACCACGTCCTATTCGCTCGTAAGTTGTTTTGACTTGAAAACCCATCTATTATAGAAAAGTAGATTTTTATATTTATACTAGCAGAATTTCCCGTTGAATTTTTACGGTTATGTGAATCTAAAACTTCGAACGTGGAATAATATAATACACAGTTTTATCCGTCGAATAAAACAAAAATGAATAAAATCTTTTACAGTGAATAATCGAAAATTACGTGTGAATCATTTATTGAACCAGAGAAAGTTTCTAAAAAGGCTGGTCTGGAGATACCAATCTCTGCCCGACCTTCCCTTCGGCCCTGCGTCGGACAAGTCGATGCTTGGCTTTGGGGCCTCGGGGTCGGTCCGTCCGGATCGTCCCTTCGGTCGTCAAGCCGAGGATGTTCGTTGAGATGTTTGCCATTGAACCAAGGTTGGTCCGCGGCGCCCACATGCTCCATGCTCAAAATTTTTTAAAGGTGCGGCCATGTTATTGGCATCGCTTTTTTAATGGCAGATTTTTACCGTAATTATTTTTTTTCCTCTCGCAATACACTAGTTATAATCTTGTTATCAATTTTAACATGTCTAATTATTTCCACATCTTTAGTTCCATCTAATTTCTGTTATAGCAAAATAGGTCAATCACTCGTTAGGATTTAATCGTCATTCGTTCCTGATAAGCTTGATCAGATATGCATCAATAATTTGATCGGACAAATAGATTGTCAGTACTCAGTTTTAAAAATGATTTTTCGTGGAACATTCCTTATTTTCATTATATTATTTCGTTTAAAATTGTGTAAAGATAATTAATTTGTGCCAAAGTAGACCTTCCTAACCAGCATAAAAATGGTAGTTGCTTGAAAACCCGTGACATCCATCCGCTCTAGCGGCTTCTATCCTGGAAACCTCTCACATTGCACGCACGTATATCACTCGTCTCCGGGACCTAGCCGAAGCGAGTAGATCGTGTACGCGGTCACGTCGGACAGGACTGCCTTTTCGAGGCGTTCAACCACTGAACAAGAGCCCTTGTCGACCCTTCTGTCCCTCCAAACACAAACGGGGAAACTTCCTTTATGGCCACACTTTTGCAAACCTTTTCTCTTTCTCTAAATTTCTAAGCTAAAAACGCCCACCCCCTTACGAAAAAACGTAGGTAGACAGAATGCCGAAGGTTGGCGCATACGCAGGCGGAACCTCCGTTAAAATAAACACCAACACCGCAGAAGATCTCATGAGGATGGATTGCAGCCACTTCCCGCAGAATTTCACAGAATTCCACATGTGTAAAAGTTAAAAACGGCTCTTCTGCAGTATGCGAGGAGAGCCCTATTAACTAAACCACCTATACCTATCGCCACATTCTCAACTGCGCCGTTGTCCCATTTCACACATCCTTCTCTCTTACACACTGCGTATCCGTCCTAAAGCACAACCCTTCCTCTTGCCTCACGTATCACTCACGCGATATAGGTACTCTTCAGCTGTCGTCCTATTTAACCCGTGACCTAGCAACGAACAAAGTGTCTCTGGAATCTCGCTTTAACATGTTGAACGGGTTAGAGCACGCAGCAGTTGAACGAAAGCGGAGTGAGATCGTCTTACGGTAAAATTGCAAACGAAGCTAAATAAAAATGTATTTATCCGATTGAAAGCTCGCATTTTTTGGTTAATATTTATCCTTCGATATATTCCTTAAACTTTTGAAAAATATCTTCCTCTATAAATGAATACAATATTTACATTTCTTCTAACCCGTGAACGCATACATTTTTTGAAATCGTAAATTATATATATTTAGCTTTGTGGCTTTCTTGAATAGCAGAAGGAATATAACAGATTTATGAAATTTTCCCACTTTTAATGTGTCACTACATATTTTAAAAATAATATATAATATTATAATAAGAAATAATAAAAAGATACACGCTTGAACCAATAATTAAATTTATATGCGCAAAACAAAGTTTACGTCATGTTTAACCACCGGATTTCTCTCATTATTTCGCATATCCTCCTTTATATGACCTTTAGGTTTAATGCCCGGCGTATTCTCGAGGACCTTCCTCCGTCAATAGGGAGATACGAAAATACGTATTCGAGATGGAATTCAATTTCGCCCTCCGATTATAGTTTCCTTTAGAGAGCTGTAAAACCAACTTCATCCGATATTTTGACATAAGTCTATGCGTCCAAGGACCATTTGCACTCTAAACGTCTGTGCGCGACGTGCCGTTCTCACATATTAAACTTTACAGCTTATTGTGTTCCTTTGATACAACACAGGAAAATGAATAAACACATATCCATATCCAGAAACCTCGCCTTCGGAGAATTTCCTCTGGGACCACAGGCCTAATACTGCTATATTTCTCTCTCTCTCCTCTCTCTCTCTCCTCTCTCTCTCTCCGTAATTCATTCCTCTATTTGCGTCCACTTCTTATCATCTATGAATTTATTTCTCTAAGCAGCGCGTAGACACGTCATCAATGTCTGCAAAGGACAACTTTCTCGGCTTTAATTCTTCCTTCAACCATTTATCATTTAAGGCAGATGTCGGCAAACTACGGCCTGCAGGCCTCATGCAAACCTTGAGAGCGTTTTATTCAGCATGCGAAACCACGATGAAAAAGTGATTAGCATAATTTAATACAGTCAATTCCAGTGAAATTATGGTCTCAAAACATTTTCTGATAGTTTTAAAGTAAGTAAACTAATTAGTACTGATTTAGTCTAATATGAGACCACAAAATCTCTAAGTAACTTCTAATATAAACGACCATACGGCCCGCCTAAGTTCTCGTGACTTACAACGCGGCCCTTCAATGTATTAACAACAACGAATGTGGCCCGCCATATAGAAACAGTTACCGACCCCTGATTTAAGGAGACCTTATGCTTTGTGTTCGTTGCTGAAACCGGATCATGAAACACACTTCATACGCTTGAACTGGAATATAAAAAAATACATAGAAACTTAAGCCCTAATTCATTTATAAACTAATTAGAATATTTGCCCGTCAAAAATGACGAATATGCATGAATAAAGTATACAACTAAAATGAAGACACTTCCCATTCTCTACCCCTCTCTTATTTTCTCCATTGTCCCCCCTTCTACCTATATAATGTTCCCTCTTTTTCTTTCTGCATCCCATTCTTTCTAACTCCCGTTATCCTCTCTTTCTCCCCTCCATTCTTTCTCTTCCTCCTCCCCTCTCTCTCTTTCCACATGCCATTTCCTTCCCTTTCTCCCCCCCTCCCCCCCGCTCTCACTCGCTCTCTCTCCTCCTCACACCCCTCAAAATTGCAGGTTTATTTCTCAGCATGTTATGTATAATTCTCACATACAGACTTACTTTAAAAAAAACAAACAGCGAACGGAAAAAAAACATAAAATAAGCATGGATCTCTGTAATGTGAGTAAGAGACTGTTTTTTAATGCTGGTTATGTGCTTAAAAAATAAAACGACGGACGGAAAACGCACATACAAAGCAAGAATACATATAATGATAAACTATTTTAAATAAAATATTAAGCAATTTTGGTCATGGAATAAAGCCATACGGAGTTGAATTGTAGAATTGAAAAACGCTTACAATGGCTTTGGAAGTTTGAATTTAAAAGTAAAAATGAATCGGAAATATTTACAGAATGATTAAAAGGAGAAATAAAAATTTTAATGTACTCCTATTAATTTTTTTAAATAATGTGAAAATAACGTACAAGGACCTCTAATCTTCCCTTTAGATTGGTGTGGGAGGAGTATAGGAAAGGTGGAATGAAAGATGAGTGAAGTGAGAAAGGAAAGTAAATATTTGCGGAGGATGGCGAAGTCGGTAGGAGAAAGTCGTTTATACATGGCGGGTGAAGAGAATCCGCAACGAGACACAGGTAAACAAAGGAATGAATTGTGGACGGTGCGTTTGGTGGCAAAGGCGGAAATATGATTTACGATCGGATGACGAAGGAAAGGTGACATTATCGTAAAAGGAAATAGGTGAAGACGAGAAGAAAAGAAAGAGGTGCTATAAGTGAACTGGATATGGCGGTATAAGGTTTCGAGACAATTATTGGATGGGAAAAATAAAATAATTAGGTATCTGACTTATAATTATACGGAGAAAACAAAAGATTTTGTTCTCATACTCAATGAATCTGTCAGATGGCATGACAAAAACACATTTTGTATCTTTCAAATAAACTTTCAAACACACGAAGAAAGAGGAAGAAGAATGGGAAAGAGGAAGAAAGAGAGGGAGGGAGAATGGAAAGTGACTTAATTTTAATACTCCATTAATATATTCCCGTCTTTTTTGATGGGCAATAATTTTAATAGGCTTAAGTTTTAAAGTTAAAATTTGCATACACAATGTATTTACACCGTATTTTTATAACAACATTTTTGATTGAGATAACTGAAGTATCAAAATATATTATTATTATAACGAATTCCAGAATAAACATTTAAGTATCAACAACTGAAAAATTAAATATTTGCCTTAAATATAAAAATGACCACAGCAAGGTTAGGACAATTTTTTACAACCCTCTTATGGCTATTGGAGATACCCGAGACATTTTTTTCAATTTTTGATACTTAATTTCTTATGTTGGAATTTGTTATAAGCCTTAAGACGACATATATAATTCTCTAGTGAATCAATACATGGGTTAGATACTTTTTCATCGACACTGAATAATTCCCTTTAAAAAACTGTTTTCTTGAAATTATCAGCTACACAGTTAAATACTCTATCCTCGGCAGCAACTGGCGTTTAAGGAGATAGTAGTTTAATCCTGAATCTCCATATTTGAGTTTTCTGCCGCAAACTCTTCCCAAGTTACTTGAGTCCGACCCTTCCAAGAGAAGCAACACTAATCCCATTGCGACACTACCTCCTCCCGGATCCCTTTATTTCATTTGCTTTCTCAGATGTAATTACGAGATTCGTATCACCCTCTACGTTTACCCTGTAATGAAAATAAACGCTGCGTGATTCCTAGACCATTCTCGCCTCCAGGCAAATCCTACCTCTTGTAAATTACAAAAAATACTCTAATAACAGACCATGCGCGTAGTATCTGTGTTTTTGTTACTTATACTAACATATACTTTGGATCCATTGAGTGATTAAAGAAAGACTTGTTATATATTTTAGCTTGCCCTATTAAAAGCGAAGTCGGGTTTCCTTGGTCATGATGAACCAGCATATCACATGAAGAAATATATAATTTTTCATTTTTAGCATGTTAATCTGCGATTTGTATGAAGATTTACAACGAAATTGAAAATAAAATGCAAATCGAAATCTAACAGAAAAAACTATATTCATGATTATCAGCATCAAAATATAAACATTGTTGTAGGCCAGGGGTCGGCAACCCTTTCTATATGGCGGGCCACATTCGTTGTTGAGAATGCTTCGGAGGGCCGCCTTGGAAATCACGAGAGCTTCGGCGGGCCGTATAGGCGTTTAAATTGGGAGTTACCTAGAGATTTTGCGGTCTAATAATAGTGAAAATCAAATCTCATTCGGTTACTAGCGTTAAAGTCCACCACAGGAGGTTTTTAGACCATAATTTCATTAAAAAACATGGAATTGACCATGTTACACTATACCGATTGCTTTTTCATCATGGCTTCGCGCGTCAGATAAAACGCACTTGGGGGCCGTATGAGGCTCGCGGACTTTAGGTTGCCGACCCCTGTTGTAGGCTAAATACGTATTACGCCTTTAATTTAAAATATTTAAAGAAGGATGCGAGTCTAATTCAAGCCATTACTGAGACTTATCCTTCTGACAATTTTCCGATACCACGAAGTACGAACTCTACAATTTTTGGTGGCATGATCGCGTGATATATACTCATACGGCGTGCTAGCATATCAATATTGACAGCTAATGAATCCGTTATTTTAAATAGATAGGTTGAGAAGCAACCAAAAGTTGAGGTGTTTCGATTCTTGGAAAATGAGATATTACGTCATTATATCATACGGAAGAATACTAGCCTTCATTATCAGGTGAAAGATACCTTTACTAATTGTAAGATCCATATTTGGGAAAACAGTGACTTGTTAATCTTATAATTCTACTTGCTTCGTGAATTATTCCACTGAAATACGCCATCATTTTGCGCTATAAAAATAGATTCCGAATTTTACGTCAGAATTCCCTCTGGGGCAGACGGAGGAAGTTTTCAGATAACGGGAGAATTTTACTTTCCGGTCATTACAGTCACTTCCACCACTTAATACTTTCGGTGAGAGCTAAAAAATTACCTCACGTCCCTCTTTAAGTGAGAAGAGACAACACGTGCTATTTTATTTATTACCACTTACGTGATCGAATCCAGTTTCAACGTTTAACTTTTTTGCACTTCAGTAAGCTATCTCTCCGAGCTATTGGTTAAACTTTAAATGTCTCAATCCAAAGAATATTCGTCATTTATTTCATTTTCTATTCTTAATGCGCGGAATTGGCTCAATTTTGGGCGTTATATTGATAATCGATTTTATATATATATATATATATATATATATATATATATATATATATATATAAGCCTTATTGGATACTTTATAACGTTTAAATCAGCATTTAAGAGCAAATTTACCTTCAAGAAGATATCAAAAAAATAAGTATTTATATCAATTTGTTATTTCTGCATTCTGGTTCAATAGATATGCGGCCGTTCAATGGTTGTATAAACTAAACCAAATGAAATTTTAAAAACCTAGAATTATTACCTATATGAAAACATTTATAAATAAATTTTTTCATAAATATATTTAACACCGATAAGATTCTTAGGCTCTTCATATAACCGGAAAAAGACGGATTGCGGTGATTATTATCACAAGTTATTTTCAGCCCCTCTACAGTTCCGTAGGAAATATCTTGGTTAAATCCATTGACGAATTCGAACGCTTAACCTGCTCTCCATTCGCTAACGCCTCTCTTTTTAGAGACAACGCCTGTTCAATCCGCGATCCCATTGGAAGCGATCAAACCCTGTCTTCCATCGTGCGATGCTTCCATAGCGACGCCATCCAGTGACGGCGAATGCCAATAATGAACCATTGCCACTTATGATGGAAGTGCAGGGAGACGGAGGAAGCACGATAGTTTGGTGGAACTAGCAGAGGTTAAGGAGGCAGAGGACATATTAAATGGTAATAGAGACCGATTTACTTTTTTAGCCTTGGGAAGGAAGTTACATCAATGAAATGCTTTTAGGGTGAGTAAGGGAGAGAATGTGGAGAAATAAGGAATGAAGACTCAGGAAAGGAGAGAATTAGAGTAGGTAGCGAATATAGGATGAAGGAAATGAAGTGTAGGAAGGGATAGAAAGATATCGAGAGAAAGAATTTAATTGGAGGGTGGAAAGGCATGTTAGAATAGACTGAGGAAGCGAAGGGAAACGAAATAATAGTCAACTCACATGATAGTGATTTGGATTCACGCAAAGTATAATGTAATCCAAGATATACGCCAGACCCCGAGCAATTTAAATCAATAAATGAGTTATGGCCAAAGGACTAAGACAACTTTTATAAAAAAATTTAGAAGCAGATTTTAAAAATTGTAAATATAAAGGGTTATTCGAAGGCATTAAATGAAATTTTAGCGCAAACTAAATATTTTACTCTGCACTTTATAGCCGAAAGGTATATTTCTATCATAAAGGTCCGAATGAAGCGATTCAGTTAAATATTACACGAAAAAACCTACGTTTCATAATGCCTCATATACCAACCAATTTTTTATTACATTGTTCTCGAGAAGTTTTTCATAGTTTTGAAATAACTCGTAACCTTCACGTCTCTTATTACTCAAATGGCCATTACCACCTAAAATCTCACTCTCCTAACCGCCCTTCTATTACAGTTAAAAGCTTTTACGCATTTAACTCTCGTGGGAGCAAGTCTGTTGAGTTAGCGAGCGAGTGCTATTTCATTGTTTGCGGCGTTGAGGTTCCTGGGCGAGCAGACGAACATTAAATGGAAGCGAAACAAAGAAGTAAACGAGGATTTATTTAAAAACTAAAATCCCTTTTCCAAATTAGATTGAGAGAAGAAAGAATTCGTTTCTTTCTCACCTTACAGGCTCTGACGCTTTGGGAGACAATTCAGCAAGAATTCTTCAGAAAGGTAATTTTGAGCATCAAGATCGGTCATTGCGCCTTGAAATTACAGGAGGAACGTCATTTCGTGTAAAATCAAGTCAGTTAAATTTGCAGCAAGAAAATGAAATAAATTTCATTGGAGTTAAATTTCCAGGAAATTTTCCTACCCTGCCATTAAGATTATTGGCGTTCCCGCAGCGTATTCCATACCGAGATATCTTGGTTGAAGAGAATGGGCGACTCTAGGAATGCAAACGCAAGGAGAGAGACATAGAAGAAGAGGAGAAAATCTCTCGTGTCTTCGGTGACGAGGGCATCAGACGAGGGGGATACGGTGTTAATGCCTCAAGCTCATCTTTCATTCTTCCATTTTCCTTCACGGGAACGATGTACCATAGAGAGAAAAGTGGCTTTTTACAGTTTTTTGAAACCCTCTTGGATGTAACTCGGAGAAGAGACGGATAGGAAATTGAGAGTAAGCATGCCGCAACACAACGCGCTTCCCTGTCGGGGAATTACCTTCCGGATCGAGATCTCAAGTCTCCATTTAACACTCTCCTTCTCATCCATTCCTCCATTGGCGTCATCGCCACACAAGACACCAGCAACTCTCTATCTCTCTCTTCACTTTCTCCACTTCCTCTCTCCTTTCTCTTCCTCTTTTCGGGACTTCATTCCCCATTCTTCTCATAACCGAGGAAAAACCGATCATGCGATATGTAAAACAAAAATATAGTACGCAACATAGTCATAAATTAATACATTTCGAATAAATTCCTATTGAATTACACGCCGGAAAACATAAATTATTTTCAAGATTTTTTCGCACTTTTTGCACTAGCTATCCAAGAGAGAAGATTCGATTAAGATTAGTTCTGCCTACGTGGAATATACGTATAGCGAGAGGGACAAAATCAGCTGTACAGTATATTAAACTCGGAATCAACAGAGTGATTCAGCTTTGTGGCATATAAAAGAAGTAATCCTGTTATATTCAGAAGAATCCAAAGCAGATAAAATGATTATAAAATTCATTTATCGTTTTAAATAATTACCCTATGTGGCAGTGATGCAATTTGTTGAACTTTACTCGTGATGGAATCTAAAAGAATGATCGGTGAAAAACAGATTTAAAATCATGGACGGGTCAAAATATTTAACAATAGCAACGAAATAACACACGGATATTAAGCTTTCCCTGCGTTTAAATAGACAAAGTATTCTTTCAAATTACAACCCAAGATAATTGCGCATCTGAATGTCTATTTGACATATTGTAGTTATATTGTGAAATATGTATTTAATGCTATCTTTATTAAAAATTTTAATAATAAAATTAAGAGTGGTATTTAAATGAATGCTCTCATTTCAGTTGAAATAGAATTTTAAACATATGATAAATGGGTTTGCCTTAATGTATAAATGCTTCACGAAATGTATGTTACATTTGACCTCGTCTGATAAAAAATAATTTTTTATTTAATTTCAACGTTTCAATACCGTGCAAGTTCTGATTCTGTATGCCTAATCCTATTCCATTCTTCTATCCGATTGAATCTTATTTTCTCTCATTATATTATCTCAAAAGTTTGCACCTTTGTCTTTATCTTTTCACCGACGTCTTCGTTTGTAACAGCTTCATGGCAACCTTCAATAAGCAATAGTTTTTACTTAACATTGTATCCAGAGATTTTAATAACAAAAGGAAATCGTAATTGTAGGAAAAAGAGGGACAAGCATGCCGAAATGTCATTCTAAAACAAAAGGCTTGGTATTATATCGTAATATTCCTTTAAAATTGACGAGACTGCTACTTTATTTAACAAGTTACTCGTGCTCGAAACTATATGTTTTTTTAAAAAAGAAGATGCTAAAGAGAGGAATATCTCCTTTGCGATTCATCCCACCGCAGAAAAATGGTCGCGTACTTACCAGAGAGGAAAGTCAAAGAGGTAGAGATAGAGAGAGAGGGAGAGAGATAGGGAGAGAAAGAGAGAGAGGGGGAGGGAGAGAGCTAGAAGTGAGGGAAATAGGGTTGTTCGTTGTCTTTCAGTTCCAGATGGTGCCCTTCGGAGCGATGGACACGGAAAATGATAGTGCGCGACAGACGAGAGAGAGAGAGGAGTGGAGAGAGAGAGAGGGAGGGAGAGAGAGGGAGGGAGAGAGAGAGAGAAAGATGGTGTTAAGGGATTAGGGCGGGAGACGTGCGAACTAACCCTACGGCACTTTGTCTGTCCCGCTTGCAGGAGAGATGAGAGAAGTATGAATGAGAGAGGCTTAAAGGGAAAGAGGATGACGAGAATGAAAGAAAACTCGTGTGAAACGGGACAGAGAGAGAGAGACTGAGCGAGGTCAGAGTGAACTGGATTTGGCATTGGATAAGAAGAAGAGGATTAGAGAGTTGGGATGGGAGCGTATGAGTGCGAGGAAACGAGCGGGCGGATGTTTTCAAGGATTAAGCACTGGTTTGCAACACCGAGGTAATGCATAAATAAACCTTAATGTGATGGGATTTGATGGAATGGAAACAAGCAGAGACAGAATGAAAAAAAGCGGATACAATACCGGGAATATTGATAGATATATTCAAATTTTGGGCGAGGTTGAGGCCTCTTCTTACACCTAAGCCCAAATGTCACTTAAAACAAAATAAATTATTATGCAAAGTGATAAAATACAACTACGGAAAATACACAAAACTATTAAAAAGAATACAGTATTTAACAAAGAAGAATACCCATAACGTGGCATAGTGAAGTAGATGTAGCAGAAATATGATATTCGGTTTATTTACGCGGGAAAAAACCAATTGCGACAATGATTCGTTATTTTGGTGAAACCACAAGAGCGGTAAATCCCACTTCTGCTTTCATTATTCTATAGACCGAGAAAATAACTATTTTACATTATTAAATGTCCATTATTATTACATTTATTTATTTTTATTTTCGTTAAATATTTAAATTAAATACAGCAAGACGAGTCTGAGTTTTTCGTGAAAGAAATTGGCGAATCCTGTCAAAACTAGAACGCAAAGTTGCTACAAATGTAAATTATGACGTAAGTCCCGTGTTATAAAAATTAACTGGAATGTTTTAAAACGTATAGTCTAACGCCGTGATTCATGTTATTAAAATTATCAATTCTTCGCTCCTTCTCTCCTATTCCAATCGTTTACACAATTCTCTATCTCCCACTTATTTCTACTTCCGATTCCTTATTGCATTCTCCATCCCTCAAATCATATCACAATAGTTAAGACATTAACTTCGTTATTACGAGTTTACAGCTTTGTAAATTATGGCTTTTGCGATGAATTGCCGACATCTAACCTCCTGTGTAGGAAAGAGGATGAGCTTGGCTCTCTCGAATTGACTTCATTCCGTATCATTAATCTGCAGTGTCGTCGATAGAGTGGAGTATTTTAATGTAGTTTTTCAAATGAATCTCTCATAACTGTTGTTAGACCGGCGCTTAATAAGGGAGTGGATTCTGCTGCAATTCTTTAATACGGTTAAGTAGCATTGCTAGATTCGCCGGGACTTTCACCATTCCAAGCTATATCACGAAACATTTTACTCTTTTAATCTTTCCATTTCAAGCTCTAACTTTTTCTGTTTTTTTTTGTGCGCTGTGCAAATGAGCAATTTTTATTTTCTTTACTTCTTACTGAATAAATGCCACAAGCATTTATTCCTCCTTTCTAGAGATACCTCTAACATGCAATGATAATACATATACACAATGATGATATTTTTCTCTTGGATTGGGTTCTGATAATAATTTTAATTCGTACTTCCTTGACATCAACAGGAATTTACTTAATTCTATTAAATTAAGTGACTCCTACTCAGCGGTACAATAAACATGACGTTTCTTTTTTATTATGAATGCAATATCATTTTTAATTATAGGTGATGTAAATGTCTTCAACAAAAGATGCTTTGTGATATAATACGCTCGCAACATCATTTTGCACGCACAGGGAGACAAGAACGGGATTTCACTTAAAACTACAATGAAGTCGCTTTGTTTCACGTTTCCTTCGAAGCGGAAAAGGAAAGTGATGTTTTGCGACCGTTTACGCTTCGTTTTTCCCTTGACTCCCTCGAACTCCCTAACTCTACCTGTCTTTCAAACGAAGAACTTTGCAGTCGGAACACCTTTACAAAAACGAGAAACGGCAACATGAAACGTGCTGTGATCTATTTTCTTAGTTTAGACGGAGCCAATTTCCGCAAAGCTTTAGCGTTTTAATTACCATCCCCGGAATAACGATTTCCTGATAACATCCGAGAAAGTCTCTTTGTGCTTTGTCACGAATTTTCCGAAGTTCTCCATTTTTAGTTATTTTTCTAATTAATTACACAGTCAGTATTCGACCGACGACGGAGACCTCTATTGTTTGAACGTCTCCTTTGTCTCTCTTTAATTTATCTTTTTTACTGTTAGTGATTTCCAGTTAAAATTTCTAGTATTTATTTATATACTAGCATAAGTGCACGTCAGAAATGACGGGGATGATCGATTATTCTGAAATAAAATTGAGGCAGTCTGAAATCATACCTCCTGCTGAGAAGGTTGCCTTCGATCCGAGCGAAGGTTCGAAACCCTCGCCGCGAGTATCTATTGTGCTTCAAATGCTGATCTTAGTCCCCTCTTGACAGGTATATTTCTGTTTCAGAGCGTGACAGAGGGAGTGACAAAAGGACAAAGGGACAGAATAAGGTTTTTAAAAAACGTTTTGTTATTATATCATAATGCTATCCTGAAAATTTCATCAAATTCGGTTCAATCGTTTGCGAGATATTAAGCTTCAAAAAGCATTACATGACAAAGGGACAAAGTGACACTGTCTTTTATATATGTTTTATGATGATATTACTACAAGGAAAATATATAATTGAAAACTACCAGTAATTTCGGTATACGGATGAATGGAAGTTTTCCTAATATTTTCTCTGTGACGGAAAATTAGTAAGTACATTAATCCTGTTGCCGATACTCAGCATCTCATTGCTAAATGTAAGAATTATTGATTCGTATTCAGTTATAGATAGTTACTATTTGACAAAGTTTAAAGCTTCAAATACGGCGGAATATTTTATGGATAGAGAGTAAAAAAATCGTTTCAATACGCGCTGCACAAACTTGTTCATATACTGCGTATGCATCTGGTCTCACTACAATCTTTCCTGAATGAAAGGAACCATTACTACGGAAAATTTTACCGCATATAAACAGCATTAATATATTGATAACTTCTTATATGTGGTAATCAAATTTGGTTATGCAATACATAAATATGAAATGTTATGTGGAACTGCGAAACCACATAGGCGCTAAAGCATGACGTCTATAGACTTAGGAGAGCTGAACAATAGTTAGTTCTAAAACTATATATTTAAATGACTCTGGATAATGTTAATTACGGATTATGTAGTAATTTTTTAATTAAAACTCTTTAACTTAATGCATTTTCATATAAATTAGCATTTTGTGAAAAGTGACACGAATAATTTTTTCGGTCATCTCTTCAGAGGATTTGTTCCATATGATAGTACGCGTAAATACGAGAAATTATTCGGTTTTGTTAAAATAATTATGCCCTAAATCTGCACACAGAGTGGCGAAATCCACTTTTTTGTAGTTGAGGACACCTAAAACGTATACTTCCATTAAAATATATGAGTCGAATTTTTATTGAGATAAATGTACTTTCTCCATATTCTAGAGAGAATATGAAAAATTAACTTTCTCTAAGAAAGCGTTCTCCCACGAATTATGAGAGGGAAAATATTAAAATGGTATAGTCAGTCAAATTCAAAATCCATTCCTTTTTTTGTTCCAAAGCCTTTCTGAGGTAAAGCTAAATAAGGGCAAGATAAAGCAGAACACAATACTCTTCTTAGCACAACGAAAAGTTTATTTGGTGTAAAAGGACTTTTGTCGGATTTATATGAAAGAAGGGCTTCTTTTAGGGAAAGAATAGCTGTGATGCTGAGCTCGACCTTTCCTCGGGGCCAACACAACAATAACCGAAGGACAGATAAAACGAATAAACTGTCAATTTTAGAATTTATAAACTTGTATTTAAATTATTAACACATAGAATTCTTTGGCTAAGGAAAATGGAGGCCACAATAAACTCGCGAATTTAATAACGTTATCAATTCATCCCCAGTCTTTAGAAAACCATAATGAAAGAGAACATGATGGAAGGAAACTTGATGATCCAAACTCCGATGGAAACAAAAGCCTTCGCTCTTACTTCTATGAAAGGAAGATGGAAAGGGTCAGCTATTGTAGAGATACATTTGACGCGAGGTCATTGTCTCAACTTCTTTCTTTGTTGGAATAATCCAAATGGGAAAATGAATAATCAATCAAAAACTTTCAAAGAAAATGTAAAGCAAGGGAAAGTTTCAAGCGAGTGTCCTTTCTTAAATTTAAAATACAAAATTAAGTAACTATCGCATCCCTTACTCCTCGCTGGACTACGCGATGCCTTTGATAACTTAAAATGTAAAATGAAGTGTTCTTGCCGTTCCTGCAGAAGATTATCTAGTATGATTCAAACCGTTATTAAATATAAACGTGAGAGGTAAGCAATGAATTAAATCAGTAGGAGAACAAACTTCATCTTATACCCTAGAAATAATACCTTTAAATTTTAAAAAAATTCAATTAAACACCATAATAGACAATGTTGAGTTGAAAGAGAGACAGAGAGAGAGAAACTTGATTTCATACAGATCGATTTGTTCAGATTCGATATAAACAAAACCTTGAAAATGCAAAACGAAGAAAAATCCATAGTTTCACTCTTACAAAATGCAGTGACTAAATAAACACCTATTTGGAAACGGAGGCACGTACTTTGCACGTGCGAATGTGCTAGCGGATTGTAGCGTTTTAGGCTCACTTTAAACTCGGATCACGTGTGCACAGGCAAATTTACTCAAAGGGTAAACTCAAAATGGTTGGATTTTTGGTGATAGTGCATCCCTCGCGGGAAATTAGGAAACGGATAACGGAGAGGTAAAATTAGAGAGATGAGTCGAAAAATTGATTTAAGATAGAAGGAACGTTAAAGTGGATGACACGGAGAAGATTGAAGCCTATCATGGATTCGTCGGACTTTGGTGGAGAGTAATTCATTGGGCTATATGCAGATAATTAATTATAGTAGAGTACATTTGGCCAATCTTTTACGTCAGATGTGCAAATAAACATCCAATTATTGGGCGGTCAAATAATGTTTCCCTACGTATATTGATTCAATAGATGAAGCTAAACTAAATAGTACTATAAGAAAACAAGGACAAAAAAGTATTTTAGTTGAAAATATAATTAAACTCGAGTTTTAATAAAAAAGGGAGAATTTCAATTGAAAATATCCCAATGAGATTTATGAATTTCCCTATTAGTTGAAAGTTTCTCAATAAATAAGGTTGATAACAGAACTAAGTTGCTCTTTTGAGTGTCTGTCAATATATATATATATATATATATCTCAAAAGTTTTATATCTACTCATCTTTAACAAAGAAAACTGCTCAAAAATGTTTGTATGGATCCAGATTTACAATAATTGTATTGCAAGATGATAACTACATGGATAGTCACTTATGAGAACAAATTTTCAGACACTAAAGCTTAAAAAGGTACATATTTTTCCAAAATCTTTTTCTTTCTACGCTACTATTTACCATGATATCAAAACCAGTTTTCTCTCTACGGGAATATACCAAATAAAGTCCTTATCTGTGCTGCTACGCTTATCGCCGCTGTTGAAATTATTGGCCACCAGTTCTACTGCTATAATTAGTTGACTATATCTGATTATGCAGAGGCTCGCGGAAATGGCTAAAATGCTCTCTTCACGTGCCTCTACGCAATTAAACCATCAATTGCTATGACGACCACACATTTTCGTATCTCGAATATCTATAGTTCACGGTTGGCAAAGTCGAACCAATTTCATAAATTAATTGAAACCGGTAAATATTCTAGCCAGCAGCAAAGACGATTTCTTCCTGAAATATTCTATTTTTATATTTATTCTTGTCACAGAGTTACAGCGGTACTGGCATTTACCAATCTTTGAATTGTCCCAATAATGAAATTTCAAAATGAAAAAAGAACATTGTACCGCAATATTTATAGAATTTCTGAGAGAAACAAATTATAGGCATCTTTAAGAGGTGGTTTGTTGTTGGAGGTATGGAAAGGATGTAAAAGAATGAGCAAGAAATAGAGAAGTAAGGGCGGGTGATGAAATCTTTAGCATGAGGATCGATTTCTCCCATTAAGCTTACGCCTTATCACATAAATATACACAATCAGTGGAATTAAGTTATCTATCTATAGTTCACCCTGCAAGCCACCGCAATGGTGTGTGGCAGGGTCTACATCTCCTATACCTCTCCTTCCTCCCTCGGACACGTTTACGGAGAGTGAGGTTGCCGAACATCGGAACTGAACTTTCTTCTGTGCAGTGCACCGAATCTGGTTGTGTTTGTGAGTAGTATTATAAATTTTCAATGCACATGATTTTTCTGTATATATAACAAAGGTAAATAACGACGGAGTTAGAAGGAAGTAGAGGATTGCTTGGTGGTCTGATGTACGGTGGGGACTGGGGGACCTCTATGGTAGCCGTGAAAGCCAACCTTGAACCTCGAAAACTTTCCACTCCGGAGTTAAATGATTTAGTTGTCCTTTTTATGGCTATATTTTCTTTACTGTGTTACCTACTTCCTTTGTTTCACCAGTCGTTCGGTTTCTATCATTGTACTGCCCTTGTCACCAGGCCAAGAGTCTAACTGCATTGTATCGTAAATGAATTAAATAAATAAATGTATATGAATAAAAAGAAATTATGACCTATAAGTTTAACCTGCTTTTCTGTTTTTATAAAGTAATAGTTTTTATTATGTAAATGTATTGCCATTATATCCAATTATGTACCATAAATTATAATCATGAAACAATGAAAAGCCAACGTCTTTTTATAATTTCACATTACTGCAAAATTTGATGATATACACCAGCCATTTATTAAGATTTTGCAACCATTACGCGGTATGCTTCAATTTTTAAATGTCATAAAAATGTTGATATACTATTACTATTAGGTTTTTTGAAAAAATAGATAAATAGACCGGGAAGACCTTATTCTAGCGATGGAAAAAATAACAAAAATATGAAATGAATAAATAATGAAGAGTTATTAAGAAGAGGTGGGGAGAAAAGTATGAAAGCTAAATTGATAAGAAAGATGATCTGGATCGGAAATTCCCTGAGCAGACTGTATAGTTAATGATTTCCTTTACGGGAAATTAGGAGGCAAAAGCGGAAGGAACCGCTAAAACTTGACTTAAAAATAGGAAGAATGAGAATTACAGTTGCCTACGGAGAGACAGTTAATGATGATGGTGAACAGATTTTTAACTTTCTTAGACGGAATTTTCTTCTGTCGATGAAAAAAGCTGTTTCTAAGTGTGAGTGACTTTTATGATAAGCTTAACGGTCTTTAATGAGTTTTGAAATTCATTCAACCATTAATAATTTTAGATGATTATAAACAATGTTTTGTAGGAATAAGTAAGAAATATTGTTTAATGTACAACTAAGATAAGTTAATCAAAGGATTGCGCTTCATATGTAATATTTTAAACTGCAAATTCTCTTGGCGACATTTTCATCAAAATAAATTAATTGTAAATTTTCCATCATTCTTCCATAAGCCATCCTCGCACCTGAAAATAATTACGGAAACTAAATTTAATAAAATTGATAGTTTAAAAATAAATGGAAGAAGATTATTTAGCGAATGTTATTCCTTTTTCCTTATCCCTTTATGATTAACAACGCAGTAAAACGTGTAGGATACAAAGCATTAAACCTTTTTTCATCTCATTAGATATGCCTCTTCCATTAAAACAAAAATATTCCAACATTTTAAAATTAAGTAGGGCGAACTTTAAAGGGAATGGAATGATGTGAGATGGAAGCTTCCAAGAAACGCCGATTTAGCGCTTCTAACTTCAGTTACCTTCCACCTATTTTCTCTTCTTCCTTTTTCACTCTCTTTTCCACACTCCCCTTCCAACACCCATCTTATTTTATTAATTTAGCGACCGTATTGTTCAGCCAACTAAATGAACGCAAAATTACTTTCTATTACTTAGATCTTCAATATAACCATAACAGATTTACTTTCCAAAGTGAGTTAGGAGTCGATCACATAACGGAAGAATAAAAAGCAAAGCGTTATGCTTCATACCAAACTACTTATTACAATTTCTTCTCGGTAGATTTCGTGAGTCATACAAAACTACATGCTTTAAGTCATCGGATATTAAAACCTTTGAAGGAAATAGGAAAGGGACGGGTTTGACCCTTTGGAAATCGTTATCTCTGATTTCAGGTTTTTATATTCCCTCGGTATTTTCCATTTCCCATTTTAACTGACCATAACCATTCCTTATATATCTTTTTCCTCCTTTTTATCTCTTTCCTTCCGTCTTCGAAGCCTTTCTGAAGATATCCCTCCCTCCTACTAAACTTTTATTGCAATCTCAGTCCTCCGAATCCCATTCGATCGATTTTTGATCTCCTTTCCACGTCCTTTTTACTCGCAAAACTATATTAAGCCGCTTAACCATTCTATAATATATAGGCAACCTGATCAACACCCAGTTGAATCTGGCGAAAAACTAATTTGAAGTGCATAACATCCACGCGATCTGAAATCTTCATCACCCCGTACAAGTCTTCGCTATCCATCATTATTCTTTCTTCTCGTTTTTAATTTTATCCATAACCTTCTTGCTCCTCTTTCACTTCTCACTTTCTCGCCTCTTTACTCTTATCACCGAAATTTTCTCTTTGTCTTTTTCCTCCCAGACTGCCTCTGTTTCTCTCTCTTTCACTTTATATCTTCCCTTCCGGACGGGTTAGACTGGTTGGCAGTTTGCCTGCCTTCTAACCCAAAGGTCGTGGGTTCGAATCCCGCTTCGGGCATGGATGTTGTGTTAGATGTTGATTTGTGTCTTTGTCTACTGTTAATATTTCACTGTAAAATGGCGATTACGCTGTATGTGAAATTATGTATAAATAAATAAAATAAATAAATTCCTTTTTTCCTCCACTGGCCCTTCCTTCACTTAGAGCAGTGGTCTTCAACCTTTTTTGATTCACCGCCCACTTTCACTATATTTTGCCATTTGAAATAAGTTCACCGCCCACCTTCCGTGTCAACTTAATAATAAAATTTTTGATAAAATATATGTTTAAAAAGACATTAAATTTAACCATGTTTATTAATACCAAAACAAATATTAAGATAAACATTTTACGGGAATTACAATGCGTACTTTGTGCTTGGTTCCTACAAATCAGGGAATCAATGTCAGGCTTCAAGTCTGTAAGGGTCATTCGAAGATCTCCTCTCTCTGTTACTTGTAAGCGATCTCTTTTTTTGGACAGGAGATTGTTGACTGCACTGAATCCCTTCTCAAATAGATATGAGGTTGGGATAGCTAACAAGATCAACTTCCACAATCGTGGATACAGAGAGGGCATTTTCTTGTTCTGCCATAGTTGCACACATCCACCTTGGTTGAAACTGGCTTTACACTTCTCATCATGAATTAATTACCTCTTGGTATTCAATATCCACATCACACACATTTGTGATGAATGGAGTCACCATCCATGCCTCCATTGTCCATTGTCTCATTTGAGGATGTGTGTGAGTATCGTTAAACTTTCTTATAGAATTTTATTTTTCAGTGTAAAAATTAGAATAGCATTTGGTGAGTTCTTTAACGCCCACTAAAAACCCTAAAACGCCCACTGGTGGGCGCTGTCGCCCACGTTGAAGACCACTGACTTAGAGGCTTTCTCTATAGCCATGGCGGCTGTGGGAAACACAAAAGGGACCTTTCTTCCTTCATATCAAGTTACACACAGTAGGTTCGTGACAACTCCTACAACCATAAACTTTTCGTTCTCTTTTGTATTCAAGAATCATCTTCATTTAAATCTATTTCACTTCCGTTAAAAGCACCATATTTCTAATTTAAATCAAGCATATCCTAGTGAAATGATACTCGTGTTATTTTCATAAATTCTCTCAAAGTGCACTTTTTTATTATTTGGTTGGAAGGAACGATGACGTCAAGTATAAGATGCGATGCGGTGTTTTTCCGAGTGTATTTTGGAATTTCCTCGTGTTTGGCTGATGTATGATTCGCAGAAACAATCGCATTTTGTAAGATAAACACTAGATTTCTTCAAATTGTGTATTTAACAATTTTAATACACTTACCAGGGTGGGAAGTTTGTAGAACGCCACTCTGATATCTTCCTTAGGGAGTATACTGTTCAGTTTGTGCAGTAGCACCAAATGTGTGTTCGCAGCATTTAGGAGATTTTTTTGTCAGGTTATTGAGGCAAAAGACGGATGAACAAATACGTTTTGAATTTTTTACCAAAAAGTTTGTTCATGAGTATAGAATCACAAACATTGTTTGCGATTAACTTAGTTCTGATTTATTCTCTTTTGAAATTGGAACATTGAATAACCGACGAAGAATTGAATGGACAATGACATTTTTGTGGGAGATGTGATGTATGTAGATGCTGTGTAAGATCATAAGAGTTTGCCCAAGGCTTTTAATTTAAATGGATGAGTCTTAAAAAATTAATTTCATTTTCGTGGACAAAAGAAATAAATTTGTGTAGGGAATTAAGGATGAGGAATAAATTTAATTGGCAGCTGGTTCCTATCCATAGGCATAGAATGTCGTCCACGTATCAGAACCAATAGAAGACATTCGGAAGCAGAGGTGCATAGAGTCAAAGAACTTGGATTTCAGGTCTATAAAAATATCAGCGCTGCCCCTACAATGTTTACCACCATACTATAGTATCTCCATAATTTATACTATAGTGCGTGTTGGGGTGCATAAGATTAAGGGGCCACAGTCTGTTTAGTGGTATACATTGTAGGGGCAGCGCTGATACTATTATAGACCTGGAATCCAAGCTCTACAGTGTTTCCCACCCTTTTTAGAGTCCCGGCATCCTTAGGTGACTTTTCAGAATTTGGCGGCACCCCTCCCTACCAACGATCAGTAATAATCGTGGTGAAGTATAACCCCTAACTATCCACATCTCCTTTCATTTCGAAGTGCCTTTGCGACGAAATGAAAGTCGACTTAACTCTGGTTTGCATTTTTGAAAGCCGACGATGCAAAATGAGGCTAAAAATGGGAAAACAGAATATTTTTTGCGGCACTCTTCAGAACACTTCACGGCACCCCAGGTTCTGCGGCACCCAGGTTGGGAAACCTGGGTGCCGCGGTTATAGAGATACGCACTATATAGACCAGGGGCCCGCGGGCGACCGGTCGCTCTTTAGGAAGATTGGAGTCGCCCGCGGAGGCTGCGAGGTGCTGGAAAAATTAAAAACTGAATTTGACGGTCGTTTTCTAGATTTTACATACCTCTAACCCATTATAACATGTTTTTCGCCGAAATTGACATCGAAGAAGTTTCTAGCAAAATAGGATATGTTAAAAATGGATGCAACAGATCTGGAAAATGAAATATTGTTGCAAAGTGGTATACGGTTGGAAGCAAGATACAGCGATTTAAATTTGTGGACACTTGTTTCATCTGAAAAATTTTCAAATAGAAAAACTTGCATTTATTTTGAAAGATTATTTTCCTTCCACTTATTTATGTGAATCGATATTTTTTATATGAAACTAATTAAATCTAATACCAGAAATGCACATCTTAAAGATTGTTTACACCTCCACTTTTCGAGTTACAACCCCAATTACCAATCACTGGCTAAAGATATGCAGTACAAACGAGCCCATAATCGTTTAAATAAAGAATAAATTGAAACAAATTTAGCAGTTATTTATTTTGTTAATTTTCATAAATGATGTATAATAAATGCTTTCTTTACGGTTATTTTTGCGTTTAACTTAAAGTTACAATATCCTGAAGTATATGTTAAAAAAATTTAGTAGCCCGCAAGACAATTTACAGAATGAAAGTAGCCCTGGCATGAAAAAGCTTGGGCCCCACTGACATAGACTATAACGAGCCTACATCGCATGTCTATTGAATGTACCACTGAATTTACATTCGGCTGACTTTAAGACGTGTACCACCTTACTTACACCTCTTAATTTCATTACATTGCCCTTAAATCATTCAACCACGCATGCACCATTGGCTTCTACAAATTATATAACCCAGTATACCTGTATGGCCCTGCAACACATGCACCTAAATAAAACCTGTGAGGAATACTTCTTTGAGATCCAATGTCTTTCTACAAATTTGTTACTTGTTACGAGTCGTGTTTTCACTTGCTTCTATTTGAATGATTTTTTCTTCATATAGCGATATTTGCATGGCCTTGGATTTTTCGGTGTTTATCTCCATTCTTTACTTTCGTCATACTGTTACTAGTCTGTTTTTAATTTTCTGGAGTTTCTCTCCCTTTCTTGCCAGAAGTAATGGATCATCAGCGTATTTAAATGTTTTTATAATCCTCCATTCTTAGAATAGTCTGTGCCTTCTAGCACTTCTTACGTTAGCCTTTCTCCATATGTATGTTGAATAAGCCCGGGAGTAGGACACATTCATTTATTACTCCATACCCTACAATTTTCCACGTGTGATGACCGGAGAAGATATTAGACAACGCTGGCATACTGAAAAGTGAAAAAAATAATAAATATTTTTCAAGAAGTATAATACTTGTAAACTCTAATTATAACGCTCAGTATGCACAGACTGCGAAAGAAAGAAAAGTCACTCTGGTGGTAACTGACTTGTGACGGTCAAGCACTCCTGGCGTTGTCGATTTTCAATCCTTCAATGTCAGATTTTCCTATTTTTGAGAAGCTGAATTCGCCAAGAGTTGGATTGTTCGCCAAGCAATTGAGACGCTAATTGGAGACGGAAAAGGAGGAATAGCGTCACTTGCACATCCAATAATCACAGCTTCTTTTTAAGAGGGTGAATAGGAATTTCCCATGGCTACCTCTCCATTGACTCGAGGGAAAAGTCTCATTTTTAAACGCCATTTTCTCCTTTCTTCGTGTAGTTTTTTCCATGTTCTCTCTTCCGGCCTGTTGCTTCTCTTTGAATTCGAAAACTTCGGAATATACTGCGAACAGTGTGAAAAGAGCATGTGTGCTGTGTTATTTTGCCTCGAAAATGTTCTTATAGAGCTAATTTCTAAACAGCTTCCGAGTTTAATTTCCTCTCAGTTTCATCTCTTTTCGAAGTTTTACCCTTCTCTCGTAGAATCTGAATAATATATTCAGAGTCACGCAGTACTCTCCAGCTACTTGAGCGAGGGAGTATCATGAAAACTTACCATATTGAAATAGGAGTTTTCGAGTAAAAATAATTAAATACACTTTAAGAACTTTCAGATTTCATAAATGTATTTAGGTTTAGTTATTCATTATCCATTATAAAGTCTTTCTTTATAACTTCCAATTCGATTGCTTTTTACGATTAGCAATAAATCAATCTCTCAAATATAAGATTCTTTCGTGCTTACAAGAGATTTTGTGAATTCTCTCCTCCCTCAATCGCTAAATCTCGATATCTAATCGCAGTCAATATCTCACTTGACCTTTGACATGTGTAGTTTTTTTTTAGTATATCACCAACTACCTCTTGCTCGTGTACGAACTTTCCATATAACACGAACCACACCCTTCGAGTGATGAATGTTTCCTCCGATACATCGTTGCCATGTTCTTTTCCACTCTCCACACCCAGTATTCTCCTCTTTATCCCCCATTTTACTCTCGACATCCATCCAACTCAGCAAACGCATCGTAGATACACACCGCCAAGTCGCTCTCACGAATAAAACACTCTCTCGCTTCCATTCCATTTCCTCTCCGATCCATTTTCGTCCTTGTCCTTTTCTCCTTCCCCGTCTCTCTGTCTTACGTAGACATCTATCATTGCTCGTAACTCCGCTGATAGATGGAATTTAGTTCGATCGTGGGAATCGATTCCGTCGCATCGATGGCAGCTAAATCCAAAACAAAAAAAGGTCGCAGATTGAGGCTATCAGGATTATACTATTATGAAATGAAGACTGATGCATTTATTTTAAAAATCGCTCGTTTAATTTCTTAAACTCGGTGATACATTTTTGGAATCTCCATTTAATTCAACATTTCACGTCGTTGGTTTTCAAATTTTAACTGTTAATGAACCTCTTATAATTAAGTGAATTAGAATTGGAATGACTTCAGAAACTATTCTGTAGAGCAGGCGTCTCAAACTCGCGGCCCGCGGGCCGCATGAGACCCGCGCGATGCATTTGTGCGGCCCGCGAAGCAATTTACTTTATACTACGCGACCCTAACTCAAATATATTTCTTATTCAAATATTTCGCGCAAATATTTCTAAATAATCTAAGAAGTGTATTAAATCATTTCAATTTATAACAGCCTGCACGGTTGAGTTACTGAAGAATGTTTATCCCACTGCCAGCGGGTTTCTTGCGTTTCAGAGGGACTTACCCTCGACGCCAAATCTAGCATTTTTGTAATGACTGCGTGTAAGACGCGTAATAGAGCGATTCCTCTCTTGTGGAAAGGGAGAGTGAATACAATACAAAGAATATGAAAAGGTGTGAAGACTGGGAAAGTAACCAATGCGGCCCGCGGATCGTCAGAGAGCCGTCACACCGATGTGAGTTTGAGACCCCTGCTGTAGAGTGTATAAATAGCCTCAAGAGTAATTAAAAACCCTTATATTTTTTAATACCTGAAGAGAGTAATTATATAGTTAAACTGGTAGCTAAATAAAATATTTTGTTTAGAATGTACATATTTGTTAAATTCATTCTTAAATATGCATATTACTTACCACGAAATTGAGATGAATTCTTTAGGTTACATTAAAAGCATGCATTTAAAATATCCGACAAATAAATATGCATTATTTTCAAACGGATCACTAAATAGAAGTAAAACATTAAAAAAATTATTGATACTATTCGCTAACGTTTATATTGTCAGTAGAAATGCAAATTACGTGTAATAATGAGTGGGCGAAAAAGAGAGAGATGGCAGAAGAAGCAAGTTACGGAATGAAAAATACGTGCAGCACAGTCTCAAAACCGCTCTTTTGGACAAAACCACCTTTTACGATACTATTTACTTCAAATGAACGTCGTGGCAAAAAACAAGGAGTAGAATGACAGAGAAGGGTCGTTAAGTTATAAGGATATCAAAAGGGTTTCAGAGGAGAGGATAAGGGCATAGAAATTTTGAGGAAGACTTCATGACGAAGAGGGTGTAGGAAGGACTTATATGAGAGTTATATGAAGGGAAAACGAGAACAAATGAGAGAGTCAAATTGGGATGCTCGTTAAGAGATGGATGAATGTGGAGAGTGTAGTACGAAAAACTTTAATGAGAGAAGAGAAAGGAGGAACACGGTGAACAGGAGAGCGTTGGAAACTGTAATAATAAGCTGGATTAATGATGTTTGGTTCATAAGTCAAGTTAACAAGTCAACATTTTATATTTAAAAATAACCCAAACCGCATACATTAACAATTTAAAAAATTAGAAAAATCAGGAAAGCGAGATTTTGAACTTTACATATTCTTTTTCTCCAAGATGGATGTTTGTTTTAAACATTATCAGGCAAAATTGCTCGCATCAAACGCGTAAAAGCAATTCCATCCCCATTGTACGCTTCTCGCTCTATTTGTAAAACAAATATTCTTTCCTAAATCAAATTTTCGTTTGACATAGTTTTTAATAGCTCTTTTGTAACGGTCAACGTTATAATATTTTTCAGTTTTATCAATGCGAGAGACACGCGAGGGAATTCTCTGCATGGCACGTAAAAAATGCATACACGACGAGAAACCTATGCATATACGACGAGAAACTTCGTGCATGATTGAGGACAACACTAATAAATTGCAACACCATAGAAACAAACAAGAGACAATTTGTACATAATACCGCCCGAGGTTAACTCATATGACATTTTTTCTTTTAGAGGTAGTTTTCAAGACACACCAAACATTTATTTCAATTTAAGCTGAATACTAAAGCGAATTTGGAGGATAAAACATTGTTGTGCTCAGGAGCGCGCCATCCGTATGTGCGATGTGTGTGACGCACACGGGCGGCCAAACAACGGGGGCGGCCGATTTATATTTACTTTAACAGTAATGCGGATTGTATTATAATATGCCGTATATTCTTTCATATTTATTGGCTACGGAAATTTATCAAACCAAAAGGCGTTTTTTAACAATTTTTGTAAAGAACGCCTAAAAAAGGCGGCAAATGAGAAACTTGCACATGGGCAGCCAATAAGAAACTTGCACACGGGCGGCCGTGAGGCACGGAGCGCCCCTGGTTGTGCTACATATTTATTTATATCATTTAATTGTTAAAGTATATAGTTAGGACATTGTATGTACGAACAGGATAATAGCATGATTATTATCATATACTATCTAATTTATTGCCAGTATCTTGTTTTACTATCATCGAAAGCAGCACTTTCCTCACATACTTTGAAAAAAAAACAGAAATTTCCGTGAATCGCCGATACCGCTAGCCAAAACTTATTTTTCTATAACTTATCTTAACATAGCATTCAGATAGTTTTTGCCACGCGTACCAACTTTCTAAACTTCTGTGTAATAAATGTTTGAGCGGAGTATTTAACAAGTAATATTTTTATACACTACACACCTACTTAATTGATAATTATTTTATGATGAAATTTGTAATAATTTTATTGAATATTTACAAGATCTGAAATTTGTACAAGGCCAGTATCTTCATAATTAAGAAGGGGTTTAGAGATTACGGCGAAATGGACGTTTAAAAGGAAACTCCTCACCGTAAAATTTTACGGTAAAGGAGTTTCCTTTTAAACGATCAGTATCTTCGCCCATCAAAGTTTCGGACTCGTAAGTGCCGCATTGCTTATTACAGTTTAATATTTGTTTCATGAATGCAAAATGTTTCATTAGTAGGATGTTTTTATGATTTTATAGGAGAAAAAAATGGCTTCAGTATAAAAACGCAACATTTGTGAAAAGAATTCAGTTTCCAGAATGAAAATCCCAGGCGAGAAAAGAACGTTTTCCGCCAGATAATTAAGGTTGACTGTAGCAGTAAATAAATATGTTGATTAATGAGAATGTAAGGGCTATGGGAGGAGGAAGAGAATGGAGAGAAAGTGTCAGGTTGTAACCACTTCAGGGTATACGTACCTATATTATGAGTGACATGCCGTTAATGTATTTGAAGGCAGATTGAATTACGTAATATGAAGGGTATGAGAATGCGGATAGGTGAGTGGGTAAAGGAGAAAGACGGGAAAGGTTATGAATGGATTGGAAGATTTGAAATGTGACGAACATGGGCTTTTGAGCTCGTAGGTGGTTTCTTTTAAGCAGAGATTTAGGAATTAAATGCTTAAGCGCAGATACAAAAACTAAACTGAAGATTTACTAATCGAATTAAAATCTTAAAATCTTTGGGTTGTAGGAGCATAACATTCACACATTTATTTTCCATAAATTAATTTCCTCGGTACTATGGAGTTTACTTCATACCAAGGGCGGGGAGAAATTTTAGTCTTTAATAGGGCGAGAGTGAATCTCTTCTTGTATTTTATCTATTCTCAAGTTGTACTGTAATATGCGTGATAAAATAAAATTAACGCAGTGGAACATGAAAATAGAAGGATACTTGTAGGATCAAAGCTAAGTAAAATTATGTTACTATTAATCAGGAAAATCCCCAAACAGCCAAAGAAAGGGACAAAACAGTGCGGTAGGTACATATGTCTGGTGAAAGAAGAGTGGATCCGAGGAATTTAATTAGCTGAATTCCTTCTCAACTTTCGAAAAGGTAAAGTGGTGTTAGACGGGGGAGCTGAGGTATGGCACTCGAATGGGAAACAAAACGGTAGAATTGAAAGGAATTACAAAGGAGAGGGTTAGAAAGGATGGCAATGGAGGGGCATCTAAGGTAAGCAGTGTCAGAAGGATGAGAGAAATAGCGATATGTAAGAGAAAAGAGGGATATCAATATGCAAGGGTTGAAGATTCTCCCTGAGAGAAACAGAATTTCAGTGCTCGGACGAGTTACATTTCCAGTCGTGAAGGTGACTCTTGAGGTGCTTTAACAATGGTTCATTGCGCTCCAGGGTGATCCCTTTGGCAAATAAAATGTTGATTTAGAAGTTTAAATATAGAATTTTGACGTAAATAAATTAGTCTCCATAACTTTTTAAACAGCCATCGTTTTACAACCAATCCTTACTTGGTGCACATCTCCAAGGAGATAACAGACGATAAGGGGATATTGCCGTATTCTTAAGATTGGTGACTCTTTAATCAATATACTTGTAGGTATTGGATGAATTGATTACGATAATCATGTGCTTGTAATTAGCAAAAGAGCAACTAATCAGGCCTGTGCTAATTAAAGTGAAAATATTTTCGAGAAAAGACCTAAAAAATATAATGCGCTTAGTATTATATAAAATAATACTATGTAGAAATTAATAATTTTAAATATAACGAGAGAAAGAGAGAATAAAACAACTGTATGCACATCAGGAGTTATTATGTGGAGATGAAACGCTCAAATACTGAAATTGGAGCTACCATAAACTAGGAAATAGGTTGACGGCTTAACCGGTAGTTGTTATATTATTTAATCTAAATGGATATTATGAGAATTACCAAATGATGTTAGCGCATAAAATTGAACGCTCTAATTGATTTTTGAATAATGAACCAATGAAAGAACTCTTTCTTTCCTTAAAATTGTATACTTAAAGTAATTTAAATAAGGAGAGTTACATTACAACTTGAGATAGTAATTAGATAACATTTAATCAAAATAATAGTGTCGAGAAATGACGGATATTTTTAGGGAAGGTTTAAGAATGGAATAAGAAAGTAGGGAACATGAAAACCATGAAAAAAGCGGGAGTTTGATTCGGTTCGGTTTTGGGATAGGAAATAAGACTTGTATAAATAGATATTAAATGGCGCGAGATGGAAAAAGGGCAGAAAATGGAATGAGAGAAAATATTTGAAAGAAAGAATAGAGTGGCGAGAGAGAAAATGGAATATTTTTCCCACGTTTAATATGGAGAGAATAGTGGAATTACGGGAAGGAAGAAAAATAGATGTGGTTGGAGGTGAGAATACATATAAATAAGGGAATGAATTATTTCCGGATATTACGAAGGGAGTGGTAATTGGCCAAATAGTACGTTGACAGGACGGACGACTCGGAAAAATAGAATCTGGAAAGAGGAAAAGAAGAGAGAAAAGAGTAAAAGAGTGAACGACGGGAGCGGTGGTCCAATAATAAAAAACCCACATCAATAATGAAAGCACAGAATGAATGGGTACTGTTGCGATGGAGTGCGGAAAGTCCTTAAAAAAAAGGGGTGGATAACAATTTGATTACAATTGAGAAAGCCAAAGGGAATAGGACGATGACGCAGTGAAATGAATAACGAGACAAGCGTCAGAGGTAAAGTATACGTAGAGGGAGAGGAAGGTAGCGGGAGAATAAGAGAGAGAGAGACGAGAAAAGTGAGAAACTACCGATGGGGAGAAGTTATAGCGGGAGAAGAGGCGGCAAAGGAAATGCCACATAAAGGGTTATGAGAGCAAGAATTTAATCTCGTAAAAGGCGGAGGGATAAGTAAAATTGGATTTGAAGGACCTTTGGCTAAAAGAAAGCCTTTAAAAAAAGTTGTATTTTATTGCGCAAGTGATGAGTTATGAGGATTGCTGGAGAGCTGTAAGGTATTGAAGGAAGATGATAAGGGAGAGAAAGAGAAAGAGAGATAAATAAAGGTCTTTATGGAGAATATAAAAGGGATTTCAATGGAGGTAGGGGGATTGGATTTGGGGATTATAATGAAAGATAAACTATAATAAAAGAATACATTATCAATGATAAAAAGAATGAAATAACATTTTAGGTTGGATTTTCGTGAAGTAGAAGCGCCACTATGGATTCAACCCCCTCAATGTCATTCCATCTCCTATTTCCGATATCCCCCTCCCCCGATATCTCCTTCCATTTCTCCCGCTCTTCTCATTTCCCCTCTCTCTTCCCGTGAGAGATTGAGAGGTCACGAGAGATTTTGCGCTCCATGGAAGTCGGGTTCCCGAGGGCATCTCCTAACGCAGGCGAGCAATGGCGTCGTCTTTTGTTTTCCCTGCCACCTGTGGCTATAACGTCAGCCGCTCCGCTAGAGGGATGTATTATGCAAGTAGCTTTCCCGCGTTCTCGTTAAAGCGCTCGTGCGTATATAGCCATGAGGTGTGTAGTTAGAACTTGTGATACTGTGGCGAAGACGAGAAAAGATGACGCAGTTTGTAAACACACCTTACAAGCTCACCTAATTTTTATGCGCGAAAAAACTTTTGAAATTTTCTTCAATTGGCAATCGAATGGAATTTGTTAAAATTTGTTTAAAAATATAAAAATATGGAGGATGAAAGTTCACTCTCAAAATCGTCCGATGCAAAGTAGGCAATACGATAGACCACTTGATCCCATAAAATTAACTGAAAAGCTAAAATTTTGTATACAAAAAATAAATTACAGAGAACTGAACTAAACTTAAACTTTATGGTGATAGAAATAGTTAAAAATCTCAACAATATTAGTCGTTTCGATCCATTCATGGAATAATTAATTTATATTGAGGGAACTTACAAAAATATTTATTTGAACAACTACACTCACATGAAAAACATGACTTCACAAACAAACTACGAACTAGAAATGGAGTTCCTTTGATTAAAGTAATATTTGTATAAACCAAAGGAGCCAATATGATGCCCTCTATATAGTCTTAATTTGAGGATGCTAAACATGAGAATATTCCAGCGCCATTAACATACGGGAAGCCAAAAAGAGAGGTACGCGATAGTTATTACATAAAACAAAAGATGAGACATAACTGAATAAGAATGCAAACAAATTTTACGAAACTCCGATAAATGAGTCTAAAATGGCAATATTCAGATCACTCGTTGCAACAACTATATGCCTGTCACGAATTAAATGACGCTTCTCATTTAAAAATTAGAATTTTTTACTTTTTATTTATGAATAATACTTTAGCCGTTAAAACAATAAGAAATACTAATATTATAAAAGGATAAAGTGGAGGTGGGCTTGCGAGACAAAGTCAATCACCAGGTCTCTCCATACTCCCTCTCTCTCTCTCTCACTTCCAATCTTCCTCTCTTTTGATTTTATTATTACGAAATGCCTCTTCAAAATGTCTTCAGATTCAAGCATATTCTTTCTCCAAGAATCTAGTCTTTTTCACGTCTTTATGAACACTTACTGACTGAATTAAAATCTACAGCTATACAGATTTAGAAAGAAAAAGAAATTTAAACAAGTCCAAGTGCTAGAAAAAAACATAACTCGATGCTTAGCTTCCAGAATGTGTGTCAATGAAGATATTTAAATGCACGGCAGTGCAGCCAACTGTAAAAATAATACACCTAGATATGTACGACAGGAGTTTGCACGCCTACTTAATGTTTAACAAGAAATATATATATTTAGAATGTTCGCATTCAGTGGCATGTATGGAAAAATCTGCCCTCAAATACGCTGAGATTTTTTAATTAAAATACCATCCTATTCAGTTCTTCCTTCTTGTATTTATCGATGAAAGCGATGAAATATAGGCCGCCGATGAATTTAGTTCAAAATTAATCTGAACTATAACTGCATATATTCCCCACTGGGTATGGCCATTCGTTCCTCATTAAATGTTCATGATAAATAAAAATATCGCATCTCTTTTTTCAATAAAGACAGAAAAATTCGAAGCATGCGGAGCATTTGTAATCCATTTCATATTAGAGGATGTTTTAAGTAAAAACTTATGCATGTATTCAGTAGTAGTACGAAATAAATTTCGATTTATCTGATGAAAACTGTCTGGTAAAGGGAGTATAAATGGAATATTTACTTTATAATGTAATTATATGTCTAAACCGTTCTGTGACAATTTGCGGTTGTTTTGTGCGATTTATTTCATTCATTTAAATATTTATGACAGTATGTATGCTTCAAAAACATTAATTATAATAGTACACAAATTTATATTTGCAGAAATCAGTAATCGGCGTCCACTATGTTGAGTGTCAGAAATATTTGACCTCATTATCACAAATTGCGCATACATAATGCTATAAAAGGTAATTCAAAGAAGTACATATTCTACTGGATGAAATGACGTAAAATTTTTCCACGGAAGCGTAAAAATATTAGATAGCTGAAGAGTATGGAGGATTTGTTTAAAATGGTACTACTTGGATCGTACCTGAGGCCAAAAATGCCAACAACTATATACGTAACGGTCCAAATCAAGTGTAAAAGTGAAAAGAGCGAGTTGATCCATATTCAAAATCTTCGGTCGGGATATTGCCGTAGAGCAAACACCAAACGGAAACAGAGAAGCATCGAAAATTAAGGAAACCAGAGTGATCGATAGAAAGATACTTTAGATCACCGCAGGGAGTTTTGTGAAGCAGCATCACATGGCGGTGTGTTTTAAAGCACGGGATACGACCCATTTTAGGTTCATGGAACAATTAAACGATTGGTTACAAGTATCACGACAACACTGAAAGCATTGGCCGCAACGAGATTGTGAAAGAAATAAAAACAAACACTGAACGAACTTCGACTGAATGTTAAACATTTATAGTGATTCAGGAATAACAATGCGGTGTCCCGTATGTTCGAAGTCACGTCAAAGTTAATGGTGACAAAAAATTCTTTCTGACTGCCTGTAGCCGAAGATGCTATGGTGAGTTTGATGTTAGGAGAGCGACATAACGGTGCCATTTAAGAAGTTGAATGCCTTCGATGTGAGCAAATCTCGAATGCGTGGCTATGCCTACGATGTTTGTCTCGAAGAACTTTATTTGCAAGATATATGAAGGATCATTTAAAACGGTTGTATCAAGTTACAGTAATTACTTCTAAAAAGATAAAATTAAATAATATCCACGATAGCCAATAACCCAAATTAATCCTCTTTATGAATCCTAATTTACTGAACATCACGTAATAACGTTAGGTAATTTATTGGGCCGGTTTAAATATGAAGATAAACTCTTTAGAGAACTTCCTAAAAATAGTTGTCTACTATTCGTCTGAAAGATATCCTTACCTTAGAAGTCTTCAGCCCTCGAAATGCTGCAGTTCCTTGAGTCAGCACAATTATACGGGCAATGAAGCACGAAGGTTATCTGCAAAGAGGCATTAAAGTTCACTATTAAGTGAAAGTTTCAATGGGCAACAATGTTGACTTTACAGACTCTTGGAATATCAAATGCATTTACCTTAGGCGCATTGCGCTTTTGTATATTCTTCAGAAAGCTTGAGGCTACTCGTTTGATAAATATTCAGTCTGACATTTGTTAAAGGCTACGTTACGCCTTTTAGCTCACAAAATTACCAGTCATTTTATTACGTCTCAAAAAGCACCGCTTCATGAGATGTACGGGCATGCAAATGTACGAATTTTTATATTTCTATTTACAGTCCAAATTTCAAAAAACTTTTATTATGTTATTATTTTTTCCTTTTCACCTTATTTCAGGTGAAACATTACGAATATACTAACCTGTAAACTTAGACATCGAATATGTCGATATTAATATCATTATAAAGAAGTAGTTTTATTAATGAATAAGTGTATTAGACATCTGAAACTACATTTGACATATTTTGGCACGCTAATGTAAACCTATTTGCTATTCCTGGTGTGGAGGTATATGGAATATGCACAATTAGGCCAAGGTTTGCCGTTTTGTAATAATTTGTCCGTCATTCACATACATAGATTATGGAGGAAACAAGTCCGAATTGATAGACAAGAAAGTATTCCTTATCTTTCTTTTGGCTTCCTCATTTATTATGTTAAAGATGTTTTATTAATTCTCTTGATGATTTCGATTAAATATTATAGTGGAGTTTAGATATAGTTTTAGTGCTTGAATAAAACTATTTCCAACGTAAACTTAATCTATGAAACGTTTTCCTAAGCCGCAATTGCCCGGCCCTTCTCTCCTCTTATATTTCTTTCTTTCATTTTATTTCTCTCTGCCTTTTTTGCACCTAGTATTCTCTTCATCCCTTTACCTTTCTTTTTCTTTTGGTGGTTGAACAACTTCCATTATCCTCATTAACTTCTCTAAATAACTTTCTCTTCAAAGAATATCTCTCGGCCTTTTGGACTCGGAGATACACAATAAGGCTTTCCCTGTGGCATTCTCGTCCCATCACAGAGGGATGTGGTGTCGAAAAAACACCTTTGTTTCTATCTAACAATACCTTACCTTTCTCTGCAACTTCCCCCAAGAACTACGCATTACCATTTAAAGGTATTTCAAGGCAAATTTTGGGCTTAAATAAAATATAATTAAATGGCGGAAAAGGGAAGAGCCAAAAGCAAGGTTACATCACCGAATATGTATAATAAAATTATCTTTTAGTCTATATATTATTATATTTAGTTGAACAGTAAATACGCATCAATAATTAGGATAATGATATTTTTCCAAATTTCAATGGATCTGCTGCACGCATTTGCACATCAACGACATACGAACCCGTTCGTGACAGTGCAGTAGTGAAAATAAAAAAAATTATTTCATCTTGTATATTTCCTTGACTCCTCAGGATCGATTTCCAGTTGAAAAGGTCTTTCTTTCAAAGGTCAGATTCAGGAATTCTATACAGCAATAACTTGCAGCTGGTGTCGCACGCAGCAAACGATATGCCGTAAAACGGAGGAAGGTTTTATCTAAAGCTTTTCCAAAAGAAATCTCCTCTCATAAGTCTGCGAGACGTAAAATTTGACCTTCTTATACTGTATTTTTTTTAAAGCAGAGAATTCTTCCGCCGCATCGCATGATTTCCTCGCAGAGCTCGAATATAAGGCCACTGGATCGAGTAAATTGCTGCTCTTGTCGGAATATGCGGCTTCTCTGCGCACAGTCGCCCAAATCGAACGCAATGCCAGTTTTTACTCAGATTTTTCTGCAGTATCTCCTTTAAAGAGGAATGTAACTCAAACCTTGTTACAAAAAATAAATAACAGAAAGGTCATAGCCATAAAGCTCTGCGCTCTTGTCCCTCTCTTTATCTCTCTCTCTCTATTTGCTATTTTGCTTGTATGTTTTCTATTTATTTTAATTTCTGGTTCTTTTCTGTGAAATTATTATTACTATTTAATTCTCATTTGTAACTGTTGACGCAGGGATTATATAGTCTCAATTTCGCCCTAATAAAGTCGTTTGTCTGTCTGTCTGTCTCTCTCTCTCTTTCGCGCACCATTCTTGCATACATTTACTTCCAACACTTGCTTCATCCTCCCATTTCTCTCCTATCGGATCCTTGGAACGTTTCTGCCGTGTAGACTCCTCCCCTTTTATCTGCTCTAACCGTGCTCATTTTAACCCTTTTTTCCCCTCTCCACAACCCTCCCTCCATTACAACCCGCTCTCCACACCCCATGACGCTCTCTCCACGTTTTTTATTTCTTATGCTTTCATGGCATTAGCACCTGCGATAAACCTTTTCGAGAAGGCGGAAGAGGAAGCACCAGGCAAACTGGTGAGTTTTGGGCGTTATAGGTGGCGAAAAAAGATACATAAAGTTCCAACTGTGATCGTTAAGGGGGATGGGTACTATAAATGGATTACAATGTGTACCGTTTTAGTGACCGGTTTATAAAAGGTCTTGGTCTTGGCTTCGTAAAAAAACAAACCAACTCGGCGTTAAAATCGGCTATGATAAGTATATAGAGAAAATCTACGAAAGTAATTTTGATAAACTAACGATAATTATGAAATTAATTTCTGCACTCACGATGCATTTCACTGAAGCTATTTCCACTGCAATTCAGTTATTGTTGTTGATGAGACTTTGATAAATGATACTTTTCTAGATTTATAATATCAAATGTATCCATTAAATTCGAAGAAAAAATATTAATTTTGAGCACTATGGTTAATCAATGAAGATAAATGGAAGAACCTCGTAATAACCATACCAATATTTTTTTTAAAGGGAGTGTTTTCCGTTTAAAAAAAATATTTGTATGGTTATTAGGAGGTTCTTCCATTTATCTACATTAAATTCGGTTATACTTTTCCAATTTTCCATTTTCCTTTAATTCTAATTTCACAATAAATGATACCACATATAATTTCTAATTTCGAATTAAACTACGGTTTATTTTGATTTTAAATGAAAAGTTAGCAATCATGTAAAGTTTTGTAATTGAATTTTGAGAATTTAAGTGGTAAACGTTTTTTAGAGTTCGTCGTTACTCAATGGCTCTGGTGGTGTCTTCGACGAAGTTTCAACCCGAAATGTGAGATATTATCGTCCTCTTGATGTGATTCACCTCCGATCGAAGTCAAGGGGAAAGTTTTAAAGCCAACTTCATCCGAAAGTCGTATCATGCATAGGAAAACCGCCTATCTGCGCCAAAGGGACGCGATCTCGTAAGATGAGTGTCCTCGTAACATAATCCTTCCAAAAGCTTCGATTCGGAATCACCGGCCATTAAAGGACATGTGAGCTTGTTCGTCTGGATATGTGATAGAAGAACGAGGAGAAAGCATCTTGCTTTCGCACGGTTTCTCAGCATGGTCCCAGAATTTGTTGTGTAAAATAGCAAATTTAAGTTACCACATGGGAATACATGTAAGTAAAATTAATTCAATGTAATATTTTTTAGGTGAGGGAAAACGAGAAAATAAAGCAAGATTTAATAGAGAGATAATAAGAAATTGAGGAAGAAGAAATGAAGGTAAGTTGAAATAGAAAAGGAAGAAATGAAATAAAAACATCGCAAGGTATCGTTATGAAAGATATTACGAAGTCATTCCCGGTAGAAAAATAAGGTGCAACTACTGTAATGTACCAAGCGAAAAGAGCACGTAAGGCCATTAATATATTACCAAAAGAATTTGCCGGCGTTGGTAGAAAAGTTTTATCGTGTCTGACTGTTGTGGTCGCAGGTTTTAATCCTGCCGAAGTTATGGAATTGTGTGTTCGTCTCTGTCATCGCTATAGCACATATTGCAAAAGGGCAAAAGGCCGTTAATGCATGTTTATGAGCTTCTATAAATAAAGAATATGAAATAGGGTCTCTGCACCAACCCCGTCTGACGGCTCGCTTCGTTTGCCTGTTCTTTTTAGGCGCGTTTAGCTTCCAGCCTCGGCGTACCCGTCCGTCCGCATGTTCGTTCTGTTTCTAAAGAACGGATTTTCATGAACTTTGATATTAAGGACTTCAAATCAAAGAAAATAATAAAATCGCAAAAATGAATCACGTAAGAAAATCAGGGGTACCACTTTACTGGTGACGAAAAATGAACTTTCCATCATATCTCGTAAAGTATTGATCATATCAAAATATTTTTCAAATAATACTAGTAAAGAAGAGTATTTCGTTCCCTACACATTTTTATGGTAGGAGTAGCCGTTATCAAGAAAATCAAACAATAAATGGCCATGTGTTTATCATTAGAATGTAAATGGTGTTGTAACTGTGGCAACAAGAAATTCACTTTAATTTTAGAAGAATTTTTAAATTCAAACTTCACTTTTCTAAATATTCATTAATAAGAACAGACGTTACATGTCAATTTTCGATATTATTAAAATTGTTATAAAGTGTGAAATACTGAACTATAATTTTTTTCTAAATTAAATTAGTCTGTCTTACTAAAAAAATCTAATTTTAGGATTTTTATTTCCGATAAATATAAAATATACTTACATATAAAATTTAAATATTGTAGGTTAAGCAAAAGTTCCTTAGAATTTTAGCGGACAGACAAAAGCTTTATTCTTTATAATTATTGATTCGAAATCCTGTGTAGAAAATTAAATATGTTATTTTCTCTGATTAACTTGAGTGAGCACTTCAATGCCGCCTGTCAGCAACATGGTTCGTTTGACCGAATAAAAATATAAATGGGAGTAGAAACGAAAGACATTAAGAGGAAATATGAAGGTCTTTGGTAGAAAGAAAACCGGAAAAAGGAAGAGTAAATTCACATTGATTTTAAAAATAAAGCGATTATATAAATTCAATAAGACAAAGAGTTCAGCAGAGATTGAGAAATTTTGGAAATAATAGCGACGTTTAGTTTACTAAGGATATCAAAGAAACAGCTACGTTTCAATACATTTCATTCTTTGACCTTTAACATTAACAAAGATGTCATCCCGTCATTATATTAGTTAGTTAATGAATTTGATGAATTACAAAGAATTTTTTTCAACAAATGAAAGTCTAATTACCGCAATATATATAACACGTGAAATTTTTCTCAAAGAGACAATTTCAAGTTTTAAGGAGCCTGTCCAACCTTGTGTACCAATTAGTCCTTTATAATTATATTGCCTAAATAAATATTTTCTCCGTGTTATTCCTTTCAAAAGATGAAAATGTCCTCCATCTGTTCGCCATTAGTTTCCATTGGATTTAAATGCAAGACGAGACTCGGGAGAATAAGACGGAATTCAGTCCTCCTAAATTTCTCTTTTGAATTATAAATCCCTCGTTCATTAGACGATGCGAATGTGACGTTAATTCGTCAATTAACGCGAAGGATAACGGTATGCGCCCATAGAAACGGCCAATCTCTGAATGCAACCTGCGCCACTTCGACGAGACGGCAGGTCACGTCCAATTAGTAGCGGAATTAGCAGGGAATTTTTTTTTAAATAAAACAAAATTTCCACATATCGCTATCGTTATCAGCGCTGCCGTCGGTGTCGCAAGATAATAGCTACTCTCACATAGGATTTGATTATTATTTATAGAAAATAATTTTTAAGTAAACGGTATTCTACGCTATATGCTTACATTTCAACGGCTCGATTATTCGTACATTTAATAAATTCCTACATTTATTGCTGTCTTATTTACCTGTACATTTATATTATAGAAAGTTAGCTGAATTACATGAAATAAGCAAAATGTTGAGCCAAATTTTAAAATGACCAACTAAAATGCATTATTTATTATTTTTATTATTGTTTCCCCATTTTTAAGAAATTAATAACACATTTTATTTGATAAAATATTTTATATTTTATTAAATATTTTGAATGAATATTACCCTACTACCTCGACTAACAATATTCTACCTAAACCCAAACATTCGAAGAGGACGAGGAGGTGGTTCGTTAGTGCATCATGTCCTCAATATATCTCTGCGCGTGCATTGGACACCGACTATATCTCAGCCATACTGAATACCAATCTCAAGAGGCACTGCGTTGAGAAATGTCTAAGGAGCGCAGCTGATCCCGTCCCGTTAACGAGCGACGCATAACTCCAATTACCGGTACCTAGGATTAGCTTTGTTTGTGAATCTGCGCGTGTACCTGCAACGGAAATGGAATATGATTCTCCATGAAAGTGATCCATAGAAATTCTACTCAGATATGTAGAGTGAATTTATTTTTGATGGGGGAAAATCTGTAAAATAAAACGCGCAGCTTCTTTTTGCCTTTCCTTGATTTCCTCGTATTACTCACGGACACTGCTTCATGTTTTGTAAGGTTGTTGACAGAAAGGCTGGTCTAAAGCGAGAATATCACATTCGCTGAAGTTCAGTTTTCCTTCGTTCCTTCTCTCGCTCACAATTTCCTTATTCCTCTCTCTCTATCTATCTCTCTGCCCCTCAATATTCTCTCCTCCCAAATATCGATGGGCAACGAAAGGTAGAAGGATGATGCGAACAACCATCCTACCAACCTCTATATCCCCACGCTCCGCTTCACTCTCCGTCGCTCTCATTTTCCATCTTGATTTGTGCATCCCTCTCTCCACATCGCTACTTCCTTCCCACTCGCCCTTCCTTGATAGCTCTCTTTCCCTTTCAAGTCGTCTACCAGCTGAAACCTTTTCCTACCTCTTTCTCTTTTTCCATCCAGTTTTCCTTCTAGCACTTCTTTAATCATGCTCTCTCTTCTCAGGTAATGCCCAATCCAGTTCGCCTTCCTCTTTCTGAGAGCCTGTATGTTCGTCCGTTTCCCTTATTCGTAATACTTCCTCACTTTTCACCCTATCTGTCCATTTTATCTTCAGCATTCTTCTCCATGTCCTCATTTCGAAAATTTCCAAGTATTTTATATAATTTTTCCTTAGCGTCCATGTCTCTGCCCCATAGAAAACTCGATACATAGCATTTTATCAACTTCTTGCGGATATCCTCCTTTATATTCCCCGTTAGGAGGAGTTTCTTTCTTCTGGAAGCGGCTTTTGCTTTCGTTATTCTAGTCCTGATTTCATCGGTACATTTTGCTTCTCTCGTTATGATGCTTCCATGGTATTTATAGTCTGAAACTTGTTCTAATGGCTTTCCTACAATACTTTCTTTTAAATTTTTTTCTTTACTGGATATTCGCATGATCTTAGATTTTTCTGTATTTATTTCCATACCGTATTTTCTACCTATTGTAACTAGTCTATTTATCGTTTTCTGGAGTTCCTTTTCCTTTCTTGCTAAAAGTACTTGATCATCCGCGTATTTCACTGTTCTTATAATCCTTTCTCTGATTTTGAAATCAATACATATTTAACTATATATGTATATATATATATGTTATATCATACAAGGCCAAAGGATTAAGTGTAACAATGCATTGTGTAATCTCAATTTCGCCTTAAAAATGTCGATTGTCTTTCTGTCTCTTCTTTTTTCTGCATTCATCATAATATCAATCTCTCCAGAAAAGGTTGCCAGATATTTTATGGGCTGTAAGTAGAATAGAAAGGCATTTATACAGAAATTAATGCCGTTATACATCACCAGCGAGAGTTATTTTTGACGGACAAGAAAGGAAGCCCGTTTATTTAGTTCTGTATGGAATGACAGATGTGCCACTTGCCCCTTTTCCTATTTACTTCGAATATACTTATTTTTTGTAATGCATAAATGTAAATGCAAACAGAAAAGCGAAGCAAGTGATGAAGAGGAGAAGACGATAGCGGAGCCAGTGGATGCAGAGCTGCTGCAGAAGACGAAAATAAGATTGCGGCGCTAGTGTAGATGTTCTGGATATGATGAGTTCGCTCCGAGCAGAGTTGCGTTGAAAGAGGCAGAGCATCGGGAAAAAAAGAAATGGATTACACGATTCCACCGGGGGAGAATAGGGATATGGAATTTTTTACGACGTGGATTTACAAAGAAGGCGATTGGCCACGTGTCGAAATACTCGGAAGAATTTCTAGAGCGGAGGATAAAAGGAAAAGGAGGCTTTCAAGAGAAGGAATATCTCGGACGATATTTTCATTTGGAGAGCTAAAAAAACGAAAAGATTGATATGCTTTAAATTTTATTTAATTTCTTAAAAAGAAATTCTCGTTTTTATCATGGTGTGTTAATCAAGGTGAAGTTTTATCTAAAAATAACAAAGAAATATTTTCTTGAGTGTATTCCTTTATTTTGGCTATCTACAATATATGCCCTTCCATGCTTACCTAGAGTAGAGCGATTATTTTTATCTTTTAAAGGTCCGAGATAGGAAAGCGGAAAAGAGCGCTTGGAGGAAATACCGTAAAAGAAAAAGAGACTTTTGGAGTGACTCAAGGGGAACGAGAAAATAGATTCCATTTTTCAGGAAACTCTGCACACAACATTCCCCACAAGACGCGAAAAAACCCGAGGCGATTCTTCTTGAGGTATGACGAAGAAGAGTAAGGGATTGGAGGAGAGAAGGTGTGCAGTAATGAAAGAGTCGGGTTGGGGTTGGGGAGAATGACGCCGAAGGGAATTTAGGAGAACAGCGAGGCGAAGTTGTGCAGTATAAAAAAAGGTGTATCGGGGAGGGGATGCCACATGTCGTTTCCGTATATGGAGAACGGGCGAGGCGGAAGGGGAGGATAAAGGAGAGGGGCAGAGGAGGCGGGAGGGGGGGGGGGAGCGGGAGAGTGCGAATTCGGTGGAGAAGTGGTCCGTCTATTGAAAATTCGAGGTGGATGTTAGGAGTCGGTGCAGAGGAGGCCGTGCAGGCGAAATCGATTGGAGGAGAGAATGTAAGAGTGGGAGAAATATAGGGGATTAGAGGTGTTGTAAGAGGGAGAAGGAGAAGGGAGATAGAGGAGAAAAGGAGATGGGGAGGGGAAGAGATAAGCATGGAGAAAAGAAATTGGTTAAAATAAGTGTAAATGGAGGGATGAGAGGGATTGTGGGAAGAGGAGTGGAAAAATAATAATCCAGATAAGAAAGACAGGACGGGGAAAATTCGAACTTATATATATATATATATATATATATATATATATTGCCCTTCCAACTGCCTCAGTTCACTGCCTCAAAGTCGGCGGAAGGGTGTAAACGGAGGCTAAAGGGCGAAGAACAGTGGTGTCCTCGGACACCGGTAGGTTCAACCATGCTGTGAAGTCTTTCTGCAATATCTCCGGCCAAAGTGAAAGAGGTACTCACCAACCCGCTCTGGGCCAGCGTGGTGTTTTAAGGCCCACAATCCCCCCATGACATGTACACCCATAAAAAACGGCCCTCATTCTCCGGAGGTTGGATTGCCTCTGACCGTGGCAGTGGTCAGGAACAAGGCAGGAAGGCAGAGGGTGCTAAGAATCCCCGGAGGTTAAACGCCCACTGCCACTCTTTCTCATCCTTACCCAATTCCTTTAACCTCAACCTAACTACCTTTAACTGCCGGACTTTGTCCAGTGAAGATAAACTTCAAGAGCTCCAAGAACAACTGGAGAAGATCAAGTGGGACATTTTAGGACTTAGTGAGGTGAGAAGAAAAGGTGAAGGCCTATTGGAGTTGAAGAGTGGAGATATTTTTTATTACAGGGGAACTGACACAGGAAGAACAGGAGGTGTTGGATTCATCATCAACAAAAAATTGAAGAATAATATCGTGGAAATGGAAAGTTCATCCGAGCGGGCAGCTAGACTAGTGCTTCAAATAAATAAAAGATATCAACTTCAAATAGTCCAAGTTTATGCGCCAACGTCATCATACTCGGATGAGGAAGTGGAAGATTTTTAACAAGAAGTTGGAGAACTGCACGACAAAGGAAGCTGCCATCTAAAAGTGGTCATGGGTGATTTCAATGCCAAGGTAGGAGAACAAAAGGAAGACGACAGCGCAGTTGGAAAATGGGGCTATGGAGACAGAAATGAACGAGGGGACCGCCTTGTAGACTTTGCTGAATATACTAGTCTATATATAATGAACACTTTCTTCAAAAAGAATCCCAATAGAAAATGGACCTGGAAAGGACCCAATGGTACCAAAAACGAAATTGACTACATACTAGTAAATAAGAAGCAATTGGCTGAAGACTGTTCCGTCCTCAACCAGTTTAAAACTGGAAGCGACCATCGCTTGGTAAGATGCAGAATAATATTCAACTCAAAGTTAGAAAGACAGAAGCTTATAAAGAAGAAGCCTAAGTCTATTATCAACACGCAGGTGCTAAAAGAACGAAAAGAAGAATTTCAGCTCCAACTGAAAAATCGATTCAGTGCACTGGAAGACCAAGAAGTTGAATCCCAATTTATAGAGATACTCAAGGAAACTGCTGAAGAAATAGGCGGAACAGTTAAAACAAAGCCAGAGAAAAAGTTGACTGAAAAAACAAGACTGCTGATGGAAAAAAGAAGGAAAATGTTAATTACTAATGATCCTAAAGAAATGATCCATTTTGCAGAACTAAACAAAACTATAAGGAAGTGCATCAAGGAAGATGTGAAAAAATATAATTATGAACTAATCGAGAAAGCCATAGAAAACAATAGAAGTTACAAGAAAATGAAGCAACATCTCTCGATCGGAAAGAGACAGCTGGTGGCCTTGATGCTAGAAGACGGCTCCATAACCCATAGTAGGAAACTGATCCTGAAACGGGTACAAGAATTTTACACCAAGCTGTATGAGGATCCTCTAGGAAATGATGAAGTAAATGATGATGAAAACATGCCCACCGAAGAGGTCCCAGGTATCCTTCCGGAAGAGGTGAGACACGCAATCAGAAGTATGAAGAATGGAAAAGCATCTGGAATGGATGGTATCACAGCGGAAGTATTCAAAGCAATGGGGAATCATACGGAAACAATTCTCGCTAAGATTTTTAATTCCTGTCTGAGGAAGAAAAAGATACCAGAAACATGGAACCACGCATGTATTATCCTTCTGCACAAGAAAGGTTCCAAAGAAGACTTGAATAACTACAGACCGATCAGCCTACTCCCAACAGTCTACAAAATATTCACCAAAATACTCACTATGCGCCTTCAAAACCATCTTGATGCTGCCCAACCCAGAGAGCAAGCTGGATTTCGCAGTGGGTATAGCACGATGGACCACATCCAAGTCGTGAGAGAGGTAATCAGTCGGACCAACGAGTATGAATTACCTCTATGTATGTGCTTTATCGACTACGAGAAAGCATTCGACTCTGTCCGAACTTCGTCGGTGTTACGTGCACTAAAGAAACAAGGAGTAGAAGAAACGTACATAACCTTGATCAAGAATATCTACGAAAATGCGACAACATCTGTTCAGCTGCATGAAGAGACGAGTGCCTTTAAGGCCGAAAAGGGAGTGAGACAAGGAGATACTATGTCCCCTAAGTTATTTACAGCAGCTCTAGAGGAAGTATTCAAAAGGATAGACTGGGAGGAAAAAGGCATAAAGGTAAATGGAGAACATCTGAGTCACCTGCGCTTTGCAGATGATATCATACTGTTCGCAGGGAGCCCAGAAGAGCTCCGAAGAAGAACTGAAGAGCTTGAGCAAGCAAGCCGTGAAGCTGGACTTAAGATGAATCTTAATAAAACAAAGGTTATGTACAACTCCTTCACAAATTCTGAGAAGATACTTATCAACGGAGCAGAACTCGGAGAAGTAACCAGCTATGTTTACTTAGGTCAACTCATCACTACTGATGGTTCGCTTCTTGGAGAAATCAACCGGAGAGTGAAGATGGCATGGAGTGCTTTTGGCAAGAATGCGAACATCTTTAAATCAAATATTCCAGTCTTCCTAAAAAGGAGACTGTATGACCAATGTGTTCTGCCTGTTCTGACATATGGTTGTGAAACATGGACCATGAATGCCAGAATGATACAGCGCCTGCAAACAACACAGAGGGGCATGGAGAGATGCATGTTAGGGATCACCCGAAGAGACCGCAAGAGGAACGACTGGGTAAGAAAGAAGACGGGAGTCTGTGACGTGATTAGAAGAGTGAAGGTGTTAAAATGGCAGTGGGCGGGCCACATTGCTAGAAGAAATGACCAGCGTTGGACGTCCAGTGTCATCGAATGGATCCCAAGAAACATCAAGAGACCAAAAAGAAGACCGAAAGACAGGTGGGACAGAGAGCTTGTTAAGTTCTTGGGGCAAACTTGGAGGAGGGAGGCAGTTGACAGGGAAAACTGGAAGAGTCTGGGGGAGGCCTTCGTCCGTCAGTGGACTGAAAAAGGCTGATGATGATGATGATGATGATATATATATATATATATATATATATATATATATATATATATATATATATATATATATATATATATATATATATATATATATATATATATATATATATATATATATATATATATATATATATATATATATATATATATATATATATATATATATATATATATATATATATATATATATATATATATATATATATATATATATATATATATATATATATATATATATATATATATATATATATATATATATATATATATATATATATATATATATATATATATATATATATATATATATATATATATATATATATATATATATATATAGAAGAGCAGCTGAAGCAGACAGTAATTTGAGGTTTAAAAATTAACTGCTAACACAAAATGATACAATTTACGTTTATTAATATGATTAATCAGAAATAATATTATAAAGTAATTTAGTTGGACAGACTGACAAATCGAAGAAACGTGCACATCGGGGCTGAATAGTAGAGAGCGGCAAAGTAGAGAGTTTAGGTACCACATATGCAAGTGTATGGTTCTTAACGTAACATAAAAAATTCCAACAATCTCACTCCCATTCAATTTATACTTTAAGTGACATCATTATGTTATTGCTACGGCAACAGCTCAACGTCCCCTTTAATAAAGGTGGTATAATAATGCCATAAAGATGTATTATCGAACGCAACTGGCGTGATAAGTATTGTGTCTAACAACGAAGGTGTAGTTTCCGTACAAGAAATAAACTAATAGAGGAAATCAAATATTTCAAAAGATAGAGGATGCGAGGTGGAATGGGGAGAGAAAAGCAGTGAAGGAAAGAAATGGATTGGGAAGGAGAGAAGAGAGAAAGGAGACAAGGAAGATGAGAGGGACTAGGAGAGGGAAAAAGAGAGATTAGAGTTGGTGAAGAGAATGGGGAAGAAGCTTAACAGTGAACCTCCTATTTAAGAATTCGATGTGACTGCAGATTTTAGGACGAATCGTATGACGGGTAATGAAAGGAAGGGATGAGGAGGGAAACCGTCAAAGTTTGATACGAAAGAGAAAGGAAGATGGAGTGAGAAAGAGAGAGGAGCGAATTACTGAGAGATGTTGAAAGCGATGGAGGGGGCAGGTTGAGGAAGTCTGAGAATGAATTTTGGAGGATGAGATTACGGCGATTCTGAGAGTATATGGAATAGGCTCTAAATAAATCTCTATTCAGAAATTCTATTACGTATTTGATTCACTCCAGTACTCTTATCTATTAAACTTGAATATCACCTTCTCAGGTAAAACAACAGAGGAAACAGCGCTCGAAAGACGCTTCAAGGTCACGGCGTAACTTTTATTCTCTGGGGTTAAATCCTGAAGATATTCGACAAATGCAATAAACAGTGAATTACTCTCCTGATGAAATTGTTTTTCCTCCCATACTTTAATAGAGTTTTATCTTCCTTCTTGTGCTAAAAGCTGCTCTCTTGCGTAATCCTTTATCTGAAAGATTCAATTTATACCCTATAAATTCTTTGCTACGGTCGAATTCAGCATGAACCTCCTTATTATCCCTATAATCCAACCTCACACTATATTATCAGATCAATCATTTTCCGCTTTTCCGTGTCCTTCAGGCGCATCTGCTCCCTTCCTTCCTCTATCCGATCATTTTCTTTCTCTCTCTCCACTTTCTTTCCACTTTCTTTTTCTTTCCTCCATCGATCAAAAGTTCAGGACATCGTGAGTCACCTCCTAATATTGCGCTCCTATATCCTTCCTTTCTCCTCATAATTTCTTAGACATACACAACATCCCTCACCCTCCCCAAATATCCTTCCCCCCCCCCTCTCTCTCTAAATCTCTGAGCACATTTATTAGAAGATTTCAAAGAAGAAATCGATTTATTTAATAGCAGCGATCATAACCCCATCGAATCACAAACGTCGTCATGTTATCATTCCTTTAAAGCCGGCAGTTTTTGCATATTTTTGGAGTGCGTGCGTTTGAAGTTTTTTATAAATAGCTGATGGAGTGGATAGCCAGTGGAAATAGACGTTTGGTTAGCGTGTCAGGGCGAGGAGTTACTTGAAACTGCGGAAAAGGCCACGTTCTCTTCAATCGATTCTCTAAATAAAAAACCATTTAAAGCATGCAGCCAGTTCATAGGAAGTGATACATGCATGATACATGCTTAAAACTAAACAACACCCCCAAAAATTACCTTGGATTTTTTGTTTTAACTTTATCTTAGTTTACTTTTGCATATAAATGTTTTCTTGTAAATCTGCATACTTAAAAAAGTCGCAATAAACTTTTGGTAGCATGCAAAATTTATTTCGTTTCCACGCCATAATTTTCCTTGCCAAACCTTAAAAACATCATATCGTCGCTAAATACAATCGTTTAATTTGTATTTCGTAAAGCATCGTATTTTAACGACAGTGTTTTAAAATCTCCTCTCCGTAGCAAAGTCGTCCAGAAGAAATCGAAAATCCACATCTATATGCTGAATAGTATATGTTTCTCTATATATACGATTAAACGCCATTATACTTCTCAGAGTACTTTAAACATTTCCCATACAAAGTGAGAATGTGAGAATGTACTTAAAAAATAACTACGTAAGACCTAAAGCTATTTCGCTATGGCCAATATCAACTAAATGTGAACACTGACTTTTTGAAGAGAAATTTCTTGCTCTAACTAATGTGATCCAGCGGGATCATCAAATCAAAGCATATAGTTATCATTCCGTCAACCTTGATCTCCTTGATCCGTTTTAATATCTCGCGTCGACTTATGCAAAATGAACGGAAATATATTCCAAACGCTAAGAATGGAATTGATTTAAAGTTTGGAAAACTGTCAGAATCCTCTCTTCTATCTAATTCGCCAGCCTCATCCCTTCCGAAGGGAGACTACCATTACCGAAATCTCCCACTTTAAGACGAACAAAGGAAGACGCCATCTGATGGCGATCTCTCAATTCCCACATTTCACCTCGGCTATCTATTACCCCACCCGAGATTTCCTTTATTCCCCCTTTCCCCTTTTCCCCTTCCTTTCCTTCCACTCCCACATCCCCTCCAACTCCTCCCATTCCTACATTCTGAGCGGTCCTATCTCAACCTTTTGTATTGCAACCCCCATTTTCCTCCCTTGTTGCCTATTCCCTCCTTCCGTGCGACGCCCTTTTCCCAATTTTCCGAATTACCTCGTCCCCTCTTCTCTTTCCACCCTCTCTCCCCTCCCAATCTCCCTCCCACACTCCCTACTCCCCCCTCCCACTCTCCGTCCCCTTCCTTCCTCTCCCCCTCCATTCGATTCTTCCTACACTCCCTTCTCTCCTTCCCCTCCCATTTTTCCTCCATCCCACTCTTCCTCCCCTCCAACTCCCCGCTTCAGAATGGGATACTCGAGTGGGGAGCGCTCTTCATTAGATTTTCCATCGATCGAACGTCCGAGATTCTCGCTTCGGGTGGAAGGGTTTCAACCGGTGAGTATTTATGGCGGCATCAGGTTGCTCCGAATTTTTTCCGGCCGCCAACGCTCCTAATCTCTCACCGCCATCAACCGTGGAGTGGAGGAAAGAATATGATTTAATTTTCCGACTCTTTCACAAACCGCACCATCATAGACCGCAAACAACGGATTACACATTTTCATTCCTCTTGATGCTTTTGGCCACAATTTTAATTAATGCCCATTTTAATGGTTAAGCGACCTTTTTGTCTCTCTCGCTTTTGAGTGTCTCTTCCTAATTTTTTATTGATATGTTAATGTATACAAGTGTAACAAACTCTTAGAATAATAGCTTATTTTCTAAAACGAAAGTTTTATCTCACTATTTTTTACAACACGTTAACTAATGTACGTGTTTTCTTTCATGGGAGAAAAATGGACGGTTTCACGTCAACCCGAATCTACCTATGTATGTAATTATACTGCTTTTTATTTACTACATTAAATATCCCTACTGAAAATCATTTTACTACTAAACGATTGTGAGTTTTACTTATAAAAATGAGGTCTCGTTCATATTAAACTGTAGAGTTCATTGAATAAAAGCTTAGTAAGCGAAGAAGTCTGCACTGAAAATAAATAAATGTGCGTTTGTCTTTTAATGATTATGATTCTAAGGGCAATGTTACAAGTACGTAGAAAAATCTGAGGATTTATACAGCATATTATGAGAGCAGGTGTCCTGCTCTATGATAACAGGTAAAAATATTTACACTGATAAAGTAATACTTATGCCAGGTATGCAAATGAATTTGTATATAACTTTTTTGCCATCACTCACGCGATATAGGTACTCTTCAGCTGTCGTCCTCTTTAACCCGTGACCTAGCAACCAACAAAGTGTCTCTGGAATCTCGCTTTAACATGTTGAACTGGTTAGAGCACGCAGCAGTTGAACGAAAGCGGAGTGAGATCGTCTTACGGTAAAATTGCAAACGAAACTAAATAAAAATGTATTTATCCGATTGAAAGCTCGCATTTTTTTGGTTAATTTTTATCCTTCGAAATATTCCTTAAACTTTTAAAAAATATCTTCCTATTTAAATAAATACAATATTTAAATTTCTTCTAACTCGTGAACGCATACATTTGTTTGAAATCCGAAATGATATATATTTAGCTTGGCTTACGGAAAATTCACCGACCACAGTTCACCGAAACACAATTCATCGACCACAATTCGCCGATTCCCAATTCACCGAATCCACAATTCACCGAAACGCAATTCACCGAATCACAATTCATTGAAATGTAAATTCACCGAACCACTATTCATCGAATGTATTATTCATGGAAATTTCCAATTCACCTTATGAAGAGGGGGGAGAGGGGAGGTAATATAATCGAAATGTTGGCAACATGGACGTCTTTTGACTGATTATAACAATTGGAGAAATAATAAGTAACAATACACCATGAACGTTTAAGAAGGCGTGGGTATGGGGAGGAAAGAAGGAAGATTAAATAGTATGTTTAACAAAATGAAATACTAGCATCATGGATGTCTTTCCACCAAAAACCACTCGTACATGAATAATACATAAACAAATTAAGCTCACGGGAGTAGGGGGAGGGGAAGGGTAAGGTTAAACATTTCAAACCGAAATACTGGCACCATGTGTGTCATTCTATTGCAATGAATAAACAAATCACGCACTCAAGGCTTATGATAGGGGGAGGAAAGGGGGAAGGTTAAACATTTCAAAATGAAATATTGGCACCATGGGTGTCATACGATTGCAAATTACTGGTAGATGAATAATAAACAATAAATAAACAAATCACGCACTCAAGGCTTATGGTAGAAGGAGTAAAGGGTTAAGGTTTACAACATTTAAAACAAAATATTGGCATGATGGATGCTTATTGCTTTTCATTATATTTAATAATATTTATATTTATGCTTATTGTTTTTATCATCATTTTAATAATTAAATGTTTACGAATATTACAATATAATTTTCATTAATTACAGAATTAACAGTAATTATCTTTTAATTTTACACTTTTAATTTAATTAATTCACAATTTCCTTTAAAATTTTTAATACATTTCTATATTTTTTACGTATCACTTTCATTACCTAAATTATGTGCAACACCACTTAAATAATCAGAAATATCACTCCCCATCATGTTGTTAATCATCATTTTACAAATAATACCATGAAACTATTAATAAATTACAGAATTAAAAAGAATTATTTTTTAATTTTACAATTGTAATTTAATTAATTTATCAAATTATTGTTGTATTGTTTAAAAACAATAAGCATACATATAATAATTATTAAATATTTATCTTGAAAAGCAACAAGCATCCATGATGCCAATATTATGTTTTGATTGTTTTAAACCTTAATCCTTTCATCCCCTACACCAACCCTTGAGTTGTTACATAACTTCTTTATTTATTGTTTATTAATCACCTACGAGTTATTTGCAATCGAATGACACACATGTTGTAAGTATTCCATTTTGAAATTTTAACCTTCCCCCTTTCCACCCCCTACCGTAAGCCTTGAGTGCGTGGTTTTTTCAGTTATTGTTTAATATTCATCAACGATTTTTTTTTCATTCGTATGACACCCATGGTGCCAGAATTTCGTTTTGAAATGTTTAGCCTTCCCCCTTTCCTCCCCCTACCATAAGCCTTGAGTAAGTGATTTGTTTAGTTATTGTTTATTATAAATCTACGAGTTATTTGCAATCGAATGACACCCATGGCGTCAGTATTTATATACATTTACATTATTACCGGGATTGTCTGCACCAAAAATACATTTTAACGATAATCTCTGTTAGACTTACTAATAGGATCTGAAGAAAAGAATCAGCTTTATATGCCAGTTCTAGAGATTATTTAAATGTAGTTTCTTGCAAGCTAGATTCTACATGCTCGTTATCACCAGTAGGTATAATTATTACACGCACGCACTCAATTTTCGTTTGCACTCAGTTCTTCTACTCTTCATAGTTTGTCACCTATAGTTCTTCACTATTTTAATATCTCCTGCTAATTGTTATAGGAAGAGAAAAGATGCTTTTTCTACTACTCTTTCTTCTCACTTCTCCTCCATCGAAAGTTTCCTTTTATTGATGAACAAAACCAGTTTTCGTCCGTGTTCGTCTCTTCTCCATCCGTGTATTTCATGCCATCCCAAAATTCTTCATTATTCAAGAAGCTTATCCCTATCCCCTTTGACAATTTCAATTACGTTCTTACATTCTCTTTGCAGTGTCTTTTGGAGAGTCACACAATCACGGTTCCGCTAACAGATCAAGGTCTAATTAGTAAGCAACATAAAATCCTCAGTATTTCATTCTCCGAATATTAATAGTAAGCAAGCAGCAACGTCAACCACGATATAAATCAATCTATGCGTCAACAATTGAATCTATGCCATTCTACATATATTTAATTTGTCGGAAAATGACAAACTTGAATGATGACATGGATAAATATCTTTCTGAACAAACAAAGTTTAGCACAAACAAAAAAATATTAACCATACGTAAATACTAAGTGTCCAATCAGGTCTATGGAAAAAATAATTCATACACATATCCTTTTCGAGATTTATTGGATTTCTGCTCTCAAAATCTTATCATAAAAGCAACAACACCATCAGAGATATTCCTTCTTTTAATAAAAACAATCTCAAGCTCTTGTTGTTGTACTTTCTCCCTCTTTTAGCCTCTGCGTGAAGCCATATAAGAGGAAATGAGTGTTACAAGGTATAAGACAATCCTTTTGAGACTCACGTCTCCTCTTCAATCCTCTCAGAGATATAAGGTCACAGGACCGTGGGCGTGACGTAATTGAAAATCCCTTCTCAGAGAAATAGGAAGAGAGAAGAGGAATAGAATAAGGCTATAGGTAGAAAATAAAAGGAAGAAAAGGGAGGAGCCAAGAAGAAAGCTTTTGGAAGGATGACATATTGGGAATGACATCGCCTAAATGGTAAATTGAAACGAGCGGATTATATGAGAAATGTGACGGGCTTGAACAGCGAGGTGAGAGGAGAAAGTTCATAATCGTGTTATGAATAGAATTTGAAGTTTGTCAATGGACTGACTCTACAGAGGAAGAGGAAGGATGGAAAAACAAAGAGACAGAGAGAGAGAGAAAAGAATTTTATTACACTCAGATTAGTTCATTTCCGGAAATTTCTCAATTAAAAACTTCTGAAACATTCCGATCTTTTAATTTCATTTAATCAAACGCGTAAAGATTATAAATTTAAAAAATAAACACATATTTTGAAAGAAAAAATTGTGAAATTCGAGACCTCTTTTGAATCTCTGAAGCGATAACCATAATGCATAGAGCTATGGAAAATATCTCAAAAACATTCTGTTTGTACGATTTTTTCATTCTATAATTTTACATTCTACGAAAATCAGTGTTTGATTGTTCACAAATTAGCAAGCAAAAATCAAATTTTGGGCAAATTACCGGGTTCCCGGAAGAGAATGATTTTTATGAAATAGAAATCAACATTGCCATTATAAATTAATTTTATTAACCCTTAGATTACAGAATATTTTAATGGAGTAGCAAAGGAATCCTTCATGGATCCCAGTTTATTTTCCTATTTTAATTATATATCAGGGAGGTAATTTGAGTGCATAATCACGAATGTTATATATTTGGGATAGAAAGGAATAGTATTAGCATTGTATTATTAACTTTATAAATAATTTTTAACCAAGAATTGAATTTATATTCTCTTTAAACCCTACGCAAATACAAAAGAAAAATCTAAAGGTGAAAACGAGAAAATAAAACATCCCAAGAAAAAGATCTTGGGATGTTTTATTTTCTCGTTTTCACCTTTAGATTTTTTTCTCATGTTTCTATGCGCCTATATCCGTCTCGCTGCCTTTTCCTTCTGTTTCCCAGGAGATTTCGGTAGAAGGGAGAAAAAGGGCAGGTTACACCAAAAAGAAAAATGTTAAAAGGAAGGACGAGTAATATTTGCTGGCAATAGGTAGAGTCACGTGTTCTTTCCAGACGAGGAAATTAACGGTTAAAACTTTACGTAAAGAGACGACACATTGAAACTGATGTAATCACAGCATTTTCTCCAGATGTATACGCTCAAAAGTAAAACAATAAAAATTATGAAGTAAATCGAAATTTTCGAACTGTAAATTGAAAAAATTAAATTTATTCAAATATGGAACTACAAACTTCTCGAATTATTTATTCGGAGCGATTCAATTAAATGAACTAATATTTATTTTTTAAATTCATTAACAAGCAGGATAGTGAAAATATTCAAAGATTAGCAATCCCATGTTGATTTCACGGTACAGATGTAAGAATTATTTAACGGAAATATCGTTTCTCCAAAAATCCTTTTATTCTCCAAGTTATACCTTGTCTTAATTAAAAGTATAGTAAAGCGGTCAAGTATTCACATCCAGTCTTCTTTAATGAGTTACTTACCAAATGTTTATTTATTAATTTTAATTTTATTTTAATTCAGAGGCAGCACAGGGTCAATTACACTGAATATCGTAACAATCTAACAATGACGAACGCACAGGACCATCACAACATCCATGACCGAAGCGGGATTCGAACCCACGACCTTCGGGTTAGAAGGCAGGCATACTGCCTACCAGTCTAACCCGCCCGGCAAAATATGGTTTAATTTTCAAATCAATTATATCAGTTGAGACCACAATAAATTTCCACATCTAGAGCAGCTTAAAATAATTAGTATCTAAGTTTCTATCGGGATACTTTGTTCAAAATAAATGGCATACTGAAATTACACTTTAAAGGAAAACTGAATCCTATTAATAAATTAAAGCGATATTTTCAGGGAAAAAAGACCTGAATTGGAAGCTTACTAACATAACATTTCACGAAAAAACGGTAGCTAACACTTGGCTTAAAGTGCCATACGTTACCGTCATATGATATTTCTCCAACTCTCAGTTTACGACCACGAGGAACATTTATCTTATTGAACGGAAAGAGAGCACATTCCTCTCTCTAAGCCTTTCACACAATAAAGCTCTCCATCCTCCCTCCCACCCCCTCCCCCATCTCTCACCGTTGGACTCTTTCATTTTTATATCACTGCGTTGAAAAATAAACCGCACTAGCAAGGCCATTAAATATTTGGATTAGCGTTGATTCGCAGCCTGCTGTCGTCAGCTAAACTTATTTTTTCCGCTCCTCTTTTCCTTCTCTTTCTCTCCTTCCATTCTCTCACTTTGTAATTATAACCTCCCTCTCTCCTCGTTCCGCATTCTCCCTCTCCTCTGTCATTCGCCATTTCATTGACGTCTTATTTTCGACCGGTGCACGCGCCCTTATTTCTCCTAAATTTTTGTTTTTAATGGTTAATTCTGCTGTGGTGTTTATTATAATAGCAAATCCTGACATTTTATTAATCTTATTCGCATGATTTTCTTTTGCTAATAATTTTAACATAAAAGGGATTAAATTTAATCTTTGTTATTACAAAAATACAACCATAAGTTAAAGAGGACATTAAGGGGCTTAATACTGTCAGAATGAAAAGGCTTATTTACGTATCGCTCTGCGGTTCCTTTTCGACTTGTACACAACATTATTCACCATTCCTTACATTTCTAGTCCACCACCTCCCCTCTTCTCAACATCCTCTCTCCAATTCGGCCCCTTTCCTCCCATCGCCCCTAACAACGATTCTCGTGGCTCAGCACGCTTTGTGGGAAAGAAATTGGTTTGGAAGATGCGGTGAAGGGTTAGAACGGATGAGAAAAGAAGGAATCGTAGGATTAGGGCGAGAAGAAGGGATAAAAAGGGTTTGTTAGGATCATAAGGTTAATATGTTCTCCTTAATAAGGATGGAGAGGGATAAAGTTTGGTGGAGGGGATCGAACCAGAAAAATGGAGCTGTAAGAGAAAGGAAAGTTGGGAGGAACTTAAAGCCGCACAGAAAGCAAAAAGCGAGAAATCCCGGAGAACGTTCTAGGGAAGTCGAAATCTGGAATTAAAGGACTATCATGAACCAAATAATTTTCCGTAAAAATCGTCCGTATGTACCATTCTGTGTGTCATTGTATGGGACAATTACTGGTGATCAGTGGCGGATTTAGAAAATTGCCGCCCCTAAGCCAAATTTTTTTTGCCTGCCCACTCCATTTTTTCGATAAATTGATTTAATTTAAATATTATTCCAGTGAAACAATATATTATTTTGTCGGTATTTATGGTTAGAACCGTGACGGGTTTCGGTAGGTTGGTTCCAATTATCTCTAGTGATTTCAAAGTGATTTTCTTCGCCCTTCATCGTCTGTCTTTTGTCTACTCCCGACATTCAATAAGCGCAGTATTATTCTTTTATCGTCTCCACTGTATAATTTTTTAATAAAAAAGTTGTGTTAAATCGGCAACCGTTGGATTGTCATGAAAAGAAAATTTGCTCCATAAGAATAAACTTGAAACTTTGTGTTTAAAAGTTTAATTTTGAGAAAATGTGGTCCATATTGGAAGATTGGGCTCAATAAAAAGAACCTTATTCGGTTTATGTAGCAGATCCGGGACCATGTTTCGGAAGACTACCTGCTCTTCGCGTTAGACAGTCATTAGAGAGGATTAGGGTCCCTTGCTCTGACTCACTCCCCGATCATAGCTCGGTGTAGTCTACCATCATAGCGGGTGGTGAAATTACCGATCTATCATTGCAAAATTGCAATACTTTTTGCAAATAAGACGATTGAAAGTTACATCATTGCACTGCGGTGGAAATGCTGATTATTGGAATTTTTTTAACGGAATTCAAGGATGCATATCAACGGAGTTAGGAAACGAGCAGGTAGAGGGTGGGAGAGGAAGGAAACTGAAGGGAGAGTGAGAGGTACCAACATATGCGCTTCCACTTACCTTAAGCTTTTTAGGAGGGGAATTTGAAATCGACATTGCCTTTCCGAATTACAACACGTACAGCGACTCTGTCCTTTCATCTATCCCTTTCAAATAGTCCACAGGGCTCAGAAAATATTAAACATAAAGCAACTACTATGAAAATATGATTATTTTCATTGTCATTGGTCTATATTTCATGATTTTCTCGGGATTTCAAATTTTCTTCTTTAGAAGAAATAGGAGCAGGGTCTGCTAATTCTAAGATGATAAAGTAGAACTTCAGGACATGTGAAATTAAAAAAGTATATTTATGTTTTTCTTTTTTACCTAATTTTATTTTATTTACTGTTGTTGTGTTCACTTAAAATTGGCGCCAACGCTGTATGTGAACCTATTAAATAAATAAATATGAGTTTTGCACCAGACATAATTCAAGTGATTCATTAAAGGCACAGATATACGGTGAAAATATTAATGCAGTTTTCTGTGGATCACCATATCGCTTTAAAATTAGGAAATTCGAGTGCTTCTTTAAGTTCACGTTTTTACAACATGCGGTAAAACTTGGTCCCAGTTTTTTTTTGTTTTTACTCGCAAATAAATCAAAAATTAATAATTTCAGACTTCATTCTAGGCTAGGCTAGGCTAAAATATTGTAATAATGCTTTCCCCTTGTATTTTAATACAGGGAAAGTGGTTTAAATATGAAGATCGATTTCCATTTCAAGTTTCCCTCCTAAAAAGCTTAAGGCAAGTGGAAGCTCATATGTTGGTACCTCTCACTCTCCCTTCAGTTTCCTTCCTCCCCCACCCTCTACCTGCTCTTTTCCTAACTCCGTTGATATGTATCGTAGAATTTCGTTTTAAAAAACGTCAATAACCAGCATTTCCATCGCAGTGCAATGATGTAACTTTCAATCATCTTATTTGCAAAAAGTGTTACACTTTTGGAAGGACAGATCGGTAATTTCACCACCCGCTGTGAAAGGGGGTTTTGAAACGGGGGGATTGAAAGGAGGGGTTTGAAAGAGAGGGTTATATAGGGGCGCTTTAAAACTGGGTGTTTAAAAGGGGAGGTTTAAATAATGGGTTTAAAATTTTGAAAAAAGACTAATTTTTGAGAACATTTCTATGCAAATACAGATGTAATCGAATCTCTGTAGATAAAATTAATTTTCGAGAGTATTAATAGGATGAATATTATTGTTTCATCGAATTTCTGTAGACAAACTTAATTTTCAATGGGCTTTTCTAGGATGAATATTATTGGTTTTTCGTATTTCTGGCAATAAACCAAATTTTCGAGATCATATGAACGAAAAATATTATTGTTTCCTCTAAATTCTGTAAATAAACTTAATTTCCTAGAGCATTTCTGCGCTTAATATTAACTCTGTATTTCTGGTTATAAACCTAATATTCGAGCAAACTTCTACTGTAAATAATAGTTTGTATTTCTGTCGATAATCTTAATTTAGGAATTTCTACGCTAAATACTACTTTTTGTACTTCTGGCGATAAACAATTTCTACGTTGAATATTATTGTTTCATCCTATTTCCGGCGGTAAAATTAATTTTCAAAGGGCTCTTCTAGGATGAATATTATTGGTTTTTCATATTTCTGGGAATAATTTTAATTTTCTAGAGTATTTCTACGACAAATATTATTGTTTTTCTTATATCTGGTGATAAACTTAATTTCTTGTAGCAATTCTATGCTAAATATTAGCTTTTTATTTCTGGCTATAAAACTAATATTCGAGACAAATTCCTACGGCAAAAAATAGTTTTTATATATTGGCCGATTACCTTAATTTTGAAGATAATTTCTAAACTAAATATTACTTTTTGTATTTCTGAAAAAGGGGGCGTTGAATGAAAGGTATAAAAGGGGGGGTTTGAAAGGGGGGTTTGAGGAGGGAGGTTTAAAAGGGGGGGGGTTTAAAAGGGGAGGTTCAAAAGATGGGGTTTGAATGGGGGGGTTTGAAAGGGGGGTTTGAAAGGGCGGGTTTGAAAGGGGCGGTTTGAAAGGGGGAGTTTGAAAGGGGGGTTTTGAAAAGGGGGATTTGAAAGGGGGAGGTAGGAAAGGGGAGTTTGGAAGGGGGGTTTTAAAGGGGGAGTTGAAAGGAGGGGTTTGAAATAGAGGGTTATATAGGAGCGCTTTAAAACGGGGGTTTTTAAACACAGTAAATGCTTTGAACGAGATTATAGAAATTTCGATATCCGCTTTTCTTCATCCGTAAAAAAATTCCTTAACTTTAAAAAAATAGGCAATCGTATAAACTTCGACTTCGACCTAAAGAAGCCGGCAGCAGTGTCGGCGAAACGTCGTTATCTCTGCGGAAATCCAGATAAAACTACGGATCATAGAGCCAACACGCGGTGAAAGCCTTCGTACTAAAATCGTATAAACAATTTCATTACACAATATCATCCGTGAAAGTTCGTCTTAGCACTGAATAGTGATTTTTATAAGCCACAATTCCTCAATTCGAGTAACTGCGCGAAAATTCAAACATAATTTAAGGTATGAAAAAAAGGAAAAACGACAAAAATAATAGAATCAAGCATAACGGGAAGGTGAAGTGGCACTTTTAAAATATAGCAAGATTTTTCAGATTTAAGATTGTTTACTGTGTAAAAAATATAAATATCTGTATATCCCGCATATGAAGCTCCCGAGGCGTGTACCAGGTTTGCATGACAACGCTGAGAGAATAAACTGACACGAGAACTTCTAAGTCGTGCGACTGAGTCGGAGGAACGTCGTACCGTCGAAATTGTCTCGAACTATTATTTCTGGAATTATTGATTATTATTATTTTATTATTATTATCAAATATAAGTTACAAATAGGCAATTTGCCAGGTGGTAACATAACTATCGTACATAAAATACTAAAAAAAACCAAACCATAATATAAAAACAAATACATGACAAAATAAGTATAGCATAAACAATTATCTTAACATTACCTTACATCTACTTTTAAAAACATTTACATTCCTTGGGGAGGGCTTAAATAGTTCTGCAGGCAACTCGTTCCAATCGACTACGGTCTTATTTAAATATGAACTTTTTTTTAATATTAGTTTTTTGAACTCTACACTTGAATTTAAATTTATGATCATTTTTCCCCACGAAAGTTGGTTCTTCCGCCTCCTTTCTTAGATCACCCCAAGCTCCCCCGATTATCAAATCGGAATAGTTAATTGTGATCATTTTTTCCACTGAAAGTTACACTAATACTCTTTTCCATCCCCGTCATGAAATACCGTTTTAATTTTCATTCCTGAATCAGACCGCCCCATATCCCCACCGCCTCGAAATTCCGCCGCCCCTAGGCCTTATTGTAAATCCGCTAATGCTGGTGATAAATATCAGAAATATTTGAGTGATGTTAAATGAATTAAAAATGAATTTTATTCGGTCCTCACGACATTTATTCATTTATTGTTTATACGGAAATGAGAATTCCACGTGGTATTAACGGTAATTCCAAATAATCAATAAATTTGAATGAAAAATTTCAAAGTTTATGTAAATATACCCCCCAATTCTCCCGAAAATAGTTCGTAAAATTGGGTGATATTTTACAATACACACATGATACAATAAATATAGTCTCGAATTGGGAAGGTGAATAAATACCTAAGTTTAGCAAAGAGTTTAAAATCATATCAATGGTTCAACATATACGATTTAACAGCCACAATAAAATTTGTATATGCAGATAATCCCCAAATTTCTGAAAGGATCACAAAAAGGAAAATGAAACATTTCTATCTCTAAATGACATTTTTATGATAATTACCAAATCTACTGTCAATTCGAGTAATTGTGATCGTCCTCAATGCTTTTCTGAAGAAAAAAAAACCTCATTAATTCCACACATATTATACGATCTTTTACGTTACTCCAGAGTGTTATTTTAGATTACGGCCAACATTGAGAACAAAAACGATGAAAAACGAACATGGAAAAATCTTTCAGATGCTCTTATAAAATATTAACTGCAATCACATTAAAAAAAAAGCTGTGAAAATTCAAATACCGTCGTAATGACGAATTTTGGGAGATAATTATAAATAGTTTCAAAACTCAACAGTTGGTTACAATGAATAAGTAAAGAAAAGGCTATATGTGTTCATATTTACTAATAGATTTCCATAAATAATTCACGCTGTGTGCATAAAATATGTTAGTATAATTGTACACAAATTAAAAGTATTGAAGTTACTAATTGCATTACTTTGCAGGCTAGAGGGAAATGAGTTAAAACTAAAACATCAAAAATACAGAACGAAATATACTTATTATTTCAAAATTCGCACCATTGCATTTCTTTATTTGATCATTACCTTTAATTATTTTCAAACTGTAATATTATATTTCCATCGTAGTACTTATATGCTCTACTTGCTTTCTTCCAGCCATAGTGAGAGAGTTACTCATCATTATCTCCGCCCTTAACTCACTCACTCTCTCTCTCTCTCTCTCTCTCTCCATCTTTCCCAATTTTCTACCCCATTCTCTCCTTCTTGCTCCGTATCCATAAATTTTCCAATATCCTGCCACTCCCTTTTCCACAGTCTACCGCGCACTTCATCTCCACGACCGCGTATCCCTTCCGCCATTTTTCTATCTCCTTCTGGGCTACTTGTGGAAGCACCTTCGGAGGTAGCTTTTTGGTGCTATGCAAGGTTTCTGAATTTACAGTGAGATAAGGGTAGAGCCCGATAAGTGAAATATGGCGCCTCTCCATCAAAACTACCGAGATCCTTTTTGTTATTATATTTTGCACCAATGCCTCAAGCTGTTGGATCCCTTATGGCGCTCTTCTGCTACTCACTTGTTTTCTCCGGATGTGAGGTGTGATGTTATCGTAAAGTCTGCAAGGCTCACCTTATGCGTTAACAGGCATCATTTATGGCTCAAATGTATATTTAAATGATTATTTTTAGTATTATTTCCAAATGAAGAATAATATAGTATTTTATTTTGAATAAATTTATCTGAAAATGTTATAAAATATTAAATCTAATCTTATTAGTATTCTTTACATAATTTTCCGAGTGTCGAAAATGATATATAAAGTGCTCGTACATAAACCGCACTTATACGTAAGTCACACCCTTGTATTTTAAACTCGAAAATAGGATAATAATGTGTCAGAATATAAGCCATACGCCATGTCTTGCAAGATAATCTCAGCATTTTTTTAAATGCAGCATATTGCGTCCGCTAATAATGTCAAGGCATCAATTAAAGATAACGCAAAAGATATTTTGAGAAAGATAAAAATCATAGGTTGAACAATGTGGCAATTGTTTACGCAAAGAATGACGCGCAATGCAAACGTGAATTTCCGTCGACTTTTCTAGACCACGTTTTTAGCGACGCATCAATCGATCGTTGTGCCATAACTGTCATCCCTCCTTATTACATTTTTATAAATAACCTCCCTTCTCCATCCATTTCCCACCCCTCGTAATCCGAATCGAGTCCCACGCTTGCGTGCCTCACCCATCTCTCTCTCTCTCCGCTTCTGCTCCTCTCCCCTCCAACCTTTCTCCACGCCGTAGCTGTGGCGATAATTCAACGTTCGACAGATTATAGTCTATATCTCGCCCCTGGCGATTCCTGCTGCAATCGTCGGCACAATCGAAATTTTTATGACCCCGTCATAAATAATAAAGTTATATTTCCTTTTTAGTCGTTCTTTTACCAGCAAAACGATGGTAGCGGAACGCCTTATTGACATGTCTCGTCAGTCCGTCTGTCAGGATCTTCATCCCTTCAATCTCTGGATGATTTTTAGTTAGATTAAATATGGGCGATCCTTATTAAAATTAATCGCCTTATGATGATTTTAAACTGCATCCGTCTATTAGAACTTCCACTATACATACACACTTTTAAAAACTTATATTCGTATCTCGTTAAATGGCATCCCTCAATTAGGACAACATTAACCAAAAAAGAGTCCGCGAGAGTGTCTAATTACCAATTATATTTTCGGAGATAAAATTCGAGAAACGCCCAATCTTTCGAAAGCGTTTTTACGTAAATCTCATAAAGAACGCATTTGATACATCTGCGTATTCCATTTATGGAGTATAATTTTCCTTCTTATTTGCGGTTGCGATTATTGTGTGATATTTCTATATATCGCATATCAAATATTGAACCACGGGAATCAGTTAACGGTACCTTAAAAAAAACTGTAACTATTATCTCACAATTTAAGTTTTTCCAATTTATTTTTCGCATTTATTCTACTGGAGTTTACCATTATCTTTTATTGTTATTCAAAAAGGATAATATTTACTGCAATGCAATATGTAAGCATGGAAATTAACAAAACCTACTGTGGAATTTAAAATTATTTACAATTTTCAAGCACCATTTTTGTTGATGCCTTAACCTTTCAGGTTGTCAGAATTATTGCATTCCGTTAGATTCATTCTGTCATTACGCTTCCAGAAAAAAGCAGAAAAGTCTGTGAAAATGGGAAATTCCATGAGCTCTTAGTCTTTTACAGTGACTTCACACTATTAAGAGTTACAAGTCATTCTTAGAGCCGATGAAAAAGAAGCAATGAAAAGTTCCGCGTTGAAACAAAAATGCTTTCTTCCAGTTTGGGTACGACTAATTGTAAGACATAATTTAGCATTCATTCATGTGAAAAAAAAATTTATGTAGAATTACGACTGTTTAAGTTTCACTAAAAAAGTCGCCATTCTTACAATTCGTGATTTTATATAGAAATCGCTGATTTATAAAATCTCAAAGTTAACGTATTGAATAAAACTCGACTCATATTAATTTTAAACTACAAATTTAAGGCGTATAGAATCTTCGCACAAGTTTCATTTCCATAATTATACCAAAGTAGGGATATCAAAATAATTCCTGGTTCTTTATGTGGAGGAAATTCTAATTAGAGATTCCCATAAGTGGCCCTCCACTTCAGTGTGACTTTCGTATGAAATATAAGTAATATATTATGTTGTGCCAGTGTGAAATGTGAATGTCCATTAGATAAATACGTATTATGATAGAAGAATGTGCGTTTTACCATTTATTAATAATTTTATTTTTTTGTGAAAATCGCTTTAATTATTTTAGATGAAAATGATCTGTTTTAAAAGAAAGTCATTTAAATGCAAAATTAACAAAAGAATTCCTACATGGTTGAAAACGATTTTTCTGCTGCTAAATGTTTTTGGTGTTCAGTAGGAATTAGCACTGCAGTAAAACGATATAGAAGTAATACGCTTCCACAGATTTATTAAGGCTTTCATAGTATCACAGTGATAGTGGAAAACTTTTCAAAACTCTGTGATAAGGCATTAATTGAATATAAGAAATTTAAAGACCTGGTGGTTGGCGTTAAACCTTTTATTTTATTATTTGAGCAATTAAGATAATATTTTTTGAGTTTAGATAAGAGTTCAAAAGTGGTAAAAGATTTTTTTTAAATCCGTTGGATGAACATTGAATATCATACATAGTGAGGCAATCGTTCAACGAATGGAATAACATGAAATACATTCAGTTAAAATGGCATCAGTATTTACAAATTTTAAATATAATTTAGAAACCATAGACAACCATTGCAATTAGCGTGAAATTATTTTTAATAATGCAAATATGGACACACCTATTATATGGTATTTTGAAAACATTTTTCTAAAATTAAATATAGGGATTAGTTTCATCTTGCAAACGTAATATTTTCTTTAATGAATGATATCAAATGCCTTAAGCCTGATGTAGTGCATGGACCCATTTACGATTACATTTTATATAATTAAACATGAAATAATCGATATATTCATAGCTATTTTACTTATCAAATTTATCCTTCTTTTGTCCTCCTGTTTTTTTAAGTTGATTTGTTTTACCTTTTGATAAGCAAAATCTGGACACCTTACCTATAGTATGGTTAGATGTACAGGATGATTGATGTTTACAGGGAAGGAGTCATTATCTACGTAGCTAATGGCCTCCGAGAAAGGAATGCATTAAAAAGGGTTTGAGAGAGAGAGAGGTGGATAAATTAGGATGGATAGGAAGAAAGGAAAAATAACGGACTGTAAGAAGATAAAAATGAAGAGGAATGAGAAAAACTAGTCATATTAGAATAGAGTAGATGTTGAGAGAGAAAAATAAGAATATGGTTGAGAAAAGTAAGGTGTAAGAGTGTGGCGGAGAAAGATAATATCCAGAAGGCAGAGTGGAATAGAGTGATACACACATCGGCCCATCGGATGAGAGCGTTTTGCAGTTTGGCGTAAGTGGTAGCGTGGGAGGTGAGGCATACGAAGTGGAAGTAATGGGCTGAGAGCAGAGGATGGAATTATAGAGCCAAAGAAGAAGAAGGCGAGGTAGAGAAGCGGAAGAGGATTGAAGTAAAGGCAAGAGGGAGGGGATATATCAGAGAGAGAGAATTGTGGCAATTTTTTTTACTTTTGCTTGAATATTTGAATCTACTATGTGAGGGCGCGGAGACAAATGCAAAGAAGGACACTTCTACGTATGAAGGGTGCCTAAAAAAGCAACCGAGAGACGCTTTATCGAAAACACTAGTTATCACTGATGTGTATAAAAAGATGTTAACAACAAGTTATAATGGTTACGGGCCGGAATAGAACATTTAAGGCTAGTTAGTAGCAGGAAACGAAGAGACACTTTACATAATTTAATAATAAAATAAACAAAAATTAATGGAATACATTTCACTCACATTTTATTATCTTTTCCTGTTAAAATATAAATTGTACTTTTTAACTTGGAAATTATAAAAAAGAGAGGAGAGAAAGGAAATATACTGAATTAGCCGAAGATGAATTTGGATTTTGTATCGCTGTCATTGCATTTTCTGGCTTTGATTAAAACATAATTACTAGGTATTTTTCTCCACTATCAAGGAGAAATAAAGAAAAATTGCTTCTCATTTCATCGTGGAAATTAAAGTCTCCTACAGAATATATCCGAAATAAGCCTTTATAATTAAATCGTGGATTCATTCGCTGAAAATCTCTAATAACGAGATTACACCTTCATGAGTGTTTAACACCCCTTCATAATATAATTCATCTGAAGGTGAGCGAAATGTTTAAAATGATATTGTACTTAAAATATTGAGGCTACTTTAATGAAGCATAGGGCTAAATATAAAAGTCGTATTTTGCATTTGTAGTCACATTCGGTAATAAAAACAATAAAGATAATGCGATAAACGAGGTAAGAAGATAAAATGCCAAGGAAGACATATTTCCTAAGAGAGAGAAAAAAGAGAAGTTGGAGATGTTCCAAATGAAAAAAGTTTGAAAAATGAAACAAATGAAGGATATCGTGAAAGAGAAATAAAGATGTAAAGGAGGAGGTAGGTGACGCAGAATGAATTGTGAGAGGAAAATAAATAAGACTTTTGGAGAGGAAAAAGAGAGAGAGAGAGAGAGACGCGTATTTTCAACTCTCATCATTTAGATCGAATGAAAGCGCATTGTCTGCAAACGCATTATGGAGAGGAACCAAGCCCTGATTCGTATTATAAGCTTCCATTCATGTGCGTCGACATGAGGGAAGGAGAAGAAGATAAGAAGGAAAGTAGATTCGAGTGAATATGATCGAGGGGGAAGATATGAGTCATTCTCCTAGACCCTGAGTGAGAATTCTCGTAACCATGACAACGGGGAAATGAGCAAGCAAAGGGGAGAGATAAAATGGAAGACGTGAGGAGTGAGTGAGAGATGCGAGTGAGGATGCAGAGGACGATTTGGAGAGAGTAAAAAAAGAATGAAAGAGATGTAGAAGGCGCGGGAGTGGCAGGATTAGGGAAATGAGTGAAGGAGGAGACGAATCCACAGAGGAAATCGGTCGTAAAAGGACAGTTTTATAAAATGCATAAGACAATAGAGGAGGCTAAAGAACACGCTGATGGCGAAAGAGAAAGTAATAAGCAGAGAGAATGGCAATGAATAATTGATTCCAAAGCAAAGGCACGGAAATAGTGAATATTTTAGTAGGAATGTGATAGAGCGGGAAAGTAGCTGAAGGGTAAAAATCGATTAGTTCCTTAATGAGAGAGACGGAAGAACCGAAAATCTCAAGTTTCGGCAAAAGCCAAGAATAAGGTTACAAATTTGAGAATTAATTTTGGAAAAGGATTTTCTGAATCCTGTGTGTAAATGAGATATAACCCTTGTTGGTTTATGATGCAGAATATCTCGAAAGGCGCTTGAATTAAAGGCTAATGTGATGTTGGAAAGCGCAATTGAGAAATAACATTCCTCCGATTGATAAGAAATGCCTGGCACTAAATCTGAATTAAAAAGTCTATTCAATCAACTTTTTTTTCTTCAACTGATCCTACTTCGAAAAATTTTATCTTTGAACGAATAAATGATGACTGTAATGTGTTCAATAATTAAGCCTGCACCTTCTAAAAATGGCTGAATTCATAAATCAACGTTTCCACTTTCTTACTAATTGTTACCTGCTGCATCGGGTGCACCGTGTTCTATGATTTCGTTTGGAATTAATATATTTTCTATGTCATATTGGCTATTTTTCATAAATGTTTACACAGTTGATTTGTCAAATTGTTAGATTTTTACAATTATTCCCTCTTGTTTCGAATCGAGTTTAAATAGTCGCATTACAGATATTATGTACTGGTAGAATTTCAGCATCAGACGAATGAAAAAATGTCGATTAAAAATTCCTGAAGAACAAAGCAACCCATGGTAATTCTATGATAGGGGTTGTATTAATTCGCACCAAGGAATATCATATTAGAGAAACACACTCTTTATTTCACTGGAGTGGCCGTAACTTTTCTAAAATTATACCGAAGGATAAACAACTCCTCTCGCGAGGTGACTCCGGCTCCATTAGTGACGTGTGGATTGATCGTACGCTGGCTGTCACTAGAACCTTTAGGAATCAAGAATAAAACTTTCAAACTCAATTCTTGGAAAATAAATTTAAGACGCTTAAACCGCCGTCATAGCATTAATTCGCAATAATTCAAGTAGTAGTAATTAGGTTTTAAGGTGCGTCGACAGCTAAGGTCATTTTTCACTGTCAAATTCTGTTAGAGAAAATCAACATACATCACAACATCCATGCCCGAAGCAGGGATTCGATCCGGCGACCTTTGGGTTAGAAGGCAGGCGCACTGCCTACCTGTCTAAGCCGACCGGCGCAATAATTCGATTCGGCGAGTTTTCTACATTTGCTCTTCCGTGAAAAGACTTGACGAGAGAGTTTCAGATGAACCAGTAAAAAGAAGAGAGGTTTCTAAAATTAAAAATGATGTAAAATGGATGAAGCAAGAGAAATGGCAGAATTGGAACTAGTTAAACTTTTGGAATATTTCATCGCCAATAGGAACAGATAGAGTTTTATTTCTAATAATATCTCACATATCCGCGCATCATTGGTTGGTGTTCAATCTCTAGCGGTATGTCCTTTCACACGTAATTTCTCTGATCTCCCATGAAATGACCGAATACGGCTAACCGTAAACCTCTCTTCACCTTTTGCGTTTTGTTGCAATGGATAAGTTTATTCCCTGATCTCGAAGGAAATAGGAATCCTTCCAATAACGTACTTTTTTATCTGTCTTTTAACTCCAAGTATTACGTATTCTGGACGATCATTACGAATTTAATGCCGTTATCATGGATAGGTTTCTTTACTGTCCACGCTCGTAAGCGCCATTAATGCATGGGAGGATCAATGTTCATCAATGCCTTATTTTATTTTATGATTGTTTACTGGGTTGATTACTGCGTAAAAATGGATTTGCAACCAAGATACATGCGCCGTAATGTAGTGAAAGCACCGGCCACTAACTACATATAGGAGGTAAAATATCGAAATTCTAGCGAACTAAAACAACCGATTTCTGCGTACTTGGCTGATTTCCTAAATGGAATTGTTTTACGGGCGTCTCTCTTCGTCCCGATTCAGAAAGTTAAAGAATAGTAATAACAAAGAGTGGAATGAAAGGAACACACGAATCTGACGCCGTGAAAACATTTACGAATCAAATTCCAAGAATAGCATATCCAATACACCTGTCGTTTTCCGCCAAAATTCGACACGTGTTTTCTTAACAAGAATTCAAAATTTTAAAAAATAAATAGACGGGGTTATGAGATACGGTACATATCCTTCGCAATATGGACAAAATTATTCGTAAAATAAATTTCCGGCTTTCGCATTACGAACGCAGTTCTTAAAAAACAGTCTTTCGACGTTTTAAACAGGCTACTTTTCCACTATTTCTTTTTAAAATATGAAAATAGGAAAAAGAAGTGAAACTGTTCTGAATACAGACTTTGAATTCGGAATACATACATTTTGCGAGTTATTCAACAACGTAAGGTACATTTTTTGAGTTGCATTTTAAAATGTAAAGCATGAAAGAGTACTACAGATAAAGCTTCAATTAGACCTCGGGCACCATTCGAGGTAGCTTTATTAGTGACGTAACATGCGCCTCGAATTGCCTATCTTCCGGGCGCTACAAAATCTGAACGAGGCTTACGGAAACGTGAAAGAAATTTCGACGATGTCACTGCGGCTAAAGGACGATCCAATTAGTTGGATGACCGGGAAAACATGACCAGTATTTTGCCCTCTAACATTTGGAATGAGGAGATAAAATCCTAGATTTTGAACACTACGAAAGCGATAGAAAACAGGAATGAGATAAAGGAATTTTGGCCCATAACAAACACGGTTAGCAAAGTTTTAACATTTTTAGGAAAAAATATTCTTTTGATACATGCTATGTGACCAATACACACCAATTAGTAGGCGATATACTCAATGCTGACACTGTCGACATGTTAAGCGGACAATTCCCACACATAATTCATTCTCAACGCTGGCGCCAGGGACCTGCCCAAGGGCAAGAGAACCTGATGATGATAATGATGAATTCATTCTCAAATTTTATGGACAAATGAATGAATGATTTATATATCGTATATATTTTTATGGAGAAATGGTGAAACTCCTTTCGAGAAGCGTGTCTCATTTTGAAAATTCATTGGCAGTTAATCAAATATATTTGCGCTCTGCGCATCTCTTTTTACTTTCTCATACGAAGTATCGAGAAAGTATTGTTGTTTTGCTATGATGCGTGGATATTAGTACAGTTTTTATTTTCAGATTTGATTTTCGATGGGTATGAATTTCAAACGAGAAATTTAGGTAGTGAGTCGCAGAAATAAGAAATTGAGCTTCTTGCTTTGTGAGTGTTTGGTGGTCGCGTCCTTTTTACATATTTTGTTAAAAGGAATCTGGCCGATAACGATGAGAAACGCTAGAATGCGGGGCCGAATAATCAGACGAGGGTAATGCTCTTTTTTCCATGTATAACATGGGAAATTCTACGCCGATTGTCGCCACAGATGAGGGTTTTCCAAAAGGGAGACGATAAGGCTTAAAATTTTGTACCCAGTTGGAAATATGTGGTATCCAGACGCCGTCGCATTCAGCAAATTTCATACCACGGTGTGGAATTCTTCCCTCTATCTATAAAATTGCCCTAAGTTGAGAATCCATGCGTAAATTCTTTATTAGATTCGATATAGCGGCAGGATTTCTGAAATGTAAATATCATTTCATTGACATTCATCATAGGCTTTCGTAAAGATAAATGAAATCATCCGGTAAAAAACCACAACCATTACAGCAGTTAGAAAGATTAAAAAATTCGTATAAACGTTTCGCTTCTGTTTATAGCGGTTCGTAGTGAACGCTTTTTTATCCGAAAAAATTCCATGCAATCCTAAAAAAAATATTCAGTCCTCAAAATTATACTGGATTATCTACAAAAATATTGCAAATAGAGAAAATAAAAAAATATTACCCATTTACATGTATTAATAATACGGAGTGTGAGATATGAAAAGACTGTAGATAGACCATATTTTTCACACTAAATAGGATCCTCACCCCTCATACTCCAACTCCCAATGCATGGCTCCGTTCCCATCCAAATATAGCCTTTGGCACCCCAAGCGTCCTCTCGCTCCCTCCCTGTAATCTTCTTCTCCCCGTCTCTTTCACGTCAACATTTCCTCGCTGTGAAATTCTCTCCTTATCCGACCCTGCCCATCCTTCCTCCACCCCCACCTACCTCCCACCTCCCTCACCCTCTTCTTCCCCCTTTTCTTCTCTTCTCCTCCTATTCACTCTCTCGTCCCCAATGGCATCATCGCCTCCCATCCATTCTTACCAGTTCCGCTTTAGTATTAGATGCTCGGTCTTTTCAAACAAAAATATCCAAATTTTCCTTTTATTCCGCCTTTCCACCTCTCTCTCTATTCACGTCAACTCTTCTCCTCATCTTACATCCTTCCATTATCTCTTTCTCTCTTCTCCATTCATCTCTGCTACACTCTTTGTCACCTTTTGTCACTCGAGGGAAGCCACAAATTTCCCCTATTTACAGTTCTCCCGTTTACGCTGTTTGTTTTCTACCTTTACGTACCTCCAGCAAAGGATTTTATTCACATCTCCGCACTCCATTTCACTCTGTTGTGGTTTCATTTCTTCAAGAAGGAAAACATCTAACTCGAAATAAAAGAAAGATAGCTGAAGCTTGGAAAAAACTAAACACGGGTTATGAAATGGATGATATAGATAAATCCCGAACTAGGAAAACAAAAATAGAAAATATTTGGTTCGATAGGATTATCATATGTTTCTTCACTTTCACTCCAAATATTCTGATTGATATCCACATAATCTTTCAGGCAATACTGAAAAGGGGTAATTTTATACTTTAAACGAGATTTTAAAAAATGGGCATACAAAAATATCTACTTACTATTAAACGCGGATCATATTCGAACAATTTAGCTGTTGTAATTCTCAATAGCACAACATTTCGATAAAATATATCGGTTATTCTCTTAACACCAACCCTTTATAAAATTTTCTATTACTTTCCCTTACAGTAGTCAGATTATTTTTTCGAGCAGATAAGTGTTCTTACAGCTTGGAGAAATGCGTTCCTAATTCAAAATAAAGTCAATAGAGTTGATCATATAGTAAAAAAAATCGTTCTCTACAGCGTCTCACCTACGCTAAACATATTTTGTAATGTGAGATATTAAAGCTCGATTCGATTGACGCATCGCGTTAATTTCCGACGCCCTACAATGGAAATTTTCTTTTGGCAGATTGGATATTAAACCACGTAAATACTATTATTAAAACTAGAAACAATTATATACAGCAATTTATCAGTTTTCCCAAAAAGCTGTTTAAATAATGGAGATAATATAATGTAAAATTTTTGGAAAAAACAATGTGTTTATATCCGATTAATAAATAATTTTTATTAGCACTACACTACATAAACAAGGGTTAATAAATTCACACTAACGAGAAACAGGAACTTTAGCTTTCCACGAAATATCCTGATTTTTCTTCAATATTACAAATCTGATTCTCTTTAATATTTCCCATTGTCTCCCCTTCTTATTTCAACTTTCTCATCCACTTTTTCTTTCCCCATCCTCTCAAATTCTTCTCTAAATTATACAAATTCACCTGGGAGAGAGAGAGAGACAAAATGACAAACCTTAAGCTCTTTCCCCTTTAAGCGTCGCCATTAACAGGCGCTTTACTTGAAACGGTCGAAATACTTTCGGATTGACTACACGCTCTCGCTTACGGACGTTTATAATAATAATAATTTGAATTTATTTTCAAGGGCGATATTTAGACTATATAGTCCACTCTTACATAGAACCCATTACGACGAACACAAACATCCATGCCCTCGGCGGGATTCGAAACCGCGACCTAAGTATTCGGCGGCAGATACTGTAACCACCCTTCTACCAAGGCCGTTTGAGCGCACGCGAAAGCATATGTGTAGGCACGCGTGAAAAAGTGGATAAGACTTCCCTTACAATTATCTTCTCGGTGATTTCGAAAATTAATTGTAGGCAACCCGTATATAATTTTTCAAATTTATTGAGATAAAAGAGAGAAAGCTGAAAATTATTTTTTTGATGAAACACTGGAATGAGTCTACGAGTCACTGCTCCAAATTACAGTCGAAAAAATAGTGCATTCGAGAAAAATATCGGATCGAACTAATGACTGTTACATGATGTCGACATGATTTAGAATTGGGTAAAGACGTTTCTTTAAAAGTATGAAAATTATATTACCACGAACAGAGATTGATGGTGAGAATATCGCTAAAGATAGAATGGCAAAGAGAGAGGAATGCAATTCAAAGTGAGTGAAGGAAAAGATGAAAGTTGGAATGGGAAAAGCAAGAGATAAAAGGAGAGGAAATGAATAAAAGAAAGGGATCCGGTGTGAAAATGGTCGAAGGGAAGGGGACATCAAAGGAAGATGGGTAAAAGGAGGAATTTATTGATGTTTAAGGAGGGGTGTGAGAAGGGAAAAGAAAATGGGAGAAAGTGACGAAATATCGGAGAGACGCCTAAATAAAAAGAAAAAGAATGGAATGGAGAGAAAGAGAGGAAGCATTTTGGGTGAGATTTTTAAAAAAGAGAGAAAAGATGAATGAAACAGAGAAGTAGAATGTGATAAGAAGTGTGGAGGCAAGAGGAACATACAATTAATAACAAAATGCTTAGTAGTCTGCGCGAGAACTCGTGTAAGCAGAATACGCACGCCATTCAAACGGATGTAGCGTATATTACACATTGAAAAGAGTCAATGGGTGTGCCGCGAACTTGTATAATTGGCTGGTGTTTTGGGAGATTTCAGAGGGAAATGGGATTGGCAGAGAGAAGAAAGAAATGCTCGACATTCAATTTTTATTTCGGGTAAATGGAAATTTTATCTTGTTATTCGTTCAACCCATGTCTCCACAATAGAGAAGGGGGAGGGCAGGAAGGTATTTTTCATGAAAAATAAATGGATGAAACAAGTTTATACCTTAGTATAAATACATTCAATACGATACCGCCACATAATACTGCTTCGTTAAAAGTTTATATTAAACACTGATTAATGCAGAACGACATGAATTTATTTTTTAAATTATGCATATCTTCCCTCGTTTTTGTACGAGAGTGTGTGGAAACTTAATTTATATACGATACATAAAATATTCGAAAATTATTTTGGATCAATTCACAAAAATCACCTTCGCTATTCCGCTTTTAGAGGAGTGGCTAAAATGACCGATCTATAATATATGTACATAAAAAATGATCGCTTAGCGCCCTCTTTTCACGTGTCACTTGTTGCTCTCGGCGCTTAGTTAACATCCGATTAGAAATTTTTTAAATATTATACTCAGGATATCTATACGAAAAAAGCAAGATAATCGCGATTTGCAAGAGTCAAACTCATACACACATGCAGTGCGTTTCCATATTCACGAAAAACACGCAAACAAAGTCAAAAAGCACTCGTACAGTATACACTTGCCCAAGAGCGGACTGGTCATATAATCTTCCGGTGCAATCACTGAGTCGGATAGGCCAAGGGAAATATTTTACAATGTCTTTTATACTAATTACATATTATTATTCCTTCTATTCCATTTATATATTGCAATAAAATATTCTCTCCGTTATTTTACTTGGTTTTAAATAAGATTTGAACCACTATCCTGTACTAGTGATGGGACGGGGGTGGGGTTGGGCAAGTTTTCTTCACAAATTACCGGACCGTTTATTACCTCTCAGTGCGCCCCTGATCTTGCCAAAACTATAAACTAAACACCTATGTTTCGAGGATTAAGCTGTGGTCATCAGTAATGTGGAAACATCGGCGTCTAGTTTATAGTTTTGGCAAGAGTATAATGTGTGAGTGCTTTTTGACTTTGTTTTCATGTTTTCGTGTGTGCGTGCGTTTTATTTTGGTTTGGTATTTCCAGTGACCTGCAGCGTGAATGTTTTCCCATTCTTTTTGCGGTGAAGGACTATTTTATTTACTACTTCGAAATTGTTGAATAACAAAATCCAATAAGTTTAAAGACTATTATTTTCTTAGAACCAACGTAATGGATCGTGTTGGACATAATTATGTAGCTTTGTAGCTCAGTAAATATATAATTTCAGAGAAATATAATAATTTCGTCCATCTTTACTTTCCTCCTCTTTTAATTCCGTCCTTATAACGTTCACACTTATGACGTGTAACCGGGAGAATGACAAAGGGGGTTGAGAGCAGAGGAGTAGAATGGATATATACACTTTTTTCCTATTACCTACGTAGTTGCAAAAGGTTGTAGTCCCATGAATGAACTAATGTTATATACATACATTCATGTGTTAGTCAGTTATAAGTCAATAACAATCTGAGTGGAAAACATCAAAGCTGAAATAACGTAATTGAAATTATGCTCGGCACTCACGGCTTGGAGCGTAAAATTCTATTACCTCTAGAAAGTAATCGAATCCTGACGTTTTTAGTTATACCTTATATAAACGATTAAATATTAAAGTGTGCGCTTGCTTGACGCCCGTAGCACTGGCTCTGATGAATCAATCATGGTGAATGCGGAAGAAAAAAATAGGATGAAAATTGGAAAAGGTGCGAGTGAAAAGGAAACGATAAAAGAAAGTGAGTTGTGGAAGAGATTCTTATGATATTACTAGTATAAGCGCCCGTCAAAAATGACGGGGATGATCGATTATTCTGAAATAAAATTGAGGCAGTCTTCGTTGACCTGAAATCATACCTCCTGCTGAGAGGGTTGCCTTCGATCCGAGCGAAGGTTCGAAACCCTCGCCGCGAGTATCTATTGTGCTTCAAAAGCTGACCTTAGTCCCCTCTAGCAGGTATATTTCTGTTTTTCAGAGCGTGACAGAGGGAGTGACAAAAGGACAAAGGAACATAATAAGGCTTTTATATATTACCGATACATTAAAACGTTTTGTTATTATATCATAATGCTATCCTAAAAGTTTTATCAAATTCGGTTCAGTCGTTTGCGAGATATTAAGCTTTAAAAAGCATTACATGACAAAGGGACACTGTCTTTTATATGTTTTATTATGATGACACGTGATATAACACTATCACGTGAATATTCCTTTCTCATGGTTTCTAAGGATAAAAATTAAGGGTCGGAGAGAGAGAGAGAGAGAGAGAAAGTGGGAGGAAGAGATAAAACGGGAGACAGGGAAAGGGAAGATAGGGAAAGAGAAAACTGAAAATGTTTCAAAAATTTATTGTTAAGCTTTTATATTTTGTAAATAAAGGCTCAGAAAAAACACTTAGCTTAAAATTATTCTTTCTATCAATATAAAAGTTGCGCTGAGGCTTAGAGGAAAAAGGATATTAGGTGGATCATTTATACAGAAACCAAAGCATGGGTATATAATTGATGAGAATAAACACGCAAAATGTACGATAAAATTATAACAGAATTAATAAAATACTATATATGAAGAATAAATATGAAATAAAATGTAAAATATCCATTTAAATCCCTCATTATGATGATATTGAAATGGTAATGAGGGTAATGATGTTAGAGAAGGATGAATTACAAAGATACGGTGTGCTTCTAAAAATTATTCTGGAAAATGGTTTACAGAAATCTGCAGAGGAGGACAGCTATCTACATGAGAATCCCTAAAAAATAATTCGTAAAGGACGTTTGCTTAATCCTTCGTTGCAAATCCCAGCACGTCTCCTTGTAAGTGGCAGAAAGAATCTAAAACATCGTTTTCCAAATGTTTTTACACCGCAAGCTACTTGCTATTATCTCTTTTGGCGAATTCCTTGTTAAAATGTCGATGCCACATGCGGCTTCGATAAAGCCGTTAAAGGAGCCCCAGATGTGGAAATCGTAATCTCAAACGGAGATGGAAACGGGCAAGAGCTACAGAGAGAAAATTTTGTTTCGAATTATCGTATAATTTTCTTGCTCGACTCACCGTGCAGCTGGCTGCCACTTATTGGTAGGCAAGGAACCCGTTTTTTGCTCCCTTGAGCGCGGTTCAGAAGTGGGGTTCAGATGCGGATCTATAACCTGGAGTGATTTTACTCAAATTCACACTTTGAAAGCCATATTTTTAGAACGCGAACCAGTAAAGAATCTCGTAAAAAACCAGTTGGGAAACGTTGTTATAAAGAAAAATTAAAGGAAAAAACGATCACAATTCCATTGAGTGAAAGCAAAAAGAAAAATATATGTACACTTTCGCTGATTAAACTGCAGATGGACAAATTTATTTTCCGCAAATGTAAAATAGGTATAAAAAGAAACCTCTGAAAATAAAACCACGAATACTTAGGATATTCTACATATTAAATATTAAAATATATATTAAAATTGTAATTTCACTTTTTTTAGAGGAAGTGACAATAGGTAACTTCATTACTCCGTTGTTAATGAAAGAATCTTTCCACAAAGTGGAGTCTTTCCAAGTGGATTCAGTTGAATATTTACTAAAAATGAAAATATATTTGTAGGAAAATATTTATATTAAGGGATTCAGGAAAGAAAAATGCAACCGACCCTCGTTCCATTTGTTGAATAATAATCTTATAAATAGACCTTAAGAAAATTACGTTAAAATTTTATAAAGAATTTTTATATATTATATAAGAACACAGACCGGAAGGTAGAATTAAGTGCTTTGTTGTATGCATATAAGAACACGCATATTCATACAAGTACATTCTTAAATACAGGAAAAGAGAAGGGGAAAAGAAAGGCACGCCTTATCCCCTCAAAGGCTAAAGGTCTCGGTGCAAAAGCGTAATAAAAACACGAAGTCGCGTGCTAACCATGGTGAAGAAATGAGGTATATAGGGTCAGATGGGGGAAAACCTCAAAGGTCACGCGAAAGTTATTTCGGGACTCGCTCGACCTCTTCACCCCGCCGCAACATAAAACACGAAGGGGTCGTAAGCATGGCGGAGATAAGACGGTCTCCAGATGCATCATCCGGAGAACGTGTGAGGCAGGAAGATACGGAAATGGTTCAAAGGATGGTGAGAGAGAGAAAAGGTGAGGAGAAAGTGGAGGAACGGAAGATATACGTATATATGGAGAGCGTGGTATAAGGAAAGTGAGCAAAATTTAGGGTTAATGGAAGGGGTGGGAGAAATGTGTAGAAAGAAAAGAGGTAAATAATGGAATCAAATATTGATATAAGAAAATTTTATTGGGACACCTATTAAAAATCATGAGGAGGGTAAGCACAGGACATAAAGGGCATTTGCTTTGCTCAACGTCTGTCAGCGCTAAACCTTGAATATTCTTTTCCTTTCCCGCACATTAGGAAATAAAACGTCATTTAAGCAACACTTGTAAGAAATTTGAAGAATAAACGATTGTAAGGGAAGTTCTGTAAGAACACTTTTATTCATATGTGAAGTGTGTAGTGCAAACCTTCGTACGAATGGCATTTTTCTTACTATAGATTTTCCATAGCTATTAAGAAACGTTTTCAAGAGATCTACGATAGAAACAGCAAAGAAAATATTTATTGTTCCGGCACAGTTATATATCACAAGATCAGAAATCACGCATGACCAAACACGAAATGCAACATTAGTCAGGTGCAATAATTGTCGATTTATTAAATGCAACAAATTTATTTCACTTAACAATAATTCATCGGGAAGGCCTTTTTAAGGTGTGTGAGTGATTCCTGTTTTAAACAATAATTTTTTAAAGTCATAGTTATATTTTCAAATTGTAAAAATGTTCATAGCCCGGCTTCATAGATTTTATGATCGTTCGATAAAGAACAAAATTATCATGAATGGCATTTATGACAAAGTAACTGGGTAGAAAGTGAAAATCATAGTCAAATTGATTCCGATGAGATTTAATTGGGGATAATTTTAGTTTTTTTTAGGTCATATATGGTTTTTAAAGCCATATTCAAATCAGCTGTCTAAAAGGGAACTTGAAAGAGAACACTGACACTGAGGCCATATTTCAAATGATAACTTTCAGTAGCAGTCTTTTCGATATGGAACCCCAAAGGGCATGATTCCCCTCAAAAGCCTCACTGTCGTCTCTGCCGTTGTACGGATCCAATAAACATGGTAAAAAGCGAACTCTCCCCAATATGCCAATATATAACAATTATTCTCTTCTAATCCATCCCTCCCCTTCACAATTTATTTTTTCTGTAACACTGTTTACCCTTTCATCAATTTCCAGCATATGAGAGTAAATAAAATAAAGCAAATCGCAGTTGTCATGGCAGCCAGATTACCCGGCAAAGAAAGATATATAGAGAGTGGGAAGAAGAGCGAAAAAGTTTACTCGGATATGTGAAGATTGAGAAGAAGAAAAATTCTGCACTTAGACCGGGACTCGAACCTGGGTCTTACCACTTGTCGCATAGATATAGATGCTTTAACCAACTGAGCTACCAAATCAGACTCAAATTGGGGTATTTACCCTGAAGAAGAAAGGGTTAACTCAGTAATAAACCTTATGACACTAGATCTCCTCACTGAGGCACAGCGGAAAACACCCCATCTTTATCTCAGAAATCAAGATGTTAAATAACAAGAGTGAAATGATGGAAATTTAACTTATATGCGTGTGTGCATAATACTGATCACTAGAGCCCGGAAGTTCTGGCACTAAACGGGGGCAAAATAGGCAACAAAGTTCCTCAAAAAAGGCACTTAAAAGGAAAGGAAAAACAAAGAGGAATACTTGTATTTTAAGATTAATTTATCCAAATCTCAATTAACACAATTTATTTCACAAATTTTCATCATTCTAGAAATAATGCAGCAATATATTAAGTAATACGCAGCATAATACCAAAATAATTTGAGCTTTTCTACACAAAAAGCAACAATATTTCTAAAACGAATCATCAAATCAGAGTATTTACAAGAACACAAAATGCAACTATTTTTAAAAAAAGAAGAACGGTTGCACATTACAACAACATGATTTTTCAAGTTTTCAGTAAGAAGATATTTTAAAACAGAGAAAGATAGTTCCACATCCGCAGAAGTGATTGGGGCGAACTTGAAACAAGCTGGTGTTAATGGTTCCATACCGACCGAAACCTTACTATTACCTTCAATAATCTTATCTACACTTTTTATTTTTTCAAAATAAGGATTAGCACTCAACACTTTCTCAAGCTTAGCACTTACAGCACGTCCTTTTTTACCCAGAACGATCGATAGATAACACCTTTACAATACCATTCACAACTTTTAGTTAGCTCGCAAGGGAATCATTCCTTTTTTCTAGCGACGTATGTCATCCGGTAACACTGAAAAGTGAAACTTAATTCGTTCTGAAGAGATGTCTTGGTTAATAGGTCTTTCAATACGCGAATAGATGTGGCTTCATCTGGGTCAAATCGATCCATAATGTCAGAGAATTTTCTGAAATTCCTGGCAGAGTACATAGCAGCTGGTAGCCATGTTACACTTCTAGTAAGGACGGGTTGCGAAGGCAGTGCAAGGTACGGAGCAATCTCTTTGAATAGATGACCTCGAGTTGGAGCTTTAAGAAAAACTTTTTTTCCATTGCATATTAGAAGGCCAACATCGGGAAATAGTCCGCGAATTTCTTCAGTCACCCTGTGGAGAGCGTGAGCCATACATGTCAGGTGCAGCATCTGAGGAAAAAGAACTTGCAAAGCTCTGGCTCCTTTGTCCATGTAAGGAGCTGAATCTGTTACGAATAGGACCTCCTCGTGTTTTATTCCATCGGTCCATACTTTTGTGAGGGTACTGGTGAAGAGCTGTGCAACTGTTGAACTATTCGCCTTTTCAAGTTCTTCTGTAGTTAGCAAATAACTGTTAGGAGGCGCATCAGGTGTAATTCTTACTACGAAAACATTGGCGACGTATCTCCCGACAGCATCACTTGTCTCATCTATGCTGATCCAACTTTTATTGCCACAGACTTCATTCCGAATTTTTAAGTAACACTATTGTAACTTAAGTCCAAATACGTCTTCTGTAAAGTAGATTCACCATGAACTGTTTCATTTGTGTATTTCCTCAAAAAAGTCTTCAACGACTGGTTTTCCAGCTTCCAAAGGGGAATACCGGCGGCTAAGAATGCATCCCACAAATCGAGGGATAACTGCAACTGCTTATTTGAAATTTCGTTTACCTTATAATGGAAAGTGGAAATCAAACTGGGCTTTCTTTTGCTTGAGCTGCGGCTTTGTGTTTTGAAGTCGCGAGGTGCTGAGAAATGAAGTACCTACTTCTTCTCGAAATTTACAGGTTTTTCACAATATTTGCACAAGAACACTTTGACATCAGCAGAAAAAATGTCTTCACGAAATACCTCTACAAAATGCTTAACTCTGACGCTACTACTGCAAGCGGTTTTCGGCATTTTAAAATCAGTGACTATGAACTAAACTAACTCGACAAATTTTTATGAAGCGATGTGCACTGCACAAATGCTGAAACAAAAATGGGGAACATTGAAGTGAAAGTAGAAAGGTTTTAAGGACATAAGGACTTAGGACAAGACATAGTCATTAACGCTAATGAAACCCATTGCCTCCTGGGGAGGTAATGGAAATTCCAGACAATGGGACTTCCAGCTATAAAGACGTCTGAGATATGCACTAAAGCGAATGTTTTTAAATATGAAACGTACAATATAACTCAAAATGTGTCGAAACTGGAAAAAGTATAAAATGGAATAGGCAAAGAAGTAAGAAAATGGCATTTTAGCAAAAAATCGCGAAAATAGGCGTAATGCCTGAACATCCAGGCTCTACTGATCACAGATGTAAAGATTGAGAAGGAGAAAAAATTTTGAGCTTGACCGGGTTTTTGGAAAAAGGAGCATTTAAAATTTTCTCACGCTTTGAAGATGATAAAAACAGCGTTAATAAGCGTAAATGTTTTTATAAATGATTTTTAAATAAGACATGACGCCGGAAAAATGTTTGGCGTATTCTAAAAGGGGCTTCGGGAGAAAACGAACTTTAATGATAAAGCAGAGACATTCGAAATTCTCGCATTTGAAACTTAACGATACATGAACTTGAATAGAGGCGGATATCGATGTAAAGGGAGAATGTTTAGGCAAAGAATGCGGGTTAAGGAAGCTGCCAAGTTGCAAAGATAGGTAGGTTGGTTTAACTGACGGGGGAAGTTGGTCGTACATCACGCGGTGAAAGGTTAAAGGCATATATTGTTAGGGCTTCGATCTTTCTGTTTGGATGATCACTAAAACTGACTGTAGTGCGGTGGCCTTTAAGTTGTTTCACAGAAATAAAGTAAAATACCCCATTACGGAATCTTTTCTCTGGCATCAAGAGTGTAGACATTTTAACGGAATTACGTTTTTGTAAATAAACTATTATTATAAACCATAAAAAATTTTTAACCAAAAATTACATTAAAAACTTCAAATTGAAAATGACGGTAGTTTTGAGAAATTACAAATAAAATGGTAAATATGTCACCTGCATTTTATTAATCCTGTATATCTGAGTTGCATTAAAATATACGATACTTCTTTAATAGGACCATTTCATCAAAAAGTTAATTTTATATTCAAACAAAGAACAATTGTAATTTAAGTGATTTAGTAAGGTTTGGAAAGCCTTAATAAAACTACCGCGAATATTGAACTTTTTTAGTTTTTTTTTTGCTAATAACCAGTTAGCAGTGTATCGTCAGTTTAGATGTATTCTGAAATATCCGATATGAAAATTTGGGTGTGGCATTCCTAGTCGAAGATATTTTTGTTTCTGGTAACCCTTTTCCTCTAATATTTGTAATACTCATCTAATACTTCACCACGAAAATCCACATACTCGTATGTTTCAAAACAGCATCTCTATAGAATAAAGCGATTACTTTCTTCTTACGTATTGAATATTTGATATTCTCCTAAATGCAGAAAAAATAATCCATTCCAGCGTGAAAAAAATCATGATAACATTAGCATACTGATTTCGACAGAAGCTTTGAATACGGTGTTTAAAATAAACGCCGCAAAATCACGTTGCACATACAGCATTTTCAAATGTTGTGATTAGGGAGCTAGATTTACTCAACCATCGTCTTTGTCCCTTCCTCAAAATCTCCACTATTCTTTCTTCTCTTGCATTTTCCCATTTAATACACCGCCCGCAATATGACAGACATCTCATTAGCGGTCTCCAGTTCGCCCTGTGCTTAATAGGAGGAAATAAAAAGAAAACTCTAAAGGGTAAAGCGCAGTTATAGAGCCTGCAAGGAGTGCAATGGGAGAGGTAAAGGAAGAAAGGATTATGTACGTAGAAGGGAAGGGGATGTAGAGAGGAAAAGGGTGAAGAGAGAGAGAGAGTATAATGGAACAGACACGAGTCGCCAAAATAAAGGAAGTTAATTTGATGGAATCGCGAAGAGGAATAGTTGAGAGAGAGAAAGAGAGAAAAGAGGAATGGAAACGAAGCGGGAATAAGAAAATAGAGAGAGGAAGAGAGAAGAAAAGAGGAAGTTTTGCTAGGAAACTGATGGAATAATAATTCTTAGAATATAAGTTTACATTACTTTCCAAAGTGCACAGAGTGTAGATAAAGAAATAAAGAATGCCACTCAACAATCTGATCTAAGTAAGGCGAATACATTCCTATTTATAAATTTTTCCAGTGAAACATTTTATGTATGAAGACCGTGTTATTCAAAACTCGGTTTGACCTAGATGTATCTCTAGAAGCAGAAGATTAAAGTTCGCAGCAGTGTTTTAGTTATGTACGCACAATATAATACAATTTTCTTTTGTTTTATCATGTGAAACTAAATGTCAGTAGTTTGAAAATTTGTTTGAATACGGAAGCCGCAATTTTTTCGTGAAAGTGAATTGAAAATCGAGCAGAGTAAAAGGCGAACTCAGTTTAGTCGTATGAATGCAAAATAATAATTTCTCTCGTCGGTAATGACATGTAATGGAAAATGTTTGGAAGCCAAAAAATGAACCAGACGGAAAATGAAATCTGCGGACTTACGGCGTCCAATTAAGCTTCTTCTTTGGAAATACAGTAACAGGAAGTTTGTGATATTCGTCGGAAAACATGCTCGTTCCCTGTAGATATCTGCTTGGTAATGAATCCCAGACAACGCTAACTCGCATCATAATACATATGTACATCGTTATGACTGTGCTTAGATGATACCAGCCGATACATAGCCTATGTCTAAAACTCAGCGTCTAAGTAATAAAATCGAGCTTTTCATCAAAATATGTAAATGTCAGCGTACGCTAACGATCCCAATTTTGCATAATTTGGTTAACAAATGCCAGTAAATCACATAAAAAAATGACAGGTTGCCTCTCTCTCCATCTTATCAACACGCTGTTCCATCAACGAGATTAAATGTACGAGTGCATGATATAAATTGACTGACTATCGATTACCAATTAAAATGTGTCCACCACGCCTAAATACTCGACGATAAACGGATGTGGTAAGGGCATGGGGTACGACATAAAAGCTTTTAGCTCACCTCCACTAATTATGAAACGATTGTTCCTATTTCCACATCCCCAGATGATAAAGATATTTCTCACAGTTAAAAAGTTCGTTTCTAGCAAGACATTATGTTTAAGGTTAATTTTTAAATTCTGATAATCTAGTTTATGCGGCTAAGGTGATAAAAGTATAAGAATACCTCCAATAAAAATGGTCTTAGAAAGAATAGAGACACGATTTAGGGAAGCGTAAACAAAAGCCTTTATACCAATTTGTTTAATGATGGGGTATATCTTTCTTTTAATACAGAAATGCGTAACTGATAGTCCATTATTCGGTCATTATTACTTCTATATACATATATTTTCTTTTTTTATCAACAAAAATAGAGCACAAGAAGGTTTTGTGTCATGCTATATAATTTGACATATGCCATTTAATCTTAAATTTGAAATTGCAAGTAATCTGTATTATTTCGATTTAATTTTTAAAATTCATTAGGTCTTTTAGAGTTTTATCTTATCCTCATTTCGTTTCTCTTATGTTATCTATTAAATTTAAGGGGCAAATAATAAACGGACTTTTTATGCTCAATCACTGTGTATATTATACTCGTAAAAAGATACTATTGCGTTATTCCAGGAATGGTTGTTATATCAAATAAATGTTAGTTCTAATATAGAATTCACGGTATTAATTCTTAAATGTTCATATTAAAGCACCGAGATATTCGTAATTCACTGAGAAAGTCAATCTACGTATATATATACGAAGAATGTATGCGACGAGATGTATTATTACTATAATACTTCGCTGATAATAACCCAAATGTATTAGCACCTACACTTGTTTATGGATAACACATAAGAAAATTATATTTTAAGAAACATACACTGCAAGTCAAAAAGACACTTTCTTGATAAAGCAAACGAAAGATTCGTTTTCTATGAAAAAATCTTCTGAACCAAGAGTGCATAAGGAAAATAATCTCGAGTATTGTTGTAATATAATAAACCATTTATGCAAAATATTCATAAAGATTTTACACTGTTCACCATAGGTAGAGATGCAGACTTCTTTAATATATTCGCATTTGTATAAACGCTATTTCAATTCAGCATTTTTCGTGTATTTTAAGTAAATCCGATGAAAACACTAAATGACATAGTGTTGGCTATTAAATATGCTAAGGCGTTTTCTTCGGTATATTTTCCTCTAATTTTTCTTTCAATTTTCCTCTTTCTTCTTCCAATTACCTCCATCTGCACAACTTTCTCTCTATATACCGAAGTCTTCCAATCCCTACCGTCAAATTCTATTTGCAATCTCTCTAAAACGTCACATGAACTTATCGCACCCGTTTGGGAGCAATTGGTTAAGACAGAATGGGTAAGGAAATAAAAGTGCTGGAAAAGTTATACAACGGTCGTAGTTCTATTATATGAGATGACGAGGGAGAGAAAAGGCAATGAGTCGAGCCGAAGTGTGGGTATTTGCGAATGAAATGGTGTTGGAAGTGGATATGGTTTTGACTTGGAGAGTGACGTGTAGGAATTTAAGTGAGGGAGACAGAGAGTCTGTCGGCAAGAGAGAGAATAAGATGGAGGAAGGAATTTAAGAAAGAGGGAGAATGAATAAGGACGCGTGAGAATAACTGGAGTAATGAAAAGGAAGAATTTAATAAAAATATAGGCCTGAAACTTCCGGCTATGATAGCCTATGTAATAATACATGTTTCAAAATTTTGTTATAATTTTCACTTATTCATTAAGTGCATCTCTTCATACTTTCTTAATAAAATGTTTCCTCCATGCATCAAAAATTCTCTAAGACATTACCGTAATTTTGTAAAATACATCTAGACATTCAGTTTGTTATAAAGGCACTGGTTTTCAATTACGCTACGCTAGTTATTTTGGATGAAAATCAATGTAAGGACACCTACATCTACGTGATACCCTGCAAATCACCAGACTGGTGGGTGGCAGGAGGTGCAGCGCACCAAAACCTACCTAATAACGTCTCTCGTGGGAATCACTCTCCTATTATGATACCGTATGGTCCTTGGGAAAAACGCTCGGTCATACAGTCGATCTCTCGTATTTTATCCTCGTGATCGTGCCCGCTCATGTATGTAGGTGCCTCTAATATTCCTGAGACCTCCTCTAAGAGAAATTCCAAACTAAATTTCTCCAGAAGCCTTAACCTAGCGCTAATTCTGCGGTCCTCTAGCGATATCCAATTCAACTTCTTCAAGAGTGATGTGACGCTTAATTTTTACTCATATTATTGCTTAACGAATCTGGCTGCTCTGCGTTGGTTCTTTCTAACTCAAGTATCTGTTCCTTTTCGTACGGATCCCATATATTGGAAGCGTATTCGACCTGAGATCTGACCAATGATAAATAACACGTTTCTCCTTCCTGTTCTGTGCTACTTCTTACTATTCTGCCTACGAAGTCCAATTTCTTATTGGCTGCGCCTACGATCCTTCGAATGTTCATATTCCACGATAGATCACGACAAATGGTGACTCCTAAATATTTAACGTACTCCACAGATTGGATATTCAATCTATCGATTCTGTTTTCCGAGTCTAATTCATTGTTCTTACTCTTTCAGAAACTCAACAGGGAACATTTGCTGTGATTAATTTCGACTTTCCAATCTTGACAACATGCTGAAAGGACGTTTAAATCTTCCTGGAGCGATTTTGGGTCATCCTGGCTCATTATCCACTTATATAAAAGGGTGTCCTCTGCGAAAAGTCTTATTTTGCAGCGAACTACCGACCTGATATCCTTTATATATATCAGGAATAGTAGTGGGCCTATGGCACTTCCCTGTGTAACACCTGATGCGACTTTTACCGGGTATGAAGATTTCCCATCAATAACTACTCTCTGTTTTCTGTTGAAGAGGAAGTCTTTTATCCAACTCACGATATTTGGGTTTATGCCGTACTTTCCTAGTTTTCCTATTAATTTATTATGGGGTACTTTATCAAAAGCTTTTTTAAAATCAATGAAAATGGCATCAATCTGAGTGTTTTTCTCTCCGCATTGCAACAAATCGTTTACGAACAGGGCGAGCTGCGTTTCGCATAACCTACCTTTCCGAAACCCGTGTTGGTTTTTACTTAGCGAAAAACGACTATCTAAATAACGCAGAATAGAGCTAACGATTATATGTCCTAGAATCTTACACGATAATGACGTCAAGGAGATCGGTCTATAATTTTCGGGGTTCTCTTTATCACCGCCTTTGTGGATGGGCGTTAAGTATGCTAGTTTCCAGTCTTTCGGAACGGTACCATGTGCAACGGATTTTTCGAATATTATTTTCAAGTAAGGTGCGATTACCGAGGCTAGCTCTTTTAAAACACGCGCTGGTATGCCCTCCGGCCCGGGAGACTTATTTTCCTTAATCGACTCTAGTTGGTGCGCGATACCTGTTACAGAGAATATCAAATCTTCCATCGAATTTCCCTCATCAATCAAAGCTGGTTCCTCAGATTCGTTGCTCTCCAAAGTAAACGCTTTCTGAAATTGTTCATTTAAAAAATTCGCTTTTTCCGCGCTATCGTGTACTACATCACCTGCCTCCATTCTCAGTGACGCTATGGTGTGGCCTCTACCATGAACTTCCCTAACGTACGACCAAAATGCTTTCGGATTTTCTCTCAAATTATTATGCAAAACTTTCTTTTTGTAACCATTATATGCTTCTCGCGTTGTTACTCTACCTCTTGACCGCGTCTCTCTATATTGATGCCGTATCATTAACCTCTGTTCCTCTGTGACTTTTAAAGAATTGATATTTAAGCGAGGACAGAGGGAGTGAGAAGCTGAAGTCGGAGGGGATAAATGAAAGGAGATACAGACCTATTAGTGTATTCCGTCTCAGCTCAGAAATATCACGTGTTGTCTCTCTTGTCGAAAACAACCTTTCTAGCTCCAAACTCCCCAAAGAGTTCTCCCGCATTCCCAAACGCACAATCGGAACTTCTGCTTACTGATTCACGCCTCGCAATACCTTTCTCTCTCTCTCTAGAGATCCCTGCTGAGCCATTCTACCCTTGCGCACACACGCATTGCCTGTAACACTCACTTTTAGGTTAACTTCTCCACAAACATCCACCATACTTCCCTCCTGACAGTTTCACTTATCTCCTTACATCCCCATTCCCTCTTTGTCACTCTTTCAGTAAGCATTTTACAAAGTCGAAGATAACAACTCGATATCCATAATAGCCAGAAATTCAATTTAAAAATAATTAGAATCCCTTATTCTATTATCTGCGTAAGCTTTGGATTTCTTTTATCTCTTCGTATTTTGCCATATACCAAAGTCAAAAAACGCGGAAATTTTATTACGAAACATTTTCTTTAATAAACCAATGCAATTGTTTTCTAAATGATTGCCGATCATCAAGAATTGTAACGGACATTCTAATTTTAGATCGATTTTCATCCACGTGAATTTATTTATTCCGGACACCTCCATATCTCAAGCCGCCCAAGGAGGCTGGCAGCAAATCCCATATAATTTATTTATTTATTTATTCACAATATTTATTTATTGATATATTCTGTATTTACCTTGTTATCTGTTATGTCTCAAAAGTTTATGCATTTATTTATTTAACAATCTATTTATAAATTTACTTACTTAAACTTTAAGGCACTACGGAAGGTTTTGCCGGGTTTCCCTTCCGCCTTAGGGCGAATTTCAGGCAAACGCCACCCCCAAAGAAAGCACGTGAAAATACACTACAAATGGAATAAAAGAAATCAGAAATTTTTATTTTGCTCCTGAATCAGCCGTGAAGAGGCCTTCTGCCTATACTAGGGATTTCCGATGAGACCCTTGCATAAATCTAAAAATATGTACCAAAATATGTTACCAATATGACGTATATGACTTGGAAATAAAATCCATTTGAATCTCGAATCTCCATATCTCAAGAAAATATTTAATTCTATTTTACATCTATGATAAAAGAATTCAATATCCTTTATGTGTCCCAATACATTTCCATACCTCACCGATCCTAATCCTTCATACTTTTCTAACTCCATTTACAATTCTTCCTCTCGCATTTTCACTCAACATGATACTTTTGCAACTGTCGTAACGACGCGTTTATAAAGCCAGGCGATAATTAAATATGAGGGAGTAAAAGGAAGAAAGGGGTCGTATTTCTCAAAGAATGAATGCATTAGAGCGGGTAGGGAGCGTTCCCATGGAGATGGAATGAGCGCGGAATGGGTGCGAGGGCGCGGAAACGAATTCGAATCCATTGAAGAGAGGTGTCACCAGAATTCTCACTCCTTTTGCCCTCAACCAAATACCTGAGTTCACTCTCGATTCTATTCGTAGTGTATTTAGCAGAACTCTCTTCTTTCATCGCATTCCGGAGAATATTTAAGTAAATTTTAATATTGTTATATTTCCAGCCTTTTGAATAGTCTTGAGAAATAATCACATTTTGCCTTTCTCTTCCTTTCATGTGTTGAACGAGAAACGCGTTCTGCTCTGTGAGTTTCGAAAGGCATTCAAGCCGAATTATCTGATGCCTTTCCACTCTTGAACACTAGGAATGAAATTGAATACTAAATGTAAGAGACTGGAGGATTGTGAAAATTTTAGATTTAAGATTTAAGATTTAAAAACATCTTGTTGACCTAGAAAGACTTTTTGATAAGGAAATCGTAACACAGTTTTAACTTTAAAAAATCATTTTTATTAAAAGAATATAGGAAATGGAGACTTCATTCATTATAATAGAAAATTTAACGGGTAAACTTTGATATAAAACGAGAAGCAAAGCATCATGGCCATTAAGATTGAAAATTGATGATTTTCAATGTTTTTCATTCACAAAAATTTCAACTGCCTTTCAGAAACTTATTTTTTATTAATAAACGATTGCTTTTTCTTTATTATGCACAATTTTATTTTAAATTTCGCCATGAATTTTTTTCTCTTTTCCAGCGATAATTAATCGTTTAATTTTAGAGAGAAAAGAAAGGAGATGGTAACCTCGATTATCATTTTATTCCTCTAATTTGGGAGGTTTTGTGTTGCGAACCTGCGGCCTTTTTGTATACTCTTCTAAACAAACACAAATTGAAATACGATACGATGCGAAGTTTTGTTCCGAGACGATTATTTCTAAAAATTGATTTATTAGTTCACAAATTTCAAATTTTTGTTTCAGATGCTTCAATGATAAAAAAACATGGTTAATAACTGATCGTTAGCATGAATTGACTGCCAACGTCACCGAACAACTTCGTAAAATCGGCCAAATCTGCAACGTTAGATGACACGTTAGGAATAGTTATTGCTATTGTGAATTATGTCCGTGCAAATGCTTCACGGCATCGCCACATTCGCACTATGCTTCAGAATGATGATGAAACTTATAGTTACATTGTCACAGGGTCGAGTGTTGGAAAAACTGTTAGCCTTACGAAAACAAGTCACAGACTTCTTCAAGGTACAGAACGAACCGTGTGAATTTGGGAACAATGATTTCTGCAGAAATGCAGCATTTTTGTGTGAAATGATGTTGATGCACAACGCTTTGAAAACTTCTTTACAAGGTAGAACTAAAACCATTTACCAAATGTGGCAGCAGATTGTCATTTCGGAAGAAGTTGAATTTTCACAAAACCGGATTTACAAGGTCAGTTATTTTAGCCGATCATTTTCCTGAACTGGCAAAATAATTGATGAGTACGGAGAACCAACTGCAGAATCGGGATATGAATGAATACACAGGTGTTCTTGACGCCGTGATTGACGAGTATAACGACAGGTTGCAAGATTTTGAGAAACATGATGTCATATTTAGGTTAGTTTTTCAGTCGCACCTGGTTGATATCACAACAGCACCTGAAGAGTTGCAGATGGAGTTGATTGATCTCTCAGAAGACAACATTCTGAAGTCTCTGTTTCACAAAAAGAAGGACCCTCATGAATTATGGAAGAATACTTTCGAGTACCTGCGACTGCGTCAACATGCTTGTCGTTTCCTCTATTGTTTTGGCACATAATTCAAATAAAACCGTGTCTGCGATCACAGATAACAGTCACTTGAAAGACTTATTGAACCTGAAGACAACAGTGCTGGAACCAAACATCAAGTTCTTAGTTAACAAAAAACACGCAAAAATTCATTAAATTGTGTTTGTTTCTTCGTAATTTTTTAAAATTTTGATATATGTGAAGGAATGAAACATTACTTGTTCGATTCTGTACATATGCATTATGGAGAAAATACAATCACTCATTTTACATTACGCCAATAATTTCCACTGCCCACGATAAACTGAGGCCTTATGGGGACTCCTTGGAGCGACTTTTGGTCGTTTAATGAAAAAAGGTTCCCAAACTCTGCCCTATCCTCTTCATAACTTTCGTCCCAACCTTTATGTCAGTCGTGATTCATATCGCTTTAAATTAAACTTTCTCCTCGTCCATTTTTTCCTTCGCTCATTTCCACCCCTCCACTTTATGTTGCCTCTATTTGCTCTTATATCACTCCTCTTCAACCCATTTCACCTCATCCTAGACCCGTTAATCGGCGTGTGTTCCTTCATTTCCCCCTCCGACCCTACTCTTTCGCATCTTCTAAAATACTGGATTGGGGTAACCATAAGAGACCCGCCGAAAGGCAACCACCCCGTAATGATGATTAAAACGATGCGAATCGTGCTTTACATGAGAGATGGCGGAAGTCAATTTTTCGGGAGTGAATGAGATGCAATAATTGAACGTGGAGGGGGAGATATCTGAAAGAGACGGATTGAGGAGGTTAGGCAAATAAAGAGGAAAAATAGAGGAGGCAGTGTTAAGACCTCAGAGGGGGAAGAAAAGATTCGGAGAATGTGTGTGTGCGTGCGTGGGAAGGAGGCAAGAGAATGAGGAGGGAGGGGTGGTGGATGGGGAATGTGAACGAAGAGGGAGGGAGAGAGTGAAAGAGGAAGAGAGATGCGTTTCCTGAGGGAGGCGGAGGAAACGAGAGAAATGAGTTATGCGGGATGTATGCGATTAAAAAGCGGAAGAGCGGTTAGAAGCATGGTTGTGAGTTATGCCCAATTTACTCCGGGAAGAATAATATAAGGAATTGTTTCTGCGATATATTTAAAGAGATTTTTTCATATTTTTTGAGGGAATATTTGCATTTGTAAATCTGAAGTTCACGTAAATTTAGAAGGAATTCCTCTTCATGACAGGAGCAGTTCCGTGTTTTCAGCAAGATATGAATGCGTTGGAATATACCGCAACGATCAGAAAGTTTTCCGTCATTATAATCACAATATTGAATCAAATATCTTGGCCAAAACGGTATCTAAAAAATTCGGCGTCTGTGGCGGAGTTTAAGTAACCGCCTTTAAGAAAAATGTTTTGCAGAATAATATTTTTCTACTGTAATTTGTAATTTTAATGTAAATTTCAAATTTAAAACATTGACATCTGAGCAACTCCTAAGATTTTATTTCAACCAAAACGTATTTGTTCGCATTTTCTGCGGGAAACATTCTTATTGTTGCGGCCCGTGTAGCAAATATCTTCAAAGCCACACCATAGTTACGGCTCTGTTATTCGTTTTACTAATTTTGGTCAGCTCTTTTAGTATTAGTTTCAATTTATATAATTAATTTGTTGCGTAGATATTTTGGTAGCAGTGCCAGCTAATAAGTAACCCGTGGTCGTGTACAATCCACCCATATTCACTCCCTTCTCTCAAACCTCTTTCTCTCCATATTTCGCCCTCTCCCCACTATCCAACGTAAATATATAGGTAAACAGAGCAGCCAGGATTTCATTTCTTTCTGAAATAATAAATCTGCCATCCTCCATATCTCCTTAGAGATTCCCTGTCGGACAGCGACGTCCATAAAAGAAGACGTACGTATATGGTTCGAGAGGGAGTAGGAGGCATTATAGGAGGATGAGAGAGTGAGAAAAGGAAGAAGATTTATTGCAAGGGACAAGAGAAAGGAAGATTAGAGGAATGGCGTGTAAACAGGAGAGAGAAGAGCGTAGAAAGGGAAGCGTGGTGAGGTGTCGATGGCAGAGGCACATCGAAGAATGCTGGTGCAATTCTTATTGAATGTACTAAAAAAACATTAAGATGAAATTGAAGGAATATGAGAGAACATGCTCCATTTGAAATTACCGTTAAACACCAAGGCTTTACCATCTCTTGCGGTATATTCGTATGGTGGTCGAGGCAGCCAACAATAAATTGGCTCTCATAAGATGAGTGGTCGGAAATGGCTTAGAGAAAAAAACACGAGAAACGTTCTTCCAGACTTCGGATTTGTGATAGGTCGTATAGGCTTTAAGTATACGAGTTCTACATCAGAAAAGCAAGAAAAAACTTCAACGAGTAATAGTTTCACTTGAAAATATGTAAAAAGTAACTCAGTTTGTATTGAGTATGGCTTTAGGAATAATGACTGAAGGCTGCGTTGAAGTATATGGAGAAGTAAGATTCGGAAGTTTTAGTGAGAAGATTTTAATTATAAATTAAACCTGAAAATATAGCACAAACACGATCAAAACGATAACACACGTGAGGTTAACTGTAGGAGAGAGTATCGATATTAGATTTTTTCCGATGCCATTTTCATAACAGTTTTGTTAGGGATACTTTGGAGTCCTACACCTACTGCCACTTATCAGTTTGGTTAAATGAAATATATAGGTATTTTGCAGATTCTTTATGGGAGTGGCATAGTTTAATTTTTCAATAATTTTTTACGCGTGAGTGTAGTATTATGTTACCGAGATTTAATACAATTTACAGCCAGTATGGAATGATATCCGAATTTCAACGTAAAAATATAGTTAGATACTTTTACGTGTGTTTTCTATTCAAGAAAGAAAAATATCCCTTCGATAAAACATGCCAGTATTGGCCACAAACTTATTTTTCACTACAGTAAATAAGCTGCTATCCCCATGGTCGACCTCGCCGTGTGCAAAAATTAATTTATATTGATATGCGGTCGTGGTCACAGAGTAGCGTTGTCCAACAGGATTACGAAGTTCGCCCAACTTGTGGTTAACAAATCAACATATTTTCCACAATTCCAAATTAATGAAATATTAATAAGAAATATGTTTAACCTTTTAAATAGGTTTCAGGTGGCATTATTCAGCCTTAACCTTTCGTCTATTTATCCAGAAAAAGCGTAAGCAGTAGTATAATTTATGGAAAAAAATATGCACGCCATATTGCACATTATTAAAATAAATATCCAAAAACCGGTAAACTTAGATCGCCGTGTTGTTTGCTGCAAGTTACAACATATCACTGTATACCAATCATAGATTTACGAATACAGCAGCGATATACTATAATACTATTTTGTGAGATTCTGGAAAAATAGGTAACGATACGTTTGAAATAAACAAAAAGACATACAAGAATCCACTATATTTGCATCACTGGCTAATTCCGGTTGACCAAACCTTGGCCATTCACCAAGTTTTGATGTAAGTAAGACCCGTAGGAAATTTGGTTGTCCTATGTCTTATAGTCTGGGGTGCATAATGAGAAACACAAACTCGGAAATATATATAAGATTAGTTAACTTGTCGAGTGGAATTATTTGAGTTTTTCATATAACCTTTTGCTTAAAAATCACAATATCTGTTCATTTTAATGTAGACCCAGCGGAATGGAATTAATTGCAAAAAGAATACATAAAATGTAACCCTGTTAAGACATTTCAACGATAACATACATCCAGCTTCTGTAAGGCGATAGGTGGTGAATTAGTTTAGCATTTTTCTCATAATCTGGCTCTGGTGAATTAGTTTAGCATTTTTCTCATAATCTGGCTCTGCCAACCTACCGCACACATTCCATAAACATGCCCCTGCTGATTCTTCCGACGCACGAATGCACACAAACCCGCACGCACGTTCTATCCTTATCTCATCTCCACGACCTCCACATACGATTCCTCCGCCCACCGCCTCTATTCTATTTTGCCTTCTCACCCATTCTCGCTTTTCCCTCGACATGTTAATTCCAGTTCCAAGTAACTCGGTTCACCTCAGACGTTCCTTGTATTTACCTTTCTCAGTCATTCCAAACAATTTTGCCCTGAATCACTTATCCTATTCTATTTTCTCTTTTCTTTTCATTATTTTACATACGTTTAATGGGGTCAAGTAAAAGCACAATAGCATATATTTGCATATTTTCTCCTTTTCCACACTTCGACGCATCCTTATTTTTTGTATACGTACATACATGGTTACAGACGGGAACCACCTGGCACCAAGATAACATTACTAGATTCCCTCCATCTCTCCTTACTTTGTCTGTCTTTCCTCTTCTGAAAGTGTGAGCCGGGAATATATCGCAGTGTTCTCTAATTTGTTCCAATATCTTGTCTTGTTGATGCCTAACATCTAAACAATGACGACGTACTAAGAATCCAATCACTGACTCCATTAAAATATAAATTATAATAGAAATTTAATGTTTTCGCGAAATATTTACGGCGATCAAGTAACGTGTTAAAGTGGATAAAAATAAGCGCGCGGATTAAATGCAATTATGCATACGCCTTTTTGATACATGAGGGAGATAATTAAGGCCGAGAAGATGATTAAAACTGTCCTTAAAAAGTTGCAAAACTTCTCGTTCCACAAGAAACAGGACCCGAAGGGAAATACACATGGGAGGTAGTTGAAATATGTTTGGGCAAAAAGCAATTAAAAAGCATCGAAAATTAAAGACGATAAAATATTTTCTGAATAGTTTTCGATAAAAATAGAAGAGATGGGTGAAATATGCTCTGAAAAATTGGGGAAAAGTATCATGATGAAGTGTTTCTTGGCGATTTGAGGACAAGGACAAGACACAAAGGAGATGGAGCGGAGGAGAGGGGTGGAGGAGAGGGGGCGGAGGAGAGGGGTGGAGGAGCGGGGGTGGAGGAGCGGGGGTGGAGGAGCGGGGGTGGAGGAGCGGGGGTGGAGGAGAGGGGTGGAGGAGAGGGGGCGGAGGAGAGGGGGCGGAGGAGAGGGGGCGGAGGAGAGGGGTGGAGGAGCGGGGGTGGAGGAGAGGGGTGGAGGAGAGGGGTGGAGGAGAGGGGGCGGAGGAGAGGGGGCGGAGGAGAGGGGGCGGAGGAGAGGGGGCGGAGGAGAGGGGCGGAGGAGAGGGGCGGAGGAGAGGGGCGGAGGAGAGGGGTGGAGGAGAGGGGGCGGAGGAGAGGGGGCGGAGGAGAGGGGGCGGAGGAGAGGGGGCGGAGGAGAGGGGGCGGAGGACAGAGGTGGAGGAGAGGGGGCGGATAAGAGGGGACGGATGAGATGGGGCGGATGAGAGGGGATGGAGAAGAGAACTCGAATTTTACAGGAATACCGCAGATTTGTCATGAAAATGTCTACTCATTGCCGTAGTTGAACGTTTGTCTCCATAGCGAGGTTTCGAGTTCCAATCCTGTCATAACGTTGCCGAGTGTTCTTTCTCGCTATTGCTGACCTCCATCGCGTAGCGGTAAACACGTCCGACTCAATTTACATAACAGCATTTTCACCTCTACCCTCTGCATCTACTCAGGACCCCATTCGCGACGTTAATCCCTTAATCGTATCCACGCAACACGTTTTCAGTGCTAGTTATAAGCAGTAAAAATTAAGGGCGTGCGAAAACATAGGAAAAGAAAGTATAGACTCCTTAGAAATAATATTAACGTAGGCAATCAATGCGTTTATTAATGTATTTAAAATGTGTATTTCTATTCAAGAGGTTGATAAATAAATTTACTTTATCTGAATTACTTTCACACCAATATAAGTGTTCACACAGCGTTATCTATAATATAAAGCAGAAATTCTTGGTGGGTGGGCGACGAAATTATTTGGTACTTTCCGGCAAGCTAGAAACTTGAAATTTAGCATGTTGATTAAATTTGGTGTACGATTAACAAAAAAGCTCCGAAACTGTAAACATTCCAAATTTTAGGGGCTGTTTGCCACATTTTTGCTCCACACGAGGATACAAATTATAAGGCACTTCATGAAGAGATACAGACTTGAAATTTGGCTGAATTGTAGGTTTTTAAGAACACCGAAGAAAAAATTCCGAAGTGAGGTGCGGGGTCGGGCGCCGTAGGCGCCAGAGGCGTAGCCCCTAGTATTTATATAAGTTTTATGAAAAAATATGGACAGCAGCGACCAACAAGCTCGAAATTTACCTATATGAACTAAGTTACACAGCTATTCTCTAAAGTCTAGCACTATATCGATATGGTAGATGAATGATCTTAGAATGGAATGCTCATATAGGAAATATGATGGTGATAGATATTATAGTCTGGTGCTAAGAGCAATTTACTGGTAGCATGTAATTTTTCAATGTAGAGATGGACGAGGTAAGAGGGATTTTTTTATTTTACTGTAATTTTTTAGGTGTAGCAAATTCAAGCTACGTTCGATACTGCTTATTTCTTGCCGAGGCAATTTTGTATTCAACTGAATCCCTGTTATTCCTTTCTAAAGCAGGAAGTGCTCCTTAACCTTTTTTAATGGAACGGTTTTTCTGAGTTCGTAATTTTTGGCTTTCACTTTCGTGTTTTATGGTCATCAAAATGTGACTGGAATATGAACAGACCGTTTCAAATATTCTTTCTCCTTATGTATTTCAATTTGCGACTTCAGCACGTAAATAAGCCTATACAGCCAAATTAGCCTAATTTATTCTCATCGGGTGTTTCCTTTCTACAGTAATTTTCCCATGAGATAAATTATTAATATACTCCCGCACTCTTTCGCTAAATGGATCGGAGCTCAAGGAGTAAGGAATATGAAAGCTGCTAAAAGTTGCTCAAAGAATTTTATTTGTACCTATGTCTTTTTGCATTTATAAATTAACTCTTTGCTTTTTAAGGCAAAAAAGTTTCAAATAAACGGTAGTGTTGATAATGAAGTAACCAAGGTCAAAGTGTAAAATAATCATCACACAATCGGAAATTGCAACAGATATGCAAGTGTTCTTCCAATGAATGCATCTTGTACTCTTACATTTTTACTTTCTCACATATATGTAGGTATATTCGAGATTTTGATGGAAATATATACGTTTCAGCTAACCCTTAGTTCAATGATGTGGTATTCGCCGTGCTGCTACTGTATTTAAATACGGCTATATACTCTAAAATGAAATAAAATGATATTTCGTATGCCATCAATGAGAATAATCCCTCGAAAGGGATGTATGATGCAACAAAAAAGAGTATTTTATTTTTGCCTGTTTTCATAAAATTTCGATTCCGATACCTTCATTCATTTTTATCATTCACTTATAGAAAATGATATGATAAACGATATTACATAAGCCATGTTCAAATAAAATAGCTATAAGTTTAAGCGACATTATAATAAATCGAGTTTTACGTCCAGCTACCATCCAGCTCTCTCCAATCTCCTGACATCATACAAAAATCTTTGCCCAATAATAATGTTTTAAGAAAAAAAATTCCTGCGCGCACACCCATGACAGCATGTGGTAGCACGATTCTATGCACAAACTTATACACGATTTTATGCACGATTTTTCTCTAAATTTAGGCCTCGTATTTTTTCTCGGAATAACGATACATTTTAAAAATTCATAAAAAATAATGAACCAAATGTCAGGGACGCAGTTTATTAAAAAAATTTTCTGATGAAAATAAAACATGAAAGGGTGCAAAATAGAAAGTTTACGTGACAAATCGTTACATTTAGCTCTCACGCAAGAAAACAGAGTTTTAAATAATTCCCTGCTTCTCTCGTAAGATTTGTGAATGTAATCCGGTTGAAGTCGATTGCAGTTATTATTCAAAAGTGTGAAAAGGGGAGGGGAGAGTAAGGAGAGTGAGCGCAAGGAGGCAAACGTCGCGTGCAACTACCATACAAGCAATTTAAATGAGTCACGGTAATTCCGTCGCAGGTGTTATTTCTTCTCACGGTATTCCTTTCCCACATTTTCACTCGGGCGGTTCAATTTTATTTTTATTTCAACCAGACTTTCATCAAAATCTCATGAGTTTCTCAAAATATCACAGAATTACGTTCGAGAGGCCCAGAGAATATATGCATTTATATATTTATCCAAGGTAACAGATATAACTGTGTATGTGCGCGCGCGTGCGTGCGTGTGCTATCTTGCTTCTGAATCTTGGAAGTAGAATTAAAAACTGACCTAGGCTCTCTCAACAGGGACTAAAGGGTTTCTTTCATTAATTGCTATTATTTAATTGAATATTTCACTCGTCACACACATTATTAGAGTTATTTGGATCATTCACTTCGTTTATTCAATTGCTCTACGAGTTAAAAGAAGTTGTTGTCACCAAAGAACTAAATAAAATTATTTTTTGAAAAAGTTTGTTTTCCATTGAGCCCATTTTCGTTGTTTATCAATAGGAAATTTAGCTTTAAGTTATACACTAGGCAAATACCAACCATTAATTCAAACGAATATTTCGGAATGATAATATCAACATTTTGCATACTAAAAATAAATATATAAATAGTAAAAAGCATTACAATTTTGTTGTCACTTGTTCATTCCGCTTGTTAAGATAGACTTAATGATAATCACGCAGGATTTTACTTAGGTTTATAGTTAAAAATAGAATTTTGTAAATAAAACTTGACGGGATCGTCTAATTCGGTCATTTGTAGAAGCATACAATTTTTTTATTTGACCATGAATGAAATTATCAATTATAAGAGTAAGTTAGCTTCATATTACGATAAATCGCATTAGATTGGTTGACTTTGCAAGAATATTTCAACGGATATGTTGAGTATCAAACAAAAGATTGGCGTCATTTTCTTTGGTCTAGAACAGTGATGTACTTTGTACGCCGATAAGGCATATCCAACTATTTTTTTCACTCCCTCTCTATCTCACACAAAGTCTCTCTCTTTCTGCGTCTTGTACAAAAAGTTCCTACTCCAGTTTTTTTCTTTCTCTACCACGATGGCAACAAGCAATTCGGTGATTTTGGCTGCGAGTGGAATTAATGTTCAAGAAACCCTTAGAGCATGAAATTCGAAACCATTCTAACCGCGGCCATCATCTCGCCACGCCTGAACTGGAAAACCTCGCTTGCGTATTCCTGTCACGTACGAAGAGGGTCTTATAGAAAGGAAGCGGGAGAGGAGAATGTGGGAGGAAAAAAGGGGAATGTAGAGGAGAGGATATGGGAGAAAGGGAGAGGAAGCATAGAGTTACAGCAGAGAGAAGAGAGTGATGAGTGAGAAGGCATTATATGTATTTTGCCCTCGACGCGATATCTAATGGTGCCAAAACTCGCAAGAGATTCGAAATAAAGAGGAACGCGCACATTAATTCCGATGGATGCAAGTCTTTGTAAACATAATTTTTGTTATATAATATAAATTGGAGAGAAGCGAACGATTATGGCAAATATCAAAAAGAGGAAGTCGAACTGGATTGGACATTTCCTGAGAAGAGAGAGCATGATTAAAGAGGTGCTTGAAGGAAAATTGGAAGGAAAAAGAGAAAGAGGCGGACGGAAAATAGGAGTTTAACCATGAATAATCGCGGACCTGTCTACGGACAGACTACTTATGATGATGATATTAAATACGGTTTTAACAGGACTCAGTGTAGGCACTGATACAATTGCAAAATTTAATTGCAGCAGAGAACAATGTCGCAGTGCTATGTGTGATTTAATAGTGTTAAAGTACTGTATAGTCTCTTTACAGCATTGAATATCTAAATTCGGTAAAATATAAAACGATAAATTCAGATATGCGACTCTGACGAACCGTTGTTAACTTTCACCAAGGACAGCTGTTAGTGCAATGCTAACGTACATAACTTCTAATTGTATTTGGCAGAAGATGAAGTGTAGAATAATTGCGTAAAAGCAGGTCTTCAATAATTTATTAGACTAATTTATTGGAGAATGTGCGTGCACCTCCTACCGGTACAAATACCACAGAGCCCAGGAGGGAGTTGAAAAGCAATATACGTATATGTACTTTCAAAATTTGTAACACGTATGCGGCCACCGCCCATTTGCACCCTAGAGACGTGATCCTGGAGAGAGATACGTGCGCTCCGATTGGCAGGAAATGGTATTATTCTTGGAAATTGCTTATTTTTTATTTTTTTTTATTTTGTAAAATATGAGTTACTTTCATGGAATTCCCTCCATCCACGATATCCTTATTGAGAGACGTGCAGTAATAGATGACGCTAACATTTTATGATCACCCCAAAATAAATAATATAAGCCTTAAATGGACAACTGTTATTGTTATTACCAAAAAACGATTATTAAATACAAACAATACGAACCATAATGAGTTTAATATTTCTCATTTCAAGATATCCGTTTTAATTGGTTTACGGAAATTCCTTCCACAGTAGGGAATTGTCTCAACAAACATAAAGGATAACTTAATATCCTTCCTGAGCCATAGATCGTGATAAAAAAATCTACTAAAGCGCTCTTGAGCCATGGGCGGACCCGGACTTCATCCGGGGGGGGGGGGGGGGGGGGGGGGGGGGGAGGTGGTAATTTAGGAGTGAAAAAATAAATTAATGAAAAAAATTTTTAAAAAATAACTTTTGTATTATGCAATAAAAAGAATAAAATTAAAATTTGACTTACTACAATTGTGAGTTCTGTTGGTAAGGAAGACCAAAATTCGCGACAGTTCCAGTAGAATAAGTTTCGTCTTATAAAACAATGCTGATTTACTAAAGTTTATTAAGAACATTTGTAAAAGTTATATGGCGCTTCACATTACACTTTCAATTATCTTGCTTAATTTTACATAAGTGTACGTGTAGTGAGTTCGACTTTCCACTGAATTTTAAGTACCCCTTTGCGGGTATAAACTCAAAGTGAAATAAAAATTACTTTCAGCTATATACATATTATAGATATAAGATATCGAGTGAGGTTAATATAAAAGTTATTTAATAAACTATTTGAAACTATCATATTTAATACATATTTTAATCAGAAAAAGGAAATGTAGAACTTAATAGCGAAAAGCGAATACATACATTGAAACGGTACAGTCTATTATAGTGAAGCGAGTGAAAGAACTTAAATTATGAACTGCTCAGCACGAAGGACGAGATTTAAAGGGTAATTTTTCGAGTGTTCAGAAATTCTAGGTGGGAGGGGGGTAATCACCCCTTTACCTCCCCTTGAATCCGCCCATGTCTTGAGCATGTTCTGGTAGGGTACTTCCGCACACACGGCTGCGATTAAGTGTTCCAAAATGAGTACTATCGTCCCGAAAAGCTGCATAATAGTTAATACTTTGAAATTGTTCTTTTAAATACCATTACCACCAGGCCATAGCCTACTGTAATGTTCTATCTAAATAAATAAATAAAGAGAAGAAATGCTAAATTCTAGTTAAAAGGACTGTTTTAACTCCATTCTCCGCTGATTTCCTCAAACAGGTTCTGTTCCTCAATTTTATCCTTCCGAGATCTCTCTTAAGGCATCTCACTTCATCACGACCGTTTAATTCGATCCATCTAGCAACAAATACAAAATGTCATATTGATTTCAAGATATCATAGATATTTATTTCATTTGCGCAGATATTAATTAATAGGGATACCAAATTTACCCATACTAAAAATTAACGATTATAAATCTCCTGTCTTCGCGACAACCAATTTGAGATGCAATGCCTTAAACCTTTACACAGGCAGGGCAAGCACGCTTAAAGCGTATTATATCTCCTGCTCGGTTTCCCGTGTTGATTCTGGCTCGAGTACGCGAAATGGGAATAATTAGGTTTAGAGGTTAAGCGTAAAAGTGGGAGTGAGGATTTTCTAAGTGTTATGGTACAAGAAATTATCACATGGATCCCCTTGGTATCCCTTCGGAGAGTTCTGCCTTGGTTAAACTTCGTCATTGGTAGAAGTATCTACGTATTTACTATAAACTTTTCCTCTCCTCTCACCCTTCGCTCTTGTAGCTCCCAATACAGCATTTCCCTTCTCGTCTTCCCTCCTCACTGTTTGTCTCCGACTTATCCGTCTCACATTCTTCCATCTCCTCTTCTACTCCACGCACTTCTCCCTAAGTTCCATCCCGTATTTAATACTCTACAGCTCCCCTTTTTACACCGAAACAGAAAAAATTAAAATGGATCATTAAATCTTAAAGGAAAAGATTAGTTATCTCGCTGATGAATGAACAGTGGCTGAGTTAGAATGTAAACGCAAAACTATAACGGTAGGAATAGTCGCGATGCTAAAGTAAAATTTCTTATTAATTGTCTAGAATTAGTAAAGTTATAAGCGGAAACTCTTCCATAAGGTTTGGTGGTCTCGAATGATGAGTTTGCCCTAATCGTTCCTACAGGCGTTAATAATCCTAAGAGTTGGATAATTCCTATAAACCTTACGTATAAAAATTAACGTAAAAAGTCAAACGAGCAGAGCTTTTACATTAGGATACGATGGAATGACACCCGCTGCCGTACGCTTCTGGAGACTTGCTGGATGATAAAGTAATACATGGAAATTTCAATGTCCCATTTTGATCTTTAACCTTTTAGGGACCTTTACACGACAGTCGATGGATACGTAGGCCTTCGAAATGAATTGGAATCTATCCCTATGTCACCGCTTAGTGCTCAGGAGGTAGTTGAAAAACCATCTTAATCCAAAATTCTACGCACGTACGCGGCCACCGCCCATTTGCACCCTGGAGACGTGACGCCAGAGAGATACGTGCTCTCCAACTGGCAGAGAACGGCGGTATTCATTACGTGATTTCTCAAAAATTTTACAATTCGTTTTTCCGTTTTACTTCGAAAAAATATGATGCGAATTAAATTGAACTTTGGTTTTATAATGACGCAATTATTTTTTACATATAACACCTCCTTAGGACATTTAACACATTCTTTTAAAATACCGATATAAATATTTAGTAAAAATGAAGTTGAGTTTAATAGTATCATATTTATATTAAGCAATGAATCAAAATGCCAAAACCTCGAGAATGAATTAAATAACGAAATATTTAAGAGAAAAATATTTACAAGCGCAAATTGCTTAATCGATTGTATTAACATGCATACGTAGATGTAAAACCATTCCTAGAAAATATCATTTCTCTATTTTTAGGGTTATCTAATTTCTTCAGTGAAATATGATATTAGTTTTCATAACCATTTTATTGCTTTTGAAGTACTCTGACCTACGAGTTACTGAAAATTGATATTTATTTTCATGAACAACGATAATTTTTTTAAAATTTGACTAGGAAATACTTCATAAAGAAAGAGTTGTTAAAATAGCACTCCTTAAAACCTTTCCTAAGAAACATATTTCGCATTAAGAACCTTCTTTGGTGTACTGTGAATCCATTATCTTGATTTAAAACGTTTCCCACACTCCAATTTGTCTATGCTTTATGGCAGATGTCGGCAACCTTTTCTATAAGGCGGGCCACATTCGTTGTTTTAATGCTTTGGAGGGCCGCATTGGAAATCATGAGAGATTAGGAGGGTCGTATAGGCGTTTAAATCAGAAGTTATCTACCTGGAGATTATGTGGTCTTATATTAGTGACAATGAATGTTAATTCGTTTATTAGCGTTAAAACTCCAACAGAAAAGGTTTTAGGACCATAATTTCACTGAAAAAATATGGAGTTGACTGTGTTTAATTATACCGATAACTTTAACATCATGGCTCCGCGGGCCGTATTAAACGTTCTCGAGGGCCGCATGAGGCCCGCGGGTCGTAGGTTGCCGACTGCTGCTCTATGACATAGGGAATCATAATCCACTCTTTCAAAACTGTTCTAAAGGCTATCTCAGAGGTGAGAGTATTGAGTTTTATTTGGTGTACTTCGTGGATGGCATACTTTGACGAAGGCTAGCCCGGTTCCAACAACCTGAAACACGGGAATTAGTCTCCCACGATAGTTCGCTGATATCCACCCGTCATGTGGAAGGCACGGGCTTGATTCCCGGTAATGGCACATTTTCCCTCTCATTTCAAATTTCTCTCGTAGTCGGAATTTTTATATTTATTTCAATATCACATTTATCACGTAGCCGATTTCGCTGAGAGATTGATCAGTTATGATGAAAATAAAAAATAAAAGTGAAATTTAAAACTCACCCGTTGGGGTAGCAGGAGAGGAATTCAACTGATGCACTTAAGGTCCAAAAATACAGTTGAATCGATATGCAGACGATTTTGAAACTTCGGCAGTAATCAATACGGTGCACCCTGCAACAATATAGATTAAATAACACATGCTTTCATTCATCGTGTTTCTTCCCATTATTCATATTAATCTATGAAAGAACAACCTCTGTAATTTGCCAGTAGCTTTAGATCTTTATTTGGCGAACGGAAATAGCATTAAAGGAAGCTATTAGTTTCAGCAAACTTTCAACCCGATTCCTCTTCATGCACATCTAATAGACTTCAATTTCTTTAAATCAGGTACGTTTGATTAGATTTTTTAATCTAACGGAACTAAATTAGATGCGAATAAACATTTTGTAATTATCAACGCATAAAACTTCGTCAAAATCCAACAAAATAACCTATATTTTTTCTTATAAAAATTTGATACAAAATTACAAATAAATATGTCGTTTATTGATAAGTTCCTTTAAAGCTCTGCTTTCCCAAAATTAATTGCTTTTTGTTATAAAGTTAGGACGGACATTACACAGCCTAAAATAACAAAGACGTCGTAATCAAAATTTAAAAATATTTGGAACGGTAATTAAATATTGTAATGCGAATACAGAAGAGAAACACGAAAATAATTAATTTATTGATATTAGCCTAAAAACTCAGAAAGAAAGTTAATTACAAATTAAATGCAATTAAATACAAATTTCTGCGGATAACTTGATTCGAGAGAATGAAAAAAACACGGGCGCCCATTACAAGGTTTCGAAACAATAAATTTTCATCGTTCTTCTTCTGTCCTTTCTCTCTATGTCATCTTCTCCTTCGTTATTCTCGCCCTTCCTCTTGTCCAACAGGCTATAAACTCAACCTTTCCACCCCCACTCCTTCCCTATGCCTCCCTTCTCTTCTTTCCTCGCCCCTTCCGGCCTCTTTACTCCCTCATCATTCCACTGTCAACTCCTCTTTCAACGAACTTCCAATCTTTGCTCCACACTCAAACTTCAGTTTTTAATTTCACGCCCTAATCAGAAAACTGCGAAAATCCCAAACATTCTTTTATTCCGCGTTCATTAATTATACATGTCGCCCTCCTTTTCTGAATGGCGCCACATTCGCTCCCTCTACCTACCCACCGGTTCCTATTTACACCAATTCCCCTTCCTTCATCTAGTATGTGAGGCTGCACTCCTAGTCCTTTTCTAATTCTCCACTTTCGTTTCCAATTTCCCATCCACTTAATCCCATTTCTCGATCGTATCTGTGTCTTTCCCTCTCATCTGCCTTTCTTCTCGCGCGATCTCTCCCACGCCAATTTGTCTCATTCCAACCTCTCCTCTCTACTCTCTCTCTCTCTCTCTCACACACACACAAAATGAACCACTCCTCTTTCACTTCCCTTCTATCTCACCTTAAATATATCACTTTTCCGCAAATCTTCCTTTCCGTGTTCACCTGCTTTGGAGCAAAATTTATCTCAACACTTCTCTCTCTTCTCCGAGATTGTCTCCATTACCAACTTAACTAGGGTGAACATATTCACATAAAGGGAAAACGGGACATTTATCAGAATTTATTAGAAAAAATAATGGGACAAAAGGGGACAATTTTTAGCCAAATTTTCTTTATCATGATGGTCGTTCCTAAACTTCAAAATGCATAATTTAAATGCTTTTTCTAATTCTGTGCACAAGAAAAACATCGAATCGTAATAATATGTTATGTGTTTTCAATTTTTGCTCAACATCTTTAGTGATCATAATCCAAAGAGATAATAATTGGTAATTTTCCATATTCCAGAAGACAAGAAATAGGACTGGACAATTTAAAATAACATTAGACATTTTTCGGTAAATCATTAGGAATTATTGCCATAATGTGCCATGTTTTCTTCATTTCAGCACCTTTCGCGATAGCGCCCGGAGAGGGCTACACCCGATATAAAAGGCATTATAATGTAAAAACAATATCCTCGGTTACTAAGTAAATAAAAACTGTTTTTTGACAATTCCTCCCTTTCTTAGTTTGTTTTGATGTTTTTCCCTATTTTTTTATTAATAAAACGAAAACTCAATCCATAAGATAAAAGCTAGAATAGAGCCTGGGGAACAAATACTGCAAAAGGTCCGCCTCTTCTTCAGACAAATAGAAATATTTCAATCCGTCAAAGAGTTTTAATATTCTATCAACGGCTGGATGTAAAGACAGCCAACGTGTTTTCGAATGTGTCATTAATTTCTTATAATCAATATCTGCAAATGACCAAAAATCTTTTAGACGTTCCGTACTGTGTAGTTAGAAAAATATGAAAATATTTTTATAGCTAAAACTTGAGTATCGCACGATAATCTCCATGCTCCAAATTGCATTGCATTATGCAAAATATGCGCAGAATAACCAACCTCCTGAATCTTAAGTTTAATATCGTCTTTCAATTTCTGCAAAACATTGTTTTCTCTAAGTCTCAGCCACCAAAGTTTGTATTTGTATTATCCCCTCCAAAACCAACAAATTTTCTTAAATCAATCTCATTACCTGATGTTTTCACCACAAAATTTGATATAGTCTCTAATGTTTCATTGGGCAAACGATAAATCTTGAGTAATTTAATTTTTAATTCAGCCTCCGTAGAAAAATAGTACACTATCAATGAAACAGTTTCTTCTGCCTCGTGGTTACTGGCATCAGTAGATATGCCAAAAATATCTGCGTTTTTAAAAATTCATGTCGCATACACAATAAGAGGTTGCCCTATTACTTACGTACCCAAGTACACTATATATTTTTGATGCTTTGTACGTAATATATTATTACGTAAAAGGTATCGACCAGAAATAAAAACACTTGAAAATTTTAGTCTTAAGAAAGTGCGTCTATTTTTATCGCATCATATAGAAGAGAGCGCGAATATAGTAGAATTTATGTTATTAACTAAAATTAACACTTTCCATAGCTGCTTAATAATCGATTATTTGGGAAATATTATAAATACGGGACAGCAAATTTTTCGGGACACCGGAACAAAGTCAAAACATTTTGTAATGATTCATATCAAAATGTTTAAAAATTTCAAGTTTAAACAAATTTATGATTCATTATTGTTATAATAAAATAGAGAGAACTATAGAGCTTAAGGAGAACAATAGAACGCAACAAATATCGAGAATACTGGAATTTAAACTCCAACTTAAACCTCTTGAGGTGATTTGAAACGAAAATGATAAGTAGTTCTCAAAATAACACGAGGTAGAAAAATAAGGGGTTGCCTTTAAGATGCTAAACTTACTGCCATCTCTCGGAGGTTAAGCTTACAAGATTAGCGAAGAAAACATATGCAGCCGACATCTATCTTCATAGGGTTACCACCTCATGATGGTGTATTTCCGGGAGATTTCCACCTTAGGAGGAGTCAATTCCGAGAGATTCCGGGAGATTTTTCATGGCCGAAAAACAACTAAACTGAGCAATAAGTCTTTGGTTATTTATTTATTAGTAAACATATAACGAGGATTGAACCTGATTTTTTTTTACAATACTGTACATCGGCTTGCCAGAATATAAATTGACTTCTCTTATGATCACCGAAACGAGAGAGAGCTAACTGCACAAACTAGGGTTGCCATATCAGAAATTGCAGATTCTTGGAGATATCCACTGTGTCTACTCCCTTGACATAATAAAAATAAAATTTAGTCAATAGTAGCTAAACGGAATACTTACTGCATAACCTTTTATTTACGCTAAAATAGATATTGACTCGATTTATGACACTGGAACGCGGAGTACAACCTTTTGCTACGATTTCTCACGGAAAGCTGCCTTCTAGTGGCCACACCCGTAGTGAAAAAGAGCAATGTATTTGCAGGTAAAGCTAGGTTAATTGCATTTTCTGCAAGATCTGTATAAGCAGGACATTCCAAAGCCAACCTGTCGTCTGACGCGAGATAAAACGTGACTTTAATTTACAAAAAAGAATTTATAATAAGGCTGAAAAATTCCGCTGCATTGCTGTTTCTCACATAAAAGTGGAAATTCATGATAAAGATTAAAAATGAACTTCTCCTTCTCATTATTTAAGAAGGATCAAGGGATAAAATAAATAAATGTTTGTAGGTAGGTTTAAATCCGGTACCCCCGTTGAAAGGCACCTGAGTTATCGTCAGTACCAGTGGTACGGTAGCGCATCGGGGGGTCGCGAGACAATTTTGGGAGGGCCGCGAGCAGTCTTAGTTATGCCAACTGCTTTTTTCCTCATTCTATCAATCCTTCAATTTTAATTTATAGGTTACGTCTAATTTGTTTTATTGAGGGTTGTTAATTTTAACATATTTATATTTAATAGAAGAAATATAATTTTATAATAAAACTAATTAATACGGCGACTTAGTCTAGCTTCGTTTGTATTCTTAGTCCTCACATTTCTGATCTTTGTAATTCATGGCGATATCTGAATTTTTGATGAACTAATTTCATTTTGGGAATGTGGAACAAGTGAAAAAAATCTAGTATGACCGGGTATCGAACTCTGGTCTTCCACTTACCGGGCGAATATGTGTGCAACAACAAGAATATTACAGACTTTTTATAATGCAGTGAATAATTTAATCAACATATTTAATTTTTCTTCCAAATTTATGTTAAATACGTCGCTAAGTGATACCATTTTCCCCGCTGCTATGATTAAAATTTCTAATTTTTGATAGTCTTGCGTACACTGCCAATGGTAATTTAAATCCCGAATTGACATTAAATTAAAAACAGCTAAACATTTTCTTTATTTATTATTTTTTTAATAAAGACTTTTTAAATTATTCACAAGTGTAATTGCTGATAATTATTCCCGAGGACGCTGATGTAGTGAACAATCATATTTATTGCTCTGTATGGAGAAAGTCATGCGCTGGACGCATCAGATTTTTACATCCAATTTCCATTCATTTCAATTAAATGTAATGGCCATATCAAATTTTAAATATTATTTATGTAAATAGAGCAATAAATATGCAGATTACTAATTTCCAGGAGATTTCGGCCTCCCGGGCAAGATCCGTCGAGAGACGGGAGAAACGTATCTACATACGCTTGATTCCGGGAGACTACCGGGATTCCGGTAGAGGTGGCAACCCTAATCTCCACCCATTTCCTCCTCTCCACTTCTCCATTTATCGTCCTCCTATCTCTGAGCCCTTTCTGCTTCCTTTTCACCTCTCCCTAGAGCTTCGTCTCTCTCTCGCCCAGTTTTTGCCCCTCCATCTATCTTGCACCCTCCACCTTTACTCCCCGAGGCACAGTTTCCTGTTACGAGGTGTAGCCCGAGAGAAGGGTGACAATCCTGGGAGAGAGGAAGGAGACTGGAACGAATGACAAAGAAGACCTCTCTCTATCACCCATTCTCCGAGGTCTCGGAATACTCTCCAAGGATACGATGACTTTATTAAATTTTTATGCTTGATTTAGTATCAAAAGCTGATATAAATAAATTGATGTGTCCAACACATGACTTTCTCCATACGTAAGTTGTCAACTAAAATCAAATAAATACGGCGATAGGAACAGTTCAACTTACATGCTTCAGCGCTAGCGATTCAATTGTTGTCACTACCACGCGCGCGAACTGCCCACTAACTGTCAATTTCGAAGAAAATTGAATATCTCTTAAAATATTCCTCATATGAAAATTTAGTTATATAATTCAATGAGCTGATGAGGTATGTACATTATCATTATAATGTTGGCAATATAAAAAAATTATGCTTTGCTGCCATAACAATCCATGTCAGAGGTAACAAAGATGGCATCTGAATGTGTTTCTACTTCAGTGTAACAACGCATTATTGTTAAATTTCTCGTTAAGGAAGGTGTAAAAGGGACTGAAATTCGTTGGTGACTTCGAGTACAGTATGGGGAATCCTGTCTATCTCGGATTTCAATGTTTGGGTGGTACAAATCATCCAAAGAGGGTCTCAAATGCGAACAAGAACACAAAGCAGGACCAGCAACTGCAGTCCATGATGTGACAATTACGCAGATTGATGAATTCGTTCGGAGGGACACGCGAATGTCAGTGCGTGAATTAGCGTTGCAAATTAACACTAGTATTGATAGTGCTGAGACTATACTTAATTACAACCTTAGATACAGTGAAGTCAGCGCTCGATGGGTGCCCAAACAGTTGTAACCAGAACAAAAGGCGATGCGGGTTCAAATTTCAGGGCTTCTGAGTAAACGATTTTTGAGGGAAGGGGCTGACTTTTCGAATCGCATCATAACCACGGACGAGACATGGGTTTATCACTTTACTTCAGAAAACAACTGTTTCAGTATGGAGTGGAGAGACAAAAATCCTCCTACACCAAAAAAACTCAAAACGATGGCATCAGCAATTTTGGGATGCTCAAGGCATTATTCATGTGGATTTCCTGGAACAAGACCATACAAGTAATGCTGCTTATTACTCAGCGCTCCTAAAAAACAGTCTGAAACCAGCTCTAAGGAAGAAACGACCAGGTTTTCTGTCCAAAGGAATTTGTTTTCTCCATGACAGCACCCAACCACATAAGACTAACTGCAAATATGCTGGCTGAATTAGGGTGGGACGTTTTCCCCCATACTTCTTATAGTCCTGATTTGTCACCGTGTGACTTTCATCTGTTTACGCAGCTGAAAGAGCACTTAGTAGGCAATAAATTCAGTTCGAATGGCGAGGTGAAAAATCCAGCCCTCAACTGGTGTCGACATTAACTGAAAAATTCCTTTGTAACTGGAATATAAAAATTACTAGAACGCTGGTTTAAGTGTATTCTGAAGGAAAGAGAGTACATAAAAAGTGACTATCATTATTGTGCTGGGTCACTTTTACGATTAAATAATAAATAAAGTCCAGGTCAAATTTGAACACCCCTTGTCTGATCTGATGAATAGTTTTTGAGTTCGAGTGCATGAAAAATTTCTGTCACACACATACGACACACACACACAGACATCATCGAGAAAACGGTCAAAATGTGTTCAGGGGACCTCAAAACAAGTATTTCCATTGAAATCTCGAATTCGATTTTTTTCATGAAAACCATATTTTCTTTATATATAATAATAATAATAATTTTTTGGGGTAGCATTCTATCTTGCAATTTTCCTTCCTTCCTCCCTCCTTGCCTTTATTATCTTCTCTTAATCTACTCTTTCAATCTAATTTTGTCCATTCTACTCCTATCTTTGCAAAAACCTCAACAGAGACTCTAAAATAAAAGATAATAATAAAATTTTAACTGGAACTTATAAACTTGATTAAAAATTTTCCATTTCCCGGGATGTAATGCATCATTCAGAGATGTTATGGGCATGCCATTCCCTTTATAATGCCAACATTATTATTTATTATTCGATTGCAATGGCATTGAGAATATAATATGAAATTACATTAATGCGGAATGTGCACAGTTGGATAAATAACATTCATAAGTTAATTCAATCTTAATAAGTAAACATTAATTTGAGATAATATTCGCCAAGTAAACATTTCATTTCAAACTTTATGCATTTAATGAACGGGTAATGTGAATAATTTATTATATTTTTTATTATCAAGTGATAATAATACTGAAATTGCAATTGAATAGCTGATGTTTATGATGGAAATAAAACTGAACATATCCCCTCAACCAAGTAAAAGGGTTACTAGTATTTTTTTTGCATTTAGTTAGCACTAAACGAGTGCATAACGGAGGGGGAAAAATCTAAGGGATTAAAGAAAATAGGGAAGCAATAGGGTAATAGAGGGCGTAATTTAAGGAATGCGGAATCGCAGAGTCAAACTAACGATAACTGACGTGAAGAGACCAAAAGAGACGAGAGAATATGGGCGTTTTCGCATAGAAAGGGAAAGGATTGATTATTCACGATGCTGCGTTCTTCCCTCGTGGATTTGCAACCGATTATCCAATTAAATGCTTAATGGCTCATCCGTAAAGAGATAAAGCGCGTCGTTAATTCGTCGTAATATTAAATTTTCATGTCTGTTCCATATTTCCATTTTTCCGTCCTTCCTTTCGCCAGTTAGAGTTGCAGGGAGAAGAAAGTGGAGAGGGAATGGAGAGAAGGGGAAAGAGGAAATGGATGGAAGGAAGATGTTTAATGGAGGAGAAAGTATGAGGAGGTATAGGGGGATAGGTATAGCTTGATGTATGCAAACGTGAAGGGGAATATTTTGTGGGAAAACCACTATGAAGAGTGAGAATGGAACACTATTCGATTTCTGGTGCGTGTAATTGCAAAAATAATAGAATGCCCGATTCACAATCCATCATTTAGGAGAATTTTTATTATGTTGCAAAATCAAACGATGTAACTCGTTTAAGACTATTAGTTTTGCCTTTTAATTTTAATAATGGGTTATTTTTTATACAATGCATATGACCTGTAAGTAAACTTATTTATTGACCGAGACGAATTCTTACGAGCTTCAACTTCCTCAATATCGTTTTAAAAATTTTACTCGCATGAATTGAACAATATATTAAATGTATCAAAGGGCTGTTTCTCGGATGTTGTGTCACGGAAGAGGAAATAAGTTTTTATCTAGCGTTTTCGAATTTTTCGAAACTGGAAGGATATTTTTTCATAATCATGACAGCGACGTATACAAATTTAACTATAACCTACCGGTAAAACCACTCATTCCTTTCATCGATCGAGTATCTTGTCACATTTTCCTACAGTGAAACACTCACGCTTGTTATTAAACGAAATGCCATTGACCAATTTTTCACCGGTTACGAATAGATTGAAAATTTTACACCTATTGGACTGTAAAAGCCGATGACGAAGTGTCGTGCGTTTAGCGACCCTTGATCCATTCACCTCGAATGATTGATCGTATTTCATCACACCTCTTAAAAGGAAAACGCTTCTGAGTACCTGGCTCGTAAATCATCTTAAAATCTGACGCATCCATTCAGCGGTTAACATAGGACCGCATTTAATGTTTCAACGATAAAATCATGCAGACGTCGTTGCTGTCTAAAAATGTAGCAAAAAATTCTATCAGATAAAAAAACGATTGAAAGACACATAGCACAAAATTCGAATATTTTACTCTCAATATTTCAGATATGAATATATTTATGTAAACAAAAATTAATGTGTTATTTAATGATATAAGATTCATATGAGCAACGCTCCATTTAATAATCAACAATATAAAATCGTGAATTAATATATAAAATAGTTACTATCAACAATAAATAGATTTAATCTATATTATATTATACAAGACTTCGTAATCATTCTGTATAAACTTATGACATCGTAGTGAAGTAACCCACTATTACTCTTATATCAGAGGTCAGGTTTGTAACGCTTCAGGAGTGAAGAAATGGGACTATGTGTGCACTTCCAGATATATCGGCTTTATCCCTTCTGTGTGGGGGCAAGCATAGAAATATACCTGGCAAGAGGGGACGAAGGTCAATTTTTGAAGCACAATAGATACTCGCGGCGAGGGTTTCGAACCTTCGCTCGGATCGAAGGCAACCCTCTCAGCAGGAGATATGATTTCAGGCCAAAGAAGACTGCCTCAATTTTATTTCAGAATAATCGATCAAGATATGTATTTCTGACAATTATTCTTATTCCCTCTGAAAAACTACACCAAAATAGATTTTTATTTGCGTTCCTGCGGTATTTTTTTAAAAAAACCGAGCTCCAGATGAGCTTAATTAAAATTTGGCACAGTTATATGTTCAACTTATTATTTGATTATTTAGATAATTGTCTTAAAATCCTTTTTCTTTTTGTCTTTATTAGTGAAATGGAGGATAAAAAAGAAAAAAGGAATACATGAAAGTATATCGCGAAAGATTACACTTGATTTTATTATTTTTAGATGAATATCACTAATACAGGGACCCCTAGTGATATATACAGTACTCCCAAGGTTTACGCGATTTCAGTTTACGCGTTTTCACTTTATGAGCCGTTTTACTTTTGGACAATGGTCGGAGTTTCCGCGAAGCTTTTAGGTCCATCCACATCCTTCAAAACATTAGTGATCCCTTGCTAGGTGGTATGAAAAAGGTCAAAATCAGTGCAGATGAAAACAATGAATTAAAAAAGAGGAAAGTGATTACTTTAGAAGTTAAATTAGATGTAATTCAAATATCGGAAAATCGGTTTCGCTTTACACGACAATTTTCAGGAACGCATTACTAGCGTAAACCGCGGGAGTGGTGTAATATGAATAATAATAATCATATGAAAACATGGGATTCATTCCAATCTCTAAATGAGCAATATTACTGCAGATATATTAGTGAAATAAAAATGACCACTACTAATGCCTAACGGTGTAGCATGTACTGCTAAGCCCGGATCATCCTTGCATTAATTTATTCGCGGCAAGGCACGACCAAATATTATTTCAGCGTACGCGCCATAAATGCTAGTTACGTCATTCCTCGAGAGAAAGAGAGAGAGAGAGCTCGTGCAAGATGTGCCACGTCGAGGTTAAATGGCAGAACCGACGAACAAAAGACTAGTGCACAGTACGCCCGGCCGCGTATATAAAATTTTAATGGAAAATAACAGGTGGTTTATTCTTTCTAGGAGTAAAGTGTGACAGGGTTGTAGATATCCATAAACAAAGACGATGATCATATATTTGTTGTCGTGGTACGTAACCATCCAAGTGCGTCATAAAACGAAAGGCATTTGTAGGGCTAAAGTAAGGATTTTTTGCAGTTTGCTGCCTTAAACCTGCACATAAAATAAGAATTTGTATCTCATGAAATTGAGAGAAAAAGTAAATTTTTATTAGACACCACAATAATCATCTCAAAATGGACGTTTTAAAGATTGTTTAATAAATTACTTTTACGTGGTAGCAAATTAACAAAGTTTGGCGAATTTTCATGTGTTTAATATGTGTCAGCAAATTTTATTAATTAAGCCTTCGTTATTAAAACAATAAAAAAATTGGAAATTTTCAGAATTTAGGAAGAGTCAAATCGCTTGCGCTCATAACAACAGAATGTTATATTTTTCAAATACAATGAATTGTTATTTATCGAGGTGGTTATTTTTGACTTATTTAAATGTTTATTTTCATCAATTATTTATAAACTCAGACATAACGCTGCAAAAGCATCATACGAGATTTACAGTTAGGATGAAATCATCAATGATATTTTTAAATAAATTTAAATAAATCTTTATAAATATTTTTTGCGTGCAAAAATTTAATACGTATAACATTCATTTATCCTATTATAATTATTCAATTAATTTTCTGTAAATTGACTCATAAATTTTAAGAATTATCGTGCAGAAATAAATATCAAGAGAACAGGTGTATTTCTTTGACATGACTCGTTTGGTTCATTTCGTCGAGAATTTTTTCTCTTGCAGATATCAATGTATAAAATCCAATTAATTATATCTATAATAACATCTTAAACGCAATATACATGTTAGAAGTCGACAGTAATTTTCGACATTCACATTTTAGTTTATTCAATACCAACCTCAATAAGGAAATTTAATTTCACAATTTATCACATTTTCTTGAAGTAGGTCACCTTCTTTTATAAAATTATTAAACGTTGTTCTCCGGAACGTTACGCAATAATGTTATGCACACTATGGCCTATTTGAAAAATAACGTGTGCCAAGAGGAATTCACATCGCTTGTAATGCCTCGTAATTCTTGCCTCGGTATTCCCGAAATTGTGTTCTGCTGGAGCATTCGTAATTTCTCGCTATTTTTTCTGGAGCCCTTTCTGCGGAAAATATACCTTAACTGCCTCATGAAAACCGTTTATAGAAATGTCTTTTCACATCCTGTTCCTCGTACCTCCTATTATATCTGCATAACTTGCTTCAGGAGCATCTCAAATGAATACTCCTTTCTACATCCATCCATTCTTTCTTCATTATCCACCGTTCTTCCACCTCGTGGGGAAATTCGACGGAAAGGAAGACGATACATATCTGGACGTTAAGATTTTACGCGGAGTTCACTAGAAAGAAACTGAATCCCCCTTCTAAAATAATAGAAGTAGAAAAAAAAGCAGCCGGACACACGTAGTTTAAGAGAGGAAAAATAAACGTCTACATCATTTTTTTAAATGCTTAAATCATTATGTTTAAAAAAATTGCAAAAAAAGAACTTTATATTTAGAAAATTTAGTTGCGCATATCGATTCATGGAAAATAGACATTATCTTTTTTTCAACAACGGCCTTCTTGCTCCTTAAATGAGCGAATGAAGAGGAGTGACTGGGAGAAATGTGGAGAAGGGAGAGAGTGACTGTGGCAAAGGGAAAGATCGACGCGGAGAGAGAAAGGAGTGGTTTGGAAATTATAATAGGGCATGAGGGAAACAGAAGGTGATTGGTTCTGCCGGAGACATGAACTGTTGAGGACCGTGTCTAAGGAAATGCCATTTAGGAATATGAGGGGAAACCTCATTGGGGTGAGAAGCGGAAGGATGACAGAGACAGTAATGCCATTACGAGAGAGAGAAGAGGGAAGGAAATAGGACGATGGAAACTAAAATGGTAAGACAGGAAATACACCAGATGAAAGCAAGGACATATAACAGAAGAGAAAGTAAGGGAAGGATAAAATGAAAGAAGCAGAAGATGAGAAGGAAGCTGGTATGATAACGTGACTGAGGAAGGGAATGGAACGAGTTGAGAGGATATCAAGTGAGAGTATGTGGAATAGGAAGACACGGAATGCGAAGGAAAGTAAAAAGGGGAAAGTAAAACGGAAACCGAAAGATAATAGATAAAGAAGAGAATGTGATGTTTAGAGTAATTGGAGAAGTAATTGACAAGTAAAGAGAGGAAGGAAGGTCTAAAGAGAGAGGAAGGAATGCGGAAGAGGAGACTGAAAATCTCCTTAAATACACTTTTAACAGGAAAGAGTACAGAGTTTTTGGACTAGCACGGGGCGGGAATATTTCATGAAACAGTTTTCCTTAAAAGGTAAAAAATGCAAGAATTAGCTCTTTAAAAAATATACTTAACTGAGGTACCTTAAACGACAAGATTATGAAAAACAAACGCGCTTATCGACTATAATGCATCCGTCTTCAACGGTAATTCACCGAAATAATGTTCTTTTAGGATCTACTTTCGGCGAACTATGTAGTAGAAACAGTGGCTTTTCATTACGTTGGCGTGTCGAATGGAGAACCTGAGAATTTTGCGTTGAAACGTATATTCTTAAATTTCCTTTCAGCCATTAGAAGAATTTTATCTCTATAGTGAACCACAAGGCGTTTAGTACATAATGATATACCTAATTGAAGGAAGATTTGTAAATTTGAGTATTTCATTTAGAGAAACGCACATGAAAAAGTGGAATAATTTCTAATTGTCCATAAAAATTGCCTTTTCATATGCTGACGACCGACATATGCAATGAAATTACTTTTCATATTAGGCAATAGTGCCGAGGAGTCTTATCAATAGGGAATGAGGCATGTTTTCTTGGTATGTAACTAAATTGTCACGGGCGAACCACGTAACAAGTTACGTTTTAATTGTGCATACAATTAAAATACTCCGAATAAGCTCTTTATTGATTTACTGCGTTGAACAGTGCAGACCAGTGCAATACGTGTTGTGCTAAGCGTCGTTTTTAAATGATTATGTGCTGACATAGAGTTTCTAGAGCGAGTTTCTTTAGTTGGATAAAAAGAAGTTCTCATATTTTTAGTCGTTCATTTTTTTCGTGGTACTCTCTTTGCTAAAATATATTTTGTCTTCAAATGCTTATTCATTTCAAAACCGTTAGTAGGCTGAAATTTGTTTCTTCGATCACACTACCAATAATTTCAAATTTTAGGATAGCAGAAACGAATTTCCGAAAATATTAATTTATGTCTAACTAATGAAATCTCTTCGATATGCGTACTATAAGTAAAACTTACGCTAACAGTAATAGAAAAAAGTTGCCAACAAATTTTAATATTTGTATGTGAGACAACTTAAACAGGTCTAAATAAAAATATCGACTTTCTTATAGAATTAATGCATCAAATACCATGTATGATTCGAGAGAAAATAAAAACTAATGTAGTAAGGTTATACCGATAAAGAATTGTAAAAAGAGAGTAACTGAATTGTAATAAGACATGTGAAGGACATGGTGTAGGATGTGTCGCAGGAGATGGGATTACGCTAGGAAGTTTCAGTAAGCCAGCGTGCCTGGCCTAGAATGATATCATGCGAACACAAGGGAGATTGAAAATTCCATTATGGTAGCGTTCTATGGGAGGCGATCTGGACCGGTTGCCTATCGAAAATGAGCTACGATAGAATTTGCTATCGATACTTAGGTTTTTTGCTATTGAATGGCCGAGTAACAAAAGAATGCTATTCAATATGGTGTAGCGCAGCACGAAGAACAAAGGCGATTTTTTAAATGTTTACCCTTCCTCTGTTATTTTAACTAACAAATTTTATGAGGGTAACTACAGGCGAAAATAATCATCACGCAAATTTTCAATACTAGTTAAAAATATTTTTCTAGAAGATTAAAATTCGGGAGCGTAAGTGGGTCGCAATTTTGAGCACGAATTGCGGTCAATTAAATTTATGAAACTAAACAAAAATCACCAGCATCGATAAATGAGAGTATACAATTTTTACATCCAACAGAATAAATTGCATGCTTAAAAATTACAGCATCAATACTTGAACAATATATCAATTTTAAATAGGTACTAATTCAAATGTAAACCAAGAGATTCTATGAGGGAAGTATGCTTAAAAAGCTATCTACGTATCGTTTTAAGTTTTCCAATAGCTTTAATTTTTTTCCTTAATGACTTCAAACACTTCTATTAATAACTCAATATAAACAGATTTAATGGATGATATATTTGCATTCAGTCACCATAATGCTCGACAATATAACTGAAATAGAAAAATTAACGAAAAATCAAAGTCAATTGCTGCGCTTTCTTCTCATTTTCGTTTCTTATCCGTCGGAAATTAAAGTGCATATTGAATGAAATATATAAGTAGTTCCAGATCCAAATATGGATATAGTTATTTACTTCTAAATACATTAAAATGCAACTGTTGCAGGGAAAAGTGAAATATCCGTGACATACATATATTCAAAGTTCTCAAAAAGGAATTATAAAGAAATCGAAATAAACTAAGAATCTCTTATTGGAGAAAGTTTCATATGAAAATACAATATACAAAGTTATTTAAGAAATTTACACTAATAAAAGCTCTGATATGGATTCTGAATTTGAAATGGAGCTCATATAGTAATTCTGTAAATACGTTGAGAGATATAGATGCATACGTCTAGCAAGGGAGATGGGATTCATTGTGAGGAAGAGGAACCGATGTGGAGAGCGAGTTAAAGATACCGGTTTTCGTTTAAGAGAATAGATTGGAAATAAATGGATTGCGAAATGTTTAGGAGTGGAATGAAAAAAATAGGAAGATCGATAGAATGAGAGTGAGGATGATAAAGAGAGAGAGAGAAAGAGAGAGAGAGGATGCTGAAGGATTCAGGGAAACATCGCTGCTCGTAAGATGAATGCGAGGCATACGGAACTCCACTCTTTTATTCTCTCGCCTTGAGATTTCCCTCCCATTTTATTCATGCTCAACAACGATTCGAGCTTGAAAAGCGGTCGCTCCTCCTCCTTCAATTGCCTCGCTGCTCTCGTAAATGTCTCTTTCCCTTTTTTTTTATTTTCCGGAATCCGGAGTTTTCCAATTTTTTTTTCGCTCCTCATTCGAAATTATAGCAACAAGTACTTTTAAATGCCAACCTTTCGGATCCTTCGACCCAAATTCTGAGGGAAGGAATACATCTGAAGACGTCATTCAAATTCAAAATGACTCTTGCGTTTTACGGTTGAGAAAACCCCTCAACGCGTTTATCATCAACAGACAAAATCTAACCGACATAAATGTCTTGCTCCGACCCAAAAAATATGTATAAAAAATCTGATGTGGCCAACACATGACTTTCTTACTATATGTGGTATGGATATTTAAATTATTATGAATAGCATTATAAGGCAAAATTATTATTTCGTATCGTAAAAGAATACAGTCGTCCTTATTACCGTAAATTATATTTGAATATGTTTACAGAATTCACCGCTACATGGTGGTGGCCCTGTATACTGGAAATTTACGAATAAATTAATAATCTACTTAATGGAAGGTTCTACAAAAATTTGATTCAAACAAAACAACTTTGGTCCTCACATACATTACCAATAACGCCGTTTTTAAGGAGATATTTGACGGAAACCGAAAAAAGCGATTATTTATAAATAATTCCTAAACAATAACTGCTATGGAAAATTGTTTCAAATGAAAGTTGTAAGAAATTACATTCTCTATAACCTTTGTATCGAATAATGATGTTTTAAAGGAGATATTTCGCCATAACCGAATCGGGTTTCGAATAAACCTCGACTTCCGGTTAACCGGTATTGTCCAAAAACTAATCAGTTCTTTGTGCTCATGCTAAAGTGTTATATATAAAGTTTGGTATTAATATGGCAAGTACTTTTTGAGTTAGAGCGCCCACAATCACATACACACGCACACACACACAGATATAATTCCGGAAATAGTCTAAACGTGTTCTAGGGACCTCAAAACGTGTATTTCCGTTGAAATCTCGAAGTCGATTTTTTTCGTGATCACAATACTTTCCCTATACTACGTATGGAGAAAGTAAAAAGGATACTGAATTTGGGTAATTAAGAGAAAGAGAGGAGAGGGAGGCGGGAAACGATATGGCACTTCAACGAAGTTTAAGATCTATTAATTTCCATTCATGAATTTCATCATCGGAGTTCTATAATTTAAGTATGTTCCTTAGACGCTCGTAGACTGCGAAAATGTCGAAATTTTGCTATCGATCTTTTATCTATTCTTACTGGGGATATAAACTAAAACTATGGGGAGAGAGAAAAATCTCTCTAGGAAAAATCAACTTTTGATGCTAATGCTTCACGGTGTCGGCGTCATTATCGAGATAAAAAGATAAAACCGTACGTGTGAATATCGAAAACAGAAAATTATTGGTGCCGAAGATTAAAAGACGGTAAATATAAAGGATCTGCGGTAGGAAGAGAGGAAATGGGACTGGAAAGAAGAATGATAAAAGAAAAGACAAAACGAGAGAATCAGAAAGGGAGTAACACTAGAAGAAGGACAAGAGTGTAAAGTGGGGAATTCGTTTACACGTCCATTTTCTCCATAACTGTCACGGTGAGAAAGACAAAATCTCGCGAGGGCAAGTCGAAGAGAAATAAAATTAAGCAAAGACTACGTAGGAAGGGTGTGAAGTGTTATGTTAGGAATTAAAATATTATTTTTTCCTGTTTATTAGGCTGGGCGAAAATTTTGAAGTTCTGAGGCTAACATGACCTCTCAAGACATTTTACGAAGAGCGAGAGTTTCGCAAGAGGGGAGTAAAGTGGGAATAATTAGATCTCAATTTAGATAGAGAAGGAGATATGGGGATACTAAGATGGCAACGGAGGAGTCGACAAGAAATAGAAACTACTTTATCAATAAAATTCTTTTTAATTCAACAGACAGTTGTCGAGCTGGTTTTATGGATGAAAAAAAATCAAGAACAAGCACTTATAAAATACTTGTCTCAGATATCTCCAATAGCCAAAACAAGGTTATAAAAAACAGAGGCGAATGTAGGCTGCCAAGCAGCCTTCTTCAGCGGAAATTCACCGAGAGCAGCATTTTTTTCAATTCCGTTTTTCTTGTTTTTTCTTATCTTTTGTTTTTCTCTGTGTTTTTATTTATGCTTTCTTAATCGAGTCTAGTACTGTAATACGATCGATTATACATAAATGCGACAATATATTTTCCTTTTTAAAGACGGGCATATCCCACCTTTTATACAGGTACGCCGATTGAAATAGTTTTAACCGAGACAACTTCCGATGCATCGTTCTTGTTCTCATTTCAATGTGCAACATTGATTCAGACTCGGTAAGGAAACGGGGTATTATATTGCGTTTGGAAACGCCGTTTGGAATTTGACTGCGTCAGTCAAGGGTTACAAATAGCCGACCCAGATAGCGAGAATGCTATGCTCTAAAGAAAAATAGTATGAAAGGAGTGAGAGATGAAGATATCTACTATATGTTCAAAGAATAATGGACGCTGTCTGTGGCGTACGCTTCAGTAAGAGATTTAAGCTCGTGGAAACGATGGGATGATGCCTTTGTCGATTATTGCAAGAAGCATCAAGAAAGATACATTTCTTACGGAAAAATATAAAATAATATATCTGATATAGATGGCGAAGTATTAGCTAATATTTTTGGTCGTTAAACCGAAAAGTAAATGCAGTAGCTCTGTTATAAGGTTAAAAAATACCACATTTGTTTATGTCATTAATATCTAAAGTATGAAAACTTCATATGACGTAATAATAGCCTAAAGAGAGACGTCGATAGAGAAATCCTAGAGGCTGTCAAATTATGCTATAATAATTGTCAATGTACGCTGTTCAAAAAGAAAAATTGAAGTATGAATAATCGAATCAAACATTTATTCGAAGCATAGTCGATGTTTAGTAGTTAGAGAAAATTATCCATAAGAGCTGCACAAAAATTCTCGGAGGTCTCATGATGTATCATCAATTTTTAAATTAATAAGAACTTTATCCCAAACAGCAAAAAAAAAATTAATTTTCAAAATCTTTTCTATGAAAGCATAATAGCTACAGAAGGAAATTCGAGGGAGAAAACGCAAGTAATTTATGAATAGCAGAAACTCCCAATTTTTTTAGTTATTCAAATATCTATCGATCGAAAATGTACATTCCCTACTTATTAGATGATGAATAATCGGTAATAATGGACTTCTCTCCAAAATTAACGAGTAACAAGTAAAAGCGTATTGTCAAAAGTTTGGCGTATATTACTTTTAAGCCCATTATGGCTATACCTCATTAGGTATTTTTTGTACGAGCTATGTCCTTCTTCTAATACAATGCCAATTGGGAACACCCTAGATGCGATCTGATGCCAATAGAATGGCATTCGACAAAGACCTTCATGGGGAGTCCATTTTCCAAATGAAACCTTCCAAGAGCATGAATCACATTTTTGGGAATCCTTTAAGAGCCCAAACTCCCTCATCCTCTCCATTATCTCCTCGAATGCGGTCGGAAGCCAATGCTAATGAAAGGGAGACCACGTGACTCCTTTCAATGTACGTGCATGTACCCTTTCTCCCATCCAAATCCATGACCCCAATCGTCCCATTTAGCTCCTCGATTTCAATCGCCCTCACAGGATCTATGGGAAACTATAATCGAATAGGAGAGAAGCTGCCGTAGAAGAGAGACAGAGGAGGTTGAGAGTTCATTAAAAATCCTTCTACGATATAATTTCTCTGTAGTTTTATACATCTGCCAGAAATGAGCGGTATTAAAGGGGATGTATACGTAAGAAGGGGGAATGAAGGAAGAGACGCAAATCCCCTTATTAGAAAAAATAATAAATTTTGTAGACGCTTTTAGCTGGTAATCTTGAAAGAATGACTGAGTTTCAGCGAGGTTTAAAACTTCCAGGATTAAATACTAAATTCGGAAGGACTGAAACGGTGATTCGTTGACGAATTACATCGAGTTTCTGTTATTCGGAAGGAGATACACGATTGTCTCGAAAGGAAGTATTCATGCAGATGGCAGTATTTACATATCAAGATTTTATGTATAAAAAATAAGATGACTCTATTAATCATTTTGATTGGTTAATTGTATATTTTTTCGGTATCTTCCCCATGTAACCAATCGTTAAAATATATAACAAAATGAATTAGCATGATCCTTACCGTATATTTTAACTAATGTAATATTCACGATTTTTTATATTAATGCGAATAATAATTTTATGAACAATTAAACTCAATTTAATTAAAGTTAGCCGAAAGGTCTGTAATTTGTTATTGTTTTCATAAAAGTACGTTACTTCCAAGCGATGTTTTTCGATTTTGGCAGAAAAGTGCAACTAAAATACTATGTAAGTTTAATACGAACTACAATTCCATTATAATAATATGCGTTCATTAACTGCAAGAAAGTTACGAAAAATAATTGAAAATGCGGTTACCTTAAGTGTGTATGTTGGCGCCAGGAATACATATTAAGAAGAGGTATTTGATTGTTGGGAGATAAAAATGACATGAAAAATCGGTTTAAATAAAACCTGGAGTAGGGATATTTTGAGAAATTATAGGAATATTATCATTCCACGAGTAAAAGAAATAGATATTGTTTAACTAAAAATGAGTTAAATCCCATCGGCGGAGTATTTAGTGTTGTGGAATACCTCCAAAGCACTGGTGAAGTCTCCAAATTAAAGGAACCGAATGGAAAGATATGGTGTCTCACGTGCTTCGCTATGGTGAGAGGGTGTCTGAAATGAACGCTGTTACAGTGGCCGTCCATTCTAGTTGCTCTTAAGGGGATGGTGGAGAGAAAGAGATACGTTGAAGAATATTTATTGTGCAAGAGCGGCGAAAACGGATAATTAGATGCTCAATAGAAAAGTACGGGTGCGACAGGAGAGAGAGAATATTGGGTGTTACAGGAGAAATAGCGGTCCTGTTATTGTTCGGTTCTCATGGTGGGAAAACGGCACCACTAGGGAATAAGGTAGAAGGGTAAGTGGATGAGGGGCTTCTCATTCATTCGAGTGCGTATTACACTCCTCTGCGGAAGTGATACCATAGCACAGGACTCTCCAAACTATGGCCAGCAACCCCATTTAATGTGACCCTCGAGCCTGTAATAAGTCTTTGCCAGTTTTACTTTCTCATACAAAGTGTTGAGAAAGTATTGTTATCGCGAAAAAATTCAACCTCGAGATTTTTACGGAAATATACGTTTTAGGTGTCGCTGAATCCGAAAAAGTGGTTTTTGCAATGCCGTCTGTCTGTCTGTTAATGGCTCTGGAGCCTAAACGATAGAGCGAAAATGAATGAAATCTCGTACTTAGGCATTTTATCATACTGAGCAGAGTGTATGTAGAAGTGGTTGATATTGCTCAATAATTAAGGGTAGTTTATTCTACGCATTTTAAAAAACAATTCGACTTTCTCAAAAACGGTTCTAACGATTTTGATCAAATTTCATACAGTTACTTCACTTTACGTCTTCAATAATAGTTCATATTTCTCAAAATATGAATATAAGGATAGTTTACTCTAGGCAACTTTAACAACAATTCGATTTTCTCAAAAACGGCTACAACGATTTTGATCAAATTTCGTACAGTTACTTGAGTATACATCTACAATAATACTACGTATTTCATTTTTCTCAATGAATGAATATGAGGCTAGTTTATTCTTGGGTAACTTTAACAAAAATTGGATTTTCTAAAAAAGGCTCATATGATTTTCATTTTCTAAAGATAACTAAACGGCGCATTATTATATGAGAAAGTTTGAACAATGTATGTTGTACCGATTTTTTTTACTAGATATAAAAATCAAACAGTGTTGGAAAACTTTATGCGTAACGTAACGAGATAACGAAATGATTTTTGAATAACGGAACGTAGTAAAACTTTAACGAAATTTTCAAAATAACTGTAACGAAAACGAAAAAATTGTTTGTTTATTATTACCTGCTTTTATTTCTAAGTAATTTTTATTCCAGGAATGAGACTGAATATTTTCTGCTTTATAAAATAGTTTTTCTCCATTTGTCTGATTTAGATTCATATTCGTTGAAGAAAAAATAAAAGTTAGATTGGACATGTCGAAAATTTTCCCGAAAAAATCGTTATTTATCCAATTAACTAAATGATCTTTTAATAAGAAAATAGCATACATTTATATATTTGTATATTCAAAACTTTTCATGTTGATACTCTGGTCCGCGAGCATAAAATGTATTGACCAAATGGTCAACTTGCAAAAATTTTTCTAGACCTCTGCCTCGGTGATCCTGGTTATATGGATCGAATCTAAACCTTTGTGTTCAACCGGCTGCTGAAATGAGGGGATTATTTTTTGGTCCTTGCTGTGAACTTGATTGAAAACGTTGTTATTATAACGTACTTTTTAAGACCAGCGTTGTTGTTTCTTCAGTAGAAATATTTCTGTCGATAAAAGTTATCGGAATAAATCCTCTAAACTTTGTCTATTGTTCATTATCGATAGAAATATAAGTATTGCACCAATAGCTGTAATTGAATTTTTGTTTGTATTAATTATGGAAATCACAAACGAAAGCTTAACTAAAACTCCTGATAAATCGATTGAATACGAAATCAACTAACAATTTCTGTCGACTTCGGATGATATTAGGAATAAAAAATTTATTGTTATTATTGTTATAGATTTAATAAAACCATAAATATATTCGGATATTCCACTAAATTTGTACAACTTTTTTACGGTATTTTGCTCCATCACAGTCCGCTTTCTATTACTCGCAATTGGAAAGTGATCTATTTCGCAGCCCGTTTATGAAGTTGAAAATATAACGGAAAATAATAAGAAAATACGTTGGAGAATTGATGGAAGAGAAAGAGAGGAGGAAAGAAAGAGTAAAGGGATCAGAAGCTGAGATAGAGGATGGGTGTATTACAAAAAGGTAATGAATCTGACGCCAAACAATGGAAATGCTAAAATAAAAGGAAGGAGGTGACGGTGAAGAAATAAAATTAAATATGAAGCGAAGAGGAAAAGAAATAATAATAAAAAGGCGATGAAATCAGCAGGAAAAGGTTGTAAAAATAAAGCCTAAAGGGAATGTACTTATATCTCAAAGAAGAAGGGTTTCATTGAATTTTAAATGGACTACACGGCGATATATTGAGAGCAAATGATTTCGATGATTAAAATGTTATTTCTAGGAATGAAAACATTGAAAGAAAATGCATTCGCTGTTGGGTTAAGTTTCAAGCTTATTCGAAGTGGAAATTGATTATTTTCATCTCATTCACGGACACAAAATTTTACGTGAGTGTTAAACCGATCTAAAAACTGACGAACATTTTCAAAGAACAACTGTACTCTTGTTTTCGAAATTATAAATCTGTAATGATTAGCCTTCCGTTTTCCAATTTATTTCTTGCGTTATTCATTGCCATACGAACTTAAGGAGTATCTTCAATTATATTTTTAAAGGAGATGTTGAGCTTTAAAGCCGCTATGCAACGATTGTGACGTACCTCACTAGTTTAAGATGGATAAAAAAATCTACCTTTAAAGTGCTGAATCATTGATTCCTTGTGCCATCTAAATTCTCCATCAGGTGGAGTGAACAAGAAATCTGGTGATAAAGAGAAAATTACTGCCGTTAAAAAGAGAGGTTTACATCATCATAAAAAAGCATCAATCACAGATAAATAAACTGTTGCACTTTATAGTTTTACGTTAACTAGAATCATGCGAGTAAATGTGCAGTAAAAGGAATGATGGTCATGCAAATATGTTAGGCTCTCCCATAAGTATCTCAGACGATGTGAAGGTTTCCTAATACAAATCGATACGAATTTACAACTCCTGTCGAACCCTAGCATTTATTCGGATTTTAAAATTGCCTGTAATTATCTTGCAGCCAGTTTAAGATTAAATAAAACATGCAATGTTTATTAAGACCATGTCTCCCACGGTATTTCATTTATGCTCACAGTGATCAACAGTGAAAAGCACATCGTCTTTTAGGTGTTTTTGAAGCTTGTGTTCGTCAACTCCTTTGACACCACCGCTCTTCTCCTTCTCCTTTCTCTTTTACCCTTCCTTTTCGCTATCTATCGTACACATCGCCCCTCATAGTCCTCCAACGATCACTCTGTCCTCCAAATAAGTCTCATATGGCTTAGCGCGCTTTGTGGAGAGGAATTGGTTCGACTGGACCGATGAATGGTTGAAAGGGATGAAAATGTCTTACAAAAGGGATAAAGAGGGATTGGGAGGATGAGGAGGAGGGAGGAGATTGGATGGAGGGTATCCTGGTCACAGGCGGTTAATGTGCTGTGAAAAGAACGATAGATGGGAAGGAATGATGGTAGGGAACTGAGCAATGGAGTGAGTACGTGAGTATTTATTGTTATTACATTGAGTACCCTTAAATATTATTATCTTAAAGACAGATTTGTTTTTTAATTGATTATAATTGAAGTAGTTTAATAATAAAATTTTAGTTTGTTATACTAAAGATGTGATAAATTACCTTAGATTGAAGTTTAAATATTTGTTTTATTAGATTTATTTATTTATTTTAAGAGTAACTAATTTTAAAAACTCGGGCGTAAACATGATAATGTATTTTAGACGAATGTCTATGAAAAAATTAACTTTTTGCTCACGCACTAAAGCCAAATATGAGTTATGAAAGCAACACTGATAGTTTTCAATGACCAAATTAACGCTCAGTTTAAAAATTCATTTTATCTCTAAGATTTCACTTGAAATCTTTATCTGCACAGAATGCAGGATAAATAAATGGCTCTGCCTTTGATACAAATATGCTAACAAAACACATGGGCCTATAAAAATCACTATCAATACTTTGAGGCAAACGCACCAAATTCACACAATTCGTTTATTACCGATGGATTGGTGGATGAGAGGGAAGACAATCTCTAATAAAAAAAAACCAGTCTCGTTCTTTATACTTGTAAAATTTTATAAATATAAGCAAATTGCTCAATAACTGTCTGCTCAATTTCGATGAATATTTCAGCTCGTCCCTTTGCATGTTTCAACCTCCAAGATAAAAGCCATTTCTCAATTCCGGAATAATTTACGTTCTTTATATTTTTAATATGTAAATGAGTGTAAGACATTTTCTTCAAATTGAAAAATAGTCAAAATTAACATATGGGCTCGGGTTCTGAATATGTTGGAGTTAAAATAAATGAAATATATATTTCCTAATAAAACTTGATTACGTTTGGAACTATGAAATAGGATTAAATTTTCTAAAGCACGAGACAGATTACATGACATAGAACCTCTTATCTTTTCGATCACGTCTTTTTGTAAACCCATTTCTCTTATGATACTTATGATAAAGAGATGTACCATTTACGATTGTCAAATTAGTAAATAGAAGAGGTTTCTTTTTAAAATACTCGCAGCCAAAAAATCAGAACAATCCTTTCTAGAACTGGGAATGATAGCAATTCTTCATAGAGGTGAAGTTAACTGCCGCTAAAGAGAACGCAATCGTGGTTGAGAACGGATGACAGAAAAAAAATCACATTCACTATGCGAAAATTGATTACTACCAGATCAAAAACACTTCTAAGTTAAATTTAAAAAATATTTTGTTTTAACACACAATGACGAGTGATCCCAGCGCCGCCGAGAATAAACTTAACTGAGAATCAATTTCATGATTTGGTTTCCTTACTTATGACCGATTGGTCTGGATGATAATTGATACCTTTGACCTAAATCCTCCAAACTTCGATCATTTATTTATTTCCAAAAGTAAAATCTTTGTCTATTGCGGTTCAAGCGTAATAATATTCGCCTTTGCCAAGGCACTCCTACTATCGGGCGTTCATCTATCCACCACAGAGCGCCCTTTCTACACCACACTTCCATTAGCGGTAAAATTGGACGCACGCGAAAAAGCAAGCGGAACCACGTGGGCGCGGACATTACATATGGACCGGAAAGAGAGAGATAGAGAGAGAGGGAGCCCGATAAATTCGCAAATACGAAAGGAACTCTAGGGCGTGGAACCTCGAACGAAAAAGGGTCCATCAAGAGGGAAGGGCGAGTTTCCGATGCCACTTCCATAATTGATTGATTCGGAGTCGATGCGTTCATTTCCAGCTCTTCGCAAATTCTCTCTTCAGTAAGGTGATGCATATTTTCTCCCAATCTCCTTTATCATGTTCCATATCACATACATTAGCTACTTCTGTGATAATTTTACTTATATACTATTTAAGAGCTAAAATCAAGAATCAGGGATGTCATTGTATCTTTTAAGAAATACCTCTGTCGATCTAAAAAAAATACACTACGGAGAGCACATTTATGTATCCAGCATGTTTTCACAAGTATACATACATACATATATATATATATAAGAGATATAGAATGAAGTCATAAGAGAAATATGGTACGCAGAGAAAGGGGGAGAGCGAGAGGGGAAAGAGGAAGAATTACATGAGGGGTAGAGGGGTGGGTGTGAGAGAGAGTTAGGATTGCTAGCTCTCTCCCATTTCTTGGAAGAAGGCGTAATGGATCCAATTAGTCCATAGAAACTTGAGGGTCAGAGTTCAGAACTTATTGCAACAGAGCACGCAACTCAAAAAGGATTTCAACCATCGCCATCAGATCGCTGCGACTGCTTTAAGGAATCACTTCAGAATGTTATCCGCACGAAAGAATTTCGAGGTCTCAGGAAATAGAATGAAAAAGTCGTTTTTTTTTAGAGAGAGGGAGAGATAGCGCAAGAAAAAGAAATATGGTGTCTGAACTACGTTTTTTGCTAAATCGGTCGGGTAATAATAATCTCTCTTCAGATGTTTGTTCGCCTTTCCCGCCACGCTTCATTTACCCTTTCCCTTATTCAACCCTTCCCAATAATTAACAGTGTCCCTTTTTTCGATCTCTTTTCTTTGCTACGCTCCTTTTTTGCCCCTCTAATCATCCTTGTTTTCTTTTTATCTCCTGCAAAATCTTCCTCTCCGTCGCCATAACAGCAAAAATAGCACAAAATAAGCCATTCACTGACAGAGATAAAAACCCTTTTCGGGAACTTTAGATCCCTAAAAGAGATTTAGATAAGTTTATCTTCGTTCGTAAGCAATTTTCTTTGAAACATTCTGCTCTGATGTTATTGATTACGTTGCGTTAGTATAACCTGCATTATTCCAATGATACAACAGCAGATTTTAAACGCTCCATATCTTCCTTAACTCTGGTCAAAATTTAACTACCACGATAAAATTTCGGGGAAAGAGAAATTTTATAAATCTCCACGAAATTAAATCCGTAAAAATAGAATATTGGTGGCCCATTTTAATCTGATGACTGCATATTTTTCTCTGGAAAGCTATATTCAACATAAATTCATCCATAAGAAATTATTTCCTTCATTGTCGAGATATAATTTGTTTGACAAACATATCAGCAACCAAAATAAAAATAAAACTGTAGGTTATTAATTTATTTTGCTTCTGCACTGTTTAAATAATATTTTTAATAAAGCTAAATAGGCGTGTTAGACGACAGAAGTTGGAATATGGGCCAATTATAACCAGCGCTGAAATTTTCCTATCCAAAGAATTTGACTTTTACATTTACGTATATTAACTAATTATCGGGAATGCCAGATTAATTGGTGCTGCTTAAATCTAAAATGAATAAAAATCCGGTTTTCCAAACCATTGGATCTTCATATATACATACATATTATAAATCAAAATTTTAATAAAATTTTGATTGAACTATTCATTTCAATGCATATCTTTATATGCCAAATAACATATATTAAAGAGTGGTAAAAACTATGCGGGACGATGTTCTAAGGTACTTGAAGCGGATATGTCGGTAGCACAGATTTTAAAGGATTCGTAGATGTTTGCAATGGAATAACAAGTATAAAATTCTTAAGCGGTAAAATTAATTGAGTTTAATGGCAAAAAAGTAAGCTCCGACGCTTATTCCTTATACAGGAAATTTCCATACTGTGGAATTGAGATAATTAATATTTCCTATTCCAGACAACATGAAACCTGGTAATATTAAGAAAAATGAGTTCATCACGAGCTATGTCGAAATTCTAAAAATTGAATTTGATTTGAATTGATTAGAGCAATCCTATGGTGTAATCAAACAATAATACGATATGTCCACCTGCAAAACTTTTATAAGACATTTGCCTAAGAGAGATGTTTCTCTTCCTCAGAAAGTAAAAAATCTGATGTGGCCAACACATGACTTTCTCCATATTTGAGGTATAGATATTTAAATTATTATGAATAGCATTATAAGGCAAAATTATTATTTTGTACCGTAAAAGAATACAGTCGTCCTTATTGCCGTAAATTATATTTTGAATATGTTTACAGAATTCACCGCTACATAGTGGTGGCGCTGTATACAGGAAATTACTAAAAAGTTAAATATCTCCGAAATGGATGGATCTACGAAAATTTGTTTCAAACAAAACTTGGAAGAAATATTATTCTCTACAACTTTGGTCCTCACAAAGATTACCTATAACGATGTTTTTAAGGAGATATTTGATGGAAACCGAAAACCGATTATTTATAAATAATTCCTAAACAAAAACTGCTATGGAAAATTGTTTCAAATAGAAGTTAAAGGAAATTACATTCTCTATAACCTTTGTAGAGACTAGTATATACAATAATGATGTTTTAACGGAGAAATATCGCAAAAACCGAATCGGGTTTCGAATAAACCTCGACTTCCGGTTAATCGGTATTGTCCAAAAACTAACCAGTTCTTTGTGCTCATGCTAAAGTGTTATATATGAAATTTGGTGTCAATATGACAAGTACTTTTTGAGTTAGAGCGCCCACAATCACACACGCACGCACGCACACAAACATCATTCCGAAAATAGTCTAAACGTGTTCTAGGGACTTCAAAACATGTATTTCCGTTGAAATCTCGAAGTCGATTTTTTCGTGATCGTGATTACTACGTATGGAGAAAGTAAAAAGAGAGAGAGAGAGCAGATGGGATTTTTTGGGATCAAGTGGGAATAATGAAGGCGATCGAAGGGGTCATTACCAGTGGAGATGCGATTTATAGCCATGGATGTCACAACCGCACATACTCATTTATCATCCTCGTCACATTACATAATGTGACGAGGATGAGGCAGGTTTTATAGGTACACACCACCAAATCCTGGCTATCCAAAGTCTTTCTCTTAAAATTCTCATATCCCATTTCATACTTTAACGAATCTAATAATCTCTTCCTACCTCTTTGCCTCTTTCCCAACATTCTTCCTTCTATGACTTTTTCAGTAAACCGTTTTCTTTCAAATTTTTACTCACTCATTTCTTCTGCCTACACATTTTTACTCTAATTAAGTTCCTCTCTTTCCCTCCTATATTCAAAACTTCCTCATTCGATTTCCTCTCTGTCAAACCGATTTTCTCTAATCTACGCCATACCCACATATCACCCCACTTCATATTCTATATCGCCTCTTATCATCATCATGTGTCCGAACGCCTTCTTTTAGCATCTGCGATGCAGTGTATCGCGAGAACTGAGAGGCAGTCTCATGATGCTCGCCAATCAGTGTGTCAAATAAAGTTAACTCTTGTCCAATGCGTGTTTTCATAACCGGATTAGATACATCATCATCATAGGTAGTCTGTCTGTAGAAAGGTCCGTGATTATTCATGGTTAAACTTGGTTCTTCATATACTCCTATTTTCTGAATGTCTTGATAGCTCCCTTTCCCTTTCAAGTCTCTATCAGTTGAAACTTTTCCTACCTCTTTCTCTTTTTCCCTCGTTTTCTTTCTAGCACTTCTTTAATCATGCTCTCTCTTATCAGGTAATGCCAAATCCAGTTCGCCTTCCTCTTTCTGAGAGCCGGTATAATCATTCGCTTCTCTTCTATTCTTCGTAGTACTTCCTCATTTTTCACCCTATCTGTCCATTTTATCTTCAGCATTCTTCTCCATGTCCACATTTCGAAGCTTTCCAAGTATTTTATATAATTTTTCTTTAGCGTCCATGTCTCTGCCTCATAGAAAGCTCCATACATAGCATTTTATCAACTTCTTGCAGATATCCTCCTTTATATTCCCCGTTAGTAGGAGTTACTTTCTTATGAGAGCGGCTTTTGCTTTCGTTATTCTAGTCCTAATTATAAATATATTATAAATGGCTAAATAATTGTAATACTCACTTATCCAATTGCAAGAAGGGCTATCGTTAGAATAATATTCCAGAGATTAGTCAAATGAGTGTTTTGATACGATAACTCTTTCACTAAGCGAGGGACGTTACTGAAAAAAGCCTGGTAGTACCAAAATAAAAAATTCCAAATCACTGTTTTTCTTTTTCAATTTCAGTAACGAATCAATGCTTTTGATCAGTGGTCCTCAACAGGGGTGACATGACACCCCAGGGTGACGCGACGGTTATTGAGGGGGTGACGCGAATATTTGATAAATTCACAGTGTATCATATTCTGGCTTATAAACATAATTAAAACCAGGTGAATAAACACTCGTGCTTATTTAAATGCCAGAATTTTATCTCTGTGTGGTAAGGAAAGTCCAATTTATCTTTAAGGATGACTTGATATAGTGAAACTCTAAACGGGGTGACGCATAGCTGAATGAACTGAACATAGGGTGACGCAGACAAAAAAAGGTTGAGGATCACTGCTTTAGATTGAACGCCTTATCTCCCTCTATTTTTGTCCTCTCTTTTTTGCAGCTTAACCAGCTCCAAGTTTCTATTTTCCAACCAATCAAATGCATCCGTCAGCAAACAAAACATAATTTCATCCTGCACCTGATAGACGTCTCCTTCGCCCATTTTCCGTCATCCAATCCAGTCGTCAGCAGCCCTTTCTCTCTTCCTTCTCATCTACATTATCCCCCTCGACACACACACACGCGCACACACACACACATTTCCTCTCTTCTCTCAACCGTTTACCTCATTCTGACTCTCTCTCTCGCTTTCCTCATTCTGACTCTCTCTCTCTCTCGCTTTTCTCTCCAGCAAATCCACACCTTTTCCACACACAGCATCTCATCTGCGTCGTCTGCATTCCCTATTTCACTCTCCTTCATTCATTACCGATCCATATTCTCACCTCTATCTTTATTTAAACATCCTTTTAGTCATCCCTATCGTCCGTGTGTGTACATTCAAATGTACGCCAAATGTAAGCGCTCACGGTGGTGCGTACATTTAAACGTAGGCTGGGCTGTCTGCTTATACGAATTCATAGACTCATGATATTCTGCAGACTCTGTGGAATGATGTGATAACCCGAGATATGATAATTTATACAAATGTAAAAATATAATATTTAAATATCCCAACTAAATCGATTGTGAGACAGAGCGATGGGAATATAAATGCCGTGCGATAAGGGTTAACCCCTATTCCGTCTTGAAAATCGCTCTCTTTCACTTGTTCGCGAGCTTCGATCTTCCTTCCATCTCCTTCCGCCACATTTCTCCTTCTCTATCCTATCCCAAAACCTTTCTTCTTCCGATTGAATGTCATACATATTCCGCTCAATTCGCAACTCCCATTTCGCGCTCGCCGAACGGTAAAAATCTAGATCTGTTATGCAAGGTCGCTGCGAGACCGCGTGCGTTTCCAAGCACGCGCTGCCCGTGCACGAAGTTTAATATGGAAGAGTACTAGCTATTTGGAAAGGGGGAATTGGTAGGAATGGAACTGGGCCACGGATGGCGTTCGATCGATCCTAAGTGCTCGGCTGCCGATGGAATCGATGAAACTCATCTAGATAATATATATTCAAATATTTATTGATTTTTCGATAAGCTATCCTTAAATTTCCGACCTGATAGAAACTAAGTAAGATTTAATACACGTTAAGAGGAGATATGCTTCCTAAGACGATCATGATGAAAAATACCATCCTAGTCATTATCGAGTATCAAGAAGTCGATTTCGCCGGAATTGGATATATGAAACTTCAAAAATATTAGCTCACGTAGGAGTGAGTATTTTCAGGTATCAATATTTAAGCATTCACGTTTAACCGATTGTAACAATCGACGCTGAATGCATAAAACATTTACATTAAGTGAATAAAGTTGCCATGAAAAGATAAAATCGACAACTTGAGTAAAAAGACTCAGCGTATAATTTTTATTATGCTGTGGTCGAGAAAAATGTGATTTCTGCATAAACAAAACTTTCAGCCTCAGCCAAAAAATATTATACACAACTAAAATAGTTTTGAGCTAAATTTGAGAAACCTTAAAATATAGTGAATTTTAATTCTGCATCATAAACGATACGGTGGGATACCTAAATGTGCATTCGGATTTAAAATAGGGGGGATTCAAATGATGTATCTCCTATTTTTTTGTTATGCGAAAGAAAATATTACATTACATATGCAGCGCGAGATATTTGTAGACGAATTTCGCGTTCAGTTGTGTCTTGGTCTAAATATAAGACCCAGATGCTTGCCGTAACCTTCTCTGAAATGATTTTGTCCGGCAAGTTTGAGGCCATGACGGCGAAACAGTGAATTACGCAAGCAAGCGGTTGCACATGCGCTTACAAAAACCGACACTCCCAGGCGATCTCATACAAATTAGACATATCGGTGCAGTATCCGCTGTGACATCACGCGAAGAACTGAAAATTTTATAGTTTTTATATATAGATAAGCGTGAATGTTCTTCAAAAATTTTCAAATTCACGTTAACGAATTTTCGATAAGCTAACACAAATAGCTACGCCAATAAATAAATCGTCATTGCATTGTAGTGACTAGTCAAGTTCATTTTGTAGGTTTAATCGATCCTATCCTTCTCCGATTATTAAACGTTTATATAAACTTATTGTTTAGTTCGGTTGTTTGAAACAATGACTATAAATAAATGATTGATCAATCCTGTATTCATAGATGAATTAAAATAAATTAATCATATCCTTTCAGACGCACAAAAGTGTAAGTGTCGAGTTCGTTGCTTGATCCTAACAAATTTTAAATAATAAATACGATGAAAAACTTCATTTGTATTGTAATTACTGCATCAGTTTTTCAACCATATTTATTTTAAATTTAGAAGAAAGATTACGATGTTGAATATAGGTACTTTTTGCGATCAAATATTTTACAGACGCATCTGAACTTATAGGTAATATGTATTATACCGTTTACTAATACTTGCGGAAGAAGATTTGTCCGTTTCCAATGGATATTCCAATCAACACAAAAATTATCATTTAATGGCACATGAGAGGACAAGAAAGCGATATAGGCATCGTAAAAACCTTAACTTCCCATCCACCAGCTATCTAATTTTTCGTTATTGATCAGTCTTCACAACTAACATTTTAAAAATCAAATATCTTCTTCTCTTTCTTGCTTCTAAAACATATACCTATAAAACAAATCAAGATATGTTAAGGGGAACTTTGATCTAAAAATCTGAGACTACGTGTTTTAATTAATAATTTCACAATTTAATTAACTGAATTCCACAGTTTAGGTAGAATAACGGGTTATTTATTCTCATATTATGTAACTGGAACAAGAATGTTAACGTATTTGTATATGTAGACATAACTCCTTGTAGGAATGCCTCATTTTACTTTCATGCTTATATTGCAAAGGCGGTCGTACTCCTTTGGAATGCTTCGGAACTAACATTCCCTCGTCGTTGGAACCGCTGCTGTGACCTGTCAAACGCCGTGCCTCCCTAAAAGAAGGATATCCACAAAAAATGAAAAATTCGCACATATGGAATCCTTCGAGGACGCAGAACCGGAGGTAACATTTGCAGACAAAATTTAAAGAGATTGCAGAAAGCATCATTAAATAAGCAGTACGACTTTATTATAAGTGGATTTTCTGCAAGATAACGACAGATGAGATGTTTTGATGCTCAGAAAAATATTCCAATTTTTAGGAGTACGAAGGTATGTAATTGTATTCTAAAAACGGAACACACTTAAAATGGTGTTTTTATCTATCAGTGGCTATAGTTATCATAGCTGAATATATCATAAATACATTATCGAATTACAATGATAATCTTTATATAGTTGAAATGACGTGTCCCAAATAATATAATTAAACCGCTAATGCAAACAAAATTGGTTTTATCGAGTATACATAGCAGGATATACAATCTATACCAGCGTTTCCCAACTTATGGTCCGCGGACCACTTGTGGTTTTGTTGGTGGTCCGCGGAGGTTTCCAAAATGCAGATTTTTTAGGACGCACCTCATATTTAGTTGTAAATTTTTTGGAAAAAGTTAAGAAAATTTCGCACTACGACAGGCATTAAATATTTTTCTTAATGGTGTTTTTACTTAAACATTTTCCCACTCCTTCATTTCTGCCGATTCCACCTCTCTGCCATCCTTAACTTACACTTACTGATCTTAGCCTCATTAAGCTGAGAGTGATCGTGACGTTTGAAGTTCGTCTACCAACATTTGGATTTGTTATATTTTTCTTGTGTATTTTTGGTTGGCTTACTCTGTGTTACGCTTTGTTAAGCTTTACCGCAAGGCCGCGGATATCGTTGGTGGCATTTAACGACCGAGAGAATTTTACGTATTTTGTAATATGCTTATATATGATTGATTGTAAAACCAGTGCTTTTTTTCTGACGGAACGTATTGGAACCCCGTTCCGAAAGTTGCTTTCATGCAAAATATAAAATCAAGAACTTGTAAAAATGAAAATTTTGAAAATACTTCAAATTCAAAATATTTATTACTAGATTGACGTGAATTTCTCATGTGAATTGCAAACCACCATTTAATATCTGACGTTTATAAAATCCACCTTTTCATCTGCAAAAAACTATGCTTTCCGCAAGCTTATTTTTTAGAAAAAAACAGTGTAAAAGTATTTCATAATTCAAAAAAATTTCCTTTGTAAACGTTGAAAATAATTCTTGGAATAACATAAAAATAATCAGGTGATCCTCATACAGACAGTAAGGTGTGTAATATATTTAAAAATGGTCAAATAAACTACGTAGTCTTTTAATAGTTTAGTGTAAGAAATAAGGTGGTCCGCAGGTCCTGGAGGGGTTGCTGAATTGGTCCGCGGAGTTCAGAAGGTTGGGAAACGCAGATCAATATGGTATATGCTCTATGCAAACTTACTCGATAAATCTAAAGAAAATTACGGGAATTTTACGACAAGGAGAGACAAATAATTTGTGCTACTATAGGTTGCGGTCTACCGGTATATTTATAAACTATAGTATGCGGTCTACCACCTATTTACAGTATATACTGCAGTCAAAAAGAGAAAGAAACGGTGCTACTATAGCGTGCGGTCTATCAAGATATCTCTAGTCTACAGAGGAATTATATCTCGCTTGACTGTTGCGCCGCAAATGGAGAGGATATTGGAGAGCCTTCGGCTCGCTTTGTTTTAATGGGTAGTCGTCTCCGGGGGCTACCGCGCCCTTCGCCTTACGGGAACCAAACTATCCCTCCCCGTTTACCGGTGATCGGGTTGGTAAATGTCGCGACGGGCCGATCAGTCATGGGTTAGCAAGCTTTAGCGTACTTTTGTATTGAGCATGAGAAAACAGGTGAAAAAATCTCATGCATTTTCTCATGCTCATCATAACAGCTTATGCCTGTTGCATAAGGATCTTCGGATCATTCTTTCTATCAATTTACTTTTGTATTATTACGGCGCAACAGTCAAATTGGGATAAAAATCCGGCTGTACATCGGTAGATCACGTAAATGGCGGTAGACCGCAAGCTATAGTAGCACCAAATAATTTATGAGTACTGAGAATTTTAAACTTCCTAAAAAGGTTATGATCCAATACGTTAAGAAAAGTGTTATGAACTTCTGTTCACCGTGGGAATAGGCTCAAGACTGCATATGTGAGATACTCGTCTGTATATATCATAAGCTTGGGTTTCATCGTCCGCTCCAAGTTCGGTTGCTGGGTGACCCCCGTACATTTCGACACTTTTAAGCGTCCCTTTCCAGCAGATTTAATTTGTTTCGTCGCTTCGTCGGAGATTTATGGCTCATCCCATCTCTGCAAAGTTAATTAGCGTCGCTGTGCAAAAAAATGTTTAAATGGATTAAACAGCCGTTGTCATGGCGGCGAAACGGTCGAATAAGAAACGAAATGCCACTACAAAGATCATCGCGTTGAAATATTTCGCCATGTCGTTCAAGATCTAATCTGCGCTAACACCGTCAAAATTATTCGAAAAGGAAGATTCTTTTCACAAATAGAAATGAAACCCAATTACGGGATTAATAGAATTTCTGTGTCAATTGCTATAAATATCTTAGAGCATAATTGAAATTTGTACACGCAAAACTTCCACATAACGCCCATAAATATCTATTTACTGCTATATTTAAAGAATTTAAATCTTAAAACTTTTTTCTTGAAAACGTATAGAATGAATATGCTAAAATATTTAAAACATTATCGCAGTTTAATTGAACGGGAACGTTATGAATTTCGCATTGGGCGTATGTGTTGGCAGATACTCTAACCGCCGGTTAGAATATCTGCCAACGGATACTAAGGTTGCGGGTTCGAATCCCGCCTAGGATATGGATGTCTGTGTCCGTCTGAATTATGCATATGTAAGATTGGACATCATTGTCTAAATATCGCTCATAATAAAAGACGGATTATTATTTTATATTATTATATAACGTGTTTAGAACTCATGAAATGCCCTTTTTCAAGCTTCTAACAATGCGAAATTATAATTGTCATGAAAATTTGTTCCATTGTCGCCCGATTTAGCTTTCAGTGGACTTTCTGGCAAACAACAACACATATAAATCTCTTGTGTGTGTGTGTTTGTGCGGACGGTGTAAGGCTTGCTTGCTATATGGCAGTGATGGCGAACCTATGGCACGCGTGCCATTAGTGGCACGGAAGACGATTTTGGTTGGCACGCCTTCGAAAGTCGAAAACCATACAAAGAATTTATCGTACTGATTTAACGCCGCAAAAACATTTGTTTTATTTAATTATCTATTGTGAACGTTAGTTTTACGGTTACAATCTTATTTATTGATCATGAATTTAATTTAGTTGGCAGCCAAAAAAATCAAGGACATTTGTGGCACGCGAGGCGGAAAAGATTCGACAATTTCGGTAATGTTGGCACGCGGACTACAGAAGGTTCGCCATCACTGCTAAATATGGTGTTAGAGGGGAGAAAAGGAAAACCGCTCATAACTAAATAGCTTTTCGACCTAATTCGATCAAACTTTCAGGAATCACTTGACTATTCAACTTTTCAATTTTAAACTGCTCGCCGTGTACATAGTAGTCTTGAGTTTGACTCCAAGAGCATATATTTTCTCCATTTGAATAACATGGGCAGAGCTGAAACGAAGCGAGAAAGCCTTTTTTCTTTAACATTTTAAAATATCTTAAAAATGAGATATCGACGCAAGATTTTCACAGTTCGGCCGAGAAAACTACGGAAATGAATTTCCCTATCGGAGAAATTCAAGTCTCCTTTAAAAAACCGAAAATTAAGTTTATTGACTATTTTTTGTGATTTTTACGGATTTATTTAATTCATCGCCATGGCAACTACAATTGTTATAGTCTATTGTTGGATCGGTTCTACTGCATAAGAAATGTACAAAAATTGTTATAAAATCATATTAAAACATCTTTACTATTATTACTTTCTGGAACATTCGATTATGTGGATTTTGTTAATTTTTTACGTTTTAGTGCCCATAAAAGTTGGTGTCATTAATTTTTATTTTATTTTAACGTAATACTTCATTCACGTCTACCCGTCGTATTTGACGGGCAATTATGCTAGTTTATAGATAATCTCATCCAAACAACATGGTTGAAGCAATTTTTATTCTTCCAATAGTTATTTTCGAAACAAAATAAAAATTAAATAAAAATTCATCCCTCTCAGAACTGCGTAAGAAGCAAACCCATTACAGACGTAAACTTAACATATTCCATTTTATCAATTCACACTTCTATTCCGCGCTATTTATTTACATTTTTTATGCTAATGCGTTTACTCATATAATATCAGCACATGCTTTGCCGTATCGGTGCGGTATATGTTATAGTAAATCCTGAAAAAGCTGCACGAAGGAACTTTTGCCTATGGAATATTAAGTTTCCTAAACATATATGTATTCATAATTTGGTATTCGTATCCTCGATATTTCTAGCGAGATAAGAATAGGAGAAAGAGCCTCCCGGTTGGCATCTTTGCTGATAAATGAAAAAAGTAATTATTTGCAAATATATTTACACTCTAGACGCCTCCATAGCAATAATTTAGAAGGATTACCATGTGCTATAATAAGTGTGCCTCGCTACTGTACTTCAAAGCGAGAGGCAACTCCTGGGAATAAGGTTCCAGCCGCGACCAAGTGGGCGGATTACTTTTCTCACTGGAGAAGGGTTTAAGAGGGCTCTCATACTAAATTACCTCATTAAATTAATCTATTTAGTCTATTTTCCACATTTTGATAAGCTCTTGGCTCACCAAAACTAATCTAAGGCCTTCCTCTTCTTCTCATACCCATCCATTTCATTTAAAACTTTACATTTCTTCCTAACTCTGCCTCTTTTCTAACATCCTAACTTCTAACATCTAACTTCTCTTAGTAAGCCGTGCCCTATCAAATTTTGACTCACCAATTTCTTCTCACCAACATCCCTTATTACTCTGATTAAGGTTCTCTCTTCCTCGACTGCATTGAAAACTCCCTATTTGTTTTTCCTCGGTCTAATTTTCTCTAGTCCACATCGTACCTACATTTCAAACGTCTCCACCAATCTTCTCACATCTTCTTTTCTCATGACCAATGAGTTTTCACTGGCCTCTTCCTAATGATTTTATCCAGACTTACTGTCTACATCTTTCGTCATCTCATAAATTCCTCCTTTGCTCTTGCTATCTTTATTCTTATATCATTTGTACTTCTTCCATCTTATGACGGAATACCAAATAGATTTTTCCACCCACTGTAAAATTGACCTATGATTCCTGCTCACGGTAAATTTAATTCCTATAACATTCTTTCTATTATTTTACATTCTGAATTACTTTGCCATTGCATTTTAGCTTAGGTATATACGGATTTCTTGCAATAAAAGAATATTTTATATAGTCTTATTGTATAGCCTACTGCCTAAATAATATTGTTTGTAAAAAGAGCTTAAGTCTTTCATGACTGTCCTCTAAGGTAGTCATGTTGATCTCGACTCAGTGCAGAGTTGTCACTAATGATTCGGATTATTGAACTGCCGATTATGTGCTCAAAAATATTAAAATGAATGAATATTAGCGATTTCAGTCAATAGTGTAAAGCTGCCTCATTTTTTATGTGCCAGTGTAAAGTGGCAATGCTAATTATCACTTTTTTATAAGAATATATTTAATAGATACGGATTTTATCAAACCTTTAATCGTATTATGATTTTTAACTGCAATTAAAAGGTTATAGACATCAACAGCATATAAAGATCTCCCCCTTTGTTTATTTAACTAATATCGATTAATCACTAGTACGCATGTTTTTAATCTGTCATACGGATTAATAAAGCAATATCACAGCAAGTAGCTAAATTCCTCGAATTTTTACAGATTCCATCCATAAGCAAATAACTTAGAAGATCGGTGTAAAAGTAAATACCCATTCTCGCGACAACATTTCGAACACATCCTGACAAATGTGCTCGATGTACATATATATATATAAACCAAACGGATGTATTTTGGAAATACTATGCGTTATGTGCTAAAGGCTTTGTCAGGATAGTCGGTTAAAAGGAAGGAAACTAATAGAAATGGGCCTCTTAATTAAGTGAACGCGTTCCCTTTATTAAGGGTCTTTCTCTCGAGTGACTGCGTTAAAAATTTGCCAATTCACTCTCTTCCCGAATCTCTCGATGAAGTTCAGAATAAAAAGACCAATGACCTTTTTTAAGTTCACCATTAACTCTCCACTCTTTTGCCCACTTTTCACACAATCTCCTTTATATCTATGGGTATCTCTTTATTCCTCCATCACTCCTATATCTCCATTCCAAGGGTCTTCTTGTTCTCAGCTGGAAAGATCGATGGAATGGAACGAAGCGTAGGTGGAAGCAAGGGGAATAGGCTATCCCCATAATGGTCATGGAGTCCCATAAGAGATAGAGAGAGAGAGAGAAGATACTAGAAAGGTTGATGATGTGGCAGCTGTTCCTTTCCCAATCTTTCCCATTACATCCCTCCGGAATGTTTCTGGGCCTGAACGTGTAAACTAAAACTTGTTGTTTTCGTACATGCCTATTCTGCAGCCGCTCTATTGTCTTCTATGTTTTTATATACGTAGACGATACCAGTCCGATAGTACGTAGCAAAAATAGGTCCATCAGGCATGATACTATTGACGCAGAAATTAATCACTGTCATAAAAAACAACGAAATGTGTCAAATTAAAGTTTATAATTAATTTTTCATAAATATATATATACACAATGCTATATTCTAATTAAGTATTTCGGATACAAGGTGGAATACAATACGGGTCTCCCACTTGCCGGGTAGGGTGTTTTCCGCTGTGCCTCGGTGAGAACAACTCGTTTTGTAAAGGTAGCCCTTCCTCACCAAAAATACACCATTTCGATAATAAAGGTTAGACCGGCAGATGGGCGACCCGGGTTCTATTCCTGGTCAGGTTCAGAATTTTTCTCCTTCTCCAACTTCATATTTCGGATACTCCATCCAACGCGCTCGAAGGTCACCGAATCACTTTGTCGACGATTAAGAAAAAAAATAGCGTAACTGCCTATTGCATGAACAAAATTTCAATCAAAAGTATTCCTTTTCTCTCTCTCCATCCCATTCACTCTCATTTTTCCATTCTCTCCATCTAGCCCTGCTTCCTTCTCCCCTGTCAACTTCTTCCCTCTATCCCTCCTTCCTCTCTCTCTTCTTCATCACTCTCTCTCTCCCTCCCACTCTTTCTCTATCCCTTTCCTCATCCCTCCCTCTCTTCACCCCTCCCTCCTACTCCTTGCTTTACAGTATACCACATGCTTCCATATTTCACCAAAATTAAAACTAAGTGACGTCCGTCGTAAGTCCGATTTTACATCACCATGAAGCAACCATCGAAGAGATGTGGGCTTTTATTTGTATACTTAAAATGGATATGAGATAGGCTAACATATATATAATTTCGCATTACATTTCATGTGTATTGATACAAATCGCCATCATGTGACACAACTTCATTTTCTGTTACGAAGAGGTAACTGACACTCATAGTGAGCTGTAAGAACGCCAGAAAGGTTAATATATTTTTTGCAGCAACAAAACAGAGTATTTACAGAGACACCTTACCTACACTATCACCATCTCCCTGCCCTAATTTTCAGACACGTCGAAATGCGAGCTTGAATAAATAATAATTTTTACCTATTATATCTAAATGACGATTGGGCGGCTCTTGTTATATTACGCAGTAGATGTGAGTAGTAGGAAAGTAAGGCTTTCAGCACAGTTGCGCGCGGCGGCCATCTTGGATTTTGGAAAAAAAACAAAAGCGCAACGAAATGCGCTAGCAAAAAAAACAAAGGCGCAACGAAAAATGCGCAGGCGCGGGTTTAACCTATCTTCGTAGGGGAGGGGGAAGGGGAAGGAGGGGGGGGGGGGGGGAGGGGGGGGGGGAAGGGGAAAGGGGAAGGGTGAGGAGGAGAGCCAGTGTCGTCACAGCTCGAAGGTAAGTAAATAAAATATATAAAACAGGTTTTTTACAAGTTTATTTTAAACTAAATTAATTACATTAACATTATCTTCCACACCTTTGTAAACAAGTTTAGGTTTTTTACAAGTTTATTTTAAACAAAATTAATTACATTAACATTATCTTCCATGCCTTTGTAAACAAGTTTATATTTAACACTTCCAGAGTTATACTGATGCAGTTCTTCTGTCGTGAACTCGCTGGGTCTGAATCGTCGTGGAAGGAACACTTTTATCCTTTCTCCGTTGTCGTCCAATAATGCGATGATGGTTTCTCCGAACCTGGTGTTGATAGTTTCTAAACAGACTACTAAATATTCCTTGTCGATCACTAAATCATCCAACTTTTTCACGGCAGGTGTTGCGGATAGTTTGTTCAGCTTTAGCTTAAGAGACATCTACGGAGAAGAGGAATACGAGATAAACGAAGCCTTACGATTGTTTAAACAAATAAAGGTACAAAAGAAATCAGCGCTTACCTTGCAAAAACACGTATGCGAGAGAGATGGTTAGAAACACGTCCTTATCCTACCGTTGCAACGAAAGGACTGCGCGGAAACGAGGTCAGCCGCTGCTAGAACGGCGCGAGGGTCCGCGGTGCAGCGGGGAGGATAGAGCTTTGCAGCGCGAAGGTCGGGCGAACGGTGCGCTCTGGCCGCTGCTGCTAGGCAACTGGGCGAGGCCTCGCGGTGTAAAGGTCGCTTCCGGGTTGAGAGCTTAGGGTGGCCCGAAGGACATTCACGGGGAGCGCGATGGAATATGATTTGTAAGAGAGTTCGAAGCCTTACAATTGTTTAAGCAAAAGGTACAACGAAGAAAATAAGCGCTTACCTTGCAAAACGTGTGCGAGAGATATGGTTAGAAACACGTCCTTATCCTACCGCTGCAACGAAAGAACTGCGCGGAAACGAGGTTAGCCGCTATGGCGTGAGGGGCCTGGGTTGGAAGCGGCCTAGGTGCAGCGTGGAGGATAGAGCTTTGCTCAGGGAAAGGCTGAAACCTTGACAAGGTTCTAGAACATTCCAGATGCAGTAAATAAAATACGAAAAGATAACTCCTCTTTTAGTAAGTGAACTAATAGGAATGGGGAGAGGAGGATGGGGTATTTGCTGTATATAAAGTGGGCGAATTTCCCAGTTCTTCGTCAGAATATGACCCATCGTTGGAGCCTAATTAAGCCTGGCAAGTGTTGGAGACCGACAAGTAGCTACCCTACTCTACAACTGAAAACATCGGAAAAAATCTTTCACCCCCTCGGTAAGATGCATTATATTTTTTATTAATTATCAGAAAGTCTTCATAAAGAATGGTGTACACCACTTTTAAAAAAAGGGAAGACGCTTTTTAAGATGTAATTCATATATAAAGTCCTCGTATAAATGATCAAATATTGATGAAATTCATAAATTACCAAGACCTTAAAAAGAAACTCAGAAACCAAATTCTAGAGCAATCGGTTGAAAAAACAGTCGAAATAATGGTTCCTTTATCATTGTCACAGTAATAGGAGCATAGAATAACTAAGGAGGTATTCAAATATTGCCTTCCTTTATATCTCTGAAAGTGCATGTAGGATGAACGATATAAAGATAGAATACGATTAATTAGCCCGTAATATATCGATTGACACTTTAACCGGTGTCCTCAGATGTACCTGGGCGGAACTATTACCATAATTTTGGCAAACCCGGCTTTTCGCTATATCTCTGAAAGTACATGACGGATGAACGATATAAAGGTAGAATATGCATAACTAGCTCATAATCTATCGATTGACACTTTAACCGGTGTCCTCAGATGTACCTGGGTGGAACTATTACCATAATTTTGGCAAACCCGGCTTTTCGCTATATCTCTGAAAGTACATGACGGATGAACGATATAAAGGTAGAATATGCATAACTAGCTCATAATCTATCGATTGACACTTTAACCGGTGTCCTCAGATGTACCTGGGCGGAACTATTACCATAATTTTGGCAAAACCCGGCCTTTCGCTATATCTCTGAATGTACATGACAGATGAACGATATAAAGGTAGAATATGCATAATTAGCCCATAATCTATCGATTGACACTTTAACCGGTGTCCTCAGATGTACCTGGGCGGAACTATTACCATAATTTTGGCAAACCCGGTCTTTCGCTATATCTCTGAAAGTACATGACGGATGAACGATATAAAGGTAGAATATGCATAATTAGCTCATAGTCTATCGATTGACGCTTTTTAACCGGTGTTCTCAGATGTACCTGGGCGGAACTATTAACATAATTTTGGCAAACCCGGTCTTTCGCTATATCTCTGAAAGTACATGACGGATGAACGATATAAAGGTAGAATATGCATAATTAGCCCATAATCTATCGATTGACACTTTAACCGGTGTCCTCAGATGTACCTGGGCCGAACTATTACGATAATTTTGGCAAACCCGGTCTTTCGCTATATCTCTGAAAGTACATGACGGATGAACGATATAAAGGTAGAATATGCATAATTAGCCCATAATCTATCGATTGACACTTTAACCGGTGTCCTCAGATGTACCTGGGCCGAACTATTACGATAATTTTGGCAAACCCGGCTTTTCGCTATATCTCTGAAAGTACATGACGGATGAACGATATAAAGGTAGAATATGCATAATAAGCCCATAATCTATCGATTGACGCTTTAACCGGTGTCCTCAGATGTACCTGGGCCGAACTATTACCATAATTTTGGCAAACCCGGCTTTTCGCTATATCTCTGAAAGTACATGACGGATGAACGATATAAAGATGTTCTATGAATAATTAGCGTATAATCTATCGATTGACACCGTGTCCAACCTCTTTAATTCAGTATTCATATATATATTTCAGTAAATTATTTTTTTCTATCATTCTCTGATTGTATTTCAGCGAGTTAACATTATGGACTCCTTTTGTGATGTCTGCTTCACGTATTTCGATGCGAGATACCGAGTAGCTCATGAGAGGAGGTATATCCACACGAGACATATAATTCAACGGGGTGGTGAGCAACAACAGATTGTTGAGATCGACTCGGCAGTCAGGGATCGTCTCAGGACCTATTGGGTGAGTGGAAGTAGAGTGTATAGAGATATAATATCATTTCGATTCAATTAGCTTCAATGAAGCCTTCAAATAGATGAAGGTTTAGCATGATTCATTACGTACTTTTGTTTAAGCAATGAAATTATTGTTGTAGCAACGTCAATCTTTATACATAGCAACATAAATAGATACTGATAATTATTCAGGAAACTGCATGTGGGAAGCATTTATAACAATTGACCAAAACAATTGAATCTTCTTTGGTCTCTTGAATACTGGAATCTTACTTTTTTACTTTCTCATACGACGTATCGAGAAAGTATTGTTATCGCGAAAAAATTTGACCTCGAGATTTTTACGGAAATACCGTATATACTCGTGTATATGCCGACTCCATGTATAGTACGACCCCTGATTTTTTGGTGAACAAACCTGATTTTATCATATATCTCGTTTATAGTACGACTCCAGCTTTCTACCGGGGTCGATATATTTCGTTTCGATAGCTCGATGGTTAATAGCGAGATATATCGAACGACCTTGATGTTCCACACCATCATAGAATAGACCGTAAATATCGTAAATAGTATTTCTTGCGAGTACACTAAAATTCGGATAAGTATCTTACTCCTAAAACATTTAATAAAAAGTGATATGAATCATGATTGCACAAGATGAAATAAAATCGTAACAATTCTAGTATATCTGGGTTACGTTCCGCATACGTAATGGTTCCACTCGCTCATCTATTTAATAGGTAGGGATAACGGATAAAAAGAAATTACTTTGTAATATTCCACAGTCTTTATTGTTTCTTCAATCACACACCGACCAGTTTACACTACAAAATCATTCTAATGGTGTTACTAACCAACGTAAAACCTTTAGAATGACTTTGTAGTGGAAACCGATCGGTGTGTGATTGAAGAAACAATAAAGACTGTTGAATATTACAAAAATAATTTCTTTTTTCCAAGATGTCGAAATTCCATAAAGTTACGCCGTCTACGATACTTTTCGTCCAACTCGTTCCAATCAATCCCTTGTAAAAAGACGCAAACAAAGATGTACATACATAAAATTCAAGAAAGGAAGTATTTGTGAATTTGAAGCTGTATATATGAAAAAGATTCTACTCTTCACGAAACAACATAACAACGATAAAGGACCTCACTGTTAACGTTAGCCTACCATTAGAATGCGTGCGGGTGGCATAACTTCACCGAAAATGCCCGTGAAGATACATGAATTTTAAATCCTGAAATGCATTACTCGTGTATAGTACGATCCCCAATTTTTGCAATAAAAATTTGGTCGTAAAAACTCGTACTATACACGAGTATATACGGTATACGTTTTAGGTGTCGCTGAATCCGAAAAAGTGGTTTTTGCAATGCCGTCTGTCTGTCTGTTACTGGCTCTGGAGCCTAAACGGTAGGGCGAAAATGAATGAAATCTCATACTTAGGCATTTTATCATACTGAGCAGAGTATACATAGAAATACATTGCTCAATAATTAAGAGTAGTTTATTCTACGCATTTTTAACAACAATCCGATTTTCTCAAAAATGGCTCTAACGATTTTGATCAAATTTTGTACAGTTACTTGAGTTTATGTCTTCAACAATACTGTATAGTTCATATTTCTCAAAAAATGAATATAAGGCTAGTTTATTCTAGGCAACTTTAACAATTCGATTTTCTCAAAAATGGCTATAACGATTTTGATCAAATTTCGTACAGTTACTTGAGTTTATGTCTTCAACAATACTGTATAGTTCATATTTCTCAAAAAATGAATATAAGGCTAGTTTATTCTAGGCAACTTTAACAATTCGATTTTCTCAAAAACGGCTCAAACGTTTTTGATCAAATTTCATACAGTTACTTGAGTATACATCTACAATAATACTACATACTTCATTTTTCTCATTGAATGAATATGACTAGTTTATTCTTGGTAAACTTTAACTGAGGTGGTTGCCTCACCCATTGGCACAGCCCTGTATGTGTATATATATATATATATATACCGTATTTGACCGAATATAGCCCCCCTACCCATTTTTCTCACACAAATCTAGAAAATATTTTAATACCCTGAAAGGACGATTATTTTTAGGACTTTAATGTCATGAAACGTTGTATAATTTGAAGAAATATCAAACTTGCACTCATTTAATAAAAAAGTACCAATTAGCGAGTGATAAAACGCCATGCTAATTGGAATTTTAAGGTTTTCAGATTTGTTCCTCAGAATTCAGAGGGTATACTAACGACAGAGATATTTGACAAGGAATTGAACAAAAATACATTTTTAGGGAGTAAAAATAAACTTTAAAAAGTCGAAATAACATACTAATTAATGCAGCAATATTAGCAAGTCGAAATAACATACCAATTTATGCAGCAATATAAATTCGCACTTTGCTCATATTTCGATCTATCTTTCGTTTGTGTAATTAACAATTCGAGCTTAGCCAGGCAATTAGTTCATTCTCGGGCAAGGTTAATTTTGTTGGTATTACCGTATTTGCTCATGTAAGCTGCGCACCTTTTTTCCCAAAACGCTGGTGGAAAAGAGGGGGTGCGTGTCTTACACGAATTCTTTTATTTGCCGCTCACCTTTTTTCCCAAAATGTCGTGTCGGTAAACAAATATACGTTAAGCTAGCACCCATGCCGCATCTATTATTCAATTTCTGAATTTCGGTGTATTTAGTCATTTTCATTCATTGTATAAAAATTTTAAATGAGTTTTAAGTTTATTAATGGGTGCTCCCCAAACTCGACGAAGTCTTCTGCTGCAATCGTCACAGAGGCCACGGTGCATGCGCGACCAGTTCGGGTTGGTGGGGGTTTTGTTCTCACGGCAGACGACGCCTACCATGTTCAGATACGGCGTGCTTCCTTTATTCTATGATACGTCTATGAAAGTCATAGCCACCGTGGTGATCATTGAATGATCGCTGATCATAATTTTAGTTCGCCAAAAAAATGACGACCGCTACGGTAGGGATCAGTGACCATATGGCTGGAAAATTACGTACAGCAGAATGATCGCTACCGGAGTGATTTCTGCAAACATGACCAATGTGACCACAAAAACAGTTACGTGTTTAACAAAAGAGGACTACCGAGATTTCTGCTAGTACCGATATAGAGAGATCACCCAATAAATTCGTCACGTAGGAATGTGAAGATGCTTAACTTGGGCGTAGCATTTTTTAGAAATAGGAATTGGTGATTTAAAAAACCCTTTTTCGGCTCAAATAAATTTTTTTCCCTAGAGCTGGCCCAAAAACCGGGGTGCGCGGAATACACGAGGTCTCGACTTACACGAGCAAATACGGTAAAACTTGCAATTTGACAATAATGAGAGCGATCAGGTGATAGAAAAATCCTTCCTATATGGTGACGTCAATCAGCCTTGCAAATAAATATTCGCAACCCGAGTAGTTTAGTCTTACAATGGATAGAAACACTTACTGACTCGAATGAAATTCATCATTATTGAAGCTTTGCACACTTGTTTGTACCCACCTAATTTTTAGTGCCCGAAAATAGCCCCCCCCAACTTTTGCACTTCGCTTTTGGCCAAAAACAGGGGGGCTATATTCGGTCATATACGGTATATACAGGGCTGTGCCAATGGGTGAGGCAACCACCTCATCTTATATATATATATATATATATATAAAAATACTAAGGAAGATGAAAGGTAAGTAAGGATATTTAGGGCAACTAGGTGTTGAAGGAAACCCAGTGAACGCTTACCGGAAGTAGAGCCGCTGGGGTGTTGGAGAGACACATTTGTAGAGGTTAGAGCTTTTGGGATGATCTCTTTGTCAGCACAAGAGAGACACAGAGTTGTGTCTCTCTTGTGCTGACGAAGGGATCATCCCGAAAGCTCTAATCTCTACAAATGTGTCTCTCCAACACCCCAGCGGCTCTACTTCCGGTAAGCGTTCACTGGGTTTCCTTCAACACCTAGTTGCCCTAAATATCCTTACTTACCTTTCATCTTCCTTAGTATTTTTATATATATATATATATATATATAAGATGAGGTGGTTGCCTCACCCATTGGCACAGCCCTGTATATACCGTATATGACCGAATATAGCCCCCCTGTTTTTGGCCAAAAGCGAAGTGCAAAAGTTGGGGGGGGCTATTTTCGGGCACTAAAAATTAGGTGGGTACAAACAAGTGTGCAAAGCTTCAATAATGATGAATTTCATTCGAGTCAGTAAGTGTTTCTATCCATTGTAAGACTAAACTACTCGGGTTGCGAATATTTATTTGCAAGGCTGATTGACGTCACCATATAGGAAGGATTTTTCTATCACCTGATCGCTCTCATTATTGTCAAATTGCAAGTTTTACCGTATTTGCTCGTGTAAGTCGAGACCTCGTGTATTCCGCGCACCCCGGTTTTTGGGCCAGCTCTAGGGAAAAAAATTTATTTGAGCCGAAAAAGGGTTTTTTAAATCACCAATTCCTATTTCTAAAAAATGCTACGCCCAAGTTAAGCATCTTCACATTCCTACGTGACGAATTTATTGGGTGATCTCTCTATATCGGTACTAGCAGAAATCTCGGTAGTCCTCTTTTGTTAAACACGTAACTGTTTTTGTGGTCACATTGGTCATGTTTGCAGAAATCACTCCGGTAGCGATCATTCTGCTGTACGTAATTTTCCAGCCATATGGTCACTGATCCCTACCGTAGCGGTCGTCATTTTTTTGGCGAACTAAAATTATGATCAGCGATCATTCAATGATCACCACGGTGGCTATGACTTTCATAGACGTATCATAGAATAAAGGAAGCACGCCGTATCTGAACATGGTAGGCGTCGTCTGCCGTGAGAACAAAACCCCCACCAACCCGAACTGGTCGCGCATGCACCGTGGCCTCTGTGACGATTGCAGCAGAAGACTTCGTCGAGTTTGGGGAGCACCCATTAATAAACTTAAAACTCATTTAAAATTTTTATACAATGAATGAAAATGACTAAATACACCGAAATTCAGAAATTGAATAATAGATGCGGCATGGGTGCTAGCTTAACGTATATTTGTTTACCGACACGACATTTTGGGAAAAAAGGTGAGCGGCAAATAAAAGAATTCGTGTAAGACACGCACCCCCTCTTTTCCACCAGCGTTTTGGGAAAAAAGGTGCGCAGCTTACATGAGCAAATACGGTAATACCAACAAAATTAACCTTGCCCGAGAATGAACTAATTGCCTGGCTAAGCTCGAATTGTTAATTACACAAACGAAAGATAGATCGAAATATGAGCAAAGTGCGAATTTATATTGCTGCATAAATTGGTATGTTATTTCGACTTGCTAATATTGCTGCATTAATTAGTATGTTATTTCGACTTTTTAAAGTTTATTTTTACTCCCTAAAAATGTATTTTTGTTCAATTCCTTGTCAAATATCTCTGTCGTTAGTATACCCTCTGAATTCTGAGGAACAAATCTGAAAACCTTAAAATTCCAATTAGCATGGCGTTTTATCACTCGCTAATTGGTACTTTTTTATTAAATGAGTGCAAGTTTGATATTTCTTCAAATTATACAACGTTTCATGACATTAAAGTCCTAAAAATAATCGTCCTTTCAGGGTATTAAAATATTTTCTAGATTTGTGTGAGAAAAATGGGTAGGGGGGCTATATTCGGTCAAATACGGTATATATATATATATATATACACATACAGGGCTGTGCCAATGGGTGAGGCAACCACCTCAGTTAAAGTTTACCAAGAATAAACTAGTCATATTCATTCAATGAGAAAAATGAAGTATGTAGTATTATTGTAGATGTATACTCAAGTAACTGTATGAAATTTGATCAAAAACGTTTGAGCCGTTTTTGAGAAAATCGAATTGTTAAAGTTGCCTAGAATAAACTAGCCTTATATTCATTTTTTGAGAAATATGAACTATACAGTATTGTTGAAGACATAAACTCAAGTAACTGTACGAAATTTGATCAAAATCGTTATAGCCATTTTTGAGAAAATCGAATTGTTAAAGTTGCCTAGAATAAACTAGCCTTATATTCATTTTTTGAGAAATATGAACTATACAGTATTGTTGAAGACATAAACTCAAGTAACTGTACAAAATTTGATCAAAATCGTTAGAGCCATTTTTGAGAAAATCGGATTGTTGTTAAAAATGCGTAGAATAAACTACTCTTAATTATTGAGCAATGTATTTCTATGTATACTCTGCTCAGTATGATAAAATGCCTAAGTATGAGATTTCATTCATTTTCGCCCTACCGTTTAGGCTCCAGAGCCAGTAACAGACAGACAGACGGCATTGCAAAAACCACTTTTTCGGATTCAGCGACACCTAAAACGTATACCGTATATACTCGTGTATAGTACGAGTTTTTACGACCAAATTTTTATTGCAAAAATTGGGGATCGTACTATACACGAGTAATGCATTTCAGGATTTAAAATTCATGTATCTTCACGGGCATTTTCGGTGAAGTTATGCCACCCGCACGCATTCTAATGGTAGGCTAACGTTAACAGTGAGGTCCTTTATCGTTGTTATGTTGTTTCGTGAAGAGTAGAATCTTTTTCATATATACAGCTTCAAATTCACAAATACTTCCTTTCTTGAATTTTATGTATGTACATCTTTGTTTGCGTCTTTTTACAAGGGATTGATTGGAACGAGTTGGACGAAAAGTATCGTAGACGGCGTAACTTTATGGAATTTCGACATCTTGGAAAAAAGAAATTATTTTTGTAATATTCAACAGTCTTTATTGTTTCTTCAATCACACACCGATCGGTTTCCACTACAAAGTCATTCTAAAGGTTTTACGTTGGTTAGTAACACCATTAGAATGATTTTGTAGTGTAAACTGGTCGGTGTGTGATTGAAGAAACAATAAAGACTGTGGAATATTACAAAGTAATTTCTTTTTATCCGTTATCCCTACCTATTAAATAGATGAGCGAGTGGAACCATTACGTATGCGGAACGTAACCCAGATATACTAGAATTGTTACGATTTTATTTCATCTTGTGCAATCATGATTCATATCACTTTTTATTAAATGTTTTAGGAGTAAGATACTTATCCGAATTTTAGTGTACTCGCAAGAAATACTATTTACGATATTTACGGTCTATTCTATGATGGTGTGGAACATCAAGGTCGTTCGATATATCTCGCTATTAACCATCGAGCTATCGAAACGAAATATATCGACCCCGGTAGAAAGCTGGAGTCGTACTATAAACGAGATATATGATAAAATCAGGTTTGTTCACCAAAAAATCAGGGGTCGTACTATACATGGAGTCGGCATATACACGAGTATATACGGTATTTCCGTAAAAATCTCGAGGTCAAATTTTTTCGCGATAACAATACTTTCTCGATACGTCGTATGAGAAAGTAAAAAAGTAAGATTCCAGTATTCAAGAGACCAAAGAAGATTCAATTGTTTTGGTCAATTGTTATAAATGCTTCCCACATGCAGTTTCCTGAATAATTATCAGTATCTATTTATGTTGCTATGTATAAAGATTGACGTTGCTACAACAATAATTTCATTGCTTAAACAAAAGTACGTAATGAATCATGCTAAACCTTCATCTATTTGAAGGCTTCATTGAAGCTAATTGAATCGAAATGATATTATATCTCTATACACTCTACTTCCACTCACCCAATAGGTCCTGAGACGATCCCTGACTGCCGAGTCGATCTCAACAATCTGTTGTTGCTCACCACCCCGTTGAATTATATGTCTCGTGTGGATATACCTCCTCTCATGAGCTACTCGGTATCTCGCATCGAAATACGTGAAGCAGACATCACAAAAGGAGTCCATAATGTTAACTCGCTGAAATACAATCAGAGAATGATAGAAAAAAATAATTTACTGAAATATATATATGAATACTGAATTAAAGAGGTTGGACACGGTGTCAATCGATAGATTATACGCTAATTATTCATAGAACATCTTTATATCGTTCATCCGTCATGTACTTTCAGAGATATAGCGAAAAGCCGGGTTTGCCAAAATTATGGTAATAGTTCGGCCCAGGTACATCTGAGGACACCGGTTAAAGCGTCAATCGATAGATTATGGGCTTATTATGCATATTCTACCTTTATATCGTTCATCCGTCATGTACTTTCAGAGATATAGCGAAAAGCCGGGTTTGCCAAAATTATCGTAATAGTTCGGCCCAGGTACATCTGAGGACACCGGTTAAAGTGTCAATCGATAGATTATGGGCTAATTATGCATATTCTACCTTTATATCGTTCATCCGTCATGTACTTTCAGAGATATAGCGAAAGACCGGGTTTGCCAAAATTATCGTAATAGTTCGGCCCAGGTACATCTGAGGACACCGGTTAAAGTGTCAATCGATAGATTATGGGCTAATTATGCATATTCTACCTTTATATCGTTCATCCGTCATGTACTTTCAGAGATATAGCGAAAGACCGGGTTTGCCAAAATTATGTTAATAGTTCCGCCCAGGTACATCTGAGAACACCGGTTAAAAAGCGTCAATCGATAGACTATGAGCTAATTATGCATATTCTACCTTTATATCGTTCATCCGTCATGTACTTTCAGAGATATAGCGAAAGACCGGGTTTGCCAAAATTATGGTAATAGTTCCGCCCAGGTACATCTGAGGACACCGGTTAAAGTGTCAATCGATAGATTATGGGCTAATTATGCATATTCTACCTTTATATCGTTCATCTGTCATGTACATTCAGAGATATAGCGAAAGGCCGGGTTTTGCCAAAATTATGGTAATAGTTCCGCCCAGGTACATCTGAGGACACCGGTTAAAGTGTCAATCGATAGATTATGAGCTAGTTATGCATATTCTACCTTTATATCGTTCATCCGTCATGTACTTTCAGAGATATAGCGAAAAGCCGGGTTTGCCAAAATTATGGTAATAGTTCCACCCAGGTACATCTGAGGACAACGGTTAAAGTGTCAATCGATAGATTATGAGCTAATTATGCATATTCTACCTTTATATCGTTCATCCGTCATGTACTTTCAGAGATATAGCGAAAAGCCGGGTTTGCCAAAATTATGGTAATAGTTCCGCCCAGGTACATCTGAGGACACCGGTTAAAGTGTCAATCGATATATTACGGGCTAATTAATCGTATTCTATCTTTATATCGTTCATCCTACATGCACTTTCAGAGATATAAAGGAAGGCAATATTTGAATACCTCCTTAGTTATTCTATGCTCCTATTACTGTGACAATGATAAAGGAACCATTATTTCGACTGTTTTTTCAACCGATTGCTCTAGAATTTGGTTTCTGAGTTTCTTTTTAAGGTCTTGGTAATTTATGAATTTCATCAATATTTGATCATTTATACGAGGACTTTATATATGAATTACATCTTAAAAAGCGTCTTCCCTTTTTTTAAAAGTGGTGTACACCATTCTTTATGAAGACTTTCTGATAATTAATAAAAAATATAATGCATCTTACCGAGGGGGTGAAAGATTTTTTCCGATGTTTTCAGTTGTAGAGTAGGGTAGCTACTTGTCGGTCTCCAACACTTGCCAGGCTTAATTAGGCTCCAACGATGGGTCATATTCTGACGAAGAACTGGGAAATTCGCCCACTTTATATACAGCAAATACCCCATCCTCCTCTCCCCATTCCTATTAGTTCACTTACTAAAAGAGGAGTTATCTTTTCGTATTTTATTTACTGCATCTGGAATGTTCTAGAACCTTGTCAAGGTTTCAGCCTTTCCCTGAGCAAAGCTCTATCCTCCACGCTGCACCTAGGCCGCTTCCAACCCAGGCCCCTCACGCCATAGCGGCTAACCTCGTTTCCGCGCAGTTCTTTCGTTGCAGCGGTAGGATAAGGACGTGTTTCTAACCATATCTCTCGCACACGTTTTGCAAGGTAAGCGCTTATTTTCTTCGTTGTACCTTTTGCTTAAACAATTGTAAGGCTTCGAACTCTCTTACAAATCATATTCCATCGCGCTCCCCGTGAATGTCCTTCGGGCCACCCTAAGCTCTCAACCCGGAAGCGACCTTTACACCGCGAGGCCTCGCCCAGTTGCCTAGCAGCAGCGGCCAGAGCGCACCGTTCGCCCGACCTTCGCGCTGCAAAGCTCTATCCTCCCCGCTGCACCGCGGACCCTCGCGCCGTTCTAGCAGCGGCTGACCTCGTTTCCGCGCAGTCCTTTCGTTGCAACGGTAGGATAAGGACGTGTTTCTAACCATCTCTCTCGCATACGTGTTTTTGCAAGGTAAGCGCTGATTTCTTTTGTACCTTTATTTGTTTAAACAATCGTAAGGCTTCGTTTATCTCGTATTCCTCTTCTCCGTAGATGTCTCTTAAGCTAAAGCTGAACAAACTATCCGCAACACCTGCCGTGAAAAAGTTGGATGATTTAGTGATCGACAAGGAATATTTAGTAGTCTGTTTAGAAACTATCAACACCAGGTTCGGAGAAACCATCATCGCATTATTGGACGACAACGGAGAAAGGATAAAAGTGTTCCTTCCACGACGATTCAGACCCAGCGAGTTCACGACAGAAGAACTGCATCAGTATAACTCTGGAAGTGTTAAATATAAACTTGTTTACAAAGGCATGGAAGATAATGTTAATGTAATTAATTTTGTTTAAAATAGACTTGTAAAAAACCTAAACTTGTTTACAAAGGTGTGGAAGATAATGTTAATGTAATTAATTTAGTTTAAAATAAACTTGTAAAAAACCTGTTTTATATATTTTATTTACTTACCTTCGAGCTGTGACGACACTGGCTCTCCTCCTCACCCTTCCCCTTTCCCCTTCCCTACCCCCCCCCCTCCTCCCCCCCCTCCCCTCCTCCCCTCCTCCCCCACCCCACCCCCTCCCCTACGAAGATAGGTTAACCCCGCGCCTGCGCATTTTTTTCGTTGCGCCTTTGTTTTTTTTGCTAGCGCATTTCGTTGCGCTTTTGTTTTTTTTCCAAAATCCAAGATGGCCGCCGCGCGCAACTGTGCTGAAAGCCTTACTTTCCTACTACTGATGTGATATTTAAAAATATTTTTTTCATACAAACTAATCTTTTCCAATAGTTCATAGAATCAGACCCTTCAACATTTATCATTTTCTATAACTCGCGGAACCAAATTCACATCGCCGAAGAAGATTTTTTCTGTTATTATTTGTGAACGAGCGCCATTATGCTTAACTGTGGGTGCCTTTGAGTTTGGTAGAAGCAACTGAGCGGTGGGAGAGGTTGAATTTAAATGGATGTTGAGGAAATGGAACGAGACGAGAGAGAGAGAGACCAAATAGAGAGAGAGAGGTGGAGAACGGTATCTCTCCAAAGCGATCGCTAGGGACAGCACATGTTGCGAACGCTCTACTGTAATGATTGGAAGAAAGGCATCGGGTTTAAGGCGAGTGGAAGAAAGGGCAAAGAAGAGGAAGACCGGTGTAGTGATCCTCATTAAGCGGAACGAGCATCCCAAAACCCTCGAAAATATAATTGCTTGTGATGCCGTGGGAGTGGCTGCGTATAAAGACGCTGAGAGATTCTTAAGAGAGTTTAGATTAGGATTACGACCGGTGTTTTCAGTTTTAAGAGATAGCATTTCTGGGATGAGGCAGAAGCGAAGGGGCGTAATTGAGCAATACACGGCCAAATATCGTATTTAAAAGGATTCCAAGATTCGATATTATATATACTATATAATTATATATATTATAATTATTAATTATAATATATATTATTATATATATTATATCATACATATTATATAATATATAATATATATTATATAATTATATAATATATAATTATAGGAGTAGAAAAAAGGATGATCCTACAAAAAGCGCTGAAGAAAAAAATATAAAATTTGTCATGTTAGACATCTAGCATAACAAACATAATACACCCATTCTTCGGATTGCCTACTGTTTCACTTTACACGTTTACGGCTTATCACGGCTAGAGAAAAACTTTGAATCGTACGACCGTCAATGTTGATCTAGTGCGGCTCGAAACGGTTATTTCGGTGCAATATAGAGGTTATACGAAAGAATGAAAGGGAGCACATCTGATAACAACGTGATGGAATTGTTGCGCTCAAATGTGATCTCAGATATTACTACCTCAAATAAACGTAAACAGTCAGCACTAAAAGTGATCCTAAGTTATTGTGCTAAAAACTACATGAACAGATAAGTCAAAACTCGTTTGTGTTAAATGACTGTATTATGTGACTTCCGTATTCGACTGTGTGCATGTGCCCTTGTGCGAGATCAGAAAAATGCCTAGCACCTCCCGTGTATTCGTGGTTGCATAATGTGAAGGATAGACTCAAACGTAACGACGGATGAATAAAACAATTGCATCTCACATTACCCACAGCGAAATGGAAAATTTGAATATACTCTTTAATAATAAAAACCTTTAAAAAATCGACAGCTTTAATAATTGTAGTATTTTTCTTGAAATATCATCGGCTTTGACTGACAACCTTTATGAGCTCTTATGGACCGAAATTAAAATGGATGTGTTACAGTTTTTCGGGTTAGCAACATAAACGTCACCTTGGCACGAAGAATCGCTCTACAGCGTTGCCTAAAAGCTGTCATAAAAAATAACAATAGAGATGTTAAAACTCGAAAAGTCACGCGTAACGTTATAATTGTATAAAAATATAGGTGGAATGCTTTTAAATCTAGTACTAAATTTGAATAATCAAATAAGATTTGAAAGTTTTTATCTTTAATAAATCTTTTTTTGCTTGAAAAGACTTTCTTTAATATGTTTCATAAGTTCAATTGTTATCTTTTTTAAAATAATATTTCAATGCTCTAAAAATATCGGCATAAAGGTTTTGAATTTAATAGTTGTACAGGCAACACATTTTGTGACCTCATTATCTTTACAGATTAAAGGATATTGGCTTTCCGATGAGTCCAGCGAGGCGTAAAAATCAACTTCAGCCAAACCGGCTCACTAATTTTTTATAGTCATCAAGCAACATTCTGTAGGGAAAAATTCCTCGGCATTATCAGTTCCACGGTTAATTAACTTAATCTCGGCATCAACTGGCGTGTACAGCGATCATCCCTCAGCTGCATCCTTAATCTCTAAACTGGATTCTTCCGCCTTAAATTATTCCAAGTTCGCCCGAATGACTTCCGAGCCATCCAGGAGAAGCGACACTAATCTCGTTATCGAGTCAAATCCTCCCGGATCCCTACCCCCTTTCACTAATTTGCTGTCCAAGAGACGCAAAGCGAATATAATCCGCGACGATCACACTGCAAAAAAACCAACTACACGATTTCACTCCAGTTCCCAAATACGGGGTAATGGTGCCGCTCGTTAATTTGAAATGCTCTTCCGCAAAAATTGGTTTAGCGGTAAATATTAAATTTTATATATCAATGTTACTTCGTTAAATATGAAAGTTTTAAAAATTGAAATCGATAATTATAGAAATAGAAATAATGGTGATCATCATACAGATGAATCTCTAATACAGTGTTTCCCAACCTTTTTAGAGTCGCGGCACCCTTAAGTGACTTATTAGAATTTGGCGGCACCCCTCCCTATCCACCATCAGTAATACTCGTGCTGAAGTTGAACCCCTAACTCCAATCTCCATAAATCTCCTTTCATTTCGAAGTTCCTTTGCGACGAAATGAAGGTCGACTTAACTCTGGTTTGCATTCTTGAAAGCCGACGATGCAAAATGAGGCTAAAAATGGGAAAACAGAATATTTTTGGCGGCACCCTTCATAACACTTCACGGCACCCAGGTTGGGAAACACTGCTCTAATAGTTCAAGGAGACGGGCAATTCAGAATTAAAATTTATCGTTAAAGAAGTAATGATTTTCTTACTTCGAATCTGGAATACTCTGATATTTTAAATGGCCTCAAAACGGTTAAATGGAAGAGGGTCGTTGAATTTTATGTTTAGCTGAAATATAACAAAGAAAGGGGCGTTCGGGATATTTTGCGTTCCAATATTTTCGTAGAAATGCCTTTTTGAGCCGCAAGCGTTTATCAAAAAACAAATCCATAAATAATTTCTTTTATTCCTATAGACAATCTCCATGGTTATAATTAAATATTATAAAATCAACTAAAACTATACCCATCAACTTAAACAGTAAATACTTTGGGATTCTATGACGACTATAATACTTGTAAATAAATATATATATGTGTGTGTGTATGTGTGTGTGTGTGTGTTTTAGGGAGTGTCATTAAATATAATTGTACATAAAGATGTCAAAATTTATTTTAAAATACCATGTCTCGAAATCTTGCAAGGAAAATACCGACTAAAACGCTCTTGCTTCCTTTAATCCCCACTAACTCGAACACGTAACCTGCACTCATTTCACTAACGCCCCTCATTTTGCAAAGAATCAGACGCCTATTCAATCTGCGGTGCGATCCCATTAGGGACGACCAAACCCCGCCTTCCTGCGTGATATGCTTCCATAGCGACGTCATCCGGTGAAAGCGAATGCCAATAATGGACCACTTTTGCTCGGGGCGGATTGTGAGGGAGACGTAGATTTGGCGAAACGGATAAAGGTTAAGGATACAGAAGAGATATTCAATGGCATTACTTTAGGGGCATAAATTGCGCTTTTGGAGGAAGAAATGGAGTGCGAAGAAATGGGGGATGGAGGCGAAGGAGAGAATGAGAGAATGACGAGAGCGATGGATGAGGGAAAGAAGGAAGAGGGAAAAATAATAAAACGGAGATAAAGGGAGGAGGAAGCAGGCATAGAATGAGGGGGGTTGGCATACAGACATAGAGGATGGCAGACATTACGTGTATAAGTTGGATTCGATCTCACTTGGAAATGTGAATAAATTGGATAAATGTAAAAACATGATAAAAATGTAAAACCAGAATAATAGTAGAATACCCAAGGGTACAAAACCTGTTAAAATATATGTATGTAAAGCGAGATGTCAAAAAGCCTGCTTAATGTAAATTCTAAGGAAAATAAGGGGATTTTGGAAATCAATTGTATGTACGCACGATGCAGTGTGAGCCATAAATTCATAATGAAGTTTCTAACTTTTTCTCCTTTTTCTTCTGCGCCGTGTTATGATTAGGGGTCAATCAAACGATTATCGGGATTTTATGACAGATGACCTTAAATCAATCGTATTTGCAACAGAGTTCCTAAGCTACAAAAGTATTCCGCTGTAATTTTACACAAATTAACTATAGTACTATAAACATTTCATATATGTAAGCATCAGTAATGTACTGCCTTTCATTGAGCGATTTCCCTCCTGCAAACCCTCGTTGCTTTAGACACTACCACCACCGGCGGTTTATTCGTACCATAAGGTTATGTTGAACTTCTCAGGTAATTTTTCAACGCAACGTATATTAAAACTCGATTTTCAAGCACCTTTTACACTTAACTGGCAATCACATCCTCTACTCTCACGTTCCTGTTTCCCAATGCATTCTGGTTAATTGTAAGACATTATACGGATTGAACTCCTCTGAGCAAATGTCCGATCGAACAAGAGGGTGCTATCTCGGTGCTTGGCGAGAACTGTTGCCATGGAAGCCAGGTGCGCACGGAATGGAAGCTAGACCGAGAGGAAAAGGAAAATTAATGAATGGGACGTGATATCGGAAACCTCGACTCCTTTTTCCCAAATTGGTCTGAAAGAGTTCGTTTCCTGTTCGCCCTTAAAATAGAACGAGCTTGGTGATTTGAAAGGTGACTTTGCTTCCAAAATGAGAATTCCACTTCTCATCGAACTCTATAAGGGGGCCTTTGCAGAATAATAATCTATAAATGAACCATCAAACCACGGCAAAAGTATTAACCCCTTAAATTCGAGGCTAATGGTTGAAAATTATAATTTTCAGTAGTTTTATATTAGAGGCTTTTGGTAGACAAGGCGTAAATCTGATGAAAACATATGATGATGGATGAGGATGATTGTAATACTGCAAGAGAAGAGGAGATTAAATAAAATGACAAGGACACTTAGAAGAAATGTGCGGATAACATTTTGAGATGAAACAATCTGTTGATGGATGTCAGAGATGGAAAAGCAGTGGACCATGATTTTGGTTGGTACGCAATAGTATAATAATAGTATTATATTAATAATGTTATTTGTCTGTATCCTTAATATATTTCCATTTCTGGCACGATATAAAAGACCATTTCTAGCATTATTACAATTACGTTGATAAAATACCACAAATAAGTCAGTTTTTGTTCGAGAAGCTTGTTGCTCCATAATTGTTGTTCGACCATAAATGATGTGCGGCAATGAGTGTTTTTAATTATAAATTGAATATTTTGTGACTAATCTATCGTCTTCTGCGCTATAAGTCAGAGAAAACATTATCATAGTTAAACCCTAAGCATATCCTTATTTAGGTAGAGTATTTATGCAAACGTCCATGAATCAATTGAGCAATTAAAAAACTTGTAGAGAAATTTTTTAAAGAAATTAATAAGTTTACGCAGATGACACGTGGCGAACTCGTTTGCGCCTGGACGCCGAAAGATGACTAATGATATTCTTGTAAATAAATTTTTGAATAGAAATTCTTAATAAATAATTATATTTAAACGAATGATATACGGTAATTACCGCAAAATGTATCCCAACGGCGATGTCTGCATAAAAAAAAATTTAGAAAGCCGAAGCACACGCGTTCCCGTTAAAAAAATTAAGTGAAGCAAAAAAACAAGAACAGCGCGTAGTAGCGTGCATCAGACGACGAAGAATTAATTAACGCGCTCCACTCTTGGCACGTATGTACATACGTCTCTCCAGGCATTCTACTTCGGCACACCCTCTCTCCATTTCCCCTCCACACTTTTCATTCGCCTCCAAATCAAATGCATCTCCGAACATTGCCCTCATTAATAGCCAGCCACGCTCTCCTCCTCTCCCACACTCACCCACCACTACACACACACATACATCTCACAATCCAACTCCCATTTCACCACGAACCAACTGCTTCGCATTCAACCCTCCATCCTCACGCCCTCTACCGCAATTTGACCACCGCCCAATAATCTTGGCCCATTCTGTTCCTCCTCTGTAACCTCTAATCCTCAATACTTTCCTATTCTACCTTCTTTCCACCTTAATTACATCTTCTTCTTCATTTTCATGTCCATTCATTCGTTTCTTCTTTTCTCATTCCCCAGTACTAACCACACTTTCTCGTCGCTTTCTCTTCGATTATCCACGATTTTTAGCAACTCACCCACGCCTTTCTTGATTCTTTTATCCATTTATTTATTCATCTTAGACCTATTATATTTCCTTTTTCCTTTGATGTCTCATCGATTTAATTCTTTATTATTAAGCTTATTTGTTAAAAAGTATTTGCCCAAATACGTTCTATTTCGTTAATCCGTTATCGTCCCTTCTATTCCACTCTTTCCCCCATTTGTATGTATTTTAACCTTTCCCTCCTCCTCGTCCTCCTCCCCACAAACTCACCAATTAATCATAAGCGTGGGCGTTGCGTGAGATCGCTTCTCGCAGGATACAGGAAGTCAAAGGATAGGGCGCTATGAGGGAAATATTCTCACGGGAGCAAATCAGGAGATGCAGCCTGCGCTTTGGAGGGCAGCAGTGGTGAAAGCAATCGAGAACAACTCCCGCATACGGCCATTCCAAAGTTTTTTTTTTAATGAACGGTCGATAAATCCCTATTTCGTTATGACTAATGCGATATAATTTAACTTTAAGCATTTAGTAGTATTAGGAAGAAATCAAGCTACATAATCATATTCTACCTTTAAAAATTAAAGAACGCCGCATAAAATGCAACCTTAATCAAAATTACATGAGATAATTTGAATAAATATCTCTAGGATATAATATTCATTTTTAAAAAGTAGCAAAAACAGGATCTCTAGAGATTACATTATTATATTTTCATAGAAAATATAATCTGCTTCACTCCCTTTTAAATAAAACCGCATAACGAAAATGGAGCAAAATATTATTTTCCATTTTCCTCGATTATAATTTTTCTCATCCACTGCAAAACATTTATTGTTCATTAAGCACTCCTCCATATCCGCACCATCGTCGCTTTATAATCACGACTCCAATAAATTTCCTGTGAAAATAATGTCAAGAGAACGGAATGAAACGTGAGCATACGGCTCAGTAAAATAACGTTTTTGCGATGAAGAGCGGCTCCGAAACGTCACACTCTATACCCATTAATTCGTGATAAAATTTGTTGTTAGGATTTCTAATAATCACGCAAATCGCATTGCAAATAACTGTAAGAAATTGTCCAAAGTGAATTGAGATTCCGGTATAAGAAACACAAATCGCAAGTGGTGGATACGTGGAACGCTTTTCTCCTTCTAATCACAATAATTATCTATTTAACCTGGTTGTTGATAAAATATTAATAATAAACTTTTGGATATTTGCAGCTAAAGAAGGCATACGAATAAATCCTTCCTATAGCACACGCCGGAACTAATTCAAGTTGTGCAACTAAGGTTTGAGTAAACAAGAGGGAGCAGAAGACAGTTTATCGCATAAAACGGATCCAAAAAACGTAAAAGATTATTAATCCTCAAAAAAACTTATCCTGTGACTTGTGGATAAGACACTTATCCTTTTGGTTTATCGCAATCCACTACCAATTAATACGACATCCTCGATTTGCATCTCACATTATTACAGACGGTGTTCTTTAGCCTAGGATAATCTATAGAACAGAGTTGGAAGGAATTTGTTGAACTGTAAACATGTTTCATTACTTCGATCCTGCAATTGAAGAGGAGCATCCGAGTTTGTAATTAACGAGAGGAAAGAGGCAAGATAAGAGGTCGGAACGGTGCAGAGGAAGGAAATAAAAACGATAACTTAACGAAGCGTCTTACCTGCGATGCAAGAACTGTATCAAGGAAGAGAAATATATCAGTTGCTTTCTAGGAATTCAGTTTATAATTGGGCAGCTTGCAATGATCGAGAAGTAAAGGGGAGACGAAGGGGAATCCCGCATACTTATTTTTAAAAAATACGTCGCTTCAGTTGAAACTTGTAAATTAAATTCGTGGGTGGAAACGTTCTGCTTAAGCCTATGCGAATTGATCCATTCTTCTGCTAAAATGCGTAGGTTGTCTGTTTAAAAGTGCTTTTTTACACAAATAACCAGGCGAGGGAATTACACTCGCTTTGCAGCATCAGCTACATTTAAAATTGATAATGATGATCACGTTATAAAAATGTAGTTAGTTGTAATAACCTGAGTTTTCACATCGTTGTTTTTCCGCAAATTTAGGTCCCATGTTCCGTGTTATTTTCGCATGAGAAAACTCTCCCCTTCACTGGTTTATTTTATTTTCCTATCCATCATCTTCCATTCAATAACGATATCTTCTCACACAGCTATACTTAATTCAATAAAATTTGCATCTGTTATTTTCACACCTCCTTTAATAAGACTTTCCCGTTGATATTTACTCTTAAAAATACGATTCGTAATGGTTTAAAACATTCGCAAGTTTCACGTAGTTGTGAGGAATAAATATTACCGTACCTGGATCTCTCGTGGCGAAAAGTCAAGAGTGTAAGCGTGCTGTTTGCATACATTGCTCACTACGAAATGCAATTTCGTGAACCGAGGCAAACGGGTCTTCTACCCATAACGCAGAGATGCAAGAAGCGTCGCAAGCCAAGAATATATTTTTATAATAATAACAAAAAATAAAAGACATTCAGCCGCTGCTGTTTGCCCTTTCATTTTAAAAGACTCACCATTTAAAAAATAATAAAAGTCCACCTAGTTAGTTGGAGGAGTAATTATTAGACTGGAGCGTAGAAATAAATACTACTCCCCGAATTGATGAAACGCACTCTTCCATGAGAGTGACAATATGTGCTAAAGAGAGAGAGAGAAGTTTTCTTCTCGGATTCGAGCTCCTCTAGCAGAAACAAGGAAAATTAGGGACTGATTAATAAGTGTTTCTTTGTCGGTTCTCTGAAAAGAGACATGCTTAACTTCAGCAACGCATGGAATATGAAGTTTTTCACTATTCTCGGTAATTGGAATTTGTTAGATGGCTGTTTTATTTAAGCAATATTTTCGAAGATTTGTTTATAGTAATTTTAAAATTAAAGCCAATTCTCTAAAAAAATATGTATTTTTTCCCTATTTATGGAATAAAATCAATCATTTTTGATATATTTACCGAGAAAAACTGTATAAGTTCAGCAATTGTATGAAATCTTTAAATTGGTTATCATTCTATATAAATACAGAAAACGATATCACCCATGAATCTATATGCTACTATAAACGTTGTTTCATGGGCACATTTTTATAGCTTCTGTAAATAAAGGCAAATACATTAAATTGTATTCAAAGCTGGAGAAATTCGTCAGAACAACTTAAAGCAACACATCGTTTTCTTCTTACACGAGAGTAGCGAATCGATTCTGGGTGCATTTTGGTACCCGTTTACATTTCAACATTTCCAACTGGATTTTTCTCTCAAAATAGTACTTCCGTAAAGAAAGCGTGAACATAAATATTAAAAAACAAAGATAAAGGCGAAGTTTACAAATAAGGATATCTACGTAATACAAATCTCCATAACTATATCTCGCTGAATATAAATTCTAAAACATAGATATTTTTAATATTACCAAATAAAATTTTTCATTATATTTTTTGAACCGTGAATTTACAAAATTAGTTCCACAAGATTTCGACCGAAGTATGCATAAAAACTGCAAATGAAAGAAGAATTGGTTAATATCACCGTGCATTTAAGCGAATAAAATACTGCTTAAGTGAGAGTTGGCTGCTCACTGCAAGGGAAGAAAGAGGATTTAGAGATCGAAGAAGACTGAAGGGATACATAAAACCTTTTATGGATGAACTTAGATTGGTGAATAATTAAAAACAGACATTAGTATGATTATTATCTACCAAATCATGGGTATAAACATTCTGTCAGGAAAATATGAACCGTCAAGCGATTAATTCTGTAGACCAAGATGCGCTTAAAAAACATTTTAAAATATGAAAGCTCCCTCAGACTCTAAAAACGTAAAACTCAAGATTTCGAGATATTTTTTGAAGAACTTTTTCCACGAATGGGATCTGGAACGTAATGAAAATTGCGAGGAAGTACGGATAAGAGTCGCCGAGGGAGGCTGTAATGTCTGAAAACACTCAAATATGAAAAGGACGCATTTTATGAGAATCGTTGCACCATGTACTTAACGACTCGATTAATCCTTTTAATTGGAAGAGTAGGAAACGTGGAGGGGAGGTGGTGGGTGGAGGTTGGAGGAGAAGAAGCGAGGAGTTTAGCGGAAATAGAGGAAGGGAGGGGGTATGAGAGAGAGAGTGAGAGAGAGAGAGTGAGAGAGAGAGAGTGAGAGAGAGAGTGAGAGAGAGAGTGAGAGAGAGAGTGAGAGAGAGAGTGAGAGAGAGAGTGAGAGAGAGAGTGAGAGAGAGTGAGAGAGTGAGAGAGAGTGAGAGAGAGTGAGAGAGAGTGAGCGAGAGGGCAAGACAGGATTAGACATGAGAAAAAGGAGCGACAGATTCTGAGATGGAAATGAAAAAATGCTTACTCGAAACATTGCACGTAGTTCAGTGTTTAGAGGAAATCTTGATTATTTAATCGAAAATAAATTTATCTTACAGATCATACGGTAGAACAGTATGCAAAATGACCTATTTAAATTAAAAATTTCCCATATTCAACATATTTTGTGCAGCACTAGGGCCAAAAGAGGAGTTTCTTCATCTAAATATCTTCATTGCCCAAGTTTACAATCACGCTGGAACGTTATTTAAAGAAACCAACACATTGTTCCAGTGTTCCGCAACCTTTTAAATTTCACGGGTGTTCTCGAACTCCGCAGCGCACCGAGCCAAATTTATCGAGACTTTAGAATATTTTTACAACCTTGTAGCCAACAAAAAAGATAAAATCGCCTTTCCTACACAGATGAAGATAATTATTGCTAAAATCTACCTTTTCAAATGGCTTACTCCAGATTACGAAATAATCCTATTAAAAAATTCCAATTCTCTAATTACAAAGCAACTTGGTCTCGATTTCAAGTAGCGGAAACAGGCTAAGAAATCTTACTATAAGAGTAATTTGATTTAGGTAGTTTTAGCATTAGAAGAATAAATAATATTTTACCTTGCCTATGATTTCAAATTTTACCACGGCACACCAAGTACTTTGTCGCAGTAGTGTGCCGCGGCACACCGGTTGTGAAGCACTGCATTATTCAATTCCTGGTACATTACATTATTAATTTAAGACGCAAATTCCTCTTTATCAATATGAATAAACTCAAAAAATTGAAAATATTTTTGAAAAGGGAAATAGATCGCGTTAAATACAAATGGGATGACTGTTCAACTATTGACCAAGAGAGAGAGAGAGAGAGAGGGAGAGAGAGTTGATTGCGTATACGCCTCTGTTAACAGAAATATGGTTACAGTATCAAAAACCCTGATCCATACCCGAAAAGATACATTTTCCTATCAGGCCGTCAATTGTTAATTCAAAAGCAAAAGAGAGAGTGTTTCCGCTAGTGCGCAATTCTTTCCCTATGCGAAGCGATGCCGACATTTCAAAGGGAATGATGAAACTCGATCCAATCACATCTGTTACAGTCATACGTGCGTCAGTGCATCCATTATTAATCATTTGAGCCAAAGGATATTCTGGGACACACTAATTGAAACAACGATGATTACGCCGCAGCACGGGCAAATTCCAATATTCCTTTTGAACTAAATTTGTGCATATACCGTAGTATTACTAGAGAAAAACTATAGAAATATTTATTATCACGCTGTCTGAAAATATCTCGAATTGATGTCAATATGCTTCGAGTTATTCATCATCAATCTTATATTATAAAGACTTGGCAAGTGTATTTTAATAAGTAATTGAACGATTCGCGATTTAAACATGGCAAGATAAGAAGTTCAAATGCTTACAAATAATACTCATTTGCAATGAAGTAACATATAAATATTGTAAGCGTTGTTATTTTGCTTCTCCTGTTCTGAAACAAATACATCAACTTTATATATTATTTTAATTTTGTTTAAAAATCAGCCATACAAACAATGACACCAGCTGGATGAAAGTATTTAAAATAGCCATCTTAAACCCTCTGAAATCTAATATGAGCGGCAATGTAAAAATTTGAATGTCAGCTATAGTTTCGCATTTTTTAGGGGCTTGAACAGTCGCCACAGATAACATAATTTTAGCAAAAATATGGGGTTTATTGAGAAATACGGTCTTCGAATTTCCGAGTTCATGGCTTGATTTTGGTCTGTTTTGTCATTTAGTAAATAATATTATACACGCAGCCATGAACAGAAAGTAAAATAAACAGCCTGTTTATCCAATAGCAAAAACTTGAATAGGTTCAGAATTTTCTTAAAAAATAATTTTTAACCTTCGTAAAAAAGAAACTTTTGAAGTAATATCAATTAAAAATGTGATGGTCTGCTTGAGAGTTCTGGGCAAATAGCAAATTACCGACTAACATTGACACTAAAGTATTTGAAACAAAATCAAACATTGCCTTACATTCTTGAAGTGTAGTTTAACAGTAAAATTTCCAATTCCTCATTATTCCCAAGTCTAACTTTAAGCTTTTATTGGAAATATTTTACTCGTTTCGTGCGCGCGCGAATAAACTCCGAGAGTTTAAGGATAACACTTGAGGAAGAAAATAAAATCCTACGTTTAATTGCCAAATCATTTATGACAACTCACTTTATAGCGACAGAGAAAACTGCCTAGTAATCCATCCGTTAACCATTGTAATTACTTTTCAGAGAAGAATTCCCATTGCGCCGTCAACGTTAGAATAGCTTTCACAACGGATTCCATACCGAGAAGACGGATGAAGAGAAAAGGCGAGACCAGAGGCACGCAAGGAGATAAACAACTGCCTCCCTCTCCCTTTTTCAGCCTCCCAATCCCTCTTTCAGCCTCCCGCTTCTCCTTTAGGGATTCCATGTTGCGAATAGCAAGTGGTTTTTTACCCTTCCAGAACAATGGTTCTCGGAAGCCATCTTGAACGTAGCACGCAGTGGAGGAGAGGTAAAGGAAATAGCTCTTAACACGCAGCGACACCTCAAAACCTCAATATCAGAGAGTAGTATCCCCTTGGATTCCAACCTCAAGACTCCATTTCTCTCTCTATGTCATCCATTTCTCCATTTGTGTCACGTTCTCAACGTCGTCGTCATCAACCGATACCCTGACAACCACTCATTCCCCTCTCACTTCCGCTATCCCTTTCTCTCTACCTCTCTCTTCCTCTCCTCCTTGCCTCTTTGGTTCATGTATCGTGGAGACACGAATTTTCTGATCTCTTACGCTTTACGTAACAAATCTCACAAGAAAATAAAATATAACATACCATCTAAATTTAATTTTCTTTAGTTCCGATGAAATGTTTTCCATGAAAAAATGCGTCTTTCATTTATCTTCATTTTAATTTTTGGTATCAAATCAAAATAACTTCTACTTTTATTTTTATAAACTTCTAAAACTTTCTAGAGGCCTCCAGAAATTTCTTAAAAATACATCCACGTCTTTTCATACTGAGGCTTACAAGAAATGTAGTCATTATAAATTACACGAAAATCCTCGTAATTTATAATTTGGAGATATTTTATTTAATTCATATGAGTATTAAAATCTGTATATCGAAAGTCTACCAAATTCATAAACTGAATTTTGAGTGTTTTCTAATAAAGTCTAGAATTCCTTTAGGACCAAATGTTTTCACGAAATTCTCTATGAATTTTCATATAAGCATGGACGAGAGTAAAATAAGGTTGTGATAGAGAATGGTAGTAAAAGTAGTGACGGTAAGTGATTGATAGCAAGGAAAGGAAACAAACAATGCTAGAACTGAAGAAGGGAAAGAGAAAGGATTGGTGAGGAGACTTCGAGTTTGAGGATAGGCGTTTTGGATTAGCTCCAGGAAAACATCGCATCTTGAATCCCTTCCAAAATTTGATGCAATGGAAGTGATCCAGGGAATATGTATGAAAGGAGAGGAAGGGATTGGGGAACGCTGTAGAGAAGCGTTTTGATTGGTGTTTGCACGTTTCCTTTAATTATCCTAAGGGGTAAAAAATGGTACCTTTCAAATACGAGAGTCTGATGAAATCGTTTTCCTCATTGCAGTTCACAAAATACTTTTGAAGTCATTTAGAACGTTGACGGCAAATACATAATTTTAATGGATGTAAAATTATATACTCTAACATTTTATGGCTAAATACAGACGTTTATGTTCTAACACGAACCATATAGTGTATTTTATATCTTTGTATACTTTTTCTGTTTATGTTTTGAAACATTTTTCATCGCATAGAGGTTGAAAGCGTTGAAAATTGAGGTAAATATATTCAATTTCTGTGTTTTCATAGTTTATTGAGAATAAAAACTTTGTTTTATAATTAAGTTTCAACAGTATTTCTTCCAATAAAGAGCGAATTCAATAAATCTCTTTGCTTTGTGTTTATGATAAAGTTTTTCATTGAGAGAGCTTAATGTTATTAAAATAAAAGCAATGAGCATATTTTGAAAGTTTTAACTCCCCAACAACTCATAATAATGACTAGAACTCACAAAGAACGCTGTACTCCTGCTATTTAATGGATACCATTTTTGACAATTTAAAAACTTTTTAAATTTGCAATTGGGTGTAATGACAGATATACCTTATGACAAAATGGGATTAAAAAGGTTGGACACCACTACTTTACACAACAAACTTGACAAAAATATTTATGAGATAGTAATATTTCCGAAAGGAATAACAAAATTTTGCAGCTCATTTAAAATACGAATAGTATTATAAATAATGTGCAAATATTTAAGAATACTTTTAGTATTCACCCTTGCTACATACTGTCGTAATTAACTTTTATATTCGACATCTTTATTCCTCAAAGACGTTCAATTGGACATCATATAAAGATGAATATCGGAAGATTTAGTTTGATATCTCTTTAATGTGTTTAATATAAAGGTAAAAAAATTACGAAATCATGAAGAAAAAATAAGTTTCAACGAAGGTTTGCTACTACTAAACTGGAAAATTAGTTAAATGACAATGTCAGGTCAACAGTTTTGTCCCCCTCAGAGCGACGATGATCGTCTTAATTTGCGGTAACTCGACGGAGACGAGCGGAAGCTTCTTATGCATCCTAGATGATTAAATTACTTGTCGAGTGAACGAGGGATTTCGCCAGGGCGCCATGATGTGATCTCCAGTTGATGTTTTCGATTAAAGCCGCACCCTCGAGCCACTTTGTCACCAGAACGTCACAGTGTGCTTCACTGCTCAAGATAATGTCCATCCCATTATTAGGATTCTTAAACATTCCAATCACATATCTCCCCGATTCATAATGGACACGTGTAAGCTAGATCGATATGGCCACCTATTATCCCATTCCAATCTGTGGATACTCTCAAGAGTGCAGATTATAGCGTCGAATCACGTGTTGATTACACTTGATTTAGCTTTCGCCGTTTACAATATCGGTTCTAATCTCAGTACCTCGATGACCGAGTTAGAACACCGTACAGCCCTTAGGATAGACTCCTGACAAAACTCTTTCCCACTCTATTGAGCGATTATTTAGGCATTGCTTTTTTATAATAGTGTAAACTTCTATCGAATCTGAATGCAAACGAAAATGCTGATTCGCAATAAGTGAACTGAAAAAAAGGTTAACTTAGTTCACTTCCAATTACTATACATTTGAGTTACATTCCACATAAAGTAGATTAAGTGTAATTTTTGCAAAGTATTTACTTATTAATGTCTTAAAAACCTCGAAAAACACAACTAATCTATTATATTATTCTGACCTGATGATGCTACGATTGTAGCAAAGCCGGCCGCGCCATCAATAAACTCATTTTGTGGAAGTTACAGTTAATTTTATTTGTGAATATGCTGAGTAAATTCTACAAAGTTGAGTCAGATTTAAATGATGTGGTAACTCTATTATATGTAATATTTGTTAACCATTAACGAACTGTTTTCGAATGGTAAAAGACAAAAAAACGTCTCTTTTCAGTTCCATTACAAATAGGGATACGGAGTAAAGGAAAATAAATTATTTACTATTATCTTTGGCATCGACAGTTAATAAGAATTGGGAGAACTCCCCTCAATCACGGTGTGATGGAAAACAAAACTTTTTGGCCCTCGCGAGAAACTTAACTTAAGATAATTGGAAACATTACTTAATAAATCTGAGCATATTTTTATCGTGGAACTTTGAAACCACCTTCATTGTATACTATAAGTATTAATATCAGATTTTTCATCTTATATTTTGTTCCCATACACAAATTAATGGGAATGAAGCGAATTAAAACAGCTGCCATTTGCATTTCAGGTAAGAGAGTCTGAAGATTCTTAGTCAGAGGTGGACAACATTTTATAATTGTAAATACGCATTGGTGGTTGTAAGTACTCCGGCTGTCCAGATTAGAGATGAAATAAAACCATAACCATGGATTCTGAGGTATAGTATAATTGAAAATCAATTCTATCAAAGGTTATTAGGTTTAAAATTTCGATATCAAAGATTTTGTTGCCATATTTTTTATAAAAATATAAGAATCTGAGTGATAAAATTTTCCGGATCGCATTTCATCAGAGCTTTGCGGGCCGTGTAAAACACTCTTGGGGTTCTAGGTTGCTCATCTCTTTTCTAAGTTATTAATCATTATTTACATTTACTGTATTCGTTCACAATTGCATTGTCCACACCTTAACGTAAAGTTAATGCCAACGCGGAAATACTAAACCAAACCAGAGATCAGGCGCCACTGACCATAAAACGAAAGAGACCACTTCGCCTACTACGCGCGGCTAATTGAGATTCAAATTATAGGTATTCTTAGGCTCGCGATATCGCCCTTAATATCCCCATTCGATCTCCAGCTAGCTATTTCCGGATGTGTCCCGTTTCCATTATCCAGTAATTTATTAATCTAAACAGTGCGATAAGTTAGAGGTCGTGCATAAACACGCCCTCCTTATATATAGAGGACTATATACTGGGCTCAAAATTCTTCCCTTGTTTGCTTAATCTTCCAAGGATATCGTGAGCTTCCTTCGCTGGATTCGGGTCACGGCACACTTTCCTCAGGGCGGATTAAGAAAGATCAACATTCTGATTGTCGTATCATGTACTTCGATGCAAAATTTTCTAGGTCACAGAAACGTAATATTTATTGCATACCTGTATGTGATAGATGCTAAAGGGTATTTTGTCTCGTTTCGTGTTGCAAGCATCATATTGCTAATTACATATTGCTCTTTCTTAAAAGAAATGGACATGAAAAACATTTAGGAAAACCAATGGGGTTATGACCGGCATAATTAATTGTTAAGAATGATAGAAAATCGCATAAATTATTTACCAATTCCTATCTATGTCCCAGGATCCCATTGTCGTCTATTATTGTTTTTTATTATGTTATCATGAGTGGAAATTCTTAAGAATTCTTTGTTGAAACAATTTCAAAATCACTCCAATTATAATTAATATTTCTTGAGTAATATGAGAATAACTTGTAAAGAGTATTAATCTTTCTTCTCGACAGCAATTGGGAGATAGAAGGGGAGAAATGGTAAAGGTGTGGAATGGCCGAATCAGCTTTCGCATGGACGAGTCACTATAGGAGGTAGTTTATACAAGGCGGGGCAAGAGAATCCGCAATGAGGTAAGCAGAGGAAGGAATAATGGAGTTTGGTGGCGAAGGCGGATTAGACGACATTAGGATTAAGGTCAAAGAATGAAGGGAATGGGACGTGAACAAAGGTAAAAGGGGAGAAAAGGAGAAGGGAGATAATATGGCGTATATGAAAGAAGATAATAGAAGAAAGGGATTAGGAAAGAGCCAAAAGAATGAAAATAAGAATACATACATTTGGTTCAAATTCATTGTGCAATAGTGTGTGTACACGAAATCACCAAAACTTCGAACTTGCTTGCTTGCTCATCTATCGCGTGCAGGCTTGCATATTTGGCTTGCCATGGTGATGAAGTTCCTCAGCTGTGTATATTTATGGCTTAAGGTATCACCTTTTTTCTGTTGTCAACTTTGTTGACGCAGTAGATATGCCTCCGATTTTTACATTGCGAATGTCAGTCTCATCTTTCTTGTGAATCGAGGTAGTTTTATGCATGTTTGTATAGTTTTCTTCCTCTCATTATCATTAAAGTTTACGTCATTAACTATTCTATTCTAACCTTCATTTTCATAACACATTAACTGGACTATTTATACTTTGCCTAACTCCCATTTTTTCATAAGCTTTTCCTTTATCTTTCCCGGATTTATTTTCATTAGCGCGACTCTTGCGACTGTTACGGAGCTATTGTATTTGCTATACCCACTTGTATGAAAAGATTTTTTTATATAACCCCTTCCTTTTCATCCTTCCTTTTCATCCTTCCTCTCCAACCGCATTCTTCCAGTCCTCGTGATTTTGTTTCTTCACTTTTCTCATTATCCGTTCCCAAAGTTAGTCTTCGTCACTTTGCGCAAAACTACGCCAATTCGAAAATATTTTCTTCAGAGGCTAGAGAAAAAGAAGGGAAGAGTTATTGTTCTTGGGAAAGAAGGAAAGCGTTTGTCGAAATTATACGCAAAAACAGATCTCCTAAGAGTCCACGAATATATTTCTTTAAATATCGACGAAAACGCGATTTTTATCGATTTGATTCATTGCGCGGATCCTGCTCCATTCTCCTTCCTTACATAGGCGGAAAAAAATACGGATCTATCCTCTGCTCTGCTCAAAACATGTTCACGCACGCTTCAAAGAGGAGAGTAAGAGCTAGGGAAATGGATTATCCGTTGTCTCAGTTCCAGATGTTTATCTTCGGAGTGATAGACACGGAGAGTGGGAATGCGCGACAGAGGAGAGGGAGGGGGGGGAGGGGGGGGAGAAAGAGAGAGAGAGAGAAAGCGTTAATACACACACAGGCCGGCGAACCGGCGAACAAACGCTGTAGCACTTTGTTTGACTCGCTGCAGGAATAGGAGAGAAGGGAACGGGAGGGAAGAGGACGGGAACGAAGGAAAACTTGGATGTAGAAGGACAGAGTTTGGGATGAGGATTGTGGGAACCAGAGAGGAAATTGGGGAAGGAGTGGACGATGCATATTTTCATGGATTGTTTTTGGAAGGAGGCGAAGTCCACATACAGAATGTTTACACAGGCCAAACTACATCCCAAATATTATAATAACACTCCTCCGACAGAATGGAAAGGCGGGGAGAAGGATTGAAAAAAATATGCAGCACACGATACGGCGAGGAGAAGTGACAACAGATGAAACCACGTGAATCCATTTAAGTAGCAGGATTTTAAAATAAAAAATGTATAAATAAATATGTCTGCGGGCGATCGCACGATCAAGTTCGAACGGCGTAGAGTTGTTAGTCGCAGACGCGCTGCTAATTTCAGCATCGCGAAATTGCGCCATGATTATGGCAAAGAAAATTACACTCAATTTTCCAGCCGTATTTTTTACACTTTTTATTTCGTTTAGGTTAGTCAATATTTATTTTTTTAATATTAGTATATGAATTGGAGTTTCCCACAAAAAAAATACTGCATGATACTTCCACAAAATAAACGAAAAATAACCACAAATGCATATTATAATGGCATACTTATTCCGATTTAAAATCGATTTATACGTACACTTTAAAAATACTACCCTGATATACATACATTATACAATACTGACAATACCGACCTCTCGAAATTTAAAATACGAACGAATATAATGTTTCATATGTTAAAATTAGCGATTTCTTACCGACCGACGTCGTCGTGTGTGTGGACTCTTATGAATATCAATCATATCTTGTCCACTCCCTAATTCTATTATTTTTTCTTGCGCTCTCTCCAGTGCCTACATTTCCTTAATAATCCGCTTTCTAGCCCATGATACCACTTTATGCATTTACTCAGGCCGTTGTTCCGCATCAATTTATATTCATTAGTTTCCATCTGAGGGCAGAGTCGAGTAAATGGATTCTAATCTCGTGTGTAGCGAGAAGGATAAGAATAGTCCTTCCAAATGGACGCCATTTCGTGCAACTCATTTGCACATTCATCAATACAGGGAAACTGCGCTCGTATCACCATTTTTTTGTACGCCGATAATATAGCTTTCCCCACGAAACACGGAGTGGCGCTGATCACAAAGTGCATAATGATAGAATTGGGAATACTAGTGCAATTAATATTTCGTCAGAACTGTTTCAGACAATACTTTCGTCATTAAAAGCTTAACTCCCGTAATGTTACCTCAAAGTCTATTTATCCTTATCTGTTATCCTGTATACTTATCATCCTGTATATATTAATATTGGTATCCGCCAGCAATTGATCGCCATAGAAAATTTACCGGCAGCATTTTATTGCCAAGGATTATTCACCAGTCATCATTAACCATAGTATTTTATATACTTAAATCATTGTTTTATTTCCCATTATACTATTAAAATTAAATTCATTGGAGATGAATGGTGCATCTTCCAAATTTGGTTCAATTCATTCGCCGGAAAACTTTCATCTTTATGTAGTAGATAATACCATTGAAATGAAGTTCCTTTGCCATAATTGGTGAATTTTCCATGGCAATAAAATGCTCTCGGTAAATTTTCCATAGCTATCAATTATCAATTGCTGGCGGTATATTTTCCATGGCGATCAATTACTGGCGGCAATTGTTGGCGGTCTATTGCTAGTGGTAAACTTTCCTAGACCCATTAATATTATACCCTTTTAATTTTCTGTTTTTTCTCCTAATATTATGCACGTATACTATCATCATTAATTTTTATTAACTCCTTATTGCATAAAATCCCATTCGCATAAATTACCCTTTACTTTCTCTAGATCACTCTCTTTATTCAACAAATGCTCTGAGATAATAGCTGATTATTCCTCCTAACCTTTCTTTGAAATTCGTTAAAACGTTCATAAATATTTTAACTTGCCGTATTAAGTTCTTCCTTCTTTCGCATACTTCGTCAATATCGTTTCCCAGGTGATATGTATCTCTTATATATATTCATCCTCTTAATTGCAAGTAACCAATCATTGCCCTAAACCATTTTAAACGTTATATTAGGTTCCAAATTGATGGAATGAATGATCCTTATGCGACAGGCGTAAGATTAAATTAGAAGAAATGCGGAATCGTGAGAAAATAAATCTACTAATTATGACGGGAAATCGAATCGTTTTCAATTACACCGAATGTTAAAGTATTACCGGTTATTCAATACTCTGAAGTCATTTCGTTCGGAGGAGGTCGTAAGAAGAGGGTGCCACTGTAAGATACTGAGACGTCGCATTGTTCTTATACAGATTATATTCAGCGTTTTGCTCTTTTTTTTTCTTAAGGCAGAAGAAGGAAGTCTCATTCTAAGCGGAGGTTACCCTACGACTCCCATTCTTTCTCGCACCCTCACTCCACCTATCGCTCAAACTAAGAACTTTGCATTTGGAATACGTCTATAGAAACGGAAAGAGACAAGAGGAAGCGCGTACTCTGATTTATTTTCATTCAAATCCAATTTCCGCGCAGTTTCAGATCTTCTGTATTTTGTCTGGAAGTTCTCGGAATCATCTGTGGAATCCTACCAATTCTTTTGTCTTCCGTTTTCCGAAGTACTCCAATTCTTACGTTTATTTTGATTGGTTCCATTTTCAGTTACTGATATGTTTGGCTTATTTAAGAGTGGGAACGGAAGGCTTCCAAAGAATAAAATCGGAACAAAATACATGTTAAACTAATCATAAAAACCGGTATAAAAAGATCGCTGATTTTGAATAAAAATACTGTAAAAGAGGGATTTATATCGTTAGAAGGAAAATCCCTTCACTGTCACTAAGACGACAGCAAAGACGAAAAGCGGGATTCAGAAGTAGAAAAAAAGAAAGTAGAAAACATCTTTCGTCGCACACAAAAGGAGTTAGTGTAAGGGATCGTAATGGATTCGGTTGGCCTATCGTTGAGTAGCTGCGGGAAATGGATAAAGTTTCTCCGCTAGAAATCTTCGATTTAGGAGAACTTCGAATGAATTATTCATGGAAACTTTTTATACCTTGTTATCTTTACACATAAAGGAGGGTGGAAAATTACATCGAGAATAGGAAAGGCATTAATAAAAACGCTAAATTTTCATCGACTTGAGTGCTTCAAAGTAACTAGGTCATTACCTTGTACTTTATGGAATACTTCCAGTTTTTATCTTTTCCAAACTCGGATGCGTAAATAAATATATAATTATTTTGCTTACAGGGTTTTATATAAAAAGTAAACACTTCAGAAAATATGTATGCTATTTATATATGCACTTCATGTTACAGTTATTACTTACTTTATTGAGTAACTCCAATAGCCGTAACAAGGTTATCAAAAACCTTGTAATGGCTATTACAAAAACTAAGATTTTTCATAACCTTGTTATGGCAATTAGGAATATTTGAGATAAATGTTAATTTTTTCGATTTTTTATTCTTACGTGCTTGTATTTTCCTATAATTCAGTAATTTATTATTGAAATACAAACTTTTACATCAGAATATTGTTAGTTAATGCATAACTTATTTTTTCTGCTACACTCGAGTGCCTTGATGATTCATTTAATCGCATTTATGAAGAAAATTTTTACAATTGACTAAAATACTTCAATCATGCTACGAGAAAAAAAACATGAAATATTAAATCAAACTTTCCTTAATTTTTGTTGTATATATAAAATATGAGAAACGAACAGGTCAAATTATTATTAAATATTATTACAGTGGAAATAACTTGCCAGGAAAGCGACAGAAGATGATATATTGGTTAACATGAAACACAAGTAGGGTTCGTTCCCTAAACCTACATTTTTCAGTGGATATTTATTCGTTTAACGAGATACGTATGACACGAAAATGTTGTTCAGTACGATTTTTTTCGGTCCCATGAATATAGGTAACACAATGCAACATCCTTCCGATAACAGGAAATTGCAGTTGAGAAAATCGGTTGTTTCACTAAAAAGTAATTATTATAGCTACTAATACAACTATGGCGAATTATGTACCTACTACATAAATCAATAGATTGCAATTCATTAGTGGCATTAACCATTGTGAAAGTTATATCCCACGTGTCTCATGTATGAGCAAAAATAAGATTATGCTACTTTCAATGATGTTTGCAATCGATAGAAGTATTAATTTTGCAAATAGAGCAGTTGTAAATCGTTAGGGCGTCGATCAGCGAGCTGCTCACCTCATTTATCAAAGGAAAGTAAAAGAGGTCTCTACTCAACTGTATTGTGGCTACTACCTTCTAATAATATCCTATATTTATCTGTATTGAAGTCATATTCGCGGAATCAATGAGCAAACTTCTGCTTTCACCAGAAAGGTATGAAAAATATGTCTTATCGGGTATGAAAATAATACAGCGAAAGAGAAAAAGAAAAAATGGAAGAAAATGGAGGAAATCAAGCGGCGAAATGTTTTCCTTGAAAATTTCTTAAACCATTGGAATAAAAAATCTTTGTGATATTTACAGAATGCCTTTATAATTACAATATAAATAACTAGTTTAATGACTTTACTTTGTTTTCAAGATTTCCGAACTTAATGAAAAATGATCTCGTCAAAGGCTTACTTTCACTACGAACTAGTATAGTGAAAAATAATAGAATTTTAACAAAAACGGGAAAATACGTAGAAGGATGTGAAACCCGTTTCATCCTATTGTGGAAAAGGCTTTCTTCGGCAAATGTTTAACAGGATAAAATGGAAAGATTTACTTTGTCGCGATGGAAAGAATATTCCTTTGATACAAAGTGCCGTCTAAATGTCCGCAGAAAGGTCTGTGATTGTGAGATTAATCGTATTCCATATTGTCCTATCTTTTGCAACCTTCATATCTTGAAAGTCCGCTTTATCTCCATGTCTACGACCAGTTCAAGCTTTGCCTTCCTTCTTCAATTTAATGGTACCAAACTATACACTAAAGCTGCCATTTTATTTTATTTAACATAAAACAACTGTACAATTATACCTATTATGGTATTACGAACAAGGTAATAGTCACTTAAGTGTATTTTGTTCTTGTCCTAATTTGTGCATTTTGCATCTCTGTATATGTATAATATTATTTATATAGTTCAACCAGCTTCAGCAGTTTACCGTTCATCAAAAATGTAACTACTTTCCTCTGTATTTTAATGACTGTCCATTATTTTGCGCCATTGGATATTTCCATTTTTACTTTCATCTCATCAGTCAATACGGTTTATTACATGAAATGTTTCTAGAAAAGAAAGTAATTCCTATCATTTTACCAATCAAGTCCAAAAAATATGGCACAAAATTTTAAATTATGGAGAAATAGTGATCGCCGTGGGCTAATCGCAGATTCCTAATGGAATGCCTCGCCCTTTATTGGCTGTATCTAATCGATGTTCATATTGCTCTGCACTCAGGATAATCTGCCGTGCGTGCCGTTGAACACCGTCAATCACGTGCCATCGCAAATGCACTTTCACCAAGTCTCATTAATGTTTATCCTCCAGAGGCTGCTGTGGCTTCCTCTATGCCTCCCTTAATTACGCCTCCTCTCCAGCCTCCCTCAATCACTCCTTCGGCGTGTTGCACCCCTCTCTATCCTCCCTCAATCATTCCTCCTGCTACGTCCCTCCCTGTCCTCCATTAATCACTCCTTCGCCCTCGCGATTGAATGTTATCAAGGTCGACGTCTTCAGTGCGCTTCCTCACGGGGGATTTCAACGATTTCTTTAATCCAATTCTTATTATGAAACTTTATACTCGAAATGCAGTGAATCCTTGAGCTTCTGTAGAAGACTATAAAATGTTTTTTTTTCGTTTCATCCGCTTATGGCTTGATTGCGCGACATTACTATGGACTAATTTAAAAAATAAAACGATACCAAAAGTGAAGTGTTTTTTTCATTACTGAAGAGCAATATATATCAAATATGCCTCAGGCTGCTATTAATTATTGGAATGGGAATTAACGAATGAATCGGATTAGAAAGAACGCGAATTCCATTTTCTTGCGCAATGATTACGTCTCTAAAATCGAAGATTTTTAATGTGACCGTCATAATGAATTTTGTGTTTAAATTAGGGTTTCCTTTGATAAAAAGGTGAAATGATATCACCTGCTAGTAAACGAAGTCTAAGCATACGGAAAACGAATTGGACTTCGACGGATAACGGGGCTTAATCCATCCGTACAACACATTTCACTTGTACCACCTGCATTAATTTGCTTTTCCAATATCGATACCATCAGCTGTGCCTATAGCAACCGCATCAAGATGGATTCAAAAGCTTTACAAAGTTGTCCACAAATACGAGATGAGTTTCAGATTCAGGTAACACGATTAGGATTTCGTGGATGCTCTAGAAATCGTCAATAAAGTGAGAAAAAAGAAGAGGATTAATTTTCAGATAAATAAATCGTTCTGCCGTTAAAGTTTTATGGGCCGCTTGCGAAAATTCCATCGACAGATATTTGAAAAGGGGCGAGGTGATGATGTTGTCGATGAGAATGTGATGCGGTTGGTGTAACAGATGATGGAGGAAAGGGTTCAGAAGTGTGGTCTCCGGGGAAATTATCCGTTCGGGAGATTTATTTAGGGCCGCGGCGTGTTTACCGAATTCCCGGAATCCCTTCCCCTCTTCCCAGTAATACTCCAAGTTACATCCGATAGGGATTCCGACAATCAGAGGACGCGGAAATTCCCTTGCCGTTCCAAAATCGGCCCCCACGGCGGGTGAAGAGGGACGGGAGTTGATAGGTTATGGGAATTCCGTCCTTGACGTTCTCTAATTAACGTGTTAGATGCCATAGAAACTCCTCTTGCCTTTGAGCTTACATTCTCATATACGTTCATAGTCTGCCCTCTCTGCGACGTGTCACCGAGAAAGGTGCTGAAAACCATAATACGTTTTGCGACGGAGCAAAATAGGCCTCCAGGAAACTAACCCTAGTCCTAGTCCAAATCGTGAATTACCTCAAATCGTTCAGCAGAAGACAAATTTTCTGGGAGAGACGCACGTCAAGTAACATGGATTCGTTTATTTTAGGAGAATTTAAAGGTAATACAATTATAATTTATACTTATTACTTTAAAATAATGATCCGTAATTTTGGTTATTTCAAGTAAACCGAAAACGGCATTTTGAATATGGCAGTCACAGCATTAAAATATTAGTGAATTTTAATCACATAATAAAGATATGACTCCCATCATGGAAAATATACGAACTGTGCAGCACATTGGTTTTTAATATTCGGGAAGTATTTTTTGGAATGAATGAGGAAGATGTACACTAGCCTCCTAAGCGCTTGCCCACCAGAAAGCTATCGCTAGAAAAACGGGCTGAGGGGGACAAACTTCAATGAAATTATCTGCCGATAAAAATCTTTTATAAACTACGCTTTGCACATTATTTCCTATCGTTTGAAGCGATTTCGCATCAAATGCATGCCCTTTATGGAGACAAGACTAGCGAGTAAGGTGATTCTCATATTCGCACCTTTTTTTTCTGCTCTCGGACACGCTTGTTCAAGGACGGAATATTGTCCTGTCGCCCTTAATCGACTGATCGCCCTTCCTCTTCCACATTATTTCCCTCTTTCTTCGACATTTCCTCTTCCAGTCCCTACTTCATCCGTGTCCTTTATCGAATCCATTGGCCGATAAGTTTTCATTTCCGGCCTATAGGTTTCGAATGTCTGGTTCTCGTGTTACTTTGATCGCATATACTCCTTTTCACCATTTTTAGGCGAGTTTCTTTGTGAAAAAAAGAAAGTGAAAGACGAGTGGAATAAAAAGGATGTCTGGCAAACATAATCGACTCCCATGCACCGAATAAATCAAATATAAGATTCGTTCAGTCTCGTTATGTAACGTGAGCTTTTCAACCACAATAAACCGATCGTTACTGGCAGTAATGATCAGTGGATTGAATTTAGGTTGACCCAGATCCTTAAAACATAACAAGGTTGATATTGGAAACTGGAAGATCCCGAATTATATGCAAAGGAGGCCATGATGGATATTTTATATTACCATTGAGTAATATTCAATAAATGCAATACATTACTTGGAAAATTTTATCAATAAACGAGAAATATAATTACTCTATACGCTAAAGGAATGCGATGTAGCAATGAGCACAGAGGCTGAAACGGGGTTCTTGTCCTTTTTGCTTCGCGGTCAGATATATTATCGCGCATCACATATTGCGGTAGGAAGTTAGGGAAGTCGAGAAAATGAACGGAATGGGAGAGACATGAGTCAAAAGAGTTATGGGAGACAGAATGTAGCGCGAAAGTGAGAATGGCTACGATACGGACTAAAATATATGTTCTCGCCCGTTCTCTCAACTTTAATTTGATATTGTTTAAGGCAGGTAAAGCGGCAATTCAATCTACTCGCTCTTTCTCTTGTGACAAACTCTTTTCTAGTTAGAGCGGTTTACCATTCTTTTTGTTTTATATTACGAATGTTTTTCATTTTCAAAGCAATTATACAGAACCGAGATACAAACTGGGAAAGAAAAAACGTATCTAAAAGTTTATCTTACTGTCTCTCAAATGTGACTTTGCTTTAAAGGATGAAACAGAGTGGGATGTACGGTCTATAATTATAAATAACTATAAAGTGAATAAGCCGGATAAATAAACTTTTTGTGGGAGGAATTTCATAAATAAAGAATTTGGACCTCGTGTAATTACTGCGCTACGAATTAAAAAAAGAATGTACAATTGCTATCACCCTCGCGATTTGGTCACAGTTCTTTGCTGCTGCACTTCAACCAAGTAATCGCTATTTTGATAAAACGTGTGTTCTTCCTACGCCATACTCTCCTGGAAATACATAAAGCATATATCATTGTTCGAAGAGCATTTTAAGGCTTCTGAATCGGTTTTTTCGTACTTCTTCCTATAAACAGTCTATGAAGCGATAACGCATATATTTTCTCCTCAATCAGTGAACGCGGAAAATTCCGTTGATTTTCGTAGAATGAAATTGTCTCCTATCTAACCAATTAATTTCTAAACTGGAATATACTATTATAACTAGAGACTAATCCTTTATGTATAATACCTCATTTTCTAAACAATATTTTTACTTTTATGAACATCAATTCACATCAACCACCATAACTAAAATTGAAGGCAAATTACAGTACAATTTTAATTTAGATTAAATCTTGACGGATTTCATTTACGTAAATTTTATAGGAGTAGGACAATGGATTAGAAATAACAATCGCTATAAAACTATTAACCACATTCACATATGTAATTAATATTGGCGAATTCATAAGGAGAGGTACTACCACTTTTTAATGTTTTTTCCGATCATTTTCTGCCATGAGACTTTCTAAAAACCACGTTTAATCTACAATGTATAAATAAAATTAAAAGTTTCCTAGTTGATATAAAATCAAAACCCGAAAAGACGCTGTTCTTCTTCTTAAAAAGGAGAGCTGGAGGCGCTTTTAATTGCTCATTATTTCTTCCTATCTCTTCCTGTTAAGAATCGTTACCATCAATAGTAGGCGTGGAACTACCACTTGTCAAAAAATAAACTGCAAATGGATAATAATTTGCTTAAAAGCCATTAAAAGTACAGAAGAAAGCAATTAAAGGAGTTAAGTTAATAGGATTGAACACAAATATAGTGGACGAAGTAGATGATAATGAAGAAATTGGTGCTGAGAAGTTGGTTTCTTAAATTCTTTAAAAGTTTCTCCCCTATCTCCATACAGACAATTGCCACTTGTCTTTCATTACCCGCAGTCTTCCACACCCCATAATTCCTTACTGTCCCGTTGTCTTCCTCCTCTCCAACTACTCCCTATATCAGCCAATCCACACCAAATTCCCCTCTGGATAATTTTACCAGCCTTCTTCAGCTAACTTCCTTACACTTCTACATCTCTCCTGAATTGCTCCAACGACGAAATTCGCGAGTTATCTACGAAAAAGCCTGAAAATATATTTTAACGTTTCTCTTTATATTTCTGTATTACAAGCTCCTAAGCAGATAAAGCTTTACAAATCCGCAAATACTGGTGGTTTTTATTGAGAATGCAAAATAAATAATGTTTTCCGTTAGGAACCCTTTCAATCAAACAATATTTCGTCTTCCTTATATTTATTCCTCCCAGGAAACGGCTCATAAGAATTTTTTACATAAAATTATCGTGATTATATTTAAGAATATCATATAAGCATAAAATAAATGTTTTTAAGAGATAGAGTGACAAAAATAAACCACAGACCGCAGCCTCCATCCTTTCAAGAGTAGCGCTAAATTCCGGGCACGCAGATTAACTTAACATTTCTCAAATCCCTATCCAGGAAATATGAAAGGAAACTATACCAGGGGGAGATATAGGGGGAGGGAGGGATGGAGAGGGAGGAGGGGGAGAGAGAAGGGGGAAGGGAGGAGGAAGCGAGAGAGGAGGAGGGAGAGAGACAGAGGGGAGGAGAGAGGGGGATATATGAATGGGGAGGGAGTAGGAAATGGGAAGGAGAGGGGAAGGTGACGGAAAAGGGGAGGGAATGGAGAGGGGGAAGGTAAAGAGAGGAAGGTAGAAGCGAGGGAGGTAGGGGGAGGGAAGAGATAGGGGTTAGAGATGGAAAAGACGGAGTGAAAGGAGAGAGGGAGAAAGGAGGGATATAGGGAGGGAAAGTGGAATCTAAGGAAAAGAGTAGCAAGAAGGATAGAGAAGCAGGAGAAAGGACGAGAGGAGGAGAGGGGAGGGGAGAGAAAAGAGGAGATACTATAAACCACTTCAAAAAAACTTAACTAGTAAAACAGCGACCTAAACGTAATAACCAATATAGCAACAGCAAAACAATAACCAAACAAACAAAATTCAGAAAGAATCTGCGCACAATATTCATAAGCGCGCAATCCAAAGGCTACTGAATGAGAAAACGAAGCGACGCTACTAAGGCACAGTATGGCAACGTCGCAAGGCTCTGATAGACCCAAGCCTGAAAAGTACCCTTCTAATGCTCCCACCCTCCACTTCCTCAGAGGCCAACTTACGTGTCGTCTACTGTAGAAGGTAAAGAGAGGGAGTGAGGAGAGGAGTGAAAAAATGACGACAAGAAAGTAGTAAAATGAGGAAACTTGAGCGGAAGGGTAAAGAATACGCATAAGGAGAGTTTTCGGTCGCCTGAAGGTCCATTTTCCAGGCAATCGATATATTCCTTTTGCCTCTTCCGCTTTCGTACTCCACCGTGTCTATCTCTTCTTTCAATCCTTTCTAGCTCTTATTTTACCAACCCGACGAGAATATATTCCAGCCTTTTTAAGGTTTTCACCTGAGTCAGTAATGCTCCCTCGAGATACGCCTTCATGTATGCTGAGTAAAGTAAAAGAGGCAGGAATACAGAATATAAAACTCCTACCAAATGAAATGCTAGATGCGTTACTTGTGATAAAATTATAAAATTGACTTCGAGAAATTTATTCGAGTAACGATTACGAGTGAATACTAGATGAGAGGAAGAAAATCTCCTTATATAGAATAAGCGAATGGATTCCTAATGCTACAATATTTACTGTTTACAATTTTGTATACAACTATGCTACCAAAATATATAGCTTTATACACAAAAGCAAGAAAATACAAACACGAGAACTCACAAATTCAATCACATAAATTCAAGAAAAATGTTTTTATGTATTTACTTTTCACATCATTCACGGAAACATTTTTACAATTCATACATGCTCAGTTATGTATTCGTATCATCATACGAAACTATTTTTTAAAGTGCTATACTTCTGGCACAGAAAATTAAGCTTGGACTAAATTGTCGTACTTTATGTAAAAAGTAGCAGAGATGAAAGTTTAATGTATTCGGAAGATTGATTCGTTTAAAACGGGGCGAGAGATTTCGACTTCTTCAAGATGTCATGCAGTCCCACATTTTACCAAGATAATTTTATGAAAGGGAAATTTGGAATCTGTTGCATATAACTGCAAGCGTTGTATACAATCAGAAATTCTTCAAAGGGGACAAGATACGAAACTTCCATCAGGTTTTATGACTCAAAACAGCGTATTTCTATGACCGCATTTTTCACGCTTCTTAGAAATTGAATTCATTGTCATAACCACATCGAAATATATAGAGTCAAATATTAAAAAAGTATTTAATGCTGCACTTACTTCATATAAGCAACCTATCCTGGACCTCCACAAGGAAAAAGGCGAATCCGTAAATGGTTCCATCGAAAAAATCACGTCCGATCGAACAAACATTTTAACAACGCAACAACCGAAATTCAGTCGCTCTTCTCGCTGCTGCAACACAACAAATACTTCGCGGCGACTAGATAGGAACGTTCGAAGCCCTGCAACGCACTTTTGCCATTCACCCCACCCCTATTTTTCTCCTCAAGTCACTTTTCCCCTCTCTTGCTCACAAGGCCGAGAGCCGAGCAGACGACCCTCACGATGACGTGCCCGCTTCTGTTTAAGAGGAGTCAGAAAGGGAAAGAGACGTACGCCAAGAGGAATGCCGATATTTGACGGGCGCATTACGTAAGTGCGCTATAGAAGCGTTGGCCCATCAAACTTCGGGGAGAGGACGAAAGTTGAATGAATACTATTGTGCGTGTAAGAAGGCCGACTAAAATGTTTAGTTGGATCGCTTGCTCGGGTACTGATTCCTTTTCCAAAAAGATATTTGAGTCGATGAGTCCATTTTCAGATAATCTGAAAAACTACGTAGATAGTTCGACGGTTGCTCGCATGTTGAATTCGTTTTTAAACGCCGGATAATAGCATATATTTTGTTTGAATTCTTTTTAATAAAGTGTAAATTGATTTATCCCTGGCTGAATTAAACTTTACCATTTTCTTAGCAAAGAAGAAATAGGTTTTCAGCAGAAGTTTTATTCCGACTTCTTCGTCGATTTCCTAATGTGAATTTTGAATCGTTCTGTATTAGTGTAAAATAAATACACATTTTAGACTCGCCTTTCTCGATTGAAAATCCAAGTATCGATAAAACGAGAAGTGGGTTTAAGTCCAACCCATGCAAAAGTCCGCGGTGATTCCGATATTTATTTATTTATTTTAACTAGCTCATAAACAGTGGTTGCCTTTTACAATGGCCACAACATTGCTTACAAAAACGACCACATACAAACATGCCCTTGGCGGGATTCGAATACGCGACACTGTGGGCCAGACACGCTAACTCCCGGTAATTCCTCTTCTTGTAACCTCGAGGTTTTTTATCTCCGTAAGTTGATAATTAACCGAGAGCAAATGTTTAGCAGAGAAATTCTTTGAGAAATCAAATAAAATAACAATTTTGAATATAAATATCGCCATTTCATAAACCTTAATGAAAGGTGGTGCGCCATGGTGCGATTCCAGCGATAGAGATCTTCTTCTCCTTGGCACTGAAAAAGTGCGAATGAAGAAAGTGGCCGTGAAACGTGAATTTGAGAAGGAAATAACATAATGGTTTAGCGACGCCTGCAGTGAAATTCATTAATCTTTGGTTTTGGCCAGAGCTTTTATGCGTATGCGGCCCTCGAGCGCGTTTCATGCGGCCCGAGAAGCTAATGTGAACAAAGTCAGTAAAATGTAGCTCATACATTCATATTTTGGTTGAAATCATGATAATAAAACTTTTAACATTGAAATGTTAACCATTAAAACATTCGGATTTGAGTTCCACTTACCATACAATCTCTAAGTAACCTCTGATGTAAACTGTAATGCGACCCACCGAATGATTTACAATAGCTATAAAGAAACGTTTCCACACCCCTGCTTTAATGGCTTCGCAAATTACGTATGTAATCCAATGCTAACTTGGGGTTATGAACTACGCAGTTCGCAGGTTTGGCATATAGCAGTGGTGCCCAACTATTTTTACATGGCGGGACACATCGGTTGTTGCGAATTATATTTTAAATCGGAAGTTACCTATATATTCTAAGGTGACATTAAAGTGAAAAATAAGTCTGAGGTTTTTATGGTAGATATTCAATATAAAAATGCATGAATTTTTGTGTTAAATTTTCATCATGGCTTCTCAGGACGCACAACAATCCTTCGCGGGAGTTATTTTTAACTTTTGTTTACACTCCCGTTATCCCTTTGCCTTTTCTCCTCCCTCCATATATGCTCTCCTTCTTCCGTTATCTCCTCTTTCTCCCTTCCTTTTTCCACCTCTATTTCTTTCCTCTTTTTCCCTTCAGTTTCTCTCTCTACAGGCACAGCTCCGGTCTGCGAGTTTTCTCATCCTCTCCGGTCGAACGAATAGAAGAGTGCTTCCGATTCTCCCGGCATATCCTTTCCATCTCTTCTTGGCGAATTTTTCGCTCGACAAAACTCGCCGTTCAGACGCGATCGCGGGTTCAATATTAGAGTACTCTCCCTCAATCCAACTCGGTATATATTAATGGAAATTGTAATGGCCCGTCTAAAAGGGCGGTGCGGGAATGTGTGTAAATATATTTTAAATATATTTTAAATGTATATTAAAATTAAAATGGTTCAGCCGGTAGGCTTTAGTCGAGTTCTAATTCAAAATGTCTTCCTAAATAAAGAAATCCGTGATTTAATGTCAATATTTACTAAATATTACAAATCAAGGGTTAATTATATCGCTATATCTATACTTCTACGGATACTGACGTTTGTTAAAATTAATAAAAATTTTCAAAACGGTTTGCTTAGGACAATTACACACAAATTTGGTTTAAATACAATTAACCATTGCTTTTTGCAGAATATGACAGAAGTAACTTTTGCCTACCTAAAAATGAAGCGGATGTTATACAGCTGTTTAATCTGTTTATCTTGAAAAAACTATTAAGTATTTGGCGAATGTTCGTTCTTCGTATTACAGAGGCACTGATTACAGAAGCAGGCCTAATGAGACCTAATTACTTTTAAATCTTTCACTGCCAGAGAAAAAGAGACACTTTTCATATGTATGTACAATTATAGCGAAAAAGCTAAAATATTACACCAGTATAAAGATCAATGGGACATTATAAAAGATACGGCTGAAGAGTAATTAACGATTTAAACTTAAAATATAATATTTACAGCAACTTCACTCGCGTAACAAAATCAGACAATCTCTTAAATTATTTATGTGCAATTACTTGCAGATTTTTAATGACGGAGAATAATGTATTGTTATCTCCTACACATAAACAAAAGTCACGAAAAAATATTTTTAATATTGATGATAAGGACCATGTTTCCTCATTTTCTTCCTTCATGTCTCCCGCAGCATCACTTATTATCTCACTCTCTCTCTCTCTTCGTGTTTGCTCTATTATCTGGAATTCATTATCTGAATTCCCATTGATGAGCTTCTTTCTCGTATTTTTCTTTTAACTGATATAGAATATACCTAAATTAATAAACGTGCTATAATATTGCCATTCCCAGATATCTATATAGTGCGAACTACCGAAGATGAAATATTCCTTTTGCAAAAGTAACACGATCAGTAAAAAATTGCATGCTACGAGTGACAACATATTATAGTATCCCTTGAGGGAAAGGAGGTTTGACCTTTTGGAAACCCTTCTTGCCCATCTCAACTCCATCTTTATATTCTCTCGGTCTCTTACCTCGCCCTTCTCAACTGACCGCTCCCTATATATCTTTTTCCTCCTCCTTTTTATCCCTTCCTTCCGTATTCGAAGCCTTTCTAGAAGAAACCCTTCCCTTATCCTCAACTCCCATCTCACTCCTGCGAATCCCTTTTCGTTCCTTATCTCTATCTCCCTCTTCCGCTTGGGAGTCCATCTCCCTTAACTTTGCCTTTTCATGCCTTACTTCGTTTAAACCTTCCTAAAACCACTCAACGAGTCCAGATAAAAAAGACCACCTGATCAGCATCCGATTTTCGTTAAAAAATTGCCACCAGGGCATAATATTCACTAAATCTGGAGTCCGTAATATCCTGTTGTGCTCTCTCGTTTCAATGTTGTGTATGCCCCTAATCTCCGTCGCTTCTTCCGTCTATCGTTCATCCCTTGCTCCTCTACCAGCCTATTGTCCCCTTATTCTCCTTCTCGCACGCTTAACTGTCTTCATGTGGGCATGATAATTAATCGGCGCACGAATAAATAAAATGTAATATTACGCATTTGTTTTGGTCCTATAAAATGCATATATAGTGAAGCCAAAGGGCTCCTAATATAACATTTAAAACGTATAGCATCGCAACTGTTCTTATTATCTTTAAAATGAGTGAATTTAATGAACCTGCTTTTCTATTGTGCGTTATGTCATTAACAACGTCCTTGGCAGCATTTCAAATAAAAATATTAGTTACGAAACTTCAAAACTTGCGTCATTGTATAAGTGATTATGAACTTTTTAAGCAAAATGTCAGTTATTTATATCGTACGGAGAAACACGTTTTATAATCAAACAAATCGTAAAAATACATCCGCTCTGATAGGACCTTATAGTTAAAATTTCTGACAAAATTGGATGATTTATGTTGTATTGCAATTTTTAAACGAATCGAAAGAAAACTTCGTATTTTGATAGCATGGTCAACATTTTCGTAATCATTCTCTAGTTGAAAATCACACTGATAAGAAATTAAATATGATTGAAAATTGCAGGTGATGGCCTTACTCCATCAAACGAGCAAGGGGATAGTTTAATTCAATTATTGTTATCACAAAACGCATTTATCTGGATCGGGGACGAAGAATTTACACTCATATAAAAGGACCTGAAATCAGTTCTATTGAAGAAATATGTTATCCTTGGTTGGCTTAATTTTTATTTAAACTTTACGAACAAAATAAAGTACGAGGGGAACTTTATTTGAATTCCAAGGTTATGCATCGGATTCCAAACATCAGTAGACATTTTACTTTTCAGCAATATATCGTTTTATATCGAAAACTTACGAAAAAAAATGAAGTCTGCACAGGGCTGCATCGTTTCAACTGGACCCATGCGAGATTCTTTGAACATATCGTAGCCCGTCACAAGGGGAGGTTTTTTATGAGATAAAAGCTTTACAAAGGAAAAGTCGGCGAATAGTTTGCATTTATTTACGTTTTCATCTTTGCCTCTTATCTCACTGAACGATTTCCAATGTAAACTAAACCCCGTGAATTTTATTAGAAGATTAAAGTGGTTTCTATGCGCACCAAAGTGAGACTGCGAGAATTTGAGCAGCTATCGATTTCCGATTCGAAGGCTTACCATTCAAACAGTTCTTGCTGCGCTGGAATCCCTGTTTTTTTGTGGAATTTATTTAATTTTGCTTGACTGAATAAGCAGTAAATGGAATTCGTTTTCAGTGCACCAAGAGAAAATATAACTGGTATTAAAATTAGAAATAAATGCAATTTGCAGGTGAATAATAAATTTGCGAAATTAAAATGGACTAGGTATTTTAGTATACGATTCCGCTCCATTGATATTCTAATTTTATTTTATAATTTAATATAATCCCCTATAAATTATAGACAGATAAATGTTCCGTTCATTCACACAAATTTTATATTACTATTAATCTCTATGAGGGGTTTTCATCCCGCGATTCGAGTGCCGCATAGGGCCCCGGAAAACATTTAATGCGACCAGTGGAAATGTTACGAAAAGGCGATAAGTGATATTTAAAAAGGCAAATTTACATTTTTAATTAGAATTATGGTCATAAAAACTTTATGGGGTAGTTTTGACGATAAAAAACTGGTTTTATTGAGTTTTAAATTTAAAATAACTTACAGTTTCCTGAATAAGTTCCAGTATGAACTCTTTATCTGGCTCGTCGAACTACTCGCAATTTACAATTTTTCGAAACTAGAAATGCGGCCAAGTAAAAAGATTGCACATCCCTGATCTGTATCTCAAAACTTTCGGCCTCTTATGAAGAGGACGAAGAGATAAGAAGAAGAATAGGAAATGAGGGATAAAAATGTTGGCAAGGGAAGAAGGTCGGAGAGGAAGAAGGAAAAGGGATGGAAAGTGGCAGCGATTGGAAAGTCGGGAGGATTGAAGCTGTGACCGAAAGAGCGCTTCAAAAGAATACTGCCGCTTTGGGAAAGGGAAAGCACTGGACCTGCGACCTTTCCTTTAAATATATAAGAGAGGTGAGTCAAAGTAGTCGGGATTCGGCATTTTTGAGTAGAGAGAGAGAGAGGGGGGGAGAGACAGAGAGAGAGGGAGAGGCGAAAGGGAAGTGAAAGGGAAAAAACAAGGAGACGAGTATCGGATGGAGGAAAATTAGTAAGGAGTGGATTCCTTCCTTACTGCTTTAGACATCCAAGGGTAGTAACAAGCTCTATTGAGAGGAAACTGTCCCCGAATGAAGAAATATATGACCCAATCATCCTCTATCCCGTTGAAAGACATTTTCACTGTGGTAAAGTGGTTTTCCTTGTAATCATTGAAGAAACCGAAGGAAGTATCCAATTTTAAGAACATAATCATGATGAGCATACAACAGAAAGTAAATTCCATTAACAGAAAACGAAATCTGTAATGATACTGCATTGCTAAAAAGAAAGAAAATTATCATAAGACCAAACAATAATCACCCAAAACAGTAATGTGGCAAAAAAGAGAAATGCGTTAGCTTCCATATCTTCCACACATTGCTAAACACAGCAAAGAAACAGGCCATTCAATCTTAATGATTTTAAACTAGCAAAACCCGTAAGAAGAATATGAAACGCAATAGATAAAATACAAATTTTCAAAAATCAGACCAAATCCAAGAACAAGGATCTCGGCCCGTTTCCTCTATCCTTTTCATATTTTTGGCATAAAACATATTACCGATTTAAAAAAAAATCCTAGGGAATAACCCAAGCCACCTTCCACCTGCGACACGTCTACCGCTTCCGCAGTTTCAAATACGTTCTCTATAAAATTTCTCACACCTCTTCCTCCCCCCCCCCCCCCCCCACACAGCCACAAACCACCCCTTTACCTCACATCTCTAAAAATAATTTAAATACAGCCACAAGTGATCTTTTAGAATCTAATCTAAGTGAATCAGTACTTAAAACGGGTGCATTTCCGCCGAAATACGAAACGTGTTTTTATAACCTTGTTAGGGCATACCTAAGATATTTAATTTTTTATTTTTTTATAATTAAGTGCTTATTTTCAATCATACAACAATCCAATATTGAACTGATAGAATACTCTAAACGTCAAATGAGTGGATAATTTCCACAATATGAGAAATATTGCATTGCCTACTATAAGCTCTCAGCTAATTTTCTTGGAAGGTAGAAACTCGAGTTCATTTTTTGAAACTATTTCATTTGTATTTGTAATATTTTCCCGATAATATCGTCTCATATCGTTAAATCAGTACATAAGAAGTTAATATTTGTTAAGAGTAAATGAAGAAAGATAAAACGTGAGAGGACATAAGTGGTTTGAAATAAACAAAAAGAGACAAGTTACCAGGGAAAATGAATGAAATCTATATATGAGAATGCCACATAGGTGAAGGAAGAAGAAAAAGAGAGGAAGATGGAGAGGGGAAGAAAGGAGAAGATGTTTTAAGAATGGTGCCGGAGTAAGAAATTGGACAAAAACGACGGACAGAAGTATAGAGCGTATTTTAAAAGAAGAATTGTATTGTATTGAAGGTTAATTATAATTGAGAGAGTTAGGAGGGGTAGCTATGGCTTTCGACAATGACTTTCACAAATCTGTAGTATCATATGTGGTATTCTTTGCTTTTTATTTCATTAAGAATGATAAGGATAATTTATATGGTAGCAGAAGATGGATAAAGAGAACGGCAATAGAGCATGCAATGAAGAGCGCATAATTCTGAGAGGCGTAACAGAGAGCAAAATTGCTTACAAGCTACATTCTAGAGATAAAAGTGCCGTGAATCATAGCAGTAATTTTTCCGGTGCTTTTGTAAAAGTTAGCAAAAACAGCTAGATTAATCCTGTTCTCTGAGTTTTAAGATTATTTCTGAAGAAATTCTATTCCATCTTGGTGGCCAACTGAAAAATCTATTGAGGCATTTAAATCGTTGGGTGATTTCGGTGATTTCAGAGTTTCACCTCGTTGCGAATCTGTATTTAAAAAATTTTTAATTAAGAGAATTTTCATTCATAAACATTTGCATTACACGACGAGGAGAGCAAATAAGAGCTGGCGGACACACTTAAAAAAAAAGAATATATTCTGTTTCATCAGATATAATAATATGAGCTCGTTTAAACGCACGTCGTCCCTTCCTCGTCTCTGTTTTACGATTCTGCCTCTTCCTCTATCCTTATCCAATTTTCCCTAGAGCCTATGATCTCATCACCCTTTTAATTATGTATATCACTTTTATTTGTCTTAAACAAATTATGCAAAACTTAACTTTTCCATGACTGGACGCTGCGAGGATTGGGTGTGGGTGATTCCATGAGAAAATTCAACCTAAACGAACTTAAACGGCTTTATTCCACTTTGAAGCTCTTCTACTGGGGGGAATATAAAATGGAAGAGAGTTAGAGCAGGAAGGGCAACGGAGGAAGGTCCCTGGGTCAGAGGATATTAAATTTTCTTGGAAAACATTTCATTCTTTTCCTTCGTTCCGCTTTTTGTTCTCCTAAAATGGTAATCAGGGTGGAGAGGTTAAAAATAAAGATCTTAATATTTTTAGGGTTTCCACCTTTTAATGGAGGTTCTTAAATAAAACCTATAAAATGAAACGCTGTAAAAGTTTTAATTGCACATAAAGTCTACAGTACGATTCAAAGTGGAATGGAAACGTTTTCAGTTGATTATATAAAAATACAAGAGGTACGAATTATTGATTTTTATTATTTTCTACCAATGACACATTCTGAAGACAATCGCAGCATCGAAATACAGATATTTTTTAAACCACCTTACTTAAAACAATTAAAATAAGATTGAAAATACATTGAATTTTGAAAAATTGAGAATATTTTAAATAATATTGTAAAGTATAAAAGGTAAACGTAAGGTTAATAGGAAAATTAGTTTTCTTTGAAGAAAATTGTACTTTTTCTTCTAATTTAAACGAAAACTAATTAACTCCGAGAATGAATTGAGAGATGTATTTTTCGTTGCCACTTTCGGAAAAACAAATGCGAAAGGAGGAAAGAAAAATAGGGGATTTGGAGCTGAAAGGGTAAAAATTGTGGCTGCATTACTTAGGGATAACATCAGCGGCGTGTTTTGCGAGGGCGGCTTAGACTGGAATATAATTTAAGGTCAGGGGTTGAGGGGAGGGTATATGGAATGGAGGAAATGTGGAGGAAGATGGAGGGAGGGAGCGAGATGGCCTTTGAGAAGGATAAAGGAAAAAATATTACAGTAAGGATAACGTAAGAGATACAAAATTGAATGCAGTGACGAAACGGTTTAAGGGCACCAAATTTGCAATTTTATATTCTCAAATTCAACCCTGCCGACTTCGATGGAAATCCAAGTGTAACATCAAATTTTATACGCAAGCCGAAAATGTATGGCTTATAAGGATGTGCGAGTGAAAAGGGTAAGCTTATTTATTTAGATTACACGAAAATAATCGACATTAAAATGTTTAACGAATCAGCATAATCGACGTAATCGGCCTATTTGACATAGACCTAATCATTTCTTATCCAATTCTGTCTTTAATTTAGTTTCATTGTTTGGTTACTGTTTGAATGCATGCACGAAGAGATAGTTTTCTTCGTTCCGATGATCATGTAAAATCTAAACTATTTGTTACAAAGATTCTGGTGACAGCTTAAACGAAAGATAGACAGGAAATCGTCAAGGAGCGTTAATCATAAAGCAAATGTTTTTTTCGTGAAAAATAAGTTTCCATTCGATGTGATAACGGAATGAAAGAACGAGGGAATTAAGAGAAAAACGTTAGATGTGAATTATGTGGATACAATGAAGGCTTTCGTGAAAGGAAAAAAAATCGAATCGAGAATAAAACGTTTTGATAATCACTCATGAAGGTTCGCTAACGTTTAATATATATTTATTTTGAGAATACACGGAAATATACTACTATACCTAAAAAGACAGGAGAATCACACGAAAAAAATAGAAACATATATTTACTAGGACATCGAAACTTTTTGGACGTTCTTTTCCGCCTATACATTTCTTTATGGTTAAAGACGTTAATCGTGCATCTGGCACTAATTATCACACTTACTTAAAATTAATTAACGGGTATTAACATTAATTATTACAAATTGATAATTGAACAATTCATTTACGAGTGAATAGCAATTTCACCGTTAAATTTCAGTGGATTTCCGATTAGTCATTCACTGAACATTTTCTAAGACATTAAAAACTATTTGGAAAAATTAATTTAAATTTCGTTAAAATATTATTTTTCATGTTGTACACTATTTAAAATGTCCTTTTGGCATGAATAACAATTAAAAACCACGTAATAAATATCGATTGGCATTTATGCCATCATGACTGCCTGTTAATTTCCAATTTTTAAAAGATACATCAATGATCTATAAATGTAAATCGAACTCTCTTCACCCTCTCCCTACGCATTATTTTCCTGCGTGCTAAAAATAGTTTTGTTAATAAGTAATGGTGAAGATTTTTTTATCCGAAATATCGGAAAATATTTACTTTGCCGGAAAAAGTAAAAATTTATACATAATTTTATCTGTAAGTGCAGCAACTTTTACTTTAATCATAAATTGGACGTCCACCTTCATGAAATTAAAATGACGCGATCCTTGATGCACTCGTGAATCAAGTCATTCAAACTCTCATCCGATAACTCATTCTGCGATCGCAAATAACATGCGAGGGCGACAGGATAGTGATTTAGGAACTCGTCTGAGAGTGAAAATAAAGATCAAAACTTGCCGAAACCTCCGTTATTAATTTGCTAAGCACTTTGAAGAGGACCCTGCTATTATTTTATAAAATGAAGAACTCGAGAGGGATAGAGAATGAGATTGGAAAGAGGAAAAAGATAATGAAATGGCAGTTTGAGGAGTTGTGGGTTCAAAATGTCATATGAACTCTATTTCTCATTCCTCATGGTTCCAAAAGTTTGCATACTACATCAAATCAGATGGAAATTCCAGTTCACTGCAAAGGGGAACCTAAATTGATAGAGGGGTGGCTAAAACTTATAGCTCCCATTGCTAGGGTTGCGGGTTTATATCCTACCGATGGCATGGTCGTCTTTATTGTTGTTGTTGAGCTCATCGTAAAAGGTCATTAAGTGCTGTTAACAAGCTTGTGAAAATAAATTTTTATTAAGATGTCAATAATCGAATTTCCTTAGGAAATAACCTGCAAAACAAATTTCCCAAATATTTAGCATGAGGACAAAGCGAATAATTAATGAGGCGGTTACTTTAGGCCTAGGTCAACTTCCGTATAGATTTTAGCAGTAACTTTTATGAATAATGAGAATAATAAAGAGACTACGATGGAGCCCAGGGGAACACATTTATCGGAAGGAAGCCTTTCTGAAGAAGAGCAACGAGAGGATATTTTATGATGGCTGTCAAGTAAGTGAGAATGGAGTCATTCCAATGAGAAAGCTGAAAACTTTTGGAGACGGAGTGTAGTGAATGCGATTTCCTTAGCGATAGAGCCGAAATGAAGCTCAAATCGAGAAGAGCCATGGCGGTGACTTCTCCTTCTGTCCGTTGATCGACGTAAGTCGTGTGGAGACTTTTTAAAAAAGTGCAGCTGTAGTTCTGTATGTTTTTCGGCAGCCGGGTTGTATTAGATCGAGTTAGTCGTCTTTGGCGATAGAATGAGAGGGATAGATAAGAATAGAGGAAGATGGACGAGGAGAGAGGGAGAGGAGGAGATCATATGTTAGAGAGAGAGATGGAGAGAATAAGAAATGGGCAAGATAGAGAGAGAGCGAGGGAGATGGGGATGAGATAAGGAAAGAGATGGGGAAGAGAGAGAGAGAGGGAAACAAGTAGATGAAGAGAGAAGGGAAGAAAGACAGTGGAACGGGAGATGAAAGAGATAAAGAAGTAGTGAAATGAGGAAACTTTAGCGGAAGGGTAAAGGAGGGTGCACGTTCGGAGAGTTTTCGGTCGCCTGAAGGTCCATTTTCCAGGCACTCGACAGACTCCTTATACCCCTTCACGACGGCTTTCTCCTCTTTCGACCCTTCTACGCTCATACGTCACCAACCCGCCGGGGATGCATTCCAGCCTCTTTAAGGTTTTCACCTGAGTCGGTAGTACTCGTACGAGAACACACGGTTTTCGAGAGATGTAAAAGAGGCACGAATGGAGAATGTAAAAATCCTGCCATAACAGATGAAATGAGAGATAGGCGATTTTTAAATTGATTGAAAATTCGAGAAATCTATTTAGTTACTATTACGAATTAATGTTCTTAGCTAGAAAGAAAATCTCCATAGGAATAACAGACATTTTATATTTCTTAATTATTTATTGTTTAACACAATGTTAGCGATATGTTCCGATTTATACACACAAAAAAAACCGGGAACCAAATACAAGGGCGAGTACTCACACATTCCAGCAACCATACATTTAATCAATACATTTATATTGACATATATTTTTTACACTATGGATGAAGCATTTTTAAAAGATCTGTAACTTTCTTAAAATCATACATCAGGCAGAGAAACGTAGGCTTCAACTCAATTATCGTAGTTTCTATAAAAAATCCGGTTTGAAATTGTAGCACGTAGTGCTTTCCAGAAGATTTTCTTGAAAGCGGCCGAGCGAAAGTAACTTATTCAAAAATTTATTGTGGGCACGCATTTTTCCGAGATAACTTATTGACTGGGCATCTCGGAATCTGCTGCATATAACTTCAGCCTCAGTCATAATGGAAAGTGTCCGGTGCAAATTCAATATTTTTAATAGTAAATTTTAATAAATCGATATAATTTCCGATTTTTTTCAGATTTGTGTAAGTCAGAGAGATCGAGACCCGATTGCAAGAGTTATATAATATCCGAAAAGCGCAAACGGTGCAAGATATTAAACGTATTTTCAGGAATTATAAATCAAAGCACAGCGATTTTCTTCGACAGTATCTCACACGCTTCTTAGAAATTTTATTCCCTGAAAATGTAATAAATATACTAAAATGGTTTGAGGAAAATATTTAAAAGTACTCACTACATCACCTAAGCAACGCATTTCGGACCTCTACAGGGAAAAATGCGAATCCGTTAAGGCATTCCATCTAAGAATATCATGCCTGGATAAAGCTTACAAGTTTTAGCTCTCAGGGAACAATTCCATTGAGCGATCGATATGCTATATAACTTATTTCGTCTCTTAGGTGGAGGAAGAAATTTAAATTTACTTGCCAGAGTTTTTCTCGGAGATGAGCAGTCCAGATAAATAATATTTCAGTTTCATATGACATCGAATCTCCTGAATTCGGAGTTTACTCCATAACGTTTCCATCTCGCTGCCACTTTCTTCATCGGATCATTATTAGCGCCAAAGAAAATAACAGCTCATCATTGGAATCACATTAAGGCGCACAATTGTCCATCATGAGTGACGATATCTCAAAATCGCTTTATCGTCATTCTTCTCGATGAAATTCCATGGTTAAAAAATTAAGGGCAACTCAATGATGAAAAGACGTGACAGACGCGGAAGTTTATAATGTGCCAACATTGGTGTTTGAACTCCAAGCGGATAATTTTTTATGTCAAGCTGCTCGTCGAGATGTAATGAATACAGTAAAGAAAGGATGGAAATTATTTACTCTGATATCATCAATCATGACGGATAGCTGTGTGCCTTTGTGCAATAGATTAATTGTTTTGTGATGATATATTACATACCATGACATGGAAAACCGCATGGTAGAGACGCACACCGCCATTTCACTCACTTCGAATAAAATAAAAAAACTCTCTCGCTTCTATTCCATTTCCTCTCCGATCCATCTTCCTCTCATTTCCTCTCCCCCCTCCCCCTTCCACCCACCGTCTCCATAGCACGTAGACATCAATCATCGTCCGTAACTTCGATGTTCGATGAAATCTCATTCGATTATGGAAATCGACTCTGTCGATTCGAGGGAACGAAAAACGAAAGAATTTGGCAGTTAGAATAACGGGAAAAGGATAAATAAACGGCGCTGAGGACATAAATTCACTGAAAGTGACTCTAATTGTGTATTAGCGAACTCTATTCCTCTCTCTCTTTCTAAATTCTCACTCCATAAACAAGCGCTCACCCAATCATCTGCTGTGTCTTCCCAATAAATACCCAACTAACTCCCATTCCATCTCACAACATGGTCCAATATGTTCCATTCCCGGATTTATATGCAGTAGAATTAACTCCATTCTATCCATTTCCCAGTCTTTTACACCTCCCCTCTGCTCCAGTGACTTTCATATCCCTTTAAAATGACATATTAATTAATCTACAAATGCGAGGAGCACCCTAAGTGCTCCCCAAGATGCACCTTTGAAAATAGGTTTCCGTGTTTTTCTCTGTCTCATTAAAACACTTTAGAATGCTGGAAAGCTTTCTGGTATTATAATATGACGTCCTATTCACTTATATGTAAATTCAGGATCTCCGTTAAGATCAGTAAAATCTAGTTCCAGGCTAACATGCTGAAGTGTTTTAATTAAATACTTGCTCTTATACATTTATTGGTTAATTTACGCAGTATATGAAATTCTGTACGTTACTACTATAAAATTAAGAGATGATACTTTTCTGTAGTTTATTTTTCGGGTTTCCCTTTTTTAATTCCTTTCCAAATTGAGCGCTTAAAAATTCTCTTTCCTCTAAAATAGAATTATAAGTACGTATAGTAATTTTTAAATACTTTGTTTTCGTCATATCCATCTTTATAGTTATACGATTTTTTTGAAGTAATGCGATTTTTTTATTTCGTTTTGATGAGGAAAAATCATTTTATTTCCACTTAACGCACCAAATGTAAAACTATTAAGAGATATGAAGACTCGGGATCTTTCATGAAAAAAGAGTAATTCTCTTGGCTAATCAAATAAAATTATAAAATAGAAAGATGAAGATAAGATAACTGGATCACAGACTTTTGAGCACATTTTTCTGCGTGTCACATTTTTAAATTTCATCCAAGTTTATATGGACGTATTTCCTAATGTGAATTTTTCATTTACTTATATTTACTCCTTAGTTTTTAATAGTAGATAGAGAAAATTACTACTCAGAAATTTTACAAATTTAAAACCTCACCCAGGAGCTATATTTAAAAAAATATTACATAACTTCCAATGTTTTCTTTAACGCTCATATTAGTTACTTCAGACACCTCAATAAAAATATTATAAAAAATATTTCTCATCGATTTTATTTAAAATTTTCAGTACCTCTCCAGTTACAATATAAATTGCCAAAATAGCATTAACATTAACGTGGATAGAAATAATTTTTCGGATGTGTTATATTTTATAGTTTTTAACTACATTTTAGTTTTGTTTGACTATATCGATATCAAATGGTATGTATTCATATGCACTATTGTAAGTATACTCACGATGAAGACGTGACAGTTGAATGCATCCATACCGAATTGAAGGTAATGTCTCTACGATCAATTATCTTGCTCTATTGTAAGCCTGTCTATCCCTGCCAAGTGAAAAACATTAAGCGTGATTCTCAGAACACGGCTTTCCTGCGACATCTGGCTGAACTTTGGTATAGATGTCGATAACCTTCGATTTAAAACTAAATCCAACAACATCGTTGATGTTTATGAATGCTGCAACTCGCAAAATTTGGACGAAAAATTAACGAAATGCACCATCTGCGGAAAAAATACGAAGTTAAAATCCTTCTCATTTTCTTCGTTTCAAAATTAAAAACCACATCACTATGACCATTTAAAACATTCTGAAATTTAAAATATAATTTCTTTCATGTTTGTTTATCTATAAATAAAAATTTAGCCTTGCTCCAAGAGTAAAATAAACAACTAGCAACACTTTCTCAATCCAATCAATTGGCATATGTGGATAGGTGTATAAATGTGACACATAGATTAACGTGTTATACGCAAGAGGTGGAAAGAACCGATCCGAATGAAAGAGCTTAATGGAAGTGTATGAAATTTTTTCCTTATTTATTTATTTCTTATTTTGTTTTTGGAATAAAATGGATATCGTGGAATAAGCTGCGGTAATATCTTTTTAAACAATCATTAATATCTACTAATCTCATTTTAATATACGGGATAATGATGTTTTGCTTAGTTGAGTACCTAGCTATTTTAAGGGATGGCTTAATCTGATTTAACTTACGGCTCGCATATAATAAATGACTCATGTAACCGCTTCGGGCATAAAACAGTTGAATAAATTAGTATAGCAACAAGGTGCCTAGGTAATAATTTATCGATCTTTAATCCTTTTTAGTTTCACCACAAAAAACAGTGCAGACGATCAAAATGAAATTACAGTGTATCTAAATAACGTATCTCGTCATAAAATAGTTACGGTACCTCGTTTAAGTAAGCATTTTATGGCTAGAAGAACATTTAAGTATCACACCATAGGTTCGTCTCGATAACGCATTTGTAATGTTTTAATTTTTTGAACTTGAAGTCATGGTTTCCGCTCTTTAAAAAGATATGCATAAAGAACAGAGGTTTTATTCGATCCGACTAAGGAACATCGATAAAACTTGTTAACATGTCTTATTCGCGGTCAAAAACTTTTCTTAGCACTATATATAATTAGGCAAAAATGTAACACCTTATATATAAAACAATTTCATCTAACACCAAAGTCAACTCGCATACTCAATTTTATACAACTAGACGATTTAAAGTTTTAAAGAACAACAAATAAAATGAAGTCGAGTAAATAAAGGAATTAACAAATTCCTCCACAAAATTTCAATGGAGATAAAAGATAAAAATACATAAAATTCTTATAAGAAAATTAAACGAAAAATAGAATGAAAAAACGTGTTATATAGCGACGAATAAGTACCTTGACTTTCAAATGGCGGTTTTTGATTCCCATCAATGTTTCGATTTTTCATTTTAAATGCACAATTATAGTTATACTTTCGAATTTAAAAAATAAGAATTGGAGCATGAACTGTTTGCGTGAGACGAACGAAAGTTATACAAAGAATGTTTTTGTTAAGATTTTACGATTTCGAAAAAGGATTCAGTTTCCAGAATTGAAATTTCATGCAAAGTAAAGATGATTTCTAATTAAATGAATCTTGATGGCGGGAGAATGGCAGAATGGAGAAATGGATTTGAGAGGATAGGCGAGCGGAAGTAGGAAGTGCTACATTTTATGTATAAAGTCCAATTGTTATACTGCCAGCCGATTAAAGAGGAGCGTTGAGGTAACGGAATTGGAAGTATAAGGGAGATATGAAATGGAGAAAATACGCGGGGAAAAATAACTGAAAGAAAAGGAAAATAAGGTAATATGGAAGTCGCAGTATTAGAATAAAAGGATCGGTTGACTGAAATTGTGAATAAAGAAAAGAAAGTTGCAAGAGAGAGAATGATGTTAGAAGTAACGAGAAAATGGAGCTAGTAAATTTTTCGAGAGATAGCGGATGGTGAGATGGGAGTGAATGGTGATGGAAGGAGATAAATGACACGAGAACTTCGCAAAAAGATAAGAATAGGAAAGGAAATGTAGAGAGAGAGAGAGATACGGATAGAATGAAAGAAGTGTATAAAGAGAAATGGGGTGAAATGAATCAGGAAGGAAACGATTCCTCCGAGTGATTAAATACCTTTAGAAGGTATCGACAGCGGACTATTAAGAAGATTTGTTGGCAGAGGTTGAGACATAAATAAAGTATTGGTAAAAATGTTGGGTTGTGGCTTAATTCTTCGGAAAAGCGCTTAAATTAATATATTTTCAATAAAAACAACAATTTATATGTTTAAAAAGATAAAAAATTACATATTTCCATATGTTGCAAATTCCTTCGACGTCTTGGTTCTTTGTCCAAAAAAAAAATGTCCTCAACTTTAAGAGAAAAGGCAAAATATTTGGGAATTGGGCCACATTAGTCTTTCCGGGTGCTTCGGAAAGTCGAGTTAGAAGTTATTTGTCATAATCATCATCATCACCATCATAGGTATTCTGTCCGTAGACAGGTCCGTGATTATTCGTGGTTAAACTTCGTTCTCCATATACTCCTATTTTCCGCAGTCTTCATGTCTTGATAGCACTCTTTTCCTTTCAAGCTGAAACCTTTTCCTACCCCTTTCTCTATTTTCATCCAGTTTTCCTTCTAATATGTCTATACTCTATACATAGCATTTTATCAACTTCTTTCGGATCCTTTATATTTCCCGTTAGTAGGAGTTTCTTTCTTCTGAAAGCAGCTTTTGCTTTTGCTATTCTAGTCTTTATTTCAGCGGTACATTTTGCTTGTCTCGCTATGACGCTTCCAATGTATTTACAGTATTAAACTTGTTCTAATCGCTTTTCTCGGATACTTATGTTCAAATTTTCTTCTTTACCCGATATCAGCATGACCTTGGATTTTTCTTGCACTTATTTCCATGCCATATTTTCTACCTGTTATTACGTCTATTTACGACCGTATGTAGTGACTTTTTCTTTGGACAACACTTTCGGACATCCAAGGCACTTTCCCCATATACAGAACCATTTTGTTTACTTTGCACCAGTAGCTCTCGAACCTTTTTCTAACTCAAGCAATCACATATGTAAATTCCTCATAAGCTCATTATTTATGTAAAACTTTGTCTTCACTTATTTATTCTGTTTTGGAACAATCCTTACATGAAAATAACCCCCTTCAATATCTTTTTTAACATTAACGAACATTTTGTTTAACACTAAAATAAGCAACATCATTTTCTTTCGAACCTAAAATTTTGACGGGTCGTATCAGAGTTTGACGGATTTTAGTTACTATAAATTTTTGTAGCAAATTTCACGATTCACTTTCAAAATAGTTTCGTGGATCAAATATAAAATGCCCTTTGGGGGTTCCATCCGGCCTACGAACCCTTGCTTTACATCAATCCGATACACGATACAAATCGCTCCTAGAAGTTTGCAGAAGTTGCGTCCGCTTTCAAAATGAGGATATCTTGTATGTGAGGCGGAGAAAGGCTTGGTGGCCTATTCGAGACGACTTTAAAGGAGATATTGCAGACTCTTTTCCTTCGTATAAAATACCCCAAAATATTATGACTCACTTTAGGTGCCTTCACATCGACTACACAGTTATTTTTTGGCAAAAATGTTTCGTGGGGAAATTTATTTTAAGGAGATAGTATTTTTTAATATTCAATCCATAGAAGTCTCACAAGGATCCTTGCTATCTTTATTTAATCAGTTTTTCATTCTGTACAGTGGATTAATGGTATTTTAGTATTATTCCTAGGTGGAAGGGATCTTTAGAGCAGGGAAATTTAAGAGATTTCATAGTTGCAGAGCATTGTGAAATTGATTAATAAACATTTTAGAAGTTTTTTGTCGCTAAATATGAATGGATATTATGATTCTACTGTATTATGAAACTGAGTAGACATTTTTACGAAATTTGCGGAATATTTTATGAAAATCATTTATTTATATATCTCATAATAAAACCAGTGCCTAATGAGTGTGTGGTGAAGGTGTAAATTTTCAGTTGACGCCGCTAGCTGAATACACCTAACGTCTCCCGTAAAAGATTCCAAAAATACATTTTCATTGCAATAAATTGACATTCAAAGAATAAACTTATGTTATTCAGAATGAAACTATTTTTATTGCGAAGAAAGAATATTCTAAATAAAGTCTCTGATAGGTTCTTCTATCATTTTGCCAATGTACCGCATCTTCCACCTATGGCTCCGATAAAAACAACTTTGCATTTATTGTAAATTATATAAAAATTTACGAAAATTATATGCTGAAACCTCCATAACATTTTAAACTTTCACATAATATCAAATATGTCTTTACGCATGTATCAATATTTTGTCATGACGCGAATTCCAGTTGAATATTTCACAGGACAGAGGTCAAGGAGATTCGAATGTTTTGTGTCAAAGGCCAAAGTTTACGAGAAAAGAGGGAAAGCGTGAAAAGCCGACTCGTCCAACGAAAGTATAAAGAAGAAACGTGAGAAATGGGTAAAAAATAAGAGAAATGACATGCGAGTGTACAAGGGGATTGACGAATGAGGGCAAAGGTGGGGAAGACACGAGAGAGAAAGAGAAATGGAAATTTAAAAGTGACAGGCGAAGAGAAAGGTTGGAAGATGAAAGTGGTGGGAAAAAGAAATAAAAGGATGAGGAGAGAGGGGCAGAAAAGGGCATAAGGGAAGAGAGATTAAAGGGAAAACTGATGTAGACGGAATAGAGTAGTGAGAAGAAAAGGACGAGGAGAGAGTTTGGAAAGGTGAGTTAGAAGAAGAGGAGAAAAGGAAGAGATAGATGAAAAGGGTCACTCTGAGAAATGAGGGATGCGGCTGGAGTCGAGAGAGGATAAGGGGAGGTGAGAGGGAGGGAGGTGAGAGAGGGTGATGGTAGGAGAAATGGGATGGGGGGAAGGTGATTGCCAAAGGAGCAGTGAGGGCAAGAGAAAGTGATGCATGGAATCCTATGGAACGTTGCCAAGGAGACGGAGAATCGGAGAAGGAACTAGAGGAGTGGCATATGAGCAGAGCGAAAGATTAAAGTTGATAAAGATGATGTAATGATATTCAAAAAGGAGTATACACTTTCCATAAAGCACTCATCTCCCGTATTTTCAATAGCTTCAATAAGGTTATGAATGGAAAATCGGATGCGCATGAATTGTCGCTGAAGACGGCTGATTTGTAACCGGAATGTACGTCTGGCTTTTCATATCCATGTTGTGGCTATCGGAAATACGTGATATAAGTGCTTAAAGTGCTTGTATGTGAATTATTTCAGCCAAAGACGAGCTCCATAATTGTCTGTCGAATATCATGATATATAATATCATCCACTGAAGTTTGTGTAATTACTTCTTTTTCCTAAATTCTCAATCATCTATCTTTTAAATTCAGATATTTTTACTAAATTTTCGTTATTTTACGCGATTTAACATAATGTCGTTTTAGCGAATCTTCTATAAATAACTATAAGCTTAAACTCAGGAATATATCACAATCCTTTTCTTAAGATAAAGTATTCCTAATATTTTTTTATCTTAATTAGAAAATTCTCAGCATAATTCGGATATAACATTCGAGGTATAAGTATTATTAAGCAGCGATATTTTTCCGTCAATGAATATCCCTACATTATAGCTTAATAATTTTCATGTTTATAAATGTACCCATTACAGTGCAATATAACTAAAATTAACTGAAACTATTTTGAGGCAAAGAAAATTAAAAACTGCCACAGCATACGCTAAAAATATTAAACTGCCGATGATTCACAGCAGTTATAGTGTGAGGAGGAGATGATGGTCGTGACTAAAAGAGGTAAGGATAAATGATTCAGATAAGACAGATTCTGAAAACTGAACCGAGCACCTGACAGGAGGTAGAAAAATGGATCGCCGGCCTATCTGAACTTTCCAATGAAAAGACAAATTGCCTAGAGTCTCGGGATTAAAACATCGTATCGCGCATAATTGCAAATGACTACGAATTTTACCTAAAAATTCCAGTTTAATATTCTGAAGCTGAAGATATTTTCTTTCCCATTATTTTATATGCTGCTCGCTTCCGTCACGACTTCTTTGGTAATCCGTTTTATAGCAACCCTCAATTTCCTCGCCGCGGAAAATTCATTATAAATTCCAATAATCCTTTCATCCCGTCTCAGTTTAATTTATTGAGCAAACATTCTCCGCTTCGCCCTGTCCTGTATAGCCTCTTTACTTCATCTTCTGTTCCACTCTGGAAACCGTTTACTTTATTTCATCAGTCAAATAGACGTATGCGAATTAGTTTCATGTCTCAATCTTCCTCCTCCACTCTCTTTCTTTCTGCCATTAAAGCTTCACTCAACTAATTCAAACATTTCAAAGTAAAATTTTATTATAGCAACTATAAAACTTCCTTCCTCTCCAGTCCTGATCATCCTATCTACATCACAAATTTCGAATTCTTTTGTGTCAATTTTCAGAAAGCGTCCACTGTAACCCCTCTCGCACACACATGCACGCACATACGCACACATTAAACGTAATCTGTCTTATTGTTAGACAGGTACGTGATTATCATTTACTTATCCTAGCTCTTCATATACTCCTGATTTATGCGATATTCTTCATTTCTTGTTAGCTTTCAAGTCATATATCGGCTGAAACCTTTTCCTACCTCTTTCTCCTTTTCCTTCCAACGCGTCTTCACGCATATCCTCTCTCCTTAGCTATTGTCCGATCCAGTTCACCTCTTCCGCCTCCCGCGCAGCGGTTCCGGGTTCATAACCGGCGGTGGTCGAATTTTCCAACCTGAGATCAACTCGTACCCTACTTGTGTGGTTTCAGGAGACAGCGCTCCGCCCTTCGGAAGGGACGTTAAGCCGTAGGCTCTCTTGGTGTCCTTCCTGAAGAGTAGGCTAATGCCGAAAATGGGTTTCCCTAATCCCTTCTGTGTGAGTTCGGTGTGGAAGGAGTTATACCGAGAATAGTCCAACAGGCTGATTCGCTTAAAACACACACCCACACCAGTTCACCTCTTTACTATAGTCTGCATATAAGCATTAGCTTCTTCCCTATTCTTCTTAGTACTTCATCCTATCTGTCAATTTCATCTTCAAATTTATTCTCCATTTCGAAACTTTCCAAATATTTTATAACATTTTTCCTGCGTGGTCATATTTCAGCCTCATAAAAAGCTATTCTCCAAAAGTATCATTTTATTAATTTCTTTCCTAAATCATCCTTTGCATTTGCCTTTAGTAAAAATCTTTTTCCTCCGATGATATACGGATTGTGTCACGATGTGACGCCTCTTTCTTGTGTCAATGACGCGTCATTTAGAGCCCAAAACACATTTCCTAACATAAAAATTTGAAAATGCTTTTAATGTTTAGAGTCTATCTGGGAAAAACGAAAAATCTGATGGAAAGAGAGCGTGGAATCGGAAAAACTACACATTCGCGAAATGTTAAATTTTCGAGAGAATTCGAAATATCTGAGATGAGCAGCCGTGAGTGCCCGTGAACATTCCCTTCGTTACCAAATTCGATGTTTGTCTGCGTGTATTAACCATATAGTCAACAGAACCTGCTTCTCACACGCTCGGTTAATTGGCGTTTTCCGTTCAATCGTGACGTCAGAGGAAACTTCAAATTTCGAAACGTTCCAAATACACACTCATTACAGTCGCTGTTACAACACGTTACGTTTGTTATGTACGCTGCCAACATTTCCCAGAATAATGCGCCATATCTGCTGTAAAATTATTATCAAAGCGTTGGATTCTATCATGTAGGGCAGGGGTCGGCAACCTACGGCCTGCGGGCCACATGCGGCCCCCGAAGGCGTTTTATGCGGCCCGCGAAGCCATGATGAAAAATTGGTATAACTTAACACAGTTAATTCCATATTTTTTCTGTGAATTATGGCATCAAAACTTTTGCTGGTTGAGTTTTAACACTACTCAACTAATTACAATTGATTTTCATTAATATGAGACCAAAAAATCTCTAGATAACTTCTGATTTAAACGCCTAACTGGCCCGCCGGAGCTCTCGTGATTTCCAATGCGTCCCTCCGAAGCATTCACAACAACGAATGGAAAAGGTTGCCGACCCCTGATGTAGGGTTTTATGCTTCCAAAACAGTTATATTCTCCAAAAAATAGATGAAAATAGTATAAAGAAAAAAGTCATTGAGTGCATCCTTATTTGTACAAGTTGTATATAATATAAAATGTGGTGTTGGATACTAATCAAAATTATTAGGAAGAGAATCAGCAATGTTAATGGTTAACATTTTTTATATTAAGTGGTATACGTTATTGAACTTGCAGTAAAATATAGATAAAAACAATTTTGCACCTCGGACAATGAAATTTAACGGCTCAGCAGTAACGCTGCTTGGTGGCTGATACAAATATTCCACCATTTAAAGGAGTAAAGATGGGGAAGGATGGAAAAGAGGGAGAAAGTGATAAACGGCGGTGTATATGTAGTGTGAAACAACAGCTGAGGCGAGGAAATTAATAAGCTTAATTCTTTCTCAGCATTTGAAAAGGAAGGGTGTCATTAGACAGAGTACTTGAGATGCAGCGCTTGAATGAGAAACTACTAAAACGTAGAATATAGACGAGAGGGATGAAGGAGGTATAGAGTGACGGATTTTTTTAAATTACCCATAGTAAATTTTTCTTATTTGCAGAAATCATCCTCTCGAAAGAATGTTTTTTTTTATTTCGGGCCCTTTCATCTAAATTGTGAAACTCACAGGATGTCTTTTTTCTTATTTAATTAATACGTTTAATATAATATTTTGAATTTAGTTAATTTTTAATTAACTTTTTTAAATTATCCATTGTAAAATAAAATCTTACAGTATCAAAATTTGTTTTCTCATGTTTTATTTTAAGTTTCGAATTCTTTGATCTAAATTGTTAAACTCACAGCAAGTCCTTTTTCGTTTAAAATTAATACATTATATTATTATATAATATATAGATATATTATATAATGTATTTCAGGCGGTGATTTTTCCTCTACCCATCACAGATAAAAGAAATGCTACGGGTAAATTATTGTTTGCTGTTAGTGCCTAAAATTTTATGCATAAAACTGAGTTATAATTCCATTATTGAATTGCTTTTATCGTTCTTCCGATTTTATTTCAGGTATGTATAACTAAAAATTTGGTTGTATTTTTACTCAAGTTCATTTTGAAAATTGAATAAAGTGTAGAGATATGTTTTGAACCAATTAATTAGCACTAAACATTGCTCCAGCATAAAGGATATTAACCAACGTCGATCGATTTTGTTCAAATTGTAATGATCCATTTGCATAATATTTAATAGCCCAGCATCTGCGTGATAAGCGGGGAGACGATTCGTCTTTTGAAATACCGCAGTTCAACATATACAACAACAACAACAAATAAATCAAAAAGATTTAAATTACTTTTCAAAGCACTCAAATGTTGATTCCTTGAACGTAGTAAAACCTGCGTATTTTTCAACAAGATCATTTAACAATAAATGTTCTTTTTTTCGTTCTACTTTGCAAACGAAGAGCCGAAACTCATATTCGAGAATTAAATTGGTTATTGGTTTACTCGGAACCCAAATTACTATACCATATTCCCTAAAAATTTCTCCGTTCCATTCGTCCCTGTCTAACACAAGTCTATTCCTTTTTCTCCATATTTCTTCAATTATATCACTTTTTAATCCTATCCCGAAAATTCGAGTCAATTGACCATCTTGAGAGGGGAAACAGAAGCAGATGTTACAGTCGAATTATTCTTAAAAGTTGATTAATCCTTGACATTTGGCGGAAACTGATAATTAAATAATAACCTTCGGAACACAAATTCAGACCACAGCCCAAGGCTACTCTTCCGTTTAACAATAGAACCGCCGAGGAGACAAAATTGTCCCCTTTTCGATTTTGATAGTTTGCCAGAGGCGTATTTTCCTAGTACTACGAAACTTCTTGACTTTAGGCGATTGTTAGCAATGTACCGTAATGCAAAATTTCCACCCCATAGTTTCATTAGTTCAAAGGCTGCATTCACTCCACCCTAGAACCGCCGAGGGGACAAAATTTTCCCCTCTTAGGAAATATCATAGAGAATGTCCTCTATTGTCCGTGTGGCGACAGAACTGCCTATTATAATTATCAGCCTGTATTCAATATCAGAGACTATGCTGGCTGATTGTACATACAATTGTATAAACAAGGGGCGCCGAAAATGCAAAAAAGAACAAAGGCGTGAACAAATGTAACTCATGTCGGAAAGTTACGTGCAAAAAATGGGGAGACTCACATCGTCCTTTGTGCTACCTGCATGAGCGGTATATAAGCTACTAAAAGCATTTCACTCATTAAGCAAGTAAATTTCTGATTTTATTCTAGTCACGGAAATCGGACTGAGTCTGATAGTAATTTCTTATTCTTTCTTTAGCTATTTCAGTTGATACATCTTCTTATTCGATTGATGCAATAATATAGTTGTATTGAATAATGATAAAATAGTTGTATTGAGCCAGACTAATTGAGTTCTTTCCTACTATCACAACCGTTCCGAAAATCTGGGTCTGTTTGCTTCAAAAACGTGACTTCTCACACAGGGGACATTTTTATCCCCTCGGCGGTTCTAGGGGTGGTAGCATATGCCGGCGGTCCTAGTGTTAAAATAAAATCTAAAAACGTCCGTCGCTCTGCTGCTCCAACTCAGTTCATCATCTCCCTCCCGATCCTTCCCACTCACCCCCTTCCATTCACTCCCTCCCAATGCTTCCCACTCTCTCCCTCCCCTTCACACTCTCTCCCTCACACCCTCTCTCTCACCTCATCCCATTCTTCCGATTACTCTTCGCCCATGTCATCTTTTTTAACTTCCCAGCTACGTATATCTCCATCACTATATTTTAGAAAGCCTGTCTGTCTGTCTGTCTATCTGTCTGCCTTTATGCACGCCCACATTTCTCAACCGATTTCGACCAAATCTGGCACTACTGTAGGGGGTACCAAGTTAAATTAATGCGTGGTTTTAGTGTCCGTCAGTCCGTGCGTTTCTAAATGGCGGCCCATTTTCTGTCTGCTACTTTATGCACGTCCACAATCTACCTATTCGGACCAAATTTGGCACGATAGTAGGGGGCATTAAGGGGAAGGTCGACGGGGTGTTTCAGTGTCCGTCTATCCGCTTGATTCAAAATGGTGGCCAATAGTCTGTCTCTTCCTTTATGCACGCCCACATTTCTCAACCGATTCCGACCAAATTTGGCATGATTATAGGGGGCACTAAGGGGAAGGTCAATATAGGTTTATAGTGTCCGTCTGTTGGCTTGATTCAAAATAGCAGCCAATTTAAACGTTAAACTATGCGTATTTTCCCGAGTCTTACTATTGATTTGAATAAAATTTGGTACGATTCTGGAGAGTTCCCAGGAATAATTCATACGTGGTTTTTGTTTCTCTTTGCCCGTTTTATTCAAAATAGTGGCCGATTGAATTCTTAAATACCATGTATCATCTAGAATTCCGACCGGGTTTGAACCAAATTTCCCCGGGCAACGCCGAGTATTTCTGATAGTATATAAATATATTACAAAACAACGGGCAAATAATTTTGGTAAACATAAATCCTGTTAACCGTGAAAGTATTTGTAATAACTTCGTGTCTGACTGTAGCGATAGAGAGTGGTAGAGGATGATTGAAGTGGAAAGGAAAACGGGATAGAGAGTAATGGAAAATTAAGAGGGTAAAGGAGATCAATCGAATTAAGTGGAGAGGGAAATAAACGGGAAGGAGAGGAGGAGGGGAGCGAACCTGTTTTGTATTCGATCGAAAGGAAGTTTTTGTCTAATAATATCATAAAGGGAAAGGATGGCAAGAATATGGGAACCACAGCAGAGGGTGGAAGATAACGGGATCACGATAGAAAAAGTCGAGGAAATGGGAAAATGATGTAGTGAACAGGAAAATAAGAAGGAAAGATAAAAAAGTAGAGGATGTGGACGGGATGCAAGATGAAAGAAACGAAAGGAAGAGTTGTGGGTGAGAAGGGAAGGATATGAGAGGAAATAATTTTAACTGAAGTTTACGAGAGAGTGAAATGAGTAAAGTTGGATTTGGAGAACCCGTGATGAAAGGAAAACGTAAATATGGCGCGTTTGATGGTAGAAGGCGTAATGCGTTATGAAGGTCACTGAGAATAGCCGTAAGGTATTGGATGAAGGTTAAAAAAGAAGAAGAAGGAAAGAGATGAGAGAGAGAGAAAGAAGAGAAAGGGAGAGAATGAAAATAAATTGGTGTCCAACACATGACTTTCTCCATAAGTAAGTTGTCGATTAAAATTAAATAACTACGGCGATGGGAGCAATTCAACTTACATGATTTAGCGCTAGCGATTCAATTGTCACTACCACGCGCGCGAGCTGCCCACTAACCGTCAATTTCGAAGAAAATTGAATATCTCTTGAAATATTCCTCACGTGAAAATTTAGTTCAAACAAGAGTTGTAGAAAAAATAGTATCTACAACTTTTATATATATATATATATATATATATATATATATATATATATATATATATATATATATATATATATATATGTTGACAAAATTCAGTTTTAAGCGAAATATTTAAGAAAAACTAAAATTTTACAAGAGTAAACCGCTACTTTCGGCTGACCGATTGTTATGAAAATCTTACCAAATCTTAAATATATATATATAATCAAAAATATAGAATTTCATGCTGATCTGATGAATAGTTTTTGAGTTAGAGCGCACGCATTGGACTAATTATGCTTTTCTGCACCCTCTCTCCATCTTTTCATATATATGTACGCTGAATGTGCAAATGAACGCATATTGGTTTCACTTCATAGAGGGATTTTTTGTTGGATTTCCTTCTCTCTCTTCTCTTCATGTGTGTTTTCCCGCACTTGATTATTCTTTGATGAATAAGCCAGATCAACTGGTTGTTTACCACAAATATCCCACACTCTTGAGTTGATTTCAGACCATCTACCTCTTTTGCTCACTAATAGGTAGATAATTATTTTTCTAACTCTCAAATTGCGAGATATATTTTTAATGCCTATCGATGTAAACATGTAAATGCTAAAGCTAATCTATATCATAGGAAGAAGAGTTAAATGTAAGAAAATACAACATAGCCTTTATTTCGTCCGAATAAAGACGTTTGTCTCTCCCGGTTCTTTGGTGCTACTTGGTCCCATTGAAAACCGCCACGAGAGATTCAACTCCTATCGAATCGTCCCTTCAACATAACCCCCTCATATTTTCAAAATTTTCCCCTGTATCTCCGTCCACCTCTTCCTTTTTCTTCCCATGAGCGTTTGCGAGGTCACTGGAGGTTCACCAACCCGCTAGAAGTTTGGTGCTGTAGGGAACATTCGAACATCGTGTTTTGTTTTCCCTGCCACCTGTGGCTCCAAAGTAAGCCGCTCCTCTGGAGGGACGGATTACACAGAGGCTCGCTACTCTTAGTACTTTCGTTCCCGTTTAAGAACTCGCGCGGATATTGCCCGAGTTTTAAACCATTAGCCTGGTGCGGTAGATACATGAAACGATAGCGCCGCCTGCCGACGCACAACGGATTGAGTTACATCATAATGCTTGACCTATATCAAGCATGTTCAACTAGCGACCCTCATGTTGTCCTACATAAACGTAATACTCAGAAAGTCATGAGGCTGATGAATGGAAGACAAACCCGGTCCCAATCTAAGAAAATATATCCGCTCTGAAAGAGAAAATTTTGCCTGCTACGTTAGTTCAGTGGTAGAATATCCACCCGGAAAATGGAAGACACGCGATCCATTCACGGTCATTGCAGATTTTTTCCACATTTTCCTGGTGTTTCATTTATATAGAAAAATAAAGGCAAAATATTTTATAATAATTGCAATGACTCCATTGTATATAAGATATATAATTTTTTATATTTTATGGGTAGTGGTGCGAGTGCATGACCTTTTCTTGGCTGTGAGCCTCCCTTCTACTTAAACTAAGAAAATATCCTTTGAAAACACTTCTTCTAGCGTCACTCTTTCTCTGCCTCATACCTTCCCACCCGTCCAAGACCACTGCCCATCCTTTTCTATCCAAGATAGAGAGACGGTTGAGACCATTATAGAAGTCCAGGATGGAAGTTTGAAAAAGCTTATTTTATTCCGATCGCAAGGCCTTTTTATCTTTACGTGCCTATTTAAGCGCCTTCATCACCGCCTTTCACCATCTCCTTCTAGTGAAAGCATTTCAAATCTCCCCTCCACTCATTCAGCGGTAACTAATTCCATCCGAACTCCGTCATTTGCTCGCTAGTTTAGATGGAGCAAGAACGAAAAAATTCAAATAAGCCGGTGAGGCAGGCAAAAAGTAGCGACTTATCGTGCATATTTTATTAACTGAGGCGAATCATACGAAGAGTACCAGTGTTACAACGAATCAAGGTATCGAATATGAACCGTGAGTCACTATATGTATATACAAATACACTATATGTATATACATCTATATGTTACTCTGAAAATCACCAGATTGGTAGGTGGCAGGCACAGTTCCCTCTAATTTTATTCATTCGTGTGCGGAATGAATATTGCTCTGTGCTCCTACATTACGCTAATGCGCGGATGTGCCCCCGAGTTGGCGCGGCTCTGTTCCGATATATCCTAAGATAAACAGTCGTGCGCGCTTAAAAAAATTAGTGCGCGGCACTTCAAAAACTGCTTCGCTGCCGTGAGTTGCAGTAAATGCCCAAAGCTGACCTTCACCTACGCCAGTAAGAATGGGACAGTGACTCTTTCTTTGATAACCCTCGCATCACTTCCAAATAATCTGAGAGATTGGAGACTACGGAAAGCCCCAAGTCAGGTCACGCAGAGCAAAATTTTGCACGGAATTTCGTGATTCATACGGAACAGTTATATCATGGCGTATTGGGAGACAAACCAATTGTTTATTTAATTAATAAGCGCGCGGATAATTTTTTGGATGGGTTATCTAAGTAACAATAAATTAATCCACCAATTTTGGAGCGATGGAAGTTCCTCAAACAATGTTCTTGTGTCCCGCAGCAAACCGCGTTGTCTAATTTATTTAAGCTTGAAAAGAAGCCGGACTCACATTTTATCATCGAATCTCACCTTCAGTTACTTTCAGTTCACTGCCATGAAAGGTTAAGCCGCCGTTCTTCGACCCCCTCCACCCTTCCCTCTCCTTTCAACGCCACTAACTCTACACTATCATCCCCTGGTCCCCAAAACTCTGACCTGGACAAGCCCGCTCTTCCTCTCACTCCTCCAACATACTTCCCTTCGACCCTCTGCTGCTTGTAATCCCCCAAATCCTAAATCTTAATCCGCTCTTAAATTAGCCTATCACACATAATAGCCTGAAATTCATCAGACAGATGGGTAACAATAGAAGTTAGCGTTATAACAACCCCAGTAATTATCTACTATCTAATTCTCCCCCTCTTGCACGCGGTATCTGCGCGGAGTTATTAAGTTGATTTTAAACAATTCAGACTCATGAGTAGGAGAGAAGTAAGGCTTCTGGGACAAAATCCAAGATGGCGGAGACTAGACAGTGGCGTCACCTTAGAAAACCAGAACTAAGAAAGTGAAAGCATGCAGTACCTTGGAGGGGGGGAGGGGGGGAGGGGGGGGGGGAGGGGGGGGGGGTGCCTCGTGTAGACTGCTTTCTATGGTGCTAGATGTGGCGAGGGGTGCGCCAAGTATGTCGCGAGTTGTCTGAGGATGGGGGAGGTCAACAGCCTGCGGTGATGGAATGTGCATATCTCACAACCGAAGGAAATAGAAAGCTGAGATGGGGACACTATTTATTTGAAAAAAACATTCCTTTGGGGCTGGAATCGAACCAGCGACCTATGGATTTACAATCCACAGCTCTACCTACTGAGCTACCAAAGGCTCTTATCGAATAAAGAAATAATTAAGATTTATAGAGCTTATTGGTACGTTCTGTTCAGGAGAGTTATGGAAATGAAAGAGTAGCAGACAGGTTTTAACATGTTTATTATACACATTTGTACAAAAGAGAATTACAACATTTCAGGCCTTTTTAATAAAGGACAAAATATCGAAAATTTATCATGCTCCTCCTTAGGATCGTCTTCGCTTTTCCAACAATATACATTTAAGCCACATTTGTAACAAATAGTTACATCAGAAATACCAGCATAAATAAATCCAACGGCAGCCATCTTGTTCACATGGAAAATAAATTTATTTTTTGGAAAACCGTCAAATGTGGAAAGTCTTTGGTTCTCACTTTGAGTGTTCACTCTGTCCAGTAACCACAGTTTAAGTTTATGACAATTGTTCAATGCACAAACGAACTCGCTACCTCTATGCTGAGGTAACATGCAGTGCACGTCCAACGTCGGTAATGTTTTCATAGACGGGCATCCGAAGACTTGTAGATTTATCACTTTGTATCCTAAAATTGACGAAATGAATTTACATTTTTCTAAACCCATAACAAAGACAAGGCGGTAACCCATAGTATACTTCAATAGCATGGTTTTAAAAATTGCATAAGGAACGTCACCGTCCGACAATCTAATTCCGTGATAGTTACGCGTGAGCCAAGCATTTTGTTTTTCAAATTGTAAATCGCTCGGGGGCTGAAAAACCCACGATTGACAGAAATCGCGATCGATGTCGCAAATAGCGAGCTCTCTGACTACGAACTCGTTTCCGCTATCGCGATAGGCTTGAAAATCCACGATACACCTTTTCAGCGGTATAACTTCCATCGTTCAGAGTTTGGTTTACAAGAGTTATTAGCTCCAACGCCAGGGACCTGCTCCGAAGCATACACACACACTTGGTTTGCGAGGTGTTTAAACCCGCGCCAGGGACCAACACACGCAGTTTACGGGAGTTTTAATTCCGCACCAGTGACTGCGTTACATACAGTTTATCAGATATTCACCAATTGAACAGAGCAATGGAAATTCAAGCCTCAAGCGATCGTAGTCGATTTTACTCCCCGCAGGCTTTTCAACGTTATCGACTTTATTAATGCCGATTACGCAAGCGGTGTTCATATACCGTTCGTAAAATGTTTTAACGTTCGCCTGTTCGCTGTTTAAAAATTCCAAAGCCAAACCCACAGGTCTCGCACATAGCAACAATTTATTCCATTCGTCCTCGTTCAAGGTTATAGAGCATCGATCGACTTTAATGAGCACATGTCTTTTTCCAAAGTAATTTGCCAAACTTATGGGGAAACTGGTTGAGATACTAGTTTTCTTACCGGAATTAAAATAACCGGAGATGGGTTCCTTTTGGTTTATGAAATCATGCCAATCTGAATACTTTAGATTAATTGATCCCTTGCCCGAATGAGTTAACTGCACACACACTTCACACGTATAAGCGTCGAAACCGACAGCGACACTTTTAGTTTTGTTAATGTTTAAAAAGTATAAAGTTTCCAGCAGCAATTGCGATGTATCGCACACCTTTCTCTTCTGTCTCGACTTTGGTGGTGAGGCGGCCCGCGTGCCAGATGGTGACGATGTTGGCGATGGAGTAATCCGCCTCCGTTTAGGAAGGAGACCCGCTGACTCTACACCCGTAGACTTCTGCATGTTGAATGCTGAGTGCGCTACTTATATGCTGAGTATATATCTCAAGAGGAGGGGGAGGAGGGGGTGAGGGAATGGTTTACGGGAGTTTTAATTCCGCGTCAGTGACTGCGTTACATACAGTTTATCAGATATTCACCAATTCAAGCCTCAAGCGTTCGCAGGTTTTTCAACATTATTAATGCCGACCAAACGTACACTGCTGGGATGGTGCTCACACACGCACTGCTTTAGAAAATCCAGTCGGATTGCGGATATCACAACCGTAACAGTCCTTTTTCATGGGAGGTGGTCCATCAATGCAGATATCTCCTCTGTTATAATGTTCAAAACATGGCATGTACTCTTCTATTTCACTTTCACCTTTGCAGTAATCTGGGTAAATTTCCCGTATTCTATGGATTCCTCGTGGTTCGTAAAGCTTCATAAAGTCTAGAGGCAGCCGACGTAACTCTTCCACCGTCATTTTTGCAGCACCTTTTTCGTGAAGGGCGCGTATAGCAGCTCCGACGTTTTGGACCTCCTGTCTCGACATTGGTGGTGAGGCGGTCTGCGTACTGGATGGTGACGATGGGGTAATCTGCCTCCGTTTAGGAAGGAGAACCGCTGACTCTACACCCGAAGACTTCTGCATGTTGAAGGCTGAGTGCGCCAATTATATGCCGAGTATATATCTCAAGAGGAGGGGAGTAGGGAACATTCTGGATAGACCGAACATGGATCTGCATCGATCTTTAGGATTTGGTATTTCAGCCAATGAGATAAGGAATGTGCATTTCGCAATGCGCAATTACTTTTACGCAATCGATGGCACGGGTTCAAACAGGACACGGTTCGGAAGGAGGAGGAGTCTGGAGAAGGACAGTTGAAATCCTTTTTCATGTCGATGAAGGTGCGGCCGGTGAGGTCGGAGAGAAAGGCACATTTTTCTTCTTCGAACGCGTACAAGGCTGTGGCGTCCTCGATGATCATTTCCAAACATGGAAGCAAGTCGGTGTAGGGGACGATGCCGTTGATGAAGGATGCGGTGTGATATGTCAACGCATCGTTAATCTTCACCTTCTTGCCTCCAGCGACCCACTTGCTCGGCTTTTGGAAGCTGCACCAAAACACTCTTTCACCGTTCACGTCTACGGCCGCCAACTCCCTCACGCTGCGGCTGCCCTCGGGGTCGGAGCTCCACACCAGGTCTACGACGAGTCTCATCTTGTCGGAGTCTGATTCTCAAATGTTAGGATTTAACCGACGACGAGGCTATTTATCTTGGAGCAGCATCTCTGCGATCGGGGATGACAGCGTCTCCCTTCTCTGGTTCTCTCGAACTCGACGAAGAATAGTTGAGCGACCAGGCAGTCGTTGAGGGGAGGGTCGAGGTGGGAGAATTTGGAAAGGAAATGGTCAAGGGATTTCCCCACGGACTTGTAGAGTGCATAGAGACAACAGAATTCCCCGCAAACGTCCGAATGAAAACTTTGAAGCTGAGAGTGATTTCGAGTGAGAGAGAAAGGTTTTAAAAATTTTATTATCGACCGAACGAGAGGTGGATAACCGTACGAATCGAAATATTCTGCACTAAACCCGCTTAAAACGTGTACTGCGACCCAGTGACTCCCCGGTCGAGTAGAAGGATCTAAATTTATAATGTAAATTCCCGATGATGGTCTTTTCGGTAACCTATCCGAAGGAAAAACTCCGCGAAAGAACGTTCTCGTGCGATGATCCCGTCCGAGTAAAGTTTCTATATCGCACGTGTTCATCACGAAGGCTTATGAGAAACTGGTGATGACGTTTCGATTTTTATCGATTTCCAAAGAAGAATCATATTCCGCATAAACGATGCACGTTACGGTTCTATCGAGAGCTTTTTCGAAGCGAGCATCGATCCTCACGGTACCTTTATTCGTCAAACCTACGTATTCTTCGTTACCGGAACCGTCGGGAGTCAGATCGAATACTAAAACGAAGAAACCGTGTGCGAACATATCCAAAGTTATTTGATTACCCCTATCGCTGTGATGCACCCCGGTTCCCGAAAACAGAGAATGATATGCGCGGGTCCAACATTTCTGAGTGGTGAAATCCATGGAAAGACCTTGCGCTGGAATTTGAACCCCGTTGACGATGAGAGAGAAATCGGACAAAGAGTAATGAGAAAGTGCGAACGGATTCTTATCTCTCTTTCCTACGAACGCATCGTTATCGACCATGGTAACTACCACAGTATTAGGTAGTTTTCCTATTATAGCGTTATCTATAGAATACGATTGATTACCACTTGCGATGGTAAACGTCTTTACTTCTACTCGCTTGAAAGGGTATCTCGCGTTGGTCTGCTCCAATGCTCTGGAGTGAGCTAACAAAATGGAGGGATTGATATCGAAATGCTGCACGTCTAGAGTAGCATCGACGATTTTCACCAAAGAAGTGCCCGTTACCGCATCCATGAGATAGAAACTAGGTCTAGCGAGCAATAATTTAACAGTTACATCGACTCCGTTCAATAAGAGAAGTGGCTGGTTAAACACGTCAGCGTGAAGTCTTCCGTAAAGCTCCACTACTCTACTGTTTGCGTATCTGCTTTTCCTCGTCACGTAGCCTATATTTTCATCATCCATCGCGTTGATGTTTTCACCACCGTCAAGATCCCACCCTTCACAAGCCATTTTAGTGCGACCCGCATCAAACCCGTAAATCAAGAGTTTTTCCAAATAGCTGCGATAGTGATAACAATCTTCCGAAGCCGTGACCAGAGTACCGTTGAGATAGACGTTACATTGTTTGAACAAAGAATGCAGAAGATTATTCACCACACCGGGTTGTACTTTCTCCCCATCCGCGTAATCTGAACCATCAGATTTACAAATCTTAACTTTGAGATGTAAATAAAAACTGTTTAAATCCTTGTACGAATCTCCTGAATCTTTCACCACGAATTCGATGACCGATTGATTGTCCAAAGAAGAGACCGGTTTGTAGGGAATGATACGCTTACCCAAGATATTCGTTTGCAAAGGTTGTGGACGGAATAGTTCCAACGAGGAGAGCATGTGCTCCATCTCAGCTATCTAGAAAATATATCCGTATGCGTTTTCGTCTTAACGCGACGTCTTTTTCTCCCCGAATGAGGTTCATCACGTTTAACATTCCTTTTTATCTTGATCAACTTTGGTCTTTTGCTGATGCGTAAACCCGATCCGCTCATCGTTTTAATTTTTTCTTCCGCTTTTCTCTTCAAGTTCGACCCAGCCTCACTCAATCGATTACGTAATATTTCCTTAATCGGTCTTGTGCCCAGATCCGATAAAACTCCCAGACCTGCGCTAGCCGCCTCTTTCCCTACCGCTTTGAGACCGCTGTGTATTAGAGGTTTCGCGAAACGAAAGAGTCCAGCCAGTAAACTTCCCAATCCCCTCCCCCTCTGTACTCGGTAACTAGCACGATAAACAGGGCCGATTTCTCCTCCGCATTGATTGGTGTAATATGCCGCGTACCGGTCTACGTTCCTCGACATCCTGAGCGATAATGATTGCTTTTGAGCTATTGTGAAACTTTTATAAAGTGTAAAACTAACAGAGACGGTGTTGTTCCACCGATGAAGGGGTAAGGCTCGCCGTCTTTTCCGGCGAGTAATATTTCAACGTTCTCGATTTCTCTTTTCTCTACGGGAAAATAGTAAACAGGATTGAAAAAATTGTGACCTTTTTCGTTCGCGCTGACAATTCGCAAACATCTGCTGAGCGAATCACCGACCAATTGAGGCTTGATTAAATCCGTATAAACAAAAATGTATCGCGTGTCGCTACTAGGTGCGATGCTCCGCTTTTTCCTGTATTCCCCTCCTTTGTTGACATCTATCGAATTGTTTGGATTTTCAAATATGACATGGTTTATTTTCGCCACCATTTCTCGTAGGCTATCTTTCGCTTCGCTGTTCAACTCTTTTTCATGACTGCCCTGATATATTACTTGCACAAGTGTCATCAACGACCTGTAGGATCCTGGAGGAACAACCTCAAGCAAATCATTCGGTAGTACTTCGACGTGAAAACTTACGAGTTTATCCATAGCTTTTATCACCCTTTCACCGAGATCGATTTCACCCTTTTTCTTCGGTTCTAAAACCGAAGATATTAATTCTGCAGCAGACGCAAAAGTGCCAGGAGGTGCTCTTAGCGGTGAATTATCCGGTATTTCAATTCGCACATTAACAACTTTTTTCAAATCTTCTGATATGTCCATGCACGCGTAGATAAAATCAATGAGTTGCAAAAAAATATCGTCAAAGCGAGCATTAGTATCTTGTATAATCATACCGATGATATACTGCAGCAAAGTTTCGTATTTTCCTGCAGGAGGCGCAATAAGCAATGAATCTGACGGAATTTCAACATGGACGCCTATTAATTTATTCATCTCATTAATCTTCTTCTTTCCTAAAGTCATCCTTTGATTTAATTCAACATTCAGGATTGATTTTAAATCTAAGGCTAAGTCCATTAACTTATCGGATTCATTTTCATCGCATTTTAACAAATTTCTTTTCATATCAGTCGACAGCGATCCTAACATATCTTCTAAAGAACTGTAAGTTCCAGGATGGATCGTAACGGGCGAATCGCCAGGAAATTCAATATTAACTTTATCTTCAGAACAGGCGCTATATTCCTTCAATATATCCATCGCATGTTTTCTCTTCTCAGACGGTAAAGAGTCTATCATATGCTGAATAGATCTATAAGTCCCTGGAGCTATTGTTATAGGTGTGCTATTTGCCATTTCGATATTGACTTGTCGTCTATCCCTAACCACCTCATCCCTATGGATCCTGTTGTCACGAGTCTTTCGATACGAAAATTCAGTCAAACCTACTGTCCATTCACCGCTACTTAAATCCACTCGTTGAGATAGTTTTGTGTAAAAATGAGCTATCGTATTATCCTTGAAATACTCTTGAGAGCTATCGCTAAGGAGAGTGAGATAGAACTCGCTCATTTCAAACGTTTTACCATCGATGCTTTTATCCAAGAATTAAACGAATCGGGATAACCTTTCCACTTGATAAAATACTCCAGACTGCGACCTTTTCTTCTACGCCTCAATATTTTATCGATTTTGAATTCCGTGGCGCTGGATATGATCGTTTTACTTAGTTCGGGTTCGTAAAAATAACCTTCGATAGGTTCTCCATCCATATCTTCCAATTTGTAGGTGGAAACCGCATTCCCGGGAATTACCGTTGTAATTTTAAACGCCTCGGTGGTATAATTTGGAGTATATCCCTTAGCAAACGGCATTCTCTCTTTGCTGATTCTGACGTAATCTCCCACCTTAAACCTCGACTTTCTACTTTTCCCCCTCACTTTGGCCAATAACCTTTTTGCCACCTCGAATGCATTGGAAGCATCAACTTGTGATGGTGCCAAGCCTATAGAAGAATGAATCGATTGATTATATCCCTCCATTAATTTTGGTAAAACGTCTACATAATTGTAAGTGTTAAACTTTGTGAAATATTTATACATTTTAGTCTTTAATGTTCTGTTAAATCTCTCGACGATCGAGGCTTTAACGTCTGGATTGTGCGTGTAATAAAATTTGATTTTCTTCTTGGCGAGAAAATCTCGAACCTTTTTATTAACAAATTCTGTCCCCTTATCGCTCTGTAACTTAAGTGGGGTTCTTCCGCTATTCCCGAAGATCGATTCGAATGCACTTACAATCTCTTCACCCGTTTTAGTCTTTAATGGAACTGTCCACGCGTATTTGGAAAATAAATCGATCACCGTTAAAATGTATCCGAAACCTTTGTTAAATTTTTTCAAATTACGCATATCGTTCAAATCTGACTGCCATGTTTCGTCAATGTATGAAACGTCATAATAATTCCGTTGAAATTTTTTACGTAGTGGCCTATGCAGCGTGTATGCATCTTGAGCATCTAACCAATTTTGAACGATTTTCTTCGACACCTTTTTATCCGCGGCATTCCGCAATTTTTCTGCTGTGGAAAAACTTGCTGGATTCACGGGGTCGTAATAAATCCGTTCTAGAGTTACGTCATTGGAGTCCATGGAATTTTTAGTTTTGGGACCCGTGCCGATCGTCTTGGTATTTCTCGTCCTCCTTTTGGCGTCGTTTCCTGAGCTAACACGTTCGCGCGATCTAATCTTCCCATTAAGTTTTGCCATCGTTTATCCATACGCTGTTGATCCAATTTAAGACGTTTCGTAATGTCCTGCAGCTTCGGTGTCGATGGTGATCTTTTAACTGCAGGCGTTCTCTCTCTTCTTTCTTTCACGGTCTCACTTCTTTCTTTCACGATTGGAATACTAATGGGTTTCTTCTTCTCCGCCGCGACGTTTAAATACGTATCTAACGCACGCTTGTATAGATGCCACTTGTCTACATCGTTCAAATCCCTCGTGTTTAATATTTTACGCATCTCATCGTCTAATTTCGACATTCGAACATTTGATTGTTCTCTATCGAAGATCTCGGGTCGAACTAGAAGCATCTTCCTCAAACTCATTTTATCAGACTTCCAATCACCCCGCTAAGAATCGATCCTAATAACATAGGAAGGAATCCTCCTTTTTGAATCAATAGTTTTCTCTTCTGTTTTAGGGATTTATTTTTAACGCAAAGTGTTCTCAATATCTTGCAATGCTTACCGAGTTTCTTCTTCAAAGCAGGATTTATTCTATGGTTACCGTTCAACGTATTCAAGCAACATTCGCACAAAGCCTTAATTAGATCGTCGTCAGATGCTTTTATAATCGCGTTACGTAACTTAGGTTTGGCTACCTTCAATGCATGTAGCAAATGTTTGTTAGATCTCAACCTTTTCATCCTCGATCAGATGTGAAGGAGAATAAATGATCGGTATCTCATCAGGAAATATCCGCGTTCGAAAACGAAATCTATCATCCGTCTCTTGAGAAAGGTCCAACACCAAATAACCGTAAGGTTCACAAGTCGCTTCCTTATATACCCTTACCAACTCGCTCGAATTCTCCGGATACACCTGTCTTGCCAAATGGCCGAATTGAAGTTTATCGCGAGGATTTCTGAATGCTACAATGTACTTTGCGTTCAACGAAATATTTCTCGATTGAGGACTCTGATAGAAGACGTTTTGCGTTATGAGAATAACCGAGATATCAAAATGATGGGAACCTTTCGTGAATAATTCGCTCACTTGTTTATTATATGCTTCATGCATCAAATCATCGATGATGTACAGAGTACTCGGATTATAGAAAGACGGAATATGATTTTCGAATTCGATACCTTTCAAGCGAGGTTCACTACCAGGACTGCAGCACCACACTATGCGCCGAATTTCGCCTTCGACTAAACTGGACAAATTTTCTAAAAACTTTAAAACGAAAGTTGTTTTTCCAGAACAACTCGGACCGGCACAAATACAGGTGAATGGATGTTTCCACCTCAGAGGCATAACCAACACTGATTAACTTGATGGTGTACCTAATGTTTTATCCAGGTTCCCCTTCGGAGTCAAAGGCTTCTTCCCAGGTTCTTTTTAAATTTTGAATTTTGTGGTGCCCCCACGCCAGAGTGTTTACCCCATCGTCACGCACGTAACGCTTGTCATCTTCAGCACTAAGTGCTACCTTGTTCGTCTCCACAGTATGTACCTCATGCTTTTTTGATCGAATCGTGCTCATTTTTCTATATTCCGTAGAATTATTGCGCAAGCAAGTCTCGTAGTCTTCAAATGTCAGTCCTTTGGCTATTACGGCTTTAGTTACGCCTTTAGCCTTTTTTGTATCCTTCTGTCCTTTGATTTTATAGGAGTACAGTTTGCTACGTAATCCTATAAAATGCGTCATGATTTGTCCGTTACATTCGTCTTTCATTTTCCCTATCACCTTTTTATTAACGTCCGAAAAGCATGGGTGACACTTTGGATAGATGGATGTGTCGTACAAGTCCAGGTCCGTCAACATATCGTCGTAAAAGTCATCCGTCTTTATTTCATAAATAAAACTGTCCGTGTCCATATAAGCGAGTTTTAACCTTTCTCCATACTTGGGTTTCATCCTCCGATAGTGAAAGTCGTACATTAACGTTTTACTAAGATCCAAAACACACAACCCAATATAAATAGGCTTGTTCATTTTGATGGTGGATTTGCGTAAGTGAACCATCACTAAATTTTCATTAATGATCGTTCGGTCGATGAAAGTGGATTTTGAAATTAGTTTATCCAACCTCTTTTCGTCGGAAACCAATTCCAAATTTATCCTCTTCCGAACGTTTTCCATAGTCTTACCAAAAACCGCGTTATTCATTAATTTATAAAAATCTTTTTCAAACTCGTTGGTGGCAATTTTCCTACGTTCCGTGTTTAAATCAATGTACGACTTCAACCACGGAGATTGATCAAACTCGATTACGCGGTGAATGGTCTTATGTCTTAGTCCAAAGGCGAGAGCCTGTTTCAAATTTACGTAATGGATGACGTATTTCGTCTTATCGTCGAGAGTCGTCAACAGTTTCCTATGCTTACCGCCAGGAGGTTTTCTGTTTTCGGGGCATAATGGTAGATCATTATGTTCGTTGTGGAGCTCTATCGGATATTCTAAATCAACTTCCAAAATATATCCCTTTGGATGATCCTCAGGTATTGCTGATACGTTAAGATTTTGAATTTCGTTAGAGCTAAGCCAGCGGAATCCGCTATGGGGTAGATGATTACTCATCGCCCATCCATAGAGATTATTCGCGTCCACGTACATGATATAGCGAGACTCCTCGTCAGGATTATAAGTGTCCAAATACTTATTATTAGCCTCGCTATATCTTTTTGAACATTGACTTATACCACCACGAATACCACGCTCTACCATTAATATCATGTCATAGTCGGTCAAGAGCTCCAAGTTTATTTGAGTAAACTTGAGCATAGCGTCAAAGGTCAGTCCAGGAGCGGTATAGTACCAAGCAGGGTCTAAATAGTAAGCATTGATACATACGTCCCTGAAATTCTCGAAAACGTCTGCTAAAAGTAGAACGTCAGTCTTTAAATATAAATCACTATAGTCTCCTAAAGTTTTACAATTAAACTCGCTCCATATTTGTTTAGCGTATTCATAGTCGGCGTCGCTAATATTGTCTTGTGTCAAGCTACTGTAAAAGTTCTCCTTCGGAGGTAAACACTCATCGTTCAATTTCTCCCAGCAGTCTAAAAATTCATACGGAAACATACCCTTGCGTGAGACTAAATCAAACTTGTCTCCAAATACATTTTTGATGTGTCGAAACTTGTCTTGCGGAAGATTTGCGACCAATTTAGAGAGAGAAGAAGCCATGAATCTGAAAGTGTCTAGAAACCGTACCGTAAATCTCTCACCTACAGTCTTGGAGAAGGAAATGTACTTCTCCTCCGAATTGGGTATACAATGAATCCGTCTATCATCATACCCCAATTCTCTAACGATGAAGTGAGAGTCGTAACCGGATAAATTGTGTATAAATACCGGTACGAAATTTGGCATTTTAAAATTTAGATTACATCCGGAGTGAGCCGGACCTCTATACAAGCCTGTGAGGTGGCAATGATCCCTTACCCTTTCAATCTCTAATTCTTCCCCACAGATGTGACAAGTATCTGCCGTTTTGAATGCCTCTTCTTGCTCCGGGGTTAGGGGTGTCATCGGAACCGTGTATCTATATAGGGTTTCGATTCTCTCAGCCTCCTCCCGGATATTTTCAAGAAATACTTTAGTAGCGTCACGTCCGCGGTAGAGAACTGGTTCGAAAACGTCTCCTCCGGAAGAAACGATAACGAAACTGAAACTCATAACTTCGTGTTTCTCGACCTTGGTCGAATAGGAGTGATCTGCTGAAGGTTCGCAATTGTTAAATTTTGGAAGTATACATTCAAAATCAGCATAGATGACGAAGGGAACTCGAAACGTATGGTTAATGTTTTTGAATTTAAGCCACTTGTCGTCATCTGTGGGGAGCACGATTTTCGAGGGAGCATTGATGTTACAGTCCCGTCTGTGTCCCCCTAGCCTCACTTCATCGTGGAAGTGCGCGAAACACCGTTTGCAAATAAAGATTCTTCTTTTGTTTTTAGTTAATTGCTTTGCGACTAATCTTTCAAAGCACCTAATCCAACAGTAGTGGCTCTTTTCACCATCGGTCAGAAACAAAAGGTCCCGATGGTCATCGAGTTCCTCGTTCACCACTTTGAGAGGATAGACATTATTTTTCTCATCCAACCCGAAAACATTAATCGAAATATTGTTAACTTTTTCGAATTTTGAAATAGACTTTGGGTCTGCTGGATATGTGATACAATCCCAGACGTACCCTTTTCTAAATTCCTCTGTAATGTAGAGGGAAACACGCTCTGCGTGAATGCTGATATTCTTAGCCCAAATGGCGTACTTGAAACAAAACTCATCGGAATTTTGAACATTGATTACCGATTTCGTGTTTTTAATTTTCTGCGGTAAATCAATGAATGAAGATCCTCTCAAAGGTACGTACTTGTTTATCCTCAGCTCTATGCCTAGGATCTCACTCAACGTCCATCCTGAACCTTTTGCCTGGCTTTCAGACTTTTCTTTCAAAATTTTTCCAAACAGATTATTTAAGATTTCACCTTCATCATCGTTTTGAAAGATTCTAACGTTTTTTGTCTTAAATGCCCTTTCGTTTGTTTCCTCCCCCTTTTGAAACTGTGCTTTTAGAATTATATTTATTTTTAATGCATTACTGACTAATTGTTCCCGAACCTTAGCAGTTAAAAGTTCCTTTATGCCTTCCATAAACGAAGTTATGTCTCTATGCACTTTATTCCCACTTACCCAATAGGTTTTCAGACGATTCCTGACTGCTGAGTCGATCTCAACAATCTTTTGTCCTCCACCCCTTTGGATGAGGTGTCTGAGATGCACATCGCTTCTCTCATGCGCGATTCGGTAACGTGAGTCAAAATAAGTGCAGCACACTTCGCAGAGGGATTCCATGATGTTAATTCTGTAGCAGCAATCGATAAAATGAGAAAAATACAATTCTCGTTACAACTTATATAGACATATTTCTGCGCAGGTATCATAAGGATAGCTCATCGCTTAATTATGAATAGGAAATGTACTTTCATATGTTTAACGAAAAGCTATGCTTACCAAATTCACTTTCTATTTCTATCGGAAGTGTATTCCATTTCAATCACCCATGACGCATCTTTTAATCTTCGTTTTATGCTTTGAGGGAGTCTCAAGATTTCTACTTTGGCGTAAACATCCTTCTCGATATCCTCGTCTAATTTCTTTGACTCTATTAAACTCCTTACTATCAATCTTTCACAGATATCTTTTAAAGTCCTTGGTGTCTGTGCTATTAATTTTCCTTGGTCGAGAGTATCATCGAGAGTATCATATGAAATAACCTTCACATGTCTCACAAATTACCTCCACATATTTTTCATTAGGGTGGTAACGAATAGTGGTACACATTATGGAGTACCTAAAATTAGAAAAGTATTTTATTCTAACGTTATAAGATATAATATATAATGTAACTCACTGTGAGTCATCTACATATTTTTATTTGTAAGTTTTGCTTAAATTTTTTTTATTACTCGATCTTTGAAGTTTTAATTCATTTCATCGGTTAGAGCGTTAATAGGTTCATATATATTTACAAAACGTTCCATTCACGTATCTCTTCAAATAAGCGAGTTATGATGTAAAATTCTCGAAAATTCAAGATCTTCACCGGATACGACCTGAGAAGTGTTGAAAATTGTATGATAAAGAAAAGAAGTAGGGCATTAATAAGAACTGGTATTGCAATTGAAATGCCGGAAGGTGTGTATGGAAGATTGGGCTCAAAGTCAAGCTTGGCTGTGAACCATGGTATTGAGGTGGGGGCGGGTGTTATTGACCCCGATTATAAGGGTGAAATTAAGGTATTGCTATTCAATCATAGTGATACCGATTTCGAAGTATGTATAGGGAGGAAAGTATGCCAAATTATTTTTGAAAAATTTTTGAATAAGATTATATTTACAGAAACAAATACAATTCAAAGTACTGAGAGAGGAGAAAACGCGTTTGGAAGTTCTGGAGAATACTAAAAATAAACTTGCTAAAACTTGATCGACGTTTTCTCATTTCAAATAACACCCTTACCCCTTATTTTCTCAAATTAATTTTAATATCCATCAAAATGAATAGGCTTTCAAAACAGTTTTATTGAGATATGCCTCAGGATACCGCCTAGTCTTTGTTATGAGTTTAGAAAAATGTAAATTCATCTCATCGATTTTAGGATGCGGAGTTATAAACCTACAAGTCTTCGGATGCCCATCGATGAAAACATTACCGTCCTTGGGCGTGAATTGCATGCTACCTCGACATAGAGGTGGCGAGTTCATTTGTGCATTGAACAATACGTTTATATTCAAAGCGAGCAACACAGACTTTTTACATTTGATGGTTTTCCAAAAAATTATTTTCAATATTTGCAAGATGGTTGCCTTTGGATTTATTTATGCTGGATTTTCAGATGTTACTATTTGCTGCAAATGTGGCGTAAATGTATATTGTTGGGAAAACGAAGATGATCCTAAGGAAGAGGATGATAAATTTTCAATGTCTTGCTCATTAATAAAAAGAACTGAAATGTCATAATATTCTTTGGAAAATAAACCTGTTCAAACTTGTCCGCTATTCTTTTATTTCAACATCTCGCATCAGCAAACCAATAAAATATATTTATTCAATACGAACCTTCGGTAGCTCAGTAGGTAGAGCTGTGGACTGTACATCCGAAGGTCGCTGGTTCGATCCCAGCCCGAAGGAATCTTTTTCTCAAAAAATAAATTGTGCCCCCATCTCAGCTTTCTATTTCCTTCGGTTGTGAGATATTCACATTCCATCACCGCAGGCTGTTGACCTCCCCCATCCTCAGACAACTCGCGACATACTTGGCGCACCCCTCGCCACATCTAGCACCATAGAAAGCAGTCTACACGAGGCACCCCCCCCCCCCTCCCCCCCCTCCAAGGTACTGCATGCTTTCACTTTCTTAGTTCTGGTTTTCTAAGGTGACGCCACTGTCTAGTCTCCGCCATCTTGGATTTTGTCCCAGAAGCCTTACTTCTCTCCTACTCTCATGCGTACGTTCATCTTTTTCCTACTCGAAGTATATCGCTTTGGTTTTGCCTTTCCAGAAATTTATTATAGAGCATATACGATGGTTAATCTCTATTTACCATTCTTTTCAAGACGCGGAAATAAATTAAAAACCATACTGTGGTTTTAAAAAACAATATGGCGATAAACCAAATTCTTACTTTTTCGTTGCCGTCTTCCTCTGCGAAAGCTGAATCTGTTGGACACTGCCCGTGTGCCTTTATCATTAATATTTCATTAAGTTCGCATCTCCCTCCCGCCGGACAGCTCCTGTATCCAGCGAGAAACGATCTCACGCTGTGCCCGTCCTTAATTAATAAAGAGCAAGTGAGAATGAGGCGGAGAAAGTGCGTTAATAAATGGAGAAAAGAGTGGAATGGAAGGTATGCAATATGCCAACTACTGCGAAGAGACAGGAGGTGGAATTCGGGCGAAAACTTAACAGTTGAATGGATTTAAAAGAATACAAGAAAAATAAATAAATATCTTAAATGACTTGGTGAATGGATAAATAAAAAGCGTACAAAAGAGTAAAAGGAGCAAAAAGTATTGTAAATGAATAAAGAAAACGACTTCGTAACAATTGAGGCATAGATCAAAAGACAGAAACAGGAAAGATAAAGTGTTGGAAGCAATGCATAGCAGATACGAAAGAAAAAGAACTAAGAGAACATGGCAAGATAAGGAGAGGGCGAGGAAGAGATACACGGATGGGATTTGAGGATTTAAAGTGGAAAGGGGATTTATAGGGTGGAAGGAGAGAGGAAAGAGGAAAGAGGAAAGAAGAAACCGAGCGAGGAGGAGAAGGAAGGGATGCGGAAATGTAGGAGAGCGTGGCTTATAATTAATGGGAGCAAGGTGGGAGAATTAGGAACACTCGCAGATGCACTTGATTTTGGAATGAAAATATATAGGAATGGAGAGAGAGGTGGAGTAAGGTTGTTGGGGGGGGGGGGGGAGAGGAGTAGAGAGGGGGGGCAAGCAGAGGATGGAAGCAAGAAATAGAGAGAGAAGTGCGTGTGAAGGGCGGTGAGGATTAATTAATTCTTTGCCGTCTGTTACTCATCAGCACATTATCTTTCTTCACATCACTTATGTTTTTGAGAAACGTAAAGTTTGGCACATTCATCTAACTCTCAGATTCTGCCTTTGAGATAGAGCAATAAGTAGTTCCCCTGATTTCCCATGTCTTTTATTTAATATATTGTCAATATTTCCGTGTATGTATTGCAGGTATTAATAAACCAATGATAATTTAGTAGCATTTATCGTATAAGAAATGTTTTATAGATACGCCGTAAATTACGTACAATATTCAGGTTCACAGTAACATCGATGTAATTCTGTATCTTTTGGGAAGCGTAAAGAAATATAAGCTACAAATTAGTGGAGTGGCGTCAAGATGTTTTTTTTTAAATGGTCAAGCTGAATAAAACAGTTTTTTCTTACGTGTACTGTGTTTATATTCCCCCTAAGTATTTTAGTTATATCTCCTGTATGTGTACGATCGATTAAATTTGCATTAAAAAATCAAAAGGGTTTACTTCTTCCATCCTAAATCCATGAAGTACTATCTACTATAATTTTCTCGAAGGAAGTGCTTTCTACAGTAGTCTACCATTGTTTGAAAATATCTCCAAAAGGATTCAGATTTTAATATGTAAAAAAGAAACAATATTTTATGGAAAAAAATTAATACAATGAAAAAAGTGCCATCGATATATTATCTTTATCAATTTTTTTCGGTAACCGGAAATGTTGGAAGAGGGTAATTACCGCCTTAATCCTTCCTGGATCCGCCCTTTGGTCAGGTCCTTGCGGGGAAAATGGGCTACGGTCGCATGAGTGTCACATATATCACTGTAATCACAGGTCGACCCTATTCAACTCAGAGAGCGAAATTGTACTCCAATTGTAACACATCCATCAACTGACTGAGGAAAATCCTCGGAACTGCAACAGTATCTAAGGGTCGTAACCCTGAAACAGCATGGGAACGTCAAATGACGAGTATATGCGAGCTAAAGAGAGTTAAGCCGTTATCCAACTGATCCATCAGGAATTACCATAGGCATGGTACAATGCAATACAAAACTATAAATTCAAACCACAATTATGGTAAATGCAAGTGACATTATCGAATAGGAAAACATTTCATGTGTCGATGTTTACTCGAGGAACCTTTGGACATAGGTAGTGGCGTAAATAAAAACTGCTATCTAACCAACACATAAAACCTCACTCACCAGTGCTTGCGTAAAATATACCTGAGATATTCCAATTTTAAAATGACATCAAGAGAATTTTTACTTTAGTTCAAGTTAGTTTTCTAGCGGCGAAGGCGGATGCCATTTCAATGCCATCAGCATTAACTTTATTTGATAGTTCACTCTCGATGCCCGGAATCCTCATACTACTTACAATTAGTGTAGTCCGAGTGATAGATTCATTTGCTCTTGTTATAAAATATGGGCCTATATAACTCAGTGGTAGAATATTCGACCGGATTGCGAAAGGTTCACTTTCTCGAAAATCAATTTCCGGAATAAACATATTCCTGAAAATCATTTTCTCGAAAAACTCTTTCCGGAATAGTCCATGTTCCCGAAAATAACTTTCCGGAATAGTCAATTTTTCCGATATAGAATTTTCCGAACTAGTCATTTTCCCAAAACATTCATATTCCTAAAATTTCCATGTGGTTGGTAGTTTGGATGGTTCGCTTTGAAAGTAAAAATTGAACGGTAACGGAAATTTTAAGAATCACAACCACAAAATGATAGAATTTTAAAATGGGGTGGATATGTGGATGTATTAGGCGCTATGATGAAATTATCAACTATTTTTAATCAGTCTTACTTTAGTAAATGATTAAACCTGAAGTGAAAAACATTACTTACCATTTGATTGAGCAGCAGTCGACTGTGGAGTAACGCGCACTACGTAAAACGTATCTTCATTATCTGGTTAGACTCCTCTTTACGTGGACGATAAACTGTCAGTCAGGCCACGTATAGGATTGATCTGCAAAGATTTGAAACAATATTAAGGTTAATATCAATGACATTTATTTTCATTTACAAAATCCATCGTATAACATTTATACACATATTAAAGCAAATGAACTTAATATGTACTCTAAAAATTCATGCCCAGATAATAGGTTAAATTAAATTAAAAGATGCAGTGTTTCAGTTTATAACGTTTTTATTACATTTGGTTTAATTTTTCAATGAGGACAGTCCATATTACATAGTTTGGCCCTGTATTTCCAATACCTTTAGTTTTTTCATTAAATACGCGCTAAATGTTATAAAATAGATAAATTATAATTTTCAAATTATCATTATGAACACACGGCAAAGTATGGTCTTATTCTGAATAACAAAACGATAAATTAAAGTTAATTTTCACACTAATTCAATCGATATCTAGTATTATAGGAAAATGCCCCGTTAAATTTAATATTACATCAATTAGACCAAATAAATTATATTAAATTGCATCGTCTCACAACCTTTTAGAGTGAACTACGGGAAATATTATCCCTACGTGCGAGGGACCAAAGGTCTTCTCTTCTTCGCATTCAAATAATATTTCCCTACCAGTGCACTGGATACGACTACTCCCTATCCATGCCAGAGGTAAGCGCTGAGAAACTCTGCATCGGAAATAGTCTGAGAGGAACAGATTTAACTCCGTTAACGAGCAATATAAATCTCCTTCTGCTGTTAGTCTCAGGAAAGCTTGCAAATGTGCCGGGATGAATAGAGGTAATTTTAAAAGATCCATTGTGCAATCGATCTCAATGGCCCACATAAAACAGGAGCAATTAACAAATATCTTATACCAATTGATTTTGAGAGGAAAGTTGCTTTAATTTAATTCTTTGATAAACACGACTACGTTTCTTTATGATGTAATCGTAGATACATCGGGTAGAACTTAATATAAGCTGTTAAAGTCGCTTGGAATACTTTCTTAAAAAACCGTAACAATATATGTCCGATCGTTCTCTCTATCGCCCACTAACTATTTCATTGATCCTCCATTTCTTTTTCCCTTTACCTCACAATATCCTCTCCCGACAAATCTCAATGGGAAAGAGAACGAAAAAAGATGACGCAAGCAACCAATCCTCCTACTTCTATATTCCTACGCTCAACCACACTCTCCATTGCTACTTCTCCCTAGTTTCATCTCTCGATTTGCCCATCTCTCCACCCTCTCTCCCTCTCTCTCGGCAAACAGCTACTCCCTCTTTCTCTTCCTTTCTCTCCGCACTCTCTCCCATGCTCCCTGCGGAAACCCTTCTTTCTCCCATGCGGCAAAAAGAGAGGACTGGAGTGTAGCGAGGGCAGAGAGTGAGGGAGAAAAAGGTTCGAAAAGGGTCATGGAAATATTTCCTTTCTTTCTTTCTCTCTCCATATACGATTATCCATATCTATCACTCCATCCCCTTTTTCGCGTGATGCCTCACCGAACTATCGGGGTTATTAACTATTATTAAGCCATATATAAAAGTTTATTACATAATTTTTAAAATGTACTGGCTGAGTGTTCATCTACATCATTAAGACGAATTTAACTATTCGACTGCATTCTAAAATATTCAGTAACAAGTTTTAAATAGCGCAAAGGAATGTGTAAGCCTATTTCTTTATAGTGCCTGACTTACGAGTGTTGCTGCGTTCATGATTGTATCTGTATACATAACGTATTTATAAAAACAACTCTGATCCAACTTTCCCTTATTTTTTTTAAAAAAAGAAGAATTTAAAAATTAAAAACAATAATACTAGTACGAAAGACACCATTTTCAATCATAGCTATAAATGGTGATTAATTCTATTAATAATATTAATAATTAAGGCTCAGATACAATTTAAAATCTTGAAATTCCATTTCCAAAAATGGTCAGTAAAACAAGACAGCGAATCAGCAAAAACGCATCAGCTTTTATCAATGTCTTTGTATCTATTGGAATATTCAGAATTTTTTATGGTGTACGGTGTTTCAGAAGTTACTCTGCACTAAAAATGCAACACATTTATACTTATAGGCTAATTATGGTTGTAAACTTAGATTTTATCTATGAAAAATATAATTATTCACTGATTCTGTGAAGACGGCAGAGAGGCGGAACATCACTCACGCTAATTCTCAAAGCGGTCGCATCCATTTTCTAGTTATTTAGAATTCGACTTCCCTGCTTAGCTATCTTCATTTCTAAGTTTACTTCCCGTACTCCTTAAGTACACACCTGCCTTTTTTCCGCCCTTTTCTTCCATCCCTCTTCTCGCTCCACGCAATATCCGTAAAATTCTCAAAGTAAAGACACCACGCACTTTCTCTCCACAAAAAAATCCCATCCCTGCGTTGTTTCATTTCCTCTTCAACTTTTTTTGTTTCTCTCCTTGCTCCTCGCACAGCCTCTTTCGCATTCCATAGTCATCAACCCGGAATTCTCTCTCTCTCCCTCTCTCTCCTCGAAAAAAAAACGGCCGAAAGATAGAAATGCAATTAACTGGCGAAAAAAAATATCGGAGCGCTTGTAAAAATTGCTTCCGTCTCTAACTTTGCGCGGAAAGAATAAACTGAAGTAGTTCCAGCACAATGGCGCGCCAATTACGAATTCCGCATCTTTTTTTTATTTTACCTGCTTCCCTCTCTATCTCTCTTTTTCCCCTCTTTTAGTATCGCTTCAATTATTCCTCAGATCCCTTCAACCTCCTTCCCATGACAAAAAACCTCTCTCCCACTCCTCTCGCGTAACATGCTTCCGATTCGTTCGCGTACGAATTTCATTCGCGGTTGAATTATTTCACTTTTCGACTCTCCTCTTCGCCTTTTCGCTACACTTCCTCTTTCACTTCTAATACTTTACCCTCTCTCATCTCTTTCACCCTCTCAAAACTTCCCACTCCAGACTATCTTTCTCTCTCTACAACTCTTTTTATTACTTTCTCATACGAAGTATCGAGAAAGTACTGTTATCGCGAAAAAATTCGACCTCGAGATTTTTAAGGAAATATACGTTTTAGGTGTCGCTGAATCCGAAAAAGTGGTTTTTGCAATGCCGTCTGTCTGTTACTGGCTCTGAAGCCTAAACGGTAAAGAGAAAATAAATGAAATTTCCTACTTATGCATTTTATCATACAGAGTACAAGCTGAAGAAATGGTTGATATTGCTCAATAATTAAGGGAAGTTTATTCTACGCATTTTTAACAACAATTTGATTTGATCAAAAACGGCTCCAACGATTTTCATAAAATTTCGTACAGTTACTTGAGCTTACGTCTTCAATAATACTGCATAGTTCATATTTCTCAAAAAATGAATATAAGGCTAGTTTATTCTAGGCAACTTTAACAAAAATTCGATTTTCTCAAAAATGGCTACAACGATTTTGATCAAATTTCGTACAGTTACTTGAGTATACATCTACAATAATACTACGTATTTCATTTTTCTCAATGAATGAATATAAGGCTAGTTTATTCTTGGGCAACTTTAACAAACATTGGATTTTCTAAAAACAGGCTCATACGATTTTCATTTTCTGAAGATAACTAAACGACGCATTATTATATGAGAAAGTCTGTACCATTTATGTTGTACTGATTTTTTCATCACAGCAGCATCACTCCTCTTCCACTTTTCTTAAATTTTGCGTGTGAATGACTTCATGTGGCGAATTTGCAAGAATACGAGTAAAGAAACAATATTTCAAGGGAAAAAATAATATATACGATGATTTAAGAACAGTGTATGCGATTTAGGTTCGTTCCACCATGAGAGTTAATATTTGATGAACGAAAAAACTTGGATTCCAAATATCGAAGACTCGTCACTTGTTTCTTTTCATATTTGCTTCGTACGTTCCTACGACTTCTGCAGCGAGTGGATATAAATGCGAAAAGAATAAAATACAAGCAGTAAATTCGGAGTATAAAAAGATAGCGGAGTTGTGGGTTATGAGGGGGAGAAGGGAAAATAAGAGACGACGCAGGAGTAGATGTATTGGAAATGATAGAATCACTCGGATCCACGGGGATTCGAGAAGAATTGCGTCGAAAGTGGCAGAGTATTGGGAAAAAAGACGTTGCTAGCGTATTTCCATCCAGGGATATGGGCAACGTGGAAGTTTTTTACGGCCGTGTACGTACAATGAAAGCGATTGGCCATGTGGTGAAATGCTCGAAGGAATTTTAAGAGTGGAGGATATGCAAAAATGGAGGCGAAGGATTTTACGAGGAGAAACGTCTTGGAAGGAATTTACGTTTTAGCGTTGTAAAATACAAAAATGAGATTCCTGCATACCTATTAAAACTTTTGAAAATTCTGCCGTAAGGAAAATGCATTTTTAAATTAATATGGCTAGTATATCAGGATAGAGAACATGAACTAAAAATAATAAACATCTTTTCTAGAGTATATTCATTTAATTCGGCTGTCAACACTTCGCTAAATTAGGAGTTTTTATTTCAAACCACTTAATACGAGACTTCTTTGCTTGGAGAGATTTATATATACATATACATATATATATATATATACACAGCAACTTTTATTGGATTGATTATTCCGAGTTCGCTTGAGTAGACAGTTTTTCACGAAATCCTATTGTAAAATTAATCTGGAGCAAAGAGAATCGAACAGCTTTCTCAGCCAAAAGAGGTTTTCTAGACTTAAAATATTCTGAATTTAGGTAAATACAGAAGTGGCGCTTTTCTTTCGCCACCTCTTTTATACGCGAAAATTCCATTCTGAGTGTAAAAAATGAACTTAGCGGGAAAGCGAAAAAATAATCGAGTTCTAAAAGCATGAAAAGGAAAATGGCTCCGTGAAACTAAGTTATCAAGGATTCGAGGGTCTATTTCAGAGGAAAGCATTATCTTAAAATGACAATGCGATTGGAAAAGTTATAATGTTTCTGGAAACATATTCTCTATCTCCCTCGACTTCATAAAATAAAAATGACACTTCAAACAAATCAATCATTTTTAAGAATATTACACGCTCCTGTCATATAAATAATTCTTTTTAACAGAATTGGAAGGAAAATTACATAAGTTCACTTTGTTATAATCCAATAATGAAATAGTTTATATCGAAACGTTTTTCATTTTTTTAAATATTGCTACGAATATTTAACTGAATTGTAATTCTTTCAAGAATTTAGTATTCGAAATTCTATTTGAAATATTTCGTTATTTCGGTTTCTCGTTTCATTTACAATAGCCTAATTAAATTCTCGATTCATGCAAATGCGTTTAACTATCGGTTGATATACGCTCTTAACGTAATTTATTTTTTTTAACCCCCCTCTTTTTAAGAATGGATAAAAGTGGCTGAATCATCATTAACCATGAACTTGCTCTAAAAATGTCCTTAAAGAAATAGTAAAAAATAAATTCCCCCACTGTTAAAAAAACGTTGAATTCAAGTGGATTACGAATTCAAGGTACCATCAGCGAAATCTGTAATCCTCTTTCAGGAGCATAGAATACAGGCGCTGAACGAAGAGAAAAGGCATTTTTACGGTATGAGATAGGAAGGCGGAAAAAGGGCGTTCGGAAGAAATAAACGCACACGGGCGAAGAGGCTTTTGCAGAGACTCAGAAGAACGAGAGCGCTTAACCGAAAAGAGACTCCATTTATTTTTTGGAAAACTCTGCACACAACGCCCTCTTCAATACGCGAAAACACGGCGCGATTCTTCCTGGGATATGGATCGGAGGAAGTGAGAGCGAGGAAGAGGGGATTTGAGGAAAGAGAGGGAAAGAGGGTGCGGAGGAGAGACAGAAGAATGGGGTGGGAGTCGATGAGTAAATAGAAAAGGGGGCTGAGGAAGGGCGGTGAGAGGTAATGTCGGATGCCACCCACGGGTTTATGTAGTATATAGAGAACTGGAGAGAGAGAGGTTGGGAGAAGGAAGGGAGGGATGGAGGAGGAGTGGAAGAGGAGGGAAGCGTGGAGGAGGAGGGGAGAAGGTAGGATGAGGAGTGGAGGAGGGAGGGGTGGAGGAGGGAGGGGTGGAGGAGGTAGGGAAGGAGGAGGTAGGGAAGGAGGGGAAGGGAGAGAAGGAGGGGGAGGGAGCGTTAGATGAGGAGCGGAGGAGGAGGGAGGGTGGAGGAGGATAGTGTGACTTGGACGGAGGAGAGCAAAAGGGATACGTTTATTGAAAATTCGAGATGGATTTTATGAGGAGGCGTGAAATCAGAGCGTGCAAGTGAATTCGGTTTTAGGGAATAAGGTAGGTTGGGGAAAATTTAAGGGATTAGAGGTGTTATAAGACAGAGATGGATGGATGTGTGAGAAGGGAAGAAAATGGGATAATGGTGGAAGGTGGGAAGATAGATGAGTTAAAGGTGAGGAGGTGAAGGAAGAGGTGAGTAGTGAGGGGAGCAGGGAAGAGGTGAAGCGATAAATATACGCCTGCCATCCCTGTCCCCCCGTGACGCCTGCCATCCCTGTTTCTATTACACAAATTTCTAAATAGTCGTGCAACTTAATTCATGCCTTCCCCAATAAGTTTTTTTAGTGCTCCGATCTCCTCCACGGTGATAGTGGTAGAAGGGTGGTTGGAGTATCTGCCGCCGAATACTAAGGTCGCGGGTTCGAATCCCGCCGAGGGCATGGATGTTTGTGTTCGTCGTAATGGGTTGTATGTAAGAGTGGACTATGTAGTCTAAATATCGCCCTTGAAAATAAAGTCGAAATATTATTATCATTATTATAGTGCTCCCCTTTCCCAGTGTAGTATTAGTCCCTTATTTTGTGGATGTCCTATTTATCGGTTATCAGTGTTCCCCAGTGCAGTGCCTTTACAATCAATTCCGTGTAATTTGCTCCATCCGCAGTGTAGTGCTAGTCCATATTGGCAAGTTTGAAGTGCAGGCATAGTGTTGTGTTTCCCCTTGGCGCATATCCCCCTAGTGGTTCCTGCCCTCAATTTTAAGTGCTCCTTGATTTTTACCCCTTTCTCCATTCCGTGTTTTTAGTGCCGTTCGAGTGCAGTTTCCCCATTTTTAAGTTCCCTTAAACCCTTCTTTTCCTTATTTATTGCTTATCTCGGTGCTGTGTTTCTCCAATCTCTCCCTGTTATTTTAGCCTTGTAGCTCCTACTAAGTGCTTTTTACCCATTCCTTAATCGCATTGATACCATTAAACTCCCTCCTTAGGCTCACATAACTTTTATTTCTAGTTTCACATTATATCGCTGTGCATTCACTTGCGCTCAGGGGCGGATCCAGAAACTTCTCAAGGGGGAGGGGATCGCCCCTCCACCTATCGAATCTGCCCTGCCAACTGCCCTATATTTTGAAAATCCATACCCCTATCAGAATCCTTCTTTCCCTTGCTATACAGACCTAATCTGCGGCGTATAACTGAGGATTTTTGCGCGGAATGAATTGAAGAAAGCGCCCAGTGGAGTGCAATGGGGTTATCCAAGGAGGGGGCGATCGCCCCCCCCCCCATCCCCTTGGGTCCGCCACTGCCTGTGCTCCTTCGTATCTAAATCCTACACAACACCTTACACACCCAATACCTCCTTCCCTTACTTTTACTCACAAGCATGTCATACAATTCTTCACCATAAACTCCCCACCACACCGCACCATTGCCATCAACTCTCAATGAAACTTCGTCGACCTCCCACCCGCTCAGCATGACTCCCAGTCCTTGTCCCCCCCTCTCCTGATGAACAACACTTATAACTCCTCTCTCAATCCTCCCACCCCTATTTCCCTCCCATATACCATCACCAATTCCCCGAATCTTACCATCACTTGTGAAAGTAGTTCCTCTGCCTATCCCTCCAAACTCAATGTGCCTGCCTTCTTCTCTAACGCATGCCCAATGAGTTCGTACCTCTAGCCGCTGAGTTCATTCCTCCCCCACCCACATACAGACCCCATGGCAACACCTCTGCCCTCAACCCCCTTCTCTCAGACCACGCAGTGCCCGGTATACCACGGGAGTATGGATGGAAATTAGAATAGGAAGGAAAAGAAAAAACCTTTTAACACCGACGAGTGTGGAAGAGAACTGGGAGCTAAACGGGAGGAACTTTTTTATTCTCACAGGAAACAGGAACGCTGGAACAGGGATGCCGAAGCCTCAGAATGCGGAGGAACTCGAGTTAGGAATAATGCAGGATCGCAGAATATTAAAGGAGGCGGGGAAGAAGGGGAGGGTGGTGGAAGAGAGGGAAAGAGGAATGGAAAGGAGACGGTCTTAAAGTATCCCCGAAGTATGCATTCAGAGTGATATATTGACAGCAGACTTTAGGAAAGTTTGGGCGACATGTTATGAAGGGAAGGGATGAAAAAAAGACGAATTGGAGAAGAAATACGGATAAAAGAGAACAGAGAGATAAAAATAGTTAGGAAGAGATTCAGGAAGCGTCGGAGAGGGGAACTAAAGAGATAGTTTAAAGTGTAAATGTCAAAGAGTTTCAAGAGAGGAAGAGAGATGAAAAATGCAGAGTAGGAAAGAGCAATGGGAAAGAGAGATATACGTGTAGGGGAAAAACGATTGGGAATGGGGGAAAGAGCGATTGCTGATAAGGGGTTTTGTGAGTGTTATCGATGATGAGAAACTCCATCGATTATCGATATTTACGAGAGAGAGGGAGGGGGAGGGAAAGGGGGAAACCAACGCAAAAGGATAAATAACTCAATGGTTAGAAATATTTTTAATGCCTTTTGTTGTTATTTCACGCTATCGATAATCTGACGTTTGAAAATTTATCTTTTTTTGATAAAGGATGGCTGACAAAAGTTTATGCGAATAAGTATTTTTATTTTCTGACGTATTGCTGCAACATAAAAATATCTATCTATCGCTTTCTCACTTTTACTCGAAAATTTAAAGAAATTTTGAATCTGATTTTTTAATTGGTTATTGTATCTAACTGTAAGAATGTTATTAAATATTTCCTCAATCTTGCGCAAAAGACTAATTAGTCGCAAAGGGAGCGTAACCGTAGAACTGCGAGTGGTCGGAGATATAACGATACTACAACAAATCTACTGGTTTGGCCCAAGCGAGATATAAACTCAATAAACAAAAATGATTCATTCATGTACAGCAGAAAACATACTTCAAACGCATTAAACTTCCATTAAAAATTTTATGGAAATCCATATCGATTCGGCCTGTTTCGTGTCGATATGAGTACTGCATGGAATAAAGCAGTACAAATAAAAAATTTCTATATTGTGACAGTGAATACGGGAGAGCCGTGGCGTAGTCGAGCGGGCGCTGGCCTGCTACGCTTAGCAAACCGGTGCTAATCGGGTTGCCCCCCCCCCCCTTTAGCGTGGTTATGAGGGTTCGGAATGGACGTAAAGCAGTTGGTCCCCTTGGTGCTTCTCGATAAGAGTAGGCTAATGCCGGCACCGGGTTTCTCTCCTCCCTTGCTTTGCCATTTAGACTGAGAAGCCTTCTAGCGCTGGAGTCGTTTGAAGTCACAAGGTCCCACAACTGGATCCTACATTGCGACGTTTCAAATATTTTTCTGTTCGGTAAATTTTAGCCATGCATACAACTGCAGATGCATTAATATTTCCTCATTGTACCTAGCATAATTTTCAAGCCAAAAGAAATTACAGATAGTTTTGCAAAAGGTTTAATTATGAGATGGCTAAGCTAGTTATCGATGAAGATAGTTCGTAATTCCATTAATTAATGAGCCATATCTGGTAAATTAATTATCAGTAATTATTAAAACAACATTTTTATTTAAAAGATTATTTTAATAATGGATATCACTATATACTTAAGGGATAAGATTTTGAATTCGTCTTCTTTTCATGATTGCTGTGGCAATGCGTGGATCTTTTCTTAGAAAGAGTAAAAAGACGATGTAGGAAAATTTAACGTAAGAAAAAAGGTTTTTCCAAAAAAAATTCCATGAATTATAAGAGTCGTGTATTTGAGAGAAAAAAAGGGAGGCAAGGGTCTCGAGGGTGATGATTTCATTTTCAATTCCGAACGGCTTTAAGGTGGATTCTAGCTTCCCAAATTCCACGAATAAAAATATATAACGCTCACAAGCAAGGTGGAAGTAATACGATGATATTTAAAAAATAAAATTAATATTCTCCATAAATAAACGTAAAACCTTATACTAGTATGAGTAAGGCTAAGTAACAAACAAATATTGTAGCGTTAGATTAAAAAAAAAAGCATCACTCTCTTTATACTCCGAAAAATCAGTAAAAAATAATCCAGACATATATTTTGTGGAATAAAGCAATAAAAATAGCGATAATTGGAAAAAATAAACCCGGTGAGATTGAAAAATTTCCATTCAGCCATTAGGAATGGTAAATTTGAAGAATGGAAATTTAACTTTTATTCGTGAGTGCATCATATAACTGAACACAAATAGGAAGTTAGAGAAGGAGAAAAATTCTGAACTTCTCCGGGAATCGAACCAGGGTTTCCCCACTTGCCGGGTAGGTACATTAACCAACTAAGTTATCAAACCGCTCTCTCCGTTTTCGAATGGGGTTGTTTACGGTGAAGAAAGGGCTATCTCATTAAACCTTGCCTTGATAGCTTAGTTGGCTAAAGCACCTCCCCGGTAATTGCAAGTCCCGGGTTCGATTTCCGGTCAAGTTCAGAATTTTTTTCCTTCTATGACCTCTCATAAGGAATGGGATGCAATTATTAGAAAGTAGTATTGATAATAATAAGGCAACGAGCGTTCGTGAAATCTTAATTAAAAGATAACTTTGAAAAGAGGAGAGGAAGGAGAAAGTTTATTTATGATAATTAAATAATGAGAGGAAGAACGAATGAGAGAAGGGAAAATATGTGGGAGTCAAATATGAGAGAGAGAGAGAGAGAGAGAGAGAGAGAGAGAGAGAGAGAGAGGAGAATGCGAAGGATGGGTGACTTGAAAAAGGGTGAATTGATGGTATTGGGGGTTAGAGGAGGAGGAGAGTGATGGGGAGGCTTGAGAGGGGGTGGAGAGACGAAACCTGGAGTGGGAAAGAGGAAAAGGCAAGGAGGCAGAGAGAGAGAGAGAGAGGGATTATGGGAATGATTGGGAAATACAAAATGGTAGAGAGAGAGAGAGAGAGGTGAAACGAATGAAGAGGGAAGAGAAGGAAGACAAGCGAGGATACCGAGAAGATATATAAAGAGGAGAAGTGGTATAAGAGTGTAGAGAATAAAATGGGACGAAAGAAGGGATTAAAGGAAGTTCGCTTATTTTAAAGGAGATTAAAAAGTTAGAGCTCAATCGTGCAAGAGAATTTAAAGCGAAGAAAACGGAGCCAGGTCAATATCAACGAAGTTAATGAAAATATACCTTGAGATGTAATCATAAAATAAATCTTCTCTAACAAGAAATAGAAATTTTCTGGAGAAAGAGGATACCAGCGAAGTTATAACTAATGGAAAAACGAAATTATTTTTCTAGGGTTGAATATTTTATTTCGATAACTTGATTGGACTATATGCTCTTGCAAATAATGTATCATTAAAGGTTTAATACATTTCCATCCCATCAGGGGCCAAAGAATGCACGGATAGGATGTTTCTCATAGACTACGCGCTTTAATGCAATATTATAATGTAAAATTTACTAAGAAACTCGTATTTCTATCCCGATGGGACTATTTCATGCATTAAATTTTCCGGCATGATATTTCTGTTAACTTTTTCGGCGTACTTTGTATACTTCAGTAGAAAATTATTATACATCAACACCACAACAAATATTACAATGTTACAAATATTGCAGGCGTAATGAGTCAATATGCCTTATATTTAGCTCTCTCTTTGATAAATAATAGTTTAAGAAATTTTGAAACTATCAGCTTTTAAATCCATTCCTTGGATAGCCGTTATTGCTGCAATATCCTCAACTTGCGTAAACACATTAACAAAAACGAATTTCCACGCTCCATAACGCCGTTGGAATGCTGGCGTGGGAACGATCACATTCAGAAAGGTCACACAAGCGGAAATTTTCATCCTCAGCGTGAAAGGATTTCATTTTAGAAATGCGGCATTCGAAAACAATATTTGACTTCTCCATCCTTTAAAAAAATGTACTCGAAACGGTCGAAGTTTTTTTTTCGATTTTCTGTCGCTTGCAAAAAACTAATAAACGCGAGTTCGTTCATCAAAAATTAACCATTCCCTAGGAAAACAATCAATTTCACTGAGCAGATCCTTTTTTGAAGCAGATGGAAATTCCGTTTTTATTGTATTTGAAACAACTTTTAAGTGTTTTACTTTATTCGCTGATTTACATGCATTTTACAAAGCAGGAGAGGCAGAGGTAGAAAACGGCCCTGAAATGTTGTAAACAAATGGGAAAAGAGAGAGAGAGAAAAATAGGGTAAGAGGGACAGAGAGGAGGTAAAGAGGTAGGGAGAGAGGGACAGAGAAGAGTAGAGGTAAAGGAAAAGAGAGAGAGGGGGAAAGAGGGCCATAGATGAAAGAGAGAGGTAGGGAGAAAACGGAATTAGGAAAGAAGTGGTAGACGGAGAGGTAGAGGGAGAGGTAGAAGGAGAGCTAGAGGGAGAGGTAGAGGTAGAGGGAGAGGTAGAAGGAGAGGTAGAGGGAGAGGTAGGGGGAGAGGTAGGGGGAGAGGTAGAGGGAGAGGAAGAGGTAAAGGAAGAGGTAGAGGGAGAGGTAGAGGGAGAGGTAGAGGGAGAGGTAGAGGGAGAGGTAGAAGGAGAGGGAGAGGTAGAAGGAGAGTTATGGGGAGAGGTAGAGGGAGAGGTAAAGATAGAGTGAGAGGTAGAGGGAGAGGTAGAGGGAGAGGTAGAGGGAGAGGGAGAGGTAGAAGGAGAGGTAGAAGGAGAGGTAGAGGGAGAGGTAGAGGGAGAGGTAGAGGGAGAGGTAGAAGGAGAGGTAGAGGGAGAGGTAGAAGGAGAGGTAGAGGGAGAGGTAGAAGGAGAGGTAGAGGGAGAGGTAGAGAGAGAGAGACAAAGAGGGGGAGGAGTCCAGGGAGTAGGGAACATGGAGGGAGCGATCAGAGCACGTTATAATCAGGCGCCGGGAGGTGAATCCCAAATTTCCGCCTTAATCCTCCACTGACTCAACCCTCGCCTATAACCAATGGAGAAGGGATCAAGTGCTTCTCATCGCTGGTTCTCGAAATCACTCTAGGATGGATTTTGGAGGTAAAGAGGAGTTGGACCGGTAATTGAGTAAACAGGCCGAAAATTCAATAAAAACGAGAGATTTCCCTAGAATCTCTTCCATCAAAATCGGATCTCCATCTCCCATTCTTCCTTCACGATCCACGTTCTCCTCACGACATCCGTGAAATTTTTTATAGTTATTATCGTTCGTATTTTCTTCGTTCCTCAAAAATTCGTCTTCTTATTGACTGTAAATTGAATTCAAATGATAACTTTACCTCCAATAGTAAAAACTGTCAAATAAATCTTCACGTGACAGAACTTTGAAACTGTCTTTTGTCTCATTGGTCATTTTCCTTTCCTATACATCTCTATAACTCGAGATTTATAATTACTTCGTATGCGATTACTCGAATACGCGATGTCCATTAAATTGGAAAAATTTCAATTCCTTACGAGAAAGCTTGATATTTCTCCGCATCGTTTAAACTCTTCGTTGATTTTTTTAGCTGAAACGCATATTGGTATCCTCATTATTATTTAGAATCGCAAAAAGTAATGCCATTGTTAAATTCTACCTCCGATGTTATGACGTGACTGATAAAAACGCATCGTCTTATGGAAAGCTGAAGAATAAAACTACGCGGAGAACAAAAAGGGGAAAATACGAAGACATCGACTACAAGGACATGTGAGTGTTTAAACGACTACTTTCGGATAAAATATACCGAGATTGAAATAATTGCGCACAACGCTTAATGTTCCTAGCTTCATAAATGGAATTATGCATCAGTTTATTAGCTTAACGCTATTAAGTGTTCCTGTAGTAAAAATATGAATAGCCAATAATCCTGAATATCAAACCAGCATGGAGAAAATATAGTTTCGAAATCAGCCATCAACGCAGATGGCGCCCTTTTAAAAAAACCGCGGGTGCACAAAAAGGCAATTACGTGCAAAACAATGGAAACCACGCGAAAAGTGGTTTGTTTGTGCGGTAAAAGCCTTAGTAGAGGGATGATTTCTGTAAAGTGACGGAGAGAGAATGAAAAAAGGAAAGAAAGAGACCGCGGAGGAAAAGGCAATGGGAGATAGAAAAAGTTTAGGAAGGAAAGAAGGGAAAGGTTCGAGAATAGATAAATGGTGTAAAAAGAGGAGGAAAGGAGAAAAATTGCTAAGGAGGAGGGAGAACATTGCGGATTACGAGGAACGTGACGGAAAGGCGAGATGAAAAAATACAGGGGATAGTGGAAGTAGGGATACCTAATGTGACTGTGTGTGCTTTGGGTCCGCTCCAGAAAAACATTGCGGAAAGGTCCGCGATGGATATGATCCAAGAGATCTGGAGAGAAAGGTGGAGGAATTGAAACAAACAACTCTAAAGAAAACTTTTGGTGTTAGCAAATTCCATTTCTTTCAAGGAAAACCAAAGACTTCGGAGAAAATTTGGCATGAATCACAGCCTCTCGAAAATATATCCCTCTCCATTGATAAAGTATGAAATATACGAATAAGAAATCTCAGATTCCATTTATTATATATTTCATCGCCCCTACACATAACTAATTTCTTATTTTAAGAAATGTGAAATTAACGTCATGAAAACTTGAACTAGTGCATCAAGTAACGCTCTGCCGCGGGTTTGAGCAATCAAGCTTGTCTCGGCGAGAGTTATTTCAGCCAAATCGAATCGGTTTGCATACTTAAAAAGGCTACAATACAAAGCCATATTTATATGCGATAAAAGGATTAGGTTTTATCAAAAATTAAGAAATGATAAATTTTAATGTTGGTTCGTTGGTAGAAATATGTCGATCATTTACTCATGATTTATGAGTATACCTCCAACATTTTAATGGAAGGTTTTTGTTTACAGAAAGGAACTCTTCTATCCTAAACGTGTTTTATCAAATATTCGCTCTTAGACTTAGAAAGTCTAGTATCATGGCAAGCAGTTACCTATTCATGATTTTTGTAGTACCAAATATATCATTATAAAATTTTCTTAATTACACGTCAACCATTCTCAATGTTTTAATCATTCAATTTAAATTCTAAAATATCGGTACAACATACATTGTAGAAACTTTCTCATATAATAATGCGCCGTTTAGCTATCTTTTGAAAAATATGAACTATGTAGAAACGTTAAAAACATCAACTTAAATAATTCTGTTTTCTTTCATGCTGAGATCGTTTGATTTGGTTAACGCTACCGAACATTTAAAAATGAAAAGGGAAAAAACTTAATCCTTAAACTTTTTTACTTTCACCTAAAGACTTTAGTTTAATTTATAAATAGCAATTATACCCGGTGTCACTCGTGTTCTTAAATCAATGCAAAAAATCGGTACAACATACATAGTACAAACTTTCTCATATACTAATGCGTCGTTTAGTTATCTTTAGAAAATGAAAATCTTATCAGCCGGTTTTTAGAAAATTCAATTGTTGTTAAAGTTGCCCAAGAATAAACTAGCCTTATATTCATTCATTGAGAAAAATGAAATATGCAGTATTATTTCAGACGTATACCTAAGTAACGGTACGAAATTTTATCAAAATCGTTATAGCCGTTTTTGAGCAAACCAAATTATTGTTAAAGTTGTCTAGAATAAACTAGCCTTATATTAATTTTTTGAGAAATACAAACTACATAGTATTATTGAAGACGTAAACTCAAGTAACTGTACGAAATTTGATCAAAATTGTTAGAGCCGTTTTTGAGAAAATCAAATTGTTGTTAAAAATGTGTAGAATCAACTTCCCTTAATTAATGAGAAATGTCAACCATTTCTTCATAGCTTCTATTCTGTATGATAACATGCCTACGAACGAGATTTCATTCATTTTAGCTCTACCGTTTAAGCTCTAGAGCCAATAACAGACAGACAGATGGCATTGCGAAAACCACTTTTTCGGACTCAGCTACACCTAAAACGTATATTTCCATCAAAATCTCTAGGTCGAATATTTTCGCGATAACAATATTTTCTCAATATACTTCGTATATGATAAAGTAAAAATATTGGTCTATATTGATCTCTAACTAAATATTTAGCCCTAATATGTCGTTAAAATTTATAGATACAATGATTAAGTAGTAACTGAAAGGAATAATTCTATCAGATTATGTTTTATAGGAAGGTAGAAAATAATCATATCCGATCAGTCCCCCATTATTCCTCGATAAGTTACAAGAATAAGGAGGTTATTGGGGTAATACGGAAGGCTTTTCAAATCGAGAGTCAGTTTTTTATTAAGTCAATAAGTCAAGATTGGAAAAGGATCAGAGATTCTCAGTAATATCAAACGCAGTCATCGCGATTTCTAGCAAAACTTTCGCAACATATTATAAATAACGATCTGCCTACAATAGCGCCGGACGGGTTAGACTGGTTGGCCCGCCTTCTAACCCAAAGGTCGCGGGTTCAAATCCCGCTTCGGGCATGGATGTTGTGATATATGTCTTTGTCTACTGTTGAAATTTCACTGTAATATGGCTTACACCCTGTATGTGAAATGATGTATAAATAGCAAATAAAATAAATAATAAAAAAATAATTTGTAATGCAGAGAAGTTATTTCATTCATTCTTCAGGTCCTAATTAATAACTCGCCATTATCTGCTCCACGGGTTTTGACATTTTTTCGTTGTATCTTTACTCCCTGACATGTTGTTAAACTCCATATTTCTAACTTTTACATCACTTTTTAATGTCTCAAAACCGATAAAACTGACGATTTCCAGAAATGAAAACAAAATTTGAAGAAACCATGCGATGTCGTGCTCACCTCCGTTTTTAACGGAATGGAGTGCCTTCCTGAAATTAACCCAAATTCCATCAATTTCTCATTCTTTTTAGGACGGAAATGAATTCTTCCCTTTCTTAATGGAGTTGACCCACCATATCCATTGAATCTGCTCGCTTTCGCCATCCTTCATCTAAGGATTCAATTCATATCCCACAAATTTATTGCTGCGGACAAATTCAACATAAATCCATTAATCCCTAAAATCAAACCTCACACATTATCAAAAAGAAGAAATAATTTCCAACTTTACCGTGTCCTAAATCGCATTCATATTATCGCTTCTTCTATTCGAGACATTTTTCCTATTCTTAATCAATCAAAACGTCAGAAACCGCGAGACGCTTAATACCACGACTCCTATCAATCTCCACATTATCTCATATGTCCTCGTTCCCCTCCTTACTTAAAAACCAGAGTTCCTTTGTGTTTATTTTTAGAATCCCTACGCTAGAAATTATTATGTTTAACTGACAGATTGTGGAGCCAGCGAGAATCGACGTTTAGGTCAGAGAAGGAGTGAGAAGCTATATTTAGACCTACTCGTACTTATCAAGTACCTCCCATCCTTCCTCCACCTCCCTTTCTTACTTTCCTCCTAAAACTCCTCCCCCGTCTTCCTGTGATCTGAGAGGTCCTATCTCGATCCATCTCCTTTATACTCTCTCCCTCCTCATCTCTTCCTCTCCTCCATTCCAACATTCATCCGTTATCTCCTCCCAATAATCTCCTCTAATCTACCTCACCCCCTCTTCCCACTCTTCCCTTCCACTTTCCTCTTTTCCAAAATTGAATATTCATGTGATCAAGTTTTTCATTGATCGAACACCCGAGAATCTTGCATCGGACAAAAGACCGTCAACCGGTAGGTATATATGGTGAGATCGTGTTGATCCAAATGTTTTTAGGCATCATGCTTCTAATAATGGATGGAAGAAAGAGCATAGAAGATCCTTACACGCTGCACCTTTTGCCCTATCATACGTATATAATAACCGAAAGCAATGAAATACTGACCGCAAAATATTGATTGTATGTTAAATTTCTACGTGTTCTAAGCCCTAAAAATGAAAATACCTGCAAGCCATTTCCTACAGATATGTTAATATACATCTTTTTGTCCGTTAAGTAAAAAAATAATGCATCAACGTCAAACGGTATTTATGTATTTCTTGATGCGTTAAAAAAATAAATAACGCCATGCAAGCGTGTTGCAGTGAATTTGCTATCGACACTCGCAATTGATATAATCTACTCAGAAATCTTCATGTAAGATCCGCACCCCCTTTTTTATCGACGTTTCTGGAAAAAAAAGGTGCGAGGATTACACGAGTAAATACGGTACGTCTGATCATTCAGTATAATCGTAATTTTCAATCATTCGAATTGGCTCTGGTCCCGTTTTCCTCAGATTACCTAGACTCTCTACTGTATAAATCTTCATCTTTTGCACTAATTGAAATCCATGTCCTCCAAGGATTCCGAATCATTCTCGAAAGCAATTCTATTGCACATATGAGAAAATAATCTCTTTTTTCTATTTTAAAAATTGTATATAGCATTTAGAATTTAATTTACTCTTCCACTTACGGTTGCATCCGGTGATATTTCGTCTTCCATACACTAATTAAAAAGAAACTGTTTGTGTTCCACCATTGCACTGGAGCAATGAGATGAATTGTCAATTATTTCTATAGAAAATAATAATGCAAATAATTTAGATACAAAAGGAATTATTAAAGACTTTGGTGAAATTTTCTTAATGGTTGTTTAAGCAAATCACTACTAAAGGTACTATATTATTGAAATAGTATAATTTTATCTAATGTTTATTTCAACTCAAGTAATTTTAAAACTTTTACTTTGGTGTCGAATAAATGACATATTTATAATGAAACTGCTTATATTTCAATGCCAGCGAAATTATCAGAAATAAACTATCAACATAATCATAAAATTGTCACAAATAACTGTTTATATAGACTAAGAATAATACAAATACGTGTTAGGGCAATGTAGTATTTAAAATTAATATTTATGCAACAACGTATGGTTGGGTTGGTGTCACGTTTTCCAAAAAGACCTAAAAATAGGTAAACTAATAAAATAATGCAGAGAAAATGCCTAGAAAGCTAAGTGTTTCTTTTTAAATCCCAACCTACTACCGCATCGCTCACTCCTTACGCAGCCATTTCGGATCTTTTCCAATGTCCGCGCGCGTCTCGATATCTCTGCAATATATCTTTACAGGTGCGTGTTGTTAGTAATAGCACTAACTATAATCTCTTACTTCATTCTCACCTCTATTTCATCCCTCTATCTCTCCCTCTCTCTCCTTACTTTTCTCTCTTTACCATCATTCTTCGCACAGTATAAATCCATTATATCCGTGTTCTTTATTAAACTCGGGAAACATTCCCGAGAAATTAGGTTTATGTATATATAGCATTTAGGATTATAATTCCGTATGGTGAACTAAAAAAACCTAAGGTTTGAAAATGATGTGTTCTTGACTTATTTGCCCGAGGCAAATATGCTTTCTGATGGATACAGACTAATTATGTGCAGGAAGAAAAAATCGCGAGTAGTGTTTAAAAAAATTAATGATATGCGTTCAAAACGAAAGTAGGAATATGAAGTTTACATGGAAAATATGATATAGGTTGCTCCGATGTTCACAAAATTGTTGGGAAGTACGTAGGGGTAAGGGAAGATCGTGTGTAGAGGGTTAGTGAGACAATAGATATACGATTATTATGGAGAGAGAGAGAGAGACCTATGTGTGGAAAGTAGAAATAGGAACGAGTAGGAAGGAACGGAAGTCTTGAGTTCGTTTCATGTTGAGGAGAGAGAGAAATTGGTATAGGAAAGGCCAAATGGAGGATGTAATTTGATGAGCACGACGTGAAAGAGCGAGAAAGGGCGAGAAAGGACGTGAGAAAACATGCGGAGCTGTTGAAGGAGAATAGGAGTGGACTTTACTATCATTCTCCTGTTTACATGGGCGGAGTGGAGAGAAAGTAAAGGCGGAAGGAATGGAGTGAGGGGAAGGGGAAAGTTGTGGCAAGAAGAGGGAGGGAGAAAAACAAAGGATGAGACGAGTGAAAATAGGGAGTAATAAAGACAAGACATATACAAGTAGTGGGAAATGAAATGGAATAAAAGAAGAGGGGGGAGGGGGAAGGGAAGGAAATGGATCAATTGGTGTTAAAGAGTGTAGGCAGTGGCGCAAAGTAAGACAGATGTCTTTATTAGGGCAAATTTAGGAGGAATACAGAAGAAATCCACCTCCATATAAACCATTAAGAGATGGAAGAGAATGGAAAAACGCGATTGGACCTACGGAAGATACAAACGATGGAAATAAATGTTGAACAATTAACGAAATGTTAATGGAATGGAAAAAAAGAGACAAGGGCAGGGGAGATTAGAGAAACGGAAAAAATCGGATTGCGGGAAAGGAGGGTGAAAATGGGGAAAAAGAGGAAGAAATAATACACATAGTTAGCATGGGGAGAGAATGAGAGAAACCAAAGGAATGCTTTGAGAATGAGGCGTATGGGAGTTGTAATGAGGGAAATGGAAATTTTGGAGCTCTTATCGTGAAGAGAAAGTTCAGTCCAGTATATAGATGACGCGTAATAGGATACGAAGGTCTCCATGGAGAGCATTAGGGGTAGAAATCTATGAGAGGAGGATGGATGGAGGGAGATATGAAGATGGGGAAATGAGCAAAGAAAACAGCGGTATAGGATATATTTTATGATAAAGTGATTGAAAACGGAGATATATCATAAGGAGGGGAAAAAGAACGCAGATACGCGCCAGAGTATAAATGTCGCTGAAGTACTTCAAATTAGATTGAGTTCGTAGGTCATATGAGATCTTGATCACAGATTCGTCCACATAATATCTATAAATTCGCCAGGCAGGTGGGTGACAGGTGATCCAGTGTAATATATTGTCCAAATAAACTTCACATGAAATCTTGAATATCCTATTACGATCTCGTATCGTCCTAGGGAAAAAAACGAACCTCTATAACGCTCTGTCCAACAGTCCACCTCGCGAATTTCATCATGGTAAATATAAATACGTAAATATGAGCACTTCAATTATACCCAGTACTTCACCTAAAATCTCTTATCTATATTTTCCTTGAAGTTTCTGAGTTCCTCTAGGAATACTAAATACAAATTTTAACCATTAAAGTAACGTCTGCGATGTAACCGCATTCGGTACGCTGAGTAGATATAGTGTCATATTGCGGCCTTCGCCCCAAATTGGCGTAGTCTTTTGTTTCACGTGACACCTGTGGCCACTACGCTTCGTATGAGAAAACGATTATACAGTGATAGAGAGCTCTTCTGCGTTTGCGTTTCCTAGGTGACTTGAATAAAGTGAGGAAAGATGGATGGAGGAGCATGTTTCTGTTTTAGAATACGATTACTTAACGAGGCACGGCAGCACTGTCGCCTCTAAAGACATTAATGTTTATGCTATATTTCAATCGAGAAACAAAATTACAATTTTTATATATTTGCCGAGAAAAATCTACAACAAGCTTGAAAAAGGTCATAATTCATTTCGAAATACTCATGGACTATTATCGTTACACTTTACGTATCTATGCTGCTGTAATTTTCGACGATTATTATTTTTTTAATTTATAAAGAAAAACCGGGATTACAGCTATATATATCATATGGTTTATTTAGGAATTTGTTGGGTGATTACCTTTAAATTTGAGTAAATACACTCATAAACACTATAATCGAAAATCTAAAAAACGTGTTTTCACTAAATTGGAAATGTAACACCATTAGAAAGTAAAAGTTATTTAACTATTTAACCACATTTTTAGCGATTTTTATCTTACAAGAGATATTTATTTTATGTCTCTAGCAAGAAATAAATACAAGTTGTAGAGCAAAATAAATACAACTACACTTGTAAATCTCAAGTTGTACAGCAAAATAAAAACTCTAGGAATATTGGAAAACTATGCATTAATCTTACTAAATACAGGTATATACGTAGACACATAGATTTCTTTATTTTTCTTCTGTTCTGTGCTACCGTTCATTCCTCTTCTTCGGACCGTGGCATGAGAAAGGATAAGAGAAGGGAATCCGAAAAAAATTGCATCGGACGTTGGAGATAATGTATCGCGGCGTTTTAGGGAGAAAAATTGTTTTAGGCTTTTGTGAACTCAATATGTTCCTTTTCTCCCTTTTAAAAGTTCTATATTATTCTCTAATGGCAGTTGGATAAAATGTATTGAGATGAATCGAAAGAGAGAGAGAGATGGAGAGAGGGGGGGTGGGAGGGAGGGAGGGAGGGAGGGGGAGAGAGAGATTGTGCCAGTGAAAGTCAAGATATCGATGCCAGAGGTAAAATAAATAGTGGAAGATTTATCAAGTTTAACTAGACTAAATTCATTGAAGAGATTAATGTCTGCCATTCGTAACCACTGTCATTGATAGATAGAGAATCAAATTGTTAAGACATCTTGTTAAAGAATGATTAGCGCCATTGTAGGGCATATTTTGTAAAATATTTACAGGAAATATTAGTTAATCGTTAAAGGAGTATTTCTGATGCTGTTAAATATATAATCAACATGGTTTCAAGGTACGGGGAGTAAAAGGTGATATATTTAAGTCGTTAATATACTAACAAATAAGGCTAATATTCGAAATATAAATAATAACTTACGGCAAATTACTATTTAAAAAATTATGTTGAACATGTCAAAGAGATCTTCTGTTAAGCTTGTTGCATAGACAGTTCTCGAGGTATTCACTTGAAAGATAAGGTCTGTATTCACGATATTAAATGTTATGAAGTGAAGTAAGATAAAGTTGCAATTAAAGTATTGGTTAGTGCAAATTATTTTGCGTTCAAAATATAGTTTTAGTAATCGCAAGAAGTAGGAAAAAGTTTTTTATCTTAATAAGACTGATTTAATACAGTGGGATAAAACTAAAATACTGAAATTATTTAAAGATTCTCTTTGAATACCATAGCATTAATTTTTATTACGTCACATGAAATATTGTTTTCCAGAGATGGATCGACGTTTAATCCATACCTATTTCTTTGAAGTTATTGTAATTCATCCTCCCAACGCCGCCAAAGATGGGGACTGGGTCTTTTATTGCATAAATAACTATATGCGACATCAATTAAATCTATGCCTTTTGCATAAAGACACGCAGTTAAGTAAAATAAAATCAATACATCGATCACTGGGTGTAGAAGCAAAGAACGTTTTCTCGCACAGTCGAGGCATTTGTGAATTCTGTGCAAGGTGAAAGAAGGAAGCAGGAAAGTGAAAGGGTTAGAAGTTAAATGACGCTTCCTTTGACACGTGTCCTCTCCACTGCGCTTAGAAGTAGAGATGAAAGGCGAAAGGCGTGAAGTTGGTGGAAAGTCCTTCTGGCGCGTTCCACAAAGGAAGGAGAGATAGAGAGAATGGAATAAGGTTAGCGGAATGGAATAAGAGAGAAGTTAGACGAGGATAGGGATGGAAAGTCGGGGGCCAACAGAAGAGACGAGTGGGTTACGTGAGACAACGAGATTAGACGAGCAACAAGGGATGAGAAAAGTGAGGAGAATGACAGGCCCGAATGGCTAGAGGATGAGAAAAAGGTTTTCGGCGTGCGTACATGGAATTTCAAGTCTCTTGATTCTTGAGAAGAAAAGTCAAAAGGGAAGTGAAAGAGGAGGAGAAAAATGGGAGAGAGAAGAATGTAAAAGAGTTTGATGCGGTCAACTTATTTAATCGTGCTTATTTCTTCATGGTTAAATCAGGAATCGTAGAGATTTTTATTCTCTTCAATGAAACGCTCTATTGTAAATCAAAAATTTTGCAAATTTCAATGTAAAGATATCCCAATAAGCAGTTTATCGTATTAATATGGGCATTATCTTGCCCACATTGCCAAAAAATAAGCGATACTTGTGAATGTCTACGGAAAATGATATCCCCGAAATTTTGCATTTAAAATGTATTCGTATTCAATAATTTTCCATTCTACAGAAATAGACGGACTGTTGACACAATAACTAAAGACATAAATTCGATTTCGTGGAATGTTCCGGGTGCCAGGAACGAATCGAAAAATATTTATCGAAATAAACGCATAATACTGTCGTAAATGATTTTTATTTTATATTATTTCCAAATTGCTCATTGCAACAATAACAGAAGGAATGCAGAAAGAATTTTAAAAATAATACCAACCAAATTCATTATTGCACGCGTAAGCTATTTTCTTTTTTCTCATAATTAATGAAACGCCACATTCCTTTCGTTTACCTTCGGTTTTATATGTGATATTAACAGGCGAATATAATTTATTGGAATTTTAGACAAACTGACTGAATGATGAAACGTTATTAATAACTAAAACTATTGAATGCCATTCACAAATTTTCTTATTTTTTATGGATAACGTAATCCAAAACGGATGCTTTTTTTCAAATAATTGTGCGTTTCATTTGTCGAATTAAACCTTTTTCCACTTTACAAAATAATAAAGTTCTATATAAATTAATTTTATATTTATTAACTATGATTAATTTTCCTACAAATAAATTAGGAAATATGATTAAGCTTTGTTATCGTTTACTGTTCCAATGCATAAGTGAGACAGGGTTTATAATTACCATCAACGGCGTCAAGTTTGGCTAATTGACAGCGAATGGAAAGATATTATACCGATTAAATGATTGGGTAACGTTTTTAACAGTCGGCTACTACAGTAAAATAAAATGCGTCCATGAAGGAACGACTATTCTTACTTTCCGAAGTAATTTTCACCTATGCACCCCACTGTTATCCTCCCTTGAATTCTACCGAGCGATAAAATTCTTTCTTCACATCCTCTTTAAATCCAGACGTTCCTCGACCTAAAAACAAAAGAGAAACCTAACGTTGCAACGAGAAAATAAAACTACCCGAGAGCTTTGGCTTCACCGTTTGCTTTGCTTCCCTATCTCTGCACACATCCCCGTTTCGCAGAGATAACTGCGCTGCCTTTGCTTTCCGTTTCCCTGGAGACCTCGGTGAGAGGGAGAAATGGAAAGATACAGCAAAATGAAAAGTGGATGAAGGAGGGAGGGAGAGAAAGAGATATTATATTAGAAAGAGCCGCGTGGGAACCTTGGAATAAAATGGTACGTAGGAAAAAAAGTTATGTAGTTATAATAAATTCTTCTATTCGTATTTAACCAGCATAAATATTTTAAGTTGAAAGCTAAAAAACATCGAAAATTAAAAATTTCACATGGAAACATTTAAGTTAGTATGTGTATCTATGGATCATAAAATGTTAAGTTAATATAAATTTCATTAGTTTTCCGGTACGATTCAGTTAAACGTCATGAGTCTTATTTATTTTTTCGGTGAATTACCAAAGGAATGATTAAAAATATATCGAAAGTTTCGCATTGTATCTTTAATCTCTATATAATACATTTTGTGATTCATTACGAGAAAAAATTCTTAATACCGATTGCTACTACAAATTGGCACACTTGTAAAAAGGAAAAAAATAAAGGAATACTAGTTTCACAGAGTCTTGTATGATTCGTCAATATTCTCTTAAGAGATTCTTACCAAATAAGGTATCATTTCTATTTGTTAAATCATTACAGGTCACAAAAAATGTGGATAAACAATGCAGCTGCAAAATAATGGTTGCCTTCACTAGCTAATTAAGCTCATTGTGTGATATTGTTGAATAACAATGTAAAAATTATTTAAAAGAAAGCTGAAAAACCATCCCACAAATAATACAGAGGTAAGGATTTTTCAGTTAATAGACTAGAAGTTAAATATTACTCAAAAAAGGATTTCATTCAAAAGTATAAAGGAAACTTTGCTAACACTTGTTCTATGGGAACATATGTCGGCGTCATATACATATACTATTTCTCCCACCTTTTACGACCTTGGTAGAGGAAGAGAATGAGGGGCATATATTTTATTGAAGGGACAGAGAGAACTTTCATTTCTACGCCTTTTACACAATAATGCTCCTCTGCTCCACAGGACTCTTTCATATTTTATCACTGTGATGAAAAACAAACTACAGGAACAAAACCATTAAATATTTGAAGAACTGTTGTTTTGCGGCTTTCGGTCCCCTGCTCAAGTTCTTTTTTTCCACTCCTCCCTTCCTCACTGTTCCGCCTTCTTCCTCCCCTCTTTTATACCTCCATCCCCTTCACAATCCGTAATTCCAACTCTCCCCTACTTCTCCCCTCCCTCCTTCCATCATCCGCAACCTATGTTCTTTCCTCCAATCTCCCTCTCTCTCTCTGTAATTTCCTGTTGCACGAGAATTTTATTTTCAGTTTGTGCACGTGCGACTATTTCCCTCGTCTTTTATGTTCTCTTATATTTTGCATTTGATTATTTTTTAACCGGCCAATACTAGCCTATCCTACATTCATATTCGCAATTATTTTTTTGTTTTCGCTATTCTTTTAACGAAGGCGCGTTTAAGCTTAATTCTCATCATCACAAATTCTGACGCTAGGTTAAGAAGCTGTTTAAGAGACTTAATCTTTTCCGAATGAGAACGCTCTTTCGCATCCCCTTTCGACTTTCTCATGCAACCCATCGCAATTCCTTGCATTTCCACACCATCACCTAAGTCGTCTCGATATCCTCTCCCTTACACCCAGCTATTGATTCCGGCTTAGCGCTCTTTGTGGGAAGAAACTGATTGGGAAGTAGCGATGAAGGGTCAAAAAACGGATTAGATAGGTCTGCAAAAAGAAAACGGAGGATTAGACGTAGGGATAAAAGCCACAGGAAGATATTAATGTGCTCTTCTTAACGAGGTTATAATAACAATAATTCGACTTTATTTTCAAGGGCGATATTTATACTATATAGTCCACTCTTACATAGAACCCATTACGACGAACACAAACATCCATGCCCTCGGCGGGATTCGAACCCGCGACCTTAGTTTTCGGCGGCAGATACGCGAACCACCGTTCTACCAAGGCCGGTAGTGGGACAGAGAAAAAATGGCGTGGAAGGTATAAATCGAACCAGAAAAAGTAAGGAAAGATGAGATAATAAGATAACGAAAGCCGAAAAGATTTAAGGAGATAAGGGGCGTAATGGAGGGGTGAAAGTGTGAAAGCTGAAATAACGTTCAAGCGAGGTCTAAAAACTCAGACTAACTGAAATGCTCTCAGATCTAGGGCATAGATTTACGCCTCGTTTATTATGGTCAGCTTTGCAGGTAAACATGTTAAGCTAAGGAAAACTATACTGAATTTTATTCCATTAAAATGTTGAAATGCTAATTTTTCTCTAGCGTCGTGTTGGCCAAATGGGCGATAAGATTCAGATAGAGAATAGAATGGGAAATAAAAATGGAAGATAAGTGTTTGTTAATTTTTATTAGTTCATATACAAATTAAAAAGGGTTGGAGACTACGACGAGATGGATGTTTCAAAATTAAGGAGTTTTTTCTTCATTTTTCAACAGTTCATATACAGATAGTTACGACTTTTATAACGAGATTAATAATGGTGGCAAATATTAGCATAAAACAGCCAAGTCCTGGGCATGTTACGAACCCTCAACTCTAACATTGGAAGCCAGACACACTAACTATCCCACTTCCGAGATTTTACGGTATTTTACCGAAATTAATATTTGCCTAAGCGCTTAAGATCAATCATCAAATAAAGCAAAAAGTTCGTTAGATCAAGTTTTGAGGTCGTAGAGCAAATTTTAGGTGCCAAGTATTCTCTTCCGAGATAAAAATTTACATAAAGAGAATGCTTTATTAATCCGTTTCTATGAGAAGAATCTATTCCATGGTTTGATATAGTGATAACTATCTGTTTGACTTTAAATAATGTAACGTCTTGTCCAACCATTTTATGACTATTGGAATTACTGTGCTTAGGGTTTTTCTCTTTCTTTCTCATGATGCGTCGAGAAGAATAGTGGCGGACTTTTGGATAGAAAGGAGATTTATGGAGTAAGAGAAATAAAATAGACAATTTATAGACGTAATATCCATGGATCGCTGATGGAGGAAAAGACTACTGGCACACGGTAATTCTTTTAACGTTTTAAACCCATGTAATGTTTTTGGAGGAGTCCCGTGTTAAGAGTACGCTTGGGACAAAAAGAAAGAAATGGATCATGTTAGGATTGCTTCCGTGAAAGAGATGGAGACACAAAAAAAGAAGGGATCAAAGAGACGTAAAACACGCAGTGGTACATGTAAAGAAGAGCAAACGCTTCTTTTTGAGAAAAAAGGAGAATGCGAAAAAATAAGAAACGATCTAAAACAGTTATACCTATATGCCAATGAAACAGAACACAATTAAAAGAGATGCGCATGGAGATAAAAGAATGGAAAGCTATAGAGAATGACTGAGAACTTTGCTGAGAAATTGGATAGCCTGAGAAAGATGATATGCATGAATTTCGGAAGAGAGGGATATGAATAAAATATGTCGGCTGAGAGGGAGAGAGAGGAAGAGAAAGAGAGGAAGAGAAAGAGAGGATGAGAAAGAGGAGATAGAAATGTGTGCGGAATCCGAGTCAACCCTTGCAGCTGCTAATTTCTAATTGATGCAGTGCAAATCAAAACAATTTCAACTGAAACGTGGAAAGAAACACAACAAAAAAGATAAATTGTATGGAATAGAGAGAGAGAGAGAGACGAAGGAGAGATAGAGTGTATATTTAGATTATATAAGACGTGCATGAATGATGAGCAAAATGATTGAATATTGTACTATTTCACGTGATTATGCAATCGTTATTTATACAATTTTTTTTACTTTCAAAATTTTATTAAACGTCAATTCAAGATTTTCGAAGGATTATAGATAGAGAAAACACGCTTTTTTATTAGAGAAGTTATGTTTTTATGTGCACATGTCATTAACTGTTTAATATTATTTACCTATACATATAAACTTTATTTTTAAAGATACTAATGCTTTTTCTGAAGTACTTTTACACACTATTCATTTTTATCATTTAAGGAGATTTTAATTTTATCTTAATGCCTTAATTCCCTCCAGCCAGTTTTGTATTTATCGCTTCCTTTCCCCACCTTCCAATCTCCAACCTCTCATCCCACATTGGCCCTGCCACACTTTCGGTTCATTTCAACTCCTAACTCCAACTCCATCCAACTTTATTCTAATCCACTTCCAACTCATCTCTATTCATTCCACTTTCACCCTCTCTATATAACTTTCCTTCTAGCCTTGAAAGACTTTAACGACTTCGCTCCGAATTTAACCTCCTAATAGCCAGAAAATTAATACATAGAATTAAACTCCCTTTCGTGAGCTCAAGTGACTAATTTGAGTTTCGTGTAATCATGAAGTATTAATCATCCATCTTTTAACATGTCCGAGTTTTGGCAACTTCGCCGATAATCATCTGTAACTGTCGTTTTGTAAAAAGACTTCCAAAGAGGCAAATGCGTGTTATTTCACGAAAAAGTGAAAAATTAACGCGTGTTTTTGCGAGGGGCGTTTAAAGTTTTTGTAAACGGTTACTGCTCACGCAAATTTTTTCCAATTTTCAATTTTTTTGCAATACTATTTGACTCTTCATAACTGACCAACTTGTAGATTTCTCTCTAATATGAATTGTTTATCAAAAAATTAGATTTTATACATCAAACAATTCAATAAAAACAAGAATTTAATCTGCATAGCTTTGAAATGTCGTATTTACACATAAAATACGTTACACTCCTTCAGTTTCGGTGTGAAATGTATTTTCTGTGGAAATAGCTCAGAGATATACGTATACACTGGAAATGTCCATCGGTTAAAATGCAAGGAAATATGCTATATCGCTAAACTGCTGTGTTTGGATTAGTTAGAATAAAAGTTATTAAAGAGACAGAGTTCGTGGAACACCATTATATTAGGAGTAGGCGACATTGTTAAAATAAATTAAATAATTCAATAAAAACAAGAATTTAATTCGCATAGCTTTGAGCTTTTCCCACATAAAATACGCTACACTCACGAAAAGTTTCGGTGTGAAACGTATTTTATGTGGGAATAGCTCAAAGCTATACGCATAAAATTTATGTCATTAATGAGTTATTTAATTTATTTTAACAACTCCGCCTACTCCTAATGAGATTAGTTAGATATTTACCCAACATTAGTTGCAAGAGGTACACAAACTCGATTAATTTTGAACGAAGTGGTATAACAGATGTCTAATGCGCACGAAAATATTATTAAAATTTTTTTCTGAGTGAAAAATAAGTTTCTCTGAGATTCAGACGAAAACTCTTGACCAATAACATGAATTTTTAACTAAGAGGGAAAAATGACGGAATTTTATAATAAAAATGAGAGCAATGAAAGTGTACGATCAAATGCAGAACGAAAAATAGAATATAAAAATTCTTGCCATAAAGTTTTCATTTTGACTACCTAGCATGACACTAAACTTTACGATTCCCTTTTGTAAGTTAATGTTTTCGTCTACCCCGAAGCAAAGAGTCACTCAATATCTCCGCCCCTATCTCTCTCTTAACTTTTCTCCTCATTTTCTGGTACATTCTCTCCTTTTACCTTTTCGCGTATATAAAATTTTTTCTAATATCCTTCTCTCCCAGTTTGTTACGCACTCCATCTCCATTTCTGCGTAATATCCCTTCCACCATTATTTTTCTGCCTCATTCCATGTTACCTGTCGCGCTATAATCGGTCATTGAAACTGTTCTGAGGGAAAACCACAATAAAGGGAATATGTCTTTCCACGCACAAAAGACTCTAAACCCGTCTGATTATTATTATTATTTCTCCAAAGTGAGGCGAGCTGCTATTTCCACAAAGACCCGCTCGTGTTCCACAGGGTAAGCCAAAGATAAAAATATAAATTTTTTATCATACATATTTTTGGATCAAACTCATTTGTCCTACCATTTAATTTTAGGATCAAGCAACCGCTCTTTGGAACGAACCATTTCCGTTCTAGAATTATACCCAACTCAGTAATATTTAGGAAAAATGCATTAACGCCTCAAAACACACAAAACAAAAATTAAATTTTAATTAGTCATTATATAAATAACTAAAGTTTAATTGTGATTTTTCATTTTTACTTTCTCATATACGAAGTATATTGAGAAAGTATTGTAATCGCGAAAAAATTCGACCTCGATATTTTGACGGAAATATACGTTTTAGATGTAGCAGAGTCCGAAAACGTGGTTTTCGCAATTCCGTCTGTCTGTTACTGGCTCTAGAGCCTAGACGGTAGAGCGAAAATGAATGAAATCTCGTATTTAGGCATTTTATCATACAGAGAAGAAGTAATGACGAGATGGTTGACATTGCTCAATAATTAAGAGAAATTTATTCTACGCATTTTAACAATATTTTCATTTTCTCAAAAACGGCTGTAACGATTTTGATCAAATTTCGTACAGTTACTTGAGTTTACATCTTCAATAATACCAAATAGTTCATATTTCTCAAAAAATGAATATAATGCTAGTTTATTATAGGCAACTTTAACAATAATTTGATTCTCTCAAAAACGGCTCGAATGATTTTAATAAAATTTCTTATTGTCTGAAATAATACTGCATATTTCATTTTTCTCAATGAGTGAATATAAGGCTAGTTTATTCTTGGACAAATTTAACAAAAATTGGATTTTCTAAAAACCGGCTAATAAGATTTTCATTTTCTAAAGATAATTAAGCGACGCATTAGTATATAACCAGGAGCGGCCCGATGAATTTTGGCGACCCGGGCGGGATAGCACTCCAGCGCCCCCTTCCGTAAATGTTTGTTGAGATGTTTACAAAGTGCACGTTAATTTATTCATCGCTCTGTAATACTTATTGATAATGAAAAAAGGAAAGGAATGCCATAAGATTCCAGCCCCTCTCACGGTGTAAATTGCTGTCCAATATTTATTCGACTGCAAGTATTGCATGGATTATTGATCAGGATAGCGCCCCCAACACTTTGGCGCCCCGGGCAGCCGCCCTGCTCGCCCGTATCTCGGGCCGGCCCTGTATATGAGAAAGCTTGTACAGTGTATATTGTACTGATTTTTTTTATTTTCATTTTCCTCGTGTCATAAATATACATCAAATTTACACAGGAAAGCTGATTAACAAAAGTATTTTATAGACCATCAGCAAACTGTAATAAGTAACTATCGATTTTCGTACTGAAATTTAAGGACTATGGCAGGTAAATTCAATTTTTAGCAATAGGGAATATTTTTTTAAAAACCGGAGGAATATTTTAAATGATGGAGTTTACAATCACAAAGCGACTGTACATAAGACGGTAAGATAACGTATTTTTAATGGAATTTTTTCGAAATCTTTTCTTGCTATGAGAAAGAATGATTTTATTATGAGAGATTAAAGTAAAGATAGAAGGCAACTACTACCTGCAAAAAGAAAGAAAAAGTGGATGAAGAGTTATAAGAGACGAGAACGGAATGAAAAATCGGTACAACATACATTGTACAAACTTTCTCATATACTAATGCGTCGTTTAGTTATCTTTAGAAAATGAGAATAGTATGAGCCTGTTTTTAGGAAGTCCAGTTTTTGTTAAAGTTGCCCAAGAATAAACTAGCCTTATATTCATTCATTGAGAAAAATGAAATACGTAGTATTATTGTTGATGTATACTCAAGTAACTGTATGAAATTTGCTCAAAAACGTTATAGCCGTTTTTGAGAAATCGAATTGTTGTTAAAGTTGCCTAGAATAAACTAGCCTTATATTCATTTTTTGAGAAATATGAACTACACAGTATTATTGAAGACGTAAACTCAAGTAATTGTTGGAAATTTGATCAAAATCGTTAAAGCCGTTTTTGAGAAAATCGAATTATTGTTAAAGTTGCCTAGAATAAACTACCCTTATATTCATTTTTTGAGAAATATGAACTATACAGTATTATTGAAGACGTAAATTCAAGTAATTGTACGAAATTTGATCAAAATCGTTAGAGCCCTTTTTGAGAAAATCGGGTTGTCGCTAAAAATGCGTAGAATAAACTACTCTTAATTATTGAACAATGTCAACCATTTCTATGTACACTCTGCTCAGTATGATAAAATGCCTAAGTACGAGATTTCATTCATTTTCGCTCTACCGTCTAGGCTCCAGAGTCAGTAAGAGACAGACGGACAGAGACAGACAGCATTGCGAAAATCACTTTTTCGGATCCAGCGACACCTAAAACGTATATTTCCGTAAAAATCTCGAGGTCGAATTTTTTCGCGAAAACAATACTTTCTCGATACTTCGTATGAGAAAGTAAAAAGGGAGAGCTATAAGAGGAAAAGAGAAGGTTGATAGAAAGAGAATATGACAAAGACGCATAGTAGGGAGAAACGTGATATTTCCACTAACAGAAGAGGATAAATGGGTCAGAGAAGGAAACGATAAGGTAGAATGTAGGAGAAAGAGAGTATCCTAGAGGCAAAGTGGGAGTCATATATATATATATATATTGGTCCATTGAGTGAGCTTGTGAAGAGAAGCAGTTTGGTGTAAGTGGTGGCGTGGGAGAAGAGACATGCGAGGAGGAAATAATGGACTGGGAACAGAGGATGGAATCATTTGAATGGAAGAGGAAGGGACGGCGGGGTAGAGAAATGGGAGGAAGAACAGGAGGTTTTGGGGGAATGAGGAGAGGAAAGAGGAAGAGGAACGGAATGGATGGGGGAAAGAGGTGGGAGAGAAATTTATACGAGTAGAATGGAAAGGGAGAATGGGAGGGGGAGAATGAGAGGGGGAAGTTGAAAGGGGGAGAATGGGGGGGGGGAGGAGAAGGATGGGAGAGGTAGAACGGGAGGAGGGAAATGGTAGGGGAAGAACGGGAGGAGGAGAAAGGAAGAGAGAAGAGACATTAGAGAGCGCTTGGTGACATAGATGGGTTGTTTTTTTTGTTTTTGCATGAGGATATGGCCATTTATATGAGCACGAAATTAAACGTAGTATGAGACGTGCCAAACACGCATAAGAGAGTACTTTGTGGAAAGTGGCTGAAAATACTTAATGAGGGCTAGAATATTATTGATACGAGAAGGAAACGAGCAACTTTGATTTCACATATACTTATCAGCAAAGAAAAATGTAAATTAAAAACATATCCTAAAACTATATTTCAATTACTACTTCTAATTGGACTCGTGATATTTAGGCTCCCGCCTAATGGAACTCAAACATCAGAGGTTAAGTGTGGTGTAATATGGAATTAAATTTTTACTAGCATTTTTGGTATATAATATGCAGAATTTTAATAAGTCATAACTCTTCTGTGTTATCACTTTCTCCAAAAGATTATAAAAAAAGATAATTATTGATGCTCGTTTAGGGTTTCACTGAGATTTGGTGAATACACCGATAATTTCTTTAATCTCTTTCATTTAAACCTCTAATAACAGATGTGACGCTATATTGAATTTATACACGAAGCATTATTGCTGTAGATTAGACTTTTAAGCTGAAAGAAAATATGCTGAGATACAAGAGGATTTCTCTTTATTATATAATTACGAATCTTGAAATTTTATTAAAGGTATCAAATTAAGTATATAAAAGAATAATTCGTTGTCGAAAAACAGATTTATTTCAGATCGCATTTTTTAAAGAATATAATTTTGCGCTCGCTTTCGGAAACAACTTTATAAATAGGAATTCACTGGTTCTATTTATTTATCACGCACATGGAAAGTCGTAAAAAGCGAAAAACTGGGCTTTGTTATTCCTCCGAAATCGTTTTGAGGACTTTGAAATGATAGGAGACAGAAAAGTTGGAGATGAATTAGAGGACAGAATAAAAGTTATAAAATATGGGAATAGGAGGGAAGAAAAATGGCGGTAGTAAAGTTATATGTTAAAGAGCTTCGTGGAGAATATTTTGGGCGTGCGGTGGATAATTGTGTACAGTGGTTGTGTTGATGTTTGGTAGAATGGGTTGAAAAGACTAAAGGTACTGGGGATAGAAAATGTATCTAAATGGATTACGCTAATGATGACGAAAAATACAAGTCTGTGTTTTCATAAATTGAGTACTCTGATGCAGAGATGAAATACAGCGACAAATAACACAGTCATTTCCAATTAAAACGACACGTTTTGATGCTGTTAGACAATGGAAATTCATTATTGCTAATTGATGACACCATACTAATAATTGATCTGAATATTTTATTTCAAAAAATTAATTACCGCGAGGCTGTTGGAAGCCTTTTATATTTTTAAATGTATAATGCATAAATATCTATATGAAGGTAAATTGCTAAAAATCTAAAATCGCTGAAATAATAAATATATTTAAAGCAGAAAATGTTTTTCACGAATGAATCTGGGAGGTTGCCGTGAGATTTATAGAAGTTATTAAAGGAAATTACTCTTGCAGATCACTCAGATGCAAATAATACATACCAAAAGTCTTTCCTCGGGTTGATGGCATAAATAAATAACATTATTATGCAGACTTCCGGTAGATGCACACATGTCTGAGAAAAGAAAGAAAAATGCTTTCCTCTGAGGAAAGAAGAATAATTTGAGGAGAAGGAAATAACACAAGTGCAGAAAAAAGAAGAAACGATAAAAGAGGGTAAGGGGGAGTGATTTAGCAGCATATAAGGAAATAAGGAAGGAACCCCAACTTAAGAAGTCATAACTTATTGTTAGTAGAAATTATGAAGAAATACTACATAATGTACCGATGAAATCAGGACAAGAATAACGAAAGCAAAAGCCGATTTCAGAAGAAAGATACTCCTACTAACGGGAATATAAAGGAGGATATCCGCAAGAAGTTGATAAAATACTGTGTATGGAGTATAGCTTTGTATGGGGCTGAATCATGGACGCTAAGGAAAAATGATATAAAATACTTGGAAAGCTTCGAATTGTGGACATGGAGAAGAATGCTGAAGATAAAGTGGGCAGATAGGGTGAAAAATGAGGAAGTACTTCGAAGAATAGGAGAGAAGCGAACAATTATACAGACTACCAAAAAGAGGAAGGCGAAATGGATTGGACATTTCCTGCGAAGAAACAGCATTGTTAAAGAAGTGCTAGAAGGAAAACTGGATGGAAAAGGAGAAAGAGGCAGGATAAGGTTTCAGCTGGTAGACGACTTGAAAGGGAAAGAGAGGTATCATGACATGAAGAAAACTGCGGAAAATAGGAGTATATGGAGAACCAAGTTTAACCATGAATAATTACGGACCTGTCTACGGACAGACTACCTATGATGATGACGATATAATATATTTTCTTATCCAAGGAAAATGTATTGTTTTTCGGAATATGCATTTTATTCGTTAGGCAAAATTTTGCGTAAAATGAATATTTTCAATGTTAAGTTTAAATTTAAATTCTCACGAGTCTGATTGATAAATTTATAAATGAAGGGAACAAGAAAGAAAAATCAGATGACAGAAAGTGCCGAAAATATTATAAGTTTATAGAAATATATTAAAGAAACTAACTCGTTCCGTTTAACTGTAATTTCTTGAGAATATTGAGACTTCTTAACTCAAAAGCAGAATATAAACGACGGATAAAGGAAAATTATACATTTGCAGCCAAAAACCACGGCCAAGTATGAATTTAAAAGGCATTATTAATATTAAAGGAAACAGAGAAATAAAGTAATCAAATTGAACGCCATGGGAGACTAATATCCTTGGGTGATCCAAAGAGAAATGAGTCAGCAGTGGGAATGCAGGTAAACACCCAATTCACCAAGATACACTAGGCGTTCCTCGTGAAAGAGAAAATTAGAGAAATTGACAGGAAAAAAGAGGAGCGGGAAAGAGAAACGTCGGAAAAAAGAAGTGAGCACACGAAAGGGGAGGCAGAGTGAAAGAAGATAGGGGAGATGGAGAGAAAAGCAATGGGAGAGAAAGAGAGGAGGAATTTTCAACACTGTCCACGTCGATTTGTAGCCCGCGAGCGAATAATGGGGAAAAAAACCTAAGCCCTAATTTATACGGTGAGATCCCATTCATCTGCGTCAACTCGGAAGAAGAAGAAGAATGCGAGAGGGAAGACGCTCGAGCGAGGATAACAGAGTGAGGAAAAGGGGAATGGAAAGGGATCTCGCCTTTTACCCGCGTTCCGTCCCGGAACCACGACTACGGTAAATGAAGTTCTAACAGATGGGAGGAAGCGAGAGAGGAAAAAATTAAAGGAGATTAAAGGAGGTGTATGAGGTGCTAGGAAGGAAGCGAGAGGACAAATGGAAGAGCCAACAGAATGGAGAAGACGGAAGGAGTGAGGCGATAGGCCTAAGTGAATGAGAGGTTGCGGAGCAGGGGTCAGAGGGAGTGGAATGAGGGGAAGGGAAGAGAGGAGTTAGCAGAGGAAATTGGCCGTGAAAGGAATGAGATTTAAAAAAAGGTAGAAAAAGACTTGCGGCAAAGAGTAAAGGAATTTCTGATGAGAAAGGAACGAGCAGAGGGAACGGTACAGAATTGCTGCGCCATGGAATAAGGCTGGGAAACGGTGAATATTTTAATAGGGATGCGATCAAATGAGAAAGCCGCTTAAGTGTTAAAAAGAAATCGAATGAGATTGCAAGGAGTGAAATGAGAAGATCGGGAAATCGTGATGCAATTCTTCAAGGACCGACCGAAATAATAGATAAGGTAGGAATAGACAAGGGAATGTATACTGAGAATCCAGGGCAAATTACAGAGTTAGCTCTAACTGGTTTTAGATTTGATTGGTCTGAAAGCGGGTGCTCGATGTTGTGGCGAAGTATGAGAAAAATAATGGAATTTTGGAAAAATCGGTTCTGAAAGAATGTGGGCCTCAATTGCCATTCTTCCATTTTGAAAATGTCTGGCACTGAATCTGGATAACTAATGAGATATCAGTTAATTATTTTTCTCTTCAACTTAACACCTTTTCTGGCTCACAAAATGTTCGTAATTTCTAATTCTCCCAAGGCCATCCTGTTAAAAATAAATTCCGTTTATGGGTCAGTTAAGCAAACTTACCCCTCACGGGAATGAACGAACGAACAGTTAGCCTAACGGAATACCTCTCATAATGAGGTTTTTATAGACACAAAGTGCACTTAAAATAGGACAATATGGCGCCCACTGATGCTCATGAAAACCTTATTTTGCAGCACGATAGCTCGACGAGTTGATGCAACTTAAAAGACGTTTTGTATACACACTCGCGCGAGAAGAGGGTCATAATGATTACGAAGCAACGGCCAACGACGACATTTAGGGGCATAAACTCGAAATGCTCGCAGAATAAAACTATTGATTTGCGCTTGTTTGGCCGCTCTCCGAAAAGGAATTGTTTTTACAGCCTCGTCTCCTCGTTTCGTTTAAAAAAATATAAAAGGTAGAAGTAAAAAAGAGAGGAAAAAGATGCACGACTTCGAAACCGAAAAAAAACACCGAACATTCCAATCCTAAGAATTAGACAAACACATTTTCAGCCAAAATCAACGTCGCTTTGTTTTTTATAGAACCTGGTACTTTAAAGCTTAAGCTAATCTCATAGTATGGACGGATGGTGCTACTAGTTAGGGGCAATGGGAAATCATCGTAATAGAGGAAAAAAGTTATTCCAACTTTTTAATCCAGAAACGGGTCTATTTTTTCTTGGTACTTTAAAGAAAGAGGAAAGTTTGAAAAGAGGCGACATCGTTCTTGCATTTTAAATATGTGAATTATCTGAATTCTGATGAAAATTTTATATTTTTCTTGATATAATTTTAAATTAAGAAAGGGCCATGGAAAAGTGTCCGTAATTTTCTAGCAAGATACAAAGGAAGAAAGGAAAAATGTCTGCCGTTCCATTTTCGCTCTTCAGAGAAATTTCTATTTATTTATTTATTTAAACATATTCCCTTGGGATTCTATTTTATAATGTCATGTGGGAATTAATGCAACATTAAACTGAAGACTAGCGTAACAGATACAAGTTTAATGCATACATTTTGGTTATCGCTGAGCTATCACTCCCCAACTCCCACAAAAAAGGATTTACCACAGCATAAGGGCAAAAATGTAACAAACGAGTAAGCCCAATAATTTATCAGATCTTAGAGGAATTTTTATGAAAGCCTGGCAAATGGTACTGAAAACTCCTATCGACTTATTTAAACAAAAACACCCGTCGGCCGCGTGTTTCCCACTAAAGTCCAAAGGGAGCTGAAAATGTGACGAGCTCCAAACTATAAAAATAAATTTAAATGTATCGAATGGACTAACTGCTCTGCGTGTTCAAACCAAGGAATTCCGTTACAATAATTCTACAGCGTAGCCCAGCAACATCGAAAATAGTAATCTAGAAATAAAGGAACGATTCTGGAAAGATTTTCTTTGTCGAATTGCGGAATCCCTTACGAGAGGCGACTTGAAGTTTGTTGAACTGAATCGAAGCGCGGCGACATCTACGCAAAGCGAAAGTTTGGACTAACGGCCTCCAGACCGCCTCTAACTCGCATTAGGAGTTCGAACCTCGAGGTCTAGACCCGAAACCAAGCCCCTATCGTATCAGGGGCTCCCTAACCGACCACGTGATTTTCAATAAAATTTAAACTATTTTATGTTGTTAGCTTAAGTTAGTGGGAAAGTGACTCAAGCATCAACTCCCGATTAATGCGCTGATTAAGAGCGTCTTTTAAATGTAATTCTACGATAAAGTCTATAATATAATTTGCTTGGTTATGTGTTAAGTGCAGAGCCCTGCAACTCAATTTTTTTTAACGCACCCGAACAAGAAAATATATTTTTCCTTGTACCCGAACCCGACCAAACCCAACCGAATCCGAGATATACGACAGGTCTTAAAACGAAAGGGAGAATTGGAAGGAGAGAGGGTGAAAAAGTGATGAAGAATGGGAATAGTTTTAATTTAATTATTTAGCCATGCCTATCCGTCATTTTTCAAGGGTATTTCAACTAGTAATAAGATATTTACGCTCACTTTTAATCACACCTGCTTCTATTACTATTAAAAACGAATGAAATATTTAGGCTATATTTACTCTGAGAAGAAAATTAATTAATCATGATTTTACAAAAATTGGGAAAAAATATACAATTTATCTTTTCTGTGATCAATTCGGAAGTGTGATAAAACAAAAGTTTGGACTTCAATAACACTAATCGTGAAAATTTCGGATTGGAAAAAGGTGAATGGCGATTATTTCCAATCGATACGAATCGATTAAAGGTATTAATAACACTGCAAGTTAACGGATTCCAAACTGATATTTGCGATGAAAACACTACAATAGTAAATAAGATTGAGTGATGCTCACCCGTAAATAGCTCTCCGCGTAATTACAAGAGACTAGACAGATATCCGCAGAAATTAAAACTGTATTCGATAAGACTGAATGAGCATCATATTTCAGACAGCCAAATGAACCTGTGAAAGGAGAAATAACTAATTTTCCAACGGAAACACAAATTCGTATTATGTTTGAATGCTGAAAAATATTAAAATCGAGTCAATGAACTCGGAAATGTCAATCATTGCGTCTCTGGAAAGTATACCAAAAACTGTATTAAAAATACAGTTCTGTTCCTTTATTAGCAAGTGCGAATGTGCTTCAATATTACTATTAAGTGACTAACTAAATTTAAATCAAATATCCATAATTTTGCTTTCGCTTTGATCTCTCCCTTCCTAACTTAACACGCTCATTCTTCCTTTTTCTCACTCGTTGACCTTTCCTCCCTCCTAGTGGCTAAATCATCTCGTTGCTGACATTTAATTCGAGGATTTTCCTAGTGTTATGCATCAGCAAAAACTGAAAAAGTACGAACAATACAAATTATTTTTGGGCGCTCATCACATCTCCAGTTAATCATATGTAACGCATCCCAATTTCTCATTGAGAAAGGTTGCCGTGGAGCACTTCTAATCTATCGAACCTTTCTCTAAACTTTAGAGTTCTCGTTTATCTAACTCCCCCTCCCAAAAATCCACCCGCTTACCGCTTTAAACACACGTCACCGCTCACCAAAACATCTTTGAAGTTTCTCCCAAGTATCTCTTCATACGAGAGCATTCCGTTTATTGCCTTTTCGATGGTGAGTACCCCTTTAAAAGTGCCCCACATTCTCATCCCCTAGCTCTTCACTTATAGAGGAGCCTTGCTTTTTGAACTTCCCCTTCCCACAATTCCCTTCGCTTTCGTGTCTACCCTCTCAGCCTCAAAACAAAATCCCTCTTCCACTCCAACACCCTTTACTTCAGCCTTCTCCCAACCACTTGCGCATCTTCAACCTCACTCAAATGCTATTAAGTTTTAATCCCTTTTCAAAATCCTCAAATGACCATCGATAAATAATTCCGTAAAATCGCGACTGGATCGAAGAAAAGAGAATATCTCTGATGGAAAAAGTAAAAAGGCAAATCATGAAAGGTGTGAATCGCACCAGAACGACTTTAATTTTGAGGTTTACGCGTAAACTGCACAGGGTCTACTTACCAATTCTTGTCATAATAATCCACTTTTTCCTCAGTTCAACATCGGCACTTGTATCCACGGTTCAACATATATATATATATATGTGAAGCAACATTTTCGAAAATTATCTTTATAACAAATAAGTTTCCGTCTAGGATAACCGACAAACTTCTTCGAAATTTGCTACAAATATCAAGTACAAATTTGACTCCAAATTTTGGGAAAATTATTGTCGAAAAGAAGTGTAATTTTTCTCATTAAACTATACATTTCCAATATAGCTATAAATATTACCTCTAATATTACCAGTAATAATTAATAAAAGGAAACAAAAGTATGTTATTATAACATTTATTTGACGTTTTATTAATGTTATGCCAGTAAGGGATCCGGACCGCGATAAGTTAATTTTTTTCTAATACGGACCGCGAAGAAAACTAGTTGGTGACCCCTGGTCTATCCTATTAAATTGGATATTAATCCAAATATTTTCATCTCAAGTGAGCGCTGCTCCTTTTTTATGTCTTTCATCAGCATTAAACACCATCTAACTCCCTCGCTGTGTTCTTGTTTTGCATGCCTCATTCACGTCAACATTTCCTCGCGATTGAATTCTCTCCTTATCCTACACATCCCAGCCTTAACTCTTCCTTTCCATTCACTCCATTTCCCCAGGCGTCTTCTTTTCTTCTTCCATTTTCTTTCCTTTGTTTTATACCGTAAAAAGATGCTCAAATTTTCTTTTATTCGGACTTCTCACCTCTCTCCTTTTTCATCTTTTTTGTTGCCCTCGTCATCTTCCTCTTGTGTCCTTCCATTATCTCTTACTCATTTCTCCATTCATCTCTAACTTCTTCCTTTTCATCTCCTGCCACCCAAAGGAAGCCGCATTTTTCCCTTTTTTTAGCATTCTCTCCGTCTCTCGTTTTTCAGCATTCACTTTCTCTCTTTCCTTCCTGCCAACCTTTTTCCCCATTTTATCTCGTTACACCATCTACTTCTTTTGTACTGTTGGGATTTCATTTCCTTAAAAAAAAGAAGAAAGCCGCTTCGTTCAAATAAAAGATATCTCGCTCTTCGACATCATTACGCACGGGTTCGGAAATAGAAGATATCAATACGTTTCGAGTTATAGAAAAAAGGAAAAATAAAACGTTGAGAGCAACACGAGATTTTCTCATTTTTATCACAACGACTTTGAATGTACTGCTGAAAATTTTTATTGACTTTTTCTTTATTCACTGGGAAATAAAAATAAAAGTGCCAAAACGCAGTCTCTTTGCAGAGAAGACGCCGCTCATTATTGAAATTTTGTAACTCAATGCTTGTAAATAGGAGAATCTCTATAGCAATATCGATTCTACTACTAACAGCAAAAGTAATCCCATTAAAAATTACTAACGTGAGTAGCAATTGCAGCGATTAAACATTTCTAAGACAAGTTGTCGCTATCACTAGTAATTTATCAATGGCTAGTAGTAGCATTTATTTCTTGTTAAAAACGATCGGCGAATTTTCACTGGTGACGGCGACATAGTAACTAAAAACTCTCACCTGAACTGCTCAACATTATAATGAACATAGGAGAAACTCATTACCAGACACAGTATAAGCTTTTCAAGCCATATTTGAGATTTAGACCAGTTATGACGAATGAACTCCTTAGAAATCTAGTTTATATTTTACTTCCTCCTTAATTTTGTAACATTGCACACCATTTATCCCAGTTGCATCTATTTCTTTCATTCGGAATTAATCGGAAAAACATTAGTTAGAGTTGCATTGTTCTAAAATTTTCGTAATTCTTACAATTCTAGTAACAGAATCCAATTTTACATACTTTCCAATTATACTTGTTGAATCTTTATGTGTAAGATTTCTTTTGCATGGTCATCATATTTTGCTCACTTTTTATTCTTTGTGGGTAGCTTTTCCCCTCGACGCAGGGTATTATACTGAAGAGGCCCGGAAATACTCGAAAAATATCAAATGAACTTAGCTTCTATTTTAAAAGAATTTTAAAAAACAATCCAAATCAACCGTTGATCTAATTGCGTGTATTGCGTGTAACGGTAGTGTTATGCTAAAATCTCTTCAATCATTTTCGTTAGCCAATATAATATGTTTACATCATAGAAGCTGTAAAATTAATAATAAAACATTACAACAGTAATTTATGCGCTCACATAATTATTTTCATGGGCGCGTTTCGTGCAATGGAGTATTAGAAAGAAACTAGTGTAATGTCCGTTGAAATATCAACGGAAGAATTATAGATAGATAGATTATTATTATTTTAATTTAAAATAATTAATAAAACACTTTTACATATGAAATATTTTGTCATATACAACATTTCTAGTGAATATTCCGTTGTTGACGGTCTATCTTTAGTTAAACTTAAAATAGTTGCCTCTCTTTCCCTCCCTCTCCCCCCTCTCTCCCCCCTCCTCATTTCTCCCTCTCCCCCTCTTTCCCCCTCCCCCCTCTACTTCTCTCTCTCCCCCTCCCTCTCGCTCCCCCTCTACCTCTCTCCCTGTCTTCCCTGGAGTCTAACTCAGGAGTTTTTGGGAGATTTATTTTCGTCATTACCTTAAAATATGTTAATCAAGCATTTTTGCCAAATTTCAATCTTCTACCTATTAGGGAAGTTTGTTAAAACGCTCTATATCGACCATCGTGAAAGCGTGACCAAACAACCAACAGACCTGGGCTATTATAGTATAAAATATCAACCATTTCTTCATAGCTTCTACTCTGTACGTATGATAAAATGCATAAGTACGAGATTTCATTTATTTTCGCTTTACCGTTTAGGCTCTAGAGCCAATAACATACAAACAGATGGCATTGCGAAAACCACTTTTTTGGAATCGGCTACACCTAAAACGGATATTTCCGTAAAAATCTCGAGGTCAAAACTTTTTCGCGATTATAATACTTTCTCAATATACTTCTTATATGAGAAAGTAAAAAGAAGTGTAGAGAAGAAGAGAAAGAGGAAAATAAATTAAAAGTAAGAGGGATAAAAAGGCGAGATAGAAGCGATTGCTCCGGTCGATGCGTCAACTTTTGCATGGCAACGATTATAATGAGGAACGACGATTGGACAGGAGAATTATGTTCAGAAGGGAAGGAGGGAATGACGAAGTATATTTTCATCAGTAATAGTGTTGTAATATTTTTTCCAAAAGAGAAATACATATTTAAAAATAACGGAAGTATCATTTTCCATATTAACATTATAGGTACTAATTTGGCTTACCGCAAATATTGAATTACTAGTAGCATTGCCCGTCAAATATGACGGGGAAAATAGTTTGCTTTACCATCAGGAAGTTTCCACTTGAAAACGTGATTACTTCATGTGAAAATATTCAGTTTAGATTTTCAAACGTTCTCACTACTTTCCCGACAAATTCTTAAACTTTTAGTGAATCCCAAGAAACGATTCTCGAAAAACGTATTCATGTTTGACCATTACTGAAACACTTCATTGACATAAATTCCTACATTGTTCAAAGTTTTTCCTTAGGGTTTATGTATTGTTCCTGTTAATTACAAAAATAAGCTATTTAGATCCAGGTTGATATCAGATTACTTTTTTCTGAAAAAACAATTTATGATTACACCTTTTTTTAATTGATGAAATTTAATGTTCATATGAGGAAAGAAATTCCGAATGGGTTTATCTGAAAACAGCCAATCAGATAAGCGTTAGAGGCAAACATACCTTACGATAAAATAAGATAGTACATACTGCGCCTAAAAATCGCAATTTAACTTACAATTAGCTCATTCATATTTTTCTATCCCAAAAAATATCTAAAATATTTAAATAACTGAACAAGTATTTTATACAGGCTTACTTTAAAACGCAAACAAAATCAAAATGACCGAATGACCTAACTCGAAATTGGAATAATAATAAAGGCCATTGGATTCGTGACAGTACGCTTGAGTTTTTCCGCAAAAAAGGCACTTTCATGTAAAAGGCGCACGAGCGCCACTTCGATGCATGCTCATTCCTAACTGATTAGATGGCAGAAATGGGTGTGGCACGCCCTTGTTTAATTGGCGAGGGTTTTTTGAGAGGGAAGATTCTGAGGGAGGAGAAGGGAAGTGAGAGGAAGAAAAAAATGCCAGTGAGACAAAGAGATATTCTTGCAGACAGACTTTCACTACATTTATTGTACAGTTTGCGGCAGATTAAAAGGTCAAATCCGGCTTACCTTTAATCCATATTTCAATTGGTGGAAAACGAGGATATTTGTGCCAAATAGTATGAATGAAAGAAATTTAAGTTTACATCAATATATAAAACGGTCAGAAATAAATTGATGTGTCCAACACATGGATTTCTCCATACGTAAGTTTTCAATTAAAATCAAATAAAGACGGCGATAGGAACAGTTCAACTTACAAGCTTCAGCGCTAGTGATTCAATTGTTTTGTAAAATCACCTTTGCCGTCACTACCACGCGCAAGAGCTGCCCACTAACTGTCAATTTCGAAGAAAATTGAATATCTCTTGAAATATTCCTCATATGAAAATTTATTTCAAACAAAAGTTGTAGAAAAAATAATATCTACAACTTTTATATATATGTATATTAACAAAACTTCAGTTTTAAGAGAAATAATTAAGAAGAAATAAAATTTGACAGGAGTAAACCGCTACTTTCGGCTGACCAATTGTTATCTAAATCTTTTCAAATCTTAAGAACATATATAAAATCACAACTATAGAATTTCATGCTGATCTGATGAATAGTTTTTGAGTTAGAGCGCCCAAAAATTTGTCACACACCCATACGGACAGACACACAGACATTATCGAGAAACCGGTCGAAACGTGTTCAGGGGACCTCAAAACGTGTATTTTCGTTGAAATCTCGAATTCGATTTTTTTCATGAAAACAATACTTTCTTTCCTACTACCTTACGTATGGAGAAAGTAAAAAAACATTCCTATAGCTTTGAGGAGCACAGCTACAAAATACTGATTCATTAAACTTTTATATTACTCTATGAAATTTAAAAAAGATTCGCAACACTAAGAGGCGAAACGACGACAAAATAATTTATAATGCTGTTGTCCATTTTTTAGGATCAGATTTATTTCCACTGCTGCTGTTTACTTCGCTCATGGTGGAATGGACGAAAGAGAGGAACATAAGAATACATAATAATATACGAGAGTGGATTACAAAGAGAAACTTCCCCTCTCAAAGCGTAAAAGCGACACTTTATCCTTTTGAGTCGTTTTCCGCTCCTAAAAGATTCACAGGAATTTACAAGAACCAGAAATAAAATTGCTTGTTTATTTGGATAGGGAAATTTCTCTGCTACAGAATGATAAGAGTATTCAGTCGACGTTTCCTTCTATTGATAAAACACTGAAAATATTGGCAATGTGAAACGGCTTGTCGTGGATCGTTTCCAACTTTTAATTGTTAATTGTATCATACTTCGTGTTCAATTATGAGAAAAATAGATTCAAATAAAATAGATAGCTTTAAACACTTCATCAGAGGAGAAGAACTTATAGACAGAACACAATTTTTAATTTCAAATTATTTTGAGATTTAAAAATGTTTTAAAGCAAGTTTGTTAGTTTTGTATGATGCTGTGAAAGGAAAAATTTACCAAAATAACTTCAGTAAAAAATTCCAGCTTAATTATTTCAAATGATCCTTACAGCGTTATCTAGCAAAATCATTCTTGCAGACAGAATAAAGATAAGTTTCATTTGCGAGATAGAGAGATGGCTAACGAGGATCCTTAATTAAGATTCTTGGAGAATCTAGTCACGAAAGATTTGCATTCATGATAAAATGTTCAATTTAAACTAAAAGCCTTGGTGGTTCAACTTTATAAGAATGGTTAAAATAACCGATTTTATCTTCAAAATTAAAGTGAATTGTCCTTTCCTGGCAAGTGTAACGATAAATAGTGGATCGTCACGATATGAAACTAATTCGATGTCTGAAACAACAAAAAATAGGCACTTAATGAAGAGAAATTTTTTTGAAATTTTGCTCTCTGATGAATTGAGACAATATTTTACATACATAATTGTGCTTTACACAAAAATAAATTATGCACGAACAATTTGTGCGTAATAAATAAGTTAGAGGTTGGTAGATGTAATGAAAGGGTGCGAAGGAGAAGTCCACAAGAATAGATATTGCAGGAGATCGAATGCGGGGAAATAGAATATAAACAGTGGAAGAGATAGGATATTGGGGAAGGCAGATGATCTAGAACAGCGATTCACAACGTGGGCGGTACCGCCCTGCAGGGGGTGTTAAGAAATTTTGTGGGGGTCGATGGACATCAAGGTAGTAAGGACGACTCGACATTAGAGACGCCTACTGACAATGAGTAAACGGCATCTAGCACGTCCTCAATTGCCACATGTGGCGAACAAACCATATTCAGATATATTTTAGAATGTGATACGGTTTGAGAATACATTCAACCCCCGCTTTACGACGATTCGATTTTACGTCGATTTCTCTATCAAACCAATAATCCAGTTTTAAGTCACCGAATCTAGTTTTACGCCACTATGAAATACTGTTTACATTATGTAATAGTTTTTATATTTTTATGTATTGAAAATGTATACATATTTGTTTTTATTAATGTATAGATAGGTTTATACATATCTGTATTATTTCTATGATGTCCCAAAAATCACAGGTTCCTCTTTAAGTCGGAATCCGCTTTACGACGGTGGCGTGGAACCTAACCTGTCGTAAAACCGGGAGCTGACAGTAGTTTTTTTAGCTGTGTAGGGCGGAATTCATTAAGAGGGCGGTGGCAATTTTTTTCAGTAAAAAGGGGGCGTTGGGCTGAAAAAGGTTGGGAACCACTGTTCTCGAAAGTGTGGATTGAAGCGGAGGTGAAAAATAAGAGAATGAAACAAACAGGAGATGTATAAAGGATGGAGATGGAGAGAGTAGGCGGTCAATGGAGGGGTGGGTGGGAGGTGATTGGCTCTGTGCGAGACTTTTGTTAGTGAAGATTGGAAGAGACTGGAACGAGTGAATGGAGACTGTGGGAGATGAGGCTGGCATGGGGTAGATACAATAAGGGTTCGATAATAATAAAGTCATCGCGAGAGAAAAAATGAAGGAAACGGGGCTCTGTCCTTGTGCAATGGACGAAAAAGAGTGAGAGAGATAAAATTCGAAAGATATTCGAGAATACGGAATATCTATTTGCAAACCTAACGTCCCTAAACAGAATATTCTATTTACGTTCTTCCTATACGTTTACACTTATGTTACAATCCATTTGAATCTAATAAGTATTTGTAGTTTTGACTGACTTCTAATGATATCCGTTGCCTAATGATCGACTTAAGGATAACTGTTTTAGGGAAGAATCATTTTACGCGAAATTTTGAAGAAATAATTTGTGACAGCGACAATTTTATAAAGAGAAGGCTTATATGATTTACATGAAATAAAGTGCAGGCTATGCTCAGTCATAATATATGTTGATGTATAAAGTGGAAACATCGAGTTTTATTTATTCCAATTAAATATTTTTCTTTTACAAATCAAAAAACTTTCTTTACCGGAAATTATTTATTTCGACCAATTAGAAATCAGTAATAGCTAATATGAAAAAACAATGAATATATGTTCAGTCCTCACGGGTAAATTGCTACCATTTGAAAAAAGTCACAGATAATAAAATTCTAATGTTTTTTAACGGAACAGTTTTAAGCAACTAGCAATTGATAGCTAGATTAACATAGTTTGCAGAACTAATTGGATGAAAAAGGAAGTGAAGGGTAAAAAGAGAGATGTGGAATGGTGCAAGCGATTAATCTACAGGGAGAGAGAAAGAGGAAAGGCGAGGAGAAAGAAAGAGAAAGTTGAGGGGAGAGAGAAAGAGAGAACTCACCAAATTCAAATGATGTGACACGTGTTTTCACGCAACGCATTGATAGTTCGAACCCAAGTGAAATTTATGACGTGAGCCTCGTCGAGTAAACGTAATATATGAAATTTCATTCTTCGCTGTAGTAGCATAGGGATGGCCTTGGGCGTCTTTATTTTTAAGTGAAGTTTTTTTTTACTCTTCCAGAAAACGTAACTAGAATATATGAACGCAGTGTGACTTGAGCCTAGAGCAGGGGTGGGCAAACTTTTTACGAGGCGGACCACATTAGTAGTTGCGGATGCTTAGGTGGGCCACTTTAGGTCACACATAGGAAGTTATTTGACAGAATGCGAAGGGTTCTATTAGTAAAAATCAATATATTTTTAATACAATAGATTCGCTATATAAGGTTTTCCGGCCATAATTATAACCACCAAATGTGAAATTTACTGTTTTACATTTCACGGTTCTCTTTTATAAAGTCACCGCGGGCCACATAAGGTGCTCTCGCGGGCCAGATGTGGCCCGCGGGCCGTAGTTTGCCCACCCCTAGTCTGGAGCATACATATTCTTTCTGAGTTGCTTCGAATATAATCTATGTTTAACATACAAATTTATTTTTAGAGGTTACGTGAATAAGGCTGCTCTCTAATCTATGAAAATTATTGTGTGCGGCTCGAAGTTTCGGTAGATTTAGCCACTTCTGTTTTATATGTTTAAGCCAAACTTGAACTCCATTTGTTAGTGGGAATTAAACTTTTAGCCGATATGAAAGACAACCAAAATTTATAATTTTCTGTTTTCTTTATTCAATAACTCTAGTGGTTTGTGTGCTATCCATTGTTTCGACCTTTGCTATAGAACTGCACAGAATCGGGAATTAAAGGCCATCGCCAGAGAAACTATACGTTATTATGACTGGTTTCCGAATCCAGCTCTTCTTTGTATCCTTTTAGCCAAGTATCTGAATTGAAAGATTTTTTTATCAGACGAAGACATTTTTCATTTGAGTTGCTACCTAAAAGGTTCAATCTATGTCGTCTGCATGTCGCTTGTCAAATTATCTCCCAAATCGAGCCTACCTTATTAAACGGCATCCCTAACAGAGGACTGTGGTATAGAGGGGATTCAATCAGCCGCGTATTATGGACCACGATGATTGCGGTCCAGCCAGGGAAATTACTGAAATTGGAAATCCCATCATCGCACGACAAAGGAAAAATGTGGCAGATTGACAATAAAAAAGATAAAATTGGATATTGACAGCGTTTTTACCATACTGAGGGATGGAAGGATAATGGTAGATTAATCAGACCTTTCAAAACAGCAGAGCATCACAAAAAACAAAGAGAAGCAGCCGATGTCATTAGCTCTTCATAACCGCCGATAAAAACACAAACCCGCTTGAACTCGATGGGAATTTGACATGTATTTAGTGATATATTTGTGCAAAATTTTTTCCCATTTTTTGCGCATATATAATGACACTTTCAACCTAATATAAAAGACTAAAATAAAGTTCATTAGATCGTACATGGGATCTTCCTAACAAAATATACTACAAAAATAAATTAGAGAATAAGAAGAAGGAAATCGATGCAGATGATCGTTCTGAGAGCATTCATAAATTAAAGGAAAAATTAAGGAAGAAATTGAGTTTTGGGTTTGAATGTGCGGAACGTGTAGATTTAATTTTGGCTCTACATGTGTCTTTTATAGGCAGATGACTAAAATGTTTCGACGCATATCGAAAGCCCTCGCAAAATCGAATGACTTGGAATATATGTAATTGGGTGAGAGAGGGGAAATGAAGAAACTACCTTAATGTTATGAACTAGAAATAAGGCATTAACGTTAGGCACCATTAAAATCTTTTAGCAAATTTTGCAACATATATTTGGGCAGTTTTTTTTTAATAATAGGGGTCATACATGTAAAATTCGTTTTAGAATCACATTCGAACTATTCTCATTTATTTATTTTTTGATTGAGGGCATGTAATTAACTGGAAGCAAGCGTTATTGAAGGTGCAAATAGAATGTCAAGAATTATTTAAATGATAAAAATTTTATGAATCTAGAATTAAGTAAGATTTATAATAATGGATCTGTAGTGCTACTTAATTTGCTCAAAGAAGCTCGAATAATTTTTTACTTATTTATTGATAAAAGCAGAGTCCACCAATGAGATATTGATTATTATAAAAATAAAATTGAGCAATTTTATGAAAAGGCAACATCGTTTATAAATACTATTTTTTAAATCTAAGGTAAAATTGACTTTGTGAAACAGTTCCATAATTTAAGCAAGGAAAAAGCCCGGGTCGTGAGTAGAAAATAAAATATGTAGTGGAAACTACGAAGTGTTTCCTTGCTACATTTTTAATGGACATAAATGTTTTCCAACCGGCTGAGATTTCAGTCGCAATGTGCGATAAGGTTTTTTTATAGTTTGAAAATTAAATTAGCTTAGCTTTCCTGGCAGACCGATAAATATTTGTGCAAAATTTCACAGTTAGCGTAAAATTTATGAAACGAAGATGTCTTTTCTCCCTCATGAAATTTCAATTTTGAACCAGGCAGAAATGAAGCTACGATCGACCTTCTGGAAAACAATTTTAAATGGTTTTGGCCTCCGGCGAAGCCTCCTTATAAACCATCAAATAGTAAAAAAGAGAGAAAAATTATTAGGGCCTTAATAGTGCCAGAGAGAAAACTGTAATATGTGGAGTCAGAAAATGGGTGGCGGAGGGGATTGAGAGAGAAAGAGAAAGAAGTAGAAAGAAGTAGAGAGAGAGAGAGAAAGATTCGATAAGGAAATATACACCTACATATAAAAATATTTTTGGAATGTAACATAAATTTGAAATTATATTTAAAAATTCAAAGGTTTGTTTTAGTTTATATGAAAGGTGCGTGGAGCCTGGCTAATCATGTATAAGCCATCGATTTACAATTTTTATAGCAATAAATAAATAATAAAATAGTGCATGCTATTTTTAACAGATCAGTAAAAATATTTCATTTTAATCTCAAAATTTTACTAGAAAAACGGGAAGATTTTCATTTTTAATTTTTTCTTAGTATAGCGCGTTAATTATTTAAATTAATTTATATTTATTAACTGCTCGTCGACAAAATTATTTAATGCTCATTGCTTAGAAAGTGAAAATCATTTGCAGTCAACATAAAAGAACAAATTTCTTTAAAATTCAGTCGGCATTTACTGATGAACATTTTTTAAATGATAAAACTGGAAAATTTATTTTCTAGATATGAAAATCGAACCTAGAAGTCCATGCGTTTCATTTGTTAACATAATTTATACATCATTATGGTATAAAGGGGACAACGACGATGTTCCAGAATATAAAATTTTCCTCTAGTTTCTTCAAATTCTCTGTATTTAGCTAAAGTAGTACTCCCTGTCCTTTTCTTTTCATTTTATTCTAATATACAGCAAGAAAGTTGAATACAAATACTAATAAACGCATACAATTTTAATATTGTATAAGTATACAAACACGCTTATACTAACACGTTTTAATGAAATAGAGGAACAGAGAGAGATATATAAGAACGAGATAGGGGATAAAGAAAGCGAATTTCCGTTTTCCAATACAAGCGTCTTTCCCTTCATTCTCCGCCTCGGCAAGCATTAAAAAAAACACGAAGTCGTGTGTACGCCACAGAGACGAAATAGGGTTAAAGAGTGAGAGGGAAGGACCTCTTAAGGGGTTAAAAAGGCCATGCGAAATTTATTTCGGGACTCGCTCAACCTCTTCAACCCACATGGCGGTGAAAAATATGGAAAGGTCTTTGGAGCGGCGGAGATAAGACGTTCTTCAGACGCCTCTTTCTAAGAACGTGTGTGAGGCAGAGGGAGGCGGAAATATGAAGTGGGTGGCGGTGAGAGAGTTTGAGGTGCAGAGAGGGAGGTGGTGGAGGATGTATTCAGGGAGTACGGAAGAGGGAAAGGCAGTGGAAGTTGGTGTAAGAGAACGAGAAATAGAAAAACTGGGATTTTCGGAATAAAATGTGCGCGTAAGGGAAAGGAATGTAATGAGTAAGATGCGAGAGAGGCGAAATAGCGGAAAGGGGGTTAATTTGAAATGGGTGGAGGGGTGAAATATAAAGAAAGAAAGAAGCAAGGGCGATGTGTGCGACGCATGCGGACGGCCAAACAACTGGGGCGGCCGATTTATCGTCAGAAACGTACAGTATTTTTAACAGTAATGCGGATTTTATTACAATATGTCGTATATTCTTTCATATTCATTGGCTACAGGAATTTATGAAACCATAAGGCGTTTTTTTTTCATTTTCGTAAAGAACGCCTAAAAAGGTTGACAAATGAGAGACTTGCATACTGGCGACCAATGAGAGACTCGCATACGAGAGGTCTCTGGAAAGGAGGTGTAGATAATGGAAGGAAATTTTGACTTAAAAAAGTTATATCTTGTCGAATGGCATGAATCGGAGGCGGGGTGATCGCCTTTCACGAGAGAAATCCGCGTAAACCATCAGAGCGATGAATTTTCCATTATGTCACCCAAGGCGCGATCAACTATTAATTATCACATATTCGTGATCTCTCAGATCGACTTGGTTCGCTGTCTGCCTTCAGCCAGCGAGTCGGTCCTCTCACCTCGCGCTTTTGAGAGACCTAGCATCAATGATATATATAATATAATTAGTAGGAGATGGAGGTTGCAGGAAAGGGTGGAAAATGAGGCGCAAAAGCTGCACTTGAACACTTATTTAGACATTAAGATGATCTTAGCAAACTTACTCGTTACAAATTACAAATCCCTGACGCTGGTTGCTTCATAGCTAGAATATCCGTTAAATATGTCAACATATAATATTAAAACAATTTCTGTTTTAGATGTATAGCAACTTTTCATGGCCATGCGTTTTTATTTATTTGAGTACCAAAATCAATGCTCCAGCACATTCGAAATACAACGTTGGGCAGGAAATATTATGTTTCAGTTTGTTTGAATACGACAAATTTAATCCATGTAATGAATAATTCATCAGTAAGAATTTTTAATGTCTGTTATTGGCTTAATTAGTTATTTAAAACACTAAATTATATTTTAAAGTTTAAAGAAGTTATATCTTGGCTCCACAGATTTTACCATAGTCAAATATGGAATAACGGCAATTAATAATATTTACTACAAACAGAGCAGAAAGATAAAACTCATTGTCACATTTCTGCCTCTGATATTTAATTTGTGAAGCCTTGGGTAATTTTTTTGCGCACTGCAGGTTTTAAAAGTTATACCTCAATTATTGTGACATTTAAAACTCTCACATAGAAGCTTTTTGTTGCCTAAAATTCGAAACAGAACACAGAGAGTAAGACCATATTTCAAATGTTAACTTTCAACGGCAGCCTTTTAGATCTGGAACCACAAAAGGGCACATTATCCCGCCATTGTCTCAGCCGTTGAATGGATTCAATGCCTATATAAACGGTAAAACACGAGATTCCTCCGATATCATCATCACAGATAGTCTATCCGTAGACAGGTCCGTGATTGTTCATGATCAAACTTGGTTCTCCATATACTCCTATTTTCCGCAGTCTTCTTCATGTCTCTATAGCTCTCTTTCCCTTTCAAGTCGTCTACCAGCTGAAACCTTTTCCAACCTCTTTCTCTTTTTCCATTCAGTTTTCCTTCATAATCATGCTCTCTCTCTCCTCAGGTAATGCCTAATCCAGTTCGCCTTCCTCTTTTTGATAGTCTGTATAATAATTCGCTTCTCCCCTATTCTTCGTAATGCTTCCTCATCTTTCACCCTATCTGTCAATTTTATTTTCAACATTCTTCTCCATGTCCATAATTCGATGCTTTCCATGTATTTAATATCATTTTTCCTTAGAGTCCCATACAAAGCTATACTCCATACATAGCATTTTGTCAACTTATTGCGAATATCCTCCTTTATATTCCCCGCTAGTAGGAGTTTCTTTCTTCTGAAATCGGCTTTTGCTTTCGTTATTCTAGTCTTGGTTTCATCGTTACATTTTACTTCTCTCGTTCCAAGGTATTTATAATCTGAAACTCCTCCGATATATCAACATATATACCCTTTCTTCCCTTCTAATCCTTTCCTAATCACCTTTTTTATCTCTCTCTCTCTCTCCCTCTTACTCTCTCTCTCCCTCTTACACTCTCTTTCTCTCTTTCTCTCTCTCTCTCTCTCTGTTTCCCCCCCGTACTCCCATTCCTTAGGATCTGCGATAAAATGAAACGGCGGAACATGGTTGCCCTGGCAACTAGACTACCCGATCGAGAGAGAAATGGGAATAGGAAGAGATAAATGGAGGTTCTTCGGCTATTTTGTCTCGCACTTCTTTCGTTCTTCGGCGAGGAAAGACTGGAGTTAAAGGGGATGTTATGGAAATACTTTAGAGGTATTCCCGGGAGGCAAAAATTGTATCAATATCGCGTTTTTTGTTATTTTTTGTTTTTATTAATAATAAATAGCTATGGGTTCATTTTCGTTTAATTCTAAAGAAAAAACTGCAGCTTAATCAAAATTACTGGAAAAATAAAAATTTCAATGCCTATGATTGGAATGATATTCACGCGATTTGCAGTCACGTGCGAGTGATAAGACAAATTGTAAAAAGATAACCATCAAACGGAACCACAAGACCTCTATTGACCATTACGCAGTGTACTACATACATGTGTCTTAAAATAAAGTTACCTTTTTAAGCAGTTTATTTTATATCACGAATTTCCAAAAACTAGTATTAAGCAATAACGAAAAATCTTTAAGCGAAAGTACGATTTTAAAACCTGAAAATTCCCAAAATATATAGCATCAAGAAAATAAATTCTCGTTAAACTAACTAAAATGATGTAATAAATTGAAAATGTCTGAAAATCCACGGTGTTATTTGTTGGACTCTTAAGCAAGTTAATGTTTTGCAGCAACTGAAAACTGGACTATTTTTCTAGCGAAGATAGTATAAAAGCTTTCGTTTATTTTGAATGGAAATTGTTTTCAGAAAGAGAGGTAGACAGGTTGCGTGGATAAAAATGATTTTTAAAAGAATGTACAAAATAGAATTTTTGAGTGTTTGCTTATTATATTAAATTATAAAACATAACGTCATAAATCAATATTAATCTGTCCTTTCGAGAAACAATGAAGCAAAGGCTATCTGTTGTAAATTTTGAAGCAAAATATTGGTTTAATTGTTTACCGATAAACTGATAGAGAATCAATGTAAAAATATTTATAATTTATTAACAATTAAAAATAAATATGTTAGCTCAATTCTGACTGAACTTTTACAGGGCATATTATATTTATATTTTCAAATCAAAATCTCTGTCTGACCGCTGTGTTTCGTTTCGTAGATTGACGTAAATATTTTTGTGTCCTATAGTATTTTTCGTAGATTATTTGGATTTATTACCAAGCAATGTATTCCTATATCACAGAAATTATCGCGAGTTGCCAATAGCACCTATATATCCCGTAATATATTTCAATCCTCATGCCTTAGAGGTCCCTGAACGCCATAAAAAAATCTCCGTGTGTGTATATATCATCATCATGGTAGTCTGTCCGTTGACAGGTCCGTGATTATTCATGGTTAAACTTGGTTCTCCATATACTCCTATTTTCTTCATGTTTTGATAGCTCTCCTTCCCTTTCAAGTCGTCTACCAGCTGAAAGGTGTGTGTGTGTATGCAAAGAGAATATGAAAATTCATGCAGGCGTGAATAGACGAATTCTGAGAGTGATTTCGACAACGGTTTTCGAAAACACCTCGAAATCACGTTAATATTGCGGCACTTTCAACTCTATCCACTCGGAACCTAACTTCCCTCAACCTACATACGTCTCTCTCTCTCTCCATTGAATTTACTTCCATTCCTTTTTCTCTCGCATTTTCCCTTTTAATCTGCTGCCCGCAATATGAGAAAGCTCTCATTAGCGGTCCCCAGTTCTCCCTGTGTTTAATAAGTGGAAATGAAAAAGAGAGTGAAATTGGGTAAAGCGCAGTTATAGAGTCTGCAAAGAGTAAAGGAAGAAAGGACTATGTAGATATAAAGGAAGGGGATGTAGAGAGGAAAAGGGTGAAGAGAGAGAGAGAAGGAAAAGTGAAAATAGAGCAGACAAGAGCCGCCAAATAAAGGAAGGAAGTTAATTTGATGGAATCGCGAAGAGGAAAATTTGTGTAGAGTAAGAGGGATAGGATAAAAAATTCATTAGAAAACTATCGATATCATCTAATGGTTGAAAAATAATTTAAAATAATATTAACAAGCTTCTAATTGAAATAATAAGTACTGATACTAGATATCTCCAAGAGCCACAAGAAGGTTGTGACAAACCATATGCTCATTTCAGCTACACTACAGACTATGAAGTGTTTATTCACGAAAAGTAGATTATATTTTCCAGAACTCTGTTTAAACTGAAGCGAATTGACTGAAATAGAGAACAAAAAGTTGTTTCATATGCACGGAAAAGTTCGCTTACTTACTATGTTGATTTAAAATTCGGCGATTCTTTTGGAGTCCGATTGAACACTTGAGCCGTATTTAGTTCGAGATTATACACTGAAAAGTTTTCAAGGAGAATAAAGTGAGAGGTCTTTCATTCATTTTCATGTAAAGTGAACAAACTCATTAGTCAGGATATTCACACTAAAATGAAAAAGCCTGCAAAATAAGAAATTAATCATCCGGAAAATAAACTCTGCGAATTTAACGGATACGTTTCCTCTCTTGAGCCAAAGTGTTCTGATATTCGACGAAAACAGCGTTCTGCAATATTTTACATGCGCATACTAACGTATTCTCGCGCACTTACACATTCAGGCTAATGGAATTCCATATTGTGTAAGCTCGAAATCTCATATGTCGTTATCATTGCACGTGGTGCACACAGCAACTACGTAGTTTAAAAAATGATCGTCTAGATAATTTTTTTGACCTTCATGTCAACTTATTCCAATATTATTCGCTTTTAGTGCAAAAGCCAAAAATAAATAATCAGTCCAAACTGCACATTATTTTATTATCAAAGTTGTTTCAATCACATAATAAATTACACGAATGACTGCGTCTCTCTTTCTCTTCTCAACGCTCTGCCGAAACAAATATATTAATTGGAGGTGTGCATAATATAAATTCCGACATGACGCTTAACGATTACCGATAATTGTGAGAGAGGCGCCAAATAATTGTCGATAAAACGAGCCTGGTGAAAATAAATTATTTGAGTGATATTCAACCTTTAGGCTCATATTTTATTTAATAAACCCGGCATATTTCGAAGATCGTGCTGAGCATGTCGAATATCATGTTTACCGAAAGCTTTTAAAGGTACATCCTGTTAATCTGAGACACCCGAAGGTATATACTATCGCTTTCGGGTAACATAATTACTATAATTCCATCTCTCCTCCTCACTTGATGAATTCTAGCGTGGTATTTTTAGGGAATTTTATAATGACATGAAGTTTAACGAGCGCAAATCGAAATTATACTTCTCACTGGTACACGCGATGAATTAACTCGATATAAACATAATAAAACCTGTAGAATAAAGACTCAATTTGTATCCAGTCGGTTAAGTTTTATAAAATCAACTGCAAGGCGATATTTTGAAAGCCTTATAAGCGAAAGATAGCCTAAAAAGATCTCGACACAATACTTATTTTGCTCTATTAAATAAAATTATAAAAATATCATGTAAAGTTAAAAAGGATCATGACTCACCACCATTTTCAAATTAAAATTTCCTTGTCTAAAAGCATTAAACGTGGTTGGAATTCCTATTTTTTTTTTACCAAAGTCCAGATTGTGAAAATCACAAGAAAATAACAGAAACTAAACCGAAGATTTTTTCCATTTCAAAAATGTGTTGTAAAACATCGGTACAATATACATTGTACAAACTTTCTCATATATTAATGCGTCGTTTAGTAATCATTAGAAAATGAAAATCGTATCAGCCTGTTTTTAGAAAATCAATTTTTTGTTAAAGTTGCCCAAGAATAAACTAGCCTTATATTCATTCATTGAGAAAAATGAAATATGCAGTATTATTGCAGACGTATACTCAAGTAACGGTACGTTATTTTATCAAATCGTTATAGCCGTTTTTGATAAAAGCAAATTATTGTAAAAGTTGCCTAAACTAGCCTTATATTCATTTTATGAGAAATATGAACTATTTGGTGTTATTGAAGACGTAAACTCAAGTAACTGTACGAAATTTGAATCGTTAGAGCCGTTTTTGAGAAAATCAAATTGTTGTTAAAAATGCGTAGAATAAACTTCCCTTAATTATGCAGCAATGTCAACCATTTCTTCAAAGTCTGCTCTGTATGATAAAATGCCTAAGTACGAGATTTCATTCATTTTCGCTCTACCGTTTAGGCTTTAGAGCCAGTAACAGACGAAAGAAAGTTTGTACAATGTATATTGTACCGATTAAAAAAAATAAAACTCGCGGTATGATTTAAAATATAAAGATCAACTTCATTTTATGAATATGTCGGTAAATAGAGAAATTGAATATTTTTTTGGCAAACTGGAATCGCCGTCAGTTTCAGTTATAATGGATAATCAATAAATTGAAGATTTAAATATTAACCGAAGAATTGCGAGCTTTGAAAATGGAGTATAAACGAATCTCCATTATTTTTATTTACACAGCTTTCACCTGGACCTCCCATGCGATTAATTTTTCTGTATGCTTGGTTCTGTTTGAACAAATTTAAATATTTTTCCCGTGCATTGACTCAAAGGTAAATAGATATTGAATTTATATCCCTAGTTTAAAAACCAGGATAAAGAATAAAATGAAAATTTCAACTGACGCAATTAGGCAACAAATTGAAATTGAATTTTAGCCTTAAAATAGAAATAAATGACACATCGACCACTATTATGTATTTATTCTTCTAATTTATTATGCGAAAGAGAGGGAATGGAACACCGTGGAACAAATCCCTCCAAATTAGAACTAATTTCCTTTCCACACCCCAATCCTCCTTACTACGTCCGTTCCAACCCGTTCTCCATCCCTGATGCATATCTTCCTGAATATAATTCTCCTCGCGTTCATTTTACTTCTTCGCTCTCTTCCACCTTATATTATCTCAAATTTCTCCCTCTCTCTCCCTCTCTTTCCTACTCCATTCTCCCCTACACACACTCTCCCCCTCCGCTGTTACATTTTTACTTTCTCACATCTTTCAAAATGGAAAAGGAAATCAAGGTTGATGGAGAAGGGAGGGAGAGAGAATAACAGTTGGAATAAAATAGGGAAAGAAAGACAGTGGTCGAAAGATGGACGTATCTTTATTAAGAGAGAATGAGAGGTAAATAATTGGGGATGAGAGGCAGGTGTGTGGGCGGGAGGCATTCCAAGAGGAAAAGAGACGGTGTTAGACTTGAGGTATGGAGATTGGGAGAAGGAAAAAGCGATGGTGAGGGGTGTGCGGTGAGGATATATGGAACGAAGACGGAGAGAGAAAGGGAAGGAGAGAGATGCGTATTTCGAGGGCGGCAGAGGAAACGGGAGGAATGAATTATGCGGGATGTATGCGATTAAAAAGCGGAAGAGGCATGTAATACGACTGTCACGCGGTTCTGAGTTATGCCGCATTCGGCCTCGGAAGAATAATTTAAGGAATTGTTTCTGCGACACATTTAAAGACTTTTTTCGTATTTTTTAGGATAATTTGCATTTTTAAGATTCGGGATGAGAATTTTTTTTAAGTAATTCCCTTCATTGAAACCAACCTTCTCGTGTTTTCAGCAGGATATTAATGCGGTAGAATTTACCGCAACAACAACTTATGGCTAGAAATTTTTTTATTGTTACAGTCCTGCTTAAATTAAGTTTTTAAACATTTAACTAATAGCCCACGCCTTTGCAGTTCGAGGTAATCTTTTACTAATTGAGTTGTTGCTTAAATATTGATTTAGATTATTTTCATTGGCCGCTTTTGTCTTGATTATACTGTTGGACAGTTACGAGGTTTGTTTAATGGATCAAGAGAAAGGAAGTTGATAGCAAGGATGAAAAAAATGGGGGAAATTGGGTGGAAGGTGATAACGGAAGGGATCAAAAGGGCGTGTCGGATGGCAAGGTCACGTGCGCGAGGGAAAGAAGTGATTGGAAAATGGAGTGCTTGGCCGAAATCGTTTATGGTGTTTACGGTATATATCTAATTAAATAGAGTAAAAGGAAAATGCTGCAGTCTTTCCTGTCCATATTGACTCTGTTAAGTACCTAGGAGTCAGCATTTTCCGCTATATCTCGTTGAATACGCATATTACATCTGGCGTTGGATTCAACGGACAAGTAATTAGTTTACGTAAGAAGAAAGGCCTTAAATGTTACCTAAAATGTAGAAAAAAGAAAAAATTTTATTAGACAGCATGTAGAATATGCTTTAAGTATATTTTATACAAATTCGTAACGCCACATACTTTAGTTGGAAAATAGTTCCGCGAAGAGCCACTAGACTCGTGAATCAAGTATATGAGAAAGGGTTATTCGTCATCATGGAACTGAAACTGGCTAGATAAATACTGGATAGAAACTGACAGAGAAGCATAGGTCGGAAAGTTTAGTTGAAGTGGTTTGAACAAAAATCGTTAGCTGTATCGGCACACTCGAATATGATGATAAAATTCGAGAGACTGAGTGTAGAACCGAATAACATTTTTTATAGGACGTTTTTATAGGACATGCAGGCTTTCATGCGATAATTTTAAAGATATTTGGATGCGTTACAATCTCCAACACCCAACTAAATAGAGAAATGCTGGTTTATATTTAGATAAATATTGCAGTTGTTTTATAAGCGGTATGAATCAAAGCTGTAGCAATTTGACAAAAGGTTTATGTGTGAATGAAGGATGAATCAACTCTATAAACGGCAAAAATTATAAAACAAATTATTTAAATGAGAACTTTTGTTATTATAAATAGCTTAGTTAGTTATAATTTAAAATAAGTATAAGGCAACTAAAATGAATGTTTTGCTTACTTGTATTGTGTTTTTTCCTGAAAAATGCTTTATCTTTCCGTATTTATAAAGGGTTTATCATGCTGAAATTCACTTTCCCTTGAATAATGAAAATTTCATTCGGTCTATTGATATCTCTTTTAAAAGTTTGATAAGATATAATTATTTTAAATACCATATATGTATCTAGTTTTAGTAGTATAAAATTGTGAATAATAATAATAATAAATTATTCGTAACCTCTCTGCTAACCTGGCATCCCAGTCTTAAGAAGCCCGTCCCACTAGTCATTCCAACGCACAAACCCGCACTGATGTCCAACCATCACGCCAATATAATTTCACTATATTACCAAACAATTCCTCAGCACACAGAATTCTCTCACAGTTTTCCTTACTTCCCATTCCCAATATTTCGTACAGTCATTCATTCCCTCTTCCAACACTCTCCTCTACTTCTCCCCATTCTCTTTTCCACCGTATTCTTTCAACTGCATTCGCATAGGACCTACGTATAACACATTAGCAGTGGTATGTTTATTTTCCGCATTTTCACACTGGCGCTCCCCTGTGCTTGTATTTTGCCTCCTTGGTTTCAATGGGCACCAAATCAGCTGTGCCAAATTTGCTCTCCTTTCCTTTCTCCCCTGCACGTGAAAGCGCGTTTCGAGTATAAATCACCATTTAATCTCTCGGGTAACTTTAGAAGAAACCCTTTGTGGACTAGGTTTACCAGTGATAACTGAATAATTCGTATTTTTATTGAATAATTTGGGAAAATATTAATCTCTTAATAGTGAAAGAATTATCATTTCTTAAACACGTCTAAGTATTCCCCTACAATTCTCCTTACAAATCGTCGGCGACAGACCTTACTAGTATGAAAATATAAAAACATTACGGGTTTAAATTATCGCTAAAATAACAGACGAGAACCATTATGTTGCACAAAGTAACGGAAAAAATATATAACAATAAGCAAGTGCCATTGGAAATCAATTATCGGCAAAGAAGATGACTTTAAAAATGAGACAAAATTCCTCGCGTCAAGAGAAAATGAATAGGAAGAAAATTAATTACATTCTGAAGTTAGGCGGAAGAAATTAAGAAGCCTCGAAGATTAAAATAATAAACAATTTGACAGGTAACTATGGAAGAAATAAAGAAGTAAATTGAAGTAAATTATCGTAATTAATGGAAGAGTGAAATGAAATAGTGTTTCTTGGAGATGGGGATAATGGGAAGGGGAAAGGAAGAGGGAAGAGCTGAATAGAGACAGACTGCGATACACGAGGGAAATGAAAAGCGAGTTTTCGCTCTGATTATTTATAATTTAAGATGGAATTGCCAGAAATAAGCATTCAAAACAGGATTCAACATCTTTTGTTTCGGATGTTATCTTAATGGAGTACTACCTAATCGATTCACAAATGCGCAACCCATACTCCTAGGTACTTAACAGAGTCAATATGGACAGGAAAGACTGCAGCATTTTCCTTTTACTCTATTTAATTAGATATATACCGTAAACACCATAAACGATTTCGGCCAAGCACTCCATTTTCCAATCACTTCTTTCCCTCGCGCACGTGACCTTGCCATCCGACACGCCCTTTTGATCCCTTCCGTTATCACCTTCCACCCAATTTCCCCCATTTTTTTCATCCTTGCTATCAACTTCCTTTCTCTTGATCCATTAAACAAACCTCGTAACTGTCCAACAGTATAATCAAGACAAAAGCGGCCAATGAAAATAATCTAAATCAATATTTAAGCAACAACTCAATTAGTAAAAGATTACCTCGAACTGCAAAGGCGTGGGCTATTAGTTAAATGTTTAAAAACTTAATTTAAGCAGGACTGTAACAATAAAAAAATTTCTAGCCATAAGTTGTTGTTGCGGTAAATTCTACCGCATTAATATCCTGCTGAAAACACGAGAAGGTTGGTTTCAATGAAGGGAATTACTTAAAAAAAATTCTCATCCCGAATCTTAAAAATGCAAATTATCCTAAAAAATACGAAAAAAGTCTTTAAATGTGTCGCAGAAACAATTCCTTAAATTATTCTTCCGAGGCCGAATGCGGCATAACTCAGAACCGCGTGACAGTCGTATTACATGCCTCTTCCGCTTTTTAATCGCATACATCCCGCATAATTCATTCCTCCCGTTTCCTCTGCCGCCCTCGAAATACGCATCTCTCTCCTTCCCTTTCTCTCTCCGTCTTCGTTCCATATATCCTCACCGCACACCCCTCACCATCGCTTTTTCCTTCTCCCAATCTCCATACCTCAAGTCTAACACCGTCTCTTTTCCTCTTGGAATGCCTCCCGCCCACACACCTGCCTCTCATCCCCAATTATTTACCTCTCATTCTCTCTTAATAAAGATACGTCCATCTTTCGACCACTGTCTTTCTTTCCCTATTTTATTCCAACTGTTATTCTCTCTCCCTCCCTTCTCCATCAACCTTGATTTCCTTTTCCATTTTGAAAGATGTGAGAAAGTAAAAATGTAACAGCGGAGGGGGAGAGTGTGTGTAGGGGAGAATGGAGTAGGAAAGAGAGGGAGAGAGAGGGAGAAATTTGAGATAATATAAGGTGGAAGAGAGCGAAGAAGTAAAATGAACGCGAGGAGAATTATATTCAGGAAGATATGCATCAGGGATGGAGAACGGGTTGGAACGGACGTAGTAAGGAGGATTGGGGTGTGGAAAGGAAATTAGTTCTAATTTGGAGGGATTTGTTCCACGGTGTTCCATTCCCTCTCTTTCGCATAATAAATTAGAAGAATAAATACATAATAGTGGTCGATGTGTCATTTATTTCTATTTTAAGGCTAAAATTCAATTTCAATTTGTTGCCTAATTGCGTCAGTTGAAATTTTCATTTTATTCTTTATCCTGGTTTTTAAACTAGGGATATAAATTCAATATCTATTTACCTTTGAGTCAATGCACGGGAAAAATATTTAAATTTGTTCAAACAGAACCAAGCATACAGAAAAATTAATCGCATGGGAGGTCCAGGTGAAAGCTGTGTAAATAAAAATAATGGAGATTCGTTTATACTCCATTTTCAAAGCTCGCAATTCTTCGGTTAATATTTAAATCTTCAATTTATTGATTATCCATTATAACTGAAACTGACGGCGATTCCAGTTTGCCAAAAAAATATTCAATTTCTCTATTTACCGACATATTCATAAAATGAAGTTGATCTTTATATTTTAAATCATACCGCGAGTTTTATTTTTTTTAATCGGTACAATATACATTGTACAAACTTTCTTTCGTCTGTTACTGGCTCTAAAGCCTAAACGGTAGAGCGAAAATGAATGAAATCTCGTACTTAGGCATTTTATCATACAGAGCAGACTTTGAAGAAATGGTTGACATTGCTGCATAATTAAGGGAAGTTTATTCTACGCATTTTTAACAACAATTTGATTTTCTCAAAAACGGCTCTAACGATTCAAATTTCGTACAGTTACTTGAGTTTACGTCTTCAATAACACCAAATAGTTCATATTTCTCATAAAATGAATATAAGGCTAGTTTAGGCAACTTTTACAATAATTTGCTTTTATCAAAAACGGCTATAACGATTTGATAAAATAACGTACCGTTACTTGAGTATACGTCTGCAATAATACTGCATATTTCATTTTTCTCAATGAATGAATATAAGGCTAGTTTATTCTTGGGCAACTTTAACAAAAAATTGATTTTCTAAAAACAGGCTGATACGATTTTCATTTTCTAATGATTACTAAACGACGCATTAATATATGAGAAAGTTTGTACAATGTATATTGTACCGATGTTTTACAACACATTTTTGAAATGGAAAAAATCTTCGGTTTAGTTTCTGTTATTTTCTTGTGATTTTCACAATCTGGACTTTGGTAAAAAAAAAATAGGAATTCCAACCACGTTTAATGCTTTTAGACAAGGAAATTTTAATTTGAAAATGGTGGTGAGTCATGATCCTTTTTAACTTTACATGATATTTTTATAATTTTATTTAATAGAGCAAAATAAGTATTGTGTCGAGATCTTTTTAGGCTATCTTTCGCTTATAAGGCTTTCAAAATATCGCCTTGCAGTTGATTTTATAAAACTTAACCGACTGGATACAAATTGAGTCTTTATTCTACAGGTTTTATTATGTTTATATCGAGTTAATTCATCGCGTGTACCAGTGAGAAGTATAATTTCGATTTGCGCTCGTTAAACTTCATGTCATTATAAAATTCCCTAAAAATACCACGCTAGAATTCATCAAGTGAGGAGGAGAGATGGAATTATAGTAATTATGTTACCCGAAAGCGATAGTATATACCTTCGGGTGTCTCAGATTAACAGGATGTACCTTTAAAAGCTTTCGGTAAACATGATATTCGACATGCTCAGCACGATCTTCGAAATATGCCGGGTTTATTAAATAAAATATGAGCCTAAAGGTTGAATATCACTCAAATAATTTATTTTCACCAGGCTCGTTTTATCGACAATTATTTGGCGCCTCTCTCACAATTATCGGTAATCGTTAAGCGTCATGTCGGAATTTATATTATGCACACCTCCAATTAATATATTTGTTTCGGCAGAGCGTTGAGAAGAGAAAGAGAGACGCAGTCATTCGTGTAATTTATTATGTGATTGAAACAACTTTGATAATAAAATAATGTGCAGTTTGGACTGATTATTTATTTTTGGCTTTTGCACTAAAAGCGAATAATATTGGAATAAGTTGACATGAAGGTCAAAAAAATTATCTAGACGATCATTTTTTAAACTACGTAGTTGCTGTGTGCACCACGTGCAATGATAACGACATATGAGATTTCGAGCTTACACAATATGGAATTCCATTAGCCTGAATGTGTAAGTGCGCGAGAATACGTTAGTATGCGCATGTAAAATATTGCAGAACGCTGTTTTCGTCGAATATCAGAACACTTTGGCTCAAGAGAGGAAACGTATCCGTTAAATTCGCAGAGTTTATTTTCCGGATGATTAATTTCTTATTTTGCAGGCTTTTTCATTTTAGTGTGAATATCCTGACTAATGAGTTTGTTCACTTTACATGAAAATGAATGAAAGACCTCTCACTTTATTCTCCTTGAAAACTTTTCAGTGTATAATCTCGAACTAAATACGGCTCAAGTGTTCAATCGGACTCCAAAAGAATCGCCGAATTTTAAATCAACATAGTAAGTAAGCGAACTTTTCCGTGCATATGAAACAACTTTTTGTTCTCTATTTCAGTCAATTCGCTTCAGTTTAAACAGAGTTCTGGAAAATATAATCTACTTTTCGTGAATAAACACTTCATAGTCTGTAGTGTAGCTGAAATGAGCATATGGTTTGTCACAACCTTCTTGTGGCTCTTGGAGATATCTAGTATCAGTACTTATTATTTCAATTAGAAGCTTGTTAATATTATTTTAAATTATTTTTCAACCATTAGATGATATCGATAGTTTTCTAATGAATTTTTTATCCTATCCCTCTTACTCTACACAAATTTTCCTCTTCGCGATTCCATCAAATTAACTTCCTTCCTTTATTTGGCGGCTCTTGTCTGCTCTATTTTCACTTTTCCTTCTCTCTCTCTCTTCACCCTTTTCCTCTCTACATCCCCTTCCTTTATATCTACATAGTCCTTTCTTCCTTTACTCTTTGCAGACTCTATAACTGCGCTTTACCCAATTTCACTCTCTTTTTCATTTCCACTTATTAAACACAGGGAGAACTGGGGACCGCTAATGAGAGCTTTCTCATATTGCGGGCAGCAGATTAAAAGGGAAAATGCGAGAGAAAAAGGAATGGAAGTAAATTCAATGGAGAGAGAGAGAGACGTATGTAGGTTGAGGGAAGTTAGGTTCCGAGTGGATAGAGTTGAAAGTGCCGCAATATTAACGTGATTTCGAGGTGTTTTCGAAAACCGTTGTCGAAATCACTCTCAGAATTCGTCTATTCACGCCTGCATGAATTTTCATATTCTCTTTGCATACACACACACACCTTTCAGCTGGTAGACGACTTGAAAGGGAAGGAGAGCTATCAAAACATGAAGAAAATAGGAGTATATGGAGAACCAAGTTTAACCATGAATAATCACGGACCTGTCAACGGACAGACTACCATGATGATGATATATACACACACGGAGATTTTTTTATGGCGTTCAGGGACCTCTAAGGCATGAGGATTGAAATATATTACGGGATATATAGGTGCTATTGGCAACTCGCGATAATTTCTGTGATATAGGAATACATTGCTTGGTAATAAATCCAAATAATCTACGAAAAATACTATAGGACACAAAAATATTTACGTCAATCTACGAAACGAAACACAGCGGTCAGACAGAGATTTTGATTTGAAAATATAAATATAATATGCCCTGTAAAAGTTCAGTCAGAATTGAGCTAACATATTTATTTTTAATTGTTAATAAATTATAAATATTTTTACATTGATTCTCTATCAGTTTATCGGTAAACAATTAAACCAATATTTTGCTTCAAAATTTACAACAGATAGCCTTTGCTTCATTGTTTCTCGAAAGGACAGATTAATATTGATTTATGACGTTATGTTTTATAATTTAATATAATAAGCAAACACTCAAAAATTCTATTTTGTACATTCTTTTAAAAATCATTTTTATCCACGCAACCTGTCTACCTCTCTTTCTGAAAACAATTTCCATTCAAAATAAACGAAAGCTTTTATACTATCTTCGCTAGAAAAATAGTCCAGTTTTCAGTTGCTGCAAAACATTAACTTGCTTAAGAGTCCAACAAATAACACCGTGGATTTTCAGACATTTTCAATTTATTACATCATTTTAGTTAGTTTAACGAGAATTTATTTTCTTGATGCTATATATTTTGGGAATTTTCAGGTTTTAAAATCGTACTTTCGCTTAAAGATTTTTCGTTATTGCTTAATACTAGTTTTTGGAAATTCGTGATATAAAATAAACTGCTTAAAAAGGTAACTTTATTTTAAGACACATGTATGTAGTACACTGCGTCATGGTCAATAGAGGTCTTGTGGTTCCGTTTGATGGTTATCTTTTTACAATTTGTCTTATCACTCGCACGTGACTGCAAATCGCGTGAATATCATTCCAATCATAGGCATTGAAATTTTTATTTTTCCAGTAATTTTGATTAAGCTGCAGTTTTTTCTTTAGAATTAAACGAAAATGAACCCATAGCTATTTATTATTAATAAAAACAAAAAATAACAAAAAACGCGATATTGATACAATTTTTGCCTCCCGGGAATACCTCTAAAGTATTTCCATAACATCATGTTACTCAGGTAGCAGTGTACCAAAGGTGAATTTGTAGATTTTTTGCATTGCTCATCAACCTAATGACAGTGAGATAGAGGAAGATTTTCAATGAATTCCATCGCAAATAAATTGATTTTACATTATAATGGCGAGGCCCTGTAATGCTTCTCTTCCACCTAACCTCATAACCCGATAATTCTAAAGTACAACTATATAATACTCTTAATATAGATAAAGGCAAGAACCAGAAATAAAAACAAAGAAATAGAGAAATACGTAAAAAACAATTCCTAAAGGTTAAACAAGTAAGTGTACAGCTTACCACAAATGGGCGCGTTTCGTGCAATGGAGTGTTTGAAAGAAACGACTATATAAAAGTTTTTGAAATTGTTCCTTCGTTGAAAATTATTCATTCCTTCTATGTCCACGTTTATTCCTTAGCTGATAATTATTCATTTCTTTTCACTTTCAAAACTCTTTGAGTGTACCTAAGGAAAATAGCGTTTTAAAGTTCTTTTCTTTGGCATAAATCCTCCATTTTAATCCCATTTAAAAATACAGCATGCATACATAGGCGCTTATGCTGGAAGCGAAACGTCCCTAAGAAGTGTAAAGAGAGAGTGAGAGGAGGTAATGGGTGAAGGTTGGTAAGGAGAAGAAAGAAAGGGCAGTTGTAGTCGCAGAGAAAGAGAGAGAGAGAGAAGGGTCGGTTGGGGTGAAGCAGGAGAGGAATTTGGAATAAGGCAAGTGGAAAGAGATTCACCGAACCGAACGACCGCCCGTGTGGAACGCGTAGCCTGTCTTAAATTTAAACGATACTCGCGGAAGATGACACACTAATTTGTCCAAACGATAAAATAATCTTCGAATTTTACGGTTATGAAATTCGAAAAGTACATTGCGACACAAATATCCGCGAATGGTTTCTAGGTTTACGTTTTAACTATAAAAATAAGGTTACTTTGTAACAAATATCAAAGTTAAGACTTAAGAAAACTCGAAAATTGGAATAAATGATTAATTTTTACCACGAATTAGGATGACTGACTTATAATTATAAAGATTACAAATTTTGGATGATTAGCATGTGGACAAATTTTATTTCGTATGACAGTAATACATACATGTCGATTAATATTAATTTACTAGCTGAAGTGTCCTAGATAAGGGGTCCCCAAACTACGGCCCGCGCAGTGCCTGCCTTACCTCATATATTTCTTTAAGTTTTGTGTATTCACCAACAGCAATTTTCATCAAGTATCATTCGATCGCCGACTCGTTTTTAGGTAGATAACTGAAACTTCTCTTTTCTCGATAACCACCAACCCCCCCCCCCCCCCTCCCCCCGCTCGAAATAATTTTTAACGGTGAAGTTGGGCAGTCGAAGTTTTCACACGGCCAGATTAGTCATTTGAAAAGTCTTAAGTGGCCCGTGCTGCCGTACATAAGGCCTAATGTGATTGGTGACCCCTGCCCTAGATCTTTCTAACTCCTCAGGAGAAGATAAACCATGGGACATAAAGAGAAAATATCAATATTAGAAGCATTTGCGTAGACATTGATTTCAAAAGTTTATACCACTTTAGGAACGCAAAAAATAAGAACATCTATTTAAATGCGAAGTAAATTGTTTCCCCTGAATTGCCTATAGTCAGTAATGGCGAATCTTCTATTGCCCGCGTGCCAATATTACTGAAATTGTCGAATCTTTTCCGCCTCGCGTGCCACAAAAATGTTCTTGATTTTTTTTGGGTGCCAAATTAATTAAATTCGTGATCAAGGCATAATAGACTGAAGTTTTTAACCATAAAACTAATGTTTACAATAACTAACTAAATAGCACAAATGTTTTTGCGGCACTAAATCAGTACGATATATGCGTTGATTGGTTTTAGCCTTTCGTTGTCGTGCCAACCATATTTGTCTTGCGTGCCACAGGTTCGCCTCACTTACTTGCACTCCATTTATATGTGGGTGGGTGATGAATGATGGCCTTACTATTTGAGACTTTTAAGAAACTAGTCATGCAAATGAAATTACAAGTTTTCCCAAACGTTTTTCTCGAAGTTTTCTTTTACCAAAAGTCATATTTCTCACCGTTCACTCTTTTGAAGAATATGACTATTAAAATATTTTAGAAAGATATAGATATTAAATGGTATTTCTTTTTCAATAAGAGAAGATTATTTTTGACTCCATTTTTAGCGATACTTCTGTTTTTCTTTAACTTCATATCGCCACTTCATATGACTTTATAAATTTTCGTGCAATAAAATAATATATTCAGTTCAAGTCGCTTTTATGCCCTTATAATCCCGATTGCACACACAGTGTTCAACGCATCCCAAAATTTTATATATTTGGCATTAGCTAAAGAAATATATTTTTTAACAGTTTGTTTCATATATGTTGTTTATTCGTCAGTAGACGTCATAATTGAGCTTTTTTGTGGAAAAACAAATGAGACAATATTTTCTAAAGTAGTCATGACGAATAAAAATAACATTTATTCGTATCATAAATGACTTTCATCTAATAAGGAGGGTATTCGATTTTCAGTGTATTTTTGTTCAAATAAATAAAGAAGAAAAACTGTAAATTTTAAAATTAGCATCATACCCATTCGGTCCATTATAATATAAACACGTTTTGACCAAAAATAATTTCCTCCAGTTTCCCTAATCTGATAATTTGCCAATTAAATGAAATATGTTACTTGCAAAAGTCTCTTTCAAAGTCCGAATTATGAATATAAGTTTCATCCATATATAAAGAAGACCTTTTGTATTCCATCGGATATATTTGTTATTGGCGATTTTTAAGTCGTTAAATTTAATTTTTTTTATCGCCGGTGTTCTCGGAGAGAGACCAATTTCGACCTCATTCATTGGAAAATAAATTTCCCGAATAGGGTGTGTCTATTGGAGTGAAATGGGTCTTGTTAAACCAGTGGAGCGAAAAGGCACTTTCACTTTTTTATTTATCACATGTGCTTTTTACGAAAACCCGATAAAATTAACTTGTTACTAGATACAGAAAACCTGAGAAGACATGCAGAGTTTTCGGCAAAAAGGTAATGAGATAAAGTTGTAAGATTTTTATATTTTAAAGGACAATACATATTCCGACAAACTTTCAGAATGAATCGTTTTTGCTAATTTCATGTAAACTTAGGTTTCGACAAATGTTCACAATAATTTGGAAGGGAATTGTGGAAACAGATAAACTAATCTGCTATGTCAGAGAATCGAACCCGCGTATTCCACTTACCGGGCGGATGTTCTGCCACTGAACTATCGGCATGTGCAAGACCCGGATTCGATTCCCGGTCATAGTAGATTTTTTCACCTGTTTCCACATTTCCCATCTTAGCTTATGCATGTCGCATAAGAACGTTCGGATCACTCCTTTCATCAATTTAAAACTTTGGAAGTTAATTTCAAATTTATTTATAATGTATTACACAAATAAGATGAAAAACGAAGACGTAGTAAGAAGAATAAGAGAAAAGTATGTGATTATGCAGACTAAAATATATATGAAGGCGAAGTGGATTAGGAGAGAGAGAGGGGAGAGAGGGGGAGAGGGGGAGAGGGGGGGGGGGGGGGAGAGAGAGAGAGAGAGCATGATTGAAGGTGTGTTAGAAGTCTGGAAGGAAAACATGAAAAATAAGAAATAATGTAATATTATGGACGGTTGTAATAACAAAGTGAGCCATACAGAAATTTAAGCAATAACACTTGATAATATAATTATAGGAAAAAATATTTCATATTTTAACAAAAATACTCGTATTCTGATAACTCATTTCCTGAAGTAAGTGATCTGATAGTTACATAAATTATTAACATGTAGAGCTTTAAAATTTCAGTGGATATTGTTAAATAATTTAAACATATCCTTTGTATTAATCGAAGGAGAATATCATGATAACGAAGGAGGTAATAAGAGAGAATCGCCTTGATCGAAACAGGAAATTAAAAACTGAGAAAGCTTATCATCGAGGATAACGATAATAAATTATATATCCTGAAGTAACAGTCATGGTCACAACTATAAGTATAGAGACAAAGTAAAAATCAAATTAAGAGTTAATGCTCGAACTGCAGAAGATTCGCCATTACTGACTATAGGCAATTCAGGGGAAACAATTTACTTCGCATTTAAATAGATGTTCTTATTTTTTGCGTTCCTAGCTGGAATGTATGATAGGACTAAAAACCAATGCTTGATATGCTTTTTTAGATGCCGCAGTAGGAATGCATAGCAGTTTTTAGATTGAATTACAAATGTCGGTGGATGGGAGTAGAATATCGTTTTCATAACATATGTTACTAACAAATAATAAAACAATTTTTCTGAGTGACATTTCCCTTTGATAACAAGGATGGAAATATATTTCAACGCATAAAGTGTTATTTTTAAAAATTATAACATCGTACTTTTTTTCTAAAATGTTCGCATTCCTTTAAACTGCATATATTATAATATATTTTACGCAAAATTTACTATGGAAATGTGAACCCACTATCTCCATAGTTACCATAATTAAATACCTCACCCTGAATACATAATAACAACAAATATATTACAAAGGTATCTCGAGTAAAAGTATCGAGTTGGCCGGAAGTGACTTTTCGCCACAACGTCGAACGTTTATTCAAATGATGACACCGATTCAAACGATAGTACAGAATGATTCACGGTAATTAACTCCCATTCGAAAAGTGGTATAAACTTTTGAAATCAATGTCTACGCAAATGCTTCTAATATTGATATTTTCTCTTTATGTCCCATGGTTTATCTTCTCCTGAGGAGTTAGAAAGATCTAGGGCAGGGGTCACCAATCACATTAGGCCTTATGTACGGCAGCACGGGCCACTTAAGACTTTTCAAATGACTAATCTGGCCGTGTGAAAACTTCGACTGCCCAACTTCACCGTTAAAAATTATTTCGAGCGGGGGGAGGGGGGGGGGGGGGGGTTGGTGGTTATCGAGAAAAGAGAAGTTTCAGTTATCTACCTAAAAACGAGTCGGCGATCGAATGATACTTGATGAAAATTGCTGTTGGTGAATACACAAAACTTAAAGAAATATATGAGGTAAGGCAGGCACTGCGCGGGCCGTAGTTTGGGGACCCCTTATCTAGGACACTTCAGCTAGTAAATTAATATTAATCGACATGTATGTATTACTGTCATACGAAATAAAATTTGTCCACATGCTAATCATCCAAAATTTGTAATCTTTATAATTATAAGTCAGTCATCCTAATTCGTGGTAAAAATTAATCATTTATTCCAATTTTCGAGTTTTCTTAAGTCTTAACTTTGATATTTGTTACAAAGTAACCTTATTTTTATAGTTAAAACGTAAACCTAGAAACCATTCGCGGATATTTGTGTCGCAATGTACTTTTCGAATTTCATAACCGTAAAATTCGAAGATTATTTTATCGTTTGGACAAATTAGTGTGTCATCTTCCGCGAGTATCGTTTAAATTTAAGACAGGCTACGCGTTCCACACGGGCGGTCGTTCGGTTCGGTGAATCTCTTTCCACTTGCCTTATTCCAAATTCCTCTCCTGCTTCACCCCAACCGACCCTTCTCTCTCTCTCTCTTTCTCTGCGACTACAACTGCCCTTTCTTTCTTCTCCTTACCAACCTTCACCCATTACCTCCTCTCACTCTCTCTTTACACTTCTTAGGGACGTTTCGCTTCCAGCATAAGCGCCTATGTATGCATGCTGTATTTTTAAATGGGATTAAAATGGAGGATTTATGCCAAAGAAAAGAACTTTAAAACGCTATTTTCCTTAGGTACACTCAAAGAGTTTTGAAAGTGAAAAGAAATGAATAATTATCAGCTAAGGAATAAACGTGGACATAGAAGGAATGAATAATTTTCAACGAAGGAACAATTTCAAAAACTTTTATATAGTCGTTTCTTTCAAACACTCCATTGCACGAAACGCGCCCATTTGTGGTAAGCTGTACACTTACTTGTTTAACCTTTAGGAATTGTTTTTTACGTATTTCTCTATTTCTTTGTTTTTATTTCTGGTTCTTGCCTTTATCTATATTAAGAGTATTATATAGTTGTACTTTAGAATTATCGGGTTATGAGGTTAGGTGGAAGAGAAGCATTACAGGGCCTCGCCATTATAATGTAAAATCAATTTATTTGCGATGGAATTCATTGAAAATCTTCCTCTATCTCACTGTCATTAGGTTGATGAGCAATGCAAAAAATCTACAAATTCACCTTTGGTACACTGCTACCTGAGTAACATCGCCGACGAAAGAGACCTTTTTACCTTAATATTCTGTTTTCCCTATGGGAATCGTAATATTTTAAGGATTTATCACAAAATTGCTTGTAAAAAAATTACGTTTATCGCTGACTTGGAGGTTCTTTCAGCCTGAGGACGACATAACTCTCACCTCTTCTCCTTCCGCCTCATCATTTTCACTCTCCACGTCAGCAATCTCCCAATTACGTCTCTTCCCTCTTCTACCTCTTCCCCGATTTCCACTTTAAGAATTTAGATCACTCTAGAGTCAGAGTTCACGCATCAAAATTTTCATTGAAGAGATGGATTCAGTAGTCCTACCTACATGTAATGCAAAATAAACTGTAATATTCACTTTGGTAAAATTACAGACTTCGTTTTCATTAAACACTATGCTTATTCTAATGAAGATTACGTGGCAGAATATGAAGTATAGTGTTTTCTGATTACATTTTCAAATACAAAAATACAAGTTTTCCCCCGAAATTTTTTTTTGTAAATAGTGATTTCTCGATTGTTTACTCACATCAGCTTTGAAACCAAATGATGCAATTGTTCAGATTTTGGAGGAAATAGAATGTCATATTTCGTGAATACGGATAAAGAGAGACAAATTTCTTAAAACATTCATGCAAAAGAGAAGATGATAAAGGAGATACTCATGTAAAGCAAAATTCAACGTATAAATTATTGATTTATCTATCAAGAGAACTTTTTTCGTAATTTCAATGCATCTAAGAAAAACAGCATGTTTACATGAAAACATTTCACCTTCAATAAATACACCTTGTATTTCAAGGTGTTTTATATTTTTCATTTTAGTGTTAAGGAGATCTTTACACTTGCGTGTGACTCCAGGCATTAGCGAGGACGAAGCATGTTGAGTCTCTGCAGGAACAGTAGACAAAACATGCAAAAATCAAGACTTTATACATGCTATTTTCTTTGTTCCAAAACGCACACACTACTTGTTTGCTTTTGTCGCGTAATTACAATGCTTCCTTATCTCGAGTCCTGAAAATAACATCAAGCTATAAAAAATCATTTTTTCCTGAAGAAAATAAACCGCTATAAAGTGTGAATGATGAATATGATGTCAAATTGAAACAATGGTTCAGAAAAGTGTAAAGTATTTGCAGTGAGAGAGTGTCATTCATTCACGTTCTGGAAATCACACAACAAATAATTTGAGCTTTAATTATATTTTTCTTTGTTTCCACGATTCTCTCAAAAGCTTTACCAAGAAATAATCGGGTCTTATTCGACCATTCAAAAGCGAGAAACCGATGATGGGCAGAGAAGAGGAAGATTGTCAATGTTAAAAAGAGAACGCCTATTAACGATAAAGATGAAGCTCTATAATCGCCGGCGAAGCTGTATACATGCATATATTTAACGAATAGTCAAAATAAAACTAAAATACCCATACCCATCTGTAATATTTAAACTTAAATACGACATTTTTATAGAAACTTAAACCGACACTTTTTTCCTTTCGTGGATGGTGGTATCTATCACCCCTCCTTCACTCTCCTACGTTCTTTTAGTATAGGAGAAATAAAAAAAACATATTACACCAGAGCTGTCATATGTTGCTTCAGCTTTTCCTGACTCATTTTTCAAGGGATTTTCAACGTTAGAGCAGTTTCATTACCAGTTACAAATCATGGAATTATCTCCTATCCTCTTAATCTTCTTATTTGTTCTAGCTCACGGCCAAAACAATCCGTTTAATTTTTTGCTCAAATAACAGCATATTAAAAATTTAATCCTCCAGTGTTTCCAATTGAACATTAGGATGCATATTTATCCCGAATAGTTTTTCATTTATAAAACTTGGTAATTTATGTAAGCTGTACCGACTGACATAACAAACTAACAGCACGAATTTAAATTAACTTCTCTTTAGAAAATATTCTCATAATGGCAAGAATATTACTTACGGAAGTTCATTCATTTAAAATAGCTCATTCCCAAGAAAATAATTTTCAACCTGATTGTAAAAAAATACCAAGTTCACTATTGAGAAGGAGGCATTGTCTTAGGATAGTATCGTTCGCTGACAAAATATGAAAAATTTTGACCTGTTAACCAGAATATATGTAGGCGAAAATTCAATTTTCCTGCCATACTTTTCTCCTTTGAACGTTCTCAGGCTAATATCGCATAACATATCACTCTCAATCCCTCTTTGGTTCTCTTAAGAGACATTCCTTCTCTAAAAATGTCAGTAAACGCCCACTTTTAGCTCAAAAGATAAAAAGCAACCCGGTTATTTCACATATAACGGAACTTATGTTCAAAACATGTCTGATCAGGATACCTAACTCAAAACCATTGCAATATTGCACCAATTACATAGCAGCGCTCGAATTCAAAATCTTAGTGTGTACCTATTCCTTTCACGTACGAAGAGGGTTCTATCGAAAAGAGAGAGAGAGAGAGTTAAACGGAGAGAGGGACATAGAAGTGGAACGAGCATGAAACGGAGCAAGGAAGGAGGTTATCGCAGAGAGAAAGGTGAAAAGAGAGAGGGGAAGGGGGAGCGAGAGTGATATACGGAATAAACGTTAATTTCTCTTCGACGCCATATTTAATTGTGTTCCCAGGAAATTTCAACGCACACGCTAATTTCGAGGAATTCAAAGCTTGTTTTGAAATAACGGGATATAATTCTCATGTCTTTTTATACCATGAAACTGAAACCTGAACATGCAAAATTTGAATTTACGGAATTTATTCCCTATCGCATTTTCTTATCTGTTGTTTCTCATTCCTTCCTTGATTTTCTTTGTGATCGACCAGTGCGTTATTTGCTCTCGTCGCACGTTCTAGTCAATTTTACATCTCCGCCATTTCCCGAACACAGTTTTATTGTTTTCTTTCTATTGCTACACCCATTACACTGCCTTGCTCATTGCAGTAATTAAGACGAAATTCAGCAAAATACTTTTCATAAATACCTAAGTTGTAGAGTTCAAACACAAAAATGATTTAAATCGTTTCATATTTTAGTACAGTAATGTAATAATAGTTAACATCTAGCTGTTTTTTTGCTAGATATTCGCAACTTTTAGAATCATGCGATAAATAATTGCCCCTTTACTGATTATAAACTCTTTCTTTATGATTGCTGTTTGCTGAGCTCATTCCGTGATTCGAGGCTAATAAGACAAGAGCAATCTTGCAACGAAAGCATCCAAAATTTCTTTTTTTATTCTCGCGGTTGCATCGGATCACCTCTTCAGATATGCCTAAAACGACAGTGGAGGAGCGATATTCCGTCTTTCAATTTGTCCTTGAAAATTTCGTATCTCCTGTCTGAAATACTAATCCCGCGAATGGTGAATTTTCGCGGAATTATTTCATATAGATAAGAGCATGATATTATTATAATTCAGAAGGACATGTTGGAATTTTCCATTAGAATGTTTTAAAATAAAAACTCCCCTCCCTAGCACATATATATTCATTCACTGTTTTGGGACGTTATTCCATGGCAGGGACACATCAATCAGACTACTAGAATGATTATGGGTCGTGACACATTGCAAGTGACTCCTCCGACTAAACTTCATCCGCTCTGACATGTTTGTGGAAATTCCTTCCGCAAAATTGAATCGTGTAAACAAACAAACAAGCTAATTTAACATTCATAGCAGAGCGTCGTTGAATTCTTCGCAATCGAAACTTCGGCGAATGTATGAATATCTTATTACAGAACTTGATTTTCTCTCCTCTCTCTTTCTTATCCACTCTCTCTCCTTCTCATCTTCTCTCCTTCTCTTCTCCCAATCCTGCGGTTCTAATATCGCATTCCTCTTTTCCTCCTTTCTATTCCATATGTTATTGCAACTTCTCCGCCTCATATGCTTTAATTATCCACCTTTTTACTTTCTAATCGCGAAAAAATTCGATCTCGAGATTTTGACGGAAGTATACGTTTTAGCTGTAGCCGAGTCCGAAAAATTGGTTTTCGCAATGCTGTCTGTCTATCTGTCTGTTACTGGCTCTAGAGCCGAAACGGTAGAGCGAAAATGAATGAAATCTCGTACTTAGGCATTTTATCATACAGAGCAGACTTTGAAGAAATGGTTTACATTGCTGCATAATTAAGGGAAGTTTATTCTACGCATTTTTAACAACAATTTGATTTTCTCAAAAACGGCTCTAACGATTCAAATTTCGTACAGTTACTTGAGTTTACGTCTTCAATAACACCAAATAGTTCATATTTCTCATAAAATGAATATAAGGCTAGTTTAGGCAACTTTTACAATAATTTGCTTTTATCAAAAACGGCTCTAACGATTTTGATAAAATAACGTATCATTACTTGAGTATACGTCTGCATTAACACTACATATTTCATTTTTTCTCAATGAATGAATATAAGGCTAGTTTATTCTTGGGCAACATTAACAAAAATTGGATTTTCTAAAAACAGGCTTATTATACGATTTTCATTTTCTAAAGATAACTAAACGACGCATTAGTATATGAGAAAGTTTGTACAACGTGTGTTGTACGATTTTTTCTCTCACTTTCATCTCTTGTCGTTTTGTCCAATCCCTACATCCTTGACAGGAAAACAGGAAAACTTAGTATCATTAGTTCTTACAGGTTTACGATTACTTACACCAGTTTCTTCAGTAAAATTTTTGTTTGCAATACGATGCAAACGTAAAAATAATCGTATTTAATATGGATCAATAATGAGCTATAATTTTTTAAAAACTGTATAGTATAGTAAGTATAATATTTACTCATTTTTGAACAAGATAGCACCTTATTTTTTAACTTGCTGAAATATTTAACAGTGCATACATTTTATTGTAACAGCTGCGTTTCAATCACTATATCGTGAATATCGGTGTATATGGTTATTACTATTTTTCCGATGATATAAACAAATTTTGATATAAAATGCATAGAAATAATATTTATAACTAGTCCTTTTTCCCAAATGCAATAAGGTAGGCAGAAAGATTTTTTTAACGATACATATATAGTGAAACGATATTTCTTGTCGTACGCTTCTAGAGACATGCAAAGTAATGACGTATATGTTGTTAGCTTATTACTATATTTGATCTTATACAAGACTTCCTCTATCAACTGATAGATTCGGAAGAATTCGGAATTGAATTAAATTCATCCCAATATATCTTAATGCGTCCAGGAGGGAATTAAAAAGCCATCTACATTGAAAATTTGCGACACGTACGAGGCCACCGCTTATTTTAACTCCAGACACGTGATCTCCAAGTGATACGTGCGTACCGACTGGCAGAAAGCTGCGGAATTTATTAAAGAAAATTGCTGAAATTTTCATTTTTCTTATGATATTATGAATAATATGAGTAATTATCACGGAATATAAATTAATTCCGATCGTAGCAAGATAACTGCAGCAATATTTTAAATTTATACCTTAAGGCCGACGATCCTTAAGTCTGAAAGAATTTTGACAGAAAATATTTACTCCAGCGTTACGTTTTTATATTCGAATGCAATGTTGTTGGTTGCTGGAAATTTTGAGAAAACGATTTCTATGCATTCTTTCTATCTCTTTCTCCAAGAGGTCTTTTGTGTTTCACTGTTTCATTGTTATCTCGATATGTTTAATTCATAATTCATACTGTCGAGGAAAGATTCGAAAAACATATTCGGAAATGTATGTAACCTAGATTACTTTATGAGAATTTTAATATTTTTCAAGAATACAACTCCAATTATTTCAAGAGAAAATCGAATATATTTTTGCGATTCCGTTATTGATTCACTGAAAAAAATTTTCAGCGTTCTTGCATTTTTTATGCAGTATAGCGGAAATAGTTTTAAAAGAAAAGGCTTACTTAGTTAAACCCATTGGAAAATCAAAAATTTATACATGAAGTATGTGTCAGTTAAAAACTTTGTAATTATTTCATTCACGCGATATATTTCCCGCGTTTTATATGTATAACATAAGTTTCAATTAATATTTTCATGTATGGGTCAAAATTTACAAAACCAAAGTTTTGACAAAAATATTTGCGATAAAATTCGGAAAGAGCTATCCAGTAAAAGCGACGGTTATATATTTATATTCGTATTGAGAACCGGGGACGTATATTACGGTCCTTCATTTACTGAGAAGGTTGAGATTAATTGTTCTCCTAAGAAAAATATAGTAGTAAAAATAAATTTTAAAAACTCACCCAGCGGCCGATGGAAAACAAAAGATCAGTGCGATGCGACCAATTTCCTCAGGGGTAGTTCAATAGAAATACGGCGTCTTAGTTCGTGCTCGGGCGATATTCTGCAATGGCACGGATTGAAAAATCATAACCTCCTTAATAACACTGCTTCCTTTTAAACGTTGAAAATGCTAAAATTACAGCTGCGACGATTGGAATTATCAGCACACAATCCTTTTTGATAAGGAAACAAAAGATATTTTTAAAAAATTTTAACGGAAAAATAATCTCACCAGCATGGCTTATATAAAATCTTATATAAATATTTATTTTACAGAAGAGTATATTTTATTAAAATCTGATTACCTAACATTATTGCCTTTACAGTTCAATTCACACAGCTGGTGCACAATCTTAAATAGGACAAATACAGTGGAATTAAACATAAAAAAATATTCTGGTGACACATTTTTAATAGGAATAAAAAAGGTAAATGCGAAAATAATGAACTCACTTTATTTACCTTCCTTGCTTGCTAAAGGGCTACAGAGAAAGTTAATTACGTATAAAGGCAAATTAGTGCGGAAAAATCGAGTAAAATGAGTATAAAAGACATCTGGTGTTTATTAACGAGTAATGAAATCAATTATCTTTCATATTTCTCTTACTTCTTTTTCCTTCCTCCTTATCTTAATTTCTCTTCCTGTCCTCAGTTCACCTTATTCCGTCAAAGTCTACCTCCCAACCCTTCTCCTCCATCTCTCCACCTTTCCTCGTTATCTGTCCTTCCCTTTCCTCTTACTTTTTTTCTCCCATTCAATTTCTCTCAGCACCACTTAACTTCTCCCTTTTCTTCAATCTCTGCTCAACCCTTCTCGCCAACTCTCATTTTTAATTTCTCCACCTAATCAACACGCATCTGCGAAAGTTCCGAATGTCCCTTTATCCCTGGTTGGTTAATCATACCTGATGTTCTTCCCGACTCCTCTCTCATTAAATTCCTTTCTCTAATCTCCCCCCCAATCCCACTCTATTTCACCGGCATGTGAGCCTCGGATCCTAACATCGTCCTTTGCGCTCCACCTATGTTTCCCCTTTTTATCCCCACCTCCTCCATCTTTTCTTTCCTCGGCACTCCATTCCTCCCTCCGCTCCAGAAAACTCTCCCGCGCCAATTTGTCCCATTTGAATCCTGCCTCTCGCCATTTAACTTCCACTCCTTCATTTATCTCGCACTTAAAACTCGCCCCTTTCGCTTTCCTTTCTACTGCCCCTTATATTTCTCGTTTTCCCACCAAATTTCCTCTTCGATTCCGACATTATTCGTTCGGAATTATTCTAATTGCGTTCCTTATTTTGTCTTCTTCAAGATCCGTACCCGTTGAAAACTTGAATTGACTCAACCAAATAAATAGAACACTTACTCACAGAATGAGTTTAAAATGCAGACTAAGTCTCATATATTATAGACAAGAAAAGTAGAAAAGGTGATATCGCAGATAACAGGAATAAGAAATATCAGTTCACACAGGTAAAAATACCAAATTCGACAGAATATGTAGAAAGCGACTTAGGAAACCCAGTGGAACTCCTGGGAAAGATAGAGCAGTAACTGTGCAATCACAATTTAGAAATAATAGTGATTATTTTTTAAATGCGGTTACGTTTTATAGTTGCCCTCAGAAAATGCAGTCCCTCTAAAAGTGACTCGATTGATTATGAGGTAAAATTTAATTACCGTCATGGAAACGTCGTTTATTTTTATCATACTATAGGACGACAATATTACTGCTAGATAAAATACATTATCTCTCATTTTAATTTCGGGACATTTCAAGTATACACCGTAATTCAATATTGCTAGAAAATATCAAGAAAAAATCCTTTGTCAAATTGCTCGAAAAGAAACTGGTAAATTATAAATGAGTGAGAGAATAAGCTTAAATACGAGAAATAATTATTCGAAAGTTCAACTAACAAAGCTAACTCTCAAAAGGATTCCAGGTAAATAGAAATTCGTAGGAGTTTCGTGATTTCACTCTGACGCCCATCCGAGAATCGTTGCGAAATGCTCTGGGAATTTTCCAGTTACTGCTAATACGTTGTTTGCTAAGAAAACGGGGTTTAAATCCTTTTAATAACAAGGCTCAAAGCTTCCGAATATTAAATGGCGCTCTTGACCTGAATCCTCAATGGCGTTGTTCTCTTGAAAGAGGGACAACTTTTTTGGTTCAGAAATTCCTAGAAAAGAATCACCGAGTAAGCTGCAGGAAAAATAATCTAATGAAGTTATTAGTTCTGGTCAGAGTATATGAAGTATGCAACGGCGAATACTTTATCCTTGTGTTGAAAAAACCTTCCGTTTACCTAATGGCATATGTGTGTGTTTATACACGCATGTGACAGCACAGCAGCGACGCCACCGAAGAATTGACGCATTGACAGATTAATTGTTGATGACCTTACCGGAGTGCAGGGACGGATTTATAGGTATGTGCAGTGCGCGCAGAAGTAGGGCCCCGTGCTGCTGAAGGCCCCCGAATTCGAAAATTATCAAAAAAATAGAGCCTCAAAAAAGGCTGCGCGCAGGGCCCCACTATCCATAAATCCGCCCCTGCAGGAGTGACAAATGGAGTAACCGAATTTCAATGCTTAATTCGTGGTTTCGAATTTTGTGGTTGTCATATTAGTCAACGCCTCCCGATGAGAAAAGGTTGTGAAAGCTGTTTTTGAGGTACTGATTAAATTAATTTATTACCCTTTATGTCAATTGATAGAAATGTTGAATTGCACCCAAGCTTTAGGGATGCAATATGCAAATTTTTCTTTTTACATTTAAAATTCGGGTACAACTATTAAACGATATAGCCGAAGCTAACTTTCTGCTAACAATACATTTTACTGAATTACAAAATTCCTTACGAAACATTTGCTCAATGAGAAATTCGGATATATTTACGGTTGTTGATCTCATGTAGAAGATTGAGAAGGTAATAAAAGAAAAATGAAGCATTCTTGATTTTTTACACTTGCTTCCTTTTAAGTTACAATTACTAAGAAAACTCCAAAAAACTAAATTATTTTAATTAATTTTAAATTACTTTTTAAAAAATGTAAAATATGTAACGAAACATTTAGATCAATTTTATTTCATCAAGCTCTATTGAATCATTAAAAGGGATGAGTACGCAAAATTTTCCTGTGAAAAACTACATCGTTTTTCTTATCTACGAAACGCAAATCGCTCCCTCGGGAAATTTTAAAAAAATCCGTAAGCTCATTGGCGAATGAATTCCCAGAGGTCACTGCGCCCTTCACAATTATCCAAATTTTCAGAGAGATCTTGGCTTCTTAAATTACAAACAAGAGCGGGTCCCAGCGGCCGTTCGTTTCACTGCATCCATTACCAGATCCTCTTAGCGCGACACTACTCTGGTTAACTCCTTTCGTTATTCCATTTAGCCTGATACCACTCTTTCTGCCTTTACTAATGATTCGGTGCGATGGCGGAATGTGCACTTGTTTAATTAATGATACGGATCGTAAGATGAAGATGAAAACTGCAGAAGGGAATAAGAGAATTCCGTTGAAAAATGGCCGTTGGAAGAGGATGCGTTGAGTGTCAGTATAAAGGCCAATTTGCGAATGGCGTTTACTGATAAGAATAGTTAGCTGCCAAAATAAATTCTTCTTCATATGTCGAAGAAATACTGTTTATTTTCACAAATAGTGAGATACGTACACTTCGTAAATACTGTAGCCATTCAGTTTCAACACCAAAACGTCCACCAAATGTAAGGTGTGCTCAATTTATCATCGACAATATCTAACTCTTTACACGTGAAATAGGCGATTTTACAACCATAATCTTACAGTTACAAGGTAAAAATTCTAGTAAGCAATCAGGACTCCTTTCGTGAAAAAATATAATCGTACGGCTTCAATTACTGTTGCGGGGCACTAAAGATCTTTTACTCTTCCAAAATGACCAAGTAAATTGTAATAGTATGCTGATCAATGTAATTTAAAATCAGTTGAGTTTTTTCCGACATAAAAAGATTGCATTTTTCAAATTAGATAGTACCCTTAATGTTTATTCCACTGCTATATCTGGGCGGTAAAGGGAACTAAAAAAGAAACGAAGAAATAATAGCGCCCACTACCATTCCCTCCGTTTTTTTTCCTTCTCCCATGCCAAGATTTTATTCTCTTATCTCCTCTATGCCCCTCTTACTCTCTTACCTCTTTCGCTTTCACCTTAATCTTTCTCTTTTTTTTTACATCTCCAACTGCCTTGCCCTCCCTCCGCCGCTGCCTCGCTCCCTGAGGTGCAGTTTCTTCCTCTCAAGCGTGACGATGAGATACTATGTACGAGGAAGGACCGAAAGAGAGACATAAAGCCAGAAGAGAGAAAGGACGGCAAGTACTGATAAAGGAGACACGTTTCTCTATTCCTCTCTTTCTCAGATAATTCTTAAAGACAATTTTATAGTTTTATTTATTTATTTGACAGATTTACTATTATTTATAAAAAGTCGAACCAGTTGTTCATATTACAATAACAAAAATTACCTCGATAATGACTAATTACATCTTAAATTTCAATTATTCTAAGAATTAAAGCTTTTATTGCGTTTTTCTGTATCAAAAGTAAATATAAACGCATTTTCAGATGTGTATTCAACAGCATAACTTTGAGAGGTTATTTTCGGCATAAATTTTGAATTAAACAACGCAATCAGATTCCTCCTTGGCTACACAATATACCTCAAAAGACTTCTTTCACCGCGCTATTGTTAAAAATTTTTTACGCTTGAGAGATGCCCTTAAATTGATGATTATTCACAAAAATACAAATTTCTCTGTCCTTAAAAAACCAAAAGTATTAAAATAAATATCTCTTTTAAATGAATTATACGATTAGTTCTCGTATATCGATTTAGTAATTATATACACAATTCAATTAAAGTGGTCATTTTGGTATTTTATCCCGTTAGCACATTTTTATATGACCTTCAATAAAAATAAATATATTTCAAATTTTACTTAAAGTTTATACTGAAAATATCCTTAAACTACTCCAGTCGAGCAGTACAGATATAAACATTCTTAAATAGCCCTATAATTTTGGAAAATAAATATACCAAACAAGTTATTTAGTTTAAAGTTAAATAAACTGTAGTCAAAATTTAAACCCGACTATAAATTCATAACTCTGCTTACGTGAAATTAAATGATCCGTTAGGATAGGACAGGATGAGCGACTTCAAATCTAACAAATGTATCCAGAAATTTATTCGATATATAAGATAGAAACGCCCCTTCCTTGTCTTTGAGAGTGTAACTGACTTATCAACTCCGAAGTCTATTAAAACACACGTCTTTCTGCGAAAATCTCTTTTAAATGTCTTCCTGATATATCTTTGTCCATTCCGTTTAGAGCATCCTTTGCATGATGAGTACCCCTTTAAAAGCGCTCCACCTTCCCCATAAATCTCTCCTACTTCCCCTCTCCCTCTCCACTTTCCCGTCATTCCCTTAACTCCGTCGTTAGCAGCGTGTATTGTCCGCTGCAATCGCACCGAAGGTAAACCACCACGCCCTCTAATTCTCGGAAATAAAAACTCTCCTTTCTCCATTTCCTTTCCAAACTACCTTTCTCCTCTTACTTGCCTATCCTCTCCCGCCATGTACATATTTTTCTTCGATTTAACCTCATAATAAAAGGTAGGACTAAGAAAGGTCATCACAATCATAGTAGTTACTCAGGTCTGTGATTATTCTTAGGTAAACCAGACTCTCCAAATATTCCTGATTTCAGTATTTTTCTTGATGCCTCCGTATAAAAACTCGCTTTTCTCATTTTCTTCTTTGCATTTCCTCGTTTTTAATCCTATCTGTCCATTCTCCTCTGTGCTCACATCTCCAAGTTTTCCGAGTGATTTATAATATTTCTGCTACATACAGCACGATAACACACATTTTATCAATTTCTCTCGTAGAGCTTCCTTTATTTTTTCCCGTCTATAGGAGTTTCTTTCTTCTTAAAACAGATTTTGCATTCGCTCTTCTAGTCCTAATTTCATCGGTGCATTTCGCACCCATTGTTATCATGCTTCCTATGTATATTTAGTCTGAAACTTTTTTAAAGGCTTTCCACCGATATCTTATTTTCCTATTTTATCTACAGCAATCTTCTTCATGCTGATATTTAAAATTTATATTTAACATCATTTTTTTGAATAAGAGTATCAATATTTCCGCTCCACATAAAGTGATACGTGATAAGTGTATAGCAAATTATGAAAAATGTATAATAAAAAAATATTAAAAACATATGTACACATATAATGTGTTTGATGAGGTGTAAATGCTCAAAAGCGAAGTATCAAACTCGCTTTATGCCTGTAACCATTATTGACGGCGACTAATTTTTATTCGAAATGCCGATTTGGTTTTCCAACATTTTTATGGCTATTGGGGCTAAATAGTACATCTAATTTGGTTTGAATGTGTGAAAAATGTATTGGAATGGAGAAACATATTCGCCAAACACTCGCGCTTCGATCAGCAGTTCCACCGGCTTCTTTTCTTATACATTTTAGCGATTTTTTTTAAATCCGCTTACGCATTATCGATTTTTCGGTCCGTCTGAAATAATATTATAATCACGCTGTGCACATGAATTTTAAAATTCTGTGTTAAGAAATTTAAAAGAAAACCACAACGCGCTGTCTGCTTCTGAAGCTCTTTCCTTACTTCTACTGGTAAACACGCGTCCTCTCCTACGCCTCCCACACCTTCAGCAAACATAAACATCGTAAAATTTCCTTTTCCAACTTCCTTAACTCATTTCAGGCTAATTTTCGTTCCGGTAATGTTCTATCCGCAACTATCATTTCCTTACTGCATGATTTCCATATTCACTTTTGCCTTTATCATTTTGTCGTATACTCTTTCGACAGGATACGATACAATCCATTCTACTGCCGAAGGCATCTCTCTCCCATCTTCTTCCCTCCTCCCCCTCACTCCTCTCCTATTCCATCATATCCACCATTTACATCGTCTTCCTCCATTGCCATTTCCGTGAACTCGTCTTTATGTAAATACATAATACTTGCTTCTTCACATAAATGATAAAACTCGCAAGTTTCAAGAGAAAAGAAACGCGTAAGAGGTTTTTTTATATCAAAACTTTAAGCATTTAAAGGGGACGAATCCTTCCCAATAAAAAAAAACATTAACGAGATGGAAGCGTTAAGACACAGTCGAATTAATAAAATCTCCTCACCCAACAAGCAATTTAAAACTTCAAATGTTTAATTAGGGTGTGTTCTCATTATAATATCAAATCACATCGCGTATTTAATGCTTTTATCGAAAGATGTGAGACATTAGAGAAAGCTTTGACTCCCACATAATGACAATGTAAATACTACTCAAAATATCTATAAAATACGAAAGAAAAACCATGTAATGAAAATAAACAATATATATATTTTTTTTTGATGAAGTACAAACATAAATAAGGGCTCCCGTAAACAGGTATGGAAGAGAAAAATGAAAAAAATAGGAAAGTATTTTCAAAAGGCTGCAGGTCTGATCAGTACTCATATTGAAGGAATCGGATAAAAATGACAATTATGTGCATTAATCACCATAAAAACAAAAAATTAAACTTCTGCGGTGAGGGAAACGACAAAGAAGTGAATTTCTTAAATAATTAAATAATGAAGAGGACTTGGCAAAACGAAAATAAAGAATGATGCGAATCGTTAATAGGCTTTCTATCAGAAGGTGTTGCATTCCAGTCCAACGAAATGCATTCGAATTTGTTTTTATCAAACTAATGAAAGGGATAAAAAATGTTATACTGCAAGTAATTCGGAAATAGTACGGCAATAAAAATTGAAATTAGGGTGGAAAAGATTTTAGAAAGTGATAAGTGGAACACAATGATCAGACACACGTCAGGACCATTCAGCTCCGTTGATTTATTCCATCTTTGCTCCATTAATCAGCGGACAGTGAAGGGTGGGAGAAGGTCCTTTTGTGGATCGGTTAAAGGATGCATCATGTGAGATGTCATGTGGAAAGAGGTTGCTGGAAGGAGGAGCATACACTGAATGGTAGATAGAGATACAATTAGTGAGGGAGAGAGAAAGCGGGTGTTTCCTTCACGTCAGTTGGCTCTTGATCCCGGTGGCGCTACGGTTGCCCAAAGAGTGCGGAGGGAGAAGGTAGGAGTAGGAGAGAGAGAGAGTAGAGTTGGGAAAGTGAAAAGAAAAACAGAATTGAATCAGATGGAACGCGAAATTTTTTTATTCCAATTTTATGCCTTAGGGAGAAGTTGTGAGATATGATCCGTTGTTAGCCCAAATGGATGATAAATTGATCAAATAAAGTAGCCGGTGTACTTCAACGAAGAGAATTTTAGAATACTCATCCATTTGAAACAGTTAACGTTGTGTTCACTATACTCATATGTTTGTTTATCTTTTTCTCATGGGCACCGAAGAATTTTTAACTATTTTTATAGAGAATTAACGTCTGTGCTTTATAGATTGTCAGATATTTTTAGGCATGTTGGCGTATGAGCCAAGGTTCTTGGTCGAGAGTAATATATTCCATTTGGAATGCTATATTTTTTATTTAACTAATTTAGAATATTTTGTTACACTGTCCATCTTATGAAAATACCAATACAAATTTAAAGTCCTGCTGCAACTTCTTTCCTTCCGCTCGACTTAAGTCTACACAGCACCTAATCGTCCGCATAAAATCCCAGCCCAAACTTTATTTCCATCGCCTGCACCGTAGCGGCGTAAGATAGAATTAAGAAAGAGGAGGCAATCGTGAAGCAGAGAGTGGTGAAGGAAAAGAAAGGAGAGATTCGTGAGTTGGAACGGCAATTTTGTGAGTGACAATTTCAAAGCAAAACGTTCAAATTCATCCCAGTTTTCGACTCTTTGCTCCAAACAAAAGACTTCCTAAATCCGTCAAGAAAACTTCGCGTTAAAATCATAAGTTGCTTAACAGAGGCAAATTATGAAAAGTCTGACGTAGAACTTAAAAGACATTTCAAGCTTGAATCCTCTTGGCACATGGTTTTTTTAATGCGCCAAATGCATCACGTGATTACGAAACATTTAAAAAACTAACGAGTAATTTCTAAACTAAGTTTCAGTGACGGATACAAAGAATTTTTTGTTCCCCATTTAAACAAATTGTTTTTTTAATTTTGAAAGTCTATTATTATATTAAATAATTTAATTGTTTTTTACGCTTCTATTTTAATGACATAAAGGCGAAAACTTTTTTCCAATAAAAAATGGAAAAAAATCTTGTGTAGATTCACTTAACAGAAAATAGACATTCATTGACGGAATGTGACGAAGGACGCGTTTCCTCTTACAAATTAATTTCCACGTGACTGGAATTAAAATGATTTGTAAAAGTTAATAATACTTCTAAATATAATATCAATCATTTCTATGTGTGAGAAATTTCTGGGAAGTAAAGTTATCACTCTTTTTTTAAGACATGACCCCAATGAATGAAATTTATAAATACTTAAAATTAAATAGAGCAAAATATACCTGCAATAATGGGGAAAATAATGAAAATAGTTATCAAAAATTCCAAAAATAAAACTACAGTGGCGTCCGAGAAAAACATCAACCTCTTTTTTTTCTGATAAACAAAGAATAAGCAGTGAAAATGAAAATTATTTTCTAATCGGTAACAATAATTATTAAAAGTAGGCGATTAAGATATATTCAACTGTGACTTATAAATAAATCAGTTATTAAGGCAATAGAAAATTGAGTTAATGGTTTTCCGTGCTTCCCTCATTTTTGTAACGGAATAACTTATTTGGTAATAATCATGTAATATTTTGTTAAAAATCGCAAAAGTTTGTCAAATTTACCATAGTTCGTTTAAATTAATATACATTTTAAAATCATTCCTCTATATATATGAGCTCAGCTGTTCGTAGGATATTATTTCCGACTGAAAATGTAACATTAAAAAATGTGTCAGGCAAGAAATATTTTAAGTTAATGACTATTTACTATTTTGATTACTTTATCGAAATATTCCTTCGCTCTCAGATTGATTGGTAACACTAATTCAGAAGAATTTCCAGATTTCACTTGAATTCAGTAATTTACGGTATAATGACCTCCGTGAGCTCTATATGGCTATAAATAAAAACCGTCATGTCACTGGTAGATTTTTGTCATTAATTCACCACTAATGGCGCGAAATTTTATGATAATAATAATATAACTGCGGTATAAAAATTGCATCATCCTAAGACAATAAAGAGACGTCTGTTATGCTTTATACAAATAGCAACGACGCCATATCTATTGAATTATATTTTAAGTAACATTAATTTGTTATTTCAAAACTATTTTTATAGGACACGAGAGTTATAAACTAAATTGTATATCTCTTGATAAAAAGTTTTAATTTTCTAACACCCATTTCATGAGAAAAATTTGTACATGTTACCTACAGGTTTGATATTAAGGTAAAACAGAAATGCAGACGCCGATCATTTCGTGCCAGTAACGCGACGGGCCTGATACGTACTACGACAGCACACACATCTACGTCCCTCAAACGCATTTCCTCTCCTAAAATAAACATCTATCCATCTCCAGTCACCAAGCAAATTGGATATACACACGGTCGAACGTTCCGTACGCCCGACGGCTCACTGCTGTCATTTTTCCCTCGACGAGGTGAATCGTGATAATCCACAAGAGGAATGACGTAACTCGCTCCAATCGCATTTGTAAAGGTACGTATACCTATGCGGGAGCAGTATGTATTGGGATGCGATGCAGAAAACGGAGATATTCTAAGAAATGAATTAATTTAGCAATGATACCAAATTCGTAACCCTATAAGATCTGATTATATATAACATCGTTGTGTTTTCTTTCTGTTGTTCTCTCAATATCCCTGTTATTTTAAGGACCTCTTCTACGGGTTTTCTATAATTTTATTTACTTAATAGAAAATAGAAATATTTGTAAGTAGTAGCATTACCAAAATCAATCATTGTATACAACAATAAACCATGAAGGATAATTTTTAAGTCGAGTATTTGGAGGTAATATCAAAGGAAGGAACCTCATTTGATCAGCACACTGTTATGAAAATCTAGTCGCAGTGGGGTTCAAATTATTCATAAGCGACGGAATAAGACGTGAAACAAAAGATGGCAAAGGATAAAGAGATATAGGGAAAGGATGGAATAAAAGTGAAAGAATTGCGAGAATGGCAAGGAAGAAATTAAAAAATAAGAAACAGAGATAAAGTGAAATTAATAGAATGGGGATGACGATGGTCAGATTATGAAAAATTTACATGTGATTGGACGAATTGGTAGTAAGGGTGAAAAGGTTGGATAAAATAGAGAGAGCGGTACAGGAAGAAAAGGGAATAGAAAGAAATGGTATGAAAAGAGGGTGATAAAGGAGATAAAAGCTGAGAGTATGAGAGGAAATGAGGAAGACGTTATGTATGTGAGAAGGCACGGAGGGTGAACACAAAGTTTAGAAAAGGGATAGGGAGCAAAGATTAAGAAGTTTCTGCCATCTAGAGTCTATAATTGGGCGATGATGAAGTTGCTTGTGTTGAGAAAATTGAATTGGAAGTTATCATTCAATTATGCAAATGCCTTAAAGGTAGCATGAAAGTAAGAAGGTAACTAAAACCAAGCCATTGAAGCTCTGTGTGTTCATTAAACTTTTAGATGCTCATAAAATAATCTATTGGTTGTGTGAAAAAATTTTTTGCTCGAATGCTATTAATTTATTTCACCAATTAATTCCGCCTAGCTGAAGGATGAATTAACCAAATATGAAAAAATTAATTTTTAATAATGTATATTTCACTCACTCGCCCGTTTGATTAATTTTTTCGGTTCTGTATTTAGAGCAATGTCGTAATTATTTTCGGCTGGAAGCATTTTTATACTTCTTACTGATGAACTTTGCTTTTACCAACTGAATCAAGTGCACATATGTGACGATTAAAGCAGGAATATTTCTCTGCCTTCTTAATGTAATGTAATGTATACAATGTCTCTTCTTGACTCTAATAGCATATATCCACATCACAATCAAAGAACGCTTACAGAAACATGAAATGAGAAAACAATAGCGATCCAAACAAATAAATGTGTATTGACATGCCCAGCATAAAGCACATGCGAACTTAATAGAAATATCTCCTTCCTTATCATTGGCATACTGTTTCTAGGGTTTATTTCTCGCCTCCTAGAAACACAACGCTTCTCCATTATGCTCTAAAGAAATATAGAGGGATATTTGAATACGAGTTTTTTCCTTGTTTTAACAACCGAAAAATGGTCGTCTTCTATTGGCGCTTTAGGAAATTACTCGGCGTGGGTCAATTTTATTACGTCGTGGTGGATGACATTCGCTTCGGTGAAATTCTATTCTGTCATGATTTAAAAATTAGCTAGGAAATTGATTATGGTACTCAGTACAAGTTAATCCAGTATGGCGTGAGATATGCAGAATAGTCCTTGTGACGGCGTACAATCCACCAGTAGTATCGATCAAAATCGTAGAGATCGAGCGTGGATATAGTACACGCAATATTCCATTTAAATTTTATTAACATTTTCCGTCAAATATGTGCGCCTGTAGTGAGTCTAAAATATCAAAACAAATGCTTTGTTATTTTGAAGCGAACTTTTAACTCATCGTTGCTGAACAGGCTGGAAAAACAAACAACTGCGCTGGAGCGGATAAAAGTTCGGCGTTACCTTAATTCAAAGTAAACAGCTATTAAGCAAGTTGAGAACTTGCGAGTTTTTAATTACGAGAAATCGGTTTAATAAATTCTGTAAGATTAAAAATGAGAGAGAAAACAGCGCTCCTTAAGAAGATTCCGTAGGCTGAAAACTTCTTGGCGCGTCATTTACGTTAATACGATGCTAGTAGCCAGTAGCGTTTGGCAAGGGACGTAGTGCAAGAGATATGACTTTCGTGTAAAGAACTAAAGCACCGAAGACGATGGGAAGAGTCGAGAACTGCGAATGGACCGAGAGAGGGAGCGCGAGGCTCTCCATTCCCTCTTCGCTTCGTCTCGGGTGTTCATCCGAGTAGAAGATTATACACACACTCGACCCCGTTTTTTCTCCCAGCATTGTCAAGAGTCCCTCTGTCACTGGTTTATTCTTGGCATGCAGATAGTTTGGGTAGGAATGGGTGCATGATACTCCAGGCGTTAAAACTAAGTCAGCATTAACAGGAGGGACAGAGAAGACCTTAAATTGTAAAATGACGTATGCATATTTTTAATGTCATTTCGTTGGAAATCGTAAATGTACTTGCTGGATATTTTTCGGAAATATATAATTTCAAAGCATCTGAGACGTGGGAATATCACGCATATTCTTTATAACGCTTGCTATCCGCGTAACAAACAAAAAGATGAATTCAGTGATTATTAAATTAGCAGAGCAAATTTTCATTCATCCACACTGAAAATGTATTCATAAGATTTTTCCCATAGGTTTGGAGTTGCCGAAATTGATTTAGACTTAAGAATATTTATTAACAATAATAATATTAACATTAATTAAATAATCCTAATAATTTTTATATATTGTCCTGGGCAATATTTTATGACTTTTTTTGGCCAAACTTTTGTCCCCCTTAGTACTCAAAAACATACTTTTTGTATCTAACGTATAAAAAAGTCCCTTTACTAAAGGGGAGCATGTCAGGTAAAAAATAACTTATGATTTGGAGTGTTTGTAGTTTTACATTTGAGAGATATGGTGAAAAACTATCCAGTGAACTATCGAGTGAAAGATCGTATCTGTCAGAAAGTGTCGTGTCGCTAAATGCATGTCACTTGCCGCCTTTTTCGTAGGCTGCTGAGATGAATTGATGTAAAAGGTTCAACAGATCTGAAGCGGGCGAAATGGCGGTCAACGAAATTCAGTTTAACAAAACTCACCGAACTTCGGCTTTTCATTTGCAAAACGCACCCTCCAGACATGAATGTCCTTGCCTTCAAACATTCCGTGGACAAACGAATGAAATATGTCTCTGTCATGTGTATGAGGACAATGTGACGAAAAAACGCGATCATAGAGGCAAATGCGCGGTTTGACCGGTGGCCAGTTATTTCTGTGGCATTCTTCACAGTGATAATTTTGCAAAAACTCCTAGTCTCGAACGATCTAAGTAACTAGCTTTTGCAACGTTGTAAGAGTGCAAACCTAAGTTATTTTTCTATATTTTCAACGCCATAAATATTCTCCTTTTCCTTTACGCACACTAATCACCATTCGTCCGCACTCTACGCTTCCACGATATTCTAGTGTTTCTAACCTGATTAACGATCCCTCCTTCCCTATTCCTCTATTTTCCTTGCTTCTCCCTGACTCTAATTGGCGAAAGGAAAGGGAAGAAAACAACTCAGACATGAAGATTCAGACGAATTTACGACGCTCTTGATCTCCCAAGTGCGAGCCATTAAACAATTAAGTGAATAATCGGATCAAAACTCACGAAATACGGCCGTACGACCTAACACAAAAACGTCCATCTTCTCGCCAGCTACGCTACCCTACTTCTCTCTCTCCCTAAACCTTCGTAATCCCATTTTACTTTGATTTTTTAATTCGTATTGTAGGAGCTCACTAGTAAAAATAATAGTAATGACACTCGTAAGAAAATAATTTTAAAAAACGCGATTACCTTCGTTAATTCATGCGTTATTTTGTTTAAATTATAAGGCTTCTTACCTGCAATTTCAGTGTAATTTTCAGTTCTCAATATGGTTTTTTACTAAGTACTTTTACGACAGAATGCTTATTAAAAATCATAAAAATTCAAAAAAAATTTTAACGACGATAATGATGATTATCTAAAAAAAATTGTAATATAATGATAATTTCTCTTAACTTTACATTAATCGATTTTGCATCATGCCCAACTTTATGCAGGGAATATTTCTTAAATTCGTTCCATTAGTTAAAATCCAGTAAATAATATATGAACAGGCGTCTGTAAAAGAAATGCATTCTCGAATTTAAGATGAACCCAATTAAATTTATGAAAATTCGTGAAGAATGAACTCCTTAACCGTATAAGTCCTTACACGGTTAAGGAGTTTATTCTGCATTTGAAACATCCAATTCGCCCTAGTTTCAATCAATTTTTTAATTAAAATTCATGAAGGTTAAGAACTTCAAGAAATTCAAACGGATTATAAAAGACAACATAAATGCATACATGATAGAGACAAGAGTTGTTTATAGGTTTCAAAATGCCTCCAATAAATTAGTGCGATCAAAGAGGTTGCAGTTTCTTTCAAAATTAGTAAGAAATATAACACGAGAGTATGAATAGGAGGAGTGCTTGTTGCTGCGATTGTTGCATTCAAGCATATTTGATGCTAGTGCAAGATATATTTTTTCTCCTCAAATCAAAAGATTCGCCAAATATGTTGATAAGCAAGTCAATGGGTTGTTACTTTAAACCGTAAACCTAAAATCTCTCTAAATCACGGAAAATATAGACAGTCCTGTTTTACATTTTCGTATACGGAGCATATAAATTATAGCGATAGACAATATTTCGAGATATTTATGAATACGTACTTCTCAGCGCTAGAAAAATTGTATTCGTTAACCTTAAGTACGTGTGATTTATAATCTCCGAAGTGAATGACGAAGATTTCGGCCACCTTAAAGGAGATAAAGTTACTTCCTCCACCGTGGATGGCTATAACCTTTTTTCGCGGTTGAGGGAGAGAAAAAGGAGAGGGGAAATAAATGGAGATGAAGAAGGAAACTGAGAGAGATGCAGAGGAGTGAGCTGGAGGAAGAAAAGGCAGAGAAGTTTAGATATTAGGATGAGGACAAAAAGAAAGGAGAATGAAATAGTGATTGGTTCTGCGGAAGACGAGGAAGACCACTGAAGGCCATGTCGCGGGGGTGTGACACAGGCATTGAAAGGGAAACTCCATCGGAACGAAAAGCGGAAAGATGAGAGAGAGAGACGAAGCGAGGTGAGGGCGATAATGTGATTACGAGAAAATCAAGGGATAGGGAAGATGGCAAGGAGAAAGTGATAGATAGAAAGGAGGCTGGATACTACCAGAAAGAGACGCAGGGGAAGGTTATTGGAAATAAATCGTGAGGGGAGAAAAAGAGAGAGGAAAATTTTATTGTTCATAATGAAGAAGGAAAAATGAATGACGTGTTTGGAAGGCGTTTAGATATGATATAAAAATAGCGTTCGTTAAATTAATTGATGTGCGGTAGGTTGCGGGAGACTGTTAGTCGTGAAGGAAGGAAGAGGAGAAATGTGACTCGGACGGCAGATGAGAAATTGGGGAAGTGTTTGGATGATGGCGGAGCGGAGGGGAGAGAGAGTGAGAGAGTGGCAGTGTGACGGAGGAGACGTGGTGGGGAAGGGGGAGAAATGGAAGCAAAGAGTGCGAAGGACGTGCGAAGGACAAAAGTGGAGTTCTTCTAGAAGCAACATAAGAGAATAGCTGACAAAGGAAAGAAGAAATGATAAAAGTGAGACAGGGCGACGTACATAAGGGCAAACGGCGGGAGAGATACGGAAGAGATTGAGAGAACGCAAAAGAGAGAGAGAATGTCTCTCATGTTTAAATACGGCGGAGGAAGGCGAGAACGGAGACCGCATTTTTTCCCTTTCATCGCAAACCATGCGAAAAACAGGAAATCGTGGAGATGCGATCGAAGAAAAATCAATACAGAAATAATCTGTGAAGGCTAGTCGACCATATTAAATTTCTGAGGAATCAAAAAAGAGATAACTAAATCAATTTGCCGTATCCTCCAAGTTTACGCTTTACTCTTTAATATTAGGAGCTCTCATAGTTTTCGTCTTATCAGGTATCTGTATAACCTAAATAAATAATTTTTAAAACGGGTTTAATGAATTTCTAATACGATATCTAAATAAAAATGTAATATTTTCATCTTCTGTATGCCAGATTATGGCCTTCATTTCCCTATTCAAAGAAGCATAATTAATAGTGCATATTTTTTTCAACATTAACTGAAAAGGCAACATAAACACTACATCCATAGTTTTAAACCTTTAAGAGAACATATTATTCTATATATTATTGCAATAAACGCTGCTGCAATTATTATTTTATCTTCTTAAGCATATGTGCGAACTTAATATATATTCAGAACGAGTTTCATTGGATTGGACAGAAAAAATATTCATGTCAACCCAGTAATTTGTTTTTAGGAAAATTGTCAACCCTCTTGATATATTTCATATATCTCGATTCTTTAACCGTTTCACTGAAATTAGTTTCTCCTATCACGAAATTGAGAGCCTGGCTAGGAAAAAAATAAATACTCCAATTTTATGATTATGTAAAACCTGTTTCCGTATATATTAATCTATAAATAAGGCGTATTGGAATGGAACGCATCAGCTCAACCAAAGCAACTAAAACCTCTTCAATACCTGAATGATGCACTATAATTACTCATAGAATATAAATCTGCGATATTTGCTATACATCAAATTACCGCTTGCGGGAAAACCTAAAAAGGTCGAATCCAATAGCTTCTGTTTTTCTCAAACTACTGAATGAGGGAAGGAGAGACGGATATTATTATTTATATAAATCTCTTTCTTTCTCGCATGTATAGAGAGAAAGATAAGCGTGTGATGGGCGCTACGTAGGATGTGTTGCAGGAAATGGGATTACGTGGGCAGTTTCAATAAGCCTGCGTGTGTCGTGGCCTAGATTGACATCATCCGGGCAAAAAAAGTAGATTAAAAATTCCATCATCGCGGCGTTCCATGGGAGACAGGGGAGGCGATCTGGAAAGGTTGCCTATCGAACAAAATGGGGATCGATACTTTGTTTTTTATTACTACTGATTGGCCTAGTAACAAAAGCCACTCAATACTGCAGAATAGAAGACAAATATGGTGTGAGTGCTATTTTCCGTTTTTATACGCTATCGATAAACACGAAAGCGGTTCAAACGCCATATAACATGCGCACTGTTAGCGATAGGCAGTTGTGTATGTATCATACAAAGTTTTAACGTTGGATGATTGAAACAAATATTATCTTTGGAAACCTTGCGATAGTGTGTCGTTCAATATTATTGAGTTCTATGAAATATTCAATACTTATCAATATTTATAAATTTAGACCGGCGGATGTGTCATGTATACTACGCTTAAAATAAGGACATTTAATGCATAAAATTTGCTGCAGAAATACTTTCAATATGAAACATGCTCTAATATAAAGGAATATAAAAGACTTTAGTAGAGATTTATGTTAAAAAATAACAAAAAAATCGATTCAGAATTTATCACTAGCTAGAATTTTGAAAATTGGATGTTGATTCAATTTGTCAGTCATTTTACAAAGTTTTCAAAAAATTTCAATTTACGTTTTCATTAAAAAGTCTTCCCTTTTCAATAATAAACTAATTCATTCGATTTTCATGTTCGCTGAAGCACATTAGACGAAAAATTAAATTTCAAATCTTAACCACAAGCCAACTTAAATTGTCAATTTCGATTGACTTTTTCTAACATTGTAATTTTAAACCTGACGGGATTATAAGAAAATTTCAACGAAGAAGTATAATTTCAGATTTTAAATTGGAAAGTTCACTTTACGGAATGAAACCAATGCCGAACTGTTGCCCGATAGGAGAAACCGTGATTGAGATGCGGATAGTCAAAGCGCGCCAAACGTATTCCTCAAGAAATCGCAAAAATCTAAGATTCTTTTATAGGGAAAAAATATGTTAACTATTTTTGCAGCTCATAATCGACAGGTGTAAGAAACATATGCCAATCTTGTGAAACTTGTCATGAATAAGATTTATGAGGTCAGTTCTAAATCTGGGAGTGGCATATTATAAAGTAATTCTATAAATGCATGGAAATATAGTAAATAGAAAGATGTAAATACAGGAATAAGCGCTTAAGTTTAATAAATAAAAAAATCGAGTACGTCTATTAGACACGTCCATAACAAGGCAGCCGTCTTCGGTGGTGTTTCTCCATTTGTAGATCATAAAAGAGAGCACGCTTGGCGATATTTTTGTTGTTTCCATAACAGAGAAAAGGAGGAGTGAAGGAGTTTGGTTTGAGGGGAAGGAAGCGTTGAGGAAGAGACAAACGGAAATCCATTGAGAGAATCGAATGGAGAGAAATGGAGGAGAGAATGTTTGACGGCAGTAGTGGAGTGTGAGTAATGGACGTAAATAAAATGCGAGACAAGAATTCCGACTCGGGGGAATGTCGTCGCTTTCTGACGGAAACGAGGACGCAACTGCGTATCTCTTATTCCCTCACTTTTACATTCATTCGACGATTTTTATCCGTCCCGGATTCGCGTTCGCTTGCGCGCGCATCTCCACTCCACCCATCACTCCTATTTGTTCTTCTTATTCTCCGGAATGCAGGGATTTATTCGTTTCATTTTTCGCCCTCATTCCGTACTCTAGCAACAAGTACTTTTAAATACCAACTTCTTGGAACCTTCAAAAAATAAAAACAGATTTCACTTTACGTGTTGTTTTTCCATCGCTTAAATATCACCGACCAGAATATTACCAGATTTTTGGCAGTGGAAAATAATACTCGCCTGTTTTATGATATTGTGTGAGGTAGAGTGAGAGAGGAAAGAGAAGAAAAAAATCGAAAGGGGAAACGTGATTTTTCATGAGAAACTGAGATTTATCGAACAGCACGTTCCATATCCCCGGCATGCACTTATTTCATATTCGAAATTCACAATTTCAAATTTATTTTGAAGAAGATCATAATTTACGAAAGTGTCGAAATTCGACCATGCTTCTTCTCTCGCTTGTTCACGAAAAAATGAACCCCGCAGTATATAAACCGATGACACAAAAAAATCACCTTTTGACGCAAATGCTTTAGTGCATGGATTCGATATATCCCTCGTAATACCGTGATAGAGCAATAAAGCCATACGTGCGAATATCGAACCGTAATTGATAAAATATCGGAAAGGAGAGAATAAAAGAGACAGATAGCGGAGAAGTAAAGAGTTCGTTTTCTCATTTTGGCGTGCAACGTGGAATTGAAGCGGCATCTCGTGGCGGGAAGACGAAGTGATATAGTATATAGTGTTTGCATGAGAAGAGTGAGTTTATCCGAAAATGCCGTTTGGAACTTGACTTCACCACCGAATAGCTGCTCCAGATAGAGAGGTGCCGGAGATTGCTACCTCATGACAGGGAGATAGATGGGAGGTGTAGAAAAAGCGATACAATCTGTTAATCGAAATAATGGCGCCGAGTAATATTGCGAGGCTTTCTACGGCGTACTACTAGCCTAGTTCAAATAGATGAAAGTGTTTTTACCATTCCTCAATGGAAATGGTGGCCCAAGGTGCTTTTTGTGAGAAGTAACTGCACTTTTATTTTTATAACAGCCTTGTCACGAAATCAGTATATCATACGGACAGCATGTAAAATCGAGCCGATAAGTTGCAAAGCATATGAGTTTGGAATTTTTACTGGCTTAAAAAAGTTGGATAATTTCATTAGAGCATGTTTCCATACATTCCATAAACTTCAGATTACAGCAAATAATCATATTTTAGTGTCAGTATACACTTTTCGAAGAGAAATTTTCAAATAATAAAAAAATCAAACTGACTCTTATGAATCCAAAATATCAGTTTCCGAATCGGTGTGACTAAATGTCGCAAAGATAATTGCAAGTAATCAAGACAACTTCAATTTTAAGTTTAAAAAAACAGAAATTCTCCTTAAATAAAACTAATCCCAAACTGTCGATGCTACATTTGAGCCTATAAAAGTATAATAAATATAAGACAGTAGTAGAGTCGAATGCAAAAGACTATTTAATTCACGAATATCATAAGTTTACTTTGCTATGACGAAGCAGTTTGAATGGTAAATGATTACGCATGAGCAGTCGTTCAGCAGAGCATAGAAATTCTCACTAAGCCTTGCTCAATTTAAAATTTTTATTAATATCTTTAAAAATAAATTTCTTTAACGATGAATTACAGACGGAATTTATTTTTATTCGACGAGTATTTCGAATTAAATAGTTGGAATAATACACGAGTCTTTTAAGATAAAAACGGTTTGGAAATATAAATTAACCAATTATTAAATTAAGAAAAACGGAAGCCATGAATATTATGACGAAATACCTAAGGAACGAGTACAAATTATCGTCGAAAGGAAGACGGTTTCGGCCATAAGCTAACCATGATTCAAATTCATTTCAATTTTGTGGACGTACTGAGAAATTTGTCTCCTCATCCTGATGCGCTATTCTGCCCATAGAAACTCATTAACAAAACACCTTTTCGGAGAGTCCAATTAAACTTTTTAAAAGCAGGAATCTTGTTTTTGAAGGTCCTCTGAGAGGGAAAAACTCCATCACCCACTCCACTATCTCCACGACTACGATAGGAATCCTAGAAAAAGGACGTGACTCATTCCAATATACGTGCATATACTCCTTATCCCATCCAAATCCCTGATCCTATTCGTTTCCTTTCACTCCAATCTCAGTAAAACCCCTCCTTCAATCAAGTGCCATGATCTCCGGGGTAATATAATCGAACCACAGAGCAGCTGCCATAGAAACTAGACCGGACGATCGAGAAAGGGAATAGGGGGAGGATATTACGGTCATATATAATGTCCTCGTTCTTTTGGTATTAATTGGATAATTTTAATAACTTATGAGAATTTTAATAACTTATGAGAGAATTAATTTTCCAGAGAGACGACCGTAATTACGTTTATATTCTGATTAGTAAATATAGGACATTTAAAAAAGAAACACAAGTTCGTCATTAATACCAGAATAAAAAGTTTTTTTGTAAATGAATGGCTAATTTAACGAAAAAAATAATTATGAGTAATAATGATCACGAGGTTCCTTTTAATATTATATTTTGAATTTTTCCCAGCGACTCATGTCTTTCTGCCTTGTTTTCACTTCCTTTTACGTCCCTCTCTCTCGCCTTCTCATCTCGCTGCATTTACTCTCGCTACTTCTCAATCTTTTGTCTATCAACCTCCCTTCACTTCTCCTCCTCCCCCATTATCTCCAGTGCTCAATTCCCTTCCCCCCTTTCTATCCTTCGTTTCACAGTGCGTTAACCGCCTATGCCCAGAATAACCTCCATCCAATCTCCTCTCCTCCCTCCTCCTCCCAATCCCCCTTTATCACTTTTGTAAGCCATTTCCATCCCTTTCAACCCTTCATCGGCCCAGCTGAACCCATTTCTCCCCAAAAAGCGCTGTAAGCCACATGAGACTTATTTGGAGGAAACTGAGGAGGGTTAGGAGAGATGACGTAGCATAGCGAAGTGGAAGGAAAATAGCGAAAAAGACGAAGGAGGAAGAAGAGAGAGTGGAAATGCCAAAGGATCTGACTGAACGCAGGCTGCAGAAACGTAGGAAGTGATAATATCGAATAACTTTCGGGATTACGTTATACCTTTTATTTATTTATATCGCGTTTTCCCATTGAAAAGCTAAATTAATTAATTAATTAACGGTACCGTGAAAACGAGCGACGAAGTATTTGAACGAGCAGAAAGCTTGTAACAGATATGAAAGAAATGGATGCAAACAGAATGAGGAGGTTTAAATAAATTAATTAAAAAAGGTTTTTTAAAAAATAACTTTTATATTATGCATTAAAAAGGAAAAAATAAATTTTTATTTATTTATCGATCGTGAGTTCGACTGGTAAGGAGGACAAAATTTACAACAATTTCAGTAGAAGAAATTCCTTCTTGCTCAGCAATATTGATTTACCTACTAAACGTTATTTAGAACTTTTGTAAAAGTTATATGGCGTCTTACGGGTTTTATTATCTTGCACCATATAACTTTTACAAAAGTTCTAAATAAAGTTTAGTAGGTAAATCAATATTGCTGAGCAAGAAGGAATTTCTTCTACTGAAATTGTTGTAAATTTTGTTCCTCATTACCAGTCGAACTCATGATCGATAAATAAATAAAAATTTATTTTTTCCTTTTAGTGCATAATATAAAAGTTATTTTTAACAAACCTTTTTTTAATTAATTAATTTTTTCTTTTTAGTCTCAAGCAATGAAATTTCACATTCTTCCATGGTTTCTATAGGTAAGGGTGAAGTAAAAACAAAAGTTATTGATAACAACACAATGGAAATAACAACAAACCGAAACACGACAAATTGATCATAAATCCATAAAGTGTAAAACTCAAACAATCTGTGAAAGAATATTTTGTAAATAATATTTCAAGTTATATTTTTTGAAAAATCTACCAAATTACAATTTGATGTGAAATTTGGCAATTTTCCATGTGGTTGCAAGTTCTTTTAAGACTTTTAAATTACAAATTTTATCTCTAACTAATTGTTGATGTAACTAAAACTGTTAACATTCACCATTCAAGCCCTCTAAACCAGTATGACGTAGCATAATTAAAAGTGGAAGTTAAGTTAGAAGCTCTATAACAACCTGAAACAAACGAATGAAGAAAACCGAGTAACTACATTTACGAGTGTCGGTATACTACTTAATTATACGTAAGAAATCGTTGCTGTATCTATTACTGGTTCTCAGTTATTAATTATATCAAAAAAGGTGTCAAACTACGAAATAGTTTACTTTGTAGAAATATACGATGTAATAAACAAAAATTTCTTCAGTTTTTCGTAGTTCCAATCTGTGTGTATGTCGCCATCTATCATCCATCCGAACAAGCTCTGATTTTTTGATTATCTGCTAGATGTCAGGAAAAGAGGGGCAAAGACGAAACGCTAAAATTTGCATATAACTGGCATTTTAATGGGATATATTAGTGATTTTGAGTTATTAAAATAAAAACAATATTTATCCCAATCTCTTTAGTTGCGTCGGTGGCGTCACCGGATGTATTTGCACAGTTCCCGTGGGCTGCTACCAATCTTGCTAGGGTGGTACAAGCCTTCATGAAGGTGGCACATACAGCTATATATACCCTATATGTGTATATATATCGAGTGAGATTAATATAATAGTTATTAATAAAAAAGTGAACATCTCAAAATCTACAAGAGATGCGCAAATTATCGAAACGTTTTACGGGTTCTGTGGACGGGAGAGAGCTAAATAGCCTTATTGGATAATAAGTGAAGAATTGGATGAATTTTTAGTAAATCTGATATTTTTTTCAATTCAGTACTGCGATTATTTCTCTTTCGCATAATTATTGCGTTGAACATGTGTGCATCAAGAGATGCGATCACTCTACATAAGAGTTTTAAAACTTTGATTGGTGTTAAAAAAATTATATTTTTACTCTTGATTTACTTCCTGAACTGACTAAAAGTTATTTTTAATTCTCTCAGTTTTGAATTTTATTGAAAAAATAACATTTTTTGTACTTGCACCTTAAATCTTGCATACAACGGTAATACCTTCACCACACTTTTAGGTCATATGCACTTTCTAACATATTTTATAAGCGCAACTTTGCCTATAATGTGCATTATAAATCATTACAACATGTAACTGAATGTCCATAAGAATGAGCATTATGATTAAAAGGGTCAAAAAGTGATTTAGGCTATGAATTAATACTCGAAAGATTGAATATTTACCTCTTACAGAGACACTAGAGTGATTGTAGAAATGTATACCTTCATTACCACACAAATTTGAAGTTCAGCTCAAATTGGTTTTTATTCATGTGTGACTACAGGAGCGGATCGAGATCTTTTGGAGCTTCTCCAGAGAACAAATTTCAACGTTCCTTCAAGAAATTTTAAGTAGAAATTCAAATCTACAGGTTAATTTATTTGTTGCCGTCAAGCGCCATGCTCGCCTCAACCTACGGTTGATCCTGTAATGGCTATTGCATTTTTTGAAAAAAGGAAAAATCTTATTAGGTACAATAGATCACTAAGATATCAATTACTTATTATTTATAAGGTTATGTCTCTTTCGAATAAGTAATATCCTTATATCGTATATAGTAGCGGTACGGATTTCTTAAGCTTCTCCGTGAGATTCTTTTATGAATTTTTATCAAGGTTACACTTAAGAAGTAAATGAAATATGAGGAAAAATCATCCATCGCATTTTCATTTGGCGACTTATCGCAAATTATTAATTTCTAAAGCCAGAATATGACTCTTCCAAATTTCCCGCTTTTGGAGTGATTGACTTTCATCATTTTATGTTACAAGTCTCTAATCATTGGACATAAACAAGTTTAGCATATATATATATATATATACTACGGAAGACGAAAGGTAAGTAAGGATATTTAGGGCAACTAGGTGTTGAAGGAAACCCAGTGAACACTTACCGGAAGTAGAGCCGCTGGGGTGTTGGAGAGACACATTTGTAGACCTAGTTGCCCTATATATATATATATATATATATATATATATATATATATATATATATATATATATATATATATATATATATATATAGTATTTTCGGAAATTATCTATAGAATAATTTTAAAAAAGTTTTCATAACAGAAAACGAACTTTTGTTCGTGAAGCGGCCGCCATTTCAGTTGCCTTATTCGTGTAAAAATAATATTGTCGTGATTTATTCTCCTCGTTATTATTGACGAACTTCTGTAATCCCACGAATCTCAAACTGAAAATTTAAGGAAATACTTTTTATTGCTGGTATCAATACTTTCCTTCTAATTCTCTTTCTGATAGCTCCCTCTTTATCCTTACTGCTTGATTCGTTCTTTATATATTTCCCTCATACTTTCATTCCCCTCTTTTTCCCTTTGCCTCCCACCTAATTCCATTTACTCACCTTCGCCTCCTTCCCTTCTCTTTGTCTCTTTCAATAAATTAACTCACTTTCTTTTGGCGGCTTACGTGGCCCCTATTATCCTCTTGCGGCCACTATATACCCTTACAACACTCTCCTATGGCCACCTGATCCCTTTTGCCCTTTCTTTATTTCGCTCCCTCTCCCATTGATTCTCAGCTATCTCCCCTTCCTCTAACCTTTTCTAATTTCCCTTATTTAACAATAAGTGAACCCAAGACAGGAAAAAGGAAACCCCTCCCAATGCGATCGGAAGATTAAATAAAAATAGGGTATCGTGAAAAGGGCAGAGGACACAGAGGATGCGTGAAGGGAGCTTTGGACGAAATTATTGAAATTTCGCCTTATATTACCTCTTTTGAAACGTCGCTTTTCACATTTCCCTATATATGAATTTTTATCTTTAACATAAATTGTTGTTAATTTCGGGTATTAACAATTTAGGGGGTCCTTTATTAGAATTCAGTTTGCAAATATGAATTTTCCGGTCCTAGAGCACAGTAATTAGTCCGTAAGGGGATATCTTTGTAGTGGTGGCTGCAATTTTTTATAAGTCCGATCGCAATATACCAAGTCCACAAAAATTACACAGATGTTTTCATAATTTTTTATTAGAAACAACCACAGCCAATAATTTAAAGTCAACACACGATGTTGCTTTGGTTAGACAAACATGCTCCAACAAGTCTAGCCATGTTAACAGGAAGGATAGAAGGAAATTTGCCCCATTTAAACATAAATGTTTAGACAAATATTCCCGAGTTCATACGCCCTGGAATACCGATACGGTAGCAAGTGCTTGTGTATCGTTTCTGTAGCAGAAGTGTTAACACGTACTCGAATCGGGAAGACAAGTTGCAACCCACACTAACTCCCTCTTGCGGTCAACCTTCTCACTCGTGCTACTGTTTTCCCAAAACAAACAAACGATAATGTCAAAGGTAAAATTCTTCCTGCAGCGCCCAATACTCTATCCTGTCACACACGTATTTTTCCCTTGGTCTTCCGCACAGCGGCGAAAGGGGATAGCCCTTCCGCCGTAGTAGCGTAAATCCCAAACACCTCACAATAGTGGAGCACGTAGAACACCAAATTGAAATTAGCGAAGAAATAAAATATTAAAAACTTTCCTTACACACTGCTACGTTGGCCCTTGAAAATGTGTCGCTAACCCCATTTGTAAATCCACTGTTCCAGACAAACGGCCGGTTTACGCTATGTTATAATGTGCCTAGGGCTAAGACCTAATTGATAAGTAGCGTTGGCCGTACGGTCGCCCAGCTGTTGATATGGAATTGATGGCCTAAAATGGTGCCTAGAATGTTAGAACCTATGGCCGTAATAGCATACGGGTTTATCCGATTCTGTCTGCACAGGAATAAGGTATGTTTACAAGATAATTGATTAAGATATAGCTAGTAGTGCCACCATAGCTTTAATATGTGATGAAAGACAGAACAACCATTAGTTAGCCTTAACAAAATGGATAAATTTAAACCTAAAGAACTGTTGTTTCAAATAATGTTTTAATAACCAATTCAAAAATTATTTCGACATAACATGAACAAAAATTCAACATTTTAGACGAATTCGTAGACCCATTATCTCTAACCTTTCAGCAAATTATACATAATATTTCCAAAACCAAAATATTCATATTCATTGTGATGAATCCATACTTTTCTCCTCCTTTTCATCGGGCGTTCACCTTCGCACCTCAATACACTCTCTAAACCACACTTCCATTAAGGATAAAAGCGAACGAAGAGCACACGGGCGCATGTATGTACTATTATATGAACCGAAAAGAGAGAAAGGAGCCGAACCAATTTGCAAGCGGTGAGCGAACGAGTGGGCGTGTAACCGCGATAGAACGAACGATGGCCTGTCAATGGAGAGAGTTATCGGAAACCTCTTTCTCTTCCTCCAAAATGGCTCGGACTCGATACGTTCGTTTTCGGCTCTCCGCAAATCAAGACTATTCCGAGGTCTGAAAAGCATCTTTTCTCCCTTCCTTATGTGCACCTATTCCTTTTGCATTTTAAAGTAAAATGTGTTTAAGCATATGAGAGTGAGACGTCATAAGAATAACGTAGTCCTCATCCTCGGAAAAAGGGGCTGGACCCGTACATTTGTTACTTTTCACGAAATTTGCAGACTGCTGTATCCTCTGGTCTTTTTTTTTTATCTAGAGCGTTTTAGAAGGAGAAATACGCGTGTGACATAATATTCGAACAAAAGATTAGCATTTGTGAATAGTTTGTTTTTATCCCTGAAGCATTTACACTGACTCTCGTTTCTTTACATATGCCGATATTCCTTAGAATATTGTAGCGTTTCAAAGTTTTTTGGAAACAAGTTCACGGTAATACGACAAAGTAATTAAAGCAGACTCGTGAATTCTTTTCTAAAAGCATCTCCACCGATTTGCTTAATGGCTCATGTACACACACTCGAACTTCGCTTGTTGCCTCTATTCCTTCAAATTCATTGTATTGTGTTTAGAGGAATTTCCATTTTTCTTAAGGGATTTCATCACTAGCAGATGATTAAGACCATATTATGTAATAACTCCTAATAATCTTCATTAATAAAACATTTTTATTTCCGAAAACAAAGAAGTTTCAGTTGATCTCAACTAACTGGAAAGCATAGAGTGAAAATTTACATTTAAAAAATAATATTACTAAGTATGCTTCTTCACATAGAGAATATAATGTGTTCTTTGGAGATTTGATAATTAATTATATTTTGTTGCACGTTAACCGTGTAATAGATATTTAACATGACATAACGTGAATGTTCATCCCGTGCATTCTCCGAATATGTACCGTAATTATTTTTATCAAGATCAATTTCCACTTTAAAGTACAATGTTACTTTACCAGCTTGTCAAAGAATAAGGCATAAAAATTTTGAAAGTGTATGTTTAAATAATAAGTTGTCAAGGAATATTTTAGATCAGAATAAAATATATTGCATATTTAGCCCGGATTAAATTACTTTTCAATTAGTGAGGTTTGGCGGTGACTCCGGATAAGCCCTCGTGTCAATAGGACTCAAAGTCCAAAACTGAAGAAAGGCGAGCGGCCTCCTCGGTGAAGTATGTCTGCTGAGGAATTACTTGCCTAAGAAGAGTGATTGAGAGAGATACAGAGGAAGGTGGAAGGAGGGAGAGGAAGCAGAAGGGAGGTAAAGAGATGGGAGAGAGGGAGTATCAACTCGTGGAGAGTTCAAAAGGAGGGTGAGAGATGCAACACTCGCTAGCACTCGGAGTAACGATTCCAATTGCATCCAGACGACTTGAGATCAGAATTTAAAAAGTTATTGAAACTGAGCGCGCAACCCATCACCTTGCTACAAATGCTCTAAGAAAACACTTGAGAACGTTACCCGCACGAAAGGATATTGAGGTCTCGCGAAATTGATAAGAGGAAGAGAAAGAAGGTTAGAAAAAGACAGAAGTGCCAAAAGTGAGTGGACATGACTCATTAGCGTAACTGTCTTAAAAATATGGATACAAAATTGAAGTATAAAATTAAAACATTTTACAATTCAGATCTAATTAAGTTACAGCGAAGTGAACAAATTCAATATGAGTCAATAGACATTCATAATTATCGGATAAAAAGCACTATTAATTGGTTGCAAACATTTTTGAGAGATGATAGTAATCATCTTCTAAGTATTGCATGCTTTTCTCCGACACTTTACAATAAAAACATTACTTTATAGATTATAAACCATAAATTCGCAAGTTTTCTGAGTAAACAATAGTAAAATGAACATCCATGATGACGCTGGAAGCGAACATATTTGGATAAGAAATGGCTATACTCCAGTAACTCTCGAAAACATACAGTAATGTAGTAACCTAAAACAAACACCTTTCAACACCAAAACACACTCTCATTGTCAGATGTATTTACATGAGGAACTTCAAAATGAGACTCGGAAACTGGTTGTATATTGCGGGCGGGAGTGCGAAGGGGAGGGGAGGGAGAGAGAGAGGGAGGGAAGGAGAGAGAGAGATAGACAGGCAGACGATGTTATTATAGGAAATCCCACTTTCCGGGTAGGTGATTTAACCAACTAAGCTATCGAGCCAGTCTAATTCTCAATTCTCGAGTGGGAGACTCAGGTTCGATTCCCGGTCATGTTCAGAATTTTTTTCCTCTAACCTCACACTCTTCTAAAATGTTGGTATTATGGGTGGATGCTAATCGAATTCGACAGAAGTGAGAGTCATAATTGATCAATTTTATATCATTATTTTCATTATTTATATCACCTCGTATATTTGATAGAATGGTGAGATACTCAATATTGCCTTAAATTATTGTCATAGATTGACTTCTCTGGTGCTATAATGAGGATCTATAAAATTAACCGATCAAGTTTCTATATAAATAATTTCTCAGATATCCAACTTTTAAAAATCCTGAAAAATGCAGAGAGTATCTCTATGCATCATAAAATACAGTCATTCCGTTATATCAGAATTGCTGAAATGTAAATTTAATGATAAATTGAAATTGAAAATTGAAAATTCCACTTTACTCTTGAAACGCGCATAAGGTTTACTCAAAATTAGCCGTTAAAAGAATGAACATAATTAACAGAAAAATTGTTTCTGCAATAGCATAAAACTCTATATTTCGTAGCAAGGTTTAGTAAATTTGACGTCTTTACAAATATGAAGGGAAAACCTGTGTATTTTGGAAATGTCTATGGATTAGTTTTATGTCAAAGACTTGTTTTCGGCCTTAACCTATTTCTGATGAAAAGGAGATAAAACTCCACAATGTAACTCGTTATCCCATTTTCCTATTTTACTGCCTCTACTATCCGATAGCAATAAGATGACAAGCTGTAATTTTTCAGTCATCATGCAACTCTTGGTAAGAGATCTTTGGAGTGGTGCAGTCAAAACCATTGGCAATTTTATGATTTAGATCAGAGCATCGAACTGGAATCGAACCGAAAAAAACTAAATGTGTTGAACCCGAACCGAAAACCGATATTTATTTCGCTCCTTTATTTCGGTTAGCATAAACAATGTAAGCAAAAAGCGGAATTTTCCCACCGCTCAGTAACCTTCCATGTTCAAATGGACATCGCCTCCCTCACGCTACCATACCCTGTCGCCATGGGGTCCAAACCCCAGCCAAGTCCCTTGGTTCCTTCCACGAATATGACATTAAGATAATGTCTAACAACTTCCGGAAATTCCATTTGAGAATTCCTTGAACCTTATGAATGCCTAGTGGGAGTAGGGAAGTTTTCTCCAACGTTTCGTCTGCTACATATGCCCACAACCTTTCAATCCTTCACCTAAACTAGAATTTATCAATCTGGCCTTGCTAATTATCTATTGAAGAAGGATTGTTCCACGTATGTTCCTTGTGCGTATTTCTGCATTAGTTGCTCTTTGTTACTGGTGAGTAATTTAAAATAAGTATATATTGTAAACTCGAAAAATTCAATTTTATATCGAATGTTAATCGTTACTGAAAATAGGAATAAAATATTTATTATTTCCATTAAAATATTTACCTTATTTAAGTGTTGCCAACATTAAGGAAAAGATAAATCATCTAGCGCGGAATAAGTAAAGCTCATTTTCTATATAGTATGTATTTTAACTTCAAGAGAATTATTAGAGAAGATAGAACATCCAGCGCGGAATAAATAACTCTCATTTTCTATGTATGTATTTAAACTTCAAGAGGATATTTGGTATAGTGAGAAATTAATTAAATGTAATTCATTGTTGTGGTTTTTGTGCAAGTATTTGCGTATTTAATAATGATATCATTGAAGTTAAAGCAAAGTTTCAAGGGTCAAATATCTGTTTCAACCCTAGAACGCTAACCCTCGTAATTTTCACGAGGTCCGACCACAATTTGGAATGCCCTATCAATACAACGCCATCTACCGGTTTGAGCGTCCATGACTTTTCATTCTGTCACTGGCCGCGATTGTGTGCGCAAGTGCATCGTGACATCTCCAACCGTTACAACGGTGTGGTTGCTACAGACTTTTGAGTCGTAATTTTCACGATGGTTAGTGGTAGTGTTAGTTTTTCTTTAAGTGACAATTTTTTGTTTTGCATATTTAGCTTGTTTTTTATGATGTTTTATGACTTTCATTTTGTTAGTAATAAAGTCAAATAACTATGCTATAACATATGTTGCTTGGCAGTACTAAATGCATATATAATATACGTCAAAAACTGTAACGCTGCGGAAGATAGGCCGATGTCTAGATTAGACTTCATGAAAAAATTGTGACGATCTAGCTCTTGACTGGTGGAAGCAACGACAGCAGAAAAAACATTACAAAAAAAGTAAGAGACGCTATCGAGGATGTGATTGTTGAAGATAAGGAGGCTGGTACTACTGAAACTCAACACGACGAACGTAATCGAAGAACCACTTGCAGCATGTGTCCAGCCAAGAAAAGGAGCATGACGAATAATTATTGCTATAAATGTCAAAAACCTTTCTGCCACGAGCACAGAACAATGATCTGCTCAAAATGCACCTAAATATTTTTTTCGATTATGCTTTCTGCCATTGACTACTAGGAAGAGTCGGAATTTTTGCGAAAAATAAAATTCATGTGGAACCTATTCTACTGAAGGCATCGCAAAACAGCTTATAGAACCCGAAAGATAATTTTCTGATCTATTATAGTCTGCAACTCATTTTCAATGTTTATCGCTATTTATCACTATTTTGTTTTTTTAGCAAAGGATGTACACCTACATTTTGGGCTATTACGTATCCTGCCATAACTTCTCATAATTTAATTATTTGTTAAGAAACCTTTGATTTGAAAATTAAAACAATAATTTGAATAATAAGGAATTCCAAAGAATACTTCGTATTTCCTTTTGAATAATAAAAAGTAATATTTTTTAATAGAAAAAATCGTCGTATTTACCGATAACGGCGATTGACTAAAGGTTACTGTTCTAGGGTTAAGTGCTATTTTCAAGAATCTTCCATTTATCCTGTTGCTTTTAAGTTAAGTGTCAATGAATATTTTATTTATGTTTGCAAAATTCCGTCACAGTAAATTTGTATCATGTTAAGGAACATTTCTCAACCTTTCTGGATGCTCGGACCCTCAATTTCCGCAGGCTTCTTCCACATAAAAATTTTATACGTTTTTTCATGCATTTACGTGATCTTTGAATAAAAAAATAAAGCCGTGCATTTACAGTTTTATAATATGAGCAGTGCACGTGATCTACAAATTCTTAATTAAAATAACTTAACGTCTTATTCAACTTACTGACACTATTGAGACAACGCGGCCTCTTATTTTGCCGCACGATTTGTGAATAAAAATATTAATAATTCATTATTAGGCATTCCAGCTTTAGCGCATATTAGCTTCGGTCTGTCCGTTCTTCTATCCGAATGCAATTCTTTTTCTCGTAGCTATTCAGCGGATTTTAATTAAATTTAGTGCTAAAGACTAAGCACAGTTAATTAGAAAATGAGATGATCGGTTTGCATAACATACTAAGTTTAGAATAATTTATCGCAGGAAACTTGCTTATTTGTAGTTCACGTTACACTTTCCTAACCTGTTGAAATCATTTGCGACGCATGTTGGTTTGTAGTTATTCAATTCTAAATAAATCTTAAATAAATAAAATGCATACTAAATATTTACATTTGAATAATTTATTTTCTTGTTTTAATATAAGTTTTTTTAAGTATCACTATTGTTATAGTGAAGATGTGTTTGATTTAATTATAAAATTACATAAATTAATAAATCAGTTATTGAAAGTTTCCTAAAGATATTTTCGGCCGGAGCGAAAGACACCGGTTCGAACCGGTTCACTGATGATTGCCGGAGCGAAACCGGAACCGAACCGAAATTTTGTCTTTTGAGTGAACCGGAACAAAAACCGGAGTGAAAAAAATTACGTTTCGATGCCCTGATTTCAAGGCGTCTTGTGTATTGCTAGCATAATAAACTGGATCTGAAGGAAAAATTAAGGAAGAAACACAATTCCTGAGTGGAATACATAAAGATGTATCCTTTCATTAACTTTTTATTTTGATAGGACATTATAAGCGACCACTATTCAAAATGATATGTATCCTCCTAACCCAACTTCACATCTCAAATCCTATAATCCCAAGATCCCTAGAATATACTGCCTCCCAAAGATTCACAAAAAAGGTATTCCTCTTAGACCAATAGTTTCTGCCATTAACTCTCCTACTTACAAAATTTCCCAGTGGCTAAATGAGCAATTTAAGCAGTGCCCTCTTCGTCAAGAATCTGTCATTAAGAACACTATCCATTTCATCAACCAAATAAAAAACTTGACCCTGAATGACACTGAAATTTTAGTTTCATTCGATGTTATTTCCCTTTTCCCCAGTATTCCCACAGAAGACACATTTCCTTGAATCCCGGCTAAAAGAACAAAACCTTCCACAAAAACAGTCAATGAATACGCACTATTAACACGCCTCTGCATGAAACAAAAATTCTTTCAAATTAATAAAAACACCTTCCAACAAAGCCGTGGCACAACTATGGGAAATTCTTTGTGGCCCTTTCTTTCCAACATATTCATGACAACTTTCGAAAAACACTGCAAAACCACCTTCACTTATTTCCCCGAAACGTGGTACAGATACGTGGACGACATTTTTGCGGTTTTCGAAACAGCTAAATACAACATCACTGATTTTCTTCAAGAATTAAACAACCTATATTACACAATTAAATTCACAGTTGAAAAAGAAAAGGATAACACATTACTCTTCTTAGATGTATTAGTAATAAGACATAACAACAAGGTAAAATTCAACATTTACCGGAAACCTACACACACAGACAGATATATCCCTTCCGACTCCAACCACCACTTCTCACAGAAATTAGCCCCTTTCCATTCCATGCTTAATAGACTTATAAACGTACCTCTCTCCCCATCATACTACCGCAAAGAACTCACACGCATTTAAAAATGTGCTTTAAACAACGGATATGAACCCGAGGTCATTGAAAACATTCTACGTAAACATAAACATAGACTCCAAATAAAAACACATACCACATTAATTACATAGATTCTAAATACATAAAAATCCCCTTCGACCCAGGACTCACCAACAAATTACCCAATATTTTCTCAAAATTTAACTTTAAGACTGTGTCGGTAAATGACAACAAACTCAGAAATTTATTTCATTAATTCCTGGTTTTCAATCCTAAGGTTGGTTTGACATGACTAGGGAATAAACACATATGATGTGGTGGTTTCCCGTTGCCTTCCACATCAGACACACACACATGAGTGATGAAAATATGAATTATGAGCATGAACACAAACATCCATGCTCTTGGCGGGATTCGAACCCGCAACCTCAGTGACGACCGGGACCAGCCAGAAATTTATTACACAACCCCAAAGATACAATCCCAACTTTACACAAATCTGGCATTTACAAAATTATATGTGGGGGTTATTATAAAATATACATCGGGCAAACAAAACGAAAAATTGAAACACGTTTTAAAGAACATTTAGCACATTTTGAACACAACAGAATAAACAACTCCAGCGTAGCCACTCACATACAAGAAAACCGTCATCCGATCACTATTCAAAAGCTAACACTCTTAAAATCTATAAACAACCACAACAAACTAGACGCCTATGAGAGCATACACATATATAAAAACAAAACTTCCGTTATGAATAGTGACCGCGGACCGATCCCCCTGTCACCTCTTTTCCTTATAACGGCCGAAACCCCACCTCCTTTCACTTATACACAGACTATAAATACTGGTCACAACACTTCCACAAGTCACTTCATATGATCTACTGATGATGAGAGCTTAGCTCTCGAAATATGTATTTAGTTGTTGGTGTGTTTAATTTGAGATCCTGTACGAGTGTTCTGAGTGCGTCTGTGTGTGATTGGTTGTCTGTAGGTCCCTGTCGTCACTGAAAGGTGCATAAACCTACAGACGAAGTGTGCTAGTTCCTGTACGAGTGCTTGAGCGACTGTGTGAGTGACATCAGGTCCCTGGCGTGGCGTAGAATCCCCTAAACCTGTAAATTTTTTGTGTGTTAGTTATTGTACGAGTACTTGAGCAACTGTGTGAGTGACATCAGGTCCCAGGCTTGGCGTAAAATCCCCTAAACCTGTAAGTTTTTAGTCTTCGGTTTCTTTCTCTTCCTTCCTTGTGGGTCTCGAATTATCTTGTTTTACGGTTTAGGAGTTTGATATTTTTTAATCACTATTCAAAATAGTTTTAAAAAATATTATCCTGCCTTTCCTACCTGATACCAATGATAACTTAAGGCAAAATAATAACTGATAAAGCTAAAATTAAACTGTAGTACAACAAATTACATTGAATTATTGAATTGAATTATAGCAAATCATTATCCAATCAAGAACTGTATGAATTACTCCTTTCTTCCCTAAACAGACTTGACATTCTTATTTTTAATATTAATAAAATGTAAGCTCTTTCTAATGTCTCTCTTCAGCTCCATTTTCTTGTGTTGGCAATTATTCAGACATATTAGCAATATGAAATTGTTCTGGATTTCACCATTCCAAAGATCTCTGGAAACATGTTGCATGGTGACTCCTTTTCATTCGCAAAAGATTGACCACAAACTTGTTTGAAAGGTTGAGAGTTTTCGTGCAATATTTAATCTTATAATGGAGTAAACTTCTCTTGGATTTTGGCGTTTGAAATTATACTCATTCACTCCTCTTTCGAAAGTGACTTTAGAAAAACAAAAGTTTTAGAGGCACGATAAAATTGAATTCTGCGCCTTGACGATATTAATCGGATTTCCATTGTGCTAATTTCAGAATTTTATTCCCTTATTAAAGGTTTAAAGTGTTAAGTTCATAAATCTTGTTATTCATATATATAATGATTTTTCTGACTAGGTTAAATAATGTGTCAACGAAGACACGGTTTACAGAAGTTTGCCATGAAAGGCAACAACTTGATTTCAATGAGTTCGCATGTGTGAAGCAAAAGGAAATATTTACATTTACATCAATACCCTGCAAGCCGCCAGAGCGTTTGGCAGGGGGTGTCACAACACCAAGTGAACTCTAACTAATTCCTCTGTTGGACTATCTTCTCGCGTCTGGGAAAAAGGATCTGTAGTATTTCTCTGTTCTAGCGATTGTTTCGACATATTTTCTCCTGCACTCTCATCTAACATTACGTTCATTAACACCGATGGGGATGACTATGCCGCGTACGTCTTCAACGATTTCGGAGCTTTCGAATTTTTCAAATAGTTTCCTTTTGTATTCAATTCTTCTACCCTTCAACGTCTGCCATTTCAGATCCCTCAATATCTCCGATACACTCGCGTCATACCGATATTCTCCTTTTACAAATCTAGCCGCACGTCCAGGTTTTTGAGGCAGAAAGTTAGTGTTTGAAATGATTTCTACACATGCGCTCTCTTTTATTGTGGATAAAGCACTCGATTCAATAGTTTTTTTAATGGATTTTTCATGGCAATGAATTTTTACCCTCTCTAAAAAGTAGCATTTCATTGTGATATAAAATGATTTTAGTTTTTGTGTACACGTAGGAACAGGCTTCAGACAGTATATGGGAGATGCTAGCCGAAAGGCCTCATAAATTTCGGTTTTATCGCTCACTTCCAGTTTGATCACTGGGTGGCGTTCGTGCATTCAGACACATTTAAGCTTCCTGCGCCGCAGCTCTAATTTGTTTCGTCGCATCGTCGTTGGAACCCGGTTTTCAGATTTACGGTTCATCCCTTCCCTGCAAAGTTTATTAACGTTGCCGCGCAATAAAACGTTCGCTTCGTCCGAAGCGCAGATTGGTTCAACGAAACGAAAGAGGTCATGGCGACTCAGCCCGCGAGTAAGTGGCGAAACAAACAAAAGGGGCCCTAAAATATCGTCTCCCCAATATATTTCGACCTGTTCTTCGTTTTCTGCTTCTTCACGGCAAAATTAGATACTAAAAGTTGGGTAAAACTAAAAATATTTATCAAAAAAAGGAAGCTTTGTTTCTCCAATAAAAAATTTAATAACGAGACTCTTCTGAATAAATTGCAATGAATCACTCAAAAATTCTATCACCACAAATGTTACAATTCAATTCATTACTTTTTATCGTGGATTATAACTAACCCCTCGATTTATAAGAAGTCAGTTACCTATATTAGCAAAAGAATATATTCAACGAATAAATACGTATGCAGGTTTGGAGTAGAGAACTTTAGTCTTAAATTCTTCAGAATTGAGGCTCTTAAAGTCTCCAAAAATGTTATTCATATCAATACTTAAATTGTTAAATCTAATAAATAAAAGAGGATGTCTGTCTGTCTGTCTGTGGCAGCCATAACCCATCAGCGCATAAAGTTAGGACCTTGAAAATTTTACAGCAGCTTCAGATTGATCATGGTAGCTGCAGTGCCGAATATAATTTAAATCGACCAACGGGGTCGTGACCCCGGAGGTCACAGATCGGTCGGTCAAAATTTCAATTTCTTGAGGATATCTCAGCAACTATTGGACCGATTTTCATGAATTCTACACCAATATCAATGGATATAATCAGTCCACTGGGTCGAAAGGTCTTAATATAATAGCCCGTTCAAATTTTGGTTTTCTGAGTAAATCTCAGCAACGAATTGAAATACGTTTAAAAATATAAATTTTTCATTAGTTATTTCTGTAAAACATAATTTTCGCATTTATGGCATTATTGAAGTATGTATATAAATTTACTAACATACCATATCTTACGTAAAAATTGCTGAATTGTTGTTTATTTCATTGAAATATCTGTTGTTTTTAATTGAATTATCTTCTAATCTAACATATAAAGGAGAATGTTTGTAAGTTTGTTCGCTTTGAATGCTTTTAATACAAGATAGGGAGGGAGAGAGATGGATGGTAACGGAAGGGGGAGATGGAGAGAGGGAATTAGAGGGAAGGGGTGGAGAGAGGGAGAGGGAGGGGGAGAGATGGAGTGGGGGGGAGGGAGGGGAAGAAGGGAAGGACAGACAGACAGACAAACGACTTTATTCAGGGCGAAATTGAGACTGTGAAGTCCCTTCTTACATTTAACCCTTCATCGACAGTTACAAATGATAATGATAGAATGAGAACCATAAAAAAAAAGAAGATAGAAAAACATAAGTAAAACATCAGATTACAAATTTGGAAAGTTTCTATATAAAGACAGTAATTGTGGTAAAAAAAACCTAGGAAAGACCAGACTTGGCCATCCTAGTAAAAGACCACGCAGGAAAACACCCACGAAGGGAAGGGGGGTGGAAAAAAACCTGCGAAAACCCTAGATACATGAAAAGGAGAGAGTGGAAGGGAGGGGGAGGGAGTTTATACGTTATTTTCCTAAGATTTTCTTCCTTCATTCATCTAAATAGGAAAATGCGGAGCGGTTTTCTTCATTTTAGCTTTATTCGACGGGTATAACTGCGATGCTTACATGTAACACGGTCGAATTTTTAGATTCACTTAATCCGTTGAAATTCAACGGGCACTCATGCTAGTACTATAATAAGAAAAACAATTTGAATTTGGTGATAAAAATTGAAAATTACCCATGAAATTTTATTTAGTTCTGTAATAAAACAAAGCAGACCTGAATGAGCTGAAAAGTTGGCAAAACGTAAAATTTCACGATTCCAAGGAGCTGATGGGTGATTGCAAAGGAATAAAATGAAATATTATGGGCTTGCTAATAATTGGAGAGAGGAACAGTAGGGATCTTGTTAAAATGCAATAAATGCTAATAAAATAAATAACTTTTGTCGTGATTGCATCTAAAACTATGCGTCCCATCAAAAAAGTATACAGTAAGGAATGTTTATTTTTTTAGTGCCGTGACTAATTGTATTAATATTAAATGTTATGTTATTGTAAAAGGAGAGACAGAGGAAAGAGGATTTTCAGCTCCCAATGATACCATGAGTTAGTCGGTCGGTGGAGGTTCTAGGACTTTTAATGAAGCGTTGATTTTACTAGCGTTCTTTGAAGCGTAAGGCAAGAAATGCAGCATAAGCTGGTTCGGCGTTGCTTTTATATTATTAACTTCCAGCACTTATTTGTACTTTGAACATATTTTATGCATATTAAACATGTTTTTTAAGCATAGATTCCTCGAAATGTAGATAACGCGATAGATATTGCTCTAATTCCTTCATACATATCGCTTATTTTCTCAACTTCCTCCCGAATCATACTTCACACTTTCGCCAGTTTGCTCTCCCAACTCTCGCTGGAGATGAAACGGAAGATGGTCCGTTGAACATAAGGTCCACCGACCCCCTTTACTTCACCCTTTTAACTATCCACCCCTTTTTTGTGGACTTTCTTCTCTGACACTGCGGGTTTCTCTCCTCTCATGCTCCATCTCACCTCTTCTCCGTCCAAATGGAACTCCTTGTTCCCAGGTGGGAGGAGCAACGGAATGGAACGAGTCGTGGGTGGAGTAAGGGAAGGCTTTACTACATGAGGGTCACGGAATCCCTTGAGGGGGAGAGAGAGAGAGAGAGAGAGAAGGTAGTAAGGAGATCGAAAAGGGGTCAGGTGCTATTCTCACCCCCTCTCCATCACATTACCCCAGGGTGTTGTGTGCGCATATGCACAAACTCAACGAGCACGCACGGCAAAATTTGATTATCATATAATCATTCGAGTTGGAAATTTTTTCCAGGCTCCCAAGACCATTAATGTTCATACATATGTGAATGATCCACTGAATGCAATCGCTGTAAAATCCACGTGTATAATTCGACTCGTAAAACTGAGCTTCATATAAACGGTACGTCGATGCGTTTATGTCATTACTGTTTTGGTTTTTCCGTCTTCTTGATGCATACTATCCGCAATTATTTTTATGTAATAAATGTCCCAAATAACCAGAAGGAATAATAAAGGGGATTTATAAAGTAAAGTGGATTGATTTTAAACACAAGTCTAATGTTCGCGTACAAATCAATGTTCTGTTAAATCGGGTTAAATCGGGTCACAAAAAAACACACCAAATGCCCGTACTATAATTACCGGTTTTTCCACCAAATGTCACTAAACACTGCAATTTTCGATAGATAACAAATGAATGAAGATATTCGCAAACACACACAAAAGGTTTAAATGCAGAAAAATATGTTATTTTTATATTTATAAGGGTGTAAATAACATGATGCCAAATGGCATCACTGGGCCTGAAAGGGTTAAAACGCCCATGCGTTCTACAAGTACCGTAGCAAACCTTTGCTAGTCTCTCCTCTCACTACAGTAAACAATGACTTAACTTTGATTAGTCGCAACGTTAAGCGCAAAATCGGTCATAAATGACGGGTGACGTAACTTCAGAAATACGTTAAGTGAAACAACGTTAAGCGAGGGATACCTACATTTTTTTAAATTTCGCGTAACCCTCTTAATCTTACGTTATCACCATGGAAAGATGTATCTCGTCATACAGACGCTAAGCAATGTGTATCTCGGTGATTTTATCACAGAAAAAAACGTAGTCGATTATGTTCAGCACTCAAGATTAAAGAGGGAATGCGATTTTGCTAGTCAACTGAATAGCATAGGGTAGTTATCTCCTAGTAAAACTCCATATAATGCTAATAGAGAACCATAAAGAACCTGTCAACGTCTTGACGGACGTTAAAGTTTATTATAATTGCGAACTGATATCATACTGGCAGTTATACTCTCCTTTCCAGGTCGAAGCTGCACACCAATGAAAAAATGCGTAGTTTTTTTATAGAGCGAAATATTATGGTTGCAGAGAAGAGTGTCGCATAAAATTTCCATTATCGGCGAGGAGTTAAGAGAGAAATGAAAATTGAGCGTCGTTCCAAGACTCGTTATTAATATTAATAGTAAATGAGGAAAAGAGCGGACAGGGAATGGGAGAGGGAGGAGGATACATAGTGAGTAACCGAGAGAGAAAATTTTATTTATTTTAGGCATTTAGGCATTGTACTCTCCACTTGGAAACTGAACGGAAGATTAAATAGTACTGCCACCACTTTCACGACAAATAAACTATTAGGATAATTACTAGTATTAAAAACTATAAGATCACTTGCAATTTGCGACATTGGCGTTGATATAATCATATTTCCATTAGTAAATCATTCATAAACTTACTATCCATGTTAATCATCTTTTACACTCAATAAATTCCTAACGTTTCCATTTAAGGCACCTTCCTTGTGTTATAGTTTTCTCTTTATTTCTATGATAATTATTTACAAATATCGTTAACAAACAATCCACATTTTGTTGAATAAGGCACGGCAATATACGTACGTATATTCCCCAATACGAATGTCTATTATATGTTTCTATGAGGAGAAAAATAGGAATTAGCCTTTCAGGTGAGATATTATGGGATATACCATTGAATTCCCTCCCATCAGCATTTCCCTCTATCTGGGTTAATTCAAACGTCTACGTCTCACGGAAGAGTGCTCTAGCGGCAACAAAAGGAATTAAGGGACGATTAATTACGATTTCCGCGCCAGTGCTCCGCCCTCTCTCGCTGCAGTGATTGCCACTTTATCATTGCTCGTGATACGGTGTTTATGAACGCTTTACTAATCAATAGATTGGCTTCCTGAATGGCCCGATCGCATATAACGGCGAACGTTATTACACACAGAATAGCTATTAACGGGTACAGAAGTAATTTCAAAAAAATAACCTTAACTGCATCAGTCGCTAAGCAATTTGAATTATAACCATATTTTCTAGTACAGCCCTCCTCGGTACTTGTAAATCAGAAAGGAGAGCATTCCCAGTTTTAAACAAGGGCAATCCTTTGCGCATAGAATCCTTAAATGAGCGTTTCTTAAAACAAAAAGCACCTATCGAATTCGGTTTGTCTGTCTGCCGTATGCACGAATGTATACATATTACGCACTGTAAGCGGAGTATCTTCAGACAAATCTGAGAGAGGATTCATTTTCTTTCGAGTGGTTTTTTGATCCAGAAATTGTGTCTGCGTCAGAGTTTATTAGGTCCCTTTTTCTATGAAAATATTCATAATCCCCTTGACGAAACTGTGCGTACACCCCAAAATCTCTGGCAGGGAATTACTTCGGATAGCAGACATGTGTGATCGATATGAATTTTTTCGGCCGCAGCAGGTCATTTTTTGACAATAAATCTCGACGTATTATATAGGCATACATTCTTTCCAGATTGCGCTGCCATCTAATGAACTCTTAAATGATTTTTCAAAAATAATACGTAAAAAAATGTTCGTTAGTAAAAACGTTTCATGAAGTCAGATGAGAGGAATGCAGTTAAAAAGGCGTAATAATGTTTTGGTGGAAGAAGATGTTGAACTGATGAATCACACAATTGATCATATAACCAGTTGTGATGTCGGCAGTGGTTTTCGTAACGAAGATTACACAACAATTCGGTCTCGGACGGAGAGAGTGAAGCAAACGTTCTGGATATTAATGACAGGAAATTTTTTATATAATGGACAAAAAAGCATTACCCTTTTGTTACCTATACCGACAAATACCGAAAAGAATATTCGTGTTATTTGCTGCATCTGTGTATAGACTACCGACGACCTTGCTACGGAAATTTTATAATGTCTCCAACCGAAAAGATTTTAAAATGCCGTATATTCTCCAAATTATTTTATAACTAAGGATCCTTCCTTTCCATATCTGTGTGATAACATTCATTATGGCGGAGGGCGAGGAGAATCAAGCTGACAGGAGAGGTTGCTGCTTCTAGATGGATTCGAGGCCAAGTGAGAGAGAAAGTGAAGCCATGGAATAGGTGGTGATCTCGGCCGCCATAGAAGAAAGTAGAAAATTGTGTAACAGATGAGGAAAGTAAGAGCTGTGAAAATGAGAACGTAAAAATAAAAGATAGGAGAAAAAGCATTAAAAGTAAAGAGAAAGTCATTAAAGATAATTCTGAAGAAAAGAGGCATGCTGAAAAGAATATGAGGAATCGAATAGAGAGTAAGAAAGCTATAATAATAGAAAGGATGGCATAGACAGAGAACAGAATATTTGAACATGAAATCGGAAGGATCACTATAAATCGATTATGATTTTCAAACGTATGGTATTGAGATTTTCAAGGATACATTTTCTGATAATGGCACTTTTTGCAGAGAACAATTATGCATAAATCACGGAAACATCTTCAACAGAGGTCACCATTTACCATACTCGTACACTAATATGTATCGTATCACATAAGTAATTTTTTAAAGTTTCAATAAAGTGAAGTGTACGCCACATAAAACAAACTACAAACAAATATATATATATATTTAATTGTTCATATTTATTTATTTGTACTTACGCACATTCGTGTCGCTTTGTCAGATTCTCTAATGCAAAGAGTTAATATTTGTTTTCCTAAGAGAAAAAAATTTTAAGCTCCGTAAATGACCAAACATTTTATAATGAAAATTAAACTGTAATAAGCTACTACCTTAGGAATTCAGCATCTTTGATTCCCCGCAGCTCCTGTTATCGGCCAGATGAATCAAAGGGCTTAGCAGGCGTGGTAGTCTAGAATTAAATATGAAGAGGCATCATTATAAAATATGTTAGTGTATGTGATAAAAACAGTGACGATAAAATAAAAATTTTAAGTAAATAACTATTAGGTAATCTTGCTCTTAATTGATCCGGATGGAGTTTTTGCTGAGTATCATGCTCGCATATAAATAATAGTTCGATAGGCATAATATTAAGGATAAGAATCAGTGGGGGAATGGAAGAAATACCTTTTGCACTGCCAGTTAGTTAGGTATTAATAAGAAAGTTAATGAATATAAAGTGAACTTCTTGCAACATAATTTACCTATGAAAATTGCTACACGTCCCAAGATATAATAACTTTACGATTTTCAGTTACTTCTTATTTCAGTGTTTGAACTTTTTCATGAATATATTTTAATGTTATTAGTAACTCAGAAAGTTAAATTAGTCGCATAACAAATTGGATAGGTTACTCAAACTCAATCATGTATGAGGAAAACGTCGTTAAAATAACTGTTTAAACTAAGGATGCCTAATAAATATACTCTGAGTCCTACGTAGTTATTAGCTCTAAAAGAGTAATGGTATTTTGAATTTGTAAGAGAGATGCCACTGTGATTTGGTCTGTGTTGAAAGAAACATTAAATAACGATATGATTTTTATTTTTACATTACTTACGCTACTTTCGTTCCTTTTACAATGAATGTTGTTGATAAATGATTGAATAGAGACCACTTTAATGGAACTTACAGTGCACGGACCATTATCTTTAATAACAAAAACATTTTATTCGCGTATTGGTTAGTTTCTGGCTACCTTTGAACCAATGGAGGTAATGGTAATTATTTTTGAGTATTTATCATGCTATGCAATATATTTTCTGCGATATTAAGAATATTTCTTGCATTCGCTGTTGAGAGTATATTACGAAAATAAATAATTTAAAAAACAAAACATTGCAAATATGAAATTTTAAAAATGGATCGTCACAATGAAAGAATTTCATCCGGTATGTGATCTAGTAGATTCTTGCACACACATAATGGTCGAGTAGCCAAGACGCTAATTTTAAATTTAGGTGATTCGCCTACCTTTGATTCTAGAGTGGACGCACCAGTCTTGTATTTTTCAGTTTTGTAGAAATAATTCAGGTTTTATGCTTAGTAGTGGATATCAGCAAATGTTGAAAGTGGGATTTTTATTTTGAAGGCAAAAGATATGGAAGGTTTTCCGTTGGTCATTTTATCGCGGGCTTAGATATGATCGCCCTTCAGCAGAAAAGGATTTCTATGTAACTTGGCAATAAAGTGCTTCCTAATGGTGATACTTTGAAAACACATCAAACGTGGCCCTCACCAAACCGCAAAAACTCACCAAAACGAAAAAGACTGGCGTATATAGCGATCTCTCAGTTTCCATGTCACAGAATCTCACACCGTACTACATGTGTACCCGAAGTGCCTCAGGGAAGTGTAATCGGACCTCTGTTACTCTTGATATATATAAATGATTTAGCGGATAACGTAAAGTGTAAAGTTAGACTCTTCGCGGATGACACACTTGTGTATGGAGAAATCAACACAATACACGACCAGGAGAATTTGCAAAGGGACCTTCAGGCTATTACGAAATGGTGTAAAGATTGGCGACTCGACCTGAATATAGAGAAATGCGCCGCAATGAATTTCACCCGCTCCATGAATTTCAACCGTTACCCGTACCAAATATCTGAACTAAAGCTAAAATACGTCAATAGCTACAAATAAATACCTAGGAGTAACTCTCAGTAGGAATTTGTCTAGTAGAGAGCATATCAAAGCCGTTATAGCATCGGCAAACAGAGTTCAAGAGCTTTCCTCTAGAGTCCTGCGGGGATACCCCTCGAATGTGAAGGAAATCGCATACTTTTCCCGAATACGACCCGTCGTGGAATACTGTTGCGCCGTCTGGGACCCTTTCGAGGAGGGCCTACTTAGGGAGCTCGAAATGGTTCAGCGTAGAGCGGCTAGATTTGTAAAGGGAGAATGTCGGTATGATGCGAGTGTATCAGAGATATTGAGGGATCTGAAATGGCAAACGGTGAAGAGTAGAATTGAATACAAAAGGAAACTATTTGAAAAATTCGAAAGCTCCGAAATCGTTGAAGACGTACGCGGCATAGTCGTCCCCATCGGTGTTAGTGAACGTAATGTTAGATCAGAGTGCAGGAGAAAATATGTCGAAACAATCGCTAGAACAGAAAAATACTAGAGATCCTTTTTCCCAGACGCGATAAGACAGTCTAACAGAGGAATTAGTTAGAGTTCACTTGGTGTTGTGACACCCCCTGCCAAACGCTCTGGCGGCTTGCAGGGTATTGATGTAAATGTAAATGCATGCTCTTTTATTTTATTAAAGCGGACATTATTTAACATTATAATATTCATAACAAATCCAGTAGTTAATAACGCTGGTGTGTGTTTAAAAGACAATCATGTATAAGAAATTTAACAAATATGTTATATGCTCGTACAGTTTTTTTCATCCTAACTGTTCGGGCGTAAATATATCTGTACATACAGAAAATGTGTATTTACGTTAACTTGTAATCAAAGATGTGATGTCTCACAATTCAACACTCACTGAATCTGCTAAGGATGAGGAAAAATTCGTAGTGAATATCGTTTTCTTCTTGAACTCCAGGAATTAAATTATTCTGCCAACATCTACGGGAGGAGAGATGGAAGGAGAAGATTGGGGTTAGAGGGAAGCGAGAGAAAGGAGGGGAGTAAAAGAGGGAAGAGGCAGGTATATAACCATGGAAATAGTGGGAAGGGGTGGAAATGCAAGGGCGGGGAGAATGAGTTGGAAGATCTGTTCTTTTTCAGTAGTAGGTATACGATTTGGCCAAATGGTGAAAATCATACAATAATTTCAAGAATAATGTTATCGTTTTCGAGTTTATAACCCAATTGAAGCATATAAAAAACATAAAAAACTATTTCTGCATTATGATTAGAGTAAGTCAATAACGTCGTTCCTTTTAGAAAATATCAGACAATGGTCGCCTATTCATCTGGATCCTCTGTTCCACTATAGATAATTCAGGAAATTTGAGAGAAGAAATTTCTTTGAGAAATGGATTGATGTAGGTGAGCTGCAATGCCAAGATAATCAATCATTCAGTCGAGAGCCACTTCATTCTCGGAAATAGCATCTCATATAGAAAACCTCTGGCGAGACATTCCATCTCTCCGGAGAGATTTTGTAGCGATATTTCTGAAAATTTAGATTTTGAGTTAAGTACTAGCTTAATCTACTATGCTTGTGCAGACAGTCAGTGCTGTAAAGAAATCTCATGCTGAAGTATAAACGAACGAATCTGAATGCATTCAGTGATTTGGAATATTTTGATTTTTGCGGGTGATTCAACTTATATTCAACTTTTCCCTCTCATAAAATTTTTAGAGTTTAAGAGGGTAGCGAAAATCCAATAAAAATTATTAAAATGATTTTTTTATTTTAAATAAAATACTACTGTGTAGAAAAAACGCGACGGTAAAAACAATACTGCAGACTAGAGATTTACATTGTCTATAATTACATATAAAATATTAATTTACTTCAGAGATATTTTTATTAAACACTTTTCGGTTTAAAGAAAAAATGTTTATTTATTATATAGTAATATAATATATATTTTTATTCCATTTACCTTTTCGGTTTTTTAGAATGATTATGCTTTTAACTGGTATTCCATGGTCCACTCAATCATCCTTTGTACATACAATAAGATTTAATTTCGCGTCCTTTAAAGCTCGAATGCCTCTTTAAAACTTACCATTCTTCCATTATAAAATCTTCCCGTACACTTTCCATAATCCATATCATTCATCTTCTTTGTAAACGCGCCGGAAATATTCCAAAGGACACTCTCCAAAAAAAAAACCTCACACCTCGCTATTCGCTTACCTTTCAGCTTAAAATCCGATCCCTTTCACGGCGCGCATGTCGAATTCTTCGCCATTTATGGGAATTTCGAGGTTATTTCAACAGTGGCATTAAAATTCCAACGGCACGTAAAGTAAATAAATACAGAAAGTGTCGTTTCGAAATAAGTAGAGGATCGAACTCACTAGCGGAGTTGGTAAAATGACACGATATCGGGGAGTGACGACACGTTATGGCAAACTACCAAAGAAAACGAAACTATACTTTTGGGACGAGGCGTAAATAAAAACAAAATAACGTAAACAAAACAGGGATTCTCGAAACAAAAGCGGATGGGGAGGGGAAAAAGGTTTCGAGGCGATTTTCCCGATATGGGCAACGTTCCGTATTATCCGAGTTCTTAATTATCTGAGGTCGACCTCGGATAATCGGGACTCCACTGTATTTAGGTTATATAAATCTTTCACTGATGTACCCAAATGCTTCCACAACAGATATAACGTAGCCGAATGATTTCATCATGCGTGTAAATAATATATAAAAAACTACACTGATTATTTTACGTAATGACAACTTATTGCCGAATGCCCACAAAATAACACGTCAGCTGTGAGTTGTGCCTCGAAAACGAAATGAAACAGATCATAATTCATTAAATAAACTCACACAGTCGAACTCAGCTCAGGTAAGCAGATACTTAAAAACCCATTCATAAAACATGGTTACTATTATTAATACTTTTTTTATATAAACCGTTAGAATCATAAAAGAAATTTTCCTTTGTACGTGAAGGGTGCGAGTAGATTTTAGAAGTTCAGTGCGAGGGCGGGAGAATAAAATGTTTAAGAACCACAGAACCACAGAATTTTGGGAATAATTTAAGAACAGGAGAAATTTTACCTCCTGACCGGGAACCTAACCCGGATCTACCATTTGCCTGGTGGATATTCTACCACCATAGCAGACTTAGTCTCCCGTTGCCGAACGCTGATGTTTTGTTAGTTGGGCTGGGCTAGTATATACCTGCCACAACGGGTGTACTCCAAGAGATGCACCAAAGAAAACCCTTACACTCTTAAAGGATGAGATTGCTTTATTTGTAAATTGATCAAAAGATCACTATGACAGGAAAAAACTGGAATATTTGGAACTATTTGAGAGTAGAATGAAAAGAAACTATGAATAACATTTCTCCAAAATAAAAACCTTCCACAATTATATCATAATTCTTGTAGTCTATAAATAGTTTTGCAGCATATTTTATCTAAAACCTCAACTATAGACATTATGAGTTTCAACTTCAACAATTAAAGCTGCACTGAAAATTATTCATGCTAAACGGAAAAGATTGTTTTGAACATAAACCTTACAAACAACAGCGGAATTGAAGTAAGCTAACGCCTGTTGAGATATATTTCGAATATGTCGCTCATTAAAATTCCATTTGCAACAAGGAAAACCTTAGTAAATGACGAACCTAGAGAGAAGGAATATCTTTGCAGAAATTTCATCGCCAATTATCTTTCGTTAAAATATGTAAGTCGTTCGCCTTTAACGGAAACCCTTCATGTAGAATTGAACCAATTCTTCTACATCTACATCATAAACTGCAAATCACCAGACTGGTGGGTGGCAGGGGGTGCAGCGCACCAAAACCTACCTAATAACGTCCCTCGTGGGAATCACTCTCGTATTATGATCCCGTATGGTCCTTGGAAAAAACGAGCCCTGATATCACTTGGTCCTACAGTCGAGCTCTCGTATTTTATCCTCGTGATCGTGCCTGCCCATGTACGTAGGACCTACGTACATGGGCAGGCATGATCACGAGAATAAAATACGAGAGATCGACTGTAGGACCGAGCGATATCAGAGTTCGTTTTTCCCAAGGACCATACGGGATCATAACAGGAGAGTGATTCCCACGAGGGACGTTATTAGGTAGGTTTTGGTGTGCTGCACCCCCTGCCACCCACCATTCTGGTGATTTGCATGGTATCGTGTAGATATTCCCACAGAAGACACATTTCTTTGAATCCCGGCTAAAAGAACAAAACCTTCCACAAAAAACAGTCAATGAATACGCACTATTAACACGCCTCTGCATGAAACAAAAATTCTTTCAAATTAATAAAAACACCTTCCAACAAAGCCGTGGCACAACTATGGGAAATTCTTTGTCGCACCTACGTCGTAGGTGCCTCTAATATTCCTGAGACGTCCGACTTAAATTTCTCCAGAAGCCTTAACCTAGCGCTAATTCTGCGATCCTCTAGCGATATCCAATTCAACTCCTTCAAGAGTGATGTGACGCTTAATTTTTGCTCATATTTTTGGGAAACCTAATAAAGGTAGTAAAATGGGAAAAACACGTAATAAAGGGAGTAAAATGGGGAAAATAGAAAGAGTGAGTTAGATAATATGAGGTTATGGAAGCGAATGTAGAGCCATCAGGAGGGACGAAAGCAGAAAGCGGCTGAGGAAAGGATAAAGCGGAAGCGACAAAGGCAACCGGAGCCGTTGATATTTCTCTCCAATATTATCTAAAGGAGAGAAGGTATTGTGTTGGAAGAAAGAAAAGCCCCATGTGTACGCAGGCGAGGATTTCGAAAGCTTTGTGCGGGAAAAATGACAGTGATTTCCCAAGCGACAAAGATATAACAAAGAACTTTCGAGAAGATGAGAGCGATGGAGGAGAACAAGACATTCCCGAGAAGGTTTTCGATGTTATCTTTGCTGCTCACAATGGGAAGGAAAACAAGTGGTAAGAGGGATGCGTGGAGAACACAAACCATAAATGAAAGCTTTAAGCCAACCAAAATTTGGTTATGAGAAAAGGTAGATATTCGAGGATTTATCTTGTAGCTGATAACTGATGCAATTAATTCTGTCGATGGATAATGATACTAGCCATAAGATTCTGTCCAAGCGACTATGTTAAATGTGACTGTGCTGTCTTTTAGTTTTTTTCCTCCTTCGATTATTATCGAACCTTCCCGTCGATGTCATTTTTATACGCCAGAGCACAGGTTCTTAAATGAATAATTTATAGCTATTAAAAAATATATGATCCAAGGATTTTACGAATAAATTGTTGTTTACTAATTTCAAACGTAAGATTCGTTATTTGAAACCCAATTATAAAATATTTATTTTTACAGCACGACTTTGTATATAGCAACAAATTTTATTTTCGTCGCCATCTAATCCGCTAATCATTAGAGCAGGTTATTCCACGGGGTGTCTTAATTTAGTTATTAATTTTTAGGCATGCGCAACACCAACCTTTAAGATCTCGTTCATTCGTGGTGGTTTCAGCATTTTATATTTAATCTCCATAAGGTGGAATTTATGTATGGCAGATGAGTTACCGCCAGTGATATATAAGCAACATTCTTTGGAGAATGCTAGTTTACCAGTAAGTTTTCTCTTCTAAAATTATTACTGGGCGAAAAAGATGTAATTTATGGGTAATTTATGTTAAACTTAAACAAAATATATTTGTGAAAATATTTCTTGGTAATTTTTATTATTTTACCCCAAATATACCGGATATGTATGTATGTATTAGAAATTAAAAGAATCATGCTACCCATCTCGGCCTTCAGAAAAATAAAATTTGAAAATTTTATTATTTAGAAGTATAAATCAAAATAAATCGGAAAATTTAGTAATCAGCGAAGGTTTGTGCGATTTAATCACATTCAATACAGCACATACAGTACATCAACTAAAATAATATTTAACTTGTAAGAATGTACATGGACATATCTAAGGGGAGAGTGAAATATGATAATGTCAAAATCACTGTATAAAGTGTGTCTAATGCAAAAACTAAAACCACTTAATTGTCGATCCAGAGATGAATAAATGTCTCAATTGTAGGAATAAACACACTTTTCAAACGAATAAAATCGACCAATTCTGTACTTGGGTTCTCTTTGTGACAGAATGTTTGACGCTTTCATCCCTCGAGTAACTTGGCCAAACTTTTCGCTCGTAGAGGGTAACGGTTAAAGCGACCGTGTTTGGGATAGTTTGACAACGAGAGTTACCGAGTGGCAAACCAAAGCGAAATTCCACCGGATGTCTCTCAGCAGCTGTTTCTCAAATATCGTGCTACATGCTCCGACCTCAAGTGGAACAAGCTGCCCGATGAAGCACATAAACTAGTGTGCGAAGAACTACACCAAAAAGCACGATTCTTAAATATCAGTGCTTTAAAATTCTAGTTAGCACATTTGCTTAACTTTAAAGTAAATCTGAGGTAAATGCATGGTAACAGTTCCCATTTATTGGTTCAAAATACGCAAAGGAGCCAATCAGCGTCCAACCACACCTTAAATGTAATAAATAGCGCAACAAATGATTGTTATATTTGGCGCTCAATGTTGACACTGATGTTCTGTAAGGCAAGAGAGTAATGTCGGCTCGTTGCTGTATCAGCAATACAGATATTGATAAATGATGATGTTTTATTTTATTTTAGGGATGTATGAGATGAATAACCAAAAATTCCACTACGAGCACTTCATTTATCACTCAAATTAAACAAATTAATTAGTTGGTTAAAGCACCTACCCGGCAAGTGGGAGACCCGGGTTCGAGTCCCGGTCAAGTTCAGAATTTTTCTTCTTCTCAATCTTCACATTTGTGATCACTATTATGCACACACGCATATAAGATAAATTTCCATCATTTCACTCTTGTTAAATTAATTCATAACGAAAATATTAAAATATGTAGGTCTTTCATTTTATTATTAATCGGATGATAAAACGTCAGCTGCTATATTTTCACCTTGCGTGAATTATTCCTTCTATAAAATAAACCAGATTTCCTATCACTTTGGCAGTAATTATAAAGCCCTAAATGAACTTCCTCAATGCAAATAAATTTGAGTCTTTATATCGAGGCATAACGAAGAATATTGATTTACTTTAAAAATAAATATGCAAATCGGGGAAATTACGCGTCTTTTGGTTGTCAAGGAAAATTCTCTCTTTGGAAAACGCGAGTTTAGAATGGGTATTAGAAAGACTCCCTCTTACTACGAACGCTCATCTACCTGTTGTAATAACAAGAGAGGATGCGGGGAATGTAATATCGGTGGGGTGGAGGTGTATGACAGGTGGAACACCAGATAAATACACTCCGAAAAAGCTTTCCACATAATCTGCTCGTATCGAGATACTTGAAAATAAAAATACCCTCTCGTTTAAGAGATTTATCAAAGAAAGTAGCTTAATTTTTATAATGTGTGTACGGAAAATTTTCTCTTTTCTTGATTCTTTGAGTTTATCAACAATCTTTTAGCGATTTCCGTTTCTGTTTTTTACTTTGAGTATTTTCCATAGATTATCCGTCCCCCATCTTCCTCTATGCCTGCAGAACAACACAATCCTTCCGCTCCATTTAAAATATTTTTCACGTGTCTTATTTTTTTACGAAAGAGGTTCGCTTCCTCGCTAAGCTTTAAGTTTTCGAATGGTTTTTGTTCAGACTTCTCAGTCACAGCAATCGGACGGCCTTGGTGGCAGCGTTTCCCGATGGATTCCCTCGAACAAGACAAAGAGAAAGATAGAAGCGAAGGACACGTGCACTCAAATTCACCGTGAAATATCGACCGCCACGCATTGAGGACGCTGAAACGTAAACAATACAACCAGACTATTACACATTCCAGATCGAATCAAAATTCATTCTCGATTTCAAGAAAGAGTAGTGTAGAATAAGAGAATGCACAAGGGAGAGAAGAGGAGAGATTGAGAGAATGAAAAATACAAAAACATGGAATACTTTGTAAAAATCTGAGGATGATTTAAAGAGTAAATTCAACGAAAGATAAGTCGGATACTTAATTTAAGGACAGGTTACGGTTGTCTCAGATTTCTTAAGGAAAATGCTGTGTATCTGATTCTAGGCATTTAATCTTACGTTCTCCTTTAAGTCTCACGTGATCATAATCTACTAAGAGCCAAATCGTACACGAATGTTTTATTTTTCGAAAGGAACTTTGCGTCCTTTTCCTCTTCCTACTCAACCTTCTCCGTCCCGGACTCCTAATCTTCATTTATCCTTTTGGATGAGAGAGACTTAGGAAACTTTCCCTGCGTCAACTAAAACGAGCTTCTTGGGCTTCTATCTCGGCCCACCACCGATCTCTCGCTTCAACGTTCACGAGAATCCGGGTTTGTATCGTGTCTCTTAAGTGCGCCAAGGAGCGCAGTGCTGAATTAAAAAAAAAAGAAATTCGACGAAGCGATTCAGTCTATGATCCGTGGAGGAATTAAATTGTAACTGATTCTTTATCTAATGATATTTAAACAACTAACAACAAGCAAATAAAATTTATTTTAAACCTTGAGGAAAACGTAGCCACGTGACCGTAATTTCACATTAAACTGATCTTTCATTTCCGACCGATTATGAGCAGTTTGGTTTTAGAGGGTAAAGTTTGATATTATATGAAGAACTACATTTTGAAGTTAATAATGACGTAACGTGTATCCGTAAAACCATAACAGTTTATCATTCTGTTCTTCTTGGGCTGACAGATATAGCACTGAAATGATCATCGCACGTCCGAAATGGCAGGTGAAAAATTTTAACGGTTTAACTGATAAATTTTCAGCATGTCAGTTTCACTCAGTGGTCGTTATTTGTTTTTTTCCCAAATAGTGCTTATCCTGACAGCTTGCAACTTTAGGTAGTGTGTAATCAAGAGTAGCAGTTGTGAGATTATTTCCGAACCCAATATGATCGTAACTTCAGTTTCATATTGTCAACGCACAGCTAGCGTCACTTTTTGACAAGAAGTATCATCATAATTCAGATTGACTTTAAATTAACCGCCATTTTAGCCCTTGAAATATTACCAGTGTGTCAAGATTTATTTTTTTACTTTAGACAGACAGACAAACGACTTTATTTAGGGCGAAATTGAGACTGTGAAGTCCCTTCTTACATTTAACCCTTTCGTCAGGATTGAGAATTAAATACAAGTTAAATTACAGACTTTAACATACATATTGACTACAAATTTTGTTAGTTGACAAAGAGAATTACCATAGAATCATGTTAGTTTTGTGGGTTGGAAAAAAAACTGTGTAATCACTTCTTTTAGCACAGAAAAAATGTCCCACTGCGGAAAAACACCTACGAAGAGGACGGAGGTGTAAAAAAACCGCGAAAAATCCCTAGACAGATACAGAAGAAAAAAAATATTAATAGATAAAAGCTAAGGATTTGAATACCAACAGATAAGAGGAGAGAAATAACATAGACATACATGGAACATGTGAGAAAAAAAAATACAAAAATATACAGATACAGCAAGTTCTTATATAACAAGTACATACGAGAGAATTTTAAATAAAGTGCAAAAAAGGAATATACATTATTTAAAATACTTATACAACATATACATATAGGAAATTTTAGAAAACACTGTTCCCTGGAAAATAAAAAGAATTATTATGCGCTTGTGTTGTGATTATGAAATGCTCGTTGCTGCCTCGTTTACTGTTGTCATATGAGAAAGGAGTAACGTGAAGTATGATTTCTTGAAGGAGGATACAGTTGGAGAGTTTTGTATGTGTAAGCAAAGGTTATATGAAATTCCCGATGCATCACCATCTCTCTGTTTCCCTCCCTCATTCTCTTCCTCATTCTTTCTCTCCATCATTCCATCATTCTTTCTATCATTCTCTCTATCATGCTCTCTATCATTTTTACTTTCTCCATACGTAGTAATGGGAAAGTACTGTATTCATGAAAAAAATCGACTTCGAGATTTCAACGGAAATTTTGAGGTCCCTAGAACACGTTTAGACTATTTTCGGAATGATGTCTGTGTGAGTGTGTATGTTATTGTGGGCGCTCTAACTCAAAAAGTACGTGCCATATCGTTACCAAACTTCATATATAACACTTTAACATGAGCACAAAGAACTGATTAGTTTTTGGACAATAACGGTTAATCGGAAGTCGAGGTTTATTCGAAACCCGATTCGGTTTTTGCGATATTTCTTCGTTAGAACATCATTATTGTATATACAATTCTATACAAAAGTTATAGAGAATGTAATTTACTACAGTTTTTATTTGAAACAATTTTCTATAGGAGTTATTGTTTAGGAGTTATTTATAAATAACCGGTTTTTCGGTTTCCGTTAAATATCTCAAAAACATCGTTATTGGTAATCTTCGTAAGGACCAAAGTTGTAGAGAATAATATTTCTTCCAAGTTTTGTTTGAAACTAATTTTCGTAGAATCATCCATTTCGGATATATTTCGCTTTATCTTAATACCAGTAAACAGCGCCAACACCATGTAGCGGAGAATTCTGTAAACATTCAAAATATACGTAATTTAAGTCAACAAGGACGATGGTATTCTTTTACGATACGAAATAATAATTTTTCCTTATAATGCTATTCATAATAATTTAAATATATGGAGAATATGGAGAAAGTCATGTGTTGGCCACATCAGATTTTTTCTGTCATTCTCTCTCTCTCTCTCTTTCCCCTCTTCTGTCTATCTCGTACAACTTCCTCTACCTTATCTGATCCTCCTCCCCTTCTACCTCCTCACACTCGATTTTCTTCACTCACCTTTGTCCTCTTCCGTCGATGTTCCCTCGGTGGGACGTATGTACCTATACGGTGTAACACCGCGCGGGTCATACAAAATACAAAATATGTCTAAGGAGCAAAGAAAGAAGTTGAGAGAATGGAAATACGTTTTACGACTTTAGCATTCTCTTGGCTCCACTCGGCGATTAAAAATGAAAGCGAAGAGGGTTTTTCCAGGTTATTACGGTCTCTCGAAGCGCTCTTGAATTCACGAGGGTGAAATATGGAAGCACTGAAGGGGTAAAAGAGGGAGAAAAGAAGAAAGGTAGAGGTATGAGACACGGTTCTTAGAACAAGCGCATCCCAGGATTCGCTTATAAACGCTACCAATTATTCCCAATTATTGCTTCTAACCGATGCATGCGAGCAAGCAATGTCGCGATAAAATATTTCACTGCTTTTTCAGACTGGGCAAAGATCTATCGTTTTGTATATTGAACGATTGACATATGCAGCGCGGTAACTCGAAGAATTTTATGCACACACGCACGCTAGCGCGCGCACACATCCGTTATGGTCCGGTAAGATATCCATTTCTCTACGCTTTATAGATTTAAACTGGTAGTGCACAATATTGAAGAATGAGTTTCTCTCTTACTATCTATTACTCACTCTTCCATTTACTAATTATTGTAATTAATAATTTTCATCCATCAACTCGCATTTACCGCTAAATTTCCTTTCAGCAAAAAATCACTTATTGTGAGCTTTCCATTCCATACCACTTTTATTTGTTCGTTTCCTGCCTCGCGCTTCTCTTGGTAATTAACGTTCTCCGCACTAAATCGGCTACCGTTTCATATCAGTTCTCCTTTTGCATTCTATATTTTCAGTTTATTTTCCTAACCTCGATCCAACCGACCTTCATTCTTCAACTTCGATGCGTTCTTGCGTAAATTAAAACGAATAGAAGCGAATGTCCGAGTGCCTGCGTTCTGCTGTAAATCCCTACGCAAACTGGGGCATTCATTTTATCGGATAATTGACTATAAGGCAGTAATTTGTAAAAAAAATATTGTAGGCGCAGAATCTTTTCAAAGAGACACAGGATTTCACGGAACATGCCCTTGAAAGCGGAGCGGCTTGAAATAAATTCTCCGTCACGTGAAAAATATCGAGGGAATGAAGATAAGTGCCTCACGCCGTGCTGCCGATGTTTTTATATAAATCTTGTCAGCAAAGTTTTCCCACAACGTTCAAGATGGAGCGGTAAATAGCCATCAATAGATTTTGGTGAAGAAATCGCGAGGTTCATCAGATATTGATCGCAAATAAATTTATCTGTCAGATGGCAGGAGAAGCGACACACTTAAGTTATACCTTCCACCGACATTCTGCGATTAGTAATCATACTATTTATCAATCCACTGGGTTGCGAGACACTGCGGAATAATCCAAATGCGAAGTACCGTCACGCCTTTATTTGCCTCCAGTTTTTATTCCAATAAGATAACGGGCCAACTACCAACCAAGCCAAAGTAAAGCAGCAAATACGCCTCTGTTTATAGAAATGTGCCTCGAGTAGAAAAATACTTGCAATCTATCTCCCAAACCAAACATCTCCCGTTAACTAAAAGCACGAGATAGAATCGCCGCTGGGAGGCGCTGTAATTCTTTCCATACTCGAGGCGATTCTGATGTAACAAGTAGAATTGCAAAACTTGGTCCCATCACACATGTTACAGCCATTCGCGCCATTGTGGAATCCACGAATACTAATAAATTCGGCCATAGGATAACCTGTGACGTAAATACTGAAGCTTCGAAAGTGTCTTCGCTTTGATATCAATGCCGCGGCACAGGTGAATTCAATTTTGGTTTTTGGTAAAAACTTGACGAATTTTATTATGCCGCCGCCCATTATATAGCATTAATTAACTGAAATATATCTTAAATACTTTCACTTCCTACTCAGTTTTGCTTTACAAATATATCATATAACGAATTTTAAAGATTTATATTAAAATCGATTCAATGAGGTCTGCTCCAACATCAAATAAAATGTTTCGCGAGGAGGTTTTGAACGTCCTCAACATCCATACAATTATTTTTTTTGCTTGTCGGAAATAATTTTCCGTTTATTTCAATAAAACTTTTTGTTGGTGGATTAACTTAACGACTTATGTACAAATAGCCTTTTCCTTTCATACTCCACGGCATGTGAACACAAGCATTTCTTTAATGATTTATTCAATGACGAATACAAAGAAATCTACAGGTTACCAAGTAACATTAATGCGAATGAAGAAAACGTTGTCGAAATCAATAGATACTTCGACTCACTTTCTTTAAATACAGATTTTCAATAAACTTTCAGATTTAGGGCAACGTAAGTCTGAACTTGCGTTGGAAATGTTTCACTCTTTTTGTGGACGGGGTTCAGAGATAAACGAGTGTCTGTATTTAGATCACGAAGAATGAACTCCGGCAATTTAACGATTACATTTGAGGAAGATGATAAAGTTTAACGTTTAATAGCAAAATATTTACGACAGCTCACTTTAAAGCGACAGCGGAAACCGCACTGTCATGCGTCCGTTACGTCACCGCAATTACTTCTCAGGAAACACTCCCATTGCGCCGCCAATGTTAAGTGATTCGTTCGCAAAGCACTCCATGCAGAGCGAGAGAGAGAGAGAGAGAGAGAGAGACGGATGAAGAGAGCGGGAGAGACCAGATACGTGCAAAAGAGAAGGAGATAAACGCAGCGGAAGGGGAGGAAATGTTTTCGACGCAGAGCTCATCAAAGGAGAGGAGTGAAAATGTACTCGGTCTCCCTTCATCCTTCCATTTCGCATTCGCGGAGGCGGTGTAGCGAGTGGCAAGTGAGTTTTTGCGCCTTCGGAGCGCGAGTTGTCTGAATCCCTCTTCGGACGTAACTGGAGTGGGAGGTGTGGGAGGGAGAGGGAAGGGCTTGATGGGGTAAAGGAAGGAAGAGAGGGATGGGAAATCGAGTAAACCCGCCGCGACACGCGGAAACCTCTCTCTCTCTGAGAGTATTCCCCGGGAATCCCAAGACTAAATTCCTATCTGTTATCCAATTCCTACGTTTGTGTAACATTCTCGAAGCCGTCGTCGTCACCCAACACCCTGCCAACCTCTTCCTCCCATAACACTTCCGTTTTTCTCTCTCCTCCTCCTCCTCCTCTTTCTCCGCCTATTATTCTCCCCCACCTCACCTTCTCTTCCCTTCCTTACCTATTTCATATTCTCGAGTAAGAATTTTATCCTCTTGGTTTTTTCTTCCACTGATGACTTAGAAAAGACGTAAAATCGATCATTTGAGTTTGTATGATTTAATTTTAGCTGACCGATGCGCAGTGTGCGGAGGATTGTGCTCGCCGACCTCACATTTTATTTCGTTTCATATGGATTAACTAACATCAAAGGATTATGAAGATATATACCGTGTATATCAATTTTCACTTTTAAAACAGTATTTAAGCAAAATAAAAACAAGTATTTTGTGAAATAATGTTTATTTAAATGTCTTGTGTCACTTTTTGTTCTTATTCTTAGTTTTTAATTCCCATTACTATAACTTTTCGGCAAAGATTTGATTTTTCGTTTTAATTCATGTCAACGCAGTGTAAACTAAGAAAATAAGCATTTAAACTTTTTTAAAGCAATAGAAGTCCTACTTTCGTAAGTTCTTAATTTTTTTATATCTAAGGATTTCTAAATATTTCTTATTCAATATTTTCATATTGCACGACATTTACACACCGCAAACTTCGATTTTTTTCATAATTTTATACTTCGGGAATAATTTGGAAACAGGAGAAACATTCTGCTATGACCGCGAATTGAAATCGGGTCTTCCATTACTACAACTAAACTATCGTAGCAGACTAATTTTATCGCTTCAGAACGAAGATTTTCTTGTGTGTGCTCATAGGGATATTCGGATCAATTTTTTCACATCAATTCATAATTTTAAATCCTTCAAAGTCATCCACAGAGTGATTAATGCGACAGTAATCTACTAAATTTCTAAACTCTTGAATTTTGAACGATTTTTATAATTTTCTAGAATATATTTTGTCTAAATGTTTTCGTAAAATTCTTATGAATTTTCAGAAAAGAAAGAGTGGGTGAGAAGGAACGAAGGTTGCAAGGGGATAGGGATATAAAAGTGGAGAGCGAGTGATTCGTTGTAAGAAAAGTAAAAAATTAAATTAGCATGGGAAGCATCGGCGAGAAAAATACGAGTTTCAGGACAGGCGTTTTGGGTTTCCTCCAGGGAAAAAATCGAAACTTGAATCCATTCCATAATGTGATTCTATGGAAGTGGCCCAAGGTTATGCATAGAAGGAATAGGAGGGTTTGATTGGTTTTCGAATATTTCCTTTAATTGGATTTGGGGCCGAAGTGGGCAACCGTCGACCCGCGGGCCGGATATGCCTACCGAGAGCCTTTAGTGCGGCCCGCGCAGTTGCGACGAAAAAGAGACGCGTGAAATTTAACGCGCAAATTCTTATTGTTTTAATTGCAAACTATGGCGATTAAAATATTTCATATCGAAAATGTAACCCTAAAAATTCCGTTTAGAATGTATTTCTACATATATGATACCTCAGTATCTCTAGATAACTTCTGCTTTAAACTTTAATCAGGTCCACCGAAGCGTTGGCAACTTCCATGGCTGCCTACCAAATGATTCGCAACCACCGATACAGCACACCCTGTTTTAGGAGTTATCCATGTTACATAAGAGATATCTTACGTCATTTATAAGGATTTGTAATAAGAAATTTTGATTAAAGTGGTATTGATATATTTTCATTTTTTAAACGATTTCAAATTACGCAAAATAGTGAATAACACGACAAAAATATCGTGTTGAGAAAACGTAATACGACTACTCAAATTTTACCATCACTTTCCAGCTTGTTATAAAAATTTATTTATTAAAAATTAATATCTAATCAAAATATCCGATTATAAATCCGTAGGATTCCGAAATAAAGAACGCGCATCTCGGAAATTCGTGAGGAATGGTGAACTCCACCTGTTGCTCTTGGAACGAATTCGGCGCAAAAGTTTCAGTCGATTCGAAAATTCTCATGTCGCAGGTCATAACATCTCGACTTACGAAGTAAAAGGAATCGTCTTAAACGCAATAAGGAAAAGGCGTCACAATCACTCTCTCAGATAGGTGCGAAAGAGGATTATCGGAATAACATATTTAACCGCAAGTTAATCCTAAAGCATATTATCAAGTCCATCTTATTGCTTGAATCCAACTAAAACGCAAAGCAAGGATTTAGTTGTTTTCGTATTAATTATACTGACGCGATTTAGGAGAATAAACAAATTGAACACTTAATTTTTCCACCTTTTTATTTTAATATACAGGTACAACCATGGTTTCACTACACATTAGCATCATCAGGTTCAAGTTTTCAATTTGTTTATTCTCCAAAATGGAAAAAATCCACAAGATAACGCCTAAAACAACAGATTTTATGACGCGATTTACCTTCAGACGATACAGACCCTATTGTCTATTACCATTTGGTATTCAATTTGAATGTCTCCATATGATTCCTACATTCATCTTAACTTTCTCATTTGATCATCTGCTAGTAATCTCTTCGTGTGCTTCATTTATCTATGTCTGCAAACATTTCCTCAAGTTGGAGACCGTGCACAAATACGTCATCTTTATGTCTGTATGAAGTTATTCTCAGACGTGTGATCTGCACTCATTGCTGAATCCTGGTAACGACAAATTATCCTCGGGGCAGAATATAATTAAATGAGATTAATAGTATGATTGTCGCTTCATAACTTCCAGCAGAAACTCCACAATACCGCAAATGTCTCGTAAATTCATAAGCATATAGGTGTTAAGCGTTTAAGTTACGATCTTAGGAATGTAAAAATATTAGTCGATATAAGCAATGAATAAGAATGCTAAGTTACATTACAGATCATATAGAAATTATTAAAATACTGCGTGTTAGCTTCGCATATTTTTTAAAACGTAGTGGAGCTTGAGTTTTTCAATTCTGAATGCCTCACAGAGCCTTTTTTATTTGCAGTTTCTCTTGTTCTTAGTGTAGTTTTTCTGGCGTACATTCCGGAAAGAGTGTGAGGGAAAGAGGGACATGATAGAGGAGAAATAACGCTGAATTACTGCGTCGAAATGAAGAAATCGCATACTCTCCTGAATGCAGCAACCATTAGGGCGCGTATCCGACGCAAGGAGAAGATAGAGAGGAAGCGGGGGGAGGGGGGGAGCGGAGAAAAAAAAATGATAAACATAACTAAAGAGGAGAAAAAGAAGAGAAATAAGGAGGAATGGATTGAAGGTAGGCAATTGAGGGATTTCAAGAAAGTGGAAATGGAAGAAGATAAGAGAAAGCATGTGTGAGAGAAATTTGAGAATTTCCGGTAGTGGCAGTCGTTGAGGAAAAGAAAGATCAGATAATGAAAGAATCTAGCGTTAAGATTCTTAGTATGTACACAACGATTTTTGGTCGTCCTATGAGTGATCCATTGGCAGAGCGGTTTTATAGTTTGAGAGTTAGGTTGGTATTTTTGGAGAAATGAAATTCTACTTAAATACATGATATAGAGAATGGTGATTTGCGTGATTTCTTTCGAAATTTTTCTGTTTCCAGTTTCTTACTTCTCATTACATATATTTCTTTCTGATAAAAATGGTAACAGGCCTTATTACTGCCGTACATAACTAATAAACGGTATATAATGGCAAAATCTGCTATCACGGATGTCAAAAATGTCGCCACGTTTTCGATAAAACCTGCTTGGCACTAAATGTTGTGAATTTAACGAAAATCTCTAAAAGAACCTGAAACGGGAAGGTTCTAAAGTGCTCCCATCGAAATTATTCTTTGTAAATAACGTGAAAATAACCTGCAGGAAGCATTAATCTTCTCTCGTGGAAAGTGTGGTAGTGAGACGGATGGGATAGGTGCGGAGTGGGAAAACGGAGAGTAAAGTTTCGTGTAGGATGGCGAGATCACAATGCGTGGTCGTTTATATGGGGCGTGCAAAGGGAATCCGCAATGACGTAAGCGGGGGAATGAATAATGGGCGGTGAGTATAGTGGCGAGGGCGGGAATAGGATTTTGGGTGAGGCGAAGAGAGAGAAGGGGAGTAAGGAGATGGACGAGGGACGAGAGAGACAGAAGAGTAATGAGATATGTGAAAGAGGATGATGGCGGAAAGAGATTTGGAGAGACTCAAGAGGAGAAAAGTAATGTTAACTGTCATTTATATGCATACATATATGATGCAATAACGCCAGTATATTAAAATTATCAGGACTTCAAATGTATCTGCGACAGATTCGAAATGTGGACGTGGAGAAGAATGCTGAAGATAAAATGGACAGATAGGGTGAAAAAATAGGAAGGACTACGAAGAACAGGAGAGAAGCGGGTGATTACAAAGAATATGAGAAAGAGGAAGGCGAAGTGGATTAGACAGGAGAGAGAGCATGATTAGAGACGTACTAGAAGTAAAAGTGAAAGGAAAAAGAGAGGTAGACAAAGGTGTAAGCTGAGAGAAAGAGCTATAAAGACATGAAGAAAACTGCGGAAAATAGGAGTAAGCGGAGGATCAGGTTTAACCATGCATAAACACGGACCTGTCCCATAACTAATATAAATATAATTAACAGCACGGAAAAATAGAAATAAATTATACGAAAGTTTCCTCAAATAAAGTAACTTTTCTTTTATAAATAGTGTATACAAGTATTAATTTATTAAATCGAAGTAAGAATATATCGTGAACATGAGAAATGGTGCTTAGTAGTTAATAGCTGTCGATCAAAATATTCTTAATCATTCGATGATAAAAATTAAATTCCGTAAGATGGTCGATATAATAACATTTTTGTTCAATATATACCTATCATCTGATACATTTGGGCAGTGGCACACACACCGGATCCGGACACCTCCCCCCTTGGAAAATTGTGATTTTTCTAAACTGTAGAAACATGCATCGCTATATTAAATCTGGGTTCATGGGCGTCGTCAGAAAGGAATAGGATACGGTGTGCCTCCTTTCTTTTTAACATAAATATAATTAATAATGCAATACACGACATTGATTAACTTGCATACAACTTTTGTGCTTGTCAAATATTTGGGATCCCCCCTTGAGAGAATCCTGTGTGCGCTACTGCATTTGTGGGTGCAAAAAGCAAATACAAAAAACCAATTCAATCTAAAATAATTTAAATTGGTAAATTCCGTCATCGATCCATATATATATATATATGTGTGTGTGTGTGTATATATATATATATGTATATATATAGAATCATCAGGACCTGATGATGCTACTGTGTAGTGAAACCATCGCCGTGATTGACTAATAAAATATATTGTGGAAAAAGTACAAAGTTTTCTAATTTGTTCATTCTCCTACTGCGCTTTGTTTGACCCGCTGTAGGAGCAGGAGAGTTTAGGTTGAGAGAAGTCTGAACGAAAGGGACTGATTTGAACACAGTGAACAAGAGAGGACTGTTGTGTGGAGGCAGGGGCGGATCCGGAAACTTCTCAAGGGGGCGGGGGGGGGGAGGGGGGCGATCGCCCCTCCACCTATCGAATCGACCCCTACCAACTGCCCTATATTTTTTAAATCCCTACCCCTATCAGAATCCTTCTTTCCCTTGATATACAGACCTAATCTGCGGCGTATAATTGAGGAATTCTGGGCGGAATGAATTTAAGAAAGCACCAAGTGGAGAGTAATGGGTTTATCCAAGGAGAGGGCAATCGCCCTCCCCCCCAACCCGTGGATCCGCCCCTGTGTGGAGGAGAGGATTTCATTGTGCGGGTGCTTGTGTGCGTGCGCGATGGAATGAGTGGCAGGATATTTTTATGGGGTAATCTAAACACTGATATGTCGATAGTGCAGGGGTTAGAGTGCTGGCCTACTGCTTTAAGCGGCAGCTGGCACGAAACCTGCGAAATTGGGTTTTTTTTAGGTCGTTTGGTCCCCTATTTGTATGTGTACGAACGAGGAAACGAAAATGAGGATAACTTACAAATCAACACTCCGTCCTTCGGAAAGGTTATGCAGTTGGCGCTCCACGAAAACAAAACATCAGTTTTATGAAGTGATTACTGAGCAGGATTCCTGTGTGATTGTGAAAGAGAGACAAATGAAGTTGTCGAGAGAAAGTGTAAGAGGGGAAAAAGGGAAAATGAATACTTAAGAGTCGTGATTTAACGGTAAAGAAATTATGTTGCTACGGGAACGGTCGCTCAGAGAACTCCAAGCGATAGAGGTGGGGGAAGGTGCGTGGGTGACTATGAGGGCGGCATCGACAAGAACATGAAGCGAGGTTAGGGTAATGGATGGAAGAGGACCAAGTTCTAGTCGTGCAGTCTCCTGGGAAATTCTCAGTTCTGGAGATTTTTTAAAGGGTTTATCTAATTTCCGAAATCTCTTCCCTTCCTGCTAATGCCCAAAGTTACGCCCGAGAGGGATCCCAAGAACCAGGAATATCTCTCTTGCATTTCTCAAACCAATCAACAAGATATCCGTCAAGGGCCTGAGCAGAGTAGTTCATCCATGACGTATCATGATTAAGGCGATCAAAGCCATAATCGCTTGGGTTCTCTTCCACTTTGACCCTTTGAGCTTACTCCTACATCCGCGTTCATCGGATTTCGGCAGTTACTTCTTTATGGACTGTCACAAAAAAAAACGCCCAACGCTTGGTAACTTAGCAAAAACGTCTATGCGACTAATTACAAACATTCAAGATAATTTCCGCAGCTTGAAAAATATCTGTGAGCAACGCAATTGCGTCCTATTTTAAGCTCATCATAATTATCGATGAGCGCTTAAAAATTATAACTCGTCCATTCATAAAAATCGTACTCTCAAGTGTTTTTTATCATGTGCCCACAATCATTTTCATTACAGATCCGCATCAATACTTCATAGTACGCTATATAATCATTATAATGTTTCACGGAGAAGCAAGTGAAAATTTTACTTTTCCCGGGAAATGAGCACCGGTCTTCTACTTATCGGGCGGGTTTTATTAAATTATCAGGTGGTGTAGAATGGTTTATTTATTTTAAAGGTACTAAACCAAAAATAATTACAAAATATTTATATCATTCTTATCGAAATAAAATGACCTAATTCTGGTATGGATAAAATATCACAGTTTAAATTTTATTTCAACTTTTCTTGAACCATGATTGAGAAAAAAATAAAATTTTCTGAGTCATAGATTGCTGATTATGCGTACTTTTAAAACCGAGAAGTAAATAAAAAATAAAATCTTAGAGATAGGCATTTTACGAGTGTATTTATTAAATTCGGTCATCGAGTATGCATAGCGCGGATGTTTTTATGCAACTGAAAAGAGAAGAACGTAAATTATGCATAATATAAGAAGGTGCGTGTTCGTACATATTTTAGAGAGGCGTTTAATGAGAAAGAATTCGAAATTTTCCATTTCGCCTTGATTCATTATCTGATTTTATGCAAACCGAAAATTATGTTTTGGATTTGGCAGTGACAACATTCCAAAAATTAAATAATTTAAGAGGTTTACGTAATTCAAACATTTTTTTATGTTCATTGTATTTATGTGCAATGCAATCAACAAGGATGTATTCTTGCATATCGTTTGATCGAATCGCTTAAATACGTTACAAATAAAACGAGTTTGCAATGCAACCAGACGAAATATCCATAGTTTAAAATTTAAGGAAGACCAAATAAATTCCCATTTCGCGTCCGTACGTGCGAATTCGGGGATCAAGCGGAATTTCGTGTTTTCGGGTCTCTTTCAACGTACATCACGTGTACCAAAACAAATTTCCTCGTAGGGCAGAGTCGAAATGGTCTACACTAAAGTCTGGGAGGAAATTAGGAAAGTGAGAGAGAGAGAAAAAAAGGATAGAAATGAGTCGGAATAGGTTTTACTGACAAAGGGGACTTTTAAATTGAATGACACGGAGGAGATTGAAGGTTCTCTTGGATGCGTCGATATCTGGTGCCATACGTTTTACCGCACGGAGAGAACCTCTTCGAGCCTAGTGACATTTATTTGAGTGTGTTTACGGAAAGGGATTACCCTGGCATCGCGGTCCTTATCCTCTCGCAGTCTCTCGCGAGAGATTTTATGGTTATACCGGTTTAACATCCCAAGGCGTACATGATATGGTCTCTACTAACTACGTATGCTGTTACCTTTCTCCATTTTCGTAACAGTCTAAAGTAAACAACAGAAAATCTGGAAAATAGCGGAATAAACTCGATTCAGCTAAATTAACGGTTCATCGCCTATAGGATCAATGTGATTTCGCTTCTATAGAGTAAACGGATTGGTGTATCCTTTCAAATTTTAATAAAAGGATGTAATATTCAGTGTGAATGTATAAAAATGTGGCCAATTAACAATATTTATTTTTAAATATGTGCAGTTTGCCAAACGTAATTTTCAGTGCCATTAAGAAGATATACGAGTAATTTTTAGTTTTCCGTACCGTTATTGAACTCCCCCTCTGTCCAAATGGGGTATTTATCGATGGGTGTAACTCTGCCCCTGCGTGTGAGATGGTCGTCCATCAACTCAAGCGACCTATTCAAGGAAAAACATCTGGTCATGCGGAGGATAGAGGCAGCGGCCATAGGGCGCTCACTCACGAAACTGTGCGCAATTATTCCATTGGTTGCCATCGTGATCACACATTGTTGCTCCTATAATTTTGAGTGTTTTTGAGATCTAAATCCTAAATCATCTTCCGTCTCTACACATCCTTCTCTACGCCTCCCCTTCTTCTGCCATCATTCTCTTTCTCCCCTTTCTATTCCATCTCGAATCGTTATTTTCGGTAGTTTTTCTTTCAAAAAGCCAAAAACTCGATTTTGTAAATTAAGTTACCTACCATTCACTCTCAATCTTGAACTTTCATTTATCCGTATTCAAAGCTCCTAAGCTGCAGCAATGATACATATCCGAAAATTTTCGTGTCCATTTGTCACGATTAGCATTTTATACTAATAGTTAAGTATACAAATGTTTTGCCTTAATAAACGCTTCCCACGCAAAATCCTTTTGCTACTTCCGGACAAAACTCAACTCTCTTTGGCCGAAAAGGAAATTTTCATAAAAGTATCGAAGAATTTTATTTACTCGTTCATTTCAAATCGTGGCGTGAATGAAGGAATCTTTTTCTTTTATCGATTTACTTCCTAATTCCCTAAGCGTTTTTAAAATATGCGCGACAGAAGATGAATATAATTCCTCCATTGCTGACTACATTATGCGGATAGTTTCTGGAAAGAGGTAGAGAATTTTTACCTTGTCCAGGAATCGAGCCAGGGTCTTCCACGGAAGAAACGGATTCGAATCCTTTGCAATATAAATTTTCTCCTGCTTTTCAGAAGCCCATATAGTCCAGTATATGTCTGCGTGCATAGAATTTTATATTAACATTTTCCATGGTGACTGCTTTCAGAGCTGTTTAATTTTTAATAGACAACCGATATATAAATTAAGATGAAGTAAAAATATTCAAACGTTGTGCGAACGACTGAATTGTAACAGCTACAGGAGATTTACATAAACAAACTAATAATAATCCATTTTAGAGAATAGTATCACTGATCTGTCCAGTTATTACACATAAATATTTGAATCCACGATTAAAGTAGCGCGAAACTTAATGTAGTACGTTATGAACAGCAATAATAGCAAGAACAGACTACGGACGGCAGTCAATCTCCTTTCACAGAGAACGCGAAAATCCAAGCCGGGGCAAAGGAGTTTAATTTCTTCGAACCTCGCGCAAAGATAACGGATACCCTTCGGTCTGGACGAGGATAACACCAAGCAGTTTATTTTGAGCTAGGGAGACGAATACACGTATTGTAGCGGTCGTGAGATCACAAAGGAGAGAGGAATGAGGAAGAGAGGGATAAGGAGTTAGAGGTAATAAGATAGAAAATGTGAGAGAGAGAAAGAAAGTGTTGGGGAAAGAAAAAGGTAGGAAAAATATAGAGTGAGACAGAAATGAGAGTTAGAGGGAGATGTATAGAGAAAGGTAAAGGAGATAGAGCGTAAATTAGTAAAATGAAGGACAGAACTTGGATGATAGGGTAAGGGTGTTTACACGGACACACTGGTGGGCAAGGTACCAGTCCCTAGGCAATCAACAGACTCCTTACGCTTCCCTACTCCCAACTCTCAACCCTTTTGCCCATTAACCTTCTGTTTTACCAGCCCGCTGAGATTATATTCCAGGCGAGGGGTACTTTTAGGCACATAGAAAGACGTATTCCTACGTTATTGCCATGCAGAGACGAGCAGAGTAGAAAGGCGAAATTCTGAACATTTTTTCAAAATAAAGTAATTGGGAGGTTCTTGGATTATAATTTCAGAAAATATTTTTCTTTTGAAAAAATTCATTATTTTGATTTTCTTTATGCAATATGTATGATAATATGTTCGCACCGTGATATTTTTAAATGCAAATAAAACACCCCCATCATATTAAAGTCGTTTATGTACAAGAAAACGAATATAATCTAATCCGTGCTGTTTATATTGAAAGCGGCCACTAAAAAAACGAGATTTCAAGTTCAAGAAAGAATTTCTGAACTTAGCTTACAGTTGAAATCGATTCGGAGAGAGAAAGATGGTGTTTTCAACTTCCTGGAAGTCTATTTAGATCGAGGCGTATGCGTAGTTCACTTTTTCACGACCAAAATGTTATTAAGTTATGCATCACTTGGAGACATTATCGACAAATATTATACCGAACGGAAGCTTTAACGCAGTGTTTCCCAACCTTTTTAGAGTCGCGACACCCTTAAGTGACTTTTCAGAATTTGGCGGCACCCCTCCCTATCCACCGTCAGTAATAATCGTGGTGAAGATGAACCCCTAACCACAATCTCCATATCTCCTTTCATTTCGAAGTGCCTTTGCGACGAAATGAAGGTCGACTTAACTTTGGTTTGCATTTTTGAAAGCCGATGATGCAAAATGAGGCTAAAAATGGAAAAACAGTATATTTTTTACGGCACCCTTCAGAACACTTCACGGAACCCCAGGGTGCCGCGGAACCCAGGTTGGGAAACACTGCTTTAAATTGCTATAATGTGGATAACAAGGTAAAATATCAAATAAAACAATCCTAAGACTTTACAACCAAATAGAACGCAATGATTGGCTTGCATGCCCCTGAGCAATTCATTTATCCGAAAACTTTATAAATACGATAAAAACGGCTCATGTCAAATATTTGTAAATTGTTCACCAATTAACCCACTTCGCTTATTTATTTATATTTAATTAGCTAATAAACTTTACGACCTTTTACAACGAGTGCAACAACGATAACAAAGGCGAATGCATACAACAATGACTTGGGCAGATTTCGAACCCGCGACCCTAGCATTGGGAGACACGCTAATCGCCCCTTACCGAGGCTGTCATCTGCATATTACGGACCGCGGTAAGAATATTCTACCGAAGTATAACGTTTCATAATGATCAATAATAAAATAAAAGAATTTTAAGAAAATAAATTTGATACATGAGACGGAGAAGAATTCTGGACTTCACAGGGAATCGAACCCGGGTCTTCCACTTGTTGGGCAGGTGCCTTAACTAAGTTACCAAGTCAGTTTCTATCTCCAAACGGGAGGTTGGGGTACGCACATGCATATTAACTATTCTCCGAACCTTCTATCCTATTAAAGAAAAAATCGGATGTGTTCTTCGCGATGCAAAAACACGCAATGAGTATTTTGCAGACGCTCTTGACTATTCACTCGCGCCAACCTATAGGGTTTTTCGAGTGTTGGAACACTCTTACGCTCACATCTCTTTCTCCTTAACACACTTTTCCTCCCTCTTTCTCCCTCTCTCAGCCACAAACCCAGAACAGGCGACTCTAGGATTACGTGTCTGTGAGTCGCTTACAGAGGTCAGAAAGGCAGAAAGAGGAGGTGGCGCAAAAAAAGAGGAGGAGTGATATTCGACCTGCACGAATGGTGAATGCGTTAGTAGTCGACGCGACCTAGCCCACTTCGAGCACTGTTTCCTGCGTCCTCAGGCGAACCTGAATAGATCGAAGGCACGCGATATCTCGCTTCCATTCCCAATGCATGATTCTGAGTCAATGAATGAAATCGACGCTACATTACACCTCTGCACGGCCCCGTTTTCTTAGGCCCGTCTCATACAAATTGGGACCCGACCCGTATGTTGTCGAAGAAATTGTGGGTCCATTTAAATCCTCTCGGCTATAAAAATGTAATTATTGTATTACAAATTTTCTACCAACATCTGTGTACTGTTCCATGATTTGAAAATGATTTTTAATCCACATATCTGTATGCCTTGGGAGACCACAATCATAATAAATACTATACAAAATACACTAATATACAAATACAAAAAATATATTAACCAATTCACTACGGAGGACGACTAACACTCGTTAGTTTACTTAAAAAAGTCCATGCCACCTTTTTGGCTTGAACCCATTCAGTACTGAGGACTAGTGCGTAATTTTTACGGCCCGGCCCCGTAATTATTTCCCGGCCCGTGCATGACTCTATGCTACAAACATTGCACAAACTTTCTCAGATCCGGGCGATTGAAAGAAATATCAATTTCGCGCATCTGCCTCCGCTAAACCTGTCCCATTCCATCTTTATACTCTCTCTCCACACTCATCCTCGTTTGTCACTTACCCTATATACCGCTCCTAAATCTCTCAGAATCTAGTTTGCTCTTCTTTCTTTAGCATTATCTGAATTTCATGGCTGGGATCTTATATAGTTCCCCGTCATCTTGAACTATTCTGCTGTAATTCCATTGACTTATGCCACTTTTCCGATCTTCGTTCTTTTAATTTCTCCTCGAAGAATATCCTGAACTTCTTCTGTGGGCAGGTTTCTTTCTGCGTTTACTTCCTTTTCGGAAAACGAATTGGATTGCTGTATAATTCCTGGAATAGCTTTAAAATTAATTTTCTGCTAATGGATAATTAAAGCGTCTTCTAGGTTATTTTCCACAAATTTTCTTACTGATCGAGGTGTAACTTTTATAGGTTCCATTACTTTCTTCTCGATTAAACCCATGGTTATCCACATACCCATTGATTAAATTGTTCAGTTCTGTGAACAGGATCATCCCGTTTGGGTTTCTAATCATTTTCATTGTATTTTCACCATCAGACTTTCTATCACGATGGACTGCAACCTTTTCGACTATTTCTTGCGCGGTTTCTACGACTAACTCTATTAGTTTTCGCTGTTTCGCTCTTTAAAATTCAAGCTGGATTTCCTCTTTCCGCTCTTTTAATAGTTCAGAAGGAGTCCTTTTGGAAACCCTTCTTGCTCATCTCAACTCCACCATCTTTATATTCTCTCGGTCCCTTCCCTCGCCCTTGTTATTGTTATTGCGGGACTTGTGACTTCAAACGACTACCAGGGCTAGTAGGCTTCTTAGTCTAAATCAAAAAGCAAGGGAGGAGATAAACCCGGTGCCGGCATTAGCCTACTCTTAACGAGAAACACCAAGGGGGCCAACAGCTTTACGTCCCTTCCTAAGGACGGAGCGCTGATTCGCGTGTTCTCCTCTAAACACGCAAATAGGAAGCCACTAAACCTCTGAAAAAACCCTACTTTCGCAGAGATTCGTACCCGGTTCGCACCGGGTATGCTCAGCGTAGCAGGTCAACGCCCTCGCCAGAACGCCACGGCACCCCCAGCCCCTTCCCCCTCGCCCTTCTCAACTGACCGCTCGCTATATATCTTTTTACTCCTTTTTATCCCTTCCTTCAGTATTCTAAGCCTTTCAGAAGAAACCCTTCCCTTATCCTCAACTCCCATCTCACTCCTCCGAATCCCTTTTCGTTCTTTATCTCTATCTCCTACTTCCGCGGCTCTTATTGCTTGGCATCATATCTCCCTTAACTTTACCTCTACACGCCTTATTTCGCGCGACTTCACCAAAACCATTCAACCATTACAGATAAATCAGCCGTATGATCAATATCCAATTTTAGCTGTCGAAAACATATTTTGAAAATCGGTATAATACACATTGGGCAATTTCGCGCCTGGTCCCACTACACTCCTTCCTGTATAGAAGGCACTCCCACTGCTGCAAAAACAACAATACCGCGGGAAATGTTTTCTGCATGTAAGTGGTATTAATATATTGAATACTGAGTTAATATATGTGAATATCAAACTTAATAAATTGTTATACCACACATAAATATCAAGCATTATGTGGATTAGTGAAGAAACGTAGGTTCTCAAATACTATTGCTGAATGAAGATTGTTGAGCGACGCCAATGGAATAGGGAGATATTGATGTTAGCTGCTAGTTTAGAATATCCGCCCTGTAAGTGGCAGACTGGGGTTCGATTCCCAGTTATAGCAAATTGGTTGACAAATTATGTTTCTCGTTCTTTGTTTACATTTTCACATTTCATTTTATATTCCAAAAGCAAAACGATTAGGTATTAAATATTCTCAAGTTTTTTTATTGCACCCCAAAACTACGTAGCCGATTTAAGTATGCTTTTATTATTACTGAGCAATATGGCAATATAGAAGTGGAAATTAGTTTTCTAGTAATAAAAATTTCATTGAAGTGTTAATCTTCTCTTTTAATAACAAAGTCTTGCTGTGAATCCAGAACAAAATTTCGGAAGTTTCCTTTATGTGTAAACAGTGAATCATTTTACGTTTGAATCCAAACCAATCAACAAGCCACGGAAGGATTTCAATGCATTGCTTCATGGAGAAAAAAGTGGGAGTGATTGAGCGTCGCTCGCCACAAACAGGGGATTTAACGCGATCAAAACCTTACACACGAGTCCTCCGAATAGTTAATGTTATTCATCTTTGCTCTTTCTAGACGAAATTTTGTGCACTCTACACGGTGTATGTGCCATCAGAAGATTAAATGATTTCTATATACACCAACAAGTGGTTTCGAGTATCTACTGATTTCCGGATCAAAGGATTCTTATATAAACGGTTTTTTGTCTGGATCCTCGTTTATAATGTAAACTACCTCCTCCTACAGAACTCGCACAGAAGTCACGCAAAATAGTATGCATGAACGGCAAATCACGAGGAGTTCGAAAAATAGAGAAATCTACACTTTACTCGTCAAAATGTAAAAGAATGATGGATCAGGTATTTTTTTAAGCGACTCAGTTGCGCCGACAATCTAGTTTTATTTTAAAAGTTGAAAATATTGTCATATACTTTAACACTAGAATTACTTAAGTTAGCTACCTACCTAGAATTACGGCTGGGGTTATTTTGACCCCTAATTAATATTTGGCTGAATATAATACTTTAATTTAATTAAATAGCAAGCAATATGTCGAAAAATTATCTTTAATGATATAATTTAATAATTTTTGTTTGGTTTTACAATGTTTTTTTAAATAAAAAATTAAATTCATTCATGTTGTCTTGTTAACATCTTTGGGCATACAGTCTACACAAATGGCCAAATGTTTCCCTGTACACATTCCACATGAAAATTTATTGCTACTAGCACATGTGTAAATTGTTTTATTACCATTGCACTTCCGAATTGGGCATTTGTGACGCTTTTTGCTTGACTCTTCCACTTCAGACACATCAGGCGACACATTAGTTTTGCGTGTTTTCATGTACTTCCCTCTAAGTTCATCGTAAAGCATGAGAATAAAGTTTCTTCTCGTATGTTTTCTCCCTGTGATTTCTCTGTGAAACATCCAAACGTCTATTGCTGCCAAATCTAAAATATTGAATCATCGTGTCTTCTTTTGCCTCCACCACCCCGTCCTCGACATGGTGCTTGCATGTGGTCCGTAGCACTTTTAGTCTTAAGAAATATGGCCACATCATTATCTTTTTCTTCCTCAGAATGAACAACGTTGTCCGACTCTGACGCCGAATCGCTGGAATTTACACAAGGTACATAGTTCTCATCTTCAGAGTCTTCTTCTTGATCACTAACAACATCATCTGAATTATCATCCGGAATATCCTGTAGATATTTTAGAACCTCTTCATCTGTGATGCATTGGCGTCGCGACATAATGTGCATGAAATTTATAAAAATTTATTTAAACATTGAGTACATCTTACCTACAAAGCTCAATAATGCGATTTCTCGAAAGCAAAAAAGCGCTTAATAGAAACCAGCATGGTTTCCGGCGAGGTAGGTCATGCGAGATTCAGTTAGCTCTACTCACACATGATATTCTGAAAGCAGCGGATAAAGGAATAGGAGTTGATGCAGTATTTTTAGACCCTAGGAAAGCCTTCGACACCGTTTCTCACGTGAAAATAGTTCAAAAATTAAGGGCTTATTCAATTAACGAGAAAATTATAAATTGGATCGCCTCGTTCCTTTCCGATATAACCCAGAGAGTAGTTCTCGATGGAGTTGCATCAGACGTCGTCAAAGTAACTTCCGGCGTGCCTCAGGGAAGTGTAATCGAACCTCTGTTATTCTTGATATATATAGATGATTTAGCGGATAACGTAAAGTGTAAAGTTAGACTCTTCGCGGATGACACATTTGTGTATGGAGAAATCAACACAATACACGACCAGGAGAATTTGCAAAGGGACCTTCAGGCTATTACGAAATGATGTAAAGGTTGGCAACTCGACCTGAATATAGAGAAATTCGCCGCAATCAATTTCACCCGCTCCATCAATTTCAACCGTTACCCGTACCAAATATCTGAATTAAAGCTAAAATACGTCAATAGCTACAAATAAATACCTAGGAGTAACTCTCAGTAGCAATTTGTCTAGTAGAGAGCATATCTAAACCGTTATAGCATCGGCAAACAGAGTAAAAGGGTTTTCCTCTAGAGTCCTGCGGGGATGCCCCTCGAATGTAAAGGAAATCGCATACTTTTCTCTAATCCGACTCGTAGTGGAATACTGTTGCGCTGTCTGGGACCCTTTCGAGGAGGGCTTAACTAGGGAGCTCGAAATGGTTCAGCGTAGAGCGGCTAGATTTGTAAAAGGAGAATATCGGTATGATGCGAGTGTATCAGAGATATTGAGGGCTCTGAAATGGCAAACGGTGAAGAGTAGAACTGAATAGTACAAAAGGAAACTATTTGAAAAATTCGAAAGCTCCGAAACCGTTGAAGACGTCGTCGTCTCCATCGGTGTTAGTGAACGTAATGTTAGATCAGAATGCAGGGGAAAATATGTCGAAACGATCGCTAGAAAAGAGAAATACTACAGATCCTTTTTTCCAGACGCGATAAGACAGTCCAACAGAGGAATTAGTTAGAGTTCACTTGGTGTTGTGACATCCCCTGCCAAACGCTCTGGCGGCTTGCAGGGTATTGATGTAAATGTAAATGACTTGAGCAAGGCAATATTATTATAATTACTATAATTCAATCCCGTAAACACAGAAATAACAAATTAGTTATAAAAAGGGCAGAACATTATATGAAACAGTTCCGATCTATCTGCTAGCAAACAGCAAACTGAGCCGTGATACGAAAACGCCCGTTGTCGACAGGTCCATACTCGTGAGTGGTCGAACTACAATGTTGTCGATACATAGTCATTCGCTGCTATGTACAATGAATTAGAGGTAATTGAATATTGTAAACACAATTGGAAACATTTTCGAGTATTTTTTAAAGAACGCTTTCAATGATTCGGCATGAAATAATATACGCTACGCGTGATATACATCACAGGGATCATTTTGACCCCTTCCGTAATTATAGGTACGCATTCCTGTATCTTCAGTTAGAAGAAAGATAAAGTGTTGAAACATAACATTTATGAAGTACATGCATATATAGGAAAAGTAAAAAAATACGATCAATTTATCTGAAAAATTAAAGCTGCTACGACAGCGAAAAATTGCGAAAGGGTCAAATTGACCCCTTCCGTAATTGTAGTGTTAAAGAGCAGTAAACTGCAAAATAATCGTTAATAAGTACAATATTACCACACGGAATATAGGGAACTTGAAAATATACGGCAATTCACGAAGATGCAACAAAATTCGTGCAGTTTTTATTATAAATTAACTCAATGACAGAAAAATAATGCTACGTAACAATTAATCCAGGGTTTATTCTCATCACAGAAAATTTGTTTTCATTCTCAACGGTTTTGTTTACTTTTTTATCGAAAACTTATTAAACGAAATTTTCAGCTACCTAGATTGGAGACGAGGAGAGAGGATAATTAAATGGAAAGTTATTACGGAATGATAAAATCGATGTCAAGGGACGAACAAGGTCGGACGAAAAGTGAAAAGAGGAAATGGGGATGGAGAAAGAGAAGCCCATGACGGGAAGAAGCGCTTGAATAGGATGCCGATACTTTAAAAAATAATAATACTCTGGACCTGCGACATTTCCTTTAAATAGATAAGAGAGGTGAGCTCGAGTAGTCGGGATTCGGCACTTTTGAGTAGAGGTATAGGTGAAAGGGAAGTGAAGGAGAAAAAACAACGAGACGAGTGTCAGATGGAGGAAAATTAGGAAGGAGTGGATTGCTTCCTTTCTGCTCTAGTAATCCAAGGGTCGTTACAAGCTATATTGAGAGGAAACTGTCCCCGAATGAAGAAATATATGACCCAATCATCCTCCATTTCGTTGAAAGACATTTTCACTGTAATCCGTTAGTGGTTTTCCTTGTAGTCATCGAAGGAACCGAAGAAAGAGGACTTGCAGAACACACATACACACACATATATATATATATATACACACACCTACCTCTCAGACCACTATTGTGGCTGAGATTTATTGACGACATCTTTCTTATCTGGACCAATGGACCTGACTCCCTCCAATCCTTTTTGTCACGCCTCTCCTCTCACCCCACGCTTTCCTTCACCTACAGTACTTCCACCTCTTACATCACCTTTCTGGACGTCGAAGAACGGTTATGTTGACAGTCTGATTCATGGTCTGGCTTTGGGGAAGAAATTCGTGATGCAGTCTCGTTGGTTTACGCCATTTATGGTCTGCCTGAGTGTGGATCATCATCAATGGAAATCCGGCCATTATTAAAACGGGAATAGCACTCTAATGTCTTGCACCGACGTAACGCTGTTTCTCCGAATGCTTTTTGTAACATTTCGTACGTTTCTGTGACCGTCTTACCAAGTTTCTAACCGAACTTGATGCAAACACGTTGCTCCTTCTAAACATCCATTTCACGATATGACGGAGGGAAAAACACGCTTGCTCTCTAGATCAACTCATTCACGACTGAGACTAGCTGCTACACTCTCCTCTGCTGTGTGGCATCAAGGGGATGTTGCCCAACATGCTATAGTGTTGCCACTTCGATACTACTGGTAGTTTCTCCACAAAAATTCAGTTCTGGATATTTTTGAACAGCCCTCGTATTGTTCGTAGCAAAGAGTATAAACACAGTACATTTTATTTAGTTCGGATACCTTCGTACCGGAAGCATTTGCATATGTACGATTATCTACATTGACATTAGTAAGAACGTATATTCTCCGCATCATTCTAAACGTTTCATTTTCGTAATACCTGTCCGTTGGTAATTTTCTCTTGTTCGTTTAATTTATATTCTACTCTTGCCAGTATTTAATGCAGTGGTTCTCAACCTTTTATTTGTCTGCGTCACCCTATGTTCAGTTCATTCAGTTATGGGTTATCCCGTTTATAGTTCCATTATCTACAGGTCACCTATAAAGATAAATTGTGCTTTACCTGCCACATAAAGATAATATTCAGGCATTTAAATAGGCACTAGTGATTATTCTCCTGGTTTAACATACCTTTAGAAGTCAGAATTTATCAAATATTCGTGTCACCCTTTAATAGCCTTCGCGTCATAAATGCATGCGAAGGTAATTTACTTTAGCAAGATTTGGAACCTGTTATGCGTGTAACCACGACATTTCAACTTCATTATTTCCTTTAAATAATCTCGAAGCACAGTTTTAGGAGAAAATAATTACTGGACTACATGGTGAAATTCAGTATTACAAAGACTAAAGAATAATCGGGTACAATGTTGTAGTTTTTGGTATCGCATCATCGAATATAATTTCTTAAAATAAATATTTAAAAGTGGTTCATATCAGAAGATTTTCGTAATGGGAAAATCTCCTTTTGTGTCTGCCTGCCTGTTTTTCTTTTTGGACGCCAATTATAGATAGACAGCAAAACTTTGTATTTAACATTTACAGCAAAGCAGAAATTCAAATTGACATGTACACAAAATCACTCACAATCAGTCAGGACTTTCGAATAATTTTATTTCAGAAGTTTATTCTTGTCGTTTTCCCGTTTTTTAAATATCTCCTATAAAATTCAATATTTATAAATAATTATTATAAAAGTTATAGAGAATACAATTTCATAGAAGTTTTATTTGAAATGTTTTTTCATAAAGCAATTAGTTTAAGAGATATTTTGAGTTTTCTTCTATTTGAATGTTAAATACGTAGCTAAGTGATACCATTGATTCCGTTGCTATGATGAAACTTTATAATTGTTGATAGCGGTGCGTATGCCTATGGGTGACATTAATTACTCATAGATATTTTGTTATTCATAGAAACAGCTAACAATTTTCTTTACTTATTGTTTTCACTTTCTCCATATACGTAGTATAAAGTATTGTTTTCATGAAAAAAATCGATTTCGAGATTTCAACGAAAATACATGTTTTGAGGTCCTTAGAACACGTTTAGACTATTTTTGGAATGATGCCAGTAGAGGAAAAGTAAGGTTTCTGGGACAAAATCCAAGATGGCGGAGACTAGACAGTGGCGTCACCTTAGAAAACCAGAACTAAGAAAGTGAAAGCATGCAGTACGTTGGAGGGGGGGGGGGAGGGGGGGGGGGGTGCCTCGTGTAGACTGCTTTCTATGGTGATAGATGTGGCGAGGGGTGCGCCAAGTATGTCGCGAGTTGTCTGAGGATGGGGGAGGTCAACAGCCTGCGGTGATGGAATGTGAATATCTCACAACCGAAGGAAATAGAAAGCTGAGATGGGGGCACAATTTATTTTTTGAGAAAAAGATTCCTTCGGGCTGGGATCGAACCAGCGACCTTAGGATGTACAGTCCACAGCTCTACCTACTGAGCTACCGAAGGTTCGTATTGAATAAATATATTTTATTGGTTTGCTGATGCGAGATGTTGAAATAAAAGAATAGCGGACAAGTTTGAACAGTTTTATTTTCCAAAGAATATTATGACATTTCAGTTCTTTTTATTAATGAGCAAGACATTGAAAATTTATCATCCTCTTCCTTAGGATCATCTTCGTTTTCCCAACAATATACATTTACGCCACATTTGCAGCAAATAGTAACATCTGAAAATCCAGCATAAATAAATCCAAAGGCAACCATCTTGCAAATATTGAAAATAATTTTTTGGAAAACCATCAAATGTAAAAAGTCTGTGTTGCTCGCTTTGAATATTAACGTATTGTTCAATGCATAAATGAACTCGCCACCTCTATGTCGAGGTAGCATGCAATTCACGCCCAAGGACGGTAATGTTTTCATCGATGGGCATCCGAAGACTTATAGGTTTATAACTCTGCATCCTAAAATCGATGAGATGAATTTACATTTTTCTAAACTCATAACAAAGACTAGGCGGTATCCTGAGGCATATCTCAATAAAACTGTTTTGAAAGCCAATTCATTTTGATGGATATTAAAATTAATTTGAGAAAATAAGGGGTAAGGGTGTTATTTGAAATGAGAAAACGTCGATCAAGTTTTAGCAAGTTTATTTTTAGTATTCTCCAGAACTTCCAAATGCGTTTTCTCCTCTCTCAGTACTTTGAATTGTATTTGTTTCTGTGAATATAATCTTACTCAAAAATTTTTCAAAAATAATTTGGCATACTTTCCTCCCTATGCATACTTCGAAATCGGTATCACTATGATTGAATAGCAATACCTTAATTTCACCCTTATAATCGGGGTCAATAACACCCGCCCCCACCTCAATACCATGGTTCACAGCCAAGCTTGACTTTGAGCCCAATCTTCCATACACACCTTCCGGCATTTCAATTGCAATACCAGTTCTTATTAATACACTACTTCTTTTCTTTATCATACAATTTTCAATACTTCTCAGGTCGTATCCGGCTGGCGAACCATAGCTCCCCTCAGGTAAACAGGCTGCAGCATTCAACTTCAGAACTTTTGCTTCCATTACTGTTATATTTAATGGAAAATAAGATGGTGGTGAAGTAGTAAATAGTACATTACTTTTTTATACATTTTTATTTATTTATTTCCACTATAAGTGTCCCACATTTTTTTATTACATGAAACTTTTTCTCCAGCGGACACTTGTTATATTCCTCCACCTCAGCCTCTGTAATATTACAATATTTCCTTGGGAGAAATATCATTCCCCTCCAAGAAGGCACATCCCAATCACTTATTTCCGCGGATACCGCCGGACCATACATCGTCACGGTTTTTTTCAGGCTATTAATCTTATATGTATGCTCCTCTTTCAAGTCCTTCGTCTTAACATATGGGATGTACTCTTGCAGGTTGCTGTACTTCTCCCTCAGAGAATTCATCTACATCAAATAATATGAGAAACTTATTACTTCTGTTAATTTTAGTAACCTTTTGGTTTTATAAGCAACAAGAATATAATATGGTATGCTTACTGGGAAGAGATGAAGGCGGAGAACGAACGCTCGAGAAGTAAACGGTGATATCGGTCTGAGAGATGCAGAGGTGAACTAACTACTAGGTGAAAGAAGATTGATTCATTAAATAAAATACGTAGTTTTAATTTTTTTGAGTGAGTTAGTGTTTGTAAAAGTTAATTCATACTTACCGTTTTTAATTTAGATGGATATTATGACAGCTTCGTAGACTTGGAGTAGACTTGCAGCAGGAGGAGAGTAATGCAGTAATTCCAAAGGTGTACTGATAACTTTGAGGTTAGAGCGTTAGGTATTTATACGCTATTCTATTTGCAGGAAATTCTGGGGGAAGTGAAAGGCTTCTAGGCGTATCCAGGAAATCTAACCCTTTCACTATTAACCTTTAAGTGGAACACCTATCATTATTTCCGCTTCTATATGCCAAAACTCCTTTCACCATCTTAAGGTCTTACACTTCTTTTAAGTACACTGCTAAATACAAGTGTATGAAGTAGGGGGGTGGGGGATAGAGTATATATATTGATGGGTTCTAGCGTTCATTACCACTCATCGAGTATAGCAACGGAGTCGATGCGTAACATCCAGTCGAGGAATCTCAGAAGAACCAGAAAAAGAATATCGGAAGATAACTGCGTGAAGATTGCCATCATCCTGAAGTTGAGGTAATTATTGTTACATACGCAACATCTTAAAATATATCATAAAAATTTTATATTTACAGGTTAAATTAGCATATTGAAAAGAGTACCCGAGTGCTAAAATTTACCGATTCCAAATATCTCCCCTCTTTAAGAATAGTAGGAAGGTTTATTTAAATATAAAGCCTCACCAAAAACAATTCAAACGAAATGGAGGAGCTTAACAGGTTTCAAACATTATTGCTAGTCAATCATGGGTATCTACGATATGAGAGAACTGAGTAAAAGAATGAGTGTTATGTGGGTTGCGTACATATAAGGGTGAAAATTTTGAAAATTCCATAACTTCCTTATTTTTTAAGTTAGAGGGTTAAGATTTAGTATAAGGATAGGAAGGGTTTCGGGGTAAGTTTTACGGGTTGTATAACTTTCAGGGGTTAACATCTTCTGGTGGCATATCTTTCAGGGGTAATTTTGAAGATCTTGAATTTTCGAGAATTTTACATCATAACTCGCTTATTTGAAGAGATACGTAAATGGAACGTTTAGTAAATATATATGAATCTATTAACGCTCTAACCGATGAAATGAATTAAAACTTCAAAGATCGAGTAATAAAAAAAATTTAAGCAAAACTTACAAATAAAAATATGTAGATGACTCACAGTGAGTTACATTATATATTATATCTTATAACGTTAGAATAAAATACTTTTCTAATTTTAGTACTCCATAATGTATACCACTATTCGTTATCACCCTAATGAAAAATATGTGGAGGTAATTTGTGAGACACATGTGAAGGTCATTTCATATGATACTCTCGATGATACTCTCGACCAAGGAAAATTAATAGCACAGACACCAAGGACTTTAAAAGATATCTGTGAAAGATTGATAGTAAGGAGTTTAATAGAGTCAAAGAAATTAGACGAGGATATCGAAAAGGATGTTTACGCCAAAGTAGAAATCTTGAGACTCCCTCGAAGCATAAAACGAAGATTAAAAGATGCGTCATGGGTGATTGAAATGGAATACACTTCCGATAGAAATAGAAAGTGAATTTGGTAAGCATAGCTTTTCGTTAAACATATGAAAGTACATTTCCTATTCATAATTAAGCGATGAGCTATCCTTATGATACCTGCGCAGAAATATGTCTATATAAGTTGTAACGAGAATTGTATTTTTCTCATTTAATCGATTGCTGCTACAGAATTAACATCATGGAATCCCTCTGCGAAGTGTGCTGCACTTATTTTGACTCGCGTTACCGAATCGCGCATGAGAGAAGCGATGTGCATCTCAGACACCTCATCCAAAGGGGTGGAGGACAAAAGATTGTTGAGATCGACTCAGCAGTCAGGAATCGTCTGAAAACCTATTGGGTAAGTGGGAATAAAGTGCATAGAGACATAACTTCGTTTATGGAAGGCATAAAGGAACTTTTAACTGCTAAGGTTCGGGAACAATTAGTCAGTAATGCATTAAAAATAAATATAATTCTAAAAGCACAGTTTCAAAAGGGGGAGGAAACAAACGAAAGGGCATTTAAGACAAAAAACGTTAGAATCTTTCAAAACGATGATGAAGGTGAAATCTTAAATAATCTGTTTGGAAAAATTTTGAAAGAAAAGTCTGAAAGCCAGGCAAAAGGTTCAGGATGGACGTTGAGTGAGATCCTAGGCATAGAGCTGAGGATAAACAAGTACGTACCTTTGAGAGGATCTTCATTCATTGATTTACCGCAGAAAATTAAAAACACGAAATCGGTAATCAATGTTCAAAATTCCGATGAGTTTTGTTTCAAGTACGCCATTTGGGCTAAGAATATCAGCATTCACGCAGAGCGTGTTTCCCTCTACATTACAGAGGAATTTAGAAAAGGGTACGTCTGGGATTGTATCACATATCCAGCAGACCCAAAGTCTATTTCAAAATTCGAAAAAGTGAACAATATTTCGATTAATGTTTTCGGGTTGGATGAGAAAAATAATGTCTATCCTCTCAAAGTGGTGAACGAGGAACTCGATGACCATCGGGACCTTTTGTTTCTGACCGATGGTGAAAAGAGCCACTACTGTTGGATTAGGTGCTTTGAAAGATTAGTCGCAAAGCAATTAACTAAAAACAAAAGAAGAATCTTTATTTGCAAACGGTGTTTCGCGCACTTCCACGATGAAGTGAGGCTAGGGGGACACAGACGGGACTGTAACATCAATGCTCCCTCGAAAATCGTGCTCCCCACAGATGACGACAAGTGGCTTAAATTCAAAAACATTAACCATACGTTTCGAGTTCCCTTCGTCATCTATGCTGATTTTGAATGTATACTTCCAAAATTTAACAATTGCGAACCTTCAGCAGATCACTCCTATTCGACCAAGGTCGAGAAACACGAAGTTATGAGTTTCAGTTTCGTTATCGTTTCTTCCGGAGGAGACGTTTTCGAACCAGTTCTCTACCGCGGACGTGACGCTACTAAAGTATTTCTTGAAAATATCCGGGAGGAGGCTGAGAGAATCGAAACCCTATATAGATACACGGTTCCGATGACACCCCTAACCCCGGAGCAAGAAGAGGCATTCAAAACGGCAGATACTTGTCACATCTGTGGGGAAGAATTAGAGATTGAAAGGGTAAGGGATCATTGCCACCTCACAGGCTTGTATAGAGGTCCGGCTCACTCCGGATGTAATCTAAATTTTAAAATGCCAAATTTCGTACCGGTATTTATACACAATTTATCCGGTTACGACTCTCACTTCATCGTTAGAGAATTGGGGTATGATGATAGACGGATTCATTGTATACCCAATTCGGAGGAGAAGTACATTTCCTTCTCCAAGACTGTAGGTGAGAGATTTACGGTACGGTTTCTAGACACTTTCAGATTCATGGCTTCTTCTCTCTCTAAATTGGTCGCAAATCTTCCGCAAGACAAGTTTCGACACATCAAAAATATATTTGGAGACAAGTTTGATTTAGTCACACGCAAGGGTGTGTTTCCGTATGAATTTTTAGACTGCTGGGAGAAATTGAACGATGAGTGTTTACCTCCGAAGGAGAACTTTTACAGTAGCTTGACACAAGACAATATTAGCGACGCCGAATATGAATACGCTAAACAAATATGGAGCGAGTTTAATTGTAAAACTTTAGGAGACTATAGTGATTTATATTTAAAGACTGACGTTCTACTTTTAGCAGACGTTTTCGAGAATTTCAGGGACGTATGTATCAATGCTTACTATTTAGACCCTGCTTGGTACTATACCGCTCCTGGACTGACCTTTGACGCTATGCTCAAGTTTACTCAAATAAACTTGGAGCTCTTGACCGACTATGACATGATATTAATGGTAGAGCGTGGTATTCGTGGTGGTATAAGTCAATGTTCAAAAAGATATAGCGAGGCTAATAATAAGTATTTGGACACTTATAATCCTGACGAGGAGTCTCGCTATATCATGTACGTGGACGCGAATAATCTCTATGGATGGGCGATGAGTAATCATCTACCCCATAGCGGATTCCGCTGGCTTAGCTCTAACGAAATTCAAAATCTTAACGTATCAGCAATACCTGAGGATCATCCAAAGGGATATATTTTGGAAGTTGATTTAGAATATCCGATAGAGCTCCACAACGAACATAATGATCTACCATTATGCCCCGAAAACAGAAAACCTCCTGGCGGTAAGCATAGGAAACTGTTGACGACTCTCGACGATAAGACGAAATACGTCATCCATTACGTAAATTTGAAACAGGCTCTCGCCTTTGGACTAAGACATAAGACCATTCACCGCGTAATCGAGTTTGATCAATCTCCGTGGTTGAAGTCGTACATTGATTTAAACACGGAACGTAGGAAAATTGCCACCAACGAGTTTGAAAAAGATTTTTATAAATTAATGAATAACGCGGTTTTTGGTAAGACTATGGAAAACGTTCGGAAGAGGATAAATTTGGAATTGGTTTCCAACGAAAAGAGGTTGGATAAACTAATTTCAAAATCCACTTTCATCGACCGAACGATCATTAATGAAAATTTAGTGATGGTTCACTTACGCAAATCCACCATCAAAATGAACAAGCCTATTTATATTGGGTTGTGTGTTTTGGATCTTAGTAAAACGTTAATGTACGACTTTCACTATCGGAGGATGAAACCCAAGTATGGAGAAAGGTTAAAACTCGCTTATATGGACACGGACAGTTTTATTTATGAAATAAAGACGGATGACTTTTACGACGATATGTTGACGGACCTGGACTTGTACGACACATCCATCTATCCAAAGTGTCACCCATGCTTTTCGGACGTTAATAAAAAGGTGATAGGGAAGATGAAAGACGAATGTAACGGACAAATCATGACGCATTTTATAGGATTACGTAGCAAACTGTACTCCTATAAAATCAAAGGACAGAAGGATATAAAAAAGGCTAAAGGCGTAACTAAAGCCGTAATAGCCAAAGGACTGACATTTGAAGACTACGAGACTTGCTTGCGCAATAATTCTACGGAATATAGAAAAATGAGCACGATTCGATCAAAAAAGCATGAGGTACATACTGTGGAGACGAACAAGGTAGCACTTAGTGCTGAAGATGACAAGCGCTACGTGCGTGACGATGGGGTAAACACTCTGGCATGGGGGCACCACAAAATTCAAAATTTAAAAAGAACCTGGGAAGAAGCCTTTGACTCCGAAGGGGAACCTGGATAAAACATTAGGTACACCATCAAGTTAATCAGTGTTGGTTATGCCTCTGAGGTGGAAACATCCATTCACCTGTATTTGTGCCGGTCCGAGTTGTTCTGGAAAAACAACTTTCGTTTTAAAGTTTTTAGAAAATTTGTCCAGTTTAGTCGAAGGCGAAATTCGGCGCATAGTGTGGTGCTGCAGTCCTGGTAGTGAACCTCGCTTGAAAGGTATCGAATTCGAAAATCATATTCCGTCTTTCTATAATCCGAGTACTCTGTACATCATCGATGATTTGATGCATGAAGCATATAATAAACAAGTGAGCGAATTATTCACGAAAGGTTCCCATCATTTTGATATCTCGGTTATTCTCATAACGCAAAACGTCTTCTATCAGAGTCCTCAATCGAGAAATATTTCGTTGAACGCAAAGTACATCGTAGCATTCAGAAATCCTCGCGATAAACTTCAATTCGGCCATTTGGCAAGACAGGTGTATCCGGAGAATTCGAGCGAGTTGGTAAGGGTATATAAGGAAGCGACTTGTGAACCTTACGGTTATTTGGTGTTGGACCTTTCTCAAGAGACGGATGATAGATTTCGTTTTCGAACGCGAATATTTCCTGACGAGATACCGATCATTTATTCTCCTTCACATCTGATCGAGGATGAAAAGGTTGAGATCTAACAAACATTTGCTACATGCATTGAAGGTGGCCAAACCTAAGTTACGTAACGCGATTATAAAAGCATCTGACGACGATCTAATTAAGGCTTTGTGCGAATGTTGCTTGAATACGTTGAACGGACACCATAGAATAAATCCTGCTTTGAAGAAGAAACTCGGTAAGCATTGTAAGATATTGAGAACACTTTGCGTTAAAAATAAATCCCTAAAACAGGAGAGAAAACTATTGATTCAAAAAGGAGGATTCCTTCCTATGTTATTAGGATCGATTCTTAGCGGGGTAATAGGAAGTCTGATAAAATGAGTTTGAGGAAGATGCTTCTAGTTCGACCCGAGATCTTCGATAGAGAACAATCAAATGTTCGAATGTCGAAATTAGACGATGAGATGCGTAAAATATTAAACACGAGGGATTTGAACGATGTAGACAAGTGGCATCTATACAAGCGTGCGTTAGATACGTATTTAAACGTCGTGGCGGAGAAGAAGAAACCCATTAGTATTCCAATCGTGAAAGAAAGAAGTGAGACCGTGAAGGAAAGAAGAGAGAGAACGCCTGCAGTTAAAAGATCACCATCGACACCGAAGCTGCAGGACATTACGAAACGTCTTAAATTGGATCAACAGCGTATGGATAAACGATGGCAAAACTTAATGGGAAGATTAGATCGCGCGAACGTGTTAGCTCAGGAAACGACGCCAAAAGGAGGACGAGAAATACCAAGACGATCGGCACGGGTCCCAAAACTAAAAATTCCATGGACTCCAATGACGTAACTCTAGAACGGATTTATTACGACCCCGCGAATCCAGCAAGTTTTTCCACAGCAGAAAAATTGCGGAATGCCGCGGATAAAAAGGTGTCGAAGAAAATCGTTCAAAATTGGTTAGATGCTCAAGATGCATACACGCTGCATAGGCCACTACGTAAAAAATTTCAACGGAATTATTATGACGTTTCATACATTGACGAAACATGGCAGTCAGATTTGAACGATATGCGTAATTTGAAAAAATTTAACAAAGGTTTCGGATACATTTTAACGGTGATCGATTTGTTTTCCAAATACGCGTGGGCAGTTCCATTAAAGACTAAAACGGGTGAAGAGATTGTAAGTGCATTCGAATCGATCTTCGGGAATAGCGGAAGAACCCCACTTAAGTTACAGAGCGATAAGGGGACAGAATTTGTTAATAAAAAGGTTCGAGATTTTCTCGCCAAGAAGAAAATCAAATTTTATTACACGCACAATCCAGACGTTAAAGCCTCGATCGTCGAGAGATTTAACAGAACACTAAAGACTAAAATGTATAAATATTTCACAAAGTTTAACACTTACAATTATGTAGACGTTTTACCAAAATTAATGGAGGGATATAATCAATCGATTCATTCTTCTATAGGCTTGGCACCATCACAAGTTGATGCTTCCAATGCATTCGAGGTGGCAAAAAGGTTATTGGCCAAAGTGAGGGGGAAAAGTAGAAAGTCGAGGTTTAAGGTGGGAGATTACGTCAGAATCAGCAAAGAGAGAATGCCGTTTGCTAAGGGATATACTCCAAATTATACCACCGAGGCGTTTAAAATTACAACGGTAATTCCCGGGAATGAGGTTTCCACCTACAAATTGGAAGATATGGATGGAGAACCAATCGAAGGTTATTTTTACGAACCTGAACTAAGTAAAACGATCATATCCAGCGCCACGGAATTCAAAATCGATAAAATATTGAGGCGTAGAAGAAAAGGTCGCAGTCTGGAGTATTTTATCAAGTGGAAAGGTTATCCCGATTCGTTTAATTCTTGGATAAAAGCATCGATGGTAAAACGTTTGAAATGAGCGAGTTCTATCTCACTCTCCTTAGCGATAGCTCTCAAGAGTATTTCAAGGATAATACGATAGCTCATTTTTACACAAAACTATCTCAACGAGTGGATTTAAGTAGCGGTGAATGGACAGTAGGTTTGACTGAATTTTCGTATCGAAAGACTCGTGACAACAGGATCCATAGGGATGAGGTGGTTAGGGATAGACGACAAGTCAATATCGAAATGGCAAATAGCACACCTATAACAATAGCTCCAGGGACTTATAGATCTATTCAGCATATGATAGACTCTTTACCGTCTGAGAAGAGAAAACATGCGATGGATATATTGAAGGAATATAGCGCCTGTTCTGAAGATAAAGTTAATATTGAATTTCCTGGCGATTCGCCCGTTACGATCCATCCTGGAACTTACAGTTCTTTAGAAGATATGTTAGGATCGCTGTCGACTGATATGAAAAGAAATTTGTTAAAATGCGATGAAAATGAATCCGATAAGTTAATGGACTTAGCCTTAGATTTAAAATCAATCCTGAATGTTGAATTAAATCAAAGGATGACTTTAGGAAAGAAGAAGATTAATGAGATGAATAAATTAATAGGCGTCCATGTTGAAATTCCGTCAGATTCATTGCTTATTGCGCCTCCTGCAGGAAAATACGAAACTTTGCTGCAGTATATCATCGGTATGATTATACAAGATACTAATGCTCGCTTTGACGATATTTTTTTGCAACTCATTGATTTTATCTACGCGTGCATGGACATATCAGAAGATTTGAAAAAAGTTGTTAATGTGCGAATTGAAATACCGGATAATTCACCGCTAAGAGCACCTCCTGGCACTTTTGCGTCTGCTGCAGAATTAATATCTTCGGTTTTAGAACCGAAGAAAAAGGGTGAAATTGATCTCGGTGAAAGGGTGATAAAAGCTATGGATAAACTCGTAAGTTTTCACGTCGAAGTACTACCGAATGATTTGCTTGAGGTTGTTCCTCCAGGATCCTACAGGTCGTTGATGACACTTGTGCAAGTAATATATCAGGGCAGTCATGAAAAAGAGTTGAACAGCGAAGCGAAAGATAGCCTACGAGAAATGGTGGTGAAAATAAACCATGTCATATTTGAAAATCCAAACAATTCGATAGATGTCAACAAAGGAGGGGAATACAGGAAAAAGCGGAGCATCGCACCTAGTAGCGACACGCGATACATTTTTGTTTATACGGATTTAATCAAGCCTCAATTGGTCGGTGATTCGCTCAGCAGATGTTTGCGAATTGTCAGCGCGAACGAAAAAGGTCACAATTTTTTCAATCCTGTTTACTATTTTCCCGTAGAGAAAAGAGAAATCGAGAACGTTGAAATATTACTCGCCGGAAAAGACGGCGAGCCTTACCCCTTCATCGGTGGAACAACACCGTCTCTGTTAGTTTTACACTTTATAAAAGTTTCACAATAGCTCAAAAGCAATCATTATCGCTCAGGATGTCGAGGAACGTAGACCGGTACGCGGCATATTACACCAATCAATGCGGAGGAGAAATCGGCCCTGTTTATCGTGCTAGTTACCGAGTACAGAGGGGGAGGGGATTGGGAAGTTTACTGGCTGGACTCTTTCGTTTCGCGAAACCTCTAATACACAGCGGTCTCAAAGCGGTAGGGAAAGAGGCGGCTAGCGCAGGTCTGGGAGTTTTATCGGATCTGGGCACAAGACCGATTAAGGAAATATTACGTAATCGATTGAGTGAGGCTGGGTCGAACTTGAAGAGAAAAGCGGAAGAAAAAATTAAAACGATGAGCGGATCGGGTTTACGCATCAGCAAAAGACCAAAGTTGATCAAGATAAAAAGGAATGTTAAACGTGATGAACCTCATTCGGGGAGAAAAAGACGTCGCGTTAAGACGAAAACGCATACGGATATATTTTCTAGATAGCTGAGATGGAGCACATGCTCTCCTCGTTGGAACTATTCCGTCCACAACCTTTGCAAACGAATATCGTGGGTAAGCGTATCATTCCCTACAAACCGGTCTCTTCTTTGGACAATCAATCGGTCATCGAATTCGTGGTGAAAGATTCAGGAGATTCGTACAAGGATTTAAACAGTTTTTATTTACATCTCAAAGTTAAGATTTGTAAATCTGATGGTTCAGATTACGCGGATGGGGAGAAAGTACAACCCGGTGTGGTGAATAATCTTCTGCATTCTTTGTTCAAACAATGTAACGTCTATCTCAACGGTACTCTGGTCACGGCTTCGGAAGATTGTTATCACTATCGCAGCTATTTGGAAAAACTCTTGATTTACGGGTTTGATGCGGGTCGCACTAAAATGGCTTGTGAAGGGTGGGATCTTGACGGTGGTGAAAACATCAACGCGATGGATGATAATAATATAGGCTACGTGACGAGGAAAAGCAGATACGCAAACAGTAGAGTAGTGGAGCTCTACGGAAGACTTCACGCTGACGTGTTTAACCAGCCACTTCTCTTACTGAACGGAGTCGATGTAACTGTTAAATTATTGCTCGCTAGACCTAGTTTCTATCTCATGGATGCGGCAACGGGCACTTCTTTGGTGAAAATCGTCGATGCTACTCTAGACGTGCAGCATTTCGATATCAACCCCTCCATTTTGTTAGCTCACTCCAGAGCATTGGAGCAGACCAACGCGAGATACCCTTTCAAGCGAGTAGAAGTAAAGACGTTTACCATCGCAAGTGGTAATCAATCGTATTCTATAGATAACGCTATAATAGGAAAACTACCTAATACTGTGGTAGTTACCATGGTCGATAACGATGCGTTCGTAGGAAAGAGAGATAAGAATCCGTTCGCACTTTCTCATTACTCTTTGTCCGATTTCTCTCTCATCGTCAACGGGGTTCAAATTCCAGCGCAAGGTCTTTCCATGGATTTCACCACTCAGAAATGTTGGACCCGCGCATATCATTCTCTGTTTTCGGGAACCGGGGTGCATCACAGCGATAGGGGTAATCAAATAACTTTGGACATGTTCGCACACGGTTTCTTCGTTTTAGTATTCGATCTGACTCCCGACGGTTCCGGTAACGAAGAATACGTAGGTTTGACGGATAAAGGTACCGTGAGGATCGATGCTCGCTTCGAAAAAGCTCTCGATAGAACCGTAACGTGCATCGTTTATGCGGAATATGATTCTTCTTTGGAAATCGATAAAAATCGAAACGTCATCACCAGTTTCTCATAAGCCTTCGTGATGAACTCGTTCGATATAGAAACTTTACTCGGACGGGATCATCGCACGAGAACGTTCTTTCGCGGAGTTTTTCCTTCGGATAGGTTACCGAAAAGACCATCATCGGGAATTTACATTATAAATTTAGATCCTTCTACTCGACCGGGGAGTCACTGGGTCGCAGTACACGTTTTAAGCGGGTTTAGTGCAGAATATTTCGATTCGTACGGTTATCCACCTCTCGTTCGGTCGATAATAAAATTTTTAAAACCTTTCTCTCTCACTCGAAATCACTCTCAGCTCCAAAGTTTTCATTCGGACGTTTGCGGGGAATTCTGTTGTCTCTATGCACTCTACAAGTCCGTGGGGAAATCCCTTGACCATTTCCTTTCCAAATTCTCCCACCTCGACCCTCCCCTCAACGACTGCCTGGTCGCTCAACTATTCTTCGTCGAGTTCGAGAGAACCAGAGAAGGGAGACGCTGTCATCCCCGATCGCAGAGATGCTGCTCCAAGATAAATAGCCTCGTCGTCGGTTAAATCCTAACATTTGAGAATCAGACTCCGACAAGATGAGACTCGTCGTAGACCTGGTGTGGAGCTCCGACCCCGAGGGCAGCCGCAGCGTGAGGGAGTTGGCGGCCGTAGACGTGAACGGTGAAAGAGTGTTTTGGTGCAGCTTCCAAAAGCCGAGCAAGTGGGTCGCTGGAGGCAAGAAGGTGAAGATTAACGAGGCGTTGACATGTCACACCGCATCCTTCATCAACGGCATCGTCCCCTACACCGACTTGCTTCCATGTTTGGAAATGATCATCGAGGACGCCACAGCCTTGTACGCGTTCGAAGAAGAAAAATGCGCCTTTCTCTCCGACCTCACCGGCCGCACCTTCATCGACATGAAAAAGGATTTCAACTGTCCTTCTCCAGACTCCTCCTCCTTCCGAACCGTGTCCTGTTTGAACCCATGCCATCGATTGCGTAAAAGTAATTGCGCATTGCGAAATGCACATTCCTTATCTCATTGGCTGAAATACCAAATCCTAAAGATCGATGCAGATCCATGTTCGGTCTATCCAGAATGTTCCCTACTCCCCTCCTCTTGAGATATATACTCGGCATATAATTGGCGCACTCAGCCTTCAACATGCAGAAGTCTTCGGGTGTAGAGTCAGCGGTTCTCCTTCCTAAACGGAGGCAGATTACCCCATCGTCACCATCCAGTACGCAGACCGCCTCACCACCAATGTCGAGACAGGAGGTCCAAAACGTCGGAGCTGCTATACGCGCCCTTCACGAAAAAGGTGCTGCAAAAATGACGGTGGAAGAGTTACGTCGGCTGCCTCTAGAGTTTATGAAGCTTTACGAACCACGAGGAATCCATAGAATACGGGAAATTTACCCAGATTACTGCAAAGGTGAAAGTGAAATAGAAGAGTACATGCCATGTTTTGAACATTATAACAGAGGAGATATCTGCATTGATGGACCACCTCCCATGAAAAAGGACTGTTACGGTTGTGATATCCGCAATCCGACTGGATTTTCTAAAGCAGTGCGTGTGTGAGCACCATCCCAGCAGTGTACGTTTGGTCGGCATTAATAATGTTGAAAAACCTGCGAACGCTTGAGGCTTGAATTGGTGAATATCTGATAAACTGTATGTAACGCAGTCACTGACGCGGAATTAAAACTCCCGTAAACCGTTCCCTCACCCCCTCCTCCCCCTCCTCTTGAGATATATACTCAGCATATAAGTAGCGCACTCAGCATTCAACATGCAGAAGTCTACGGGTGTAGAGTCAGCGGGTCTCCTTCCTAAACGGAGGCGGACTACTCCATCGCCGACATCGCCACCATCTGGCACGCGGGCCGCCTCACCACCAAAATCGAGACAGAAGAGAAAGGTGTGCGATACATCGCAATTGCTGCTGGAAACTTTATACTTTTTAAACATTAACAAAACTAAAAGTGTCGCTGTCGGTTTCGACGCTTATACGTGTGAAGTGTGTGTGCAGTTAACTCATTCGGGCAAGGGATCAATTAATCTAAAGTATTCAGATTGGCATGATTTCATAAACCAAAAGGAACCCATCTCCGGTTATTTTAATTCCGGTAAGAAAACTAGTATCTCAACCAGTTTCCCCATAAGTTTGGCAAATTACTTTGGAAAAAGACATGTGCTCATTAAAGTCGATCGATGCTCTATAACCTTGAACGAGGACGAATGGAATAAATTGTTGCTATGTGCGAGACCTGTGGGTTTGGCTTTGGAATTTTTAAACAGCGAACAGGCGAACGTTAAAACATTTTACGAACGGTATATGAACACCGCTTGCGTAATCGGCATTAATAAAGTCGATAACGTTGAAAAGCCTGCAGGGAGTAAAATCGACTACGATCGCTTGAGGCTTGAATTTCCATTGCTCTGTTCAATTGGTGAATATCTGATAAACTGTATGTAACGCAGTCACTGGTGCGGAATTAAAACTCCCGTAAACTGCGTGTGTTGGTCCCTGGCGCGGGTTTAAACACCTCGCAAACCAAGTGTGTGTGTATGCTTCGGAGCAGGTCCCTGGCGTTGGAGCTAATAACTCTTGTAAACCAAACTCTGAACGATGGAAGTTATACCGCTGAAAAGGTGTATCGTGGATTTTCAAGCCTATCGCGATAGCGGAAACGAGTTCGTAGTCAGAGAGCTCGCTATTTGCGACATCGATCGCGATTTCTGTCAATCGTGGGTTTTTCAGCCCCCGAGCGATTTACAATTTGAAAAACAAAATGCTTGGCTCACGCGTAACTATCACGGAATTAGATTGTCGGACGGTGACGTTCCTTATGCAATTTTTAAAACCATGCTATTGAAGTATACTATGGGTTACCGCCTTGTCTTTGTTATGGGTTTAGAAAAATGTAAATTCATTTCGTCAATTTTAGGATACAAAGTGATAAATCTACAAGTCTTCGGATGCCCGTCTATGAAAACATTACCGACGTTGGACGTGCACTGCATGTTACCTCAGCATAGAGGTAGCGAGTTCGTTTGTGCATTGAACAATTGTCATAAACTTAAACTGTGGTTACTGGACAGAGTGAACACTCAAAGTGAGAACCAAAGACTTTCCACATTTGACGGTTTTCCAAAAAATAAATTTATTTTCCATGTGAACAAGATGGCTGCCGTTGGATTTATTTATGCTGGTATTTCTGATGTAACTATTTGTTACAAATGTGGCTTAAATGTATATTGTTGGAAAAGCGAAGACGATCCTAAGGAGGAGCATGATAAATTTTCGATATTTTGTCCTTTATTAAAAAGGCCTGAAATGTTGTAATTCTCTTTTGTACAAATGTGTATAATAAACATGTTAAAACCTGTCTGCTACTCTTTCATTTCCATAACTCTCCTGAACAGAACGTACCAATAAGCTCTATAAATCTTAATTATTTCTTTATTCGATAAGAGCCTTCGGTAGCTCAGTAGGTAGAGCTGTGGACTGTACATCCTAAGGTCGCTGGTTCGATCCCAGCCCGAAGGAATCTTTTTCTCAAAAAATAAATTGTGCCCCCATCTCAGCTTTCTATTTCCTTCGGTTGTGAGATATTCACATTCCATCACCGCAGGCTGTTGACCTCCCCCATCCTCAGACAACTCGCGACATACTTGGCGCACCCCTCGCCACATCTATCACCATAGAAAGCAGTCTACACGAGGCACCCCCCCCCCTCCCCCCCCCCCTCCAACGTACTGCATGCTTTCACTTTCTTAGTTCTGGTTTTCTAAGGTGACGCCACTGTCTAGTCTCCGCCATCTTGGATTTTGTCCCAGAAACCTTACTTTTCCTCTACTGATGCCTGTCTGTGTTTGTGTGTGGATGGATGGATGTGATTGTGGGCGCTCTAACTCGAAAAGTACTTGCCATATCAATACCAAATTTCATATTGGAATTTCATTTCACTTTGGAATGAGCACGAAGATCTGATTAGATTTGAATAATACCAGTTAACCGGAAGTCGAGGTTTATCCGAAACCCGATTCGGTTTTGGCGAAATATCTCCGTTAAAACATCATTATTGTATATACAATTCGATACAAAGATTATAGAGAATGTAATTTCCTACAACTTTCATTTGAAACAATTTTCCATAACAGTTATTGTTTAGGAATTATTTATAAATAATCAGTTTTTTCGGTTTCCGTCAAATATCTCATTTTAACAGTTGAAAATGTTTGAAAATTATCCTCGAGTGTAATCGCTAATAATTATTTCTGAGAACACTGAGGTCGAGAGTAATCATATTCGTTGCTCCGTATGGAGAAAGTCATGTGTTGTCCACATCAGATTTTTATATGTATGTTCTCTTTGTACTCTTGAATTATTGTAATTATCACTCGCTGGAATGGAGTGTATATAATTAAGTATTATCAAAATTATTTTATATTCTAGGGGTTGTAATGATAACATTCTATACGTGATTCTGATCTGTAAATGTGTTAGCGCTCTTTTTATTCATTCTTAGGTGAGATTGGTGGGCCGCTAACTATCGTTTCCAGAGACGACTGGAACGCTTCCCAAAAGAGCTATGAGTAGAAGGATCTCGTCCATCCCGTCGAATTCCTGTTAGTTTATGCCATTGGAAGCCAGTGCTCGACTTCGGAGGAATGCAACAAGGAAATTCAGAGCTTGCAAAGGAAATATACATTCCTATTGAACTTCTATATCGGAGGGAACGGAAAGGTGTACGAAGGCAGTGGTTGGGATTTTGGTAAACATTCTCATTGTGGAGGCCTGGGCATGATCTCCATTTCCGTCGGCTTTTTGGGAAATTATGAAAAGCACCTTCCTAGTCAATCGGCCATCGACACATATAATAAATTTGTCAAATTTGGGAAATGCTCGGGAAAGCTTTCCAATAATTACAAGCTCCTTTCCAACCGCCAGTTTTTCGAGTACGGAAAACATATATGGGGCGTTTTGGACAAGGAAGTTATAAAATGGGACCACTGGACGGAGGACATAGTCGTAAAGGGAGAGAAACCGCCGGCGCAAACTTTTCCGGTAAAATTAAGGGAAGATTGGAATGCAAGCGAAGTGACTGGAAACTTCAGCGCTCTTTCGCTCCCTCTCCGATACGTTGTCGTCAGGGACGGAGGAAGTCGTTGTTTCACGGTCGAAGGATGTGTGCTTAGAATGAAGTCTGAACAGAATTCGTTTCCTGAAATCAGGGAAAACTTCTACGTTGGAGACAAAGGCTACGCATATGAAGGACGTGGATGGGACACCTCTTCCAAATATGAATTCAATGGCCACCAAGAAGCAGCTATCGTCGTTTTTTTCCTCGGAGTTTTCCAAAATTACCTGCCGTCGTCGAGATCTATGACCGCTTTTAGAAAACTGCTTAAATTAGGTACGTGGTTGGGAAAGCTGTCGCCAGATTACAAAATATCATCCGCGCGTCAATTTATCTGTAGTAAATGCCTCGGCGAAAAGCTCCATGAAAAAATTAAACTTTCTAAACAATGGACGGACAGTCTGAAAAGACACGAATTCTGCCAGAGAGCTTAAAAGGAGTTAGTAGTTGCGTTACAAATTTGTTTCAATGAAAATTTTTGCATTAATGATGAAATATTCCATTTATTCTTAGAGTAATCGTCCAAATATTTTCCAGCAAATCGGATTTTTTTGGAGTTTTATAACATATATTTGTAATTAATACGACTTCTATTTATATGAAATTTATGAATATGTATTTGCTATTATTGTATGTCTCTTGTATGTCAACAATATATATAACGAAATTTATAGATGCCAATATATCTTTATATTTCATATATATATATATATACCCTTCCAACTGCCTCAGTTCACTGCCTCAAAGTCGGCGGAAGGGTGTAAACGGAGGCTAAAGGGCGAAGAACAGTGGTGTCCCCGGACACCGGTAGGTTCAACCATGCTGTGAAGTCTTTCTGCAATATCTCCGGCCAAAGTGAAAGAGGTACTCACCAACCCGCTCTGGGCCAGCGTGGTGTTTTAAGGCCCACAATCCCCCCATGACATGTACACCCATAAAAAACGGCCCTCATTCTCCGGAGGCTGGATTGCCTCTGACCGTGGCAGTGGTCAGGAACAAGGCAGGAAGGCAGAGGGTGCTAAGAATCCCCGGAGGTTAAACGCCCACTGCCACTCTTTCTCATCCTTACCCAATTCCTTTAACCTCAACCTAACTACCTTTAACTGCCGGACTTTGTCCAGTGAAGATAAACTTCAAGAGCTCCAAGAACAACTGGAGAAGATCAAGTGGGACATTTTAGGACTTAGTGAGGTGAGAAGAAAAGGTGAAGGCCTATTGGAGTTGAAGAGTGGAGATATTTTTTATTACAGGGGAACTGACACAGGAAGAACAGGAGGTGTTGGATTCATCATCAACAAAAAATTGAAGAATAATATCGTGGAAATGGAAAGTTCATCCGAGCGGGCAGCTAGACTAGTGCTTCAAATAAATAAAAGATATCAACTTCAAATAGTCCAAGTTTATGCGCCAACGTCATCATACTCGGATGAGGAAGTGGAAGATTTCTACCAAGAAGTTGGAGAACTGCACGACAAAGGAAGCTGCCATCTAAAAGTGGTCATGGGTGATTTCAATGCCAAGGTAGGAGAACAAAAGGAAGACGACAGCGCAGTTGGAAAATGGGGCTATGGAGACAGAAATGAACGAGGGGACCGCCTTGTAGACTTTGCTGAATGTACTAGTCTATATATAATGAACACTTTCTTCAAAAAGAATCCCAATAGAAAATGGACCTGGAAAGGACCTAATGGTACCAAAAACGAGATTGACTACATACTAGTCAATAAGAAGCAATTGGCTGAAGACTGTTCCGTCCTCAACCAGTTTAAAACTGGAAGCGACCATCGCTTGGTAAGATGCAGAATAAAATTCAACTCAAAGTTAGAAAGACAGAAGCTTATAAAGAATAAGCCTAAGTCTATTACCAACACGCAGGTGCTAAAAGAACGAAAAGAAGAATTTCAGCTCCAACTGAAAAATCGATTCAGTGCACTGGAAGACCAAGAAGTTGAATCCCAATTTATAGAGATACTCAAGGAAACTGCTGAAGAAATAGGAGGAACAGTTAAAACAAAGCCAGAGAAAAAGTTGACTGAAAAAACAAGACTGCTGATGGAAAAACGAAGGAAAATGTTAATTACTAATGATCCTAAAGACATGATCCATTTTGCAGAACTAAACAAAACTATAAGGAAGTGCATCAAGGAAGATGTGAAAAAATATAATTATGAGCTAATCGAGAAAGCCATAGAAAATAATAGAAGTTACAAGAAAATGAAGCAACATCTCTCGATCGGAAAGAGACAGCTGATGGCCTTGATGCTAGAAGACGGCTCCATAACCCATAGTAGGAAACTGATCCTGAAACGGGTACAAGAATTTTACACCAAGCTGTATGAGGATCCTCTAGGAAATGATGAAGTAAATTATGATGCAAACATGCCCACCGAAGAGGTCCCAGGTATCCTTCGGAAGAGGTGAGACACGCAATCAGAAGTATGAAGAACGGTAAAGCATCTGGAATTGATGGTATCACAGCGGAAGTATTCAAAGCAATGGGTAATCATACGGAAACAATTCTCGCTAAGATTTTTAATTCCTGTCTGAGGAAGAAAAAGATACCAGAAACATGGAACCACGCATGTATTATCCTTCTGCACAAGAAAGGTTCCAAAGAAGACTTGAATAACTACAGACCGATCAGCCTCCTCCCAACAGTCTACAAAATATTCACCAAAATACTCACTATGCGCCTTCAAAACCATCTTGATGCTGCCCAACCCAGAGAGCAAGCTGGGTTTCGCAGTGGGTATAGCACGATGGACCACATCCAAGTCGTGAGAGAGGTAATCAGTCGGACTAACGAGTATGAATTACCTCTATGTATGTGCTTTATCGACTACGAGAAAGCATTCGACTCTGTCCGAACTTCGTCGGTGTTACGTGCACTAAAGAAACAAGGATTAGAAGAAACGTACATAACCTTGATCAAGAATATCTACGAAAATGCGACAACATCTGTCCAGCTGCATGAAGAGACGAGTGCCTTTAAGGCCGAAAAGGGAGTGAGACAAGGAGATACTATGTCCCCTAAGTTATTTACAGCAGCTCTAGAGGAAGTATTCAAAAGGCTAGACTGGGAGGAAAAAGGCATAAAGGTAAATGGAGAATATCTGAGTCACCTGCGCTTTGCAGATGATATCATACTGTTCGCAGGAAGCCCAGAAGAGCTCCTTAGAACAACTGAAGAGCTTGAGCAAGCAAGCCGAGAAGCTGGACTTAAGATGAATCTCAATAAAACAAAGGTTATGTACAACTCCTTCACAAATTCTGAGAAGTTACATATCAACGGAGCAGAACTTGGAGAAGTAACCAGCTATGTTTACTTAGGTCAACTCATCACTACTGATGGTTCGCTTCTTGGAGAAATCAACCGGAGAGTGAAGATGGCATGGAGTGCTTTTGGCAAGAATGCGAACATCTTTAAATCAAATATTCCAGTCTTCCTAAAAAGGAGACTGTATGACCAATGTGTTCTGCCTGTTCTGACATATGGTTGTGAAACATGGACCATGAATGCCAGAATGATACAGCGCCTGCAAACAACACAGAGGGGCATGGAGAGATGCATGTTAGGGATCACCCGAAGAGACCGCAAGAGGAACGACTGGGTAAGAAAGAAGACGGGAGTCTGTGACGTGATTAGAAGAGTGAAGGTGTTAAAATGGCAGTGGGCGGGCCACATTGCTAGAAGAAATGACCAGCGTTGGACGTCCAGTGTCATCGAATGGATCCCAAGAAACATCAAGAGACCAAAAAGAAGACCGAAAGACAGGTGGGACAGAGAGCTTGTTAAGTTCTTGGGGCAAACTTGGAGGAGGGAGGCAGTTGACAGGGAAAACTGGAAGAGTCTGGGGGAGGCCTTCGTCCGTCAGTGGACTGAAAAAGGCTGATGATGATGATGATATATATATATATATATAGGGCAACTAGGTGTTGTGTCTCTCTTATGCTGACGAAGGGATTATCCCGAAAGCTCTAACGTCTACAAATGTGTCTCTCCAACACCCCAGCGGCTCTACTTCAGGTAAGTGTTCACTGGGTTTCCTTCAACATCTAGTTGCCCTAAATATCCCTACTTACCTTTCCTCTTCCGTAGTGTGTGTGTGTGTGTATATATATATATATATATATATATATATATATATATATATATATATATATATATATATTTGTGAGTACATCAATTTCCAACATATTGTTACTGCTTTTATTGATAATTGGTATTATTAAGAGTTGTCTGGTGATTGTTATGATTGGCTTAGGTACACTTCTGAACTTAGTTTATACGTATTGGAGGAAAATCAATAATTCCAGTTAATATTAATTATGGTTTATATAACTGTGATATTAAAAATTGATTAAAATATACTGCATTATTACTCATAAAATCTTACCTCATAATAACCGCTATCTAACTTCTTCCACCGATCTGTCCACCCACCTGTTGCCCTTTACAAACACCATTGCGATCTCTTTGAAGATGATTCTCTATAAGATGACTCGATACAAAATAAATTCAGGTAAATTCGTCTCTCTAACAATAGCTGATTTCCTTTCAACGGTCATACCCCATCATAAACTTCGAATTTTATCCTCTTCTGTTCTCCACGCTTCTCTTTAACTAAAAAATAACTCTCATACAGCCAATCGTGCCTTGCTCATTAGCATTAGCTTCAAAAGCTGACAGTTAAGCACAGAAAAAGCATACAATTGCTTGTTCACTGTCGAATTAACCACATGCTTTGCTATATCTTTAAAATGCAGTTTCTCAATGTCACTTTGAGTTTTATGGGTTATTTACGATTCAGCGGCAAATCGGCGTTAACCTAAACGCATGAGTAAATTAATCTTAACCGAAAATTCATCTAAATTTAATAATAGTAAATGTAATGCAAACCCTTTAACGATAAGGCAATCGCGAATCCGCCTCCATATTCATTTCCCCTTCCACTTATAAGATGAACAATTCCGACGAATAATGAAGAATGTGCCAGTTATAGATTCAATCTCTCAGAAGACATTTCCACTCAACAGGCCATCTTTCCAAGAAATCTCCTCTCTGCACGTCACAGTCCAGATGGAGTGGGAGGGGTTAAGACGGATTAGAGTTTTAAGGGGGGGGGAGGTTGGGGGTAGCCAGGAAGGTTCTGGGTGGGGAGATAAGACGGCTTAAGTTTACGGGAGGGAGCAAAGGAGGACAAGAAATGGCAGAGAGACAGAGGCAGGAGGTCGCAGGAAGACGTATGACGGAGAAATAAATAATGGAAAGGGATAGAAATAAGGAATGGAAGAAGATAAAGGGGATGTGAGAGTGACTGAAGGACTTAACGCCGGCGTGCAGGAAATAAAAGAGCGAAAGGAAGAGAGAGTCCAGTAATTCTTATTTCCCTGATCGTGATTCAGCTATGTCAAGACCGGGTTAACGAGAGATCTTTGCGTCTCTTTTTTATGGCAGACCGAAACATTTTCGGGAGAGAACTTATTTCAGACATAACTTCGTAGACATAGGCTTTCCGCATCACTGATGCCGAGAAAACTTATTTTTTAACTTTACTTATCTATCCAATAGATAGGTGTTGACGGACTATAACAACGAACTTAATAATGCTGACAAAGGCACAAACACATAGACCCATGCCCTGGGCTGGATTCTAAACCGCGACCCTATCACCGGTAGCTAAACATACTGACCACATAGCTACCATTCCAGAATTCTTAATGGTTTCGTAATATTCGCTGTGCTTAGTGCAATCTGTAAAACTATAGAGGCTAAACGGAGAAAAAAGTACATTATTCAAGCTAAAATTCTTATATTACAATTTCATTGCCTTGTCATTATCGTGAAAATATCGCAGTATTTCAAGGTAAAGACCTTGGTAAGAATAACTGATATTACAGATATTACTAATTATTCGAACTATCACACAATGCAGCAAAATTCTACTACGTACAGCAATCGTTACAGGTCAATAACATTATTTTTAATTATGTAAAATATAAAGGATGTGCCATACTCCTAAATGTCGCCTATTTTAAACGACTATACTTTTCTTCGGAATGGCTAATAATCTCTCACCGAGAAGAAATATATTTCACAAAGATAAGACGAGAAGAGAATGGTGAGGAGATAGGAGAAATAGAGGAAGATGGATGAAAAAAGAGGGAATTTGGTTAGGGAAAGAAGTGCGTAGAAAATAAGAGAAAACATTTGGAAAAAAGAATATTTCCGCGGAGAAAGTAGAGTAGACGGAGAGAGAAAGAGAGAAAGGAGAGATAAATAGACGGATGGAAAGAAAGAGGGAAGAGAGAGAAAGAGAGAGAAAGGAAATAGTGAGGTAACACGAAACGAGATGATTTATATTGGTCCATTGAGTAAGACAGCGTACAGAAGCAATTTGTAGCCGTGGTTATATGTAGAATAAAGTGTGTAATGGGATTAATGTATGGAGTGGAAACTGGAAACGGGAGAAGTAATGAGGAAGATGAAATTGGTCGGAAGAGAAAGGGAGCTGAGAGCAAGAAAGGGAGTTGGTAGGCGATGCGATGATTTTGTTTTAATCGAGACAAATGTTTGTATTTTTACTAAAAGAAGAATTCTAACGAAGGGACTTTAATGAACATTTTGTATTCAGTGTAACCCTGAGCGAATATCGTAGTAAAAAGAAAATACATAGAGAGTTAAAGATGTATAAAGTAGAACCTCGATAACCGTCGTTAATTGGTTCCTGGAATCCCTGACGATTACCGAAACGACGACAGTCGAAAGCGATTTTCACATAGGAGCAATGTCAGAGTTCAATAAATCGTTTAAAAAATCGTTTAATTAAAGTAATTATAATGTCTTCCAGTTACATATCATGACTAAACGAAATAATAATTTAGTGCAACTCATCCAGAATGTGAGCAGTGATCCAGTCAATATATTCTATTATTTCAATATAAGTTTTATATAATAAATAAATGTTATTTTTAATTCTGAGTATAATTCAGTTTTTTAATGACATTTAATCCTATTCCATTTGCTACGAGAAAAGTGTGCTATATTAACTCTTACTTGATGAAAATTAGTAAAGCTCAATAATTACACACCACAAATTAGGTCTATATTTGATAAGCCATGATCGAATGGACGTTAGGTCCCCTTTATCTCGATCTATAATTTAGAGAAAATGCGAAAATGAAAATTCTTGGCACGTAGGACTGAAGGGAAGCTGATTAAAGGCAGCAAGCATAAATTGTCAAGGGATTCCGCGAAAATATCAACAAAGATTTCCGTTTTAGTCGCAGGGAAGTAGGACCCGAAATTAGACAAAGACGTGCCATTTATATATGCTAGCTGTTCCCCGTCAGTGGCTGACAGGTTCGCTTGTTCGTTCAATAATAACGTCCAATTAACCATCAATCAGCAGCCGCTATGGACAAGACAGTGCAAGAAGGCTGCCAAGAATAATAAAAGTGAATGATAGAAATAACGATAAAAATGCGCGGATAAACGAAAAAGAAGACTGACAATGATGAAAAAGGAAGCAAAGACAAAGAAACTGGAGGGAAAGGGAGATGGATGTGGATTCCGCCTCAATTCGAGCGAAAAGTTATCGGATGGCTTTATAAGGCACCCACGTCCTGAAGAAAGACGTGAGGAGATGGGGTGAAATTAAGTAAGATTAAAAAACAATACACTGGAAGGGTGACAGACGGTGGTGATGGGGAGTCAAGCGAAGAGAGACAAATAAATAAAAACGAAGCAACAACATGATCAAAAGGTTGTGCGAGAGATTAAGACGTCGAAGAAATTAAGTGGAACGAAAGATTCTTTTTATAGGAAGTGAGAGTGGTTAAATTTATCGTCTCGATTGACGATTCAAATCGTTGCGATTGAAACAGATGTTCGTAGGAAAAAACATCCTAAGTTTTTAATTAGTTCCAATGACTTATATGCACCAAAAGGGAAAGAAAAAGTGGAGTAAAATGCCGTGAGTGGGGTGAGAAGTGGAGATTATTCTAAGTGGTCGTGAGACTAGCACAGGAGTCTCCAAAAATTTTTTACAAGTGCACCACTTGGACAATAAATTTTATGATCGTGGGCCAGAGTATCAACATGAAAAGCATTTTGAATATACAGGCGCACAATATACAAATGTATGCTACTTTCGTATTAAAAGGTGGTTTAGCGAAATGTGTACATTACAATTTTTCCGGGAAATTTTTCGACATGTCCAATCTAACTTTTATTTTTTCTTCACCGAATATGAATCGAAATCAGACATAAATGAAGCGCAACTATTTTATTTTCGTTTTCGTTACGTTTTCATTTACAGTTATTTTGAAAATATCTTTAGCGTTTCTCGTTACGTTATTTAAAAATCACTTCGTTACATTACGCATAACGTTTTCCAACACTGCTTGATTGTTATATATATTAAAAAAAATGGAAAACACTTATTACAAGCTCAAGGGCCATATTAAATGGGATCGCGGGCCAAAGTACAGAGAGCCCTGGATTAGGAAATTGAACGCGTTGGATCCTGACGATGGAGTAATCCGTGGAATGGAGAACAGTTTCGAAGGGGAGAGAGGGAGATAAAGAGAAAGAAAGCGAGGTAAGGATATATTTTTGAATATGATTAAGGAGCACATATTACTTGCATTTCATCGTTATTAACATCCAATGTTTTATCAACGGCTAATGTCGCATATTACTGAAATTAAAACATTGACAACGGTATATTATATGGCATAATAAAAGGTTGATTTCGCATAATATTCTTCTAATAAGAGACGAGGAATATGTATACCTTTTGTCGCATTCCTAATTAATACCGCATTACAAGTTTCGTTAAAATCTAGTTTTAAAATATTTATTACCGTAGCTCTAGAATTATAAAATGCTCAAGGATTTAAGTGTTGTTGTTTATATCAGGGCACCAAACCGAAAACCCGAACCGAAAACACGAACCGAAAACCCGAACCGAAAAAAACCGATATTTTTGGCCCGAGTGGAACCGAACACGAACCGAAAAAACTAAATGTGTTTAACCCGAACCGAAACAGAAAACCGAAATTAATTCCCCTCCCTTATTTCGGTTCGGACAAACAGTGTAAGCGAAAGGCGGAATTTTCCAACCTTCCATGTTCAAATGGTCATCCCCTCCCTCACGCTCCCATACTCTGTCGCCATGGAATCCAAACCCCAAACAAGTTCACTAATCCTTCGTTCGTTCCACAAATATGACATTTAGATAATATCTAACGACTTCCGAAAGTTCCATGGGGAAATTTACCCATTTGAGAATTCTTTGAACGTTATGAATGCCCACTGGGAGAAGGGAAGTTTTCTCTACTGTTTCGTCTGCTACATATGTCCACAACCTTACATTCCTTCATATGAACTAACATCCATCAGTTTAATTATTGAAGAAGGATTGTTCCACGTTTGTTCCTTGTGCGTATTTCTGCATAGTTGCCCTTTGTTACAGGTTAGTAATTTTAAATAGGTATATATTGTAAACTCGAAAAATTTAATTTTATATCGGATGTTAATCGTTACTGAAAATAGGAATAAAATATTTATGTATATTTGTTATTTCCACCAAAATATTTAGCTTATCGATGTGAATAACGAAGCGCGGAATAAGTAAGTCTCATTTTATATATATGTACTTTAATTTCAACAGAATATTTGGTAAAGTGATAAATTAACTCAATGTAATTCATTGTTGTGGATTTTATGCAACTTCTTGCGTATTAGATAATGATATCACTGAAATCAAAGTTTCAAGCGTCAAATTTCTGTTTTAAGTACTATTTTCAAGAATCTGTTTCTTTTAAGTTAGTGTCAATGAATGTTTTCTTTGTGTGTTTGCAAAATTCCGTCATAGTAAATTTGTATCATATTAATAAACATTTCTTAACCTTTCTGGATTCTCGGAGCCTCAATTTCCGCGGCCTTCTTCCTCATAAAAATTTTATACACTTTTTCATCAATTTACGTGATCTTTGAATGAAAAAATAAGTTTTTATAATATGAGCAGTGGACGTGATCTACAAATTGTTAATTAAAATAACGTAACGTCTTGTTCAACTTATTGACACTATTGAGACAACGCGGCCTCTTATTTTGCCGCACGATTTGTGAATAAAAATATTAATAATTCATTATTAGGCATTCCAGCTTTAGCGCATATTAGCTTCGGTCTGTCCGTTCTTCTATCCGAATGCAATTCTTTTTCTCGTAGCTATTCAGCGGATTGTAATTAAATTTAGTGCTAAAGACTAAGCACAGTTAATTAGAAAATGAGATGAACGGTTTGCATAACACACTAGGTTTAGAATACTCTATCGCAGGAAACGTGCTTATTTGTAATTCACCTTACACTTTCCTAACCTGTTGAAATCATTTGCGACGCATGTATGGTTTGTAGTTATTCAATTCTAAATAAATCTTTAATGAATAAAATACATACTAAATATTTACATTTGAATAATTTACTTTCGTGTTTTAATATCAGTTTTTTAATATCACTATTGTTATAGTGAAGATGCATATGAATTAATTAGAAAATAACGTAAATTACTAAATCAGTTATTGAAAGTTTCCTAAAGATATTTTATGGTCGGAGCGAAAGAAACCGGTTCGGACCGGTTCACTCACTGATGATTGCCGGAGCGAAACCGGAACTGAATCTAAATTTTGTGTTTTGAGTAAACCGGAACGAAAACCGGAGCGAAAGAAATACAGTTCGATGCCCTGGTTTATATACACATTCTTACCTATAACCATATTTTGCTAGTGTATACTGGTAAGATAAGTTGTTTGGCGCGCTCAAAAGTGGCAATGACGCCAAAAGCAGTCATGGCAACAATAATTTTTCATTGTTTAATCGTTTAAAACAAAATTCGAACTATCGGAAATAAATTAAAATTCGGTTAAAAAGATAAAAGTACAATAATACTACTGCCGTTCACTTAAAGAAATATAACGTTTACACGAGGTCAAAGAATCATACAACTAGGTCAACTTGAAGAGGATAAGGCTCCAAGTGTTTTGAGAGCTCGGGAAGTTGCTCATGGTTTGAGAAATCTACTCGATTACCTTCGCCACTTCTCATGCTCTCCTGAGCTTTCCCTAAAATCTCCGACAATCTCTTAATGCACTTGACCTTTCCCTTCGGCCATTTATTTGCCACTAATCTTTACACCCTTGACCCTTTGTGTGCACATAATAAGTCCTCTTGCAATCCCGTCTAGACCTTGCGATTTCCTTTTGATCTCTCGTTCTTTCGTTTCTCCCTTTTTTCCTTGAGATCTATCTATGGCGACTTTCACAGCGGCTTTTTATATCTCGCGAATGGAATTATCTACAGACACAGTTCTTTCACTTAACATTTCCGGACCATTTACAGATCATTTTCGGTTCATCTCGGGACCATTTTCACACCATTTTTCGGTCCTGAGTACCAAAAAATGAAACCCAACAGAAATAAGACTAAAAAGTATTATTCTAAAATAAACCGTTTTATGCGCACTCAACAGCACAAAATAAATTTTAACTAGCCCCAAATTTATTTTATATTTTTGAGTGCACAAAAAAGTATTTTAGATAAACTTATTTTTTATATTGTTATTTCTACTATTTTCGTTTAACTCGACAAAGTTCTTCTGCAGATCTCGTTCCTTCTGCGTTTATTATATTAAACTTCACATTCTCCCGTGTCCTCACTACCTGCTCTTTCATCTCCATCTTCCGCCTTCAATTCTATTTCAGCATTCTTCATTCGCTCGAATACTTCGGATTACCATTTAATATGCTTTAATCCCACTATACTCAGGAAATCCTCGAGGCTCCGTAAACTTTTCCTATACGGATTAGTTAGATCTGCCTGTTCCTTGCAATGAAAAGAGGATTCCTTCATTTCACGGAAAAGTACCATATTTAAATCCCTATAACATCCCCCTCATCTTTCTTCCGCTAAACATTTTCTTAAATAAATTCCTCCGTTTTATTTATAGAACGCACATAATACTCTGTGTGCAAAATCCGCTCGAGTTTCATAACGACAATTAAAAAGTAACAATTTTAATTAAAATTCGTAACATAACGAAAAAGTTATCTTGAAAACCAGAACTCTTGATCTTATTATACGCACGCTTACTATATTTCTGGAATAAATTCAACTAATATTATCGTAATAGTAAACATTTAAATTTTTTTATGTGAGAGAATTATATCTTTTTAAAATTTCATTGAATTGTGTGGATTCACTGCTTAGATTCTGCATCACCGGTAAAAATATTTCCACATTTCTCAATTCTATCGACTTCTCAGAATGTTTTTTGGCCGAGTAGCTCTATATTTTTACGATCACATATTCCGGTTTTTGTAGAAATAAGTTGAATTTAGCGCGTTACCCGATAAAAGTGGAAGAAGAAAGGAACCTTTTACAAAAAAAAGTGCCACGTAAAAGTCGACGCAGCATAAAATTCTACCTTCTTATCCCGTTCTATTATAAGCAGAGAGCTCAGCGGTCGCTTTGCACGAATATAGTCACGGAGAGCGAATAAAAAGTCACCGGACCGAATAAAGTGCTGCTCCGTCAAGATACACGGATTCTCCGAGCACTATCGCCCTCGCCAAAAGGAAATTTCTAGTCTCAATCCGCCCTCGTTCTTCTGCAGCACTGCCCTTCTTCCTCTCTTCCATCCTAAATTTTACCCTGTGAGCTCCTGCTTCCAAGTTTCAGACACGTTTTTTCTCAATTTTAATATATCAAATTCCACAATCGCGAACTACAGAAGCATGTTTCATTTTCAAGAACGCCTGCGAATAAATTCTTAACATGCAATTAATTTCATATTTTCCACAATAGTTTCGCCCAAAATGGGTGGGGCTTCAATGAAACCATATTTTCTCATGAAAACCGTCATTGGAGGAAAAGAACTTTCTGATAATCCACAAAGAATTGCTTGGGCATTTTTTCTGACGTACCCCTAAACAATTTTTAAATATCACGCAGCATATAGTGAATTTTAAAATTGTTAATTGTGAAATGGTACTTTTCACAAAATTCTAGTAAATATTTTTTAAATGAAGTAACTGGAAAACTACTCGATGCCACAGTGAACATTTTTAACTCGATCAAATGAATTTTTTTAAAGAAGATAACGATTCTAAAGGGCATGTGAAAAAATTCACCTATCTCGCCGTGAAATTGGCGACCTAGTCCAGAGTTTCGTTTCATCTAAGACATTTTGAGTATACTCACGTCGAATTGGGGATTGAATTACAGGAGATAATGCACGCCAAATAATATTTTCAAAAAATGAAGGATAAATAAAAGATACCTTTAGTGAAAATGAATAGAAACACGTGGAAAAATAATTGTATAAATAGAAGATTTTTAATTTAACGCTTCTTTATCGGAAATCTGGTATTACATTTTCATTCACAAAGCCTGATTCAAATGAGTTAATTAACGGTTGAGTAAGGATGAAATACATTATATTAATATTCTCTTTTAACTATAAAATACTTTCTCTACTTTCACTTGAATATCGCTACTCTAATAAACTCATCTAATTCAGTGTCTCATCCGCTATCCTCTAACTTCCTCTTCGTCGCACCATCGCCCTACTTCCTTCTAATCTTCCGCGCTATCCTATTCCTCATCCACGTATTCTCGTTCATTTGCCCAAACATTTCACTGAAACGGGCCATTGCTAATTCCGAACATGGTATTTATCAATGTAAACCCTATAAACCTGCCGAGGGCAGCATTGAGCGCTTTGTTATAGTACCTGTTGCTATGCAGCAGTTATACTACTACATCCATGTTACCAACAAACTGCAATAGTCGTGAGACCTCACATTTCAACGCCCTCGTGAATCAGACGATCGGTATTGGTCAAACTTAACAATGCCGATGTAGCTGACGTTAACCCTAAACTATTGCTCTCGATAAATGGAAGAATTTTGCGAAGGTAAGTGTATCTAAACCAGTAAATAATACCGTTTGCAAAAGGTAGAACGGTTAAATCATTAATTTTTGTTTTCACATGTTATTAATGAGTGCACTATTATTATCAGAAAATTTATTTTATCTCTATCGGTAAACTTTATAAAATAAATTATATTTTCATTTCTAGAGACAAATCCAGTTTTAATAAAAATAAGGAGAAAATTACGGTTGAGGTAAGTTAATTTTTAGAGGAAGTAGGTATTTATCCCTAGCCTAGGAGCCATAGGTAGTCAATGACGGCATTTATTAAAATCGGAATGACTTGGTGTACGTTTTCGGTGCAAATGAGAGTGAAGTGGGTGTTATAAAACCAGGGGGCACTTCGTGTAAGGTTGGTGGTATACGTTTTAGGGGCACATGATCGTAAGGTAGTAGCATAAAAATGGAGGAAACCACTAACAAGTTTGATGGTATACGTTTCAGTTTAACTTTGATTTTATACAAAATACCGCTCAATTTGATTTTTGTCCATCGTTCATGTTTCTCGGTAGCCACTTTCTGTAGCATAAATCAACGTGGAAAATACCATGAACCACTCGATAAGTAACACCCAGAATGGCAAATATATTTTTTGAGGTGGTACACGAGTTACTTTTTATAAATCGTGATGTGAACAGTGGACATCATCGATTCATTGAAATGACTTAAACATTTATGGCATTCTCTGCTGCGAGTTAAACAATCCCCGTTGAATGGAATTTTGATCATTTCAAACGTTTCTATACCTGTTAACACAACGTCACTTTATGAGAGTAGTCTAAAAACGGAAAAGAATATTTCTGACGTCTATTGAACCGGTAATGCATGAAGTATGTACAAATAGGTCACGAATAGGGTTGCCAACTTTTAGATCTTCATGAATCGGAGAGTTATTACGGGTTGCCTACTTCAAGATATTCATAAACCGGAGTTTGCTTGAAACGTGGACACTTACGAAAAAACCCCAGAGGAATTAAATGTAATGATAAATACAGGTTGTCCGACAAAGAGTGAACACATTTCAAACATTTTTAGTGAGAAAATAAATAAAGCTACAAGGGAACGATTTTCACCACGTGAATGCGGAACTCTGAATGTTTTACTTACGCTACTTGTTCTACCGATCGCGCGTGGATGTGCGAATGCGCCAAATTGAGAGAAAGCTGCATCGTGGAGACCACGCGGAGAAAGAATGTACACATTTCAAATATTTTTATGGAGAAAATAAACAAAGCTACAAGAGCACGGTTTTATTTGTACGCTGGTAACGGATTTTGATTCTGCCATCCACCACACACAGGCAGCCTTCTGCCGAGTGGACGCCATGCTCGGAGCAACTGCCGCTTCATGTGGTGAAAGCCGTTCCCTGTATGTTCAATATTCTTAAAGGCACTCATGATTTTAGGACATATAATTAAAGATCGTTGTTTATTTTTTTAAATATCGCTAATTAACGAAATTGTTAGAGCATCGTCAATTTGTTCTCTGTATAAAAAAATACAATGGAAATTAAAGTGCAAACTATCTTAATTCGGATCATTTATAAAAAACGCAGAAAAGGCCTAAAAGAGCTTTCCGCTGCAATCGAAATTGAACCGGAGATTTGTGCTGTGCACCCGGAGACCGGAGATTACGGCGATGACCCGGAGATCTCCGGCCCGAAAGCCGGAGGTTGGCAACCCTAGTCACGACATGGAGTAAACTAGTATCTGGAGATAAAAATTCGGTCCTGTTAATTTCCAATCACCATACATATTTTGAAAAATAAAATGCAGAGAAGGGAATAGTGAACGCCGAAGAATAATAGAGACGTAGATCGCGACAATTTCACGGAACAAATGCCATTACGGATTTATTTCGAGGGAGATAATGAAGAAAAAGGAGACCGTAATGTCTTCAACAAAAGCGACAAAAGGATTTTTTCTTGGAGCGGAAGGAAGAGGAACACATTTCCGAAGGTAATGAAAACGTATTCAAATTAGAAACAACTGAGATGAGCTTTATAATAAAAAACAGTGAAATTCCTGAAGAAATAGCTCGTTATTAATGTAAAGGTTGGGTAAAATTTATTGTCATTGATTACTATTTCAGGCAGAAGGGGGATGATGAGATAAAATGAATGTTTCAAAACAAAATAATGGTGAGTTGCGAGAGAGACTGGTAATTGATTTGAGAAAAGGAAATAGATGCAAGAGAGAAGATCGGAGATGGAGTGGTAATGGAAAGCGGATAAGTAAATTGGAAAAATAAAAAGGGGAAAGAATATTAAAATATGGAAAATGAATGAATAAGGTGAGTATTCACCTCAAAATGTTGTGTTTATGGCAGATTATAGTTGAGGTAAGAAATAAAAGGATATCTTTAGATTATAGTCGCAAATTTGAGATGTTTGTTAGGAACTAAAATACCTGGATCTTTACTTTTCTTTCTCTCCCTCAAAAACTCCGTATCTTCGCAGGTTTTTTCCACTCCCCTTCCCTTCGTGGGTGTTTTCCTGCGTGGAGTTTTACTGGATTGGCCAAGCCAGGTGATTCCTAGGTTTTTACCACAGATACTTGGTCTTTCTTAGAATTTTATTGAATTTGTAATTTGATATTTACTTGATAAAACTTGATATACATTGTCTTAATGCAATTTCGCAATCTATAAAAATTATATCTGACAATACTTACATTTTTTGTGGCGTTACTCGGTATTTTAGAAGTACAACGAGTGAAAATTTGGATAGAAGTGTATGAATATAAATAAAGAAATAAAATTATCAAAACGAGATCTATATAAGAATATTGTAAAATACAGATAGAGAGTGTGAGATATAAAATTAAAGACGAAAACATTTTCAGAGGGAGAGAAAGAGAGACGTGAAGGAATGGAGAGGGACATTAGAAAAGGATATTGGGGGGGGGGGGGGGGGGGGAGGTTGTGATTTTTATCGTTATTCATTTCATCGTACGATTTCCCCATTTATTTCGCTCACTTCTCTCTCTCTCCATCATTCTCGCATCCTTTCTCTCCCTATCTCTCACTTACATACGAAAACAACAGCATACAGCTCAGTGGATGAGACGTGCTCTTAACGCATCGCTTTGAGAGGGAAGCGAGATTATGAACCGAGCAGGGAAAGCAAGTCTTGGACAGGAAGGAAGAGGGAAGAAGAGAGATTTATGGAGAGGAGGATTTGTAGAAGTTTGTTTTCCTAAAAAAAAAAAGCGGATATATCAGCCATATGGTGTCCTTCCAAAGTGCTTTTCTTAACCCCAAAACTTTGGCAAAAAAAACAGGAGAATCGGACCCTCGAAGCTCCAAACTCTCGAATCTCACTTTTTTTTTCATCTCCCTCCCCAACGGTTCCCTCCAGCACTTGCTTTATCCTCTCGGAGCGCACTTCCTCTTTTAAAAGCCGTTTTTTTCTCTCTCGTCTCGCATGCCTCGCACATTTCTCTCATCTAGCTCTCACACTTTACCGTTCATTTCCAGCCTTAGTCTTTTTCCTCCATTTTCACACACTTCACGCCGAGAAGCATCTCTTCCTCCCCTTCCCACTTCTATTTTTTTTTATCACAGTCTACCTTCTGTTCCTCCAATAAACAGAAAGAATCTCACAGGAAGTGTCACTGCTTTGGATTATATCGATGGTAAAAATGTATGAGTTGCCTAATACGCATTCCCATCGTGAACATAAATAAATGCTGTGCGGTGCGTTGCCTTTTGGCCACCTTTGTGTGAACGACTTTCACATTGGTCTCGCACGACCTCAAATTAAAAATCAATCTAATCGAATCGCATGCTTTTAATATTGCATTAACAGATAAAAATATAGGTTTTAATTTAGTAATAAAAAATTAAACAGTATAATCTCAGTAATTGCAGTACCCAAGAATTGGGTCGATCCTTAAATAATGTATTTCTACTCTATTTCCCTTAAAACATAATTTAAGATAGGTAAACTCTGAAATTTTATGCTTATATTTTACAAAAATAGTATTTTTTAATGCGAGGTTTTTCGTTTCTATCCATACAAATGTTAGTTGGATTGTAGGATATAGAAACATATCCTTTCACTTGTAGTAATTGTACCGTCGTTAGTATTTGATTTCGTGTAACTAGAAGTAGCTGTAGTATTCCTTCGAGGATATGTCATAGTTTTTGCAAGTAACTATACATTATTATGCGCTTTACCTTGGTGCTATTGCACCCCCTGCCACACACCATTGCGGTGGCTTGCATGGTGAACTATAGATAGATAGATAGATAACTTAGAGATTTCTGTGTAGTTTTCAGTGAAAAAGAGATGAAAAAAGAAAATCATTGACTTAATCCCGTTGTGGCGAATACAGCTGTAATTTCTTCATAATAAGTATATTTGAAAATGTAATAAATTTTATCACTATTTTTTGCTGTTAAATGAAACATTAACATCAATTAAATGTTTTTTCGTTATATTTCGGAGTAAAACCATATCTGGTCTCATTATCGCACTCTTCCTCACTCATGAGAAGATTCCTTTGGAAATTCGAGCTCTTGTAAATGAGAGATAATACCATCGTTTAGGTTGAATAGGGTCCGTCTCTGCTTGATATCCAAGAGAAAGTCGTAAATCCGAAAAGCCGACATCAACCGGAATTCCCTACATCTAAAAGACAACCGCCCATCTGCGCCCCAAGTATACCGAGAGTATATAATCCTACGGAGCGTTCCAATTGGCAAAGGGCGGCCATAAAAGGAAATAAAAGAACGTCCGTCTGGCGTAGGAATCAAGAGAATGAGGGAAAAGTCCACCCTTCAGTTGATATATGAGCTTAACTTATGTACAGTTGTCCACCATATTGCTAGAATTTTGGTAGGCAATTTTCGAAAGCAACTGGTCAAGTATACCGGCAGCGCGAGGAGCTCTTTTCCGTTTTCAGAAGGAAAAAATAATTATATTTAGCCATACAATGTAGATATAGTACTTGAGATTAATGGAATTCTTCAATCGTTCAAATCGTGTTTTAAAGCAGTATCTGTTATTTATGATAAGTATCGTTCAGTTTTGAAATTGTTATCCTGATTAAATTGAGAAGATCTACCTGCTGTCGTCATCAGTGGAATGGTGTACCAGAATTTAAAAATTAACTGTATCAAAGCGTGAAGAATTTCTTAAAGAGTTACAGTTCTCGTATAATTACAATTTTTTACTCTTCTTGTTGAAATACAATACATTATCCAAGAAAGAAATTAACTGAGTAAAGAAGTTCATCGATATACTAAAATTTAGAATTGCGTATACCGCATGGATATGATTCGGGGAAAAACAAAAATAACCATTTTCCGTTATGTTCATAAATAATCAGTCTTATTCTGCTTTCATGGACATTCGATCCTTCTGGTCGAGTTTAGATGGCATTTGAGAATTTAAGAGATGAAACGAATCATGATGTGGGCGGATGTGACGCAATATATTCATATAGTCAACCAGTTAATGAAGTACTTAAAGTTTCACCCTGGAGAAAAACTGCCTAAAGAGGAGAATCCTGTTGATGAATAAAGCATTATATTCATGATTATAACAGCAAAAATACAAATTAATGAGGAATATAGACCACATTTAATAAAAAATTAACTTAAATCGAGAGTGGACACGCTTTCAACAAGATATGCTTAGATAGTGGTTGAATAATTTACTACATGCATTCAAAATAATCTCATTGTTATTTCGGTTATACATATAGAGTACCGTCAAGACTGCGTTTTTCCTCAACCGGAGGTCCACGCGTCATTTCTCGGGGGTCTGCGAGTTGGGTATGACATGATGTTTATTTTATCTATAACTTGTTTGATCTCGGGTACTGTTCTGATCAATATTTCAAACTAAAAGAAAAGGGACAACGAATGAAACAGTTATGGACTTTTCATGGGAAAGAGGTCTGTAGAAAATTCTGGATTTCTTAAGGGATCCGCGGTTCCAAGAAGGTTTAAAAACTGTAATTTAGAGGGTTATATTACATTATATTACATTTCCTACAATTAAGGCACAGTATCACATTAAAAGCATCCTTATACTCGTACCTAACTTCAGCATTAGTATGTTCGGTGATTTTTTCTGCACATTGTCGTACACATTGGTATCAATGGTATTTTATGTTTCATTCGTATTTTTCTCAAACATTTATTCAGCCATTTTTGCAAGCATACTTTAGCATTCCCATTTATAGAATTATTTAGAAGATTTTAAATTTTAAATGAATTAATAACTGCATTCTCTCCGCTGCATCCTATGAGAATCGGTCACGTGCGCCTGGGATATATGCAACCCAAGCATCAGTTCCAACTGCAGCAACACAAGGACGTGAAGCGATAAAATAGTAAAACAGAAATCCAAGTCCTATACATTTCCAAAATGAGATATGGCCTTAAATCCGAGAAATAGTTAGACTCAATTTGAAACATTTGCAGAAAGTGTGACAAAGTTTAGAATCATGTTAACGGGATTGGTACATTTAAATGAGATATATTTATGATAAATACAATGAAATGTGATTATGCTGCTCCGCAACGAAACTATGGTAGTCTGAGAAATATATTTGTGTAAGTTACAAAGTTCTTTACATTTACTTTATCATGAAGCAGTTCCACCAATTTACGCAGGAAACTACCACTAGATATATTTATTTAAAAACTAATCTACGTGCGCGTTGTACAAATATAGGTATAGGTTTGCTCTTTTCATTGGTTCTTTATTATCGAATACTACAAGGTTAAAGCAAAGACCTTCGATACTGTATTTATTTACTCTTTCCACAGCACTACTGAAGCCGTTGTTTCGGCTATCACATAAATTCGGTCCATTACTCGAAATATTTACGATATCAAACACGCGAGAGTCCAATTACTTCAATTACGTGAAAGAGATTTCCCTACATTATCCTTTCTTAAAATATTTGTAGCATCGTGTCTAGTTTTGGGAGCCTATTAGCTGGTTTTGAATAGAGTCACGGTAGCAATATGTCCCGAGTAATCCCTTTAAAAGTTTTAAAGCATTCACTCTCTCTCACTCTCTTCTTCATTCGCTTTCATCGGCTTTCGGTGCGAGCGGAAAGATAAGATTGCAGACATTGCGAAGTAAGCGGATCGCTCTTCACTCTGGAAAGGACTTAAGAGGTCAGCTTTCAGCATTTTCCTGCTTAACGGAATCCATTGAATCAATTCCCCTCGTTAGGAAGACATGCTGAACATGATGTTAAATCATTACAACGGTCTGTAGACATAAAAAAGTCCACTTTCTGTCGGAAGTGAATGCAACCTACACCGTTCCGACTGTTGTAAGCGAGGCGGCCAATTATTTACATTTACATGAATACCCTGCAGGCCGCAAGAAGCGTTGTGCAAGGAGTGTCACCGCACTAACATAACCAACTGAATAAAGTCCCTATTCGACTGTCTTATCGCGTCTGAGAAAAAGATATCTAATATTTCTCGTTTCTAGCGATTATTGCGACATATTTTCAGTACGCTCTGGCTTAAACATACGCTCACTAGAATCGACGGGCACAACTCTGCCGCGTACGTCTTCAACAAATTCGGAACTATTAAACTTTCCAAATAGTTTTCGTTAGTATTCCATTCTTATACTCTTCATTGTCTGTCATTTCAGATCTTTCAAAATCTCTGATACACTCGCATCATACCGATATTCTCCTTTTACAAATATAGCCGCTCTATGCTGGATCCTCTCGAAAGGGTCCAAGACTGTGCAGCAGTATTCCACGACAAGCCGGATTAGCTACAAATTATGCGATTATCAGCCGACTATAACCGAAAACCGTCGCAGAGAAAATCTTGCAAAAAATTCAACTTCTCGATCTCGCTGCATTAATTAGTACCGCAAGTGGTGCCAAAATATAATTAATGCTAGATTGTAAGAAAGAATTACTTTCAATAGAGAGTAGTTTTTAAGCAAATGATGCTCTACGCCAGGGGCGTGCAACCTACGGCCCGGTAGAGCATTTTCTGCTGCCCGCGAAGCTCTGGTGAATATCATAGGTAGTCTGTCCATAGACAGGTCCGTGATTATTCACGGTTAAACCTGGTTCTCCACATACTCCTATTTCCCGCAGTCTTCTTCATGTCTTGATAGCTCTCTTTCCCTTTCAAGTCGTCTACCAGCTGAAACCTTTTCCTACATCTTTCTCTTTTTCCATCCAGTTTTCCTTCTAGCACTTCTTTTATCACGCACTCTCTCCTCAGGTAAGATCCAATCCAGTTCGCCTTCCTCTTTTTGATAGTCTGTATAGTCGTTCGCTTCTCTCCTATTCTTCGTAGTACTTCCTCGTTTTTTATCCTTATCTGTCCATTTTATCTTCAGAATTCTTCTCCATGTCAACAATTCGAAGCTTTCGAAGTATTTAATATCATTTTTCCTTAGCGTCCATGTTTCTGCCCCATACAAAGCTATACTCCATACATAGCATTTTATCAACTTCTTGCGTATATCCTCCTTCATATTCCCCATTAGTAGGAGTTTCTTTCTTCTGAAAGTGGCTTTTGCTTTCTTTATTCTAGTCCTGATTTCATCGGTCCATTTTGCTTCTGTCGTTATGATGCTTCCAAGGTATTTATGGTGGGAAACTTGTTCTAATGGTGAATATATGGTCTGTGATATTTATTACAGACAATTTTGTACATTTTAAGAAATACTGTTGTCATAACACATATCCTGGAGAATTTCACAGTAAAAATGGTTAAAACTTTATTTTCATATTTAAAATCTCTTGAGTAAGTTCCTATGTAAATTCTCATCCGGCCCGCCAAGGTATTTTTGACTTCTAATCCGGCCCACCAAAGCACTCACATGCATGAATGCGGTCCACCATGTAAAAAGGTTGCACGCCCTTGCTCTACTCCTAGTATCCAAAATTTTACGTTTCTTTAATTTATTACCAAGCCTTCGTCATATGTACGCTTATTCTACTGAGGATAAGCTGATTTCAATCGAATCTCTTAATTAAATTGAGAGAAATACAGAATGAGAATTCTCAGTTGATAAATATTTTAGATACGACAGTTGACTGATACATTTCAGTAAAGTTATTGAAATAACATAAGATTGTCTATCAGATAGCTAATCCCTTAACCACGGCTGAAAATTTTTCTAGTAATTGTAATCATAATTACATTTCATTCACTAAGTTGTGTTGGTGATGAAATGGAAAAGATTTAGGCTACGGCATCGAAAAATAACATAGATAAAGCAAGGGATAACAGAAAACATTTATTATGGAGTTATTTGGTACGAAAATATTAACAGTCCCATTAAATGAATAAATATCAAATGAGTGAAAGCATGACTCACCCATTAATTCATATGTAGTCCTCGAAAGCCAGATGCAGGACCTCTCACACAACAAAACACATGTCCTTATTGTCTGTTGAACCACTCCAGAGCTAATATTCTTCCTTAGGTAGTAAATTACTGCTTTGGCTATTCATACGTTTTACCTTTAATTGCACAGATTAAAAGTGAATCAATAAAATTTCTTTTTATTTATGGCATTATTTCTTTTTACGGATTTATGAGAGCAATATTTGTTAGTATGTTCTTCATTAAGGAAAAACAACAAAAGATTTCTCATAAATTTAAAATTGATTGAGAATAGATTAAGTTAAAGCTTCATTTAGATTTTATAAGTTAATTATAGGCTATACAAAAGACAGCATTTATCATGATAAGTCAGTGAAATCAAGCTTAGATTATACATTATTGAAAAGGATGGAAAGTGATTTTTGTGTCGCGTTCCAAGAAAGTAGTGTGAAAAAAGTGGAAAAGTTGCCACATAAATCAGCATTATAAAAGAGATCAATGAAATTAAACCATTTCAGAAATAAGAAAAGTCAAACGATCTTACTTTTCAAAAAAATACGTGTTAAAGTAAAATTTTAATGCCAAGCACATTTGAAAAAAAATGCTTAAGATATAACAATATATTTATGTAGGAGTGGTAATTGATGAGAAATTTAAATTTAATCTCCATATCAGGAAAATAAAGAGTAAATAATAATGCAGTTCTATCAGTTTAAAGATATTTTACCAATACATCTCAACTTAATATTTTATTGTATCTTTATAGAAATTATCCTTTGGCATGGAATTATGATTATGAGGAATGTAAACAAAATATATTGTCAAGAACTAAAGGAGGATGTCAAAATACTTAAAATAATAATGGTGATGTTTTTACCTCTAATTGTAAGAATGATAAGACCTATAATGCCTTGGGCCATGATCATATATTGATTATGACTTCTAGTATCCTATGAATGATTGCGTGTTGTCTTACAATTAGTTGTGTGTATTCTTATTTTGTAAGTTTCAATGATATTCATTGTCTAAGAGATGTGGACAGGGGTGTGCTGCCAAATATATAACAACACTATTATCACCACCCCTGGCAGTTAGGCATTCCATCCAAAACGCGGAAATTAGAAATGATTTCAGTAAAAAACAAGATAATATTGTAAATTAAAATAAAATTTTTATTTCACATGTTTAAGTATCATTATTGACTTTTTTATATATATATATATATATATACCTGTATATACCTGTGTGTGTGTGCGTGCGTGCGTGCGTGCGTGCGTGCGTGCGTGTGTGTGTGTGTGTGTGTGTGTGTGTGTGTAATGTAATGATATATTGTATTATAATTACATGTCATATATGTTTCAACAAGGCAAAACATGAATGGGGTGGTGGTTTGGGTGCTCCAAGGTTGTGGTAGACATTCCTTTTGGCGAGACACTCAATTCTCATTGTGGGGACATCATACGTATTCTGAATAAGTTGTTATTAATATAATTTTTTTATTGTTAGCATAATCATCTGATCTTCACTATTATTAATGCCAAATAAATATTATTCCATTGTCATGCTTCAAAATCTTTTGGCTGAGAAAATCATAGTTATGTGCCAAACATTCTAAGTAGACAAGGTCTGTTACAGCACTCACTGAGACAGCAAACCCAAGCTGGCAATCAAGAACTGCACTTGCATTGGATAGCAATTATTCTATGGCCACACAAGTTTTCACAATAGAGAAACTCAGAAATGAGAATGATCTCAGGTTAAAAGATGGTATTATCCAACTGATGATAGTTTGACCTCTAATAATCATTATTTAGGTTTTTGGGGGATTATAAATATGTAAGAATACCCAACTGGCAATATAAATAGATCTACCATGCAAGTGATGTAATTAATCCATTAAATTCTACCCAGATGTGAGACTGATTGAGCTTGAAATTCCTGAATAATGGTTTGAAATCAAGAAAAAGTATTCTTTAATGAAAAATTCTATTTCTTCACTGCTGATCCTTTAAATTATCATGTTGAGTAAATTGCAACTCTACCACTTGCATCATCATTAGAGGTGCTTTTTATAATTTCCTAAACAGTCATTAAAGAAGAGTTAATAAGTGGCATTAAAGAATTTTACTTTACACATATATTTATATCATTCCATTTTATTTCTATTCCCTCTCTCTTGGTAGCTATTTCTTTGTTCCTTTATTTCTCTTTCTCTCTGCCTCTCAATATCCCCTCCTCTCAAATCTCGATGGACGAGAGAACGAAGAGGGATGATGTGAGCAACCACTCCACCTCTCTCTCTCTCTCTCTCTCTCTCTCTCTCTCTCTATATATATATATATATATATATATAAATACTTAAGGAAAAGGAAAGGTAATAATAAGGGTAGCAACAAGGTGTTGGAGGAAGCCCAGTGGACACTTACCTAGAATGAAGAGCCGCTGGGGGTGCTGAGGACACACGAAAAACACAAAAGAACAAAAACTACACAAAAATGGAGCTTTCGGGCTGATGCCCTTCTTCAGCGACGGAGAAATATATATATATATATCCCTACACTCCACTTTACTCTTCATTGTTACCACTCTCTTGATTTACCCATCTTTCTCTCTGGCACCTATATCCCCTAAGAGAATCCTCTTTGCTCCCATGTGCCAAGAAGACAGGATTATAGTGGTGCATGGCAGGAAAGAGAGAGGGCTAAAAAGGGTCACGGACAAGCTCTCTCTCTCTCTCTCAATTTATCCTTCTCAATCCCTTTTTCATGTGATACATTATCGGAGTGCCAAGGTCATGTATTCTGCAACCTGATAATGGTTTAAAGGTTGAATAAACATATACGTTGCGACAAAATATGACTCTTCGCTGTATTTATATGGTTTAATTTCCACGCAAGGGAAAAGTCCTGATTTATTTCTATATAATTAAATGTCTCAAGGGATAATTTATGTGATGAAAGAGTCAGAGAATTTTCATGTGCTGCGCTACTTTGTTTTCGTTTCAGTTTATACTTTTTAATAAAAATTCAAGAGCTATTTTAATAAGAGACAGTTTCCTTGCTCACCAAAAATTTTAATTACGATTCCGGATAAAAATAAACTCGGTTCCATGACCAACTCAATCATAAATAACCTATTTATTTCATCACAAGATACATAAAAAACGCAAATTATACTTTTATAAATTCTTTTAGCATTTCAAAGGTTTCAGTAAGTATTAAATAAAATGCTGCAGTTGCGACATTGCCATTTTACCATTTTCTTTAATGACATCGCAAATAAATTTTTTAAACCCTCAGATGAAGCGGTCAAGAATATTGAAATATTAATTTTCAATTCTATGCCGTTTAAATGTCACTAAAATAAAAATATATACAACTTAAACATTTTATGGGTGTATATTTGACATTTATTGATTAAAATGAACACCCAAAGCAAGGAAATAGAACTTAATAGGTAAAATACCATTTATAAATATAATTCCTTTAATTATACTTATATTTTATGATATTTAATTTCCAATGAAAATGGAATCCCTCTCATGATAGGAAATTGGATGTTCCGTTCTTGGCTTCAACTTTAAGATGCAAAAGTTTCAAAATTCGCAAATGCGAATATATTTTTCGTCGAACAATAGACAAAAATAACACTATTGGTGATTCCCATAGCGAGCACTCTCTTTTTTATTACAGCAATTGGACTCCTTTTCCGTTCCTTATCTGACATCAGTTCTCAATTTCCTCTCCCACAGTCTCGAATCTCCAGTTTTTCCACTTTCCCTTCCATTTCTCCGCTCGTTGCACGCAATAACCACAAAATTCTCACGGGATGGACACCACAGCCTTTTCTCTCTCTCTCTCCCCTCCCCACTCTCTCCCCTCTCTCCCCCTCCTCTTCCCCCTCCCTCTCTCCCCCCTCTCTCCCCCTCCCTCTTTCTCTCCAAGAAATCCCCTTCTCCATGTTGTTTCACTTCCTCCTGAGGTTTCTTTTAAAGTAACCTCCCTTTTCTCTTTTTTCGCTCTCACTCCGAAATAATCTTTTCCGAAATATTTTCTCTATATCTCAGAAAGAAAAGAACAGGCCAAGAGATAGGAATGCAAATAACAGTTCGAAAAAAATATATCGGATCGTTTGCTTAAACAGCTTCCAACCATCTCTCGTTTCTCGTGATAGGAATAAACTAAAGAGAGGTCCAACGCCATGACAGGCCAATTAGGAATTCTGAATATTTTTTTACCTGCTTCTCTCCCCCTCTCTCCCTCCCTCCCTCCCTCCCTCTCTCTCTCTCTCTCTTATTTCGTCTTTATCTCTTCCTATCGCTTCCTTCTCTCCCCACACCTCCAACTCTCTCTCTCTTCCTAATTTCCATAAAACCTCTTTCTCTAACTTCTGTAACATTCACCCCACTCATTCATCCACGAACTCTTTCTTTTAGAAATCTGCATCAGCTGCTCATCGTCATTTCTTATTTAATTATTTATTCTAATCCATAAACGGAACCAAGGCCCCTACAATAGATGATAAACATAATAATTTATCAAAATAACGGTGAAATTATTGTAAACATTGAATGCAAGAACAATTGGGTCACATATAAATAGGGTTGCCATGTGTCCGGATCTCCCCGAACATGTCCGGGTTTTCCTCCTGTCCGGGGACGTCCGGGTGGGATTTTAAATGTTGCCGGAGTTCTAAATATTTGTGTTAAGGTAGGGGCAGGAGAGTCGCTATCAAAGTTTTAGAACTATGTGCTCATTTTTCTACTACTGAGATATTTTATAACTACGAAAATTTAAAACTTCGGATATTTTTATCGCTCTTTATAATATGTTCATTAAAAATTAGTTTAGCCCGTATTTTTACAATACACCGTACTGGTAATTTAAATTTTGCTATATTGATATTAGCGCGCACATTATACGACGATTTATACAAAAACCAAGTAATTTCTATTTGTTATGGCAATAATTTTACTTCAGTTAAGTCATGATGATAGTATAAAAGGGCACGCAAGTGTAACAAAATATAATTAATTTAAAAAAATAGTAATGCTGCGACGTCTTTCGTAATCGACGAACAGAAACGTCAAGGCTCTCTCGCCAATGGCTCGGCCCCTATAGTAACGCGCTTTATATAGGGCGAATATTACCCCTAGTTCCCATTTCCTCCTTTCTCCCATGGCTATATAATGTACTCTAGAAATTAACCAATACGAAGTCAAGGAGTCGCCCGTTCAAACTACCCTCCGAACCTCCCCTCATCCGCTCCCGTCACATGACCGCGGCTTTCGGCAGAACGATAGGCAGATATTCCGAGAGACGGACAGTTGAACAGTCGCCGGGCTAGACTACGCGATTGCCGTTTGACGCAGAGAGGAGTTTAAACTACGAGAGACGAGAAGATTTTCCTCGCAAATCGTGTGTGCTAAACTGTTCCTGAGGACACATTGTAACTATAGACAATACCCATGAAGTTGCGAGACAACTTTTACGTCTCAAGTCTGTTTGCCTTTCGTTATTTCATGTTTGCTTAATTACAATATATGCTATGTTATTCATGTAATTTAAACTACGAGACATGTGTGCGTCTCAAGACCATTTGTTTTGCTGTTTTGTTATAATTTGTCTGTAAAATATAGCATTTAGTTAGAGGGTCATGTGGCGTTTTGATTTGGTCGCCACAGTACCGATGCAATCATGTTTTTAAATAACTTATCCTCAAAACATCATTAATATATGATGAAAATACAAGTCCTGGTTTTTTCCCGGGTTTTTTAGCTCCGCTGTCCGGGGAATAAGATTTAAAACATGGCAACCCTACATAAAAACAATAAATAATAAAAGTGACAGAGATAAATAAACTCTTATTTGGACAATGACAGTAGGGTTGCCAACCTCCGGCTTTCGGGCCGGAGATCTCCGGGTCATCGCGGTAATCTCCGAACTCCGGGTGAGTAGCACAAATCTCCGGTTCAATTTCCATTGCAGCGGAAAGCCCTTTTCTGACTTTTTTGCGTTTTTTTATAAATGATTCTAATTAAGATAGTTTGCACTTTAATTTCCATTGTATTTTGTTTTATACAAAAAACAAATTGACGACTAAAAAATAAACAACGATTTTAAATTATACGTCCTAAAATCATGAGTGCCTTTAAGAATATTGAACATACAGGGAACGGCTTTCACCACATGAAAGCGGAACTTGGATAGTTTAACTTACGCTACTTGTTCTATCGATCGCGCATGAATGTGCGAATGCCCCAAATTGAGTGAAAGCTGCATTGTGGAGACCACGCGGCAGTTGCTCCTAGCATGGCGTCCACTCGGCAGAAGACTGCCTGTGTGTGGTGGATGGCAGAATCAAAATCCGTTACCAGCGTACAAAGAAAACCGTGCTCTTGTAGCTTTGTTTATTTTCTCCATAAAAATATTTGAAATGTGTACATTCTTTCTCCGCGTGGTCTCCACAATGCAGCTTTCTCTCAATTTGGCACATTCGCACATCCATGCGCGATCGGTAGAACATGTATGGGTTGGCAATAGTAAATTAATTTATCCTTTCAACTTGCAATTAACATTAAGTTGACTGAAAATGAGGTCGGGTCTGCTTATTTCTATTATCACTGTTATACTTAAACAGATTTCACTCATCTGTGTAATTGAATTTTCGTTTCATATTTAAATATATATATTGTCCATTAACAAATACAGCTTGTCAGATGTTCCATAGATGGCGGGAAAGATGGCGAGGTCAAAATCGGCAACTATGTGAGAAGTAGTAGTGGCAACAATAGTTTTTTCTTTTTTATAGAATGGATGAAATCCTGCTTTTTTCGAAATTTCAAATAAAATATTATGCTTCTTCGCAACTTGTTGTTTTATTGATATAAATTTCGTTAATTTTAACGTCAACATGTTCAAGTCATTAATCTCAATGCTAATATTAAAACGAATACGAAAATTATCCAGAATTCATTGGCATGTAAATCACACAGAAAAAACTCTCTTCGAATCGAACAACTGTCCTTTTCAATTATAAGTTTAGCGGAATATGAAAGTATTTTAAAGTAGATTTAAAATATTTTCAACTTTTTATACGTCGCCGTTTTGTACACACAGTTGAAGACAAGAAATTTGCCTCCTTTCACGTTTGTATCTTATTCTCGATGAAATCGATTGGCCATGTGATGAAATACTCGAAAGGATTCCAAGAGCGGAGTAAACGAGAAAATCCATCTGAAGGCCCACACGAGGAGAATCTTCTTGGAAAGTATCTCTGTTTAGGGAGAGAAATATAAAAAAGAGAAATCCTGAATATACGTAAAATAAAACCATTTGCAATTCTATCCCAAGGAAAAGGGTTTTGAAATTATGATGATGAATACAGTAGAGGATATATTATAAAAACGGAACAAAATGTATTATATTAAATATGTACCTCTGCTTTGGCACCCATGAATATTCAGCTAAAAATTCTGGAGTCGTAAATTATCTGACACGACCACGCAATGTGTAATTGGCTTTAATGCTATTTCATAAATTACTGTACTGACTACGGATATTAATACAAGAGTTCCAAACCTTTCCAATTTTTCTCGGATTGATAAATCTTTTTATAGTTACTTTGATTGTGAGAATTTTTATGGGAATCGTTAGAAAAAATGAATGGAGCAGAGTGAAGAACAGGGCCTTCTCAATCACAAGATGCTTACTAAAAACTGGATTCTGTAGCTAATATGTATATATGAAATGATCCTATTCTGAGTAAAGTATACTAAATTTAACAGAAAATACTGAAATATAGAAATTCACGAATTCTGAAAGAATTAAAGTGAAAATGGCCATGTAAAATAAAAATGAAAAATAATAATAATTTCAAATTTATAATTATACTATAAATTAATAATATCATAAAATGGAATTAGCTCTGATCGTAAAATAAACAACTGAGAATGCTGTCTAAAACCGTTTAAATTTTCAGTTTCAAGGTTCATTTACAACACACGGGCTTTTGTATTGACAGAAGAATTTTCTGATTCAAATAGGTAAGTTCAGCCATTTTCATGCGTCGATTAATTTTCACCGTTATGCTACTTCCTCTTTATTTTTAAATCCTTTGCTTCATGAATTTTACCCGCGGACTTCTGCTAAAAAACGACGCCTCCAGGTGGGCATAGTGAAAAAATCGCACATCATTTTTTGAATTCACTAAAAATAAAATCGCCTAAGTCGGACTCAAGCGGATTACAAATCCGCGGCGTAACATTATTTCTTTCAACGAAATCTATAATCATCTCTCAACAACGCAACGCGCTATCGTCCAGGATCCAGGCTCTGGAGGTAGAGAGAGATTTTCAGAGAGGACCTTTTATTGTCAGAGATAGGAAGGAGGAAAAGAGCGCTAGGAGGAAAAAAACGTACAAGTAAAGACGCTTTTGTCGTGGCGGAGAAGAACGAGAAAAGAGATTCCATTTTTCGGGAAATGCTGCGCACAACACTCTCCCTCAAGACGCAAAAACGCTGGGTGATTCTTCCTGAGGCAGTACGAAGCAGAGGAGTTGATGGGGGCGAGGAGGAAAGCTATTGGAGGAGGGAGGGTGAGGGAGGGTGTGTGCTGGAAAGGGAATGGAAAAGATTTGCTGCGGCGAAGGAGAGGTAGAAAGGGTGGGGAGGAGGATTTCGGACAGCGCGGGGCGAAGTGGAAGCGGTGGGTTATGGGATGTGAGAGGTAATGTATGATAGCACATGCGGGTTCGGTGTGTGGAGAAAGGGAGGGAGGGAGAGAGAGAGAGAGAGAGAAGGGGAGGAGGAGGGAGGGGAGTACGATAGCGCAATTTCGGTGGAAGAGACGTGAAGGGACCCGTATATTGAAAATTTGAGGTGGATGTTACGAGGAGTTGAGGAGGAGAGCGTGCAAGTGAATTCGTGGAAGAGCGTGGGAAGGAGAGAATTAGGGTATTACAGGTGTTATAGGAGAGATGGATGTGTGGAGAGATGATATGGGGAAGGGTGGAGATAGGAGAGGGTGTAGATAGGAGAGGGTGGGGGAGAGAGAGGAGATAGGAGAGGGTAGGGGAGAGAGAGGGAACAGTAAAGGATAGTGAGAGGCAATATCAAGAGTGGAAAAGGAGAGCAAGGATTAGGAGGAAAAAGAAAGTGAGAGGAGAAAGGGGAAGAGAGGAGAGGATGAAAAGGAGGAATGAAGAGATATGAAGAAGGTGATAAGCGGTGAAAATGAACGAAGAGATGGGTTGCAAAGATGCAGAGCAGTGGTAGCAAGACTACGCCCGCGAATTGATTTCATCTTTGTGATTGTCTTTAAGACATGCATTCGTATATCCGCCACAAATCCAGTGGAGTCTCGATTATCCGAGGTGAAGTGGACCAAGCTAACCTCGGATAATGATAAACTCGGATAAAACGGAAGGTCCATTTTTAGGTATTAAAAATAGGCCTAAGTATGCGTACGTTCAGAAAATTTATTTTATACATATGTAACTAAACTAAAAGAACAATTTATTGATATTACTTAAAATAGTCTTTTAATGATTTCTGCACAACTTTGGTCGATCGCTTTTTGGCCGCCATGTTACGCAACCTTTTTGGCAATAGAAGATCAGCTGGTGTTGATTCTTCTTGTTGTTCCACATATTGGAGCGCTTTCTCCACTACAGCAAGTCCCTCGGTGTGCGAGATACGATTAATTTTCGAGGTATCATCTTTCTCACTCTGTTCTTGGTTCACCATGTTGACTATCGTGTCTTCTGTCAACACCTGTTCGCTATCTGCAGCCATCCAATCTGGAATGTCTTCTTCATTTAGTGGTTCCGATAGTGGAAGATTTCGAGCCTAGTCGAACAAGTTGTCTAGTTCGGGTTCTTCTTCAATTTCACTTTCAGTTTCCAAAATTTTTGCCAAGATTTGATCAATATATATTAAGGGGGCCGCCTCGGTTAACCCGGAACCTCGGATAAGTGGGCTCGGATAATCGAGACTCTACTGTATGTGTAATTAGGTATCATTTGTGGAATTTTAGGGATGTTTTTCGTGTAGGCGGATGCAATATACTACTCGAAACTAGTTCGTTTAAATTTACGCGCGTCCCGACCAGTCATTCGAAACGTCGTTCAAGGTCAATACAATGGTGTATAAAAACCTCGTTTAGGCCTTTAATTAAACATTTTGGCGATCCATGATGCAGAGAGAAGCAATTAAAATAACCGGAAATTCAGGGAGGATAGGTATATACGTGAGAAAAGAATAAATTATATAAGGGAGTTTAGGATTGGGAGAAAGTCAAGCTTAACACTCAATACTTATCAAAGAAAAAATGAATGCGGTTCCCATAGAAAATGTGAAAAATTGTCCCTCTGGTCCAGTTACTGGCGATATACTTTTTTCCATTAATGATGATTTTAACAGTGAATAATCGTTAAGATTAAAAATATACCCTATAACCATTCCGTATGGTAAAAGTTTTGATTATTAGATTTTAAAAATTCGTATTAGGCATTCAGATAACCACAAAGTAGGCAACAATATGTGTAATCGCGCACCAACAAAAGCATTTATTCATATTTGAATGCCGCATATCTAAGAATCAGAGATGGTTACCCAATATAATTCAATTATATCTTCTACATGAATAAAATCTACTCAAGAGACAATGCGATTCTTAAAATGGTTTTCTCGTGAAATCTGTTTAAAATCTTTTATTTTTTAAGTTCTAACGGAATAATAATAAAATCTAGATGTGATACAAGCATTTTATAGTTAAGAGCGTCAGAGTGAAATATTGGTGATAACAAACTCAAATCGAAAATATCACGTGACATTGAAGTGAATTTGATTGAATCTAAAGTTTTCCATTCGCAACAGACATTTTTGTTGTTTTTATGACGACTTATCGAACAGCTTTTTTTAATTATAAAGAAACTAGAGTATTATGAAGATACAGTTTATCAGTGAAATTCACATTTTTGATCAAGGAATATTTTCATTTTGTAAGCAATGTTTCATTCAAATTGTAAAATTGACATTTTAAATATTCACGCAAACTGAACTTGCTAAAAATGAAGAAATATCCATTCGATTTATATCTGTAGCGGAAGCATTATTTAATCTTACTGCAGGGGTCTCGACCGAATTCTTTTTGAAATGAATGTTTGGTATCGTCATAAAAATGGAGTGTCTGCTTTTACTGACGCGAGAAGAAATGAGTCGAATAAGAAATGTGCCGTTTCCTTAAAAGAATTCCATTCTCTTGCTGTAATCCCACGCGACTAGAAGAAGACAAATTTTTCCGCAGAGAGAATATTCGAGCTGGTGGGATAGAGGAGGAGGAGAAAGATATGGAGGGAGGGGGAAGGAGCTAAGGGAGGGGGAAGGAGTGGAGGGAGGGGAAGGAGAGAAGGGAGAGAGAATGGAAGTGGAAGGTGAAACAGGGATGGAGAAGAGAGGCAGATAGTAGGGCAGAGGCGTGGTATTGAGGGAGGCAGAGAGAGATAAATACTTGCAGTATTTCTCCGTAGCATAAATTCAGAGCGATATATTGACAGCAGATTTTACGGCCGATTGGGTGACAGGTTATGAAGAGAAGGAATAGAGACGAGTAGGCGAAGCGTATTTATGAATAAATATAAGGAAAAGAGAGAAATGATGGAATTAGGGATAGACGTGGAAAGTGACGGAGAGTAAAAAAAGAAAGGATATAATGGGACGAATTTCGGACTATTCAGAGAGGATGTAGAATAGTTGAAGAGAAAATAAAGAAGCGAAATGGAGTTACTAAATGTGTGTCCTTAATTAATCTCAAGGCAGTAAAAAAAACCGAACTTCCAAGATGGAAAGTAATGAATGAAGTTTTATATGCGTGGGTGTAAATGAATGGACATAAAGTCCTCAGGCGTTAATGATACTACGTGCCTCGAAGCATCAAACCAAAAAACTGAACATAAATTTCAGAGCAGAAAAGGTGAAAAATTCTTAATCGACCTTTAGTCCCACCTTTTCGGAAGTATCTTAATTTAAGGAGGGAGTATTTTACTGGCTAGATAGCTTAGTTTGCGGAAGCACCCAACCGTAAAGACCTGAGTTCAATTCCTGCTCAAGTTCTGAAATTTTCTCTTCTAAAATTTACCTTCATTCATGGGCTCAATTAATCCTTTTGACTTTAGTAATAACGATACTCGAGAGATCAAAATACCAATAAATAACCCAGTTTTTCTTTGTTCATTTAATATTTAATATACGAGCGCACGTTTCTCTTAGTTAAATTTATTAGCAGAACCCATGTATAAAGTTATACTAAGAGTCCAATTAACGCTTATATTTAATAGTCTGTTGGCAAAGCTGATAAGTTTTGGGCTATGATAAGAGCAAATTTATAGGGCAATTTTGTTTAAATGCCTTTGAATGAAATACTTCAGCCAGCTTCAATGGCGGAGTTGTAAATTTTGGATGATATATATAAATTGGTCAGCTTCACTATTAATTTGGCTAAAGAATATGAAATTTATTTAGATAAATGAAAAATTCAACGCATAACTAGAAATTTAAGTACGATTGCAGAGCTACAACAGAAAATGCGGAAATTTTCTTCGCGACTTGTGGATCTCAATGCCCATCGTAAAAATAAAGCAACGTTGCAAAGGGTCCTCTTTTCTTCAGTATTACTTGTACCAGGGTATAGCGAAGAACGAATATAATACACAGAAATGTTCATTCGCCTTATTCTCGTCATAATCAACTACAAAATAATTAAAGTGTATCTTCTAAGCAATTCTTCTTCAAACGTTGTAATTTATAAATAAAATTTCACAAATGAAATAGCATTTATAAAAATGAAAGGAGAAGCCTCCTTCATAAGACTGAAACATCTTTTAGTAAGTAATTTCCAGGAAAGTTATCCTTAGTAGAGGGAAAATAAGCGTGCCTGACTCCCAATACAAGGATCGGAGATTCGAATTTTTTCCGAGGGCATTGTCGTATGAGGTTGTCATTGCGTCTACTGTTATGCATAAAACATGTTTGTGTTAAATAAATTATTATTGTTATATATTTAAAAATTTTGAGCTGTAAAAATAAAATAGAATAATATAAAAAACATAAAATAATATAAAATTAAATAAAAAACGAAAAAGAATTTTCACATATTCTAATTGCAGGGGAGTAGGCAAGGGGAACGGGCGGGGCGATCGCCCCGGGCGCCGAAGTTCAATGGGCGCCAAACAGGCAAAATAAATCAAGTCGATATTTTGAAAATATTAGGTAATAATACCTACTTCAACAAAATTGTTATGTATTACTTATCCTGTACTTTTATATAATTGACGTTTGACAAGAAATTTCGTCCTCAGCCGACGGACAAGGGGCGCCCGAAGACCTCTCCTAAGCGTGAATGACCCTGGCGGCTGATCAGAACTACCTGGAATTGGGACGGTTTTTGTGGTCGCAATGTACGCCAGCTACCGATCCCTGAGGGTGGCGTTTGTTTGGTCCTCCCATTCACAATTCTCGTTTTTGCTTTTTCCAACTTTACCCACTCCTTTTCCATCTCCTCTTCTCTGCTTCATAGCTTCCCATGGAGCGACACGAGCCACATGCTGTTAAAGAAAACCCATTTTATGGCATCCTACTATACGCGCTACCCTATGACTCCTTTTTCCTATTGCTATCTAGAAGCCCCCAGGTGCCATAAAGTCCTTGACGGTTTCTTCCTAGCCAACACATGAAAATTCGCAAGCAAACGCATTGGAGGACTTTTTCGCATCGCTCTTTCTATCCCTCTCCCCTTTACTCCTTCCAATTTCTCGAAACCACTTTTGCTTGGCTTGGCCTCAAGATATTTGGGGCCCCACAAAAATACTTTTCCCGTAATCTGCCGTGAGGTATTCGAAATAGTAATATCTTTATTGGAATGAAAGATTTCATCGCTCGAAATGAAGACGAAAATACCCATCTCAAGTGTTTGGGGTTGTTTTTCCTATCCTATGTTAGAATTATAGAAGTCTCAATGTATTTTTTTGAATTAAAACAAAAAATATCGATAAAAATCAAAACGTTATAATAATTTCATATATTTTTATATAAATGGGGGCCCCAAAAACTTCACTTGCGTGGGAGCCCCAAAACCGTAGTAATGCCCCTGACTATGACTAAAAGAATAACTTTATTTTTGTAACAATTATTTCAGAAAAGGAATCAAATCTATATACAAATTGGTTTTAAACGCAAAAATTCGAATTTTTTGACTGAAAATCTTTGGCCCTCGCAGTGGTCACAGTATAAAACAAAGATTTGGTACCATTTTGTTAGTGTTTGCGAGCTGAAGAGAAACGAGGGATTCCTTTTTTTGCGAAGTACCACATCAAATGCAATTTCTCCTTCGATTGCGGGATTTACACGTTAAACAGTCTCCTCACGTTTCGAATTTTTATATCCGAATACATTTTATAATTGGTACCAAACAAATCGTAAAATACCTACGTAAAATCTACTTTTCAACCGATGTAAATAAAATACGTAATGGTATGTTTGGAATTTTCTCGGATTTATATCGCCAAAACTATAAGCTTTAATTTAGAGCTCTTGCTGATTATTTTGTGGCAATCGTATTATTTTCCCGAAAAAGTTTTCAAGCTGTACTTTAAAAATAGTATGGAGAGGAAAACATGGTTTCCCAATTGTCTGCACAAACGATCTTCTTAGCAATCGGTGTTAGAGATAGTGTTAGATTAATCCGGGAAACGCCGGGTACCTCAACTATTAAAAATTAATTAAGAAATAATAATAATAATAAAACAGAAATGGTAATATTATTTGAGAGTAGGGGGGCGCCCTGGGCGCTGAATGTCCTTTCTACGGCTCTGTCTAATTGTTAGTGATGTTAACTTGCTAATACGCCATTTCGTGGTACAGAGTGTTTACAATTCCATTCTCTCTGGGATTTTTTCCTCGACCCTCTTCAATGCCTCTTTATCTCTTGAATTTTCTCTTTTACCCTCTCATATATCCAATCTTTATGTAATTTTCCGGAGTCGATTTGCGTTACTCTGGAGAGAGGACCAAACGCTCAGTCTTACCCCTTTAAGTTGGACCACTTCAACACGCGCGCACTGCGGTTTGAACGTTGATCCACTATCGAGATAAGCCCGACCAAAAACGCAAAATAATTTCCTACGTATCCAGATATTAAAAATTAATGATGAGTTCATATCAAGCACTGAGAAATCGATAATAAATTATCCAAAATAATATTATTTTGGTGGAAAGGTCTCTCACGGAAATAAAGACATCAAAATAATACTGGCGATGATAGGAAAAATAATTCCGATGTCAAAAATTTAAATCAATTCGTATTAAAACCGTCAAAGCAATTCATTCGGAAAGAAAATACGACCATTTGGAAGTGATATTTAGAATTGGATGACAAGTGAAACGCATTAGTACTGCGTAAGAATAATGGAGAGAAAGTTGAAAGAGGAAGAGAGTGAGAGTGAATGGGTAAATGAGGGGAGAGTGTAGAGAGGAAGAGAGAGCATGAAATACAAGTTGGAAATGTAGGAGGAGGATGCGAGGGGTGAATGGAAGTGGGAGGAAGGATTGGAGGGGAAGGAGGAAGAGGCAGGAGAGGGAATGGAGTGACAAAGACTTCGAAGGTAGGGAGAGATCGAATAAGACTGATTGGGAGAGAATGAAAGATACATAGAGGAGGAGAGGGAAATATATGGCAAAGACGTAGAAGAGGGGAGATAGCGTATGAGATAAGGGAAAATAAAAAAAAAGAGGGTGGAGCGAACATGTGGTGAATACGCATTTATGAAACTAAGCGGCGACATTAGAATTTATCCCACCGCCTTGAAAAAACTTTCTTTCGAAACTCACGCAGAAGGGGATTCATCTCTCTTTGTCATAAACATTCTCCAAACACCTACTGAATGCATTTATTTCCGTAAATGCTGACACAATGCGGCCTAACCACTTTGGCCATGAATGAAAGGACACGCGTTCGAAGGTAATAAATGCTATTTTGACGGTGTTTCTCTTCTTTTGGAAAGAATAAGGCAACTTTTGTAGCCTAGATGGTTGTTTGAAAGGCATTTTAGAGAAATTTATAAGTCAGTTTTTGGACATCTTATCTGATTATCAGACGTACTTTCTTATTCAGTTTTTCATCCGTATCCTATTTTCAGAAGATACATTTGATTTTTAGGCATATTATAAAAGGTAAGTTATTATTTGTATAATAATTTCACATTTCTCATATAATTTACACACTTTTCTCATTATATCGTGAGTAAACAATTGAGTATATGCGTGGTATTGCACCTACTTTCCAGTAGCGGAAATTTTTCACATGACTACCGCACCTATTCGCATTATAAATAAAAAATGCGCTTTGTGTTTACTTGAAAACTAAAACTGTACGTTTACTTTGTTAACTAACAGCTATCCTTTCCTTTTTTTCCAGTCATCCGAATTTTCGATTATCTGAGCCACGTTTGATTCCAATTAGATCGGATTATTGGAGTTATACTGTATGTTCAACGAATTCCTTCATTTCATAAATAAAACTAGAATAAACGACATACTCAGTAATATCCCAACATGATTAGGGAATCACTCATATTGTATATTTATCTGAACAAGCGGTAATAAGACTCGGCTATCCTTTTGTAAATACATGGACAGAGGCCCTTTTTCGAACACGAATGAGTATTTTCCGAGGCCTTAGAAATGGATAAGAGGTTGCGTGCGTGGTGAGGTCCAAGGGACCACTACACAAATAATACAAAAGAAAAGACAAACGCACCAAAGTCACCACATGTTCCGTGCGCTTAGGGAAAACTGATGGGTACTCTGAGTAACAAGTGACTGGGTTTAAACACAGGTAAAATAACAGGGTACTTGTGATATCAGTACGCCAATTAAAGGTTAAGCAGTTGGACCCCTTGGTGCTCTTCATAAAGAGTAGACCAATGCTGGCACAGGGTTTCCATCCTCTATTCTGCGTGTGTCAGGTGCAGAAGGCAAGGAGAAACCACCACACCACGTGTGCGGTAACTAAGGCCAATCGAATGACTGACACCACTAACAATTACATACATTAGTAACTAAGGATCTAATTCTTCCAATAACCTTCAAAATCGCCGTATCACTAGGATTCAGAATGATTGCGAAAAAGTGCTGCATAAGTCTGAGTTTCGAAGCAAACTTGAGAAGAGCATAAAAAATGCTCATTAGTTGATAGTTCCATCCTATCTAATCTATGTCATTCATGCCATTCTCTTCGGCCTTTCATAAATGATTCTTTTAAACGTTCCAATTCTCTTCGCTCGCTTTAGCGTACTCTACAGAATTATTTCGATAGAGTTGCTTCGAATTGAAATGCTTAGTATGACGTCCAATACCGAAACAGTTACACTAAGTTATTCAGAGGGGATACAACATTTAGCATTTATTAAAAAATATCTGTGGCATTTTTGTGGCTACGATAGCCTACGTCAAATGGCTAAGTACTGCAGATATACCAGTGGCATACGTACATGAGTTCAGATAACGATGAAATCACGGTGAATCCTTCTCTCGGTTATCTGTCGTCACTGCACTCCTCTAAAGACGAATAACGAAATTCTCTGAAAATATGCATCCCTCAACTCCACACTCAACCCTTCATAACTTCGTTGGAATGTTGGCAGCACACCTGAGCGCTCCTGTGGGAACGTGCTTATATAACAAGGGCACACGGGCGCCATCGAGCGGAAATTTTCATCCCCAGCGGTCAAAATACGAGAAGGGTATGTTGGCCGTGACGCATGCTGAGAGAGAGAGAGGGAGATGTTCATGGGATATGATAATAGTGATGACGTTACGTCACAGAAATATTCATGCATGGAGGAATCCATACATATAATTAAATGCTGAGGACGGATGGGCTATGAAATAGATGATTAAAAAGATAGAAGAGGGGATATGGAATCGGGTTAGTTCTGAATTCGGAAGGAAAATGTATCGAGAATTAACAAGATTAAGAGGAAAAATACAAAATCTAGAGAGATTTCGGTGAATAATAGTGTGAGAAATTAATAGAAAGATAATATTATGGAATTAAACACATAGATTTGGAGCTATAAACTATTGCGTCATGAGGGAGGAAAATTTAAACCGACAGTTTTGGCCCGAAAATATTAACATCGTGACTGCAAAAGGCTATCAGAGACACGAAGTCAGAGAAAGCAGTAGGAATTTATGACTTTCACGTATAAATGCTAAAGGAATTAGGAAAAGAGTGAAAAGAAAACTTTTATAGATTATGCCGTAAACTATATGAAGAGGGAGATTGCCCAAAGGACTTCACTAGATCAATTTTAATCCTTTTGGAGAAGAATGTAGTAAATTAATGTCAACGTCACAGAATTAAAAGATAATTTCACATGCCGCCGAAATTATTTTCAGGATTTTCAGCAGAGGGCTAGAAACTAAAGCGAATAAGATCAGCTTGGGTTGTGGAAAGGATGTGGTACTGTACTGGAGACACCATAGGCGTGATAATAACTTCAGTTGAAATAAACGATTAATACAATCAGGACGTATTCGCGCGCTTTGTGAAATTTAAATGGCCTTTGATAGACTTTTATAAAATACGGGTCGCGACACAGCACTGGCTCATAAGGAAAAACGAGCAATCGTATAATAATCAAGTGAAATTAATCGAGATTCACATGGAATGATTTTTATTACACATGCCAATCCTATTGAGAGTCAACGTGAACTCTAGCCCGAACATGCTCTCTTCTTCTTGTTTTCCCTTCCTCTGTGTCGGGAGAAAACAATTCTGAAAAACACTATAGGTTTCATTCCACATCTTCAGAAATGTGAGATTTAATCTTCTTTTACGAGAAAAATTGCAAATATGTAATCTTAGTTAGGAGATTTTAATTATTTCAGAACTGAAGCCGATTTATATCGGTAATCATTGAAAAAGAAATTTTCACTGGGTAAGATAGGAACTTTTGTTATTTTAACAAACATTCTCAGAAACAATTCTAGAAGCAACGATACGGTGAACTCTAAATCAACGTTCTCTGGCTCGTGTTCGGTGAACTGAAACAGCTCTACCAAAAAAATAGTCTCCTACAAAAAAATTAGAGATACGAATTTATCAGGCATTTCGCTCGATTATTGAGCCGTGATAGGTTCAATTTGGTAGCAATGCCGTCGATGATAATATTTATCCTCTATACCATTGTTTCTCAACCTTTTTTGCTCCACAGCCCACCTTCATGCGTGTTAAGAACATCGCGGCACACCAAACCACCCCTAATTAATTTCACTGCGTAAATATTCATTTTTAAAGATAAAAACTAGCGTAACCAATGAAAGTCGAAGATATACTAGATTGTTACGATTGGTAAAGCAATAATTGTATAATTTTACTGTACATTAAATACATACATAATTTAAAAATTATATATCTTCGGAGTGTGCGGCATACTATTCCCTTCCTCGCGACACGCCGGTTGAGAATCACTGATCTATACTGCTGAAATTGATAGGAAAACTATGCGAAAATTAATGGTGTTTATTTTGTAACAGCAGACCTTTTATTACCAAAGCAAAAAATTTTATCATGGCGAAACTATATGAGGTAGATGGAAAATGTCTCGGTTACTTCCACTTGAGTTAATATTTCAGCATGTTTAACGTGGGTTACATAGGCTCTTCCTAAGATTTACATCCCTTTTACAAGGTAAAGGATGCAAAGGCAGAGAGAGAGAGAGAGAGCAGCCCGGATAGGCTGGAGAGAACGAGTGAGAGAGAGGAGAGGAGAGGAAACATGGAGGGAACGCGTTAATCAGTTTAACGGCGAGGGGTGAATCCCTTCCCGCACCTCACTTCCTCCCTCCTTCCATCTCAGAAATGGAGAAAGGGATCAAGCACCTCTCGTCATGGGATCTCGAAAACCCTCCAGTATGGATCCAGAAAGAATGGTAAAAGTGGCGTGGGACAATTAACCGAGTAAACGAAGCGAGAATTCCATAAAACAACCCCAATTTGCATAAATCCGCCGGGATTCTCGACCAAAAAAATCAAATGAACTCATTCCGTCGTCCAATCCTTCTTCACGGTTCACATTATCGTCGCCATCTCCAACAACTAAATGATTCTGAAACGACATCTTCGTCCTTCTCCTCATTAAAATTGAATTTCAGTATTGGTTAAGTAGAGTAATCTTTATATGTTTATCTCCAAAAGCTGCAGTGACCGTCGCATAAATGATATTGTGATAGAAACTGCAATCTCACGAGTTTTTGGGAGTCACTGGCAACAACGTCTACTGTCGATTCGTTTGTTATGATATTCAATTCGTTATCCATTCGTTCATACTTCAATTACATACCGCATTATTGCGTGATACTACGCGCATATCGAATGACATTTGGTTTATTCAGATAGAAAAATCGATATAAAGCTCGTGATGTAATGAAATCACTGAGTCGCTCACATTTTATCGCTTGATGAGTCTTTGTTTTTTTAAAGAAATGCATTTCGGTGTCTTTCTTTGTTTGGAAAACCATTTTTGGTCTCTCGCTTCTCTATTTTCTCCTCTCCGGATTTTTTAAAAACATCTTCTTACTTGATTAGGTGTCACGAAACGAAGGATAAAAAATAATGTCGTTATCACAGAAAGGAAATCGATTTTTAACTGTAATACAAAAATAAAGATACTGAATTGAATGGTATATATTATCAACTTATTATCCATTCCGATAATAATAATTTAATAAACCACACTTGCATGAATAAACTGCAAGCCACATTACTAGACTTAGTGTTTCCAGCTTCAGAAGTGCTTCTAAAAAAACGTAACATTTTCCCGAAAAGCAGTTTATATGGAATCAAACGTTTTTACCCGAGTTCTTACAACAGTCAGCAACGCAAAATAGCAAAGAATACATATCTGCAAGATGGATTTGAGATTTCTTATGCAAATGAAATATGGAAAATATGTTCCTGGGATCAAGTTCGGGACTTAAATCTTCGTCAAATTGAGGTCGTCCGTGTTAGCACGAACTTTAAACCGAGTTTCTGTATTCAGCATCGATCCATTGACGCAAAAGTTGCTAGTGGAAAACGAACACACAGTCACAAAAAAACAATCATTTCATAAGGATGTTTCTTTTGGATAAAAGTCTAAAAATGGATGGCGAGAAGAGAGTACAGATAAAAAATGGAGGAAGAGAAGAATGCGACGTGGAGGGAAAGGAGGAGAAAAGGAGGGAGAGAAGAAAAGTCTGATTGAGGAGAACGAGGGAGAGAGGAATGAAGGAGAGAGATACCATCATCATCACAGATAGTCTGTCCGTAGACAGGTCCATGATTATTCATGGTTAAACTTGGTTCTCCATATACTCCTATTTTCCACAGTTTTCTTCATGTCTTGATAGCTGTCTTTCCCTTTCAAGTCATCTACCAGCTGAAACCTTTTCCTACCTCTTTCTCTTTTTCCATCCAGTTTTCCTTCTAGCACTTCTTTAATCATGCACTCCCTCCTCAGGTAATGCCCAATCCAGTTCGCCTTCCTCTTTCTGATAGTCTGTATAATCGTTCGCTTCTCTCCTATTCTTCCTAGTACTTCCTCATTTTTCACCCTATCTGTCCATTTTATCTTCAGCATTCTTCTCCATGTCCACATTTCGAACCTTTCCAAGTGTTTAATATCATTTTTCCTTAGCGTCCATGTTTCTGCTCCGTACAAAGCTATACTCCATACATAGCATTTTATACAGGTTGTCCGAGAAAGAGTGGACATATTTCAAACATATTTAGCGAGAAAATGAATAAAGCTACAAGAGAACAGTTTTCACCATATGAAAGCGGAACTCAAAGTTTTATACACGCTACTTCTATCGAGTGCGCATTGATGTGTGCATGCACCAAATTGAGAGAAAGCGACATTGCGGAGACCACGTGACAGTTACTGCGACCATGGCGTCCGATCGGCAAAAGGCTACGTGTGTGTGGTGGACGGCACATTCATTCGCGCTCGGTAGAACAAGTATGTTATTTAAACTTTTGCCAGTTCTACTTTTGTGTGGGGAAAACCGTTTCCTTGCAGCTTTATTCATTTTCTCACTAAAAATGATTGAAATGTGTCCACTCTTTCTCAGACGCCCTGTCTTCTCGCGGATACACTCCTTTATAATCCCCGTTAGTAGGAGTTTCTTTCTTCTGAAAGCACCTTTTGCTATCGTTATTCTATTCCTGATTTCATCGGTACATTTTGCTTCCAAGAGATATATAGATAGATATTAGTATTTATTTGGGCGAGATTGAGAGATTCTTCTATCTAACCTATTGCCAATTACAAACAAGAAGAAAGTAACAAAGAACAAAAGAAATTTTAAAGTTGCGTTAAATAAAATATCGCATAAACTCAATGCCAATTACCATCTTTTGGAATGGAAAGAGACGAAGATTTGTTTGTTGATAAAAATTAAGGGTGCTTAAAGAAATATAGCCTAGAAAAACAGGAAAACATCCACACAAGAAAAAGTGGGGGTGTGAAAAACCTGCGATACCTACTGAGAGCAACACTTTAAGGTTGAGAGGATCACAAAAGATATGTAAACAAGTGAAGAAAAGAGTGAAAGAGAGACGAGTGTAGGAGAAAGGGCAAAGAGAGATCTCGGATGCGTGTTTTGGGTCCATTCCAGTAAAACATTGCAAAATGGAGGATCTGGGGAGAAGAGGAATAGGAATAATCAATCCGAAGGATGAAAACCGTTGGTGTTCGATCCCTTCTTGCTCGTTCGTGGAAAGGGGATCTGAGGGATCCAAGGTACTTTAGGCCCACTCGCTGCCTCTCTCATATGTATAGATATATTATTACGCATTCTGATGATAAGGCAAGATTTGTGAAAAAATTAAATCTCCAATTCCATTTCTTACGTTTTGTCGCCGAGTTACTCAAGTGGTCCCTTTCAAAAAAAGTATGTGGAATTAAGGTCATAAAAAACTATGCTTTGGCATTCTAGCAGGTTACTGTAAATTGGAGCAAAAAAGCCCTTCTCTGATTGTGAGAGGAAAACTTTGGCAAACGGAACCAGTTGGGCAGAAGTAAAAAATATGATGCATAGCCATGTTCACGTGCTAGAATCCAGAAATAAATTCTTAGACTATAAAGTACATATTAAACATTTAAAAAACTAGAGAAATTATTTAATTAAATGTGAATGGGTTACTAGAAATATGTCTTATATTTTGGAGTGGATAATGAATATGTCAACAATATTTAATGGGAATGTTTTCATACGTGTAGAGGAAAGAGAGTTTTAATCGTGTATTCGCTTTTATAGTTAAATGACAGGATAAATCAAAGCATTTCATGAAGTTTAATTGATTTTTTCGATAATCGCTCCTCACGTGTTCTCAAAATTTTACTCAATTCATCTCAAAGTAAATAATTTTAAAAGCTTAAATTAAAAATTATGTTTATACCATTCCAATGATGCACAAATAGAATATTGTACTATAGTATGGAGACCCTTATACAGTGTAACTGATTATATTTTGCAGATTGGGATGGGATCTTTTACCGTCTCCCGCAATTTTTTATTAATTTTTGAGGTCTGATATTATTAATTTTAATCAGTCTCGTCGATTTTGTTGTTTTATTTCTTTGAATTTTAACAGAAATAGTGTCGTTCATGTGAGGTTATGGGAATAATAGCCTAAGAGGCTGATTCGACAGAAAACATACGCTCAAATAAGCAGAGGTAAGAGAAGTTCCTGGATTTCATACATCACTCGATTTCTTTTTACATTCGCCACAAGGATAAACTAACGTCAAGCGAAGAATTCCGCATTTGTTTCGGAATACTAAGTTGCCCTACAAGCTCGCGCCAGTCAAACTACATTAAAGTTATTTTTCGAATATCTTATACAATTTCAAAAATGGTTAATTACAAATAATTTATAATCATGTCTGCTGTAGCACATACATTAACAGTTAGAGAATCATTGTAACCTTGAGAAATTTATTTTTAGAAACTTTCACCACGTTTTGTGGACAAGTCAAGGCTCAAAACAACAATAACACTTCCAAAAACAACTTCTCTTATTTACATTACTTTTCCACTTCATTGGCACTGTTTCCCCCGAAAACAACATTAATTGCCTGAATAAAAAAACAAGTCATCTCATATATAACAAGAGCATTCTGAGGGGTTCTCATATTCCCATGTCATTAACTTTATTATTAATGATGTCATTACGCAGCAGAATTAATTTTGAATTCCCGAGGAAAAGTCGTGCTCAACTACCTAAAAGAATAAACGTATTCCAGCCGCCTTAACCTACTTCCGCGGATAAATTTACATTCCTTCTTCTTCACAGAACATTTATTCTACTCCACGCTTCCATCGATTCTCACGCTGAAAAAAATGAGACCTCACGCGAATAACTTATTGAACTACACAGCATACAATTATTCAAGAAGAGCAAAAATTCTATATTTAATACTTTAATACTAAATTGTCTACCTAACCGTGTATAATTTAGAAATAATAAAATAACTTTAACATACATTAAACAGTACATTTTGAAATAGAAGAGGAAGGATATTTATCGGGAAAAACAAAGGAGGAACAGACTAATTACACCTTAGGAAAAACACCTTTGTACGAAAACACCTGCACCAGAAGGGAGTATTGAAAACCTGCGATAAATTCTGATAGTATAAATATGTATTTTAGAGTAATATGATGAAAAAATAGTACAAATATAACATATACCCAAAAATTTTTTAAAAATTACGTAAAGATAAAATCAATATCACAGTAAACACGTACAGTAGCAAAACGAAGAAGAATCGGCTTATATAATTACACTTATGATGAATAAATATTCGTGAAAGGAGTTAACAGTATTCCTCAAATTAGATAGCATCGATAATAAAAGATAACGTTGAACAGTTAACTGATTTGACGAAACAAAAGTGATTAATAGAAGTGGCTTGAAATTATTGACTAGGAAATGGGCTATGATATATTTGTGGCATGAGTTTTTAAATATGGAGCGAGGTGAAGAGGCTTTTGCTTCGACAGGCAGTGTAAATTATAATCGGTAAGATGTGACACTGAATTATTCATTGAAAATTTCTGTCAATTGATGCGGAACCATGAGTTTATGGCATCCTTTCTCTCAGAATTTGCGGATAGTGTTAATTGTGATGGTTCATGGTGCCTTTGTTTTCAATATTTGGTAAAGTAATGAAAAGAGGCGTAGGTTTAAGTAGGCAGAGAGAGAGAGAGAGAGAGAAAACTTTAAGGCTGAAGAATGATTACACCCAAAAAGCTTTCATTAAACGTGTCCCATCGATAGTCAAAGCGCCTCTCTAACTACGGTAATTGTCCACTGAGACTCCCACAACATTTTGTTATATATACGAACTCGCAGAGAGGATTGGAAAAAGATGAAAAGCGATTTATTGAGAGCGCATAATACATTTGAGAGAAGAGAAGACGAAGGAGATGATGAAGGTAAAATGAACGGAATGTATGAGATTAACTATATACAGTGTATAAAAAAGGGATTATTGGTGAAGGATGGTGGTCATTCAGCAACATGGGTAAAAAAAGATGAAGAGAGAAACGCGAAAAAAAGAGGGGAAACGAAAGGGACGGATAATAGAGGAAAAGTAAGAGAGACAGGCAGAGTGGCGCAGGGAAATATTTTGAGAATGAAATATATGTGAATGAAAAAATGTACCGAGGAATAGAGATAGAATCAGTAAATGAGGAGATGGAGTTTAAGAGAGACAGACAGACAGACAGACAAACGACTTTATTTAGGGCGAAATTGAGACTGTGAAGAGAGAGAGAAGGAGAGAGGGAGAGAGAAATTGAGCAAATGAACATGAGATATGTTTGGCTAAGGGAGTTGGAGTTGGTAATCTATAATTAAATTCATTGAGACAATGTTTAAGCTATCCGTAATTCGAACTATCCGATAAAATGATATATGGCAAGAAATAGAGCCCTTCTAGGTTTAATGGGACTATCTTATAATCAAAGCAATCCTTTCAGTACGACTTATAAACCAAATTAGTCTCGGACGGGAGAGGAGTAGGTTCTGTGAATCAGTTTTTTGTAGTAGTTTAAGTCGATTAAAGCCTCGAGCTGTCTCCAATAACTAAAGCGTTAAAACCGGTTACTGACAAAAAGAAACAACTCTTACGCAAGCCGAAGTGCTCACTAAAATCGTTATAAAATGAGTGTAAATCATGACAAATTCTTAGGGTCGTAATTAATACACCCGCGTCATTTGCTTCACAGATTTCATTATGTAACTTTCCGCTCTCCCGTGTTGTGAAACCAATTATTTCAAAGTTGTTTAACACACACACACACACACACACAGACACATATATATATATATATATATATAAGATATGTCATGGTCGAGCACTCGAGAAAACTAAAGATTTACAGAGAGAAAAAATGTTAAGAAAAAACACGGTATCAAACTACTTCATTCTCTCTTGAATGGAATCCTTTTCGGAAATTATCGCAAAGTGCCATCAAGTTCGCATTCTTCTTAGGCCGAAACTTTGTTCACCCCCATTATAAATGGAGGCGATCCACCTCTTCCTGCTAAAGCTGCTCTCATGCGTAATCCTTTATCTAAGGGATCCAATTTATACCCCTTAAATTCCTTTCTGCGGGCGAATTCAGCATGAACCTCCTTAATCCCTAAAATCCAATCTCACACTTTATTAACAAGGAAGTAATTTTCCGATTTTCCGCGTCCTTCAATCGCATCTGCTCCATAACTCCCTCTTTCCTATCTCTTTCCTCTACTTTAACATCATCAATCCAAACGTCAGAAATCGCGAGTCACTTAACACCACGTGCTCGCATTCTTCTCAATCACTCTAAAATTCTGAGCACATCTCATCCTGTACTTTCAAAAGAAGAAATCGATTTATGAAATAGCGGCGATCGTTCTCCATTTCCATCTAAAGCGCCTTCTCTCGAAAATTTCCACACACACACGCCGGAATTCCTTTGTGTTCATTTTTAGAATTCGTGCGCCTAAAGTTTTCATATAGTTTGGGTGGTGATGGATGGGCGGCCTGCTAGAATCAGCTTTCGATTTTCGAGGGAAGGAGAGGCGTTGGTTATTTATGGCGGCGGACAAGGCCACATTTCCTAAAATTGATACTCCGGAATGCGATAAACCGTTTGGAATCGATTTATGGAGTCCGTGTGTGAGAGTGGGGAAGAGATACGGAATTCACGAAGAATTAAGTTTCACCCGAGTAGTTAACAGATTTGGTGAAGACGAATCATAAAATAGATATGATTTTCTATAAGTTTCTATCATATTTTTCTTTCCATACTTTTTACATTCTTCCCTCATTATATTACATGGATCTTAAGGTGAATAAATATTTTACATTAGTTCTTGCTCAGTGCAGCAACCCTCTGAAACAGCTCTCTCAGTATCTGTTGATTACAATTATTCTTTTGCACTATTGAGAAAACTATTAAGTATTATTGCACGGTTAAGAAATTTTTTAAAATTCTGCTTGTATTTTTTTCAAAACATCATTCCATAAATTAAATCATTAATTTATTTATAACTAGGACGCTTTATTTCCAATCGTGTCCCCGGCCGAAGACAACGCAACGTTGCTGAAAGAAAAATATTGAAGGTTTTTATTTAAAACCGAGGAATCTGTGTATTTTCTGGATTAAGGATGGAAATCGCGATATATCCGACGGTACGCGCTCATTTAATTCAGTGAGAAAACATTCGTGATGTTTGATTTCACCAAATCGCATGTTCATATAGAGAAGGGTAGGATTTTGGTGAAACTGTTGCTTTTGAAAAATATCGCGGATTGTAAAGAACGACATTTTCGAAGAAGATATACGTCAAGGCGTCCACATTTGTAATCGAGATAGGAGGTCTGCCATAAGGCCAGGCAACTTCATTTCTCTTAAAGAGGAAGGTTCGGTCGCGAGGCGTTCATTTTAATCGGCTACGTTGTCATATTGGATCGATGCGATACGATTTTAAAGAAATATTTGACCGTTTTTTCCCCAGGAGTCTGATTCAGCTCCATAGAAAAAACACGCAGAATGCGCTATATCCTAAATGATCTTGCGACCATATCTTTAAAAACATCTGAAAAGCAAATGTTGGTCAATTTTCAGTATGTAAAATGTGTTTGTGGTATTCAGGGCCGGCGCTAGGTGTGAGTCGGAGAGGCGACTGCTTCAGGTGGCGTTTTTCACTTTTTTCCCTTTATTATTATTTTTGAAGGCGGCGAATCTCTCGCTCGCCTCAGGCGCCATTTTTCAGCGCGCCGGCCCTGGTGGTAGTTAAACCTCGATCGCAATTTAAAGTTGTAAAAAGGATTACATTAATAGAGATTAAAAAAAGGAATGTAAATACTGAAGGGCTGAGAGAGTAGAAGGCCTTGGTAAAGGAGCAATGTGTGTTGGGAGGTGAAAAATTACATCAACCGCTTTCTCACTCCACTTAAGCCTTTTTTGCCTGAATTATTATTTTCGGATCACCAAAAATAATATTTCATGGATTAAATATATTGCAATGATATATCCAACATACTTTATGTACATAGATAAAATAATGAAATTTACATGATATTCTGGGCGTTATGCTTTAAAGAGCTTCACCAACATATTTGATATTTTGTGCGTTATATAAGCAGTAATTACATATTTTATAGATTTTAAAAATAGAAGTCTACAAAGCAATTTTGATCTATGGGCGTTATCGAATAACTCATCCACTGTAACCCAGAGGTCGGATGTAGCACTTTTTCCGTTAAATATGTACGTCGTTGTGCTAATGGAGTACACATACGATATGTTACGGATAAAGTAGAATGAAGATATAAAATCTGACCAGTGGGGTGAGACACTGTTCACAATGGAATTTCTTCTCTGCAGATTAGAATATGCAGAACATATAAAATATGATGTTGGGCAAAGGGCGGTTAGAAAGAAAGTAAACTGGAAATGAGAGATGTGGAATGAATTGGTAGAAAGGAATTACAGACAAAGAGTACATGAATAAGAGGGAGGAGAGGAATACAAGGAGATAGAGAGCATGAAGGATAATTTTCAGGTGGAGTGCGTAACGATAGACAAAGTTGGAAACAATAAAACGCCTATATTTATATTTTGGTCACTATCTATTAAATCTAAATTTCTTCTTTTATAGAGGGTAGCAAAGGAAAATCACCAAACACCAGCAAAGATGGATTTTTTCGGTCTCCACTTTCCTACTACACTGGAATTTGGTTACGCATGGATTGTTTTTAATATCTCCCATCGACTTATGCAAAATGAATGGAAATTCATCATTCCCAGAGCTGCGGTTGGGATTGATTAGAAATTTTGGGAAGAACCAAACTCCTTTCCTACCTCCCTCGTTATCCCAAACCCACTGAAGCGATCCTATCATTACCAAGGATCTCCCACTTTTCGGTCGAAGAGAAGAAGACGCCATCTGATAGCAAGTTCCCACGTTACACCTCGCCCTTTCCATTGTATTATTCCAACCAAGGCTTTCCTTTACCCCCCTCCTCCCCCCTCCCCTTCCCATTTTTCCTTCCTTTCGTTCCACTCTACTAACCCACATCCACTCCAACTCCTATTCCTGAATTCTGAACAGTCCTATCTCAACCGTTCGTACTGCTACTCCCATTCTTCCCACACCCTATATTTCCTATCCTCCAGTCCTCCTCCAAACTACTTTACCCTCTCTCCCTCATCTCACTCGCCCTCTCCCTCATCCCTCTCGCTCTCTCCCTCATCCCTCTCTCTCTCTCTCCTCTTCAGAATGGAATATTCAAGTGAAGAGAGGTCTTCGTCAAATTTTGCCATCGATCGAACATCCGAGAATTTCGATTAGGGCGGTATACCTACAACCGGTGGGTTGCATAAAATGTTTTTCGGCCGCCAATGCTCCTAATCGCTTCCCGCCATCTACTGTTATCGAGTGCAGGAAGGACAAAGTAGATCTGCGTTTCTCCTTCCCTTCCCCCAACGTCGTCAACTGCAGCCGTGATAAACCACCTGCAAAGAATAGATTAAACCATTCCTCCCGAAATATTTGGCCAAAAGGCCCATTGAATGGTAAATGACCCCATTTTTCTCCAGACTATATCTCATTTTCCCAGTTTACTTCCTCTTCACGGCATACTATGAAGCCTCCGGAGGATAAAATGGAAGATTTTTGTTTGATAAGTCCGAAAACGAAAGCATTATCTGGCGGTTTCATACAACTTTTCAATAAATCTGTTTTTTACCCGTGAGATCAGAAGTGAATGTTTCCACGTGAAACGATATCAACGAATTACTTGTTGCAATATTGATTTATTATTGGCTTAAAAATCGCACGCGTAATTGTCACTGTGCCATGGTGTCCTTTAATAATAACGAGTTTTTATGAAAGATTTGTTTCCATCCCGTCAGGAAATTCGCTTTCACAAATTTTCCCAGTGACGAAAATAAAAGTCCGATGTTTTTAATGTTTGGAACTCGAAGATTTTTATAAATGATTCTGGCGTTTGTATTCCTCACGTCGAATTAAATTGATTTTGGTGATATATGTCACATGTTTGATTAATTTCGATTACGCAACGTGAAGCGTGCGAATTATTCAGGATAACATATCGTGACAAAATTAAAAGGAGTGAGTCTAAAAATGCAAATAAATGTTAACGGAAATTTGGAATTACGTGTTTTCATAGCAATTTATTCTATTAACTGCCTTAGATTTTGGACTATTCATTCATTCATTTAATCTTTCAATTTAAATAAATGTTTTTTTTTGTAATTTTGACACTTAAGAATAAGACGTGTAACCATTCATATATTTGTTTTGTTCATTTATCCATGGCTACTGATTCTTTTTTAACATAAAACGTTAGTGCTAATTACTTCCTAATGAGTGTATAAAATGAAAATACAAAGAACGTGACAACCGTTGAAATATTTTTAATCGTGGGATGTCCTAATATATTTTATTATGTACAACTTTTGTTTCAAATTTATTAATATACATTTATATTTTGGTTTTGGAGGGTGATTACAGCGACGAAGTCGTCTAGCGGGTTGCTGCTCCATCGGGAAGCCCGATCCTACAGCGATTCATTTGAAAGCATGTATATATCTGAGAGAAGTATAAAAAAGAGTATAAAAAATCACCCTGTGAGTAATAAGTAGTAATAATTGAATTTGATAAATCCATTTGGAATCCACGGTACACAAAACTTAAATTATACATGATTATACGCCGTCGTCGGTGAATTTCCTTATGACGCTGCAGGCAAGCTATACTTGACTAGAATTTACACCAATTTTCAATGCGTAAAAGCCGGAGATAAAGCAGATTACGCAAATGTGATATTTTGAACATGCGAATCATCAAATACAATGTGCAGGTGTTCTCTGTGTTTCATTTTCACGTGATAAATAAGAAGTACACAGCTCAGTGGAATTAACCCTTTTACCGCTGTCCCTGTTGTGTCCTGAGTGCTGGGTGAAAACGGCAAAAATTATATTTTACGGATGTCATGATATGCTGTATATCAGGTCTTGCAATAATATGCTAGTACTGACATCTGAAGGAAATTAATCAAATCGACGGATGAATACTTAACTTTGTGGAATTCTATAGTAAATAAGAAGGAGAAAATTAATGGAATCTATGGCGCGCAAACGCCTCGTGCCAGCGCACAGCGAGAGATAAACTGTGACGCTTCATACGGAAGATGAAAGGATCAACGGTGGACATGTGTGGCATTGAATACGCCATTTCCCCGTGGATTTGCAAGTTTAAATGCTTAAATAGAGTGCGATATATCAGAATAAACTGCTAAGGATATGGATGATGTGTGTCGTATTAATGTGACCAAGACATGCAAACTATACGAAATCCATTCTCTATTATTAGTTAATTTATAGGAGGTTGTCTCGTAACATTTTATCTGAACCGTTGTTTAACCATATCTAGCATAGTACACCTATCCTCCGCCTCGTCCTTACCTTTGCCTGCTCGCGTCGACACGCATTTTCAGCGCAATAGCTACATATATTCTTTTGCAGCAATTTAAGGCGACGAAGTATAAAAGGGACGAGGGTGAGGACATTTGTTGTTTCAGAGATTATTTCTAATAAAACATGCGATGAAATGATTAGGTATACAAATGAATCATAATCGATAGTACATTCCAGCAACCGAGGGTCCCTCTTTTATTTGTAAATCGTCTTTCTGGGCCGGCCGGGTTATACTGGTAGGCCTTCTAACCCAAAGGTCGCGGGTTCGAATCCCGCTTCGAGCATGGATGTTGTGATGTCTGTTGATTTTCTCTAACAGAATTTGACCGTGCAAAATGACCTTAGCTGTTGACGCACCTAAAAACCTAATTACTACTACTATAATCTTTCTGGACAGTGTCAATCACTCTATCGAGCTTTCTTTTTCACCCTCTTCCTCTTAACATCCCTTTTCACTCCTTCTCGCTTTCCATCGTCATCTTTTAATGTTCCAGATAAGTAAATATGTTTGCCATTGTTAAAACATGTTATCATACAAAACTATACATGGACAATAAACAGTTCGCCTTATGAATGATTGAAAAAATACCTTTTTGACTAAAATACTTTCTGTGCATCCATAAAAAATTCGATGCAAATACTTGCAAAAACAGAATTATTTTGAAAAGCGACATTGTTATCGGCGAGTATCAATAACGCACCTAGAATAATTATTTGGGTTAATTATGCATGTAGAGAAATTATTACGTCTATAAATTTAGCGAAGGTTAATAATTATCAAATATTAACAACTGTCTACTTGTTCAATTGCTTCAATAAATTTCATGATGACTTTTTAATCTTATTTTTTATCCATCCTTTCCTTTTCATCGAGGCGAAAATAATTATCTTTGAATAAATTAATGTAATTTGTTCTTCCTATGTCTCTGAGGAGATGAGGCATAGAAATACCTGTTGAAGGTCTGTTTTAAAGAGGATATTTATACCGCATAGCTGCTAGAGTCACACTTTCTGTTAGCGGCTAAAATAGGCAAGTGAATAAAGTAACCAGAGGCGGATTTATGCCTTTCGGGGCCCGTGGCGCTAAAAAATTCGGAGCCCTCAATAACCTACGTATAACCTCATATAACCTACACACATTTAACCTATTGCTACAAACCCTCATATTCATTTTTGATTTATCTATGGAAATACAGATTTTCTCTTTAAGAAGGAAGAATAATCACCAATAAATAAGATGGAATGTTTATAAAGAGTTGACAAAATTTATAGAAAAACATATTTTGCAAAATTTATTACATTACTTAAATAGAAATAATACATAAAAATGAAAAAAATATGTGAAAAATCCACTTCATTTCTTGTAGAAAATAACATTTTTCCAAAAGAAGTAATAAATTCCTTAAAATATTACTCAAATTGTCATTGCGTAACTGATAAAAATAAAGCATATAATTACAACAGGTATAATTACTATATGAAAGATACTAGTAATTCATAAATTTCTTTTCCTACATTTATCTTTTGTAAAAATATTTACATATTATTACACTCGGATCTATATTACTTAAAAAATCATTCTCAATGCAAAGTAAAGCTAAACAATTCAGACGACTGTAACTCATTGTGTTACTCTGATAATTTTTCACACGCTTTAGGACCGAAAATGATCTTTCCCCCGAAGCATTTGAAACTGGCATTGTTAATAAAATTCTTAAAATAATTTCTACGCAATGAAAAGTTGATATCATAATGGAAACCAATGTATTTATTCCAGTAATGCTGTATGATTTGTCTTCTACTTTCGCAAATAATAAAAACTGATATAATACATCTTAAAAATGCATGGAATCAATGCCACCCTTGTAACAGTCGCTAGAACCGAAAAATACTACAGATCTTTTTTCCCCAGACACAATAAGACAGACCAACAGAGGCATTAGTTCATTTGGTGTTGTGTCACCCCCTGCCGAACGCTTCTGGCGGCTTGCAGGGTATACATGTAAAGGTAAATGTAATATTAGAACTGAAATTACACAAAAAAAATCTTTTGTGGGTCCCCTACTTTACGGGGATCCTTGCTACACGGGGCTCCTGGCTTCACGGGGCCCCTGGCGCGCGCCATATGCGCCCCCCCTTCTGAAAGTAACGGTGAAACATCACATGCAAAAGAGTTTCTTTGCCGGCTTTCTTCCTCGCAACTTTGGTGTTTTATTGATATTATGAGGCTCCGCCTCTCCCTCGCTCCTCTCGCCAACCCCACCCTCCAACCGCTTTTCACTCACTCCTGCCTCACTCTGTCAGCCCTTTTTGGGTCTTGTCCACCGTCTGGGTGTTTCTCGATCTCTCTGCTGTATTTCTTTGTACATAATGTTAGTAACACTTTCACATTAACTCCCTTCTCTTTTTCTCTCTACCATTTTTTTATCCTCCTCCCCCCCCTTTTAAGCAGAAAAAGGGGAAAAGGCCGTGTTTTCTTTTAATTAAAACCCAGCTTCTTTCCCGGGATTTTTAATGGGCCATAGAATATAACAACTTATGCGCAGGCAAAATCAGCTACATCGGCTCATACCCGAAAAACAAAACGGGAAGTTAGAAAATGTTGTAACTCTCACTCAAGTTGATAAGACGATTACTGAAAAGTACTGTATAATTATGTTTGAGAGAATAAATAGTGGCAGTGATTTCGGTTTAGTGAGTGAATTAAGAACGGCGCGAGGTTTAGATAAAAAGAAAACAGAATTAAAGTTGAGGGAAAACTGAACAGCTGACATAGACGTGAAAAGGTCGAGAAAATTCAAGCCAGGAAAAGAGAATTGAATGTATCTCCTAAAAGGCGAAAGGACCGGGTTAGGCTGGTGTGAAAACGTGAGAATGAGTAGGAAAGGACGCGCGGAAACCTGTGGTCATGAGAGAGTTGAAGCAGAAGAAGTTTTCTTTCCTGTTTACATGGGCGGAGTGGAGGGAAAAGTAAAGTTGAGAGGAATGGAGTAAGAGAGTTGGAAGGAGATCAGATCGTACGAGAAAATATGTCGAAACAATCGCTAGAACCGAGAAATACTACAGATCTTTTTTCCCAGACGCGATAAGACAGTCCAACAGAGGCATTAGTTAGAGTTCATTTGATGCTGTGACACCCCCTGCCAAACGCTTCTGGCGGCTGGCAGTGTATTAATGTAAAGAGGATGAGTTAAGTGAAAGTAGAGGTAATACAAATGGAAAACAGACAAATAGTAGGGGAAGAAGTGAGAGGGAGGTAGGAAAGGGAGGAATGGAGAGGGGATAACGAATAAGCGCGATTGAGTCTGAGAAATGCACGAAAGATAAAAATAATGATAGAACAATAATAACAATATGTTGATTAAAATTAAGGAAAGGCGACGAACGCAAGGATCGTGAAAAAAGTGGTTTGCAGGAAATGACGGGGATAAACATATTAAAATTGACTAAAAGGGGAGAAGTAGATTTAAAAAAATAAGGGAAAAGATTAATAATCAAGTGTGTGGCAGTTGCGATGAGAGAGTGAAAAGAATTCTAAAGAGTTTATTTAGAAAGGAGAGTTAAGGAAAGTGGTATATTGAACGGGGTGACGTGTTATACAGCGAGAAACGCCGCGGAGAACCTTAAGGCGAAAATCTGTGGATGACGGATAGACAGGAGGGAGAATGATAAAAGGGGTTGTGAGCGACAGAGCAAACAATTGAAGGGATGGGATTTTTTAAAATATGAAGTAATCGAAAACGGAAATGGGAATATTCCCGTTCTGAAATGGGAGAATTAGTCTGCTATGGTAGTCCTGTGGTAGAATATTCGTCCGATCAGTGGAAGACCCGGGCTCGATTCCCTATCATAGCAGATTTTTTCTCATGTTTTAAAATTTCCCAACATTCCAGCTAATGCCTACCAAATAAGGATCTTCATTCCATCAATTTAAAGTGTAATTAACTTTATTTCAGATTTAAGGAGTGTGACGAAATAAATATGAAAAAGAGAGCATTAATCGGGATATGGCTTTGAAATGAAGCGGCACACTTTATGGGCATGCCGATGGTAAAATTGAAAAGCATCGAGAATAAATTATTATTCGATATTTTGCTTTCCACGAAACTGGATGCTGTACAGTTTACAAATTAACTTGCAAAAATTCAATGTCGAGCGCTGGCCCAGATTTCAGGAACTAACTGCCAATTATTTACGAAACATAAAGGCATATTTCTATCGTAAATTGTATTTATTTGATATTTCCCAGTCGTAGTGCATTGCGACAATATTAGTATGGATGTAGTAATGTTATATAATTAACTTTATTTTAACGAGCCAATAATTCGTTTGCAACTCATTTGAATAAAACAAACATTGAATCCAGGCCGTATAGTAACATATTTACATGAGATTGTTGGAAGTGTTTTGTTTTACGATTATTCATAACAATTTTACGGAATGACGAAATGTAATTGCTCGCATAAAAATTATCATCCATTTTTCGCGTTTTTCAGAGCTTTCTTGTAATCACTGTGCATTTTATTTAGCAATTCAATATACTCCTTATCTATTTCCTAAATAACAAATTTATATATTACGCTTAATAACTTGTCAATTTCCGGATTTTTTATACGTTATAAATGGCTTTTGCAATGACATATTATTAATTAGCATAAATGAAACCACTGTAGTGTAAAGGCATAAATATCATGAAAGCATTAAAATATGACTAATTCAAAGCGAAATACTGAGAGACGACTAAAACCTCATCAAATCCTAAACAAAAAAATAGTTGGCTATGCTGGCAAAATAAAATATAATAATAATTGAACGGCTAAATAACTTTAAAATGGGTGCGCTCTCCCGAATTCTATGGAGCGTTAAATTATCCATCGAATATCCTTTGAGTCCGTTCTTTTCTTTCCGATCCAAAAAAAAAGAGAATGCTAACGATTTTAACGGGAAAATAAAACTGCTCGAGACATTCCGTCTGTTTCTCTTTCCCTGTCTTTTCATCTCTTTATCGGCCTTGGTAAACGGGTGGTTACAGCATCTGCCAACGGATACTAAGGTCGTGGGTTCGGATCCCGCCTAGGATATGGATGTTTGTGTTCGTCAGAGTTATATGTAAGATTGGACATGGTTGTCTAAATATCGCTGTTAATAAATATTATTATTATTCGCCCATCTCCGTCTCGCTTAAACAACTGCACTGCCTTTTGCTTTCTGTTTCCACGGAGAGCTCTGTGAGAGGGAAAACGGAACGGACGAGTAACAGCAAAAGGAGAAACGGAAAAGGGAAGAAAGAGAGATATTCACGCATCACAGCAACTTGTCCTTTTAATATCTCGGAAAAGCTGTTGCGGAATTGAGTGAATGGTATGGAGGGTGACAAAATTTACGAAAGCGATGTAATATAGTTCTCCAAAAATGAACTTCCGAAAGAATAATATTTTCATTTAAAAAGCTATTATGCATCGAAACCTTTGAATTGCAAGTTTAAAATGTTTAAGGTATGTATGCATTCAGGAACGGATGCAGAATTCGAATTTAGCATATCAGAGCTAAAAATAATCGCCTCGAAAAATAGAGCCTCTTTACCGTAATGGCAAATAAAGATGGAGTAGTGAGGAAGTTGTGGGATTGCTTTGTAGGGTGATGTTTGGTGGGGTCTTTGAGGGCCTCGTGACCACTACGGAAGCCTTGAAGGCCACCTTGAACCTTTTTATGGCTATATTTTATTTACCGAGCATGGAAGTAGGCCTAGAAATTAACTGCATTGTAACCGATAAATAAATGTTTTTATCCCGGGCGATAAAGTTAAATTCATTAATATCGATTTATTGTGCCAACGAATTATTATAAGGAGTCGTTAAGAATTTATTGAAATAAATTTTATTTAAAGTAAACTTTTGTGTTAAAAAGGTTAAGACTCTTTTATATAAATGTACGTCACCTCAAAAATCCTTTTCATTGAAAAGTATCATAGCGACTTAAGTTAGTGATAATGATAAATCGCTCTTATGCATTCCGCCAATATTGTCTTATTACTTCATTACGCATTAAAATTGAATTGTTTTTTATAATAACTCAAGATCGAAGAACTCTATGACGTGTAAAACCGCTACAAAATAAAAACATAAAAAAGATTAAAACTATTCTCTTAGGACCCACAGACTTTATTTATGGACTAACCGGCCTCGACGCGTCGCGACGTAGGAACTAAACAGAATCATATAATAGAATATCCAGTTGTCTTATCTTATCGTAAACGTGGAAATTTTACAAAATTACGAATAACTTAGTTAATCATAAAGGGTATAAAACATTTTCAACCTTAGTCGATTATTTATTACCGGTGAACAATATTACAGAAACATTTCGGTTTTTTTTGCAGGAGAAAAAATATTATTCCTGTAATTATAGTATGGAAAACGTGAGTTTTTTTTATATAAAATAGATGGGAAGGTTATTTAAAAACATCAGACACAAAACAACGAAAGCGCAACAAACCTTAGCCATATAGCAACATATGACACTGCTATATATATTTGCCCCACCCAGTTTATGACTGTGACGCATGGGAGCATATATCTTATTCGAGAGACAGAGAACACCTTCATCTCCAAGCCTTTTACCCAGTAATGCTCTTCAACATCGCTCCTTTATCCAGGAATCTTTCATGTTTTATGACAGAGCTGAAAAACAAACCACAGGAGTAAGGCCATTAAATATTTGTAGAAACGTTGTTTCGCAGCTTGCGGTCGTCTGCTGAATTTCTTTTTCCACTCTGCCAACTTGTTCCTCCTTCTCCCCCATCTCCCTTTCCCTCTCTCTCTCTCTCTCACCGTCTCCTTCGCAATATGTAATTATAACTTCCACTACCTCTCCTCCCCCTTCCTCCACCATCTTCTTCTTTCCTTTTAGTCGCATCTTTTCCATTCCTTGTTTGCTATTTTTAAAGCAGACTTATTTAAATTTAAATATTATCATTATAAACTGCGACGAAGGTGTAAGAGGATACTTAATATCATCCGAATGAAAATACTCCTTTGTTATTCTCCCTGCGACTTCCTCATCCTACCCTTTGCCCATTTCAAATATTCCTACAGCAACACCTCCCTCTTCTCGATATTCCCCCTCAACGCCAACCACCTCCAACATCTACACAACAGCGCTCGTGCGCGCGATTTGTGATTGAGAAATTGGTTGAGAAGAAGCGGTTAACGGTTAAAAAAAAAGGGATTTCAGAGAGGTCTTCGACGATAAATCGATGGATCAGAAAGACGAGAAGACATAGAAACAGGTTTGCCAGCTACAGGATGATGTTGTGTTCTTAGTAAGGAATGGCGGAGGGAATCGAACCAGAGAAAAATGAATTGGAAGAGGAAATGAGAGGTGGATGTCAACGGAAATCACACCGGAGGACAGAATGTGAGGAACGTTGAAGCTAAGTCGAAAGCTTTGACTTAAGACTAACAGAAATTAAAAAAACTTAAATTTGGACATTTTTTCCATTATGCCAAAAATTCATAAGTAGACATACATGTTAGCGTCATCGTAATACCAACGTCATACCAGAAGACATATTTAATTTATCATTTTAAATTAGTGCCCAATAAATTTATAAATTTTAATTTCAATATTGTGAATGTATTTTTTATAAATATATTACAGTAATCTTCCGAGTTAAGAACAACACAATTTTATTTTTTTTAATCGTGAATAATTTGGATGCTATTCCTTTTTACGTGCTTATCATGGAAGGATGAAAAATTTACGAAAATGTGGACAAAATTTCGGGTTTTTTTAGGCACATAAAATTTACAATCGATTGACAATATCACCTTAATAAAGGACGGGACGGTTATTGGGAGATTGCTTCTGGAGACGTTATAGCCTCATGGGCCGGGATGTCTGCCTAGTTCCCATTCATTCGCTTTCGCTCTCTCTCTCTCCCACACTCACTATCCTGCTCTTTTGGGAAAAGTGAGAATTATTTGAGAGGGTGAAATTTTCGGCATATAGTAAGAAAGAAAACAGAAGACAGAGATGTGTTATTCGTAACACCAACAACGTAGAGTAGTTTTTAACTACTGTTTGAAGTAGTCTTGAATGAAGAGCAAAGCGTTCGTGTGGTGTAGAGATATGAAGAAATATGGGAAGAGAAAGGGGATTGGAATAATGGTACGATAGCCCCTGAGAAAGAAGGGAGAGACAAAAGGAAAAGAGGGAATCAAAGAGACTTGAACGCTGAGGCACTCGTGTAGCGAATGAAAAAGCTCCTCGTAGCAAGATGGAGGGTGATATGAAAGTGAACAAATGACTCGGTCTAGAAGAGGTGAATGATAATGAAAAGGAACAAAATTGAGCGAAATAGGGATGATTTGAGAAAGGGCAAAAAGAAAAAGAGTGAGTGCAAGAGATATTTCCTGAGAAATTGGACGGACGGAGAAATGAGGATGATGACACGCATAAATTTCGTTGAAGAGGAATACGAATAAAATATGTTTACTAAAACAGAAATGGATGAGATCCAATTCAACCTTTTCGTCAAATTAAACGTGAATAACTATGAATATCACTGGTTGGTTGGTAGTCATAGAAAAAGAGAGATGAAATGCATTCCTTGGATATATAAATCATGTATGAATCCACGAGTAAAACTGATTTAAAAATATTTTATATTATCACTTCCCATCACTTTATAGTAAAATTTTATTTCATGTCAATTCAATAAATAATTTCAAGGATTGAAAAATGATAAAAACAATTTGTTTCACTTAAAACAATATTACGGTTTTTTTTATTTATCTTGGCTTGTGCTTCACATTTCAGTTTTATATTCAGCGTTGTGAGTCGTCCTATCTGTGGTAAGTAGTGGTAGTCTGTTTTTTTATAGGTCCTTTGACAGCGATGGTCCTCTGGTGTGCTTGTTGTTGTCCTAATGACCTCTGTAGGGCACTTGTCCTTTTCATTTTTACCGTCCTCTTTCACATTTTCCTTTTTTCTGGTTTTTTCTCCACTTTTTTGCCTGGTAAATCATCTGTCTGGGTGGCAATGGTACTCTTTTTTATAGGGTTTGCTGCCAAGTCTGCATAGGATTTAGAGAAGACTGGAGCGACGAGTATTCTTTCCTTTTTTCGAGCATTGAAATACGACAGTTTGTCTTGCGTTTTGATGTCCATTATTTTCTTCTCTTCCTTAAGCTTGGGCAGTCATGAGAGAAAGTCGGTCGTGAGCCTTCACAGTTGGCGCAATATATGTATAAACTCAGTGCATATCTCCTCATGGTATGTACTTTATCCGGCTACACCGGGGGCAGATTGGTTTCCACTTGCAGCGTGGTTCGGACGGGATATTTTTAAGTGAGAAAAATTGTTTTCCGCCATTAGAGAATTGTAAATTTCATCCTTCGGCCTCCCCACCCACCATGAAGCCAAATAAGAGACGCCGCACCACAAACTGGTGCGGTCGTCAGGGCTAACCAGGAGCCTCTGACATGATTGCCTGCTTCGAGTAAGATCTCCAGTGCATGGGCCCTCCAAACCCATGTACTTTCAACCCCCATAGCCTCAACACTCGCCAACCAGAACGTCGAGACGATTCATCGAGTGTGGCTAGCTAGAATCCGATGCCGAAGAGATGTGTTGCTAACGGAATTCATCTTGGGCATCCGAAATCCAGATGAGGTCCAGAAAGCTCAACAACCAGGTATATCTTCTCCCCTTGACGGGTCTCCATGCACATCAAACGCGCGGGTGGGCCGATAGCCCGATGTTATGGCTAAATACTAAACAGCAGACCCACATGCTGTCTGAAAACTACCCTGAGTTAACTTTGGGTTCTTTTTCGAGGTTATCTCCTCGCCCATTGGTCGCCTCTTACGACCAGCAGAGGTGCTGCGGGAGTATTCTATCCCCCCACCCGCAGGGGGTCTATCTGTGGTAAGAAATCGTTTCTTTCCAAATATATTTGAATTAATTATTCCATTTCAAATTTCAAAAAAACGTTATTGATATCTTATTTCCTCGAGAAAGAAATATAGGCCTCCGTGTCGAATTAGGTAATTGAAATAGGTGTAAGGTAATGTTGAGCAGATCACAAACTGGCTATAAAACATTTCAAATCTCAAATCATGATGACGCACGCGAAATTACTGTCTTCCTATTATTTTATTTGCCGAGTTTCTCGTATGTCTTATCCGAGTTTGGTTGGAGTCGTGCTAGCAAATTGATCGAAGCGTCGAATATACTTAAGTAGGTATCCTTTTCTAATGCACGCGCAAACATTTTCGAATTTATTCACTCGTTTGCCACGACAACAACTTAGGTTTTCCACTTTCTCATCTTTCAAATGAATTAATTAGTTAATGGGAGGAAAACTAAAGTCATGAGAATTACTAAGGGCAGAGAAAGAGAAGTCAATGTTACAGTTCGTGGAAAAAAGTTATAATGGTTGGAATATTCTACTTAATTAGGTAGTTTTCTGACTCAGGATGGAATAAATAAGAAAGGAACGACGAAGAGGGTAGCAACAGCAATGGAGGCATTCATATGATGATGGAAAATGTTGACAGGAAGGCCGAAAAATATACTGAAAAGAGGTTAATGTAAATGGATGTAGAATTATATGGGTGCGAGGCATGGAAAATGAGAAAAGAAGATGTGATCACTTTATAAGCGTTTTAATTACGTGCATGGCGTGCATTGGATAAAATTAGATGGATTGAGAAAAAAATAAATCGAATTTTGAATACAGTAGGGGAAGAGAGGGGCATAATTATATTGATACGTGAGAGAGAGAGAAGAAATTTTTGAAAAGCATAGATCTGCTTAGTGAAGTCATGTAAGGGAGGACCCTAGGAATGAGGCAGACATTGGAATAGATGTGAGAATATGAGGAGAAAAGTGGTATATATTGGGATGGATGAAATGAAAATCTGCCGACAAGTAGATTGATAATGATGACGTTCTTTCAAATGATAAGATCGACACAAGAGCACATTCCAGGCGACGGTCTTCTTTTAAAAAACAAGTAAAACTGACATTAAATGATTCTTGAAATATAGAATTCCTCGATTAGAAAAGATTAAACACCAATAAAAATTCAATAATGTATTTAGTCCTCTGAAATCCTGCTGGATTATTTACATTTTACATTTTCCAAAAAGCGATCATCTTTTCTCAAATTTTTACTTTGTGCTATTAATTTTGTGATTATTAATTACTTTAACGTCAAGTGAAGCAATTATCACGAGTATTTTACAAAAAGTTTTCCCTGGGAATGGTACACATACCCAAATCACTTAAGTTACTTATATTTAGTTATAATTATTTTATATATCCAGATAGGTAAGGAAAGAAAATTGCAGAGAACGAGCACAATATATATTTAGAGATTATATCTACTATAAATAATCTTTCCCAAAGATGCGACTCTTCATTGATTGGAACCAAGAGTTCGTAGAGGAATTTTGGAAAGTAATTATAAGCAATGCCAAAGTTTCAATGCTTAAGGACTACCAAATCGTAAAGGACAAAAATGTTTGAACATGGTACTTCCATTTTGAAAGGAACAGTATAGCCAGCATGGGTGAAACGAGTAAGAATTAAATGAAAATAAATTAGTTGCATTAAGAATTAATTTTAAATTAAATGTCTTCCATTTTCATTCGCTCGGAAATCATTAAAGAATAAGTAAATCTGAATTTACTATATTATTTATAATTCTTTTTCTCTAAAGAAGTACATTCCTGCTATTTATTTAAGTCGGCATATTCTTCTTTGAGTGAAGGATTAGGAATAAAAATATTTTTTGTTGAAACTGATAAAGATCCGAAGAAAATGTCATCATTAAAATTGCATATTTAATTTTTCTGAAAGAAAAAACTAGTTTTTTGTAATTTACACAACCTCCAGAAAGATATCCGATATCCACTTGATGTATGAAAAGGTCAGTAATATTTATATTAACTAATCTATTAAACTTGAATTTCGAGGTAATATCTGTAAAATTTTAGCAGTCGATGCATATAGAATCAAATATCCCCAAACTCCGGTCCGCGCTTACCTAATCAATTCTTTAATATAAAAATATGCCTTCAATAAGTGTCATTAGGTATAATTTATGAAATCTAAATGATATTTCTAGAGCAGGTGGCTGTTAAATACCTTCAATGCAGACGAATGACGCCCTACACAATCAATAAAATCCTGTAAAACTATCTCTTTTGAAACTTAGGTCATTTATAACACGATCACGAGGTGCACACGCTTTTAACACAAAACTCAATATAAAGAGTATGCCTTTCCAAGTACGAGAAAGGGGCGCGGCATTCCATATTAACCACTACATCTCTTTCCCCATAAATATAATCTCTCTCAGATGACTCATAAAAAGGCGCGGCTCAAATTCTTTCCCAAAGTAAATACTTCAAAAGAATAACTGGAGAATTCAATGGATTAGTCAAAAGGGGGCGGCTTATTTACACTTTCCATTTCTGCGCACTTCTCGCCACTTCACTCATCGAGCAAACCCCTCTCCAAACGCCTAAAGGCTGGGACACAATCAACGTGTACTTGAGACGTCTAACGTTAACTTAAAACCTAACAAAGATAACCATGTGTAAATAAATGGCATCGGACACAATCACCGTGTACGTATTTCCGTGTACTTAAAAGATGGTCAACTTTCATCTTCTACACGTCTCACGTAAACGGACAACCAATCAGGATTCACCTTGCGGTAGATGCGCTATCTGAAGATAAATATATGTACTTTTATTTGGCGTCTGCCATTTCAGAGTTGTCTTCGCTTGCGAATTTAGAAGAATAAGAAGTGAAAGAGAATTGGCATCATATCCAGAATAAAGGCTGCAAAGGTAAATATATTTGTGTATTTGAGGTTAATGTAAAAGATTCAGATAATTATTTATTTATACAAATCATTAGATTGATTTTCGTTAACTTCAATAGAAACTTTGTATTGATGTTGATCTTTATATTACTCAGTACTTTTTGAAAAAGTATTAGGCTATATTCAACATTCACAACTGCGCCCAACAGTCCATCACACTCCGTTCTCTCTTACTGTTGATCACTTCTGTTCATCCACCTACCCTCTTTCATCGTTCTTTCTCTCTCTCTCTCTCTCTCCCCCTCTCCCTCTCTCCCTCTCCCCCTCTCCCTCTCTCTCTCTCTCTCTTTCTCTCTAATCTTTCTCTCTTTTTTACATAGTTCTCTCTCTCTCTTTCTCTATCTATTTATGTCATTCTCCAACCTCCATCCTCTCCTTGACTCCTCTACGCTTACCTCCGATTCACTTCCGCCTCCTTCCTCTCTATTTTCTTCAGCTTTCTTCTTTTCTAGTTCCAACCCATCTCTATTCATTCAAACATCCCTTTCTCTCTCTATCCAACATTTCTCTCACGGCCTGAAAGATTTAAACCTGACCCTATCCACATTAGAGACAGATAAATTAATGCTATTACGTCCAACTCCCAAAAATTAACTTTGTATAGCTATTATGTTCCAGAACAAGCACCTAATTATTTTTTTAATTGAAACATTAAGAACTAGTTGTGAAGATGTCGTAGGGTTGGCAGAATAGGTCAACGTTCAAAAATACTTATTTTTATCTTGGGAAAATTATCTTTTTTGGATAAAAGAGTATATTTTTCCCATCGTTCTATTTTTTCGATCATGCGTAAAATATAGTTTCGTAATTCGGAAATTATCATCAAAATTAAAACTGAACCCAGCAATTGCTGTCTATCTCAAAAAGTTAAACTACGCGCCCCCACAATATGAGGAACTTTTTTCTTTTTGATAACTCAAGGATATTGCTGTTATCCATTTGTTCTATAATTAATTAATACAACTTGCTCGGTTCAGAGGTAATTTTTAAAACGAATATACTATCTAAAGATTCTTACAAAACATCATATCATTATATATCAGAATTTCCTGTTATTTATTGAAAATGAACGCATTACTTTGAGGAAAACAATAAAGAATTATTTTGAGGTCAACTCAACCGACTTCGTCCAACAGTATAAAAACTTCAAAATCATTTGTTTTCACAAACTTAACAAGAAGGAAAGGTATACCTCATAAGGATTGTAAAGGCGTTCTTTATAAGAATCACGTAAAAAAACGGTATCGAAAGAATATGCGGTTTACGAATTTTTATCTGCGAAACTGGTTGTGGCAATTCTGTGTTCTCGTCGACTTCTTTTTTATAATTATAACAAAACGTTAAATATGAACCTTACAGATCACGTAAGAGCTAGGGAGAGAAAAATATGATATTTAAGTGTTGCTTAACGGATGCCATTCAATGATATATGAGTATATAAGTTTATTTAAGTGTTTATGCAAAATCGAAGTTCATATTGACGGTTGCAGCTCAAATTCACAATAAGGTAATAATTAGGTTGATGCTTTCGGGAGGCACTGCGTGGACGGCATTACTGCTCTCGACGTTTCGCCTTCGATGCTGAAGGCTTCTTCAGGAGTGAAGAAGCCTTCAGCATCGAAGGCGAAACGTCGAGAGCAGTAATGCCGTCCACGCAGTGCCTCCCGAAAGCATCAACCCACATCATCAAACGCTGCGAAAACCTCCAAACAAAGGTAATAATTAATTTAATAAAAACCTGTCAATCGATTCAAGAGTTGAAAGTTCCGACAGATGGATCATCAGCCACAGATGATGAGGGCATTGCTTTCGAAATACGTATTTAATATCCACTTGTTTTTATTTATATAGAGATTTGCGAGCGTGAGTTTCAGTAAATGTGTGAGTGATTTTTTTATCTGAAAGTTCCGTGTTGCTATCGGAAGATACACAAACATTCACTTGTGCGATATCGGATCCTTGGAGCGGAATAATATATCTTAAACCTGACACTATTTTTCATTTCCCTTTTATCTACGTTCTTGTGCGCGCGCGTTTGACCACTTATTAGGTTCCTGTCGCGGTCCTAAAGCTTCACGAATTCTCTGTCGTGGAGTAACTTAACGTAAACCCGTTTATATCCTTTCTATCTTAGGATTAGATTCATTGTTAGTAAACGAGTGCGTGAGAGTGTGTGACATAAGCTCCATGGCGGAGGTTAACACCCCCTAAGCCTGTAAGTTTGAATTTATTTATTTATTTTTTGTCTTTTTTCTTTTCATTTGTCATCTTTTATCTGATTCCTTTGCTGTTCCACCTTTTAATTTGCTTCTTCTGTGGGTCAATAAATATTTATTTTTACGGTTGAGTAATTTTGTTTTAACATCACTTCCATCGTAGTCTCCACCTTCAGTTATTTAATGTTATTTTACTTTATGGCTTCGCTCGTCTCGTAATTACTCAGCATGATGAATTTTTATATATGTATTATCAAATTGAGAAAGGAATGTGAAATAATTATTTATCCTTATTTCACACAGCATTTTAAAGAAAGTTACAAAGGGAGCTTTAAAAAATGTGCTATGAATTTATTTTCTTACTTCAAGCAAAATCCACAGTGGAGAAATTATTCACCAATGAGATTTAATTTATGAAATGAATTTTTAATCCTTAAATTTTTCCTGAAGCAGAGATAATATCCATTTTGAAATTTTTATGTAAAGTCTTCTTAGCAAAGTTACGGAACTCAAATTTTTAATTTAATATTCGACAATAAGCACAGAAGGTAAATTTTGTTATTTATATTACTTGTTATTGAAAGACTGAAGACTCACTCTTTCAAAAATAAACGTATGCTCTAATATCCTCCATTTTATATCCTACATCAATAACATTATTCGTTTTAAATATTCTAAAATGGCTTCTCAAGGCATATTAATAGTAGGGCATCAGTTTAACTTGTTAGAAATGCTAAGTAAATAAACAAAAGCACATAAATTATTATACTTTTAATTCAAGATCCAACTTCTCCGAACCTTGGTCCGCCTCCTATAAATCAACCAAACTTAGGCATCGCTTTTCAACCTTTATCGCCCTATTCTCACTCAAAATGAAATTAAGAACGTTATTGAGAATTTAATAAGACTTTGCTGATAATAATACCGAGAGAGGTTCGTCTAAGAAATAAATGAATCGCCATTTTCTTTTGTCCGCTTTCTCATCTTCCTGAATTTATTTTTCTGAAAATGTCCTATTGCTTTAAATAGCTGTACGCATTTTCTTGTGATCCATATATACCATACTACACATAGATCTTGAATTTATCAATCAAGATGGAGGATGCACATCGGTAATTCTTGCGTCGGGGCCTATCCGACGAAAGCTACGCCACTGACCTAAGTCAAATCTGTAATATATTTAGATAAAAATTCCTCTGTTCCGACTCATTTCTATAGTATTGTACTGTTTTTTATAGGGCTTTTGAAGTAAGTTTATGTGAAGAAAAGAAGATTATCTAGCTGATGTGTGTGATCTGTGTGTGTGTGCCCGTTTATTTCTAAGGTAGCTCTCCCTTGAACGCTCTTAACTGATGCATATTATCAGAAATAATTTTTAGAATGTTATTCTCACTTACGTATAAGTAAATTCCGCAAAAAGCGATGAATTTCCATTCGTTCAAAATCGTGGTGACGAGTTTTGAAATGAGGAGGACCCCGGAAAATTTGGAGAGAGAGAGTGGAATGAAATAAACGGACGAGAGGGTTAGAGGGAGCGGATGGTTGTAGCGGAAGGGAGACGGGGTCTGAAAGTTTATGTAGAAGTTTCTGGGGGTTGGGTTTAGGAAGGAAGAGAGAGTAAGTACAAGAAAATTCGATGGAAGGAATGGTGCGGAAGGGATGTGTTTGGTGCTTGGTGGAGCGGTGTTGGAAGGGTGGAAGTTGTGGAAGGAATGGAACGAGTGGGAGAAAGGGAGATGGGGAATCTGGTGACAGGGCGGTGGAAAGGGAGAAATGTAGGAAACCCTCGGTTCTTCAAGTATTGCCTGAACATAAAACAGCTAGGAAACCTTAAAATTAAAAAAAAAACAATCGAGTGAGCGATGTCAGCAACGAGATGAGGGTTTCACTTCGCGCCTTTCCATATTTCTCTCTTCACAACATCTCGCGTTTGCCCGTGAAGTGAATAGGGACAAACCGATTAAAGCCTTCCAATTATTTCACTTTGCAAGTGAAGCTGGCCTTAAAACATAGCTGTAGGATGACCGATAATTCGTAATTTCGAGGGGATAAGGATGAAATGACGAATCAACATATACGCTTATGCTGCTCAGAGATTTATAAAGGAATTTACGCGAATTTTGTAATATGGTACACAAAGAAGAACATGCGATCCAACAGCATTTAATTACTGCTTAATTGGCCATATAGAACATTAACTCCATTGTACAATCAAATAATGTTGATTTATTAATTATTCTTATATCAGAAAATTTCGATTCAATAACAATTTTAAAGTACATAGTATTTATAGGTCTTACTGATATAACAGAAATAATGATTCGTATTGCAATTCGTTTTTTACATTGGATACAGTGAAATATGGTAAAGAGTTTTTAAATTATTAAATTATAAAATTATTAAAGGGAATAATTCTTCTACTTAATTCAGATTTCGAGTAAGGCCTTGGAATCAAAACTTGTGGAGTTAAAATTAGGAATTAAGGTTTAAAACGATTCATTGTGCGAATATTTTCGCACTTCTCTCCAAAGAAAGCTGCTTTAGAAGTTTCGTTGTTTTTATATAAAAGCAAAAGGTCGTTTACAATCGATTTCGCCGGGTTGGAAAATATATTACAAATAAAAGCGATTACATTATTATTAAATTATTTACAATTATATACATTATTTGCGAACTTTATGCTAGCATTGTACGTTAACAAAAAAGGTTTGGACAACTGAGTAAGCGAGGATAAGAAGCAGAAAATATCATTGCGCAAGCAAAGTGACTGAAATACAATACCAGCGCAAAGTCAGATGCAACATGTTCTTTGTGAAGCATTCATCTTACCTGGATAAATTAAAACAAATGAACAGCTAAATGAAAATAATCAGTGAAAAACTACGTCGTGTTTTAATATTAAGCTAGTTTTCATTGCCCGAGCTAGGATGCTCTCCGGGATAATAACGCAAACTAACCCAAGTAGTCGACATGGAACGAACGCCTTGTATAAATTATGCGACGAATACATAATTCAGTGATTCCTTGCCATAAATCGTTGAGAATACAGCGATAAAAATACATTTAACGAGATTTTATGTTGATAATATACAGTAAAAAATCAAATTTGTTGGTGAATCACATAATATATTTAGAATTGGCAAGTTTAACCTGAATCGCTTTTAAAATTATATCATTTCTGCAATTTTGGAGGATTTTTGTATTTCAATTTTATATTTAAATCTTATATTTCAAATTTACATTAAAATTTTATATTTATAAATTCTACATTTAAATTTATGATGCATAAAATGGGGAAAAGCCCAAATGAAAACAAAACGCAATAAATAAAAGCATTAATGCCAAAAATATATCTTGTTCCTACAACACGGGCGAATATGGGAGGTTGTCGCGAGATATATGAAGGTTATGAAAGGGGATTTATCTTGCATATCCCTCAGATGTAGGGCATACACATCAACATTCTTTTCCCCGACTGATTCCATAAATAAATAACAATATTATGCAGTAGACATATAGAATACCTCTGATAAATGCACATATGTCTGACAGAGGAAAATAAAGGTTTGCCTCTCAGGAAGAAAGAATTGCTTGAAGAGGAGGAATAAATAAATAATCAACATCAATGCGGAAAAAAAGAAGAGAAAATAAGAGACAAACATGGAAATAAAGGAAAAAATATAGGAGAAAACACTCGAAATAAATAATGCAATAAAGTTATAGCTAATAGATGAATAGATGATCTGTAAAACCTCTTCGTCCGTCTAAGAAATTGTCTCAATTTTATGGAGTATGGAACAATTATGCGTTAGTTAAAATGACGTTTAAATTTAATCTTGGCAAGATAAAGTAAAAATCAAATGTCTGAGATCTTTAGCAATAAGAGAATTCATATAGCTTAATAAATGAATGGTAAAGAATATATTAGAATAGGAAAACATTGGTAAGAAAAATGCACCGCTAAATTTAAAAGACTCCTTGAGCCAACCTATGACCATAAATTGAAAGAAGTATTTCATTTCCCCGGCTCCAAAAATACATCTTCAGCAATATCGAGGCCATTTAATAGAAAAATGTTTTTAAAAGGCGAAATATAAAAACTAGTTTTACGTTCGCAGCAACATAAGACAAGAAAGTACAAAGAAAAAATCTTAATTATGAGCCCTATGTTTTTTCAATGAAAATGAACGGAAGAACCTCCTAATAACCATACAAATTTGTATGGTTATTAGGAGGTTTCTCCGTTCATTTTTTTATAATAAAGTAGTTGGAAGAAGGAGTAAACGTTAAACAAAATAACTGAGTTCGAAAATGATCGATTTGAGATTAGGCCCTGATGGGCCTTTCTTCCATCTAACCTCATATGTCGCTAATTCCAAAGTACGAGTATATAATATTTATGTCAAAGGTAAAGACAAAGATAAAAATTAAAAACAAAGAAATGAGAGATATAAGGGGAAAATACAGAACGGTCCTCAAAAACATTGAGAGAACGGCATAACAGAAGTAATGCATCTGCGATACACATCAGGTACACACTTGAGACATTCCTTATAAATAAGAATATTTTCAGCGAGCGACGGGAAGAAAGAAGAGTGGAAAAGAGAAAGATAGAAGAAAGCAGGAAGGCAGAGGTCCCAGGGGGGTAAGGAAGGAAGAAAGAGAAAATACATGGAGGAGAAAAGAAAGAGAAGGAATGTTTCTTTTCCACTATTATAGTGCAGGTCGATTCGAAGAGTAACAGTACGTGACAGCACGTATGTCTGACTTATTAGGATAATTTAAAGGAGCAGGTAGAGGACATATTTCCTAGTCCCCGCGTGACAAGACTAATAGTATCCATGACAACGAGAGGTTGTGTTGCAAAGAGGAGAGTTCATGAGGGCGCGAGAGGGAAAAAAATTATAGGAGAAAGAGGCGTGTGTGAGTGCGCGTGAGAGATAGAGGGAGGGGCGAAAGGGGATGCAGGAGACAATTGGAGAAGATATTAAGGAAAAAATCGAAAAGATGGAGTGGAAATGGCAGGAATAGGGGGAAGGAGAGTAGGGTAGTGAAGGAGGAAGCGAATTCGCAGAGAACATCAGTCGTGAATGGAGCGAGAGTATAAGAAAAAGGTAGAAAGAGACTTGTGGCAAAGGCTGCAAAGGAACTGCTGATGGTGAAAGGTGAAAGGACTAAACAGAGCGAATGACAAAGAGTAATTGCTCCCTAGACCAAATTTGGGGAAATGGTGAATATTATAACAGGAGGGATGAGAACAAATTAGTAGCTTAAGGTTAAAAATCGATGGCAATATATGTAGTATTTTAACGGAAGAAAATGAAGATCGGGAAGTCGTGGTGAAATATTAAGTAACGGCCAGGTAAATTGTTACAAATGGAAGCACAAATTATGCATAAGGTTTTAACAGAGATGGCTTTAATTGCTTTTGGATGTTGAAGACTCCAAAGGGAGCACTCTATGTTGCGGTGGTATAAGAATGAAGGCGAATGGAACGTGGAGCAGAACAGTCGTAAAAGTGTACTGCTGAACTTCGACGACCACTACTCTGATTTCGGACACGCACCTTGGAATCTTTGGGTATTGGTAATGTTTCAGCAATAACTGTTACATCAGATAGCTGGAAACTGACGAATCAAAATTAGGAGAATATAAAGCAAACTATGTGAGAGGGAGAGAGAGAGAACATCCATTTAAAAATGTTTGAGGAATAACATTCGCAATTTTTTTGGCGAATGACTCTGAAATATACATATCACACTTCGCCATCATTTTTCACGAACGAGATCAAGAGTTCATGGCGATTTCCCTTCAGCGTGGTGATTCCGGTTCGATCATGAATTGATTGTACATTCCCAGGTAACAAATCCTTCTATTCAATGAAAGACCATTTGAAATCGGAAAAATAAATTAAATACGTGCGAACCAAAGTCGCTTCATTTCTTTATGATCATTGGGTTCAGAGAAATCATTTCAGAATCTTCTGAAATGAATCTCTGAGGGAGATTAAAATGTTCCGCCAAGCAGAAGAAGAAAAAGTTCCAAAACTTCGAAGAACGAAAAACGGATGGGCCAAAAGTAAATCCGGAGATGGATGGAAGGTTACTTTTAGAACGTTCCATTAGTCAAGGGAACGGATGGATCGAGTTTAACTTCTGTCCATATTCAGCGCATTCGCGTAATATTTGGTTGTTCTCAATCTTCTTTCATTCCACTTTAAAACGTCAATGGTTTGTATTTTTATAAATTGCTTTCCGCAACTTACAACATTTGTAAATACAATGCCGGACGGACGCTTTGTCTGGCGGAATATTTTCACGAGCAGTTTTTTAAAATAAAGTGCGCTTAATTTTACGGCATGATTGCTTATCTGGTAGATATGGCGTAAACTTCGTTTTATGCCCAAGAGAAAGGCGCCGTAATGCAGTCGAAGCATCGGCCACTAACGACATCTAGGCGGTATCAAACCAAAATGCTTGAGAACTTAAATTTCCGATTTACGCCTGTTTCGCCGCTCTTCTAAATAAAAAGAATCGTCTTCACAGCCTTCTGACCCCGCTCTGTCTAAAAAAAATAAGATGGGAAAAATAAAGATTGGAATGAAAGGCACACGCCATTTCAGCACCGTGAAAACGTAGAGGTTTGCACTTCCGACAAAATACTTGATAAATACCATGTAGTTTTCCGATGGTAATTGGTATGCTGGATTGCTTAAACTAAAGCTGTTAATTAAAAATTTTAAAATATTGTTTTGGAAAAAAGAAAAAATGTATGAGGTAGGGGATGTAACCGAAATTCATATTCATGAATAAGCACTTACAGATAAAAAATTGAAAAGGTATTTATCTCAGGTATCTCTAATAGCCGCAACAAGGTTATGAAAAATTCAACCTTGTTGTGGGTATTGGAGATTCCTGAAATAAGTATTTTTCAGTTTTTTGTCTACGTACTTATTCTTGAATTCCTTTTTAGCCATGAGACAAGATCGATAATTTTATACTGAATTCGAAATTCCTGACAAAATCTTAGAAGGGTAAAAGTTTTTCGACATTTTTTTAATCTATAAAACTGGTCTATTTCATCTTGGGATTTTTTTTAATTAAAAAAAATGGGAAATACCTAAAACTTATTGAATATTATCCTAGGAATTCATAAAATTAATTTGAGATTAATTTTTCGATTTTTTTCTGCAAGCGCCGCACAGTGTGCAATATGCCCGATCTAGGTGGACAAAAATCTTAATATATAAAATACCACTTTTTTGTCATTTAAATGGTAGCGCATTATGAACTGAGTGTTTTTAATGAGTTTTACATTTTTTCCTCGAAGTGAACGCATATACCGAGGTCATTTTCGTTCGAATTTTCCTCCGTCATTATACTATAATTTCAGAATTACTGAACTACATTTTTATGAAAGAAAATATGTATTTCTTTCCTTTATAACTGCACAAAGAAGCATTAAATAGTTTATTTTATTCACTTTCCGTGTCACTTGCACAACGCGAATCCTCGTGGGAACTAGTGGAAGGTGGAGGAGGGTCCAACAATAGGTCCAACACTTCAGGAGATAAATTTTTGCTTTTCTTCTTTGGAAGTTTTCTTATACTAGAAAGAACTGGATCGGAAGAGATTAATAGCATGGAAAGTAAGGCTTCGTTAGTAGCAATTCGCGAGATTTTTCTTGTATGACCTTCCCTAAATCTTCTTAAATCTTTATTGCGTGCCTCTTGAGCCTCTTCGGAAAGCTGTCCTATGGGTAAAATGCACGATTTAATTATGTCAGCACCGTGAACTAAAATTTTGTGCACTGTAGAACCAAGGATATAGATTCAAATACATTTTCCTTGTTTTGACTGTGTACGTTTCAAAAGTCTCTAAATTAATGTCATACCCACTATTAACTGTTTCTAAAATCACGCAGAAATGATGTATGAGGTCTTTATTGACACCTGTTATGGAAGCACTTTGCTGAGGGTCTTTAAAAAATCTTCTTGCTGTATTACCATCATTTGTAGTGCCTCTGCCAGGCTTTGGTTGGTCAACCAATAAACCCATTTCATTTCTAAATCGCTGCTTGATTTCTTTTTTTCTTGCTTCGCACGTTGACTTGTCACTTGCACTTCTAATCTGCCATTTCTTTATACACAATCGATATGCTATGTGCAGTAAGCATTCAAAACAACGAATCCACGCACGTAAAGTAGAAAGTCCGAAAGCATAAGTTGTAATATCTGCTACCCTCTTTTCATTTGCTGTTTCTTCATTATTCATTTCCTTAGGAGAAGCTCCACATATGTAGCAATTTTGTGACGATTGGTTTTGTGCCAAAGCGTTACATACCTTTCCATCTACCATTGTCATTAACAGTCGTTGATGTACATCAATTTCGGTGCCATTTACAGTCACCTTGGTAGGTGAAAGTTTCTTTATTTGTTGTTCCAACTTGGCTGTTTCTTGTTGAATTAATGTTGGTGATTCATTTTCAAAAAGCAGCTTCACTGAGCGGCAATATCTGGTAGAGGAAGTTCTTGGATTTTGCCACAAAATACGTTTATTAGTCTCATTAATATGGAGTTGAAGAGGAACAAGAGAGACGAGGAATAGATTTTCGTCATCGTAGGTGTGGTCTTCTTGCTCTTCAAACTTCTGCTTGAAAGTACTATGCCCTGAGCTACCATCACATCCCCATTTACATATTAAAGTTAAAGACTGGGCATTGCACTTAGATAAAACTTGACCAAGAACTTCATGTTGTACTTTAACGATGCGCTCAATGGTATGGTTCAGTAGGGCTTGCAGGTTTATTTCTGCACACGTTTCACTAACATACATTGCCTCTCGTGGTGGATAACACATATTTTTTGTCTTCTGAATCACATAATACGGTGGATAAATATCACAATGTCGTCCTTTTGCTTGAGACTGCACCAATTTATATTGATGCGTCGTGAGGTTCGCATCGAGAAAGTAAGCTAACGCCTCTTCATCAGTATAAGGCACAGGTTTTGACGTAGGCAACCTTGATTTCTTGAGCTTTGTTGCCCTTTTTCGGTGATGCAACCGATAGCTCCTTGACAATATCTGCTGTATCCCTTTTTTCCATAGCTCGTAAGGTTGTTTCTGTAGCGAAAGAAAGCTCTTCGGGACTTCGAGATTCCAATAACTGTTGCACTTTTCTCCGCTTACTTTTACTACTGCTCTCATTAAAAATCTTCACAGGGCGACCTCTGCTCTTTCCAGGCGCACTAACTTCTAGTGATTGCGTAGCAGCAACCCTCTCCCAAACTTCTTCAGAAAATTTTAATTCTTCTGCTAGCCACTGAGAATTTGTCTTTAAAAATCTGTCCGTCTACAACTTTTTTTCCATCGATGATTAATTTTTGATAAAACACTTTAATTGTATTTCTGATATGTTGATGGATATCATCAGGACAACTATGAAGGTCAAATATACTAAGGATGTAATCAACAAGGTCATCATTTCGCGTCTTCCTACTGCCTTGTATCCAAATGTCGAAGAGTAGTTTTTGGGAAACCGTACGCCGCGTCACTAGAAAAATTAAATATCGGTAAATGGCGCAAGTATGCGCAGAAACGACTATCAGATTTGTTAAATATAAGGTTCACACAATACAATAGTATGAGTTTTACGGTGGTACCTCGTGGAACTTTTTTTGTAAGGCTGCTTAAAAAATAAAATCCTAATTTCTTGAGCATTATTTTTTATGTAATATTTACGTTATATTCTATAATTCTGAAAGTCATATTATCTACAAAATAAAACTAAATATTAAGAAACATACCTGTATCTACAACATCCATGTCATAAATCAAAGGAAATATCCCGCTCACTCACAATTATCGCTCGTCACACAACTCTCTACAAAACGTTACTGCTTCCAATAAGTATACCGCTCCGACAGATTACAATGTTTGGACCACTTCTGAGTCATGTCAGAGTTGCCAAATTGTCAAATAAACACGACCCAGTATACCTTGTACATTCAGCAACAATGTTTAATATCGCTCAACTTTAAATGGTAACAGTCGAAAATTTATTTTTGTCCAGCTAGACTAGGCAAATTGCACACTGTGCGCCGGTGTGTTCTTCTGGAGCAATTTCAAGAGTAAGTCTGGAAAAGGAAAGAAGGAATAAGCGTCAATTACTTGGTGGGAAGATAGAAGGTAGGAATGGGAGAATGCGTCTGCGGTCATACCCGTTGTTCCGGGCAGTTTGATGTGTGCGACGTAACATGTGACACGAGTAGCCTACCTTCCGCCAGAGAGATGGACAACGCCGCCGCGTCCAACGAACGATCCAATTAGTTGGATGAACGGGAAAACAAGTCCGTCAGTTTTTGCGCTCGCATTTGGAATACACGATGAACGTTATTATATTTAATTTCACCACCAAAGGATTTCGGAAGCCTGTATTCTAATTTATAACTAAAAATTATCAAATGTCATGGCTGCAGGGGCGTAACTATGGTTTTGGGGCCCCCACGCAATTTAAGTTTTTGGTGCTCCCATTTATACATAAAATATGAAATTATTATATCGTTTTGATTTTTATCGATTTTGTCTACGTTTCAATTCCAAAAAATAATTCTAACGATATAAGGATACACAGGAACAAACAAGTCCAAACACCTGAGATGGGAATTTTCGTCTTCATTTCGAGCGATGAAATCTTTCATTCCCATAAGGATATTATTACTCTGAATACCTTGCGGCAGATCATGGGGAAAACCCTAAGTGCCTTTTTTTTGTGGAGCTCCAAAAATCTTGGGCCCCCACGCACTGCGTAGGCCTGCGCCCCCAAGTTACGCGCCTGCATGGCTGTTAACGTTTTGACGGATTATAACCCAATATCCATAGCTTATCAGATCAGGAAAAAAACTTCATATTCGGTTTATGAGAGTAGTAGAAATCTATCCATGTTAAGGGTAAATTCAATGTCTGGTACTTTTCCGCAAAATCCGATTGTCGTTCGGCTGAATGATTCAAACGCCCGCATCGGTCCAGGGAAGAGGAAATGTATCTCAATGATGCCTTACAAGATAAAGGGTTCATGATGATTTTACAAAAGTAATGATTGGTTAAATTTCGCTATTTATTTCATTTCAAATTATGTGGCCCTCGCATTATTTAGACATTATTAGGCGAAACCTAAATATTTTGAGAGAGAATAAATACTGTTTCTGAAAAGTGTTAGCTTCTTTTTGTTTGATCATGGATCAGTACCAAAACTTTACCCATTTATCAATCAACGGTGTTATTTATAGTGCATAAAACTATAAAATAAACATAAATATTAACTAGATGACCTCAAACAATACAATACTACAAAATATGATGAAACGAACAGATACTACCCAGCTCTACCCACTGATTTTCTATCACCCCATAGTAGAGTCCTGCACGGGCCGGGTACGGGCTTTGGAATTAATTACGGGCCCGGGCCGAGCTTTCAAAATTACGCACTAGTCACACTAGTCCTCCATATTGAATGGATTCTAGCAAAAAAAAGTGTTTTTTAGGCAAACTAATCCAGGGATAGTGAAGAACGGGGGTTACTCGTTCTCCGTACTGAATTGGTTAATACATTTTTGCCTTTAACATTATATTAGTGTATTTTGTATAGTAATTAATTTTGTTTGTGGTCTTCAAAGACATACAAATATGTGGATTACAAAAATCCTTTTCAAATCGTTGAACAGCACGCAGATGTTGGTAGACATTTTGGAATAAAATAATTACATTTTTCGAGCAGGGGCTGTGAGTAGTCTCACGGGTCGGGCCGGGCCTACGATTTCTTCGAATTGGTATGGGTTCTAGAAAATCAGGCCCGTGCAGAGTTCTACCCCAGAGCATTCTGAAACTTCTCCCAACAAATCTCACTTTTCTTCACTCCGGAAAATGCCGTAATTGGGTCCGGGGCCCGAGCCCGTAAGCCAGTGTTTCCCACCCTTTTTAGAGTCGCGGCACCCTTAAGTGACTTTTCAGAATTTGGCGGCACCCCTCCCTAACCACCATCAGTAATAATCGTGATGAAGTTGAACTCCTAACTCCAATCTCCATATCTCCTTTCATTTCGAAGTGCCTTTGCGACGAAATGAAGGTTGAGTTAACTCTGGTTTGCATTTTTGAAAGCCGACGACGCAAAATGAGCCTAAAAATGAGTAAACAATATTTTTTGCGGCACCCTTCAGAACACTTCACGGCACCCCAGGGTTCCGCGACACCCAGGTTGGGAAACACTGCCCTAAGCACTCCGAATGTCGTCGTACGGGCAGTTCCACAGAACAATATTGTTTACTCCCAATTTTTTTTAGATATGGTAGCTTTTCATTCTTTATTTGACCATATTTTATAATGTTGATCTTGGAATATTTAAGTACCCTCAATATCGCACATAAAGCTGACACGACGATTAATTCCATCGAATTAAACTTTACTAAAAAGACAAATATAATACTTAGTGTATGCTACTATGTAAATTGTAGTAAATGTGATAACCATTTACCCGTAAATAAATGTGAAGCGAAATTTTATTCGCTGAATCGTACTCTTACGAAATCGCGACCATTCAATAACAAACTTAATTTCTACTTAAAAACTATGAATGAAACATTTATATAAATATGCCTCTCATCAAAAGGTCTTACAGTGAGAAACCCCCTACTCGGTCATCATTCGCCCTCATGTACCTCAATATTGTCCGTTCTATAATATGCCACTACACATCAATCTCCAACACGCACTTTGAAAAATGTATAAGACTCATACTTCAACTCCGTAATTCCCCAAACTTCACAACTTACTCCGACTCCATCTTCCCTAAATCTGCGGAAAAAATCCCAGCGAACCGAAATCTGCAAGCTTTTTCTGCTGTGGGTCCGTCGCCTCCAACAAGGCTTACCTCCCCTTCTTCCCAGCTGGTGAGTCCAACAACCCTCCTCCACCCTTCTCACCCAAAGACCGTGCCTGGCTGACCTTTGAGGAATCCAAACTCCGCCCTCACTGCACACTCTCAAGAGCCGCCTTCCCTTGTTTCAACCCGCGAACAAGGAAAGCACCCCAAATCCCCGCAACACCCCCCCCCCCTCACTCCACGCGCATCTCAAACTAGATGACTTCCCGAACCTTCCTTCAACTGTATCATGTTTGTCCAACGTCACCTTTAGGACCTCTATCAATACAACCCATCTCGATGTAGAACCAGGGAAATAAAGGAAGATTTTATACCTTTGCAAAAAATTCCATAATTTGACGGTTAGTTTTTTCAGTGGAATGATGATAAGCTAAATTAAGCGAATGCTCTGTACGTGGAAGGAAACGTGCAAGAGGGTTATGTTTGCAACCGTTTAATTTGCCGGTCATATTTTTATACGATTGAGCTCTTATGTTTTGTAAATCTAGTCCATCCTGTTCCTACTTTTGGATTATTTCTGACGTGATTTCGTCTCTCTTTTTCGATTTGACAGCAATAAAATAAATAAAGGCCTCCTCAATAATTACTTTTTTATCGACAACTTGGGCGAAAATTCTGCTCGGCTATAGGGCGCACACATTTTCGGGGACGAGGGGGTAAATAAAAGAAACTACATTCAGAGCGTAAAGAGTACAGGCAGCCTAAAAGCGGCCAATTAAGTTCGCACACGTTCACCTGACTTGGTACAATCATGGCCCTTCGGTTGAACTTCAGGTTGGCCGTTATAAGTTTCGAAGAGGTCGAAAAATCGAAACTGTAATCACATTTTATTAAGTGTATAATAAGACTTCTATTTGGCGCCCCCTTACGAAACTGCGCCCTGGGCACGTGCCCCAGTTGCCCCGCCCTCACTACGGCTCTGTACATACCTCTTAATATTTCCTTTTCCGTAAGCCTTTATATACGTATATGTGTGTGTGCGCGCGTGCAGGTGTGTATAATATTAATAAAAATAAAATATAACTGGATATTTCGTATACTCTAGAGCAGAGGTTCCCAACCAGGTGCTTGCACCACTGTGCTCTTTGACAGCCTGTCTGTGCCTTTCTACTGTGCTTAATATTACATTTCTTAGGACTAATAATTTAATTTGGTCGGTTGATTTCATTAGGAATAACTTTGATGTTGGTTTGTTTTTATTCATTATCATTACTACTCTTGCGGAAGTGTAGTGATGCTGTTTCGATATTCTAGGATGCAACTTGGTGCTCGCTTGATATTCTAGGATACGATTTGGTGCTCGCCACTTCGAAAAGGTTGTGAACCTCTGCTCTAGAGTGTGCGCTCAACGACCGCCAAAACACCGTTTATAAAAAAAAACTTCATGCAAAATAAATCAAATTTTCTTTACTTTTCCTGCACCACTTTATATACACGAAGAACACTTCTGTTTCAAGGTTAAAGTCTTTAATTGTTATCCTTTTCACAACCGTTCTTTGTTTCCTTTTAAGACATACACTTCATTCACTACTATTAGAATTTTACGAGTGACCATTTTATTTAATATTTTGCTCATTGCGCCATAAATGATGATACTATCCAGGAAGGAAGCCCGAATACGCCAACTCTTCCTGCGTTTCCTTCAGCAGCTGTTCTCCTGCCTCCATTATTATGGCTCTCACAAGCTTCCTCTCGGAACTCCACTTTCCCAGCTTTACATTTTTCACGATATTATTATTTAACACGAGCCATATTTCCACTGACAGAATAAGGAGCCATGCTTTATAACCTTATTGTAAGAAAAAGTAATCGGCATTTTCTCAGTTTTAAGACGACGGACGGTTGGATCATATTTTTATTTTGTGAGAATCTACGCCACATACTTTATCTAAATAAAGCACATGTCCACTCAATTTACAAGTGTGATTTATATATCTCTAATGTATCGCGGCACATTCGTACGCGTACGGCGGTAAATAAAAAATATTTCATGAAATATATTTAACGTTTTTATTCGTGTTCGCAAAGCTTCACATATACCTGAAACCACCACTTTCAAAAGTTACCCCCTCATCGATCAGTTTTAGATTTAAAATTTTTGCGAGTAAATAAAACATATTTTTAACCCCGTCATTAACATTTTATTCTGAGGCTGCAGCTTTCTTAGTTTTCTCATTTTTACACCGCCGAGGCCTAAGACGCAAAAGAGTTCGTGTTTTCCTGGGTCATCTGTAACTTCTCGGCGTTGCCTCAGTTTACGCATCTCATTTTAAAAACTTTCTTCTGTCCCAGTTTATCCACCTTTTATTTTTAGCAATCCTTTCTTTAGCGTCTTACTCTTATCCCTCCAAGTTTCAGACGCTGCCGCCACTGAGTTAACCTAATCTATAAACTGCAGCATTTTCCATTCGTCTATTTTTACTTTCTCATACGAAGTATCGATCAAGTATTGTTATAGCGAAAAAATTCGACCGAGATTTTTACGGAAATATACGTTTTAGGTGTCGCTGAATCAGAAAAAGTGGTTTTTTGCAATGCCGTCTGTCTGTCTGTTACTGGCTCTGGAGCCTAAACGGTAAAGCGAAAATAAATGAAATCTCGTAATTAAACGTTTTATCATACTAAGCAGAGTATATGTAGAAATGGTTGTCATTGCTCAATAATTAAGGGTAGTTTATTCTACGCATTTTTAACAACAATTCGATTTTCTCAGAAACGGCTTTAACGATTTTGATCAAATTTCGTACAGTTACTTGAGTTTACGTCTTCAATAATACCAAATAGTTCATATTTCTCAAAAAATGAATATAATTCTAGTTTATTCTAGGTAACTTTAACAATAATTCTATTTTCTCAAAAACGGCTCTTACGTTTTTGATCAAATTTCGTACAGTTACTTGAGTATACATCTACAATAATACTAAGTATTTCATTCTTCTCAATAAATGAATATAAGGCTAGTTTATTCTTGGGCAACTTTAACAAAAATTTGATTTTCTAAAAACCGGCTGATACGATTTTCATTTTCTAAAGATAACTAAACGACGCATTAGTATATGAGAAAGTTTGTACAATGTATGTTGTACCGATTTTTTTAAAATTGGAATCCAACGCTATGGCTTATCTCCGCCACTCCTCCTCCCTCTTCGAACACCGTTCCTTCCACACCGTGCCCTACATAGCCAACGGTCTAATAAATCCTTTCGAATTCTCCTTTTTCCCATCGCAGACCTCTCCTCTCGTTCCTCTCCTCGTACTCACTCACTCACTCATGCATTTTACAATTTCCCTCTTTTTTCGGCGTTTTCTCCCCTGCCCTTTCCTTCTTCATATTTCTTCCGAATCCCTTTTTTTAAAAGTCTTTCTTCACTCCGTTTCTTTCCCTCCAACTTCTCATTTTCCGTCCCTGTAATTCCTCCTTACTTTGGATATTCATCCTCTATTTCTCTCTCCTCTCCTCTTCCCTCATCTTCTCTTCTTCCTCTCTTCCCCTCCTCCTCCCTCATCCTCTCGTCCTCCTCTTCTCTTATCACCTCTCCTCTTTTCTCTCCTATCTTCTCTCCTCATCTCTACTCTTTTCCAGTCCTCACCCTCTCCTTATCTCTATTCCCCTCCTACTTTCCTGTCTCTCTTCCTCCTTCCTCTACTTCTCTCTAATAAATTTTGTTAGCGTTCACACTGTTTTCTATTTTCCCTGTTCCTTTTCCCCGCTTCATTCCGTCTCCTCGATTTTATAACCATTTCTGTATTTTATAAGCCCTCTCCCCCTCCCATACCCTTAACTTTGGCAACCGCATCAAATTCGCGATCGTTTGTAACTACATATCCCTGAGCAAATAAAACCCCTCGTTTTTTTTTACGGCACGCATCAATAAAAACAGAACGAACCGGAGAAATATCGCGACGTCTGCGGCAAACACACATCAGCATCCGATGACATAATGCCGCCTATGAGTAATTTGCGTGACGGATATATATATATATATATATATATATATATATATATATATATATATATATATATACCGGTCACGCTCTAATTTGAAATAAAGCATAAAAATTGATGATCACGAAATCGACCGTTTCTCAAACACGGATACTGTGAAGCGGATAGAACGGGTGATTTTGGGAAAATTGTTCTCTATTTCAGAACTGGTCTGAAGTTCGAGTTAACTTTAAACGCCCTATAATCGTTAGTGTGTACTGTAGTGAGAATCATATCAGAAAGGGCAACAGAGTACAGCAAAGGTTGCTGCGTATGTTTCGTCGACTGGCAGAAGGCCTCTGATAGAGTAAATTGGGTAATTCTGATGAGGATATTAAAGGATATAGGTGTAGAATGGAAAGACAGGAGACTGATGAGGAATCTATATGTGAATCAAGTTGTAAAGGTCAGGTTGGAGAATGCGGACGCCAGCGGAGTAAATATCGGTAGAGTAAGACAGGGCTGTTGTCTATCGCCGATTCTATTCAATATATATGGAGAGAGACTAATGCAGGAAGCGTTAGAAGGCACGGGAGATTTCAAAATCGGAGGAAGAATTTTAAGAACAATGAAATACGCGGATGATCAAGTACTTCTAGCAAGAAAGGAAATAAACTCCAAAAAATGATAAATAGACTAGGATAACAGATAAAAATACGGTATGTAAATAAATACGGAAAAATCCAAGTTCATGCGAATATCAAGTAAAGAAGAAGAAAATTTGAAGGCAAATATTGGAGGAAAGCCATTAGAACAAATTTCAGATTATTAATACCTTGGAAGCATCATAACGACAGAAGCAAAATGTACCGATGAAATCAAGACCAGAATAACGAAAGCAAAAGTCGCTTTCACAAAAAAGAAACTCCTACTAACAGGGAATATAAAGGAGGGTATCCACAAGAAGTTGATAAATGCTACGTCTGGAGTATAACTTTGTAAGGGGCAGAAACATGGACGCTAAGGAAAAATGATATTAAATACTTGGAAAGCTTCGAAATGTGCACATGGAGAAGAATGCTGAAGATAAAACGGACAGATAAGGTGAAAAAAGAGGAAGTACTACGAAAAACATGAGAGAAGCGAACGATTATACAGACTATCAGAAAGAGAAAGGCGAACTTGATTGGACATTACCTGAGGAGAGAGTGCATGATTAAATAAATGCTAGAAGGAAAACTGGATCGAAAAAGAGAAAGAGGTAGGAAAATGTTTCAGCTGATACACGAAAGGGAAAGAGAGCTATCAAGATATGAAGAAGACTGCGGAAAATAAGAGTATGCGGAGAACCAGGTTTAATCATGAATAATCACGGACCTGTATAAGGACAGACTACCTATGATGATGATGAAGCCTTTGGACATCGCAACTCTCTTCCCCAAAGGAAGATTTCCGCTTACGTGAATCGTATTTTTTTAATGGAACGCACCAGTCATGAGACATAAAACAGTCAGCTAAGAAAGTGAACGTTGAAAGGTTATGAGCGCCGGAGATGTTTATGCAGGGAGAGGGAGGGGGGGAGGAGAAAGCGAGTGGGCGGAGGGGACGCGACAAGTAGTGTTGCAGTGTTGAAGCAAGGGTAAGTCGGTGAGGCGAATGACGGAAATTCTATTGGAGAGGGAAATGAAAACCGGTCGGAAGGGTCTTTAAAGTAGAAAAAGGCGATCGTCCCTTTAAAGGGTGAGAAAACAATTGGTAATTATCAGAGTAAATTTATTAATTTATTTTCGATAGCTCTAAAACAGCACATCTACGGCCTTTTACGAAGAGCTTTTAACGGTAACAAAGACAAACGCATACATCCATGCCAAAGCAGGATTCGAACCCGCGGCCTTATGATTAAGAGGCAGACACGCCTCTAACTCTCTTCTACCTCTCTACCACGGCCATCAAACTGTACGAGAAAGAAGAACTTTTACCATCCATTAACAGCAATAAGTTTTGGATTAAAAGATAAGATTGGCTTAAAATTACTCCAGTTTAACGAGAAAAGTGCAAATGAAAATCAACAAACGTTGGTGTTAAAGAAATCTTGATTTTTAGATTAAACCTCATCAGATAGAAGAATGTCATTTTAGAATTGACGAAAATTTGCCCAGAACATTCTAGTAATTGAGGCGTAATTGTAATGATTTTCATAAGTCATGCTTACCAATTGCTTTTGATATCGTTTCCATAGGTTTCTTTGAATAATTTAATTTGTACCTATGTATGCAGATGTATTTATTATCGTTTCGATGTGAAAAAGTCAATAACAGGCTAATTATTTCTGAGTATTCTTAAAACAACCTCTTCGAAGTGTCTATTTATCAAAAGCTTTTTTAAATGCTGCTATTCTAAGAGACACGTTTGCGAAAGTGTCTTCGTAACATTAACCGTAATGATGCTCAGGAGAGCACGTGGATCAAGCCGCGATTGACATTTTCAGACTGACACAATAGTTGTGTTAAACATCCACACTGCACCCTCCACTTTTTCATTTGCAATTTGAATTAGTTATTGATTATTAGCATAATTGGTAGATATAATTAAGCTAGGAAAAACGCAGGGACTCCTTTTCATCTGATTACTATCATGTTGGGAAATGCAAGAGATCCGTCGAAGTTGATTCGAAGTTACTCACTTGTAAAAAATACCCGTCATTGAGATTCGTCAAGGATTAAACTTTAAGCCCGCTTCCACATTTTTAAAACTATAATTTACCACCAAAACTTTCAACACGAAATTCGGATAACTTGAAATGTCTGCTCCGCTCCTCTACATCTCGTTCTTAGAGATTTCCACAGCGATACTAGCCTTCTTACGTTAGTTACCATTCTCTCTTCCCACACTCCTTTTTGCATAGATACGAAATCTGACATTAAAAGTAAATATATTTCGGCGAACATTTCAAGGCATTCGACACTTACCTTACGAACGCAGCGTTATCCCTTTCACCGACACGTGGACGAAGAGAAAGAAGGACGTTTCCATCTCCGAGATAATTTAAAAAATCACGATGAACCCGTTATTCCGTGTGGTAACGACTTACACGAGATTAATTCACTCCGTAGTCAAGCGCGCCAACGATAAGAAAGAGACGAAGGTAGGGAGAGAACGCGATAGTAACAAAACTCTACCGCTTTAAACTTTTCCGAGACAAAGGATGCACCGCAATGAAGTAGAGGTATATGACAAGAGTTAGAGGTATGGAGAAGGTCGCAGCACTGCTATTTTCTTTAGTCTTCTGTCTCTCGCTCCCTCTTGTCAACAAAAAAGGAATGCACTAAGAGAGAGAGAGAGAGAGAGAGAGAGGGAGAGGGAGGGAGGGAGGGAGAAAGAGAGAGAGAAAGGGATTCAGAAGTCCTGACCCTTAAGCGTATCCATGTGTCGTAGTCCGTTTGGCTGGGATGAACACGTGTATCAGTCCGTCTCTCTTTCTCTCTCTCTCTCTCTCTCTCTCTCTCTCTCTCTCTCTCTCTCTCTCTCTCTTTCACTCTGCACCACAGAAAGGACGTATACTCTCCCTCTCTCTCCTGCTCCTCCTACCTTCTCCCTCCGCACTCTTCGAACAACCGTAGCGCCACCGGGACCAAGAACAACTGACGTGAAGGAAACACCCGCTTTCCCTCTCTCTCGAAAAACCCTTCTGCTCCTCTCTCTCTCTCTTCCCGCCTTCCGCTCTCCCTCCACTACTCCCCTTTCTGCTTCCTGGCTGGCGATGACGTCATCCGGAGGGGATGCCGCACCATTTCTCTCTCCCTCCGCCCCCTTTCGTCCCCGTGCAGACACCATATCCAGGAAAACACTGGCACCGCGCCCTCTTTCTCCCCCTTTACACTCTACTCCTTCCTCCCTCTCCCTCCCTCGACCCTTTTCTATTCCGAAACCAGCCATTAAAAAAAAGGCCATTTACGAACCCTCCTCCCTGGGATCGAACCGAGTAAGCGTAAAGTACGTAGTGTTTTTATCGGCGCTTCTAAAATCTCCACAAGAAAATTAGCAACCACGGTTTTTTATAATCTTATTTGACCCAAATGAATACCGTTTGCCGCAAAATTTTCTGGTTGCTACACCAAATTGATTAAAATTCTCACCTCCATTAAAAATGCACGATTCAATTAATTATTACCGCTACACTCAACGCAACAAAATGCGCCAAGAAAAACGTGGCGTGAACCCCTCGTGAATTTTAACGTAAACAGATACAGAACGCACAAAACGTTCCTTAAACTGATAAACCTTTTTAGGGTTAAAGTTACCTACAGAAAAATCGTTGAAGTTTTGCAAAAAATCCTTTTAAAAAGTACGAGATAGATGGAAGACGTATTTGGATCGGAACATGGACTACGCGTAATGTGAGAAGAAGACATTTTGGAATGTGGAGGTGATTAAAAGTGCAGTAGCCGAAAAGGATTTGTTCGTTGTTTCGGAGAGGGGAAAGGTTTTTTGGGATGTGGAATTAGTAGATGGATGGGTATTATGAGCTTAACAACATAAATAGGGCAAGTTCTTCCCTGCAGCACTTATTATTGCAGCGAAATTCATTTATATAACAAATTATGTTCTACATCTACATAATACCCTGCAAATCACCAGACTGGTGGGTGGCAGGGGGTGCAGCGCACCAAAACCTACCTAATAACGTCCCTCGTGGGAATCAATCTCCTATTATGATCCCGTATGGTCCTTGGGAAAAACGATCCCTGATATCGCTCGGTCCTACTGTCGATCTCTCGTATTTTATTCTCGTCATCGTGACTGCCCATGTACGTAGGTGCCTCTAATATTCCTGAGACCTCCTCTAAGAGAACTTCCGATCTAAATTTCTCCAGAAGCCTTAACCTAGCGCTAATTCTGCAGTCCTCTACCGACATCCAATTCAACTCCTTCAAGAGTGATGTGACGCTTAATTTTTGCTCATATTTCTCCTTGACGAATCTGGCTGGTCTGCGTTGGATTCTTTCTAACTCAAGTATCCGTTCCTTTTCGTACGGATCCCATATGCTGGAAGTGTATTCGACCTGAGATGTGACCAATGATTCTTTCTAACTCAAGTATCGGTCCCTTTTCGTACGGATCCCATATGCAGGAAGCGTATTCGACCTGAGATCTGACCAATGATAAATAACACGTTTCTCGTATCTGTTCTGTGCTACTTCTTACTATTCTGCCTACGAAGCCCGATTTCATATTGGCTGCGCCTATTATCCTTCGAATATGCATACTCCAGGACAAATGGTGACTCCTAAATATTTAACGTACTAGTGTAATGCCCGTTGATATATCAACGGAAGAATTATAGATACATAAAATTATTATTATTTTCATTTTAAATAATTAATATCACACTTTTACAAATGAAATATTTTGTCATATGCAACATTTCTAGTGAATATTCTGTTGTTGACGGGCTATCTTTTGTTAAACTTAAAGTGGTTGCCTCTCTTTCACTCCCTCTCACCCTCCCTCCCTCAGACACCCTCTCTCCCGCCCTTCCCCCTCTCTCCCCATCCCCTTCTACTTCCCTCTCTCCCCTCTCTCTCTCGTATTAAAAGCATTCGAAGCACGTTTATACCCATAAGAACTGAATTAGCAATATGATATCGAGGTCTAACAATGGAATTGGTAGGCAAGGCAACATCCCGTTAAAATGGCAAGATTTTCTCAATCTGTGTGAATTAAACGATTACATTGAGAAAAGATGAACAGAATAAGAAACGTTATAATGTTTTCTTCAAAACGGTTTATATCCTAAGATCTATCTAATTTTAATCTAAAAAAGAATGAAAGCCAGCACGTCGTAAAGTCGATTTTACGTGTTAACTTATTGGAAATGAAAATGAACTCCTGGAGTCCAACCCGGGTCTTCGATCTCGAGTTCGATACATTGAAACGTTTTGTTATTATATCATAATACTATCCTGAGATTTTCATCAAATTCGGCTCAGTCGTTTGCGAGATATTAAGCTTCAAAAAGCATTACATTACATTTTATTTAACGTATTCCGCAGATTGGATATTCAATCTATCAATTCTATACTCTGAGTCTAATTCATTGTTCTTACTCTTCCAGAAACTCAATAGGGAACATTTGCTGTGTTTAATTTCGATTTTCCAATCTTGACACCATGCTGAAAGGACGTTTAAATCTTCCTGGAGCGATTTTTGGTCATACTGGATCATTATCTAATATATAAAATAGACTTCGTCGTCGTCAGTGGGAAATCGGAACTTTGTAATGCTATTTTTAACAAACTTTCCGAGTAGCTAGAAGATTGACATTTGGTAAGAATGTTCGGCTCTTAAAGTAGAAGCCATTTACGAAAAAAATATTTCCAAAATCGACCCGGGTTCGATTCCCGAGAATGATTTCCATTCCTCATAAGATAACATGGAAAAATCGATATTTCGACCTGCAACCTTATTTTATTTTGCTTATTAAAATTCACACATTTGACCTACGATTTTCGGACTTGGACTGTATTAAAGAAAAATAAATGGAGTTTCTTATTCTTATCGTCTTTTATCGCTTCCAAATCTAAATCTTTCGAATTCAACGTTTTAATATCATATTTTGACAAAAATTACCGTTTTTAACGTGAAGTTGCCTTGCCAACCGATTAAATTGTTAAACTCGAAATCCTATTACTCTCACGTATGCTCACGTTCTCTCCGGACCTCCATGGACCCTCCCGGCACAATTCATAGGTATCAGAAATATCTCAGAATTAGTTTTTACTTTCTCCAATATACATAGTATAGAGAAAGTATTGTTTCATGAAAAAAATTCGAAATCTAGATTTCAACGGAAATACACGTTTTGAAGTGCGCAAAGGGAGAAATGATTGTATTACCATATAATATATAATTTTATTCGCCAAAGACGTCTGGTATAACCCGGGTATCGCCGGGTACTTTCAGCTAGTTGCTCAATAATCAAGGGAAGTTTATTCTACGAATTTTTAACAACATTTGATTTTCTCAAAAACGGCGTTTTGCAATACAGATATGAAAGATCAACAGAAATGAAGGTCCAGATTAACGTGTGTGAATGGTCTTTTAAGAAATATGCCGTTGCAAGCGCTGATAATAATTTGATCATTAACCCTAAAATATCATCAAAACAACTTGAATTATGTATTACAGGGGTCGGCAACATATGGCTCGCGGGCCTCATATGGCCCCCGAGTGTTTTAAGCGGCCCGCGAAGCCATGATGAAAAAGTTTTCGGTACAATTTAAAACAGTGAATTTAATGTTTTTTCTGAGAAATTATGCTCTCAAAAGCTTTGATGGTGGAGTTATAACGCTATTAAACTAATTAGAATTGATTTGCACCAATATGAGATCGCAATATCTCTAGGTAACTCCTAATTTAAACGGCCAACCGGCCCGCCGAAGCTATCCTGATTTCCAATGCGGTCCTCCGAAGCATTCACAACAACGAATGTGGCCCGCCATATAGAAAAGGTTGCCGATCCCTGGTGTATTACAACGAATGCGTTTATTTTTTAAGGTAAATTTTAAAAATTCCAAACTGTGCAAAATAAAATTGTTTATAACAAAAAAGTGCTTTCTTGTATCGAAGTAACGGTGCTAAGCGCTGGTGACGATTAAATATTTTTCCCTGATAAATACAATTTACTTTTATTCTTGAGTATCTCTAGGCAGCATTAAAGCTACATTTACAATTGGATGATCTTAAATGCTAACAATTTTCCTGAAAAAGAAGAAAAATTCCCAAAGTATTAATTTGAGCAGGCTTCAGGAGATCCCCACGAATTCCAATGATCCGCGCACGAATGAATTTTTAAATTAAATCTGGATCTCTCCGCTGTAATTGAAAGCGAGAGGACTGAATCCATCGCCAAAACCATTCTATTCGAGCGGCGGACGAGTACGAGTGCTAAGAGCTGTCGAGGCGCCGCTCTTCAAAATAAAACATATTAATGGCAGAATTTAGAGAGAGGGTGGGAGGGGGAAATAGGGGGAAGGGAGGGGGATGGGAGGGAGGGGGGTGGAGGAAGAGGAGGATAGAACAGGGGGAGGGGAGACTGGGGGGTAGGGGAAGGGTGGGAGGGAGGGGAGAAGAGGAGGAGAGAGGGGAGAATAGGAGGGAGGGGATGGAAGGAGGGGTTGGGAGGAAGGGGATAGGAGGGAGAGGGTGGGAGGAAGGAGATATGAGGGAGGGGTTAGGAGGGTGGGAGGGGTTGGATGGGTGGGAGGGAATGGGAGAATAGGACGATGGGTGGCGCGGATTGAAGAAGAAGTGGAGGGTAGAAGAAGAAGGGGAGGGAGGAGTGCATGGTATGAGAATGGGGGAGAGAGGAATTGAGAGGAGAGAGGGAGAGGAGGGAGGAATGTAAGGGAACGGGATGGGGATCCGAGACATTTGACCGCGGCGAAGCGCAGGCTCTATAAGAGGCGAATAAATTCGCAAAGCCGAAGCAACATCAAAGCGAGATGTTTCGAGATACACTTCGCTGAACTGATATCTGTGGCGGATCCAAGGGGCGGAGAGCGGCGATGAGGGCGATCGCCCGCCCCTCCCCCTTCTTGGATCTTCTTTAGTGGTAGTAAAAGGGGAAGCCGAGAGGGTTGTCATTCATATTAACGAATTTTATTTTTCTCTACTCGTTGCAGGCCTTGTTATGTTATGGAAAAAATCAAAGCAATAAGGCATTCCCTTATATTTTTATATAATCATTTATACGTTATGATCAGGGAATCAAAGTATTTTGTGAGCATTATGTATTAACTTTGTGAAAAATATACTTTTGTGATAATTTTCATACTATTCTATTGTGCTCCATGGTTTATTTTAAAAAAATAAGCAATAAAAAATAATAAAAGTAATTTTGAAAAGGATTTAGTGTATAAATTGAAAATATCTTCCACATCTATGGAAAAATGGTCATTAACCGCCCCTCCTAACCCTTGGGAAGTTTTTAGATCCTCCCTTGATTGATGTTTCAACTTCCCCACTCACAACGCACTTTTACCCACTCCCGTCTACATATTAATTTTTTAATGGCCTCTCTTTCAAATCTTGGAGTAATATGCATTACAATGCTGTTATCCATCCAAAGATATCTATAAAGCAAAGTGTTTATATGTATATATGGGTGAGGCGGCGAGGCAACCGCCTCAGGCACCTCTTGAAGAGGGGAGTCAAAATTTGACAAAAATGAAAACCTATCAAAATAAATTCATAAGACCAGCCCCCGCCAGAGGCGGAAGATGGTTGGCCATAAAAAATTATCTGCTGCTGAATATCGCAAAAGAAAGGCTAATACTCAATTAGAACTGAAAAAGCAATCCGGGTCTTTACATAAATTCCTCAAAGACGATCTAGCATTGAGAGAATCCGTAACAAGTGAAAATGCGGTTCATTTCAACAATCATAAAAATACACACACAATGAAAATAATTGTATCCTATTAAACTAATAAACTATTCCTCATATAACTTGTATGACTCTATGGGTGCCATAATAGAAATCTGCTTGGGGCGCACGAATGTCTTGAGCCAGCCCTGTCTAAGCCTATAACACGATTTCAAATTTTCAATTAAATGTGACCAGTTCCACACAAATAAATCAACTTCTTGAAGTTTACTTGATAATAAATTTAAACCAAAGTTTAGATAGATCTGAAATAAAATTATGGATTTGAATAAATAGATTTTTATTATTCCCTATCGTTTTCGACTGACATATAATAAAATTACTTAGTAAAAAAATTAAGGGGGCGCCATATTATATCTCGCCTCAGGCGGCAAAATGTCTGGGAACGGCCCTGTATGTATGTATGTTTTGTATAACTCAGCAACTACAGTAGGTAGAAACAAGAGGAAGGTGTAATTATAACCGAAATAAAGAGTTAAGTGATGTAGTCAGGGTTTTCAACCGATTTTAAAAAATATTCTTTTTTCATTTTCTCCATTTGAATATTATAGGGATGAGTGCAGCTTATTTTTCATTTGAATTTTAAAATTACTTAGAAACATGATACGAACTCGTGACTTGGATGGTTCTATGCAGGAAAGATCAGTTTATTTTTATTTAAGACAGAATCTGAATCCTGATCGCGTTAGCGTAAAAATGCGTTTCGAATCAGAAAATTACGTGATTTTATCAGTTTTCTGACAATAACGAATATACTTCCGCTAGTATATTGTAATGTATTTTGGCCTTTGTGCTATCTTAGGGTCTTAATACACGAGTAAATAAATTGTTCCAATGTTTCATGATATAAAATAATAGGTGATACGATATCTAGGTTATTTTTCAGATTTAATTATAAGAAATACGGAGAAAATTTTCCTTTTATGCTGCATTTTTATATAAAAAATCTGATGTGGCCAACACATGACTTTCTCCATATTTGGGGTATAGATATTTAAATTCTTTTTATGAATAGCATTATAAGGCAAAATTATTATTTCGTGTCGTAAAAGTATACAGTCGTCCTTATTGCCGTAAATTACGTAAATTTTGAATACGTTCACATAATCCACCGCTACATGGTGGTGGCGCTGTATACTGCTAATTAAGAAAAGGCAAAATATCTCCGAAATGGATGGTTCTACGAAAATTTGTTTCAAACAAAACTTGGAAGAAATATTATTCTCCACAACTTTGGTCCTCACGAAGATTACCAATAACGATGTTTTTAAGGAGAAAACCGAAAAACCGGTTATTTATAAATAACTCCTAAACAATAACTACAATAGAAAATTGTTTCAAATGAAAGTTGTAGGAAATTACCTTCTTTATAACTTTTGTATAGAATTGTGGATACAATAATGATGTTTTAACGAAGAAATATCGCAAGAACGGAATCGGGTTTCAAATAAACCTCGACTTCCGGTTACCCGTTATTGTCCAAAAACTAATCAGTTGTTTGTGCTCATGTTAAAGTGTTGTATATGAAGTTTGGTAACGATATTGCACGTACTTTTTGAGTTAGAGCGCCCACAATAACATACACACACACACACGCACACACGGACATCATTCCGAAAATAGTCTAAACGTGTTCTAGGGACCTCAAAACGTGTATTTCCGTTGAAATCTCGAAGTCGATTTTTTTCGTGAATACAATACTTTCCCATTACTACGTATGGAGAAAGTAATAAAATTCCAAGAGCATCTACCTCGTCATAATGTAATTTATCACTAAAGCGATAAAGTATAGTAGATATGAGTACTCAGAAGACATCTATATCTCGCGTGATAATGAGATATATAAAAGTGGATTTGAAGATTTAGATTAGTACTCCTCTTCATTCACGGAGAGAAGACAACTCATAAGTTGCTTCAAGTGTGTCGCCAACTCCATCGCCTCTCCAATTTGTAAGTGTCCTACTGATATATATATATATATATATACTTGTGGAAGAGGAAAGTTAAATAAAGATATTTAGGGCAACTAAATAGGTGTTGAAAGAAACCCAGTGAGCACTTACCAGAAGGATAGATATCAGGATGATCCCTTCGTCGGTACAAGAGAGACAACTGATATCTCTCTTGTGCTGACGAAGGGATCATCCAGAAAGCTCCAACCACGTCTACAAACGTGTTTCTCCGACACACCAGCGGTTCTCCTTCTGGCAAGTGCACACAGGATTTCCGCGCATATGTGTACATGTATTAATGTGACGTTGTTGCATGATGTGTGGAATTGAGGAAGTCCTTTCGATTCATGTTGCACAATTTTTTTCACATATGATAACTAATTAGCGGGAGTGGTGGTGGAGTGGTTCCAGTGCCGTTTCCAACCACCGGGCCAGGATTCGAATCCTGGCTGTGACTGGTTTTTCAACCTGGACTTTCCCAGCCCCCTACTAGTGAGTGTTAGAATGACGTGCAAGTGATAATTCAATCCATCGGAAAAGACTTTAAACAGTGTCATCTCTTGGTGCTTTTTGATAAGAGTAGGCTAATGCCGGCGCCAGGTTTCTGCGAATGTGTGTGTGTGTGTGTTTGTGCCGAATAAATTGGTTCAGACTGACGAGACGACTGCATAAAAGACGGAGCAGCTTAATTATTGAAGAGAATAAATAATCTTGGACAGCCATTACTGAGACGTGGAAAACTCATTATAGAGAGTTAAAATATAAGACCTATCATTTTTTCATTTCAAGAATCATTCGCCAGCACTTGGTACGAGTGGTTCAATATAATTTCTCCACTATTATTAACATTTCTTCACATTTCTCAACTATTTATCCTTTTGTAATACATTTTTATAATTAACATTGTATAGCTCTTGATATTAAAATTAATTTATAGACAGGAACTCTTCATGTTTTACTGTCTTTTCAATTGAAAATCGAGACAATTCCAATTTCTTAAAATAGGTTGTTTTAACCTAAGAAAAATAGCAAGATTAAAGTCATTCAAACGTAGCATTGAAAGATAACAAACAAGAAAACAAGTATATCGTGCTGGAAACAATTTCTCAGTATTCTGCGATATCTAAAGAGGAAAGGAGGGCGAAATTGATAGATAAAGTTGAAATCCAAGGTAAAAAGAGGAAAGAGAGAGATAGGAGAAGATTATGTGGCTTTCGAAACAGCTGTTTATGCGCAAAAACACATCTATACGATATCTATACGTTATATCATGATAAAGAGTGAATTTCATTTGTGGCAGATCCTTGCCGCTGTTAGAATACACATAAAGTTTGTAGAAACTGTAAAATTCCGCATCGTTGCTCTATCCATGCTTCACTGTGTTGTTTGCAGACGCTGGATTACTCTGGCGTACACGGTCCATGTTTCACATCCATACGTCAGAACAGGCAAACTACATTGATCATACAATCTCCTTTTAGATAGACTAGATTTGATTTGAATATGCTGGAATTCTTACCAAAAAGCACTCTATGCCACCTTTACTTTCCGGACAGTTTCCCCAAGAAGCGATCCATTGGTGGTGATGAGTTGACCCAAGTAAGCATACATGGTTACTTTTCCGAGTTCTGTTCCTTTGATATATAAGTATATCATTTCAGAATTTGTGAAGGAGTTGTACATTTTGCTTTATCAAGATCCATTTTGAGCCAAGCTTCTTGGTTTGCTTTCTCAAGCTGCTTATATATTCCAATCAAACAATTAGAATGAGAATAGCGTTTATTGTCGTGTGTAACAAAATTTTACTTAATATTTGATGCCTGCAATTATATTTGTTTCAGGAAAAGAACTAACAACTACTCTTTGTTTGCTGTATTGATTAGTTTTACGGGCTATGTCGAAATCAGAATAGTAGGTTATGGATTACTTTGTGTAGGCTTTTATATCCTCATATCAAAATTCTGCGCATTGCACAACGAACAAATACTTTGAAAAATATTATAGGGCATACATCTGTTCAGTTTAACATGTACACACACTCATGCGCGCACACACACATCCAGAAACACCTACAATATCCCGCATATCAGTCTCCTTTGATTAAAATGAATCTATAAAATAATTAATCTGAATACAAGCTTTTTTACTGAGTCTCGTAAATAGATGACTCGTACGTCTATTAGTTGCGATTCTAACTCCCATTATAATTAAGTCGTTGTCTTGGTCTAAATAAAAAAGGAACAACTCCATAACATGTTTACTGATCTACATTTATTCCTTTATCTGATAAAGTTAAGACGCATTAATATCTCTCGTCCACAGTGCATTGTTATTTCTGTAAATATTTGTTGAAAAATAGTCCTCAAGGTTATTAAAATGTTTTCAGAGGGATATCTTATTTTGTGAGGGAGATGTTTGTCGCCATTGGTTGTCGATACCAAAACTTGTGCTTGTTATAAAAGAGTAAACAATTTTTTTCTCCTCTTTTTGTTGCCAGATAGCAGGTACCGTGTTTATCACGTGCTATAACCAATCAGCAAGCTAGAGTGCGCAACACTTGAAGCGTGCAGATACATAACACGCTATCGAGCTAAGAGGATTCCAGATTCCTTTAATTAAGATACCGCACCTGAAGCTCAATGGCGAATTTTGGAGAAAAGAATTGCCAGGTAAGAAACAGAGGAGACCCTTACTCATATTTTTGGATCTGTATTTTTTTTAATCTATGGAAATGTTACAGCAATATATACTAAAGTAAAACGAAATGAAGTTCTTCAATGGCGCCGCGCGGATTGCGATATCATCCCTTTTGCCTTAGTCAAAATTTTTATATGAGTTATAAAAATTCCGAATAACTCAAACGCAGATTTATTACCAAATAATGTGCATTTTATGTGTTTCTTAAAGATGAATCACCTGTAGCATTTGGTCTGTGCATCTGTCTGTCCACCTGAAGGTAGGCTTTACCGTGGAACGTGTCCCCAAGAAATTCGGTATTTCAGATTAATATCAAGTTACGAAAAAAAATAGTATAATAGGGTCTAATCGACCTACCTTGCCTGCCCCATTACTGGTAACCATATATCCTGATTTAGGCTGAATGGCTTCCGATTTTCAAAGTGTTTAATCGGCCTTGCAGACGACGTTTCGCCGGCGTTTCAGTAGGCGAAACGTTTGCAAAGCCGAATAAACGCGGCGAAAACTGAAAGCCATAGTTTCCATCACAACGCCGCGAAAGCTTTCACACCAAACATCCTGATTGTTTAAACCGCGGGTTCCCCACCTTTTCGATGTGACGAGCACCAAATCGCGTTCTCGATATAGAAGACTCCAGGTAATGTAAATGTTTCTAATACCATCACAGTGCCTTCTTGTAATTTTCATGCTATTCAAACATATGTGACTGCTATCTGATATACCCGGCGTTGCCAGGGAAATTATGAATAACTTTTAGTATGTTTCTAAAAATAAATAACGTGCTAATGTGTTCACTATGCCTGCCCATCAATCTGTAGATCATGGACGGCACGCGTGCGGTTTTATTTGAAACGCGTAAGCCTGAAATTAAATGAAGATTCTTAGAGAGGGTATAAACAAGTGGCACGCGAGAAAAAGTCTGATGATTCAAATTACTTTCTTGGCACATTTCCCATCCCTGCTGTAGATAATCGAATTTTTTGTTTAAAGAGATATTTTTAAAATTCTTTTTTGGATTAGATAGCTTTCATTAGTCTTTTAATTTTCCACAAATTGGAATTTTTAGGTAGTTCATATATTTTCCACAAGGTGGCTTCAAATTCAGAAAATTCACAATTTTTAGATGGTTCTTTAGCCAAGATACTGAAGCTAGAGGAGTGTGATTTTCATCTATAGAAGGTCTAGTAAGAATCTACATTTTAATGGTTGCTGAATCCCCAAAGAGAGAGGAAAAGCAAAACCCTGAGAATTTTTAAGAAGACGTGCGTCCAACTATCGCATTAGCAAGCTTTTGCAACTTGTAATTGCTTTAATCTAATGCTTCAATCTAATGCCTTAATCTGTTTGCTTGGACTCGGATTCAAAATATTTAAACAGTTTTCACGTTCTTATTATTTTCATTTTATTTTGAAATTTAAGAACAGATCGATTGCTGTACTGTACTTATCGCGCTACTCTTTTTTTTTATTTATTAACTTCACTCAGAAATATACATGTATTCAAATCGGAAATATAAATGTATATTAATGAATTTGAATCTAATGTTGTGCATGATAAAATATATTAGGACGTCCCATGATTCAAAATATTTAAACAGTTTTCACGTTCTTAGTATTTTCATTTTATTTTGAAATTTAAGAACAGATCGATTGCTGTACTGTACTTATCGCGCACCTAGCTACACCAACGGCAAAAAAATGCGGTACGATTGAAAACAAACTACACAATATTGAGTTTGATTTTAAGATCGTAATTGTATTGTAATTCATAGAAACTCTAGGCATGAAAAGAAAAATTATCCATGAAACAGAGGAAGGAAGAACAGTGAAACAAAAATAATACTACAATAAAAGAAGGGAATAGAATAGAGAAAGAATAGACTGGAAGGAATGAAAAACAAGGCAAGTACAGGAAGAGAATGAAAATAAAAAAGTCGTCAGGAACGGTTTGAAAAGTTCAAAGTATATTATAAATTTCGCGTAAATTAAGAAACACAAGAACAACGAGAAGCAGGTTGACTATGCGGAAGGAAAATCAATTACAACGTTTGGCAAACGAAACCGAAAGGAAATGAGGTAAACATCTAAATTAGTTAAGTTTAATCGATCGACAAAGATGAGCATTGCATCCTATGCCAGCTTTAGTTCCACAGTGGTAAATTCTTATGAGTTTTATAAAATGTTGAATGTCAATGATCTTTTGAGTGAATTATTAAAAGATTTGTTTGGTAGAAAATTAATAAGAATTCACATGCAGGATAAATGGACAATTTTTAACATGAAATGAATGTGTTCTTTTGGTAGCCAAATTGATAGATTTTATGGTATGCATGACAGTGAAAAGTAATTAAAATAAAATTATATTTAGTTGATAATTTACACGTAGACTGACCACATCCAGTTTAAGTTTTATAATGTGTTAATAGTCTCATCTGCTATTATAAAATTCCAGAAATGTTTTCTTAATTTCAAGGAAAAACAATGTCTTAGTTCAGTTCTGGGAAAAGCATTTTGAAAGGGATGCATAGAGCACAGCATAAAATCATAGTCTGGCAAAATGTTACAATAAGAAAATTTCATTATGAAAGTTTTATAACAGTATAAGCTACAATATAAATTTCTCTATTGAATACATAATGTTTGATGCAAATTCATACAGTACAATTTGATCTCATTGTGATAATTATAAATTCATTTCACTAAAATGAATTGAACAAAAATATATTTTAAAATCTTTTTTTCATTTTTAATGTTTTTATAAAGCATAAAATAAATTTTTGGGTTCAAGAAAATATCTGGATCTTAAGGAAAATTTTCGTTATATATGATCATGAATCTCCTTAAAAAGAGGTATGGCATATGTTGATTAAACAATATCTTACAGGCTATTTATACGGTGGTAAATAATTTAATCAACATATGCCATACCTCTTTTTTAAAGAGATTCATGATCATATATAATGAAAATTTTCCTTAACATCCAGATATTTTCTTAAACCCAAAAATGTATTTTATGCTTGTCAGTGCGCTTTATGATGAAGAGTATAAATGAAAAATGAATTTTTATATATTTTTATTTGGCCTCTTGAGTGTTCAAAACTTTTGATAAATTTATAATTCGAAAATTGCCATTTTAATTATCTAAAGAAAGGTTAATCATATAGTGTCATTTTTTATGCTTTCCAAAAAGGGAATAACGTAAAATTACCTAATTTATTTTTATTCGAGGCATTATGACTGTTGATTTTTGATAACTTTATGACTTCATCCGTCCCATTTTAGCTAAGTAAAATAAAATTGTTCTCCACATTTGAATATAAAACAACGTCCTGCAAATTCTGCCAGTTGTACCACTTTCGGCTATAGAGGTTTTAGAATGGCGGGCATACAAACGATGGGATGCAAACCTGAATATTTCTCTTCCTTCGGGCAAAAAATCGGTTCAACATACATTGTACAAACTTTCTCATATGCTAATGCGTCGTTAAGTTATCTTTTGAAAAATATGAACTATGTAGAATAGTTCTAAACATCAACTTAAATAACTATACGAAATTTTATGAAAATCGTATGAGCCGTTTTTTTGAAAATCCAATTGTTACTGAAGTTGCCAAAGAATAAACTAGCCTTATATTCATTTTTTGAGAAATGTGTAGTATAATTTAAGACGTAAACTCAAGTAACGGTACGAAATTTGATCAAAACCCTTATAGCCGCTTTTGAGAAAAATTATTATTAAAGTTGCCTAGAATAAACTAGCCTTATGTTCATTTTTTGAGAAATATGAACTATTTGGTATTATTAAAGACGTAAACTCAAGTAGCTGTATGAAATGTAATCAAAATCGTTACAGCCGTTTTTGAGAAGTCAAATTGTTGTTAAAAATGCTTAGAATAAACTTCCCTTAATTATTGAGCAATGTCAACCATTTCTTCAAAGCCTCTTATATGTATGATAATATACCTAAGTACGAGATTTCATTCATTTTCCCTCTACAGTTTAGGCTCTAGATCCAATAACAGACAGACAGACAGCATTGCGAAAACCACTTTTTCGGACTCAGCTACACCTAAAACGTATATTTCCGTCAAAATTCGAGGGAGAATTTTTTCGCGATTACAATACTTTCTCAATATATGTACTTCGTATATGAGAAAGTAAAAAGAGCGCCGTGCCAAGTTTGGTTTTTTCAGCCCTATTCGCTTTCGAATTTTTAAATTAACATACAGATAAACCTTCGAGAATAATAATAATAGATAACCACGTGGTGTTGAATATGGTGCCATATCCAAACAATTAATAGTTTCCCTTATGTTAGCGTTTCTTAACCTTTTTGATAATACGGTCCCTCTAAGATACAGAACGTCATCCGCAGTCCACCTAAACTACAAGCATGTTTTTGCGGACCACATATAAGTATATCGTATATATGAATATATAGGCAGGAGAAACATATATTATTGGTTAAAATTTGCGGGTTACTTAAAAATACGTAGCGATTTATTAAATCATTCATTAGCTATTTATAACGTTTGCTTTTTACAACATATTGTTTGTGGCACATTTTTCTATTTAAAATGTTCACAAATTTTCGCGACATATTTCAACTTCTTTACCACTAGGGGATCGCGACCCACTGGTTTAGAAGCGCTGCTTTATGTCGAAGGAGTTTTCCAATTTCCTCCATCTCTTATCTCATCATCTAAAATGAATGGTTTTCTTTCCGCTAGGAGGGCGAAAATATTCTAATGGAGCAACGCCTCATGGAGTGCGATTCATGCAGCGAGTCATTAAATCCGTCAGCGTTATTTGATAAACGACCCCCATATGAGGACACTGCATCCGATTCTTCCATGGAGGATCCTGAGCGGGTTTACGAAAAGGTTAGTATGATAGACCTTTAAAATTCCTCTCGAAAAATATGGTTTGGTATAAACCAAATGCTTCTCAAAGAAAATATCGTTGTATAAATGAAAAGTTAAAAACAGCTAATTTCGACATGATTTCATTCTTTTAAGCAGGGGTTCCCAACCTGGGGTACATAAAGCCAAATCAAGGGGCACGTGAGATATTTGATAAATAAAAAATTTTACATCTTCAAAAACTCAAAAGAGCTTACACGATATCTTTGAAAATCGCTATGTCTCTGTTGCCTACATCTATTCCTCACCGAAACTTAATGAATTCAATATTGTTTTCCTTTCAGGCATTTGGATTGATTTTTGGCTTTTTAAAACATGTTTATAGTTCTAAACCGTCTGAACTGATTTTTATTGAAATAACGGACACAGAATTAAGCAGTCGTCATTGTTTCCACATTAAAATTTGGATTTTGAGCAACATCGGTCCATTGTTGATACCTATAAAGATAATCGAAACATGAAATATCACTTGTTGAATTTAAAGTTATGTAACTAATATGTCAATACAATACGAGAAAAAACTTAGCGCTCATTGCATATATTAATTTTCAATTAATCAACAAATTTTCATTCCAAAAATACAATGCAGTTCGAAGTCACCCTTAAGATACACTTAACATTTACTATAATACGGTTGTTGAAATATAGGAGTTTAAATTCATAAACTGCATTTATTGGTAACTTATATCAACCATTACTTGCCTTATTTTGGTAAGAGGAAATCGAAAATTTTCCATATGAAAAGTCTTTCATCTGTGTATTTTCCTGTATACACATACATGGTAAACAGTAAAATTTACCGCTAAAAATTGAGAAGGGGTACATAAGGCCTTACTCTAAAGCTGAAAAAGGTTGGGAACCACTGCTCAATGGGAACTTTATCTTTCAAGTAGACCACCACGCTACACATAATGTTTTCATTTAGAAATGCCACGGCACCATATCTGCAACATAAATTTTGGATAAAATAAAAGTATATTGAGCAAAGATTATATTAATGAGAGCGTATGAACTAAATTTTAAAATTTGCAAATAGGACACAAGTACTGCGGTCGTAAAATACCTATTAACAATTATAAATGTATCGATTCTTGAACTTGTGTCGAAATTAAATATCATGGACCTGTGAGAGAGTTACCTAATCAACTATTAATAATTTCTACAAACCAGTTAGAATATATCTGGAGTGAATCAGAAAAGAACCTTTGCCAGATAAGGGATGACATTTTTTTTGCTAATAAAACTATTTCGGTGCCTCATAGCACGTTTATCATAGAATAGTTTATCAGCTGCTCTTTCCCTTTACCGTATTTGCTCGTGCGTTAACAACGCTATGCATATTAAAATATTTCCTGGTTTTCTTTTCTCCACAGAGCACGACGAACTTCCTTACCATCCACAATGAAGAAGGAAAAGACGGTGACGCCTGGGTAAAGCACCCGATTTCAATCCTAAATACTTGCAAATTCGTGATGTACGTCTCGATCATGCTGATAATGAGAGGAATGGAAGGCGATTTTGATGTCAAGATGGAAAAGGTTTCCACCGACAGCAATCACTTTTGTGGCATATCCTTGACGTTTTTCAAGGGCGGGAAAAACAATTCGCCGATATATTTCATTGGCAACAAAATAGGTCCAGGCCTTTTCGACTGTATCCGTCGTTTGTCATCGAAAATCACTGGTGCGCTCCTCAAGGTGGTGCTCGATCCAAAAGATGCTCAGATGAACAAAAAATTGACGGAAGACCTGAAAGTTTCCAAAGACGACTTTTTAAATGTTCCAATAACGGTTCGAAGCAAAAAAATCAGAGAAAACGTGGTATACTGCTGTTTTGAGGAGAACGTGCCAAGGGAGATGATATTAGACGCCGTCGTTAAACTTTACGGGAAAAGAGGAGAGAAAGGTAAGGGCGAGGAGGAAATCGGCAAGAGAGAATCGGAAGTGGTCAGCCGATTCCTGACCTCGGAAATCGAGGGATTTCTCATGAACGAAGGTCAGGAGACGGAGTTGGTCCTCAAACGCTGCAGTTTGGACAAGGAAATCAGGAAGAAGTTGTTCGGCTCAGTATTATTCCGGAAGATTACGCCCGCGCCGAAACACGTCGGCGGGTCGCAAAATCTCCACAGACTGCACGATTTATTGCGCGAAGGTACGAATAACACGGTAGTCATCTGCGGCCCTGTCGGTGTCGGCAAGTCCGAACTCTCCGCCAGATACGCGGAAGTATTCGAAACCTTGTACGACAACGTGGTGTGGATCGACTCTAGTAGCCCGGAAAAGGCGGAAAATTCATTTTTCGAACTGGCGAGGGACGTGCTGAGAATACTGCTGAAGGGGACGGACGGTAAGAAGAAAGACGCGCGAACGCTAGTGGACGACGTGTATCACTTCTTCCGAAACAAAAGGACGCTCTTCGTGTTCGACAACGCGCAAGACCGCGAATGCGTGCTCCTACCCGTCTCCGTTCACCAGTGCGTGCCGCACGTCATAATCACATCAAGAAACAGGAACTGGGGCAAAGTCACGGTCATGGAGGTGGAGCCCCTGAGAGAAGAGGACGCGAGGGAGTTGCTGGGAGAAACGGCTCCCTCGTCCTGTGATGCGGTCGCGAAGGAGGTGGAATACAACCCGTGGTTGCTGACCAAGTTTCAGAACGAGGGTGGGGAGGAGGAAGCGAGGATGTCGAAAATGAAAGAGGTCATGAGCTACATGCCACGTCTCGCCGAAGCGCTTTCTAAGACGGTCGACTGCAGCTTGCATCTCACAGAAAGTGACCGAACTGTCTTTGACCACACGTTGGATAAAATTAAAAAAGAATCTTGCTGGGAAGTGTTCGAGGATATCCTGAAGGAGCTCGTCTACAGCAAACAGAGCTGCTTAAATACGAAAAACTTGTCAAAAGATTTAGATTTGACATGTGAGGCGCTCAATTTGCTGGTTGATAATTCTTTCGCAGAGAATGTTGACGGGAGAATCAAAATCCACAGCGTAGTGAAGTTGCTCTTGCTGTGGAAGTGGACGCTTAAATGAAGGTTTGGGCAAAAACCGGAGACGGCTGCTTACTTTGGTCTCCGACGGTTCCCACCCGTTGCAGTTGTTCACCTTCTATCTCGAACATAGAATCTCAATAAAACATTAAAAGACACACTACGCAAGATTCGAAGAGCGTATTAATCCGGGGCTTCCATTGGCTGTACAGCATCCAGAGTAGATATTGTTAGGAAATCTACCGCCTAAGACAATATTAACACATTTTACCTCAGGTCATGACAGGCCGTAGGTTACAGTAATATAATTCCGTCCTTAGAAGGGTTCCAACACAAGCAAACGCCAGTCAAACACCTCACGGAACGGCCATGGTTACAATGAAGGTTTACCGTGATCGCCGAAAAAATGATTACTGGTTACAGCTATACCTCGCAACACTCTGAAAACCGCGAACCTCAAAATGGTGCACGGTAAATGCGTGAGGTATTGGAGAAAATTGAATCGCTCCCCACATCTGCGTGAATGGAATGGCGACCGTAGTACCGATGGTGAGAGAGAAAGGAAGAAGTTGCTAGAGAAATGCAGAAACTTCAAGCCCAAAAAAGAGTGAAACAAGGAAAAAAGATTCTTTTAATTGACATCTTTGAATCTAATTGGACTCTTTGGTGCCACAGATATCTCTACAATATCTGTAGTCGTGAATGATTCGGAGGGTAAGTTACGAGAGCTTCAATCCTCTAATCCCACTCCCAGGTCCTCAAACGTCGAATAAAATACAAAACCCTTCCCCTGGAAGGATAATTACAGAGCACTATGCTCAATATTACCCGGCAGAGGACCTCCCCATTCCCAATATCCACTCCCACAGACCTATCCCAATCCACTTGTCTCCGATATCGTTATGGAATCTGTAGAATCCGAAGAAGAAGAGAAAGCGGAAGAATCAGTGAAAATTATATGAAAGAAGAAGTATTGTAACCCATAAATAAGTGACTACCTACAATAAATCCTGTTCATATGTAGAACTATTTTCAAACTATTGTTCCATTACGCTCTAACCATATTTATGTTATTGTTCTTCATGTTATTATTATTATCATTGTTAACTACTGTTGAAGTAAAATAATCTATCCCTCTGTTATTTTTACTGCATTTTTGAAAAGATGCAGGCAGTCTTCGGAAGGTTTTCCGGGTTTCCATTTCGGCCTTGGGCAAATGCCAGATGAAGTTCGTCCTCCGTACTGAATTGGTTAATATATTTTTTCCTACAACGTTATATTTGTGTATTTTGTATAGTAATTTATTATGTTTGTAGTCTTTAACGGCATACAAATATGTGGATTAAAAATCCTTTTCAAATCATTGAACAGCACACAGATGGTAGAAATTTTGAAATACAGTAATTACATTTTTCGAACCGAGAGTATTGAAATTGCCTGTGAGTGGTCCCACAGGTCGGGCCGGGCCCACCATTTCTTTGACAACGTACGGGCTAGGCCAGGTCAGAATTTGTATGGGTCGGGTCGGGCCTAGAAAATCGGGTCCGTGCAGATTTCTAATTCTTCCAACGTGGATACCCGCCGGACCTGGTCCGGGACCAAATCCGACGGGCAGTCCCACCCCAACAGCCCCGCAACCGTTTATTCTAACCCCAACTCACCCTAATCACCACCTTTTATCCCGACACCCATAAAAATATCCAAAAATCAGCTCACCCAATCCTCACCTCCTCCCCCCACCGGGTCTCCTTCCCCACACTCTGATCCTCTCCTGCCGCCGACCTACAAACCTAGCTAACATCTTATGGAGAAAGGAACCCCCATCATCCACTCCTCCGCACCCTACAGGGTCCCACCCCTGCCGCTGACCTCGATTCCTAACATGCCACATAAACCCACCCTCCAATTCCTTCATCAAGCCCACCATTAGCATCACTGACCCTGTTATCATCCCCTACTAACTGCACCACCCGCAATGTCATCTACCTTCTCACGTGCACCGAATTCCCCGCCGTTTACGTCGGCCTCACCATCAATCCGCCTCAACATCCACATGAACGGCCATCGCAACAGCGTTAGCCTTAAACGACCGCCATCCGTGGCAGTTCATGCGAATGACCACAAGCTTAAATTCAATATTTGTTTCACGGTGAGGGCTATTCGCGCCCTCCCCGACGACGCTTCCGCCCCTCAACTTTGTCAGTGGGAGCTCGCCCACATCCACCTCCTAAACTCTCTCTCCTCCCGACCTTAACCTCCGCTAGTATTCCCTTCCTTCCACCACCACCACCCTCCCCTCTCCGCATCCTACAATCCCCGACATTTTCACGCTACCCTTCTAACTCCACACCTTCACCCAGCGGCTCTCCTTTTGCTAAGTGCTCACTGGATTTCCTTCAACAACTAGTTGCCCTATATATATATATATATATATGTTTCTCCGTCGCTGAAGAAGGGCATCAGCCCGAAAGCTCCATTTTTGTGTAGTTTTTGTTCTTTTGTGTTTTTCGTGTGTCCTCAGCACCCCCAGCGGCTCTTCATTCTAGGTAAGTGTCCACTGGGCTTCCTCCAACACCTTGTTGCTACCCTTATTATTACCTTTCCTTTTCCTTAAGTATTTATATATATATATATATATATATTAGATATCGAGTTCTTATTTTGAGGAGAATAACTTTTGCATTTCCGCTCAAATATATGCCTTAGATAGGAAATCGAGATATTTTTCAAGATAAATCACGTGATCTGAAATATGATTCACATGTCTGGATGTGTACCTGCTGATTCTTTTCACATTTGCAGTAACATTAGCTTCCGATGGACGTATTTCTTCAAAACAAAAAAACAGAAAATACTGATTGTATAACCTAATAAACATTCAAAGCGGCATTTGTCAAAGTCGTGAATATGATGATATGGTTAAAGAGTCTCCGAAACTAACTTAAAAAGAATAAATTTCAATAGAAACCGGACATTTGTTATTTTCGTAATATTTTTGTTTTTAATTAATTAATTATTAAAATTATCTGGTCTAGTACAAAAATTATTTACATATTACATAAAGCTTTTGCAATGTCTTCCCTACACCGAGCTTATATTTTGGTAATAATATTTGACTTTTTGTATTCAACGCTATTATATGTATTAGTTGTTTTTATTAATTTGTTTATTCTTTGTTAGTGTAATTTCTGTATAATATTTATATACAATATATATATATAGCACATATATACTATATGGTGTCAATTTCGTCCTTAACAAAGTCGTTTGTCTGTCTTTCTATACATGAATTTTTATGTATTATTCTGGGCACTAATATGTTGTTATACAATTGATTGAAAAATCAAATAAAGACAATATTTTTCTGAAAACTATATACTTTTATTTATAGACATTAATTATTTCAAATAATGAAATTTGGATGCCATTTTAGTAAGCTCGCTCCAGGTGCCAAAATAACACGGAACGGTCCTGCTCAACACCATTGTTTAATATTTATACTGAAGGAGTGACGAGAGGGGTGGATAATGTATACACAGGGGTAAAAGCAGGAAGTAGCTTATTCAAATAAGATCTACAGATGAAAAAAGCAATGATAATTCAGATAAGGGCTTGCAGTAGTAAGTTAACTCTTTAAATGAAAAGGCATCCGTAATAAAATAAGTTTAGGGCAGCAATTAATACCACGATACCTCTATCTATTATAATTATAGTCGAACTTTCTGTGTTCGTGTTTAACGCTGTATGAATTTATATAGGAAAATATAGGAGAATAAATATAACCGCATATAACTTAAAAGCTTTTCAATCTTTTTCGGTCAACCATTGAGGGATAGCTTGGCTTTTCAACTTTTCAGTTTGAAACTGATCGCCGTGTACATAATAGTTCCGGGTTGACTCCAAGAGCATATCTTTCCTCCAATTGAATAACATGGGCAGGGCTGAAACGAAGCAAGAAAGCCTTTTTTCTTTAGCAATTTAAAATATCTTTAAAATGAGATATCGACGCGGGATTTTCACAGTTATGTCGAGAAAACTATGTAAATTAATATCCATATCGTAGACATTCAAATCTCATTCGAAAAAGGCCAAAAATTACGTTTCACTCCAATATTTTGTGAATTTTACGCATTTATTCAATTCATCTCCATGAAAACTGCAATTGCTAAAGTCTATCGTTGATTCGATATAATTGCGTAAGAAATGTATAAAAACTTCAAGAAGGTCTTATCTAAATGTAATTTTTTGAGATTTCCGGATGATAATTGAATTGCTACGAAATGGAACCAGAGGAATTAAAAATTTGGAACTCATAACAGGCTAATGACTCCGCCTCACTTTTGATTTTTGAGTCATTGCATTAATCATCAACTTTAAGTGAAGACTTCCTGATATTATGTGCTTGTCTGGTAACTGATTGCCTTTACGCTCTCTACTCGGCATTCCTACCAAGCTTCTGACAATGGTTTAGGAGTCAAAGAAGGAGCGTTCGTTTTCAGTATTTCCCATCTGTGAACGAAAGCAGAAAATATACTATAAATTCGATGTACGACACCAAAGAACATCATGGCTTTTGAGCTGCTCTTGGCCATATCTCCTAAAACCAGGTTTAAATTGTGGAAACCACACGGAGTGAAAAAGGCTCGGCGATTCATCTGAAGAATGCGCGCCTGCACACTGATTACAACCCTTCCTATTTGCCACATTATCGTATCCTTTCCCCCTCATTTTGGGTGGCCATAGCTCTCATTGCTCTGATGTGACTGTGTTGCATTATGCGTTTGAATATGACATTGTGCTTCTCTGCCTCCAGTCATACAACGCAATATCTGCAACCTTTAAATAGATAATTCTCCAAACCATTTAAGGTCTACTGCGTTACCCTGGATTCATGGTAGCCCTGGAAAACGTCTCTGTAGATAATAATTTCCGAAGGAGGGAGCGCAGATTCGCGTGACCTGCTCTAAACATGCAAATAGAGGGTCGCAAGATCACTTCAAAAAATCCTACTTTCGCAGGATTCGTACCCGGTTCGCACCTGGTATGCTCAGCGTAGCAGGCCAACGCCCTCGCCACCACGCCACGGCACCCCCTTCATCACCAAATTTCAGTGAAGCAAAGCGAGAGAAGCAAAATAAAATGGCATTAAAGAATGCTGCTCAGGTACAAAAAGCTCCTATGCGATGCAGTATACCAGGGGCTCCCAACTTTTATGTGGGTAAGGACTCATTCGACTTTAAAGCGAAAGCGACAGTCGCCAGTATTCTTGCCCTGGTGAAAAAACTGCGAGTTAAATCTTTAAATACATTGCATGTAAATTCTATTAGACAGGGCCATGAAGTCTTAGGTATTACATTGGTACTTTCCAGGCTTCTGTAAACGCTCAACACTATTAGTCACATGAGCTCAAAGAGACAGCAGAACAAACCTCGGCGTGCGCCAGGGCGATCCTCGGAGGGTGCCGTGGCGCTCGCAGGAACCGCGTTGGGAACCCCTACAGTTAGACTCAAACTACTGCCTTTTGCAATAATTCGCGATTGGAACACCACGTATCGAGGTACACTTAAGCATACTCAGGGTCGATAAACATCGATACGTTCGTGTCTCGCTGCGAGAATTGATATCGAGAGATATCTGTATTATTTGATTTACGCATTCCACTTGCTCTTCATTTTTGAACGATTATAAAATCACCTGCATAGCTCGAATAAAAAAAAGTTCCAACTGTAAGTTCAAAATCTATATCGGCTCAACATTTCCCACTTGAGTCAATAAACAGTTATAGAGCTGAGGCAAGATTCAGAGATCGACTTTGAAAGGGCCAAAGATCGACTGACTAGAGACCCCTGATATATATCATTTTTATGAAAACCTTTAGGAAACTCAATTTTCCATCACACAGAACAAAATAATAGCGAAATTCGGCAAGCACCATTCATGCGACATAGGGGGATATACTGCATAAGTGCTGAAACAACTTTATTCATTTTTCTTTATAATCACTGTCACACAGTTTAAAGATGTTACTTACATTTTATATCAAACAGAATATAACAAGAGTGCAGTGCATGTACGTTTTTCTCCTATTTTTCTCATATGGTAGACAATGGCGAACATGTTTCCTTAGGTGTGGCATCTTCCCCTTACTAACCATTCTATTTACTGTTATCTTTTAATTACAATAACTAGCAGAAGTGACCGTTAAATTTCAACGGATTTAGTGCATCTAAAACTTCGACCGTGTAACACATAAACATCCCACAAATAACATAGTACACAGTTTTAACCGTCCAATAAAGTTAAAATGAAGAAAACAAGTCCGCATTTATCTATTTAGATGAATGAAGTAAGAAAGTCTTGCACTGTGAAAAATCGAAAATTACGTGTAAACTTATGGGAAAATAAATATTGAAGTAATCTCTCCCTCCTCTCAAATTTTGTATCGCCATACAGCCTATGCTACTCGCTGGGTAAAATTATATATGTACCTATGCGAAGTTTAGTGACGATATCCTCAAAACGAAAACTGTAAGTAAAACCAGCAAGAACACAATAATCAACAGAAAATGGATTAACAAAGGAACAAAAGAAATTAGTTAATTTAACGAAAGACAAAAAGCAAATAGAGAACGTTCAAGAATCACAGAGTGAATATTATCCTCCGACTTTTAGCTCGATTCTCTCATCCATGAGGTACCAAATTCATTCATTTAAAATTGGAAATAATTAATAATGTTGGAATAAAAGAAAGAACAGTGAAACACATCGCAATTCAGGTAGATATCAATGGTGGCATGTTCTCTTTCGAGCGCTGTCCAAGTTACAACTTAACGGCATCGTTTCAGTGAGTATTGAAGTGAAACACGATTCGCTTCTGACCTTTACTTAGAGCGCCGCCGAATTCACATACCGCGCTCGCCGGGCGAAGTTCGGCCAAACATGACAAAGGCTATTCGTTATTTAACCATAGGGCTCATACTTTATATTATTATCTATGACAAAGGTCGCTTAAATGTCGTAGTATTCTGAAAATAGAATGGCAATATACATATAAAATTGCATATCACACTGCAAATCACCAGGTTGTTCAAGTGTAATGGAATGCAGTCCTCCTAACAGTTCTCGCGAGAACTGTTCACTCACCCATTGTGACCCCATAATGTCGTAGGAAAAAGATCCTCTCTCTCACACGATCGATATCACTTATCTATATTTTATATGTCCTTTTTGAAATTGGTGACAGATATCTATTTATTATTGAACTGCGGTCTTAAAAAAGATATGTAAAAGGTTTTTCACACCTTTTCGATGCTATTCCGCATTGCTCTGCATATTATAGTCAATTACTTAAGGGTTGCAAATCACTTAAGATATCACGCCAAACAGTGATTCGCATATATTGATAGAGCCTGTTAATTGTAAATCCATCGTAGGAAAAGTCCATCGATTGATCCTTGCCTTTCTAGAAATTCACTTCCTCGAATGCATAAATTTCCATCTTCGATTTTAAACACATCTATTTAACATCCTTTCAATAGCTGAGATTTTCATAATGAATACATGTGTTTTTAAATATTAAACATTTTACAAAATAGCGCACTCGACTGTTCTATATCTTAATTTAAATTTTCGCAGTCATCGGCTTACGAGGGCGTTTCTCCGGCAATAGAAAAGTGACGTCCGCAATGGCTGATGAAATGGAGAAACACATCACTCCGGGTTCACAATATCAAAACGGAAATGACAAAACTAGCTGACTTACTTACAGGTCGTACGGTATGATGACTTTTTCGTTCGGGTTGCATTAATAACAGGTTCTATGAAACGTGAATCGGCAAAACACAGTTAATGACACTTTTCTCTATGAAACAGCTTATGTAACTATTGAAATATTCTTTTCCTGTGGTAAAACCCCGATGCACGTGAGTAGAAGTGTCAGTAATCTGAAAATTCAGATAATGGTGACTGAATGAAATTTGTATTTTATGATGAGATAACGATACAATTACAAAAGGTTTAGATATGCGTTTATCATCCCATTAAAGATTGTTGAAGTAAGTGGAATGGCGTACAATTCTATTTAAATTTCACATCGTGTATCGTTTTCAGATTTCAATAGAATTTAGGCAATTTTGTACAATTTTTGGGTGTTTTTAAGAAATGTTTTCATCACCCACCATTTCTGAGAAAACATCATTTCTCCTTTCATTGAAAGCGCCACCATTGGTCAGGAGAGTACCGTATCTGCAGAATTAGTCATAAGAACGCAACGCCGCGTGCTGTAATTGATCAGGAGAATTATTGATAAGATGAATGATCCGAAGATCCTTATGCAACAGGCATAAGCTGTAATGATTCAACACAGACACACTAATATCCAGTCTCTTTGTACTCCTTGTACAATGAAATGCCAGTATCAAGATTTCTCGTTCCTTCTTTATATGATTCCATCGTCACTAAAATTTATAAATTGTAATTCATTAGAATCACATGAAATTGGGCAAGTTCGTCTGAGGCTGCGGGATGCGCATAAGGCGAGTTGAATACGTTACCTGCGTCATCGGCATGCGTGTTTCATAGTGCGTTCTGGCTACAAGTAAATCTTCTCATAAAGCAGGGGTTCCCAACCTGGTGTTCGCGAGCACCGCTGTGCTCTTTTGAGCCCTGATGTTGTTCTTTGACAGCCTGACTGTGTTCTTCTACGGTGCCTAATATCCCATTTATTTAAGGTGACCAGATGTTTTTTACCAAAAGAGAGGACAAATTCCGATTTTTTATACAAAAATGAAGGACATTTCATTATCAAAAAACTGTTTATAAGCTTTATTTCACGTTAAAAAAATAAAATAATGGTTTTTATGGGAGGGGATTAACAAAACTTTGGTGCTTTTGGGAAAGTTTGTGCTACGTAATACTTGAACGCCCACCAACTGCGATACTAAATTCTGCTGAGCACATACATTTAATGACAGTATCATCGTTTCAAACAGGTCTTAAATGTGGACATTCCTTAGTTAACGCTACATTTAAGTGACATTTTCTTTTCTTGGCTGAAGACATTTCGTAGGGCATTACAACAAAAATTTAAAAATCATTATAATAAAATGGAAGATCACATTCTAAATTAAAATGAGAAAATTATATTTTCCATAATATTTCAGGCATCTCATTATTATTATTACAAAAACATTACAAATAGGCTGCTGGCCAGGTGGCAATGTATATACAAGCTTTATAACGGTTGACATAAATTCAACAATTTAAAATAAATAAGTTTAAAAAATTTCCTCAGTGACCCTCAACCTTTTTTTTTTAATAACCGGGAGTTTGGAAAGGGATTTAAAATTCCTTCGGGGAGGAATAAAATGGGATACATTGCACACTGGATAAACCAGGATTTTAATAAACCAGAAACCAAACAAATACAATCAAGGATAAAATAAAACATTTATTCTGGCAGACAAAGGGTTCTTTATCGCTAAGAAAACATAATCAGCGAGCTGGACAAAGATCATTTAACAAGCAGCTTGACGGAAAGCTTAGTGTACTCTTGAGAATCGCGTCTTCGGAGAAAGACGAACTCCCTGCGCGTATAACAATGTAAGAGACAGGAGAAAAGCCAGCCAATCCACAAAAATCACATGATAGGTCTGAGTTCTCAAAGTAGGTATAAATGTTCCATGGATACACAAAGTTAAGTAAAAGGAAGGACAAAGACAAAATTTTTCAAAAAAGGAAGACATGGAAGGACAATATGTTTAGGAAGGACAAAGATTGAAAAAGGAGATCTGTCCTTCCAAAAGGAGGACGTCTGGTCACCTTAATTTCTTAGGACAAATAATTTAATTTGCTCGGTTGATTTACTTCCAAACGTATTTAAGATCATTAAGGATTACATTGATGTTGGTTTGATTTTATTCATTATCTTTCGAAAGTGTTGTGATGCTCTTTCGATGTTCTAGGTTACAACGGTGCTCGCTTGATGTTCTAGGATACGACTTCGTGCACGCCACATCGAAAAGGTTGAGATTCCCTGTCATAAAGGGTTCCGAACCTTATAATACTGCGATAGAAAGGGTCAATCATTACGAATGAAGTATAGCAATTGAAAAACAAAATCTTGTTGAATGGTTACTTTATTAGAAGGAGTACTATAATATTCTGTATATTTCGATAAGAGAGGCTGTAACAAAAAACATTCGAAAAGACAACTAGTTTCATGAAAGACTCTGAGAGTGAAATTATAAAGATGCAGTTATGCGACGAAATTCATCATTACTGATTCTCCAGATTTGCTTTAAAAAAATATTGTAAAGTATAATCCATGTCAATTGTTTCTCTCATCTTCTTCATTACTTTAATAAAGTCCAATGACTTCCGGATTTTCATTGGGTTGAAATTAAAATTTTGAGCTAATTTAGATATATCATCAATGTTTTCTTCGGGAAGATTTTTTTCAATGTAATCTGCTGCCTCCCGAGAAGTAAAACCTTCCAATTTCATTCCATGTCCATGGCTCAAACTATCTTCTCGAGTAGTAATCAGAACGTAGTGATTTTTGAAGACGGATAGTAAATCAACGTCCTCCTTCGCATTGTCGAAAATGAACATGCTTTTACTACCATCAAAGTAACTACTCACTTCGCTTAGTATCGACTGCCAATCCTTGACGTTCCCATCGTAATCCTTGTCTTTAATCCTCAGTTTCTCGAATGCTAGCTTACGGAACGATTCTCTCGTACTATATTCGGTTTCGGCGTCGATGAAGATGCAGTGGTCGTATTTATTTTCAAATGCGAACTTAAGCGCCAACTGCGTCTTCCCGGCCCCTTCTGGTCCGATCACAACGGCAAAATTTTCGCAGTTCCTCAATTTATCCAATGAATCTGTCATTCCATGAAAGTCCGAAACAGGATCTGCGGCACGGAACCAAACCTTGCCATTATGTTCTTTGATAATTTTCCTATCCAAATTCGTAAGGTATTCGTGCGTGATGCCTTTCGCCACTCTGGAGGTGTTTCTCCAATTCGAACTGACCTTGACGTCTTCTAGCGTTCTCTCATAAGTGTCTTTTAGGTTTAAATAAAATAATTCTGCCAGTTTTCCGTCGTAATATTTATAAAATTCTTCTAATACTATTTGCTTCAGCTCCTTTGTGTTTCTTGTATTCCAGAATTTGAGTTTACTGAAAAACTCTTCGCAATCTCCTTGTAGCTCGTTTGGGCACTCGTTTTTGTAACTTTCTCTAAATCCCCGAGTGAAATAATTGACAGTCGTCTTCAGACGATCTCCAGGAATAACATCGCCAATATCTCTTTCTTCTTCGAAGACACCGTCAGTCAGGCATTTGGCATTTGTGCATATTACAATATCATAGTCTTTCCGATAATTGTTTCTAATGTTGTTTTTGAAACCACGTAAATATTTCAACAAACTAAGGGCCCTTTTATCAATCAAGTCAGAATCATAAAATTTCTCATTTTCTTTGCTTTTGCACTGTATCAACTTAGTAAACATTTCTCTACATCTTTCGAACACAATCACGACATCATCAAAAGGATGAGCTATCGCATTTTCAATTGAAAGTTCAAATTTAACATTGGAAAGGAATAGTCTTGCCAAAAGGTAACACATAATTGCGATGTGATAAAATACTCCGGCATGATTATCTGTCACAGGATATTCTTCTCCTTGCATCATTTTTTGGCCCAATGAATTTCAGATGGCGAGAAATTAACTTTTAGTGTAGTTCCATTAAACGCTGGCGCCAGGAAGACGCTTAATTTTGCCACGAATCGATTAGTTGGATAAGTAGATCAAATGAAACTGAAATGGACAAAGAAAAAATTAAAAATATTATTTTAAGTAATGGAACAAGGCAAATGTAAAAAAAATTGAATTGGTAAGTTGACGAAGAAAAAAATAAACTAAAGGAAGAATAAAGAGCAGACAGTTTGAGGCAAAGGAGAAAATTTAATAGAGATAAGTTTGTTACCTACTTGGAAAGAGCAATGGAAATCTATTTAAGGGAAATATAACCATTCACATTTCAGAAACCAATTCTATTCGAAGGAACGGAAATAATTACAGTACTTACGAATAATTTTTGCATGAATTCTATCGTTTCTTATTTATAGCAACAGTTATGGTGATCAACAATTTACTAAGTGCTTGACAACCAAAACTTACATTAATATGTAAGTTCTTGTTTATTATTATCCAATAAACAATTTCATGAGCAATACAATCTTATTTGATCTTATTGTAGTTTGAGCGATAATACGAATTAAAGAATGAACTCTCTCCACATCTCCCTCTGTCGATGTTGTATACTATATCGCGGACGCTCGCTTTCACTTTTTTGCATGGCTCTTCTTCTCTCGCGTCGCTTGATCTGCATTCTGCTTTGTCGTAATTAGTTTTTAAATGTTCTATCGAACATCGCCATTGACAATAGCGCGTTCATTTTTATCTCACTTCACGTAGTTATTATTCTTTTTTAAGGTATACGTCCCACATCGTCCAGTCCTTTCCAATACACTATTCCTTTCCTGAAAACTCTCTTTCCTCTTCGACTTATACAATAGTTCAATTACTTTTTTTCAGCAATCCCACAGCAGATCTAACCCCATAAAATCCGCCGTACATAAAAATTATAATTTTCAAATGTGTCTATGTCGAGGCGTTACTCTTGGCTAAAAATGGTTATCCACATGCTACTATTTTCCGCAGTCTTCTTCCTGTTTTTATAACTCTCTTTTCCTTTCAAGTTAGGTATAAAGTTTAAAATTTAAAAAGTATTCGGTTTATTAATTAATTTAAAAATAATCAGATTTCTCGAAAAGTAGGATTCGAATCCGGGAAAAATCAAAAATTAAGTCATTCCAAAATAATAATTACGTAAGACCTTGTCCAGGGGTTATAACATTTTATTATTATATTAGATTTTTCTTAAGGGGAAAATTCCCTCGCTTAACGTATTTTTGCTAAATATCGCGTTTTTAAAATGCAGTCAAAATATCAACCAAGGAATAATTACTTATACTTCCTATATATGTACAACTAAAAATATAACCCTTCGCATTGCTGGTTTTTATGGTCCTTCTGCCTTTACTCTAAAAAGAAATTCTGAATCTCCGAAAATACATTCAGTAGGCGCTGCTTAATGTAATAATTGGTTATCAGAATCAGCCGCTCTATAGAAACAAATTTTAGAGAACGGATTAAAATCATCAAAATGTACCACACGTTCGCCGCTTATTGGAATCAGATTTTCGGTTATAAGAATCAAAAGTTGAGTCTAAAACTTTTAAGTAAGTAATCATCTTGGACTTAGACCTCGGCCAGACTGACGCTGACTGACTGGCGTCATCCACTATGGGAAAGTCTGGCCGAGGCCTAAGTCCACGGTGATGAAATTCAACAGTGTCAAGATTCGGATCTGGTGGGGAATCCTGATGACATGGAGTTTCATTAATGAGTGGGTGGGTGAGGAAAATCACGATGAATCTGAACGAATCCCAGTTAGCAAACTCCTGAATCTATCGTAATCATGAGGAGAGCGTTGAAAGTTGGTGAAACTGTTATAAAATATCGAAATCATTCTCAATAGGCCCTGTAGTGAGTTCGAAGCAAACTAAAAAAATCGGTACAACATACATTGTACACACTTTCTCATATACTAATGCGTCGTTTAGTTATCTTCAGAAAATGAAAATCGTATCAGCCGGTTTTTAGAAAATCCAATTTTTGTTAAAGTTGCCCAAGAATAAACTAGCCTTATATTCATTTTTTGAGTAAAATGAAATATGTAGTATTATTTCAGAAGTATACTCAAGTACCGGTGCCAAAATGTGATCAAAATCGTTAGAGCCGTTTTTGAGAAAATCAAATTACTGTTAAAGTTGCCTAGAATAAACTAGCCTTATATTCATTTTTTGAGAAATATGAACTATTTGGTATTATTAAAGACGTAAACTCAAGTAGCTGTACGAAATGTGATCAAAATCGTTACAGCCGTTTTTGAGAAGTCAAATTGTTGTTAAAAAATGCGTAGAATAAACTTCCCTTAACTATTGAGCAATGTCAACCATTTGTTCAAAGCCTCTTCTATGTATGATAATATACCTAAGTACGAGATTTCATTCATTTTCGCTCTACCGTTTAGGCTCTAGATCCAATAACAGACAGACAGACAGCATTGCGAAAACCACTTTTTCAGATTCAGCTACAGCTAAAACGTAACTTTCCGTCAGAATCTCGAGGTCGAATTTTTTCGCGATTACAATAATTTCTCAATATACTCAATATACTCGTAAAAAGAGAGGATGAAAAGTAATAGAAAACCTACCCTCGATCTCTCAGCCAACGAGAAAAGGGGTTTTGTTGGAAGTGACCATTTAGACCCAAATTCGTTTGCAAATCCTCATCAATGAGGTTTTACGACTCCGTAATAAAAGGCTATTAAAGAATCCCATTACTATTATTTCCTCTATGATACCATTTTGATCGTCATCAATGCAATGAAACACTTTGTGAGGTACGCTTTATGCAACAAATTTAATTGGCAATTTTTGATCAGATAAAATCTGATACATCGAACACAAATTAACACAAAGGAAAGTTCATATCTTCTCATACAAATGTGATTATTTTTGTTATAATCACTTTCGTATTAGTTTCTTACATTACAGAGAGGATACGATGAAAAGCTATTATTTTATTTTATTTTTATTGTACATAATAAAATGTTCTTATTATGTCATTTTATTGTGGTTTATGAAATTTTTCACTGTTCAAAAATTCATGCAACGTGTAACTGATTCCAAGAAAACCTCTTCCTTTCTTTCTTAAATTGAAACTTGCCAACGATTCACAGATTTTCTTTGGATTTAAACAACAGTTAATAGCTAAACTATGTATATCGCTAATCTTCTCTCCAGGAATAATTCTTTCGATATAAGGAACGGCCTCTTCAAACGTGAACCCATTCAGATGGATTTTACGTTCACGGTTTAAAATATCTTCTCTAGATGTAATCAAAACGTGATAATTTTTGAATTCGGGCGCGAGACTGATATCATTCGTCGCATTATCGAATATGAAAACAGTCCTGGTTCCTTCAAAGTATTGGCATATTTCTTTTGCTATTTCTCTTTCCCGCTTTTTGTTCCCACTGTACTCTTTATCCCTTAGGCGTAATTTCTCAAAGGCGAGCTTACGAAGCGATTCCTTAAGAACATCCTCATTTTGCGCGTCTATGAAAATGCAATGATCGCATTGGCATTCAGAGGCAAATTTAAGAGTAAGCTGCGTCTTTCCAGCTCCTTCGGGTCCAATAACGACACCGAAATTTCCGCATCTTTTCAGCTGATCCAATGCCTCTTCCATTCCATAAAAATCGGAAACCGGGTCACCCGTGTCGTGCCACACTTTTTTGTTGTAATCCTTTATTAATTTTCTCTCTAAATTCATTAGATCCATGTGTGTTAAGCTTCTTTCCTCGTCTCCTTCAATGTAAGTGGATATTTTCAAAGCCTCGAATCTTTCTTTCAGGTTATGATAGAAAGGTGCTGCCAGTGGTCCGCCGTACAACTTCATTAGGAGTTCCAACACCATTTCTCCCATTTCTTTCGTGTTTGTTGTTAACCATAACTTCGTCCTATCGAAGAAATCTTTACAGCTACCTTGGAGATCGGCGGGACTGATGAATTCCTTTCTAAAATCACCGTGGATATGGTGAAGAGTCACCTCTAGAAGTTCATCAACTGCAGTGTCGTCGCCATCAGCTACCTGACTGAAAATGTTGTCGGATGTACACTGCGCGTTGGTGCACAGTATCATCTTCATCTCCTCACAGCCTTCCGAAGTTATTTTTTTGAGTGTTTCTTTGAAACATCTGACACATTTAAGCAAACAGAAAGGTCGATTTTCATCTTGGTCATTCAAATCGTCCTTATTAAATGTCCCGTCCTGTTGGTAAACGCATCTAACACATAGGACTACCTTCCTTTCTTTATGACTAGATTTGTTTATCTCAATCTCTGTTATCTTGCTGTCCTCCTCTTCTGTATATTCCACAAGAATATCATTGTTTTTAATACAAATATTAAACCTTATATTGAGTCGAACAAGATTACCTAAGATGTAAATAAAAATGACAGAAAGATAACCATATTCTCCGATTTCATTGCTTGAGGAATCCTCGTCAGCCATCATGTTAAGCAGGATGAGACACAAATCCAAGGAGTAAAATAATTACTCGAAGACGTGAAATGTCTTGAGTATCAAATCCAAGTCCAATGCTGCGTAGCTGAAAAGGATATGATAAAAAGGAAGATAAGATTTAACTTTAAAATTAAAAATATTTACAGTTCAAATGGAATATACAGGCAGTCCTCGTAATCCGACATTTAGCTTTCCGGCGTTCGCGTATCCGAAGCTTTGTAATTTTATTAATGCACACCATTGAATCACTCATGAGGCGCCAAACCGAGTTATCGGACTATTTTTTTCGACGTGATGTCACGCCAATGATTTACCGTATTGGCTTGAATACAAGGCGAGGATTTTTCCATAAAACTTAAGCTGAATAATTTATACTCGCCGACTAAGCAAAAAAATCGGTACAAAACATATTTTTTAAATTTTCTCATATACTACTGCATCGTTTACTTATCTCTTGAAAAAATTGAACTATGTACAATCGTTATAAACATCAACTTAAATAACTATATGAAATTTGATGAAAATCGTATGAGCCATTTTTTCGAAAATCCAATTGATGATAAAGTTGCCCATGAAAAATCTGATGTGGCCAATACATGACTTTCTCCATATTTGGGGTATAGATATTTAAATTCTTTTTATGAATAGCATTATAAGGCAAAATTATTATTTCGTATCGTAAAAGAATACAGTCGTCCTAATTGCCGTAAATAATATTTTGAATATGTTTACAGAACTCACCGCTACATGGTGGTGGCGCTGTATACTGGTAATTAAGAAAAAGCAAAATATCTCCGAAATGGATGGTTCTACAAAAATTTGTTTCAAACAAAACTTGGAAGAAATATTATTCTCTACAACTCTACAACGAAGATTACCAATAACGATGTTTTTAAGGAGATATTTGACGGAAACAGAAAAAACCGATTATTTATAAATAATTCATAAATAATAACGCCTATGGAAAATTGTTTGAAATGAAAGATGTAGGAAATTACATTCTCTATAACCTTTGTATAAAATTGTATATACAAACACATACACACACAGACATTATTCCGAAAATAATCTAAACATGTTCTAGGGATCAAAATATCTAATAAAATATGTTTTTACAGACTCCTATCACATTCACACAGACAACATCGAGAAAATAGTCTAAACGTGTTCTAGGGACCTCAAAACGTGTATTTCCGTTGAAATCTCGAAGTCGATTTTTTTCGTGATCACAATACTTTCCCATTACTACGTATGGAGAAAGTAAAAATCGGTTCATAATTCCGTATTTTGATGCTTGAAGGAAGAATACCTTGCAAGTCAAGAAATGGATTCATACGTATTATCTTATGGAAAAATGTTAATCCCATGTAATGGCAGCACTGATTAATCCCGGTTGACCAAACCTTGACAATTCACTAATTGTAAGTTAGGATGTAAGGAAGAATCATATCAAATTTGGTTATTCTAGCTTTTATCGTTTAGGAGTAGTTCCATGAACAAACCAACAAACACGCAAACACACAAACCCTTCAAAATATATTATAGTAGATTAATTAATTAATTAATTTAATTTTTATTATTTATTATTTTTAATTAATTACTTTAATTTAAAAATCCGTGTTCGAAGAATTTTTATTCATTTTAAAATTTACGTTTTCGAGTTGTGCTACTTTCGAAGCACTTTGAAAATCTGTGTTCGAAGAATTTTTATTCATTTTTAAATTTCCTTTTTCGAGTTGTGCTACTTTCGAAGCAAAGGTGCGATATGTACTAGAAATGCTACAGAAATTCTTTAGATGAATTTTCCGTTAGACGAATTGTTGGTTAGATGAATTTCCCTTAGAAGAATTTTACGTTAGACGAATTGTCATTAGACGAATTTTCCTAAACCCCATTTTGGGATTTCTGCGCACCATTTCCCATGAATTCCTATGGAAATGGTATTTTGTTGACCTCATAGGGTATAAGAGACCCCACGGTCTGCAAACCTAGACCAAGTTCTTCCTTTGATCCATAGGATGGCCCATGAAACTTTTGAATTCGATAGCTTAAACGGTGTAAAAACGTATAAAGAACATAAACACATACACTCTAAAATATTTATAATATGCCACACAATACAATATAGTATACCATGCCAGCATTATAGCTTACTTATCCATGGGTGAATTGTAATTATTTAATATATTTTTAAATCTAGGCCTTACAGATCATATAAGGCCTAGGGAAAGCAAAATTGTTTTCTCAATTGTCCATTACGGTATTAACTTGCATAGCAACAGACGTAAACAAATTTGTTATCAACATAGAGATGCGAGTATTATTGACTACCTAATAATAAATAATTATTTACAGTTACATTATTTCAAGAGGAATTTGGTGCTAAAACCGGAAGTGACTGTTATATAAGTTACTGTGAGTTTAGAATTTTTCAAATTAACTTATTTCGAAGGATGGAACCGACATATTCAAATACTTCTCAACGCGACCGATGGGAATATTACCGTGATAGCGCCCGATTGCGACGTGCCAATGAGACTAAAGAAGAGAGACGGCAAAGATTAATTCGAATGTCACAACGTTAACAAGAACGGTTAGCAGAAGAGACAGAATCGCAACGAGAGGCAAGATTGGCTAGTTTCACAGAATCGACAACAACGTTTGGAAATGGAGACAGAAGAGGAACGCCAGCAAAGTCTGGCAACGCTATCATAGAATAGACGGCAACGGTTAGAAAAAGAAAATTCGGAAGAAAGAGAACAAAGAAGATATCAGGAAGCGAGGCGTCGAAAGCAAGCACTGGGAAGATTACATCGCGCAGCGAAACGGCCTGGAAATGTAGAACTGAATGACATTGGCTTAATGTCAGTCCAGTGTGTAAACTGCCGCGCGCTTCATTTTAGTGGAGAAAAACGACGAAGAGGAAATGAATTCAATTCTTGCTGCAATTTTGGAAACGTTGTTCTTGGACCTCTTCGAGTCGTTCCAAAATTGCTTCAGGATTTGTTCAACGGAACTCATGCTCATGCTGCGAACTTTAAGCAGTACATAAGAAATTACAACAACGCCTTGGCAATGGTTTCAATGGGAGCAAAACTGTAAACGCCATAAGGACAAGGGCCTTTTTGTTTTAGAATACACGGTATGGTTTATCATCGTATTGGTCCAGCAGTTCCATCACAAAACGATCAACTAAATTATGGCGCTCTTTATTTTATGGATTCTGAAGAAGTTTTACAAGAACGTCTTGGAAATCCAGCAAACATTGGACGTCTTCCAGAACTAATGGATGAGCTGGATCGCCTACTGGTCCGTCAACCCATTTGTACGGTCGTACAAGATGATGAAGGAGGTAGCTGAAGCAGAACTGTTGGCAGAACATGAGCAACGTGGAATGAGGAAGGTTACCATTGTTTTTGACGTTAATGAAGTGAACAGAAGACGTTAAAATGTTCCAACAGCGAATGAAATTGCGGTTGTGTACGTGTCTGAAGATGGTCAAGTACCCTTGAGACGGAGTGTTGCTGTTCATCTACGAGGTGGTGGACTGCAAAGCATATCACAACTTCGGAGGGAATGCGATCCGATAAGGTATCCGCTTTTATTCCCGTTGGGCGATTTCGGTTGGCATGAAGGACTTCAGGAGCAAGATAGTGGGAGACAGCGAGTTCGAATATCACAGAAGGAATATTACTGCTATCGTCTGGCCACAAAAAGAGATGAATTTTCTACAATCCATAAAGCGGGAAAGCTGTTCCAACAATATGCAGTTGATTCGTATGTGAAAAATGGAGCAGAATCGCCTCAATTACATAAGAACGCATCAGGTGGAACTTCGTGCAGAAACATACAACGGACTTATGGATTACATGGGAGAAGCTGGAGTTGCAGACAACAACGCTGTCATTAGAAGAAGATTGATTTTGCCAGCTTCATTTACAGGAAGTCCGAGATCATGTTTAAGCGTATCAAGGTTCAATGTCTATAGTACGTCGATTTGGGAAACCAGATTTCTTCATCACGGTTACATGCAACCAGAAATGGACTGAAATTCAGCGGTGCATTTCAGAAAATGAATTATCCTTGAATCGTCCCGACATTGTGGCAAGAGTTTTCCACCTGAAGTTAAAGGAAATTCAAAACGATTTGTTTACGCGGCATATTTTTAGAAAAGTTTAAGCGTACATTTGGCTCATCGAATTTCAGAAGCGTGGGTTACCGCACTGTCATATTCTGTTAATTATGAACGAAGATGACAAGCTACGAGATGTAGATGACATAGATGCGGCCGTATGCGCGGAGATTCCAGACGAAGAAACGGATATGAAGCTTCATCAAATCGTAACTCGAAACATGATGCGTGGACCTTGCGGCGAGCTGAAACCGAACGCACCCTGTATGTTTGATGGCGAATGTTCGAATGCTGGAGAATATGAGGAGATCAAGGCTCATCTGGATACTCGGTACGTCAGCGCACCAGAAGCAGTTTGGAGGATCTGCGGTTTCCCATTACAAGGCATGTCGCACACGATTCATCGATTGGCAGTTCATTTACCAAACGAACAGGAGGTGTACTTCGAAGCTGGGAACATCAACGGAGCTGTTGAACGAGGACGTGAAAGGTTCACTACATTGACTGCATGGTTCAAGTTAAACGAAGATTTTCGCAGCGGAAGGTTAACTGGCGGTGTCGACGCACGGACATTGCTGTATTATGAAATACCAGAACGTTTTACGTTTTCAGCAACTGAAGGATGGAAACCACGACAACGATCGACGATGAATATTGGACGGATGTACAGTGTTCGACCAGTGGAATTGGAGCGTTTTCACTTGCGTATTTAGCTTCTTCATATAAAAGGCGCTACAAGTTTCGAAGACCTTCGAAATGTTAATGGACAAATGGCAATGGCATTCAAAGAAGCGGCTTCACTTCGAGTATTGGCTATGACCGACGCTGTGTATGCTCAAACTATGGAAGAAGCTGCAGGTTATCAAATGCCACGAGAAATGAGAATGGTTTTTGCGTCGTTACTTATATTTTGCCAAGTGGAAAATGCCAACGATCTATGGAACCAGTACAAGGACGCAATGGCTGAAGATTATATTCTACAATATGGAGATAACGCCTTGACAGCAGCATATTATGACATAGCACAACACCTTCAGGATGCGGGTCTGCGTCTCTCCGATCGTATCCCAGCGCCTGCTGAACCTGTGGAACGGAATGAAGAAGTGATCAACCTTCAACATCATTTTAGATTGGAGAACATTTATACACAACGCTGAATGACAGACAACGCCGAGTATTTGACCACGTAATCAATAAAACTCCCCATGTACGGAACAACTGCACGTTCATCGATGGACCTGGTGGTTCTGGAAAAACATATTTGTACAAAGCGTTGTACAATATGTTTAATGGAAAAGGAAAAAACGTTGTGTGTGTGGCTTGGTCTGGAATAGCTGCAACACTTCTGCCGAATGGAAGAACAGTTCACATTACCTTCAAGCTGCCATTAAAGACTGCAAGGACTAACTACAGCTCCAACATGAAGCCCAACAGCAGTGAAGCACTTCAACTTCATGGAGTGGACGTCATCATTTGTGATGAAGCACCGATGGCATCGAAGCAAGCATTAGAGGCCGTTTACGTTTTGCTACAAGAAATTATGGGAAATACGTTCGTATTTGGAGGGAAGATCGTCGTTATGGGAGGTTATTTTCGTCAAACGCTACCAATCGTCAGGAAAGGACCACGGAAGGACCTCATCGACGCATGCATTAACCGATCGCAACTTTGGAAGAATTTCAAGATATTCCAACTGGTGGACAACATGCGGATAGACCAAAATGGCGGAAATTGGGAGGAATATCTCATAAGCGTCGGAAATGGTACCGTCTCTATGGACCAGGAGGGCTTATTGAACATAAAGGAGGAATGTATTAGGAACTGGGATCTAATCACGGAAGTATTTGGACAAAATATCAGACAGAAAGATGTCGAACAATTGTGTGGAAAAGTCATACTGGCACCAAAGAACATCGATTCCCTAGCCATGAATAAAAAGATACTGGAAAGAATAGTATATGCTCCAGGACAACAAAAAAGGTTACACCAGTGTGGATGAATTTATTAATTGCACAGAAGAAGAAAAAACGAACTTTTCAACGGAATTTTTAAATTCATTGACTCCACAAGGAATGCCGCCCCACAAATTGCGACTGAGAATTGGAGCTGTAGTTATGCTGCTTCGAAATATCAACGTGAAGAAGGGACTTTGCAATGGAACGCGCTTAATTGTCAAGCAATTGGGACAACACACCATAAAATGTACGATCGCAACTGGAAGCAACAAGGGACGGTCGGTTCTACTTCCCAGAATTGATGTGACGTTGACAGAAGATAGTGAACTCTCACTCGAAATGAAGCACCGGCAGTATCCAATAACCTTAGCGTTCGCGATGACGATAAACAAGAGTCAAGGACAAATTTTGACCGCATGGAGATACTGTTAGAAAATCAAGTATTTGGACACGGGCAACTCTACGTAGCTGTCACGGATACGACGGAGATATGCGCTGCGTATTTTATCTAAACAGAATCGAGCCAAGGCGAAGAATGTTGTTTTCCCAGAGGCACTTATATAACTCACTTGAGTTTACGTACCGGCTATTCTGCCTATAGTTTTCTATGGATTTCCATAGGCTGCCAAGGTGAATACCACAATAGCTTAAAATTAAGTCGGCCATAGGCACAAAAGACAATGAGTTTCCTGATGGAAGTTTAAAAAAAAGCAACGGACAGCGGCGCAATGGTGCCGCGCGCCCGCTAGTATTAAATACTTGGAAAGGTTCGAAATGTGGACATGTATAAGAATAGGGTGAAATACGAGGAAGTATTACGAAGAATAGGAGAGAAGCGAACGATTATACAGACTGTCAGAAAGAGGAAGGCGAACTGGATTTGACATAGCCTTAGGATAGAGAGCATGATTAAAGAAGTGCTAGAAGGAAAACTAGATGGAAAAAGATAAAGAGGTAGGAAAATGTTACAGCTGATAGAAGACTTGAAAGGGAAAGAAAGCTAGCAAGACATGAAGAAGACTGCGGAAAATAGGAGTATATGGAGAACCAAGTTTAACCATGAATAATCATGGACCTGTCCACGGACAGACTACCTATGATGATGATCTAGCCCCAATTCAAATATTAATTTGGAATACCTCTTACTCCGCTACTCTCCCTACTCACGTCAGACTTTCATGGTTGGCTGCTTTTTTTAATATTTTGAAGGACAACGTATTTCCTTTTGGTCCGAATTTAACAAATCTAACGTTCCGATGATATATGCACTTTTCGGTCTGTAATTGGTAGTATAGGACAATAACACGTTAAAAAAATTAGTATGATTGCTGGAACGGTAATCTCTGTTATCATTTTCTCAAATGAGTCAAGCCTCCATTATAATGATAGCAAAATTTTCACATTGTCACAAGTGATCCGATAACATAGTCCAAAGTCGATAGAATGCGTTTAGCAAAACTGCTTCCCCCTCTCCTTCGCCTCATCCGGCATTTCCCCATTACATCAGTTCCTCACCACTCCATTTCCAAACTACCAAGCTCCCACCCCTCCTTTTCGCGCCGGGAACATAAAACTATATATTAAAGAACCAGTCCGCTATATAACGACAGCAGATGGAAAGTTTTGCCATTACTAGGAGAAAGAATGATAAAAGACTGCCAGCTCTCTCCAGCAATACATAGTATTTACGCCGATGAAATGGTAACAGGTAGAAGATGGGATGATTTTGACATTATGATAAAAACTGCAGGTAGATTAGTTAACTTAGATTTGCAGGTGACAAAGTATTGGTGCGTAGAAAGGCCATCAGATATTAATGACTTATTTAATGAAAAGGCATTTGGAAGGAAAATAAATGGGAAAAATCATGAATTTTTCAAAGCGAGGTAAATCATGGATTTTTGTTGGATGATAATAGCCAGAACAGATGGCATACGTATTTTACTTATTTATAAAGCATTATCAGGAGAGAATATCCACCAAAGAGATTAGAATAAGTAGGAATTTATGAAAGAACGAGAGTTGATGAAATGAAGTCATAGCGTAGACCGGCGGCAATTAATTGAAGGAAAAAGGAAATCAATGAGGATTTTCTAAATGCAGTAAGAGCATAGATGGATTTAAAATAATAAAGACCAATATTATGTTGACAGCAGTCATGGTAAGAAAGATGGGAGGTAAGAGGCTATGATTAAGCAAAAGGATTCATTAAAAGAAGAGGAGTCTAAAATCTGCCTAAGTAAGATTATAATAACTACTTTTATACGAATGTCACTAATTAAGGAGATCCAATATGAGAGTTTAGATGATTTGAAGATAATATGACTTCAGAGAGAACTCAAAGCAAGTGAAAAATACCGCTTCAATCAAGTTTCAACAAATATAATTTTTTATATAAGATCCCTTTTCCGTGATCATTCTAAGTTTCACTTACTAGGATTTTATATAAAGGACTGAGAAGTGGGACAGCGAGGAGATAAGCGAGAGATGTACCTGTGTAGACGTGTATGTGCGTGAGCATGTATGAATGTGTGTGCCTATACACACATACATACACATATATATACCCTAGCAAATACCGAATCGTCCGACCTGTTTGGGCGGACCCCGACATATTTTCGTAAAATGCATATTCTCTGGATTTGACCGGGAAAATCGAGATGTGACCATATAGGTTTTGGGAATTCTACCAATTACACTTCCGCTGTCGTCAAGGCTTGCGGGAAGGCTGACTGAATAATTTTTTAAAACTAGATTTTCAACATTCACATTATTTATTTATTCGTCGTTTTATTTGCTCATGTAGTATGATTATTACACATATAGTCACTGCAATACACAGTTGTATTAAATCAATAAAATGTACTAATTATTTAATTAATCAAATGCTGTTTATTCGCTATAATTAAATCCGAATATACAGTTATAATCAAGAATAAAGAATGGATGCAGGACAGATGTGGGGAAGCGGAGGACAACATGAGAGAAAGAAAAGTGAAAGCAGCATATACAACGATTAGAAGTTTCTTCAAAGTACGCAGAACCAAATTCAATGTTATAAGAGGCAAAAAAGGAGAAATATAGCGAAGACAGGGCTAAGATACTTCAAGAGTATTTAGAGAATTCTTTCAGAAAAAACATCAATTACTAACAGCTGGAAATATTATAGTAGAAGTGAGGAAAAAATTTGTTAAGACATTCATATGGAGTATTGCACTGTACGGTTGTGAAACTTGAACTATATCGGCAGTGGAGAAGAGGACACTGGAGACATTTGAGATGTGGTGCTATTGAAGGATGATGAAGATTAAATTTACAGAAAATATAACTAATGAAGAAGTGCTGAGAAAAGTAAATGAGGAAGGTAGTATGTGGAAAAGTTTAAAAAGGTGAAGGCGTAAATTAGTAGGACACATCTTAAGGCTTAATGGATTATTAAAGACCATAATGAAGGCGAAATAAAATAGAGAGGAAGGCCGTGAATGCAATGCATACAGCAGATTATTAAGGACACGGGTGCTATGAGGTTGTGAAGAGATGAAGAGGTTAGTGGGAAGGAGGATGGAATTGACAGCTGCTTCAAACCAATCCAAGGATTGACAACCATCCATGATACAATTATACAATTGATAAAAATCCATAGATTCATGCGCATATTATGACAAAAAAATTAATCCCCAGTATTTACAAAATCGAATTTTCAAGATGTCAATTAACACAGGGGAGGAAGGAATTGCAGAGCAATTTACATTTCTCTTGTTTTAGGATGATGATCATCTTTGACTGAGATGACTATAAATTCCCTTTAAAAGGATTGTATCAATGCTATGGGAATAGTATGTTTCCCATTGAAGATAGGTGGGCACGTAGCCATGACAGTTGATATTTCCCAAAAACATTTCAATTTTTCCACTTTTATTCGATACAAAACAATTGTTCGCTCTCATTCAACATGGATTTCAACTCTGTTTTCAAAAAATTATAAACCTCAGTCTTTCTTCTATAGAGCTGTTCATGCCCCGAGCTCATATCTTAATTTTAATGCAATTGTTTACAAACATGCACCGATTTTCTTAAGGTAGTACAAAGAAAACAAAGGGCTAGAAAAAAGACACAGATTACTCCTCAGCCACTAATCGCAGATCCATCAATTTTTTATCACACGTAGCTCTAATGCAGAACTATCTATCCTGGAATTTTGGTTTCTTCTAGTTGCAGTATTCCAGAGATATTGCCCAAAGAGGTGGGTTGACGGATTTTAGGATGATCATGATACTGACCTTTGGCTCTACTGCAAAGCGATAACTTAATCTCTTCACGGCGAGTTTGGTAAAAATCCAAGAGTTTTCAAATGTAGAACTCAGTTGCAACACATTCCGTAGAGGAACGATCCTAAAATGGTGATATAATAAACCTTGAGAAAATAATTCAATTAACTCGGAAAATTATGACCTATAGATAAACAAGCTCTCGTTGAGCATTTAAATTTGATAAATTTCGCAATTAAATGATTTATCGAGGGAGGTATTTAGGATGAACATACTACTGACCTTTTTATCTGCTGCAAATGGATTATTTGATCTCTTCACATTATATTTGTAAAAATCACGAAAATTTCAAATTTAGAATTCAGTTGCAACACAATCCATAGAGGGATGAACCTAAAAATTGCGATATTATATAACATTAGAGAACAATTCGATTAACTCGTAAAATGATGAACTACAGATAAAAATAATCTTTCTGAAGAAGCCGTATGTTGCGGCCATCTTAAGTCTAAGGGTGTCACTCATATCACATATTTGGTACATGCCAATACATCATTTTTGTAACATATCCAATGAGATACTTAAACATACCGATTCCTTAAGGAAACATCTCTTTCAAGGCGTTCATTTTATAATTCTTTAAGAATGAATCCGTTTATCTTCATATCCTGCCCAACCACGATGAGATTCAAGATGGCGTCATTGCAAGAAACGCCCAGAGCCTCGTAACAATTACACCCCGCGGTCATAGCAAAATTCCCAAAGCGTAGTATTTGTTAAACTCTAGGGAAACGTGATAATTTTATCCTTATGGCGTCCTTTTTTCTATCCTCTCTCGCGAGTACCAAATATGTACATGCATGGAAAATAGGAAATAATTAATAATGTAGGGATAAAATAAATAACAGTAAAAAAGAGTGCAATTACAGTACAGATTGACCGAAGCGGCGAGAATACCGTATACGATATAGCAGGAACTCTCTACTCAGACAATCGCTGGTATCATACGAGCTTAGAACTCTCTCGAGCGCTGCCTGACTAACAACTAACTGAAGTCGCTGGTGTCAGAATTGAAGCTCGTGATAGATGCGCTTTTGTCGCCATCTTACAGCGCCATCAAATTGAGCGGTATTCCGGGAAGCTTAACAAACATAACGTAAGGTCGTAGTATTCTGTAAATAGAATGGCAACAACTGTCCAATACGCATCTAAAATTGCATATTACACTGAAAATCAACAGGTTGTTGAGTGACATGGAATGTAATCCTCCTAAACATTCTAACAGTAGAGTTCAGTCACCCATTGTGACATGATAGTGTCTTAGGAAAAAACATCCTCTATGCCCTACTATCGATGTCACTTATTCTATAATATGTCCTTTTTCATATGGGTACCAGATATATATTCATTGCTGAACTGCGGTCTTACAAAAGATAAGCAAAAGGTTTTACACACCTTTTCGATGCTATTCCGCATTACTCTGCCTATTATAGTCAATTGCTTAAAGGCTGCACCGAATATTTTAAAAATCACTCAAGAGATCGTGACAAATAGTGACTCGCAGATATTGACAGAGCCTGTTAATTGTAAATCCATAGCACTGATTTCATAGTCAAAGTCCATCGCTTGATTCTTGCCTTTCTAGGAATTATTTTTCTTGAATGCACAAGTTTACATCTCGTACGTTTAACACATCTATTTAACATCCTTTCAATAGCTGCGAGTTTTATAATAAAATACACATGTTTTTAAACATTACACGCTTTACAAAATAGCGCACTCGGCTGTTCTCTATCTTAATTTAAATTTTCGCAGTCATCGGTTTATGAGGCCGTTTCCCCGACTATAGAAATGTGACGTCAGCACAAGCGGATAAAAAGTAAATGCCAAAACTAGCTGACTTACGATATGATGACTTCTTCGTTCTGGTTGCGTTAACAACGGGTTCACTGAAACATGAATCGACAAAATGTCATAACTATGTGTAACTTTTTAAAAATTCTTCTCTTATGGAAAAACCGTCACGTGCCTGAGAGAAGGCGACAGTAAATGCTGAAATTCAGATAAGTATTACTAAAGGAAAATTTAATTTTCTGATGAGATCATGATACAATTACAAACGGTTTAGATATGCGCTTATCTTCCTATGAAAGATTGCTGCAGCAAGTGGAAAGGGTACGTGACGTACTATTCTCTTTAAATTTCTTATCGAGTATCGCTTTCAGATATTCTGATTTCTTCATATTTTACCAAATGCAGTCAAGGGCATGGAAATAAATTATTTTGTCTTAATGAGTGAAAAAAATGAAAAAAATAAAAATATCTTTGACCTTGTATCATCCCTTCGGTTACCATCATATTTCGCATATTGCACTAAAATTTGTTATAAAGAAACACCTTTGCTCTTCCGTCTTATCATATATTAGTTAGCAATTTATATGGATTTTTTAGCTCATGTATGCCCAATGCCCCAAAAAATGGGCAGTTAGTATTTGGTCTAATAAAATTCACCAAGTCACATAAGGGTGGAAAAAGGCATCACCTGTCTAATAAATGGTATCACTGGAAGTGTTTTTATCCTTCTACTTCTCACACATTTTATATTGCACTGACTTTCATTGTATTCTATTTTCTAATTCTATCCCTTGGATAATTACAATTTACTTTTATTCTTGAGTATTTCAAAAATGGGGCATCATAAAAACAAAATATTAAATGCTAAAGTGCCGTTTTAATTTCAAATGTAATGTTTTCTTTTAATTTGAGTGCAGAATATATTACATCCCTTCTAAAATTGATTGGAATGTATTCAAGACAATCATGGACATATATAGATATTAAAATCCACTTAAGTCGCATGAAGACAGCGTAGACGAAGGTGATCCTGATGGTGATAAAGATCAACTCTCAGGAAAGCAGTTGTGATCAGTGGCTGAAGTATCAATGAACATGAAAGTATAACAATGAGATGAACAAAGAGGTCATAGGATCCGAAGGTGAATATTTTCATAAAGATGATATCCTCCCAACTGCAACGACATCAAACATTTTTATCTCGGAGTAGTTCACAATAGTTGGAGCTAATATGTCATATTTCCTACTGATATGGAGCGAAATATGGGTAGAAACTATATTTTTAAATAGCATGAATATTTCAGTCAGATTTTGAAGTTATTCAAAGATGAGTATTGCTATTTCTTCAATTAATATTTGTTTCAGTTACATATAACTGAAGCATTATATCAAATTATCGCTATTTAAAAAAAAGATGTTCTTCCCAATAATTTCAAAGATACCACAGCACACCGGTTGCATATCACTGTTATAAAGCATTAAACAGCTTTGGAAACATATTAACATATTGATATGCATTTAAACCAAAGTATTGGAATACTTATTCTATAACACTTGAGTTCAAAATTAAAAGATATAAAATGAATAGTTTTAAATGTGCAAATAATTTTTAAGTTAATGACCAAGGTAATTTTAAATATAAATTGCAAATATTAAATATAACACTGTAGCGGTTTATATTTACTAATAGAATGTGATTCAGCTAATTGGTGATAAAAAGCATGGAATGAAATAGTTTCTGACCCAACCATTCTTTAAAATTTTTGATATCTCCAAAAACGTGAACCTCTACAGAAAAACGAACGATGTTATAGCTATAGTTTTTATGAGATCTCCCGTCGCATAATCAGATCTTATAAAATCCGTAAAAGATTAATCGCTAAGATGTGTGAAACATTATATTTCTACTTCAGTACACCTACATTCATCTGGCGGAGTAATACTTGCATCCGAACATATCATTTTCCCTCCTTGAAATTTTCTCCCTGCCTTTTTCTCCTTCTCACTATCTCAAGCTCTCTCCCTATCTCCCATTCACTTCTTTTCCTCTCTCTCTCTCCCTTTCTCACGCCATTCACTCCCAACCACTTGTCTCTCTCTCTCTAACCTTCCCACTGTCCGCTCCATTGAATTTACCCGGCCGTGAATAATTGCGCTTCTGCGATGGGACAATATACAGTGAAAACCGGTTAACATGAATTGCTGGGGACCGGCACAATCATTTCGTGTTATCCGAATTTAGAATTAACCGAATGTCGTGTTAACAGTTTTAATGGTAAAATTTTCATTTTACAAATATGGAATTAGGCTCGTAGGCAAATCCATGATACATATCAATAATAGGATGTAAGACACAGCCGAAGATATTACCACAATCATGGGGAAACCTTATCTCAATTTCCATTTCGTGCTATCCGAAGAATATTGCATGTATTTATTTTCGTGGGACCAAAAAACACGAGTATTTTCGTGTTAAGCGATATTTCGTGTAAACCGTTTCGCGTTAACGAATGAATATATACAGAAAGGTATAGGCACTGGAACGGACCGAGCACGCGTTTCGTGTTAAGCGATATTTCGTTTTAAGAGTTTTCGTGTTAAGTGGTTTCCACTGTATGTCACTCGATAGACCACGGCTAGGTTTGAGGTCAGCTGATGGATTCAACCGTCGAAACGCTTTTGACCCAACACGCTGGAAAATATTTTGATTGGATTTAGGCAATACTGACGTGCCCTAAACGTGTCAGGATTTCGAAAATAATAGCGACCGTTGACCGTGTGCGTCATTGGGGCGCTTATGTTATTTATGATCGACTCTAAAGATTTTAAGGGAATTTGATAATTCGACAGGCATAACAATCTACTGTTTCGAGATTATAGCTTCGAGGGGTGGAGAGGAATTTATCGATGCGATAAGACAAGAAATTTGGGTCGTCGCGTTCTTTCTTCTGAGAAAGATAACATTGCGATCTTCGTACGTCTAATTAGAATGCAATTTTCCGTTCAAGATTGCTTAGCAACTGGGTTAAGGTTCTCAAAAAACGAGTCGCTAAGTGGAAGCGAATATTAATTTTCTATCGTGGGCTGTTTAAATGATACGAGATTTAATAAATCAATGCCGGAGACGGGACACGGACGCTTTCTCGAAAGTCACTTTCACGAAAGACACTCTCCCTAATGCCCTCTTTTCATAAATGACCAATTTCCCGAAAAACACATTCCCTGTAAATTTTGGTATATGAATTTCATTTGAAAAATTGAAACATAACTCAGAACTATTGGTTGAAATGCACTGAAATAATTAGAACGACAATTTAATATTTCATAAAAGTTTATTGTAAAGAACATTAGCTATAGCTCTTCATGTAAATTAACAGAATACCATGTATTTTAGGTAAAAGCAGTTAGAAAGTCTTCTGTTTGCCGCCCAGCTTGATATTGATGAAGCCTTAATGTTGTTTCTTTCCATTTTCTGGCTTCTCTCGTGAAGGAAACTTGTTTTGGGTTGGGTTGATTTTTGGAATAATGGACATTCCGGAAAGTGGCTTTTGGAAAAAGTGTACCAAAACTGTGGAGACTACGGTGAAGATAAGAATGTGGTATAACTACTAAATAGTGTATCAATATTGTATCACACAGTTTAGAAGTTATCTTGTGCCACGTTATGAGGTTTATTTATTTGTTTTAAGCTTCATTATAAAAAGTTGAGAGATATTGCGAATCAATTAATGTCTTTAAATGAGGCATACCTGCCTCTCAAAGCGAGCGGACTTGATTTATGAAATAATCATGTTAATGTTACAAACAATGGCATGAAAAATTATTTAAAATATGTTCCCCGTTATATTGACACTATTCATTATGCCTTAATTTACATGGGAACCTCTCCCAAGTACCTCATCGGAAATTAGCTGGGGATTTTATTACGGCCGGTTGATCTTAATGGTGTTGGCTCATAGAAAAATTATCGGTAATTTTAAGTTATTACACGCCAATTATCACCAACCTCTCACATTTGAAACGCTGAAATTTCCGGTAAAACTCGAGTAAAATTCATAGCAGCTTCAATAAACTATTACTTAAATTGTATTTTCATCGTCTCTTGAGCATTTATAATGCCCGATGATATAAATTCATAGGGAAAAATGTATAATGAGTTTGATTTCAATTGTATTATATTATTCAACGAATTGACAATATCTTTGTTTAATTACGCCTTACTTCCTTAATTATATTTATAATTTAAATTAATTCTGGGCAAAAAAGAATTAATCCCTAAGCCAGGGGCGAGCACCAAGCTGTAACGCAGAATATCAATCAAGCATCACTATACTTCCGCAAAAAATAGGAATGACAATGAATAAAATTAAAACGTCAAAATTATTCTCAGTGTCCTTCATAACGTTCAGAAATAAAACAATCGATCAAATTAAATTGTTGGTTCCAAGAAAGAGGTATTAAACGCCATGGAAGGGGTCAGTCCACCTATCAAAGATCACTATCCCCCTTTCAAAGAGCAAAAGGGTGCTCCATAGCATCAAGTTGGGAACCCCAGTTCTAATCTCCAAAGACCTTAACCTTTGAATCCAACCGGATCACGTGAAGATCAAATTGAAGATCCAGCCACTAATACCCCCACTTCTCAGACACGCGTCAGACACCTGATGAAATATCCGCATGAGCGATAAAAAATTGCGCGAAAGAGATATTATGTCGCAAATTGCGACCAAAGATTTGAGGACAGGACATAATGAGTGGAATGCATACTGCAGAGAATTCCGTATATTTGCTCCAGCTTACTTCATTAGGTATACTTCATTGCTTGTATAATTTTTTGCGGAAAAATAATTGTAGGATGGGTTTCAGACGATCAGGAATCAATTTAAAATTTGACAATTCTAATCACTAAAAATATCATAGAATATGGATAATGACTATCTATCTGACACTTTTATTTCAGACGATATTACTATAACTGTATCGTATTTGATAGTATTCTAGCACAAACAAATAAGGCATATTTTTATCCAAAACGTATGAAAAAAATTTGAGACCTTTTTTAAAATAAAAACTGGCAAAATTTTGTTAGACATTTTTTGTGATACCTGAATGACACACTGAAAATTTTTCTGTTCCAACATCTCTAAAAAATATCATCAATTTTAATAACTAAAACATAAGCTTGTGTATTAAAATTCTCAACTATTAACGTCCTTGCACCCTGTGAGTACTTTAGCTTGCTCTTAATATCTTTTTTCGGTCGATCCTTGAAAAAATATCATAAAAAGTATTCTGAAAAACATCATTTTAATCGTTACAAAACGCGTCTCGGCAGAAAACCTGACTCGACGGTTGATTCTAAATAGGGAAAACAAAAATCGCAAGCAGCGCCGAAACCGATTTTTTTTACTTTCCTACCGGGTCGAAGCGACGCTGAAGATTCAACACCCCAACCATCCAATTGGGAACTGGGTGGGACTCAATCAAGCACGACTAATATTGATTCACAATAAACTTGTCGTTGACCGCTGTAAGGTCGACAGGGTTAATGGCAGAGTGAGTGGAAGCATGGAAGAAAAACCATAGTCCCAGACATCCCACGGGTGTTGGGGGAAGGTTGTTGTGGGGGAAGTTTTTTGTGGGGGCAGTTTGTTGAGGAGAAGTTGTTTGGGGGGGAGGTTGTTGGGAATGGAGGTTGTTGGGGGGAGGGAGGGAGTTGGGGGGAGGATGTTGAGAGGAAGGTTGTGGGAGAGGGAGGATGGAATAAGGGATATCCATAACGGTATCAATCGCATCATTAATTATTCTGTTCAAACGTAGGGTTATTTACATTCATCTTCTGTTGCAAAACATGGGGTATAAATAGAGTCAACTGCTAAACTTATTCTTTTTCATATCATTGGCACATTTGTAACCCGGTGACATTTAATTACACATATAACATAATTGATGACCGGGAGTTAAAAATAATTAAAAACTGGTTCACAGAAAGCATGGGAAAATTATAAATTGCCTATTTGGCAGGGAGAAAGTTCTACGCAGATTTAAATGAAAGAAAAACCTCACGAACGAAATCACTTTTTCTTTTTTAAACTTTCTACAATATTGTTCATTATTAAATCCAACTGATTCGATTACGATTTAGCCGAGTTTTACGTTCCCTCAGTTAAAAATTATCTTTTTGATTCAATTATGCATCTGCTTATCTATATGTCGTCCAAAACACCGGTTGTTATACGTACTAAAAATTTTACAACTCTTATTTTTAGTTGAAACAATGACTATGCCACTAAGAACACTTTCGCTTGTGCAAAGTGGCTGAAAAAACATAACAACGTTCCTTCATTTTCATGATAAATGAAGCAAATTGAGAGATAAATCACCTTAAAATATTGTTTCAGATCAGCACGTCTACCAGAATAGCGAAACAGACCAATTGGCGGCGCATTGTGTCGATACGATGAGACAGAATATTAATGCTGCTGAATAATTGCGAAATAAATTCCAACAAATTTTGCACTCATTCATTTAATAAAGAATGTATCGAGGTCGTCTCGGAAACAAATATATAATCTATGACTATGCAACATCTATAAAAATGTTTGGAAAACCAGGTGCAAATTCCGGGTACAAAGCAGCCGTTATCAGTGGTTATCCAAAAAATAGTAAACTCTAAAGAATAATCCTTAGAACCTGCAACCAGTGGATCGTCGATGACGGCTGTTTTCCAATTTAAATGGACATTTTTCTTTTGCAAGTTTTATATGGCTAAGTATTACGGCAAGATAGTTTATAAATTAGATTCTAGCTATGACCAAACTCGATAAATCCAGTTTAAAATTACTGACAGTATGGTTCAACTATTACTACTATTGTAGTCCAAAAAATATATTCATACATATGAATAAGACATTGAAATGTGAAAAACTATAATACTACCGTGAAAATGACAAGCATATCGAAGACGGCAGTGTAAATCCAAATTACAGAAAGAAATATTTGTAAACTTTGAAAGGTGGTACTTGCATAGATGAAATAGCAAATTGCAAATTAATTTACTAATTCCAATATAAAACGGGTTATTTTGAAAATTGAAGCCGCATTTCTGTGAAGATTTTATTTCCAAAGTTTTGGAGAGAGAAGGGGATGCAAATCTCATATAAAATTTAGGGAATTGAGAAAATGTTATAAACAAGAGAAGAATATTATGAATGAGTCTGATGGCACGAAAATACGGAATAGGGCGGAAATGTCTAAATGAGAACAAGTAAGATACCCTTGCTAAAGTGAGAGGTGGAAGCACGTTTTCTTGTAAATTGTCAGGGCTCTCGTTCACCTCCCAATTTGTGGAAGGGACAACCCGCACAGTTATAGATCATCAACAGAAATTCACATCAATAAAAATTTCACTACTCTAGCTTCAGCAGTTTGGCTACAATACCATTTCAAAAAATTTCCGAATTTGAAGCCACCTGGCGAAAATTCTATGAAATACTGGGAAAATCCAATCGATAGAAAAATCCATAAATTGAAAAGATCAATCAAGTTCAAAAAGAATTTGTCAAATAACTTTTAAAACAATGACTTTGATTTTCCACAGACAGAGTGGTCACATGGGCACGTTTCTTTTTATTTTAAGAAAACGAACTTTAAAAAAAGAATGCTGGGAAGCGATCAGTATGAGGGATTTATTTTGAGAAAGAAACAAAAGTTTTGCAAGAGGATTTTCAATTTTGAAATGGCATAAATGAGAGAGACAGAGAGACGTAGAGGTAATGGTGTAACAGGAAAGAAGTGTAAGTGGATGCAGTATTTATAAATTGGGAAGAGAACTGCGAAGAGAGTAAATCCGACCCCATAAATTAACACTTCTTTCCAAGGAAATTTATTGCAATGCTCGAGCAGAGGTTGCATATAAGGTTGGCAAGGGCGAACTTTGGAAGCGAAGGATGAATGACAATATTTCTTGAATGAACTATGGATGTTTTCCAAAGTGGAAAAGATTTAACGATGACGTCAAATGGCGATACCTAACCTTCGGAAGAAGCACTCCACTGAAATCGATATAAGTTACTGAACCGTCCAGATCAAAGGAGTAAAAATAGCGAGTTATATGTACTTCTAATTCGTCGACATGTTGATAGAATATAAATAATTTGTGGTTTCCTCGATGCTGTAGATACAAAATAGATCTAGATTTCCCATTATTCAAGCAAATATTAAATGTAATAATAAATAACTTTTTCTCTTGAAATAAACTTGATACAAAAATGTAAAGGCATAACATTGAAAAGATACATTATCAACGCAACATTTAAAATTTATGATTCGAAAAAAATAGTAGCAATCAATCCTATGTTATAGAAGAAAACCACTATTTCATTTAAAGTTTATTCACGTAATTAAGACTTTAAAGTTATATATTCTAATTTCTTTAATAAACTTTAAGTTATTCTTTTAATAAACTGTAGAATTAAATAAGAGAAAGAACATGGGTATCCTAGGAATGAAAACAATAAACATAACATTACTTTAAAATGTAACAATTTTCCAACAACTACGATACTTATAAAACATCTTTACCAATTTTTTTACCACTTTGCATGTGAAAGCCCCTTTTTAGATGTTCATGTTTCTTTCTATGTAGATGGACTCCGTAATAAAACGTGCGCGCGCATGTACTTATTTTTATTCTAATTTTCGAAAATGTGCGGTTTCCGAAAGCATCGTTTTAAGGGATAAAATTCTTATAAAATATACTGCCTTAATTTTTAAGATAGCGGATCTGTGTTCGTTAGAATGTCTGTCAACTTATAAAATATCTTTTCTAAAAGTATAACTTGGTCTTATATCTATGAATATAAATTTTATGTACATATCCACATAATTGCAGATCCGTTAAGCAAGTAGGAATTTAGTTACAAATTCATCCACTACGTTAATTAGTTCGTTTATAAATCGAGGGTTCAAACCGTCTTTTAATAAACTGAATATAATCATCAAGTGGCCGATGAAAACGGAAAAGGGATAACTAGTAAATTTTCTCATATTAAACATGCACCGCGCAGCTACAATTACGAAGCGTAGGAAAAGATCCACTGATTGAACTTGATCAAAAATTTAACTGTCGGAGGAGAAAGCGTAGAGAAAGTGAACGACTTCATTTCCACGGAATTCCGCCGCTCTTCGTCAATAATTTCAAATCTTCCGCGCGCGCGTCACATCTCCGCCCTTTTCATTTTATTTATTTTTTTGCGGAAAGCAAATTAAAGCCCTCCAGCGCAATTTTTTTTAGCGAATCTAGCGCCGAGAGCACGCTCGCTCGCGGCTCTCCCTTCTTTTATTTTTTTTAACGAGGATCAGGGCTCGTGGACAGATTGCAACGCGGTTTGAAAGGCTCCGCCCCCTACTCTCCAAAATCTCCCCACCTCCTCCACCCCCCCCCCTTCCCCTACGCAGGACTCACCGACGCCCTACTCCACCCACACCTCCGCGGAATCCAATTTATACGCTCGGAATTTTTCATGCGACGAGAGGAGTTTTTAGAAGTCCCGCCGACGGACACATCGATCGGAAGGGTTTTGGGAGGAGGAAATAAATTGATGGGGTGGGAACAGTGGAGTGAAAGTAGTGGGAGAGGAGGTGTGGGAGGGAGGAGTGGAGGAGGATCGGGGGAGGAAGAGGAGATATGGTTGTTAAGCGGAAGGGGATAAAATAAAGCGACGCGTTTCGCATGTTATCACTTTATCGACGGAAGAGCTTCCCATCGAAGCTTTGAAAGTTGGGAACTGAAAGTGAATATTTTTCCATAGATGAAGTTGCGAGTTCAATGGCTATCGAAACTTTTATACGCACGATTTCAATCGTTCGTTTGAGTATATCTAGTCGTAAACGACAAAAACAAATCGGCAATGGAAAGCAAAAAAGCCCGTATCAACGGCAGGATTAGAAGTCGCGGAGTTTGCAATGGTATTCGGGCGCTTTCTCTTCTCCTCTAATGCTCTTGTGATTTAAAGAAAGCTGAACCGGGCGCATTTGCAGAAAAAAAACCCTTTGAAATGTATGATTTCACGCGTTGGCTACCTGAAGAATCGCGTAGCAGAGAGGGTTAAAGGAAGATTCTGATCGGGAGAAGGAAGGACGGAATATCAGTCGGACAGCCAAACGGATACACGAAGAGAGTTCGTGTACACAGCAGTCTCTCAACATTTGAGGAGGCTATTTTCCGGAAAATAATCGCGAAAGTTAACACTTAAAGCTTACGGGAAAAGTGGAGTTGATCATTCCCACGGAGAATCAGACGGTTGTCTATGACTGATAAGGATAAACGTAAGATGCGTATAGTCCACATTTTATAAAACCGTATGGATTACAATGCGACGAAATCAATAGTCGTTGTTGAAAAACAAATACCTTTGAGATAAAATATTTTAATAAATTACGATGGCGATAATTTATATTAAAATATATTGGTGTACCTTGGACGTTGGTTAGAAGAACGTCAGGAACGATAAAAGGAAGAGTAAAATTTTAATGCACCACCTGGGTAAAATCTTGCTTTATATATCATTGTATTTAACAGAAATGATGTTGCGTATTTAAAGCTATGCCGACAACAGCCAAGTAGGCTGATTTTCCAGAAAACATACAGACTTGCGTAAAACTGCATCAACGCGCTGCCAAAACACGACTGATTCTTGCTATGAAAAACACAAAATGTACGCATATACTAAGTCAACTGGAATGAGAGAAAGAAATAATAAAAAACGATCCTAAGCCAGAAATAGGTAATCCAGAGAAAATCCCATTCAGTGTTTATATAAATAAGCACAAATGCATGCGATAAATAAACTAACAATTCGATTTTTTTACCTAAGCCGAAATAAAATAAAAAAGCATAAAATTTACTTAAAATACGATATTTTTCATGTAAAAATAATCCTCTGCCGGAATATAATAATATATGTAATTACCGCGCGCGTTAATATAATGAAAAAATAAAACGGATACTTAGGTACTAAAAACAACTTACAGTTAGCTTGGACAAAATGGTTAAACCCGCAATAGAAATAGTTAATATGTCGCGAATGTTAAATAGGTTTAGACAGAAGCAATCCACGAATAATAAAAACCGCAAATGTTGGAGGATTCGACTAATTCGATTAAATTTCGAACTGTAGCTGATGTCGCCGCTAGCTGGCGAATGTAGGCATCAGCCTACCAGGCCTGGCGTAAGCGTTAAAAATCCGGTTCTTATTGCTCAATCACGCCAATAACAGACACATAAGACTTGTTTTGGATGGTTATCCCATTCTATACGCTGCTTTCTTTCTAAACCTTTTGGAACAGTTCGCGCTAAATTCATCTGCACCATTTCCAAAGCCTTCAGTGTCTCTGCACACTAGCCAAAACCGAGATTATTTTGTTATTTTTCGAGCATTACATTAATTTTAGTATTGATCTGCGTAAATAACGAATGCCAGTATGATTTTCCAAATGAATAAGCAATAAAAAATGAGATGACGAAAGAATTTTAATGTAAATGTCAATTTTACTGATTAATTATTGAAAAATTCAAGATAAATAAAGTTGGATACGTCATCTGGATGTCATATCGTTATGTAATAAATGCCAACCTTCAAGATATATCATTGCACATGTCATAGCAGTATATTCTTCACGCGATGTAAGTTTGCAGTTGTGATTATTTTTAATTTTAATCGCGTATTTACGCATTTCCCGATTTCTAGCTTGCATTGGAAATGCGTGGTCTTCTATGATTTAACCTTGAAGCAAAGAATAAAATTGCTAAAATACAAGACCCGTGTTACACTTCCGGTATCAACAAGCGATACACATCAGACATATCCAAATAGTGAGATATTCTTCAATTTTTATATAGCTTTATTATTACGGCAGATATTCTTCGCACGGGCGGCAAAACTGAAAGCGCATTTTCTAATGAAAAAGCGTTTAAGGGACCAAATACGTTTTCTATACCTTAAGAGGATAATTTCGCGCGGCGAAGACATAAACTGCTTCAGTAAAATCGTCGAAGAAACCGATCATTTCATTCAACGCATGCTAGGCAAAGGCATTCCCAAGTCGATCCACACCCAGCTTCGAAATAGATTCATGGAGACGGCGCGAGGTTGTATTTCTGCGGCTCTAGAACCTTCAGCCCTTAAAATGGAGGTCTAACGTAAGCATATCACGTGTGTTTGAAAAACGACCGTTCGTTTCGCCTCCCTCACCACCTTCCCTTCACCCCCCTTTCTATTCCTCAACCTCACTCCGACCATAACCCTTTTCCGAGCGAACGCCCGCTCCCAATAGATTATGGACGGCGTATCTTTGCGACAGAAGGTGGGTGGCGTCCTTTGCCCTAACCGCTCACCTCGGGGCAAAAAAGAGTAAGCACGGCTGCACGGAAGAGACTTCGTGAGAATGTCTCCTGAATGCGAATGGAAATAAAACAGAACCTATGGATGCAACAAGCGTTTTGGATGATCTTTCGAGCCATTTTTATTTGAAAAATAATGAATTTATCGAGTTCACCTTATGACTTGGATCCAAAATATTGTTCACGTAATATGTGCTGCAATAAAACCGTTACAAGGCGATAAAAACGTTTCTATTCGTCACGGTAGTAAAGAGCTCTTTTTTCGTCAAAACTAACGAAAGAAAGCGTTTAATATTAAAGTAAACAATATCGGACATGTATTTCAAACACTTCAATGGATTTCTCACGTCGCATGATATTTTTTGCTCCAGTTTATGTAGTAAACTTATAAACATTTCCTTGTGAGCGTGAAAAATATCAAGTATTTAGAGAAACAGAACACGCATTTTCGTGAATGATTTCATAAAAGTGAAAAATATTAAGTCAATCGCCAACTTCAATCCACCAATCTATGAACAGTTCTATATTTTCTAAATGTCATCTTTTATAGGTTGATACCCTTTATTTTATAAAAACGCTAATCAAAGGGCAAGCAGAAAAACATTAATTATTATCCTTTACATTTCATATACAATTAAAATTACAGATAAATCATTAAAAACCATCGTTTTAAGCGTAGAATTAATTCTTCGTTGACTTTTTCGTAAAATTCTCTTTCTTATAGAAATATCCCTCAATTCGTGTCCCGTAAACGTCAAAATAAGGAAAACATAGAATTGATGCCGAAATACATTTTAATCCATTGAGATAAGTATTGTAACATTTCGACTGGATAAGAAACCGGCACTAAGCTCATATTGGGTCCTCGGAAGAAAAATAGTGGACATTGCAGCTAAAACATTTCAATATAGTATTTTTTCTATCTAAAACACAATCATACACACCCTCGGAGAGCAGTACTTGTAAATTGACAACGAAAACTGTTTCACGAAGGCGTTCAACGAACACGTGCACACGCGAGAAGATTGACTTTTCCTCGGAGGATTTCTACTGCCTGAATTCTGATTACTTTTGGGAACGATCTTCTTAATGAATTCCTAAGTTCTTTCTGGAAAGATAATCTCATGTGAAACCCAGCAACGGCTGTCTCTACGTTTGTCTTCCTTCTCAATTACACGCGATACGAATCTTGTGCGGCTTGGATGTAAATATATTCGGGGAAATCCAAAACCGCGTCTCTTGAGGAGTCATCGCACGTATAAACTTGGAAGTGTCACGGCGAAAGTGCCTTTAGGTTGCTTTGAGAGTTTGCATGCTCCCGCGGGAGAACGTAGAGTGAGGAATTAATTAGGAAGGAGAAAGCAGATGGCGCTTCGCGTTAACCGTTCGCCATCTGTATAGACGATTTTTGAAGTCGTTTCTCGTATTCGAATTTTATATCCCTCCATCCAATGACTGCTGCGTGCAAAAAAGATCTTCGTTGTTCAATAACCGATTGTTAAAAAATAACTGATGCAATAAACATTCCGTCGTGTGGCTTTAGCTTAAAGGGTACTGCGCCGTTATTTATAAATTAGAACGCTCAAGTTTCCGATTGCCGCCGACATCTTACTTTAAGCGAAGGGATACGCTTATGGCTACATTAGTAAATTACTGCAAGTGAAAGATTTTCGTCGGCTATTTTGTAATATCACGTTTCATTAATTTAACGTTTTATTTATAGATTAAACCAAATCATAAACCTCTTTATAAAATATGGTTGTTGCAGAAAAAATTATAAATTCAAGTATATAAATTAAAGGTTGATGGAAGCACAATGTCTCTACATGGAAATATGACACATCAATTATTCATAAGTTTCGGTTACTTTCAGCCATCAAACCCTATGCAAAGTCACAAAAATAGCGCGCATTAAGTACAGTGTAACGCAGGGAAAGGAATTTAAAGACTGATGTAGCAATATAAGGAAAAGGAATCAGTTGTGGTGTTAAGGATCCGGAGGAACGGGTGCTAAGCGCCAGTTCCCAGAAAGATGTTTCAATAAGCGGGAAAAGATGTAGGAAAGAAATGCCAGAAAAGGGGAAACATTGGACACCATCAAAATGTAAATATAATGGCGAACCTGGGGATTTTAATAATTTTTACGAGAAAAATAAAATGTAGCCCATTTAAGAAGAGGGATTAATAAGTGCTAATGGAAATGTGATTAATACGACGATCCTTTTTCGTCATTAATGCTGTTTAATTATAAATAATGGTAGAAATTTGATAGCGACTCGATATGAAGCCTATACACATAATTACAATGTATGCATGTATTTAACATATTTAAAAAAATATTTCTCATAGTTAAGTGGGAGACAGATGGGGCCACGTGTCCTGAGCCGCGAGAGAATTAGTGAAAGAGGAGAAACAAATGTGTGAAAAGTCCCATAACAAAGAAATGGCCATATACATATCCTAAATGATGACGTGGGTCAACGTAATGGGCGAAGACCAGTCTCAACTGCCGGGTGCTATTGAAAAAACTAATTATATCAAAAGTATTCTACTCGAAGACTTCGAGTTACGATCGACATAGAAGCCGCCCCACTATATTGTAAATATTTGATAACCTGTTTTTCTCCAAAAGATGTAGCCAAATATTTTCAGAATTTGCGAGTCATGGACCTCACAAACCGCTGTCTGCTAGGGGTCTCGCACCTATTAAATCCGCGCCTGATGCTAGACTTGCTCACGCCCTCTGAGGCATATGAAACCGGCAACACAATTAATTCACAGACATTCCGGAGGCGATGCAATAAAGACCATAATGATATGATTTCAGTATTAATGTGAACAGATAACTTATATGAATGTTCAAAGCGGACTGAAAAGGAAACATGCTGAAACTAGTCTTACAATTAATGCTTACGGTATTATCAAGTTATTACGGGGGACAATGCTCGTGTAGTTCCAGGAAACTTCCTTAAATGCTTGCAATCGAAATAATAGCAAATATGGGGTCACATGAGCAGTCTGGGCCTACAGTTTGAAATGCTCTATAGTGATTTTGAATAGTTGATTGTGGGACAAATGAAAAATTTAACTCAGCAGATTATGAGAAATAAAAATCGAATTTAACATGAAGCTTCTCTACAACTACATGAAAAATAAATGACAAGTTTATAAAATGTTATAGCTAAACATCTGACTCAATATTTACACAAAGAATGAGGTTTTAGTGCTTAATTTTCCCATCCTTATAAATTATGATTATTTAATCTAATTTAAAAAGTTAATAGAAATGAATAAGTTGTCTGTAGCGAAATAGTCAAAATAGAACTTTCTCTGAAAAACTTTAGGTTCTAATTTCCACAAAGAGGTACGTATATCTAGGCAGTAAAACATTAATACTGAAGAGAAAGGTGAACCAAGAGTAAGGTGACCAGACCTCCTTCTTTTGGAAGGACAGTTCTCCTTTTTCAATCGTTGTGCTTCCTAAACTTATTGTCCTTCCATGTCTTCCTTTTTTGAAAAATTTTCTGTCTTTGTCCTTCCTTTTACTTAACTTTGTGTATCCATGGAACATTTATACCTACTTTGAGAACTCAGACCTATCATGTGATTTTTGTGGATTGGCTGGCTTTTCTCTTGTCTGTTAAATTGTTATACGCGCAGGGAGTTCGTCTTTCTCCGAAGACGCGATTCTCAAGAGTACACTAAGCTTTCCGTCAAGCTGCTTGTTAAATGATCTTTGTCCAGCTCGCTGATTATGTTTTCTTAGCGATAAAGAACCCTTTGTCTGCCAGAATAAATGTTTTATTTTATCCTTGATTGTATTTGTTTGGTTTCTGGTTTATTAAAATCCTGGTTTATACAGTGTAAGTACAATGTATCCCATTTTATTCCTCAAAATATTTCTTTCGTAAAACACATTCGATTCACCCCTGTTCACATAGTTGTTATCGGCAATGTAATTGGGTGATTTTAGTAGGTTTTTGTTTCTGTGCGTGCTAGTTGAACTCTTACAGCTTCCTATTCCTTGTGAATTATGAAGAAATAGTTATATACTGTGTCCTGCCTGAGTGAAATTTGAATAGCTGCGGTTACTTCATTATAATTTTCTCATTTTAATTTACAATGTGATCTTCCATTTTATTATAATGATTTTTAAATTTTTGTTGTAATGCCCTACGAAATGTCTTCAGCCAAGAAAAGAAAATGTCACTTAAATGTAGCGTTAACTAAGGAATGTCCACATTTAAGACCTGTTTGAAACGATGATATTATCATTAAATGTTGTATGTGCTCAGCAATATTTAGTATCGAAGTTGGTGGGCGTTCAAGTATTACGAAGCACAAACTTTCCCAAAAGCACCTAAGTTAATATAACATCCCCTCCCATAAAAACCATTATTTTCTTCTTTTAACGTGAAATAAAGCTTATAAACAGTTTTTTGATAATGAAATGTGTCCTTCCTTTTTGTATAAAAAAATCGGGATTTGTCCTCCCTTTCGGTCAAAAATATCTGGTCACCTTAACCATGAGAATAATTTCGAGCAGAGAGGGTTTTCAATTGCGGTTTCAATTTAAATATTCTGCCGAAAAGTGAAGTCCGCCCAATACCATTTTCAGCTACCAATAGCGATTGGTGTATTATTTATTTAATCTGCTCTTTAAAAATAATTCTTCTGAATTAACTTGATGCACAGACAGATTAAAGATAGTATAATCTGTAACAGGGAATCTTTAGGTAAACAAGAAACAAACAGTAAATACCGCAGATCTTTGCAACATAAATATACCATTTCTTCTTTTAAAATGTCACCTATGTTAACGTTGTTTCCTACGCACAGAGAGGAATATACAAAGTGTCTTTTGAATTTTTAAGTCACTTGGCTCTCCCATAACCTCTAATATAACCCTACCTCAGATATTCCCTCTTTTCGTGCATTATTTGTAGCCGTTTTATCGTTCTACATTCTTAAGGGAGGTTTCACCAAAATAATCCTCCTTATCTTACCCTGACCCTGTTCCTTCAACCTCTCACACTCGCTGCAATGTAAAAAACGATCCCGTGACGCATTGAACTTCTTTCCTTCTTTCACAACCCTCTACGGAATTCCAACCTCCATCTTGCACCCCTTGGGGCCGCCTCCATCTCTCTCAGGGGCCCTTCCTTCTCTCCCGTGCCCTCCAAAACTTTCTCCTGCCCTTTTACCGCACCCATTCAACTTTTCAAATACATCCCCCGATCACCTCCTTACTTTCTCCATTTCACCATCCCTCTCACGCTCACCTATCTCCGCCCCCCTCTCCCTCCCTCTCTCTCTCCCCCTGCCCTCTCTCTCCCCCCTCTCTCTCCCCCGCCCTCTCTCTGTCCCCCCTCTCTCTCTCTCTTTTATCTCCTTCCTCTGTTCAAACCTCTTCGGTTCGCACGTCCACTACGAGAGAGAATGGATTTTCGGCGACATCGAAGGGGTTAGTACGAAGGAGAAAGAGGGAAGTAGTGGCAGAGGGGAGAATAGAGGCAGGGGAAGGGAGAAAGGGAAGTAAGGGATACGGAACGCGTGGTTTCAAGTTCTGCCTTTGAACAGCGATGTCTCTTACGACCTCTTTAAGTTTAAAACGGAATGCAATCAGAAATTCCCTTTCCTGGATTCAATTCGTGTGTTTTTCTATAACTCCAATACCTACTCTTACTATCTCTGCTACATTTTTTCTTCTATTGCGCGTTTCCTCCTAACCTATATAGCCTTCATCCAGTGAGGTGAAATTATGATCACAACGTAATCGATGTGCTCTCTCCCACACAGCAATTTTTGTGTCACTAATTATTTTATTGCTGAACTTTCCGTGTTTAATAATACCATGAGTGGTAATTAAAAGAATAAACTTAATATTCAACTAATTATCTTGAAATTTTTAAACGAACGTTTTAAACTAGCAGAAATTAAATAAACGGGGTATTTTGACCGTATTTTTTGCTTTTTAAATCGTATAGTTATTATTTTATTATTTCACTTTCCTTTCAAATATATTTGTGATGTACAAAAATATTATTCAATCTATATCGCAGTACGGAGTTTAATATGAATGCCTGCGAATGAAAAAAGAAAGGAAGAACTCATTCTCTTCCGAGCGATCTTTTAGAAATTATTTGGGGTGGTCCCTTTAGCATAGGCAACCCAACCTACTTCTCAGGGATAGCGAGGGTTAGCGGAGTCGTAGTTACCTTACGGTTGTTACCATAATTCCCTCTAATATTTTTCATGCATGGGCGGAATGAATATCGCTACGCGCAGATGTGCGCCCAGGTTGACGCGACCCTGTTCGGATGTAAGATAAACAGAGTTGTGCGCGATTGAGCAATTTAGTGCGCGGCACTTCAGAAACTGCTGCGCAGACGCGCAGTCGCGCATCTTACAATTAGAGGAAAACATGGTTGTTACCCATACAACTATGTAGATTCAGCTTCTGGTTGGTCGCGACATTGGAACGCGCCTAGTTCCAAATTGGATACTCGCGTACTCGCAGGCGTGCGCACGCACCGCACGAATGCACTACACGTTCGCAGACACGCATACTCGTACACATACATACTCTCGTACATACATATACTCTTTAAAACGCTCATATACACGTCTGAAATCCACCATATAAAACGCTTATTCTGTCACTCTGTGAATGACGAATTTTTTAAAGTGTTTTAACAAACTTCCCTATTGGGTAGAAGATTGAAATTTGGCAGAAATGTTTCAATCACTCCATAAAAGTCAATGGCAGAAAAGGTCCCGAAAATGAACCGAGTCCGACTCAAGAAAATATTTAATGCCTCCCTTAAGATAACACGTAAAAGACGATTTTTCGACCTGCAGGCTTTCATTCTTTTGCATATTTATTTTTAGTTTAAAACATTTAAATCCATCTTCCATTGCTGTTTGCAGGCATTTACTCTACGCTTTAACGTGACAATTTAAAACTGTTTAGAGACTTTGCAAAGCCATTCATAGGGAGTTTATTTTATAATTAATCGTCGCAAAGACAGTCCAATACATTTCCGAATGACTCCCGTTTGGAATACCGTTCTGCTGTCGGTATAGGAGCGACCAAGGACGACGGAGCGATCCATTACCATCATATTTCATATTCATCGACACGCAAGCAAGAGTCCATTCACTCGACGCGTCAGAGAGAAACGCATTCGGTTTATTCCTCCCTCGAGCCTACAGAGGGCAGGAAATTGTTCGAAATGCCTCTATACCCCTTTCGTTCCCCATTTCTCCCTCCCCCCTCCCTACCTTGCGCCATCCCCACCCCTATTTCGTAGGGATCGCTCACTCCTCTCAGAACGTAATTTTAGGCAGAGGCATTCGAATGCTTTGGTGAGCAGAATAAAGAGATATTTACGGAGAGTCACTGAGGGGGACAGAGTGAGAGAATGGAATTCCGTGTAGGGAGAGAGGAATAAGGTCAAATGGGGCGAATAAAATGTGTCCGTGCGTGTTTGCGTGCTCGCGCGATGGTTCACGATAGAGGAATGCGGCAGGGACTTTGGATTGGGTTTTGTCAGGACATGGAACAATGAGCGCTCGCTTTCTGAGCACTTGCCGACAATATGGACCCTATAATGCTCTTCCTAGCCCGGAGTTATTTTGGGAATATGAATGCGGATGACTGGCGTGATAATCGAATCGGAAATGTATCAATATTTTTAGACTTTCACCCAGCTGAGTGGTCAAAATAGCTTTTACACGATCCCCTCATGTCCAACTGAACATACGCTCATTAGGGGCTTCTGACTTTCAAAAAACAATAATTTTGATACGCTTGGTCTCGATTGTACTGCATTTAAATGAGTATCTTGGACAAACTTGAAATATGGTTTCTATATGTGCGAAATTTTTAATGTTAATAATTGCCGTATGTGATTTTCCGATATATCAATTGAAAATTTTGCTGCTTGACACTTTTACCACTTTAACCTTTAAATATGCAGTTCCTAAATACTTTTTCCGTTTAAAATCAACAATAATAAAAGTTGCATTTGATATAGTTAACATTTCGGATAAATGTTCCCTATATATGGACTTTGAAATTTTTCTTTAATCAATCGATACTTAGCTTGCTTTAAAACACACTCTCACAAGATATGCACAAGTGCATGTATAGGAAAACTACAAATTGAATAAAAACCTAAAAAGTTATTAAATAGGGAACTGTAAATGTGTTTGATAACAATTTTTCAAATGAACAAAGCTAGAATTTTCAAACTGAACTACAGATAAATGATTTCATTATCGCGCTAATAAAAATGTAATTGAGAATAAAATAACTATGGGCAGTCATTTATCTATTGAATGTCAAATGCTATGTTTTACTTTTCGATGTGAAATTATAATAAGTAAGGAAAGAGCTGCTAAATCAGAGAATAAATGCATTTTTCTTTTAAATCAGTTATACAGAATGATAAAATGTATGTATACTAATACGACTAGTCTAAAATAATATATTTAGGAAGAAGAATTTTAAAACAAAACGTTTTTCAAATAAGAAAACTAAATTAAATTTTACCTCAATTATGAACTCCCACAAGAAAACGCGCACAAGACAGAATAATGAATCGAATGGCGAAAAACGCCCTTTACAGCTGTTTTCGTTTAACGCGTCTTACAGACAGACAAATGGATAGCGACATCCACGATAAAGCATGCACAACGAGGAAGAATGCTAAATCTATTGGCGTAATTAAGTCTTTTTCTGCTTTCATTTAGAAGGAGTTAGAGGTACGACAGACAGACGGACAAACCAAACACACAAGTGGATTTTGTTAAACCGCTAAAAAAATAGTATCTTTTTATGAAGCTGGCGGTGAGTCTTAAAGCAATGCCAAGCCCGCATTAATGCGGATACCCCACACGAAAAAATAAAACTGACGTGGCCAACACGACTTTCTCCATGTTTGGGGTATAGATATTTAAATTATTATGAATAGCATTATAAGGCAAAATTATTACTTCGTATGGTAAATGAATACAGTAGTCCTTATTGCCATAAATTATATTTTGAATATGTTTACAGAATTCACCGCTACATGGTGGTGGCGCTGTATACTGGAAATTTACGAATAAGCAAAATATCTCCGAAATGGATGGTTCTACGAAAATTTGTTTCAAATAAAACTTGGAAGAAATATTATTCTCTACAACTTTGGTCCTCACGAAGATCACCAATAACGACGTTTTTAAGGAGATATTTGACGGAAACCGAAAAAACCGATTATTTTTTATAAATAATTCCTAAACAATAACAGCTATGGAAAATTCTTTCAAGTAAAAGTTGTAGGAAATTACATTCTCTATAACCTTTGTATAGAATTGTATATACAATAATGATGTTTTAACGGAGAAATATCGCAAAAACTGAATCAGGTTTCGAATAAACCTCGACTTCCGGTTAACCGGTATTGTCCAAAAACTAATCAGTTCCTTGTGCTCACCCTAAAGTGTTATATATGAAATTTGGTATTAACATGACAAGTACTTTTTTAATTAGAGCGCTCACAATCGCATACATCCATCCATCCACACACATACGAGTATATCATTCCGAAAATAGTCTAAACGTGTTCTAGGGACCTCAAAACGTGTATTTCCGTTGAAATCTCGAAGTCGATTTTTTTCGTGATCACAATACTTTCCCATTACTACGTATGGAGAAAGTAAAAAAGAAGTGTTTTTAGCAAGGGAGTAATTCATTTCCGTCATTCACAGCAAACTGAAGCGAGGAAGCTTCGATACGCTTTTGTTCTATCCGGAGGTTATGTAGGATGAGCAAATGCAATATTTTTTATCTCGAAAGAAATTGAAGATATATGACGCATGCATAAATGCTCTCCTCTTCATCTCTCCCTCTCCAACTATGTAGTCTCAATTTCGCCCGAAATGAAGTCGTTTGTCAGTCTGTCTGTCTCTCTCAATCTCCTCTCTCGCTCCCTCCCTCTCCCCCTCCCTCCCTCTCTCTCAATCTTCGAACTCCTTTCCCTACTCCCAGCATAGCCAAACTCCATCGAATGGAAGAGCTGTTTAGAAACATCGGAAGAAGACGAAAAAACCGAGAAGATTTCGCCAAAGGGTAAAGAAAAATCAGTTGCGCTGACTTCCTATCTAGAAAAATCCCGCTAAAAATACACTTAGAAGGAGATCATGCGAAATAAACAGTATAGTACCTAACGACAAAGAATGACAGGTAAAGACAATTTTAGATTATTACCATTGTTATTCCTTACTTAAAAGAAAAAATGCGATTTTTAATAGAAAACTTATAAAATATATGATAAAGTTAAACGGTTATATTGGATTACGAAATGGTTTTTCAATCATATTTTGAATGCGTTTGTTCCTTAGATCGTATAAAGAAAATGTGGTAATGTTGTAATACTTTGGCCAAAAGAGCACATAGAAAACCTATCTGCGATACGAGCGTGCTTATCCCGTTACTTATATTTGCGTACAAAAGCCTTAACTGCAAAATGTATGGAAATATTTTTCCTCTTGATTAAGCCATTGGGTCTCAACCGGTGTGCCGCACACTCCGAAGATATTTAATTTTTAAATTATGTACTTGATGTACAATAAAAATATGCAGTTTATGCTTTACCAATCGTGACAATATAATATAACTGCGACTATTACTTGTTACGCTAGTTTCTATCTTTAAAAATGAGTATTTTACGTAGTGAAATTAATTAGGGGTGGTTTGGTGTGTATTTAAGCATGCATGAAGGTGTGCCGTGGTGCAAAAAAGGTTGAGAAGCACTGATCTAAGTAGTGGCTCAAAAATGTTTTACCGGTTCGACACCCTCTCAAAGATAAAAAGAATTTCGCGGTACCCCAGCCACGAAACAAAGTTTTTTACATTTTTTACACACGGGCATTACAACCTTTGGACGCATTAATTAGCAAGTATTACACCTTAATAAATTTATTAGAGGAGATAAATTGCCTATCGCAGCAACCAAATCGTTGGTTTATCTATACCAAAAAGCGCAAAATAGGATTTTAATATTATCAACTCCATGAAAAATTTTCCTAGCTAATTAAGAGGACATATGCTATACAAGCATTATTCAGTTTGCTGAAAAAATAATACAGCGCGCGATTCATTTGAAATTAATGTGCCCACGGCAACTTCACCAATTATCACAACCATAACGATGATTCTCGTAGTTGTTAAGATGGGTCTCATCTCGAATCCTAGAATATGGCTCTCTTAACCGAAGGCCCAGGTTTCGGATGTTTGTTTTCGACGTTTAATCATTGCTTATGCCACCATATGTCGGGTTAATTGGCAACCTTAAAAGGATCATAGCTACAGCCGCAGGATGAAGAGTTAATCGGCAACATTAATAGAATCATAGTTGCTGTAGCCGGATTATGAGTTAATCGTTCTACATGGAAGTAATGAATAATTGTGGCAAAAGAGCCCATCTATTAGATCCGGGTAGAGAATTATAAAATGTGTATTTAATTTAGATGCTCATTAAACAATCAACACTCTTTGCGAATATTTAAAATTATTTATCAAAAACATTTTCTTTCGGTACAGTACATTGTGAGAGGGATTATTCTGCAATAAATCTGAATGCAACGGATTTACTCTAGAAATTGTTGGCCGAAGATATCAGCAGTTTGATAACGATTGAAATTAATGGACCACCTTAGGGTGAATTTATTCCGGCCAGGTATATTGAATCGTGGGGGAAAAACAGCCAATCAATAAAATCTTATTTATCCTGCACATGACTTTCTCGATACAGATTAATGAATACGTTTTCACTCGAAATAAGCGTCCTCAAGAGTACTTATTGGAAATTACACTCGTGAATAATTATTAAGCACTTTCAATAATATTTGCATTGAAAAATCAATAAGTAAAAAATATTGAAAGCTGTTGCTATGGATAACAAAATATCGACACGGAACTAAAATTACCCTCGGCAGAGTACGCATCGCTTTCAACAGTTAGAAATTTTAATCATAGCAACAGAAACAATCATTTAGCGATGTATTTAACACAAATTCAGAAGAAAAATCAAAATATCTATTGAATTTTTATAAAACAATGCTTCAAGAAAATTATATTATCTGCAACTTTAATAATGTTAAATATTTTCGTATTTTAAAAGAGGAATTTGGAAAATCAGAAAAACGACTACAATAAACCTCTACTTCCGGTTGATCCGTTTCTGCCAAAACCCTTTTCTAATCTTCATTTGATGATAAAAGTCTTAAATATAAAATTTTCTGCTGATCTGATCATTAATTTATGTATAAAATTCTAACACACAGACTTCATCGCAAAAATAGTCATAACGCACTAAGTGAACCTCAAAACGTGTATTTCCATCGAAATCTCGAATAGGAGTTTTTTCAAGAATACTTTCTCCTATGGAGAAAGTAAAGACGTGGAGAGCGTCGATATATTGACATGACTTGTTGACTTATCGCCCTCGAATCCGTATCGCTTCACTATCGCAACGCCGAAACACAAATCACTTCCTCATCCAATAGATAAGCCTATCTCGCGCTAAAAGTTTCAGACTTTCCAACGCTTTAAAGCCGCCTTTCCTTAGCTCCTCCAAAATTCTCAAGAGCCATTCGCTCTCTTTAACACTCTCCACTCCTCCTTCACTCTCTCCTTTAACGGAACTTTCGCACACATAACATTCTCCCATGAGACCGATAAAAATGTTTCTTATATCATTCCCAACTCCACCTAGCACATGAGTATACAATTCTATATATACTCGTAGTATCAGCTATATTTACGTCTGATGTAACCCTCGCTATAAAAATGAGAATAACTCGAGAAACTATCGAGATAGAAACCCTAAATCTTGCAGAAATGCTCGACTCACATATTTTAAAGTGATGACGAAAAAACATCCCAAAATGTATTGGGTTAGACTCCAAGGAAGACATTTCCATTTCCCATAAAATAACACGCAAAAACCGGTCTCTTCACGAGCAGGCTTTCATTCTTTTTTAGATTTAAATTAGAATTGACCTATAATCTTCGAATATAAACCACTTTGAAGAAAACATTATGAAGTTTCTTATTATGTTCATTATTTTCCTCCCTCAGATCGAAATCGCTCAATTTAAACGTTTAATTCACACGGTTTGAGGAAATCTTACCATTTTAGTGGGACGTTGCCTTGCCTACCAATTCCTTTGTTAGACCTCGATATCATATTTTTATTTCAATCCTTATGGGTAAAAACGCGCTTTGAATGCTTTTAATACGAGAGAGGGAGAGAGAAGGAAGGCGAGAGAAATTATTTCCATAGCAACCAAAGTAAACAACATTCGTAAATTATTATATTGAATATAAGAATATACGCAACTGTTTTCAGTTTAAGTTATAATTGTTCTCACTTTCGGTATGATAACATCACTTTGAATTTTGAGTTCCATACTCGCACGTCGTCTGAAGTATTGTTAAATCAAAAAAGTTCATCAGTCAGATAAACCAGGTAAATTTTTCATTGCGCATTTGTACTGCATTGCAACAATTATTCTAAATTTATTAAATTCTATATTCCATAATTATATCTCAAGCATGTAAAAAACGCATTACTAACAAGAGTTATAAGACGAAAAAGACAAAAATAAAATTAAGTAAGAAACATTGTTAGTTACGCACTTTCACTGATAACTGAACTCAAAGGTAAAAAATCTGATGTGACCAACACATGACTATCTCCATATTTGGGGTATAGATATTTAAAATATTATGAATAGCATTATAAGGCAAAATTATCATTTCGTATGGTAAAAGAACATAGTCGCCCTTATTGCCGTAAATTATATTTTGAATATGTTTACAGAATTCACCGCTACATGATGGTGGCGCTGTATACTGGAAATTTAAGAAAAACCGATTATTTATAAATAATTCCTAAACAATAACAGCCACGGAAAATTGTTCGAAATAAAAGATGTAGGAAATTATATTTTCTATATTTTTTGTAATGGTCAATGTATAAAATAATGAAGTATTATCGGAGAAATATCGCAGAAACCGAATCGGGTTTCGAATAAACCTCGACTTCCGGTTAACCGGTATTGTCCAAAAACTAATCAGTTCGTTGTGCTCACCCTAAAGTGTTATATATGAAATTTGGTATTAATATGACAAGTAATTTTTGAATTAGAGCGCCCACAATCGCATACATACATCATTCCGAAAATACTCTAAACGTGTTCTAGGGACCTCAAAACGTGTATTTCCGTTGAAATCTCGAAGTCGATATTTTTCGTGATCAGAATACTTTTCCATACTACGTATGGGGAAAGTAAAAATGGCATGGACTTATTAAAGGTTCGAGGGCCATATTAAATGGGCTCGCGGGTCTCATGTGGCCCGCGGGCCATAGTTTGGAGAGCCCTGGTCTATTGTAATTTTTGAAGACGAGTGATTATTTTACAAGGGCGTTTGAGAGAAGACACTGAGATAGAGGTTTGAATACGAAGTGTTACAGAATGGAAATGGTATAGGAAGGAAAGATGGAATAGATATGGGGCGAAGAATGAGGATATGGAATAAGGAGAAGATGGAGAAGAAGTGGCTGGGAGAGGGGGAAGGCGCCAATAGGAGAAAGGTATTCCGCGAGGCGTGATATCGATTTGAGATTGCATTTGCTGTTTTGTAGACGATGATCTCTCCGTGGGGAGCAATTGCTGGCGAAAAGGGGCCGATCATTGTAAGCGGTGGCGTGGAGTGTATAAATAGAAGGAGATAAAGAAAGAGGGACGGTGTAAGACGGATTCGTGCGACGCGAATAAAGGTCCATTGCGTCACTCGTTTTGGAATTTGCTTTTCGCGTAATTATCACCTTTTCGCAATTTAACGAGACTTTCCAAAAATTCTTCTAGAATATTCCGAGAATATGCAGCTTTTTTAAATAAAAACAAAAATTTTTCGACAAATAAATCCAAAGTGTATTAAACTTTGCGTTGTTATAATTCTGTTTTATTTTAAAAAAGCTGTATACTAACAATATTGTAGTAGAGAATGGAATGGATGGATTTAAATAATAAAACATCCACACTTCAAAATGAATTATTAATTATAAGGCGTTTTATTTACAGGGTAAATTCGGAAATTAATTTAAAAACTGTCACAGTTTGGTAGAATATTTCCTAAAATAAATTGGGCTGCTCTAATAACCATATATATATATATATATTGGAAAAACTAAAGCGCACTTCGGCAGCATTTCAGCCATCTGCTGAACAATTAATCGAAAATAGAACAAATTCGTGAACATTCGCGTGCAATTTTTCCGAACTTTTTTTTATGGCTATTAGGGTCTTGTGACACTTTTTTGAACGATAACAAAAATTGCATCTCAATAAGATATAAACACCTTCTACCCAAAGTAACTCATCCAACTCGCTTTTCTAAATCTACTTCATGTACTCAGCCGTTTTCCGTACGATTCTAAACGAAATGAACATGAATTTCATCAGTGACTATCTGAATTCAGAATATATTAAAGTAAATAAATAAGGACCTACATAATATACAAATACGACACCATTTCAACTCTATTTATTTGTGGTTATCTTAGGTAATCACTGCGATGTAAGTTCAATTATCTCACCCGCAGTTCATAACCAAAACAAATTTCTGTAAATTTATTTATGAATAGTATAAGTATTACATTATTTTTGTCTTACATAGATGAAACGCAAATGGAGTAAATGTATTGCGAGAAAAAACCGAGAAAACTCAGAAATAAGATTATTTAGCGACGTTTGACACTCCCGAGTATATAATATAAAAGTGATGGCGAACCTATGGCACGCGTGCCATAAGTGGCATGCCAGTCGATTTTGGTAAGATATTTTTTGCAAAACCATGCCTTCAAAGTCAATGTTTTGAATGTGAAAGATGTACCAGGAAAAATATGAAGTTATTGACGAATTACTTGCCACATGTGCCGACAACAACAATTGTAATTTATTTAACCAGTTTTTTTACTTTCTTTGCAGTTCTCTATTTATCTCACAGCTTTTCGAGTTTTTCAAAGGATCATCGAGAATACGTCAAGTTTATCGACTGTTTTCCGTTTTTTTCTCGGTTCTTTTTTTATCTTACAGTTTTTGATATGTGTTCTTTCACACTTGATGGAATTTAGGTTTGCAATTCCTGTACTTTAAACCATTTTTTCCACTTTTTATACTTTACTACTTATGTTACAGTTTTTCGTGTTTTCTAATACGTTATCAAATTTTCGTCAAAATTTTCTAGGACAATAAATCAGTCTTATGACTTATCGTCAAGTTGTCTATTTAACTTTCATTTCCTCGGATTTTTCAGACGGTAATCCAGTATTGGTCAAGTTATGGAGCGTTTAAACAAGTTTGCATTTTTTTATCCAGTTTCCTTTGTTATCAACCAGTTTTTCGAGTTTTCAGAAGCTTGATCGAGTTTCCGTTTACAATTCCTGGATTTTAACCCAGTTTTTCGACTTCTCTACCAGATTTCAATTTACCTTCAGGTATTTGTGTTTGCCAAAATTTTATCGAATATTGGCCCAGTTTATCTTGGGTTTAACTCGGTTTTTCAATTTTACACGTTATCTTCCATTTCTTCGCATTTTCTAAAACGTTACGGAGTTGACATTTAACTTTTCTTATACATTTAAAAATATTTTCGCCTTTTCTTCCAGTTTTCAATTTATCTTACAGATTTTCGTGTTTTCTATAAAATTATGGAGTTGACTTAAAATTGTCTCTGATTCTAAATCAGTTCTTCCAATTTTCTTCCAATTTTCTACATAGCTTATGTTTTACTTGTTTGCTATAGTGCTTTCCACCTTAATGTGTCAGTACGGTTTCAAGCGGCATCGTTCCTCCCCTCCCCCGCAGACTTAAAAATCCAATCGCACCATCCTTCTCCACCACACCAGGATTGCCAAATCTCACCAACAATTTTACGTTGCATTCAAATAAACATTCAAAATTTCTAATTGCGCTGTTTTTAACGCAAAATCTGAATATCTACTTTTAAATTACAGACCAATAAGTCTAACGTCGGTAACATGTAAGGTGATGGAAAAAGTGATAGCTCAATATATCCGTAAATATTGGGACGACAAAAATTGGCTGTTTAAAAACCAATATGGTTTTAGGAAAGGGCACTCCTGTGAGATGCAACTAGTAGGCTTATATCAAGATATTGTTGAAGTCATTAATGCAGGGGAAGAAGTCGATGCAATAGTCATAGACTTTAAAAAAGCGTTCGACGTCGTATCACATGACTGCTTATTTGAAAAAATAGATAAACTAGACATAGACTGGAGAGTGAAGGGTTGGATAAAAGACTTTTTGAATGGGAGAAAGCAGAGGGTAAGAATAAAGCAAGCATATTCAGAAGACATAATTGTTACATCAGGCGTTCCTCAAGGGAGTGTTTTGGGTCCATTGCTATTCCTGACTTACATTAATGACTTACACGAAAGTATAGACTCTGACTTACGGCTATTTGCGGACGATTGTATCATATATAGAAGAATAAGAGGAAGAGAAGATAAAGATATCTTACAAGAGGATTTGGATAAATTGGAAAACTGGATAAAAGTCAACAAGATGGACATTAACGTTAGGAAAAGTACACAAATAACTTTCACAAACAAAAAGAACACCGAATTAAGGAATTATAAATTACTCGGAGATTTGTTATTAAAGCGTGACAACATTAAATACCTGGGCCTGAACATATCGTCAAATCTAGGATGGGGCCAACATATTAAAAATGTGGTGAAAAAGGCATTTAAAAGACTCCACTGGATAATGAGGAACCTGGGAGGAAGTAACAAGAATACCAAGGAATTGGCTTATAAAAGTATAGTGAGGCCAATACTTGAGTATTCTACGAATGTATGGGATCCCTGCGAAACCACGTATGTAAATAAAATAGAAAAGGTCCAAAGAAAAGCAGCAAGATATGTTCTTAATAAATTCAAAAGAAAAGATAGTGTATCAAAGATGATAGAATTATTGGGGTGGGAATCATTACAAACAAGAAGGAAATTAAATAGGCTGAGTGGAATGTACAGGATTGTAAGTAACGAGGGGGGATGGAAAAATTTCAGTAGTAGTTTAGAAACTCCAAATTTTTTCAGTAAAAATGATCATAAATTTAAAATCAGATACAAACCTCAAAGACTAGAAGTTGTAAAAAACTCCTTTCTGAACAGAGGTATTCAAGAATGGAATGAATTACCTGGAGATATCTTTGACCCCTTTCCTAAAAACCTGAAAGACTTTAGGAAGAAGTGCAAAAAATACCTATTTAGTCTAAAATCATGAAATGAGTTACTAAATTGACATGGTGTTAATGTATCGTTACCACCAGGCCAAGAGCCTAATTGTAGCCTGGATACGTAAATTAAAAAAATAGGAGGAAACGGAGTAGGCTATGCGGCATGTATAATATATTAAAAAATGAGGGAGCTTGGGGTGATCTAAGAAAGGAGGCGGAAGAACCAACTTTCGTGGGGAAAAATGATCATAAATTTAAATTCAAGTGTAGAGTTCAAAAAACTAATATTAAAAAAAAAAGTTCATATTTAAATAAGACCGTAGTCGATTGGAACGAGTTGCCTGCAGAACTATTTAAGCCCTCCCCAAGGAATGTAAATGTTTTTAAAAGTAGATGTAAGGTAATGTTAAGATAATTGTTTATGCTATACTTATTTTGTCATGTATTTGTTTTTATATTATGGTTTGGTTTTTTTTTTTTTTTTTAGTATTTTATGTACGATGGTTATGTTACCACCTGGCAAATTGCCTATTTGTAACTTATATTTGATAATAATAATAAAAAATGAAAACCGAAAATTATATTCTATACAAAATGCGATATACAATATTTGATCTGAAATGGGCATTTTACGGTCACTCTTGTTTAAATCGATGACATATACGTTCCGTTTCAAAATAATGGTATGCTAGTTTTTGCATAAGGTTCAGGAATGTTTAAGGATCGTAAATATTTGTTTTCAGCATTCAATGGTAAAAGTTTCTTCTGCGCGAAAAAGTTTGTCTGCGAGGGACTTTTTTACTTTCAAAGAAACTTTCATGGTCTAAGCGAGAAAGTTGTAGTTATATGTATGAAGTTATTTTTGGTGCCCCCAGATGTTGGGTTGGTTCGCCAAGGGGTCCGGTCAACGATCGGCAGTTTACCCTCGCCCGCTCTTCCCTCAGTTACGACTCAGCAATTGGACTACGACCTCAATGCCGAAAACGATGCTCACTTCCGTCGACGTCAGTCGTTTCGGCTTTTCGATGAAATCCGATTCCTGCATATGGGATCCGTACGAAAAAGAACGGATACTTGAGTTAGAAAGAATCCAACGAAGACCAGCCAGATTCGTCAAGCAAAAATATGAGCAAAATTTAAGCGTCACATCACTCTTGGAGGAGATGAATAGGATATCGCTAGAGGACCGCAGAATTGGCCCTAGGTTAAGGCTTCTGGAGAAATTTAGATCGGAAGTTCTCTTAGAGGAGGTCTCAGGAATATTAGAGGCACCTACGTGCATGGCCAGGCACGATCACGAGGATAAAATACGAGAGATCGACGGTAGGGCTCGTTCTTTCCAAGGACCATACGGGTTCATAATAGGAGAGTGATCCCCACGAGGGACGTTATTAGGTAGGTTTTGGTGCGCTGCACACCCTGCCACCCACCACTCTGGTGATTTGCACGGTATTATGTAGATGTAAACGGCACGGCAGGTGAAATGCACGCCTTCTCGCAGGAGTGCCTGACTGGTGCGGCGAAAGATCTTCCTAGTGGCTCGGGAGTGAATTTCAAGAGTTAATTTCACACAAGTTGGGATTGTGTCCTAGACTCTGCAGCGTTAGGTGGAAGGCCCGCAATCATGGTAATTTGCGCTTCTTCTTCTTTCGAAGATCTTCGAATCTTCCAGACACTAATGTCTTAGGAAGAGGTGACTAAACACTCAGCCATGAATACGTGGCCAAAATATAAACGATTCGTTCGCCCTAAAGTTCAGAATTTTTCTCCTTCTCAATCTTGCAATTTTTTTAACTCGAAACGGGTTCGAAACGTCTGCCACATAATGTTCCGCACGCAGCTGCAACAGCAGATCCAGGCTTCACCCATGGGGTGGGGGTGAATCCCATGGAACCCGCAGGTGTCCTACAATAACACCCTCCAATCGAAGGAGTGGGTGATAGGAGGAAAAGAAGGGTCGCACAGGCTCCACGGATACCCTGCCTCCTCTCCTACTCCGACGTCCCTGGCGTTCTTCGAGCCCGCCTGGGCCATCGCCACAGCACAGTATGGGATCTCTGCACTAATGCGCCACATTTCCTTCCTTGGACGAGGTTTCCGGCCGATAAGTTGACGAGTACACGAGTCCAGACTGGTACCATGAACAACGACTAAAATATCTCCTTTCGTGTCTTCCAGGGTTTTTCTGATCACCATGTGAGATCGTTCGTAAAAATCCCCCGTCGTCTCGTTACGCCGGTCAGCAAGAGCACCAACAGAAATAAATGGACTTCGTTTTCGCATCACATTGAAGCCAGCGTTGGAGAGGTCTTCCAAGTCCATCCACTCGGGCAGTCCTTCCTTAAACCACCCCAACCAATCAAACAGACCAGGTTCGATTGCCATTGGCAAATGGGTCATCCTTATTCCTTCAAGGATTCCGGAACACGTTTCTACGCAACGCAACGATGGTGAGCATAAAACGTGATCTATCCTCACGCCGTGGTCCCGCATTGCTTCACCGGTAAGTTTGGCCTGCAGTTGTCCAACGTTGGTCAATGGGGAATCTCGCTTAAACCCTAAGTGACCTGATTTCCTCAAATGCATCTTCTTCGGCATATTTAAATCTTGTCTCGCGTAATTTCCTTGGCCGACGAAACTCTTTTGAAACCAGCTCTCGCAAACGTTGTCCGCTCGTTCTCCGTGCCTCACTACGTAAATTCTACGTTTATTTACGCTTTTCATTGGCTCGCTCCTTCCCTTATTCGGAATTTTCCAGGGCAGATCAAGAATTTTTTTCGATACAGTGTCCCTTAAAACGCGGACAATACGGTTCATCATCTTCAAAAAACGGTCGAAATTAACTTAATTTTCGTATCTCCTACACGCCTCGGCGCTCTACGATCACTTCCCGATAGAGATACCCACGCTTCCGGAGTTAAACTCACTATTTCCTCTATTATTCCTTGCAATGAAACTATCGCAGTTCACTTCTCTCAGAATTACCACTAGGCTAGCAACAATGACTATGCCCTTGCATCACATAAACAATGCCGTGGCAACCGACGCGAAAAGGCAAAAAACATGAGTTTGTTGTATCATTCCAAGGATGCTACGAAAGCCTTTTTTTCGACAACGATATTCCTAAATATTTGTATTTGATATATTTATCTGTCCATATTACAAGGGCACTAGTATGCATTACGCTATCCTCGACGTCAGCGCTCTCTGACGGATGCCACGTGAACTACATTACAATTCCTGCCTACTATGCCGTATATGTACTTGTGTTGCCTAAATACTGATGGAAGGCTCCTACACCCACGACACTGATGGAAACACACAAAACCATGAGCAACTATTAGTTACACACTAGTATAAGTGCCGTCTAAAATGACGGGGAGTGATTTCATTTATTGGCACGGTACACATTAAATAAAAATCTATTGAGTGGGCATAAATTCGGACACTGCACATGCAGAGTTGCTTAGCCGCTTCCTTTTATTGTCTTCCGCTCTACGAAAATCCTTCCTGGACTCTGAAATTGTTTTGATGCTCCTTTTCATTTGAATGACGCCATATGCAAACGGCGGTTTTCACATCTTTTAAATCTTTTATAATTATTTGAACATTTCTTTGAAGACAAAGGTGTCGCGAAATCTCTCTTTGGTTAATTCTATCTCTCTCCCTTCCTACCCTTCCCCGTCTCTCCCTCTCGCCGCTACCCTACCTCATTCCCTCCCCTTCTCGCTCCCTTTTTCTCAAAACACCAATACTTTATTTTCTATAATTTTATTTTATCTTCGTCGTTCATCGTTAGCATGAGGACTTGCATTCCCTGCAGCGTTCTCCCTTCTCATTCCTTCTAACGTCTCCCGACTTTGCCTTACAACCCAACGCTGTCTCGTTTCTCTACCTCATCTTCGTTTTCTTTCTTCTTGTCTCTCATCGTTTCCATCCATTCCTATATGTCAATGAAGATTATTTTCTGGAGACATTCAAATAAAAATTGAACTTACCAATTAATCAATCAGTGGAATAATTTCTTTCAAAACTACCTATCTGAACGAAAACTAATCACCAATTTTTTCAACATTGTAAACTGCCAACATACCAAACTTACGTCAATATTATCATTCAAATTCTTTCATTTGGTTTTAAAAAACCTCTATTTCGTTGAAGAATTTTCCGAAGAAAACTGATGTGAAATCTATTACGAATGAAGTTGTTTTTGCGTAATTATACAGACCATATATTAAAGCGAGGATTACAAATCAATTATTGCAAAATGTTGGAGATAGAGACAATCGCCCTTCGTCGCTCATTTGTTTTGGACAAGCAGACGACGCTAACACTCTAACGAAAGCGCCGCGTGAGGGCGTTGACTTCCAGCTAGCAGCCGAAGTGGAAGGTCGGGAGGGCAGTACGTGAAAAGGAGCACCAGGGAGCAAATCTAATTTCATAATCCTCTCAAAATTGTAACCGCCTAATCGAGACTTTCTAATAAAGGTGCTGAAAATCTGATTTGGAGTTTCGCCAATCCTGGTCCTTCCCGTCACATTTTTGGTCCTTCGGGCCGGTTTACGCCTTGATTGCAGGATCGCCCGGATTTCCCGGATCGCCGTGATTGCAGGATCGCCCGGATTCCCGGATCGCCGGACTGCCCGGATCGCCGGATTGCTTGTATTTCACATTTTTTCGGAATGGCATGGGCGGATTACAACACACCGGATTTTACTCGGCGAGCACATGGTCGTCTTTGCTCTTCACCGGAAGTAACCTTGGCTCCTCTCCTTTTCGGCGATACAGTAAGTATTTTACTAATTGAATTTACACATGCATCTATTTCTGGTCGATTACTCTTCGACTTTATTCTCTGGAAATTCGATTGCTCGTCGAATTTATATTGCTGGGTTGTAGTGCATGTTTTCCCTCTCCGGAAAATTCAAATAAACATATTTCGCTGGTTTATTTTCTGGAAATTCGATTGCTCGTCGAATTTATATTGCTGGGTTGTAGTGCATGTTTTCCCTCTCCGGAAAATTAAAATAAACATATTTCGCTGGTTTCATTATTTGAATTTTATCTACTGTAAATTCTACTGTTCGTCGAATTGATATTTCTGGGGTGTGATAAGTTTCTCCTCTGGTAAATTAAAACTAGCATATTTCGCTAGGGGTCATCACTATCAAAGGTTAATTTCTGTTTCTGAGTGGATAATCAACGTGTATTGGTCTTTAGGGCATTGTGACTTGGTTCTGAATTACATTTTCTTTTGAATTTTCTAATTCCGCTATTATCACGATGGACAAACTAATTGCTCGTCAGAACGACTTGTTCGGACGAATTGATCGTTCCTTTAGAAATTTTAAAAAGGAAGGAGCAGTGAAAATGACGCGGATTAGTTGTGAGACTCGGTTAGAAGGCCTTGAGAAAGCTTGGAAATCCTTCGAGGATAATCACGAGAAAATTCTTGAGACACAGGGGGTCGATCTCAAGGCTGAATACTTTACAACGGACTCCTTCTCGAGCACCGAAGAAACCTATTATGATAGGAAGAGTGAGTTTAAAGAATTTTTGTTTAAACTGAGTAGTGTGTCGCATTCCAATTCTGTGAGCGAGACCCAAAACATTCCTCGGCTGCCTCGCTTAAATATTCCAACTTTCTCTGGTGAGTTTTGTGATTGGGAATCCTATCGCGACCTCTTCACTTCGCTAGTTATATCTCGGACGGATCTTTCAAATATTTCGAAGTTGCACTATCTCCAAACTAGTCTTGCTGGTGAAGCGTCTCAAATTACGAGGTCCCTTCCTCTCACGGGTGATAATTTCGAAAGAGCTTGGAGGAAATTGACAGAAACTTATGAGAATAAACGGCGGTTAGTGAATTCTCACGTTGCTACTTTGTTTTCATTGAAGGCTGTACAATCGGAAACCTCGGCTGAACTGAAAAGATTACTCCACGCTACAATTAATCCACTACTAGCGTTAGAAGCTCTTGAGCGCCCTATCGAGCAATGGGACGATTTAATCGTGTATTTGACTGTCAGTCGTCTATATCAGTGGTCTTCAAGGTGGGCGATAGCGCCCACCTGTGGGCGTTTTTGGATTTTTGGTGGGCGTTAAAGATCTCACCAAATGCTATTCTAATTTTTACACTGAAAAATAAAATTCTATAAAAAAGCTTAATGATATGCACACATATTCTGTACAACTATTTTATGTTACAGTTCATTGTCGTTAACTATAGTATCATATTATACTACACTAGCGACAATGTATCCATGCTGCGGTAAAATCGAAAGGCCCATGAGGGTGGTCGGATTCTCTCGCAGAAGCAGCGAAGCGTTTAAGTTTAATTTTATCAAATATATAAAATCATAAATTTTTAAACACTGTTATTACCACTGAGACCGTATTCGGTAATATCATCTAACGTCAATCCCACTAGTGTTAGGGTTACCATACCTCCGTAAATCGCTTTGCTACTGGGAGCACAAAATTATTCTTTGCCCCGGGCGCCAGAAACCTTCACTACTCCACTGGGTGGGCGGTGAACTTATTTCAAAGGACAACATATGGTAAAAGTGGGCGGTGACTCAAAAAAGGTTGAAGACCACTGGTCTAGATGATCAATCTCGCAAGGAGTGGGAGACGTCCTTGGGAGGATCTCAGGACCCGCCGAAATTTGAAAAGCTGAGAACATTCCTGGAAACTAGATCCATGACCTTGGAAGCTATTGAGCATAGTTGCGGGAAATATATTTCGCATCCTCGTTTTTCAAGAAAATTACGTAACTTTTCCGGTGCTAAAACGCAGATCCATCAATGTTCAGGCTCTTCAGATGTGAAAGTCCACCACCTGACGAAACAAGCTCCTACATCCACTAGGAAATGTTCTTTATGCTGTAAACCACATTTTATATTACGCTGCGACGTATTTCGCTCTAAAACGCCGCAACAGCGAAAGGAGTTCGTTGCTGTTAAAAGACTTTGTTACAATTGTCTAGGTGTACATTCTGTAAAGGAATGCAGTTCAACCAAGCGCTGTCGGCAATGTCAAGGGAAACACCATATCATGCTTCATCTTGCCTCATGTTATTCTCCTATTTTAGAGGAAACATCAGTAGATAATGTAACCCAATATCTCCTTTCGTGTCTTCCAGGGTTTTTCTGATCACCATGTGAGATCGTTCGTAAAAATCCCCCGTCGTCTCGTTAAGCCGGTCAGCAAGAGCGCCAACAGAAATAAATGGACTTCGTTTTCGCATCACATTGAAGCCAGCGTTGGAGAGGTCTTCCAAGTCCATCCACTCGGGCAGTCCTTCCTTAAACCACCCCAACCAATCAAACAGACCAGGTTCGATTGCCATTGGCAAATGGGTCATCCTTATTCCTTCAAGGATTCCGGAACACGTTTCTACGCAACGCAACGATGGTGAGCATAAAACGTGATCTATGATCACGCCGTGGTCCCGCATTGCTTCACCGGTAAGTTTCGCCTGCAGTTGTCCAACGTTGGTCAATGGGGAATCTCGCTTAAACCCTAAGTGACCTGATTTCCTCAAATGCATCTTCTTCGGCATATTTAAATCTTGTCTCGCGTAATTTCCTTGGCCGACGAAACTCTTTTGAAACCAGCTCTCGCAAACGTTGTCCGCTCGTTCTCCGTGCCTCACTACGTAAATTCTACGTTTATTTACGCTTTTCATTGGCTCGCTCGTTCCCTTATTCGGAATTTTCCAGGGCAGATCAAGAATTTTTTTCGATACAGTGTCCCTTAATACACGGCCAATACGGTTCATCATCTTGAAAGGACAGTCGAAATTTACTTAATTTTCGTATCTCCTACACGCCTCGGCGCTCTGCGATCACTTCCCGATAGAGATACCCACGCTTCCGGAGTTAAACTCACTATTTCCTCTATTATTCCTTGCAATGAAACTATCGCAGTTCACTTCTCTCAGAATTACCACTAGGCTAGCAATAATGACTATGCCCTCGCATAACATAAACAATGCCATGGCAACCGACGCGAAAAGGCAAAAAACATGAGTTTGTTGTATCATTCCAAGGATGCTACGAAAGCCTTTTTTTCGACAACGATATTCCTAAATATTTATATTTGATATATTTATCTGTCTATATTACAAGGGCGCTAGTATGCATTACGCTATCCTCGACGTCAGCGCTCTCTGTCCGAAGCCACGTGAACTACAACACAATTCCAGCCTACTATGCCGTATATGTACTTGTGTTGCCTAAATACTGATGGAAGGTTCCTACACCCACGACACTGATGGAAACACACAAAACCATGAGCAACTATTAGTTACACACAGGTATAAGTGCCGTCTATAATGACTGGGAGTGATTTCATTTATTGGAACGGTACACATTAATTCTATTATATTCTATTATATTCTTTTACTATAGTAAATAATTTTGCCTTATAATTCTATTCATAATAATTTAAATATCTATACCCCATATATGGAGAATATGATGTCTTGGCCACATCAGATATTATCTTTCGGAAAAATTCGATCCATATATTTATTTCTTAAACTGTGGAGTAACAGCCGAAGATAGTAATCCGATTTGATGATGGAAATTTCGCGTATGTATTCTGAAATTATGTGGACTAAAACTGCTGAAAAATAAGTAAAATGTTCCGAGGTATCTGCGATTCATCCTGAACAGCGAGGAAAGACGTGAAAGGAGCCAAAACATCCGTCGAAAATTTCATATCCTTTATGAGGAACTTGTCAAGCAGGCGAAGATGGATCACCCTCACAAAAAAAGTGAGAACGCTAGAGTTTAATAAGAGATTTTTGCAGAGAAATGCAATGAGCGGAAGTGGATGCCGATGACGATCGAGAGAGCAATAGAGAAGGACAAAACATATGGAGCGAGAGAGGGAGAGAGAGAAAGAATCGAACTTTTGATGTGAAATGGAGTCGACGCGTCAGATGGAGCGGAAATAATGATGCAGCGAGGCTCGTCGGACTAGATGGAAGACAGATGGGGAGAGAGAGTGAGAGAGATAAATGGAAAAGAGAAAGGAATAGCCGGGAGTTTGAGAGATCAGGAAGGCGAAAAGATGGATGAAAGAGTAAAAAAAAGGGAGAGAAGTATTCGGAGAGGAAAAAATATAACAGAATGTAGAAACGTGTAGTTGGGATCCAGATCGGAAAACTTATGTTTCGGCGACGTTGAAAAAAAAAAACAACATTCATTCGATACGTTTAACTCGAAGAAAAAAACGCAAAAATTGCTCGATTAGTTAAATATTTCCTTTTTATCTAAAATTTATATTCTCAAATGTGATTACATGTTTATATTGACAAATACAAGACAGTTAATAATTGTTTTTTCTTTAATAACTTAAAGGACTTAAAACTCCTTAAGTCTGCTCAACTTTTAAAAATCGAAATAAAACTATTCCGTGAATAGTGAGTATTAAAAATCCCATGATTTCTTAATTGTTTTAATGAATACTGAGCAATTTTAAAACCATTATACCATAAGAAAAAAATTGAAGCGTTTCTTGGTACGAGTGGTGGTAATTTTCCTGAAAACGAAACAATTATTATATTCTGCTTGACATCTGACGTGGTAGCCTAGAATACTACGGAGAAATACACCACCATAAGCCTTGACAGCGGTTTTGCAACAATCCTTGGTAATCACCAGCGATGCAACGAAACAAAGACGCATAGCTTTACACGAACCAATAACATGTATCCATTTCGACAGCAGGAAATCATCCTTCGATTAGAAACGCCGTCAACATCCGCCATTTTCGCAGTTCAATAGGCTCTCGTGTTGTGGGATAACCTTTCACGAAACGTCACGCTCGAGTGAACCAACCTTTCCTCCCTCACGCCACCAAAATAAATGTTTTTAAAAATGGAGCGCGGTATTTGTTTGTTTTTTTTATTTAAGGCCCTAATTGAACGGTTCAAACATTGAAAGTGGAAGGCGAAGCGAGAATAGCTGAATAAGCTATTTTTTTTATTTTCTTGAAGCGTAAAGGACATATAATAATAAGATTGCGAGGCGTGGTGGGAAAGGCATTAAAAGAAAAGAGAAAAGTATAAAAGGCAGCGAGATGCTTGTTGATGAAGAAAGACGTCGGATTCGTAGATGCAGAGTGGAGAGAAAAACAAAAGAAAGAGGAAGAGAGTGAAGAGGATGGAATCCTTTGCTCCGCGTAAAGAGAGGGAAATGTGACTGTGAAGGCTTGTGTGGGAGGTAAGCTGAAAGGGGTTCTGAAAATGGAGCAAGGAAAAAGTAGAGAGAGAGAAAGGGTGGAGGGAAGAGACAGGGAAGAGGGGGTGGGAATGAAGGATAAAAGAGAGAGAAAGAGAAGAGGCGGGGGCAGAATAGCTGAGGTATTAATGGTCGGGATGAAAAAAAAACTCGGTTTAGGAAAGAGAGATGGAAAAATATTCGTCATTTGAGACAAGTGGAAGAAAAAATGGGTGTTTACGAAGAAAGAAAAAAAGACGAGGAATAAATGTTGAAGAGAGTGAATAACAAAGCAATGTTATTTCGGTTGAAATGAGAAAGGGGCGAATTAAATGTAAGGGAAGATATGAGAGTGAGAGAGGCACTTATACAAGGAGAATAATGGAGAGAAATACAGTTTTACTAACAATAAGACAAAAGGTGAAACTGAATTAAGAAGGAAGAGAGAGAGAGAGAGAGATTAAAACAGGAGAAAAATGAAAAAATAAATGAGTAGAAGGGGAGAGGAGGTGAGTGGCAAAGAGGAAAGTTAAGTCAGCATAATAAGAGTTAAAAGCAAACAGAATATATCAAATAAAAATCAACAGAAGGATGAGAAATCAAGTGGAAAATAAACCCGAGAGAGAGGGCGATTTGGACGGGGACAAGATGGGAGTTATCAAAGTATTGGGCAAAGACAGTAAAAGAATGGATACAAAGAGAATCAGTACAGATAAACGTACGTCACAGGGGAGAAAGAAAGTAACAAGAATAAGATTTATTTAACAATTCTGACGGATAGAGAATAAGTAGAAAATGGGATAAAATTCGGATGAGGATCGCGAATACCTCGGGAACAGAAGGGTTAAAGAGTTTAGGGATCGTAAAAGAACAGCGACATGAGAAGATTACGCGAGTGGTAAAAGAGGCACAGGCAGGCAGGCAGGGCCGGCCCAAGGTACAGGCGAGCCAGGAGGTCGCCTAGGGCGCCGAGGCACTGGGGGCGCCAAGAGGGTGCCTGGAAGGACATTATTATAAGGATAGTTCTCTAAACAATACTCAAACACGAATACTCAGAAACAGTGTATCACTATTTACATTTATAATTCTTGTATAATTTGATATTTAGTTAATTTTCTTGTTTTCGCTCGGCTTCGTTTCGCCCCGACGACCTGCATCTCTCTTTCCATTTTCCGTCTGTCTCTCTTCTCTCTTTTTCTCGTTCTCAATTGTAATCCCCCCAATAATAAGACTGTTAAAGGTTCCTCCTTCTAGTGAATCCAATCATCAAATTTCTTAAACGTATCTGTTTTACGATGAGTCGATAAATTAACTTACTCGAAAGCAAATAAAAATTTCGAATCAGGAAGAGCTCATGTACGTATCAATCATTTTACGAGGCAATGAATAAATTAACGACCTCGTTTTAAAATATCTTAACAAAAATTTACAGAGGGGGGAGGGGGGGGGGGCGCTGAACCATTTCTCGCCTGGGGTGCCAAAATACCTCGGGCCGCCCCTGCAGGCAGGTCGACATATTGTGGTTAAATGGCAATGAGGAAACACTGGTAAAAGTAAGTAAAAGTATTATGCGAACAAATATATATATATATATACCACTCCATATATATGCCACTCCCACCTCAAATACCCTAGCCTCCTTCCCACGAACCCTATCCTCTTCCCATCCCCTCTATCCCCAGTGAGACACTTAGTTTTAGTTTCAGTAATACTCGTGCCGAAGAAGGGCGGATGCCCGAAAGCTCCAAGCAAAAGCCTTCCTCTATCGCCATGGAGATGGCGAGAGGCGATGGAGATGCGACGCGGACACGAAACGCTGATAGAGAAGGGAAAAAACAAAGGAAGATCGTAGATAAATAAAGAGGAAAATATTGCAGGAGAGAGTTGCAAAGGGAAGCGGAAGAGCGGCATAGGGGAGAGAGGGAGGGAGAAGAAGGAAAGAGAAGGGGAGAGATAGAAGGGAGAGAGAAAGGCAGTTAAGGAGAGGAAGGGGGAGAGAGAATGGGAGGGAGAAATGTAGGGAGAGAGAAAAGGAGAGAGAGAAAGGGGTGACAGTTTGGATACGGAGCTTGAATAAAAGGAGATTGGTGAAAGAGGAGTGAAATGGATTGCAAGAAGCAAATGACGGATGCTGCTGGCGAGGATTGGGGGCGAGGAAAAGTTTTTTGATGAAAGGAAGAAGCGAGAGACTGAATGAAAGCGGAATGAGGGATCGGAAGAGGAAAGGGGACTGCGGGAAAGGGGATGGAGGGGGAGGGGAGGAAGGCTGGGAAGGGGGAAGAGCGTTTTAGGAAGGAATTGAAAGGAGGTGGAAGGAGGGGAAATGTTGAGGGAGGTGGGCTCAAGAGAGAACAAATGAGAAAGGTGTTGCTCCGCCCAAAATAAAACCACTGGAGAATTTAAAAGTGTAAGGACTGTTCAAATATTCTCTCCGTCGATTTTATCCTCTCGACGATAAATTACTCTGCATATTTATTTGAATTTATGATTATCGTACACACAAGAATTTTACCTGCCATTTTACCTTTACCGATTAACATGCTTCCATATCTCTCTACACAAAAAATAATTCAAATGTATACAGAATATATGAAGCATAAAATGTCCACTGTCAAGTATTTATAGTGACTTTTACTAATTGTAAGTTATTTTATTTTAAAATTTGTACCTTCGTGGCCTTTGTAAATATATAATATATAATTTCGGATCGTCGTCAGTCATTTTCAATCCATTGATGACAAATAAATAACGGTGGACACAACGGTTAAATAGATAGTAAAGTAAAAACGGCCTCTTAACAGTAACATTTTGCGGTTAGGGAATCATTTTTACTTTAAAATCCATTGACGGATGAAGGCCTCCCACAGATACTCCAAGTTTCCCCTATCACTTTTCTTCCGTCCTCCGAGTTAGTTCCAACATCATCACAATCTAAATTCTCATATGAGGTACATTGATATTAAAAGAATATTTATAAACGATTTATAACATCCTGCTTGTAAGCGACGAAATTGCACGCTTAGTCTTCCGAATGGATGAAATTAGTTGGTTTCCTAAAAGAACATTACAATAAAAATTAAAGAAAAGACAAAACTAATAATTTGCGACCAAAGTACTATTTCCGTATTAACGCTGTTCCAACTTATTCTGTATAAAGTTTGTTTCGAATGAAATTTGCTGTTTACCGTAACCGCGAAACAATTAATCAATACCTTTTGTTGATACTGCACTTACTAACAAATCAAAAGTGATAATAACTCTTTCAACAAATATTATAAAAGAGAAAAAGGAAATTCTAGCAAAAGGTCCAATAAGAAGATTTTAAAAATATTTATCTATGTACGTTTTGAGGATAACTTAAGATGTTGCTGAAAATTTGATTGCTCCAGTACACAGTTCGAAAGTCCGCATTATATTCAACGAGGGGCAAACGTATCCACTCTAGCATAAGTTTTCAGATGGCAAGGGAAAATATTAAAGATAATAATTTTTCTCCTCATTTCAGCTTCCTCTTAAGTCTTTAGAAACTAATTACTATATGAAGCTACAATTAGGAATGAATGATAAAAAGTTGTAGCGATGTCATTTACGCCCACCACAGTCTTTCATCAGAGTGGACAGTTATTTTGATATTATCACGCGTCACTTTCAAGGAGCGCGTAATTTTAAACATATTTTAACAAGTCCAAAAAGGCATGCGTAGGTGATTATTTACATTGATAATTAATTTAAATTATTTGCATCGGTAAACGAGAGTCAAAATTTTAACGTATGTATTTAACATTGCACTATCACTTTTAACCAGGGTTGCCACCTCAAAGTCCTCACCAACCCGGACATTTTCAATTCTGACCCGGAGATTTCTCTGGTCTGACCCGGAGGTTTCCTAATTTGACCCGGAGATTTTTAAAGGCCAACTTTTTTTTACTGTTTTTGCCCTTCCAGAATGAAAATAGGATTATGGTTTCTTTGTTGTAACTGTCTATGATTCTGTCTTTGTTTGCCGGTCCCCACTATCAAATTTTGAAATAATGCACCAACTTTCATGACAGTTGGTTAGAAACTCTTTCTACAGAGGCCAAGATCATGGGGATAGGTTTTATGACGAAAATTGAAGTTCCGAGATCGAGTCCATGAATTATCCTTTCCTTTTGATTTAAATGGGAAATCTGAAACCCATCCTGCAGGGTTATTTCTTTACCCACAATAAAATACATAAGAAAAAATATATCAGAGCTGGATTTTCGCTATTCTCTGCGGAATGGAATGTAAATTCTAACTTTTGTCGTAGAATTTTCTTATCGATCGTATTTCTTCGAATTTTGCCTTAATAACTGCAACTTTGCAATTTTTATTCCATCATAACGAGATTATTGTCATGGAGACGATTATTTCTCAACTGCCCTGGGGTATAATCTGGTATACAAATGCGTCATTTTTTCTCCCGAAATCACGTAATCAACTGAATTTTTATGCAAATGTAAGTATAATACCTGATGATGTTACATAAAGTATGTAATGTGGGAAACCAAAGAGCAGCTTGTGTTGCTTCATACACCGTACTGCATTACTGTTTAAAAAAATATTTTCATGTATATTCGGGACCGGCCAAGCATTTAAGGGGGCTCGCATACACATAATAATTTTGGGGGCCCTACTACACCTCCTACACATAAAAAAGATACCAAACTGACGAAAAATATAATTTTTAATAAAAATTTCTTACTTCCTAAAATTTAAAATAATTATAATATTAAAACAGCAATATAGTAAACACAAAAAACGAGGTATACTAACTATAATTATTTCGATCAATGTTTATTGATTTATTTAATGCCGTTTTCTCTATGAACTTGGAGAAATCGTAATTTTTAATAAAAATTTGCACAAAATTTAAGGCAGATTCTTTAATAAATAACTGACATCTCTAAATGTTGGGGGCAATAAACGCATGTCTATTCGGGGGCCCGGATACCTCGCATCCGCTGCACACCCCTCCCCTCCCTTTGACCGGCCCTGTGTACCTTCTACCAGGTTAATTGCATGGCACAGCCATTCAAGAATGAAATATCTTTATTCTCTTAGAGAAGTTAAAAATAAATCGTAATCTTTAATGTCAATTTCGAAAATATTCATGTTGACCCGGAGATTTTTTCTCTCGCCCGGAGGCAAGTCCGAAAACCCGAAGACTACGGGTCAAACCCGGAGAGGTGGTAACCCTGCTTTTAACTATAAAAGGGAAAGCTTCAATATTTCAATGATATTGAATAAAGTAGGAGAACGCCAAACCACAAAAATTAAAACGAGCTGACGGGCGATAAGAGCAATTTAGCCCAACCAATGGGTAAACAGAATCAAATTAATGTATTCTTATCTCCACGGTCGAACAAAAATACTATTCGTCGTATTCGTTGTGGCTATTATAACGAAAACTAATAATAATAATAATTTCTGTTTAAAAACACCTTCATAATTTTATTTCTGAAACCGCAAACACCATAATAACTGAAATTCCAAGCAGAAAATGAATAAGTAGTATCAATTACATTTTCAATTTTTTTCTAAATTTTTATTCGTCATGTGCGAGCAGACGAGCGTTTTCAGCTGGCCCTTGAATAGGATACCATTCTTTCAAAACTTGTTTTCCTTGCTTCATCAAATTCATAGAAACAAGATTTTGTTAAGCGCTGAAAAAAGATGAAATGTTTTCGATAGAATAGTGTACATAATTAGTGCGTGGGCGAGAGTTTATAAAATGAATTAAAAAATGATTTTTTTGGATGAAGGAGCGCGTGCGAGCTAAGACAAAAGAAAACTCCCTTCATAAAGAGTGAGAGAGAAATAAGTTGAGACTAGTAGGCAGATGCAGGCGAAAGAAAAAGCGTGGAATCTCTCCTTAGGAAAATATCTTTTCTTAAGGAGTGAAATAAATGGAAATATATCAAACGTTTTATTCCACGGGAGGGATAATTTACCCACAAGGGGGCAAAGTGAATGGAAGGAATATCGAAATAAATATGAATAAAATATCATCAAAACAAACGGTTACGAAGACGAAGTTTGAATTATCAAAGGAAAAAAGGGGAGACGATCGTTTAAGGGTGAGACGCGGAGGAAGAAGTAGGAAGAGAAGGGAAGAAATATAAAATATTGAGGTAAGGAATAAAAAAAAATGAGAATGAAAGAGAAAAAAGGTAATGTCGAATTAAACGGGGATGGAAACAAATGATTGGCAAGAATCAGGGCCGGCTTGGTAAATCGCGGGGCCCGGTGCAAAGTGTTTGCGCGGGGCCCACCACTAATAAAAAATTCTCAATGACACGTAAGAAATACCGCATGTTTTTCTCTTACTTTGACCGTGTTCAGTGTTAAGGGTAAGCTTGACCACTGCAGACCTACTTTAAGGGGATGCCGATGCCGACGAATATGAAGTGGTTAATACATGACATTCTCCATCCTTTTAGTATTTGTATTTAATCGTGCCAAATTTGGCTGGAATCGTTTGAGAAATGTGGGCGTGCATAAAGGAAGAGATAGACAATTGGCCGCCATTTTTAATGAAGCGAACGTACAGAAACTTAAACCCCGCGCTGATATTCCATTTTGTGTCCGCTACAATCATGCCAAATTTGGTTGGAACCGCTTCATTGTGAGCGTGCATAAAGGAACAGACAGGATATTGACCGCCATTTTGAAACAAACCGGCAGACGGAAGCTAAAACTATGCATTAACATCCCCCTACAATCGTGCCACATTTGGTAGGAATCGGTTGAGAAATGTGGGAGTTCATAAAGGAACAGTCAGACGACAGACAGACTTACTAAAATACAGTGGTGGAGATTTCGAATGTAAGGCGAAAATCGATGATAAGAATAATAAACCTTGTACGTTCTTCTCTAAAAAAAAAAGTCCACGTACGGAGACTGTAGGTTAGTTTTTTCTAAATTTAATTTGCAATAGAGTGAAAGCCTACACGTCGAAAGATCACATTTTACGTGTTATCTTACGGGAAACAGAAATTATCTCCTGTAGTCGAACCCGGGTCTTTTTTCGGTTTTTTTTGTCACTGCATTGTAATGTGTGATTCATGCATTCCTGCCTAATTTCAAACTCGTACCTAATCGGAAATTATTTTAAATCGCGTCTAAAGAGTGGCTGCAAAAGTGTGCAGACAAGAAAACAAACAAACAAGATAGAAAGAATCCCACGCCTTTTATAATATAGATGAACGGTTTTAATGATATTTTCGTGTGGTGTAGAGTTCTTCTAAGTAAACTGTTTTTAAAACTACCTAAGTAACTGAAATAATTACACGTATATTTTCCACAAATTTTGATTTCCACACCTTTAAACATATCGTCACGAAAGTTCGCGTAGATATATAATTTTACCCTGCGAGTAACATATGCTATATGGCGATAAAAAATTTGGGGGGTACATTAGTCAATAATTATTTACCCATAAGTTTACAAGTAATTTTTGATTTTTCAGAGTGCAAGGTTTTTTTCCTTCTTTCATCAAAATGCCTAAATTTCGACCGATTATCTTCGTTCTGCTTTATTCGACGGTTAAAAATGTGTATTACCTTATTCTTGCGATGTTTACATGTTACACGGTCGAAGTCTTACATTAGCTAAATCCGTTGACTGGCACTTAACGTTAGTTTGGTGTAATTTCTTATGACTGACTGGGATTATAAGCTCGTATCATCGTTTGTTCACATATTCAAGAAATTTACTCGGTGTTTTTTAAGTTTAAGCAATTCCTTGGTTACGATAAATAATACGACGAAAATAAAGAAATATTCAATCATCCATTGATATTTTTAATAAAGTCACATAAAGACACTAAAATTACTGAACTTTTTAAAAAGTTCTTTGAGGACAATTTCTGCGAAAGCTAAATTTTAAACCTTTGACTAAAAGCAGAAAATAAATTTAATATAAGTTAGTTTTGGTGAAATCGCCAATTTATGCACTAAAAAGTAAAAAGAAAAACAATCTAAAATTAACATATTTGAATGATCTAGAAAATAAAAATAGTTTTCGACATATAAAAGTTTTGTGGCATTATTAGGACTATACCATACGTCCTCATTTTTTCGGACGTCCTAATTTTTGGAATTCTCCTGTCAGGAAGGAATTCCTAAAATTCCATAAGTTAAGATAAAATTCAAATAAACATACGAAAGTCTCACCTGCTAGCAGACCGTCCACTATAGGAAAAGCTTTCGCCTCAAGTAGTAGATGAAAAAGTCCTGAACATTCGTGGATACGCCACTTTAAAGGATTGCTGGAAAACACCACACAGTACAACTCGTTTAATTTTGTAAAAAATTTGGTATAGAATACAAGAAACACATCAATAAAAATATAATTATCTTTCTTCCTATGCATAGCGATTCACTTATCTTGGCTTTCCATTTGCGGTGTTAAACGAAAAAGAAAACATTGGATGAGAAATAGTGAACATAACATGCACAAGTGTGTTAAAACTAACTAACAAGAATAAAATCAGAGTTATGCGTTTAAGTTTCCTTAAATATTATTTCCTAACGTGCCTAACATGAAAACAATTCGCGCCTAGAAAACAAGAAATACGAAAGTGACTGATGCGTACAATGTTCTGTTGCATCGGCCTTACACTAATGCTACTGTAAGTTAGTTAAAGCGTTAGTTAAAGGTTAGTGGTACAGAAATTTTCTTCTACTCTTCGCTGGGGCCGGAGCATCGTCCGTCGTCCATCGGTGGGAGTGCCATCTGCGTTGATTAAATACTAACCTTAGGGAAAATTCATTCCATCGGCGAATCCTTTGGAACCTCAGCTGTCCTTGCGTCGACGGACAGACGACCTCCGATGTGACTTGCAGGCTCTCCGAAGGCTTGATGTGGCACTGAAAAAAAACACTGCACACGAACTGTTCGTTCTTTGGTTCAGAGTTTCACTTTTGAATATACACTAAATAAAAAAATACTGATTTTCGCAACACAACACCCCCGAATTAAAAGTCGCACAATAGTCAGTTTTTTCCAAGGTTTCTGCCTCACTCAGCAATCCTGGCTGCTTTCCATCTGGAAATACAAGAAGCCAAAGGTTACATACAGTGGCGTACTGATAGTCCCCGCTACCCCCGCAATGCGGGGGGCCCCGAGATTTAGGGGGTCCCCAATCGTTCAAACCGTACTAAGATATCCATAGGGGGGCCCCGCGGGGGGGGAGGGCAGATTTTCAGTTACACCAATGCTTATATATTACAAAATTTTTGGTTTACAATTACTTACAGAGATCATAATGTTGCATTTTAAAATACGTAAGAATTCAATATGTGATTTCGGCAGGTAAATACAATAAATAGAATTAATTTTATTCTTTTTGGAGCATGAAAGAAATGCTCTTATATGTAGTTTCACTTTGACGCCTGCCTGTCTGTAATGTTTCGATGTGAAAGCAGGCTGCGCGGGGCCCTGTGCAGCCGAGGCGACGGAACTTGCCTCAAGCCGGCCCTGGCAAGAATGATGAAAAGGCGAGGCGGAAAAAAATTAAAGTGTGGGAAGATGGTTTATGGAAATCATTGAAAGGGAACCAGAGGAAGTAAGGAGTGTTGTTGGAAGGGTGAAAAATGGAGGAGAGGCGGAAAGGAGGGAGGGATGAGGGATTGTAGGTGAGAAAGGGGGGAAGATTAACGCGGGGAGGGAATTCTGAAAAGGAATAGAGAGAGAGGCAATCAGAGGTTGCAATTCTCCATAGAACGCGGACAGCTCAACCTCCGGCATTTGATCGCCTGCCTTCGAGGTAATCTGCATCGCAAATGTTCCTGATGAAAGGGAAGAGCCTAATAAGTCCATTTTACCCAAGCGGAAAAATGTTTGGAGGATTCCTTTGGCGGAGAGAGAGAGAGAGGCAGAAGGAAAATGAAGTAATAATAATAATAATAATAAGTCGTCTTTATTAGGTCGATATTTAGGCATTAATGTCCATTCTTACATATAAACCTACGTAGAGGCGAAGGGGAGAAATGGACGGAGCGTCCACGAAAATCCTAAACAACGATTGAGATATTCCGTAGCATAGCGTTTCTTGGATTCCGCTGGTCGTTCATTATCTCGAAGGAAGCGTGTCAAAATGAGGACGCATTTACATTTGAACTACCGCTCGATAATGACGGATGGAAATGAGAAGTTCTTTTTTTTACAATGAAAAGGGATTTCGCACGGAAAAGGTTCTAAAATGGGGTCGAGCGGTGACAAAGGGATCCAATATTGACACCGGGCGTGACCCAGACTGCCCAGAACAATCGGTTTGCGTTCTTCAGCTGCGGCGGAATCAAAAGGAAATCACGTCACGAATGACCTCGTCTCAGCACCTGAAGAAAACAACTATTCCAATGAAGTCCTCTAATGATCCCTAGCCATACCTTTCTCTCTCTCTCTCTCTGTTTCTCCTTTCTTTCCTCCGTGCAACAAGGTCTCCATTTCCATGCAAATTTGTGCGCTTAATATTTCATTCATTTAGAAATGCACTGCCTTAAATATTTATATATTTTGCTCCATGTTTAATGAGTTTCGGATTAATAGCAGAAACTAGCGAAGATCGGAGTGATACCCGATTACAGGTGTCAAATTTTCACCACTCTTCTAATAACTATTAGTTTAGAGTTGAGAATTCAGTTACGTTCTTAGAATTCTAGGTTCATTTGAAGACAAAATCCACTAGAACCACAAATTTTTTAATGTGAAAATCGCAAATAAACTTAATCAAAAAATCGGTACAACATACATTGCAAAAACTTTCTCATATACTAATGCGTGGTTTTGTTATCTTTTGAAAAATATTAAATATTTAGAATCGTTATAAACATTAACTTAAATAACTAGACAGAATTTGATAAAAATCGTATGAGCCGTTTTTTTTCGAAAATCCAATTGTTATTAAAGTTGCCCAAGAATAAACTACCCTTATATTCATTCTTTGAGAAATATGAAGTGTGTAGTATTATTTCAGGTGTAAACCGATTTTTCTGGTGAAATGAACCAATATTTACTCACTCCTGCATGCACATAAACATAAATCTGAAGAATATCTTCATATTCATATAGATATTTTATATTATGTTAAATTAACAGAACGTTTTGAGTGTTTATAGTTCGCTGCATAAAATAAACGGAATCATTAAGTGAATCCTAATATTGTTGATTTTCTCCTTCGTTACAATGGTGGAATATGATTAAAAGGCAAAACCTCTCATGAAGCAGTTTTAAAAATTAACTTCGCAGAAAAAGTAGCCGGATGAGAAAGACGGAGCGTTATTTTAACGGTGATAGCTGAACTTAAATTAGAAGCAACTAATAGAAGTTATAAAAGATACATCTTTCGTTGGAGGGAAGTGCATCCCGTCCATTCATATGACATATGCATCGCCCAGCAACAGATATCCTGATCTATAATATGTTTCATTAAAAATTAGGCAAGAATAGATTTACATGCACATCTTTATTTTTATATTACACTAAGAGATTCCACCCCCTGCTCGTTACGTTCGCCAACCCCAATTTCGCTCGATTTAGAGAGATCATCTTTTTTCAATTCATGCATTTGTCGTTAATTTTCCAAAAGTCCTTTACACAAAATTTCTTGTGTAACTACGCCCTTTCTTACGTATCCTTGTCCGTAGCTCTCTGAAATGTTGACACTGATATCTTGTATGGAAGAAACCCTAGAAAATCCAACGTATAGTTGTCCATGATTGAATCTGCTAAATGTAAACCAGATGCGTAGGCCTATTTGCGTTAATAAACATACTAAATGTAGAATATAATGATTTTACTTACAAAAAAGGTAAGATCCCAGTATTCATATGATGAAATAAGATTCAAATGCTTTGGTCAATCGTTTTAAATTCGCATTAATAGGGTTGTCCGAATTAGTGAAAAGTCCGAATTACAGAAAATAATTATGCATTTTCAAGTCGTAGTTCGTAAAAACAAGCAAATTCATTCACAATCCAGCAACGTATGTTAATAATCGCATTTTCTCGTGCGAAGGTTATTCACATATCATATTTGATTTCTTATCACGAACAAATGTTACATTATCTTACTGTTTCTAATAGAAAATGCTTTACTTTATTGCACAAACAAAATTGAATACTAAGAATTCAAATCAAATAAGACACAAAGAATACGATTTTTTTTAAATAAACCTTAAGGTTCCCCTCACGCCAAATGAGTCGAGTCAGTAGAGTCATTTGAGCAGTGTTAATTTCAGCTCTGGACTCGGTTGGACTCGGTGTCACTCAATTCCTCTGGTGTGAACAGCTGTCAGGCATTTTCATACAGCAATGTTGGCGAATCATGGCGAGTCTGACTCGAATAATGACTCGACTCGTTTGGTGTGAGGGGAGCCTAATTAATGTGTTAAACGTTAAAAAAGTACAATTTCAATCATATGTAGACGGTCCTTCCCCAGTCGTATTGCCTTTTTTTGAATAAATTAGAAATTTTCTGTTAAGCGTAGGTCCCATTGTATTGCCGTTTCATAACGTCGTTCATTTATATATATTTAAGTATTCTGATGAATGAAGGAAAAATCCTTGTACTCTCAAAAATCGAAAATCCCGTGTAAACTTATGGAAAGTACAATCGTCTTCCGGAGACGAACCTACGACCTTTTCCGGGATATTTAATTTTGCCATACCATGCTTCGTTGAGATTTAAGTGTATCGAAAGTTTTGGCTATAAATTCCATTTGGAAGTGTCCTAAAATAGCGTAGCAGATAGACAGACACTAATAGTATATCCGGAAGTTTACGACGGAATTTTGATATTATATACAGAGAGAGACTTCAAATAATTTACGCGTATATATACGTTCGTGTAATTACGTATGTAATATCTATTCGCTATAAGTTTGTTTATTTCTAATTATAAAACAGAATTTCTTGCTCAATTGATAAAAATATCCCATAAGATTTTAAGATTTTTTTAATGAATTCTCGAGGTAACCGATCCGAAACGAGTAGTGTGGGGAGCATCCTTTCGTCCAAATACCAAGTCCACGAGAGCCGAATAAACCCATCACGAGCGCCGCCATAATGACGATTCTTGATTTGTGAGCATCGCATGTTTATTCATGGAAAATATTTTGTTCGGTCGATATTTTGTAAAATTTTTCCGTCATTACTACCGTTCATGAGAAAATATACTATGATTCAGATTGTTTTTACATGTTAATGGAATAGTAACGAGTCATGGGAAATCATGGTGGTGAAATATTATAAATAAATAGGGAGAGGGAGTTTCAGGATGATTGAAAAGCATTTCGAAAGCTATCAAACTAGCAAAATATAAACGTTTTGGTCTATGCCTTTAAAAGTTCATTAAATAAATCATAATTTGATGTTGACGAAAAGTATTTAAGCCAGGTCTTCGTTTGATTGCGAATATTTCCCTTAGATCGAAAAAGTTTCACTTCAAGAACAGCTAATATCGATTATATAAGTCTCCAGTGACACCAAAGGAGTTGAATAATCCTCAAAGTGAGATCGAATTGCAATCGCCTAATGAATAGATGCTCTTAGACACACACACACACATATACATATATATATATATATGAGTGCATTAATGTGTGTATTATGTATAACACTCCGAAAATTAAGACCACTTACTCCATAAGAGGAGAGCACAAATTGTGTCCTTTTTAACATAATGTGCCGATTGAAGAGCACCAAGGAAGATACTGGACGGAAACAGGAGAAGTATGAAATAATAAGAACAAGAGTGAGGAGCGAAGATCGATGTATAAGGAAGGAGGGAAAGCAAGAAGGAATTAGAGAAAAAATGGGAGGAGGAAGCGGAGGAACAAGGGGGTTGGGGTAGTGAGATGTGGAAGAGAGAAAAGATAAGAGGAGAACAATACGGTCTGTGATGAAAGCGTAAAGATACGAGCAAGTAAGGTGGAAAAGGAGGAGGGAGGGGAGAGGAGAAGGGAGTGAGAGAGAGGAGGGAGTGGGGGAGAGGAAGGAGTGGGAGAGAGGGGAGGTATGGAGAAGGATGGGGATGGAGGAGTGGAGTATAGGGGAAGAAGGGGAGGGAAGGAGGGGAGAGAGAAATGGAGTGGGAGAGATAGGGAAAGAGGGGGGGAGAGAGAGACGGAGTGGGAGAGGCGGACGCAGCGAGATATAAGGAATGACGAGCGACTCTGTAGACCACTGGTTCTCAACCTTTTACCTCCCACCTACCACATTTTCAAGATACACTGATTCCACAATGGTATAAAGAAAAAAAATCAGTTTATAATAAATGTATTTCTACGTTTATAAGCATATAAGTAGTACATTAATAATTGGTAGACACAAAGGAGAAGGTCGAAATAAAAAATATTTAGTAAATCCACAAAAATTTATTCACTTATTTATTTTTAAAAACTAATTTTTGTGGAAGTATCAAGTAAATCTTTTTTACTTCGACAATATGAAGAAATTCCATCAAGTTACGCCCGAGACTGTTAACTATATAAAAGAGAAGGTGTCAGAAATTGAAACCGATTGGGGTGCCAAAATGTCTTCAGCCGGTTCTGGTCCCACCTAAAAGGCTTTCAAGTCCCACCAGTGAGACGCGTCCCACCGGTTGAGAAACACTGCTGTAGACGACGCTAAGAAGCTGCCTCGAATCGAAGCGGTGAGAACACGAGGCTGATGGAGGAAGAACGATTAAGGTGAGAGATGCCGCCATCGGCTCCAGCTCCTCGAGGAATTGCTCGAGTCCTCGGAATTAGTTACTGTCAAAGTCAATTACCAAGCAGTAAAAAGGGAAGATTGATGAAGGGCGATCCGTAATCCTCACAGAGTCATGAGGCCGTCGGTGCTTTGGTCCGATCGATCGCTCGGAAGAGAAGAAATTGAAACGACTCGAATGAGGGCGAACGGCGAAGTTTTACAGTCGAAGGAGTGAGCGAAATGGGCGAATGCGTCAAAATTTATGATTTCCATTTGCTACTCGATTCTCTTTGGAAAACCCTCGAGCTATGCGAAGCTTAAGCGAACGTTTAAAAGACATTACATTATTTAAAATCTGTATTTGACACATTTGACCAAAGCAAAGGAAGTATTTCATAGAGAGGGATGATGCGAAATTAAGAATTCGCTCAAAGATGCATGTTCCTTCAAAATTTGGCCTGCTAAATGTATCTTTAATATTTCGTAATTATAATAATATGCCAACATATCTGTATAAACGCCAAAGTGCCTCTTAATTAACCGAATAATTTTTAAAAAGTTATTATATATTCATCAAGTATTTAATAATAACAATATTTTTATGAAGGGTCAAAAATTATCTCAAAAGTGGAATTAATCTAATCTATAAAAAAACGCTATCTCTGAGAATTTAAAACAGTTTATCCACGATTTTTCAGTTTAAAGTATTGTCTGTATGTTTCCCGTAATCCAACACTTGATGAAAAATATTCTAAAATTCGAAAATTTTATAAATTCCAGTATTTTTTTGAAGGACAGCAGAGAGAAAATTGGTAAAACGATAGAAGGAAAATTGAAATAAAAAAGAAGCAGAGAGTTAGAAAAAGGGAGAACTGCATCTAAAGAAGATAAGAAACTCAGCGAAACATACGGAGTGATCGGCGGATTGAAAAAACAAATGAAAACAGGGAGAATATTATTTGCAAAGCGAAAGAAATTAAAAAGGGCGGTTAAAAAGAAAAAAAAAGAGTAAAATCAATAAATGCGATAGGTGCAAGGAAGGACGGTTGAAGAGAACACCGAACGAAAAGGTTAACAGATAAAGATACAATGAAAGCGAGAGAGGGGTCTCAACATTAGGTACATGCTCCCTCTGACGAACGGATTGTGCGTTCTCTGCCGGTAAAGGCTTGATAAGAGCACAGCTAATCTCAACCCAACGTTCTCTCTCTCAACTTCCGCCTTCTCATAGTTTCCCCCCTCCACTTTTTCCTTCCCTTAGCAACTCCTCTCCCTCCTAACCTATGACCTTTCCTTCCAAATCTCCCACACACTATTTTTCTGCCGCAAAATCACTCCAAGTGTACCACGTACACGATCTAACTTAACCGCAAGTAAACACGTTAATACTGCCACATACATGTGGAAATGACTGCCAAAAACAACCATATCGATAAAAAATATATTGCGTTGAAGTTATATAAAGATGGCTTACACGGAAGCGCCAATATATACATCAGTTCCATTCTGAAATCAAGTAAGCCTCTCATTCAGTAAATAATTTCCATTGGCCATTTTAGTATGAGGAATCAAATGCAAAAATTGCCTCATTTATCAGCACTTTCACGAGCCTAATCGATCCATGTAGAGAAGGTTGTTTCTTCTAGCGCATATCTTTCCGCAAATCCGACTTCTCGATTAAAGCTAATATTTTTCCCTACGTGACATGGGTTTGAGCTACAAATATAGTTAACAACTCCTTCTTTGTAAAACTGACGTTGAGTTATGATAATGACTGCGCGTGTTACTAAGAATACCATGTGTTCCTCTGGTGGAATATGCTTGTTGGCGTGCTTTCCTCGTTAGACCTAGTCTAGTGTGACGTCGAGTCCCGCGGTACTAAAAACGAGGACTAGCTATATAACAACTTCATCCGCTGGAATACATTAAATGGATGTTCGAAGGGATTCGCGGTGAGTCACACTGCAAGCAAATTAGCGAACTCTGGGATACATTCTCTCTCCTCTCTCTGTTACCTTGCCGACGCCAAAATTCTCTTCAGCACTACCTGCTAATAAAATTACGCAACACGACTCCAACGGAGACGTGCTGCAGAACATGAATTTCATAACAGGTGCAAACTCCTCAGGTGGAACATGAAGCTTCCGGAAAATGTTAATATAAGCTGGCGAATGATTTTCCAAGATCACAAATAGAAAAATCGGTACAACATACATTGTACAAACTTTCTCATATACTAATACGTCGTTCAGTTATCTTTAGAAAAATATGAACAATGTAGAATGATTATAAACCTCAACTTACATAACTGTACGAAATTTGATGAAAATCGTATTAGCCATTTTTTTAGAAAATCCAATTGTTATTAAAGTTGCCCAAGAATAAACTAACCTTATATTAATTTTTTGAGAAATATGAAATATGCAGTACTATTGCAGACGTGAACTCAAGTAACTACGAAATTTGATCAAAATCGTTGGAGCCGTTTTTGAGAATATCTAATTGTTTTTAAAGTTGACTAGAATAAACTGCCCTTAATTATTGTGCAATGCCAACCATTTATTCATAGTTTCTATTCTGTATGATAAAATGCCTAAGTAATTTCATTCATTTTCGCTCTAACCTTTAGGCTCTAGAGCCGTGGACAGACAGAGACACAGACAACGGCATGGCGAAAACCACTTTTTCGGACCTAAAGCGTATATTTCCATCGAAATCTCGATATCGAATTTTTTCGCGATTACAATAGGTACCTACTTCCTCAGTATACTACTTATATGGGAAAGTAAAAAACTCGAACCATAAAACAATCAAAAGGATATAATTAAAATCAAGATACTAAAATGTTTAAATGTTTTAGAAAAAAGGTGCGAAGGTATGAGGTTATTTAAACGACCAACTGCAATTAAATATTGGACATTTACTTTTTATGTATATTTTACTTTTATATAATATTTTTCATTGTTTCTCGGAACTCCGAAAAATATCTCACAATCAGTGAGAAAACTTACGCTATTTATTGGTATTTAATATTCTATGTGCAGATAAATTGTTAAACGATCCATCCAATATAAAATCAAAACATATAAGTTTCTCAATGGAAGTTTTGGAGACAATATTATTATACTAAATACAGAATCGAATTCAATTACTCCCAAAACTAAGGCTCCGTTACGAATGTTGGCATATCCATATCTGATTTAAAATCTTTCGATCAACGCAGAGAAATAATGAGCGTGCAACTAATAGGTCACTAATTAGTACAAGTACTTAAATAACAAATAGTTTAAATATTTAAAAATAGAATAAACAATTGAGTATTCCATTTAAATTTTTAATTAATAATTAACAAAGTTCATGGAATAAATTAATGCAAGCAATATATGTTGCAGCGTCAAAAAATATCAAGCTATCTTTTATACGAATATTTACTTGATAAAGCTAATAAAATGAATCGTCATGCAGAAAACAAATATTTTAAATAAAATAAGTAATTTTTTATAAATAACATTTATATTACATAACAAATTTTACTCATTTGCACTTAGAATATTACAATTTTTAAAATGGCAACTCAACTCCATCTTGCTTTAAAAAACTATTGATGAAAACTTGCCAGCTAAAGTTTCGCTTTGATAAAATATGTAGCAATGTTTCTTCTCATTCTGTTAAGAGGTAAGTTGAAGCAGGTCTTGAGACGGTTGGTTCAAGAACAAAGGTTTCAACCCCGAAGGTGACAAAAGTTTTACTGTGTAAATTACAATCGCATTTAAAACGCCGCAACTATGATAACGGAGACAAAATGAAACACTGAATAAAATGCTTTCAGAGTGCGATTGAACGTTTTCAAGGAGAAACGCTCCGAGCTCATTTTAAAAAAGAACTAATTTTGACGGAGAAAAGGTCATTTCAACGAGAAAGAGAAGGACAAGGAGGTGCTAAGGGAGGCGAGAGGAATAAAGAGTAAGAGGGAGGGAGAATAAGGGAAACGAGTGTAGGAAACGACCTCGGTCGATAACGATAAAGAGTCTTCTTCTGGTTCCTAGGCGATCGCAAGGACTCCCAAACTTCCGCATCTTATCGAGGTTCCTTTCCAACCGTTCTCCAAGATTAAGAGGGGTAGGTCAGAAGGGAAATAAGGGGAGGGAAGGGCGAGAGGGAGGGTTGGAGAGAGAGAGAGAGAAAAGGGAAGCTGGCGATTAAAAAGGGTGGTGGAAAAGGGGGCGTTTTTGAATCGGGGAGTTTTGGGTTGGCTTCAGAGAAGCGCGGAAGAAGCGTTCGCATTCGACGAGGGTGAATTCGCCGAACGCTTCAACTGCATTGAGAAATTGGTCCGACGCCGAAAATAAATCTAACGAAATTTTAAAGATTCGATTGTCATTCGAGATGGCGAAATACGCCCTGTTTTGCTTGATCGGTTTGTTTCCGTACGGTTGGACCTACCGAGCTGAAAACCCATCACTGGAATGTCCAACCAGCTCCAACGCGACCAGATCAATGGTGCTATCCATAACCGGGCACAAGAACGGCACCGGGCATTGGGTGACCAAGTTCTCGTTGAACAGAATGTCTGGGAATTCAGCGAAGAACTGGAAGTTGGACATCCATCACAACATCACCGAACACGACGGTCTTCAGCAATTACATCTGCATGGAGTCTTCACCGGTAATCTTTTCTTTGTTCCTTTTTTCGTACCACTTCTATATTAACTTAACGTTTGAGGACTCATTAATTTGCAGCTGGAATACGTAGCAGAGATTCGGATTGTTATTCCAAAAATTCAAACAAGTGTCATAGTTTAAAAGTAATTTTTGTTTCAAAATTTCCACTAAGAATAACACTGCATCGAAATCCAAATCCTAAAATTTTAATTATGGTCAGGATTTGGATGCGATCGTGGCACTGGGGCAGGTGTGCATACACGTTCTGGACGATATCCTATTCTAAAGCAACACAGTTTCACCCGCTTTAAATACTTGCTGGGGGTTACAATCCTCTTCATCTACGATGTAAATGTTTATAATAATGGGATTTTCCGCGAAAGAAATATGCCTTTGGATCAATGAAACAACTTTTGGCGATCCTTACGCCAGTGCGGAAGCATTTTCAAATTACATCCTTAGAGTCAGCGTCACGAACGGCAAGGTTTGGTCACAGTGAATGAATAGCAAACTACAAGGGTTTACTTTACTCGTGGTGAATTTTAAAATTCAAGTTGAACTTTGTTGTTTGAATTTCTTCGTTAATGAAAGCTAGAGAGTGGACCCTGAATAGGCTTTGTCGGGTTATGAGAGGAGGGAAGAGTAGGGGAGAGAGAGAAATAGGGAGGTGATGGAAATATGGGGGAGATAGACGTAGAGGGGATAGGAGTAAAGTATAAATAAAGAGAGAGGAATAGGAGTAGAAGGATAGGAAAAGAGGGGAGATGAGTAGGGGGATATAGGAGTAGTGAAGGGAAGACCAATCTGAAAAGCATTCTTCGAATTGCGATAGAGATTGGAGATAGGGGAGGAAGATCGGAAAAGCCTAAATGCGCAGGTGCAGCTTAATTTGGAGGGAAAGGAGGGACAGAAGTATGAGGGAGCGGAATGGGAAGACCCAGGAGACCATATATTAATTATTGTTATGTTTTTTAAATACTTTGAGTCATTTTCGTGCAATTTTTATATAAATTAAATTGTTTTCCAAACTTTCTGAAGACGGAATTTTTTCAGAAAATCTACCGAATGACTTCCTGGAAGGGACGGGCGAAATATCTCACGGAGAGGATGAACCGGTCCGCAGCAAAGGTAAGATTTTCAAAAACTTATATAGTATATCGAAATGGACTTATTTGTTCGAGAAGCAATTAACGGAGACAGTAAAAACAATTCTAATAACCGAAATTTGGAACAGCTTTGAAAAGTGATTGGTAAAATGCCCAATTAAAAGAAAAGTTTACAGGTACGATTGGCAATCAAGCAATTTTAATCTCTTGGTTTTATGAAACATGTTTCCAACTGAAATTGATGTGAGGAAATAAGTGCATTCCATGACTTTGTTTCAAGAACAGTTGCTTACATAGCAGCTCTCGAAGATGACAATTTGATAAGATGAAAATAAAATGAATTGAAATTTGATTAGACCGTTGGTTTTTTATTAGAAATACGTTAAAACTGAGATGCGATCTATGGACACTTCTATATTTGAAATACTGAGGTTTATATTTGTCGAAAACAAAATTCAAATCCGCACCGAATAATTGCTTTTAATCCATTAACAAAAATATAAGTATAAATTTTTTAAAAAGTTATACACTTTTTACAAAGCGCACTGAAAAATATAAAATAAACTTTTGGGTTCAAGAAAATATCTGAATCTTAATGAAAATTTTCATTGTATATGATCATGAATCTCTTTAAAAAAAAGAGGTATGGCATACGTTGCTTAAATTATTGTGCCATATAAATAGACTGCAAATTCCTGTTTATGCATATATGCCATTCCTCTTTTTACTTTCTCATATACGAAGTATATTGAGAAAGTATTGTTATCGCGCAAAAATTCGACCTCGAGATTTTTACGGAAATATACGTTTTAGGTGTCGCTGAATCCGAAAAACTGGTTTTCACAATGCCGTCTATCTGATACTGGCTCTGGAGCCTAAACGGTAGAGCGAAAATGAATGAAATCTCGCACTTAGGCATTTCATCATACTGAGTAGAGTATATGAAGAAATGGTTGACATTGCTCAGTAATTACAGAAAGTTTATTCTACGCATTTTTAACAACAATTTATCTCAAAAACGGCTCTAACAATTTTGATCAAATTTCGTACGGTTACTTGAGTATACTTCTGCAATAATACTAAATATTTCATTTTCTCAATGAATGAATATAAGGCTAGTTTATTCTTGGGCAACTTTAACAAAAATTGGATTTTCTAAAAAATCGGCTGATACGATTTTCATTTTCTAAAGATAACTAAACGACGCATTAATATATGAGAAAGTTTGTACAATGTATGTTGTACCGATTTTTTAAAAAAGATTCCGGATTATATACAATGAAAATTTTCATTAAGATCCAAATATTTTCCTGAAACCAAAAATTTAATTTCTATTTTACAGTGCGCTTTATAAAAAGAGTATAACTTTAAAAAGCTTTTAATGTATTTTTATTTTATACTTTTTAGTTAAATAAACTTATAATTAGGACAATGAGATCAAATTATGATGTATTAATTTGCATCAAACATTACTATTCAATACTGAAATTTATAATGTAGCAAATATAGTTATAAAACTTTCATAGGAATTTTTTATTATAATATTTTGCCAAACTATTATCTTATGCTGTGCTCTGTGCAGCCCCTACAAAATGATTTTCCATGAAATTATTTAGCCTTGAAATGATCAAAATATATTTGGACTTTTAAAATAGCAGATGAGACTATTAACATAATATAAAACTTAAACTGGAGGTACTCAGTCTATCAGTTAATTATCAACCGAAATTAAGTTTTAATATTTTAAAATTAATTACTCATGCATACCATAAAATCTATCAATTTGGCTACTAAAAAACACATTCATCTCATGTTAAAAAAATTGTCCATTTATTCTGCATGTGAATTCTTATTAATTTATGCTTAACAATTTCTTTAACGATTCACTAAAAATCTAAGTTGAAAGGTCATTGAAATTCAACATTTTAATGAAATGCATAAGAATTTACCACTGTGGAATTAAAGCTGACATACGATGCAGTGCCCATCTTTGTAATGAAATATATCTACTCACAGGAAATTTCCACTGTATTTTTAGTTTAACAGAAAGCTTTTACTAATGTCGTATATAGATGATCTTTAAAAGGAAATCCAAACAATTTCAAAAGTTCATCTTATTTTGATTAAATAGAAAAGTATCTTTACTGAAATTCATAACAATATTTCTTGCAAACACAATAAATTTGATCATCAAATTTATAGGTGTCAGCCGTGAAACAACTATATCTGTCGATAAGAATTTTATTGCTAAGATGTGGTTATCGATTTAATCTTAACTGATTTAGACGTTTACCTGACTCACCTTCGGTTTCTTTTGCTAAACATTGTGATTGATTTTCCCCTAGCTTAACTAAAAATTCTTCTCGTTGTTCTTGTTTCTTTATTTACACAAAATTCATAATTTAATTTGAACTTTTCTAATTGTTCCAGACACTTATTTTTATATTCATTCTCTATACTCTCTATTCTATTCTCTTATTTTCTTGTAGTACCTATACGTTTTGTCTCGTTAATCTCGCTAGTCTTCCTTCCTCCATTTCATGGAGTTTTTTTATTTCATGTCTCGAGTTTCTATGAATTAAAGTACAATTTGTTTTCAATTGTATCGCATTTTCTTGACGCTTGGTGTTACTAGGTGCACGATAAGTATAGCAATCGATCTGTTCTAGAATTACAAAATAAAATGTAAATACGAAGAATGTGACAACCGTTTAAATATTTTTAATCGTGGGATGTCCTAATATATTTTATTATGTACAACTTTTGTTTCAAATTTATTAATATACATTTATATTTCGGATTTGAAAGCATGTATATATCTAAGCAAAGTTAATAAAAAAGAGTATAATAAAAAAGAGTATAAAAAAGAGTATAATAATAATAAAAAAGGGAAAATTTTCCTGCTTTTAACAATGGGAAATATAAACTACCATGGCAACAAGTACACTGCTTTTAAATGGAAAACATTAAATAGCATTGATATAAAGGAATTTATAAGTTATATTTTATCTCAACCAAAAGTGTAATCTTATGGTGACAACATAATCCTAAAACAAGAAAAAAAGCATATGTACGTAATGTGCTCAGCAATTATTCTCTCGCTTGTTAAAATTCCTTCTTAGGCTGTGGGAACATAAGAGAACGAGAAGGTCAGAACACAAGGTTTCTGGATCAGGGAGTTTTTTTTCCAGTTTAGTCAAAATTCCGAAACCATTTTGAAGCGTTTCTAGGCTGCCAAATTCCAAATCAAAGAGGTTCAACCCATTTTATATGCACTTTGTCCATTCTTAAACGGGATGTTTTCTTGATTTTTGTAAAGGTAAAAATCATCTGAGGATAGTTTCGCGCAAGGAGTGGAATGCAAAGGAGCCCAGAGCCAAGAGCAGTCTGCCACACCCCGTCAACATCATCATCATAAGGGATGAACACATAGCACCTTGCAGCACACCAGAGGAGTGCGTCATTAGCGTCCAAAAGGTGCAAGATGACCATCTTCAAAATCCCTATGGTCTGGACATTGATGCGAACTTCCTAATAGCAGGCGACGGCAGAGTTTACGAGGGAAGGGGTTGGGACGTGGAAGCAGATGAGGTGCTCAAGGGATTGGTCGTGTCCTTCGTAGGAAGGTACGACATTATCCTGCCCTCACCTTCACAGGTCGAGGCGTTCAACTTGCTATTGAAGGAAGGGATCACGCACGGGGATATATCTCCGGATTACAAGCTCAAAGCCATTGGCGAGCTTTACCTCAGAGGGTATCCGGGAAAGAGGCTACAAGAAGACATAAAAAAATGGGACCATTGGACAGATGAGCAAATCAGGCCATTCTCATTCAACTGAAAAGTCAGATATCTTATGTGTCATTCCATATCTGAAGGAGGCAAGTGAAACTGGTAAATGTGTAAGGTATATGGAATATTTCAACGAGTATCATAGCAAAAATAGTTGGAAAAGATATCGTCTACAAATCCACACACAAACTTAATTGTGCCAAAAAAATTGTAACATCCTCGAAGCCAAGTTAAGTTTCGAAAATTTATTTAATCTACATTTCAACAATTCTGAGAATATAAATAACTGTTAATAAAAATTCATTAAAAATGAATATATACCAAATAATTTTTTAATAAAATCTGTAATAATGATATTTAATCGATTCTCACAATTTCTGCTATATTTTCATCTCTGAGAGAAATTTGAATAGCATATTGCTTCTTTCATGAATTTAATATTTCTGTCAATATTCATTTCTTAGAGTCAATAATTGAATTTTACATGTAGTTCATAATTTAGTTTTTGGTCTTTTGATGTTACACAACATGGACCTATTTTTTCTTTTTAAAACTATTCCTTAAGCATCTAAATTCTGTTCATCCTAAAGCATGACATTAAATTTCGACTAAACATATTTTAAGGAAAAATGTTATTCAACAAACTCAAACTGATGATGCAGTAATAGTGAGAAGCCAGTCACATTGAAAACTTTTTGTAGAAATTTTGAAGTTATTTACTTAAATAATTATGTAATACAATTTAATGAAAGTTATTATTATAAGGTGGTATATTTACTGTTTTGATATAAATGAGTATATTATTTTTATTTCTTAATAATCAATATCATGACTAAGAAATGCCTTCTAATAGACAATTTACATATGTAGGTACTGAAGCAATAAAAAGGCTTAAAACAGTTTCATATTATCCATTCAATAAATTTCTTAATTTTCAACCAATAATTAATTTTTTTGATACAGTAAAACCTTGATTATCCTTGGCATTTAAAAATTCATCCTGTAGACTGTCCATGTTATTCAATTATACATGCTAATAATCAGGGTTTTACTCTATTTTAATCTCCTCTCCAATTTGCGTTTCAATGAACCAAACGACTACAGGAACTTTCCGCGAAATATTGTGCAATATTATTATGGCTGCCTACCTACGGCACAATATTATTGAGGTTGCTACAATAAAATCAAATTAATTTGATTGTTTCAATATATTGTGCAAACCTTCAATATCACCCATACATGTTCAATAATATTGAGAATATCGAATATAGGCAGATAGGCAATAACATAAAATCTTGATATGCCAACATACGAGATAATACAACTATTGGTACTGCCAATAGATAATGATTTGATATGACAAAAAATAATGCCCAATGTGCCATTAACTATATACTGTGAAAAGAAAAATGTTTCTTACTTTCTCATACGAAGTATCGAGAAAGTATTGTTTTCGCAAAAAAATTCGCCCTCGAGATTTTTAAGGAAATACACGTTTTAGGTGTCGCTGAATCCGAAAAAGTGGTTTTTGCAATGCCGTCTGTTTGTTACTGGCTCTGGAGCCTAGACGGTAGAACGAAAATGAATGAAATCTCGTACTTAGGCATTTTATCATACTGAGCAGAGTATATATAGAGATGGTTGACATTGATCAATAATTAAGAGTAGTTTATTCTACGCATTTTTAACAACAATCCGATTTTCTCGAAAACGGCTATAACGATTTTGATCAAATTTCGTACGGTTACTTGAGTTTACGTCTTCAATAATACCAAATAGTTCAAATTTCTCAAAAAATGAATGTGTCTAGTTTATTCTGGGTAAATTTAACAGTTAAATTGATTTTTTCAAAAACAGCTGGAACGATTTTGATCAAATTTCGTACAGCTACTTGAGTATATATGTATATACAATAATACTACATATTTTATTTTTCTCGGTGAATGAATATAAGACTAGTCTATTCTTGAGCAACTGTAACAAAAATTGGATTTTCTAAAAACAGGCTCATACGATTTTCATTTTCTAAAGATCCAAATTTGGATTTTCTTGGTCATAATGTTTGGGCATGTGTAATGAGACAAACTAACTTTCGGAATATTATCTATGAGATTACCTACTGAAAAGTAATATTTTTTTCTCTAAAAGCATTGAATGTATACACAGGGTCGGCTCAAGACATTTTGGCGCCCAAAGCAGATTTCAATTATGGCGCCCCATCGATACATAAATTTTACATTAAAATTCGGTAGTTTAGTAGTATAATAGGATATAATTATTTTGAAGTTTTGTGTATTTTTATGATTAAACGGTTTGATTAAAAAAACGGTTTTATTCACAGAAAAATAAATTCGAAATGTTACAAAGAAATTATAAATTGTGCGATACTTATTTCAATGACAATGAGATTGATTGGAACTATTGCATCGCTATACGTATGCACAGATGGGGCTCAATCAATGGTTGTCAAACTTGCTAGTGCAGTAAGTTTCTTAAAGAAGGCATCGAAACTTCAACATCGAAACATTGCCTTATTCATACACAAGCACGCGTTGCAAAACGCATGAATAAAGGCAGTGACGAACTTATCTAAAGCTAATGGTACAAATTGGTCTTGGAATGAAATAGAAAGGATGAAATTGATTCTTGATTGCAAAATGCACTTGGGAGTCTGTGAATACTGCAAAGGAAGGATGCAGGGGAAAAAGAAGCGACAAAACGAATCGAATCAAACCTTATCGTGGAAGTGCCCTTGGAAAGACGTTCCGAAAAGAAATTATTAAAAACATATGGATTGGGATGAAAAGCGGGCTTTATCGTGAACAAATGAGACTCCAACTTTATGACTGATTACGAACTTAAACAGCAAGATAAACATCGTCTATTACCTGGAATCATTACAACAAAGGACAACTTTCGTTACAGAAACAGCTCACGAATTTGTTACCAATTTAAAATTGAAAATTTAAAACGACCTTCAGGATGAATTTCTTAAAAGGAAATAAAACTTCCCAATAATAGAGTTAAATACTTCAAATTTTAAAGAGAAAAACCTCTACATTAAACTACTTATGAAAGGTTGATTCAAGAAAGAGTATAATAGCAACAAACTTATTTAAATTAAATTAAAAAATAATTTAACCATTCAACGTGAAAGATAGGTATAGAAAAAGATCGAATAAAAATATGTATATACTAAATTCCTGGTTTAGAAATTCTTCGTTGATCGTAAACTAGGTATAGCTCCAACTTCAGGGTGAAACACCCGCTTTTATCAATGGGTATTTTTCCCATTTACACTAAATATTGACGTCTCTTCTTGAGCAAAGACAAAAACATAAATTATGCCCAAGGAAAACTAACCTGTTATAGAAAAAACCTGCTATAACTTGATAACAGATTCTTCAAACACTAAAAGACGCACACCACTCGACTGACTTTTCCACAGCGATGGGCGTATTGGAACTAATGCGGACAAATATTTCTTTTTCGATGTCACCAAAGCAAAATGCGAGGGAGGAGGAAATGTTGAAGGAGAAGGGGCTGAAAACAGTGGTGTGAGAATATGTACCCCGTCCTCACACACCCTAACACAGTGTAGCAATTACTAAGAAGCAGTAAAAGAAACCCAAAAGATATATATTTCGTCCTCAAACAAGAGCCGCAACCAATCACCGAGAATTTTTAATGTGCCTGAATGAATGCACGTGGAAACAAAGAGGAAGCGCAGGAGGGAGAGTCTTGGGATATCCCGCATCCTCCTCGGACTTTTTAAGGTTTTCCTTGGCTCTTGGGCACCCTTGCAAATGTCTCCCGCTGGCCAACTTCTGATGAGAATGCAGAGGCTAGTAAGGCGGGGGCGATGCCGAGGCATGACCTTTCTCCCCCCCCCCCCCCCTCCAACCTAAGAGAATGCTTCTCTCTTCAGGCCTTTGGCGCAAGGGGTGCATTGCACCCGGAGAGAAACCCTCGGGGGCGGCAAATCACAGAGGGAATCAGCTAAAAATATTAGGGGTGGTGAGAACTGCTTTCACCCGATCGGCAAAGATCCCCAGAATGTAAAGGTATGTACACATATGCGCATTTCCCTGCAACAGAACAACGAACCTAGCAAAGTAGCGCAACATTTTGGCGAACGCGAACACGAACGTGCAACATTTCCGCGCAACACTCTGGTGATCCATGCGTAGACGGTATTTCAGCGAACCATCAAAGGATGTTGCGCGCGCACGTTGCAACCTGTCTGGACGGGCGTGCAACATTTAAGCGAGCGTAGACGTGTTTACATTTAGTTATCATCTTACCACCAAGAAAGACACGTCGTTGTTCGCATGTGTATACCGTTCAGTTGTAGATTGCATTATTAAAATGGAGTGGCCAAATGAAACGTTGTTGAAATTTATTGAAATCTATAGCAGCAAACAGGTTCTTTGGGATGCAAAAAACAAGAACCATTTTAATAAATTAATGAAAAATGATGCTCGGGAAGAGATCGCAACTGAAGTCGGCTTCTCAGCTGATGAATGTCAGAAAAAGATGTCAAGCTTGTTATCATCATTCCGGCGGGAAAGAGCAAAAATTTGTAAAATCCGTGGAACAGGAAAAGCTATGTATTTTTGCGATTTGCACGAGAACGAAGTGGACTGTAATCTAATTTTAATTCTATGCGAGAGACACTGAGACGGGAACCCAAACCCGCGACAATAATCCACCACTCACCTCTTCTCTTGGGTCCTTTGCCTTCAGTATTAGGGAACTTTCGGCTACTCCTTGTCGATCCCCACTCCTCCGGTATCCACGACGACAACTTTCGACAGACTTCTCCAAAAACTCTCAATCCATGACAACAACCTTCGACAGACTTCTCCAACAACTCTCCGTCCATTTCCTCAGTGAAAAACCACCTAATGACAACAACTTTATTAACTCATCTCTAATCTTTACCGCCTCCTCCGCTGGAGGACTCGACAACACGATGTCATTCATGTAAGTTGCTCTGCAAAGAGCCTGCGCTGCGGCCGGGTAAGATTCCCCTTCATCCTCGACTAATTGTTGCAACGTTCTTATTGCCAAGTATGGGGCCGATGCCACTCCATAGGTTACTGTTGTAAGACTATACTCGACGAGCGGCTGTTCCGAACTTGCACGCCAAAACACTCTCTGGAAATCATAATGCCTCTTACTAATACTGATATTCCGGTACATCTGGCGAATGTCCGCGATAAGAACTACCTTGTGCATTCTAAATAACAACAAAATATCAACGATGTTCAATTGCAGCTTTGGGCCGCTATGTAAGATCTGATTCAACGAAGGGCCGTTTTCAGTCTTCATGGAGGCGTCAAAGACCACTCGAAACCTTTCGAATTTATCACCGTCGCGATAAATGCAATGATGCGGAATATAAAAGGGCGTGGAGACTATCGGTGGCTCCACGTCCTTAATCATATGGCCTTGCGCCTTGTAATCCGCCATGAAGGCATTATAGCATTGCCTAAGTTTCTGCTGTTTATCAAGACGCAGTTCAAGTTGGTGAAACCGGCGAAATGCACTGTTTCGACTGTTTCCTAAGAGCGCCTCATCACTTCGAAAAGGAAGCTCAACTACGTAACGACCAGTTTCCAATCTAGATACGGTTGACTGAAAGTGAGATTCACATTATCATCCTCACTTAGGTTATGAGTGACCGGAGGTGCCTCCACCTCCCAAAATTTCCGAATAATGTAATCCAATTGAGATTCCATCGTCAAGCAAAACGAATCAATGCAGTTGGCCTCTTGAGGCACCTTTCCCCCTAAACAATAGCCCCAAACTGTCTATATTGCACACGGAGCGCCCTTTGGACCTATTACTGCATTACCAATCATTACTGTGCCCAACCATTTGGCACCCAGCAAAATATCAATAGCCTCAGGACGATAATACGATGGATCCGCCAGCGTAAGATTACGTATGTGCGGCCACTGCTGCCTTGCTACCTCCATCGTAGGGCAACGCGCAATATTTTCTATAACTAAGGCTTCAAGCTCTAATGCCCCCATCTTCGGAGTCTGTTCTAATACACAAATTAATTTCCCTTGAGCGACGCCCACCGATGTTTGAGCTAAACCGAAAATGGACGTGATCATCCTTTGAATAGGCAAAACCAAGCGCAGAGCGCACGCCTTCGTAATTAATGGTCCTAGACTTGCGCTGTCAATCAAAACTTTTACACTCTGATAATTTCCATGTCGGTCCCGCACCCGACCTTGTGCGGTGGATAACAAAACAACGTACTTTGTAACTTCCACCTGGGTCTTTCATGAATCAACAACTGCTTCCACAGGAGTGGCCGACGTTATAGTCACACCTTCAATTTTTCCTTGAGCAACGGAGGTACTTTCTGTATTCGCTCCCTTTTCCACGTTCTTGACTACGCTTTCACTACCCGAGGCTTGATTCCGTGGAGTGAAATGCAGCAATGAATGATGACTAAACGAACAGTACCGACAGGTGTTTCGAGTGCGATAAATTTTAATCAAATGCCCAGACTGCAAACAACTTAGGCAAAGGCGGTATTCCTTCGCCACGCGAAATCTATCATCTACAGATAAACCCTTAAATTTTCCGCACAAGTATATTGGATGCTTAGCTCCGCATAACACGCATTTCAAAGACGCGGGAGAAGGACATGCATCCGTGCTTGCCACCTGAGTACTAGTCCGGGCCCCATACAATTTATATTTTTCTCCATTTGTATTCCCGATGATCTAATACCGGGCGAACTTCCTTTCGAAGGCCCACATTTGGCTGCTTCCAGCACCCAAGCCTCCTTTTCCAAGAAGGAAATAAAACATTTCACCGTCGACAACCCTTCCTCCGAAACATTTTTTCTCCAACCTCTCTCTCAGATCTGCGCTGAGCTTCTTTCGTAAAATAAACAAAAGAAGTACGGCCCAATCTTCGACGCGATGCCCTAACACCGTTAGAGCGCCCGTATATTCCGTCAACAAGGTAACGAAAGTTTGCAATTGTTCGGGTGCTCGCTCCACTAATTTCAAACCCAGTAGCCCTTCCAAATAGGCGTTCGTTAACAATGACGGTTCACTGTAGCGTGACATCAACAACTCTCACGCCACCGAATAATTCGCACTAGTAATGGGCAAAGATGACACCAACGACAATGCTTCTCCTTTTAGACGTGACCGCAAATACATAAATTTCTGTATATCAGACAATTCGGTACTATGATGAATCGTAGCCTCAAACATGTCATGAAAACCTTGCCATGCCTTAAGGTCTCCATTAAATTCAGTTAAGTTCAACCTGGGTAGCGCAATGCCCGATATCCCTGGCCTGGTCATAATGTTAGGAGAAACTGACGCATCTTTATTTGACCCCGATCCCTCTAAAAGAAGCATAATTGCCCATACCGCCTTAATGTTATAGTAATTAGATTCAAACTGGGCAATCTTAGACTGAAAAACTTCGGCTTGGTCATCATTTTGTTTCTTATAATTCAACACGATTTTCGCCAGAATTTCATCTTTATTTGACCCCGATCCCTCTAAAAGAAGCATAATTGCCCATACCGCCTTAATGTTATAGAAACTAGATTCAAACTGGGCAATCTTAGACTGAAAAACTTCGGCTTGGTCATCATTTTGTTTCTTATAATTCAACACGATTTTCGCCAGAATTTCATGATAGCGATCAAACATTTGATCCAATCCTTCCGACATTACCCGCAATAACGCCGCATCTTCCTTGTTAGCCGGATCCCTTTTGACCCGACTAGCCACCTCCTCGATACGAATAATTTTCTGCGAAATTAACTCCTCCTTTACCAATAATTCTTCGATCGTAGGCATGCTTACCAAACGAAAAATGCAACAAATGCCACTTTACTATACAAAGTATCAAATTCTCAACGAAAAGATATGGAGGAAAGCCGACAAACTTTAACGAAGACGAAATTCATTTAACGACAAATTTTCATAAAACCCATAGGCCATCCGGCCCGAAGGACCAAATTGTTTGCGATTTGCACGAGAACGAAGTGGACTGTAATCTAATTTTAATTCTATGCGAGAGACACTGAGACTGGAACCCAAACACCACTCACCTCTTCTCTTGGGTCCTTTGCCTTCAGTATTAGGGAACTTTCGGCTCCTCCTTGTCGATCCCCACTCCTCCGGCATCCACGGCGACAACTTTCGACAGACTTCTCCAACAACTCTCCGTCCACGACGACAACCTTCGACCCACTTCCACCGAGACACAGTGCCTTCATAAAACCCCGACAGAGACCAACCCGTGAGCCGTGAACTCATGCCCCAGGTTACTCCCTCTCGCGCATATATTACGACAGTCCAAGGAAATAGTATACCGCGCGTATTCAATCCTTTAAATGGCGCGAACAGATAGATAATTTATTTATTTAACGAAACCAATTTTCCTTCTTTTCTTCTTGGAAGCGTATTTATGCACAAAAATATAAGCTGCAGCAGCTACTTGAAGAGAAGTCATGTATACTCGGAGACCGAAAGGATACTGGCGGAAAACAGGCGAACAACGATTTGCAACACCGTGCCGAGCGCCCTCTTGTTGCAAGGTATGATTCGCTGCTTGGTTGGCTGCTCGATCCGCTGCGCGGTTCGCTGTTCTGCTGCCGGGAAATGCGCATATGTGTACATACCTTAACAGTAATAAAATGTTGGAAAAACCACATCCAGCCATCTGTATTCGGCAGTTTTCTCGGAAGCCGCTTTCGGAAATACTATTTTACCATTCGGAGTAGAGCTGCCCCTGAACATTCATTTGAAGTCAAATTTTCACATTCATTCGCAACCTGCAAACACTAAACATATCAATGGAAAACCAAATGGAAAATTTTTGCCAGGAAAATTTGGCGCCCCTAAAAGTTCGGCGCCCCAAGCGGTCGCTTGGTCTGCTTGTATTGTTGAGCCGGTGTAGGAGGTAGGATGGACTCTACCGGCATATTGTACTCTAGAGTCCACGTTACCTGCAGGCAGGGTGGACTCTAGAGTTCACCGTGCCTAAACAATACACCAGGTAAAACGTACTCTGCCAGGTAAGATGGACTCTATCACTTTAAATCAATATTTTCACATATCTTTACATAAATATTTTGAAGAGTGTGTTTGTGCCCTATAAAGTCATACTTCGCGATAACCTACAGTTTTGCATAAACTATCCTGCTGTTTAAACTAGTCGAATGCGCTATTTTTCACACCGAAATATGCTGGGCGAAAGGTTGAAATAATTATTTTTGTTTTCCACTTGAATATTATGTGAATGCCTCGAATTCACAGTTCAGGACTTTTTCTTAGCTTTTTTGAAGGTGACAGAATTAAGAATTAAGCTATCTACGCGAAGTGTATACCATCCTACGAAGAAATGAGTACAGTTTTTTATCCATGTGAAAGGATTTCTAAATTCTAAATCGCTCGAAAATTCTTTAATTTCGGAGTTGCGAAATGAAAATTGATTTTCGCATATACGAGGTGTGATCAGAAAGTTCCGAGACTGGTCCTGTTAAAAATAAACTTTATTGGTTATAAGTACAAACACTTAATCCCCTTCAAAATAGTCTCCTTCTGCACCTATACACTTATGCCAGCGGTGCTGCCATTGTTGGAAACATTTTTTAAATGAATTTTTTGGAATGCTGTTCAGGTGCTTCATCGTATTTGCTTGGATTGTTTCAATGTCATCGAATCTCTTTCCTTTCAACAACATTTTCAGTTGAGGGAACAGCCAAAAGTCGCAGGGAGCCATGTCAGGTGAGTAGGGTGGTTGTTGAACCAAAGGAATGCCGTGTTTTGTCAAAAAAAACTGAACAGAGTGAGCTGTGTGCGAGGGCGCATTGTCATGATGCAGTGCCCACGCACGAGATACCCATTTCTTTGGCCTCTTGCGACGAACGGCGTCTCTCAGTCGCTTTAGAACTCCAACATAGTAAACTTGATTCACTGTTTGACCTTTGGGAACGTATTCATGTTGAACAATCCCTTCCATGTCCAAAAAAACAATCAGCATTACCTTGACATTGGAGCGCACCTGACGCGCTTTCTTCGGTCTTGGAGACTCAGGCGTCTTCCACTGCGAAGATTGACGTTTCGTTTCAGGATCGTATCCGTATATCCACGTTTCATCCCCAGTAATGATCCCTTCCATGAAGTTTTGATCCGTTTCTGCTTCTTGGAGAAAATTAGTGGCCACAGACAAGCGGTGTTCCTTCTGCTCATTGGTGAGGAGGCGAGGAACGAATTTTGCAGAAACACGTCGCATGTTCAAATCCTCTGTCAAAATGGTTTGACACGTGCCGTAGGATATGCCAACCTCTTCAGCAAGTTCACGCACAGTTAATCGCCTATTATTACGGATTAATTCTCGTACACGAACCACACACTCGTCATTTCTGCTCGTTGACGGTCGCCCAGATCGTGGATCGTCATCGATTGAAGTTCGGCCTTCTTTAAACCTCTTAAACCACTCAAATGTGCGTGCACGACTCAAGCACTCCTCACCGAAAGCTGTTTTTAACATTTCAAAAGTCTCCGTACCGCTTTTCCCAAGTTTAACACAAAATTTAATGCATACGCGCTGCTCCTTCTCTTCCGACATTTTGAGCACGGACAGAAATGCGACGAAGGACTGGTACACGTGTTCGTTCAACGGGAGCTGGAAGGGCAATAACAAAGGATTTCGCGCCGTCCTTTGTGCTATGCAGAGGGGAGAGTCTAGGTTATATTTACACAAAGAGACGCATCACAACTACATTTACTTACAAAGTTGCAGAGCCAGTTTCGGAACTTTCTGATCACACCTCGTACATATCTTATTTGAAACGGAATTATTCCACGGAATCGAACTTGGGATACTTTTTCGAAAATTTAGATTTTTCCCGACCCTGGTGGAAATTTGGGAGAAAGTAGCAGTTGGAAAATCTATCCGTTATATCCGAAGTCCGTTCTATGGAGGTCCGATATACCGATGGTTCACTGTACATTCATTCTCTTTGTAGAAAGATATACTCAACTATTTGAAGTTTAAGATATATTTGTTTCACTTTGTAAATTTCGGTATGATAACATAATTTTGAAGTTTCTTTATTCCCTTCATTTCTGACGGGCCATATACTAGTATAAATATAATGCCATGGATACCGAATCCCAGAAATAATACGTTACATTGCTTCATTTCTAAACCGGTCCCTAGCTAATTGGATCAAGGAAAGTTAAGGACCAAATATGTCTGTTTTTACTTTCTCATATACGAAGTATATTGAGCAAGTATTGTTATCGCGAAAAAATTCGACCTCGAGATTTTGACGGAAATATACGTGTTAGGTGAAGCTGAGTCCGAAAAAGTGGTTTTCGCTATTCTTGAATAATACCAAATAGTTCATATTTTTCAAAAAATTAATATAAGACTAGTTTATTCTAGGCATCTTGAACAATAATTTGATTTTCTCAAAAACGGCTAGAACGATTTTGATAAAATTTCGTACAGTTACTTTAGTATACGTCTGAAATAATACTACATATTTCATTTTTCTCAATGAATGAATATAAGGCTATTTTATTCTTGGGCAACTTTAACAAAAATTGGATTTTCTGAAAACCGGCTGATGCGATTTTCATTTTCTAAAGATAAATAAACGACGCATTAATATATGAGAAAGTTTGTACTATGTATGTTGTGAATTGCATGCATGTGAGTTACATTGTATGGGAGTTACTTTGTAGTGAAAGGGAAGGCAACGCTGTTGGTTGCCTTCGGGACGGATGCGAGTTCATACATGATCGCTCTCACGACGAGATGTGTTTTCAGTGAGCTCCACATACCAAGTGTAATGGTAGTGTTTATCCTCTTAAACAGTGCGATTCAAACATTAACTATCAACGTGCTTAGATACACAGTGCTAACAAGCATTCATTTCAAGTGTTCTGTTTTTTTGAAAGTCTGTTTTTCACCCCTTAATTGTGTCGAAGAAATAGTATAAATCTGGAGATTGTTCCACCTATGTTTAGCCTTATTAAATTATACAGTCCACTTGCATTTACCACAACGAGTCACCGTTGGAACATATGTTGCACCGATTTTTTGCATTGATTTAAGAACACGAGTTACACCGGGTATAATTGCTATTTATAAATCAAACTAAAATCTTTAGGTGAAAGTAAGAAAGTTTAAGGATTAAGTTTTTTCCCTTTTCATGAGTACCGTTTGGTTTTTTTTATGGGCTTTTAAATCTGAGCGTTGCTATTAGTCATCCCCTGTTTCGACCATCGCTTTCAGATTTCTAGCACATCTAGAAGTACCAAAACATTTATGTCCTCCTGTATCCTATACATAAGAAGCATCCATATATGCTATAGATAATCCATAAAATTCTCTTAGTTTCACTCGGAGGTGAATTTTTCGCGGCGGTGAATTGCTGGTGGTAAATTTTCCGGCGGTGAGTTGATAGCGTTGAATCTTCCGCATACCATCATTTATATAACAGAGAATTTAAAAGTCATTTAAATTTGATTGCATGATTTAGCCTCTATGTTTGGAATGAAATTATTTTTCTTACCTATTTTAAAAGTAACATTTAATCGAATTAAGTATCAGTTGAGCAATTCCAATCATTTAAATTTGATTGAATGATTTAGCCTATATGTTTGGAATTAAAGTATTTTTCTTTCCTATTTTAAAAGTAACATTTAATTGAATTAAGTATCAGTTGAGCAATTCCAATCAGTGGTGTTCTAATCATTCAATCATCCAATTTCATTTGAATCCAAAATGTTAGTAAGAAAATGCTTCAGGGTCTATGCTGTAATTTTCAATAAATATACTGACAAAATTGTGAATAAGTAATTGTAACTTGGCAGTCAACATGTATGGTACGATATGTACATCAATATATGACAATTAAAAATTTATTTAAACATAGAGTACATCTTACCTACCAAGGATCTCAGGTAGCGTGGACTCTTAGAGTCCAAATCACCTGCTAGAGTACGCTATGCCTGGGCTTGTGTTTAGGCATGCCGAACTCTAGAGTACACGCTACCGCCAGGTACGATGTACTCTAGAGTACGTGGTACCTAGGTAAGGCGTACTCTAGAGTCTGTCTTGCCTAGAGTACACCTTACCTGCCACACCGGCCCTGTGTATACATAACAGTATCACTGAGGGTGGCAGTTTAATTATTTTGTTTGCTTCCATTGACCAAGGGACAAGACATGTTTTACAGGTTAAGTCATAAAACAAAACTGGTGAATCTGAAATATGTACAAATTTCTATTCCTCAGTTTGAAGTTGTCAGATATAAAGGAACATTTGGAAGGATTCACAGAGCAATTATGATAATATTTTCCAGAAATTGTCAATTCTAATAATTAGAAGAGTAATCCGGAGTCTCATGCTGTCTCATAACGCCGCAAGGCATTATCTCGAGGGCTTTATGCCCAGCCAGAACTATCAATGATTTTGATGTGGATTTTTCGATTCCACAACTAACAGGAAAAGAAAAAGAAAGACTCATGGATATTTCAACTGACATTGACTTGGAAATTAAATTATTGAAGATATGTTTAATTGCTTCCTGGTCACAATTATCAAACAAGTAAGGGGAAGTGGGTGAAAAAGTAAAAATAATATTGATTCCTTTTTCGACAACATGCATACGCAAATCTGGACTGTCATCCAACAAGTTTAATTAAGAGAAAAACTGTCAGAAACTGCATATCGACCCTGAATTAAGGTTGATGATTTCTTCAATTGAGCCAATGAATGACTCTTTATGTCATGGAAAACTGGTAAATTCATCTCAATAACTGTTATTTTCTATTTGCAAATACAATGTTAATAAAAATTACCAATTTCGCGATATATGGATAATAATATACAGATGGCAATCAGCATCATTAAATAGTGTCAAAATTGTAATAAATATCAAATAACATGGCACTTCTTTTTCATAGAAAGGTACCACATGCTTTTATTAATTATATACAATTAAGAATTGAGCGTGAATTCATAAATACCTCCGACTAGAATGTGTGCTTGGTTCTAACATGGAAGGATCTGTAATGAAAGTTGACAATAATTGTAGTACTTGTCTTTTCACTAGTCTCATTCCAAGTCATAAGTCCGATTCTGGCCTGAAATGTGATCATTCAAAAATGTTATTAGAAACTATTACTCCGTTATGTTGAATAAGACTAGGCTTCAATGCTGAATGGTTTACTAGCAGTTTTACTTGGTAATTTTAAAGTTACCAAAACTTCAATCGAAAAATACAATAAAATTTTACGGGCAAATCATTTATAAAAATGTTTTACTGGGAGCATGGTTAACCACGATTCGATTTAATCTTTACCGAATTATTACGACTAAACATTTGTACCGGAAACATTTAAATTTTAGGTGCTATCAAATTCATAGTACATACATATTATAATGAAATATTATGTAATTATGCATTCTATAACGATGTGAAATATTTTAATGTAATAAAAATACGACGCTTAGGCCATAATACTGCAATAGAAAAATTGCTTAATAACAATTACAGTTTACTACTTCACAACTTCGTGTATAATCCGTAAAGACATTTGAACAAGTTGCACATAGCCGCACATAGCTGAACTACGGCTATTTCTGAGATACGTCGATTACTATGACTACATGGAGTGTAGTTATTATTAGTAATGGATACGTCTATCTTAGATTTGTCTAAATTTTGCAATAACGGACATATTCACATTTCATACCTCAATAATTCACTGTTCCGAGACCGCCAAAAGTCGGGATATCGATATAAAATTATGGCTACACATTCGAGGTAACTATCGATAGTTTCAAATGGCGTTTAAGTGGTGTTCAATGTATTAAACTGTGCAGTTTTAAGAGGAAAATTTGTCTATAAAATTTATATTGCTACAAGAAGATTGGCATTGTAATCTTGGTTAGCTCTTTTAACTTATTTCGCGCTATTAATAGTTCGTATATTATAATATACATATATTAGGAAGATTTCAGATATCAATAATATTCTGTTCGTGGTACTAATTTGTAGCAACGTTGCGTATGGACGTATATATCTTTTATAATAATGAATTAATTATAATTTAAAGAAAATAAAATAATTTATTTTGTTCTTGTTTAACATAGAAGCGAACTTGTTACTTAAAGATTCAGTCCAGTGGTTGGAGAGGATATTAGTGATGTCATATGGAAAGTATACTTCCTCTAGTTGTGATTTGGCTTAAGTTGCTTACATACAAGATGAATAATAGTGGTTCGAGTGCATATGCCTGTGTTACGCCGCAGTTGGGTAATTTAATAGAGTTGAAAGAAAGTTAGTGCTTCTGATGAATGAGTAATTTTTATTTCGTGAGTTCGGTTAGAAATGAAGGAATCAATTTGGGAAACCCATATGTTAAGGATTCTTAGGATTGAATGAATGATTATTTTAGGAAACCATTCTGAAAGGGGATATTGGGCTTAAACGACTCGATATCGGAAATACATCATAGATAAAATTATACATCGTACATAAAGTTTATAATAGAATTACATTTTCAAACATAAACACGATATCGTAAGTACGTCGTTGATTGAAGTTATTATCACAATTTTAAAGAAAAACTTTCACGGTAAACATTATTGTTCTAACAAAGCTTGCAAACCCACTTAGCTATTAATTTAAGAGAGAGGAGAAACATTCATTGAAATGAACCTGAGACACTTTCTGAAGGTTTTATTTTGCTCAGTCATAAGTTTCAGTAGTTGGAAAAAATCCAAATGTCACCAGGATCATATATGTAGATTAGATTTGAACCACGTAATGCCTCAGACCTTGGTTTTATAAACTTAATATAAACATCCAAGCTATATTGGAAAAGTCCTGAAGGTTTATCCCAACTCCTTGTGAAAAAATCCAATAAGTTCAACCACCATAATAATATACTTGGATCATACTTTTTATTGAAGTGCTGTACTTATAATACATCTCAACTTTTTTGTTTAAGCAAGAAATAATTAAAAATTTCACTTTCTTCAAATCACTTCTTAATGAATCAAATCTATTTTATGTCAGTTATAAATGTCAGCAATAATACTAAGGTTGCTAACCGTCCTTTGGTAAGTGTTTTGTCCTGCATCCTTCCCCGATGCAGGGAAGAATGCGATTTGCCCTTTTTGTACCATTTTTAAATGTTAACTACCACGACATTAACATTATAATGGTTTGTGATTGAAGAAACTATATCTTCCAAATTTTGAGCTAAACTTTTTATTTTGGTCCTTATCAGTGTGTGTGTGTGTATATATATACTAGTTAATGTTTGCTTGCATTCTGCAAGCATTTTCAAATTTTTACAAATTCAAATTATTCCCAATCGATCTTGTACATAATCATATAACTGTGTCAAATTTGGAGTTTGTAGCTCATTTAGAAATGCCATATAATTTTAAACCTCGTATAGGGCAATAATGGAGCAAAACAGCACCTAACATTATGAATTTTAACATTCTAAGATTTTTTCCATCTGTTGTAACTAAAAACCCATAATTCTGCCAAATTTCAAGTTTGTATCTCATTAGAAGTGCCTTATAATTATCACAGTTGTATGGGTCCGAAAAGGGGCAAAACCACCCATTAAAAATTGGAATTTTTGCAATTTTAGAATTTTATCTTAGTTTGCCATGAAAATTCTATAACCGTGCCAAATTTCAACTCTCTGGCTCCTATGCAGCTGCATCGTGTTTTTTGTTCTCGAATGGGGCAGTAATGGGGCAAAACAGGCCCAAATATTAGGATAATATCAATATCAGATTTCCTTCATTAGGTGTAGTTTAACATTAACAGCATTAAAATATAAGCCTCTGATCCCATTAAAAGCTTACCCATATGAAAGGATAGAACTTGTTACCAAGGAAGCCTATTGTTAGACCCAGAAAAATTAGCAATTTTTTGCAATAAAAACTGTAAAATTACGTTAATTCCAATCCGATTTGAATTCTGTCTTCAAAAATAAGAAACTACAATTTATATCCTATCCGACAGTTTGTCTCGAGTTCGTATCTTGATGGGAAGTAATTTTAAAATGTAAATATAAAAACCTCTGCACCAATTTACATGCTTTCTTATGGGCAAAAAATGGGGGAAAAAGGTGCCGAAAAAGTCCCTCAAAATAGTAATTTCGAGAGTTTTGGATTTTTTCCTCTGGTTTTGACTAAAAACCTATAATCCTACCAAATTTCAACTTTCTAGCACATCCGGAAGTGCCTCATAATTTTGTATCCTCCTATATCTTATATCTATAATATATAGATGCTTCTTACACATGATATATATATCATACTAGTTGTTATGTGCTTGCATTCTGCAAGCATTTTCAAATTTTAGCATTTTTACAAATTCAAATTATTCCAAAGCGATGTTGTACATAATGATATAACCATGTCAAATTTGGAGTTTGTTGCTCATTCAGAAGTGCCTTATAATTTTAATCCTCGTATGGAGCGATAATGGAGCAAAACAGCCCCTAACATTAAGAATTATTACAGTCTTAGATTTTTTCCATCTGTTGTAACTAAAAACCCATAATTCTGACAAATTTCAAGTTTGTATCTCATTAAGATGTACCTTATAATTATCACACTCGTATGGGGCCGAAAAAATGGCAAAACCAAACATTAAAAATAGGAATTTTTGCAATTTTACAATTTTATCTTAGTTTGCCATGAAAATTCTATAATCGTGCCAAATATCAAGTCTCTAGGTCCTATGCAGCTGCCTCGCATTTTTTGTTCTCGCATGGGGCCGAAAAGGGGCAAAACCGCCCTTTAAAAATGAGAATTTTTGTAATAATGTAATTTTATCTTAGGTTGCAATGAAATTTCTATAACCGTGCCAAATTTCAAGTCTCTGGGTCGTATGCAGTTGCATCGCCTTTTTTGTTCTCGAATGGGGCAATAATGGGGCAAAACAGCCCCAAAAATGAGGATTATATCAATATCGGATTTCCTTCATTAGGTGTAGTTTAACATTAACAGCATTAAAATATAAGCCTCTGATTCCCATTAAAAGCTTACCCATATGAAAGGATAGAGCTTGTTACCAAGGAAACCTATTGTTAGACCCAGAAAAATTAGCAATTTTTTGCGATAAAAACTATAAAATTACGCTAATTCTACTCGGATTTGCATTCCGTCTTCAAAAATAAGAAACTACAATTTATATCCTATCCGACAGTTTAAGTCTCGAGTTTGTATCTTGACGGGAAGTAATTTTAAAATGCAAATATAAAAACATCTACACCAATTTACATGTTTTCTTAGGGGCAAAAAATGGGGTAAAAGGGGCCAAAATAGCCCTTCAAAATAGGAATTTCGACAGTTTCGGATTTTTTCCTTCGGTTGTGACAAAAAACCTATAATCCTACCGAATTTCAAGTTTCTGGCACATCTGGAAGTGCCTCATAATTTTGTATCCTCCTATATATATGATATATCATGTGTAAGAAGCATCTATATATTATAGACTAGTAAATATGTGCTTGCATTCTGCAAGCATTTTCGAATTTTAGCATTTTTACAAATTCAAATTATTCCCAATCGATGTTGTGCAGAATCATATAACCGTGTCAAAGTTGAATTTGTAGCTCATTTAGAAGTGCCTTATAATTTTAATCCTCTTATGGGGCAATAATGGAGCAAAAGAGCCCCTAACATTATGAATTTTTACACTCTCAGATTTTTTCCATCTGCTGTTACTAAAAACCCATAATTCTGCCAAATTTCAAGTTTGTGTCTCATTAAGAAGTGCCTTAGAATTATCACACTTGTACGGGGCCGAAAAGGTACAAAACCACCCCTTAAAAATTGGAATTTTTGCAATTTTACAATTTTGTCTTAGATTGCCATGAAAATTCTATAATCGTGCCAAATTTCAAGTCTCTAGGTCCTATGCAGCTGCCTCTCATTTTTTGTTCTCGTATGGGGCCGAAAAGGGGCAAAACCGCCCCTTAAAAATTAGAATTTCTGCATTTTATAATTTTATCTTACGTTGCAATGAAATTTTTATAACCGTGACAAATTTCAAGTCTCTGGATCCTGTGCAGCTGCATTGCCTTTTTTGTTCTCGAATGGGGCAATAATGGGGCAAAACAGCCCTTAAAATGAAGATAATATCAATATCAGATTTCCTTCATTAGGTGTAGTTTAACATTAACATCATTAAAATATAAGCCTCTGTATCCCATTAAAATCTTACCCATATGAAAGGATAGAGCTTGTTGCCAAGGAAGCCTATTGTTAGACCCAGAAAAATTAGCAATTTTTTGCGATAAAAACTATAAAATTACGCTAATTCTACGCGGATTGGATATCTGTCTTCAAAAATAAGAAACTACAATTCATATTCTATCTGACAGTTTAAGTCTCGAGTTCGTATCTTGAGGGGAAGTAATTTTAAAATGCAAATATAAAAACCTCTACACCAATTTACATGCTTTCTTATGGGCAAAAAATGGGGCAAAAAGGGGCCAAAATAGACCCTCAAAATAGGAATTCCGCCAGTTTTGGATTTTTTCCTTTGGTTGTGACCAAAAACTATAATCCTACCAAATTTCAAGTTTCTAGCACATCTGGAAGTGCCTCATAATTTTGTATCCTCCTATATATATGATATATCATGTGTAAGAAGCATCTATATATTATAGATATCATGTGTAAGAAGCATCTATATATATATATCATATATATAGGAGGATACAAAATTATGAGGCACTTCCAGATGTGACAGAAACTTGAAATTTGGTAGGATTATAGGTTTTTGGTCACAACCGAAGGAAAAAATCCGAAACTGTCGAAATTACTATTTTGAAGGGCTATCTTGGCCCCTTTTTGCTCCATTTTTTGCCCATAAGGAAACGTAAAATGGTGTAGAGGTTTTTATATTTGCATTTTAAATTTACTTCCCGTCAAGATACGAACGCGAGACTTAAACTGTCGGATAGGATATAAATTGTAGTTTCATATTATTGAAGACAGAATTCAAATCCGAGTAGAATTAGCGTAAATTTATAGTTTTCATCGCAAAAAAGTGATAATTTTTCTTGGTCTAACAATAGGCTTCCTAGCAACCGGCTTAATGCTTTCATATGGATAAGCTTTTAATGGGAATCAGAGGCATATATTTTAATGCCTTTAATGTTAAACTATGCCTAATGAAGGTATTCCGATAATGTAATAATCCCTATTTTTGGGACTGTTTTGCCCCAGTATTGCTCCATACGAGAATATAAATTATAAGGCAGCTCCATATGTACGTAGAGACTTGAAATTATAAAAATTTTTTGCAACCGAAGATAAAATAAAACACTGCGAAAATTCCAAATTTTAAGAGCGGTTTTGCCCTATATATGACCCATACCAGTGTGAAAATGATACTGCAATTCTTAATGGGATACAAACATGAAATTTGACAGAATGATGGATTTTTAGTTACAACAGAAAGACGAAATCCAATATCGTTAAAATTGGAAATCATAGGGACAGTTTTGCCAACTAATTGTCCTATGCGACGAATAAAATTATAATGCACTTCTAAATGAGCTACAAAGTTGAAATTTGACACAGTTATATGATATTGTACGAAATCATTGGGAATAATTTTAAATTGTAAATATGCTAAACTTCAGAAATGCTTGCAGAATGCAAGCACACATTAACTAGTATATATATATATATACTAGTTAATTTCGAATTGGTCAATAATGGGGCAAAACATCCCTAAAAATGAGGCTTATATCAATATCGGATTTCCTTCATTAGGTTTAGTTAAACATTAACAGCATTAAAATATAAGCCTCTGATTCCCATTAAAAGCTTACCCATATGAAAGGATAGAGCTTATTACCAAGGAAACCTATTGTTAGACCCAGAAAAATTAGCAATTTTTTGTGATAAAAACTATAAATTTACGTTAATTCTACTCGGATTTGAATTCTGTCTTCAAAAATAAGAAACTACAATTTATATGCTATCCGACAGATTAAGTCTCGAGTTCGTATCTTGAAGAGAAGTAGTTTTAAAATGCAAATATAAAAACCTCTACACCAATTTATATCTTCTCTTATGGGGAAAAAATGGGGCAAAAAGGGGCCAAAATAGCCCCTCAAAATAGGAATTTTGACAGTTTCGGATTTTTTCCTTCGGTTGTGACCAAAAACCTATATTCCAACCAAATTTCAAGTTTCTAGCACATCTGGAAGTGCCTCATAATTTTGTATCCTCCTATATATATGATATATATATATATATATACTAGTTGTTATGTGCTTACATTCTGCAAGCATTTTCAAATTTTAGCATTTTTACAAATTCAAATTATTCCCAGGCGATGTTGTACATAATGATATAACCATGTCAAATTTGGAGTTTGTTGCTCATTTAGAAGTGCCTTATAATTTTAATCCTCGTATGGGGCAATAATGGAGCAAAACAGCCCCTAACATTATGAATTATTACAGTCTCAGATTTTTTCCATCTGTTGTAACTAAAAACCCATAATTCTGCCAAATTTCAAGTTTGTATCTCATTAAGAAGTGCCTTATAATTATCACACTTGTATGGGGCCGAAAAAGGGCAAAACCAAACATTAAAAATAGGAATTTTTGCAATTTTATCTTAGTTTGCCATGAAAATTCTATAATCCTGCCAAATTTCAAGTCTCTAGGTCCTATGCAGCTGCCTCGCATTTTTTGTTCTCGCATGGGGCCGAAAAGGGGCAAAACCGCCCTTTAAAAATGAGAATTTTTGTAATAATGTAATTTTATCTTAGGTTGCAATGAAATTTCTATAACCGTGCCAAATTTCAAGTCTCTGGGTCGTATGCAGTTGCATCGCCTTTTTTGTTCTCGAATGGGGCAATAATGGGGCAAAACAGCCCCAAAAATGAGAATTATATCAATATCGGATTTCCTTCATTAGGTGTAGTTTAACATTAACAACATTAAAATATAAGCCTCTGATTCCCATTAAAAGCTTACCCATATGAAAGGATAGAGCTTGTTACCAAGGAAACCTATTGTTAGACCCAGAAAAATTAGCAATTTTTTGCGATAAAAACTATAAAATTACGCTAATTCTACTCGGATTTGCATTCCGTCTTCAAAAATAAGAAACTACAATTTATATCCTATCCGACAGTTTAAGTCTCGAGTTTGTATCTTGACGGGAAGTAATTTTAAAATGCAAATATAAAAACCTCTACACCAATTTACATGTTTTCTTATGGGCAAAAGATGGGGCAAAAAGGGGCCAAAATATCCCTTCAAAATAGTAATTTCGACAGTTTCGGATTTTTTCCTTCGGTTGTGACCAAAAACCTATAATCCTACCAAATTTCAAGCTTCAGGCACATCTGGAAGTGCCTCATAATTTTGTATCCTCCTATATATATGATATATCATGTGTAAGAAGCATCTATATATTATAGATATCATGTGTAAGAAGCATCTATATATTATAGATATCATGTGTAAGAAGCGTCTTTATATTATAGATATGTATGTGTATATATATATGTATATACACACACACACGCTGCAGTAAAAATAATAAACTTTAATAAAATTCCTTTATTTCATATAAATGTTTATAATTTTTATCACATCGTGTTTCCTAAAATTTCCTGAAGAAGTCTTATTATTCATGAATATTTTATATTTTGGCATTTTGCCTAACATCTAAAATAATTTTGCGACCCCCTGGTGGGCCAAAGCCCACAGTTTGAGAAATATATACTCTTTTAGAGGACTCTGGTACTTGTATAAAAATGCTAAACTTTGCTGTGACTTAATGATATGTATTAAGATAAAATTTCCTAATATTATTCCAGGATCCAATAATGAATCAGTTAAAAACTTTGAAGTGGATATTGTATTGAAAGATGGTGTCACTCCGGTATTTTGCAGGGCTATGATGTTCCTTATGCTCTGTGTGGATCAGTAGAGAGGGAGTTAAAAGATATTTTAAAAAAGGTATTATTTCAAAAGTAAGTTACAGTAAATGGGCTACTCCAATAGTTTGTGTGCCAAGAAAAAACAAAACATTGAGAATATGTGCTAATTTTAAGGTGACACTTAATCCTCGCATTCAGATTGATCATTATCCATTTCCTTTGGTGGAGGATATTTTCCATAAGTTGGAAGGATGTAAATATTTTTGTTTAATCAATATAACCAATGCCTATTTGCAAGTTAAATGAGCAGTAGAACATCTTCATAGGTACTTTCGTTAACTCACAGTTTCAATAACCGGAAAATGTGTTACAGAATTCTATATATAGATTCATAGTCTGTCATCCTTATTTTTCCTTCTTTCTTTCCTTCATGGTTCATTTTCATGTAGTTCCTAATTCAAATTATAAATAAGAAGGTTAATATATTACACATGATAACAAAGTATTAATATTTAATGCTGTACATGTTACTCTGAACCGCAATTTGTATCGTCTTTTTTTTTATTATATTTATTTTTTTACTTGGCACTGGCAATGAACACCTACTTGGGTGAATGCCATTAAAAGCCTTATATGCTTGAAATGGTTGGATTGCTGCTAAGGAGGAACAAAGAAAGCTGATAGCCTAGGTACCGTTGTCAAACAACATCATCCATTCTCAGATTACAGACATGTCAGCAGACATCTTGAATCAAGTTATGGATGAATTGAGAAAAACTCCTTTTCTGATTAGAATTCAGTTGGATGAAAGCACAGACAAGGCTCAGTGTAGCCAACTCTTGGCTTTTATGAGATATGCTACTTAAATGACAACCAAAGAAGAATTCCTATTTTTTTTGTCACTTTCTGCTGCCACAAAAGCTGCTGACGTGTGCTAGCTCACAAGCTCATTAAGGATTTTCTCAAAGTATGTGCTTGACTGGAAAAATAAATTGTGGTCAATCTGTACTGATGGTGCACCTTCCATATTGGGGTATAATCAGAATTTGCAGCATTAGTCAAGGCTGAAGCACCACAGGTGGTCGTAACTCATTGCTTCCTGCATCGTTATGCATTGGCATAAAAAACTGCCTCCAGGGTTGCAGTCAGCCATGGATGTTGTTGTGCAAGCAGTGAACTTCATTAGGGCTTGATCTTTAAATCACTGACTTTTCAAGCTTTTTTGCAAAAAAGTTCGATCTCAACATGAAGCCTTATTATACCACACCTAAGTTTGCTGCCTTTCTCAGGGTCGAGTGTTTGCACAAGTCATGGAACTAATGACTGAGATTGCTCTGTTTCTTCAACGAAAAGAGAACAAACTCTTTGATCCGTTTGAAACGCAAGACTTCATCCTATCCTTGGCATATCTGGCTGATATTTAGTCACATTTGAATGACTTGAACATTTCAATTCAGGGACCACAAGTGACTATTATGGATGCTAGTGAGAAGATAGCTGCCTTCCTGAAAAAACTGGCTCTGTGGACAAGGCGCCTGGAAAACAACAATTACTCGAATTTTCCAACTCTGGAAAATGTTTTCCTTTCTGAAGAAGGCTCCTTTGAGACAGCCCCAGCATCAATTCAAGAAGAGATTTTGATTCATATGCAAAACCTCAAGGAAGCATTTGAAGATTACTTTGTAATGTTCTGGAATAACAAAAAAAATAACTAACATGGGTTCAATCAGAACAAGGTTTTAATGGCAACAAAAAACAAGAAAACCAGAATTAACACAAAATAGAAGTGATGCTGCCTCTTGAGCCGTCGATCACTAGCTCTCCACCCCTAGCTCTTTCACACCAAGCCCCACAGTCCCCTTGGGAGCCTCCACGACCTTTTCTCCTGGGATCTCTCCATATTCTGCCATCCCCTCTTCCCATCCGCCACTCCAGTTATCTTTCGGGAACGGTGGTGCTACCTTTGGTCACCGCCAAATTCAAATTTGGCGACCAAGGTGACCATAACCACGTGTTACAACTTCACCATGGATGAACTGAAGAATGATCAATGGATTCAAAATTCATTCACCTTCAATCTGGATTCCATGGAGGATGCTGACATGACAAAATATGACCTCATAAAACTGCATAGCAAAGCTATTCTCAAGGAAGGATTCTCCAGTCAGGATCTGGGTGAAATTTAGTGCTCTCAAACTGCTTCTTACCCTATTCTAGCAAAGCAAGCTCTTTCTGCCTTGATTCCATTTGCAACAAGTTTCGTATGTGAATCTGGATTTTCAACATTGTTTGTCACCAAGACAAAGGTTCAGAATCAGTTGGATGCAAGGCATGATATGCATCTGCCTTTATCAGAAACTGCTCCACGAATTAACCTGATTGAGGGGAAACATCAACAACCTTCTCATTGACTTTTCTTGTGAATTTTTTGATGTCTTCAGGTTCTGTGAAGCAAGTTTTTTTCTACGATTGAAATTTATCATTGTTTTTTGAAATTATAATTTTTGCCATATATGTTCAATGCAATTTGAGGAAAAGAGCAAAAAGTAATACCATATTTACCCGAAAGGAAGACGACCCCTAAAAAAACATGGTCTATTTACGAAAAACTTTTAAACTGCAAGAGCATGAACAAAAAAAGCATTGGCTTTGGCATCTAACAGTTATTCCTTTAGGTGGCAGTTCCCTAGGCATTGTTTTGCATTTTAAAATAACATACAGCAGCAACTTTTTACCATCCAGCATTACCGTAACGCGTATTTTTTCATTCCTGGAAGTTTTTATATTGACACTTTTTGCACCTGTATAATTGGATGGCATGTCGAAATAAATAGGTCTGCATTACCCATTTGGTTCAGGAGGTAATCGTAAATTTTCTGCAACCCAATTACATTCTTCTGGAAAGCAATCAGTTTTTCCGTGTAGTCAGAAGGTAGACGTTTGTATGCACCATTCATTATCTGAATTCTTGAGGTGAGATGTTTAGTGATTGTGTTAATTCATGAGCTTTCAATCTGATTTCTCGCGACACAGGTTTTCTGTCTGTTCTTTGAATAAGCATCAGTTTTACTATTTCCTCTTCTAATTCATTGCCAACTCATTTTAGGTAGACTTCTGAAACTTTTTCCCCCTCTTGAAAGAATTTTTAGGAGTGAAAATGGATGGTTGATCACCTCATAAGTGGAAATTGATAAGTAACTCCAAGGTTTCACTCTTGAAGCCCAAATGACATTTAATGAAATACTGCCTGTGAGGTCAAATTCAATTCACTTTGGTTGATTAAATCGAATTAAAGCAACCACCAACTCTAGCTTCCTGCAATCGATTTCAAACCTCCCACTCCCTCCCCGCTCAAAATAATTTTAAACACGCATGCTTAATCCACTAACTATAAGCTGGTGGCCTGCATACGCAATAATCTCCGGAGGAATTTCTGCGTCATCACAATGCGCATGATGTGATGACAATCTTGCAAATTCTCTGAAAGATTAACATAACATTTTTTTGTGCTGCGCTTGATATTTATGTGTGGTCACTTGAGAGTCCTACCTACACACAATGAGTCTACATCAGTATAATATGCTGACACAATCAAGAATTCGTTACTGATACAAATAATAAAGAATCACTTGCCTTGACTATTTCTTCTTAAAAGTGTCTGTTTCTCTACAAGTCTTAAAAAATCTTGGCTATATAAGAACATGTCAAGAGATGGTGGTCTAGTAGCCTACCAAGCCACAATCTACCAGCAATGCCTTTTAACTTCTCTTCCATCCTTCGAAAGAGACGTCAAAAGTGTACCCCTCGCTCACTCTTTCATATCTTCCTGAAGAGAAACGTCAATTGCTATTGCTTTCAACAGAGATGCTGAAAGAAAAGACTCGATGAAATGTCCAATAATATAAACGTAGATGATAATGAATTATAATTTATTTTATTAACCTTTAAAATATATATAATTGATTAAATTAACAATTATTTCTATTACAATTTTCAGTAATTTAATTACAATTTGGAAGTTTTACAATGGACAAACAAATTTCTTTTTTTGAGAGTCCTGACCCGGTCCATGGCGGTTCATTGTTTTCAAATGACAACGACGATTAACAATACTTTTACAGGTACGATTGATGGCGCGAGATATGAAGCTAATCGTTTTCTGATGGGGATGGATCTCGAAACGTCCACGGTAGATTTTTATACTGTAACGATGACATCCGTAAGTATTGACATGAATGTTAACAATTCTCCAATCACCACGTGTGCTTCGACTCTCATGGACACGGAAAGTGGGGTTTCTGGTGCTTCTACCATGACCAGCAGTGCAAATAGTTCTACAACATCTTCGATACTCTCTGGTAGTGTAAGTGGTAATGAAGGTGGTAGTGGTAATAATGGTTTTGGTAGAAATGGTGGTGATAATAGTGATGTCGGAAACATTGTGATCGACTCATCCGATCTATGCATCCCGATGCAAATAAACTTGGAAAATGTTAATTACAATGCTGTAGTGGATATGACGTCAATGAACATAGACCAGGGGTTCCCAAACTACGGCCCATGCAGTGATTTAATCAGGCCCGCCCGCCTTACCCAACCACCTCCTCGAAATAATTTTTAACGGTGAACGATAACCACCACCCCCCCCGAAAGTTGAAGTTTTCACACGGCCCAGTCAGTCATTTGAAAAGTTTTAAGTGGCCCGTGCTGTCGTACATAAAGCCTAATGTGGCCCTTTCACTAAAAAGTTTGGGGACCCCTGCCATAGACAATTCAAATGTCACCATCCCATCATCATCCTCTACGACATCATTATCTACGACAGGACCAACTACTGCTTTTTACAATGAGGCCGGAGGTTTGGTCTCTAATGGATTTTATAATGGTTCCTATTCCATAAATGAACTATTAAACATGGAACCTGGAAACATTTTGGTGCCATGGTGACACCTAGGGCGCACTGCTCTTTTAGAAGAACTTATGTTAGATGAGGTTAGTTCCAATCTAACCAGAGAAGATGCCGCCAATGACGTCATATGTGAATGCGCCGAAGGAGTCGGAGAAGATGAAGATACTAGTGAGTGTCCAATGGCCGACAACAACTTTACGATCAAGTATAGTCGTAGATATCCGTTCCCCGGTAAAGTCTGCATGGATCATAGACTAAATAGTTTCACCGACGAAAATGAATCTAAGTACGAGATGAGCACGTTTGGACTGATCGTCGAACACAAACAACAGGTATTGCTTAGATACCGTGATGGAAGACAATTTAGTAGAAGTTGATTCGGCATATACCAGATTCTTACATATGGAACCGATGATTTTTCTGTCTCCATCAAATATCATTCTACAAAAGCTAAACTGCCAAAGTACTTATTCATTAGTGAAAATTACTAAATGTCAAGACGATACCTCCCACGATCCAGAGGATTACATTGGACTAGTGAATGAAACACTAAATTTAAATTGTTTGAGCTATCGTAAAGTTACACATATGTGTTAAATTCCTATAAACGATGGCAATATGCAGTGTTTTTATTGAACCTGAACAAACATCTGGGGTGTTATTTGTTAAGATTAAACAAGTTTAATTTGATTGAATTTTATGTGCATGATAAGCAGAGTATACACATGTTAGTTTGTAAATTAGAATCAGATATTTTGCTAAAAATGTTTAATATAATAAAATCAGAAAAGGGAAAACGAAGAGGCAAATTGGGCATTTATCTGTTTTCAGAAACTATCTAGAAGACACTTCATTATTGAGTTATAACGTAACACCTTTAAAAATTAATGTGAAACCGTTGTTTGGTATAATTAGAAAAACTATTCAAAAAGAGTTTGAACAAGAACTGGATAAAAATCAATTGGTCAAATTTAATGGATACACAGATTTTATGGCTTTTAAGAAAAAATGAAGTTTAATTATTATCATTTTATAAGATTATATACTTATGAAAGTTACTAAAATTGTTCAAGTTTTGTTTCCTGCAGAAAACTTTTTTTCGACAATAAAGGAATATGTAAAAAATACAAAAAAAAACAAAAATGAGTGTATTATTTATTATTATCCCAAAAGACTGGAGAAACCCTTAAAATGAATTTTAGGTAAATTTATAATAAAAAATTAAATTAAAACTATACTCATTGCGCAGACCCAATTATCAATCGAATTTGATAGTAGCCACTTCTAATTCGATAATTAAAAAGCAGAAATAACAAAATTATAATTTTACGTTTTTACTCAAACAAATTGTTGTAGTTTAACATCAGAGAGGCGCAGCCACTTCTAATTCGATAATTAAAAAGCAGAAATAACAAAGTAATAATTTCACATTTTTACTCAAACAAATTGTTGTAATTTAACATCAGAGAGGCGCAGCATATGAATATTAAACCAAGTATCGACATTTTTGTCATTTCGCTCTTATTGTTTATCAACACTATTCTGGATAACGTGCAAATTATGCCAATTTTTTTTAATATTGCATCTCTTACAAAGAGTTTTAATTCCTGGCATCGACTAAGAAAATATGCAATATCAACAATACAAAAAGTATAAATTTAATGGTAATTTCTATTTGTTGTGATTGAAAGACAACGATTAACATCAGTGTCGGAACCGATAAAACTTTAATTTTTTAATCCAAGTTTTCTTGGTGTGGCGACCCATCGATTTACTGTCATATGATTTTTGGATCTTCGGTCTTTGGAAATCATCTGATGCATTTTAACAGCAGTTTGAGTGTTTTATGATAATTACCAGAGGCATCCAGGCAAAAATTTTTATTTAAAAATCTTATTAATTTGGAATTTGCTGAAAAAATATTTAAAGGTTGTTTGCGACCCACTTGCATGGGCTTCGTGATCCACCTGTGGGTCGTGACCAATAGGTTGGGAAACACTGGGTTAACCCACAAAGATGTGCCTTGGGTGTGGTCGAAAGAGAGTGCTGAAGCGTTCGAGAAGAGCAAAACAATTATTTCTGAAAAGTCCAAACTCCAGTTGTGTAAGTTGTTTAACCCTAAGTTAACTGTGTTGGTTACTGTTGATAGTAGCTCACATGGTGTTGGAGCTGTATTAAGTCAGGTGATAAATGGGATTAATTTCCTGTAGTTTTTGCATTTTCAACATCATCAAAGGCAGAAAGAAATTATAGTCAGTTTGACCATGAGGCATTGTCAGTCAATTTTGCACTTAAAAAGTTTCATAAGTTTTTGACAGGCACAAAATTTACTATTGTCCACTTATGAGTATTTTCGGTACTGTCCTGTTATACCCCCACAAATAAACTGTCCCATAAAAACATTATCACATTGCTAGGGTCAAGATTAACAATTGAGGGAACTACGTTTTATTTGTAGATTGAGTTAATATCAGACCTGATTGGCCGGTCTCGACATTTACAAACCCAATCACTGGACAACGGGGAGGGATACTTTGGTTCCGGGCGAGGCGAAGGGTGTGGTAGCGCCCGGAGACGACTACCCATTAAAACAAAGCGAGCCGAAGGCTCGTCAATATATCCTTTCAATGTAATATCCTCTCAACTGTTGCACCACAAATGGAAGGATATATTGACGAACCTTCGGCTTGCTTTGTTTTAATGGGTACCGTGCCCTTCGCCTCGCCCGGAACCAAAGTATCCCTCCACGTTGTCCAGTGATTGGGTTTGTAAATGTCGAGACCGGCCAATCAGGTCTGATATTTAAGTACCAATGCTTGGAAGTTCATCTCCACGTTACTATGTTTCTTATTTATTTAACGTTTCCTTAGCGATAATGTTTTTATGGGACAGTTTATTTGTGGGGGTGTAACAAGACAGTACCGTATTTTCAATCCAAGTCAAGAGTGTTTCCCAATTAGCGGTAGCTGGGCTACAATGTTGGTCTATTATTTTGTCATCATATAACTACGAAATAAAGTTTAAAAAGGGTTCCACTATTAACAATGCTGATGCAAAGCCACAGTTGCCTGTTGAGGATTCGATGAGAGATCAGGACTATTCGTGTTAGTATCGAATTTTGAGTCGCAATTATTGTCTTTCTGTGATATAGGAATCACTACAGTGAATGATTCCATCTAGAATGTATTAAAACTAGTTGGCCTAAAATTGTTGAGTCAGTGTATCTTGATTATTATAAAGTGAGATTAAAATTAACAGCGGAAAAAGTTGTATCCTATTTGGTAACAGAGTTATGGTTCCAGAACACATAGAGAAAAAGTATTAAAGTTGTTACATCATTGTCATATAGGTATAGTTTGAACCAAGATGTTAGCTGTACAGTGTTCCACCATTTCTGTGCAGTATGGACAGGTAGAGGAGATTCTCCCTCTCTCTTTCCCATGTTATTCTTTGTATAGCTCTATCTCTCTCTAAAGCTAGCCTCTACACAAGGTGCGGATAAGCAAATCTTCCCACCAAAATCATTATTTATTCCTCTATTTTTGTGTTATTAATTTTATTTTTGGTAATTATTAGAAGAAAATTTCTTTATTAGTTCTGAATTTTTAAATTACAAGAAAATTACTGAAATACCGTAATAACTAAAAACACTATGTTTTTTCTTGCGTTAACGCTGATAGAAAACCAAAATTGTCATATCTCTGGCAATTTTCCAATCGAAAGTGATAAGTTTTCATATGTTACTTCTTTAAAGGTTGTGGTCAATGAATATCTCCTTGATTGTTGGCCAAAAAGTACGATAATTGTTCTGAAATAGTTTAAACCAAAACAACTCAGAAATACAATGAAAGTTTGAGTCTGCAGCTAAATTGTGTACTGTTGGTTTTAGATGGATACGGTATGCATGAGAAATGCGAAGAAAGATTCATATTTGCAGATGCTGCAATCAGAAAGCAATAGTGTTCGAAAGTGTATGTTCCCCTCAATGAATCTTGTGCACCATGGAAGCTGATCCATCTTGATTTCATTATTCTAATGAAATACTGATTTTAAATGATGAGTTTTCAAAATAGATTAAGTGCTGTATTTTAAATCAAACAAATGTCCAAGTAGTAATTGACAAATTCAACGAGTGTTTTTCCAGATTTGGGTTACCAGAAGTGTTGAAGACTAATGGTCTGCCATTTAATGCAGATGAGTTTAAAAACCATTAAGTAGACAAGGTGTTCAGGTTCTAAATTCCCCGCCGTATCATTCTAGTTCTAATGGATTGGTAGAAAAATCTGTACAAACTATTAAAAAGTTGATACATCAGTGGTATCTGGTGCCAGTGGTTGTAGTTCTGCGCAATGGCAGTGGAGACTTGGATGCCTGTCATCTTATCGTAATACTCCTACAACACCTACCTTTGTTTTCCCAGCTGAGCTTGTGTTTAAGTATCCACATAGAACACCATGGTCGATGTTAAAACCTGAAAAATCTCTTAGTGATAATGTTGATAAAAATGTTCCATATTTTTACATTCTCATATACGAAGTACATTGAGAAGGTATTGTTATTGCAAAAAAATTCAACCTCGATATTTTTATTGAAATATATGTTTTAAGTGTCGCTGAATCCGAAAAAGTGGTTTTTGCAATGCTGTCTGTCTGTCACTGGCTCTAAAGCCTAAACAGTAGAGCGAAAATGAATGAAATCCCATACTTAGGCATTTTATCATACTGATTGTGAGCAGAGTATATGAAGAAATGGTTGAATTGCTCAATAATTAAGGGAAGTTTATTTATGCATTTTTAACAACAATTTGATTTTCTCAAAAACGGCTCTTAACGATTTTGACCATATTTCGTACTGTTACTTGAGTTTATGTCTTCAATAATCTACTATAATATATTTTGAAGTTGTGTTTGTGTATTTGTGTGTTTGTTCACGGAACTCCTCCTAAACGATAAAAGCTAGAATAACCAAATTTGGTATGATTCTTCCTTACATCTTAACTTAGTTAATGGTCAAAGTTTGGTCAACGGATTAATCAGTGCTGCCAATATAGGGGATTAACATTTTTCCATAAGATAACATGTATGAATCCATTTCTTGACTTGCAAGGTATTCTTCCTTCAAGCATTAAAATACGTAAATATGGAGCGATTTGTTTCGTTTTTGCTTTATTCGATGAATAAAACTCTATACTATCTTATTCCTGTGAAGTCTACATGTTACACGGTCGAAGTTTTCAGAAATATGCTATTTCTTTCGAAATTTTGTGGATTTTTCATACCCGTCCCGGGCATTGTTACCTCCGATTCAATTAGCTTCAATGAAGGTTACAAATAGACGAAAGTTTAGCATTATTCGATTCGCACTTTTGTTTAAGCAACGAAACGATCGATGTTTACGGATAGCAATGTAAATAGATACTGATTATTATTCAGGAAGCATTTATTGATGATAGTAATTGAACCTTCTTTCGTCTATTGAATACTGGAATCTTACATTTTTTGTAACTAAAATCATTATATTCTACATTATAATGTTTATTAACGTAAATAAGCTCACGTATCTGGTGTACATTTACCAGTCAGTGTTCAATCATGGACAACTTAGTGCTGGGCAGAGGAGCCAGTTCTCCACTGAGTCAATCGGAGAATGCGGTTACAGCACCTCTCCGGTTATCACCGGTACTACCGGCGGAGAACAGAGGGGTAATCGGAGGAACGGAGGGGTAATTGAAGGTTCGCGGATATTTCAGAATAGAATAGTCTGGAATGGTCTACACTTGACTACTGTATTCTAGACACTAAACTCGCGGTTATATTAAGCAGGGCTGGTAGAGTGGCGTGCAAAGTCAAACATAGCAAGTCGCCGCTGACTGATGAATGAGATTCAATCATGCCGAAAAAAAAATCGGACGTTTGGCAATTCTTTGAAAGCGAGGAGAACCGCAAGCAGGCAAAATGTAATTTGTGTGGGAGGTCCTATGCCACAGGTGGAGGTACTTCATATCTCCTAGACCATCTTAGGTGATTTCATAGAGATCAGCTTGACACCTCTGAAAGTGTTAATGATAATGCTGTAGTGTTGTACGGCCAGGATAGATCAGAAAAGAAGAAACTCGATGAAGCCTTAAGGAGGTTCATAGTTGCGGATATGCAAGCATTTTCTATCGTCGAAAACGAGGCATTTCAGGCTTTTGTTAGGGTCCTGAATCCTCGTTACTCGCTACTGAGTCGCCGCACAGTGACAAAGGTAATTTCTGTTAAATTTATTTTCCGCTATAATTCAAAATCAATGGTTAGACTATAACAATTTTTATTGAGAGCTGCAAATACATTTTTTTAAGTTTCTCGAGAATCAAAATGGGAAATTACATTAATATGATTTCATAAACACTTTTTCCATGTTGTGGTAAAAAAGAAAACTGCAACCTTGCTATCCAAATTTCTGTATACCACGTAATTTATTATTTTTTAATTGTGTATAAAAAAATTATAGGGGAGTTTGTGAATCTTTGTTTATTGATTTCCATCAGGATATATTGGAACAATCTTATAACAGCATTAAAGAAGCGTTGTTCGCCGACCTGGCAAGGGTCAAAACCATAGCCTTAACCACAGACACTTGGACTCCAAACAGGCAAGATTCTTATCTTTGTGTGACGGCACACTTCATAAAAAATGAAAAATTGGTGTGTGCTTGCCTTGAATGCTGCATATTTAAAGACAATCATATAGCGGAACATATTGCGGAAATGTTAAAGGAAATAATGGCAAAATGGGGAATCACCGGCGGAGTACAGCCATTGTCACTGACAATGCTGCAAACATGGTCACAGCCATCAAAAGCTTTTCCATTCGGCATATCCCTTGTGTGGCGCACACGTTATACCTTGTCCTGGGAGACGTCGGCAGAAACACTGTCATATTAGCTGAAATACTGGACCACTGTTCAAATCGTCACATTTTTCAAGTATGTAAAAATGGTATTTTACTACCTACGTCACATTTATAAGAAATATTACTAATTACTAATAATGCTTTGAATTATTTATTGCAGGAAAAGTAACACCGCCAATGAAAAACTGGCGAGCTTTCAAAATGCTGCTGGAAAGCCCAAGTTGTGTTTGGTGCAACAAGTTGTGACCAGATAGAATAGCAAACTAGCTATGGTTCGGCGCTTGCTGGAAGTTAAATACAAGCTGCTCCTTGCTCAATCAAACCTTCTGAATTCACCACGAGTACTCACAGGTACACTATTACCTATCCACAGTTATATAGGCTTTGTTCTGAAGTACAGATCAAGTCTGATAAAAGATAAGCAATAATTGTGACTCTTTATGATTTCAGCGGAAGAATGGCGCATTTTACAAGAAATAGTTGAGATCACCACCACTTTTGAGACCATGACAACTGTCCTGTCTGGAGAGGAGTATGTTACATGTTCCCAAATTATTCCTCTGGTGCACAGACTATTTTTGGAGCAGACAAAAGTCAACGATACTTTAGCGACGGATGCTGGAAAACACTTTTCTATGCAAATTTGAGAGCAATAGAAAAGCGGCTTTTTCCATATGAAATGCAGACGGTCCCAAGATTGGCGACATTTTTGGATCCCCGCTTCAAAAAGATTGTGTTTCGGGTGCCTGAATGGGCAGAGGAAGCAAGGGAGCAGGCCGAATCTGAGATAGCAGATTTTTTAAAGAAGCAGGAAAGTACAAACGCTGCAGCTCACCAACCTACAGAACCTGTTGCAGGATCCAGTAATTTTGGCGGTGGATTGCTGAGTTTTCTTTCCGAAAGGGTTTCTCAGCACCAGAGGGCATCCACTGCCACGACTGACGCAACGATATGTGTACGTCAGTACGTTGAAAAACCATCCGAACCTGAGACGAAGGACACTGTGACATACTGGCTCCATGAAAATCGAACAAATGGACTCAGTGATGTAGCCCAATGGTATCTTTGCATGCCGGCTATATCTGTGCCAGCAGAACGAGTTTTTTCAACCGCTGGCCAGATCATCACAGATCGGCAAAACACCATGGCTCCAGAAACAGCCAATAAGTTAATTTTTCTTAATGGAAATAAAGATCATTTGATATGAATTTGTCATTTTTCTTACTTGTTAACCTTCCACTGCAACACAAGCGGGCATGTGTTTGAAAATTTGCTGCCATACTACATATTAAATTGACGAGCTCATCACTTTTATGACTTGTTCAAGTCGCAACGCCAATGGAGGTAAAATTGCACCAGCGCACCTGCTCGAGGGTTAATAAATGTTATGGCTGATATGTACCAAATAGTGTTGCTGTCAGATGTTATCAAATAAGATTGATGTGCCATGGGCAGGGCCGGCTCAACAATACAAGCTGACCAAGCAATAGCTTGGGGCACCAAATTTTTAGGGGCGCCAAATTTTCCTGGCAAAAATTTTTGGAAAATACCTTAATTTAGTTTTTCCATTTGGTTTTCTGTTGATATGTTTAGTTTGCAGCTGGCGAATATATGTGAAAATGTGATTTCAAATGAATGTTCAGGGGCAATAACCGGGCTCCGAATGGTATAATGGTATTTCCGAAAGCGGCTTCCGAGAATACTACCAAATACAAATGGCTGGATGTGGTTTTTCCAACATTTTGTTGCTGTGTTACATGCTGGGGGTCTTTGCCGACCGGGTGAAAGCAGTTATCACTGCCCCTAACATTTCAATTTTATCCTTTCTATTTCATTCCAAGAGCAATTTGCACCATTAGCTTTAGATAAGTGCGTCACTGCCTTTATTCATGCGTTTGGCAACACGTGCTTGTCTATGAATAAGACAATGTGCATGTGTCAGTGTTGCATTTTTTGATGCCTTCTTTATGAAACTTACTGCACCTGCAATAGTTCCAATCAATCTCATTTTCATTGAAATAAGTATCACACAATTTATGATTTCTTTGTGACATTTCAAATTTATTTTTCTGTGAATTAAGCCGTGTTTTTTATTAAACTCTTTAATCATAAAAATACACAAAACATCAAAATAATTATATCCTATAGAACTACTAAACAATCAAATTTTATTGCAAAATTTATGTACCGATGGGACGCCATAATTGAGATCTGCTTGGGGCGCCAAAATTTCTTGAGCCATGGGTGATTTTTACACCAAAAATGGCTACTGTACTAAATAAGACTTACGAAAATGGTGAAATTTACCCAGATTTGTCCCTGTTAATAAGAAATAACTGAAATCAGTTATGAAAAATTAATTTTCGCGAAAATCAATCAATAATTAAAAACAGAAGATGAAAATGATGGAAGCAAGCAGCAACGAAGTTGAAAATGTAAGTGAGTGGATTATATTTGAAACTGCAATAGTTAACACTTTCCAGGTGATGGAAAAACTTGTGTCCAAGCCACTACCCAGCAGATGGCACATTTGGAGGATTTGAATTTCTGCATCGTAGATCATTCACAAACAACCAGAGGCTCCGAGTGAAAGCGTGCCAAGCATCCGCTCCGAGAACAACCGCTCCGATTCCAGCACTAGGACAACTGTACGTTGCTTTTTCAAGGGTATCTTGCTTACAAGACAAAAGTAAATATTTCAGCGAGGCATAATTACCCAAGAAATGAAGCTGGATTTGGCGAAGGTATGTAGTGTGATAGGAAATAAAATTATCGTTATATTTTAATGCAACAGGCTCGGAAACAGATTGTTACAAGCAAATATAATTAATTGTTAAGAAAAGCTAATTGTAATTTAAAAAGTATCTACTATATATTTTAAAGAGTTTGTATGTTGTGCTGTAGTAGCTTCACTAAATCCGTTGAAATTCAACGGGAAATTCTGCTAGTACTATGTAGTTCATATTTATAAAAAAATGAATATAAGGCTAGTTTATTCTAGGCAACTTTAACAATAATTTGATTTTCTCAAAAATAGCTAGAACAATTTTGATAACATTTCCTACAGTTACTTGAGTATACATCTGCAATAATACTACATATTTCATTTTTCTCAATGAATAAATATATGAGGCAAGTTTATTCTTGGTCACCTTTAACAAAAATAGGATTTTCGTAAAACCAGCTGATACGATTTTCATTTTCTAAAGACAGCTAAACGACACATTAGTATATGAGAAAGTTTGTATAATGTATGTTGTACCAATTTTTTGGTAAATGATAAAGTGTTAGTAAAAAATTTCAAATAAGAAAATTAAAAGTGGTTGTCATGTAGAGTGATGTTGAGAGTTGGGAGAGTAGTATATTTAGTAAAAATGAAAGATGGGGCACTTCAAAAAGTTCATTTAAATCATTTGAAGGCTAGTCAATAAGGTGATACATAGTTGCCATGTCCCATGTAGGGTCATTTTTGATGATGTACCACCTGTAAATAGAGAGAATGAATCCAAGGCTGAAGTTTCCTTCTCACCTCCTACTACTCCTCTCCCATCTTCTAAATACCTTAATTTTCGGATTATAATACGTGTTTTTTCCATGAAAAATTGTATATGGTAACAAGCACATACAACTTTTTTAGTAAGGAAATAATTTATATTTTCTGACATTTTTACCAATAAATCATAAATTTCAATGCATTTCGATAACATTTCTTTAAATATCATTTTTCAAAACAATAATACAAATAATTATTAATTTACTTTTAGCTGTCCAAATCATAGCCTCTGAATCCATTATTGCTGTCCTTCGTAAAAGTTAGTGGCATTAATATGAGTATATGTTAAGTAAATGGCCGACAATAAGAACTAATTTATGAGGAAGATGAAATATAAGAATTAGAAGAGAAAAAAGCCGTCCACTTTTGCAAAGCATACAATTTTTTAATAATATTGTTTGCCCAGGAAAAAATTATTTACCAACTTTGGGTGCCATTTTAAGTAAAAGTGTGTGTACACTAAAAATGTTTTTACTTAATTTTTTTTCTTTTTCGTCTTATAATTTTTATTAATAATGCATTCTTTTACATGCATGAGAAATAATTATGGAATATAGAATTTAATAAATTTGGAATAATTGTTGAAATGCAGGACAAATGCGTAACGAAAAATTTATTTGTTTTATCTGACTGATGAACTTTTCAGTGAATAATATTTTTGATTTAACAAAACCCTAGACCACTTGAGAGTATGGAACTCAAAATTATGTTATCATACCAAAATTTCCAAAGTGAAAAAAATTATAGCTAAAACTGAAAACAGTTTCGTGTATTCTTCCACGAAAGGGAATGAATATATATATTTAATATAATAATTTACTAATGTTGTTTACTTTGGTTTCTCTTGCCTTCCTTCTCTCTCCCTCTCATATTAAAAGCATTCAAAGCACCAATAAGGATTGAAATAACAATATGATATCGAGGTCTAACAATGGAATTGTTAGGCAAGGCAACATCCCGTTAAAATGGCAAGATTTCCTCAAACTGTGTGAATTAAACGTTTAAATTGAGCGATTACAAACTGTGTGCAGAAATAAATGAACAGAATAAGAAACTTTATAATATTTTCTTCAAAATGGCTCTTATCTGAAGATTGTAGGTTAATTCTTATTAATTTTAACCTTAAAAGAATGAAGTCAATCTTGGAAGCCTATAAAATTTTTCCTAAAACTTGAGTCGACTTATACACCAAACATAAAAATGTGAACCTTAACCCTTTCAGTGCCGCAGATTTTTTGGTGGGTGTACTCAGAAGTGCCATGCATATTTGGGGCATTTTGCAACACTTTCTTAGACAAATCACAATAATGTTATTTATGAATATTTTTAAGTGAGATTTTCGCTAAATGAAAGTACATATTGCATTTTACATATTTATTGATAAATATAGAACCATATATGCAAAGATTTTACATATGTTTTTTTATTTTGCAATAATGAAAATAAAATCTTTTCAGTTTATGAATAAAAAACTAAATAAAAATCTTCTTTTCCAATAATACACTAATAATTGCAAAGAATAGGCCTTTAACTATAGAAATATGCAAAAACACAGAATTTACATAAAAAATTGAGAATACTGGACAATATACTTTTTTGTTGCAAATAGCATATAATTCAGGGGAGAAACTTCTGCATGGATGAGCACTTCCTACGAGTTATTGCTTTGTAAAAATCTAAAATATAATTGAAAAAACCGTAAACAAAGTATTATTATGAATGTTATTATTGACTATGCTTATGTCACTTGCATTTTGAAGGAGGAAACAATAGTATAAAAAATAAAAATCATTGCGGACAGTTACCTTTCTGCAACACATACTCTCAAATGAACACTTTATTCGCATTTATGTTCTGACAAACAAACTCCATGCAGACTTTTTACACATTTGACACACACAGTCCTAGACCTTCGAACAGGGCCTCCATCTTTTCTGCTGCAAACCACATAAACCTTTTCCCTCCATCCAGGCAGCTTTCTAATCCTGAACGTCGGTAGCGCTGCCAATGTTTCATTTTCAGCAGTTGACTGCCGGAAGAATTCTTTGAAGATAACTACTCCAACTCAATACTATGTATTATCTCAGATGTAAATTGAAGTCTATCCATCATTTTTCCCCGGTTATATAATGGCAAAATAGCTTACAGACTACATTGATCTACTAAACACGTCGAAGGAAATAATACAATGTATTAAAATTTGCTTGCTCTTATTTCCTGCAGAATATCAATGACTCAAAATGTATCAATGGCTCAGGCATTGCTCCGTCTTGGAAAACACCTATCCTTTTATTCGCCTGAATATGAGCATATTCATACAAACATATTTATTTGAATATACTTTATATGCAAAATGCTACAAATTAAACAACAACTAAACTTTCTCTTTAAGATGATATAATAATCACATGCCGCCTATCAATATCAAATGAACATCAAATATTAAATTTTTTGTATAGTCAAACAACGATATATCGTCATAGCACTTCTAGCAAGAGAAGCAAACGACGATATATCATTGTGTGGCACTAAAAGGGTTAAATTACAGATGAATAACATCGATATTTATGAAGTCTGTTGATCTTTCGATGGAGGTGATTGCTATTTTGAGTCAGCTGTTCCAGTGTTTACATTTTATGAATTTATTTTAGAATATTTACAATAATTCATTTTAATACTGTAGTTACGTAATCCGCATTCTTGTGTACTATGCGCACCCTTATTTTTGTACCAGTTCGAGGAGAAAAAAATAAATTCGTGCTTTAATAAGTTGACGCCTAGAGCAGCAGAAAATTATTTAAAAAATCAAAAAAGTATGGGGATTCCCCATAGGTATGTTCTCTCCATGGTTCCCTCTAAGCTGTGTGACTGTGCGTCCACACAGCAGTTTTTTGCGCACTAAATTTTTCAAGCGTGCATGATTGTGTATATCTTAGAATATATCAGAACAGGGCCACGTGAACCCCGGTGCACATTGTGCACTAGCATCATGTAGGCATGCATGCCAACTTATTCAGGCAAAAAGTGTTGGTAGAAACTGATAGTAAATTTTTAATGACAGAACTTCTTATTTTGTGTAACAATAATAAACTTAAAACTCAAATAATAGGTTCAGCTTTAATATTACAAAAATATTACATCATCTCTGTGTTGAAGATGCACCAATTGCAGTATAAACAGTGCATTTAAACCCTAAATGTTTCTTGGTCATGTAGATGCATAAACTTCATAAAATTCTTCATCTTTTGACTTAGATTTTGTCAGAAAACGATTTCATGAAAAGTATTTTTAAGTGAAAAAAGTGGGGGTTGACTTATATGGCAAACATATGCCTAATCATGTATTTTCATTCAAAAAAGCAGGGGTCGACTTATACGCTGGGTCGACTTACATGCCGGAATATATGGTATGTTATATTTGTAGGAGACTTGACAATTTCATGGTCTGCAAAACACCATAAATTATAGAAGAAAAAATCAAAAAGTACTCAGAAATGCATTTATCAAATTTGATATTACAAAAACGTTCTCAACATTTTCCCACATTTGCCAATACGAAAATCAAACAATATGGTTAAAAAATTTATACCAATATATGTTTCAAGCACCATATTTTCCTTTTGTGGGAAAAAAAGTACAACAGTATTCAAGGGCATGTTTACCCATCCACTTCAGATAAACTTATGAATTCTTCTGAGGAATACGAATGGTGATAGTCTTTATCTCCAAATATTCCTTCAAGCCATCTTCACCCCTGCAATTAACAAGAATGTTGCTAGTAACACACCATATAAATAGCAAAAAGCAAAGTAATGAATAAAATAAGGCAATGTGAATGAAGTTGGTACAATAAAACTTTAAACAGAACAAAATAACACTACTAACTTATTTTACACAATACATTTATTGTTATATTATTATAATGACACATTTCAGAAAATAAGATTAACATTTTAATGCTTAGATTTGATAGGCAAGTTCTTGGCAAATTCCCATAGGAACTTCAGCTCAAATCTGTATGAAATGTTAGCTTTGTGAATGTTGAAACATTTCTTTGAAACCTGGTAAGCATGGAGTACTCTTCACCAGGATCAAGGATCACCCTTCCTGCCTTTTGGGCATAACTGACTTATAGTTTTAAAAACAAATGGGTTTATTAATTTTAATTCACTTTTAAGTACATTACAGTACGCATTCTCAACAAATCCACATGTTGGTCAAGTGCATAAAGTACCTAACTTCTATACTGTAGGTCAGTGGTGCAAACCATCGTTATGTCACTTTTTAGGCATGTCTCGCTTCCAGTGAGGTCGCCTATTATTGTCGGTCTGTCTATCCGTCTGTCCGCCCGCATGTTCGTTCTCGGCTTCTACCAAACAGGTTTTCATGAAATTTAATATAAAGGACTTACAAACAAACGTAATAAGAAAATCGCAAAAATGAATCACGTACGCCATCAGGGGTACCATATTATTGGAGACAAAAAATGAAATTGTCGTCATATCTCGTAAAGTATTTATCATATCAAAATATCTTTCAAAAAAAAGTTGAAGAACTAGTAAAGAAGAGTACAGTAAAACTCGTTTATAACGATCACGCCTAAAACGAAATCTCGGCTATAACGAAGGAATGTCTCGGTCCCTTGATCTTCTCCATAAGGGCATTGGATAAATTTCTCGGATGTAACGAAAACGCATTTTACGAATTCTTGGCTGTAATGAACAAATGTTTGGTCCCATGGCAAAATATGCCCCATATGTAACGAATTTTAGCGAGCAGAGCGATAAGTAATGAATAGTTTCCGCCCGTTTACCGTGCACTTGTTCGTAGAAGTCACCTTCCTCCATCTACCCCTTCCATACGAATTTCCATGCTCCCTTTGTTTTGAAATTGATATTAAAAATATGAAATGTTTATGTAAATTAATGACCATAAAAATAATATTAATTGACTGTTTAAAAAATCGTATGTAATAGCAGTCGAACATTTTACATGCCGCGAAGTTGATAAGCATCTTTTTGCATATGTAAGTACGGCATTGAAGTCGACTCACTGCAAATACAGTAAAAGCTGTGTTTTCCAACTATCTTGGGGATTGTGGAAAGCCGATTAGGAGAAATAACCGGTTAGGGGAGCGATTTTCGATTTTGACATTGCAAATTTAGCAATAACCAAACAAAATTGGGCTTAGGTTCACTATCGTATTCCCCAAACATAACTATGCATGGGGTTTGCATTTTCCATTTTCATTCTTCCACACGTAGTTAGATATAGACACTATTTACCCATTCTTATTTAATACGTTGCTACACTTACATGCAAAACAAAAAGATTATTGAAAAGTTTAGGGGGTCCGGGAAGTTTGGGGATTATGGCAGTGAACCTGTTCCCAAAATTGAATTTATTGGATTATATCTTTCTTATTTATCTTTATTTACTCTATTAGAATAGGACGAAATTATTTAATTCTTCTGAACATTTCTGTGAAAACCAGTCATATAATATTTTACCCAGTTCCTCAATTTTTGGCTTATGAAGCGTATGATCTATAATAATTGATTTACTCGTCTCAGAAGACACAAATTTCATTAATTTAGCCTTATGAGCCTTGATATCGTAGAGCGTGGAAGATCCGACGTTGAATTCTTTTGCTATGGCTGCTCTATTTTTTCCTTTTTCTATTAGTTTGATCAGCTCCAGCTTTTGTGTTAGCGTTAAACCAACCTCTTCTTTCCTGTTCCTTGCTTTTAGGTATTTATTTTGATGCCATATTCAATGGATGGGTAATTTTTGAAATAATAAAAAGCGATAAAACTGAAAATTGTAGAAGTACACCAAAACATCTAGACAATGCAAATGGCTTACGTAACCAAAAATGCCATGCTTACTCGGCAGCCACAGAAGTATACGGAGTAAATATGTAATATATACATCTTATATTTTAAGAAATTTTAAAGTGGAAGTTGTGGTATTACACATATACAATTCACACAAAAATTCATAAAAAAAGAAAAAGAAATACAAAATCAATTGTATTTGTGTAATAGCCGGTATCTAAGGCTGGCCGGTTCTAAATAGCCGGATAGCACAGCTTTTACTGTATGTGTATAGGTGTTATATGGGATGTATAGGCCAAAAACCATGTTTCTCATATATAACGTAGTCACGCTTATAATGAAGCAATGAGTCAGTCCCCTCAAATACATATTAAACGAGTTTTGCTGTATTTCTTTTCCTATACATTTTTATCTTAGGAGTAGCTGTTATTGAGAAAATCAAACAAGAATGTCTTAATTCGAGTTGAATTGGAAAATTTCTTGCATGGTTACTTCTTCATTGTTGCTAACATAAACAATCTCACAAACAATTGTTTAATTTCCTTACATGTGCATGCATTATTTTTAAATAGGAAGATAATGGATTATTTATGACGAAGAAAAAATTTTAAAATGCTATTTCCCTTATGTACAGGTATATAATTTCTTTCTAATACTCTATTGTATGAAACACGCCCATTTGTGATACGTTGTACACTTTCCTTACCTGTTTTATTTCTTTGTAACGTTAAAACAGACTTACTCATTCTTATTTTTCTGGGTTCTTGTTTTTATTTTTTGTTTTTTTTCCTTTTCTTTCAAATTTCTTTTAGCATTTAAAATTTCCTTATTACTTCTTCAATTCCTTTTTTAATTGAATATATCCTTCACACCCATAGACGCTCGGTTGGTGTGTATACTATATAACAGAAGAAACGGAAACAATAAATCTTGCGAGACAAGAACATCATATTTTAAAAGAAATCCATCCATCAACTAACCACATGACCATCTAACGGTAAGGTAAAAACAATATTCCAAAAAATAATTAAGTTAAAATTAAGAATGGGTAAGTCCATTTTAACCTTAATAAGAAATAAACAAAAAAACAAAGTGGGTTCTAACAACTGACCTAAAGTATAGAAGTATGGTCCTTTACGTGCTTGGCTGATATGCGGGCTTGTTGACAATGTGTACTTTAGTTTACAATTAAAGTAAATCAAAATAAATAAACCCATTTATTGTTTAAACTATAAATCAGTTATGCCCAAAAGGGGGGTGAACCTTGATCCTTGTGAAGAGTACTATGTGCCTACCAATTTTCAAAGAAATCCATTTCCCTTGCCAGATTATTATATTTATAATGCATTTTACTAGAAACCGTGTTGATTCACTGGGAAGAAATAAGGTTTTTAAATCAATTTAATAATAATAATAATACAAGATTAATAATTGAAATAAGACTGAATAACAGCATGTCATCTAGGTTTTAGACATGAAAACAAAATAATGAGGCCTACAAGACAGCGTGTTTTGATACAAATTAGGTATATACTCACATTTCACGTCCATGTCCAGATTCTTTGAAGCCACCAAATGGAGACTGCACATTAAAAGCATTGTAGCAATTTACCCTGAGAATATATTTTAGGAGAAAATAAGTTATTTTCTACAAATAAATAAACAGTGGAATGTTTTTTTTAAAAAACAGTATATCACTGCTATAACTTAGCTGTCAGGAGATACACAACACCTGTAAAAGGATTTCAGGCTTTCCCGGTAAATACTAGTGATGAAGGTTTCTCTTGGGTTTTCCACCGGGTACAGGCTTGGATAATGTCCGACATTTCTGTGTCTGTCTTAGTCGCCATCTACAGGGAATTTCTGAGTGCCGTGGTCAGGTTCTGTCATGGTTTATATCCCCACCGTTTCTCATCTGCTTGTTTCCAATTGGTTCCAATTGGTTGTGGAGCCGGCCAATTAGATTCCTGCTCCTCCATCATTTTGGCGAAGAGGGGATCCTATCCTTTACTGAGCAGGAATCCCTTACCCTATTCATGTGGTTGTTTTGGAGCCGGATCTCAATGGCCTCCCTGAGGAGACGGTTCCAAATGGCATTGGTCTTGGCCCCCACTTCAGACTCAGGGAACTTAATGTGATGGCCCAAGCTGATGCTATGTTCAACCATCACTGACTTCTCCGGTTGGTTTAACCTAATACATCAGGCATGCTCCTTGAGTCTGGTCTCTATAGTTCAACCCATCTGCCCGATGTATTCCTTCTCACAAGTGCAAGGAATCCTGTAGATTCCTACCATTTTTCGGCCGTTTTTAATCCAAGGTCGTACTTGACCTGGGGTAGGAGTTCTTCACTTTACTTGGAAGTTTATATATTGTTCTGATTCCTCTCCTGCTTAGTCTCCTCGAGATTTTTCCAAAACAAACGTGGAAATATAAGGAATACAGGCTGTAGCGACCAACTTCTCCCTTTCACTTGGTTGGACTGTTTTGGTATGGCATTCAGCTCTTTTCAGGGCTAAGTTTACTCTGTCCCCGTGGCCATTTTGTCGGAAACAAGCAGACGAGAAACAAGGGCATATAAACCAGGACGGAACCTGACCACAGCACTCAAGAATTCCATGAAGATGGTGACTGATACAGATGCTGAAACGTTGGACATTCTCCAAGCCTGTACCCGGTGAGAAACCCGAGAAACCTTCTACACAGAACACCTGTGTTACAGGCCATCTATGTTATTTTAGGAAATGTGAAGAATTAGTTTTGGTGGTCCATTTCTATCTATCTTTAAGTTATCTGAGCATGCAACCACAAACAGTTTTTCAACAATTGATTGCAACCTGGCAATTGACAAACATATGTAATAAATGATACATGATACTAAAACAAAAAAATCTATACTTGACGATTTCATCAATAGTGTGTGACTAAAACTCTAACTTACACCTTAAGCCATCCCTCCTAATGAGTAATGTGTATCTTATTATGTGTTGATTGCCAGGGAAGAGCAAACAATGCCTGAGATCATTAGCAGATTTGCAATAAGGCCAAAGTAGGTAATAGCCTAGAGGCAGTTGGGTTCTGGGAGTGGTAGGATTTCAGGGCGATCGGATTTGTATATCCATTTGCCAAGTTGCAAGATAATATTGTATATGAGGAAGTACTGTAAAGTGGGCTTTCAGTGTGAATTTTAAAATTATGGAGGTCGAAGAAGGTTACTTCAAAATCATGAAAGACCATTGGCACCCCCCTAAGCAAGCTTGTCAAGGTAATAACCATAAGTACTCAGGAAAAGAACAGATTGTTCCTCTGGTATAATATATAAATTAAGCAATTTTAGTGAAATTTTTTTAAGATGATAGAAAAATAATTTGGCCTCGGAGCAGCAAGTTTCTAAAGATTGGTTGATGGTCCAAGGGCTCCCTAGAGTATGGAACAAATAATGAGACGCTCAAGAAAAAAGGCTATTATTGCTGGATGATTTTTTATTATATCTCAAGGACAATGCGTAATCATGTTAATAAGGTAATACTGATCTTCTGGACATACCTGGAGGTACTGCATTTACTTGAATGTAAGATGAGATTTTTTCCTATTTTAGCATCTTATATTCGTGTAGTATGGAATAACTTCGCGTAAATCAATCGTATGTCGTAGAAGTTGATGACATATGTTTTGATGCCTGCAGATGTAATTCTATCCTATCACAATGGGGAGCTGGGGTTTAGAAATCTCCGATACTTCATGCACTACAATGTAGCATAGTGGAATGAAAGTTAATTAGAACAGTCCTTGTCGAAAGCAAAAACATTCATTTCGGCGCCTACAAATTTATTCTATCCTACTGTGGGTGCATGAATAATGACGCTGGATTTCTATAAAGATTTATTTAACGAGAAAAAAAACAGAAACAGCAGAGGGAAACACAGGGTATGCTAGAAAGCTTGTGCTCGCAGGTGGATTAATTGGTGTCACTGGTTCCTTCCGCGCTGCCGGGTGCCAGATCCCGCAGCAGGAAAAATGATCTCTGTGAACGGTTGCTTGGCAGCCAAGGTATCCGAGGATGACAATCTCGTTGTGCCAGCAATTTTAATAATTGTGATTATGACTTGAATGCACATATTGTAATAATGGAACATACGGCCAAGGTATGTGCAGAGAAACAATCTCGTCGTACCAGATATTTTAATAATTGTAATTATGACTTGAATGGAAAAATTTTAATAGTTGAATATAATCAGATAATAAATTTGTCAAAATTACCGGTTTAAATATTTTTTCTTAAATACTGAGTTTAAAAAAATCTGATGTGGCCCACACATGACTTTCTCCATATTTGGGGTGTAGTTATTTAAATTATTATGAATAGCATTATAAGGCAAAATTATTATTTCATATCGTAAAAGAATACAGTCGTCGTTATTTCCATAAATTATATTTTGAATATGTTTACAGAATTTATCGCTACATGGTGGTGGCACTATACTGGAAATTACAAAAAAGTTAAATATCTCCGAAATTGATAGGTCTATGAAAATTTGTTTCAAACAAATCTTGGAAGAAATATTGTTCTCTACAACTTTGGTCCTCACAAAGATTACCAATAACGACGTTTGACGGAAACTGAAAAAACCGATTATTTATAAATAATTCCTAAACAATAACTGCTATGGAAAATTGTTTGAAATAAAAGATGTAGGAAATTATATTTTCTACACAATGGTCAATGTATGCAATAACGACATATTATCAGAGAAATATCGCAAAAACCAAGTCAGATTTCGAATAAACCTTGACTTACGGTTAACCATTATTGTCCCAAACCTAATCAGTTTTTTGTGCTCATGCTAAAGTGTTATATATGAAATTTGGTATTCATATGGCAAGTGCTTTTTGAGTTAGAGCGCCCACATCACATCCATCCATCCACACACACATACACATGGGCGCCCGCAGTAAGTGGCAAGAGGGGGCACTTGCCCCCCCCTATGTTTCCCAAAAAATTTTACATATGGCATTTTAAAGTTTATGCTGGCACAAGCAGAGCTGACAGATCGCGGTGTCAACGGTGTGAGTGCACCAGGCCCTGCGTCTTCTAAAAATGTTTGTTTTATTTGCGACTGGGCAAAAATCTGCTGAAGTGTGGCTGCCAGTAAATGTTTTGAGTGCAATAAAACTCCCATACTCCTTCTGTTGAAACTGTATTTCCGAATGTTAATTGTAAGAAATATAAGGAATGCAGATAACTGGATGTAATTTTCCTGACATTTTTGTTGTCATTTGGGTTCTGTATAATCAATATTAAAGGAACAAATAATCCAAGCACTTGCTAAGAGGCTTTCCGGAAACCCATTCGCAATACAAAAGAAGAAAAGATGGAACATGTTAATGTAATTCTTTGCTCTCCGGCATTATTCCAAGTGCCATACGCTTGAATATGAAGTAGCAAAGATATCAATCTTTGAAACTAGATTTGAGTAATAACTTATATGAACTTATATTAATAATTATGCAAAGTAAGTTTTCCAGTTCCGGTTTCAATTATTTCTTGTAAATAGAGAGTTCAAAAAAGATGGCTATCTTATACACAGTGTAGCCTTATATTTAGGTAAATAGGGCAGTGGTTCTCAAACTTTCAACTGTCGTGGCCCCCTTTGAATTGAAAATAGTAAAAATAATAAACTTTAATACAAATTCCTTTATATTATAATATAACTGTTAATAATTATTCTCACGTATTTTCTTAATTTTTCTGATGTAATTTTATTATTCGTAAATATTTTATATTTTTGCAATTCACCTAACATCTAAAAATTATATTGCGGCTCCCCGGGGGGCTGTGGCCCACAGTTTGAGAAACACAAATAGGGTACAAATTACAAAACCCATTTGGAGGATAATTCTTTAACTCATTAAAAATTTGTTAGTAGTAATTTTGTTATAATTCTGTACTGTCAATCCTTAAACCCTACCCTTTGAAATTATAATTTATCTTTTAAAATCAATATATGTAATTATACAATTATATCACAACTGATTACTTATATAAAAAATAAATTTTTTTGCATAATCACCATACAGTTCCAGCTTGAACTGCCTGAGCAAATGTAAGAGCAGTATCTATACTTTTAGTTATTACTCCGGAAGCAAGACCATAAGTTGTGTTGTTTGCTCGCTCAATAACTTCTTCTAAGGTCTTGAATTTCAATATTTGTTGTACTGGTCCAAAAATCTGAAAAAATAACAAATAATACAACATTTTATAGCATTTTAAACAATATTTATTTTAAACAGCGTCTGAAAGGCAAATTAACATTCAATAAAGTCTTTATTCAATGTGTACTATTCATGTGTAAATTTATGCATACCACATTGAAAATATGTTATCTAAATAAACCACCTCATCATAATAATTATTAAATCAATTGCAATGAACTTAGTTTAATGTTTTTAAAATACAAAATACAGGCGACTCCCGAGTCTCATTGGGGATGCGTTCCTGAAAACGTATTCGAATCTCGAATATTTGAATGTCGAATGCCGTTATTCCATATACTTGCATGTTATAATCGGGGGATTCGGTCCCGCATCTCGGGAAAAAGTCTCCCCTCATGTTCTATAAAGATAAAATAACATTACTAATACGTTAATACAGCAATATTAAATTATGAATAAATTATATAATAAATATTTTAAATGTATAACTTATTTTTTGCACTAAAAAGGAAAAATAAATTTTTGTTTCGAACTTCAATGATAGATGTATGCAATATGCTTTACAGACAGCCCGGTCCGGATCGCGCGAGTCATTTGTTACATACAACTATTTATCGCAGCAAAATTAATATAAAAGTTATTTAAAAAGCACAAAATAACTTAAGAATAAAAAAACAAAATTAAAAATATTTTCATACCCTTAAATCTTTTTCAACTGCACTTACTGGACTTGGTTTATTAATGAGAAGTTGGAAGATTTTAGTTGGAAGAAGAGGAGCTATTGGGTGGGGAACTGTTTATTGTTTTTATCAAATTACCTAAATTTATCACATGTTCTATAATTTTCTCCTTCTGTTTCACATAAGTGCTAATAGTTGACACATTCCCAACGATCGTGCAATTTCAGTATGGCTTCCAGTATGTGTTTCTGACACTGATCATCTACCCAAAGTTTTAAAAGATTTTCCATTTTAGGAATCACAACAACGTGCCTGTTTATTGTTGTTATCAAATTACATGAATTTATCACATCTTCTAGAATTTTCTCCTTCTGTTTCACATAAGTGCTAATAGTTGAGTGACACATTCTCAATGATCGTGTGATTTCAGCTTGACTTTCACCTTTCTCAACACGCTTTAAAATTTCTAATTTCAATTCATAACTATGAGTCTGATGCACTCTTTTATTTGATTCCCTTACATTATCACTATTACATTTTCTTTTAGATGCCATGTTAAGTGATAAATTTATAAATAAATCAATAAATAAAATAAATTTAAATAAAAGATTAACAGAAAAGAGTGAAATCAGCACAAATTCACACAATTAGAGCAGATATAACTACGTCTCATTCAAAACTAAACCTTGCGTGGTTGGTCGGAAACAATTACTACGCAAAGTTTATTCTGCGTATATTATCAGTCGACAGAATCGAAATCTCGAATTAATCGAAACTCGAACAATCAAGACTCGGGAGTTGCCTGTAGCCTATTACCTCTTCCTTGGCAATTCTCATGTTGTCAGTCACTCCAGAGAAAACTGTTGGCTTGATAAAGTAACCTGCACTTCCAACAGCCTCTCCGCCACACTCCACAACTGCCCCATCTTTCTTCCCACTTTCAATTAGTGCGAGGATCTTCTTGAACTGTATTTCATCAATCTGCAAATGAAAGAAATAGTGATCAAGGTCTCAAAGGAATCCCAAAAGAACATTTAGAAAATCAAATACAGATGTAACATACTGCTTATAAATGATAAAGGAATTTCACATTTCTCCCATATGACATGAAAATTTTGATGGTTACTGCAAAAATTATATTAGGCATAGCAGCAATCGCAATCATTGTTAATAAAAGAAGTTAATTGCAGGTACTTGACTTCGTGTATCCAAATTATTCAAATACAACAAAAGAATAAAAATATACACTAGGAGGCTATACCCCCTGGCCGCGGCTTGGCCCTGTGGGCCTCCTTGCTTTTCTTTGTATATTCTATAGGTGATAACCAATTTGTAAATTAAGAATTCTGATTGCAGATTAATATACCTGTATACAATTACAATACATGGTGGATCAAACAAAACATTAATAAACAGAAAAATGTAGAATATAATGATTTTACTTACAAAATAGTTAAGGTTTCAGCATTCAAATGATGAAAGAAGATTCAAATCTTTATATAATAACTACTTACGTCACTATGTATAAAGATTGACATTGCTATGACGATAATTTCATTACTTAAACAAAAGCACGAAGCGAATATAGCTATTCTTCAATCAATTTAAACGCTTAATCAATGCTAATTAAATCGGAGGCAACAATGAGTCACCTTGGCAATATCCAGAAAGAATACGTAAAATCCACAGAATTTCAAAAATGAACGCGTATTTCAGAAAACTTTGATCCTGTAACACGTAAAAAACACAAGAATAAGATAGTATTAGAGTTTTAGCCATCAAATAAAGCAAAAACGAAGGACATCGGTCCATATTTATGTATTTTCATGAATGAAGGAAAAAAACCTTGCACTAATTGATAGGGTATCAGAAAAAGTTCGCTATTACTACTATTAATATAATATAAGATTGATTTCCATGATATGACTTTCATTGGATATACAGTTATATCTTCAAAACTTTCTGCTGTACCTGTGGTCCTTGGACAACTCCTTCAGCAAATGGATCTCCAACTTTGCGTGCTGCAGCAACTTCTTTAGCCTTTTTCACAAAAGCATCATATATACCTTCCTGGACAAATGTCCTTGATCCAGCACAGCAAACTTGACCCATATTTACAAAGACAGCATTTGCACAAAGATTCACAGCTTCATCCACTGAATTTTAAAAAATAATTAAGCTTAGCAAAAAGATTTAAGCTCCATTACATTATACAGGGAAAATATAATTTGTTAAAAGAACAAATGGTTTTGAATCAATGTTATAATGCTAAATTTTAAGTCTTAAGAAATAAAATAAAAATCTCATAATGCAATTAAACATTATAAAGAGATGAAATGAAAGTAAAGAACACCTAAAATGGATTGCAGCTTAAAAACTCACAGTCAACGTCATCAAAAACAACAAGAGGACTCTTCCCTCCCAATTCCAGAGATACCCTCTTAAGATTAGATGCTCCGGATTCTTTTTGAATAAGATGACCAACTTCTGTGGAGCCTGTGAAGGCAATTTTATTGATATCTGGATGAGAGGCTATGGCTGCTCCAGCTGTTGGTCCGTAACCAGTAACAACATTGATGACACCAGGAGGGAAGCCAGCCTGTTATAAATAAAAAAATCAACTCTCATCATCATCTACTCAAATAACCTGACTGATATTAACAAGGGGAACTTAAGCTCTCATTAAAAAGTAAGGTCGACGGAAAGGAAGTTAAGTTTCGACAAGCTTCGATCTCTCATATATGCGATCCTAGAAGTTGTCTAGCTCATGTATTAAGCCTATCACTACTTTGCTCAAGAGTTCTCCGAGTTGAATGAGTCATAATTTTGGTATGTGCTTGCTGTGAAGAACAAGTCAATGTGGAAATTTTTCGCTCTTTTTTCCTCAATCAGCTGGATTTCTTTGTCTCCATCATTATCATTCAGTTAGCATACATTATTTGTACATCTTTGCTTTCTTACAGAAGTTGATCGACCTTTACTCGAGTGAAAATTTCGTTTGAAAGGAATGATGCCAGTCCCCATGGGCTGCAGTCAAACAAGCTTTTACTGTATACAATAATAATTTATTTTCCAATGTCATGAGCATATTCAGTTTTAGGCACCAAGTTACTTTTACACTCGAATTTTTCCTAACTTTAAAACTGATAACATACCCAATCTTCATAATATAACGTTGTACATATTTGGAAATAGGTGAAGGAAGTATTTAAAACATTAAAGTCAACTTGGTATTTCACTCATTTTATATTACTGTGTTTTTTCTGAATTAAATATTTGATTTTAAAATCTCTGAAGAGAAGGAGAATCTTATTGGCACATGACTCAAATATTTAGTACCCAGCAATTCTTCTGATCGCTCTCATTATTCACCCTAAATAATCAAAGATAATCACAATTATATAGATGTTTTAGGAAAGAGCAAATTCAAACTTACCTCCTTTACAAGAGATGCCAAGTAAAGGGCAGTAAGTGGAGTTTGCTCTGCTGGTTTAACAATAATAGTGCAACCTGTGCAAAGAGCTGGAGCACACTTCCAAGCAGCCATCAAAAATGGGGCATTCCAGGGAATGATAGCACCTACAACTCCAACAGGCTCCACCCGAGTCATGGACATGAAGTTTCCATCTACAGAAAATAACAAAGTAAAATTTGAAAGCTGTTTTACTCTCTAACTCAGAGTTTCACCAAGTGGGGTATGCATATCCCTGGAGTACTTTAAAGGTGCTAGGGGGTACCTGAGAAAATTTACTTAATGGCTGATATTATGACACTGGACACTCCAAATCAGCTTTTTTTCCTTTGATGTTGTTATAAAATAAGTTCTAAAGTAAATTTTTTCACTGTGTGCACATAAACAATACAGTATATTTTGTCCCTAAAACACTGAATGCATACATAGCAGTAAACTGCTGCCTTATCACTGAGGGCAAGTGCTTAAGTGTTTTGTTTGCTGTGTTACAGATTGTCATAAAACCAGGTAAAACCAAACTGGCAAATCTGAAATACATACAAATTTCTAATCCTCAGTTTGGATTTGTCAGATATAAAGGAACATTTGGAAGAAATCACAGAACAATCATGATCATATTTTCTAAAAATGGATGATTCTAGTAATTGGGTGCTGAATCTATTTTATGTGGATTTTTTGCTTCCACATCTAACAGGAGAAGAACAAGGAAGCATCATGGACATTTCTACTGATGATGACTTGAAAATTAAATTTGATTGCTTTATAGGCTAAATTATCAAAAGAGCAATAAAATATTCATTCCGTTCCCCTCAATGTACATGTGCAAATCTGGTTTTGCACCTCCGAGTTTATTTAAGACAGGAAATCTGGAATTGCATGTCGTACTTGACTTACAATTGAGGCTTTCTTCAATCGAGCCAATGATTGATTCTATATGTCATCTTAATAAGTGTTATTTATTATATGTAAACTCGTTTATTTTTAAATAAGTCTATTCTATTAGACATCTTCTGCCTCGAGGTTACGGATATTTCACATGCCTTGTCATTTCATTCTCATAAACCATAAATAATATCTGAGACATATTGATCTTCACTTTACCAGAAAGAGAAATGCTCATTTCATATTGAGCGGTTATTTTAGTTTTGTTTCAGATAGATGGACTTCTGCATATACAAACATTTTATATACATGAATATCAGAATAAAATTCAGCTCACATAGTCCTTAGGTCCTAAAATACAGTTCAAAACTAATTTCCTCAGTACATGCAAATCAGAATATCCATTTACAGTGAATGTTATTAGAAATGTTTTAAAGTTTGAATGGAATATTTCACATTTTAGTTTGTTTCTGCAAATTCAAACCGCAACATCCAGAAAAAATTGGGGAGTAGTTAAACAGAGGTTTTCAATATTATAGATTTTTCATATTTTTCCTTTATAAATGTTGAAAATGAAATAAAAGTAGTGAGGCGCAAGAAACAAAAGATTTCAATCACTGTTGAGAATAACTTTGAAGAAAAAATTACAATCGAGCTTGGTCACTTTTTCATTTAAAAGAGAAAGACATTGTGAAATCTATTGTAGAAACAAAATATTTGGCAAATTTAGATAATATAGTTTTAACTATTTCAGATAAATAATATGATCATTTTCAAAAGAGAAATTGAGATTTAAATGCCATTTGCCACTGAAGTTTCCTGTTGGTCAATAATCCCCTTCAACAACGATGTGACATGAATATATAAAATACCAAACTGTGCAAATGCCTTTCTTCCAATTGCATGACTTCTTAAAAGTTTTCCTTTAACAGAACAAAGTTTTATGTTTCTCTCTGCTGTGGAAAAGTTCCAAAATAGTTTTTGGTAGTGATAAAGTAATCCATTACAATTTACCCATTCATTTTACATCTATAAAGAAAACATACCACCAGGAATGGTTTTCCCATGTATCTTATCACACCATCCAGCAAAGTACCGCAAAGTATGAGCAGAAAATCTTATTTCATTAACTGCATCCTTATAAGGTTTACCATTGTCCACCGTCTCCAAGCTAGCCAAATATTCAAAATCACGATCCATAAGCGAAGCAAGCTGAAAAAGAGGACCAAGTTTTATTGGATGATACTGAAACAAATAAGTCTATTCTCAAAGCAAACTTCACATTTTGGTGGAAGTATTTTTTATATATCAGCATGTCAACATGGTATATTTAATGTATGTTAATATTGGTAAAAAAATAAACAACCTTAAGGATAAGAGCACCTCTGGCAGAAGCATCCATTGTTCTCCATGTTGAGCCAATTTTGAATGCATTTCGTGCTGCAGCGACTGCTAGATCAATATCAGACTGGAAATCAGAACAGAAACAGCCTTTAAAGACACATTTATGCTTTAGCTAGTAAATGTGAATGGATAACTCCTCAATTTTTTAACGTCTCAATTCGTTTTATCACACTAAACTCATATAAAGCCTTAATATGTGTATACCTCACCTTGTCTCCTTCTGAAACTTCAGCTATTTTCTTTTCATTGGATGGATTGAAGGTTGGAAAGGTCTTTCCACTGACGGCATTGACGAATTCATTGTTGATAAACAACTGGTGGAAAATTACAGAATGATTGAAGAATAAAAAAAGTGAAATATATTATATACGTGTTCCATTGACCTGGCATCGACAATCTCAAAATTGATGTCCAAAAGGCTTAAAGCTATTTTATTCAGAGCGCTAACGTTCTCTCGCAATAAATAGATCACAAGCATAACAACAAAATAATTGTTTAAAAATTTGATGTTTTCTTTGAACCAATAAAAATTAATAGGGTATCCGTGATCAGGGCCGGATATACATATTTCGGGACCTGAAACGGAAGGGCTAGAATGGGCCTCACCCTCCCTTAAATTTTTGATGACTAAGAAAACACGTTTAATTTATATATTTATTAATATAGGATCAAAATTACAGAAATTTTTATTATTTGAAGTAAAATACTAGTCCTTCACAAATATACTTTTGTTAAATAATTACATTGAAATTGAAAAAATTGGGCCCCTTTAAAAGTGGGGCCAGAAGCGCCCGCTTCACCCGATTCCTGTCCGTGATAATACTTGATGAATTTATATCAGGATATTTCATTTGTAAATAAAAACATTACTTCACACACTTCTTGTTACGGAAACAGAAAAACAAAACGTAAAATAATACATGCCACGACGACAGTAAGAATTACCGCCTACTCATTCAAAAACCGTCCTGATTAGCCGGCACTTAAGTTCGGTAATATCAATTAACAACTTGAATGTAAATGGGATCGAAACAGTATCTTCGACAATTTGATAACGTTCAATAATTCACTATAGAATAATTATCTTTGTTTTTAATCCTTACCTAGATATATTAAGTGCCTGCTTCTATCTTAAAATTGTCTATTTTTCGATAAATTTCTATTTTTTGGAATAACGTTACTATGAAAACCCCATGAAGCCTATGGCTTTCGACTTCTCCAAAACAATTAATTATTCTAATATTACGCGTCACTACGTCCCACTGGAGCCGTTCAGCTCCAATGTAATTTTGTGTTCACAGTAAATAATAGTTTTACAAAATTATGTATGTACGTTAAGTATAAAAAGTATGGCTTTCAACCGATACATTAAAATTAAAAATTGAATATTTACCTTGGTGTATTTAATTTCAGGATTCTTAATAGGCATTATGAGGGAATAATCAAAATTACTGGTATATATAGCGTTCTGAGTCTTCTTCCACAGCAGCCGACACAGCCGGTTGTGTTTGGGATGCCGGGATTTTATATATGTTCACACATCTATACAGCGATGTCAAGTGGGGAATGGAAGAACCTGTGCTGCTTTTTAAACGTGTTTTGCCGCGTTCTGTTAATCTACTTTTTATCTCAAATTCACATTTTAAAGATAAATAAGGTTTAAGAAGATGTTTTGTAACTTGTGTTTATAATTGCCATATCTTTGAATCCTTGGGTAAGTATCATGAAAGAAACAGCATAGTTTGTTTTCTTTATTTTCATGATAAATTAGAATAAGCAGTTACATTTAACGAAAAATATATAAAGCATTATAATAAAACTCGAAAAACTTATTTTTTTTAGTTAAAAACTTAGCCAGGGCTCGACCATGGGATGGAAAAGGGAGACACTTCCGTGAACTCGGTTACTATGGAGATCATTAAATTTAGCTTTGGCACCAATTTCCGCTTCATTTAATTCTTATATCACATTCTTCTTTTCCTCTTTCTAGATTTTCACATCAATGGGGGAGTTAATCTGTAAAGGCATTCCTTGCAGAAATATATTATTTTCACTTCTATCTTAGGTGGTCCTTCAACGTGCCTTTAACATAGAATATTTCACACATTTATTAATGGAAAATCGAGTATTTAAGGGCATAACATTTATTTTAAATTTACTTGTAAAAACAACTGAATAATTATTTTTCAACATTTATATAGTCCTATTGAGGTGATTCGTTGCTAGAGTGTATTTATTGCCAAAGTAGCAAGTGATATTCTTGAGTGACCTACTTCCAGATACATTTTATACATTTAGCCGGAATAAACATCGTTTTTTACGCTAGTATATTTTTCAATTTAAACTGGAGCCTCGAGATACAGAGATAGCTAAAACCCGAGAGTTTGAGAGAGGTGGCAACCTCACTTGTTATTCCCTAAACGAGATTCCCTTATCTTTTGTTATCACCTATCGTATATTCTCTTGTAGAGTGGAAACTATTTACGTTGATAGTGCAATGTCATTATGTGCCTCATCACTGTTAAAGTCTTTCTATTTTCGGTTAGCCCTTGACCTTGTTGAAGTACTACAAAATAGAATACCTGTGCTGTGAAAATACCTTAATCATCTGACGGAGGTTTATTTATCTTGTAACATTTTTACCCGCAGTCGTAATTTACATCGTTAAATGTCCTACCTAAGTTTCAACAAGTTAGGAAAGTGTACAACGTATCACAAATGGGCTCGTTTCATGCAATAGAGTATTAGAAAGAAATTATATACCTGTACGTAAGGAAAATAGCGTTTTAAATTTCTTTTCTTCATCATAAATAACCCATTTTCTTCTTAATACTGCATGCACACATGTGTACACGTAAGTAAATTAAACATTTCTTTATGAGATTGTTTATGTTAGCAACAATGTTTATGTTAGCAGCAATGAAGAAGTAATCATGCAAGAAATTTTCAAATTTCAACTCGAATTAAGACATTTTTGTTTGATTTTTTCGATAACGGCTACTCCTACACTAAAAATGTATGTATACTAAATTGATAGAAAGAATGATCTGAAGATCCTTATGCGACAGGCATAAGCTGTTATGATGGGAGATGAGGAAACAGGTGAAAAAATCTGCCATGACCGGGACTTGGTCCCAACCTAAGAAAATATTCCCGTTCTGAAACAGGAGAATTAGTCTTCCCCGGTAGTTCAGTGGTAGAATATCCGCCCGGCAAGTGGAAGGCCCGGGTTCGATTCCCGGTCATGGCAGATTTTTTCACCTGTTTCCTCATATGTATACTAGTTCTACAACTTTTATTTGAAAGATATTTTGATATGACTAATACTTTACGAGATTTGACGAAAATTTAATTTTCTGTCACCAGTAAAGCGGACCCCTGATTAGCGTGTGATTCATTATTTCCGATTTTCTTATTATATTTTATTGTAAGACCATAAAATCAAATTTCATGAAAATCCGTTCGGTAGAAGCCGAGAACGAACGTGCGGACGGACGGACGGACAGACCGACGATAATAGGCGCTCACGCTGGAAGGGAAACGCGCCTAAAAAGGAGTTATAAAATTATTCATTATTTTAAAACTTTATAGAGCTGGGCTTTTTTGAGTTTATAAAGCTGGCTTCAAATCGATTGACACGGAGAATCAAGCGATTATGCGGATAAGCAGCCCCGTAACTAGATATTTTAGCTCCCGGGGCAAACTATTTAACATGCGCCCTCTCCCCCGTCAAGAAATTATTTTCTCTAGTTTATTTATTTACTATTTGGATTTTTTGCGCTTACTGCTAAGTTCCGCCCGGGGCAGATCGGGCAGATATCCCGCTTGCCCCGCCCTAGTTACGGCACTGCGGATAAGTACTTGTTTAGAACCCAAAATTTTAATCTAATAAAATGCCTTTTGAGGATTGAGTATCGTTCATCAGACTCGTGCAACTGACGACGACTTTATTTCTATTAACTCAACCTCTACTTAGCGGCTGGGCCGTTTCGTGGAAATCTGAGGTAAAAAGACAAAATTAACGAGACATGCGCGTATCGGCGGCGACGCAAAATCCCGCCCCTAGAAAAGTGCCACCTCTCAAATTCACCTCACGCGACTTGGCACAATTCGGAATACATTTTCTCAAAAAATGAGAATGATTACAATATAAATTTTTAAAAATTAGGGACGGTGTTATGAGCATCTGACTCCTGGGGGGAAATCCTTGAGCGTCGCATGTAAGGATGCCTACAAAGTCCCCTAATCGAAGTTTATATTGGGTGAGAATTACTATTTACCGGCTGTGAAAATGAAATGGCTTCCCTTATTCGAACAGAGAGCATTGTCACGGTGTTTACTGCCGTATTTCCGACATCTTATTTTCGCTTTTGTTCCTACAGTCGAACCTCAGGAAGATATAATCGTCTGCTTTCTATTCGTAGCAAAGGCCTTGAAAGTCAATTAACTCGTTTTTTCGCCTATCCGCTTACACTTTCAGAAGATGAGTCTTTTGAGAAAGAGGAGAACTATCCTCGCGTGGAAACGGGAATTATCTTGAACTAAAAATCTCGTGGAAAGTGATGATAAAGTATCTTAAAGTTTTATTTGTTTGGAGAATTTTATACTAAGGGTTTTGTTTCTATTTTAACTTCTTTATATCATTAGCGTCCCTCTTCTCCAAAATGCTCATAAATACGAAGAATAGTATTTATAACAATAAATATGATAATAGTAATAATAATAACAATATACTAAATTGAAATTGTACAAGCAACTATTTGTAAATAACCGCTATGGATACCGTTGTATGTGCGAGACTGTATTGTATTGTGGACGCAGAATTTATGTTTTTACATGGATGGAGAGATGCTTCACGACATCTAATAACAAAATCGCATCAAGAGACTAGTTACGAATCGGGTGTAGCATTTTAAAATCTTCCTAGGCCGAATAAGTGCTTTAAAAAACTGGCAGCAATGCGCAAATGATTGTGTTTGTCTTTTCTACATCATCCATGGTTCCTTTTGCATTCCTTAGCAGGGAATTTGGGGGGAGAGGAGAAGGGAGGAGGATGGAGGGGAGAGATACTCCTGACCTTCGAGAGGATGTCTCCTCATGCGTGCGTGCGCGCGGTAAACCCCGTGATCGGGCGTGAGTGAGCCATCATTGTGATTTTAAGTTAAAGGGAAACATAAGATGCGATAGGGCGTTCTCCTTTACTCGTTATGTAACTCGAAGGGTTTAGGCATGAAGCGGTGAGGAAGAACCGACTGATTGTGAGACGTGGAATGCAACGCGTCTCTTCGGTCTTATCTTTCTCCACGGAATGGGACGGCCACTCTAACGATCCCGAGTTGTGTGACCTCCGTTTTGTTCTGGTACGAAGTCCCCCTTAGATTTTAGGCGCTTTGGGTAGGAGTGCGGAGATAATTCACACCCCAAAGTAGAATCATGAGGGAAATTTTAAATGAGCCACCCGCCATTATACTTTAAACTAGGTAATAGCCCGACATATGACGGGTCTAAATAATATATCAAAAATGGAAATTTCTGTTAAAAAGAAAATTTCTCCTTCTCTACATCTCTATCTCCCTATTAAAAGCATTCAAAGCACGCTTTCACCCATAAAAGATTGAAAAAATTACAATAGGATTTCAAGGTCTAGCAGTGTAATTGGGAGGCAAGGTTAGCATCCCGTTAAAGTGGCAAGATTTCCCCAAGCTATGTGAATTAAACACTTAACATGAGCGATTTGAATGGTAGGCGGAAAAAGATGAACAATATAAAAAACTTGATAATTTTTCTTCAAAATGGTTCAGATCCGAAGAAATTAGGTTAATTCTTTCTAATTTTAATCTAAAAAATCGGTACGACATACATTGTACAAACTTACTCATACACTAATGCGTCGTTTAGTTATCTTTAGAAAATGAAAATCGTATCAGCCGGTATTTAGAAAATCCTATTTTTGTTCAAGTTTACCAAGAATAAACTATCCTTATATGCATTCATTGAGAAAAATGAAATATGTAGAATTATTGCAGACATATACTGAAGTGACGGTACGAAATTTGATCAAAATCGCTATGGCCGTTTTTGAGAAAATCGAATTATTCTTAAAGTGGACCAAGAATGAAGTAGCCTTATACTCATTCATTGAGGAAAATGAAATAGGTAGTAATATTGCAGACGTATACTCAAGTAACGGTACAAAATTTGATCAAAATCGTAAATTGTACAAACTTTCTGATATATTTATGCGTCGTTTAGTTATCTTTAGATAATGAAATAATAATGAAATCTCTAGGTCGAATATTTTCGCGATAACAATACTTTCTCAATATACTTCGTATATGAGAAAGTAAAAAGTGATTTTGAGGTATGGATCTAGTAAACCGAACGGGCCTCTTCCGAAAGTCAAGAAGCAGAACAGATCTTTAAGTGTAGATTATTAATACAGAACAACTCATACAGAGCAAAAAAATACCGAGAGTTTGGTTGTGTTATTCTCCAAAATTGGACTGTGCATACTGTGTACCGTGTTGACTTTTTCTTACATAAATATAAAGAGCTTTAATTCAGCGTGGTGTAAAGGCATAAAAGACTGGAAAGGACTTTAAAAAATTAGTGAGCATAAAATTGCAGCAGTACATTTACATGCTTGTGCTACCTACTAAAGTTTCCACGACAATTGTTCTATCAATAGAGGTAAGGGGTTTGCGAGGTTTGCAAACGATCAGTCGAGCCCCATACGATTGATGAAACGTGACACCGCCTTTATTCATGTTTACATCTCTTAGTTTTTTGTATGAACGCCATATCAATCCTATAATAATGCTAATTGAACCACACACAGGCTGATTTTAAGCACTAGACATCCCTCTACCTATGACAGCACATTAATGTTCCCCAAATATATACTGGTTTATTTCCTACGCAATACGCTTGTTTAAGAAGTGATAATATTAACCTTTTCCCTTTTCAAAAGAACGGCTTACCAACAGTTTAACGAATGACCACAAACCTAAACGTCTGCGGTTATACGGTATAAAAAAGAAACGAAAAAACAGAGAAACTTGATCCATACAGGAGCTCACTGATTGTGAGTTTAAAAACAAAAAGAGGAAGTTTCTCCTTCGCAACCACAATTTCACCGCAGAGAAATTCAATAAATCGGAAGTGCGTGGAATACGTTTTCGTGGATCAAATGTCTTTCGGCAAAGCTAAAGGTGATTGAAAATAGATTAATACTTGAACGTGGATCTAATATCTAACATTATTTTATATCCGAATGTTAAGTGTGAATAAACGAGCAATAAGTACGAATAATTATATTATAACTATCAATAATTCCCCCTCTTGTTCCAATTATCGAATGAGCCGTGTCCTATTTATTAGGTTTTTTAAGTTTTATTTTAATACGCACGTAAAATGGTCTTAAAAATTTCTCTTTATTTATTAATTTCAATTTAAATGACGATGCATTTTTAGTGTTAGCCGTTTGGTTAAAAGTTGATTGAAAGTGCTATCTTTTCCGCGGTTTATTTGGTCTACCTTGTCAGATATCTCTTATACACGAACAACTAAAGATTGCGCATCCTTATCGTAGTTATATAGATATAACATGCAGCGATCCAAAGCGCCAATTCGCAACAGATAAATTTTTAAAAAACACGAAATTCTGCAATACATGCTGCGTAGGGTTTCCACATTTTCAGATAGGAAAATCCGGACATTTTTCACTTTTCATTACAGAAAATCTGGACATTTTCCAAACACATTCAATTTACAATATTTGAATATTTAAAAAAAATATGTATAAAAATATCCATTTCCGTTAAATACCTTTATTAAACCAGCATAGAAAAAGTACAGCGAAATAATTACATTTTCAAACATTTAATAATTTCCAGGCACAATAAATATGCAACATTTCTTAGAAGATGATATACAGAAATTGAAGTATACGTGCTTATTATTTACCAGAATTAATCATCTTAGAAATTTTCAGAAAGACATCGAATAGTTAGTTTGGCCAGTACTACAAACTGAAGACTGCAAGTAATGATAAACACCGATTCCTACGCAGTAGCATACACAGACATTCTGTTGTCTGAGGAGAGGTGTAACAATTATGGTTGATTTTGTGTTTTCTTTGTAGTAATATTTTGGAGACTCATTCGAGCGGTTTCTGAAGCGTACGCCTCGTTGTCTCTCCTATCAGTAGACGGCAAAGGTATGATTTCATCACGGATTTTGATAAATAAATCGTAATTCTTAAATATTTGTAAATAAAATTTCAGTTTTTAAGTAATCAAATTCTAAAACATGCTTACTGTTTGTCATGCAACAGAAATCCGGACAAAGCACGTCCGGAATTGTGCAATCTAGACACCGGATATTTCGATACATTTCGGCAGATTTCCGAACTGTTCGGACAAAATCCAGGCGGGTAGCAATCAAACTCAGACCCCAGCAGTTTCGGATAAACGTTTTTCTACTGTATAAAGAAAACTGGAAACGCTGTGTATGCGCATAATTAAAACGGTATTCGGTATATACTGTATTAAATGACGTCAAAAGCACACTTGTTCGCTTGAATTCTGCTTGAAATTTCTTTATTTTCTATTAACTTGAAAAGCCGGACAATTACACGTCCGGATTAAGCATGAGAGAGGACACCATTTTAATGTCCGGAAAGCCTAGTGCTGCGTGCTTACAGGTTAAATATGATATTTCACTTTCGCTTTGGATTGGTCGGTTTTAAATAACACCTTAAATACTTATCGAAAGAGTTGCTGTCGATTTAAAAGAGGTAATTTTATGGTGGTAACATTTTTAGTTTGGCAATAAGAGTTGAGAAACCGGGGGGTGTTCTTCCACCAAAATCTTATGGAACGAACCATTTTCCAATCAGAAATATAATTTTATTATTAAGTAATCAGGAGGTTAGTTCGGGATTCCGCTCTTCCGGCGATGGTTTAGATTCTTATATATTTGCAGAAGCGTGGTCAATTCCAATATCGAACAATGTCGCATTCGCGTGTGAAAATATTTTAGTTAATTAAAAAAATCTCCAAAGAACAATCTCGGTTTATGAAATTTTCAGCTTATTCACGGAATGATTGCTGATACGTGTGTATCTCATTTCTTCAAATTCGAAAAACTGCTCTTAACGATTTTGATCAAATTTCGTACAGTTACTTGAGTATACATCTACAATAATACTACGCATTTAATTTTTCTCATTGAATGAATATAAGGCTGGATTATTCTTGGGCAACTTTAACAAAAATTAGATTTTCTAAAAACAGGCTCATACGATTTTCATTTTCTAAAGATAACTAAACGACGCATTAGTATATCAGAAAGTTTGTACAATGTATGTTGTACTGATTTTTTCAATCTTTTATGGGTGAAAGCGTGCTTTGAATGCTTTTAATAGGGAGATAGAGATGTAGAGAAGGAAGGAGAAATTTTCTTTTGAACAGAAATTTCCATTTTTGATATATTATTTAGACCCGTCATACGTCGGGCTATTACCTAGTTTAAGGTATAATGGCGGGTGGCTCATTTAAAATTTCCCTCATGATTCTACTTTGGGGTGTGAATTATCTCCGCACTCCTACCCAAAGCGCCTAAAATCTAAGGGGGCCTTCGTACCAGAACAAAACGGAGGTCACACAACTCGGGATCGTTAGAGTGGCCGTCCCATTCCGTGGAGAAAGATAAGACCGAAGAGACGCGTCGCATTCCACTTCTCACAATCAGTCGGTTCTGCTTCCTCACCGCTTCATACCTAAAACCTTCGAATTACATAACGAGTAAAGGAGAACGCCCGATCGCCTCTTATGTGTCCCTTTAACTTAAAATCACAATGATGGCTCACTCACGCCCGATCACGAGGTTTACCGCGCGCACGCACGCATGAGGAGACATCCTCTCGAAGGTCAGGAGTATCTCTCTCCTCCATCCTCCTCCCTTCTCCTCTCCCCCCAAATTCCCTGCTAAAGCTTGTTTCATCACACGGTCAAATTTTTTGACAAAATTTTTTTTGTCAAAGACTACAACATGCATTTCACACGATATATAATTTCGTCAAATTTTTGATCAAAATTCCCAAAAATTTCAATTTTTTGTTTAAATCAAATTTTCACACGAATAAATCCGCGATAGTTGTGTGAATACTGTCACGCAGAATATCTTGCTTCTTTCGAAAGGTTTCGAATATTAGAAGGGCTGTTGAACTAAAAAAGTTTTAGGACACAGGACAAAACTGAAAACCGAGACAAATCCCGGAAAACCAGGACGTCTGGTCACCGTATCGCGCAGTCACCGTCACGCCCTTCGCACGATACCCGATAACGTTCGGCGCTGTCCGTCACAGCCAATCTCACTTTATCATGTCATTTTTTAAGATTGTAAATATATATGTTTATATAAAATACATAGACATATAATCACAATTTTGGAGCCCCCTAGAATAATGTGCCCGGGGCAAGGTCCCCGCTCGCCCCACCCTAGTCCCGACCCTGCCTAAGCCTTGAGAATTACGTGTTCGTTTAGCTTAAAATCACGATGAGGAAGATATTGAGGCTTATCGTGTTGGATGGCTCACTCACGCCAGATCACGAGGTTTACCGCGCGCACGCATGAGGAGACATCCTCTCGAAGGTCAGGAGTATCTCTCCCCTCCATCCTCCTCCCTTCTCCTCTCCCCCCAAATTCCCTGCTAAGGAATGCAAAAGGAACCATGGATTATGTAGATAAGACAAACACAATCATTTGCGCATTGCTGCCAGTTTTTTAAAGCACTTATTCGAGCTAGGAAGATTTTAAAATGCTACACACGATTCGTAACTAGTCCTTTGATGCGATTTTGTTATTAGATGTCGTGAAGCATCTCCCCATCCACGTAAACACATAAATTCTGCGTCCACAATACAATAGTCTTGCACATACAACGGTATCCGTAGCGGTTATTTACAAATAATTGCTTGTACAATTTAACATTCGGATATTGTTATTATTTAATACTATAGTAGCCTAGGTCTGTTGGTTGGTTGGTCACGCTTCCACGATGGCCGATATAGAGCGTTTTAACATACTTCCCGAATAGGTAGAAGATTGAAATTTGGCAAGGATGCTATTAACATATTTTAAGGTAATGACGAAAATAAATCTCCAAAAAAGTCCTGGGTTCGACTCCAAGGAAGCCATTTCCATTTTCCGTAAGGTAACATGTAAAAATTAATTTTTTGATGTGCAGACTTTTAAGTTTCGGAAATTAAAAATAGAAGGAATTAACCTACGATCTTCGGATCTGAACCATTTTGAAGAAAAAATTACAAAGTTTCTTATTCTATCCATCTTTTTCCGCATACAATTCGAAATCGCTCATGTTATACGTTTAATTCACATATTTTGTGGAAATATTGCCATTTTAACGGACTGTTGCCTTGGCTACCAATTATATTGTTAGACCTCAAAATCCTATTGTTGTATCAAACGTTATGGGCATATGGGTAAGCATGCTTTGTACGCTTTTAATACGAGTGAGAGGGGGGGGGAGACAGGTAGAGGGGGGAGCGAGAGGGAAGTAGAGAGGGAAGTAGAGAGGGAAAGAGGGGGAGAAGAGAGAGGGGAAGGGGGAGAAATGAGGATGGGGAGGGAGATAGAGGGTGGGAGAGGGAGAGAGGGTGTGAAAGGGGGTGGAAAGGGAGGGAAAGAGTCAACTATTTTAAGTTTAACCAAAGATAGCCCGTCAACAACAGAATATTCACTAGAAATGTTGTATATGGCAAAATATTTCATACGTGAAAGTGGGATATTAATTATTTTAAATGAAAATAATAACAATCTATCTATCTATAATTCTGTCGTTGATATTTCAATGGGCATTACACTAGTTGTTATCATATTTATTGTTATAAATACTATTCTTGCTATTTATGAGCATTTTGGAGAAAAGGGAAGCGAATGATATAAATAAGTTAAAAAAGAAACTAAATCCTTATAAAATTCTCCAAACAAATAAAACATTAAGATACTTATCACTTTCCATGAGGTTTTGAAGCAATACCAATTGGGTATGCGACATAGTTTACAACATACAAGAAATTAACTTTTGGTTAATAGTTAACAATTTATTAACCATTCAAAAACAAAATAACAACTCTCACATTTATAATGTGGCAGGTATTACTGTCACCAGTGGTTTGTGCAACGTGGATTTCACTAGAAAGTTCAGGCTAGGTTAGCTCAGCTGATGTCAAAACGGAAGACAGTTGCTTGTGGTGGTACCTGGTGAGGGTTAGCTGCTATGGTTGGGAAGAGAATGAGAGAGCCCCCTCACTGCTTCGACTGATTGTGAGTTCCAGGGGAAGAGGGTAGGGTCTCACAGGTCACTCTGGAATTTCCAGGCTGCGAATCGTGATTGGTGAACATTTAAACAGGAGTTTCTGGATTTGCAGTTCTAGACTTAAAATTCGTTGAACTGGAAAGGGACTGGAGGGAGGACACACTTTTCGGTGTATATAGTCAGATGTGCAGAAAAGTCTGCGGCTTCTCAGCGGATCGGAGTCCAGCAGAGAGGCGATTAGTTTGGCCTTGCTGGCCTTAGTCCAGAAGACCGAGGTAAAGCGATCAACAAAGTCTCTCGGGATGATGGACAAAGTCTCGAGGGTGGGGAAAATCGCCACACCAACCAACCACTTGAGGTTTAGTTTCAATGAAGACAGTTATTTCTGCTCTAATTGTTTGGATTTGCGCTGATTTCACTCTTTTTTCTGTTAATCTTTCATTTAAATTTATTTATTTTATTGATTTTTTTATAAATTTATCACTTGACATGATATCTAAAAGAAAATGTAATAGTGATAATGCAAGTGAATCAAGTAAAAGAGTGTCGTTCAACTATTAGCACTTATGTGAAACAGAAGGAGAAAATTCTAGAACGTGATAAATTCACGTAATTTGATGGCTGGTTTGACAGATTTAAGAGAAGGGCAGGTTTGCATAACTTTAAATTAACTGGTGAGGCTGCAACTTATTCTGTGCTTTTTAATAACTTTTATATTAATTTCGCTGCGATATATAGTTGTATGTATAGATATATGTATGCAGGGATGTGCTGCAGACGGTTCTGCTCTCGCGAGTCGTTTGTAACAAATGACTCGTTAAGTTGCAATTATCTATGATCAAAGGTTTGTTGTGGGTGTTTGGATCATTTCATATTTCTGTTTGTTGGGATAGTAAAGGTTTTCAATTAAATTTGTTGGTTGTAGTAAATTCACTACAAAAACCATTGTTAGGCCGTTAATGGCTAAGTAAGGTTAACCCTAATTGGAGGGATGATTTTGTAAATAGAGGAAGTATTAACACATAGTACAAATATAAGTTGTGGTTTGGATCAATGTAACCTGGATCATAATAATTAAAAAAGGTCAGAGACTACGGTGAGATGAATTAATTAAATTAAAACATAAATACACCTTAACTGTACAACTTTGTACGGTTAAGGAGTATTTGTGTTTTAATTTAATTAACCTGGATCAAGTTGGTGTTTTAGAGCAGTGGTTCTCAAACTTTCAACTGTCGCGGCCCCATGAATGTTATGTGACCCCCTTTGAATTGAAAACTAGTAAAAATAATAAACTTTAATACAAATTCCTTTATTTTATATAACTATTTATAATTTTTATCACATCATGTTTTCTAAAATTTCCTGATGAAGTCTAATTATTCATGAATATATTATATTTTGGCATTTCGCCTAACATCTAAAATAATTTTGCCGCCCGCGGAGGGCTGCAGCCCACAGTTTGAGAAATACTGTTTTAGAGGATTCTGGTACTCATATAAAAATGCTAAACTGTTGTGACAACTTGATGAGATGTATTAAGATCAAATTTCCTAATATTATTCCAAGTTCAAATAATGAACCAGTTAAAAACTTTGAAGTGGATATTGTATTGAAAGATGGTGTCACTCCGGTATTTTGCAGGGCTATGATGTTCCTTATGCTCTGTGTGGATCAGTAGAGAGGGAGTTAAAAGATATAAAACAAGTTAGGAAAGTGTACAACGTATCACAAATGTGTGCATTTCGTGCAAAGGAGTATTAGAAAGAAATTATATACCTGTACGTAAGGAAAATAGTGTTTTAAATTTCTTTTCTTCATCATATATAATCCATTTTCTTCCTATTTAAAAATAGTGCATGCACATGTAAGGAAATTAAAAGTATGTTTGTGAGATTGTTTACGTTAGCAACAATGAAGAAGTAACCATGCAAGAAATTTCCAAATTTCAGCTCGAATTAAGACATTTTTGTTTGATTTTTCTCGATAACAGCTACTCCTACACTAAATATGTATAGCAAAGGAAACACTCTTCTTTACTAGTACTACAACTTTTATTTGAAAGATATTTTGATATGACTAATACTTTACGAGATTTGACGAAAATTTAATTTTCTGTCACCAGTAAAGCGGTACCCCTGATTAGCATGAGATTCATTATTGCGATTTTCTTATTATATTTTATTGTAAGACCTTAAAATCAAATCTCATGAAAATCCATTCAGTAGAAGCCGAGAACGAATATGGGGACAGACGGACAGACAGACAGACCGTCGATAATAGGCGCTCATGCTGGAAGCCAAACGCGCCTAAAAAGGCATTATTTCAAAAGTAAGTTAAAGTAAATGGGCTGTCTAATAGTTTGTGTGCCAAGAAAAAACAAAACATTGAGAATATGTGCTAATTTTAAGGTGACACTTAATCCTCGCATTCAGATTGATCATTATCCATATCCTTTGGTGGAGAATATTTTCCATAAGTTGGAAGGATGTAAATATTTTTGTGTAATTGATATAACCAATGCCTATTTGCAAGTTAAATGAGCAGTAGAACATCTTCGTAGGTGCTTTCGTTAACTCACAATTTCAATAACCGGAAAATGTGTTACAGAATTCTATATATAGATTCATAGTCTGTCATCCTTTTTTTCCCTTTTTCTTTCCTTCATGGTTCATTTTCATGTAGCTCCTCATTCAAATTGTAAATAAGAAAGTTAATATACAGGCGACTCCTGAGATTGGACAGGGATGCGTTCCTGAAAACGTGGTCGAATATCGAAGTCAAATGTCGAATCAGCACAAATTCAAACAATTAGAGCAGAAATAACGGGCAGGCCGAAAACCACTTCGCCTAAACTAGTTTCTAATTTGGCCCATCAATTGGCTTGGTCGATTCGACCAGTAGAATACTCAAGTTGGTCGAATCTTGGGAGTCACCTGTATTATACATTATGACAAAGTATTAATATTTAATGCTGTACATGTTATTCTGAACTGCAATGTTGTATCAGGTCATTTTTTTATTAAATTTATTTTTTACTTGGCACTGGCAATGAACACCTACTTGGGTGAATGCCATTAAAAGCCTTATATGCTTGAAATGGTTGGATTGCTGCTAAGGAGGAACAAAGAAAGCTGATAGCCTAGGTACCGTTGTCAAACAACCTCATCCATTCTCAGATTACAGACATGTCAGCAGACATCTTGAATCAAGTTATGGATGAATTGAGAAAAACTCCTTTTCTGATTAGAATTCAGTTGGATGAAAGCACAGACAAGGCTCAGTGCAGCCAACTCTTGGCTTTTATGGGATATGCTACTTAAATGACAACCAAAGAAGAATTCCTATTTTTTTTGTCACTTCCTGCTGCCACAAAAGCCGCTGACGTGTGCTAGCTCACACGCTCATTAAGGATTTTCTCAAAGTATGTGCTTGACTGGAAAAATAAATTGTGGTCAATCTGTACCGATGGTGCACCTTCCATATTGGGGAATAATCAGGATTTGCAGCATTAGTCAAGGCTGAAGCACCACAGGTGGTCGTAAATCATTGCTTCCAGCATCGTCATGCATTGGCATAAAAAACTGCCTCCAGGGTTGCAGTCAGCCATGGATGTTGTTGTGCAAGCAGTGAACTTCATTAGGGCTTGATCTTTAAATCACTGACTTTTCAAGCTTTTTTGCAAAGAATTTGGAGCTCAACGTAGAGTTTTCTGCCTTTCTCGGGGTCGAGTGTTTTCAGGAGTCATGGAACTAATGACTGAGATTGCTATGTTTCTTCAAGGAAAAGAGAACAAACTCTTTGATCCGTTTGAAACGCAAGACTTCATCCTATCCTTGGCATATCTAGCTGATATTTGGTCACACTTGAATGACTTGAACATTTCAATTCAGGGGCCACAAGTGACTATTATGGATGCTAGTGAGAACATCGCTGCCTTCCTGAAAAAAACTGGCTCTGTGGACAAGGCGCCTGGAAAACAACAATTACTCGAATTTTCCAACTCTGGAAAATGTTTTCCTTTTTGGGAAAAAAGGTGCACGGGGTACACATATGTGATATTTTATTGAATTTTGCCACCGTAGAGATTGGTCGCGATCACTAGGTATATAGTTCATTACGATAGTATCATTAGCAGCTGAAATAAATCAAATTATAGGAAACTTTATTTAGTGGTTCAAGCACTCCAAGAATAACAGTTTCTTATTGGTTGAAATTAAAACATCTGTCACATGAAATGCTCAAGAAGAATAGCACAGACACTAAACAGTAATTATATATTTTTTTATTATTATGGTTATTTCTGCTTTGTTAAAACTTGGATTGTACATGACTTTGATTTTGTCAGAAAACGATTTCATGAAAAGTATTTTTAAGTGAAAAAAGTGGGGGTCAACTTACACGGCGAACATATGCCTAATCATGTATTTTCATTAAAAAAACCAGGGGTCGACTTATATGCTGGGTCGAATTACATGCTGGAATATACGGTATGTTATATTTGTAGGAGACTTGACAATTTCATGGTCTGCAAAACACCATAAATTATAGAAGAAAAAATCAAAAAGTACTCAGAAATGCATTTATCAAATTTGATATTACAAAAACGTTCTCAACATTTTCCCACATTTGCCAATACGAAAATCAAACAATATGGTTAAAAAATTTATACCAATATATGTTTCAAGCACCATATTTTCCTTTTGTGGGAAAAAAAGTACAACAGTATTCAAGGGCATGTTTACCCATCCACTTCAGATAAACTTATGAATTCTTCTGAGGAATACGAATGGTGATAGTCTTTATCTCCAAATATTCCTTCAAGCCATCTTCACCCCTGCAATTAACAAGAATGTTGCTAGTAACACACCATATAAATAGCAAAAAGCAAAGTAATGAATAAAATAAGGCAATGTGAATGAAGTTGGTACAATAAAACTTTAAACAGAACAAAATAACACTACTAACTTATTTTACACAATGCATTTATTGTTATATTATTATAATGACACATTTCAGAAAATAAGATTAACATTTTAATGCTTAGATTTGATAGGCAAGTTCTTGGCAAAATCCCATAGAAACTTCAGCTCAAATCTGTATGAAATGTTAGCTTTGTGAATGTTGAAACATTTCTTTGAAACCTGCATGGAGTACTCTTCACCAGGATCAAGGATCACCCTTCCTGCCTTTTGGGCATAACTGACTTATAGTTTTAAAAACAAATGGGTTTATTAATTTTAATTCACTTTTAAGTACATTACAGTACGCATTCTCAAGTCCACATGTTGGTCAAGTGCATAAAGTACCTAACTTCTATACTGTAGGTCAGTGGTACAAACCATCTTTATGTCACTTTTTAGGCATGTCTCACTTCCAGTGTGAGCACCTATTATTGTCGGTCTATCCATCTGTCAAACCATATGTTTGTTCTCGGCTTCTACCAAACAGATTTTCTTGTAATTTGATATTAAGGACTTCAAACTAACATAATAAGAAAATCGCAAAAATGAATCATGTATGCCATCAGGGGTACCACATTACTGGAGACAAAAAATGAAATTTTCGTTTTATAACTCGTAAAGTATTAGTCATATCAAAATATCTTTCAAAGAAAAGTTGAAGAACTAGTAAAGAAGAGTATTTCCTTTCCTATACATTTTTATCGTAGGAGTAGCCGTTATCGAGAAAATCAAACAAGAATGTCTTAATTCGAGTTGAACTTGGAAAATTTCTTGCATGGTTACTTCTTCATTGTTGCTAACATAAACAATCTCACAAACAATTGTTTAATTTCCTTACATGTGCATGCAATATTTTTAAATAGGAAGATAATGTATTATTTATGACGAAGAAAAAACTTTAAAATGCTATTTCCCTTATGTACAGGTACATAATTTCTTTCTAATACTCCATTGTACGAAACACGCCAATTTGTGATACGTTGTACACTTTCCTTACTTGTTTTATTTCTTTGTAACGTTAAAGCAGACTTACTCATTCTTATTTTTCTAGGTTTCTTATTTTTCTGGGTTTCTTGTTTTTATCTTTTTGTTTTTTTTCCTATTCTTTTAAATTTCTTTTAGCATTTCAAATTTCCATATTACTTCTTCATTTCCTTTTTTAATTGAATATATCCTTCACACCCAAAGACGCTCGGTTGGTGTGTATGCTATATAACAGAAGAAATGGAAACAATAAATCTTGCGAGACAAGAACATCATATTTTAAAAGAAATCCATTCATCAACTAACCACATGACCGTCTAACTGTAAGGTAAAAACAATATCCCAAAAAATTAATTAAGTTAAAATTAAGAATTGGTACGTCCATTTTAACCTTAATAAGAAGTAAACAAAAAAAACAAAGTAAGTTCTAACAACTGACCTAAAGTATAGAAGTATGGTCCTTTACGTGCTTGACCGATGTGCGGGCTTGTTGACAATGTGTACTTTGGTTTACACTTAAAGTAAATCAAAATAAATAAACCCATTTATTGTTTAAACTATAAATCAGTTATGCCCAAGAGGGGGGTGAACCTTGATCCTTGTGAAGAGTACTATGTGCCTACCAATTTTCAAAGAAATCCATTTCCCTTGCCAGATTATTATATTTATAATGCATTTTACTAGTAACAGTGTTGATTCACTGGGAAGAAATAAGGTTTTTTCAACAATTTAATTTACTCTAGAAAAACTCATCTTCAAAATAATAATACAAGATTAATAAGTGAAATAATACTAAACAACAACAAAATGCAGCATGTCATCTTGGCTTTAGACATGAAAACAAAATACTGAGGCCTACAAGACAGCGTGTTTTGATACAAATTAGGTATATACTCACATTTCACGTCCATGTCCAGATTCTTTGAAGCCACCAAATGGAGACTGCACATTAAAAGCATTGTAGCAATTTACCCTGAGAATATATTTTAGGAGAATATAAGTTATTTTCTACAAATAAATAAAAAGTGGAATGTTTTTTTTAAAAAACAGTATATCATTGCTATAACTTAGCTGTCAGGAGATACACAACACCTGTAAAAGGATTTCAGGCTTTCCCGGCAAATACTAGTGATGAAGGTTTCTCTTGGGTTTCCCACCGGGTATAGGCTTGGATAATGTCTGACATTTCTGTGTCTGTCTTAGTCGCCATCTTCAGGGAATTCCTGAGTGCCATGGTCAGGTTCTGTCCTGGTTTATATCCCCACCATTTCTCATCTGCTTGTTTCCAATTGGTTGTGGAGCCGGCCAATTAGATTCCTGCTCCTCCATCATTTTGGCGAAGAGGGGATCCTATGCCTTACTGAGCGGGAATCCCCTACCCTATTCATGTGGTTGTTATGGAGCCAGATCTCAATGGCCTCCCTGAGGAGACGGTCCCAAATGGCATTGGTCTTGGCCCCCACTTCGGACTCAGGGAAATTAATGTGATGGCCCAAGCTGATGCTATGTTCAACCATCACTGACTTCTCCTGTTGGTTTAACCTAATACATCAGGCATGCTCCTTGAGTCTGGTCTCTATAGTTCAACCCATCTGCCCAATGTATTCCTTCCCACAAGTGCAAGGGATCCTGTAGATTCCTACCGTTTTTCTGCCGTTTTTAATCCAAGGTCGTCCTTGACCTGGGGTAGGAGTTCTTCACTTTACTTGGAAGTTTATATATTGTTCTGATTCCTCTCCTGCTTAGGATCCTCGAGATTTTTCCAAAAAAAACGTGGAAATATAAGGAATACAGGCTGTAGCGACCAACTTCTCCCTTTCACTTGGTCGGTCTGTTTTGGTATGGCATTCAGCTCTTTTCAGGGCTAAGTTTACTCTGTCCCCGTGGACATTTTGTCGGAAACAAGCAGACGAGAAACGGAGGGCATATAAACCAGGACAGAACCTGACCACAGCACTCAAGAATTCCATAAGATGATGACTGAGACAGATGCTGAAACGTTGGACATTCTCCAAGCCTGCACCCGGTGAGAAACCCGAGAAACTTTCTACACAGAACACCTATGTTACAGGCCATCTATGTTATTTTAGGAAACGTGAAGAATTAGTTTTGGTGGTCCATTTCTATCTATATTTAAGTTATTTGAGCGTGCAAACACAAACTGTTTTTCAACAATTGATTGCAACCTGGAAATTGACAAACATATGTAATAAATGATACATGATACCAAAACAAAAAAATCTATACTTGACGATTTCATCAATAGTGTGTGACTAAAACTCTAACTTACACCTTAAGCTATCTCTCCTAATGAGTAATGTGTATCTTATTGTGTTGATTGCCAGGGAAGAGCAAACAATGCCTGAGATCATTAGCAGATTTGCAATAAGGCCAAAGTAGGTAATAGCCTAGGGGCAGTGGGGTTTTGGTGGTGGTAGTAATTCGGGGCGATCGGATTTGTATATCCATAGCCAAGTTGCAAGACAATATAGTATCTGATGAAGTATTGTAAAGTGGGCTTTCAGTGTGAATTTCAAAATTATGGAGGTCGAAGAAGGTTACTTCAAAATCATGAAAGACCATTGGCACCCCCCTAAGCAAGCTTGTCAAGGTAATAACCATAAGTACTCAGGAAAAGAACAGATTGTTCCTCTGGTATAATATATATATTAAGCAATTTTAGTGAAATTTTTTTAAGATGATAGAAAAATAATTTGGCCTCGGAGCAGCAAGTTTTTAAAGATTGGTTGATGGTCCAAGGGCTCCCTAGAGTATGGAACAAATAATGAGACGCTCAAGAAAAAAGGCTATTATTGCTGGATGATTTTTTATTATATCTCAAGGACAATGCGTAATCATGTTAATAAGGTAATACCGATCTTCTGGACATACCTGGAGGTACTGCATTTACTTGAATGTAATATGAGATTTTTTCCTATTTTAGCATCTTATATTCGTGTAGTATGGAATAACTTCGCGTAAATCAATCGTATGTCGTAGAAGTTGATGACATATGTTTTGATGCCTGCAGATGTAATTCTATCCTATCACAATGGGGAGCTGGGGTTTAGAAATCTCCGATACTTCATGCACTACAATGTAGCATAGTGGAATGAAAGTTAATTAGAACAGTCCTTGTCGAAAGCGAAAACATTCATTTCGGCACCAACAAATTTATTCTATCCTACTGTGGGTGCATGAATAAGGACGCTGGATTTCTATAAAGATTTATTTAACAAGAAATAATAACAGAAACAGGAGAGGGAAACACAGGGTATGCTAGAAAGCTTGTGCTCGCAGGTGGATTAATTGGTGTCACTGGTTCCCTTCCGTGATGCCGGGAGCCAGGTGCCACAGCAGGAAAAATGATCTCCGTGTGCGGTTGCTTGGCAACCAAGGTATGTGCAGAGAAACAATCTCATTGTGCCAGCAATTTTAATAATTGTGATTATGACTTGAATGCAAATATTTTAATAATGGAACATACGGCCAAGGTATGTGCAGAGAAACAATCTCGTCGTGCCGGATATTTTAATAACCTTAATTATGACTTGAATGGCAAAACCGTAATAGTTGTATATTATCAGATAGTAAATTTGTCAAAATTACCGGTTTTAATATATTATTTCTTAAATACTGAGTTTAAAAAATATGGGGAGGGCCGTCTTATATTCGGGTAAATACAGTATTAAAAAGAGACAAAAACAACTGATGCTTAGAGATTGGATAAAAATAGAATGGGACAGTATCTCCTCAACATTAGTTGTTCAGGGTTTATACGAACCATTTTTTTTCAAACAGGACAGATGGATAGAAAGATAGCATTCTCTGGTTGGAAATAAATAACAGCAGCAGTTAAAAGCTCTTCCAGTAGAGAATGTGAAGAAAATTATTAACATAAATGAACTGGGTTTGAGTAATAACTTATATGAACTTATATTAATAATTATGCAAAGTATGTTTTCCAGTTCCGGTTTCAATTATTTCTCCTAAATAGAGAGTTCAAAAAAGATGGCTACTCAGTGTAGCCTTATATTTGGGTAAATAGGGCAGTGGTTCTCAAACTTTCAACTGTCGTGGCCCCCTTTGAATTGAAAATAGTAAAAATAATAAACTTTAATACAAATTCCTTTATATTATAATATAACTGTTAATAATTATTCTCACGTATTTTCTTAATTTTTCTGATGTAATTTTATTATTCGTAAATATTTTATATTTTTGCAATTCACCTAACATCTAAAAATTATATTGCGGCTCCCCGGGGGGCTGTGGCTCACAGTTTGAGAAACACAAATAGGGTACAAATTACAAAACCCATTTGGAGGATAATTCTTTAACTCATTAAAAATTTGTTAGTAGTAATTTTGTTATAATTCTGTACTGTCAATCCTTAAACCCTACCCTTTGAAATTATAATTTATCTTTTAAAATCAATATATGTAATTATACAATTATATCACAACTTATTACTTATATAAAAAATAAATTTTTTGGCATAATCACCATACAGTTCCAGCTTGAACTGCCTGAGCAAATGTAAGAGCAGTATCTATATTTTTAGTCATTACTCCTGAAGCAAGACCATAAGTTGTGTTGTTTGCTCGCTCAATAACTTCTTCTAAGGTCTTGAATTTCAATATTTGTTGTACTGGTCCAAAAATCTGAAAAAATAACAATTAATACAACATTTTATAGCATTTTAAAAACAATATTTATTTTAAACAGAGTCTAAAAGGCAAATTAACATTCAATAAAATCTTTATTCAATGTGTACTATGAACTGTTGTACTACTTATTTTAATAAAGTATATAAATTCATGCATACCACATTGAAAAATATGTTATCTAAATAATAGTAACCACCTCAACATAATAATTATTAAATGAATTCCAATGAAATTAGTTTAATTTTTAAAAAATACAAAATAGCTTATTACCTCTTCCTTGGCAATTCTCATGTTGTCAGTCACTCCAGAGAAAACTGTTGGCTTGATAAAGTAACCTGTACTTCCAACAGCCTCTCCGCCACACTCCACAACTGCCCCATCTTTCTTCCCACTTTCAATTAGTTCGAGGATCTTCTTGAACTGTATTTCATCAATCTGCAAATTAAAGAAATAGTGATCAAGGTCTCAAAGGAATCCCAAAAGAACATTTAGAAAATCAAATACAGATGTAACATACTGCTTATAAATGATAAAGGAATTTCACATTTCTCCCATATGACATGAAAATTTTGATGGTTACTGCAAAAATTATATTAGGCATAGCAGCAATCGCAATCATTGTTAATAAAAGAAGTTAATTGCAGGTACTTGACTTCGTGTATCCAAATTATACAAATACAACAAAAGAATAAAAATATACACTAGGAGGCTATGCCCACTGGCTGCGGCTTGGCCCTGTGGGCCTCCTTGCTTTTCTTTGTATATTCTATAGGTGATAACCAATTTGTAAATTAAGAATTCTGATTGCAGATTAATATACCTGTATACAATTACAATACATGGTGGATCAAACAAAACGTTAATAAACAGAAAAATGTAGAATATAATGATTTTACTTACAAAATAGTTAAGGTTTCAGCATTCAAATGATGAAAGAAGATTCAAATCTTTATATAATAACTACTTACGTCACTATGTATAAAGATTGACATTGATATGACGATAATTTCATTACTTAAACAAAAGCACGAAGCGAATATCGCTATTCTTCAATCAATTTAAAGGCTTAATCGACGCTAATTAAATCGGAGGCAACAATGAGTCACCTTGGCAATATCCAGAAAGAATACGTAAAATCCACAGAATTTCAAAAATGAACGCGTATTTCAGAAAACTTTGATCATGTAACACGTAAAAAACACAAGAATAAGATAGTATTAGAGTTTTAGCCATCAAATAAAGCAAAAACGAAGAACATCGGTCCATATTTATGTATTTTCATGAATGAAGGAAAAAAACCTTGCACTAATTGATAGGGTATCAGAAAAAGTTCACCTGTTACTACTACTAATATAATATAAGATTGATTTCCATGATATGACTTTCATTGGATATACAGTTATATCTTCAAAACTTCCTGTTGTACCTGTGGTCCTTGGACAACTCCTTCAGCAAATGGATCTCCAACTTTGCGTGCTGCAGCAACTTCTTTAGCCTTTTTCACAAAAGCATCATATATACCTTCCTGGACAAATGTCCTTGTTCCAGCACAGCAACATTGACCCATATTTACAAAGACAGCATTTGCACAAAGATTCACAGCTTCATCCACTGAATTTAAAAAAATAATTGAGCTTAGCAAAAAGTTTTAAGCTCCATTACATTATACAGGGAAAATATAATTTGTTAAAAAGCAACTGGTTTTGAATCAAAGTTATAATGCTAAATTTTAAGTCTTAAGAAATAAAATAAAAATCTCATAAGGAGATGAAAATGGAAGTATAGAACACCTAAAATGGATTGCAGCTTAAAAACTCACAGTCAACGTCATCAAAAACAACAAGAGGACTCTTCCCTCCTAATTCCAGAGATACCCTCTTAAGATTAGATGCTCCGGATTCTTTTTGAACAAGATGACCAACTTCTGTGGAGCCAGTGAAGGCAATTTTATTGATATCTGGATGAGAGGCTATGGCTGCTCCAGCTGTTGGTCCATAACCAGCAACAACATTGATGACACCAGGAGGGAAGCCAGCCTGTTATAAATAAAAAAATCAACTCTCATCATCATCTACTCAAATAACCTGACTGATATTAACAAGGGGAACTTAAGCTCTCATTAAAAAGTAAGGTCGACGGAAAGGAAGTTAAGTTTCGACAAGCTTCGATCTCTCATATATGCGATCCTAGAAGTTGTCTAGCTCATGTATTAAGCCTATCACTACTTTGCTCAAGAGTTCTCCGAGTTGAATGAGTCATAATTTTGGTATGTGCTTGCTGTGAAGAACAAGTCAATGTGGAAATTTTTCGCTCTTTTTTCTCAATCAGCTGGATTTCTTTGTCTCATCATTATCATTCAGTTAGCATACATTATTTGTACATCTTTGCTTTGCCTTACAGAAGTTGATCGACCTTTACTCGAGTGTTAATTTCGTTTGAAAGGAATGATGCCAGTCCCCATGGGTTGCAGTCAAACAAGCTTTTACTGTATACAATACTAGCTGGAGTGCCCGTTGAATTTCAACGGATTTAGTGAATCTAAAACTTCAACCATGTAACATGTAAGCATCGCAAGAATAAGTTAGTACACAGGTATAACCGTCAAATAAAGCAAAAATGAAGAAAACCGCTCCGCATTTTCCTATTTAGATGAATGAAGGAAGAAAATCTCGCACTGTGAAAAATCGAAAAAAACGTATAAACTTCCTCCCCTCCATTCCACCCACTCCTTCCCTTCTCCCCCTCTTCCTCCCATATAAATGCATTGAACTCTCAATTTCAGCGACAATGGGAGTTGTCATGGTAGCTTATAATTGGTATTGTAATAAAAGTAATAAAATCACATATTTTATTGATTCTAACCGCATTTCTATGCGAATTCGACCAGAATTCAGAATCTGTCTCCAACAAAAATAAACTTTGTTCTTTCCCGCAAAGTAGTATCCAAGTCTCAAGTTCGTACCATGATTTTAAGTAACTTTAAATACAAATTCAAAGTAGTCTACACTCATCCCTGTATTTCTGTTGCAGGATGCAGCAAAATACGTGACATTCGATAATTAAATCGTTCGCCATTTCAAATCAAAGTGGTGGACAGAAACAAAACCTTGACCATTCACAAAGATTGGATGTAAGGAAGAATCGTACCAAATTTGGTTACTCTAGCTTTTACCGTTTAGGAGGAGATCCATGAACAAATCAACAAACACACCCTTCAAAATATATTATAGGAGATTAATTTATTTTATAGTGTCATGAGCATATTCAGTTTTAGGCAACAAATTACTTTTACACTCTAATTTATTCCTAACTTTAAAACTGAAAACATACCCAATCTTCATAATATAGCGTTGTACATATTTGGAAATAGGTGAAGGAAGTATTTAAAACTTGGTATTTCACTCATATTATATTACCGTGTTTTTTCTGAATTAAATATTTAATTTTAAAATCTCTGAAGAGGAGAATCTTATTGGCACATGACTCAAATATTAAGTACCCAGCAATTCTTCTGATCGCTCTCATTATTCACCATAAATAATCACAGACAATGACAATTATATAGATGTTTTAGGAAAGAGCAAATTCAAACTTACCTCCTTGGCAAGAGATGCCATGTAAAGGGCAGTAAGTGGAGTTTGCTCTGCTGGTTTAAGGACAATAGTGCAACCTGTGCAAAGAGCTGGAGCCCACTTCCAAGCAACCATCAATATTGGGTAATTCCAGGGAATGATAGCACCTACAACTCCAACAGGCTCCACCCGAGTCATGGACATGAAGTTTCCATCTACAGAAAATAACAAAGTAAAATTTCAGAGGTTTTAGTCTCTAACTTTGCCAGAAAGAGAAATGCTCATTTCATAGTGAGCAGTTATTTTAGTTTTGTTCCAGATAGCTGGACTTCTGCATATACAAACATTTTATATACATGAATATCAGAATAAAATTCAGCTCACATTCAGAAATAAAGATTTTCAGCGGTCGATTGATGCCATCGCAATAAAATTTGGATAGCATATTTTGATAAGTTGACATATAAATAATGCATACTAAACACATTGTACTTCAGTTTACTTCTCACAGATATTAGAGAAAGTCAAAAGAAAACAACCCAAATATAGAGTTGTTTTTTGCAAAAGTCTAATGCCGTGGTTCTCAACGGGTGTGCCACGAGGAAGGGACTAGTGTGCCGCACGCTCCGAAGATATTTAATTTTTAAATTATGTATGTATTTAATGTACAATAACATTATACAATTATTGCTTGACCAATCTTAACAATCTAATATAACTGCGACTTTTACTTGTTACGCTAGTTTTTATCTTTAAAAATGAGTGTTTACGCAGTTAAATTAATTAGGGGTGGTTTGGTATGCCGCGATTTTCTTAAGAATACATAAAGGTGTGCTGTGGAGCAAAATAGCTTGAGAAGCAATGGTCTAATGTACGGCAAATATAAACTATCATTAAATTAAATGTAGTTTTGACAATGTTTTTGAAGAGTCCTTAGGTCCTAAAATATAGTTCAAAAATAATTTCCTCAGTACATGCAAATCAGAATTACCATTTACAGTGAAAGTTATTAGAAATGTCTTAAAGTTTGAATGGAATATTTCACATTTTAGTTTGTTTTTGCAAAAAATTTAATTCAAATTAAACTAACATCCGGAAGAAATTGGGGAGTAGTTAAACAGAGGTTTTCAATATTTTTCCTTTATAAATGTTGAAAATGAAAGAAAAGTAGTGAGACACAAGAAACAAATGATTTCAATCACTGCTGAGAATAACTTTTTTTAAAAATTACAATCGAGCTTAAGTCACTTTTTCATTTAGAAGAGAAAAACACTGTAACTATTGCAGATGAATAATATGATGATCATTTTCAGCATCTTTGCACAAAAGAGAAATTGAGATTGGAAATGCCTTTTGAAGTTCCGTTTATATAGACCAGGGGTGGGCCAACTTTTCTGCATGGCAGGCCGCATCAGTGTTTGCAAATTCTTCAACGGGCCACAATGAAAGACGCCAATGCTTAGGTGGGCCAGATTAGAGTTTAAATCGGAAATTGCTTAGATTCTTAGGCATCATACGTAAGTGAAAAACAAGCACAAACTAGGATTGTAAGGCTAAATTTTCAAAACTAAAGGTTTTAATGTCATAATTTTACCAAAAGTAATATAAAATTGTGTTAAATTTTACAGATTGCTTTTTCATCAAAGCTTCGCGGGCCACGTTAAATGTTCGCAAGGGCCACATATGGCCCGCAGATCACGGTTTGCCCACCCCTGATATAGACTGAAGTTTCCTGTTGATCAATAATCCCCTTCAACAACGATATGATATGAAGATATAAAATACCAAACTGTGCAAATGCCTTTCTTCCAATTGCATGACTTCTTAAAAGTTTTCCTTTAACAGAACAAAGTTTTGTTTCTTTCTGCTGTGGAAAAGTTCCAAAATAGTTTTTGGTAGTGATAAAGTAATCCATTACAATTTACCCATTCATTTTACATCTATAAAGAAAACTTACCACCAGGAATGGTTTTCCCATGTATCTTATCACACCATCCAGCACAGTACCGCAAAGTATGAGCAGAAAATTTTATATCATTAACTGCGTCCTTATAAGGTTTACCATTGTCCAACGTCTCCAAGCTAGCCAAATATTCTAAATCACGATCCATAAGCGAAGCAAGCTGAAAAAGAGGACCAAGTTTTATTGGATGATACTGAAACAATTAAGTCTATTCTCAAAGCAAACTTCACATTTTGGTGGAAGTATTTTTTATATATCAGCATATCAACATGGTATATTTAATGTATGTTAATATTGGTAAAAAAATAAACAACCTTAAGGATAAGAGCACCTCTGGCAGAAGCATCCATTGTTCTCCATGTTGAGCCAATTTTGAATGCATTTCGTGCTGCAGCGACTGCTAGATCAATATCAGACTGGAAATCGGAACAGAAACAGCCTTTAAAGACACATTTATGCTTTAGCTAGTAAATGTGAATGGATAACTAATCAATTTTTTTAACGTCTCAATTCGTTTTATCACACTAAACTCATATAAAGCCTAAATATGTGTATACCTCACCTTGTCTCCTTCTGAAACTTCAGCTATTTTCTTTCCAGTGGATGGATTGAAGGTTGGAAAAGTCTTTCCACTGACGGAATTGACGAATTCATTGTTGATAAACAACTGGTGGAAAATTACAGAATGATCGAAGAATAAAAAAAGTGAAATATATTATATATGTATACCATTGACCTGGCATCGACAATCTCAAAATTGATGTCCAAAAGGCTTAAAGCTGTTTTATTCAGAGCGCTTTCTTTCTCTCGCAATAAATAGATCACAAGCATAACAACAAAATAATTGTTTAAAAATTTGATGTTTTCTTTGAACCAATACAAATTAATAGGGTATTCGTGATAATACTTGAATTTACATCAGGATATTTGACTGGTAAATAAGAACCTTACTCACACATTTGTTACGGAAACAGTAAAACAATATGTAAAATAATACATGGCACATCGACAGTAAGAATTACCGCCTACTCATTCAAAAACCGTCCTGATTAGCCGGCACTTAAGTTCTGTAATATCAATTAACAACTTGAATGTAAATGGGATCGAAACAGTATCTTCGACAATTTGATAACGTTCAATAATTCACTATAGAATAATTATCTTTGTTTTTAATCCTTTCCTGGATACATTAAGTGCCTGCTTCTATCTTAAAATTGTCTATTATTCGATAAATTTCTATTTTTTGGAATGACGTTACTATGAAGACTATAGCTTTTCACTTCCCCAAAACATTTAATTATTCTAATATTACGCGTCACTACGTCCCACTGGAGCCGTTCAGCTCCAATGTAATTTGGTCTTCACAGTGAAAAATAGTTTTACAAAATTATGTACGTTAAGTATAAAAAGTATGGCTTTCAACCGATACATTAAAATTACAAATTGAATATTTACCTGGGTGTATTTAATTTCAGGATTCTTAATAGGCATTATGAGGGGATAATCAAAATTACTGGTATATAGCGTCCTCAGTCTTCTTACACAGCAGCCGATTGTACTTGGGATGCCAGGATTTTATATTATGCTCACACATCTGCAGCGATGTCTAGTGGGGATTGCAAGAACTTGTTTTGCTTTTTAAACGTGTTTTGCCGCCTTCTGTTAATCTAATTACTTTTTATCTCAAATTCACATTTTAAAGATAAATAAGGTTTAAGAAGATGTTTTGTAACTTGTGTTTATAATTGCCATATCTTTGAATCCTTGGGTAAGTATCATGAAAGAAACAGCATAGTTTGTTTTCTTTATTTTCATGATAAATTAGAATAAGCAGTTACATTTAACGAAAAATATATAAAGCATTATAATAAAACTCGAAAAACTTATTTTTTTAGTTAAAAACTTAGCCAGGGCTCGACCATGAGATGGAAAAGGGAGACACTTCCGTGAACTCGGTTACTATGGAGATCATTAAATTTAGCTTTGGCACCAATTTCCGCTTCATTTAATTCTTATATCACATTCTTCTTTTCGTCTTTCTAGATTTTCACATCAATGGGGGAGTTAATCTGTAAAGGCATTCCTTGCAGAAATATATTATTTTCACTTCTATCTTAGGTGGTCCTTCAACGTGCCTTTAACATAGAATATTTCACACATTTATTAATGGAAAATCGAGTATTTAAGGGCATAACATTTATTTTAAATTTACTTGTAAAAACAACTGAATAATTATTTTTCAACATTTATATAGTCCTATTGAGGTGATTCGTTGCTAGAGTGTATTTATTGCCAAAGTAGCAAGTGATATTCTTGAGTGACCTACTTCCAGATACATTTTATACATTTAGCCGGAATAAACATCGTTTTTTACGCTAGTATATTTTTCAATTTAAACTGGAGCCTCGAGATACAGAGGTAGCTAAAACCCGAGAATTTGGGAGAGGTGGCAACCTCACTTGTTATTCCCTAAACGAGATTCCCTTATCTTTTGTTATCACCTATCGTGAACTACTATTTACGTTGATAGTGCAGTGTCATTATGTGCCTCATCACTGTGAAAGTCTTTCCATTTTCGGTTAGCCCTTAACCTTGTTGAAGTACTACAAAATAGAATACCGAATTTGCAGTGAAAATACCTTAATCATTTGACGGAGGTTTATTTTTCATGTAACTCATTTATTCACGCAATCGTAATTTACATCGGTAAATGTCCTACTTAAGTATAAAGAAGGAGTTATAAAATTATTCATTATTTTAAAACTTTATAGAGCTGAGCTTTTTTGAGTTTCTAAAGCTGGCTTCAAATCGATTGACACGGAGAATCAAGCGATTATGAGGATAAGCAGCCCCGTAACTAGATATTTTAGCTCCCGGGGCAAACTTTTAAATATGCGCCCTCTCCCCCTTCAATAAATTATTTTCTCTAGTTTATTTAGTTACTATTTGGATTTTTTGCGCTTATTGCTTAGTTCCGCCCGGGGCAGATCTCCCGCTTGCCCCGCCCTATTAGTTACGGCATGCGGATATTTACTTGTTTAGAACCCAAAATTTTAATCTAATAAAAAGCCTTTTGAGGATTGAGTATCGTTCATCAGACTCGTGCAACTGACGACGACTTTATTTCTATTAACTCAACCTCTACTTAGCGGCTGGGCCGTTGCATGGAAATCTGAGGTAAAAAGACAAAATTAATGAGACATGCGCGTATCGGCGGCGACGCAAAATCCCGCCCCTAGAAAAGTGCCACCTCTCAAATTCACCTCACGCGACTTGGCACAATTCGGAATACATTTTCTCAAAAAATGAGAATGATTACAATATAAATTTAAAAAACTAGGGACGGCGTTATGAGCTTCTGACTTCTGGGGGAAATCCTTGAGCGGCGCATGTAATGATGCCTACAAAGTCCCCTAATCGAAGTTTATGTTGGGTGAGAATTACTATTTACCGGCTGTGAAAATGAAAAGGCTTCCTTTTATTCGAACAGAGAGCATTGTCACGGTGTTTACTGCCGTATTTCCGATATCTTATTTTAGCTTCTGTTCCTACAGTCGAACCTCGGGAAGATATAATCGTCTGCTTTCCCTTTCGTAGGAACAGCCTTGAAAGTGTATCAACTCCAGTTTCTCCGCCCATCCGCTTACACTTTCAGAAATGATGAGCCTTTTCAGAAAGAGGAGAAGTATCCTTGTTGGGAAACGGAAATTATTTTGAGCCACAATTCTCATGGAAAGTGATAAAGTATCTTAAAGTTTTATTTGTTTGGATAATTTTATAAGGAATTTGTTTCTTTTTTAACTTCTTTATATCATTCGCTTCCCCTTTCTCCAAAATGCTCATAAATAGCAAGAATAGTTTTTATAACAATATATCTATAATAATAATATACAGTTTTTATCTGTCAAGAGAATACAGTAGTTCTATCAACGCGTGCAGACTTATTTTTTTGGAAATTAAAATTAGAAGGAATTAACGTACGATCTTCGGATCTTAACCATTTTGAAGAAAAAATTACGTTTCTTATTCTGTTCATCTTTTTCCGCCTACAGTTCGAAATCGCTCATGTTAAACGTTTATTTTACATATTTTGTGGAAATCTTGCCATTTTAACAGGATGTTGCCTTGGCTACCGATTATATTGTTAGACCTCAAAATCCTATTGTTATATCAATCCTTGTGGATGTAAGCGTGCTTTGAATGCTTTTAATGCGAGATAGGGAGCGAGAGAGAGGGATGGGAACGGAGGGGGAGAGAGGGAGGGTGGTGGAGATAGACAAGGAGGGAAAGGGGGAGAGGGAATGAGAGGGGTGAGGGGGTAGATGGAGAGAGGGAATTAGGGTGAAGAAGAGGTGGAGAGAGGGAGGGAGACAGATTGACAGACAAACGACTTTATTGAGGGCGAAAGTCCCTTCTTACATTTAAGAGAGGGAGTGGGGGGGGGGAGGGAGAGGGAGGGGGAGAAGGGATGGAGAGGGTGGGAGGGGGAGTTTACACGTAATTTTCGATTTTTCACGGTGCAAGATTTTCGTCCTACATTCATCTCAATAGGTAAATGCGGAGCGGTTTTCTTCATTTTTGCTTTATTCGACGGTTATAACTGTGTACATACTAACTTATTCTTGCGATGCTTACATGTTACACGGTCGAAGTGTTAGATTCACTAAATCCGTTGAAATTCAACGGGCACTTCTGCTAGTATAATAATAATAACGATATCCCATGTCTAAAATTAAATTGTACAAGGAATTATTTGTAAATAACCGCTAAGGATACCGTTGAATGTGCAAGACTGTATTGTATTGTGGACGCAGAATTTGTGTTTACATGGATGGAGAAACATCTAATAATCGAATCGCATCACGAGACCGGTTACGAATCGGGTGTAGCATTTTAAAATCTTCCTAGGCCGAATAAGTGATTTAAAAGCTGGCAGCAATGCGCAAATGATTGTGTTTTTCTTATCTAATCCATGGTTCCTTTTGCATTCTGTAGCAGGGAATGTGGGGGGAGAGGAGAAGGGAGGAGGATGGAGGGGAGAGGTACTCCTGACCTTCGAGAGGATGTCTCCTCATGCGTGCGTGCGTGCGTGCGCGCGGTAAACCTCGTGATCTGTCGTGAGTGAGCCATCCAACACGTTAAGCCTCAATATCTTCCACATCATCGTGATTTTAAGCTAAATGAAAACATAAGAGGTCTTCTTTTTTTCTCGTTACGTAATTCTCAGGGCTTAGGCAGGGCCGGGACTAGGGTGGGGCGAGCGGGGCCCTTGCCCCGGGCACATTATTCTAGGGGGCGCCAAAATGGTGATTATATGTCTATGTATTTTATATAAACATATATTTACAATCTTAAAAAATGACATGATAAAGTGGGGTTGGCTGTGACGGAGAGCGCCGAACGTTATCGGGTATCGTGCGAAGAGCGTGACGGTGACTGCGCGATACGGGATTTGTCTCGGTTTTCCGTTTTGTCCCGTGTCCTAAAACTTTTTTACTTCAACAGCCCTTCTAATATTCGAAACCTTTCAAAAGAAGCAAGATATTCTGCGTGACACTATTCACACAACTATCGCGGATTTATTCGTGTGAAAATTTGATTTAAACAAAAAATTGAAATTTTTGGGTATTACTCACAGTACTTTTTGACTGCACTCCAGACGTTTCTCGTCACGAGCAGATGTGTCAAATAATAAGGTATGTCCCTATTGATGCTGGAAAGATTTCGATAGAGGAAAGTTTTATAGATTTCATAGAAAATAAAAAGAAAACAGGAAGTGGTTTATCGGCCGAAATAATGAACAAATTAAATCAAGATGGTATCGACATCCTGAATGCCCGAGGTCAAGGACATGATAACGGGACTAATATGTTAGGGGTTTACAAAGGAGTACAAGCAATTATATTAAAAGAAAATGAATTCGCCAAATTTGCCCCATGTTCAGTACATTGCCTAAAACTAGAGTGCAGCAATGCTGCCTCCCTGAGTCCGACAATGGTAACCTTTTTTGGAATCGTACTAAAAACGTTCACTTTTTTCGCTAATTCGACTAGCAGGTGGAATACTTTAATTTCTGTATTAAACACTACACTCAAAGGACACACTGATACGCGTTGGACATCGAGAGCAAGCCCAATCAAAACGTTAAGTTTGCAAATTAAAGAAGTGCACGAAATCATCAATGACATGAAATCAAATACGTCATCGATGCGTAACGCAGAAACGATTGCTACAGTAACAGGAATTGCAAGTCAAATCAATTATAACTTCTTATGCACGTTAATCATATGGAACGATATTCTCAGTCACGTAGATCGAATAAATAAAGTTTTACAGGCAAAAAATCTTTCCACATTTCAAGCGAGTAGAATGATTTACGGCTTGAAAAATAATTTACAAGAAATTCGGGAAAGTAAACTGGATTGTCTTCTTGAACAAGCCTAGAAAAAGGCCGAAACTATGGGTATAATACCGGAATTTTTGGATAAAAGAAAAGCCAAACGAGTCCATCTTTATGAATCACCAGATGAAGGTACCAGTTTATCAGCCAAACATCTATATAAAATTGAGATAAAAAAAGCACTCGATGTAATTATTTTTTAACTAAATTGGAGAAACGAAAAACTCGACGAAGTCTCTACAGATTTTGCCTTTCTTTCGGGAAGTAAACTAACGGCAATGAACCTTACGTAAATACATAATGCGGCAGTGGATTTGGTGTTAAAATATGGAAAAGATTTAAATGCTGCAGAAATTTCATCTGAAATCAGGCGTTGTCAGTTCTTCCGAAAACCGAGTCAGCAACAAGTTTAGACCTCCTTCAACTAATTCATGAGTTTTCATTAACGGAATCATACCCAAACGTGGAAACGGCATTACGTATATATTTTTAACTATACCTGCCCGTAACGGTAGCATCTTGCGAAAGAAGCTTCAGCAAGTTGAAACTAATTAAACCCTATTTAAGGCCTTCCCTTAGACAGGAGAGGTTATCAAATATGGCGATCCTCTCGATTGAAAACGAAATCACAAGAGAAATAAATTTTGACCAAATCATCGACGAATTTGCGGCTATGAAAGCTCAGAGGGTTGAACTTTAAAATATAATGTTCAAAAGATAAATTGAAGTACATATATCTACTATGTAAAAGAAAATGTTCTGATGACCTTTTAAAAAGTTAAGTTAAAAATTAATGTTCTGATGATCTTTTAAAAAGATAAAGAATCATGAGGGAAATTTTAAGTGAGTCACCCGCCATTACACTTTAAACTAGGTAATAGCCCGACGTATGACGGGTCTAAATAATATTTCAGAAATGGAAATTTCAGAAGTTAATTTTTATTCTCTTCAAAAGAAAATTTCTCCTTCCTTCTCTACATCTCTATCTCCCTATTAAAAGCATTCAAAGCACGCTTACACCAATAAAATATTGAAAAAATGAAAATAGGATTTCGAGGTCTAACAATGTAATTGGGAGGCAAGGCAACAAACATCCCGTTAAAGTGGCAAGATTTCCCCAAACTATGTGAATTGAACACTTAACATGAGCGATTTATAATAGTAGGCGGAAAAGGATGAACAGTACAAGAAACTTTATAATTTTTCTTCAAGATGGTTCAGATCCGAAGAAAGTAGGTTAATTCTTTCTAATTTTAATCTAAAAAATAATGAAAGCTTACACATATAAGAAGTCGATTTTTGTGTTATTTTATGGGAAATGGTCGAACCCAGGACTTAGCCAATAAACTATATATAGAATTCTGCAAACAAATAATTTCTATTCAAATTTATCATTTACTGGATAGCTTAAGCCAGTGGTGCCCAACGTTGTCGGTTCGAGAGCCGCATAACCTTAACAATTGCAGATTTTTAGAACTAGCAATCGGCGAATGGCCACCGAAGAGGGCTACTTCGTAAATGAAATGCACATGTGGTTAATGAACTCCGCGTGTGTGTGTTTTAAGCGAATCAGCCTTTGGACTATTATTACTTAACACAAAGAAGGGAAGAGGGGAAATATTTTTACATAGCGTTACTTTGAAGTTTGATCGTGAGCTAAGATAATTTTTAATTACCTATATGCAGAAATCTATTTTTGAAACACGAAAGACCTTCTACTGATATAAGGCAAAAAATAAAAACCTACCCAAGAAGGATTGAAACCTTCCAAGTCTGTCTTTTTTTTGTTAAGATATGTAAATTTAAAGTTCATCTGATTGTACAGCAAAAAAACCGTTGGATCTGCAAATCTATTTTTAGGAAACAATATAGCGTAGAGAGCAGTGGCGTAGCGGACACCCCCGCATGGCGGGGGGTCCCGGGACCGAAAGGGGGTCCGAAGCGAACCACGACTAAAAGGCTTCGCGGATAATGGAGACAAAGAAAAATTGATATTAGGAGGTAGATTAAAGAACCATGCGTTCGAAGCAATCGACATTTCTCCGGAATAGGTATGGAACATTGAAAAGCGTGCTCAAATATGCTCGCTTGCGTTGGACCAGGCCCTGCCGACTGGGTTATCTGAGAGATGAAGGATACTATTGTCTTTTAGAAGGTTTCAGCTTCGTAAGCATCACGTAAGGGTACATTATTATCCGCTCACAAAGCTAATGAAGTTTGCCTGAGTAGTCATCATTTCGAGCTGTTGTCATTTTCCCTTAGCGTATCTTTAGATGGCGTCTGGTGTAGAGCGACGCGAGGCGAGCTGAATTGAGAATATTTCCCATGCAACTCGGACAAAGTTTGCATTAGAGGCAGATCGTAAATATTTTTGAAGAACTTGTTTGTACATTAACGGTGGACAATGGATCCCTCTCTTCTCTCACTATATGGCTTTCAAGACACGATATGGCAAACGAAATGAAAAGCCAGACCAAGAGAGCAGAATATCCCTCTTCTTACCAACGCATTAACTCTCCAGAACAGTTGACAGATGAAAAAAACACATCGGCCAAAGAGGATAACCGTCTGTATGCATATGGAGAATTCGTCAGGCGTAATGGCTACGTCTGTCGGCGATGAGGGGATAGACACGCAACAATATAAAACCGTCCTCAAATTCAGTCAGCTTGGAAGCTTCCCGTGTTACGGTCAGGGCTGCTCTACATGGTAGTTGCATTTCGGTGAATTTGAAAATTAGTGCTAACAGAAATGAAAACGTTAGTGTCCTCTTTGATATGTGATTTCCTCATTCGTACTCCTAAGACAAGCAGTGGAAGATTGTACTGTGAATTTAAGTCTATTTCAGAGAAATTTTCCCATAGGTAGTAAATATTGAAATATAAAATTTTGTGACCCCCACATTTTAAGATGTCAAAACCAACTCACCTAAGTCGTGTTCAAAAACGTAAATTAAGACGAGATGGTGAGCGTTCCATTCAAAAGAATGCGAAATTACTGACAAGTTTTTTTCAAGCAAAACCCAGTTCGCCAGCGAAGAGTTCCAGCTTGTCTTCGGGAGAAAAACATCTTAGTGACACTGAAGAGATGTGCAAGGATGTGGATAATGTACAGTGTGGTGATGCACATAGTTTAACGATAGGTGGTTCTAGTATTATTACCAGTGAAAAAGATTTAGTGGTCGAGAGTGAAGTATTTTCAGAGGCGGAGTGTTCTTTAGATAAATCGACTAGCCAGTATCCTTCGGATCGAGGAAATTTTTTTGAAACTATTTATGATCCCAAAATTAAACAAATGATTTTGAGGTATGGATCTTGTAAACCGAACGGGCCTTTTCCGAAAGACAAGAAGCAGAATAGATCTTTCAGTGTAGATTATTATTACGAAACAACTCATACAGAGCAAAAAATACCGAGAGTTTGGTTGTGTTATTCTCCAAAATTGGACTGTGCATACTGTGAAGCGTGTTGGCTTTTTGCTTACATAAATATAAAGAGCTTTAATTCAGCGTGGTGTAAAGGCATAAGAGAGTGGAAAGGATTTTTTAAAAAATAGTGAGCATAAAATTGCAGCAGTACATTTACATGCTTGTGTTACCTACGAAATTTGGCGACAAAGGAAAGATGTTATTCCCAGAACGGTTCCTCTACGCCACTGGTAGAGGGCAAACTAAAGTTTTCACGACAATTGTTCTATCAATAGAGGTAAGGGGTTTGCGAGGTTTGCAAACGATCAGTCGGGCCCCATACGATTGATGAAACGTGACACCGCCTTTATTCATGTTTACATCTCTTAGTTTTTTGTATGAACGCCATATCAATCCTATAATAATGCTAATTGAACCACACACAGGCTGATTTTAAGCACTATACATCCCTCTACCTATGACAGCACTATAATGTTCCTAAATATATACTGTTTTATTTCCTACGCAATACGCTTATTTAAGAAGTGATAATATTAACTTTTTCCCTTTTAAAAAGAGCGGCTTACCAACAGTTTAACGAATGACCACAAACCTAAACGTCTGCGGTTATACGGTATAAAAAAGAAACGAAAAAACAGAGAAACTTGATCCATACAGGAGCTCACTGAGTTTAAAAACAAAAAGAGGAAGTTTCTCCTTCGCAACCACAATTTCACCGCAGAGAAATTCAATAAATCGGAAGTGCGTGGAATACGTTTTCGTGGATCAAATGTCTTTCGGCAAAGCTAAAGGTGATTGAAAATAGATTAATACTTAAACGTGGATCTAATATCCAACATTATTTTATATCCGAATGTTAAGTGTGAATAAACGAGCGATAAGTACGAATAATTATATTATATCTATCAATAATTCCCCCTCTTGTTTCAATTATCGAAAGAGTCCCGTGTCTTATTTATTATGTTTTTTCAGGTTTATTTTAATACGCACGTAAAATAGTCTTAAAAATTTCTCTTTATTTATTGATTTTAATTAAATTACGATGCATTTTAGTTTTAGCCGTTTGGTTAAAAGTTGATGGAAAGTGGTATCATTTCCGCGGTTTATTTGGTCTACCTTGTCAGATGTCTCTTATACGCGAAAAACTAAAGATTGCGCATCCTTATCGTAGTTATATAGGTATAACATGTAGCGATCCAAAGCGCCAATTCGCAACAGATAAATTTTTAAAAAACATGAAATTCAGCAATACATGCTGCGTAGGGTTGCCACATTTTCACATAGGGAAATCCGGACATTTTTCACTTTTCATTACAGAAAATTTGGAAATTTTCCAAACACGTTATTCAATTTTAAATATTTGAATATTTTTAAAAATATGTATAAAAATATCCATTTCCGTTAAATACCTTTATTAAACCAGTATATAAAAAGTATAGCGAAATAATTACATTTTCAAAACTTTAATAATTTCCAGGCACAATAAATATGCAACTTTTCTTAGAAGATGATATACAGATATTGGTGTATACATGCTTATTATGTACCAGAATTAATCATCTTTGAAATTCTGAGTAAGACAATGAATAGTTAACCTGGCCACTACTACAAACTGAATACTGCATGTTATGATAAACATCGATTCCTACGCAGTGGCATACACAGACATTCTTTCGTCTGAGGAGAGATACATATAACAATTATGGAGACTCATATGAGCGGTTTCTGAAGCTACCGCCTAGTTGTTTCTCCTTTCAGCAGACGGTAAAGGTATAATTTCATCCCGGATTTTGATAAATAAATCGTAATTCTAAAATATTTGTAAATAAAATTTCAGTTTTTAAGTAATCAAATAGGAAGGATTGCCGATACGTGTGTATCTCATTTCTTCAAATGCCGAACTAACTTTCGAGTCGAAAAGAAATTGGTAAGTCGAAAGTTTCGACTTACCAATTTCTTTAAAAGTAAACTATTAAGTTATACTTTGTAATATCAGACGATTCGTTCGTCAAGAATGCTTCTCTTAGGGGTTAAATTGAAGTAGTCGCTCTTTGAGATTCCTCGTTTCGTATGATGCCAAATATATTGCTGAGTCACGATGCGATAAGATTCTGTTTTAACGAAAGGCGAAAGTCAAGGGCAAAATTTACTCTCACGTGTTCCATTTTAAGATTTATTTGTCCACTTTTAGGTCGTCCGACGGTTTTGCAGATGGATTATGCATCCGAACTGAAAAACGCAACATCTACGGAATAAAACATTACTGAAGTAATAAGTTAAAACCTTTATAAACGTTTGAAGTGGAACAGATGAGCTCGGCTTACGTTTTACCTCAACTGACCAAAGGAACTCCCATTTCGCAGTGAAGGAGTTGGTCAAAAGGTTAATAATCAATGAACTATCATTGAATGTGAAAGTTTGGCAGCTGAAATCATTAACAGTCCTATATATTACGGCTAAAATTAATATCACGCGCCTGTGTGGCGCCCTCCGAAAGCATAATTAATAGGACCTCCGAGGGCACGCAGGGCACATTTAGCAATACAAGTTTCAAAGTATTTACTACACGTTATATCCCACCAAAGTGTAGTAGTGGAACGCCTTTGGCTCGTCTCGCTTATCCGTCCGTCCGTTTGTCGCGACTTTGGTCTCCTGAACTGCTGGACGGGTGTTGATTAAGTATATGTGATCCTAATTAGAATTTATCGCCGAATTATGATTTTGAACAGCATCCTACAATTAGAAATACCACTTCACATAAGCACTTAAATAAATTTATACTCGTATCTCGTTGAATGGCATCCGTCAAGTAATGATTAACGACAGTATATTTTCTGTATTTATCCCTGTAAAGTATCGATTAAAAATTTGTTCGGATGGGGGACAACATTTATGACAAAAAAGTCTGCGGGACTTATAGTTTAAGAGAGAAAAATTCGCGAGCTGCACAATCTATCGATACCGTATAAAAACACCGAAATATCTCTTTCATTTATATATTCTCGTTTATGTTTTAAATCATTCTTATTTACTTTCACGAGTATAAGTTTACGTAAAACGTTATATTTAACTGTTATCACACCATAATACTTCTAAATGTTAACAGATACGGACTTAAACACGGCTAGAAATTATAAACAACGTGGCCTTTCCTAATTTATTTGGTAATCCAAAAATATTCAAAAAATCGGGGTGCGTCTTATAACCAGGTTCGTCCTATAGCCCGAAAAATATGGTAATTAATCACTTAAAATAAAATTATCAAAGAGGGGTTTTCAGGTAGATTTTCACCGTGAAATGAACGACACTAGTTACTTACGTAATACGAAAACCTTTTTGATAATGTTAGTTAAATTATCATTATAGATTTATTTACTTCTCAACCCAAAGAATAATAAATTGCACATAATATTAAACGCTCTGATAGATACCCGCGTTCCCGCAGAATTCTCCTTATAACTGGAAGTTACTGACATCTAGGGAGGAATGAGTGAATTTCGCCGTTCCTTGGGAAAACATTGGAATCTCCCGCGCTATCTCGAATTTTTTTACCATTTTAACATTAATGAACGGTGTCAGCAGCAACCTTTTCGATACTTAAACTTAATATTTTTAACTAGTCATGTATATTTTATATTTACAGTGTATTATTTATTCCTGGGTGACTCTCAGAGAAAGAAATGTTTAGAACATATTTGAATGGTATTCGAAATGTGTCGATTTCAATGTACTATGTAGTATCATTGTTCCTTTATAGCTTAGTTATTATTTATTACTGATAAATAGCATAATATTTGACTGAAGATCGTTTGAAATAATAGTAATTTATTCTGACGCAAGCATGAATATTATTTTATACGTTTCTTTCTAAATTAGAGAATGATCATGAGAAAATAAAATTTAAAACGACTTTATACGAGCAAATTTAAATTAATATCTTGTTTTTAAATGACATGCTTTGAACACATAAAAAAGACGAAAGCAATCCGACTTGCGAGTTTCGATCATATACCGGGAGTTTTGATGGTTCCGACCTCGTCTCTATCCAGAGACAGGACAACGTTTTTTGGCGTCCGGGGCAAAGAACGTGAAACGCGTCCCTAGCCCAAGCCTTGTGTTTTATGGCATGTAAAATATAATAATTATAATTACTGTCTGGTCGTCCTCGTCATTCTCACTTTATCACGTAATTTCAATAAGTTTTATGGTTGTAAATATATATGTTTATATAAAATAGATATAAGTATATATAATCAGAATTTAGGCGACCCCTAGAAAGATGCTGCCGGGACAATGGCCCACCCTCGTCCCAGCCCTGTCTCTATCTTGTTCCTGACCGACCGACCGTGTAAGAAATGAGGTAGTCCGCAGGGCCTTGAAGGCTTACTGAATTGGTCCGCCGCTAAGTTCAAATGGTTGGGAAACGTTGCGCATAGACGATTGGCCTAACTGGAGAGCTAAGTTCAAAAAATTTTTGTGCACAGTAAATAAATACGAAACTGGTCATAGAATTCCAACGTAATTTGATTTTCGCACAAATCTATCATTTAATTATATCAGCTGAGAAAGTTGCACGAGTGAGCCAAAAAAGTTAAAGAAACGCTGATTACGATAATTAACAGAAATCATTCTCATTTGAAATCCGTGTCTACGTTTCTTTTTACTTTCTCATACGAACTATCGAGAAAGTATTGTTATCGCGAAAAAATTTGACCTCGAGATTTTTACGGAAATATACGTTTTAGGTGTCGCTGAATCCGAAAAAGTGGTTTTTGCAATGCCGTCTGTCTGTTACTGGCTCTGGATCCTAAACGGTAGAGCGAAAATGAATGAAATCACGTACTTATGCATTTTATCTTACTGAGCAGAGTATATATAGAAATGGTTGGCATTGCTCAATAATTAAGAGTAGTTTATTTTACGCATTTTTAACAACAATTCGATTTTCTCAAAAACGGCTCTGACGATTTTGATCAAATTTCGTACAGTTACTTGAGTTTACGTCTTCAATAATACTACATATTTCATTTTTCTCAATGAACGAATATAAGGCTAGTTTATTCTTGGGCAACTTGAACAAAAATAGGTTTTTCTAAAAACCGGCTCATACGATTTTCATTTTCTAAAGATAACTAAACGACGCATTATTATATAAGAAAGTTTGTACAATGTATGTTGTACTGATTTTTTTTCCAGTGGAACGCGCTGAAACGGAACCATTTAAAAGAAACAGCGACTGTATGAGATAGGTTTAAATGTAAACTTCTATCAAAATGCTCGAGGAAAGAATCGCTTCTGACAAGAAAATACAGAATGTCAACTGCGTTGAATGAGTAACCAGAGCCAGTCAGGCACATCGGCGAGGCTGCTGTAGTGACAAAATCTTAGCGGCGCCTATTCTACAGTCTGTCAATAGCGCGTGAATAAATGTTGCTCAGAAATGGATATCGTTGAATGGAAGAAAATCTCTGTGATTTCTTTAAGGTTTCCAAATATATGTGTCAGTTTCAATAGTGAGGTGAAAGCAGCATTATATAAATTTAACCTTACCTGTCTTCGCATGTAGGACCTTGTAAATATTTGATAAAGAGTGTGCTATAACAGATACTTGCCCCGGGCGCTAAAATACCTCGGGCCGCCCCTGGAATTAACAATTGATAAAGGTTCTGGACGAGACGAGAGTCCTGAAACCTTTCTTCCCGGAAGAAAAGTTCGACCTCCTGTGCGTGCAACTTAAAAAAGATTTCTTCGGATAGAAGGCATTAAATGTGCCAATCGTCTCCAAGGCTGAACGCCGTTATGGAGTCACATATCAATAAAACCGACGAGGGTAAACCGAAGATGGCAAAATGAAGGACGACGTGCAATGAGCTTTCTCGAAAAAATGGAAACTTGCCAGAAAGGCTTATTGGCGGAACGAGGGAAGCGAACGAGGTCTATTCTCGTCTAAATAGTTTGTTTGCTCTCGTATCCCGCCATTAATCACGAAAAGTCTCGATCGCTTTGAATACACATGGCGTTTAATGCAGATTATAGATAATGTGTTCAGGCTTTTCGAGTTGAATTAAATTGATGATTTCATTTAAACAGACAATGGACTATCAGCCGGTTGACGCTTGACCTCATGCAACACTAGAGATGTAAATTTCGCGTAAGTATGAGGATTGGAGTAAAAATTAAGCGTTCGGAAATAGGAATGAAGCGTCACACGACCGTCGCCTCTCGCTTTCAGCACCTACGCTCGAAGGCGCCTGGTTAATAAGGGAAATAAGTCGTTTCTTACTTCAGGCAGGTTTCATCTGATCGTTTGGGATCGTATTATATTTTTTTCTTCGCCTATTTCTGCGCAGCCAGCTTTTGAAATGAAGGGGGAGAGTTTGTTTTACAAAATGTCAAACAGGATAAATTTCATAATCTCCTACCGATCGCTTTGGCCGCTGTTAGCGATTGCAAATCTCTAAACGTTACCAGTCTTGCTTTAGAAGTTTCTATTTACGCATTTCATTGGAAAAGAATAAACAGCGAAGAGAAATGTAGTGGAAATTGATTAAAAATTTCCTTGGATATTGTTCCGAAATTAGTTTTAAAATATTCAAAGTGAAAATGATTGCTTAAGGGAAAATTTTGTTGCTTAAACGATCGGATCAATTTATAGACGGAATGGCGAAGATATCCTCTGGGGATTTGGCTGTTTGCCATGTTGTTTTTGAATATATTAACGGAGGGAGTTCGAATTCTGCGAGTAAGTATATCTCGGCCAGATTGGAAAAAATCTGATGGATCTGGTTTATAAAATGTTATACGAATGGTGAAAAATCTTGCAAATGTAAGCGATAAAGCGAGACTCTGAAAATCATGCCTATGTATTTCGATGGATTGAGTTCTGTGGATGACCTTCGAGACGATGGCTAATGTTTTAGGAAAGAAAGGGGAAGGGGTTTTAAGAGAGGAGAGGGAGAGAGAGGGTGGTGGAGACGGGAGAGTGCAATGTCCGGTTGCACAAACAACTTGATCACTCGCACGCAAACGATGGGATTTCTTTTCACATCAATTCCATAAAAAAAAGACCAAACTAAGCGCCGACTGCGCCTACATCACAGCAGGTTACACTGTTTTTAACAGCTCATGTATGCAATTTCGAGGTCTTCCTTAGTAGTTCTCGCGTTCCTAAATTCGACTTTTCTCGTTAGACTCGACAAATCGAAGCTCTAACGGTAGCTGCTGTCATTAGAGAACAATGGCCGTTCGTGTAAAGTGAACAAAGGGGATAAAAACCTGTTTGTCCTCAAGGAAGTATCTCGCAATTTGCATTTTCATGCACGTGTCAACGAATGCCAAGCAATTATCCTACTATTATAAACATTAAATCATAAAACAGGATGCGCTCTCGAAATATTTTCAGTGGTATACGTGATAATTTGCCAAGTAAAACTATGGCACACACTCTTCGTAAACTAGACTATCGAGCGTACACTTTATTTTAATAATATATTATGTCCAAGGAGTTCATCTAAAATGAGTTTTCGATCTTAGAAAATTAAAATAAATATCCATCGAGAGGTAAATGCAATAAAATAAAAATCATCGCCTTGAGTCGCTTCATAAATCGTCGTACTTAAGACACTGCCCTTCGCAATTACTACCTTTGACGTTTCCTCTCTCCATCTTGTCGCTCGGCTGTCAGTTCTTTGTGTGCTTCGTCTGTAACCTCACACACACATTCCCGTAGAAATCTCCCTTTCTCATCGCTAATTGTAAGCAATGCTATCCCATTCATTATGAACGAAAAAAATTATACCTCAATTGCCTTGAGTATTTAAACTCAAGGCAAATGAGGTATAATTTTTTTCGTGTATTTAAACACTTACTAACCTTGGATTTTCAAATAACATTTCTTCTTTCTACGATGCTTTCAATGCCAAAATGTTCCACCATTGTCAATCTGTCGTTTTCATCTTTGCTTGCCTTCTGGTAACGCTTTCATTCGTCTCCTCCGTCGTCTTTGGCATCACTCGTCTCCATTTCCGTTTCATTTTATGGAATTTCTATTTATTGCGATTCAGTTTTTCCTTGTTCTTGGCATCGTTCTTCATGTGCAAGACTTAAACTCGTATATGAGCAAAGATAGAACATACGCGTTCCATTTTCAGATGAATTCCCTGTGTTTACTTAATGCAGTAGTTTTCAAATCGTGGGACGCGGTGGATAGGTGGGAGGGGAGGGCGCGAAAGATTTGACACATATTTGCTGTCTGACTAAACATCCTAATCTTAAGGCCTACAATATGCAGCCTCCAAATTATATTCTTTAAGTGGCTATAGTGCGTTTCCCGAAGTCGGACGGATCAGATTCGCAGTATTCCGTCCGCATTCGGGTTATTTCGCTTAGGCTACGACCCAATGTTGCCACATTTCGAATTTCGCTCATTTCAACAGCAGCTGTGGACGAGTGAAGTTCTGAGAGCAATCGTGTCAACAGCGCTCGTCAAGAATTTTTGAAAGCCGTGGGAAATTTAAGACCTCTTATTGGCTGACACTTTCTCCCCCTCACCCTACAAGTCTAACCGTAGACACGCCTCACCCGTACGATCTCTGGAAACGCAGTATAGGACTTATCTTTCGAGTCTTATGTTTTTCTTAAAGTGGCTATATTAATTGCAGTTGTAGAATCAGTAGGTATTGATTGAACATGATATAGAGAGGAGGGAGCGCAAAGATTTTTCTAAGGTAAGGGAGGACGCGAGTTAATTTTATTTTATTTGTGATTACTTCTATCCTTGGGAAAACATAGAGATGCTCGCTAGATATTCAAGAAAATAAGTTGGTTATCGACTCAATGAAAATGCTGGGAACCCGTGCTTTATGCTGGTGAATCATTGAGGAAGGATTCGAAGAGGGATTGGATCTTCTGAGTCTGCAGCGTCAGTCAGCGATACCGGAAGAAATGCTTGAAACGTCCCTCAGGTCGCGATTGGACGCGGATTCGGTAACGACGAAAAGCTGGACCAATTATTTTCGTTGAGTCATTGCTTTCGCAGCATTTGGGAAGATGAAAAATCGATTGTCAACTTCTTGGTATCGGAGACCATGAAAATAACTAAACTGCGCCAAGGATCCAGGACTGACTGCAGGAAAAAGAATAGCGAACATAAGTAAACCAATCGCCGTTTGATGCAACATGAAAGCCTAAATAAGCATTAACGATTAACTCAAACATAACGAATGAAAATGCTCTCATTGCTTAAAAGGTCAACAAATGGCCGTTTGTAAACGTACACAGTCGAATTATGTATCACGAGCTGGAGGTATTGGTGTAATCGCCTTCCATTCACAAATTACGGTGAATCTGTGTTGCTTCAATCAGGTTCCCTCGACGTCGCCAGGAATGGTGGTTGGGGGAGTAGAGAATGGGATTAATGGAAGGGGAAGAGGGAAAAGGGGGAGGAGGGGCAAAGGGGGAGGAGTGGGGAGGCGATCGATGAGCGGCGAGGTCTTCCAACCCCAAAGGCCCCCTATTCTGCTGGCGACCCTTTACAATCGCACTACCCCCGGGGGCCGCCGCAGGCAGGAGTTGATGTTCAACCTTTTCTATCTCGCCTTAAAAGTGTCCGAGACGTCGATCGTCTACCTTTCAAAATTAAGACAATTGCCGTAATTACCCGACTAATATACGAGTTTTTTTGTTATTTTTTTCAATCAAAGGAGATCGTCTTATATTCAGGAACAAAAAAGTAAATGAATAATAATGACAGGGATTCTGGCTATCCAACTTTGTAGTGGCGTTCTTTTTTTAAATTAAAATAAAAAATAATAATTTTTAAAATTTGTTTGCTTCATAATCTAATATATAAAATTGACTTCGTCGTCGTCGTCAGTGGGAAATCGGAACTCTGTAATGCTATTTTTAACAAACTTTCCGAGTAGCTAGAAGATGGACATTTGGTAGGAATGTTCGGTTCTTAAAGTAGAAGCCATTTACGAAAAAAAATTCCAAAATCGACCCGGATTCGATTCCCGAGAATGATTTCCATTCCTCATAAGATAACACGGGAAAAGCGATATTTCGACCTGCAACCTTATTTTATTTTGCTTATTGAAATTCACATATTTGACCTACGATTTTCGGACTTGGACTGTATTAGAAAAATAAATGCAGTTTCTTATTCTTATCGTCTTTTATCGCTTTCGAATCTAAATCTTTCGAATTTAACGTTTTAATATCACATTTTGACAAAATTTAGCGTTTTTAACGTGAAGTTGCCTTGCCAACCGATTACATAGTTAAACTCGAAATCCTATTACTCTCACGTGTGCTCACGTTCTCTCCGGACCTCCATGGACCCTCCCGGCCCAATTCATAGGTATCAGAGATATCTCAGAATTAGTTTTTACTTTCTCCAATATACATAGTATAGAGAAAGTATTGTTTTCATGAAAAAATTCGAAATCGAGATTTCAACGGAAATACACGTTTTGAGGTGCTCAAAGGGAGAAATGATTGTATTATCATATAATACATAATTTTATTCGCCAAAGACGTCTGAGGTACTTTCGACTAGTTCCTTATAAAAATATTTTCGCCCAAATTATCTACTGCAAAGGGAGGTTGTGTTATATTCGAGATCGCCCAATAGTTGGTTAAATGTGACGCTATTGATAGTATTATTATTATTCACATGTTTTTCTTGACCACTACAGGAACATGATAGTCAATGTCAATGACAGTCGAAATAATTTTATTTTCAAGGGAAGAGTACTTGTTGAGGACGATACAGAGGAATTATGCGCGGTGCTGCTCTAAGATTTAAATAAGCGCCGATACTGATTGCGGTTAAATATAAATAAAGCCTCTTTCACTTGAAAAAGACTACTGCAATAAATGATTAATGCATAAATGTCAAATTCGTCGAGAGACTTTTATGTGATAACTTAAGAGTAAATGGATAGTATTTCAAATGTTAGGTTTTCTATTATGTTTCCGTAAACTTGAATACTAATTAAATCCAAGCGCCTTGCTGTAAAGTGACAATGAACATTTTCGTTCATTATTTTTTATTTAAGTTCATTTACAAGGTTGTGAGTTACTTTCACTACTAAAGAAAAAGGAGGCGAATGTAAAAATATTTTTTTATTGTTTAACCGAAATTAACTGAACGCATGTTGAAAATACCAAAATATTCACAGTTCATCAATTTATATTAACATGAGCTTAATGGTTAAAAATATAACTACTAAATCGATATAGTATAGAACGAAGATAATTCAAAACATGAAAAATAAAAAAGAGTTATTTAACTCTTACGGGATTAATAAGTGCTTTTCAAAATGCGAGTCGGGGCCAAATGCTAAGACGCAATGTTCATGACAGGTAATTGAGCACTAATTGCATAAATATATAATAAAGTCAACTCTTATGACAACTGAGTCGTTTTTGTTACAACATCTGATACGAATATAGGTTTGTTATTATAATTATGTAATAAATCTTTGGTTCAAATCATTTTTGTAAAAAATATTTATTGTTGTCAGGTAATAAAATACAATAACATTAAACTTTGATAAATTAAATATTTAAGATTGATAAAAAAAATAAAATGCCGTGTCGTCGAACACATGTTGTCTGCAGGATCGTCGCCCCGTTTCTTCGATGGCCGACCTTTCCCCCAACCCTTTAGGCTCCAACCCCCCCTCCCACCCTCCCTCTTACAGAAACTCGCTGAGATGAAATAACTTAATCTAAATAAGCTTTTTTTCCTTTTGTATATATGTATGTATGTGTAGATGTATTACTATTATTTACATATTTCTACTTATTTTTAATATTTATGTTATCATTTAATCTCACTCAATTTGATTAAACTTCATGTTCATTTTTCAACACTCTAAAATATATCTTGCGATTATTATATCTCAAAATTGTACGTACTATTTGTAATTCCGCAATTGTTCTTTCATGTATCGTACGTAGGATTTTCGCAGGTTTTTTTCCACCCCCCTTCCCTTCGTGGGTGTTTTCCAGCGTGGTTTTTCACTAGGTTGGCCATGTCAGGTCCTTCCTAGGTTTTTACCACAAATACTTAGTCTTCTCTTTTTAGAAGTTTCCGAATTTGTAATTCAATCTCTTAACTGTGTCTTTTTTGTTTTTTGTTCTTTTTTCATTTGTTTAATTTCAGGTATTTGTCTTCTGTTTGTATGTTTATATGTTATTATTTTTATTGTCATTTGTAATTCATAACGTAGGGTTAAAGTAAGAAGGGACTATATAGTCTCAATTTCGCCCTAAATAAAGTCGTTTGTCTGTCTGTCCCCCCAACATCCCCCCTCGATCCCAACATTCGAGCCTCCACTCAGAGTAAAAGGCTCCCGTTTTAAAAGGGCGTCGGACCTTACGGCAAAACGAGGTTTTTCACTCTCGACCGCGCTCCTCGTCATCATCAGGGCCCCCCATCATGACCCTCCTCTCCCTCTCCCACCTCCTAAGAGCGTTTCCCGCCGCCCCCTCCCCGTCCGGGCCTCCTTCCTCGCATATGAATCGCAGCCGGGCTCCGCAGTCAGCGCCCTCGTAAGCGTATCTGACGGCCGACGAGGGTTTGAAGGCCATCTTGAGGCAGCGGCCTCCTTTGCTGCCTCCCACGACCCCCTCCCCCTGCGGGGCGGACGGGTCGGATGTCAAAGGAGCTGACACGGGTCGGCCGCTGTGGGACCATATCCATATCAGACCTGGATTGAGTCCTCCGGTCCAATACTCGGCTCCTGCGAATGACAGGTTCAATGGATCGAATGAGGATCAAATTTGGCGGAGCGGAGGAATGGGGAGACTACTTGGCGATTCGAGTTTGACGACAAATCGAACAAAAATGCGCAAAATGAAGGCAGGAAGACCTTAGCATTGACTGTTTTTACCAAATACTTGGACAAAACACTTTCTAACTCTAGGATAATAACAAGGGCTTTCCTGCCACAATAAGGTGAATGGAATTCAGCAGATAAAAAATTTCGACCACTACAATACCGAAGAAGGTATAGAGATAGCGTACCATTACTACGTGCAAAACCGTGAAAAAGGTTGCAATAAAAATTTTAATTAAAAAAACGCATATACTGACCCAATTCCTCTTCCTCCAACACTACGTCTCATTCGAATACCCTCAATCGTCATTTTATTCCATATTTCCTTTTAATCTCGCTGATTACAATTCCTCAACCGATCTACATATTTAATTAAATTGTATAATGTGCAACTTACTTAATATATTACGCTATACACAACTGTTCTCATAATTCTAACATTAAGGCCATTCAAAGAATGGTTTCTTTCATACTTACACTCAGGGGTCTAGCTAGCTCCGTCCGGCTCGCGCGAACCGTTTGTTAAAATTTTTTATGCTCGGCAAGCCGGTGTTGATCTAATTGTAAGCCAGAGGTTCCCAACCTTTTCAATGTGACGAGCACCATTTTGTACCCTAGAATATCAAGCAAGCACTAAGTTGTATCCTATAATATTGAAAGGGCACCACTACACTTCCGCAAGAGTAGTAATGATAATGAATAAAAGCAAACCAACATCAAAGTTATTCCTAATGATATTGAAAACGTTTAGAAAGAAATCAACTGAGAAAGTTAAATTATTCCTCCTAAGGAATGGGATACTAAGCGCTATAGAAGAGCACAGCCAGACTGTCAAAGATCACCATAGGGATTCCAAAGAGCACAGGGGTGCTCGCGAGCACCAGGTTGAGAATCCCTGGTCTAGGACGTTATGAAGGATGACAATTAATACAGTTATTTTTCATATGAACTGTTCCATTTTATTCTTCGAGACCAGAAAGTACTACGAATTTCACGAAGTTCATTATCCTGTAGAAGACCATATTTTAAACCACACGATAATTCAAGAAATGGAAATGAAGCGCGTTACATCTACGTTGTTTCGGACGATACTTCTCCTAGATGAAGATTTTTTCCTTTTGAAATATTTTCGCCGCAAACTTTCTCGTCGAACGAAATACTATCCATAGATACTGAAAAGAGAAGACAAACAACAGACACCTCTTTTTTATTGCTGGAAATAATATTGCCTTCCTGGCCACGGCTATAACAGGGATTTTATAATATATTTTTTCACGATAGGCGTATTGATATCCTGCATTTAAAAGAGCGTTAAAATCCACATTTTCAAAGTACAATTTTAGTTACAATTTATAATCATTTGAGTTCCATAGGTAATTATTGAAAAGATGTAGAATGAATACAGCAGTGTTTCCCAAACTTTTTGATCGACCTTTCTATAATGATCCAAATCTCGCGAACTCCCTCCTAAAAAAAATTTTCAAGGATTAACTTTCTTACCTGAGCATACATTATTAAATAATATATGTTGAAAACGATTATTTATATTTATTAATTTAAGTATACAATATTTATTATGACATTATTATTTCCACATTTTATATATACTTTTCCGTTGCTTATTTGCCTGTCTGTAACCTTGTGGTCATATTAGTATTAAGGGGTGCAGCGTACTTTTCATTTGCATATTAAAATTACGAAGAATTATCATAAAAATTTGGGATTTAAAACAAAGCCCAGAAGAAAAAAATTTACTTTTTTTAAATTTGCGTACAATATTATGTCTCAACATTCGTCCTTGTCCCTTTCGTTAAGAGTGATTTACAATTATATTATCCGCCATGATATCGATTTGTGCATTGTTTAAAGAAGACAATGGTCTTCTATCAACTTATTGTTTAAAAAGACGAAGGCTTATACAGTTTCCGTTGTTACAAAAGGCTCCTCTACGTAGTGAAAAGGGAGCGATGATTTCTCTTCCTACGGCCGATAAAATAGGTTTAGCTCCAGACATTCTTTTCGTGCCTCAAATAAAGTTTGATGTAAATATTGCTTAATTAATGGTTTATTTTGCATTTTAATAAAAAAGTAGTGATATAGAGTTTCTTAAAAGCTTTAATGCCAACAAGGACCAAATTAAGTGATTTACCGAAAAAAAATTGATCGCCATTACGGATTATTTTTTTGCCGCGAACCCACTAGGGGTTCGCGAACCACATTTTGAGAACCTTTGGAATACAGGTATGTAAGGGATCATAAAGGAGTAAGAGAATGGGAAGGGAGGGGAAGGGAGGGGGAAAGGGGAGGGGGGAAGGGGAGGGGGGAAGGGGAGGGGGGAAGGGGAGAAAGAAGTAGGGGAAGAGGAAGGGAGGAGGATATGTGGGGATGGGGAGAGAGAGCGAGGAGTGAGGGAGGGGAAGAAAGAGCGAGCGGAAGAGGAAGGGAGGGAGAGAGAGAGGGGGAGAGGGAAGGGAGTAGGGTAGGAATGGATGCAGAGAGAGAGGTATGGAGAGAGAGAGAGGTTGGAAGAAAGAGGGAGGGGAAAAGGAAAGAAGGAATTAGCTTCCCAGCTATTTACATTGCTTTCAAATTTTGCTCAGTCGGACGAAGTGAAAACTTAAGGCCAAACTGAGGTGCCACGGCACACTGGGGTGCCGCAACTGACTTTTAGGAGTGCCGCGAAGGACTTCGTCCGGTAAATAAGTTAGCGATTTGGATACGTTGACAGATAATTAGGGGAATAAGTTTTCTTCTAATAAATTGATTGTGGTGTAGTACCAAAGAATGGATGCGCCCAAAAGTTGTAATATCCATATTTAAAAATATAAAAACCTTTTTTTACGACTGGGGTGCCGCGAAATTTTGCCTTTGAAAGAGTGCCGCACGTACAAAATGTTCGGCAACCACCGACTTAAGCGATTAAAAAAAACACTAATAACACGTTTCTTGTATTTTTTAAATGTAGTATTTCACGTTATTCTGCGAATGGAAGCCAATATCTTGTTTGCTGCGCCTAAAGCCCGAAGAATGTGCATGCCCCAAGAAAGATCGCGACAAATGGTTACCCCTAATTATTTAATATACCCAGCTGCTTGAATATTCAGTGCTTCGATTTTATACTCGACGTCTATATTACCGTTCCTGATTTTCCAGAAAGTTATTACGGAGCATTTACGGAAATTAACATAAGTAATTATTTGCACCACGCAAAAATAGCTTCTAAATATTTTTGCAGTGAATGATGGTCATCCTGCTTGTTCATCTCCCTCTATATCTCCCTCTATTTGTAAAAAGTCTGATTTTTATTACGAATTACCAACATATGTCGTTTGCGTACATTAAGAATGCAAGAGGATAAGTGACGCAGGTACAAATTCTACCCTCCCGCGAAAGTTTCGAAAGGGCCACCATGAAGTAGACCAAAATTTGACTCGGGCAGACTGCCCCCCGCGGTAAATAAAATATTGTTTTAAGTAAGGTCCGATTTCAAAGGATAACTCGGTTAATATTTTCGCGGATATTTCCTCAGGCCCAGGGGATTTATATATTTATATGGCTTAACGGAATCAAGATACTGCGCGCTACATCTTACCGAAAGCATCGAATCCTCCATCGAACCGCTCTGATGCGTAAGGATAGGTTTATCAAAAGTACACTATCCGCAATAAAGGCTTTCTGGAAATGTTTATATAAAAAGTTTGCTTTATCAGCACTATCATTCTCAACGACGCAAAGGTACGACTCCATCCTGGGCTTGCCAGGCAAAAGACCAAAATGCTTTAAGGATCTCCTACAAATTATCATTTAAAACTTTGTTTTTGAACTTATTTGGACATTACTCATTGTTACCCTAGATATTTAGCGCGCTTCCCTACATTGTTGTCTTGTTGTCCTCTGTTCATTACTGGTGTTATCTTTGTCGTCTAAGAGTTCTCCTAACTTCCTGGTTGAACCACCTAGGTTCTACATTATCACGCTTCAGTTTGTTCGGAATTAATTCATCCGTGTTCTCTCGCATCATATCTCTAAACATCATGATGTTCAAATTAGTACAGCACTACGGCAGCTAAAGTTGTTAAAGGCAGAGGGACTCTACAATGCCGTACAAAATTAACAAAATTTTAGTACAAATATTCACTCAATTTAAACATACTTACGAAACATACAGGGTTTACGAGTTTTATCTCTGAACATACAAAATGTATATGTTATTAGGCCTTGTGAGTTGTTATTAGATATGAATGTATACGTGAAAATAACTAATCACATGGCGTAAGCTATTGACTTGGAATGGGATAAAGGAAAAGGCACCGGTTAAATACAAAATGTTAATATGCTATTCCAGGGGTGCTCATACTTTACAAGCTCGGGAGCTATTTACCATTTTCCACTTAACATGGCGATCGACCGTCCATCTTCACTGTTAAAAATTATTTCCACCGGGGAGAGGGGTTAGAAATGCGGTATTTAATTAAATGTCATTTGGACTGCAGGAGTTAAACCTTGGAGGTACTTATCAATAGGTATACCCTTACGTGGCGATCGACCGTCCATTTTCATTCCCAAAAATTCTTTCGAGAGGGACAAAAAGTTTCAGAGATATACCTAATACGAGTGGCGATCGACCGGTCAATCGCGATCGATGTCTTGAGCACCCCTGTGCTATTCCATATGGTGGTTACCAAGGGTTTTCGTAGCTACTTGAAAGTAGACTTCGCGGAGCGGACGAGTAAGTAAGGCAGTGTAAACGTTATACGGGACAATTTTAAAACTATGCATTCGCATAGAATAGAAAATTATTTTCCGATTAAAGTTTTGAAAATAAATCCAGATCCTGAACATTACAATGAAAACACAAGAAGATTAGAAAGAAAGGAGGGCGCTTATCAATGAAACGGTGAACAAAATATTAACGGAAAATTTGAAAGCGAAAGAAAGATTTTTGTCCGTCTCCTTGCAAAGAGATGGGCGAGAAAAGATATTTAAAATGTTAAGTTTATAGCGGTCATAGTAACACATTAATTAAATCAAATGGGTTAGAATTAAAGGACGAAGGCGGAAGAATTTAAACTTTGGTTCTACATATTACATAAATAAGACAAGGATCTTTACTAATCATAATAAAATATATATAGTATTCATAACAAATTGAAGCAATCGTCCCGTATTGGGGAGTATTCTTTATAGAGCCGCTTTATAACAGAAAAATTCCGGAAGATTCGAAGAATTATAATACACAAGGGAAGAGAGTGATGTAATTTTGATAATTATCGACTAATTAGCTTGGTGTGTAAACAGATGGAACATATAGTCGGTAATGATATTAAGAAATTCTTGCAAGAATTTGGTTGGTAGCGGAGGATCCAAGGGGGGATGTCTCCATTGCCCTCCACTGCCTTCGATCCTTCATTCTGAAAATTCCTATCCCTGTCAGAATATTTCTTTCCCTTGCCTTACAAAACTGATCTGCGGCGCAGAATAGAGGAATTTGGAAAGAGCTTAAGAAATCATCGAATGGAGGGCAATGGGGAGACACAAAGGGAAGCAGAAGCAGAAATCCTGTAGCTTTTCCCTCTACAAGACAAGAAAAAAATATTAAGAGAATATATTAGATGTAAAATTATGAAAATAAGTCTGTGTGGGAAATGTAGGTTTCAGAAATTGTAAACATTACGATGTATACCGTTTTCCTCGTGTTATAATACTGCCGCCTGTGCTAATGGCCAACTTTTAACCTGTTTTGGATGGTAATGATTATAAATTCTTTTTTAAAAGAACGTTGAGGAATTTAAAGCGAATTTAAAATTAACGTTTCAAACATTTATATCGAGGAAATTCATCCGGTTTTCTTTTTGGCTCGGTATTCCGAATTCTATTTCTGGAGTTGATATTTCTTGGAAATCAGCTCTCGTGAATTCACTGTCATCCTCAATGGAAAAGTTTCTCAATCGTTATGTCTCCAAGTGAGTTTGTGTGCGTCGTTACATTTCAATTCAGAATGCACTTCTTTTTTTTTGCTTTATCAGCGTGAAATCGAGCATGTCGTAATTTCCGCGTACGATCGTGATTGCTGTGGGGCAATTTTAAGTGTGCATATTCTTACATTTTGCCAATTATTAATCACTAGTAGAACTGCCCGTTGAATTTCAACGGATTTAGTGAATCTAAAACTTCGACCGTGTAACATGTAAACATCGTAAGAGTAAGATAGTACACAGTTTTAACCGTCGAATAAAGCAAAAATGAAGAAAACCTGTTCGCAATTACTTATATAGATGAATGAAAGAAGAAAATCTTGCACTCTGAAAAATCGAAAATTACGTGTAAACTTATGGGAAAATAATTATTGAATTAAGCACCCCCTCCTTCCCCTCCAAAAAAAATTTTCATCGCCATATAGCCTATGTTATCCGTAGGATAAAATTATTTACCTATGCGAAGTTTTGTGACGATATCTTCAAATCCTCTGTAATACGGAATAAGCTAATTAGGCCTTTTCGTTCATCCCGAACCTTTTCGTTGGACCGCGCTTAGCCGGAAATTCAGCAAGGCTGCTTTTTACGTAACGCTGTGGTCACTGCTATCTTAAGAAGATAGTATGTGTATTATCTTGTTTATCTTTCAAGCTTTTAATAGTATCCACTTATATTTTAGTACACATGTGAAAATAATAAAACTGCAATTATTTAAAAATGTTCAAAAATTCTAGCGGTACTTCTCCTCTTACTCTGGTTTTTTTCATTCTATATAAAATGAAGCGTGTGCGTATGCATGTATTTATATTCTCTGAAATAAAGTTTTAGCCATCCTTAAATGACCACCAGTGTTTATCGGAATACTTGGACCTTTGGCAATAGTGACGTTCACAATAAGTTTATGATATACTTTTCAGTGAATTCGTATTTCCATATGCAATGCTACATGTAGAAAGGTCATTTCGATTGTTTTCTTTGAAAAGTCGTTGAGTTTGTATTGGCCAATAACCGTTTGAGTAGTCACCTGATGTCGGATCGCCGATTTCACCGCTCCTAAGTTTATTGCCCTCTTCGCTCCTATCCTTCCTGCCTTTTTTATCACCTTCGCGGATCCTCAGTGCACAGCGAGAGTGAATCATCCTCGCCATGCCATCGCGGACGACGTGATGCAACGCATGCGGGAGCAAGAGTCTTCAGTTCAATCTCCATCATTCCATTCCAGACGAAGCTCACTCAAGATTACCTCGCAGAATTCCTTACAATCTTTTCGATGGTTGTATATAAAGTTGTGTATGGCAGTTTGCCCGCTTTGATATAAAAGAGCTTTGAGTTTGGTTATATGAAGATGGTTTCTTCATTACTTTACCGAATTCACGGAAGAAGGACGTCCCAGACCCTGAAAGTTCCAGGGGCGTAACTTGGGGAGTACAAGACCACGCTGCGTGTGGGGGCCCCGTGCTTTTTAGGGCCCCGGATAAAACGCTTAAATGACTCTCACTAAATTGAATGAACTAGAAATTAAAGAATATTCGCAAAAATGTATGAGAATGTATGACTGATTATTGAGCAAGCCTTTAGTGAACTTTTCTCGTTATCATGATTGTTTTGAAAGATCGGATTGAAAACTAAATAAACAGACGCCATGGAATTATTGAATTTAATACTAATGAAATACAGACTGGCATCAATTTATAGGAATATATATATGCAGATTTGATGATATATTACCAGTAACGTTTTCGTCAAATGAAAGATCTTTTCCAAAATTAAATTTAATGAAAAAACTACCTACTCATTTCAGTGGCCAGAAGTACTAGATTACAGTATTTATTATTTCTTTCGATAGAAAACTCGAAGCATACTAAATAAAAACTGATCTTGATATAGAAAATTTCAGAATTGAAATGACGAAAAAATCGATCAAAGTTAAAATGTTATAAAAATAAATCACTTTTTAATTTATTTCAGTATTTAAATGTAGAAAAAATCAATAAAAATGAAAATAATATAAAATAATTTCATGACGATTTTTTGCCTAAGCGGGGACTCCAAAAATTTTACTTGCATAGGAGGCCCAAAATCGTAGTTACTCCTCTGCCTGGAACATAAGGGTTTTCGGAAATTACTACTTCAATTTACCACTGCCTTCTGTAATTTCGAGCGTAATTATATTTTAAAATACCTCGATGGCATTATTTTAATATAAAACACGCATACAGTAGCAGTGTCCATTTGCATAGATCAGGGGTCACCAATTAGTTTTCTTCGCGGTCCGTATTAGAAAAAATGTAACTCATCGCGGTCCGGATCCCTTACTGGCATAACATTAATATAACGTCAAATAAATGTTATAATAACATATTTTTGTTTCCTTTTATTAATTATTACAGAACACTTAGAGATAATATTTATAACTATTTTGCAAATGTATACTTTAATGAGAAAAATTACACTTCTTTTCGGCAATAATTTTCCCAAAATTTGGAGTCAAATTTGTACTTCATATCTGTAGCAAATTTCGAAGAAGTTTGTCGGTTATCCTAGACCGAAACTTGTTTGTTATAAAGTTAATTTTCGAAAATGTTGATTCACATATATATGTTGAACCGAGGATACAATTGCCGATGCTGAATTGAGGAAAAAGTGGATTATTGTGACAAGATTCGGTAAAGCTTTACCGAAATATTCTTGTATTTGTAGCGATTATTTTAATTAATTAATTGTATTATAAAATAAAATTACGTATATTTCAGAAGTTTAACGGCATCAGTAACGCGAAAAAAGTTTCATTCAGTATAACGTATGATCGATTTTCTAAATCTAATACGTCAAATTAAGGAAACTTACAAAAATGCAAAGCTAAAATAATCACTTTATGTACAAATTATCGACTTAGGTTCAGATCACACGCGGTCCGTGAAAAATCGTTGGCGGTCCGGATGCGGACCGCGGTCCGCCAATTGGTGACCCCTGGCATAGATCCTATCAAAGCAGCTATAGAAGTTCGTTTCTTTTCTTGGACGACGTTTAAAGAAAACTTCTGACTGTCCACCTATCGGTTCGATGGTGAATTATGAATCGCGCTCGAGGCAGGTTCGATGACCGTTTTCACCGGATTCCTATCTCGCTCACATTCCCACCATTCCTCAGATTGCTCTTTCGTTTAAGTCGACGCATTTTACATCCGCAACCATTAAATTGGACTCTAAAAATAACTCGACACCTCTATCGATAGCCAGGCGGTCGGACGATTCGCCACATCGCTCGCAACGCGTGCTCCGCGGCAGAATCGTGTGCGGTGTCACGGCCGTGTCTCCTCGATCAGAGGTAAGCCTATCCATTCGTTTCTCTACGACCACGCTGGATTTCCTCGAGTTGTAATCGAGGGATTCCCGACCGACCTAAGTGTTCTCCTCGAAGGTCGACCAAGTCGGAATCGGAGAAACTGGAGAAGGCGTGGAAAGGGAAAGGTAGTGTGTAGTGTGTGTGTGTGTGTGAGAGAGAGAGAGAGAGGGGGGGTGAAGGAAGTGGGGGGTTGCGTCGAAGGAAGGAGGAGAGGTGATAACAGCGCCCCGTCGCGTGGACAGTTGAACGGCGATCCGCGGTGAGGACTCACCCCTGAGGTCCGTGCGTGCGACGACTGTGGACAACACCGAAGAGCCTTCCTCAGTGGTTTCCAGCTCCGCAAGAACGGCACCCGCCTTCCGGCACTCCCCGTTCGCCGCCTTCCAGTCCACGGGCCGTCTCCCGAACAGGTAGCATTTCCTACCGGAGCGGACGAACCCCTCGCGGCAAGGCGCTCCTCCTCCAAATGGCCCTTTTTTTTTAAAAAAAAAGAGATAAGGTTGGTCGTTGGTATAAGCTTATATTTTTTTGTAAACCAAAAACATTTTTGGACTTGGACAGGACTTCATTTTCGGTCAAAATTTGCGAAATAATTTTCCTATCGCGGAGATGTTAACTCATGCTTTAAATCTGTCTGTTATTAGGGAAAGACTCGCCCGTTTACCACGAAAGGTTTCTCTTTCGGAGAGAAATGCCATGTGAAATGCGTATGTTACGTCCGCCTCAAGGTGTCCTTCTCTCAAGGACGTTTTTATCTCTCACCCTGTGGCTTGGCTGTTCCTCCTCCTCCCCCTCCTCCTTCCGTCATGTAGTAAAGCACTTCCTCCGTTCTCATTAGCCGCTTCTCCAATCTCTCCACTCGCTTAGCCAGCTTCTCTATCGCTCCCAAAAGGTAGAGGTCCGTCTCACTCACCCCGCCTCCTCCGCCGCCTCCCAACTTGTTGCCCTCTCCGCCACCATTGTAATCGCCGCTGGAAACAATTGACTGCGGCGGCGCCGCCTCGCCCTTCTTTCTCTGTGGCCCCCATTGTGGCGTCCCGGACAGAACTCTTTGCACCCGGAGACCTTCGAAAGGAAATAGTGCTTCAGCATGATCTGGACCAAGGGTCGGCACCCTACGGTCTACAGGCCTCATGCGGTCTCCGAGAGCGTTTTATGCGGCCCGCGAAGTCATGTTGAAAACATCGGTATAATTTAACACAATTCCATATTTTTTCAGTGAAATTATTGCTAAAAACCTTTCTGGTGAAGTACTAGTAAACTAATTAGAATTGTTTTCACTAATAGGAGACCACCAAAGAGGAAAAACGAGTAATTTTTTCCACGCAGCAGAGCGAAAACGTTTTTCTTTCCTGACGTTTCTGAATATCTTAACCATAAAAATATATTCAGAATATAATTTTTTTGATATAATTAGTACTTATTAGGTTATTCGATTAGAAATGACCTTAATTTCCTAAAATTTAAAATGTTCTGTTTTGGTTAATAATCGGTAAATAATAATCACTTATTTGCTCGCATTTCCAAAAAATAAAAAATCTAAGACTTTTCTGGCTATACAAGTTTTGCTTGTTTGACAAGTAGGTAAATAATAGTACTTATTCCCATATTTATCACGAGTTTGACATTATTTTGGCGATGGATCGACCGCTTTGTCCTATGTAGCTTCTGCCGCAACTGCAAGCGACTTCATAGACACCCAAAACCAAGAGCCTTCGCCCTGCTCCCTTACATTAACGGCACCACGGAACGAATAGCAAGGACCCTCCGCAAATCCGACATCATCGTCCGCCACAACATGGTGCGAAAAATCAGAGAAGAATTACCGTCGGCAAAAGACCGCGTCTCCCCTCTGCTAAGCGAGGGTGTCTATGAAGTCGCTTGCAGTTGCGGCAGAAGCTACATAGGACAAAGCGGTCGATCCATCGCATGCCGACTAAAGGAACATAAGAGAGCTATAGAAAACAGACATAGCCATAGCAGAACATTCCACAAACCCCGGCCATAAAATAAAAATTGAAGACGCCAAGATACTAGCGAAGCCATCGAAATCGCGAAACGCCCTGATAATTTCAACCGAGACGACGGCTACCAACTAAGCCATACGTGGAGACACTTCTTCGATCCGCGGGTGAAGGGTGCCAGACCAACGGACGATAGAGAAAGGAACGACCACGACCGTTGTTGTCATTGCGGCCATTCGCAATGACAACAACGGCTAAAAAGAGAAAGGAAACTCTCAGACAGACGGTCATTGGCCGCTACGACTCCATCCGTCAATAGAGATAGGCGACTCCAGTATATATAAGACGACGCAGGACTGCCCCTGCACTTCACTCCTGAAGAAGCCTTCAGCATCGAAGGCGAAACGTCGAGAGCAGTAATGCCGTCCACGCAGTGCCTCCCGAAAGCATCAACCCACAATATACCGAGAAATTTGAATCTACGGCCAGAGATTATTTCGAATACATACATAAGGAATAGGGTTAAAAGTTTTATACCAGATACGAGATCTATACGGTACTAGTGGATACAATTTATTGACTATGATCGTCAACAGCCAAAAATTATAATTCTTGGTATTTTTCCTCTTTTAATCATTTGTTCAAATAAATTTAATTCGAATATTCAGTGATCTCTATGCCCGATGCATACTCATTCTTAGAGATGACTATTTACGAAGTTAATTTCATTAATTTTTTTATTGCGATTCGGCTCGAATATTGAATAATACTGGAATGGGTTCGGCCCCTTGCATCTGGCATATTTGTGTTTGATGAAATATAAATAGCAATGAGCCAGAATTTTTCTACCTACGGTTCGGTTGGTTATTTGAAGGTATGAATTTAGGAGCTGGAAGCGATTGTGATGATGGTGATACCATACCAGAGATCTGAAAGAACTCGGAACAGGCAGCAGACTAAAATACAGGCATTAGTTAGACGATGATTCGTGGTTTATATTGTATTCGCGAATGCAATGAGGTTGCTTTATATAATCTGGCCTTCAATCAATTTTCATTTTTAGGCGCGTGTCATTTCCGGCGTGAGCGCATGTTCGTTCTTAGCTTCTTCCGAACGGATTTTTATGAAATTTGATATTAAGGACTTACAGTCAAAGACAATAAGAAAATTGCATAAATGAATCACGTAAGTTAATCAGGAGTGCCAATTTACTGGCGACAAAAATGAACTTTCCGTCATATCTCGTTAAGTATTAGTCACATTAAAATAGTTTCAAATAAAACTTGTAGAACTAGTAGAGTATTTCTTTTCCTATAAATTTTTGTCCATAGAAGTTGCTGTTATCATGAAAATCAAACAAGAATGTCTTAATTCGAGTTCAACTTTGAAGAAGTATACGTGAATATAATGACGCATTTATAACGACAGTTACGAATGTGATACGCTATATGGTAAATATGGAATTTTCTTTTTTAATACCAGAGCCGGCATTAATATGAAATGGAATGACAAGCACGTGATCCCTTTTATTGCTAATATATTCATTTCATTGCTTACCAGCTTCATCTCATGCTCTGACTCAGAAAGAATTACTTTATTTCCATCTGAAAATAACTTGATTTGGATAAATAATTTATAGGGTAGAATTAAAAAATTAATAATTCGATTGCTGCTTTGTTGAAAAGGCTTCCCTCGTGACAGTCTCCTTACTCCGAGCGACCCATTTATTCGAAAGGAGTAATGAGATTGCAGCCCTGCCTAAACATGTCCGAAAGATTCGCTTCAAACGTCGAATTTATTGAATTTAGAAAATGGATTGAAGAGCGGCGGAAGACATTTCTCTGCAGAAAGTTTTCTTCCTAATTTAATCATTTGGAATTCCACGAAATCCATGGCAACAATTTGACGGGAAAATTTTATACGATCTCGTCGAGATTCTAGTAAATGGTTTTAATTCTAATAGTACAACGTAAGATCAAATTTCGAAATAAAAAATAAAACGGTCGAAGACATTTCATGCTCTTAATGTCTTTAAAGATTTATGAGCCTGATTTTTGTTAACGTGTGATAACGACCTGTTTTTCGTCCATTGCCACAGAAACAGAAGCAAACTCTTTGTGGGCCTCGTGTCGTACGTTTTAGTTACGTGAAACACCTTGTGTTAGCAATGATTTTGTTTTACTCTTTCATCGCAGTTCTTCAAATCGAAAGAATTATTCGAAACATGTTTTACTATCTAAGCAATTTACACAGTGGCTTCGCACAAACGATGATATAAAAATTGTTATTGTGGCATTTAAAATTAAATTCATTTTATGTATACTGTAATTACCTTTAATAAAACAGTCGAATTAATTGAACGTGGCAGAATTCATAATCATAAAACATACAAATCAAGCCTCACCTGCTTCTTTATTGTCCATGTCCCAATCGCCATTGGCCCAGCCTCCAGAATTCAGCCTTTGCACCAACAGTCGCGCAAGTGTCTCGTGGTCTCCCTCCCAGTTTGATGGAGCTGAGAATGTGACGTTGTCGGAGGGGAAGTCCACCGAAATTCCGGCTGAAACTGAAGAAAAGAGAACCGTCGATAAAGGTCATCGAATTGCTCCAATTCGTACATACGCATCGCAGATTTTTGCTTACACGGTTTTAAGGGTAGATGAGATAGCAATACTTAAAGATTTGCAGAAAAAGTGGAAAAATAATTGTTCATTAGTGATTTAATTTAAGAGGGAGTATATTTGGAGAATGAAAACATAATTTCAGCATATTGAGGTCAAATCAGATTTTTATTTAAATCCAAAAACGCGGGGAATGTTTTATTAATAACTACATATTGCAGCATAAAATTTGAAGAATTTTTTGGAATCGACCAAATTTTAACATAAAATTTTTTAACAGAAGGCAAGTCTTAATAACGATCCACCCATCTCACGAAGAGACGTCTTAATTACGTAATGCTTTCCGCCCTCGATCACCAGCGGTAAAAAAAATTAGCAGTAATATTTATATTTGAAGCTGAGGTTTTTAATCAAAATGGTTTCTGCCTTATGCTTTCAATACTGCGATTATTTCTGTCAATTTGGTACGAAATACTATTAATATAACACCAAGTCCTTATAATTTCAATCGAAAGGATTTATGGGTAACTGGACGGCGCGCCGCGGCGGTAATGGATACAGTAACGATCTAAAATTCCCCAGAAAATAATCTTCCTCTCAAGAAGTAATGTGTGAATTTTTTATGCGACGAAATAAATAATTTGAAGAATAACTAAGCGTCATTTAATTAGCGAAGTTGAAGATTAATAGGATTTGTTTTAGTGATTTTATATGTTAAGCTCAATCTTGTACTGTAAATTAATTTGCCCGAAACATTTTCTTATTTTTAATGATTAATAAGCGTAATCATTTTAAGTTGCCCCATAGCACAACTGGTGTATGAATAACATGAACCAATTATTTTTGAAATAATGAATAAATAATTAAGAAGGGGTTAAGAGACTACGGCAAGATGGACGTTTAAAAGGAAACTCCTTAGCCGTAAAGTTTACGGCTAAGGAGTTTCCTTTTAATGAATAAATGTCAATGATTTTTTATTTCATGGACTATCTGTCGATTAAAACTCTTTATATTTTGCTTCCAAAGATGCATAAATAGGATTCCAAAATTTCTCCCTTCGAAACAAATATAACAATTGAACAAAGCGGAATAAATAAAAATTATACGATCAATCCATTGACTTGCGTTTTTCATTATTTAGTCTGTTTTTGAAGTTTTAGAAAAGTCATTATACTATAAATACGTATTTCTTGGGTTTTTTTCTACTTATCAAATTTTTAAAAGTTTGTACCTGCCTACAGAGAAAAATCCTGCACGCGCTATTGTTTGATTAAAAAGTGTTTAGCTTACCATTCGTTCCGAATACGATCTATATAACTTCAAGACAAGTAAGCTTCAATTACTCCATACGATTATCGATTTTTGTGTAAACTATATCCTGAATAAAACGGAAAATATTTATTTTCAACAGTTACCTTTAAAATACTATTTACAGCAATGCGCAAGTATTCCCATCCCAAGAATGGCACCCGTTCTGTGAAAACCGTCTCTTTATGTTTCTAGGCCCACGTTCTGATTTGGAGAAAGCGGCCATTTCTGTTGGCCCTAACGGTTTAGTCAGGAACTTTCGCACTTGACAAGAAAATTGTCGTTTTTCTCTTCCGTCTGTTCGATAAATGGCGACAAAACTCTCGACTTTCACCTCTGAATTGGGGCATATTCCAGAACATCTCAAGAGCTTCACCGCCAATTCTTTGCCTTTCGTGTCATCTACCGCAATAATATTTAAATTAGTAACATATATCCAAACATTTAAAATCCAGCGAGGCTCACACTTTCATAAATATTTTGTAGGTCAAGGGTACTTTAGTTGTTCATTCGTTTTATGCGCAACCTTGGAGGGACTGAAGATTAATCAAATGCGCTTCGGGGTGACTTTTTTTTGAAGGATTTGAACGGTTAGATATACTCACCAGTCGCAGCAGTGGCCACAACGAAAACGGCCGCCGAAAGTGTCCACATTGCTGAAGGTAGTGCGCGACCCACTGGAATACACAATTGATTGCCATAAGTGTGAATGAGAAATAGTGAAAGCATTGGAAAGTGAACTAAGTTGGGGATCAAATGTGTCACTTGGATGATAATTGCAGGCCAACATTCAGTGATTAAAAAGTGTTTCTGTGCGTGCGTGTGTGTGTGCGTGCGCTTGTGCTCAAGGAAAATATCACTGGGAAAAGGCAAAAGAGAAGGTACGTTGCTTTTTTAATTATTAACAAGTCAAAAAAGAACTGCAGAAGCAGATTCCAAAAGCGCTTGTTTAGAACGCTCATTCAAATTTTTAAAAACCTTTTCACAATGCAAAAAAAATTAACGTATATGCATGATTAAAAAACTTTAGATTTAGCGATCAAACTGCGTTACTATAATGTAAAACACAAAATCAATTAAAAGTTATTTAAAACATACTTCACTGTAGCTGAGCAGTTCTAATATGATCTTTATCCCTTTTCGAGACTAAATTGAACGTATTTATGCTTCGTTTTTATTTTTATAGCATCGTAAGCAAAACGAAACTTTAACGTACTCAGTTTTAATATGATCTTTATCCCTTTTCGAGACCAAATTGAACGTATTTATGCTTCGTTTTTATTTTTATAGCAACGTAATCAAAACGAAACTTTAACGTACTAACGGATCCGGAAAGATAGTTCAAAATGTTTTTTTATCTTGCTAAAAGGCAAAGGGACAAAAGGATGGACCCCAATATCAGTAGGGTGCATGTGAGTCACCAACCAAAACTATCCTGAAAATTTAAGCTTCCCACCTATTCTCGTAGCTCCAAAATTTTGCGCACAGACGGACATAAAAAGTTATAACAAGCGATAAAAAAAGCTAAAATGACGGATTCATTCATACATCAGGTTTTTTTCCGCAGGCTTCTTTTGATAATCTTAGTTTTTAATAACATTTCGCAGTAACTACATACATATACTGTAATGAAATTGCATGTTTTGCAAGTAAATATAAAATAGGAAACCGTCTTAAAAATTCATATGTGCGTGTTGAATAATAATAAACCATATTTAGGAATTTCAATGGGAACGTTATACGTATCTCGCATAGCACTTTCAATTTATAATCAGTCGTTGAGCTGCTGAAAGCTTCACGAAATTGAAACATTATTTAGGTCTTGGACGAAGGTACTATTAAGAATAACTTCAGCTCACAATTTGAAATTAAAGTAATGAAGCTTTGTACAAATTCCATCATAGACAAAAATGTACCACCATAGTTTCCACTCGAAAAGTCAAAACCTCTATAGAGGATTTCTTACAAAATTGTATTATATTTAATATCTAAGAGCGCAATCCAACGAAGCTTCCTCGGTCGAATTTGTTGAAATAAATTATTAATTAAAATTTAACCAATGCGAGGTCGTGCGGATATCAAGCTCTGAGAGCGCATCCCGTGCACAGAAGTGCGCTCCTCCCGGATGCATTCTCTCGGCCGATGAACTTGAAATAGGAAGTTCCTCGTCGGCGTCATTGTGGACAAATTAACTCACCTTTAATGGAAGTTAGCGAATTGGCGTCGCGGCGCAAAACTACTTGTTTTCTTCGTCGTCCTCTCGTCTCGTTGCTATGCGGCGTGTTCTCTCTGCGATTACCTCCTGCCAACTACCTCTTTCTCTCCAGCCTCCGACAGGAAGAGGCGCGTTTAGAGAAAGTTTCACCGCTATACGAGGAATTTCTTTCGGGAATCCCCGACGACAGCGCCGATGCGGTGGTCCTGGTCCTCAAACCACCCACCATTCTTAATGGTGAAAGAGGCTCCGGGGAAGCCGGATCTCATTTTCCTTATCGCTTTTCTGTAACTTTTAGTCGAGGCAATGGGTCTGTGCACCTGGCGACGTTTTTAGTACTATTCCTAATATATAGGTAGTAGTAGTCATGGAGAGTTTTTGTCGGTCATTTCAATTTTATACGACTATGCATTGATCAAAAGTTTCGGCTGTGATTTTTTTAAAGGTTGACATTTGTCTTTATTTGGGCGATATCGAGACTTGCACCTAAACCCATCCGTAATTCGCGCAAAAAATCGCAAAACTGAACGTGAAATCTTTTAAGCAAGGAATAAGGCTGAGATTAGATGTGAAGCGTAGAAAAGTTGAGAAAACGTCGAGTGTTCGTTAGCAAATTATTACATTTCCATTCTCAATGAGCTGAGGATACGCATTAATCATGTTCAGGAAGGATAACCGGTAATAAAGATTTTATTCGATACAGCATGTTGTTTGAAGCTCGGCGTTTCTCTAAAAAAAAAGCTATAGCGATTCAAAGTGGGCGAATCTCTGGCATTGGGATCTCCTTTCGATCATTTTCGCGTCCTTAGCTTTGACTCGGCGAGGATTTCCTCTCTCGCTTTCCCTCTGCTCCCATTCTTCGCCGCCATGCCGCCATCTATTTTATCCCGTCCTCGGAATATCTCCACCCGACGGCCAAAGGTCCTCTTGTTCGCTCGTTCATATCTCCGTTTCGCCTTTCCTCGATAAAACATTAAGAGCGACCCTCTCTCTCTCGCTCTTCATCGCCATCTCGTCCTTCACACAATTTCGCATCTTTCGGAGTCGCACGTCGTCTCCTTGCCAATCCTTTCTCCTGATACACTCGACGTGTTTTCTTCCACCCGTCTACGCAGATGGTCGATGAAATCTTCGCTATGGTCCACACCAACAATTACTTCATTTTTCCCAATTTCTCTCGCACTCCGGTATCTGCGTTTGTTCCAGTATTTTCAGTATTTTTACCATCCTCAATTTCCCTATGTTCTCATCTTTGCTTCCCCTAAATAATTAAATATTTTTTTTTATATCTCGGTGTAAACTCAACTCGATCTGAGGTATTACAAGTAATAATACTCAAAACGGCTATTCCGCTTTAATTTTGAATTCAAAATTTCCTCGTTGGACCTATACTGTTAAAAAGAAATTATTTTTGTAGCGTCGCAACGAGTTTTCTCCACTCCTTTCCTTCGACTGAGAACGAAATTGTCTTCTTCGTCCTCCTCTCCCTCCCCTTCCTCTCTCTTTTTTCCTCTTCCTCCGCCATCTCTCCGTCTCTTCTTCGCCCGTCGACTGTATCCTGCTTTTCCTCGCTGTGACCCGGTGACCCACTGACGACGGGAGAAAACTTATGCATGCGGGGGAATTGGCAATTTAATAAGTGTTGATAACGTTTCGTCAATTGCTTTTTGTTGGCGAATTTTCTAATCATTTTCAGTATTACGGCGATCCGAAACAATTTTTCTATGGTTCTACATTATTTGTCAACAGTACGTTGGCAGAGGAATAAATATACGATTGTTAGGGAGTTTTCCGCATCGAAGTTGCTGTGAAGGACAAATTTTGTTACTCGGGAGAAAGTAAAAATTAGCAATATGTAATATGTTTGGAATCGAGCTAAAAGTGTCTTTTTGAATTTATTATATAACAATAAGAATTAATAATCGAATTTATTAGAGTTTTACATATCATAAAAGTAAAAATTATGCGATTACGGGAATGTTTAATATTTGTTCGATATTAACCCATCCGATCATGGTTTTAGATAAAATGTGTTCAATATAGCATGCTTAGATTATGTTCGCTCTCCAAATTTTTACGACTTCGAAAACTTATACTTGAAATTTTTTTTTGCATTTAGAATCTTTAACGAAATTTACCGCATCAATCTCTTGGGGTACCAAGAATTTAACGAAAAACAAGCCGGAGTGGATGATTATTCCAAATCCGATTTTATCCATAGCTCTACAATTATTGCTTCCAAGGTATTAAACCGTAAACATCGGAAGAGGTTAAAAATTTCACCGGTCGTGATTTGTTCCAAATTCTATGATTGTAAGCTAAAGATAGAACTGATTACAATTTAGTCCATCGAGCGATTGATTTCACTCTTAAAGGGGCACATCTCTATGATGATGATAAGCAACCCACTCCACACCTGCTCTAAGCTAGATCGATAATTTCATAGTGATACTGGCTACAAACTGGTCAGCGATAGGAAAACACTAGAGTTGATCGATTTTCCTGTATGCCAATAGTAGGGTCGAGAGTAGTAGTTCCATTATGTATTTGCGGATACATAACAAATATAAAGCTTTCAGATGATCATACTATGTAAGGCACTATGTTTAAACGCTTTTGATCGGTATTGGGTTGAAGACGAAGGCTAGAAAAAATCAGGACTTTTATTGTATAATTATTAAATGAGCAAAGTTCAAATAAGGAGTTGAAAAAGTAAGACAGAATAAATTTAAGTTGCAAGGATACAGAAATGTATTTTTTGCAAAACTTTATTAACTTTGGTACTCTCATTTAATCATATGACAGTTAAGCACACCACCAAGGCTGACTGCATCGGATCCGGCATTCTCTGAAAAATAATTATTGTACACGTGACGTACTTCAATTAAAAAATCGGAAAAATATCCCTCTCATAACGAGAGAAGTTGCTTTATTAAACTTTTTGAATAGTAAGTGGTCCCACATGCACACTTTGCACCTGGCCCGTGATTTTCTAAGCTCTGTACCCATAATAGCTGCCTCTTAAAAAAAAACAAGGCTTTTAAAAAATACCTGTGCCAGACACAGGTGCAAAGAAAACCTCCACTTTCACCATGGACCTGGGTTCGGGACAGTTATTCTTAAATTTATTTTGGATGCCCCACAATCAGTAAATATTTCCTCAACCATTAATCCAATACTAAAGCGAAGTAGCATATTATTCAGGAACAATGCTGTATTAATATTTAAAGGTTGTACAAAAAATGATAAATATTGCGAGAGAAGTTTATATGTATACAGTGCTCCAAGAGTAACAAAACAGCTTCAACGTGTAAACTTCATATTCATTGCATACTATTTAGGATTTTTTGGCATTGTTCACTAATAGTATGGCTTAAGTGTTCAAATAATGCATTCCTAAATGCTGGGAATTGGACAGGAAAGATATTACATTTTGTAGAACTTCAATTCAATTAGATTGTGGTTTCTTAAAAATAATGATCATTACAATGTTAACATTCTTAGTAGCAACTCTTAGAATGCATTAATATTGTTCCTAATCAAGGGGCTTTAATTGGAAATTTCATAATAGTTTAGTTACATAGCAAGTGCAGGCTTGCCAGTTATAGCAAAAGTTTTAGAGAAGAGACAGCAAAACATTTTATGAGACATTCCTTGGCAGAGCCTATGTCACTCTTATTTACTCCTACATTACATACTTAAATTTTTTAATGAATACTACAAACAATGGCATACAATATATACTGACATAATTTATGGTTGGTGGAATTTTTTCAATGTTTTAAATAGACTAGATAAAAGGAGGAAACTGAATTTTCCTGAATCTGCGGAATAAGCAACAGTGTTATAAAATTGAGAGCACTGTAATGAATGTATAAGATAATGAGCCAGGCATTTTGTTTCTACATAGTTTAATTAGAATCTCCAATACAACATAAAATATAGAATTGTTAACAATAATTTTTTTACACAACACTCAAAAACATAGTCCAGCTTCAACATTAATTCAATCATCTACACATATAACAATTGGTGCATTGGTATTTTTTAAATTATTTAATATTGATATAAACTATTCCAAAAGGTGACTTTAAAAACAACATGATTTTCTATAAAAATAATCTGCGAAATTTGAGAGGTTTCATTTTCCATGAAATTTAATTAATAGGTAATGGAATATTGATGAAAAAATTGAACAAGGTGTATTTTTCAACCATCAAAGGATAATAATTCAATTCTCATACCTAAATTAAACAACATGGTGCAAGTCATACAATAATAGCACGTTATAGCACGCTATGAGAATCATTCCTATGACACGTGAAAAAGTTTTCACATGCGAAACAAGGAGACTTGCTCTCACAACCAAATCAACTATCAAAACACTAAGCAGTTACATTGATAGTAAAAACATTAAACTAACCAGTGCCATAGACTAATCTTCAAATTCGCTATTTTTGGTGATGCTTATAGGGAATCTCATTAATTAAGAAATTTGAGCAGTGGTAAAATACGCTCATATATTCTTTTCAGGATGAGACACAGAGCTAATAAAACAAGGGATTTCTTTCCAAAAGAAACACCTTTCTTTGGTAAGCATACCAATAAAAATTACCCATCCTCTCACTGCCACATATCAAGAGTTTTGTTATAAAATGAATAATCACATTCTATCAGAACATTTCAAACAAATTCCTGATAACATTGCAGACTATAACATCTTCTGTTAGATGACTTTACTCTGGTTTCACATGCACATACTACACAAAATGTAACTGAAGGAGTAAAACCCTTCCACACAATTGGATGGCAAAATCATACTGACTAGTGTATTAATTACAAGGCAATTGAAAAGATTGGCTATTCAGGGCATAAACATTCACTCCTAAAGGAAAGAATGACCGGAAATCAATGCAGATGTTTAAGAGAAGTAATTTAATTACCAGGACACAATTAACACAAAACTACTTTCTTGCATGCAAAAATAAGTGAAATTGATTCTTTAAAAAGATATAACTCAAAAATAAAAATACCTGAATATCTATGTATACAAAATAAGTAAATTTATTATGCAATTCTGAGATTTCCTTAGGATTCTGTTACAAATGTGAATTAAAGCTTAATTCGGAATCCTGTAACAGTTTTAACAAATGATTTAGCTAAGCTAAGCTAATAAGAGCCTTATTTTACAGACCCATTACTAAATATAAGAATTTTTCCAAGATATTAAAAGAGGAAGATTCAATTTTGACACACAGTACAAAAACGGTACTTTATGAACAGTGAGACAACCTGCACATCCTTCTTTTTCAAAATCTCTGGCAGCTCTGAATTTTATTGAATGGTTTCGATAATACTGTAAATTATTCAAGAATAAATACTGTAATAAACTGGGCAAACTTATTATAATGGAATGCTTATGCTCACTTAAGTCTTTTAAAGACCTGAAAAAATAAAAGTAAACAGACAAGCCATATTAAAAGAGAGCAGGATAGAAAAAATCAATTGCAGACAAAAGAAACATTTCTGAAAGGTAAAAATGCTTTTAACCCACAATAGAATTGGCAAAAAGTTTTGTCTATTAACTAGAAAACAATGATATCATCGAGTTTCAAATAAAGGAGACAGTCTTCAGGTGATAAAAATTGTGTTTACAAACTAAGGCGATATTAAAGAAAATTGGTAAATTATGCTTGATAAAATGGAAAATGACATGGTTAACAACCATTAGAAATGATTCATAGATTATCAAAAGACATCAAAATACCATGAAAATATTTTCATGGCGAGTATTCATTGTGCAATGCTTACAAAGCATTACTTAGGGAGGTATGCCTCAAGAGCTTTAGCAAAGCCAAATTAAGAATATGGCAGCATCACATGGATATTTAAAAGAAAATACACAACAAATAATGCTGGTAAAAGGAAAATTTTGGCATAAACTTTCAAAACGGTTATAAATAGAATGAATTAGACTCATACGGTTACAGATATACTTTGGCAAAAACAAAAAACAACAATAGCTCAAGTTAACATTACCATTGGAAACTGCAAAAACATTAATAGAAAGGATTCATTTAAATAGCTACTGAGGTTGAGAGTACATTCCTGCATCCAACTGTTTGTCACTACTCAAGGCATGAGATCCAGCCAGACAAAAGAGCTCCATACACCAATAATACAAATGCTGCACAAGAGAGAGTGGGAACATTCACAGCCAATACATACACAATGTTTACATTAACGACCATGCAGTCTAAAAGTTTTTAACAAAACATTTGAACATCTTGCAGACATTCTGTTCAACTGACTCGTTATAATTATAAGTTTAGGTAACTAAACCATTAATGCCACAATAAATAGCATTCATAAGCTAATAAACGAACACTTATGCCAAGCAATTAGGTTTCAAAGAAAGTATGGACCATTTCAAATCTCTGAAATCTAAAAGTTAATATATATATATATTTCTATACATGTTTTAGAAAACAACTTTTAATCCAACTTTGCATGAACACAGGAGCAAGAAATTATTTTCATATAATATAATTAACAATTATATTATCTTCTATGGAATCATTTCAGGTAGCATTTAAATGTAATAGACATCTGCATCTGAAACAAAAGACATACGGACAACAGTAAAATCCATGGCTCTTATAACAGGAACAGCACTCATAAATTTTCTTCAAGTAACAGATTAACCCTAAGCCTCATCTAAATATTAAACATGGCTAGTTTATCCTTAAGGCATACCTCAAAGTTTCACATAAATGAACTAAAAATACAAATACAGTTAAAATTGAATATTCAGTTCTTCACAAAGATGTTGTTTTGTAGAGCATATGCCTCCATCTCAAGCTGGCAAACCTAATAATCCCCTGGCTTCAAGGTGATCATGCAGGGTGCCATAGAGTTGAATCTGCTCCTCTGGCTTCAAACTATAAACCTTGAAGATAGTGAAACAATGAACCAGAAATGTGGGTTAGATTTACATGTCCACACAATACTTTTAACTTTGAGTATTAAGTTGAATAAAACAATTAATTTAAAACCAAAACAGAAAAGGAAACCAACAGACATCTCAATGTTAATTTAAGCTATTCAAATAAATAATTTCTCTATATTTCAAAGAATTTTCCTTGGAAAAATACACACAGCTAATATTGTGTAAATTCTTAGAGCACAATGGCAGTTAAAGTTATAACATATGAAAGGGAATTGACAAACAAACAAAAGTTTTGTACAGCATTATCGAATCCCTTACAGATGTTATAACAGCTAATATTGGTATGTACTGTATTTACTTGGGTATAAGCCGCCACTGCATCTAAGCTGCACCCAGGTTTTTCAACATTGAAAATAGAAAAAAAAACCCCTTGATATAAGCTGCATTTTGAACTCAACAATATGTCTACAATCGGAGGCTCCGGAAACACGTGATCCAGCCACGGGATGCTCGAAAATCATTATGAGAAATGCACAATCTTTTCGTGATTTCTAATGCTTTTACCTTAATAACTTCACTTGTTACTGGAAGCCCATATTCATGTTGCTTCCTCACGAATTCTGCAACTTATTTATTTATTCCAAAAACAGCACATTGGCCCAGTTACATTGGAAACAATAAACAAACACAAAATAACAAAACAACAAAGAAGCAGGTTAACATAAAAAGCAAAGGCAAACAATTATTTAAAAACAGAAGCTAACTGTTTTCTGAAGTAATTACCTAAAAAGATGTCAACTTTGGAGTGATGATGCAATAGGTTGTTGTATGCTGTTGGAATACAGCAGAAAAGAGTGCTTAGAAATAGAGAGGCGATAATTGAAAATATGAAACAAATCTTGAAGACGGGTTGTGCGTGATGGAATACGTAAGGCAAAATAGGATGACATTTCAGGTGAGCGATAGAAACTGTTAATGATCGAATGAAGGTAGGCCAGATCGGAAAACTGTCGTCTATTAGAAAGAGGGTAAAGTTAACTTGTAGTTTGGATTCTGTTCATGGTGTCGGACTATGGCTAGGAAAAACCTCTCTATTGACTCTAAATGTTTTAGATTTGTAGGAGCAGCAGTACACCAAATGGGAGAGCAATAAATTACCACAGGTAAAACACAACCATTAAAGTATGAAACCATAGCAGCCGGGTCTTTTATTTCATAAAGTCTATATAGTATTCCCAGAAGGGACGGATTTAGATACGATTTTCTCAATATGCTTGGAAAAGGTAAGTTTACTGTCAAAAATAACTCCTAGGTCATTTACCTCGTATACAATTGGAATTGTTTCACTGTTTATCCTGTATGGAAATGGAATATGGGAGGTTTTCAGGCTGAAAGGAAGAAGCTTACTTTTTGTTGGATTAATTTTGAGTTTCCAAGTTACACACCACTCCGCAAATGAAATAAGTGCAGCCTGGAGTAAGAGGCTGTCCTGGAGAGAGTTTATCATTTTGAGGACTTTGCAGTCATCTGCATAGAGTATAATTTTACAAAGGTAAGATGTGACTACATCAACAACATCATCAATAAATAGGGCAAATAGCAGAGGACCTAAGATGCTGCCTTGAGGTATACCGGATTGAACAGGAATAGTTGAGGAGGAAACTGTATCGATTACAACTTTCTGAAAATGGGACTTCAAATAATCTTGAATTAATCTCAGAAATGGACCATGAATATTATATCTGCTAGCAATTTTGCGTATGAGTAACTTATCGTCGACAGAGTTGAACGCCTTGCTCAAATTAATATAGCACACATCAAGTTGTGATCTTTCCTCAAAAGCTGTTGTTACTTCGTTGTGCAATATTGTTAAGTTCGTTAAACATGAACCTCCGGGTAGAAAACCATGTTGCTGTGGAGAAATGTATGGAAGAGAATATTGAAGTAAATTTTTGTGTATTATTTTCTCAAAGACAATTGAAATTGCTGGGAGAATGGAAATTGGACGGTAATTTATAACATTTTAACTGTTTCCACATTTCAGGATCGGGGTGATATTTGATAATTTCCATTTAGTCAGAAACACTCCATCTGCAAGACATCTATTGAATATAGTTGCTAAGGGGATGCAAAGAGTTTCAGCGGTGTTTTTTAAAAAAATTATGCTAATACCGTCAGATCCAGAAGGTTTATTTATATCCAATGCCGAGAAAAGATTTTTAACTTCTGAGGAAGATGTGCTTAAGCGGGAAAGCGACTCTGATGTAACCGAAGATACTTTAGGAAAATTATCAACTGATGAGGGAGTAGAGAAGTTTGATGAGAAATAAACATTAAATACGGAAGGACGCTCGTTACTAAGACCGTTAATATTTCCATATTTGATCAAATTTGGTATATGTGGTTTTCGGCATCTCAAATTAATAAAGGGACCAAAAACGCTTACAATTAGTTTTTAAATCATTAGTGACACTATCCACATATTGTTTATAATCCCTCCTTAAAAGATATTTACAATGTCTTCTCATGTTATTGAAGACGTTTTTGGTTTCCGAATTTGGATTCCTTTTAAACAAGCGCAAACAAGCAAGTTTATTTTTTAAACATAGAAACGTTTCACCAGACATCCACACAGGTTTCTTCTCCGTGAGCTTCCGGGATGGAACCCAGTCAGCGATGGTTGCTCCGATAATGTTATAAAAAGTGTCAATAACCTCTTTGATGGAGCCGGAACAAAGAAATTCCCAAGGCAAAAGAGAAAGTGCATGGTTAATGGCTGCCCACTCTGCCTTCTTCCAGACCCTAACTTCACGGGGGGGGAGGAGGGGGGGAGGGAGGGGGTGAGGGGAAGACTTCAAGGCTGGGAGAAAGATAAGGGAGGTTTCAACGGACATGTGGTATGAACCGAAAATATTTCGGCAGGGAGAAACGGTTTCAATATCAATGGAAGACATTATGTAGTCCAGGGTAGCCAACTGTCTAGTTTTGTGTAAATTAAATTGACCGAGTTCGAGTCCACTGATGAAATGCTGGAAGAAAAACTCGTCATTGCAATTATGGCACACACCATTGAAAGGTGTATTCCATTCGATAGCCATTCACCATCGATTTCAGGAAACGAACCTTTCTTGGGTAGTTGGAAGGATTTCTTCGTTGATTTTTCTTTAAAAAGTTTGTAACACATCGTCCTCCATCTCCTGATGCATTTTTCATCCACTTTTTATTGCCGCCCAGCCTTGTGGTTTCCATGCATTTCAGAATATAATATAACTGTTTTTTAAAGATGCAGTATATTGAGTTCTGCTGTTCATACTTTTGGGATACTGATTAAACGTTATTATATGTTATTATATTTTAATATACTTTAAATATACTGTAATATAGAAACTTCCCTCAACTCAATGAAACTTGTGTAAAAAGCTACTTAAAACATTAACTGCATGACGTGTTTGTAGCTTTCATCTCATATTCTTATCAATTATTGAACATGGGCAGATTTGGATGAGTTAAATCTAATCAACCACAAACCACCTGTTCATTTTAAGTGCTCTTTATCTCGAAAACAAAAAAAAAACAAAAATACAGTGCGCCAATTAGAGTGAAACTTTCAACAAGCCAATTATAGCATTCTTCTAGAATGATGACATATTTCCTGTGTTTCCACCATTCTTGTGCCACTGACCAGTGTGTTCAAGACTGGAGAAGGTGTAAAATTGTGATAAGGTGTTTCTGTGTGAGAAGCATGTGTTAAATATCAATTGTTCGTGGTATTTAGTGGTTGATGGTAAATCACAACGCTAACCTTCAGCTCTTCTCTTACTGCTCTTCATTTGCTGCTATTCAAGTTTGCAGGTGGCCATGTGTCATGCTTTCGGAGATGGAGTTGGAGGGTGGTTAAAAATTTTACTGAAAAATACTGATGACGTAATAAAATAGTGTGTGTGGGTTGCAACCTCAAAGAAATCACATGATAAAAAACTGCATAGGATGTTTTTGGACGAAACCTGCCAATCAATGCAAGAAAAATAATATTTTAGACTTGTAATTGGTGCTTGCCACTATCAAACATTGTAAAAGGAGATGAAAATGGTCTTGTTTTCCATAAGAAAGCATTGTAATGGTGTCATCGGCCTTCCTTATCAATATGGCTGGCGGCAAAGCAAATTAAACCTTGCAGGCACATTTTGAATATCATCCACTTTTATGTGAGATTTTTTCCTGAAAAGTCCTGTTCAATAATCCATTTCTGTGCATATGCCTTCATTTGGATAACCCCGCTGCTTCTGTATAACCTAAAAGGCAATCTGCCCCTGAATGTATACAACACCTGTTAAGTTCCGATCAATGAACTTCTGAATAACAAATAGACAAAAAACTGAGTCCCTTGAATTTTGTTAATGGGAAGTTTTACTGTATCTATCAAACAATTTATCACACTTTAAAAATTAATCAGCAAGCTCATATTATGGTTCATGATTAAAATTACTTCTGTAGCCATAAAATGGTTGAGAAAATCAGATTCATATTTCAGCTACAAAGCATTTGTTCTCAATTTCAATTCTATAATAATTAGAGATGCACCGAATACTCATTTTGGCCGAATGCCGAACATTAAAATCAGTATTCGGCCGAGGCCGAATATCTCCATTAGCATAAATTAGTGATGCACTGAATATCGGCTTCGGCCTTGGTAATCGGCCAAAAATAATTAAAATAATTTTTATCTTTTAAATTCTATGAGATGGAACTCTTTTGGATCTCGGAAATTAAATTTTCGTTCATTTCCATAACAGCGTAAGAACACTTAAAACGGCGATAAAACTACAAAGAAAACACAAATACAAAGTATTTGCCACAATGGCGGTTCTGGTCGCTCACTTCAAAAACAAAGTGTCTTGATCGCTTTGAAGACGCTCGCTCACCACTCGCAAGTATGCGCATTGACGCTAGAACTTGGGACACCGCCATAACATTACATTGTATTGTTTTTTCGCTTAGTCGCTCGCACTGCCCGCATTGCTTGTACGTGGGACGGAGCCTTAGCCTTGCCTATTAAATTTAAAATTGATACTACTAACAAGTTCTGGGTTTACGAAAAATCTGCACACATCCCCATGTTGACTGTGAAAGTTGGTTACAATTGCAAGAATATTCCTCCCGGGGAATTTCCGAAATCGTTTTTAAAACATTACCAACCTGAAATACCAACTAATGAACACTAATGTTTTCTGTAGAAATCTATTTTAATTCTTTGTTAATATGAAGAGACCGTCTCTGCCTGAATAGAAGCCGACCCTGGATTTAAGCCAACCCCCCAAAAATTTCCACAATTTTTTGGCAAAAACGTAAATTTCATAGATTTTATGCTGAATTGTGCCGGGCATTCATGCACATCTTAGAATACATTATTCGAGATCGAAGAAATGTGGGGGAAATGGTTTAGTTGTTGACAATTTGAAATATTACTCCAATTAATAATTTTGCGTTGCTGAATTATGTTCCACATTCAGTGACAATAATTACATTCATCTTCATTTTCACAAAGGTCAAATATAGTAACAGTGATCTCGCCAAGATATTTTTTCATCCAAGTCTATTTCCAATGAAATTAGCATTTACATTGCCTTAAGAAACTGCATTTTTATAATTATACACGTTCCATGTAAAGTTTTACCGAAATTCAAACAGTTGAGCATTCAAGCCGTCAAAGCATTTTGCATAATCGTCAATTTACGCAAGTGATCTCGCCAAGATATTTTTATATATATTCATCGTAGGTCAAATATTTACTTTACGAAAAATATAGTACTATCATTTGCATGCGAAGGCAATGAGAGACTTCGAGATTTAACCATAACCCAAATTTTTTCGGACTCGCATTTAAGCCGAGGGGTGATTTTTTCATGATAGATTTTGACAAAAAACATCGGCTTGTATTCGGGCAGATACGGTATATACAAAGAATCGCAGCCTTGTTAAGTTTATTATATATTCTGTTATATAAAAATGTCCGCACTTATGAAATTCAAAAATGAAACGAAAACTCAGTCAACATTGTGTCATTTTGGTTTTGGCACAATGGTGGTTTATACATCATATTACGTCATGCAAAAACGTGAACCAGATGTCAGAGGTTGTCTGCTACTTACACAGTACAGTAAAACATCAAAAATTCCAACTAATGAGGAGGAGTATTCTAAATAAACAAATTGTCCACATATTGGAACACACTAATATATTATACGTCGTAGGACATAAAAATGAGTAGCACATAAATGTCAGGCTGAATCCGAGATATGTGAATTGTATTGGCAACAACTCAATGTATTATGCTTTTATTTAGTGTTTTCAGCTTTCTTCTATTATGTCATTATCATTTTTCGTTTTATCAAAAAAAATGCAGTATTTGGCTATTTGGCGATCCAAAGGCCGAGGCTGAATAGCAGATTTTGGCCGAATACCGAGGCCGAAGCCGAGCTTCAGTACATCACTAATAATAATCAACTAACAACTTAGGTAGTCAATTTGTAGCTGAAATGCATATCTGTTTTTTTAATAGCATCATAAGTTCAGGAACTATCTTGATTGTCAAACATCTTCAGTACAATTATATGTTACCTGTTGAAGTATTTTTTGAGGAGATGCAGTGTGAATGAAGCTGGAGATGTACACATTGACAAACGTGGCCATTAGATACTGACAATCAAAACGATCCATAATTCCTCCATGACCAGGGATAATGTCTCCAAAATCCTATAGAAAATCAAAACAGATGTGTTAAATATGTAAAGTTTAGAAAAATTGTGCTGAATTCAACAAAAATGTGATAAAAAAGTGCTTTTTTGTGACGGTATGTGCCACTACGGCATACCGGCACCTTTTTTTTCAAAGCGATATTGATTCATTTTTAATTTCGGTACATTTTCATTTTTTTAATTCTTTAAAACTTAAAGTAATGAAAGTTTCTATAAATGTTAAACATTTTGATTTTTATTATCAACTTTGTTATTAAAAGTTCATCACTAATTCAATGGAGAAGGGGGTAAGGGTGCAGGAAGGGGGGTGGGAATACCGGCACCTCTTTAATGCTAGAAGTCCTCTGATTTTAAGTAGATAGAATACTTTATACAACAAAAGTGACGCAGCTACCACATAATGTAACACAGCATTTGATGACAATTATAACTTACATAAAAAATTAAGGACAACATCATGGATATAAAAATAACTTATAGGAAGCCTGGAATGTAGCTGATTAAAGTAAGGCTACAGTAATTTTAAAAAATATGATCATATCTTGAATAGAATTCAAACACTTAACAATACACAATTATTCAAATGAAAATAACATAATTTTAGACTAGGAGATTATTTTATAGATAGATGGTAGGTACTCTTGCCTTTATTTTGAATGCTCGCTTGAAACCGCTAGCAAAGAAACCTCCAAAAGGTCCAATGACACTGCTAAACAATGACATTGACAATGAATGCAACAGGAATGGCTGGAAGGTCACCGTCCTCTTCAAAGAAAACTGATGAAAGAAACATATTATCAATGTCGGCAGCTATTGCTTTCTGTGTTAAATACAGTGGAATCCCTATTTAACATTTGCGACTGGGACAAGTTTTTTGTACCTTAAATCGAGTAATACATTAAATGGGAGTTATCTAAAATTGAAAGACTAAACAGCAGTTCATTAATGTCAAATATGTTTTATTAGTTAAAACACAAATAATAAGTGTATAGATTAATTACGATCAATTTTTTCATTCATAAAATTTCACAGAACGAAGATGGCTGAGAATAATACCAACTGTAAGGCCTCAGGCAAAGGTGATTCTTCTAGCTTATGTTTTTTTTGTGAAATTAGTGATCATTTCATGGCTGTGACCCTCACTGCACCTCCTAGCAGTGAATTTACAATCTTTAATTTTTCCAAGACAAACTTTCTTAAAACTTTTAAGCAAATAAACACTTAATTGAAGCACTCCTATATAGGAGGAATCAACCAAGCGTGCAGATCCTTTCAGTTTTTTAAGTTCACATGCTATAATGAATATATGATATAATTGGGCCTGCATGGGTTATATAAGGTAATACAGTAAAACCCCGTTATAATACGGGTTTCGGGAGACAGAATGTACACCTGCGTTATCGGCAACCTGCAGTATTTTGGGAAATAATTAAAAAAAAACGTCAAAGTATATGCATTATAACAAATTTAATTGCAAAATACTATAAAAACTGATATCGTATTTTGATTTAAATGCATACCTTACTTTAATCAGTGTTTTTAAAATCGTCCGATATTTTCTTTTGGTGCGACAGCTGATGGCGTTTCTTCGTCACATACGTCTTAATGTTTTGCAAATGTAAAAGATGATCACAATCACTGTCTCTCCATCCAATTCATCACTTCACTGATGTTATCCAATACTTTGCTTATTTAAGGGGTCTCAACCGTGCACATCTCTTCATTCTCGCTGTCATCTTCTAATAATTTTTCTACTCTTCCCCGGTTCTGGACTTCAGCTACAATTTTTTATCATTCTTATAGACAGCAACGGGAGTTTAGCATCGCGGTAAAATTTGAACCAAGTTGTTTACGAAGAAAATAAATCGCGGTAAAATTTGAAACAAGGATGTTTACGAAGAAAATAAATGGAATCATTTTGGGGGACATGACTAGACCTGCGGTATATCCGAATCCGCGGTGTAGTGAGGCGCATTATAACAGTTTTTTACTGTATTTACGAGTTTAGAATAATTATCCCTCGGTGAAGCAGTGTGGTGAGCGTTGGCAGACGTTTCGACGCCTGTTATCGGTTGACCGTGCATAAAATGACAACGCTAACAGTTCCAACGTCCTTTTAGACTCATTTGTTACATTTCGGCCCTTTATGCGAAGTGGGCTCGCAAATTTGATTGCGTGTCTTGTGCGGTGTAGGGAAATGCTACTGTGACTGACGAGTAAGAACATACATCCAAAGTTTTAATAACATTGCCGCCTCGATGTAATAATAACATTGTTGTGAATAAGACTTCCCTTTTTTTGGAGGATTGTCTTCCTTTCGGGTACACAAGGTAAATATGGCTGTGGTAAACGCGGGTGGCCCAACTAGCTAACACGCCACGTTAGTAAGTGAGTGCCTGCAAACTGAAACGTTAAAAAATCCGTGTTCACGTGATGACGTCTTCGCAACTTTTGTGAAGTACGTAACAGATTAGGACATTTAAGGTGGATTGACAAAACAGCATGACTAAATATTAATTCTTTTGAGTTTATTTAATGTAGTAACAAGGCCAGTATGTGTTGTGCCATTGATGGTTAGATTGAATTAATATATTACATCTCCACCAAATGAAATATTCTTGAGTCACGGTGTAAATGCACCTGAAATTGAGGCGATGCCCCACAAGGGACCAGAATTTTGTCCCTTAATTGCGGGCAATTCACAAAATCGAGAAACACTAAATCGGGTGATACAATACATTATTTATATGGAGCTATGGTTGGGGCCACAAAAAAACCGCCTTGAATGCGGGTAAACCTTAAATGGGAGAACCTTAAATCGGGATTCCACTGTACCTTATTTGCTAAAAACCCTTAAAAAAGGAACATTACACAGAACCAATTAGCTGTCTATGCATTTATTTATATTATTCTATTCTATGTTCTTATGAGTTTCATCAAATATTCAATTCTGAGAACACGAACCAAGAATATACTTAAGTCTGCTTTCATTCTCTCCATCACCAGTCTGATGGTATAAGACTTCAGTTATATCAGAAGTCAGAGAAATTGTAGCTATAGAACAGAGCTTGTAAAATCATGCTATAAGCAAGAAGGAAGTTGATGGAAGATGCATAATGGTCAAGTTTCAAAACAGCAGAAGCCTTAGAGAATTTACACATTTTAGCAAGTTCAATATTTCATGGCTATTTGAAATCAAAACAGGCTAGTACATATTTTTAACAACCAAATTAAAAAAGTAATTTTGGCTAAGTTGACATAACAATTATATTGATATAGTGTAACACACATCAAAATGATAAGCAAATGCCAAATCTAAGATAATTAAACATACCAGCTCAGCTATATTGGCAAGAGATTCCGGCAGAGTGTATTCTGCAGGGCGAAAGAGAAACGAGGGTTCGCAATCCGTAGTCATCCGACCCAGAGCTTCATTAAACTCAATTGGACACACAAAGTACGGATACTGTGACATTATATATGACATCTAGAAAAAAAGGAAATTTTCTGATATTAAAAATTCTATAAAAAAGACACTATATAATGAAGAATATGGTGACATATTTATATATGGTTAGGATTTCCTAAGATTTCACTTTAAAAATCAATGATATATTAAACAGATGCATGACAATCACAGAAAAAAGAATGCTGAGAAAATTTCAGCACTTGTTTTAAAATTAAAATTTCTATTACGTCTAACTAACTGACACGAAATAAATACAAAATAATATAGCCATTATCTTGCAATCATGATGACTTTTAATGACTTAATAGTAACAGCACTCACGACAAGACCAAAAATAACAGTAGAGATTCCACCTCCGATGAATCCTTCCCAAGTTTTCTTTGGAGAAAGTTGAATGAGAGGGGTGCGACCAAAGAAGAATCCAAATAAGTATGCCATTACGTCATTGCAGACAATCATTGATACAGGAACAATGAACCTGTAGTAAAATTGACTATCAATAATGACATAACATTAACTGAAAATGTAACTAGATATAAACATAACATAAATGACCCCCTACCATATCAAGCCTTCAAAGATGTTCTGAATGATGAGATAACTTTGAGTGACAACAATCAAAAGAGCTACATGAGTCCATGCAAAAAGAGAGAACTGCTTCATGTAGTAGCGTTTCACAAGTGAAAGAACAAACCACACAAAACCGATTATGTAGAGACAGAACGAAATGAATCGGTGGTATGTCACCAACACTCTTAAGTAATCCTGGAATGAACAAAGAAATTTATTAAGTTTTCTATACTATTACAGTTTACTGGACAATAATTCATTTGAAGAAATATTTTCAAAACTATGATAAAGATATTTAAGTATATTATTTGAACATCATGTTATTTAAAGACTAGTAATACTAACTGTAAGATAATTGCCATAAATACAGTAGAGCAAAATAAAATTTCAAAATAAAATATAGTAGACATTTACTCACAGTCCTATGAACCAGAACACCAAAGTAATCCACCAGACTTTCTCCATAGAAGAAGTAATTGGAAGCAATGAGGAAATACCACGATAGTGAACGAAACCAGGGAAGACCATGTATGCGGTAGACTGCATATCCAATGTTGATTATCTCCGAAAAGCACTTCACTTGCACAATCAGAGTCTGTAAGATGGGTAATCATGAATCTTAGCTAAAATATGTAGTTTGTTAAAAATGAGCATAGGAAAGTAACCAAAGGCAAGGATTTCAAGTAATAAATGATTTGAAAGTATAACGATTCTTAATAACTGTTTTTACCATTAACACTCTAATATCAGCATTTAATTGTATAACAACATAATGACAGCTACTACATGTAATTTGCAAGTTAACATTTGAAACTATATCATATCACTGTACATATTCTATAAGCATCTGATGGTGAGTGAAATAAAACTAATGTCGTGTGATGTATTCAAAATAATAATACTTGGAAACATTATTTCACTGATGTCTCTGTTTCGTATTTACAAAATAAAGCAATATTTAAACAAAAAAATAAACTAAACTTACACTACTGATTGTGAGAGAAATTTAAAATAGCAGTTAAAATTATGATAAGAGTTATAAAGAGGCAAGAGAAATGCTTGCATAACAACCCTTTGACCATACACGATGCAATAAGTGAGTTGGAAAGTTAATCTGAAGTCCCACAAAGGCATCACTCATATGACACTTGTATGGCTTTTAAGAACAACAGGACGTCTGTGTGGCTTAGCCATCTTTGAATATATCTAATAAATCACATTGCAAGTGACCACAGCCACATAGTGGTTAAATTATTCAAAATGAAAAAATTAGAAATAAAAAATAATGAGCCAATACAGTCAATTTGGATACTATGTGACTTTTAATATAAGTTTAAAGAGTGATATATCCTTTAGAAAAACAAAGTGTAACATTGCATTCTATGACGTATTATGCTTCTCATGCATATTTACAATGGAAAAAGGCATATTTTGGCGAAATTTTACAGAAAGTGTTGAAATGTTTATATTCTGATATATCCTTATACCTACAAATGTCACGGAAATACTCACAGTAACCATCAGAGCAAGTGGACCTCCGTATATGATGAGGCAAAATCCACCTATCATAAGCCATGTGAAAATTCCTCTTATGACCCAATTCCTCCACCTAAAATTTAGACGTTTCAATAATCCACAAAAGTCTATAATCTTTAAAATCACTGTAATACTGACGTAAAGCATAACCATAATTGTAGAGAGAATTCTCAATTATTATTACCAGAGCTTTCACGAAAATTATATCCATTAAATACTTCAGCTGGTAAATTAAGTTCATTAATAATTGAAAATTTCATAAACGTAAAGTATAATTTCTCTGGATAAGGATAAAAATGGAACAATATGAAAGTTACCCTCATATAGTTCATACAAACTTTACCTAATAATAATAGATCATACAAAAATTATGTCAGTACAAATTCTTTCATTAAAATGGCTTACACTTCTTCAGTACACGGTCACAATAAGGGAGGTAGTAGGAATGCATTCTCTAATAAGTTCTCAATTCATTTTAGTGAATATTATAGCTATTAACATTGAAATTCTACGAATGAGTAACTTAACTACAGAATGAAATCTAAATGATTATAAGTTTACCTAGCAGAAAGTCCTTTCAGAGCAGAATCAAGAACCTCGGGTGTTTTATCAGTTCCTTGAGGAACAGATTTCGCAATTTCTTCGACAAATTTTTCATCAGGAGTTTTGTCATCCTCCGAATCGAACTCCTTCTGTAAATGTTAGCATAATAAAAATTTTCTTTAAAAACCACCTGCGATACCTTGTTGATGAATACCATTCGATTAAAATACAATAATAATTGTAGTATTTTGGGGGATCAAACTATTAACAAAATCCCAAACGAACACATTTTTTTGTAACATCACAACTAGAAAAAACTTACATGGTCGCTCTCGACTTCTTTACCCTTGTCAGCTTCTTCCCCCTCTACTCGTCTTCGGCGTACCTCAGTCATTATTACTTCACAAAAATAAGAAATCACACAAAATACAACAACTTATAACTGCACTTTTTTCACTTTAAACGGGAACTCTGCCTTCCATTGCCTGGATTCAGATCTTCCCATAATTAACACAACGCGAAGTTACCTACAAGAGAGACGAGGTGACACTGATATTGAGCATTAAGTTGCACAAATTTATGTAGACTCGCATCTTACCTACACTTCATTTTCAGTGCTGTAATTTTTAAAAGAAAGAGCGAATATTACATAATAAGTGCCACTAAATTATTTTACTGCGTAGTTTCAAGAGAGAGTGTATAATACAACCGTCTCTCAATTTCTTTTATAGTTGGTGAACCTATATTCGTCTTGCCAGATGTCACCGGCTGTAGTGGATAAACAGCTGATTGGCTCAGAACTCAACCAGTAGAACCACGCCCACTGAGCAAAAATGCGCAATCTTCGTGTCATATAGAAAATGGAAGAGGGGATAGTTAAGTTTTTATGGAACTACGTTCACCATAGTCTATATATTGTGATTAAAAACAGGTTTCATTCCTGTGCGATTTAAAAACTTACGAACTCGAAGTTTGGACGAGGCAAAAGTTACGATGTATAGAGTTTTGGTGCAATGACGCTGCTAGTCATTGTTATGACTGTAAAGTAAAATTGAAGTCTTCACAAGTTTGCCTGTAAGTAGAATAGTTGTTTAAATCTTATGATTTCACCTGATCGAATTAATTGTGTCATCGAGTTGTCGTTTGGAAATCAAGGTCAATTGTTAATTCGGACAGCCAGGATTAAGAAATGTGTCGTAAATAGCAATTGGCCGAGAGTAGAGCTCGTACAGCTAGCTTATCGAACTGTTAAGAGGTGAATGTTCTCAAAAATTCTATTCATTCATACAGGCAAATATCTAAAATTAAGTAAAAAGTAAATATGATGGAAGAAGTCATCTGAACAGAGTGGTATGACAAGTAATTGGTCTTTCAAGCATCACAGAGTTTGTTGTGGTTACCGCATACCATATGATTTCCATGTAAGGAAAATGACGTTTCAGTGGTATAAATAGGCAATAGCATTTTATTGCAATGCTTTATTCATTGGTAATAATTTTTCCTTTTAATTTTTAAATCGAAATGTGATTGTATTGTCAGTAAACGAGGTGCTTTTTCCGAACATTTCCAATTTATTTATGCTCGTTAGGTCGACAGCAATATTGTGACGCCTAAAACAGCCGTGAAATTGGATTTTAGATGCCATGGGTTAATTGTAAATATCAAATCTGTAGTAAAAAGATAGGTAGTTGAAGTAATTATGCCGCTGCAACAAATCAGCGTCTCACCTCTAGACTGGGGGAAGGACACCATCAACAATGCCAGCCAAGATCAAGAATGGAGAGTGCAGGTCAGTGGTGGTACTTGTTCAATATTTAACTGTGAAATATACGTTTACAATTGGATCAACCTAAGGATACTGCCAAAGATATTGCGTTGATGTATTTGAGCATGCTTTATATCTAGTGATAGACTTCCAGAACGTCTTAACATTTCCCTATGAACGACTTGTCTTCAGTTAAAACTTTTAAAGAAAGTATATGTTGGTTTAACAATTTATTATCGAAATGAGCAACAATTATAAATGTCTCAGATTTTTAGGAATACTTCCAAGTTTCATGTTTGGGAAATGGGTAGTTGATCATACAGCAGACCAACTGATAATAAGCTTTTAATTAGTGGTTTTTTGGGCGGATTTAAAAACAAGGCACGCTTTGAACAGTAGTGAGAAGTATTAAGTACCATATGGCACTATAACCTCAGTTGTTACCCAGTATTACAAGATTTATATAAATTAATTTTTTTCATAGGAGCCAGTTTATGCACCTTCATCTCAACAACCCCAGCAAATTGGTCATGAAAGGTGTGCCTCACAGGCGTCAACTCTCTCCACCAATCATGACATCTGTAGGTATGTAAAAATTATTTTGGAAATTGATTATTAAATGCAGTTGAGTATTGCAAATTGGTCATGAAAGGTGTGCCTCACAGGCGTCAACTCTCTCCACCAATCATGACATCTGTAGGTATGTAAAAATTATTTTGGAAATTCATTATTAAATGCAGTTGAGTATTGTGAATGTAGGATTTCCTCATTATGGCACTTAATAGACATTATCCATATAAAAGTAGACAATAGTCTTACATAGCTATCAACACAAACTCAAAAGCATTGTTTTTTATCATTTTGTCATAGACTTCTTATATTTTTATTTGGATGTTTTTCAGTGCAATCCAAGGAATTGCTGAATATTATTTTTAGTTTTTTATTGGTTTTTTTCAATGATGAGATTGTGCTTGATTTTCAGTCGTTATATTTTTCAGAAATCGGTTCAATCGAAAATGTATCAAAACTCAAATTTTTAAGAAAATTTTATTATGTTATGTTAATTTAAGGAGAATGAGAATCTTTTTGTCATCCAATCAAGCAAATATTAAGGGAAACTGATATTGAGCTTTTTATTAAACCTGAAATAAACTAGGTACAAATATTAATAAAAAGTCCCCATGAAGAAGTATTAAGCAATGGCACATATTAACTTGCATGTTGCCCAAACTGGAAGAAGCTTTGAGAAGAGGATTCAGGAAAATAAGCGGTGGTTTCTTTTGAAAAATTTGAATTCCCAGTTTGTGAAGCACCTTTGGTACTACAAACATTACAGTTTTTTTAAAACTCCAAGCTCATCTATGTTGAACTGAAATACCACAAACTTGATGCTCTAGAATAATTATAATTTGTAAGAATTCCTTAATTTTAAACTAATTCATATTTCAGAACCATTTGCCACTATTATGTTTGCCGAAAGGTTTTGGATACCTATCCTTTGTAACTTCTGTCATTCATATGCCCGTCCTTTCTCAATCCTTCTTTAACTGTCATCCTCTTCTCCCACTTTCTTTCTATTTATCAATCTGTTTCTTACACCATTGTATCTAATGATACTGTCATTGTAGCAAAACTTGTCGTGATTTAATAAATAATTTTTGTGGAAGATACAGAGTTTATTTTAATTTATAGCATGAGTAAATTCTGCAAAATGTATTTATGAATGAGATTGACAAACTAGTATTAGTCAACTTGATGACTCAAATATCTATAGCTCAAATTTTCCATAATTAAAAGTAAATATTTTTCATATTAATATTCATGTGCAATAAAATGGAAGTCTATAGATTTAAGTTTCAGTACTTTTTCTTCATTGAATTTGAAGTTATCGATGTTTGATTATATACAAGGTGGTATTCAAAAGTTCCCGGACTGACTCAATAAATAAGAAATGCCTTACTTTTTTTAAATGCCGCTGTGGTCGCCTTCAAAATAGTCCCCTTAGGAATTTATGCACCATGCCCAAAGCTTCTCCCATTGTTGGAAGCACTGCTGAAACTCTTCTTTGAAATGCTTTTCAGCACCACTGATGATTCCGTCTGGATCTCATAAATGTCTTCAAATCGCCGTCCTTTCAGGTGGATTTTCATCTTAGGAAATAGGTAAAAATCACAAGGGGCTAGATCGGGAGAGTACGGTGGGTGGGGTATGACAGTCATCTTATTTGACGCCAAAAACTTCCGAACAGATAATGCAGAGTGAGCAGGTGCATTGTTGTGATGGATGAACCAGTCCTCAGTGCACCATTTTTGTGGTAGCTTTCGCCAAACACGCTCTCTTAGCCGCTGAAGAATGCCTAAGTACTGCTGGTTTATTGTTTGTCCTGGAGGAACAAATTCTTTCATCACAGTGCCCTCAGCATCAAAGAAGGCGATCAGCATGCTTTTGACGTTCGATCGAACTTTCCTTGCTTTTTTCGGGCGTGGTGAAGCAGGACTCTTCCATTGGGATGATTGCTGCTTTGTCTTTGGATCGTATCCATAAACCCAACCTTCATCCCCTGTTATCACTGGTCAGAAAGTTTTTATCCCTTTTGATTTGCTCCTGAAGGTCGTGGCACACTCTCAATCTGTTTTGTTTTTGATCTTCGCTCAGAAGATGTGGAACAAATTTTGCCGCAATGCGTCGCATGTTCAGCTCATCCATTAGAATGCGCTGACATGAACTGTATGAAATTCCCATCATACCAGCAATGTCACTAATAGTTCGCTGCCTATCTTCATGGATTAATTCACTCACTTTTTCAACATTTTCGTCATTTCTGCTTGATGAAGGCCGACCTGAGTGCTCAGAATTTGCCCTCGCTTGAACCTTGAAAACCACTCGAAAATCACAGTTCTTCCCATTACATCATCTCCAAATGCAGTTTTCAACATTTCACGTTTCTGATGCACTTTTACCGATTTTGAAACAAAATTTAATGCAAACACATTGCTCTTGAAAGTCAGTCATCTCGATGTCTTGCTGAAATCGTCAAATGCATTGAACACATGATCACTTAATTTACGATTTCAAAATAACGAAACAAGCTGTCATGGCAAAATTCACTAGACTTGAGTCACAACAAAGTAATATAGTCCCCTCTAGCGGCTGAAGGCTGTAATAAGCACCGGTGGAGTACCTCAAGGACAGTCCGGGAACTTTTGAATACCACCTTGTACCATGCTGAAATATATTACATAATTTATTTTGACGGTGTTACTTTGAAATTGAACCTGAAATAATGTTTTTATTGCATCCTAATTTACTTTGTGCAATAAAATTAAAATAGGTTGGGTTAGGCATTTGTTAAATAAACACAACTCAGTTTAAAATAACTTTGTGTCAACTGGTGAATATTAAAATCAAAATATTCTGTATTTTAAAAATCCTTTCTGGGATGCTCTTTTTATTTATTTTACTGTCAACCTTTTTATAGCACAAACAATACTGAAGAGCAATATATTGTGTTAAACTGTGGGTTTACTGTGTGATTGCTTCTGTACAGACCTGGGCAAAATTATTGTTATTTAAATTATATTAATATAATTATTATTATATATAGTAATATATATTTTATATAATAATTAATATTTCAATGTGATGTGATACAGAATTTGGTTTATTTAAATCTATATGCATTACATTAACATCATATGTGTGATTTAAACAATACTACCTACCTCTTGGCATTACTGAATCCATTAAATATAGCAGAAAAATATAATCACCACCAGGGCATTTTAACAAAGGTGCAATAAGTGCAACACATAGATGGGCCCCTCAAATTGTGGATCCCAAAGCAGGGGTGAGCTGCAGTGGACTCGGTTGGGCTCACACAAACCCATTGTTAAATTTTAACCTGCTCGCCAAGCCCATAGTTAAAATTTATCAGATGTGCATATTGTGGTTACAATGATAGAGAACATATTTCTCCTAAAGTATCTACCATAGGCTCACAATATGAAAAGGCCACTCAGACAACAGATGATCCTAAGTTGGAACAAACCACAAAAAGGACAGAGGAAAGACAGTAAAAGAAGACCCAAAACCAAGTAGTGAATGATATATCGACCACGAAGATTGCTCATGCTCTGTTTTCAAGTGCCATGCTACATATGATTATATTTTATATTTAGTGCTTTTCTAATCAGGTAATCTATTTAGCAAGTGTTTCTGTGTGAGTTTGTATCAGGCTACTTTTATGTTTCAATTATCTTACCATCAAAAGGATAAATGAATGAATAATGCATTTCCCTACTTCGAAAAATATCATTCTCAGGCTGCTGAATAAACATTACTCCACAAATTTGAGTCATCCATTAAGGTGTTTAGGAATCACTTTGCAAGATAACAAGTAGAATAACATTTCCTTTTTCTTGTTTAAGTTGAGCCTATATATGAATATATTTTATGCTTATTTATTTATATAACCATGGAAATTTAAAATGTTTATGCTATGAAAAGTTTTCATTTAAAAGTTTTATTTTACCAATGAGGTACGACAAGTTATTGAAAATATAAACAAATATTTCATTCTCCAAAATAAATCCAGCCAACAAACCCTACAGAAGAGGTTAAATCTGCCTGATAATGTTTAAATACTGATCCTTCTATAAACAAATAAGCTGTGGATTATATTTATTTGCCACAGAAAATTAAAGAGCAATTTGAAACCTTCTTTAATCACTTATAACAATTACTAAATGTGCTCGCACAATGATTCAGCAGGTTTTTGTCACTGATTTATAAAGAAACTATTGTAAATTGAGAAACTATGCTACCAGAATGCATCAAATTTTAAATAAATTCAGAAACTAATAAAAAAAAATAAAATGTTTTTACTAATTCTTATTAAAATTCTTATCTAATTTCTTATTAGTATTACAATGCAATTAAACTCTTTACTGATTGGTGTTCTGTTCTTATAATGGTATGTCAAAATTTCAGTCATTGATAATGGTTGGTGATTGTTAAAGGGTGCCAAACTAATCACTTGCTAGCAACATCTATTTAGTGAGAAGCAGTTTAAAAACCAAATTTTCCTTTTCATGTCTTAATTGTTGGATGATGGTGAATGAAAATTTTAAAAAGTTTTTCTGAGATCTAGCTTGTAGAAACATTGTCATTAACGGTATTCCTCTTCAACATACAGTATGTTGACAAAATATTTTAACGAAGTGTTTTAAGTCCCCATTTTTTTCAACAATTTCAATACTTCTAAAATGATGACTGCTTGAAGAATGTCCAGGTTTTTTGTATTGAAAAGGAAGGTGTGAGTTCCTGGAATGAAAAGGTGGCATCACTAGTTCAAAAATTACTTATTTAAAATTTTCCTCTTTTCGTGACTACAAAACTCGAACCACTATTTCCACTTTTGTTCAACAATCTCATGGTGCTAATCACCACTCTTTTAATTATTTCACACAATATTTTAAACATTGAAGATAAATTGCCATATATAAAATGATCAAAGCTATAATAATTGATCAACCTTGTAGTGAACCCTACATTGTATCTAATTATTACCATTCAAATTTGGTCATCCTCTATATTTCCATGTTTAATTTTCATACACTTGCAAAATAAAAACAGGAGCATTTTGGCTTTAGATTAATGTAAATCGGTGAACAAGTTAATGAGTACGCCAACTGAAAAAAACTACCACAGATGTAATCAACTCATTTCCTGCCTCTAGGTCGCTTGCCTAGTTGTCACAAGGATAGTCCTCATATAATTTTTGTGATAAAAACTCAGTATGTTTCCTAAATAAATACTTATAACTAGGAATTGAAAAAAATAAAACATTTTATTCCTCTGCAGGTTGATTTCTGATCCATCTCTTTTTGTTAAAATAGTTAAGAGATTGGCAGCGTGCCCTGCAAATAGCGAGTCCATTGTAAACAGATTGGCAGCTCACTCTTATCCCAAAGTAATTTAATGTAATTTACTGATGGTGTGACCTGAATGTTGATTCTTGCTCAGAAGCTTGCCTTTGTAGTTGTAACCATCAGAATTGCTGTCAATAAATAATTCTTACTCTTTTCCCACATTCAGTATTTTATGTTAAATTAAAGTAATTACTTGAATTGAAAATTTTAAAATGAAAATTTAAATTTTTAAAGCTGAGCAGTACAAGTGGCCCCCCTAAGAAAATTGCATTGAGTAGTTTGAAAATGCCCATGATCACTGCTATAGTTTTTAGTTGACAATGGCAAAGGGGCGCATGTATTTGTCTGGCCCTATGTATTTACCATATATATTGCTGCATATAAGGTAATCTTTAAAGTGATAGATACACGTGACTTTTATTTATTGGTGTAAACCAAGTTAGAAAATGTATTTTATATTTCAAATATTAAATTTGTTTTAAAATAATAGCTGAACCATCAGAAGGGATTGAGGCCCATAAGGGGCCAAGAGTAGTGCTTCTAACATATATACAGTGTGTCCTCGGTTTAACGTTGATTCGCGTTAACGTCGTTCAAAAATTACCACCCATATTCGAATTTACGTTGTTGATGATTCGAGATAACGTTGCCCCGATTCGACGATGAAATGATGCACAAAAAAAACTGCGTTCGTGAGCAACAGTTGTGCAGCATCCTATCAGCTGCGTAGGATCGCCGTAATTGAATGCGGAAAGTGTTCTAATTGATTTGCATTAATTTAGTAGAATATTATTTTAGCAGTGGGTTCAAAGGCAAGTGGCCGTAATGGCGATATGTTACCAGCGAAAAAATCATGCACAGCATTGTCATTTCACATGAATATGCATCCATAAAAGTGTTCGTGGCTCTCTGTAAATTTTTAAAAACATGCACCCCAGTCGCTTTCTATCGCTCGTATGACATTTCCCCAGGCCGGTGCTATGTAGTTCATCTTTTTGTCACTGGAGGCACTTACTTGAAATATAGCATTTTCCGATTTCAGGCGCGTTAAAATAAAGGTATGTAGTATTAATTGTTTATTTTGCCATTTATATATTCATTTTTTTTTTTATTGTTTTATTTATGTTTAGATACCGTTTATATCATACAAGGCACCATATAGCTTCATAAAATACAATATATGATGTGTTATTGTATTTCGAGAAATTTTGAGCTCGAGTTTTTGGAACCGATTTTACTGTATAACATAGGTTTTTATGGGAAACATTGATTCATTTAACGTTGTTTCGTTCAACATCGCAAATTTCAGGAACGAATTAACGACGTTAATCGAGGACATACTGTATATTTACTTGTGTATAGTAGCTTCAGTGAATCCTTTCATATTTGCATGCATTGAAGTTACAGTCTACTTTTGTGGTATCTGTAATTGGTTGAATGTTATGCAAAAAGATGCAAGAATTGGCATCATTGTGACAAAGTTTTCACTGTTAATCACCAAGCTGTCACAATCTTTGACCACATGTTACTGTTTGAGTTGACACCTCAGACTGTTTATTGTCGGTCCGTTACTAGGCTGAAAGGCATGTGCAAATAGATGAAAGATTGAGACTTTTCGATAGTTGAGCAATCTTTAAAGAAATTCAACCAAGGTTCATTGGTGCAGCAGCTTTGTTCCATATACCATGTTGAAACAACAAGAGTATATCACATTACAATATGGGTGCCCTGTAATTCAAGTGTTGCTGAGGGCAGTGGAATTACAGGTTTCTATTTTATTCGTCTCTTCTTTCAAATCAAAGTTAGTTTCCTTAGTAATCATATCTAAAAACTTGAAAATGTACTTATTTTATTTTTTCTGTGATAGAATATTTATGCTTTTTTCAGTGGTGTATAGCCGTGAAGTTGTACATTTCAGTAGTGATGTTCTAGAATCCCAATTTAGTGAATGACCGTTGAGGATTGACGATTTTCAGCAGACACATACATTTGGTTTATTCATATAATTTTTGTCTGTAGATTCTATATTATGTAGATTGTATTAGCCAAGAAGGAACTTCATGATTTAGGTAATCTTTGAATTTTTTTCATTTACATATTTGGGATTTATTATTAATAAATATTATATCTTCATTTCATCAACTGAGCTGTTTAGTTTCATTGTAATTTATTCTGTGAAAATTGATTTTTAGTAGTAGCAAATAAATATCTTCAGGCTAGGGGCTCTGCCCCTACTCGCTTTGCTCACCTCCGCATCCTATGCCTTCTCGCCCGCTTTGTGGACTCGTTAGCAGATTGTCATGTGGGTCAAGAGGAAGGTGTGAAAAGGGGAAAAGAAATAAAAAATCAAATAAATTGTCCAATAGCCTGGTCTTGATCCCGTCTTGATCGACCTCGAGATATGTACAGTTGACCATGACCGAACAGAGGCTTATCCTGATTGATGTAGAGACCGACTCTCGAGAAGTTCTGACCCTGCGCCTTATTGATGTTCTGAGGCCCTTGGTGCTGTGATATTGGGCCCCTGGTGCTAAATTATTGGGGGCCCTGCAATCGTAGTATATACTGAAACCTCATCTAATGCCTTCTCCTTTATTTGACTTCCCTTTTCAATAAATTAAGTATCGCAGTACAAAAAATAAAAGTTTCGTTCATGGCTTGGCTTTTAAAATGAGATATTTAATATTCTAAGATTATATATAAAATATTTTTTTTGGGGCCCCTTACTGGTGTGCGATGTGAGATCCTTAGATCTGCCACTGGCCATACGGGGAACTGCCTCCTGTGCTGGACATACGGCGGTACGGGGTATGGCCGTGAACTCGCCTCGTCAAATGCCCATTATTTCCTTGCTGAACAGTATCTTCCGTTTGATCTTGTGAACGACTTCGCCTCCATGAATCTTCCGAAGGACTGCAGTTGGAGGCAGGGTTTCAAAAGCGAGCTCGTTGGATGTCTGACAATAGTTGCCAAAATATTTTTAAATGTCGCTAAATCCGTCATAAAAAGTAGCTAAAAAGTTGCTAAACTCAAAGAAAATGTCGTTAAAAATGGAATAGTGAATAAATACTTCAAATAATTCTTATTAATCTAATTAGTAAACTTATCATAAATTAATATAAATTATGATATTTAATTATTAGTATTAAATAAGTGAGAATTTGTGCAAGCCTTTTATTAATAAAAATGGAATAGATATTAACATTTATAGGTCAAGCTTATTTTATAAGAAGAAAAATAAAATACCGTAAATTCCCGCATATAAGATGCAGGGAGGTTTTCCGCCGCATATTCAATGATTTTTTTATATACCTGGTATCAGTCACTTAGTTATCATTTAACGGCGAATATATTGCATTATGTTGTCAGTATCATTGCCATATGGTAAATGAATCTATAAAAACTTACATTAGTTCTCATTTTTTAAGGGGAATAAATCTTTTGGATTTTTGGAATAACTTAAAAACGTAAATGATTGAGAGGTAGTGTACAATCTTCAAATGCTCTGATATAGATGCAAAAGGAGCGCTCATCCACTTTTGACAACACTCTTCATACTTTGTAACATATTGTGACAGTAATCTTACTAACCCTCTATTCTAACATTCGAAAAACAAAGAAAGCTTCATTTATGAGTTCAATAACCATCAAAATCCACATCGACTTAGTATTTAAGGTTCTAATAAAAATCGATACCTAATTTCTAAATAGAGAAAAATACCTTCTTCAATTTTAAATAGAAATCATTTTTTCTGTAATTTAACTACGTTCTATGATGTATTCTTCAATGTAAATGCGATCTTTCAAAATTAGTATAAAATGTTTTTAAAATATCATAAGTGGAGAAGTTACTGTAGAAATATTTTAAGTTATTAAAACTTGTATAGTCTATAATATATTTTGAAGCGTGTGTTTGTTCGTGGAACTCCTAAACGATAAAAGCTAGAATAACCAAATTTGGTACAATTCTTCCTTACATCCTAACTTAGCGAATGGTCAAGGTTTGGTCAACCAGGATTAATCAGTGCTGCCAATATAAGGGATTAACATTTTTCCATAAGATAACACGTATGAATCCATTTCTTGACTTGCAAGGTATTCTTCCTTCAAGCATAAAAATATGTAAATATGGACCGATTTTTTTCGTTTTTACTTTATTCGACGAATAAAACTCTATACTATCTTATTCTTGCGAAGGTTACATGTTACGAGGCCAAAGTTTTCAGAAATACACTATTTGTTTTGAAATTTTGTGGATTTTTCGTACTCTTTCCGGGCGTAACCAAGGCGGCCGTCATTGTTACCTCTGATTCAGTTAGCTTCAGTGAAGGTTACAAATAGATGAAAGTTTAGCATTATTTGATTTACACTTTTGTTTAAGCAAAGAAATGATTGATGTTTATGGATAGCAACGTAAATAGATACTGATTATTATTCAGGAAGCGTTTATTGATGAAAGTAATTGAACCTTCTTTCGTCTATTGAGTACTAGAATCTTACATCTTTTGTAAGTAAAATCAGTATGTTCTACATTATAATGTTTATTAATGTAAATAATCTCACGTATCTGGTGTACATTTACCGGAGTCAGTGTTCAATCATGGACAACTGTACGTTGCTTTTTCGCGGGTTTCTTGCTTACAAGACATAAAAGTAAATATTTCAGCGAGGCATAATTACACAAGAAATGAAGCTGGATTTGGCGAAAGTGATATATATGATACGAAATAAAATTATCGTTATATTTGAATGCAATACGTTCAGAAATGGATTGTTACAAGCAAATATGATTAATTGTTAAGAAAAGCTAATTGTAAGTTAAAAAGTATCTACTATATAGGTATTTTAAAGAGTTTGTATGTTGTGCTGTAGTAGCTTCACTAAATCCGTTGAAATTCAACGGGAAATTCTGCTAGTATTTAATAAAACTATCATAAAATTCAGTAAGATTTTGACCATACTCGGGACCACTCGTATGTCTCCGCTGCTAAGAGGTGTGGGCAGTGCCTCCTAGCAGAAAGCTCAAGTGAGACGTTGCCAACTCTACACCGAAACACATAACGGTTGGCAGGCATTTAAAGGGAATTTGCAAATGGCAACACTGTACACTCAGACTCTCGAATGCTTAGGCTCCTCCCCCTTTCCTATTGGTTCGCTCAGTGTCTCGCCCCTGTCCACTTTCTCTTTTACCTCCCCCTCACTCACGAAGTTAGGCAGGAAAGGTGTGCGTGGAGTGGGAGCACTCAGTGACGTATACTGTTTTCAAGGTCAAGCCTCTGTCACGACCATCCTAAGATTTTTATAGTATAGAGAGATGGCACACACTGTGGAGTTAAAGCTCTATATAGCTATAATATTGCTCTGTTTGTCACAATATTGGTTTTTTGGTGGTACAGTCAAGCAGGGCAGGGCAAGTGGGGCATCTGCCCCGGATGCAACTAAGCAAGGGGTGCAAAAAATCCAAATAGTAACTAAATTAACTAGAGAAAATAATTTCTTGAAGGAGGAGAGGGCACATGTCTAGTAGTTTGCCCCGGGCGCTAAAATATTTAGTTATGAGGCTGCAGTCAAGCATCGCTAATTCGTTAGTCCGAAATCACCTGTAATCCGAAAAGACTGATTCCCGACTACTTTCCCGACCAGCCGCCACAGCATTGTGATGCTAGTCTATTCCAAACATAGGCCATGTATTTGAACATTACAAATACAAACAAAGGCACACATGCATGCAGTAGCGCAGTATCTAATGCATTTTTAAATAAAATACAATTTAGTGTAAATTTAATTTACCTTAATCAAATGAAGGTAATAATGCTGGAAATTCATCTAATTGTAAGCGAAAGCATAAAACGCTATTAATTCAGGAATGTGCAATTATTAAAGAAATTCAACCAAGGTTCATTGGTGCAGCAGCTTTGTTCCATATACCATGTTGAAACAACAAGAGTATATCACATTAAGAATTATTATGCATACATTAATAATGTTATGTAATAGTTGCCGATACGGTAGTATGCATTTTTTGTTATCGCTTTTTTACATTGCTTTGTTTCATTTGTGATGGTTATCTTGCACAGAACATAATAAAAAGAATTATGTATGAGGGCTGTTCAGTGCAGTAGTAAAGAATGAACTGGACCTTCAGCCCAAAAAAAGTATCCAAATGTCCAAAATTAGTCAAAGTGGTAAAAATATTATAGATCCTATTTGTTTAGCTAATTTAATTAATAAATATTTTCTAAATATAACAAAAGATCGAGAAGTTAAACCATCTGTCAACAGTGCAATGCATAGAGTCAACTCAGTAAACAAAAGCTCTTTAGTGCAAAGTACCTTTGTTTTTCAGCCAATATCCAAATTAGATGTTATAAAATTTATTTCTAAACTAAAAAACAAAAAAATCTTATGGATGGGATGAGATACCAGCTCATATTATAAAAGAGGTCAAGTTATATATTAGTGAACCACTGTGCAAATTGATAAATCTTTTGATACAGATATCTTCCCCACTGGATTAAAGTATTCAATTGTCAAACCTCTTTATAAAGGAGGACAACAAGATCTGATAACAAATTACCGTCCCATATCACTTCTTTCAATTTTTTCCAAAATATTTGAAATGGCTGCACATGAACAACTTTCAAATTATTTAGAAAAGAATCAAATCCTTTCTATTAACCAACATGGTTTTAGAAAAAGACATTCAACAATCACAGCTTTAACAAACCTGGTAACAATATAACTAATTCATTAGATCAATCACAAGCCACAGCTGCCTTGGTTTGTGACCATTCCAAAGCATTTGATTATGTTGACCATGATGTATTACAGAACAAATTATCTTTCTATGGTATAAGCAGTATGGAATTAAATTGGTTTAAATCTTACCTGTCAGAACGCAAGCAGAAAACACAGATTGTTTACAATGACAATATTTTTAAGTCAGCCTGGAGCATTATTATTACAGGCATGCCGCAGGGGTCTGTATTCGGGCCTCTACTTTTTAGCATTTATGTAAATGATCTCCCTAAAAATGTTAATGCAGATATGGTATTATATGCAGATGATACAACAGCTATTTGAAAGAAAAAAGTGTTAAAAGTTTAGCAAGCTCCCTAAATGAAATTATGAAACAGTTGAAAGAATGGTTTATTATTAATGGATTAAAACTAAATATGTCAAAAACTTGTTTAGTTAATTTTAAAACCACAAAGAACAAAAACGGTGAACTGGAATTATTGCATAAAATAGGTGTTGATAACATAACTGATAATGTAAAGCTTCTTGGAGTAAATATTGATGAAAACATAAAATGGAGAGAGCAAATGAAAAATGTCTCAATGCAACTTAGTAGAGCATGTTTCAGCATGTCATACATGGCAAATGTTACAAATTAAGCAACAAGATTAATGGTGTATTATGGCTATTTCTATCCCATATTAAAATACAGCATTATACTATGGGAAAATGCATCAGGATGGGAAGCAATTTTCAAAATACAAAAAAGAATTCTTCGTATTATGACACATAGTTGTTATAGAGAGCCTTGCCGACCTTTATTTAAAAAATATAATATCATTTCCATCTTTATATATTTATGAAATGCTGCTATACGTTAATGCTAACCTGGACTATTTTAACAACCGTCAATCCTATATATTCCTCCCTCCCATTCTCTCCTTCCCTCACTCTCCCATCCTTTCTCCTTATCTAAATCCAGTGATTCCAGTTGTCCTTGGTTACGAAAGATTTTCTTTAAAATAACCTAAACTTTTTGTGAACCAAGTTAAATCGTATGTGAAAAGCAATTCAAGAAAAATGAATTTTCATTCTTTTAGGCATTCTTTGATTCAAGTCCAGAGTTTGTACAATGATTAAAAAATTTAAACTGCAGATAAAAGAAATACAATGCACCAAATCAAATTCTATTCAAATGAAGCAATAAAAAAGGTCTCTGGGATTGAACCTGATCCATTATTGTACTTGGCGATCATCCTAATCTATTTTTATGTGCAAGGTAAACCACGTGCCAAAAGAATGACCACAATTGATTTGGCTATTCTCGAGTAAATCACTAGTTAAGAGTGTGTGGGAAACACAAAAATTGCTCATCGTCTCATATAATAGCCAATTTCTGTTTGATTGTACAGCTTTTGGAGCATTTTCATTGGTTGAATGGCAAGCCAATCAGGGTTCGGGATATCATTATTGAGGAATATGTTTACCTTCGTTACGTAAACTGTTTAACGCGAGCGGATACATTAAAAAGTAAATGCATGAGATTTTATTCTTTTCTCTTATATTAGCAAAATTATCTACAGTCAGTTCCCTTTACTATGAAATAACAGTAGTGAAACATTAACATTAAATCTTTAAATTAAATTTATCGTCTTAATTTATTAAACAGATGTAACAGCTGTGTTATGTTTTGAAATGTGAATATTATAATGTTGCAACGAAACATTCATTGTTGATAAATCATATATTTACCTTCATTACATAAACTGTTTAATTAACATGAGTAGATATATATGTTTAAAACAGTTATAAAGTAAGTATACGAAATTCAAATTTTTTCCATTAGATTAGAAAAATTACATAAGGTACGATCAATTTTTATTATGTTTGTATTTTTTTGGCATTGGTAAGATGAATGCAACAGAATTAGAAAAAAAGCTCACTTCTTTCGCAAAAAAATCACGACTGTTCAAACGCATTAAAACTTATTTTTGCATGTTCAACTGCTTTAAGAATGAACGCATTAAAACAATTTTTTTTGCATGTTCAACTGCAGCTTAACAAATTTTAAGAAGCCAATTTTAAATAGAAAAGTATCGGAACATTATTTGTGTAAAAATTTTGATGTGTTTGTGTAATAAAGACTAAAATAAAATCTTAATTGAAATTAAATAAAGTCAATGCAAATTTTATTTTGAGAAAGTGATATTTGTTTTTATTAGCTTTTTTACTGTGTTCCTCATAAACTTTTTACCACATTTTTATGCTTACGTCGCAGACTTTTTTGTATGTGAATTTTTGTTGATATGGTGAAAAAAGTTCACAAGGCAATTTTTGGGCAGTTTTCTTTTTAATTTTAAACATAACCTACGCATCCATTAAAAAAAGAAATTTTCCATCCTAGGATGGGCGGGTACACTAGTTGTATAGTATAATGACTCTGATTCCTGATCAAGTCAAACTCTATCTCTTAGTTCTGTTTATTTTGGAATGAGAATGTGTTATGTGAGAAATTGTACCTTATTAGACAGTCTATGCTGCAGCATCATATCATTTTTTGTTTTTCTATAGGATCTGTCATTGTGAAGGAGACAGTGATGCTCCACTCATTGCCCCATGTTACTGCTCAGGGTCATTACGCCATGTGCACGAGGCTTGCCTTCAACAATGGATCAAGTCATCAGACATACGGTCGTGTGAACTATGCAAATTTCAGTTTGTTATGCAGAGCAAAATCAAGCCATTTGCTGAGGTATGCATGCTGGTTGATTTTATGAGATGAAGAAGATTGCCTCGACTAATTAATTGAAAATGATAAAAGTTTCTTATCTTATGCATGAAGCTTAAAGGAATATACAATGTAGCTTGTTTGATTATTTATGGAATTTGAGTCTGTTTTTAAGAAATGTATTTGTAGCAGGCATACAGATCACAGAGCCATTCCATTGATTTTATTTATTTCTTCATTCCTATTATCCCCTTGACAAAATTACCACTTATATTTCACCAATAGCCATATAAAGGTTATTCTATTTCTTTTAGAATCTACCATCTACCATTGATGATGGCTGATAGCCAACATCTGAATATGGGTTTTCATAACGTCTTTTGTGGCTATTAGAGATACTTGAGTAACATATTTACCTGAATATAGGATGACTTTGAATATAAGGCAGCCACAATTTTTAGCACTCTCTATTTAGAAAAAAGTACTTAAATGAGTTCTAGTGACAATTTATTCTTGTTTATGCCTAATCATTATGTCTCCATAAAAATAATTCTTCGCATACAGTCCATGTTCATTCATCATTTTCTTCACTTTAGTCCATGTGAGAGTATTAGACTGCTGTTTAATCTCCCTCCAACCACAGAATGTCATTTTCCTATCCATCTGTGCTGTTTGAAAAAAAATGCTTATACACCCTGAACAGCTAATGTTGAGACTATTTTTATCTACTACAAGCAAGGCAGTTGAATTTTTTCCCCTGGAGTAAGGGGGAAATTCTCTGATAACAACCAGTCTGCACAAAGGCTAATAGGTTGTCTTTGAAGGGATTGTTAACCAATATGTCAGTACCTTGCAATTGACATAACATTCCTCTAGGTACGATGACAAAATCAGTGTGAAGATTGGACAAATGAGATTTTTATGAAATGTGTTGTTGCATTCCTAATTTCTTCAAAACGGCAACCATCCACAAGTTCCACACTTCGTTGAGCCAGTGGTCCATCAACCCTTGGTTCATCCAGCCTTTTTCATTACATTTAAAAGTTATACAAGGTAATTTCTCTTTGGGCAGGTTCTTTAGTCTTTAGCATGACAAAAGATAGCAGTTTTGTACAATCAGCCAGAATGGACAACATAAATTATTATCCTCAGCTTTCCAATTCCTGTATTACAGTATTTTGCACCTTTCTCATCAAGCATGGTGTTGGTGGGCATATCAAAGAATTGTTTCATCCATTTAGCCTATCAATTGACTGCAGTTACAATGTAGATAAATCATATAACTGATGTTTGATTAATTTTTCAGGGTAATATTTTTATCCAAGCTGTTTTTCAATGATTTTTTATTCCTCATGACAAACCTTATAATCCATCTTACACTTGCCATGAAAATCTTGCCGGACGCATTAAGTAATACCACTACTTCCAGGGCCCTCATAATAGTCTACCATGAAACTGGAAGCACATTTTTTACACATGGACATCACCACTTTGCTCTTTTTAACTTATTGGAATCCCCATATTTTGGTCCTCAAAACACATTTAGTGTGAAGTTGGACTTCAGCCTTTGTTTCAGTCTTTTCTGTCGTCATAAATTTGCTTTTGTGATGCAAAATTTCCATACTGAAAAGTAGCTGTTTGTTTCTTATGAATAATTTAAAGTCATTAGTTAAAAGTTGGTGTTTACATCACAGCAGAAATGCATCAATTTCGGTGAATGCAATTCAGCAAATCCTTTATTCTTAACCATATTTTACCATAAAATTTTAAATTTATTTAATGAAATGCTGAGTCATGCGCAATATGTGTCAAACATGGGATAATGGCATAATCCTATCCAGGGTTGTCCTTAGGGAGATGTGGGGCGTGGAGAAAATCAGCTTGTGTAAGAAACTGTTAACATATGCTGCCAAATTTATTTTAAGCACTGGGTCTCCCAAAGTGTAGGACAGTTTGCCTTACCCTAGGGATGGTTATGATCCTGTTTCAACCAAAGTATTATGTTAGGTCCTCGGAGTAGGAGACCGAGTGGCAAAAGAAACCTTTGTTGGCGAATCAGGATTGAGTGAAATGGTTTTTCTTTAGTGGATGACAAGGAGGGAGGTAAAAGAGAGTGAAAATTTTGGCTTTAGACAATATGAATCCAAAAAATAGGATTAACATCTATATTATAGGTGAAACTGCACTTTGTTTACAAAGGTGCTATTTGTTCCCACATCATCCTATAGACTGCATTGATTGAGTATAAATACTGTCCCCTATCATAACAGTTAATTGATATTAGGAGTTACTATTATTGAATACTGCTTTTATTCTGCTGCAATAACACTTTTCCATTTCAGTTTCTTTTCTTAGTATGTATTTTGATATTGTACATTCACAGGTATAATTTATAGCTATGAATTCTAATGATTACTATCACCTGTAAAATATGGAAGACTGTATTATTAGATATGAGTAATAATGTTGAAGGCTATATAAAAAAATTACGACTTCAAAGTATCCAGGTTCGAAATAAACGAACTTTCATAAAAATCAAACTTTATTACGATCAGCTACTTGGGCAGCAAAACCGCAATACAGAATCTTATCTATCCATTCTACAAATGAATTGGCCTTACAAGTTAATATACACAGCGAATTTGAACAGAGCTGAAGTGAAGACTTAGTTTGCAGTTCACAAAGACCACCATGTGTGGAAAAAGGCTCCGGTGAATATCCCGAATTTCCCGGTACATTACAAGTTACTCTTTTATGCCGCAAAGAAAAGACGTTCAACCACATGCCAAAAGATTATCACTCATCTATACTCCATACTGCTGCATATATATTACATTGTGCTCTTCTTGTATGGCATTATGAGAAAACCAGTGATGAGCTGAAGCTGGCTCCCAGGAGCCAGTTGTTAAATTTTTAGAAAATATGAAAATTTATTGATTTTATCCTTTAAAGGTTTGCCACCTCAAATTTATCAGTGAACCTGAGGTTTCCTAATCTGACAGTTGCGATTGTAATTAACATTTGTTGTTTGTTTGATAACCTCCATGTTTCTGAGAATCCTACATTTCTAATAGGAATATCAGCTATACCAGGGCTGTCCAACATACGGCCCGCGGGCCACAATCCGGTCCGCGAAGCTGTTCAATCCTGCCCACTAGCCGCTAGAAAAAATCTCTTATTTATATTCATATTTTTGTTGAAACGAATTTAAAAATATATTTCAAAATAACAAACTACCTACTAATATTTGTCTGATAAAGAAGTAAAAATATATCACCGATATATATCGATATATTGACCTTAGTGCACCTTAGTGATGTGCATGACATGACAGTGGACATGCAGTGCCAGTTTGACAGTGTCGGAGTTTCGTGAACGTCGCGTCGGTTGCGTTGTCGCATGGGTATGATTTTATTAATATAATACTACCCATTGTTGCTGATTTGTCTTTATCCTGGTTAATTATAATTACAGAATGGATACATTGAAGCTATTAACCCTTAATAATGATGGCTGAAAAGAAACGTAAATTTGACGCAGAATATCACGTGTTAAAGGGCAGTTGGACAAGATTTTTTTGTGATTGAACAAAATGCAAACATCATATGTCTTATATGTCAAGAAAGAATTTCAGTATGCAAGGAATATAATATCAAGAGACATTATTTAGCAAAGCACGCTACAGAGTGTAGCAAATTGAAAGGTCAATTTAGAATCGATCGAGTGAATTCATTAAGAAGAGATATTGTTGGACAGTAGTCGTTCTTTATGGTGCCCCAGCGATGACAGGAAAGCAAAAGTGTTTTGTGAGCTTAATGAGCAATGAAATTTCACACGAAATTATTAAACATCATTGTATAATTTACCAGGGGCAACTGTATTAAAAAATATTAGGAATGAAACATATAATGGAAAAAGTTGTTAAAATCGTAAATTTCATACGATCAAAAGGCCTCAACCAGAGACAATTCAAAAACTTTCTTTCTGAGGTTGGATCAGAACACGATGGTGTAATTTATTATAGTCACGTTCGTTGGCTCAGCGGTGCGGCGACATTAGAACGATTCTGGTCACTTCTAGGAGAAATAAAAACATTCATGAAAAGCAAGGGAAAGGATGTTAGTTGTGTAGAAGAATCCGAGTGGATAAATGATTTGGCATTTTTTGTAGACATGACAAAATATCTTGCTGACCTAAATTTGAAACTTCAAGGGAAAGACCAGCTTGTTAATCAGCAATTTGAAAATATTCAAGCATTCGTTAAAAAGTTGAATCTGCCACAAAATCAATTGGTTAATAAGAATTTTGTTCATTTCAAAACATTATCAACGAGGGAAAAGACAACAATAAATATTGAAAAATATTCACTCTCACTAGTAAATTTAAAAAATGAATTTGAAGAAAGATTTACCGATTTTAGAAACAATGAGCCACTTATGAAAGTGTTTAGTAATCCCTTTTCTATTGATGTTGAAAATGTTGAGGAAAAATTCCAGTTAGAACTAATTGATCTGCAATGTAATAGTTCCCTGAAAACGGCCTACGTTGAAAATGATCTTTTAACGTTTTATAAAAAATATGTTAAAGTTGAACATTATCCCAACCTTACAAAGATGGCCCTTCAACAAGTGTCTTTATTTGGCAGCACATATACTTGTGAACAGTTCTTTTCCAGGATGAAAAATGTTAAAACAAAGAACCGATCAGGCTTAACAGATGAACATCTGACTGGTGTATTACGAATTGGTACATCGAACATTTCACCTGATATTGACTTTTTATGTAAGCAGAAAAATTGTCAAGTGTCCCATTAATATTTATATTGCACAACAATTTTATTCTTAATTTAATTTTCTTTAATTTCTTTGATAAATATAAGGTAAAAGATGGAAAACTTTTATTTTTTTGTACCTTGGCCCGCGAAGTCAGACTTAGTCTTGAATCCAGCCCACTATTAATTTGGGTTGGACACCACTGAGCTATACTATCATGTAATCTAAATTTTATTTGTGATGGACTTCAAAATGGTACAAAATGGCTTTTGTGATAAAAAAATGGGACGTTTGGTCATCCTACTATTAAATATGTAAAAGGGAGTCACCTGTTTGGGGCACTGTATTTCATGTGCGAGAAATGAGGAACAAAAATGTGATGTTATGGTGCACGCATGAACCTTCCGCTTACACAGGATCGAGGTTTCGAATTAAACGAAATGTTCGTGAGTCACCGGACCAGATCATGACTTCGAATTTCATTGTAGGCGTATTTTGAATAATCCGTACTGAAAAGTATGCAAAATCCTATGGTGTTGGCCGGGGACTGATCTTAGCTTTGAATTACACCATACTTTGAATTATCCGGGATCGAAATAACGGGGTTTTACTGAATATGAAGGGTTATAAATGAAAGATTATGGCAGGAGTCATGCAGACATAATGCTAGACACGTCAAATCATCAATCCAATCCTTGTAATATACAATTCAGATGATTCCCATTCAAACTGTCATTAAGTGATGACATTCCTTAAAACAGAAGGTCAAACCTTAGGCAGAGCTGATATTTTTCTGCATGGGCCTTGCTTTACACATGGTAAAGTGATGATTAGCATGCCTAGCTCCCAATGTTAGGGTCATGGGTTCCATTCCAGCCAAGGACATGGTCATATGTGTTCACCTTGTTATTGTTATTATGCTCATTATAAAAAGGTCGTAAAGTGCTGTTTATGAGCTTGTGAAAAATAAATAAAATTATATCATGAGTTAAAAATAAAACCTATTTAAAAATTCAAATAACAGAACGAGGCCAACAGTTGCAAATGTTAAAGAAATTTTGTAAATAAAATAATACAAAGTAATGCCCGTTGAAATATCAACGAGAGTAAAGATTTGATTGTTCAAGCTATTTATGGAGATCAATTTGGCGTCAGAAACATAAAGTATATTGAAAGTCATTTCCCTCTCCATTCCCCCTCTGCCACTCTTCCCTCTCTCCTTTCTCTCTCTCTTCCTCTACCTCCCTCTCCTTCCCTAAATCATTATAATGTTTATTTATATAGCTAATGTATCTTACAGTATACAATTTACAAGTGAGGCTCATGTCTCCTGCTGTAAATAAGAGAAAGAAGAACGGAACCCCATTTAACTTCTCCAGAACCATTGTGTTCCACGGAACACAGTTTGGGAAACCCTGGTTTAGAGGAAGACGCAAAATTTGACAGAAGTAGAATTTTGCATCCCAGGCATCGTATGATACTTCAAGACGTCCTGCGACCATTCCATATATCACTTGAACATTGCAAACATTGCGTGGACATTACAGTGTTTCATTTAATGACTGAACAAATGTTATGCTGAGTTCACTTTGGTAGATGTTTTTGGTTACGACCCTGGAACGTGAAAGTGTTAATATAAAAGTTATTAAAAAACTATTTTTTATCATTGTGATTCTCCTTTACAATGCACACACCAACCCTACCTTACCCCCCAGGAATCTGGATTTTCCATAAATCCAAGTACTGCCTGGTCCCAAGGTGTCTGGATTTTTTGGGTTTTACTGTATAGTATAGGTTCACTTTTTATTGGCAGACCTATGTGTACATTTCCTGCTAACTCTACTACTATGTATAGTAGGGGTTTAATTTTAATATATGACTTTAAGACCTAAATTTATATTTTAAATACCTGCTTATATGTTGTCTTGTGTCAGTAGCATATATTAATACATTTATTTATGGTATCATAGCTGTATGATATTGTATTGATTATGTGCATTAATGAATAAATTTCAAATGCACAAAATAGATTCATTCCCCATTTTAATTTGTTCTTCGTTGTTGGATCATCAGATTGATTCATTCATGAGAATGAGTTTTGGACATTGTGTCATCTCCATAAACTTGGCATTACATTTTAATAATATCTTTACCATATTTTTCAGTTTCAACAAGAATTTGATGATGACCCTTTGTTCCCAAAAATGGCCACTCATTTTTCCAACACAAGCCTAATTCACTACTTCAGTAAAGATATTGCTCTCACTATGTGATAATTATCAAAATCAATTTGCTACTGAACACCTGTCTTTCATGTCAGAACACATCTGATCACAGCTGCCCCTCTAGTGTTGCTATACACTCCATGATGAAATCAGTTCCGTTACTTGATTGTCAGACCTTTTAAACTTCTATTAAGAGATGTCGTGTTGTTCATTTAAAAGACTGTCTTATAAATTCACTAGATCAGTAGTTTGCTTTTAATGAATCACCATCCTTATTCTATTGAAAGTGCCTTTATTAAATAATTAATTTTTATTACTAAGGTATTTATTGCATTTACATGTCATCTGCCGCCAATTACTATAGTGGGAGAAGTTGGATATGTCACCAGTAGAGAGACGAAAACTGGCTTGCAGTGTTACGTTTTATGGAGTGGCTTTGGCCTGCGTCGGGTGGTCTCTCTATGTTCTTATTGACCGCATAGCTGAAGAGGTGATGTCTTCTATGATTTCTTCAGAAACGGTTGTATCTCTGAGATAGTTCAGCACTATTTTTTTTTGAGATTATCTGCACATAGCTTGAATTTACCTATAATTAAATTCGTTTGTAACTCTTTAATGTTGCATCAGCAGGCTCAGCGTGACTTTCTAAAGTGGCCCTTTTGGACAAAACTGGTGGTGGTTGCTGTTGGTTTCACTGGAGGGCTTTTCTTCATGCACGTGCAATGTAAGGCATACCTCGGCCTCCTCCGTAGATGGCGTGCCTTCAATCGAATCATCTGTGTGCAAAATGCTCCGGATCGGCCCTCACTCTCCCGTTCGACAAGCACGCGACAGCCCTCAAAGACAGAAACCCTTCCAGATGTGCATCACTCTCGGTCTCCTCTTTCGGAGGAGGCAGCTGTCATCCAGATGGTCAGGAGAGGGTCTTCGGAGAAGGTGGTGGAGGACGGGCCAGTCAGAACGGACTCTGTAGTGGTGGTGGAGGAGGAAGTGAGGTGGAAAGGGGCAGGAGAGGCAGCGGTCGGATCGGAGGGAGAAGGTGCAGAGGCAGATGAGTTCAGCGGCCTTCTTTCCGGAGTAGCGACAACGCAGCAGGATAGGCCTGGCCTCACGGGAGACAAATGTACAGATACGCTAGGAAGCTCAACTCACGTTCCAGCCCCTGAAGTGCTTGTGGTGTCCGCATCTGGAAGCGGGGATCACATTGGGGATAGATTGTTGCTGTCGTTAGGCTCTCGTTCCCCTCTCCTTCCTTGGGACAGGGGCAGCATGCACGAAAATTGAAGTTTATTCCATGGGCTAGTGATTTTTTTTTGACCAATTGGCTCATGTCTACCCACCTGACCTTTCTAAGGGTTTTCTCACCTCTACTTTAATTTGTGATGGTAACAGAGCACCACACATATTAATAGATGATAAACTTTCACTTGATAAGTTTGAGTGATAAATGTTGGTTCCAACTTACTTTGGAATCCATATGAGTGGTTTGAAAAGTTTTAATGACAAAAAACTATGAATTCATTATACATACACGTATATGTATATATATATGTATGTATGTATATATATGTAAATGTATGTATATATATGTAAATGTATGTATATATATGTAAATGTATGTATATATATATGTATGTATGTATGTATATATATATGTATGTATGTATTTATGTATGTATATATATATATATATAAAAGGAATATTTTAATCTTGCTCATTCTGATAGAGCATTTTTCCATCGCCATAGAGGCTTTTTGATCTTTGTAGTGTTCAGAAAGTGATGGCAAGTTACATCTCTTTAACCTCATGGAGTAAAACAATTTATTCATGGCAAATTTTCACGATAAAAAATACTTAAAATTTTTATTAAGAACTATAAATTTTCCAGAGAGTAAATGGTAATTTTTAACAATAAGTGCTTATTTAATTTTGTTCTAAATATTCCTGACAGACTGTTATTATATTAATTCAACATCTGTAATAGGGAAATATATGTTAGTTTTTATAAAGTCTAGTTTTACTGAAAAATTCCGGACAAAATTTCCAATTACAGTTTTAAAATTTTTCTATATCACAAAGAAGTATTAGGACTATACTCAATGCAGCTTATTTATTTTTCATGGTTTGACCACAAGTCTAAGTAATTAAGACAATATTGACTGATTGCCACAATGTGGAGAGACATTTTATTTGAATTGATACTTATTGTATGGCACTGTTAATGGCTATGTCCTGGTGCTTTTTTAGGGACAGTGCAATGCTCGTTTGAGTCCCATCAAGAGGAATATCTTAATTGGGGCACTTGAAATGTGATTTTTTTACTTTTTTAAATCCTAAGGTGCCAACTTTACTTTTATGCAAAATCACAATCTGGATTGCAAGGATAATTAAGTAGTTTTGCAGATTGAGCTGTAAATATTTTTTCTTGCAGAATAAACAAATGTAGGTTTAGAAGTCCTTTAGTACCTGTTGTTCTTGATTGCACTTGTATCTACAGAACGGATTTAAATAAATCTTTTCATTGACAATTTGAATCAAATCTTAACTTAAAAGATTAAAATAAGTGGTAAGCATAATTTTATTTTCATCAGGGCAATTTCCATGGCTGTACTATTACCAAATTGATTGCTAAGGCAATTTAGATTATGTTATTTATGGAATTGTGAAATTATTAAGTTTTGATATTTTTTATGGATTAAGTATTGACTGTAAATAATATAGGTATAGCTGTACTTAACTCTTTTTTGTACAGTAATGAAATGTGATGTGTGCACAGCGGAATATTTTGTTATCTTGAGATCTGACGTATAAATTGCCTATGTTAAATGTATGATGAAATGGAGCCTGAGACAGGTGTGAAAGTTTAACACACGTACCAAATTAAATGAATTGTCATTTGAAGCATTTAAACCTTATTACAGGGTTTATTTCTTGGGAGACACCTTTCATTCTTATATTTTTTAGTTTTTTGCCTAATTTCTTTCTTCACTGAAATAATTCCAGTTTGATGCTTTGATTGGTTTGCTCAGTAAAAAGAAGCTTTAAAGTAATGAAAGGAAAAGTAATTTTACTGTTGAAAGAGTTATGATTTGTGAATTAAGCTTAATTATCATTAGGTTAGGCATTTTTTTATTTGATAAAATGTTGAAATGGCTACTTGAACGGCGGATCACAGGAAATTTTGTGACCCTCAGCGAATTAGAGAAGAAATAAAGAAATTGAAAAAATTGTGTATAAAGCTTTGTTTAATTTTAGCTTTGAGTAATAGAATATATGAAGACACATTTCTCTTTATAGGCATGTACAGAAAAGTTCCTTGTACCTGACATGTTTGGAACCATATAGGTGCTGGACTGATGATCTGTTGGTTGCAGACGTAGAATATAGTATGTTGTTAGAAATGACCATTCCAGTATTAGATCTAATTAGCATAATCGTTAATATCTTTAAATGTATTAAATTATAATTGCATTTTTTAATACAAGAAAACAAATACAATATGTTCAGCCATGTAAGTTGACATTTTAGCTGATGAAAAATCTTTGAAAAAGATGGTCAACTTATATGCCAAGTATAAAAAGGCAAACATTGAATTTGAGGTGATTGATGTAGAATATTTGATGAATATACTGCCATGTAGCCACAGTTTTCCAGACAATAATCAAGAATTATTCTCTTGATTTTTTTTTCAAGTTAATAACCATGCTAGTCCTGATGGATTAGGGACAAATTTTAGGGGGATTGCATTTGATGTAGGCCAGGGACCCAATGAAGTAAGGGGCTTCAAAAAATGTTCAAATATGTAACTTCAGAAATATTAAATACTTTCATTTAAAGATCTGTGGAATCTCTACGATTTCCTAGAAAAATGTCATTAAGAAGGGTTGCATAAAGGGAAGTCATTATGAGAGGTTTCACTATATATTTAAATTGCAACTGTTCAGTGCCAGGAACCCAAGAAGGCATAAATCTGCCATGCAATGGATAGGTACATTATATGTACATGCTTAGCGATGAACAAACAAAATAACTAATTTGCTTGCTTAATCACTGAAATAAGTCAGTACAAGAGTAAGTTTCATTTAAAAAGTATTTGGATACCGGTTTAAAATCTTGATCTTTCTTTCATTGAAGTTTCAATATGTCTAAGCTTGTAGTAATTGAATACAGTGATGCACACATGGGAGGGGATCTACTGAGTCCGGACCCCCCTCTTGGAAAATTGTGATTTTTCTAAACCGTGAGAACATACATCGTTATTTTAAATGGGTGCCGTCAGCAAGGAATAGGAGATGGTATGCCCACTTTTTTACTTTCTCCATACGTAGTAATGGGAAAGTATTGTGATCACGAAAAAAATCGACTGAAATTTCAACGGAACTACACGTTTTGAGGTCCCTAGAACACGTTGATTATTTTCGGAATGATATGTGTATGTGATTGTGGGCGCACTAACTCAAAAGGTACTTGCCATATTGTTACCAAAACTTCATATATAACACTTTAGCATGAGCACAAAGAACTGATTAGTTTTTGGACAATAACGGTTAACCGGAAGTCGAAGTTTATTTGAAACCCGATTCGGTTTTTGCGATATTTCTCCGTTAAAACATCATTATTGTATATACAATTCTATACAAAGGCTATAGAGAATGTAATTTCCTACAACTTTCATTTTGAGGAATTTTCCATAGCAGTTATTGTTTAGGAATTATTTATAAATAATCGGTTTTTTCGGTTTCCGTCAAATATCTCCTTAAAAGCATGGTTATTGGTAATCTTTGTAAGGACCAAAGTTGTAGAGAATAATATTTCTTGCAAGTTTTGTTTGAAACAAATTTTCATAGAATCATCCATTTCAGAGATATTTTGCTTTTTCTTAATTTACAGTATACAGTGCCACCACCATGTAATGGTGAATTCTGTAAACATTCAAAATATACCTAATTTACGGCAATAAGGACGACTGTATTCTTTTACGATACAAAATAATAATTTTGCCTTATAATGCTATTCATAATAATTTAAATATCTATACCCCAAATATGGAGAAAGTCATGTTTTGGCCACATCAGATATTTTAACAAATATAATTAATAATGCAATAATTGATATAACTTGCATATAAATTTCGTGCTTGTCAAATATTTTGGACTCCCCTTGAGAGAATCCAGGGTGTGCTACTGATTGAATAGAGCTAATCCTGTGCTGATGTTTGCTATATTGAGTCAGATGTTCCAGCATTATAAATATATATTACCAGGCATTTATTAAAGCTTCAATGGAAGGTTGATGTCACTAGTATCGCCTTAGACCAGGAATTTTCAACCTTTTCCTGCTGATGCACCTCTTAGAGTAGGGGTCTCAAACTCGTGGCCTGCATGGTACATTTATGCAAAGTAAGTTATGTTATAGTACATGGAACAAACTCAAATGTGTTTCTTATGAAAAATTTCACACAAGTCCTTTTAAATAATCTGAGAAGTGTAATTAAATCAGTACTTTTAAAATATCTGCGTAAATGCTCGTTCCCATTCAGTGTCGTAACTAGGGCCGGGCATCTGCCCCAGTTGCAACTAAGCAAGGGGTGCAAAAAAATCCAAATAATAACTAATTAAACTAGAGAAAATAATTTCTTCAATGGAGAGAGGGCACATATCTAGTAGTTTGCCCTGGGTGCTAAAATACCTAGTTATGGGGATTTTCCCATTTATAAAAACCCTGCACATTTGGGGCATAGAAGAATGCTCTTCTCTCTGCCACTGTGTATTTTGCGTATCCAAAGATCATAACTCTTGACTCGGAATGTATTATTTTTATAATGGATGGGTTTAAGGCATGGGTCTCAAACTCACATCGGTGTGCGGGCCGCAGGATGGCTCTCTGACGATCCGCGGGCCGCATTCATTACTTTCCCAGTCTTCACACCTTTTCATATTCTTTGTATTGTATTCACTCTCCCTTTCCACAAGAGAGGAATCGCTCTATTACGCGTGTTACACACAGTCATTACAAAAATGCTAGATTTGGCGTCGAGGGTAAGTCCCTCTGATACGCAAGAAACTCGCTGGCAGTGGGATAAACATTCTTCAGTAACTCAACCGTGCAGGCTGTTATAAATTGAAATGATTTAATACACTTCTTAGATTATTTAGAAATATTTGAGTGAAATATTTGAATAAGAAATAGATTTGAGTTCGGGTCACGTAGTATGAAGTAAATTGCCTGCGGGCCGGGAGTTTGAGACATCTGGTTTAAGGCCTCATCATGGGATTAGGACAAGTCCTCTCCTATACATATCCTGTACATACTTATCATCAATATTACATTTTAAGCAAGAACACAGGTGATTGTTATGGTTTGGCAAAAGTGCAGAATAAGTATATTGGAGGGTCAAATAATGCAGTATTCCATCGCAAAATTATTCAGCCATTGGGTGTGTGGACCTATCAAACCCTAAATCTTTCCTATTTGGTAATAATACATTTGAACTATGAGATCAGAAATAAAATCGAAGCATGGTACCACGATAAAATGCAAGCAAGCTCAATTGAGAGACTTTGAAGCTTCCAAAGTAAATTTTATTCTGAAAAGAGGCACAAGGTTTACATGCTTCATTTTAGGATTTGGTTAGATAACTTAAAACATTAATATTGAGACCATGAGTAAATCATTATATATGTGGAACTAATGAGTGGGATTATTCAAATGTCCTAATCATCTTAAAAATTATAGTTTAGTATAAATTCATCAGTTTCATTATTTATGACTCACATCAGAAAATTTTATGCTTTAATCATAATTTGTTTGGTATTCAGGTTTTACGTAATCATCATTTCTATACATATTTCTGAGCTCCAACCTCCAGAACAATTCATAAACATCAGTATAATTTCTGTATTTGATATCTGCATCAGTTTATGCTAATAACTTTCTTTTGATCTTTAACACAATTTAAAGTAAATTAGATGAATGATTAGAGAGACATATTTATGGATATAATACATATTGGAATGGACTTGTTGTCCTGTTTAAGAATACAGGAGGAATAGTCAGGGGTGTGCTGCCAAAATATATAACAACAGTCTCTCTATTAACGCCACCCCTTGCAGTTAGGCATTCCGCACATCATCGAATTCATGACCTTTTTTTGGGGTCCTGAGATTGCGTTATCTGATCTTTGCGGGAATTAGAAGGGATTTCAATAAAAACAAGATAATATTGTAAATAAAAATTAAATTTTTATTTTAAATGTTTAAATATCATTAATGACAAATATATCGAAGGTGGTGGCTTCGAATAAGCATGTTCCACGTACAATTGTTTGGGGTCTTTCAGATAATAAATTGCCGCTAAGCTGATAACTTGGAATGCTTAGATCAACAACCGTCTCACTGATCATAAAAGATTTGAACAAACGGCTCGCGCGAGAAGGACGGAGCCAGCTGCAGCACACCCCCGGGAATAGTGCCGGGGAGGGTTACGGAGGGAAGGAGAAGAGCTAATAGGGAGAGAGGAAGGGAGACGGCAGGAGAGTGTGGGGGAGAGAGTTTTGGAAAGGGATGGAGGGAGAGGGTAGTTGGGTGAGTGAGGGAAATGGAGGGAGAGGTTATGTGAGGGAGGGAGAGAGAGAGGGGAGGGATTGATTGATTGATATGATTATAATCATGCTTAACATGGAGTTTCATATGAATTATTCTATACATATACAGTGGAAACCACAACACGAGAACACCTTATCACGAAATATATGGGAAATGTGGAAACCGGTGAAAGAATCTGCTATGACTGGGATCGAACTCCCGTCTTCCACTTGCCGGACGGATATTCTACCACTACCGTAGCAGACGATTTCTCCAGTTTCAGAACGGGAATATTTTATTTGGTTGAGACCAGCCCCAACAGATGTCCTCAAGGAGGTACGTCGAAGAAAACACATACCCTCTCAAATGGTGACTATGTTATAAGTTGACTAGGGGCTTGCCCGTTGAAATTTAACGGGTGAATTACGAACATTAAAATCACCAAGAAAGTGGAGCGCTTCAAATATAATACATTCGAATATGTAATCCAAATAAGTACATATTCGATAATGTTATTGTAATTTTCTGTGATGATAAATAAATTCTGGCATCTACTCCAACTTGATTTGCCAGTCCTTTAGTCCGTTGTTAGGTGATTTCAATTGTCTGTTAGACAGCACTTTAATAATTATTATAATTTTACTTCGTGTGTCTACTAACGTTAATGCTCATAAAAATGAAGGGAATTATCGACACTTTCCAATTATATTATTCAACTTTAATTCATTTAATTTAAAAAAATTACTGACAAAAAATAGTCTCTTTTAACATAATGAAGGAACGATCAGTAATTTTATAATTGAAGTTTATATTAATAAGTCTCCGATAATTCATTTGCAAGATTTTTTGGAGTTGAAATGAAATCGATGAATTTCATCATTTAGCATCGAGGCACACACAGACATTTAACAACAAACAGCACGTAATTTAACTCAAATGGAGCGATATTACTTTATAGTCAACTGTAGTTGTATTAATAATTCATGAAATGCATGTAGTTATGTATATTTACTTTAATGTCTTCGTCGTTGATGGTCAATTTCCTTTTACTTTCTGAATGCATCGTCTGCACAGAAAATAATTAAAAGTAGGTATCCTGTGGAAATCCTCAGTAGTGTTCATTTTGATCCGTTCCCTATTATCATATGTACGTTTATCTTTGATTTTGCAGAGGCGACGCACAGTGGTCCGGATCCAGAAAAAGGCGGACAAAAGTCGATTTTTCGACTTTCTTGAAAAATTCTTAGGATACCCAAATTGTGTCGTGGAAGGTCTGGAGCATCATGCAAAACACTTAGTTTTGCGTAGAATCTATTATGAAGCTGAGTGTATCACTTCAAAGTCACGTTATACGGCATGAAAATCTTGTTTTTTATTTTCTTCGAAAAATACATCACTTTAACCATTTTTTGGCTACAGTACATACTGAAAATTGGCAAAATGACTCTGCATGATAGTAATAGGGATGTATTACTAGCAAAAAATATGCGTAACTGTCTTTCAGTAATTACCGTGTTCCTTGTAGGAGCTCGTGAACTGCAAGTAACATTTCAAGGAAATTTCGTACATATGTTGCATTAAGTAAAAAGTGCCACAAAGTGCCAAGGTGATTTTTATGTCAGGTATAGTGTACGTCGCGACGTGTCGTAAAGATATCTTCTAAGACAGTGATTCTCAACCGAAAATCCGTCGCGGACCGGTAAATGTTATTAACATTCCACCAAGCACCGGTGAAATTAGTAAACTACTTTTAATTAAAACATTTTAAAATTATTTTCTTCAATGAAATTTCTTTACAACATAGAAAACTTAAGAATAAAAGACTAATTACAATTAAATTTTTAAAATAAAATAGTAGTTCTTTAAGGTAATCAGGCGCGAAGTAAGTCCTATATTTATGTGTTTTTAGTAAAGATTAGTTCGATGGAATTCATCGTCGTGTCAGTCTTACATGCGATATTAAGTGTACTTAAATATTCCAACCTCAACATTATAAAATATGGTCAATAAAGAAAGAAAAGTTACCATAGCTCTTAAAATATTAGGAGTAAACGATATTGTTCTGTAGAACTGACCATACGACGACACTCCGAGTGCTTGGGGGTCCGGGCCCACAGATGGCATTTCCCTGAGGGGAGAAGTTTCAGGGTGCTAAGGGGCGACGTAAATGCAGTGGATAGAGCTGGGAAAACCCAAATCTAGATAAGAGAAAAGGAAATGGGAAAAAGAGAAAACGCCGCCCGCTGTATCGCTATCCGGCGTGCATTGCACCCGCGTATTGCGGTAGGAAAACCTTATGGCCTGTCCTCAGAGGCCCGAGGATTTTGAACCTGTATGCCTGCCCACTCGGTGGCCGTCTTTCGTTCTTACGTTTCGCAGATGGGTCTCCAATTAGCCTCATTGCATGTGCTCATTGTGCATTCTCCTATTTAAAAGATTATGTGGAACCCATATAGCAATAAAAGTGTTGGAAAATCACATTCATCCATCCGTTGTCCGTATCTTTCTTAGAAACCGCATTCAGAAATACCTTTTAACCATTCGGAGTATGCACGGTTATTGCACTCCTAACATCTGCAGCCACAATTTCACAGAATTTTGCCCTGTAGAAAGTAGAAACTGTTTTATAGAGCACGGGACCTAAGATTCTTAGCGGTATAAAACATTTTAAAAATTTATTAAACTTTCTACCAAAGTTTCGCGGACCGGCGCACAGTGGCGAATTTCCTCGAAATCGTGGCCAAAACTCAAAAAATAAAATTTGGTTTGAAGTGGTTGGTTGTGATTCAGTGTAAAGAGGAATGACCTTGGCACACTGTGACATATTTCCTAGAATGCCACTGCAGTGCGTTGGACGGTAACAGCAGTCTATTTGTGGCGATCGTGAGCGTTGCATTTGTACGCGCTGTAGTAGTGGCAATATTCTGCTCTAAATATCCCGGATATTTCGTACTGCAGTGAAGTGATAAGAACATGGATTCCATTCCTGGAGGTTTGTAGAATATTTTTACATTGTATATGTTTATTATTTCATTTATTTTAACAGTTTACATGCCGATTTTCCTAAACATGCTATTTTCATAGTATTTTTTTCTTTTTTAATGTTATAGTTGCCTATTCAGCGCTATTAAGTTAAATTGTGTGCATGATGGAATAGCGTATTTAGTCCTTTATAGAATAGCGTAAAAATACTCTGCGAATACTTGCAATTGTGGCAGCAGAGGGAATTTGATTAGTGACTCTCCCTAGACATTTTTGCACATCCCAGAATATGTATATAAGTTTCCGGTAGAAAACCATAGACAGTATACCACAAAACATATCTCTTTTGCAGGATCTCAGGCAGAACACATTACTTTGACATCAAGGGAATTGATTGAGATCATGCGAAGATGTCCATCAAGGAAATTCGAAGCACAATGTGAACATTTGCGTGAGCATGTGAAAAACATAACTCAGTGTCCAGAATCATTACCAATTGAAGTAAAACAAGTTTTATCGAGTTTTATTTTTCATTTCAAGTCAAGGTAGCAGTCAGCATCAAGAAAATATGAATATTTTCTTAGTAAAAACCAGAAGTGGCTTGAAACTAACATAAGATACATTTTAAGCTACAGTATCGCCGGATACTGATATTAGTATGTCAAGTGACTCAGATTAACCTAAAATAAAAGAAAAATCTGACAGTAGCTATGAATATTGGTGTTATGTATAACATCTTATGATGAGTATTAATCTATTAATAGTTTAATAAATATTATCTATAATTAAAAACTTTTATACTTTTTATTTGTATTCATAAACTCGTTTTATTAAGACCACTCCAATACTTAATGCCGGTATTCCAGTGTTTCTGTAGACAGTAATAATTTTGGCAACAATTGATTCCGAGGAAATTCGACGCGTCATTTTGTTTTTCGTAATTTTGATTTTGGATTCGTAATCAGCGACCATAAAAACCCTTGTACATTAATTTTCGTGCACTTCGGTTGCCTTTAAGGTTTTGGCCACGATTTCGAGGAAATTCGCCACTGTGCGGCGGTTGAGAAACACTGTTCTAAGACAGTCACCTGATTTAGAAATCCATACAAACTATGGTCAATTCTGAAAAAAATACATGAAATTTTTATTTAAAGTTGCAAAGCTGGCGTGTATAGAGCATATAACAATATATAACAGTTCGGCTTTTCAAGCGGTTAGTTGTATTAACAGAAATTAGTTTGTGACAACAATACTTCTACAATGAATGAATTTGGATTTCTCTATTAGTGAAATAATCCAAGATACTTTAACTGAAATTTTGATGTTAATTTTCTCTTATAAAATAATTTAAACATTTAATGTTTTTGCTGTTTATAATTTACGTTTACAGAAACACGACGAATTTTTACGATTTGTGGAATTTGAACCAATGGATGAGCGTCGTGCAATGAGACGACGAACTGTATTATATTATAGACTAGCGTAATTGTCCGTCAATATGACGGGTTATCTTTAGTTAACCTTAAAATAGTTACCTCCCTCCCCCCCTCTCTCTCTCCCTATATCTCGCCACGTCCCTTTCACCCTCTCCTTCCCTTCTCTCCCTCCCTCCCTCCTTCCCTTCTCTCTCCCTCCCGCTCTCTCCCTCTCTCTCTTAAATGTAAGAATTTTGCTCTCAATCAAGTCGTTTGTCTGTCTCCCTCCCTCCCTCTCTCTCTCTCCCTCTCTCCCTCCCTCTCTCTCCTTCTCTCTCTCCTTCTCTCTCCCTCTCTCTCCCTCCCTCTCTCTCTCACCATCTCTCTCCCTCCCTCCCCCTCCCTTCCACCCTCTCCTTCCCTTCTCCCCCTCCCCCCCTCGCTCCCTCTCCCACCCTCCCCCTCACTCCCTCTCCCTCCCTCTCTCCTCCTGCGTTACCATCCCTCTCTCTCCCTCCCTATCTCGTATTAAAAGCATTCAGAGCACGCTTACACCTATAAGGATTGATTTAACAATAGGATTTTGAGGTCTAACAATGTTATAGACAGAAAAGTTAGCGTTATAGACAGAGAATTGCTTTTTATTATAACGATGGAATGAATGCAACAGTCATAAGCAGGAATGATGGGAAATGTGAAAACAGGTGAAAAAATCTGCTATGACCGGGAATCGAACCCGGATCTTCCACTTGCCGGGCGGATATTCCAGCTTATATACCTGTCGCATAAGGATCCTCGTATCATTCATTCCATCAATTTATAACGAAATATATGTTAACACGGAACGCATGTTCGTTTCATTCTGACGTCTTGCAGTGTACGTATATGTATTCGCTTAATGGAAACGGTTTACACGAAATACCGCTTAGCACGAAAATATTTTTCAGTCCTACGAAAATAAATATACATGCAAAGTTTTTCGGATAACACGAAATGGCATTTGAGACAGCGTTTCTCCATGATTGTGGTAATATCTTCGACCGTGTGTCCTCATTTTTGAGTTTTTCGACAGAAATCACACTGATTGCATTGAATTGAATAACCATATTACCACCGCACCAATTTTAACAGACATATACATTGTGGATATTGTTAGACCTAGCGTGTTAGGAGAACGAGACAATAGTGTTCGTGACGGTAAAGACGAAATGTTGTCCACATCAAGCGCTGCGGATAACCTTCAAATACTAAAAAGAGTGTGTCGCTTTTTGGAAGTTCAATCAGTTGGAGAAAATATGTACGAAATAGTGGACGACTTGGAACAATTTGTGGAACAGAAAATTGTTCATAATGTCGTTCAGAAAAAATTATAGATTTTTATTACTAAAAAATGGAGACTAGAACTGTCATAACAACTTCATCGCTAATTAAAGAAAATGTCGTCAAAATTGAATGCATTTAATTGATGTAATCACTGTTTTTGCTAATTACATCCATTATTGAAATGTGTCATGGATTCGCCTACGAAGCTACTTCCACATTTCATAAATTAAAATTTTACCGTTAAAACTGTTCACTTTAAATTCGGTTAACACGAAATTCGGATAACACGAAATGATTCTTCCGCTCCTCAGCATTTTGTGTTAACAGGTTTTCCCTGTATTTTGATCGGTGGTAAACACAAAAAAAGGTTATAATATTGAAAATGTCGCTCGGTCCTTTCAAAAACGATAAATGTATGTGCGTAAGGCTAACTTTGCTGTTATAACATTTATAACATCGCCAAAATTGTTTTTGGACTATAGGTACTATAATTTGAAAGCGATTTCCATATTTCTCAACTAGTTCTGCCGCACGAGTAAATTTGGCATCCCTTGAGCCGAATTTCTCGTTTTTTCCTCGACCCGTGAAATTTGAGCCAAACCAATCCAGTCGGAGCCAACCTAGCGATTAAACCTATTCATTTGCGAAGGAGAAGTCGCGCGGAAATGAAATTCGTCCGTCCAAATGCTCATTTTATCCCATTCTATCGGTTGAGAGTTATTGCCGATTTCGAGAAAATAAACGATTTTATGAACAAATATGTCGATGAGACGTGTTATAGCAAATCGATGCTATTTAATTTCTATTTGTCGTTAGTTTCGTATAAATGACTTTGATTTATAGACGAACTCGATTTGAAGTAATCTCTTAGCATATTTTTAATGCAGAAAATCACCCGTTCAAGAAAAGAACAGAGGAATTTTTTTTAACGTAATATAAAACTAAGTTTTCAGTAATCTCTTTTATGATGTCGATTTTTCGCAGAAACTCATTATAAATGTTTAGAGTAAGACCTTTGGCCGAATCTGCGATTTTTTTCTCTATGAATTCAAATATTGGATTTCATATTCCTGTAGCGGTTATTAAACTTCTTCGCAATATCCTCCGATAATTTTCCGGCTCTCAAATTTCAACCGTACAAGCTTTTCCTCGAAATATACTACGCACTATTAATTTAAGCAGGAAGTGGATTTTTACAGCAAATTACAATAAAACAAAATAAATGCGCTATAGCAGGGGGTTTTCAACCGGTGACACGCATACCCATAGGGGTACGTCAAAAGTTTTGAAGGGGTTATAACTTTTCTTCTTACTTCGTCTTTCGTGTACGAATTTTGAATCAAAAGTTGCGGTGTTACGACTAAGAATGACGTCATGAAACGGAAAAATATGCCAAAACTGTAAATTTTAACGTTATAAACGCGAGTTATCTATATTAATGCAAATGTTATTCATTTAATTATAACTTTAAATCTACTTGTGAGTATGCGAACATTTAAAAAGGGGCACCTGACCGTTATAAATGCTCTAAGGGATGCGTCAGGAAAAAGTTGAAAACCCCTGCTCAATAGAAAATAAAATCGACGAGCTATTTGTGAATACAGTGGGTTCAGTTTATTATAATCAAGTCGGGGAAGCATTATTTGTTTCAATTAAATGAAGGATTAAATAATCCTGAGGTTGCTATTTTAGATGTGGTAAATGATGAAATGTTAAAATATAGTTCATATTCATTTTATAAATTATAATTTCATGGTTATGCTAATTTTTGAGATATAATATAAGAAAGTTTATGACAGATAACATTTTAAACAAGAATTTATCTTTTAGTGTTATTTTAAACATAGTCATCCAAAGTCGTTTGAATCACGCTCTCACGGTGAGAAATGAAGCCATCTTCCTACTTCTTTGGCCGTCCTCCTCTCAGTTCTAGGTTTTTTCTAAGGGCAACCAAAGCACGTCTGACTTCTTCAGCAGTATGTACACTTCGTGGTCATCTTCCTCCACTTCTTCATCAACACATGAATTGTGATTTAGATTGTCAACTACAATGTCATCTTCTGTCAACGATGTCGTCATCTATTGAATTCAATCTACTCAACTCTTCCTACTCTTTTGTTTTCGTTTTTACTCGATGCGAAGAAAACCTGCTACTCTGAATCGGTTAGCAACCTTCAATCCGTTCATTGTCGCCTGATTCAATAAATCGAAATAAGTGATTCCGATAAGGGGTGATTTTTGAAACGTTGGAAACGAAATGGTTTTGGTTTTCCGATATTGATTCAATGAAACGGCTGATTCAATTAACCATTGATTTTATTAAGCGGAATTAACTCTATAAATAATAAGTTCAAAATATGAAATTAGTAGTAAAAACCAAAAATACATGCACATTCTCAAACAAACTAGTTGGGAAAATATAAATGAAGCTCTTAATTTTTTAAGCAAAAGTTCAACCCACAAGAAGGAGGTGTAAAAATTAAAAAAAAAACAGGGAAACCTATTTATACCTAGGAAGACGTTATGAAGAGTTGGGATGCTTAGGTTTTTAGTGCTATGGTCCGGTGTCCTCAAGAAGTCTTCCTGGACACAGGTTTTTCTGCATTTTAAACTCACCTACTCTTTGATTTGACTTAATGGTTGGACAGTATTATTTTTTCTATACGTTATACTATCGCAGACTGTATCGGAGTGTAAAAGCTTGTATGTAATAGCTGTTGGTAATCGAGTCAGATAAGGTAGTAGATGTTTCTCATCTTCAGATTCTGTAAAGAGCCGTAAAGTAATGAAATTCTATGCGTATTCAACCAGTTTTTTGAGTTTCTAGAATTCGTATATTTTGTACTCTAAAATTTTAGTATGTATATTTCACTCTAAAATTTTAGTATGTATAGTTCACAAGAAAGAACAACTATTATTAGTGCTAGTGGTAGGGGATGTGCTACAGATGCTATACAGAGGACTGGCCATGGTCTAAGATGATAAAATGCGGTAAACGAACATTTTACATAATTAAATGTATACATATAATTTAGGGGACTCTAGTTATCTGACTGTAAAATTATATAAGATCTCGGTAACTGGTATCATGTTACTTGTATAATACACTTATTCCCACTTGTTTCCTATTATAATCCGTTAAATAATTTTGTTAATTTTTTACATCATTTGCTATATGTATTTTAAAATCTTATCTTAACTAAGTGAATTCATTCATATGATATATAAACGGTATTTGGATTACAAATCCCATATTGTTCAAGTTATGTCCCTGTTTTGATTTTTCGGAGCACGTACCGGTATTTTTTCCTCATTATCTAGTCACACTATGCAAGATACATAAAAATACGCCAATAGTGAGTGGAATGATAACTAAGTATCTTCCACAGCTCGCAATGCTTGTGGATCACCAAACAAGTTTCGATTTTCTGAGTTTACTTGCATATACGATATTAAATTTAAGGGAAATGCGTTTCAGAGAAATACGCCTTCAAAATATTTCGAGTTATATCGGGGATTGGGAAGCAATGCAACCGATCTCATCCTGGGAGGTCGTTAGGAGATCGCGTTGGACATTATGCTGGGCATGTCTGTCATAACGTTTTTGCAAATTGCACAAAGCGCTTTTAGGCCATCCTAAATATCTTTAAGCGCTTTTTATGGCATTTTTAGCTTCGTGAAAACGAGGAAAGGCCGCGAATTCGAAGAGATTTCTCGAATTTTTCGCGACGCAATAGCAAAAATGCTTACGTCCGGCGAGCACGTCTCAAGGGATACCTGCAACGTTCGATCGACGCAGGTAACTTTTGTTCCCACTTGGAAATATTTTTATGGGTCAAATAATAAAGATTCGTCTCATCTTTTCTCGATTTATAGCGTGGCGGTTCCCTCGAATCCGACGCTCTTTTATTTTTCTCTTCTAAGAGGTGTAGCGTAAACTTCTCTTGGACGAGCTCCGCACCTTCTGTTTCTAAAATGTAATAACGGAAGCTCTTGTTCCGTTTATTGGAGTGGTGCGTGTGGCGCTATTGTTTTCCCCGGCGCGTGGTTCCTGCGACGCCGGGAGCGATTGGGTTTCCTCAACCGCGCGTGTGTACTTCGCGTGCTGCCATTACATCTGCTCGCGTAACAGGTCTTCGCGTGGCTGTATATTCCGACGTAGGGCCTTAAAGCAAAGGTAAAAGCGGCGTATCCTTATACGTAGTCCTCCTTTTTATAAAATCTTTTATATGGGTTCGCCCGATACCTATAATATATAGACGCTTCTGTCTAAAATGACAGGGATGATCGATTATTCTGAAATGAAATTGAGGCAGTCTTCTTTGACCTGAAATCATACCTCCTGCTGAGAGGGTTGCCTTCGATCCGAGAGAAGGTTCGAAACCCTCGCCGCGAGTATCTATTGTGCTTCAAAAGCTGACCTTAGTCTCCTCTTGCCAGGTATATTTCTGTTTTTCATAGCGTGACAGAGGGGGTGACAAAAGGACAAATATCATTATGCTATCCTGAAAATTTCATCAAATTTGGTTCAGTTGTTTGCGAGATATTAAGCTTCATATTAAGCTTCATGACAAAGGGACAAAGTGACACTTTTATATATGTTTTATGATGATGAGCAGGAGGAGGATACAAATTGTGAGGCACTTTCAGATGAGCTAGAAACCTGAAATTTTGTATGTAGATAAGTGTAGTGGCAAAATCGACGATAAAAATCGAAAATTATTTATTTTGTCGTTAAAAATACTAAAATTTAAAGAAATATTTCAATGTTTAGGTATTTCTAAATGTGCTCGATGCTGACATTTTTTCTAACCGTAGTATTCGCTAAATAACTAAAACGGGATTATAGAAATATAAATACGATATATTAATTTATTTGGTCGTTAAAAATTCATAGAAGTTAAACAAATAGACATGCTTGAGCACTTTTGGTCGGGTTAAGGAGCTGAAAAAATTTCAGAAAGTTAGAACTTGGTGCACCAGCAGCAATTAACGTTGAAAATTACAATGAAATTTATTTATGTGGCCGTTAAAAATTGTATTTCCTGCGAGTATTTCTGACCACGAAGGATTACTGTGTCATCAAACATCTGGATCACATTAAGACAGCGATTAAGGTAAATTTTTTTTTGCAAAACAAAAAGGTTTTATTTTTTAATGAAACATTTTTTAATTGCTTGTTATTACAATTTAGAGCGCTGTGGTCCCCTCATCTACCGGATGGATCGATTATTTTTACAATCAACGGTCATTGACGGCTTGTAAATTTTTATTAGTATAAAAAAATACCGTCGTTTGGTCCGTTTGTATGTTTGCCTATCTTTGAAGACCTTGTGCTTTACGTACCCGTCAAACCTGCAATTTTGAGTGATCTTTTTTCGTACAGAGTTACAAATAGGAATATCTCGCAGAAATTTGGAAATGGCGGCCACAAAGAGCGAAGCATAACTTGCTTATTAAGTTTTAGCAGTCCCGATGGAAATTTTAAGGCTTTATCATTACTATGTGATTAATAGATTCGTCCAATATTATTTCGAATTATCTCTTTTGATAAGTAATTTTCCAGTGACTTCTTTGCTCTTTGACCTGCTTTTTGGAGGTAGAATAATCTCAGTTTAAATGTATAAACATTCTAGTGATAAGATAAGGTATGTGGTGATGGAATAATATAGATAAGGTGTGATTAGATACTTCAGGTACGCATATGATTTGAATTATGAGGTACTTATTTATGAAGTTAACTACATTATTTTCAATTATCAGTTTCGTTTCAAAATTTTATACTATTTTCACCGTATGTTAACGAAATGCATTCTTCTTATAGCAAAGTTCCGGAGTAGAAGATTTTAATCCTATAATGCTTCTATTAATTAAAGTTGTGTGCTCAGTAGGGCGCTTTAAAAGAGTATAATCTTATTAGAATACTAATACGTATTTACTATTTACCCATCCTTTACACGCTCGTGCACACTTGCGTCTGTCACGTTACATTACAGATTGTGTCCCTAAAATTTTTAAATCTCATTATCATTGCTTTCCCTAAGCACCATGGAGTTTGTTGACTTATAAATGGAAGCAATGAATCCTTCGCATAAGTTTTTTTTTAAACCTTTCAACTTCGAAAAAGTATGGCCGAATTCCGCCTTTCAAGACAATAGATTGTCCTTGTCTTTTTAAGTTTCAAACAAATAATTTTTCCCATAGCTTGCAGACCTACACAAAACTGGGTTTAACTTGAGCTTTTTTAGCATGCATAATGGATGATTCTCGAACTTGTGGCATCCACGACCCACTGGAGAAGATCATACGTTTTACGATCCGAAATTAAAGGACACCTCATGGAATAAAGTTTGCGTATAGTCTTAAAAATATAATTTAAACTTCATCCGAAATTAACCGCCGTCAGAAACGTTTCTCCAATAACGGATTAAACGACGATTCATAAATTATTTAGTCAAAAAACTTCATTATTTGTTTTTAATACTATGTCATTACGCGGCACTTCGCCTCCTTTTGCAAACACTTCGACGTTCACGTAGCGATTCGAACAAACAGACTTAGTTTTGGGATACTGTTCACCCCATTACCGACGGAAATAATTTTTATAATTTGCTGCATGTAACAGTATATTTGTACGAGGTCAATCGGTGTAAAGCATTTACAGGTTATTTAACAGTAAAATTCCTAGTGATATGAAAACATCGATGTATTTGAGTAGAGCGAATGTGTTTTCCCCAGGCAATTCCTAGCGTGTTCCTATCGTCCATTTCCACGAGATTAACCTTCGTACGCAGATAGAAGGAAAATAATTTTTCATGCATCAGAAATTTCGGTCACGTTTTGAATTACAGCGCGAGCGATGGGGTTCTGTACATGTTTGTTTGAGAAGAGTGACGCGTTGGTTTGCTCAACAACGCGCGTCTTTCAGCGGAAACAGCACCTAGTGTTTCGCTGGAGCACTGCTCGACGGCTACACGCGTGACGTCAACAATATAAAACGTTCACGGGCAAAAAAAATTGCTCGTCGAACGGGGTTCGTTCAAATGTGATTGGAATAATTGGTCACAGCCTGAACGGGACCTGAGAGAGAGAGAGAGTCCATCAACGTTCGCCGGTGACGGATTTGAGAGGCTTTTCGAGGGAAATATGTGGAATGGAGGGAAGAGAGAAAGAGAGAGATTGAAAAACGTGTGGTGGATGGATTGGAGGTAGAGTGGTAGGGGAGGAAACGTGACGTGTATCGCGGAAAAACATTTATGTACTTGGTTGATCCTTTATGGCGTACACAAATTTTCCGATGATGGAAATAACTATCTGGGAAACGTTTTCCTCGAAAACTAAATGTAGTCATTCTTTCTTTTATAAAACGGGAGTTTTTTTGGAAGCGGCAATATTAATCAAAGAAAGGACAGGGGAAAATTATGAAATACAGACAGTTCGTCTTTTTGTATTATTGGAAAACGAAGTTTTCTGTTCTCAAAATTCTTTTAATTCAAGCGCATCCCTTAAATATTTACCAACGGCTGACGTTTATTTAAAACAAGTCAGGAAAGTGTACAGCGTATCACAAATGGACGCGTTTCGTGCTATGGAGTATTAGAAAGAAATGATATACCTGTAAGTAAGGGAAATAGCGTTTTAAAGTTCTTTTCTTCTTAATAAATAATCCATTTTCTTCCTATTTAAAAATATTGCATGCACACGTCCGAAAACTGAACGTATTTTTCTGAGATTGTTTATGTTATATAACAGTGAAGATGTAACCATGCAAGAAATTTTCAACTCGATTTAACACATTCTTGTTCAATTTTCCTGATAACGGCTACTCCTGCGATAAAAATATATAGGGAACGAAATACTCTTCTTTCCTAGTTCTACAAGTTTTATTTGAAAAATATTTTGATATGAGCAATATTTTACGAGATATGACGGAAAGTTCATTTTTTGTCACCAGTAAAGTGATACCCCTGATTGTCTTACGTGATTCATTTATGCGATTTTCTTATTATCTTTGATAGTAGGTCCTTAATATAAATTTTCATGAAAATCCGTTCAGTAGAAGCCGAGAACGAACCTGCGGACGGACGGACGGACGGACAGACCGAGGACATTAGGCGCTCACGCTGGAGGCGAAGCGCGCCTAAAAAAACAGTCACTGTCAGTTATGATGGAAAGAGTCCTTTCATCAATGATTATGCCAACCGCAGTCATAATGGTTATACGAGTATATAATTTTTTATTGATTTAAAACTTTGTCGTTCAATGAAGCTTATATGTTTAGAACAAATATTTTAAAAAATCACCCGAACTCATTCATCTTATTATTCTTTTATAGTGAAAGCTGTCAACTCTCATTCTGTAAAAATGTTTGCCCTTTCTACCATTCTACACGTTATTTTGCGAATTTTAGAGACAATGGGTTAAATCAGAAAATTTTTACATTGACTTGACTGGTATCTTCAGCATAGACCTATTTCTCCTCTTCCTATAGTTTCGACCCTTTTTGAATGGATAATTTATCGAATATTGCTTGCTTTTACTCTTCCATACTTATCTCTTCAGCAGCATTGTTTTCTTCCTGGTAGTTCATGTCTAAGTAATTTGGCTGAACTTCAGTACTCTGCTATAGAATCTCTCACAAATAAATCCCAACTTGATATTGTATACATTGACTTAGCGAAAGCTTTTGATACTGTACCTCACAAACTTCTAATGCATAAAATATCTAATAGATTTAACATTCATGGAAATTTTCTTTCACTTCTTTCTAGTTTTTTCTCTGATCGTAGGCAACGGGTAACTATTTCTGGTCTCCACTCATCATCTCTTCCTGTTCTTTCTGGTGTACCTCAGGGCAGTTTGTTGGGGTCTTTGTTATTTTGTTTATATGTTGATGACATTTGCAGTATTATAAATAACACCGATAATTCAATTTTATTGTATGCTGATGATTGTAAGATATTTAGAAATATTAACTGTTTGGATGATGCTGTATCTCTACAAAGGTGTCTTGATAAATTTTCCGAGTGGTGTCTTCTGTGGGGTCTCAAGCCAAATCCTTCTAAATGTTCCAATCTTTCTATTACATTCCGTAAACATGTCTTTAGCTACACTTACTCCATTATGAATGTGAATATAAAAAAGGTTACCCATCTGAAAGACATCGGCATCATGATAAACTGTCATTTTGTGATCATCTCGAACACAGTGAAAAACTGCATGTACTTATTGGGCATTATTTACAGGCACACCAGCCTTAATCATGTAATTTTCTTTTGTTCTTTCTTTCTCGGGTGCATCTTACCTATTGTGACTTACTGTTCACCTATTTGGAGTATGGCCACCAAATCTAATCTTGATAAATTGGAGCGCATATCGTCTTTCTTTTTGGCCATAGTGTGTTACCGCTGCCCTCATCTGCGTCATTTACTCAAATCTGATCTCATTAGTATACCATCAAAATTCCAACTTTCTCATCTTGCAGAGCCATTTCCGATATTTCTTTCCTTCACAATATAATGAATGGCAATCTACGCTCCTCTCTTGCTTTTCTTTAAGAATTCCCTGAAGATCCACTATACTATCTGCACTGTTTCACTTGCATACACCTCGTCTTTCCATAGCCCAACGCTCTTTTCTTCTGTCTTCCAAAGTCATACAATCTTTTCGGCAGTAAATTTGATCTTGACATCTTCCAAAATAGAACTACATTTAAGATTTCTGTTCTCTCTCTTCTTAAATGAATCTTTCTTTTCCTCCATTTATGATATTTACTGTTTCTTCTTTTTTTTCTTCCTCCTAATTTTAATTTTTGTTAATTTAATGTATATGTTATCTGTTTGTTTTACATTATTTATCTTATTTATATTTACCTTTTTGTTTTGTACTTTATTATGTTATGATATTCAGTGTAATTGGCCTTTGTGCTGTTTCTGAATTCTTACTAATAAATAAAAAAAATAAATAGTTAATTATTCTGTTTTAAGCGGACCCCAAGTCATTCAATATTGAAAGGGAACTGCTTAATTTACAGAATAGTTTGCAAAATTTTAGGATTAGTATGCATTGGAGATATGTCATATCATATGACATATCTCCAATATCCTAAAATTTTGCATACCATATGACTCATATGGTATCTTGACACTTTTTATCAATTAATATTGCATTTTAAGCATCGTAAACGTTTTTCGAAGGCGGTTTAAGAAATGCGGCTAATTTAAGAATATCTAGTTCCAATACACTTTACTCCAGAAACATTAACACAATACTTTTTCAACGCAATACCTCACACCTTACACATTTACTCCAACTGACATGCTTTCTGATTTTTCTTGGCGAAGTGAGTAAACTACAGTATACCGCAATTGGTATATTTGTGTCATACATGAATTTGTGCCCTCGTTGTGTATCATTAAAGTGACCCTAACGTGCAATAAAACAAGAAGACGCAAAACCAAGGCCGTACGCGCTTGAACAGGGGTCTCCAACCAGTCGATCGCGATCGACCGGTCGATCTTTGGCCCTTTTAAAGTCGATCGCTGAATCTTGCCTCAACGTTATTACTTTTTATTGAATCAAGTGAGAAATTTTGAGCCTATATAGATTTTTAACTTACACTTTTAACTTTATTTATGGAGTTATGCAAGTGATTTTATTGTCATTAAAAAATTATGAGCAAGTGGAATGCATAAATTCAATAATAAAGATATCTCTCGATATCGGTTCTTGCAGCTAGACACGTTCGTATCGTTGTTTATCGACCCTGAGTATTCTTAAGTGTAGCTTGATACGTGATGTTCCAATCGCAAAAAGGCAAACGTTTGAGTCTAATTACGACTTTACGTACGTGTAACTTGATTAACTAATTCAAGTTATGTTTTGGTTGATTTATTCCGTCTGTATATTTATTCAATAGCCTTTTTCTTTAACTTCTAATAGCTTACGATTTATTAATACACTGAATTATCCTGGTGGATAAAATTTTAATCAGTTTTATTTGAACTAAAATTTATCTTGTACAGAACGAAAACTCGAAAAATTTATTCTTTATTCGAGCTCGTTTAACTCGAATAAGAAGTTGTTTGCGATTAAATTGGTTGGCGTGTTAAACAGAATATTACATGTTATGGCGCTGGTTTCGATGTCTCTTAAAGTTGGGGAGAAATTTGCGGGGATCCCCCCTCTGCTCAACAATATTTCTCGTATCAAGGCTCAATCCGCTGGGTCGATCGTCGCTAAATTTAAAAATGAATAGTAGATCTTAGGTCTCAAATGTAAACTCCTAGTAGATGATTTCCAGTTATGCTCGACAACGCATGATCTTCAGGAGGAATCCTTTAATTAAGGCACCGCACCTTTTCGATCGATTTGCGTACTTAGCGGTGCCTTGAAAAATTCACAGCATGGCTCACTTGTTACTGCACTCCTTTTATAACGGCAGTGGCGTCAGGTGAGTTTGACAAGCGCGTAATGAGACACTTTTCTATGGGATGCACTACACATATCTTCATCTTTGAGTCATCATCTGGAAAGTATTTAATATTTTTTCCTTTCCGAATCCCGCCTGCTTGTCTTCGCAGAAATTCCTCCCTGTAGGATCATACCAGTCTCGAAGCATAGTCATCATTATTTTCCCGGCAGATGTGGGCCAGTGAACTTTTTTGCCCTGGAGAATTTGTGTACTTCCATTGCATACTTGCTCACCGAGAAAAAAACAATGTTCTCGAAGTTTCATCGACATGGCGCTTCAGAAATGCGTTTCATTCGGTCGTAAAAATATGAGTGAATATCATTCCGCGTTCACTTCTCCTATGGAGGATATATGTAATTTATGTTCGCAAATGAGGTCCTTCACAAAATTTGCAAATCCTCAGAAAATCTTTCAACGACGGTGGGATAAAGTGGTCATCATCTCTTCCTCCCTCTCCCCCAATTCCCTCCTTCCCACCCCTCTCTCCCCCTCCCCTTCTCTTCCTCCCCCATTCTCCCCACACCTCTTAATCGCCCTGCAGCTTTTATCATCCCTCCCCTCATTTCCTGTCACCCTTCCATACGCCTCCTGCATTACTATCCTCTTTCGCATTATCTTTCCTCTTCAATACATGCACATACTTGCATGCACGAAAGGGGATGCGCTCCTATAAATTGCATCTCGGAAAGGGCATCCGGAGAGCCGTTTCGTCGTAAAATCAAATTAAGGTAAATTTACTCCTAGCTTGAAATTTCAACGTAGTCGTTTGTCTTAATGTTGTTATACTCTGATATGTTGAAAGTTATTACTCACTGAATTATTAAATTTTTATAAGCTTTTAAAATGAAAAACATCCGTCAGATGAGAGAGTGTCTTGTCAGTATGGACTAGGATAAAATGTGGCCAATGAATGGGAAATCGTCCAAAGATCGATACAGTCGATGATAATTGAACATATTAATTATTATAGTCTAACCAGGGGAGCGCGTCCATAATGTGCGATGTGTGCGACGCACACGGGACACGGGCTGCCAAACAACGGAAGCGGCCGTGAGTCTAACGCGTATGTTTCGCAGGTTAATAACATAGTTTAAAAGAATATGCGACGCCTAATTTTGTCGAGGAATGGAGAGAAACGAATGGAGCAACCACTGAAACTATAATCTCCTTGTACTTGAGAAGATCGCTCGTAACGCTTTTGGATATGCTGAGAATAAGGCTTCTCGAATTTTTGCTAATTTTTTCGCGACGTAATAGTTAAAATCCTCTCTGAAATTATCGTGTTACCGGTAATTGTCACTTAAACTTGTATTATCTGAACTTCTTTTTCGTTTCAATCGTTTTCTTCAATGGCTAGTGGATTTTTTAAGTTATAGTTTCGGAATTTTCAGTAAATCAATATTTATAATAATAAATTGTAGATAATTTCTTTCAATATTATATTAATGTAAAAATTCAAATTTAATTTTAATTTTTGCGCATATCTTCCTTATAATTCTATAATTTTCTGCTATTAATAATTATAATATATAACACCACTCAACTTACTGTCTAAGAATAAAAAAGTTGATTGTTGACAGACGCATAGACAGGACAGACAGCGTGACACTTTAACAGGTTTTATTCTTTTAAGAAAGCATGCTAAAAAGGGAGAGGACAAAATATTTTACTTTGAAAGAGGACATGTCCTCCAAAAAGAGGATGTCAGGTCACTCTTATCATAAGTAATATAAATTTTATAGCATTGAGATAAATTTTATTGAAAAGAAATCAAATTATATTTTGTCTGGAATATTTCGAAAGATTCGTTGTATTTCCAGAGGCACTTTAAGGAAAATTTCGCAAGAGGCAGATTTATAATAAATTTTGTTAAAACAGGACCACAATTTACTTCGAAGAGAAGGCGTTGCAACAGCTTTTTGAGTGAAGAAATAAAAATTCGATAATTCTTTTCTTATTCCGTTCCCGAGATGTACAAATCAGGTATAAGAAAAAGAAAATCAATCTACACTTGTTAGTGTAAATGCATAGAACGATCTTGTACTGAAAGACCTTTTGCATTTAAGTTGACTGTTTAAACAAAATAAAATGTAGAAAGAAGTGGACGCCTGGCGATCGGCATTCATTTTTCAGTTTTGAAAATCCCTTCTTTTCGCTTGTTGGAGAAGGTCGGAGTATCTTATAAATTAAAAGGCACTACAGACGTCCCCCGACTTTTCGGTAAACGGAGTATCACGGTTGATCATATCGTGAATACGATGCACAGTGATAGTGATTATTGGATCTAGTCGAGGGTAAAGACAGAGTGCAATAAATCGATCATATTATTTAGTCCCTTATCCTTGTCTCTGTACTCCTTTGCAGCTCAGTATGTGTCCTTAAGGCTATGACATAAAGGATCTCAAAATGCAATGCGAAGGGAATTCCGAATGAAGTGTGGCCGCCTGGTATGACAAATGCAGATTTTTTTTCCTCCGCTTCGGACGTTTAGTACTAAAATATATCGTTTTTACTGTGGTAAACCAAATTCAATAAGCATGACTCACAATTTTGTAGACAATGTAGCGGTGACAAATCGACATTTATCCACGACAATCTATTCCGCCGAATTTGAAAGTTTTGCGAATTCGATATTTATCGACATTTATCGATTTAAATCGAATCTTACCCAGACTAGTTATAATCATTTATAAAAAGGTAATATACACTCAATACAACTTTTCATAAATTAGCTCTCAATTAGTTCTCAAACCATGAGGCGTGAAAAATTTGTAAATTTCGCCATAAATATTATTTTATCCAGATTTATAAAAAATGTTGGTGAATGGCGGATATACTTTAACACAGCCAATAGAAATGCTTATTAGAGAACTTGAATTACATTCAGGGCCGTGCCTAGATATTTTGTTGCCTAAGTATAAATGGATTCTACGTTTCGATAAAATGCGCTGAGCTAAACAGCCTCACCTCCTTATTAGTTAGAAACGTCAGCTGTCAAATTGACGGTACGTATATATTTCCACTTAATGCTTACAATTTTTCATAACAGAAATGGTTTCATTAATTAAAATTAAAATTTTATTTTATTTAATAAACGAAAGGAGGCATAGAAAATTTTCACATCTTTCGAGGATAACGAGAGATTGCCATTGCAACTTCGGCACTCTATTAGCGACATTCTTCAGGTATCGCTTCCTTCTAAAGAACATCCAGGACCAATGCAAGGAGGAAATAATAAGCTTTGCTACATATTATGCCCTTCTAAACTGAACAGGAAGTCAGATCAGTTTTGTCACAAATATGAGCGGCCAATATGCAACGGCTGTGCATTGAAAATGTGAATAAAACGGCTTTTGTGAAATTTTACCATGTTCCTTAGATTTTTTTTTCAATAGTTATTTGGTTAAGCATCTTCTCAGGGTAATCATTATAAGTATTTTTGTCTTTATAAAGTTGTATACAGTATCCAAAAATTTCAAGCCGAAACCTTTGCTTTGTAATATGAAAAATATTTGTAGCCTTCATGCTGAATAATTTTGACTTGTTTTGTAAAAGTTTATTAAAATAAACAGTTTTTATATTCACAGCATAATGTAATCTAATTTTAACTATGTCATTCTATTAGCAATAATTACTGAATGTGATTGGTCAATTTGGCCAGCACCGTACCATTTAGGAAAAAAATCTCACCGTACCAGTTAAGGGTTAATCAAAGCAATTGCATTTTAATTTAATCTTAATTTAATCTTACCTTTTTGTAAGTAAAACCATTATATAATACATATATAATGCTTATCAACGCAAATAGGCTCAGGCAAAAATGTAAAATTAGATGAGAATAGGACGTACGTTATTTTCTTGGCATATTGAGAGTAACATAGTTATCTTCTCTTCGTCGATAATCTGAATAAACGGTTGCATTGTTTGTTATATAAAAAAGAAAGGACATTTTTCAATAAAAATAAACAAAGAAAATTACAAATTAATGGTTCGTGATCAATTACTTTGTAGTATTAAGTTCTTCTCTAATATGCTGGAGTATTACCCCATTTGGTGGCGCAGCAGCCAACCTCACGGAGTTGGGCCTGGGAGCGGACAGGGGAGGAGCCCCTAGTTCAGTGGTTCCCAACCTTTTTCATTCCAACGCCCCCCTTTGTCGAAAAATGTTAGCCACCGCCCCTTTATATATACAATGTGCACCTATGGCTTATTTTTTAAAATTTTTGGCTTGGAACAGCACCAGGAGACAATTATATTTTCCCATAAGTTTTCACGGGATTTTCGATTTTTCGGAGTGCAAGGTTTCTTTCCTTAATTCACTAAAATACGTAAATATGGACCGATTTTCTTTATTTTTACTTTATTCGACGGATAAAACTCTATGCTATCTTATTATTGCAATGTTTACATGTTACACGGTCGAAATTTTCAGAAATACGCATTTCTTTTCGAAATTTTGCGAATTTTTCGTACTCTTTCCGGGCGTTGCCAAGGAGTCTTTCATTGTTGTCTCCGATTCAATTAGTGCCAATTAAACATTCAAATTGACGAAGGAAAAGCGTTGTTCGCTTCGAACTTTAGTTTAAACATCGAAATTAATGACGCATAGGAACATAAATCAAGGCATTTCATCATTAATTTTATGCTGACGCAAATAGGCTCACGCATACGTTTAAAGTTAGATGAGAATAGGACACGTACGTTTTTTAAAATTTAATATTGAAAGTTACATAGTTATTTTCTCTTCGTAGCTACATTTACGCAGATAAAGTTGTACATTTTCATTTATCATATAAATAAAAGAAAATATGTGTTAGTATGTTTGAGTGCTAACGCTGTAACTCCAAAACCAATAAACCTAGAAAGCTGAAACTTGGCATGTGTACTTAGGAAAACCTGAGGATGTGCACCTCGGGCTTATTTTTTAAGTTTTGGCTTGGAAGGGGGAGGGGGAGTTAAAAAATTAAATAAACGGTCATAAAAACTAAAGAACTGAAACTTCGCATCGGGAACGAGTTCAGCATATTTTTCATTTGCATTTTAAAATTACTTAGAATCATCGTACGAAATTTAAAAACACAGGTCGTTAAGGTGTTTGTTTATCGTAGAAACAGTTTTGTTAACGTGTACTGTCGATTGAAAACATGCGTTTGATTTCATTTAAGTAGTTTAAATATGTTTACATTGATAAGTATATTTTAAAAGTTTTTTATTCGACGGATATAACTGTGTACTATCTTATTCTTGCGATGCTTACATGTTACACGGTCGAAGGTTTAGATTCACTAAATCCGTTGAAATTCAAACCAAATTATAAAAATAAATGTTTTTTTTGTTAAATGTTGTTTTTTGTACTTAATATGTTTATTTTTGTAAAAAAATTATAAGCATATTTCCATACCAGAAGGTATTTTTGAAAGAAATAAATCTATTTTAATTTTTAGGTTTTTCATGAATGGTGTACATATTAATGGGAGTTTTCTGAATTAAATTTACCTATTTATCAAAAATCCAAAATGTCTTATATAAAAAAATAAAAAAAAAAATAAAAATAAAAATTAAAAAAAAGGCAGCAAGCGGAAGGGAAACATCTTGCAACGTTTCCGAAAACAAAGGAAACGCTAGGCCCGTTGTATTATGACTACAACGGGCTTTTCTACTTGTCTATCTATAATTCTTCCGTTGATATTTCAACAGGCATTACACTAGTTCTTAATGAAAAACTAGAGAAAAAGGCCGAAGAAATGATAGGGGAAGATCAATTCGGCTTCAGAAAAGGACGAGGAACCAGAGATACTATCGGTGTAGTGAGAATCATATCAGAAAGGGCAATAGAGTACAGCCAAGATTGCTGCGTATGTTTCGTCGACTGGCAGAAAGTCTTTGATAGAGTAAATTGGGTACTGCTGATGAGGATATTAAAGGATATCGGTGTAGACTGGAAAGACAGGAGACTGATCAGGAATCTATATGTGAATCAAGTTGTAAAGGTCAGGTTGGATAATGCGGACACCAGCGGAGTACATATCGGTAGAGGAGTAAGACAGGGCTGCTGTCTATCGCCGTTTCTATTCAATATATATGGAGAGAGACTAATGCAGGAAGCGTTAGAAGGCACGGGAGATTTCAAAATCGGAGAAAGGATTATAAGAATAGCGAAATACGCGAATGATCAAGTACTTCAAGCAAGAAAGGAAAAGGAACTCCAGAAAATGATAAATACACTAGTGATAACAGGTAGAAAATGCGGTATGGAAATTAATACAGAAAAATCCAGTGTTATGCGAATATCAAGTAAAGAAGAAAATTTGAACATAAGTATTGGAGGAAAGCCATTAGAACAAGTTTCAGAATATAAATACCTTGGAAGCATCGTAACGAGAGAAGCAAAATGTACCGATGAAATCAGGGCTAGAATAACGAAAGCAAAAGCCGCTTTCAGAAGAAAGAAACTACTACTAACGGGAAATATAAAGCAGGAAATCTGCAAGAGGTTGATAAAATGCTATGTATGGAGTATAGCTTTGTACGGAGCAGAAACATGGACGCTAAGGAAAAATGATATTAAATACTTGGAAAGCTTCGAAATGTGGACATGGAGAAGAATGCTGAAGATAAACTGGACAGATAGGGTGAAAAATGAGGAAGTACTATGAAGAATAGGAGAGAAATGAATGACTATACAGACTGTCAGAAAGAGGAAGAAGAACTGGGTTGGGCATTACCTGAGGAGAGAGTGCATGATTAAAGAAGTGCTAGAAGGAAAACTGGATGGAAAAAGAGAAAGAGGAAGGAAAAGGTTTCAGCTGGTAGACGACTTGAAAGGGAAAGAGAACTATCAAGACTTGAAGAAAACTGCGGGAAATAGGAATATATGGAGAACCAAGTTTAACCTAGAATAATCACGGACCTGTCAACGGACAGACTACCTATGATGATGAAATATATATACGTATATATGTATATATATATATATAATTATAAAAATGTTGTTAAATGGGTGGTTTTAATTGTGTACATAGCCTCAGTCAGTTTATGTACACAATTTCGCAAAATCGACAGAAATGCGATCCTCTGTGGTTTTCACTTAAATAAACGTCGAATTTCCATGTTCAAAAGAAGTTTGTGGCACGATTCGAGTTGTAATAGAAAATCGACTCCAGAAAAATGAATTTTCATTTTTTTTAGCCCTCCTTCGTTTCAGCAAATTCGTACTGTTATTTTAAGTAATTTTAAAATGCAAATTAAAAATATGCAGCACTCATTCCCATATTATTCAAATGGAGAAATGAAGGAATCAATCTGTGGTTGAAATTTTGTATGTTTATATGCAATAAACACGTAGACGATCACAAAGTAGACCTACATAACAAATTTTAATATGCTATCTATTACAGCATTCGAGAGATAAAGGATTTATTTGTTGAAAATAAACAGAAGGACGTGAAGTTAAAGCTGTCTATAAAGGAAATATGAAAGCAGCATTTAGTTACCATTCTAACTAAACGTCACTCTCTCCCGTCGTTTGATTATTCTTTCTCTCTCTGCAAATAAATCCACGAGTTCGATGTTCTTTTTCATTATTCGCAAATATCAGCACATAAATTTTATTTGACGTTTCTCAAAATTTCTCGCACTAGAATTGCGAGGCCTCTACTAACGTGTATAAAATTATTCAAAATGGCGTCGCCCAAAATTTCCATTCCTTAGCTCACATGCCGTAATTATTTTAAAGCGTCATAACAAACGTATTGAAGGGTATGTCTTGACTAGGGGCGCCGTCCATGGGTGCGATTTGTGCGACGCACACGGGCGGCCAACAACGGCGGTGGTCGATTTATCGTCAGACACGTAGGTACAGTATTATTTTTAACAGCAATGCGGATTGTGTTATAATATGCCTCATATTCTTTCATATTTATTGGCTACGGAAATTTATCAATTAAAAAAATTTTTTTTTAAAGAACGCCTAAATTAAGAGACTTGCACACGGGCAGCCAATGAGAGACTTGCACAAGGGCGACCGTGAGGTTCCTGGTCTTGTCGACTTAAAAAGGTTTGAAAGCCTCGCAAAAACAGGCATTTCAGAATTGATATCACTCGGCTTTCGCAACGTGAATCACTCAATGCGCTCTTTCTGTCACCTTCTCTCTTGGAGAACTTAAAATAAAACTGTCAACACGTTTCTCTCCGGCATCAGCCCGCCGTAAAATACCCACTTTCATGTCTACTCTAATGGCCTTCTCCATAGCCTATACGTTACCAAAACTACGACTGGGAAACAAGTCACTCCCTGATTTTTCACGGATGCGAATTTACCGCTTGTTTTGGCGTCATTCGCAAAGCAAAGAGCCGCCACCGACAAACCTGTCAATTGCGAATCGAAACTTAAGTATTTGTGCGTCATATGCCTTTCTTGATATTTCTGTTGCTATAAATTTAAAAATCTTCCGGAATAAGTCATAATTTTGAAACTACATAGTTAGGGAAAAATCAATGTGATCCTCTTATTTTTAACAAACCACTTCTCTCCATTAGTCATAAAAAGGTTGAGAAAGCATTTTGGCCGCAAAGAAGCCGCCATCAGAGGTGAAAATCTTATAAATAATTTAGAGTGTATGTGTGTGTGTATGTATGTATGTTCTTTATACGTTTTTACACCGTTGAAGCTATCGAACTCAAAAGTTTCATGGGTCACCCTATGGACCAAAGGAAGAACTTGGTCTAGGTTTGGTGACCCTCGGGTCTCTTATACCCCATGGGGTCAACAAAATACTATTTCCATAAGAATGCTTGAGAAATTGTCTAGAGGAACCCCAAAATGCCATGCAGCCCTTCACTGATGTGGATATAAATATACCTAAATATTAACTTACGATCACGGGAAACGGCTTATTTTACGCACGAAAGACTGAATATTTAATTCTGTCCATGTTTCGTAGTATTACATGCTAAATCGCTCGAAATTTTCCTTTAAGCGCAAAATTTATCGGTTTAGATGATCATTTTCCAGGCGGCAACAAAGCTAAATTTCTTAATTGCTGTTCTCTTCAAAGGGAGAGGTATCCACGTAAAGATTAATGCAAGGAAAAGCCACGCCGTGGCGCGCCGTAGAGGAAGAATAACTAACGCCAAGATAAAGGGTACAGATGGATTCATGCCTAAATGTAGTATATGAATACTTTTAAAGTGAGTCAAATGATTTTTAAGGAATATTAGAACATTGTTATCATTTACCATTAACATTGAAAGATTTATCGCAGCATAAACTGATACATCTACTTACAGTTGTTCGGTAACCAAGATGTTGTTTATTGTTTACGTTTTGGCTAATAGAATTGACATAATCCACACAATTTTATTGCTGCTTTAAAGGCTTCGGTGCATCTATCCATGTGAATATTAAGTAAGATGTTAATGCGTAATTATATTAATGGTAAAACTTTACAATACAATATATAGAATAGTAAATGTTAATGTAAGTATCGCTTGCGTAATTAAGGTATGGGGAACGTTTGTCTCAAGCAATAAAAATCGTTTGCTACTTTAAAAGAAAACTTTTCCGAGCGAAGCCATGCGTTTCAGCTAGTAGGTTTATAAAAGAAGCTGTACCATTGGGATTATTTACAAACTAGTGTATAGTCTGTCAAAAACGGCGGGAGTAAAGATTCAATCGTTAAAGCTATTTATGGAGATCAAATTGACATTAGAAACATCAGTTGTCTTAAAAGTCATCCTTCCTTCTCCCTCCCCCTCTCTCTCCCTCCTCTCTCTCCCCTCTCCCTCCCTCTCGCTCCCTCTCGTTCCCCTCTCTCCCTCTCACTCCCCTCTCTCGCTCCTCTCTCATATTAAAAGCATTCAGAGCACGCTTACACTCATAAGTATAGAAATAACAACAGGGTTTCGAGGTCTAACAAAGTAATTCCTAGGCAAAGCAACATCCCGTTAAAATGGCAAGATTTTCCTAATCTATGTCAATTAAACGTTTAACATGAACGGTTTCGAACTGTAGGCGGAAAAAGATGAACATTATAAGAAACTTTATAGCTTTTTCTTAGGTTTACTCTTCAGGAACGTTGAATTGTCCACTTTCCAACCTTTCGTAAAGCGTAGAAGATATGAATGTTCCGCCATAGCTTTGTTTATCTCTCCCCCAACTTCAATGGTTAAAAACTTTCTGTCAGCATCTGCAACCCCTTGAAAGACCACTGAAAAGTATTTCAAGTAATTGAAATAGTGTGATCCAGATTTTACTGGGCATTTAATCTGACAGTGCTTCCCATCAATTGCTCCAAAATAATTTGGGAAGTTCCAACGATTATAGTAATCGGAAATCACTTTCTTTAGATGTTCTGAAGTAGGAATGGGCATAAATTCATCAACTAGTTCATCCCAAATTGACATATCTCAAAGACAATATTGCTCAATGTAGTTTTTCCGATTCTAAATGGTAATCCCAAGGAGCGGAAGGACGAACCCGTAGCCAAACACCTGAAATGGTAAGCAAAGATTGCAATTGTTTCTAACCACTTTACGTGTTAAGTGATTGAAGTACGGTAGACTTTAGATTATCCGGGATGATAAGGTTAATCACCATCGATAAGAAATATTAAAAAATTAAAAATTATTGAAAAACTACAGAACACGTGGGCAAAATATCCACTTGGCGACTGAGGAGTCGAGTTTTCTCGTGCCGTCTACAAGATTTTTATCTGTGAAATGCATACATTTTAATATAATATCTCTGTATCTCTGACACGAACAGAGTACGTACTGAGAACCTTATACATATGTGCATATCTCTTTTTCTCTTCCCACCTCTCTCCATTAAATTTCCTGATTTCACCATCAAGTTACACTCTCGTATTGTGTTTCAGCCGTCATCTTCTCCTGCTCCAAATTATTTTCGTATTTTTTGAGATCCAGGATAATCAAGAGTCTACTGTAATTACAAAAAGACTAACTATTTTGTGCCTTAAAAGTCATCAAGTAAAAATTTGAATATATATTATATAAATTTAAATTTTCAAGTATCAGATATATTAAATTATATGTGGAGAAGTTAAGGCAATTTTCATTTATTTTCAGGTACTGATGCTAAAAAGAGGTTTAAAAATCTAAAAGATACATTTCGTAGAGAACTCCAGAAGGTTCCTAAGCCAAAATCCGGTTCAAAAGCAGTTGAACATAAAGTCAAAGGGCCCTTCTTTGACGAAATGAAGTTTGTAAAAGATTTCGTTGTATCCTGTACAACAGAAGGGAATCTTAAATCTCAAACAGAAAGTATGTCTGATACTGACAAAGACAATGAATCAGTTGGAGGGAGCAATCAACCGCAGGAAGTGTCAGAAATACTGTACGAAAACGTAATGGAGGACTCCCATATGATGGCTCCAACACCGAGAAGCGGTTCTTCACATAGTTCTACAACATCAAAGCTCTAGAAAACGTAAGGATTTCAATCAAGAGTTTTTGGATATATGTACAAAGAAAAAAAAATGGAATTATTAACAGCTGAACTTAACAAACCAGCTCCTAAGGAAATTGAGAGTTCTGATTTACTGTTTCTTACAAGTCTTCTTCCTTACATAGAAGCTCTGCCAAATCTACAGGACCTGGAGTTAAGGACTAAAATTCAACATGATGTTCTTCAAAAATACACGGAGTGGCAAAGGAGTTTGCATCCTAGAGAAACAGCTGCAAATGTAGTTTATGGACAACAAGTATCACTACACTTCTCTGAACCTGCGCAATTTACAAATATTCCGACTGAAAGTATTAATCAGGCACAAACAGAACTTCCATTACAAGGGTATGAAGAACAAGACTATAACAATTCCCAACATCAAGGGTTTTCCAATGAAACGCAGGCAAGAAGTGAGGATGTCTTGAACTTATAATTTAATTAATATAGCTAATTCTTCTTAATCACTTAACATGTATTTCGGTTTTTTTATTTCAATCATAAATCTATGTATTAGTTCTTTAATGAATAAATCATGATTATTTTTTTCAAAACAGTCTCGCTTTCATTAAAGTCTCCGTAAAGAAAGTTCCATTCTTCTTCGGCTATTAAAAAATACGACCCGAGTATAAATGTCAATGCCAAGGAGAAAGTGAGCGACATAACAACATGTGATTTATGGCGTTCGTTTACAGACATCCTTTTACGTCATTCAGTTGGAGTAAAAAATATAGGCGTACTTCAAAGTGCCTATAAATAGGATTACCGATGTATGTACATAGCAACGCGCGAGCTGCAAACACACGGCGATAAAACTTCCGGCTTTCATCGTCGGAAGTCTTCGGTTCGTGCCATAATCGAGGGCGTCGATGGGCTTTTCGCCAAGGTCGTTAAGTATTGTCTACTGGCGCACCTCTAAGTAAACTCTTAAGAGGACACCTGAAATCGAACGAAAGAAGATCAAAAGAATAAAAAAAAAACGTCCTCTTAGGGGAGAGATAGAGAGAGAGAGGGAAAGACGATCGATATTCAACTCACTCGAACGAAATTCGCTTTTCGGTCTCCGTACTCTTCTCTTACTCAGCGTCGGATTGGCGCCCTCTCGTATCCGCCTCCCCCCGACGTTCTCTCCGCCCTCTTTCACCCCTCCCTCCCCTCCCATTCCCCATTACCTTCCACCCACTCCACCACCGCGCGCCGCCTATCCCAGCCGACTCGTCCGCGGTCGTCCGAGAGACTTATACCAGTCCCGCGCTAGCCACCGAAGGGGGAACGTCACATTCGTCGAACAGACCCGCCGTCTTCTCCTTTCTCGACCGCTTCCGGCTTGGTAATCATCGCGATCTGTCCTTTAGAAGGAGGGAGGGAAAAGACAGCGGAGGTGGAAACTCCTTCGGAGATTTTTCGGTGAGTGTGTGCGTTCCATTCTTTTTACCCGTAAAACGCGCGCGTGTGCGGTCCGTGATGCTGATTGGCACGGCACCCGTCGAGGGCGCCGGCCGCTCCGAAAACGCACCTTCGTCTCATCCTTCTTGCTTGTTTGTCGCGTGTTTTTCCAAAGATCCTCGGAGTTTTTAAAAAAGAGGGTGATTGTTTTCGAAGGGTTACGCGTTTTCTGCGTAAAGGCGTGAAATACAAAGCGGACGCTTCTGTGATCGACGCCGTGCCGTGAAAGGTAAAACGAGGGTTAGATGGGAAAACTTTTACCGCATTTTTAAAAGTTGATTTTGCAGCAAGTTAAAAAAAAATCGTGTGAAGAATGTTTGAGAATGGCGCATTCTAATTTCCGCCTTTCGAAGTGTGCTAATTATCGCGCGAGTGAACTTCGCGAAATGTTCCGACCCGTGCGATATGCTTCGAATCTAATATAACTCGATAAGCTTTTTCCGACAAAAACTTGAGGTTGCCACCTTTAAAAGAACGTGAGAGATTTCACTTCTTTGAAGTTTCTTTCCGCGTGAGGCACGATACGGGTTTTCTCCGTGGATTGCTTCAAACTTATTTATTTTTCACATCCTTCCGAATCTTTCCGGCAGAGGAACCTCGTTTTAAAATTCGACGAGGCGAATGGGAGACGGCCTAAAATTCCGATTCGCCCACACGACCCTTTTGAAGCACGCCTCACCTCTGTCTTCTTCTGCCTTCTTATCAGCGGAGGGCCAGGGGGGAAACAATGACCTTGGTTTAGGTTACGACTAGGTGAAGTCCTCTTGTTTGCTGCGTTCGACACCAAGCGCATCACTCCTTAGATAAGAATGGCCGATTTGTGGTGTTTTTTCCTATCTCTCCCTGTCGCCTCATGTTGTTTGTGCCTCCTCCCCCCCCCCCCCCACTTTGTACTCCCTACTGCTGCCGCTGGCAGTGCGTAGCCGTCGCGATGGAGATAGGCAACCTTAGTGGGCGTGGAGTAATATGGGGGGATAAGTGCGATAAGAAGTGCGACTTCAATTTTTACGAAATAACCGATCTGAAATGGCGTCCGCAGCGCAGCATCACAGGGACCATTAATTGCGGGCATTATTAACGATCCATAAAATCGATCGAGGAGACCAATTTAAAGACTCGGCCGGTCCATGATTAAATTTATAACTATTAACTAGATTTAATAGGCTTGTTTAGATGTTGGAAAAGTTTATATCTAGCGGTAAGACATTGTTTTTCGCAGCAGTTATCGCTGAGCGAAGCATATTCGTCGACACGATAATTTTGAGATCGTATTTATTTTCCCAATAATTTCAATCGACTTGTAATGTAGTCCACCTTTTTACGTAGCTTTTTTTTTTTAAATTTTTCCAGAATAAAATGAATTTAATTGTGCTACAAAACGTCGCGTAACTGGCGGATTGCTTGTTGTATCTTTTATCAACAGTTAGCTTTTATTGGTGTTCTGGAAAAATGACAAATTATATTTGATATAGCTATAAGAAAAAGTTGGTATACAGATACATGATGGATTATTTTTATAATAAAGCACGTTAAAAATGAACTGAAAAAGAAGATTCCAAAAGTGGTTATTAAAAAAAATGTTCACGTGAATTTTTAGAACATCTCCCTCCTTTCCCACAAAAAAACGTAAAACCCAAAATCAATCAAAAGTTATATAAAACACGCCTCACTGCATTTAATCAGTGGTAATATGATTTTTATCGATTTTCGAAAATAAATTTAACGTATTTGCGATTCACTTTTATTGTTGTAGCAGCGTTAACCAAACGAAACTTTACCCTAGTAACGGACCCATATAGATATTCCATAAGAAGTTTTTAAAAATCTTGCAAAAAGGCAAACGAACAGTCGCAAAATCAATAGTGTTCATGCCTGTCATCGGCCGAAACTTTCCTGAAAATCTTAGCTTTCAATCTATTAACTTTGCTTCAAATTTTTCTCGGGGCTGGATACAGTGAAAACAAGCTATTAAAAAAATGCAAAAAAGAAAGTCCTTTGCGTCGGGAAAAAATAGATTTACAAACAATAGTTCGATCGGAAAGTAATTAATTAATGCTGACAAATATGTAGAGTAAATAACTTTTTTCAAATTTTTCTGTTCTAGTTTCGAAAAAGTTTGTTACGCAACAAATCAACCTTCGTGGTAACAATATTTGGTGCCATGAGTTGAATTGAATACCGATAAAATTAATCTGGATGCTGTCTATCTTGCCAATTTGAACTCGACCTTTACGATAGCTGTGACAAACGTCACGACGGACAAATTAAGGTCAGCATTTGTGGCATTTTAAAGGAACTAAGTCAAATATATCACGGATGACTAAAGTGGCAAACATATTGGGCGTGAAAATTAATCCTTTTTTATGCATTTGGTCAACAATTGAATTTTATGAAGTTGGTATTTATTGTTTCTCCCCCTGGAAAGGTTTTCTGCCTCGAACAAAACAATGAGAAAAAAATGAGTTTTCTTCTTTACCGCTATCAGCCTGTGTCTGTAAGCAAGAGACACTGTGGTCCCGTCTCGCAGTTAGCATAGGAATTAAAGTGACCACTGAGGATAGGTATTTTACACGTTCCACGTCCTAACTATCTTCGATAATCATTTTTTCTCAGGCCGAGCGAGATATAGAAGTCTCGGAGATATGGCGATAACTCCTCGATTGCCCACGCAGGAGGACAATTAGGAAGCGTTCGCCAATGATTACTTTCATGTTCCGGCAAATGTTTGATGTAGCGGCGTTTCCCTGTTGGACGTTAACTATAGTTTGATCCCGTTGTGTGACAAGCGCATTTATTCGAGTATAAAAGAGGTTGTTCTTGTTACTTCGAAACTTTAGAGATTATTTATCTGTATGCCGGCGCTTTCAAGGACTATACTTTTTTGTTGTGCCGCAAAAAGTTTGACCGAAATACTTTTGAAGCGTAGGTAAGCTGTAATTAGATGAAGGTAAATGGAGGAACCTCCTAATAACCACACAAATATTAAAAAAGGGAAAATACTCACTGGTTTAGGGGAATTTACTCCACGCCAGGGACCAAATACAATACAATCTCACACACTCCGGGTTCATTGATTAACCATAGGGCTCATAATTAATATTTTTTCTCTGTAATTAGAGGTCACTTTTTTCCAAAAAATACCATCCCAAAATTTTTTGTTAGAGAAATAATTACTTTTTGTAGACATTTTCCATTTTATATTTTTTATGTCATCGTCAAATTGCATGGGAAAGGTTTTTCCAAAATGTAATGTACCTGCTTAAAACGGAATTATTCTTACGAATCGAACTTGGAATACTTTTTTGAGATTTTAGATTTTTCCAGAATCTGGTAGATATTTCGGAAAAAGTAACAGTTGGGAAGTCTGTCCGCTATATCCGAAGTCCGTTCTATCAAGCTGCGATATACCGAGGGTTCGCTGTACTAATATAGAAGTTTGTTTTTCCTAAAAATCGGCGACGAATGCTGATGTTTATATTAATACATTTTTTCGATTTTTATCTAGAAGAATTTTATTAATTGAATTCCTCCCAATTAAACTTTTACTTCTTGTATGTCGGATCGTTTATTGTTCTCTAAACTTTGGAGAATGTGTTATTTCTGATTTATTAATCCAAACTGGAACAGCTAATTTTTGAGAATGAATCAGAATGTACAGTAGTCCGTTACCAACCGCGGTATCCAGTCTTGAGTAACGCTCTTTTCCACGCGGCCTTATCTGTTTGGCTAGTATTTAGTAATATTTAAATTTGTCATTTAAGTAGCTACCTACTAACGTGTATTCACAAGTAGTAGTGATACTCGGAAGTTAGATTGTGGGAATGACTTCCAGAAGTATAAATTTTGTGACAGTGTGCATCTAAAAGTGCTATAGGAACATCTGGCGATCCTTACCTATTTTTAGATGCGTTTAGCTTCTAGAATTAGCGCCTCTTAGCGTCGGTCTGTCCGTTCACATGTTCGTTCTCGGCTTCTACCGAATGGATTTTCATGAAATTTGATATTAAGGACTTCACATCCGATAGGAAAGTCGTAAATAAATTACGTAGGCCAATCAGGGGTACCACTTGACGTGACAAAAAATGAACTTTCACTTATATTTCGTAAATTATTGAACATATCAAAATAGTTTTCAAATAACACTTGTAGAACTAGTAAAGTACTATATTTCTTTTCTGTACGTTTTTATTGTAGGAGTAGTCGTTATTAATAAAATCAAACAAGAAAGTTTTAATTCGAGTTGATCTTTCTTGCATGGTTACTTCTTCATTGTTGCTAACATAATCTTACAATAAAAATATATTTTAAAACTTTTTAAAATTATACTGAAAAATATAAAATAAATTTTTGGGTTCAGCAAAATAACTGGATCTTAAGGAAAATTTTCCTTGAATATGATCATGAATCTCTTTAAAAAGAGGCATGGCATATGTTGATTAAATTATTCAGTGCCATATAAATAGTCTGTAAACGCGCCCATTTGTGATACGCCGTACACTTTCCTAACTTGTTCAATTTGGGGAAAACTTTCCTTTCGCATCTCGGAGGAGGTTGCAAAAATCTTGTTGCACTGAGGATACGTCCACCGAATTTTCGGTAATATGAGTATGGCGGCTGATTACATCGTTTGACACAACCCAAAGTGACTAGATGTTATCGGATCTGGTTTGAGGGTAAAGACAAGAGTGGAGCAAAATGGACGAAGAATCGAGGAAAAGTTTCATGAGGTGTTATACTCTGCGTAGTAGAAACAAGCACTCTTAGAAAGAAAGGCGTTAAACTTTGAAATAAAAACAGAAAACATGGACAAATATGATAAGATATTAAGAATAAACGAAGAAAGTCGATAAGCTATATAAAACAAAGGAAAGTTTAATGCCATATATTATACTATACAAGATTTTGTTCCATTGCTCATTCGCTTCCGTACGTTCTGCGTGATCATCTCGAACCGGTTGGAATGATGCGTGCACGGGCGAATGACAATTTTTTGTGGAGTATTTTTAAGTCTGAGGAAGAAATAGGTAAAAAAAAATCAATCACACATCTGGAAAATACCATGATCAATAGTTTAAAAATGCCCGAGATAATCTTTATGACCCTTTATGAAGGATTTTCCGAGTCAGTCCAAAAGAAGAGTTCAATGTACAATATTATATTTTTCAATTCTAATATTATTTATATTTTATATATTATAAGTAAATTTTTGATCTAATAGTTTTATAAAACAAAATCGATTTATTCTGTTATACCTGTCTTTATATTAAAATAATATCCCTTTCAAAATACTTCTAGTGACAGAATTTAAAAATGAAATCTAATTACGTGTGTTAAAAAACGAATAAATTGTTTAATACGTTTTTTGCAAATCTTGCCACCGATTCTCAAACTTAAAACCCTCCTTTTCTCCCGATATTCTCAACACTTTACGATTTTTCTGTACTCATTCCATACTTTGAGTTAGATAAGCTATTTAAAAAAATCACTTTAAATTGGGAAAATAAATGGCTGAACGGAAAATTTCCTAGGTGGCAGTTGTCTTGCCTATTATCTTACATCGATAAGAGTCTCTCTCTACACGCATTGACTTTAACAAATTTTATTGTCATTTTATGGGGTTTTGCCATTCATAGAGCTACAAATTTATCGCTTCAAGGCGGTAGTAACAGGTATGTACCTAATTTATTTTGTCGAACTAGTATGCAGTAAAAATGTGTGATACAGTAAAATCTCGATACAGCGTATCTCTACGGATCATGAATTTTTATACTTTATACTGAAAGTACGGTATACTGAATATACCCATAAGGAGTACAATATTTTCTCTTGAAGCATCTTAGTTGGGGATCGGCATTATCGCAGCTCCGGTGCAAACCGAAACTGGTGATAATGAGTCTAACAAGAGATAAATTTCCTAGAACTTAAGATTTTATCTCAATGCTATTGTGAAAATAATGATAGGGATAATTGATCATCATTTCTACATTTTTCAGCTCGGAAAATTCCTTCTTTTGTGATTTTGCCGGAATTTTGCAATCTTTTCGTACTAAAGACAGAAGATGCCTTCAAAATTAGTGTAAACGACTTGAATAAGCAAGAATTGATTATAGTTGTGTCATTTAAGGATGAAAGCATACTACGTTAAAACCAAAAAAATCTTTTTTCTGAACCTCTGAATTTCATACGTAGTATTGAAAAGTACGTTAAGTTGAAGTACGTTATTTTGAAATATTTATACGTATTTATACGGGGAAATTGACGGGGATTAAAAAAAAGTACGTTAATTTGAAATATACGTAATTGTGAAGTACGCTGTAACGATATTTCACTGTAATCATGCTTAATTAATGTCACGCAATTTATCAACATTCTTTTGTTGAACTTTCGTACATTGAGGTGTAAATCTGCATAGTGGAAAGGTTTTAAGTGCTTTTAATTTGCGCATATCTGAAGTTTGGGAGTATTTATGATAGTGTTTGTTTTATTTGAGCTTTAAAACAATGCCAAACAGGTGGATTCATAATGCAAGCTGATGCAATTCATCATTAACTAGAAATTACGATTGAAAAAAATGCAAGCCAAAACAAAAGTCACTTGATATTGCTGCACTGATTTAAATCTCATATATTTAGTTGCGCTATATATTAAGATACAATGATTTATGTTATTAAATATTTGAAATAAAACGTATAGTTTATAAGTAGTGCTCACACTGTTTATGGCTTTCTACTGAGAATATTTTTTGCAGATTCTTTGTACATCCTTTTGTCATGGATTAGATTTACTCACCGTAGTGGAAATGTTCCAAGAAGCGTAATTCGAAGAGGCGGAATTTCGTAAAGAAAGCGAAAGGGAGTACGGTTATTTTTTCTCCAGATGGGAACTCTGCCAGTGAGATTGGCAATGTTCTCCCTTCTGCGCGTCGTAATGTCAAAATAAACGTGAAATAGGTAGTAGGTAAATGCATTGCCGTGACTATTTCTTCACTAAGTAAGACTAATTTTTTTGTTAAAAAAATCAACTCGATGATGTAATTTTGATGGACTGCCAGGACCGCGTTCTTTATTGCATTTGGCAGAAAATTGGATGATTTCTCCTGACAGGTTGATATTACACCATAATCAGTCGATTTATACACATTTATCAGAAAATGAATTATTCAGATGAAGTTGGTAATCTTTTTGAAGGCTGAAAGTTTTTTTTCCATATGAGGTTGGTTGAATGACTAGGTTTTATTATTCCTTAACATGAATTTATAGCCGAAAATGCATTTGAAGTAAATTTAACGAAAAAGATAAAATTTCATTGTTTAGATGATAAATCAGGGAAATTAGAAAAGAAATTTTATTGTAAATGGAGCCTTTGTATTGTTTGTAACGGACTTCAGTTGAACTACTTGATATATTTGAATATATTTACCCGATAAAAAATGTTTTGAACGTAGGCCGAGCTTCTGTTTTCGTATGATACTTAGTGGGATTTAAAAAATTATTTATCATAATAACTTTTTGGACCAATTATTATTACATAGTGCCCAACTTGGTTGAGAGTCATACAATTTATAGAATTACCTCTCCATGGCGTTCGGCGGCTCTAAAGCTGCGGACTGTTCTGAAATGAACAATGGCCGAAGGAAACAAAATTCAGAGCGGTTTAAGATTCGATGGCGTCCTAACATTATCGTTTCCTGTTCAACTCGAATAGTGAACGGCGGTAGAATTTAGCCAGATGTACGGCGTCAATTAATTATCGCCTGGCACACAAACCACACGGAATCTTTTGGTATTACTACTTAGTTCCCTCTGAACTTCGCGGAAACGCACAGATGGGTATTTTCTCAAAAGACATAGGACAGCGAAGGGTGTGATTTAATAAAAATATTTCATCAGAATATGTTTTCATAGAGGCTGCTTATGAGGTTTTTCGTTTATCGGTATATTTTACTTCAATCATCCATTCTACTTATAAATGACGTTTTTTCGGATATTTTGTTACATGATAGTTTTAGTATATATATTATTTGAGTTAATTATTAGGGACCGTAGAAAGTGGGCCAATTCTATAAAGTTGAACGGATAATATCATTTGTCTTCCAACACTATTTAAATGATATGGTGCTATTAAAAATAGCTTCTTGCTCCCTTATCTGACGAAAAAGTTTTATAAAAGACTAACGTTAGCTTCAGAATCGACATAAAACATAGTTACTGCTGCAATTACATGTCTTAACAAGGAATTGAAAATGCAACCCTTCTCTTTCCATTGTTACGCAATAGCGTAACTTGCTTATCGGTTCATCTCGCCCATTATGCCTAAACCTCCATAAATTGGGTGCCAAATTACAATAATCCAGTCTGCCGCCCTCGCACACTTCAACTACCTCCCTTAACACAATCCTCCCTTACACTTCATCTTGCTTCCCTCATTCTCCTTCGCACACCCTTCCTCCCCCTCCCACTGTCACCTCTCCCTACTTCCCTCTTTCCCCTCCCTCTTTCTCCTCCCTCTCCCATTTTCCCTCCCTCTCCCATTTTCCCTCCCTCTCCCATTTTCCCTCCCTCTTCCATTTTCCCTCCCTCCCATTTTTCCTCTCCCTCCCTCTCTCTCCCTCTCCCTTCCTTTCTTCTTCTCTCTCCCTCTCCGTTCCTCCTCCTTCCCTCTCCATTCCCCATCTCTCTCCCTCCCTTTCCTTTCCTCTCCATCCCTGTCCTCTCTCTCTCTCCTTCGTACCACTCTCTCTTCCTCCCTCTCCCTTCCTCCCTCTTTCTCCGTTCCTCCATCCCTCTCACCATCTTCCTCCCTCTCTTTCCCACCCTCTCCCCCTCCCTCTCCCATCCTCCGACGTCCTCCTTCGACTGGCTGGCCGTGAGTAGGTCGCTCATCACCCTGAGGGCTTTGGGATACTGTTCTAGATTATGCAATCACCACATCCCATCAAGACGCATCGTAATAGTTGCGATTTTAAACTGGAATTCTGCGAGGAGATAATATTATTGTCGCTTCTATTACGACGGAGCGTTAATCATGGGTTTGCTTTACAAATATTGCGGAGATAATGGATTTTTTATCTGTGACGAATAACTTGACGCATCACATTGTGCACGTTTATATTTATCGGTGGTACGGATGTCGTTCTCTCGCTAATACGAAACATAATACGTAGGTAACTAGAAAAGTTTTGAAACACGGAGAGGAGCCGGAGGCACAAGTTCGTGATACCAATCATCACCGTTAAAGCGCTGCAGACGGCTCACCGATATAGTGCAAGTTTAAACGTGTAACACTGAACTGCTACCTTTTAGCCGCCATCGAACTCGAAAAAGTGCACTTTCGTACAATGATTTTCTATGATTTTCATAGTAGTTTATTAAATGCGACCCATTCTCTTGCCTTAGGTTTTTCAGGAAAGAGTTTGTTCAGAAGGATTTGTTGGTTGTATGGAATTTGAGGGCGGATAATTAAAAAAAAACGAATTAGTTAAAGTAAATATATCTTTGTTAATTTATTTCTTTCTCAGAACTTCTTTAGTTGCACTCGTGTTTTTAAAACTAAATTATTTTTTTTGTTTTATGTACAATTCCAGAAAGAACTAGAAATGGATTTTCTAGATGAGGGTTTCCCAAACTGTGTTCCGCGGAACCCAAGGATTCCGTAGGAGCTAAATGGAGTTCCGTGATAGACAGAGAAAGAAACCTGATACGGTCTTTCTTTTCATACTTACAGCAGTAAACATGTGCAATGCATACTGTAAGATACATAATTATGTAAATATTATGATTTTAAAATTAATTTTATTGCGATTTGGCTTATCACCTCTTAGTTAGGGTTCCGCGAGAAAAAATATTTGATTATAAAGGTTCCGTGTTTTCAAGAAAGTTTGGGAACCTCTGCTCAAACTTCTGCTAAAAATCCGTTGTCCTTATATTTTTAAGTATAGAACATAGAAACAATATTGGCACTTAAAGCGTTATCCTCACAGAATAAGCTATAAATTTATGAGCAAGAGCATATTCATGTTTGAAGCAAAATCATAATTTTTTAAAGAATCGAACGAGTGCATATTTGCCACATCTTCAACAATTAGGTGTTCGCAGCAACAACAACAAAGTTTTTCTACCTTCCTGTAGGTTTTAGGCACACACCACCAAATCCTGGCTATCCAACTTTCCCTTAAAATTCTCACATCCCGTCCCTTTTTTCAACGAATCTAATATACCTATCCTCTTCCTAACTCTTTGCCTCTTTCCTAACATTCTTCCTTCTATGGCACAAGGTAGATGTTCGCCTCCTGTTGAAAATCTCGAGTTCGTAGAGTAAATTAGAATGTTATCGCCAAAATTTCGTACGTTTTCAGGTGCCAGTTAAGGATCTTGGTCGATTGCATGCATCAAAATGGTGAAAACTAAATTTAATATTAAGTTTAAATTTATAAACAAAGATCACAAAAGATGAAATAATAATTCGATTACAATGATAAGTATACGGGACCGTTAGGATGATAGACGAGTAAATGTACGCTTTAGTCTCATTTTGAAATTAAGGATTATCTTTAAAAAGTCGCGTGTTTTGCCCATTTAGTGGAAATAAGGACAATACGTATGTAATGGGAATGAATTTGGTGAGGGGAAGAATATGTAGAGAGTGATCCTTTTTTTGTTCAATTTGGTTGCGGCTAGTTCTGTAATTAATAACAATGTACAATTTATTACTTTAAACCGAGAAAAAGCTGGAGGAATCGACATTTAGAGGAAGAAAATGCTCTGTTAATTCATTTCTGTTGAATAAAAATAATGTATTAACTTTGATTTTAATAAAAAATAAACAAGCGGAAATGTGAGATCGTGACTTGGATGTTCATGCGGCCAAATGATTGAAATTACTTTTCGTTGAAAATTTTAATTATCTTCCAAATAAATTTTTAAATGGTTGTATGATCCGTATTTTTGCACATATAAGAAATCGTATTTTGTTTTCTCATATCTGAGGTACAGCAACTTATATTCTCTAGTACATATTATTTATTTTATGATCAAACAGACTTAATTTAGTGCATTTAAGTGTAGAAATTTTTGTTTATTTCTTCTAAGAACCACCTTTATCTGGCACTTTAATGTGTTGGCCTAAATATTTAACAGAAGGCTTTGATATTTCACTTGGAAAGACTCGATGAACGCTGCTGTCGCTGGTGTTCCTGCAATCGTCATAAACCGGGGACAGTATTTCCTCTATAGGCCTTTGTATTCAGTCATAAAAGACTTGTTATTCTTTGAATTTTTAACTAATCTTTATCGAGTAAAATTGCTCGATTAATTTTCTAATTACTCGATGATTAACTCATCAAAATTGATTGTACATTAATTACTTCTGAGCAGGATCGAAAAGAGGTAATTTTTTCTGTCGCGTGTGATAAAACAACTTATGATCGTCGAAATTATTTAGAGTTGTGCTCAGTTCTGTAGCAAATTGGACGCCGAATTCAATGAAACTTCTCTCCATACATATCGGAGTCATGATGGCAGTGATCACCTTCACCACTGAATCTGAAAATTCCTTGGTGCTTTAAAGGACTCAATTTTCTGTCTTTAGATATTGATATTTATCGTTGCTTCTTCCAAATATTTTTACTCTGTTTTTGGTGTTTTTTTTAGTCTCTTCGTCCTTCGAAAACAAATGAATTCCGTGATTTTAGAAATATGGTCGATCCCATACGCCATTCCAGCAGCAACCGAATAAATCCAAGATGTCATAGACCGCTGATCGAAAATATTTGAATTTCGCTAATATGATGCCTATGCTCTTAATAACCAACGCGTTTATTGAATATATCCATTATTACACGATAAATATAAGACATCCACCAAAATATATGCAGATAGCGACCTTTTTCCAATAAAGTTCGATCAACTTGCTAAAAAAAGATTTCATTATAAAATCAATGACCAGGTAACAATAAAATCTGGAAAAATGGTTCATATTTCACTATTTCCAGTGGCGGATACACTGGGCGATGGGGACGAAAGCCTCCACCTTGGATAGCCCCATTGCCCTCCACTTGGTGCATTCTTAAATTCATTCCGCGCAAAATTCCTCTATTCCACGCCGCAGATTAGGTCTGCCTGGCAAGGGAAAAAATTATTCTGATAGGGGTAGGGATTTTCAAAATATAGGGTCGTTGGTAGGGGGGCGGATTAAATAGGTGGAGGGGCGATCATTCCCCCCCTCCCCCTTTGAGAAGTTTCTGGATCCGCCCCTGGCTATTTCCTATAAACATTATTTGCTAAAACTTTCCAATTATGATTAACTTTCAAACTGCCTACATTGACTCTCTCTCTCTCTGTCCTAAAAAGGAGACTGTATGACCAATGTGTTCTGCCTGTTCTGACATATGGTTGTGAAACATGGACCATGAATGCCAGAATGATACAGCGCCTGCAAACAACACAGAGGGGCATGGAGAGATGCATGTTAGGGATCACCCGAAGAGACCGCAAGAGGAACGACTGGGTAAGAAAGAAGACGGGAGTCTGTGACGTGATTAGAAGAGTGAAGGTGTTAAAATGGCAGTGGGCAGGCCACATTGCTAGAAGAAATGACCAGCGTTGGACGTCCAGTGTCATCGAATGGATCCCAAGAAACATCAAGAGACCAAAAAGAAGACCGAAAGACAGGTGGGACAGAGAGCTTGTTAAGTTCTTGGGGCAAACTTGGAGGAGGGAGGCAGTTGACAGGGAAAACTGGAAGAGTCTGGGGGAGGCCTTCGTCCGTCAGTGGACTGAAAAAGGCTGATGATGATGATGATGATGATATATATAAATACTACGGAAGAGGAAAGGTAAGGATATTTAGGGCAACTAGGTGTTGAAGGAAGTAGAGCCGCTGGGGTGTTGGAGAGACACATTTGTAGAGGTTAGAGCTTTCGGGATGATCCCTTCGACAGAACAAGAGAGACAACTGATTTGGCAGTGACACTGGGGTGAAGGTGTGGGAGTGGAAGGGAAGGGAGCGTGGAAAGGTCGGGGATTGGAGGATGCAGAAGGAGGAGGGGGGAGAGGGGAAAGAGAGGGTGGAAAGAAGGAAATATTAACGGATATTGAGGCCGGGAGGAGAGAAAGAGTTTAAGATTTGGATATGGGCCAGTTCCCATTGACGGAGTTGGAGGGCGGAAGCGTCGTCCGGGAGGGGGCGGATGACCCTCACCGTGAAACAAACATTGAAACTAAGATTGTGGTTATTCGCATGAACGGCCACGGGTAGCTGTCGTTTAAGACTAACGCTGTTGCGATGGCCGTTCATGCGAATGTTGAGGGAATTGCTGGTGAGTTCGACGTAAAAGGCGGGGCATTGGGTGCAGGTTAGTAGGTAGATGACGTTGCGGGTGGTACAGTTGGTAGGGGATGTTATGGGGTAGGTGATGTTGGTGGTGGGGTTTGAGAATGAGTGGAGGGTGGGTTTATAGGGCATGTTAGGCATCGTGGTCTGCGGCAGGGGTGGGACCCTGCAGGGTGCAGAGGAGTGGGTGATGGGGGTTCTTTTCTCCACAAGATGTAGGCTTTCTCCCTCTCTCCCTCTCTCTCTCTCCCTTTCTCTCTCTCTCTCTCTCTCTATATATATATATATATATATATATAATATACACACATACAAGGAGGAGAGGTTTTTTCCAAGGTTGATCATTTAACGCACTTTTGTTTCCCTGCTTCCATTGTCATCGTTATCATTGGAGAGCGGTGTTTGTTCGGGTTTTTGTGGGACTGTTTATATCTTTAAGCTCCAGCTCACCTGTGAGCGACCGTGTGGAGCCACGTGGATATATGCGATTGCAACGGTGCACGGTCGTGACACGGCCGCTATTCACCGTTCTCTCCCTCTTTTCATTCACTCGACACATGCGTGATAGAGGAAATCCCATGAACAGACGCGCTTCGGAGTGAATAGCTTTTGAAATCCGCGTCCTTATCTTGAGATCTCTCTCCAGGGCCTATTTCTCGTCCCTTTTCGCTCTTTAATCTCGTTCAATATCCGGTCCCTTTTCGAAAAGGACCCGAAGGACCGAGATCCTTGTCGCTTTTTCGGATAGACGTATCTTATTCTCCACCTCATCCCTACTACCGATCGCTGCTTCTGCCCTCTGCATTTCCACGACAAAAACAAACGATAAGATTTTTCTCCGAGTTGCTTCTGTGCTTCTTCCCGACTCGCTTTACAGTCGATTTCATTACCTCATTTCCTGTCGTCACCGATGCGTCTCTACAGGTTTTTTTCCGGCTCACGATCTTCTTTTTTTTGCCTTCGCTCCTTTCGTGCTTTTTACTTTCTCATATACGAAGTATATTGAGAAAGTATCGTCATCGAGAAAAAAATCGACCTCGAGATTATAACGGAAATATACGTTTTAGGTGTCGCTGAATCCGAAAAAGTGGTTTTCACAATGCCGTCTGTCTGTCTGTCTGACTGTCTGTTACTGGCTCGGGAGCCTAGACGGTATAGGGAAAATGAATGAAATCTCATACTTAGGCATTTCATCATACTGAGCAGAGTATACATAAAATGGTTGACATTGCTCAAAAATCTGATGTGGCCAACACATGACTTTCTCCATATTTGGGGTATAGATATTTAAATTCTTTTTATGAATAGCATTATAAGGCAAAATTGTTATTTCGTATCGTAAAAGAATACAGTCGTCCTTATTGCCGTAAATTACGTATATTTTGAATATGTTTACAGAATTCACCGCTACATGGTGGTGGCGCATATGCTGGAAATTAGGAAAAAGTTAAACATCTCCGAAATGGATGGTTCTACGAAAATTTGTTTCAAACAAAACTTGGAAGAAATATTATTCTCTACAACTTTGGTCCTCACGAAGATTACCAATAACGATGTTTTTAAGGAGAAAACCGAAAAGCCGGTTATTTATAAATAACTCCTAAACAATAACTACAATATAAAATTGTTTCAAAAGAAAGTTATAGGAAATTACATTCTCTATAACTTTTGTATAGAATTGTATATAAAATAATGATGTTTTAACGGAGAAATATCGCAAAAACCGAATCGGGTTTCGGATAAACCTCGACTTCCGGTTACCCGTTATTGTCCAAAAAGTAATCTGTTCTTTGTGCTCATGTTGAAGTGTTATATATACAGTTTGGTAACGATATGACACGGACTTTTTGAGTTAGAGCGTCCACAATCACATACACACACGCACGCACACACACACACACACACACACAGACATCATTCCGAAAATAGGGGAGACCGGGGCAAGTTGATACAGGGGCAGGTTGATACAGTGCGAGTAGCGCGACAACGCGCATGCGGAGGTTTATGTCTGCGGATGGGGAGAAGCCTTCCACTGGTGCCTTCAGTTCGCACGTGTGTTTGGCGATGCGGCTGTCATTGTGTCAAAGTTATTCTAGTAAAACTGGTTTTGGTAACGTAAAGTAAATATTTTTGTTGTTGTTTGAAGTCACCTGGAGTACTTTGATAAACGTTTTCACATTCTTTCGGATTCAGATGTTATTTGTGCGTCCAAAGTTAAGAAAATTCCGTTGTTGTTGATTGATTATGCGTTGTCTTTTTTTGCGTATCAAGGTTTGAGGGCAATGGCGTCGTTTGGGGCAAGTTGATACATTTTAAATGGGGCACGTTGATACTATGTATCAACTTACCCCAATTACTTCCAATTTTTTTTTCTTGTTTTTCACAGGAAAATGGTCCGGAAGTAAATAAAAAAGACGAAGCGTGGTGAAGTACCGCGGGAGCTATTGATTTTGTCCGATGACAGTGAAAGTGATTAACTGACTTTCATTTCCTTTTGAAATTACTTTTTTCAAGAAAAATATTAACAATTTTAAGTAATTTTTTACACACACGCAGCATATTTTTTCAATCTTTTTGCTCATTATGCTGTTATCTCTCAAAATTACTATTTTTATTCATTAAAACAATTTTTGCTCAAGCTTCTTGTTATTGTATCAACCTGCCCCAGGGTGGGGCAAATTGAGACGTTTCGACTTGCCTAACTAAACAGATTTCACGGGTTTCTTATTCTAATCTCAGTAGTTATAATAGGTTAAATCAAAAGACGGGGAAATAAGACATAATTTCATGATTTTTAAATATTTTTAAAATAGAAACAAAAAAATTCAGAAATTAAAAACTAAGAAACTTATCAACTTGCCCCGGTCTCCCCTACTCTAAACGTGTTCTAGGGACCTCAAAACGTGTATTTCTGTTGAAATCTCGAAGTCGATTTTTTTCGTGAACACAATACTTTCCCATTCTACGCATTTAAAACAACAATTTGATTTTCTCAAAAACGGTTCTAACGATTTTGATCAAATTTTGTACACTTGAGTTTACGTCTTCAATAATGCTACGTAGTTTATATTTCTCAAACAAGTTAGGAAAGTGTACAACGTATCACAAATGGGCGCGTTTCGTGCAATGGAGTATTAGAAAGCAATTTTATACCTGTACGTAAGGGAAATAGCGTTTTAAAGTTCTTTTCTTCATCATAAATAATCCATTTTCTTCCTATTTAGTAATATTACATGCACACGTAAGGAAATTAAACGTTTGTTTGGGAGATTGTTTATGTTAGCAACAATGAAGTAACCATGCAAGAAATTTTCTGTTCAACTCGATATAAGACATTCTTGTTTGATTTTCTCGATAACGGCTACTCCTACGATAAAAATGTATAGGAAAGGAAATTACCAGTTCTACAACTTTTATTTGAAAAATATTTTTATATGACTAATACTTTACGAGATATGACGAAAATTTAATTTTTTGTCCACAGTAAAGTGGTACCCCTGATTGGCCTACGTGATTCATTTTTGCGATTTTCTTATTATATTTGATTGAAAGTCGTTGATATCAAATTTAATGAAAATCCGTTATGTAGAATCCGAGAACGAACATGCGGAGGGACGGACAGACGATAATAGGCGCTCACGCTGTAAGCGAAACGCGTCTAAAAATGAATATAAGGCTAGTTTATTCTAGGCAACTTTAGCAATAATTTGATTGTCTCAAAAACGGATAGAACGATTATGATAAAATTTCGTACAGTTACTTAAGTATACTTCTGCAATAATACTACATATTTCATTTTTCTCAATGAATGAATATAAGGCTAGTTTATTCGTGGGCAACTTTAACAAAAATTGGATTTTCTAAAAACCGGCTGATACGATTTTCATTTTCTAAAGATAACTAAACGACGCATTATTATATGCAAAAGTTTGTACAATGTATGTTGACCCGATTTTTTAAAAGTGATAATAGTTGCAGCGTATGCAATATTTAAACTCGGTTTAACGATGGGCATATGAATTTATTAATCATTTTAAGCAGGACCAGAGAGATTAAACTGGAATAAAAGGAGGTAGAGCAAGATACTGATTGCAAGAACACAGCTATGTCGATTCTGACCGGATTTCGTAAAAATTTGGATAGTATTTTACAAATACGAACAAATTCAGTCTGGTCATATTTATATTTTGGTATTTAGTTTTAAAAAAAATCGGTAGGTTTCCAATTTTAACACGATTTTGTGAGTAGCATGCTTACTTTTGTTGTTATTTATATGCTTGATGTATGAATCATTGCTCTCTTAATTGGGACAAATAATTTCATCAGTTTGGTTGTACTTGTTTAACGTAAACACGATCAGATTTCTAAGACTAGATAGTTGTGCTTGCATTTACAAAAAATGCGGTTACATACATTATGCATTCACTTGTCGCGAGTTCTCTTCCTGATATGCACGCTCACGTTCACATTTAAATAATGACTGCTGCGTATGCGATTCAAAGGGCTTTTACGCAATTCAAGTTTTACTTGTTAATTAAGATAAAAAAATATTGGTGAACTTTGCGATATTATACCGATTTACAACGTGCCTGTTTGTTTTTTACAAACCAAATTGTGTTTATAACAAGATGATGCAATATACATAATTAATAATATCGCTTTAATTACGATTGCGAACATTTTTTAATGAGCTAAGATAACGAGTTACCGAAAGCATTACTATTTGTAATTACTTTTAAAACAAAGATGTTCATATTTTAAGTGCTTTTATTTAGTGAGACCGGAACGAAAACAATTAAAATCAAATTGGGAAAGGATTCCCGTTAAGGCAGTGGTTCTCAACCGGTGTGCCGCGAGGAAAGGACTAGTGTGCCGTACACTCCGAAGATATTTAATTTTTAAATTATGTATGTATTTAATGTACAATAAAATTATACAATTATTGCTTTACCAATCGTAACAATCTAATATAACTGCGACTTTTACTTGTTACGCCAGTTTTTATCTTTAAAAATGAGTATTTACGCAGTGAAATTAATTAGGGGTGGTTTGGTGTGCCGCGATGTTCTTAAGCATGCATGAAGGTGTGCCATGGAGCAAAAAGGTTGGGAAGCACTGCGTTAAGGCATCAAAAGAGCTTTTTACTTTCTCCATACGAAGTAATGGGAAAGTATTGTGATCATGAAAAAAATCGACTTCGAGATTTCAACGGAAATACATGTTTTGAGGTCCCTAGAACACGTTTAGAGTATTTTCGGAATGATGTCTGTGTGTGTGTTTGCGTGTGTGTGCGTGTGTGTGTATGTGATTGTGGACGCTCTAACTCGAAAAGTCCGTGTCATATCGTTACCAAGCTTTATATATAACACTTCAACATGAGCACAAAGAACATTAGTTTTTGGACAATAACGGTTAACCGGAAGTCGAGGTTTATTCGAAACCCGATTCGGTTTTTGCGATATTTCTCCGTTATAACATCATTATTTTATATACAATTCTATACAAAGTTTATAGAGAATGTAATTTCTTACAACTTTCATTTGAAATAATTTTCCATAGCAGTTATTTTTTAGGAATTATTTATAAATAACCGGTTTTTCGGTTTCCGTCAAATATCTCCTTAAAAACGTCGTAATTGGTCATCTTCGTGAGGACCAAAGTTGTAGAGAATAAATTTCTTCCAAGTTTTGTTTGAAACAAATTTTTGTAGGAGATATTTAACTTTTTCGTAATTTCCAGCATACATGGGCCACCACCATGTAGCGGTCAACTCTGTAAACATATTCAAAATATACGTAATTTACGGCAATAAGGACGACTGTATTCTTTTACGATACGAAATAATAATTTTGCCTTATAATGCTATTCATAAAAAGAATTTAAATATCTATACCCCAAATATGGAGAAAGTCATGTGTTGGCCACATCAGATTTTTTATTTACTGAACTTCAGTGAAAAATATTCAACTCGTGTATTCCATCTCCGATACATCAGTCTGAGCTTAAATTGTGAGCCTGTTTCTCTCATATGTGGAAATTTGTTGTTGTGGCCCTCTTTCTCGGTTTTTCAAACGAACAAATATGTCACGCAGATTTTCATTGGTTGGAAATAATGTAAATAATTCGCTAAAGCCATAACGAAGCACTTTGTTTGTGTGGAAAAAAGTCAATAAAATAAAACGGGAAAGCAAGGCGTGAAAGTTACCCTTCGAGTTTTTTCTTTACAACGATATTGGCATTTTAAATTAAACGGTTTTCCCATTTTTCCCTCGCAAAGAACTGTATACTGTGAGGTACGTTGCCATTTTGATTCTTGCGAGGGAATGGGAGGGAATATTTTCATACCTCATTCTTCGTAGGACGCTTGCTATATTTTTACTTTCTCAGGTAGGTAGTATATTGAGAAAGTATTGCAATCGCGAAAAAATTCGATCTCGAGATTTAGATGGAAATATACGTTTTTGGCCTACCCGAGTCCGAAAAAGAGGTTTTCGACGCCGTTCTGTTCGCGGCTCTAAGAGCTCTAGAAGGTAAAATGAATGAAATCTCGTACCTACGCATTTTATCAAACAGAATAGAAACTATGAAGAAATGGTTGAAATTAAACAATAATTAAGAGTAGTTTGTTCTAGGGAACTTTAACAGCAATTTGATTTTCTCAAAAACGGCTCCAACGATTTTGATCAAATATTGCACAGTTACTTGAGTTTACCTCTTCAATAATACCAAATACGATAGTTCACGTGTCTCAAAAGATGAGGCTATTTTATTCTAGGTAACTTTTCATCAAATTTCGTATAGTTATTTAAGTTGATGTTTATGACGATTCTACATAATTCATATTTTCGAAAGATATTAGAATATGAGAAAGTTTGTACAATGTATATTGTGCTGATTTTTTCCAGGAACGAGGAGACGGCGAATCCCTTCTCTCCCATTTGGCCGCCTTCTTTTGTTCCCCATCCTTCCCACCCCATCGACACTCGAGGGCAAAGCCGACGCTCTCTGTCGGTGCGCGACTGTTGATACCGCTCCCGGACCTTCTGCCTCCTCCGACGCAGGAATTCAGTGGCTCTGCCCGGGAATCGATTTCTCCTCTCTTCCCATTCCAATCCTTCCCCTTCTCGAGCCGTGCTCTCTCTCTCTACGTCCCTGCGCACGTTCCCATCCGGCTCGCACGCGCGTGATTTACGACCAGCAACCGCAGGCGGCCGCAGCTGAATGTATGTACGAGGGAGAGAGAGGGAGGAATGAGGTTTGGGGGGGGTGATGGAGAGGGGGAGGGGGAGAGGGGGACAGTGAGCAGGAGGATTGAGGGGAAATGTTTTGCTGCGGGTGGAATAACTCTCCCGGAGGCGAGATAGCAGTATGAGAGTTGGGGGTTGGGAGCGGTACGGCAATCGGACGGTTGTTTTACGGTAATTGGACCGGAGTTGGGCGGAAGTAGTGTGGAAGTTGCACAGGAGTTGTATGAGAGTTGAGAAAACAGTGGTTGCATGCGGATAGGGTTTTAGGGGTTGGGAACCGAGTTTGAGGGTTACTCGGCTTTACTTGAAATTAAATTGAATCAAAGCGAGTAATATCGCTTGGGTGATTAGTAAACTAGAAAGTTGCAGAGAGTAGGAGAAAGCTAATATATTCGTAGAAATGCGTAATTCGCGGTACAGCGAGATTAACTCTCGTGAAGAGTAGCATCATCCTCAGGAAGTGGAAGTTCTTTTAATCGATCCCGGGACCTTCCGAACGCCAGAGCATTGACCCGTCGCCGTTTTACTCTTCGCTTAATTTGGACGAGAGCCATCTCCGAAGTCCCCTGCGATAGACAGCAGCGTTGGTGCACGCACCAGCACCTCAGCTTTCTTTCTACAAACCATGCGTCCAGTTTCCCGAAAGTATTTTTCGAATTTATGTAATATAATTTTTGTCTTCAACTGCTGATGGTTGGAGTTTTTTGTATAAATAAAAGTATAATGGCGAAAAATTTTCAAATTTATTTATTACTTTCGATAATTTTGTGCTGGGCTAATTGGTGACGTTAAATTTTCCATGTTCAACACGGTAACAATTACAAAATTTTGAATAGATAATTTATTTTTCCTGGTTGCAATTATAAAGACATTTTTTTCCATCGTTCTCTTTGCAGGCAGTACCATTTTAGCTTAATATGTTTATACCTACAGCTTTTAGGGGAAAAACATCGTAATTAAATATTTATTCAACCAACATATTACCAAACGGATTGTAATTCAATAAATTAACGAAATTTTTGTAAAAGTTATACTTTATTTTATTTTTTAAATATAGAAAATGTTCTAGGAGCAGAATGCTCATATAAGGGGCGGTACACAAGGAAATTTGGCTGTTTGCCAACAAGTAAACAATTATGACATACAGATTATAAAATATCAAGGAACATAAAGGTACAGTCTATAGTACAAAATCAATATATGAACATCTATAAGATGCATTTAGGAAAGAAAGTAGGGCAAAAGGTAGTAATTGGTATATTAAATTAGGTGTACAAACATTCAATCACAAATCAATATACACATACCTAGATATATGCATATATACATAAAAACCTGTATATAATATATACATATATTATAATTCTGAAACTATATTCCACGTATTTTTAATAATTCTTTCTTAAATTTGTTAAGAGGTGCAATGGTTTTTACCTCTGGGGGCAATTCATTGTATTTTTTTATAAACTGATACTTTATACTCTTTATTACAAATTTCGATGTTTTACATTGAGGGGCATGAGAATTATTTTTTACTATTATATATTGTATTTTATATTGTTTATACCTTCAAACGCATTTATATATGACGATTCTCAAAATATCGCAGAGATGAAGCATCAAATTAAACATTATACGCATATCACGCTGCGATTATCGCCCAGTTTAAAATACGGCCAACCTGTTGTACGTCAGGGAACAGCCGGAGGGGGAAAAAATCACAGCGAAGTAGTTTCGGCAAGATGGCGACCGGAAGTGCGCTACTACCAGATGGCTTTGCAATTCTCACATTTCGTCCGACATTTTAATATTGTCGTTTGTTGTCTGCTTTATCTCTTTTGAATATCTATCTATTTCTTATACGTTAGACTTCATTTGTGCGATCCTTCGCATGGTTGCGGGAGCGGTGAGATTCTTATTTTTTTGCTCTTAGGAGCGCAGTGCTCTGATCCGGAAAACTGGAGCAGAAAGAAACCGTCCTATTTTCGAACGTGTGGTTCATGCTGCAATATCGAAAGTAATATAAATTTGGGGAAAAGAATATATATACTTGTGGAAGAGTAAAAATAAATAAAGATATTTAGGGTAACTAGGTGTTGAATGGAACCCAGATGATGGAGCTTTCGGGATGATCTCTTCCTTAGCAAAAGAGAGACACAACTCTGACTGCTGACGAAGGGATCATCCCGAAAGCTCCATCAACGTCTACAAATGTCTCTCTCCGACACCCCAGCGGCTCTCTTTCTGCTCACTTGGTTTCCTTCAACACATAGTTTCCCTCAATATATACATAGGGATGAGAATCGAAAACCTAAAAATCGAGTGGAACAAAGGCTAACCAAAATTTAATCTCTTATATAGCGTTTCCATGGCGATAGTCCTCGAATATCCAATTAAAATGTAACGCGTGGAAAGCGCAAACAGGGCTCTGAATTATCGATGTCCGTTGATCAAATAACCGCCCCAACCCCTTCAATTTCGACTCATATTCAACTAGTAATCGTCTCGGTATCCCAACCATCTCCCCTCCCCTGAACTCCCCCTCCCCCGAACTCCCCTCTCACCCCACCCCTCTCTTTCTCGTCTCCCAACTATCGGACGGCGGGATCCACAAGTGGTCCTTTCCGACCACAAACAAAATGACATACACGTGCAGCCCATGTACACCTTACTTGCCCCTCCTGGTATTATTCTGATTTCCAACCATTGCTGAGGCTTACATACTATGCGTGTTCGAGTACGCGTGCATGAACATAGATATGGAAGCATGCGCATGCAAATGCTTATATACATTATTTTTTTGATCTTGTTTATGAATCGAAACTTAACTTTCTTTGCGATGTTTTGTAACTTTTATAAAAGCATTTGCTTATTATATCTTAATATAAATATGTATGCATTTATAATTATAGATAGACAGATATTCGTCTTTATTTGCGCGAGATTGAGACTAGGCAGTCTCTTATTCCATGAAATCCATGAATATAATAATATGTATCTATAATATAGTCTCCAGAAATGACTAAGAAGTCAAATTTCCGGGGTAATTTTAATACGCTAATGCCACATTTTTATAGATAAATGAGGTTACGTTGAGTCAGAATATGCATAGCCTTTTTAAGGTGCGTTTGTTTTTAATCAGCACAGATTACGGTCGATAAATAAATCAGATTTATCCGTCATTTCTGCATTATTTTTCTAAAATTATTCATTGTAATCCAAAGAACCGTGTTGTTATTGCAGATTTTTTGTTAGATTCACAATAAATTCTCTGTCGCTCTAATGACGACTTATTTGATAAAAGTATTATTTAAATCATAGAATTTGGCGATGTATATATTGACAATAGTTATTATTCACACTAAATGCTTTTTATTTGCATAATTTGCTTAAATTATGTATAAAGTTATGAAGTACATTGTACTCTGTATTCCAAAAATTCGTTTATAGAAACACGTCTAATTCTAGGAGATGGCAAAAACTAGCTTAAGAAAATTCGAGTTAAAGTCGTTAGATTTTATATATTACGTTAAAACAAAATGTCGATAATTATGTATAAGTGTCGCACGGAATATAAAATGACGCTCCTATTTGACGAAAAAAGTTCTTTATGTCGCCATGATCTTGCATTTGTTTTACGACATTTCTTGGATGCATTTTTAAATATACGGCTTCAGTTATAGCCAACAAAAAGGGGTTATTTCATATATGATTTTATTTTCATTAGTCTGTATCTATTTATATTTAAATTATATCAAGCTAGGTTTAACCTTAATTCTTCAATTATAATACGTAGTATAATAATTATGCTTTTCCTTTATAATGGACTTTAACTATCTTTTCTGTTACGGAAATTTTTCCTCCGGTTGGAAAGACTTCATTCTCGAAATTTCTTTGGCGTTGGAATCTGAGATGAAGATCTTTGACCTTTACGACGATGATTTTGCAAGGCGAGGACGTCACTTCCTCTGCTTCCAAAAATTCCTTGTACCTGCTGGTGTTGATAGAACATGGTCGTCCATGGAGATAATTTCTATTTTATGCCGTAGCTGAATACTGGAATTGCGTTAGGCTTAATCGAATCTTAAGTTTTCTTATCTTCGAAATATACTTCGTCAATGAATGCGAAATCTACTTCATTGCTTACGAACCTCATACGTTATCGTAATATCCTGCAACGTGTTACTCGGTATCCGTAATGAAGTGGATACAACTCAAAAGTGATTCTGCCGACAAAAAAGCGTCGCATACAATCTGGAGTACTTAGGTCAATATGTAATGTATATTTTGGTTTAACGTTGAATTAAGGTGCTACATGTGTCATATTTTTGTTGAATTTGCATAGCGTATATACATATATAAATTATGAACAAGAGAGTTGTTTTAACGCATATAAAATGTATTTGTATGAGAAACATCAATTATTAATATATCTATATAACACGAGACTTCGGCTGCCATGGACATAGGATAATATATTTATGCATGTAATTATGATTCTATCGGTGGTGGAGCCAATTACTAGAAGCGGCCATCTTTTTGTATTTTAAGCTAAAATTTTTAGCATGCCTAAGATTTGCGCTAAAGAAACAGCTAATTTTACTTTGCGATGAAGTTGTTTCATATCCATTTCACGGCGGTATTCCTCTTTCCCTAACCTGCATCTCCCAAGTAGAAAAGAGGGAGAGTTTTGTTCTCTCGGCTCACCCCGCGTCGTTTTAATGTTGTGTTTTGCATTATTTCCCCCCCCCCTCCCCTCCCCCCTCCCTCCCTCCCCCCCTCCCTCCCTTTACGCGGGGTGCAGGTGCCGTGGGCGCAGGTGGAAAGGCGAGTTTTGCCAGAGACGATACCATGAATAATAAACGAAGGAATGAATGAGCAAAAACAAACTCACCGCGCAAAAACTGAACGTTATAATAGAACATAATAGAAACATTTCCAAAACAAGCACGTTGGAAATTCGATATAATTTCTGAAAGCGAACGAAGTGCACGAGGAAGTTGGAAATGGAAATTTGGCCCAGAAGGCGGAAGGCGACGTACGCGAATGAAGGTGTCTGGCGATAATTGCTGTTTGGATTCCTTTGCTTTTTGAAAGCGAATGAAGAGAGAGAGAGAGGCGTACCTCTCTCCTCCCTACAGTTTCATCCCTTTTCATATCACTTGCTCTCTCTGACAAATAGTTCGCACGCGCTTCCATTATCTCTTCCTTCAATGTTTTTGGTGCGTGCGTTAAATTCGTTCCCATAGCGACAGCTCTTGGAAACATAATTTTTCGATTTTTTCCAAAAACGAGCGCTGCCTTTTTTTGTTATTTTCCCTGGCCGATTTGAACTTGCAAGCCGAGCAAAAGAAGCAGTGGAAGGGGAGAGAGTAATGCGAGTGGGCGACGGCTCTACGGTCTTATCACTGCTGCCTCTTGTATACGAATGTGTGTGCGTGCGCGGTTGCTAAGAGTCTGTGCGTGGCTAGCGGAGTAGGCAGGACGTGTTTCGAGGAGGCATACGCGTTTGGGGCTGATCCGCATATTAATCTGACGTGTAGGCTATTCCATGCTAAGGACTTTCCGCGGGAGGAATGGAGTTTCTCCACAAAATAAATACGTTTCTGGTGAGTGGCAGGTGCTGAATCCTGTTTTTAAAAAAAACACTTCATTGGTTTGAAGCAAGGATGGGGAACCTTTTCCACATGGCGGGCCGCATAAGTGGTGGCGTATTCATCGGGGGAGGGCCGCATTGGAAGTTGCCAATGCTTTTGCGGGCCTGATTAGAGTTTAAATTGAAGTTACTGAGAGATTATAAGGTATTTAGGATTAACATTTCAGTATTAAATGCTTTATTATCATTATTTAGATTTTTAAAATATGAATTTATGAGTTAAATTTTAAGGATTTCTTTTTGTCACTGCTTCGCGGGCCGCATAAAACGCGGGCCAGAGGTATCCCACCCCTGGTTTGAAGAAAGAGTTTCCTACGCGGCGCCCGCCGAGTTTTTTTTTCGGGTGTCCGCGCGCATCTTAAATGGATCAGTAAAAATAACTTTTTCGACAGAAATTTCCCACACTCGGGACAGCAGTACTAAATATTCTCACAGGGTGTAAGCAACGGATGTTATTTTTTTATTCACTCCCAAAACGTTTGCTACTTATCAAATATCAACTTCTTTAGTGATGGGGAAAGATCCCTTTAGCCGTGGATAAAATTACTCGTTTAAATAGAGGTAATCTAGCTATAAAAACTAAACGCATAATAAGGAAACTTTACAGTGTGTGTTTGTAGAATTGTATCTAACGCGAGTCGAACCAAAAACCCGAATCTAAAATTAAATAGGATATTTTTGGCAGAAGTTTAGTCGAATTTCACCGTTAACAAAAGAAACCTGGATCCGTACCAAAACCTGAAAACGATATTTATTTTATTCTTTTTTTCTGTTCGCAAAAGTATGGGATGCGAAAAACGGAAATTTCCTACTTGGAAACTACACTTCATTCCGCTTCTCCCACACGTAATTTTGAAGCCCCTCGTGCCTTTGTTCCATACTGCGCCGCCGCGGAGTCCAAAGAAAGTTTGGTTTATTGTGTTTGGTCCTCGATCATATCCGATAATCTCTAAGCTCGTAGGTTACCCACCTTACTTAATTTACCGAATGGCGTTTATGAGACGCCTCTTTCTCTTTTGCACGTCGTTTGTAACCTCCTCCAAAGATCCGAAAGAAGAAACTTTCTGGAATGAGAATTTAACGGCGAGGGCATGTTGTTCCCATAGCGTTTTCACAAATACACTGCCATGAAATTTATTTGCGTGGGACTAACGCCAGTAGTTTTACTTGCAGTTCTTTTCCACTAGACATTCTCTTCGAATGAACGTGCCCTACGGAGCAGTCTGTCCACTAGAAAACAGGAATTTTCCTCTTTTAATTTCAGGAGAGGATTTTAGTCTATGCAATAGTTTTTTTTGTATGAAAGAGACTCCCCTTCCCTAGAGTTAATTCCTTCTCAAATCCTGAATTACCTCTCTGTATCTCATGAATTGCGGCCTATCATACTTTCTTATATTGCTGATAAAGTATCGTTCTGTTTTGGCTCTGAGTTTATTTATGTATTCATTGTAATTTGTTATTCGATACGTTAGAACTTTTTCTGCAAATGCTCATATGTGCATTTAGTTGGTTTTATAGACACGTCGAATATTTTCACGAAATAAAATTACTTTAAAGAAGTGAACTTTTCAGATGTTGCTGAAATGATCCTTGAAGTGAATTCCTTTAAATCAAAACTGTTTTTGTGGAAGTTATATACATGGAAACTATACTATGAATTTTCTAAATGAGGATGGCTAAAGCGGTTGCAACTAAAACCATTTTAAAACATAATAGAAGTGTGGTTAGCGTGTCTAGCTCGCAATGCAAGGGTCGTTTGCGCTTGTCATAAATCTATCACAACACACGTAATTGAGGTAACCTGCCTGTGTTAAATAAATTATTATTATTATTCAAGATACAGTTAGGAAAAAGATACCACCAGTATTTGAGCTGGCTGTAACATTTTTCTCAAACCCCATTCAGTCCAGTAGAGCTTACATAGACTGCTGTGTGTGTAAAGAGGCTTCGTAGATTTGGAACTTGATATTTAGTATATACAAAACGATCTAATTCTGAAATTTTATTTAAGTGGTATTTGTTTCTGGAGCCTGTTTGACCGAAACAAGTTGCATTCTCTCAGAAATGCTGGTTTTAAGAAATAATTTTATTTTAGCTTAACGCATCTTTGTGATTTGCTGTTTTCTAAAATTAAAAGAATGAAATAAACAAACGCGGACCACTTCTCAGTGACAGCCTTGTGAAAAATTATTTACGAGTAGTGATATCTTCTAAAAACCCGATTTATCGTAATTTGGATGTTGAAATGCAGTATCAGAACACATTAATGCAGACATGAATAAAGCTACATATATTAACCTCAGAATTTAATATAGAAACTTTTCGTGTCTATTTATGCACAATTGTCTAACAGTTTTATTTTAAGTCTCTCGAATAATATTTTTTAAGGGAATAAAATAAATGACTTGACTATCGTCTTAAAAAAAATGTTTTAAGCTGCAGCTTGAAATTAACATGTAGGCTCCCGCCGCTTTTTCTTCTAAATCCAATGTGCCCTTCGGCAGATAAATATCCGTAAACCTTGCTTTAAAAGACTTGATTACTGCGTACACACACACGCACATTATTTATATACGTAGGTGCATATACACACGCACACACACGCGTCCGGACACAAATACGCAGGGATTGTTTCGGGCAGAACACGCAGGACCGTTTGTTCAATTACTTGACAAAATGACAATTGAGTTTGACTTAATTTGAAAAAATGGAGGAAAATCAAAATAGATTTACCTATAATTACAAAAGAACTGTTATTTATTTAATCGGAGGACTTAATTATGGATCAGCCTATCTATAACTAGGAGGACATATAGTTTTGTTCCATAGAAATCGGAGCATATTTTGAAATAAATAACATTTTTTCACTGAAATTGGCACTGTACGCACTTTAACGTATGATTTATTTACCAAGCTTAGTATTTAGTAATTGAAAGAATTAGAAAAATCATATTTAATAAGCCTATTTTCGAATTCCTTTTAAGATCCAAGAATATCTTAAGAGTTTAACCAATGAATTTTAATAAATAAGTTGAAGTTTATTCGTTCTTATATTTGTTTACTGTCTGTTTAAAAAAACCGATAATGTAATTTTAATGAGTTGTGTCGAAGAATTCTTTAGTCGATCGTTCAGTGGCATAATTCCGGGATTACATGGACTGGGAATTTCATATTAGGAAATTTATAATGCATCGGATAATGTGGTATGGTAAAAACGCGCACGTGTTTGCATTTTGTCTCAGGCATGTAGATGGCGCACCTTGAAATATTACATAAAATTTTTATCGGATCTTTAGGAATGCAGCAAACTTTTTCGGATTTTAAACTGCATAGCATCGCGAAATTCACAGGCGTCGTTTTTAAAAAGAGGATTCGCATTATTCGGTGTAATGTTCTCGGAAACATTCCAGCGCGAAAAAAATTTTGATCGATGAGGTATCGATTTTTTCATCCGAGTGCACGATATCATTTATGAAATATATGCTTCAAACCATCCTTTCGTTTATATCATCTTTTAGCTGATGATCGTCTGAATTAATAATGTTCTAGCCACTTATTTTTATATACCAGAATGTTATTTCAACCTCAGTAGAGAGAATTTTACAATTCTACTAAAAATTCACTATTTATTTCCCGGCTTATGTCGACTAACTGGGATCATCTCCAAAACTGACCCCTCAAACCTCATTAACTCGGATTAGGAGCTCAAACCTAGAGGACCAGGCCCAAATCCGAGCTCAGATACCTCTACCCTCACAGCAGGAGGGCACAACCGACCACGTCTTTTGCAATAAAATTTAAACTATTTTATGCTGTTAACTTTGTGAGATAGATAGTGACTCAAGCATAAAATTCGGGTAAATTATTATTATTTTCAATTAACTTATGCCAAATATATACATTTCTTACTATGCGTAAGTTTGATATTGTGTAGGTAAAGTAGAGATAGAGTACATTTGCAAGTGATCATTTAATATGATCGATGATAAAAAGTATTGTGTAAATTCGAAAGTTCGCCATGTCATTCCTAACTCATACTTACATATATTAGATTTTGCCCGAATCAATTATAAAAAAGTTCTTTAACAATTTGATTTTTGCGGATTCAAATAATATTCGCGGGTCATTACGCTCACCGTTGGATAGATTTGCGTGATACGTTATCGGAAAAAGATTAACTTTTGAATGTATCGGTTTTAACTTAGCGGCTCGCCATAGCTGATACCATCGAATGATTTTAAAAGTCAAATTCGTTTCGATTCCTTGTATTCAACCCGTGAAATCGGTGCATTTTTATCGTCAAAATTTCATAAATTTGTTACAATAGAGCAATGTTGAAAATCAGATCAAGCGATCATAGTGTGACAATTAATGAACGATTCTTTGACAATATTATTCTCATTTATTAATTAATGTCCAATACGGGAGATGCTACTTTTCGGTCCGATGTAGCAAAGTCACGTTTAGTAAATAATTATCCAATATAATTTCATTTTTATTTCTTATTATTTTGAATATTGTATAATAGAATCGTTTTCATTTTATAATGACGTGATTTTGCATTTTAAGACGCAGTGGAAAAATAATTTTATATACCAATTCTCTTATCGCCCCATGATATTTCGCCGTTTCCTCTAAAAAAAATTATGGTTAGCATTATTAGGATGAGTAATATACACTCAAAATGATAGAGCCTACAACGTTTTTCGTCCATTTTACTGTAATAAATTTCTCGAATATTTTTGAAAAAATACATTACCCGTAGCCTTACTATAAGCCAGCAGGCATAGTTTTCAGTCCATTTTATACCTATCCCACGTTTGTGAAATTTTGCAAAATTTCCGAATTGATCGCGTGCTATGACATAAAATTGGCTGAAATTAAGTTGTGCCAAATGTGATTTGTTAGACCACTCGGAGTAAAACGTGATTGTTGCTACTTTGACATTATTTATACGAACAGTGAGGGCAGATGTGAAAAAAGTTCTTTCGCGAATATTTCTGCTTTTATAGTATGGTGAGGAAATATAATATCAGTTTGACTATGAAAATTGTATAGTTATAGTCATTTGATATCTTTTAATATATTAGAATACCTAAAAAACATTACTATGACCTTTTATTAAAACTTATATAGTGGGATCCTAAGTGTCTTAGGTCCGCTACTTTTTCTCATATACATGAACGATCTCAGCAAAATTGTAAGCAGTACTTTTAGATTATTCGCGGATTTGATTTTATCGAAAACGGCTCTAACGATTTTGATCAAATTTTGTACAGTTACTTGAGTATATAATACCAACTAGTTCATATTTCTCAAAAAATGAATATAAGGCTAGTTTATTCTAGGCAACTTTAGCAATAATTTGATTTTCTCAAAAACGGCTCTAACTATTTTGATCAAATTTCGTACAGTTACTTGAGTTTACGTCTTCAATAATACCAAATAATTCACATTTCTCAAAAAATGAATATAAGGCAAGTTTATTCTATGCAACTTTAGCAATAATTTGATTTTCTCAAAAACGGATCGAACGATTATGATAAAATTTCGTACAGTTACTTAGGTATACTTCTGCAATAATACTACATATTTCATTTTTCTCAATGAATGAATATAAGGCTAGTTTATTCTTGGGCAACTTGAACAAAAATTGGATTTTCTAAAAACCGGCTTATACGATTTTTATTTTCTAAAGATAACTAAACGACGCATTATTATATGAGAAAGTTTGTACAATGTATGTTGTACCGATTTTTCGTATCTGCACTTGAAGAAACACTAGAAGTATTCGTAAAGATTCTACCAACATATAATGACCAGACGTCCCGGATTTCGTCTTCCTGTCCCGCATGGTAAAGTGTCCCGGATACTGTACCGCATCATACATAGGTTCCCGCGTATAAGGTGTCTCAATCCTATTGGAATATTTAATTTAGGACTTTCTGCGCGACCAATGATAAGTGCAACTATTAATGTAGTTAAATGTGGATTGGTTATACATATTAATCAATAAACGCTGGAATCTTCTCCTTTGGCAAGCAAAATAAACCTGGCGTCTTGCAGGTCCTCTTTTGTTTTGAGACTCGTTAACTGAGTGGAGGTTTAAATGGAAAATTATCGACACTACTTCGATGTAAGGCAAGGGTCGGGAATCTTCGGCCCATAGCAAGACAACGTGATAAAATTAACATATACACCACTACTCGAGTTTCTAATGCTAGCAAGCAAATATTACTTTGTATGCATAGCTAATAAGGAAAACGTCTCATTCTCGAGGAACAGAAAATATGTACATAAGATAATAGGGTAATATACGTACAAAGTATGCTGTTTACAATAAACTCTGTCTCGCGTATACTTGCTCTCTTCCTTTCTCCGGTAAGGAAGTTTCAGGAATTGATGAGACACGCCAAATTAGACTCTCGGACCCCTAGATACAACCCACGGACCTCCAGTTGAGAAACACTGAACTAAGTTATTACGAACTTTTCCTTGAAAATGGATGTCTTGGTCGTGTCGCATGGGAACTGCGCGTGCTGCTATGGTTGCATAAGATAACGGATACAAAAATAGATCGTCATTGGAGAATTGAGGCACATTCTTCTTCTTCCGCTGCTTGTGCGCGTCGCAAAGAGATATTCTCAACCCATGCCACTCGACGTTGACGAATGAATTTGTGCGCATGAGCCTAGAGACGCAGATCACGTGCGCCTCGACTGACTTCTTCTATAGTGTCCGATGTGCGTGAGTTGTTATGCGCTGTTTGCTCCATCTGCGTGGATCTGTTATGCTAATCTTATGGCGTGTAGAGAGAATGAGTGCAAGAAGTGGAGAGTGAGCCGAAGTGCTCGCGAGGAGACAAGTGGGACGAGTTGTCCTCTCAGCGTTGGACAAAGTAACGAATAAATGGGTTTTCAAAAGAGAACGTAAAACGAAATGTCTTCATCTCTCTGCTTTAATCCTCATTAATCTGCAGAATAAGGTCTCGAGCGTGTGGCGAACGTGTGCTAATGAGAAAATAAAGCAATATTATTCTTAAAATTTACATTTTAAGAATAATATACCATCATTCTCAATAGGAAAGGGTTTACCAAACTTGCTCAAATGCTACAAAGCTCTTATATTGGTAATTGTAAACAATAGCATAACCGAAGAGGAGTCCTTTTTGTTAGCGAAACTAACAGAATTTATAAAAATCTACAGAAGTAGGGCAAGATCGATACAGCTTGACGTACTCAATATATGTCTCACCACATGTCCTAGTCGTAGCACATTAAAAAAAATCTGATGTGACCAACATGACTTTCTCCATATTTGGGGTATAGATATTTAAATTATTATGAATAGCATTATGAGGCAAAATTATCATTTCGTATCGTAAAAGAATACAGTCGTCCTTATTGCCGTAAATACATATATTTTCAATATGTTTATAGAATTCACCGCTACATGGTATTGGCGCTGTATACTGGTATTAATAAAAAGCAAAATATCTCCGAAATGGATGGTTCTACGAAAATTTGTTTCAAACAAAACCTGGAAAAAATATTATTCTCTACAACTTTGGTCCTCACGAAGACGTTTATAAGGAGATATTTGACGGAAACCGAAAAAACCGATTATTTATAAATAATTCCTAAACAATAACTGCTATGGAAAATTGTTTCAAATGAACATTCTCTATAACTTTTGTATAGAATTGTGAATACAGTAATGATGTTTTAACGGAGAAATATCGCAAAAACCGAATCGGGCTCCGTATAAACCTCGACTTCCGGTTAACCGTTATTGTCCAAAAACTAATCAGTTCTTTGTGCTCATGTTACAGTGTTATATATGAAATTTAGTAACTATATGGCAAGTACTTTTTGAGTTAGAGCGCCCACAATCACATACACACACACGCACACACAGACATCATTCCGAAAATACTCTAAACGTGTTCTAGGGACCTCAAAACGTGTATTTCGGTTGAAATCTCGAAGTCGATTTTTTTTCGTGATCACAATACTTTCCCATTACTTCGTATGGAGAAAGTAAAAACTGTTATATATATCTGGCTGTTAGACGCGATTAATTCACAGGGAATGGAAAATACCCGTGAGAGAATTTGGATCTCGAGACTTAAAGTTTGAGATGGCGAGGGACGAAAGAAGGTTTCTATCAAAAGAGATGAAGTCACAGGTGTGGTGGATTATAGAGGGAGCGTCGTCTGAATGTATGGAAAAGGGAATTCAAAAGGAACAGAGGGAGGTGGAAGTGAGTGAATCAAAGCGGACATGAGGAGGAGGAGAGATGATATCCTAGTCCTCTCTCACAGCCTCGAATTTTGTATACGACTTCTTTAATGCTTTGGTTGATACAGTACATTTTTCAGAATTTTTACTCGAATGAAATAAAAATAAATTTGTGTGTCTAACACATGACTTTCTTCATACGTCAACTAAAATCAAATAAATACGGCTATAGGAACATTTCAACTTGCACGCTTCAGTGCTAGCGATTCAATTGTTTTCACTACCACGCGCGCGAGCTGCCCACTAACCGTCAATTTTGAAGAAAATTGAATATCTCTTGAAATATTTCTCATATGAAAATTTATTTCAAACAAGACTTGTATTTTCATACTACCAGAAACACCCGGCCTTGCCCTGGGAAATTTGGTTCAAATCCGATCGGAATTCTAGATGATATATGGTATTTAAGAATTCACTCGGCCGCCGTTTTGAATAAAAGGGGCAGAGAGAAACAAAAACTACGTATGAATTATTTCTGGGAGCCCTCCACAATCGCACCAAATTTGATTCAAATCAATAGTAGGACTTGGGAAAATACGCGTAGTTTAATCAGTCCCCACCGTCCAATTACGGATAAGGAAGTAGTCGTTTCCCACCTTTCTCACTGTGTATAAGATGTAGAGTTACCTGTTCTTTGAGAAGAGGAAGTTTATGAGAACAGTTATTTCATTGAACAGTTAAGCATCAGAAGATTTCGAAAAGAACTGTCTCGTTCTTCCTGACCCATCTCTAGATGGCAACGCATTAGCATACAAAGTTATTTTGCTGTTTGTACAATTAATATAAAGCATTTGGCATTAAAAAGTAGCCTACGACATTCCTATTTGTGAATAAAGTATTTGTTTAAAGTTTGATTATTCTAGCTTTAACGGTGTGGAAATGCATAGATGCACAAAAAAACAAACTTTCATAAATATATAGGAGATTGAAAGTGACAAATATCAAATTTGAACTTCCTAAGTTAATTTACTCAAGAGTTATCGTCGAAAAAACAAATCGATGCCCCCCAAACCCCCACTTAATATTTTTTGAGATACACCACATAGCCTATATTTTAAGCTGGACCAGTCTAAAGATACGCTGCAAGTTCAATAAAAATTCTACCAGCCGTTTTTGCGTGATGCGGTAACAAACAAACAGACAGACTTTTTCCTAAAATATTTACCCAAATTGTTTTCCTAAAATATTTCTTATTTATAATTCTTCGATGTAATCAACCGTTAACTTGAAATCAGCGATTTCTCTTACGGGTCCTCCCCCCCACACAACCCCCCCTCCCCTTTGTCTGATTTTGCTCATCTACAAACTTGATCTTTTACTTGTATTGAAGGTGACTAATATCAAATTTGAACTTCCTAAGTTAATTTACTCGAGAGTTATCGTCGAAAAACCAAATCGATTCCCCGCCCAAATCCCCACTTAATTTTTTTTTGAGATACACCACATAGCCTATATTTTCAGCTGGGCCAGTCTAAAGATACGCTGCAAGTTTCATAAAAATTCGACCAGCCGTTTTTGCGTGTTGCGGTAACAAACAAACAGACAGACAGACAACAATTCTACAAATCGGTTCAAACGTCTTCTTGGGATGCAAAGCAAACAAACTAAGTAAAACTCCGACAAAAAAACAAATGTACAGGCAGAGGTTACAATTTTATTTATATAGATTTGCCGAAATTTTATGGCGTTCTTGAGACTCGAGTTTTTTTTCTCTCTCTCTCTCTACATTTTATGCGTCGTAGGCGATGTTCCGTGAAGTGAGTGGCGACGAACGATAGGCCATTTACTCTCTGGGGCGTGAATATCCTTGTAATGCGTGTTCCATCATTCATCTGATACAATGGCTTAAGAAAAAATACAAACCGAGAGAAAATGGAAGAAACGGGCTGGTGTTGACAAATATTAATTCGTAGCATTATCTACTTTCTTTCGAAGCATTCTAATAATCTTTGGCAATCATACCCGTAATTTCTACACTGTTCGCCCATATTATCTTGTAAATGTTTCCGACAGTGCGTCTAGAATTTCACTCGCGGAAAATGTTTGAGGAGAAAAAATTTATGTATTTGATAAAATAAAGCGTTAAAGTAAAAAAAATCAGATCTACTCCTAAAAAATGTCATTTTTTTTTCGGTGAAAAATTTCTCATGAAGTTTATGATACCGATAAGACAAGCTACACAAGCATGCATTGATCAACCGTCGTTCGATAATCTTTGCTTCAATCAACCGTCGTTCACATTTTAATACCTTTGTTTCGAGTATCGCCGTTCTTCGAACAAACCTTAAGCTCAGCAGAGAATTATCCAACTTGTCTTATGGCCGGAAAAAAATAAAAAACAAGCATTTAAAAATCGTAAGATTAAAAAATATTGATCTCAGGTATCTCCAATAGCAACGACAAGGTTATGTGGTTTAACACAAGTATTTGTTTTTATATTTTGATTTTTAAGTGCTGATTCTTGAACCGTCCGTTGTTTCACATCGCGATAGTACCAGTCCGACTAAATTTTACTAGCCTAGCGGCTGTTCCGTGTACTGCGACCGTATTTCCGATTCATTATCTTGTTCTTCTATGTTCGCGTCCTTCGTTGATCCTCGCCTGTTCTCATCATCGTTTCGCACCATCTTTCTTTCCCGTTATAACTTTCGTCGCTGATTTATATATGGCGCCTATGAGAAAAATTGGAATCGTTGATCGTCGTTTCGCTCGTCGTAGCTTTTTTCAGGAACGAATTAATGATAATAAATTTATTCGATTTTTCTCGAAGTTGCTTAAGCATTCGCTCGACGAAATCTTTTTTCAATATTTCAACTATAAGAAATTCTTATTTCATAGAAACGCTTTTAAATTGTAAATGGGAGGGAGGAGAGAAATGATGAGATAGATAATTAAAAAAAAATGTATTTTATATCGTAAAATGAGGAAAAGAAAAGGACTTATTTTAACATGAAAAATCAGCAAATTTCATTTAATTTAAATATATAGATAATAAATATTTTCTGAAAAAATAATTGTTTTTTAGTTCAATTTCGTCTTCTTTCACCGTTAAGCCCAAACTACAATAAATTCTGCAGCGGGAAGACTAGTATAAGTATTTAAGTTGAAATAAAATGCAAGAGTAAATAATATTCTCATTTTCAATTAAATTTAGTGATGGTTTGTCACTGATCGTTAATGTTATCAATAGCAAAATCTCCAATCATGGCTCGATTTTTCTCAAGGTTAGCCTACTAGGTTCACCCTACTACTTTGTTACTGCTGATGTTGCCTTTATCATCTGGTCAAGGGATAATTTATTATTATCTGAACAAACTTTATACACGAAGAATAAAAATAATGATTCTTAAGTCTTAATTTATTTCTTATCTAATAGAAGTACATATTAATATTTGTAGGATAGGGCCAAATTAACATATCAGTAAAATGAAAAATGCTTAATATTTTTATTCATGATTAAAGAGTGATAAATAAAACCTGTTCCCACGAAATTATTTTAAATTTAAGCACAATTTTGTCAAGTGCTATATCTACGACTCTAATGTGTTTCAATGGAACAATTTTCGTTTAAATAATAATGCTAGTTTAAAAGAATCAGCTCGTTCTAAATTATCAGCATTTTCAAGCATTTTAAAAATTCAGGTTTCTTTAAATGTCTGGAAAATCTAATTCGTTTCTGTTTGTTCTATATTCGGAGATGAAATTTTCGAATGCTTTACAAACAAATAGAGGTATTCGAAATGTCATGTAAGGATTTATTAAAATAAAACCGGAAACGCTTTAAAAACTATATATCTTGGTGTTATAGAACAACTTCCTTTATTTTTCGAAATAGCGGAATTTCGGTGCAGACGCCGTGATCAATCACAGTGTCACTTTTTTATCGATCGCTCGAGTTTGACCCGATCCAGTCATCATCGCTTACGTCTCAGCCACGCGCGCGCCTCCCTCGCTCACGGGACGGCAACATAAAACATACCAAACGTCGTATTGTGCCCTCGCTACGTTATCCTGTTTCCCGTTATAAAAAACAAAACAACCTCGCGTCTTCTTCTTTTTTTTTAAATGCAGCCTTGCACGGTAAGCCCTTTTGGAACGAACGCGAATGTTTTTATTAGCCAAACAATCGGAAGTCTTCCACGGCGGAAATCAATACTCCACGCACCAGGGCCGGATTAAGCGGTTCATGTGCCCCACGCAAAGCACACGTTCTGGGCCCCGGCCTGAAATTGGGCCGGATTAATTTAGAGACCCATTCATTCATAGCACGTGTGTTTTTTGTCCGTCCTTTTTTATTTTTCTCTCCCCTCCCCCCCTCCCTCCCCTCTCCCCCTACCTTTCTCTCCGCAGTTCTTTCCTCCAGCTTAATCTTTCCACGAAATCATAGACAGTAAAAAATGAACTAAATTCCCGTATTATAAAATCCAATGCAATGTGTGCAGTTTCGCTTAAAAGCAACATAATGGTTGCCATTGACGACGAAAGGATTCCAGCTTAACAAAATTAAATTTTCGCGCCAAAAACCAAATTGTAAACAGATTCGATCCATATTCGAAAATCGACGATAAAAATTTTATTCATTTTCCAATGAAATAGTCCATATTCGAAGATTCTAGGTGGTTTTTTCCCAATTTAAATTTGCAAAAGAACAAAAACTTGCACGTCGAAAAACCTTTTTTACGTCTTATGTTATGGGAAATATAAATTATCCTCTGGTATCAAACCCTGGACGTTACTTCACAGGTTAACGATCCAAAATTGCTCAAATGCGTCACGATTACGAAATACTGAAAGTTTTTACGAGTCATTATTTTATCCCGATTAGAATAAAATGATTTGTCTAGTCTTTAATAAGTTATATTATGTTTATCTTTGCCTGAGTACAATATTATGGGTCATTTTATAAAAATATATTATCAGGCCGTTGGGACATGAATGTAACCCAAATTTTTAACACTGCTATTATAGGAAAATGTGCTTCAGGAACCAAATAATGTCGTAAGTGCGAGGGTCGCCCGTACTTGGAATTACTGATAAAGTAAGAAAGCGTTTTGCTAAGAAAAGCGTAGCATTTGATACAAAAGAATAAAGGGAAACAAGTAACAGATTTCTGTCCACTGTGGGCCTCCTTGTCCCCTGGGTCCAACGCACTTGCGTGTTTTGCGTACCGCTTAATCCGGCCCTGCCACCCACTACTCTTTAAGCTCTCCATTTCCACCAGTTCCCTCTCTCTTTCTACTATGTTATAGAACACAGACGAAAAATTCCAACTCGGATGTGTTTCTAGAGTTCTCTCTCCTTCGTGCCACTCTTCACGAACGCGCACGCTCTGTATTTTCATTACCTCCTCATACCATTCCGTTTCCATTCTTCCTTTTCTTGCCTCGCTTCCCTCACTCTTCTCAAGGTCTCAGCGCATATATAGTATATATATATATAAACACACACAACGGTCTCTCGACATCGTTTCATGTGGAACGGTAGCTCTCAACTCATCGGAAATGCAAATCACTCATTTGTGCCTGCGATTGCTATTCGGGGACATTTGCGTCACATTCATCCTGATCTGGGAACGATTTCGTTACTTCCCGGAGAGTGCGTGACGCTTCGTTCATTCCCTCGTTTCATAATCTCTTCAATTTCCTTATTAATGCTGCACTAGTCAATACTCTAAATTTAGTGCGAGATATTATTATGAATTGTGCATCTACGCTTAAAATTAATAGAAACAAATATTATTCTGGTTGGTATTTAAATGAATTATTTAAACGGGTTTAAAATATTTTGAGGTGTTGAAAACTGGAATAAGTCATTCGATTCTAGGGCATATTTTGTTTAGGTCATGTTAGTCATTTATAATATAGCTATATTAACCAAAAACTGTCACTCATCTAGTTAAAATACTATTTTAGTTTTTACCAAATTCCGGTATTTATTTGTCAAATACCTACAAGGCAATAAACAGTAAAAATTAGTAAATATACGTGAGTTATTAAAAAAAAGTTAGTTGCCAGCAAAACCGCTGAAAAATTAGTGCATTCTTCAAGAGAGAGTTGGAGCGTTGGTTGTTAGGGATGTGGTTTTCGCTGCCATAGACAGAGTTGTAATATTGGAATGCGGCCAAAGGATGTGGCGAGAGGTTTGGTTAGGGTCGGCGGAAGGAGATAGGAGGGGGAAGAGAGATAGGAGGGGGAGGAGAGATAGGAGGGGGAGGAGAGATAGGAGGGGGAGGAGAGATAGGAGGAAGAGGAGAGATAGGAGAGGGAGGAGAGATAGGAGGGGGAGGAGAGATATGAGAGGGAGGAGGGAGAGGGAGAGCGCGGGGCGTCGAAAGCGTCTTCAAGAGCCCCTTGCGGAGTAGAGGGGCAGCGATGCGGGCGGATTCTCTCCTTTTGCAAGGCGCCAGAAGGGCAGTAGATGGCGGATGTTATGCATGTCCTTCGAAAACGTGACCTGCAATGGCGCAACGGAGCCTCTGTCTGCTATTACCGAGTTTACGAACCGCAGTCACATAGATAGATATGATATAATCGACCTGGTGCGGTTTATAGAGAGAGAGAGAGTGGGCCGTCGATGTACAGTCAGGCGACGGCAGTGGGTGTTAGAAAAGCGTTGCCGGCAGAGTGTGGGTGTGTGATTTTCATACGCGGCAACGGAAGATGGCTGGGAATTCAGCTGCGGTAGCGATAAAGGAGAATATCCCTCCGAATGTCGATGGAAGACTCGTAGAATATGTTGCGGGGGTCAGGGTAGAAAGAGAAGAGTTGGGAGAGAACACAAACGCCAACGAAAAATCACGACGGTATTATACGTAGCAGCGAATAACCATTGGCAATTATTCTTCCTCTTATAAACTACGGTCTGTCACCTCTATATCGAAGACAATAGAAAATGGAAATATGGAAAATTCGTTTCAAATCCTTGGGTGAACGTAATGAATATGTATGGGAAGAATAACCTCCTTAAGTGATAGAATATTCTAGTTACATAAGTTCAAATTGTTCGTTATTGTATAATGAAATATTGGCAGAGGGGCAATTAGCATGTCTAGCTCCCAATATAAGGATCGAGGTTTCAATCCTGTTCAAGTATTCATATTTATATCTTTTTTGCGCTCACTGCAGAAGACCATAAAGATCTGCCTATGAGCTAGTTAAAAAAATTCTTTAAGTAAAACTTAGCATTAGAAATTGATGGAAATAATGCATCACGGTAGTGAATATTTCGCCGTATAATGAGTCACATATTCCTATGCGAATAGCATAAGTTGACATATGGAAATGATTTGAAATAAGGGGAACATTTCTGGCTTGACTGAGAATCGAATCCAAGACTTCTACTTGCCGTGCGGATATTATACTACTTAGCTATCGGGTCAGTCTAATACTAACTGAGTCATCCAAGCTACTACCCAATGGACGTCCTCTATGAGATACACCGAAGGAAACCCATTAAACTCTCGCTGGTGAGAATGTATTTATTGGAAATTGATGGAAACGGGATTATTAGCCTGTCACGATAGTTTAATGCTAGAATATCATCCTTGAATAGATTCCCAGTCATAGCAGAATTTTTCTCTTTATTTCAAATTAGTCCCATATTCCAACTTATGTTAGGGGTCTATGATGCATGACTGTATGAAATATTCACTATGTAAGAATATAATATTCTGAAAATTGTTATAATGAAAATCATCTCAAAAATTGTAGTGGCGCATTGATTTATATGCAAATTCTTTTGTGATAAGTATGATATATGTATTATAATCAAGTACTTCTAGCAAGAAAGGAAGAGGAACTCCAGAAAATGACAAATAGACTAGTGATAACAGGTAGAAAATACGGTATGGAAATTAATACAGAAAAATCCAAGGTTATGCGAATATCAAGTAAAGAAAAGAAAATTTGAAAAAAGTATCGGAGGAAAGCCATGAAGACAAGTTTCAGATTATAAATAATATGGAAGCATCATAACGAGAGAAGCAAAATGTACCGAGGAAATCAGGACTAGAATAACAAAAGCAAATGCCGCTTTCAGAAGAAAGAAACTCCTACTAACGGGAAATATAAAGCGGGAAATCCGCAAGAGGTTGATAAAATGCTATGTATGGAGTATAGCTTTGTATGGGACAGAAACGTGGACGCTAAGGAAAAATTATATAAAATACTAGGAAAGCTTCGAAATGTGGATATGGAGAAGAATGCTGAAGATAAAATGGACAGATAGGGTGAAAAATGAGGAAGTACTACGAAGAATAGGAGAGAAGCGAACGATTATACAGACTATCAGAAAGAGGAAGGCGAACTGGATTGGGCATTACCTGAGGAGAGAGTGCATGATTAAAGAAGTGCTAAAAGGAAAACTGGATGGAAAAAGAGAAAGAGGTAGGAAAAGGTTTCAGCTAGTAGACGACTTGAAAGGGAAAGAGAGCTATCAAGACTTGAAGAAAACTGCGGGAAATAAGAGTATATGGAGAACTAAGTTTAACCATGAATAATCACGGACCTGTCAACGGACAGACAACCTATGATGATGATGATGTATTATTTGCACTAAACGTCTTTCTTAGAGTTATATTGAACTAAATTTATTCGTCATAATTACTAAAATTAAGTTAATTTTTTTCTTTAGTTTGGTATTAATGAAATTATTTTATAGGAATTATTACCTTTACATTTAGAAATCTAACCCGAAACCCGAGGTTCATTATCTGTTTAATTTATAATATTTTTTTATTAAATTTGAAAGATTTTTATGGACGATGCTCGTATTTTGTTAAGAATAGGTGGCGATCGATGAATGCCTCCTTGTGTAGCATAGCCAAGCAGACAATATAACATGTCTAATATGCTTCCTAATTCTATTTTTGGGTATTGTTCTTGTCCCGTGTCCACATTCTTGTATATCATGTGCTATTCATTGCGCCTGAAGGTTTATCTGGTTGATACTTCACTGGGATTCGTTACGTCTGTGTATTCCTTCTCCTCGACGTCATCAAGCGGACTCTTTTTTAGGCGCGTTTCGCTTACAGCGTGAGCGCCTATTATCGTCGGTCGGTCCGTCCGTCCGTCCGTCCGTCTGTCCGTCCGTCCGTCCGTCCGCATGTTCGTTCTCGGCTTCTACCGAACGGATGTTTATGAAATTTGATATTAAGGACTTTCAATCAAATATAATAAGAAAATCGCAAAAATGAATCACGTACGCCAATCAGGGGTACCACTTTACTAGAGACAAAAAATTAAATTTTCGTCATATCTCGTAAACTATTGTTCATATCAAAATATTTTTCAAATAAAAGTTGTAGAACTGATAAAGTAGAGTATTTCCTTTTCTATATATTTTCATCGTAGGAGTAGCCGTTATCGAGAAAATCAAACAAGAAAGTCTTAAATCGAGTTGAACTTAGAAAATTTCTTGCATGGTTACTTCATTGTTGCTAACATAAACAATCTCCCAAACAAACGTTTAATTTCCTTACGTGTGCATGTAATATTACTAAATAGGAAGAAAATGGATTATTTATGATGAAGAAAAGGACTTTAAAACGCTATTTCCCTTACGTACAGGTATATAATTGCTTTCTAATACTCCATTGCACGAAACGCGCCCCATTTGTGATACGTTGTACGCTTTCCTAACTTGTTTCTCTCCGAACAAATAGAGTCGAGCCTCCAGAATCCCGCATGGGCCATGCGAGAGAAGCAAAATTTAATCCGGATTATGAGTTGTCATACTTATGAACAGTATTTTTCATCAAAAAGAAAAAAATAATCTTGGGAAAACATTTTACTGTACATAATTGAAAATAATAACTGCACTCACCCAACAGGATACCTAATTTTCTCATCCAAACTTTTGTGTGAAATAATTTGGCCTGCTCCATTATCATTTGTCCACTGGAACCTACACCGTTGGAATTTATATTTGAGTTATATGCTATCATGCACATAAAAACTCGTTAACTTATAACTAATCGTAAGATTTGTTTGTATCGTAAAAGCTCAGACAATCCAAGTAATTATAATTTTTGTGTGGGTTCTATTCGCCCTTAGAGAACTAATGAAAATCGAACTCTGTATAACAATTAAAGTTTTTGTAAATTTCTCTTATTATGGACAGAAAATTGTTACTAAATTGCACATATTGAAAGAATTGAAATAGATTTTCTAAATGAGATAAATTATTTTTGTTATATTTTTTGAAACCGTAATAAGAATGTTTACGAATACTTCCATTTGGCTACACTGTTGAATTTTTCTTAACACGTAATATCGAGTGAACAAGTGCGTTTGAAAGTCGAAGTCGATTAGGAAATCTGACATTTGTCTAGTCATCAGGTACGAGCAGTACGGTGCAATTCCATCCAGGCATCTGCCATAAGAATTAGATTTACGCATTCTCTCTGCTTTTTGAGGGGCGCACTCTGCTGCCAAATTCCAGAAGAAAAAATTGCTTTTGATTTATCGGCTTCTATGTGTTTGAAAGGGCGCACGCGCTCATCAGCCACTTGACGTGAGATAGAGAGAGAGAGAGAGAGCGGCGGCAATTTAATTACCCGCGCATCGCCGCCAGAGAGCGTTCGTTGACTCGACTGGACATTCGTTGTGATGGAGTGTTTGGCCTCCGACCCTGGATATTGCCATTGTTCGCCTGAGACGCGGTATTTTTCCCCATTCGTTGTTGGAGTGGTTCTGGAAGTGGTATGCCGCTCTACATCTATTTCTCCGTCGGGGAACGCTATGGAGTCTAAATGAAATTAAACAAGGAACGTTTTAGGCGAAAACAAATTATAACGTTAAATTAGTTTACTTTGAATTGTTTAAGGATCTTTTATTGTAGTATTGCGCATTTCTAATTTCAAAAATAATTTAAGTTAGTACAAATAAAGATAAAGGTTACGAAAAGGCGATTAAATTTCGCGAAATGAATTCGATTGACCATAACCAGCGTAAATGCTCATAAAAATGATGTGACATCAAAGTTTACGTATTAATACATTCCTTTGCTTGGTATTCATGTAGAGAGTAAAACATTCTTCGTAAGATAAAAATGCTATCGGATTGAAAAGTAACTTAAATACAAAGCCATGTTTTTACAAATTCTTCTGTTGCAAGGTTTCCCGCCATCCATATTAAGCGAAAGAGTATAGTATCAATTTCTCACTTAATAGAGTCGTTTGTCTGTCTGTCCTTATTCTTTGCATTCCTCCCACTTTTCCATATTATCACCCACTTTCCCTTCCTCTTTCACTGTTATTTTCCCTCTTCAATTCCGCCTCTACTTCCTTGACAATGTTTCTTTAACTATTGATCTATTTGGATCTTTCAAATGTTTAGTTATAGATAACTTTAAAATAAAGTATGCTCAATTTTGTTTCAAACTATAATATAGACAACTTCAGCTGAACACACACATTCAAAAGTAAGCTGAACATTCTTCAGAAAAAATCCATTTTTGAAAAGAAATTGACGAACTTTTTTTGTTTTCTGTTTCATCCAATTTAATGCGCGTAATTTCGCGAGATCAGTAGCGATGCCGTTGACCTTGATGAAGAAAGATTTTCACCTGGAAGAATATAAAATTTTCGTGATATGTGTTCTGATTCAACGTGTAATTGCAAATTGACGACAGGAAAATGAATTTTTACTCATTCAGGCTTTCATTGTTTCAATTCCTTGATTTATATGATGATATAAATAAATTACAATAAAAAAAAATACGCTGCACTTTATGCAAATTGAGAAATAAAACGCTTCTGGGATCGAACTCTGGCTGTTATTGTATATAATAATTCTTCTCGGGTACCAAGTGAGCATCATAAGTTTTAAAAAAGTCAATCACGGAAAGTGCAAAAAATCTATCAAAAATGTTTTTCTTTTCGCCAATACAGACATAATGACAAAGAAGCAATTTCTGTATTAAGATAATAAAAACTTTTCCGTTACAATAATTATTATAAAACATTTTAATCATAAAAATATTCTTAAATTTAAAAATCTAATAAATGTACCCAATTGTATGTGGCGTTGGCTTAAGTTACTATTAAAAATTGGGTAATTTTTCCTTCTGTCCGTGTGGATGAGTATGTTAGGTAGCGATCATATTTGTAATACAGTAAAATTCTGTATCATCACAAGAATTGTATTTATCAATGTATCGTCATAAAAATATTTTCTTATAAAATTTGCGTTGAAAATGTATGCATTAAAGAGATAGCAAATAAGGTAGGGACAACATCGCATTTTCACAACGATAATATAAACGAACGGAATCTGTGTAATTATACTTGCTTTAAGTAGAAAAGGGAGGGAAAAATAAAGGATTGTTTGGTTAAAAGGAGCGCATTACTACCTACAGAATTTTAAAATACGTACAGCACGTTTTTAAAGAGGTCACATAGCGTAAACAAAACTGCATTATGCGCTTCCCATAAATGAATAAATTTGTGCAATAATTAATAAAATTAGTGACTTAACGAACATTATCGCTCTATCCATGTAATCTGAAATTTGCATGGTTGTGATCCTAGTTCTACTACTACTAAGTTCTCCTGTCAGTGTACTCGTCTCTATTATTCTCTATTTTTTGAATTCCATGTCATTCCCTCGTATCACGTGCATTCTGTCCATACTTTAATCCCGTTAACATATCTTAAATCTCGATCTTCTTCTGAATTTTTCTTATTCAGTCTTTCCTTTCATAATTCTCTCTAGAACGGGTTTGCAACCTTTTCGATGTGTGGTGCATCAAGTTACCTTCTACTACACTCAGCGAGCATAACTATAGTTTTGAAAAAATAGTAATGATCACGAATAAAGTCAAAGTAATTGAAAGTGTGCTTCCGTACCTTTAGAAAGATAATAGGCGAACAAATTAAATTAAATTTCTAATGTCGGGAAAGGCGCTTTTAAGCATCACGTAAGTGCACGGTGAGACTACTAAAGAGCACGGAGGTGCTCGCGAGCATCAAGTTCCAAACCTCTTCTCTTGAGGAAATCGTAGTGACACAACTTTTCCATTGCCTCCAAACTTGTTCTGTTCTTCGATTATGTCCTAGTTTTACTCCCGCGAGTTGCAGTGATCCACCCATCATCATCTTTTTTTATATTTTTCTGTTGAAAAGGTTCTTGCAGAATTGAGTCTTTGCCATAGCTATTCCAACATTTTGTCCTGTTTTCTTCTGGCATCTTTGCTCGCCACACTGCCAAGATATTTAAAGTTATGGGCTTGTTCTAGTTTTGGGTTGTTTTTCTCTATGCTTATGTTTACTGGTGGAATCTTGATTGCCACAAGGACCTTCGATTTCTCTTCGTTGATTTTCAGATGATGATGTCGAAATAATCTATTCATCATCTGGAACGCATCTTGGAATTCTTCTGCCAGAACAACTCGTATATCGTCCGCAAACCTCATTCATGGGATTTATTCTATTTTGGTTCCCACTTTTGTTCTCAATTCTTTTCTAATCTTCTTGATGGCATACTGTTTCAACTACAATTAAAAAATTAAAAAGAGCTTGATGAGAGGCGTATAAATTTTAATAAACTTAATTTTACTACTGATAATTAGTATTACCACATTTAACTTGAATGCGTTCTAAACCAGCGATGAAATGGATAAAAAAGGAAGGTGATCGTTAAAAAGGAAGGATAATAGGGATATGGCGAGGGAAATGAACGTAAAAATGAGGAGGTGAGAAATGGGCGATGATGCTCGAGAGAGCAATGTGTGTGTACGTATGTGAGTGTGAATGTGTGTGTGTGCGCGCGCGCGCATGTTTACAATGGCTTTGTTTTGCCTCTCTTTGGGGCTGATTGATTGCAGAGTATATTGAGCAGGCAGAGACATCTTCACCCCGGGAAAACGGAGTGCAGAGTTAGGAGGAAGAGAAGCCGGGGGAGGGGGAGAGAATGATGAGAGGGTGAAGGGAGAGAGGGTGAAGGGGGAGGGGGAGAGAATGATGAGAGGGTGAAGGGAGAGAGGGTGAAGGGAGAGAGGGTGAAGGGAGAGAAGGTGAAGGGGCGAGGAGGTGAGGAGGGTCAACTTCTGGGAAAGACAATCGGGTGACGAATTAGCGAAGAACGGATTCTCTCTCTCTCACTCGCAATGGAGGCAAGTGAAGAAAGAAGCGATGGAGGAAAATAAAGAGAGAGGGGAGGAGGAAAGGAACTTGCAGAAACTCGATGGAAACTCTTCGATTAATGTTTGCGAGGTTGAGACTTGACTCCGGGACGAAACTTTAGAGGCAAAGTGTTGGCGGAGTATAGCCAGAAGGATTACAAACGAGAATAACACCGCCGAGAGTCTAAAATAAATCGTCATATAGACTGGGTGAACTTTTCGCCGCTTCCGAAATAACAAACTGCAGAAGTTTTACTTCGGCGACACGGAATTTACTGATTTGTGAACATCGGTTATATTTATTTATGGATTGTGTATTGAAAACATCGCTCAGTTCAGGTTTCCGGCTGTTACTTTTGTTGCAAAATTTTCTGTTTACACTATTTTTCTGATGAACTAAGTGATGCAGATAATTACAGTATGCTGTGAAATACCATACGATAAATTTTAATATAGGTATGTTATAATGAGAAAGGATTTTAATAATCCTTGGTTGAAAACAACATTGCTAAATTTCTTGTGGAGCGATTTTCTTAATCTTAAACTCAGCAAATCTATTAAATAGTTTATTCTGAATTATAGGAATGGTTGTAGTTTTTTTGTTTGGTTTTTTAATATAACAGCCCTAAGGCTACAATTAAAAAAAGAAAAATTCAAAACAATATTGACGTATGCATTGTAAAATATTATCAAGTTATATTATAATATTTTTCACGTCTTCATAAACTCTTTTGAATATTTGACTTTTCATTTGGCGAGTACATTTGGACTTTAGAAAACGTGACGAACAATCGGTGTATTCGAGATCTTATATCGTCGTGTCTTCTCTGTCGGAATATCTCGCCTTTAGTTATCACATGCGAAAGGAACTTTTAAAGATGCTATTTTGAGTTGTGCTATAGATTTATCCTCGGTGCGAAAAAATCCATCCTTTCTGAGATTATTTGATTTCCGCTGCATCCATAAAAGAGCAGTAATTTTCTCGGAATTCATATTTTTCTTTCCTAGTTTCTTTCGGTATCCGCTTTAGAATTCCCATGGACCGTAGTTTTTTCGAACAGACCACATGGCCGGCGCTCTTGGCGACTAATTACATCTGCACCCAGCGCGTTCATTTTTAACCAGGCGAGCAGTGGACCTCGCTCCACAAGAGAGAGGTATTTCCTCATTAATCGCTTCCGAAATTTCCCCTTTCAAACAGCCTAGTATAAGGCAACGGAATGCGGACGCAATAGATTACCTTACTTCAGGAGTGGAATTCCAACGAAGCGAGGGATTTGAGCGCAAATTTACTCCGTCGTGCCAGTGGAAGGGCAACGATAGTTATTTGTTTTGATCATGGTTTGATATAATTCGCAGTCAAATTGATAGTGATAAAATTTAATGCACCGATTTAAAATATTTGTTCGATGTTTTAAAAGTTCTAATTTTATAAATTGCCACGTTGATGGCACACCTAAGCTCCAGAAAGGAACTAGTCTTTAAAAAAACAGAAATCGGTAACAGTGAAGAGTATTTTTTAAGTGTACATACTCCTATTTCATTTATTCTAATTATTTATGGCATAAGTACTTAAATTCATAAAGTATTAATGGTTTAAAGTTTAATGTATTAAATATTTTTTATATTAAATATGTATTTAGAAATGAATGAATATTAATTTTTAATAAGAATTACAAATGTAAGACTGGAGAATTAAGCCTTCGACATGCAAGCAAAACATTTTATTTTACAATTAATGGTTTATGCTCATGATTCACTTATTTAATTATTGAAATTATGATGACCAGCAAAGAAATTCGTGAAAATTAAATGATAAAGTAAACAATAATTCGATCTTTGCGGTACGTAGTAGCCTGGTGATAGGAAACTTCAAAGTCAGAATTGCATTATTATTTGTCTCCTCTCGGATCGTGCTTATTTTATGAGGATGACGTTTATGTAATTGTGAAACAGTAAAACAGCGTGAAGCAACAGCATATCAATTTCCTATAATTTTTTATCAAACCTGTAATTTGAGATTCGGTTTCCCGTTTTCAAAGAAAACGAGGTTTTTAACCCCCAAATATTGTAGTATAGCTTCGATTTAACTCGGAATTTTTCTCATATTGATGTTTTTCGTTTGCTCCATATTTTCACCATTGAATCTTACATTAATCCTAAAAGTCTTAACAGCGGAAGCAAAATAGGCTTTTATTTATGGGCATATATAACAAGCAATTTAAATATTTTCACCACAAAAGAACTGTTATACGAATGAGTATATTATATCCCTTTCTACCCTATCTCGGATCATTCCTCCAATTAATCTCTTTAGGAATAAAAAAAGCGACTTCAGGAACTGTTAAGATCTTTTACCCAGTATATCTAATACCAACCTTCCTAACCTAAGCTTCATTGCTATTTCTGTGCAATTTTTCCTTCGCCTATGCTATGCTATGTCACCCCCGCTCCCACTCCTTCCCAGCATCTTTATCTGCAGAATGGTGTTCACGGCGCCCGGGAGATCGGAATGGGGCGATAAGAGGTGGAAACGGAAAATGGGAGACCTTGGAGGAAGTGCGCGAATGGTTTATTGCGTTTTTCTGAGCATTGAGAGAAATATGGACTAAGGTTGCGCTGTATTGAAGACGGGTTGCGAGGTGTGTTTGGAATGTGTTGTTGGCACAGGAGGAGTAGAAAGGGGCGGAGAGGGTTACTAGGTATGGGGCTATTTGAGAGACCCGCTTATTTCTTTGCTCGAGTTTGGTACGTGTTCCCCGTGATTACACGCTCTTATCTTTACGTCGTGCATTTTTCCCTCCGTCAATACAGTATACGTAAACGTTTCTTTGCGTATTTTTTATTTGAATTTTCACGGCAAATGTGAAATTTTTTCCTTTACAGTAGCTTGTTAAAGTGAAAAATTATATTTTTTATTTGGAAACATAGACCAGCCCTTGAATTCTCATCAACACATATGAAAAACCAATCGAATATTTTCCTTTCTGTTAGTCTCGGCGAAAAAATGAGGTAATTATGCGAATAAATACGGTACAGACAATTATTTATATTGATTCCGTTTATAAATACTCAACTTCTACAGAAGTATAATATGAATAACGGAGAGGTATAGTATATTCTGAATAATAAGATTCCAATAATTCGCTGCGGAGGCAGTTTTCGCTTTTTAGTTTCATTTTTTGTTGTATTGATGAAAACCACACGCTGTCAATCTCAAAGCCGCAAGTTATGCCACGCTGCGTTTAAAATTTCATGAGAAAGAACTCACTTCGTCGAGAATCGTTTCTCGTGTTGATTTCGTAAATCTTTTATTTCTCAGCGATGGACTCGTTTCGACGGCCGTATTTCGTGTCCTTCATCTTGAAGGTGAATTCTTTTTAGCCGATGTCACTCACCTGAGCCGTCCCATTCATTATTTACGCTACTGTTGCACATTTCAGCGATGTTTGAATTTCAGCGGCTTGTGATTTCGTACGATTTCCTGCCGTCTACCGAATCTCTTTCTCCTCCGTCAATTCCTCTCGCATTAGACATATGTAGTTTCGCATCGGGATTCTCAAAATCCACTTTTCTTGGAACGAATCACGTTCTTCCGACTGTAACGCCTAGATAGCGCGACCTATGTCTCGCTAATTGGACTCTAATTGCCATGTCTTGTTTCCGCTTATGCCGAAAACCGTTTGGTATCGACTGATCCCTCTTCTGGACTAGAGCGCTTTGTTTTCCACATTTACGGGTTTCTTCGCTCTATCTGATTTTTTCTTGGGAAAGCGACTGATTCAAACGCGGATGTCTCGTGAAAATATCAGTTACTATCAACTTTGAACGTCTCCTAAACTTCTATGCTATTTTTAATCGTATTAGATTGACTATAACTAATAGGGCAAGTGGTAAGTGGCAGGATGCAGATTTCGTAGAAAATCTCGCTTGTAGGCTTGACTGGCCCTATAGTCAATCTCGCGTATTTTATCATTGTGATACGACCCCGACCAAAAATACGACTAAAGAGTGTCTGCCTCCAAATTCAACGTCTCTTTCCTTACACACGCGCTTCGCTTATCATTTCGACGCATTGCTCTTGTCCCATTGCAATTTCCCGCTCTGACTACCACCTTTTGCCTGTAGACCGACTTGGCAGTCCGTTGTTATGCTGTTCGCTATCGGAGAGATTTACAGTGTTTCAGTAGAGGTGCGTCGTAAATTTCTCCAAAGTAATGGTTGCGGAGTCATCCTCGCTTTTTCGAGGTAAAATATGCCCTCGAAATTTTGCGTCCTATTTTCAACGGAAATCCAGATGTCTCCTCAGCGAATACTACATGATCCATATATTTTATTTTGAATGACGGTTGCTTTTGAACATAGGACACATATGAGAATAATGTTAAATATCTTACAAATATTGATTTTAGTCTTTGAGCAATTTCTAAAACCGTGATTTCGATGTCTTGCCTAATTTTGCATTCGATCGAGTTGGGTCTCCTCAGCGAATACTACATGATCCATATATTTTATTTTGAATGACGGTTGCTTTTGAACATAGGACACCTATGAGAATAATGTTAAATATCTTACAAATATTGATTTTAGTCTTTGAGCAATTTCTAAAACCGTGATTTCGATGTCTTGCCTAATTTTGCATTCGATCGAGTTGGGTTTACACCTATCTCGCATTTATACCAATTACTCGAAAGGCTTCTGGGAAAAGACAATGAGAAAATGATATGTTTTACGTAACCCAATCTCGAGTGTCACTTTATTAATTACAAGATTATAATATAATATTGTAATTATTTACATAGTATGTACACTCCATTCAACTTGGTGAATGATGCCAGGACACATTTCTCTCAATCTATCCAATTTGTGGAAATTTTAGGCATATTTGCTTATTCACCGAGCTGGAAGATATATTCTCATTTACAGTTTTCCGTCTTTTATCTTAACTGCATGCAAAAATTCATTATTTTTTCTAAGGTCATATTGCATACTAAGCACAATACAATAAAAGCCAACATTTTAAATTATTTATTTGTTGCAATTCATCGTATCCATCGACATAACATCATTTGCCAAATATTTACGTCGTTGCAATATGGAATAATTGGAAAATTTCTCTTCACGTCATTATTTAATTTAAAATTGAAGGGAATTTAAATTTAATTTCCCTACGGGCTTGTATCCAAAGCTGCAATAGAAAAATTACGGATTTTATAGGAATAAGCGGATTGAGTATTTATTACGCATGTAGCCATTTGATGGCTTCTACGAATAAGTAATAAAAGTGGGTGTATGTAAATTGTAATTTGTAAGATTGATCGTTGAGAATGTGGTAATTTAGGTAATTTTACAGCGGGTATTAGTGATTTGTGGGTTCTAATACCATTTCACCCAAAAGAAGAATTCATCTTTGAAGTATTTAAAATATTTTGCTATGGATTAAAATCCATAAACTTTTGTAGAAGTTCATCTTTTAAAATATTATTTCCTCTTTAGATTCATTTAGTTTATGCAAAATAGATAAAAACGGTTACGAGCTTTTTAAGACATCACGCTTCCTGTTAGTATTCTGTCCGTCACGGCAATAATAATTCAATGTATATTTTAAATTAAACTTCAGAACTTCGGTTTGGAAGTAAACATTACGATTGCCTTCCTGTGTACTTTTAATTATCCAATTTCAGCTGAAACTATTATAACAGTGAGCATAGTTTCACAATTTCATATGAATTACTACGTTAGCGATAATTCATTGTTTTTTTGCGTTTTATATTTTGTTAATAATGAAGAGAAATTGTTTTTTATCCTTAAAATCTGTATGGAACAAACGAAGGAATTTCATGAATGAACTTTACATTTGTATTTTTACAGCAAAATAGACTTAAAAAAGAAGTCACCTGATGGTATGCAAAATACAAAAGCGATCTTTTTATATACAGTTATGCAATGGTGACTTTATTTTTTTTGACAAAAATACTTGTTTAGACGCAAAACATTCCGTTGAGTTGCGTGCCTTCCATTCTATAATTAGCTGTGGCAAACAACAAAATGAAATCATCGTCCGTTGCTTAAATAAATGGAAAATTAATTGGCAGTAGGAAATTTTATATTATTTAATCCAGATTAATAAGGCATACAAGTCATTTATCTGTTAACAAGCAACCACTTGAAAAAACCACTAACTAAAATACTTGTTTAGACGCAAAACATTCCGTTGAGTTGCGTGCATTCCATTCTATAATTAGCCGTGGCAAACATCAAAATGAAATTACCGTCGGTTGTTTAAATAAATGGTAAATTAATTGGCAGCAGGAAATTTCATATTATTTAATCCAGATTAATAAGGCATACAAGTCATTTATCTGTTAATAAGCAACTACTTGAAAAAACCATCAACTGAAATTTTTTGTGCGTCTCTTTAATGCAGAATAATGTAAAATACGCTAGCATTGGAATATGTTGCCGCGTCATAGCACAGACGTTTGCAATTGGCACCGAATCGAGTTTTCCGGAAAAAAAAATATTTTCCGATTTTTTACAGCTTTTTCTTTGTTAACTACAGTTAAGGGAGGAGTTTTCCAAATAAATGAAAGAAGTTCGCACGGGGACGTTGGAAAGGATCCATTGCCAAGCCGGTAATCGAATTACGACAAACAAACGGCTTGATCGAATTTCAGAGATCGGTGAGATCGGTGGCGATGGAAGCGATATAGAGATGGCGAGGCGGGAGTGAGAGGGGGGAGAGCTGTTTGGTCTAACGGTGGGCTAATTGATTGGCGAGGCTTCGGGAGAAGAGGGGAGGGGGGAAGAGGAAGGGGGGAGGGCACGTAAGCGCGAGGGGCGATCGATGTGACGCGTGTGACCCTCGCATGTGCCGGACATTGAGGGGACCAAGTGTCCACTCCCCCGCTCCCTCATCCCCTTCCCACCCCCTTCGCCCCAACCAGCCCTCCCTCCCGCCCTCTTTACTTGTCCCCCCTCCCCCCCCATTCCCCCCCCCCCCGTAACCTCTTTCCCCCATACCCATTCCTTCTCTCTGCACGACGCACACCGTTTCATTTTTTTCCCGGAAAAATGACTAATTCATCGTTCGGCATTTATCCTCCGGCGGAAGAGTGTATCGCAACCTTTTCATATCCCTGAATATATATGTACACGCGGAACGGCGACGTATCTCGAATTCGCGTTTAAAAAATTACATCCGTCTACATCTACTTTCGTCTAGAATTGATCGATAAACTTGAAAAGGACGGTTTTTAGCATGAAACGGAGCCGCAGCGTTAATCCCGTATATTTCATGAAGTAATAAGTCGTGGAAAATCAAATTATATATTTATAATATTTTCAAATAATGAATTTATTTATTCAAGCGTATATTTGTAATTGTTTTTCGTTTATTATTCTGAATACTATTACTCGGACATAAATAATTCAATCGGCCACTTTTGACAGTCTAAAAATGATACATAATGAACGTTCCAAATTTTTTGAGATAATTTGTTTGGAATAAAGAGCACAAAATCGCTTAGTTTTCGCTTTAATCTTCGTTGGTGGACGATTTCCATTTTGTGCGAGAATCCATCTGTATTTCGATGCTAGAGGTCTGTAGGACGTGATAGATATCGTGATGGGATGTTCTGATATGCGGCGACCGAGGCATGTGATAACGCCGGAACCCCGTGGGCAAGGTTTGGGAGATGGAAAGATTGATGAGGGTGGGGAAGGGTGGGGAGGGGGGGGAGGAGGGGAGGGGAGGGGGCTCGAAGAGGGAGAAAGGGGGAATGGGATTCTAAGGAAGGGAGAAGGACGGAAGGAAAGCAGAAATACAGGACGATCCAATCTCACGCCACTCTAACTCAGGGTGTTGTTGTTAGTTTATAAAAACAACTCGTGACTTTGATGTGTGCGTGTGTATGTGCGCACGTGCTCGATCTAAAAATAAACTTAAGATTGATAATAAGATGGAATGTGTGGAAATATAGCTTTTTACGCCTGCATGCGTAAGATTAATCACAAATGTAAACTCGGAGATTAATAAACTCAAGAACATTGAATTGAAAGCTCTTATTTAACTTATATGCATGAGACCATTTACTTCGCAATATGGAGTCGTATAATACTTTGTGTAAAGTTAATGCGTCCTTTTTTATTTCGATCATGAATAGGAATAACCCATGCGTTGTTCAAAAAGGTACGTGATTATCTGTATTTTACCCGCTAGCTTAAAATCAATTGTGTATAATTACTATTTTAATTAAGAGGACTTAAAAACCGTGGCTAACGAATAATTACGATAGGATAAAAATATTAGGAAGAGCCATATGGTAATTTTATGTAATGGTGAACCCAAACAACCTTTGTATATATCTTTGTGGTAATAATTGCCTACTATTTGTTTTCTTAATCACTAAGTTCTAGTTTATATTAACGAAAGAATCGATAAGATAAAGACTAACTTTATGGTATATCTAATGCTCGTATAAAATGGAAAGAAGTGAATGGAAACCAGTATCTTAGTTAACGAAAGATATGGCCATTGACGCATAAAGTCGTAAAAATACGGTGATAAAATTAAAAATGAAAATTAGAAAGGATGACCAGACGATCGTTGGTCACATGCATGGATTTGTGTGGAGGGATTATATGAAGATGCATACCACTTTAATTAATGTTGACAATATGGTAGCAAAAGATATATAATGTGAAGATAGATGGATTTTTACAAAAAGTGTAAAAAAAACATTACATTTGAGTCGATTACTTTAAAACTAGCGAAATATAGCCGTGTTGTAACATACTTGTAGAAATATCTATGTACTATTTTACACAGTTCCTGTTAAATGAATAATACTACGGCACTATGAAATTAAAAACCCAGGGAATTTGTGATAAAGTACAAAGAGTAAATATCGCTCGATGAAATAATTGATTAATCAAAATAAAAATTCCCCTTAGGGTAATATATTGCGTTGCCATTTATATTCACAACATCACTTTATTAAATTAGAATTAAGATAAAAACTTGAAATCTGGACAGTAGTACTGATGAAAGAGTGACGTATGCTATTCTCGAAGAGTGAATTCAAATTTTTTAAAATATTCGTTTATTATCAGGAAAAAAAGCGATTTTTCGAAATTTTGACATCGACGGAATGTTGAGATTCTTTTACCAGGAGATTGAGGAGGCTATCATTTTTTCTACACTTACACCAGAATTAAGAATTGGTATTTTAAAAATGAAATGAAAAGTTTTGCTTGTTTTATTGAACATTTTTGGTGTCACGGTATTTGGTTTGATGCATAGCGTACGTAAATACTATAAATTTACAAATTATCATTTCAAGAAAAAATCGTATGCCTGTGAAAAAAGTTAAACCTTTGTCCCTCAACAGCTTAAGTGTAAAATGTTCTCTTTTTCCTTTACCACTTCAAATGTTATGGATAACACTGTTACGCCTATGATATATATGTTTTTGTGGAATGATGCATTGCTCAGTTGATAAACAGAAGATGGCCGCATAAGTGGGTCAAGAGAGAGATTTTGAAATGAATTTGGAACTACCAGATTTTGAAAATAAAGTAACTTCGTCTCAAATGAAATGTTCTTAAAGCCGAAAATGTTTTTAGGAGGAAATATTTTCTTTAAACCGTATGTATTTAATTAACTTGTTAAGGGTTACAACATTTTTAGGATACAATAATGTAGGTGCTGCATTATCTAATATGCAACTTTTCACTTTTCGTGACAAATAACACATTACTTTCGATCCTAAGCGAAATATTACGGTCGTGACAGTTAAAAACCCAGAAAGACTACTGAGAACTTAATGCAGGGATGGGGAAACTTTTGACGAGACGGGCCTCATTGGCCATTGCGGTTACTTAGGTGGGCCGCATTAGCAGATGAAATTCTTCGGCGGGCCACATTGGAAGTTATTTCAGAGAATGCGAGTGTTTCTATATGTGATAATTGATAATTAATATTATTTTATCGTTTAGTCTTCATAAGAAAAGGTTTTCAGACTCTAATTTTAACCAAATAATACGAACTTGTGTTACATTTCATAGTTCGTTTTTGTAATGATATCGCGGGCCGTATAAAATGCTCCCGCAGTTTCCCCACCTCTGGCTTAACGTGACGTTTGTCGCAGCTACACTGTCACGTGATCTGAACGTAATATTCCGTCAGAAGTCGCTAGCAAGACTCTTTAAACCAGATGTTTCCAGCAGAATTTTCACGTTCGCCACATAATAAAAAATAATATAAAAAAAATAGAACTTTTTACAACTACAAGGTTACAGTGATACGCAATAATGATTTAAATTATTCATTAGTCAAATAAATCATTAAATTCGTCGCATTGTTGGCTGTGTAGAACGTAGCAGTGGTAGCCGGCCGTGAAAAGGTGCGAATCATTATTGTGCAACATTGTAAACGCATATTTGTGTAGTATTATTTAGAAAAATAACATTTTGTATTATATTTCAAAAGGACCGTTGCATGTAAAATGTACACAATGTTAGTAATATGTGATTTAATAAACTAATAAAAAACATTAGACAGTAGACTGTGAGCATCAATTCGCCACACGTGGCATTGGTGTTGGACACCTCTGCTTTAAACAGTACCCAGACATTTTAATGCCTAATCTATTTTGTAATTTTCCATTGTTCCAGAGAAATTCTTGAATATAGATTTCTCTAGCGGGTTAAGTTATTAAGATTCTCATCGTGAGTCGAACGTATTTTATTTTGGCGACAAAAGAGAAAGAACGGAAATTATTCTCTGGAAACTCAAAAGAGGAAAAATGGCCTCTCTTAGGAGCGCTTTGACATTCGCTTGAGTTATCGCTAAAGCACGCGTGCCATCCATATTTGCTTTTGTCTAGATTAATGGATCGGGTTAATTATTTTTGAAAGATTGAAAAATTTCATTTTAACAGTTACTTCGAAATTCTAACAGCATCGTTTTTTTACATGAGGAATATCGCGTGATTCAGAAAGAAACAATTTGTCTCTTCGAAAATGAAATAAAGTTACCTCTTTCTCTGTATTTGTAAACGTAAAATAGCCCATTTTCATCCATTCTGCCAGCGATATATCGTTTCTGGCAACAAAGAGCGCAAGCTGGAAGCCATGGTTGCCATGGAGAGAGGATTCCGAACGCTCCTGCGATTCTGTGCGGGGCAACGGCGTTGCATAGGATGCATTGTATTCAGGGAGAGAATAGGGAATGGTCCGAGGGAGAGAAAGAGAGAAAAAAGTGTTGGGCGGAGGTTATGTGGAGGAGAGAGAATGAAGGGAAGGAGCGGAGAGGAGGGTGGAAGGTCGTGGTGGAGCTTAGGGACCGGGCATCGTTTTTTTGTGGGAACGTGTTTAGAGATCTACGTCACGTCTCTCCGCGGTGCGAAGTAAAGAGCATTGTATACGATCCTCGCATCTGAAGCAGTTCAGGGGCTAAAGTGCGAAGGCTAATCTGACACTACTGGCCTGAAAGGGTTTTGTTTAATACTCGTCCCTCACGGGCTTTTAATCAAAGCTTTCATCTCACCGGAAATTCAATTTGCAACGATGCTGCTTAAAGTATGAATAATTAAACCACTTTTATTAATCGCTTTCTCTCTCTCTCTTACGCGCTGAAAGGATTAGTCGAATTTTAGGAAATTGCTTTTTTCGGTATGACAGAAATAGAATAAAGAATTATTTTACGCCATTGGATAGAAATGAAGTTACTTCATAAATAGGGTGTTTTTCTATTTTCTTGTTAAAACAAGTTTGGAAAGTGTACAAAGTATCACAAATGGGCGTGTTTCGGGCAATGGAGTATTAGAAAGAAATTATAATATACTTGTACGTAAGGGAAATAGAGTTTTAAAGTTTTTTCTTCGTCATAAATAATCCATTTTCTTCCTATTTGAAAATATTGCATGCACACGTAAGGAAATTAAACGTTTGTTTGTGAGATTGTTTATGTTAGCAACAATGAAGAAGTAACCATGAAAGAAATTTTCTAAGTTCAACTCGATTTAAGACGTTTTTGTTTGATTTTATCGATAACGTTATATGATAAAAATGTGTAGGGAAGGAAATATTTTTCTTTACTAGTTATACAACTTTTATTTGAAAAATATTTTGATATGACTAATACTTTAGGAGATATGACGGAAAGTTCATCTTTTGTCACCAGTAAAATGGTACTCCTGATTGGCGTACGTGATTCATTTTTACGATTTTCTTATTATCTTTGATAGTAAGTCCTTAATATCAAATTTAATGAAAATCCGTTATGTAGAATCCGAGAACGAACATGTGGACGGACGGACGGACGGACAGACCGACGATAATAGGCGCTCACGCTGGAAGCGAAGCGCGCCTAAAAATGGATTCGCTCGAGGAAATTAACCAGAAAATTTTGGTAGCTGCGCAAAAGTAAAAAATGGCGATTTAATGGGTAACTTTCGCATGTATTCATTCCAGAAAAATCTTTAAAATAAAAACGCACGATATCTGCTCCGATGAGCAAAACGAACCGAGCTCCATTTTACATACGCAGCTCATAGGAACGGAGGGAGGCGGATGCCAGATTACGTCCGGTCTAATAAGAACGACTAATCGATTGCAGTGGTAAAACAAGTTGGAATTTAAAAAAATTCAAAAATAAAATCTTTTTGCTTTATAAGGATAAAACAAGAAAAATTTCAGATTATTTGTTCGTTATAAAAGGTTTTGGTGTCATATTCTTTTCATTACTGTTGCTTTACATATAATTTACGTAATAATTTCGCTTTCATAGGAGGTTTTCAAGATAGAACTTCATTTAAAAAATGTGTTTTGCTACTAACTTTATATTCAAAATCCATTTACTCCAGCTTATGGAATGAGATTATTACGTGAATGATATGTAAAGCAATAGCAATGAAAATAATATGACACCAAAATTTTTATAACGAATAAATAATCTGAAAATTTTCATGTTTTATCCTTTTAAGGCCGCCTACTTTATAAAGCAAAAGGATTTTATTTGAAATTTTTTTTAAAAATTCTTACTTATTTTCATCTTTTAAGTGCGAAAATGAATAACATTGAATGAAAAATAACGAACTTAAAAATTTACCTCAATCGCTTTCTTAGAATGATTGATGTCAAAGTTCGTGATTTGTGGAACTTTGTGACTTCAAATGACTCCAGCGCTAGTAGGCTCGTCAGTTTAAATCACAAAGCAAATAAGATGAGAAACACGGTAGCGGCATTAGGCTACTCTTTTCGAAAAGCACCAAATAGGACCAACGGCTTTATGTCCTTTCCGATGGATGAGGCTTTGATTCGCGTGCTCTTCTTTAAACACGCAAATAGGGGGCCGCAAGATTTATTGAAAAAATGTAACTTTCGCAGGTGTGATGTGACTATGTAGTAGTTCAATTTCTTTCTACTGAAACGTCCCCAGAGTCACCGGCAGAGCCACCGCAACGAGATAGACTTTTGGAAAGTTTGAACATTCACAGTTTAACTTATAGATGAGATACAAAATTGTTTATCGGATAAAAACCATATTTAAGCCATATGAATTCAAACAATGTAACATTCTTTACAATCCGATTATTCGTTCAAGAGATATGAGGGAACAAAACATGATTTACCCCAATATATATATATATATATATATATATACACACACACATAAATAAATGAATAACTAAATAAATAAATATCTGACAAACCCATATAAAAGATTTTATAAAAAGTCGTGAAAGGGGTTTACTCAAATTTTTCATCATAAATGAAAGGAACATCATCATAATCATCATCGTTTCTAATATTTCTTAAGATTTCGTCCTTCACATTTACCTGTCTTCTGAAACCTCCATAATTTCTTGATGAATCTTTTTACTTTCTCCATACGTAGTATAGGGAATGTATTGTGAACACGAAAAAAATCGACTTCGAGATTTCAACCGAAATACACGTTTTGAGGTCCCTAGAACACGTTTAGACTTTTCGAAATGATGTCTGTGTGTGTGGATGTATGTGATTGTGGGCGCTCTAACTCAAAAAGTACTTGTCATATTAATACCAAATTTCATATATAACACTTTAGCATGAGCACAAAGAACTGATTAGTTTTTGGACAATACCGATTAACCGGAAGTCGAGGTTTATTCAAAACCCGATTCTGTTTTTGCTATATTTCTCCGATAATACATAATTATTGTATACATTGACCATTACAAAAAATGTAGAAAATATAATTTCCTACATCTTTTATTTTAAACAATTTTCCAAAGCAGTTATTCTTTAGGAATTATTTATAAACTAATGTAATGCCGTTGAAATATCAACGGTAGAACTATAGATAGATTGATTATTAATATTTGCATTTAAAATAATTATTAGCATACTTTTACATATGAAATATTTCGTCATATATTACATTTCTAGTAATTTTTTCGCGATTTAAATTTGTCATTCTCTGAAGAAGTGTTAATCAAGCATGCATCCCTACCAAATTTCGAGTTTCTATCAGTATTATTTCTCGAGTTTTTAGCGTTTGCATAGTGTGACCAACCAACCAACCAACCAACAGACGACGGCTATTATTATATTAAATAATCGATGTTTTCGGTTTCCATCAAATATCTCCTTAAAAACGTCGTTATTCGTAATCATCGTGAGGACCAAAGCTGTAGAGAATAATATTTCTTCCAACTTTTGTTTGAAACAAATTTTCGTAGAAGCATCTTTTTCGGAGATATTTTGCTTATTCGTAAATTTCCAGTATACAGCGCCATCGCCATATAGCGGTGAATTCTGTAAACACATTCAAAATATACCTAATTTACGGCAATAAGGACTGGATTCTTTTACAATACGAAATAATAATTTTGCATTAACCTGCTATTCATAATAATTTAAATATCTATACCATACATATGAAGAAAGTCATGTGTTGGCGACATCAGATTTTTTATCTTTAAGTAGCCAATTAGCTTGAATCTTTTTCTTCGTGTTTTGCTATTAAAACTTTGTTGAGGTGCATCTTCAAGCATGCCGAGTTTTCTCGGGTACTTCTCAATCCATTTCCCTGTTTCTCCTCCCATTACTTGTTTCCTCTTGATTGAATGTTGTATTTGCATAGTACATACTTTCTATTTACAAATAATGTAATCCTTGATTAACGATCGTCAGGAATGCAAGTTTGTACAAGATTGCCATTGATAAAATCCAGACAATTACTAATAGGGGAATTCGTAAAACTGGAAGGTTAAAAATTTTCTTATTACACCTTTCGGAATAATTCACTAGAGAAATATAAAACTGGCTGAAAACAAGGTATAAGTACTTTAACCCCTCAAGCGCGGAGGACATTTAACTATAATACGTCACGCAGGTCGGAAGAGATTTAGGGAAATTCGCAGTTTTTGCGCGAAACCATATAAAAATTCGTAACTTATTAGATATTTATGGAATTTGACTGAAATTTTTTGAGGTTTTACGTAAAACTATGCATATTTACCTATGCTTTTCACACCGTCTTAGTTATTATTATTCGCGTGAAATACGCCTATGAATTCTTTCACTCAATCACGGAAGCCATTTACTCAGTTTTTCTTTATTCAAAGTTTACGGAGTACTTCACATCTACTGTTTTATCTTGGATTTCAACTTCTTCCCCGTAAGTTTTTCAGAAAAAAAACCTTCAAATAAGGATTCTTACCCCTCAGCGCCGTCCTGTGTACTGGGTACGCCGCGGAGATTGCTAGTTTCTTTATTTTTTTGACACAGTAGATTTTCTGAAATATGGGTAACCTTCATAATTTTAAAAGAGGAACCTTTGGCCTACCTATTCAAAACTATTACCATGGTCTTGTTTACATTAGCTGAGACAAGGGGCGAATGAAACACAATATCCTTCCCCGTGTATACAAGAAATGACCATAAGTAGCCAGTCAAATCACAGAGCTCGAAGGTCTTGATTCCGAACTTGGAGATGTTTGATAGCAGACAAATGGGGCCTATATCCTCTTCTTACACCTCACAGTTGCTTTCATGCAAAGATTTCGTTGAATAGGAGCTTTTTTAGAAGCCAAAATTCCCCAATTCTCCTATCTACGTGAAAATTTAATCACAAAACTTAACGTATAATAAAAGTAAAAAGAAGGAGAGTAAAAATTACAGAATTAAGCACAATAGGAAGGTCAAAGGTTCCTCTTTCAAAATATATAAAGGTTATCCATATCTAAGAAAATTTACTGTGTCAAAAAAATAAAGAAAGCTAGCGACCTCCGCGACGTTCCCAGTACGCATGACGACCGCATGTGGAGTTTCCGTCCGACGTTCCCAGTACGCATGACGACGCTGACGGGTTAATATAAAAAATATTGAATAAGTTTTATTTTACATATCTCAAATAGTCATGGCAAGATCTTGGAAACCAGATACGCATTTCACCAAAAGTAGATTCTACTTCTGGTGAATTACCACTGAAGACGGCTGCATTGTAGCCGAAATCCGTATCCGGTTTCCGCGACCTTAATATGGTTAATCGAGATTTCTTCTTCAGTATTTTTTATACTGAAGTACTATTTTTTCAACACCTTATTGACTTCATATATGTGAATTCTAAGTCAAGATTTATGATTCTATTTATACGTTTAAATAATAATTACTTAGTTTTAGTTCTCTGTTCCTATTTTAGTCCAATTTTTGTCAGTTTCGCTCAGGTTATTCTGAGATGTTTTTTTTATTTGTCACCTTGGTTATCTTTTTCTTCGGTTTAGTACAAAATTTTCATAATGACTAATCCAATCCAATCCAATTTGTAAAATTTTTTCGATTTTCGGTTAAATCTATTGCATTCATCTTTAGCCAGAGTTATTTATTGGTATATTTTCCATTCGTATATTTCACATCAGCTTAAAAATATATTTCTCAGTTTATCATATTGTGACAATGTTATGTATTACTTGCTTACGCTTATGTTTCATGATTATTTATGTGGCTGATTTTTACCTTCAAATCGTACATATTAATTAAATCGCAGTATACATCTGCAATTACGATATTTCTTCCTTCAGGATCATTCCTAACGTGACTCAAACTGTATCCCAAAAATATGTATTTTCTAACACGAAATTTGAAAAGGGTATTACGTTTGTCTGGTCATTAATACTAAAGCGAAAATTTAAGAAAGGAATTACAATAATTTTCTGGATAATTTAATGTTACTGTAACTGGAGAGGATGCAAAGGAGAATTTAATATCTATTAAATTTTCGCCTGTCTTATTATGAAACCAAGGTATGCTATTCATAATTTTACTATTTATTGGTTCGTGATTTCGTGAATAAGTTTTTCCATTGTTTTGCATAATTTTAGATCGAAAATGTTAACCGAGAGGAAGTTTTTATGGAGCGAAAGATGTGAGAACGAAAAACATCATATAAACAACGGCGAATGCAAAATGTTTTCACGGACGATAACGATCCGATCGTTTCTGTAAGGGCGACTCTGAATCATTATCTGATTACTGGCACGAAATGCTAAACTAATGGAAACATTTGTTAATTCTGTTGTATGCTTGTGTTTGCACTTATTGGAATCGCCACGAAGCGTATTGGATCCGATATATTTATATTCAGGCGGCTTTTGGGATAATTTTTTCTATTACTGAAAATCTGGATTCCGTCTTCTCTGCGTCAATAGGAAAAATCACACAGCGCACAATTCTCTAATAAACTGCTATTGTAATAAATTGATACACAAATTTCCTCTCAAATTTTGTTGCATACAGGCGTTTGAAGCTGCGTTTTTGAGAAAAAATTTTGTTTAGCATAGGAATAATTATTGGCAACGTTGTATAAACGTTGAAATTTTAGGAATATTCATTCGATTTTCATAAATGTTAAAGGTTTCTGAAATGGAAAAATTCCTCCACAGGCAAGTGTTTTAATAACTAAAATACATGGAAGGTAGTTGGTGTATATAGGTAGGGATTTGTTTATCTCCCTTAGCCGATTTCCTCCACACAATATATGTCTGAAAGCAAAGGCAAACCCAAACCCCACCGACAGAGGTAAAATATTCATTTGATATCTGAAACGATTTCGGTTCGTTTTCCCATTTACACCAGTAATAATACGACTGAAAATTATATTTTGTTCTAAATACTGGCAAATCATTTATTTTGTAATTTAAAATGACTGATAAGGATTTCTCTCGGCTGGAAGAGGTTTTACAAATGGTTATTGAGAATAGCACTAACAATTTTTGCTTACTCCTTGAGTTTAAAACCTATGCATTTAATGCTATTTTTCTCGATTTCGTTCAAATATTTCATTGGCTGTAAATACAAAGTTAATATTACAGGTAGACAATAATCGGCTCAAATTTAAAGTTTTATATTTTAAATGGTAACAAAAATACTCAAAAATATATGTTCCGCGAAGGAGTTATTTTGCTAAAAATTACCTAGAAGTTAAATGTAAATAAAAATTTATAAATACAGATATGAGATACGAATATATCCATAGTTAATAAATATTACAGAAGGTAATCTCATGAAAGTTTTCTCTCCAAAGATTTACGTAAATAGGGTCAAAGAGATGCACGAAATGCTTTCAGATTAAGCCTAAAGTTTTGTTTTAGACGAAAATACCTAAAAGTCCAGGTAATACATAAATGTTTTATGTACAAAATAAATTTTAAAATATATTTTCTCTTTTATACTCCTACCATATATAAAAAAAACTTTTTAAGTTACTCGCATTAATTGAAACACGACGTTTCAAATGTAAAACTTCAGAGCGATTGGCATTATAAAACAACTCATTGAAATCGTTTTTATAAATATTGCATATGAATGTTTGATGGCTGCTAAGAGCGCGATATGTATATGTGTATAAAGTCCTAATTTTATATAATTTGAGAATTGTTATTTTGCAATGAAAAATCCACTCAGATTCGAACCGAGGAGTTTTGAAATATAAATAACGCGTGCGCACTTCTGCTCTCAGTTTTTCACGTGTCCGTCATTTTTACGTAGAGACGCGAGAAACGAGGACTCGCAAGTGACACAGTGAAAAGAAAATCCGGGGAAATGGTTATTTGCCTGAACACGCCGTCGTTTATCTAGAGAGAGGTCCCTGATGTCGTTTGACCCGCGCGTCTCACTAAAGGATCAATATCAGAAACTTTTTTTTGTTGCTATGAAGCGATATTTATTTCTTTCGTTTTATCGGATCTTTTTATGTTTCTTATCGACTCCAGAAACGTGCTTCGTTCTGCAGGCTTAAATAAGAAGAAACAATATATATATATATATATATATATATATATATATATTGTTTCTTCTTGTGTATATATATATATATATATACACACACACATACATATATATATAATTTTTTTAACAGGGCGTACTGAAAGCGGGTCACATTTTTAAAAAGAATCGGTTACAAACATTTCTCCAGGTTCTACCCTAGCCTTCAGTCTTATTTGTGTTGGACTTTATTTTAAAATTAAAATAAACTTGCATAAATTTCATCTCTCATCATTAAAAATTTCATTTTCTGTATGCTTAAAATTGTCTAGGGAAGTTTTTGCAAGAGCTTAAGGTGGCACGTTCCAATCGCTTCCACTCCATTGATAACGCTTGCGATAGAGTGTTGCTTTCCCGATGAGTTTAGCGGATGCCGTCCGCGGATAAGAGATGGATGACATCGAGGCAGATGAGGCGTGAGAAACCACGATTTGAGAGAGGAGGAAGAAAAATTGAGAGTCAAATGGGGAGGAGGAGGTGGAGGAGCGAGGAATAGGGAGAGATAGAGGGAGGTTATAAAACTACATTTTTATTTTTAATGCGACCAACATTTATATAAGTTTACGTGGAAATATAATCCCAAATAAGAGGCTATGTCACAAGAGAGATAAAGGGAGAATTGAGGCAGGCAACGCCGAGTCTCGGATGATAGCGATGCTGGAGAATTTAGTACCACATCTATGAAATGGGGAACATGATGGACTATATATCACCCGCCGATCGCTTTGGTTTAAATTACCGTGCGAATATTTAGTTAAGAATGAAGAAGAGACGGGAAATTTCAAAAGTCTTTAAAATTTCAAGGATTTATCCACGCAATCAATAACAATATTTTTTTACCAGAAATTATCTGAGGCACAATTTTGATTGCATTTATTAAAGTATTTTATATGCCACATTTTTCTCAGTCATCCGCTTACTAATTATTTAAACAGAATCGTAAAATTCTCGTTAGTGACAAAGCTTGAACTTAAAGGGTGTATGCCATTTTTATACTTTTTCTGCCATTTTCTATAAAAAGTAAAATAGCAAATATAAATGTATCGTTTTTTGTTTTGTAGTAGAAATGCTATCTTAGTTGAGTGCTTTACGGATATCCGGTACTTTTTCGGCTTAGTATGAATGATTTTATTGAAGAATGTCTATTTTGTTAATTCATTAAATGACATTCGCTGATAACTAATTTGCTAATAAACTAGTAGTAACGTACTTAATATGGTGAACCACAGATTTAGTCCCTCCTATGTAAGTTCGCACCTGCTTAGATGAAAGATTGAATGTTTGGATGTCTTTCCTTGTAAAATGCCAGAAATAGGAATAACGTTTTTACATCAAAGAAATAATCTCGAGTTAATTTGATTCAAGTATAACTATATGCTTTAATGAAATCATTAAAAAATAAGAGAATTTGTCCAAAAACCACTCTATAAGTACCTAAATAACCCAAAGAATGTTAGCGCTCAACAGGAACATCGGGAGTATTTACTCGATTTACTGTTTTTTTCCTTTGTGGCTCCCGTATAAGAGACATTCAGACATAGGCTTGAAATGGAGTTTCGACTAATCTTGAAAGGATAATAGGTTATATAACATTTCATACGAGAAACTCGCTATGAATGGCGTTTTGTACCGAGATCAGTTGCTTTGGGCTATTTAATATTAGTGGAGAATAAGTGTTACCCATATAAATAAATTATAATGTTTCAACGATGTTTTCAATAGAGGTGTTTTCTTCTGTGGTATTGAATTATATGTACTATTTTGGTGATTCTAGTCGAAAGGTAAACGTAAAATTAACATTCTATTTTAGATTGTGGTGCGTATTGCGTTAAAGTGTTATTTTACAAACTGACGATGGCACCGCATTCCGTCTGCATTAGAGGCGCAAACGCTTCCTTTCATCTCTCCTCATTTTGAAAGCCCTTCATCATCCTCTCACTTTCATCGTGCAATCCCTGTCATTTCGTTTCGAGAGTCAAACGTATTACTTCCCTTTCTGCCGTTTCCCTTTCCTCTTGCACCAATCCGCGGTCGTGACTTTTCTATTTATTCCCTTTCATTGCAATCTCTTTCATTTTTCGTGGAAATTTGGATAGGGAAAGCTCGATGTTTTTACCGTCACCGTCGCCAAGTTTATCTAAGTTATCGCTGTGAACATTTAACTTAAAAGGATCATATATACACTCATGAACATTCATTTCACTTTTCCGGCAGGAGAAACAAATTATTTAATGTTTGCAACTTAATAATTCTCGATAATTAAAAGGTATGTTTCTTGAATGAAAGTCTTGCATCCATAAAACCATCCACGTCATACCTTTAATCCTATTTGTATATCCATTGGAGGATTTATAGTTATATAATTTATCGATTTTATGACAAGTTGATTGTTCATCTCTTCTATATAACGCACATTTCTCATCCTGGGTAAAACCCCTTTTGTTTTCAGTATGTTTCACATCAGCCACACATATTTTTCAAATACGCAGTCCGAAAATGGCCTATCAAAAATTCTTAACTGTCAGTAGATTGGAAGTGATAAAGCATGAAAACGTTTAGATGATGATAATATGATGTGGTGGTGTAGTTTCCAGAATTCTCCGTCAGAGGCGTCAAAGTTTAAATGTTGCCAACTCCAAAGGACGGAGATTTAAAGATCCTTACTGGTTTAAAGCAGCACCATTTTCATATAGCTACTAAATTTAACACTATGAATTTATTTAAAGATTTTTCGCATTTAAATATTAGTGATGTTGTGTTTTTACACTATGTCCGTAAATAAGCTGGTAGGTCACAGAGCATTCTTCCAAGCTTAGTTCAAAAACAAATTCTTAGACACAAAATGTTTTACCACTTGTGACAATTTTTGCAATTGCTGTTATTCTTTATTACCGAGTACAAGAAATACGAAGTCTTGGTTTCTATCAGATAAAGCTCTCGAGTAAAGCCCTAAGCTGAACCTAAAGAACAGGACCCCACGGTCTCGAACGGAGAGGATTGTGGTGAAGAAAGATCTCAGAGTTCTTTGGTGTACTTTTCCTTCTAAAGTGGAAAAAGAGCAGGAAAAGGGGACGCCTAAAGTGCGCCCACACAGTAAAAAGTTTCCAGAAGTTAAATCCCGCTACAAACTTGGAAATGTGCGCAGAATGAAAGGTTTTGTGAGCTATTCCTCAAACACTACGGATGAGCTCTTATTAAGTGGGAGATAAGAAATCTAGAGGAGTACACAACATGTAGAGCAGAGTTTTACGCACAAAACGAAAATAAGCATGAAAAATTAAGAAGACACTCGCCCGCTCCTAGCAGAGTTTAACGTTTTTCAAAATTCACTTTAAGCTAAGGTCCTCCAAATTTGGAGGGACGGTCTAACATTAGTATGTACGTAGCATTCTTTTCACTCAGTGTGACTAATCTCCTCTCCGAAGAAAACCTCTCACAGATTCCCCAAGAATATCACGTGGTGTGAGAAATGACAGCCGAACTTGGCATTCTTCTGAAGGGTACAACTGCTCGCTTCTCCGTGATACTTCTTATTTTCATAGAAGTAAGTGCTCTTCCTAAAGAGTAGGCTAATACCGACCCTTTGTCAAGGGCGGATACAGGGGGAGGGGGGTACAGGGAGTAATTACCCCCCACCCAAGATTTTTGAACACTTAGAAAAAATTAACCCCTAAACGTCATCCTACGATCCTACGTGCTGAGCACGTCAGGCGAGAACTGTACCGTTTTACTACATTCATTTGCTGTACAAAAAGTTATATATTTGCTTTTTCTCTATGAAAATATACGTGAATTACGATATTTTCAGATAGTTTATTTTTTCATTCTGAATTCCCCCCCCTCCCCCCCTCCCCCCCTCCCCTCTCCTCCTGGATGAAACCTAGTTTTTCTTCTTCCTTCTCTGTGTCTGGTGTGGAAGGGTGACTATAATAGTACAGGAGGCTGATTAGCAAAAACTAAATACGTACAAATTTCACAAAATTTCTCATATATGTATGCGTCTGGTCTCACCACAAATATATGGAAAACTGATAAGCTATATGGAGGTTGTCGCATGGAGTCAGAGGTCTAGGGAGAGTTGGGCGTAAAACTCGATATATGTACTGTAATGTTCCTGGATGCTATATAGTTATTTATTGAAAACATGGCTTATGCAGTCCTGCTTATGACAGCAACATAGCTTAATGAATTTTAATCAACATCGTTACAGTCAGTTTTGGATGAATCGACATTTTAATTTAGAAATGTTCCTCATTGGTTCTTGCTTTACATTTCATAAACCATAAATATTTGAATATTAAAAAAAATAAAAAATTATGTCAATTGATAAATTTTATCCGATATAAATACATTCAGCGATCGAAATCAGCGGAGTTTAACATGCTTTCCCTCTGCACATATACTGGCGTTGAGGGTTTTATCCGCGTTAAGGCAGTTCTTCAGGAGAATAATCAGAAAGTTTTGAACGAATTGATTTATTTTTTAAAGATGGCGTAGTTTTTGACCGAAATTGCAGCAGAAACATTTGTGCGCTTACAAAAGTTTCGGAAATTCCCTGACATTACTTGGATGAATACACGAAAGAGGCTTGAGTGTTATTATTTCCGAATCAAGACAACATCCAGCCAAAACAAATAGAAAAGAAGAAAGTGCTCCAAGTCTTCGGAACGGCTTTCAGACACGCTAAAGTGTGTCCTCGTCCAATACTCGGACCAAATTGCTAAGGAAAATGTTTTCGATCGAGACATTCATTTCAATTTTTCCCTACGTTTTAATTCTCTAGAGAACAAAGCGGAGGCGGAGAGGCATCTTAGACGGGGATAGATGGCACGCGAGGCTAAAGGAATAAGGAAGAAAGGAAAAATTGGGAGCGCGTCGTCCTTAAACGTAAGAGGTGATGTGCAATCGGTTGATGTGGGAGGGGGAGGGCGGCGTGGGGGCAAAGAAGGTCGGACACCGCGTGGGGAACGCCCTCTTGTGTCGCGTGAGAGTTTCGACCCTTTCTCCACCCCACGTCCACTGGATTCCCTCCATTTCCCCTTTCCCACCTCGTTTTATTCTCCGCCCTCTCTCTCTCTGCCTTATCCTTCTTTCCCTCATATTTATTTTTTAGATTATCCCCTAATTCTACTCTCTCTCCCTCTCTCTCTCCCCCCCACTCCATGCCTGTTGCCTTCTCGCCTTTCGTTTCCCTCCTTTCTCCCTTAAATATTCCCTCTGTCACCTCTCTCGTGCGCCTTCCAGACCCCCACCCCACCCCTTTAATGTCTCCCTTCCTCTTTCTCTCTATCTCTACCTCCTTTACATATTCGACCGCTAACACTTATCCGACCCCTTTCTCTCCCCCTCTCTTTCCTCTCCTCTCCCTCTCCCTCCCCTCTCCCTCCCCCCTCCCCTCTCTCCATACCGCACTCCATCCCTTTTTTCCTCGTTTTCCAACTTCCTGTTCTCAAATTTATATCTCGCCTTTCTTCATTTTAATTTTCCTCGCTCTTTCCAATCTCAATTAACCTTTTTGGATGCAGAATTCCACCTTTTTTCATAATAAAGTGAATTCAACTTATCTCCGATCTTTTCCTCTGAATCTGCCATCCTCAAGTTTCTATTTATCTCCAAATTCCATATATATATATATATAAATAGAAAGGGACAATTGGATTGTTATGCGAAATTAACATGCGAAGCCCCGTTCAAAGATTTTTTTACCAAAATGGTTTGGAAGAGGAGGAGGAGGACCCAATGGTTATGAGACACATTATTTTCTCAGTTGCATCTTTCACTATTATGAACGAATATATCCATTCTATTGCATGGAGTTTTTATCTCGGAGCACCCGCAGATGTTTTTCTTCCTACGCAGCCCAGATAACGGCGCTTTAAAAAACACATCTTTAAGAAGTAATAGTTATATTTATTACTAGTAGACGGTTCTTGCATGCTGCAAGCATTTGTAAAATTTGGAAATTTATAATTTCAAATTTTTTTGCATCGGTTTTGTATATATTTGTAATATATATATTTGTAATGTATATATTTGTAATATATAACCTTGCCAAATATGAAGTCTTTAGCTTATCTACAAGTGCCTTATAATTTGTGTCGTGGTATGGGAAAAAAATGAAGCAAAACAGCCCCGAAAAATTGGAATTTTTTAGAATTTATGTTTTTTCGTAGGTTGTAATCAAATACCTATAATCGTGCCAAATTTAAAGCCCTTAACTCATCTAGAAATGCCTTATTTTTTTCCTCGCATGTGGCAAAAATGGGACAAAACAGTTCCTAAGATTTCGAATTTTTACAATATCGGATTTTTTCGCTTATGTTTTAATAAAAAACCTATAATTGTACCAAATTTCAAGTCTCTAGCTCATCTGGAAAAATGTATTTATGTTGATTTAATTGTTTTAAATTTATGAATTTTTAACGTCCACAATAATAAATTTCATTGTAATTTTCAATGTTAATTTCAGCTTGAACGCCAAGTTCTACCTTTTAGAAAATTTTCAGCTTTCTAGCTCGACCGAAAGTGAATAAACATTAGTCAGTTTGTTTAAATTTTATGAATTTTTAACGGACAAATAAATAAACATTTAAATTTCTATAATTCCGTTTTTGGTTATTTAACAATATCTACCGTTAGAAATAATTTCAGCGTTGTAGCAAATTTAGAAATACCTAAAAAATTAAATATTTGTTTAAAACGCAAATAACTTGGTTTATGTTGGAAATTAATAAAATGAAGCATCGACACCTCGATTGTATGTGAAGGTGAAATTACTCGCTTTAAAATAAATACTACCTCTTGGGTTAGCATAAATATTCTCAAAATGAGTCTTTCGCTTCTAAAATGAACCAGAAAAGTTTTCTCCGACATTTCATCCTAAAACAGCACATGGTTACAAAAATTTCACCTATCGGACGAGAAAAGATACATGTTGAAAATTCTCCATAACTTCAATAACTCGGTCGAGTTTATTTTCTTTGTAGATCGGAGAGTCAGAAGGCAAGAGTTTGACTCTTAATTAAATTCATACCAATTTCGAAGTCAAATTAATTGAGCGCGCACTACCTTTCCTTTTCCGACTTATCAGTTTTGCGAATTTCCCTCTGATGTCTGCATTCTCTTCTTCAGCCCTTCCGATCGTTCTCTTCATCCACCCGCTCACCGGGAAACTCCTTACAGACCACGCGCGACTGTTTCCATTTCCCTCTTTAAGTTTCCTACTCTTCCCCTATTTCTCTATCTCTCTTCTCGAATTCTTCCTCTCTCTCTATCTTCGTTTCAACAATCCCTTCCACAATATCATTCTCTCAGATTCTTCATTCACTACCAGTTCTACTTAACGCCTTTGGCATTCGCGATAGCCGTATATTACATAGAATCTCCTCTCGCATCTTTCTCGAAATAAATCTTCGTGCCCTCTATTGTATTTATTCTCTAATGGAGAAGATTATTAACAATATAGAATGTCTTTTTGGGTTCATTAATTAATTTTCGCTCCGATGTTGCTGAAATCCAACGGAACTGCGATTCGCTGTGCTCTGCGGAGGCGTAAGATACGTAGTATCATAATCGTTCTCAAGTTGGAAGGTTTTTTTAATTATATATCATAGATTGAAACAAATTGTTTCGCTACCGAAAAAAATACCTGCTAGAGGATTACAATAAAAATTGTGATTGAATAATTGAATTATGTTTCCGAGAATATACATATGCCCTATCCTTCATTATGTGATGTCCACTCTAAAAAGCTTAAACTCCCATTCGCATTAGGAAATAATGGTTCTTTTCGCCCGATGTTGCTGTTAAAAATTTTGTCGGCGTTACAAATGTTGCTATGATTATCATTTAGTAGAATACACGTCCAGTCTATCAATATCATTGAATTAATTATTTTCAGTTATTTTTGTCTGTTATTTTCATGGATAAATTTCTTGCAGAATTAGCGTATTAGCGTTATACGTTTCTAATGATAAGAAATTACATTGAAATTTATAAATGAATTACCTCTAATACTTTGAAATAAAACGCAGACTATGGTTCGCGATATTACTAGATTTCGGTTAGAATTTTAATTCTCTTTGTACAAATAAATTTAGCCAATTAAATGAATTGTTATAGCTAACGTTAATAATGTCACTTAAAATAACGAAATAGATTCTATAGACCTTTTGTATTCTGCCATATTTCTCATCACAGAACCATTGTTTTCAAATCTTCCTATTTCTATGTAAACACCGACTAAGTCATTAGTAAGGAACATTAAAACGATTTCGGCCTAGAGGATTGAGGAGTAGCGAATGTGATGCTAAATTTATTATCTTTCGATCGAAATACTCGTCAATCATAGCTATTTATTTCCAGTAAAAATAAACCAAACTGTTAATCTGTCAGCAGTATATTTCCGCCGAAGAGTAAAAACGTTTTTACCGACATTTTACGTGAAAATTTCCCGACATTTCGGTAGAGGCGATTCAAGTTTCAGAGGAATTTTGAGGCTATGGGCGATGTAATGCCATTCCACTGCATCTGTATAGAAAATAGAAAATTTCGAGGCGGCTCGAGTTTGCTTTTCCAGGCATCTCTTGAAACGCGTACTTATTTAATCGCTTCCAGCAGAGAGAGAGAGAATAAGAAAGACTTTTTTCTCACGATACACTCGGCCGGTCCAAGACAACGAATGGCAAAAAATCGCACATCCGATATACTTCCCGCACGCTTACGTGTCTCGCGATTCTCCCCTCGCGCCTCCTTATTGATGGGAGAGGGAATGAAAGAGAGTGCCTGTAGACCGCCATCTGTTTCCATCCTTCGTTATATATTGTTTCCTTTGGAGCGGAGCCACACGTTGGAGGATGTGGCGAGGTGTCGAGGAGAGAGGTAGAGGATGAGGGAAGGAGAGTGTGAGTGAGAGAGGGTGAGGGAGGGAGAGAGAGTGAGAGAGGGAGGGAAGATGGGAGAGAGGGTGAGGGAGGGAGAGTGAGAGGGGGGGGGATAGTTTGGAAGGGAGGGAAGGGGAAGAATGATAGAGGGCGCTTTGAGAATGGGAGTCGGATGGAGTTCGAGTTGAGGGAGAGAGAGAGGTAACAGGGGATTCAGGTACACGGTGACAAGAGAGCGAGAAGTGTGACGAATGACGAAAGCGAAGTGCGGCTGCAATATATAAAAATAGAGGCCACATCATTCCCCCCATACTGGTCATCAGAAGAATAAGAATGCCAGAATTTTATTATTAGAGGGGGGCTAGACGATTTTAATTAACTCAGTTATGTATCCGAGAGTATGATCAAGTTGAGTTTTTTTCGCCGCAATAAAAAATTACGAAATATTCTATGCATATTTATTTGCGATTATTCGTGCATAGTTAATCGTTTTTAGGTAAAAAAAACCAAGACCAGCTTATTCGTCGATACTTATTTCCTGTTTCTGCATCCATTGCGTGGGGACTTAATTCGCCGCTCGGTAGAATTGCGAGGTTTTCTCAGGAGAGAGTTAATATAAGGAATTAGTAGTTGTAGAGGCGTGCCGCTGTTCTATAGGGGGCGAGGCGGAGGAAATAGGAGGTCTGTGGCGGCAGCACGCTCATCAAGCAGCCCAACACAGTGGCAGCGGAGATGCATACAAAGGATCTCCATTTACTGCTCGCTCCGCGCCCGCCTCCTAAGGCATTTCGCTAGCAAATCTCGGGATTCTGATTGGAAAGTGCATTCGGCGAAGCATCGTAAGTCCGTCCGATGGTAATTCGGGAGAAGAATAAGGAAATTCGATAGACCGTTACCATCTAATGCCAGAAATTCTTTCATTTCGTTTTAACTGCTTCCTTAAAATCTCTACTAAAAATCGTGCATTAAAAATTGCTACTTTTTTAAAAAGAATTTGCTCATTCGCGAATTTAAAAAAGGTAAATCTATACATTTTGTTTTTAATCATTGTTATTCTTGGGAATTTTAATCTTTATCGAAATATTTTCGAATCATTTCCTTACAAATAATATTTAGGTTACTGTTTTTTTCGTCTTTCATTTCTTTCGACTTGTCTATTTATCCGACCGTAGCGAAACCTTAAGGAATCAAACAAAAGAAGCTCGTCCCTTTTTTCTCTCGCCGGCGCACGTCTTGATAAAAATAGAGCAAGCAGCACTCCCTTACTTGTCTTTAATACGTTTCTTTGTCGAGTTTACGAGTCCGGCGCCTGATACTCTGCAGCCGGATGAAAGAGCGGAACATTTTCTTTGGATGACCACACGCTGCAATAAAATCTCATGGATAAGAGGTCAGGGTTGTACGGGGAAGATGGAACGCGTTTCTAGGCAATTTCGTTCGGCGCGCCCATTTTTATGTTCCCCGTGGCGAGGTGAAGGGAGTGAGAGAGGGATAAAGAGAGAGAGAGGGGTGGGAATAGAGCTATAACGATATGCCGGAGCACGTCGCAGATTTGAATTTGAAATCAGAAGTGAAAAAATGTACATTTTTACCTAATCTAGTTTATAATATTTAAAATCAATGCATCACAAAAATGTATAACCACATATATGGAAATATTCTAAAAATCATGATTTCAGCGCATTGCCATCGTGTGTACCACTGATTATATAATCTCCGTGTATTGCTCGGAGACATTTGGATCCGATGTATTTGAAATTGTTTTTTGCAATTTTATTCCAATTATGAACTTTTGTATAAACTTGTTGACTTTTTAATGGCGGTAGCTTCTAGGAATGCGCCCAAATGAGATGCGTAATTTTGAGTTTTTTTTTGCGAAATCTATTCGTAAAACATCTTGCTTCTTAGGGCCGAGGTTTAACAGAGGCAAGTAAACTGTCATCGTCACTATCTATCTGTCGCTCATGGGTTCCCAATCTGGTGCTCGCGAGCACTGCCGTACTCTTTGGCAGCATGTGTTCTTCTGCGGTCATTAAAATCGCGTTTCTCAGGAGTAATAATTTAATTTTTTTGGAAGATTTATGATTTATGTCTAAATGCATTTAAGAACATTAATCATGTTAGTTTGACGTTGGTTTGATTTTATTTACGATAATTCCTATTTTTGGAAAAATATAGCGGTGATAACTATTCTGGGATACAACTTGGTTCTCGCCACAGGTTATAGGTTATCCTCCTCGCTCTGTCTGTTCGCCCCCCAACTTTCTTCATTTCTCATTAACGTTCTTATCTCCTTAAATCGTCAAGTAGTTGAATCCATTACGTGGTTCCTTTGCTTTCTGATTTCCCTCGGTCACATCTTTGACTAAACATTTTAGGAAACTATCCAATTACCATTCCTCTATTTCATCAGTCGTATTATCATTCTCGCCTCCCCTGTTGATTATGAAAATTTATATTTTTCGCCTCAGTTCATTAAATTATTATCCACGTTCACAAATCGATGCTTTCCAAGTACATATTTCGGTTTATGCTTAGCGTTCATGTTACAAGGCTTCAACGAGTTGATTGAGAGAATCGCTGTAAATACTCTATTATGAAAATTGAGATTTAGTCTCACTCTGTACTCCAGTAGTAGAACATCATCTCGGTAAGTGGAAAATCCGAGTTCGATTCCCGGTCAAGACATAATCTTCTCCTGTTTTTCCATAATTCTTCAAATACTATGAGGACGAATCTTGCAACCGACATTTTATTATATCATTTTAATGCTATTTCGTCTGAAAGCGTCCCATTCGTGAACAACGATGCAAGATGGAAAAATTCCGCGAAACAACGCCTCTAACAACGGATTTTTTCAACAATGAACTTAATTCCATGGATCGAAGCAGATACGTTGGGTAGCGTACAATAAAACCGCCTTCTCCTTCCCGCTGTCTCTTTCCTCGCAGACCTGTCTACTTCGTTCCGCGGGCGCTCGGCGTTGGAGAGACGTGATGCGCGCTCCTCAACACTCGCCAATCCGCAGACTGTATTTCATTCGTTCGAGATACATTTGCCGTGGATTGGAAGGGAGAAGAAGGGGAAAAAAAAGCGAAGGTCGTCCTTTAGGTGGCATCCTGTATGCAAGCCCACATGCGCGCGTTTCCTGCGACACTTTTCCACTGCGATTTTTGCGACGGTTCCATTCACGGTATTGGATTTTAGGCCATAAAGTTAGATAGCAAACAAACCATAAAATAAATAAAAGAAGTGTGACACCTCGCTAAGTCATTCTTATGAAGAAATTCTCTTTACATGTATGGAGCGGTTAACGTTTGCCGTACACAAACTCGCGCATGGGTTTTCATGAATCCACACATCCACGCGTGTACATATAACTTCTATTTATGCACTCCATGGATATGACTACATCTTTAAATATTTAACTCTATAAGTCGTAAAAATTTAGGCATATTTTCTGAGCAGGCGCGCGCGCGAGGGTGGATGTCAACTAGCACGTTCGAAAGTATACTAATATATACGTATGTATGCTGTGTGCTGAGTGGGCGAGTTTGTATAATACAGTCGTATAAAAATCTGATGTGTCCAACACATGACTTTCTCCATATTTGGGGTATAGATATTTAAATTATTATGAATAGCATTATGAGGCAAAATTATTATTTCGTATCGTAAAAGAATACAGTCGTCCTTATTGTCGTAAATTACGTATATTTTGAATATGTTTACAGAATTCACCGGTACATGGTGCAGGCGATGTATATTGGAATTAAGATAAAGCAAAATATCTCAGAAATGGGTGGTTCTACGAAAATTTGTTTTAGACAAATCTTGGAAGAAATATTATTCTCTACAACTTTGGTCCTCACGAAGATTACCAATAACGACGTTTTTAAAGAGATATTTGACGGAAACCGAAAAACCGGTTATGTATAAATAACTCCTAAACAATCACTCCTATAGAAAATTGTTAAAACTGTAGGAAATTACATTCTCTATAACCTTTGTATAGAATTGTATATACAATAATGAAGTTTTAACGAAGAAATATCGCAAAAACCTAATCGGGTTTCGAATAAACCTCGACTTCCGGTTAACCGGTATTGTCCAAAAACTAATCAGTTCTTTGTGCTCATGCTAAAGTGTTATATATGAAATTTCGTATTAATATGACAAGTAAATTTTGGGTTAGAGCGCCCACAATCACATACACACACGCACACACAGACATCATTCCGAAAATAGTCTAAACGTGTTCTAGGGACCTCAAAACGTATTTCCGTTGAAATCTCGAAGTCGATTTTTTTATGATCACAATACTTTCCCATTACTTCGTATGGAGAAAGTAAAAAGGAATTCAATTTATCTCGCTACTATTTTTAAAATAAAAAAAACAGGTATGAAAAGGGAAGGAAAATGGAGGAAAGGACTTCGTGTCGGTGATATAGCCCTTAAAATTGAGAGAGAGAAGAGATTGAGAAAGGATAGCACCGCCAATGGAAACGTTGGTGCGAAATTGAATACGTGATGCGGAGATGTGGAGACTACTATTGGAACAAAGGAGGGCGTGAAAAATGGGAATGCAAATGAGAATGCGGGTAGGAGTTGAATGAAATGAAAGCTCGAGGGAAGGAATTTGAGTGAGCGTTCGAAATTAGCGGAGCGATAAAGAGAATATTTGAAAAAAGGTGAGTTGATGAATGATCTTGAATTATGCAGAACACGAGAGGGTGTTGAAGATGAAAAGAGTGGAACATTCGAATGCTTTATTTTGGTCGTTATTATCTCCTAGAGGCGGGCTAGAAAGGAAAGAATTTCTTTTACGTGGAGAATCCTAATTAGTTCCAAGATAACTAGGTGAGCTCTTACTTTATTTCAAAGAGGAAAAAGTTCAGAGGTGATTACCGTCTATGTTCTGTTTTTTTAAAGTAAATTTGTATTTCATTATACTAGCAATTTGATTATCGTTTAATTAACTAGGAGCATCGGGAAACTAAGCTAAAATATAATAGTTTTCGGTAAGGAATGATGCATTTTATTAGCCAAGTAACGAAAAACGCGGTACTTTCCTGAATAAAACTTCGGCTAGGGAATGCATCCACAGCTTATGAAAATTATATTTTATTAATAATTAATTATGCGAAACTATTAAAATATAATTTTGTATATTTTATCCTTAGATCAAACATTTTACAGCGAAAAACGATTCATCTCGAAATTGATGTAGCTGAAAGAAGCATATATTATTATTACGCGTCCCAATTAGCTACTTTTGAGAAGCAATCTTCAATTCAGAAATGTCGCCGTCAATGTAGAATAAAGGCATTGGGCGAGAAACGACTAAGAATGGAGTTTCGGAATGGAAACAGAAGCTGATGGATGGATAAGGGGTTTAAAGCGTTCTCTACCCAAGGAGGAGGGAAGCCGGAATTCCCAGAAAAGAGCGACAATAGGGTGCCGCGAGAGTGCCGATGCGAGAAAGACGCGGAATGGAGAATGGGTCAGAGAGAGAGAGAGAGGTGGCTATTCTTCGAGGTTAACCAAACAGTGCGACGTCTTCAAGAATTCAAACTTAAATTCTGCGAATGAGAATTTAATCTATGGGAAGAAGAGTTTCGAGAAAGGAATGCCTGAGGGACTTCAAAGGAGAGAAAGTGGCTGAAGGTATTTCATGAATTCAAAATGGTGGAAGGGTGCAATGGAAGGCCGTTAGTGAAGCACTGCGGAGTCTTTCTACTCTGGTAGTCTCATTCATCCAGTGGAGTCATAAGCGGTTACTCTGCGGGAAGTGAAAGTGGAAATGGACTTTGAAGATACCCGCAACATATAATAGAATGCAGCATAATTAGTCCAACTTCGTGAGCGAAGATGTATCTTAAAGGTTAGAAGGGACGTGAAATTTCACGGATGCATATGAATTTTGCAGGTTTTTGATTATGACAGAAGGAAATGAGCCTTGTTAAACTTTATATTCTCCTATATAAGATTCGAAAAAGTTCAGTATGTATGTGTATTTAGAGTAATTTAGCATACCAGTCTCTGGATTTGGAAAATTGCAACAGCATTTTGATCGTAAAATGGCGGACATCCGAAAGAGGAATCCATCTTTTTCTTGGTAGGATTTTGTTCGAATTTTTTTCTCTTCTTTAAGTAATGGCTGTTAGAAATCCACTACGCGCATATTTTTAGTATAATTATCACCTTTTCGACGTTGAACCTCGCTCCTATGGCTCTCCTCGCAGTCACCATCTTCACATAATATTCCCTCTCCTCCCAAGTAATTGACAATCACTTCAAATCCCATCTGCCTCTTATTGCACGCGCACAAGTGGAGCGTAGTGGCGCCATTTTATTTGTCTACGTGCTGCGTGTGCGACGCGAGACTGCATCGCGTCGGCCGCCCCTCGCTGAGGCCGTAGAGCAGCGAAATATTCAATAAAATGGAGGCATAGAATTCCTTTCCCGCTTCCCCCTTCCCCTCTCCTATTTGAGAAATAAATGAATGTTATCCAAGTTTAACAGGAGTCGCATAAAGTAATGGGAGAGAGAGGGGGGGAGAGAGAGAGGAGGGGAGAGAGAGAGGAGGGGAGAGAGAGGGGGGAGAGAGAGAGGAGGAGGGAGGGGGGGAGAGAGGGGGGAGAGAGAGGGGGAGAGAGGGGTGGGGAGAGAGAGAGCGGAAGAGAGATAGGGAGAGAGGAGAGAGATAGAGAGAGAGAGGGGGAGATAGATTGATGACTTTATTTTCAGGGCGAAATTGAGACCATAAGGTCCCGTCTTCCATTTAACCCTACGTTATTGATTACAAAATAATAAAAGGTGCGTCAAATAAATACAACAAGAACAGAACAATAAATATCACATGACACATTAGAGAAGCTTTTAAGAAAGATATAATATTTGTGGTAAAAACCCAGGTAGGTCCAGGCATGGCCAACCCAGTAAAAAACCATGCAGGAAAACACCCATGAAGGGAAGGGGGGTGGAAAAAACCTGCGAAAACCCTAGATAGTAGAAATACAATAATGAGTGCTGTTGGAAAGAGATAAGGTATATAATATATATGTTAATGTAAAAAAAGTTTATCTGAAAATACAAAAGTAATTAAACATATTAAACAAAGAAGAGAGATAGCGTTACAAATATTATACATATTTACATACACCTACATACTACGTATAAACACACATCTATATAAAAAGGCATATAATCACATGCATTAAAAAAAGAGGTTGGGAATGACTGATGTTGGGATAAATGAGTAAAGGAAATGATGTACTTAAATTGGGTATCAGAGTAGGAATTGACTCTTTGTCTAGAAAACAAGAATGTGTAGGTAGTGTACACAGTGCTATGTAAAAAAATGGAGGAGAATTTGCTTTCTTATGCATTTTAGGTAGTGGTAGCTTGAATAGTTAAAAACGATTTGTGGAGAGTAAGTTTAAATGTTCTAACTGATGGAGAGTTTTTTATGTCAACATGAAGATCGTTCCAAAGTCTACAGGCTGTTACATGAAAGGACTTATTGTAAATATCTGTACGGTGGTGTGGGATCAGTAGTTTACAATTGCCTCTAGTGTTAAGGTTATGAACTGCATTAATTGGGAAGAACTTTGTGGAGAGGTAGTTAGGTTTGCCAGTAGACAAAGAGTGAGGATGTGAAGATGCCTACGATCGTCGAGGTTTAGCCAAGCGGGTTCAAGGAAGGAATTGGAAATGTGGTCGAATTTCCTGAGGTTGTTGATAAAGCGAATACAGAAATTATGTGTGCGTTGGAGTTTGGTTTTTATTTCATTCGAGAGGTCTTGGAATACGACGTCACAATAATCGAAGTGGGGAATGAGTAGAGAGGTGACAAGTAGTTTTTTGAGAGAATGAGGGACAATGTATTTAATTCTTTTGAGTGAATGAAGAGCCGAGTTGACGTTTTTGCAGGTGTTAGAAACATGTTCAGTCCAGGAGAGTGTCGTTTATAATCAGGCCAAGATTTTTTACAGACTTAAGGAAAGGTATGGAGGTTTCAAGATAGGTCAAGGATGGGAGCGTTTCAAGCGAGATTTTTGCATTGAGTTTGTGGTATCCAATAATAATTGCTTGACTTTTGGAGGGGTTAAACTTCAGAAAGTTATTAGCACTCCATTCGGAGAGAGAGAGTAGATCAATGTTCATCATATTTATGTTTTCAGCTATATCGAACAAACGGGAGTGGAGGTAGATGACCTTTTGAGAGCGGTTATTAAGGTAGGAGTGGATCCATTCCAGGGGGGAAGAAGTAAAGTTTAAGAGTCGAAGTTTGGCAAGAAGAACGTCTTTGTCAATAGAGTCAAATGCTTTATTAAAGTCGAGAAGTGTCATAATGGTAACTTCTCTGCGATCCATTGAGAGGCGAATGTCATCGGTGATCTTAAGGAGGGTGGTGGAGGTACTATGAGAAGGACGGAACCTGATTGAAAGGAATCAAATAAGTTATTGCCATTGAGAGGGGGTAGGGATAGAGGGGGGAGAGAGAGGGGAAGAGAGGGAGAGAGAGGGGAGGGAGAGAGAGGGGAGGGAGAGAGAGGGGAGGGAGAGAGAGGGGAGAGAGAGAGAGGAGAGGAGAGAAATGGGAGAGGGGAAGGGGGGTGAGGGGAAGGGGGGAGAGGGGAAGGGAAAGAGGGAGAGAGAGAGAGATAGATCAACGTCTTTATTCGGGCGAAATTTAGACCATAAGTTCCATTCTTACATTTAACCCTTAAGGAAGGGTGGAGAGGGGGGGGAGAGAGAGGGGGGAGGGAGAGAGAGAATGGGAAGGGAAGGTTGAGAGGGAAATGGTGATTTTTACTAGAGGCGTCTATTCCAAAACAGAGGGAACGTGTCGCAAATGCCTGTTAAAAAGGATAACCGTAATGGCGGTAGAGTAAGAGGTAAGGATCTAAGGAGCGAATGAGGAAGGAGGAGAGGGTGGAAAGAGAGGGGAGGAGAGAAAGTGGGGAGGGAGAGGGGAAGAGAGTTAGGACGGAGTGGCGAGAGTAATTGTCTCGAAGGACGTGTTGAACGCGGGAGTAGAATCCTTGGGAGATGAGCTGCATGAATGATGAGGAGCGGTTTGAAGGGGAAGGGTGGTGTTTTTTTAGGGCCGTAAAGAAGTTGTGTGTTTGAGGGTATCGAAGTTGGTTGGTAGAGGGTGTGGGATGGAGAAGGGATCGAGTTTATGTTTAAGATTCGTTGGAATGTGCATGTGATACTAGGAAAGGGGGTTTGCGTGTTTGTATGTTTGTTGGGAGAGCGGCTCGCGGTAAAGAGAGAAAGGGAGGGAAAGAGAAAGGGTGTGGATAGAGGAGTGGAGAGGTGAGAGAGACGGAGGAGGAGACAATGGGGAAGGAAGGATGTATAGGAAGAGGTCCATAAAATCTCAATCCTTGTAATGATGGCTCCCTTTCATTTTCTTACGGGAAAAATTATGAATCTCTAAGACTCTGGTGCCCCTTTGATTAATCGAATTCTATGTTTTTGGCTTAATCAACCTCTTGGGTTATTATACTTTGATTAATCGACTTCTGTCGATCGCGATGGGAGCGAATCGAAACGGCGAATGTCGACATTCCCTTATTTCACTTAAAATATTAAATTTCTCGAGTTTATAAAATATAGCTATAATATTTTTAGAGCCCGAATTCTCAAAATAATCCATTGAAAAGCCACGTATTTAATGCGAAATTTCTTTTAAGCTGGGGAGAGATCCTGTTGAATTAATAGGGCCATATGGCGGCTTTTCTGCTTCGGATCACGGAGCAATTGTTGACAGCGAGCTTCGTGCGCCATTGAATCGCTTTTGCGCATTACACCCCGTAATTAATCCGTGGCCTTCCGACTGAGGAATTTTCAGGAGACGCCGTTAATGTGCTCTCTGACGACGGCCTATTATTATTATTATTATTTGGATTTATTGAATAAATTCTGATTTCGTAAACGCAGAAAAAATTTAAAAACACCTGATATTTGAATTTAAATGAGCTGAAATACATATACAGGCAGGGAATCAATTTAATTATGCTCCTTTGTGTTTAATTGATCCCGTAAGTTAAATTTTAATTGGATTTATTAGCATTAGGGGAATTTGATCGCCTTTAGAGAGGAATGTGTGGCGTTGACCTGCGTTATGCGGACACCAAATAAATTATTAAACCAAATTAGGTGACTTCGAATAATCCATTTTAATTCATAATTTGCTTGTTTGCTCACTTCCCAATTCCGTTGGTTGCAGTATTTTGTGATTATTATAGTATATCAAGACGCTTATACTTTTTCTGAAAAACGAATAAATGGATTTAAAGCCTTATTATTTATAACGCAAGAATTTTCGTGTTTGTATTTTGAGTATACTTTAATGATCACCAAGTGTAGGCGAAGGAAATTTACAATTCAGAGCGGCTGGCGTCAGAGATCTCGATGGAGTCCACGCCAAATTACTCGAGTTGAAATGATAGAGAGCGTTTATTCCTCAGCGGATCCAGTACCTGTCAAATTTGATGGAAATCGTTTTGAATGTTACCGCCATCGTTATGTGAGCGAAAGGCGAAAGCAATCCCATCGGGCGTTTTTCGCATAAATAAACCCGATGGAGTCACTTCAGAATGATCTCTTAGGAGTCCAGTTCTTCGATGCAGACGTATGCTGGCGTATGTTCCAGCTCCGACACCATGACAGGTCTAAAATCGGTGATCGTGTAATCCTCCATAATGTTTTTTATCGTCCGAATTCTTCGCGAGAGAGTAGCTCCATTCATTCTGTCGAGAAAGTGAGTTGATGGGTGGGGAGTGCGTGCGTGCGTGCGTTTGGATGTTTAGAGTGAGGGAGGGAAAGGCTCTCGCTTTTTCCTCGAAAGCCTTTTGGCTAATTGCGGGTCGAGCGCACGGAACGGCTAAATACGGCGTTTCTCCAGAGCGTCGACTGATGAGAACGAGTAACAAAAGAAGGCGAAGAGAGAAAATAGGAAGAGAGAGAGAGAGAGAGAGATGGATATTGAGAAAGGTTACAATTGGTACTAATGTAAGTCGATGATTTGCGATTCGGAATAATTATCTTCTATTTCCCCCTCTAACTTAAGTCAATCCGTCACCCCGACCCTCGCATTCTCGCTCTTGTCCTTTGACCCGCTTCTCCTCTCTTTCTCTCTCGCTCTCTTCCCTTTTATATTATAAAAATAAATCTCTCCCTCGGCTCTCGTTGTTCATTCAAAAACTTAAACTTCGTTGACGTTTCACGCGCAAATATTTAATGTCCTTTTCTCTCTCTCTCTCTCTCTCTCTGTCTTTCTCTCTCCCTCGCCTTCCGTCTTTTATCATTAAATTCCTCTCTTTTAAGTGACTGAGAGGATTAGAATTTCTCTTAAAAACTTTGCTTGCTTGTTCATGCCGTTTATTCTTTGTTCCCTATAATTTTCATTTTAGAGTAACAGGTTTTTTTTACGTGCGTTTTAACCGATTTTTGCACACCCGTACGCGCTATGGCATCCACTTATTTATAACTCACTGATCCAGATTTCTCTGTTTATAACACATTGTTTTGGTTGCATAAAAATAATCAGCCCGATAAGTTTCAACTGTCGATTACGAATTGATATTAAATGGTGAAATCTGCATGAATATAGTTGCGGAAAAAGCGGACACGTATTACATGGGTCCCTATCACAATTTAGAATTAATATTAATCTACTGACCGCCTCATATTTTGGCGGTTATTCCTCTTAATTTTTATTTCAATACATACAAAATTTCTCTTGAAAAAATTTGCTTGTGTCAGGGATTCCCAAATTTATGGCAGCCGACACTATCGCGACCTCCTTAACCCTGTTCGTCTACCAATAAATGTAGAATTAGAATGGAATACTTTGAGAAAATCAAGATATTATTTAATATAGAAGATGAAACAAAATTATGAAAATTATAAAAAATTAAAATATTGAAACTAATGATTGCCTATAAAGTAAATTTGCACTAGGTTGTTGAATTGTTTATTATTATTAAATGTATTAGTTACGAACCACGCAGACAGAGTTTTTGGACACACTATACTGTTAGATATACAGTATTCCGTATTCGTGAGCTCATTGTAAAACATTCGCGACCCCCATTTCGAAAATAGTTGGATTATTTCATTACCTTTATCCATTTGATACAATATGAAAAGACTGCAGTTTTTGCTTTTAATTTTTGAGCATCTTGTGTTGATTATATATATTTCTTTCCATCACCTAAGAGGTATACGAAGCTCAAAAGTTATGTTTTTGTAGTTTAATTACATAATGATGCCAGCTACGAAAAATTAATCAAATTTAACTTACCAGCAAATATATGCTTGCAGATGGACGGTTGCATTAATAAGATCCGTTATCCGATTACTTTGAAACAATGTTCCATTTCAATTCAGCCTTTTTTGCCGCTTTCTCTCGCTTCTGTTATTTTTTCTTCCTTATCTCGTTTTTATCTTAATCCTTTCCCTGTCTTCCTTTTCCCTCTCCCCTTCATAACTTCCTCTTCTTCATTTCATTCTCCCTCTCCTTTTCTTATCTCCTTGGCGTTTGGCCTCCCATCTAGCGGCCACATCTCGCAATTAACCAGATATTATCTGCCGATTTACTCAACATGGAAAAAAACCTTATCAACTTTTTTCTGTGCTTAACGATACGTACGATTCTTATCAGCGGCTGTTCCACTTTGATACAAGCTCAGCAGATGTATCTACCGCTTCTGAGCCGAAAATGTTGCGCGTGGAATTCTGGATATAAAAATCATATTTCTCTCTTTTCATTTCCCTTTATGATATCGCTAAAATAAACTAATAAAACTCATTCCAGACCATTTAACAGCACACTCCGGTGAAGCTGATAAAATCGAGATACGCCTTAATCGCGCATATTATTAAGGTGATTTCTCCCTAAAATGGGCGTCGAGAGATAAATATTCTATTTAAGCCGCCGCTTTATTATTTTTATTAAGAATAAAAATATGATTTTTCATTTACAAATATGTAGATTTCAACAGTTGAGAGATTTTTATTTCGGCAATTATAGAATATAAGCCCTTTTTACTTTCTCATACGTAGTAATGGGAAAGTATTGTATTCATGAAAAAAATCGACTTCCAGATTTCAACGGATATACATGTTTTGAGGTCCCTAGAACACGTTTAGACTATTTTCGGAATGATGTCTGTGTGTGTGTGTACGTGTGTGTGTATGTTAGTGTGGGCGCTCTAACTCAAAAAGTACGTGCCATATCGTTACGAAACTTCATATCTAACACTCTTACATGAGAACAAAGAACTGATTAGTTTTTGGACAATAACGGATAACCAGAAGTCGAGGTTTATTGGAAACCCGATTCAGTTTTTGCGATATTTCTTGGTTAAAATATCATTTTTGTATGTACAATTCTATACAAAAGTTATAGAGAATGTAATTTCCTACAACTTTCATTTGAAACAATTTTCTATAGGAGTTATTGTTTAGGAGTTATTTATAAATAACCGGTTTTTCGGTTTCCGTTAAATATCTCCTTAACAACATCGTTATTGGTAATCTTCGTAAGGACCAAAGTTGTAGAGTATAATATTTCTTCCAAGTTTTGTTTGAAACTAATTTTCGTAGAACCATCCATTTCGGATATATTTCGCTTTTTCTTAATACCAGCCTACAGCGCCAACACCATGTAGCGGTGAATTCTGTAAACATTCAAAATATACATAATTTACGGCAACAAGGACGTGTCTTCTTTTACGATACGAAATAATAATTTTGCCTTATAATGCTACTCATAATAATTTAAATATCTATACCCCAAATATGGAGAAAGTCATGTGTTGGCCACATCAGATTTTTTACTTTCTCCATACGTAGTAATGGGAAAGTATTGTTATCACGAAAAAAATCGACTTCGAGATTTCAACGGAAATACATGTTTGGAGGTCCCTAGAAGACGTTTAGACTTTTCGGAATGATGTCTGTGTATGTGATTGTGGGCCCTCTAACTCAAAAAGTACTTGCCATATCGTTACCAAACTTCGTACATAACACTTTAGCATGAGCAAAAAAAACTGATTAGTTTTTGGATAATACCGGTTAACCGGAAGTCGAGGTTTATTCGAAACCCGATTCGGTTTTTGCGATATTTATCCGTTAAAACAGCATTATTGTATATACAATTCTATACGAAGGTTATAGAGAATGTAATTTCCTACAACTTTCATTTGGAACACTTTTCCATAGCAGTTATTGTTTAGGAATTATTTATAAATAATCGGTTTTTCGGTTTCCGTCAAATCTCTTTAAAAACGTCGTTATTGGTAATCTTCGTGAGGACCAAAGTTGTAGAGAATAAATTTCTTCCAAGTTTTGTTTGAAACAAATTTTTGTAGGACCATCGATTTCGGAGATATTTAACTTTTTCGTAATTTCCAGCATATATGGACCACCACCATGTAGCGGTCAACTCTGTAAACATATTCAAAATATACGTAATTTACGACAATAAGGACGACTGTATTCTTTTACGATACGAAATAATAATTTTGCCTTATAATGCTATTCATAAAAAGAATTTAAATATCTATACCCCAAATATGGAGAAAGTCATGTGTTGGCCGCATCAGATTTTTTCATTTTCAAATAATATCGGGAGAAGATTCTTTACGTGATATGAAAGATTATTAAGCCCATCAATTTTCCTAGAAGATGTATAATTTCGGTAACTTTTGTGTTTATGGAAATTATGAGAAAGTAACAGTAAATTCATTTAGGTTTTCCAATTTCATATTTTGCGCGACCATTTTCCTTATCAATGGGAAAAGTAAAGATTTACACGGCTGATTTTCCTTCTCATGAAAATGTTTTTCGCATGCTTAGGCCAGCATCTCCGGCTCCTTAGTTGGCTCAATGCTCCCTCTTTCCACCCTTCTAACGAGTTATTTACCACTACACCCCTTCCTTCGCTCTCTCTCATTTAATCTCACCTTCCCCTTCTTCTCAATAAATCCCTCTTCTCTCCCTATGTGGCACTGCGTTATTTTCTATGAAATTAGTTTTTTCTCCCATCTCTTTCCCGCTCTTTCCTTCATTTCCAACGGCGCGTAATTCACAAAGGATTATGTGACAGAAGAGAATATTTAGGCTCAATCTCGCCCTAATAAAGACGATTATCTAACCATCTATCTCTCCTTTCTTTCCCCAACCATTTATTTTCCCTCCTTCCCAGTCTCTCTTTTTTTTCAAAACCCATCTCTCTCTCGCCCTCTTGATTTGGAGAAAGATTTTCTCCCCGCAGCAACCTTCCTTGGCTACCCTCATCTGTCTTATCCCCATCCACCCGCTCATCCCTCCATTACCTCACTCACACACTATTCCTACTCTCCCTCACCTACTACCACTCCCTTTCCCCCTCCCCCCTACGCCCTCCTATTCTCTCTCTCTCTCGCTGAGAGCACATGACGTCACGGCCCACAGGATCATCGATCTGGAAGATGGCAGTGGTGTGGGGGTACAAATGTGCGTGAGCTTTTGTAGGTTGGAGTGAAGAATGGGAGAGGGATGGTTTGTAGCCGTGGCGAGCGCGTGGAGGGAGGGAGGGAGAGCGGATGGGAGGAGACTCGGAGAGATAGTGAGGTGGTCTTTCCGGGCTGGGTTGGTGGGAGAAGGGGGATGTGTGTGTGTGGGGGGGGGGGACGAAGGGGGACGAGAAATGAGTTTATCCCACCTAAAAAAAAGGATGATATGGGTAAAAAAAATGTATGAATTTGGCGTAGCTGAGTGGGGAAATTGAATATAAAAAGATAATAGCGGTTATCGTAACTCTACTCTTACTCGTGTTTGGCTGTATGTATATCCGTGATTTTGAAACTTAATGGGAATGCGCAATCAACTTTTTTTTGCGTTGTATTGTTTGGCGCTGCCGCAAAATTGTTGAAATATGTGTGTGAGTGTGGTACTGAGTTGTTGCGCTTAGTGTTGCGTGCTGAGTGCTGTCACGCTTTTTGGTATGTGGACACAAATATTTGATATATTTGGTCGGGTGATGCATTTTGTTTTTCGGGAAAGGGTTTTACAATAATGATCATTTATTGCAATTGCTAAAATTGAACAAAGGAATAAGAAGCACGTTATACCGTTATTTATTTATTTAGTTTATAAAAGTATTGGAAACACAAAAGCCTCTATTTTGTAAACTTTGAAAAGCAAATATTGTTTTATCCGCAAAATTTAATTTGTATCAAGAAATTGTAAATTAGGTGCACAAATAATTGTTGTAAATTTCCGTTATTGACATTTTTCCATGGTCTTATTTCTTAGTTAATGTGTATGCCCATTAAAAATATTTTCCGTTTTTACTGTATTGAATTTCGATGACAGTTGCTTCGACTTTTAACAGATAAGGAAATTATTGGGTAAAGCTATGAATGTAATGAGCGTTATGACTTTGAATATTTGTTTTTTATCCGTGCATTTAATTTATAAAATGTTGTTGTTGCTAAAAACTTATCCACCATGAATCTGCCATTCGACAATAATTTTTTAAATTAATAAATTCGACAAATAATTAATTTAAAATACTCAACAATTAACATAATTCTCTGTGATATTTAGAAAAATGTATCAGTTCCACTATAGTTATTCTTGCATCTACTTCTGAGTAGTCGATTATCTAAGCGCAATATCACATTTTCGAGCAATCGTTTTCACTGCACTTGTCGTTTGCTAGTTTGTCTCAAATTTAACGTTGCATTTTCGTGAGACATGCCTCATATATGACCAACGTATATTAATGACAAAGCAATCCAGATCATTAATTAAAAAGAAACTCCCATCTTTGCTCTAAAACCTTCGTTGCTCGTTTTGTCAAAGCCACACTTTCAATTATAATCGGTTTCCAATAAAGCCCAGTTGTGACGGATTGCTTTAGAAACGAATAACATCGTTGGGAGGCACCTGAGCCCGATTCGGGAGGTCTGATTGGTCACTTATTGACCAGTCGTCGACCGCCAAACTGCGTTGGCTGAAGCTCGCCCCCTGTGATCTTCCAGTTGGAGCTCCTCCTTGCGAAGCCAGGCGAAGACTCCATCGCTCACGTACTCTTCTTAATGAAACCTTAAAAATTAACACAGCAATATTCTTCCCATTGTCGGATGAGTAGATATTTTTTCCGGAGTTACGGCCGGTTTCTTAGCTAGGATATTTTCATGCTTATTTTGTTAAACAATAAATGAAGGCCTTTATAACATATTAATGATGCCCGTTCATACATCTTTTCATACCTCTTTGTTTTACTTCTTTACGTGAAAATATTATGGTCATGCTGTGTGTTTGTGTGTATATATATATTTCTCATCGCATAATTGCCACAGAGGCTGTTGTTTGGAGAAGAGGTAACAATTTGATTCTTTCACGGGCTATATAATGTTGTGTTACACAAGTTCAAACAGCTGAGTAATTTAACTTTTAGTACTTTTGATAATGGTACATATTGATCGATGAATAAAATTACAATATCGCTAAGGTTTCTCAATAAGTAACACGTACTGATTATATATATATATATATATATATATATATACATATAATTCCATTCACTTGAAATTTTCAAAGTACGTTCGTTGACTTATTGATTATTGGGGATCATTTTTTGTTAGTGTTTATTTTTTGTACATTGAAAATTTATAATTCTCTCTGAAAATTTTCATTATTTGGTACTATGCGGTTGGTTTCGTATTGGTTGTTCTCTTACAAATTGATAAATCCTTACTTTTAAACGTATCCTATGGTTTAACTGCTGTCGGTCTCATAAGGTGTAAAATTCAACTCAAAAAGTTTTCTATGGGTGTAATGTTTAAATAGGAACTTCGTGGTTGAGCCCGCGCTGGAACTAGAATAATAAAAAATGGTACATTAAAGCGAATAGAACGATCCATGAACGGCATTATTTTCAAATGGTGCTTGACTGGTGCGTATTATGAATCCAAAGGGTTTAAAGTCTTTGTGTAGCTAACTGCAATTACGGATCCTCTCCTCTGAATTGATGACTGAGATTAAGGTCTGGTCCCAACCCAATAGGATTTAGAACTCCGTGGGTATTCTCACACCGTTCGTACATGCACCAGCGATGTACTTGGAAAAGATGTTGGATAAAGAGAACGGGATGGTTTGGGATGACATTTATTCCTTTTTTTATGGTGAGAAATGTTCGCATTGGCCTTTCCTGCCGTCGTTGTTTTTACTTTTTAGGCCAAGAATTCGTACTTTTCCAAGTTCACAACTCAAAGAACCGATTCGAATGCACACAATGAATATGAATTCGATTATAAACTGAAGTTAAATGAGTTTACACTCAGGCTGGAGTTCCTTTGTAAGACAACGGTTGGTCATGTATGTCACGCATTTTCTATCTTCTCTTACATTCTTTTCTGAGGCCGTAACATTTGAAAAAACTGTCATTTTTCTGTCAATGATAGAACGGCATGTTTAAAATGTTCACAACTGTTTATTTATTATTCTTTTTTACCGGATTGGTTTATATTTTGCCATCGAATAAATTTAAAGCCAACGCCACCAATTATACCACATCATAAAGATTTTCGGCTCTGACAAACATTTTCCGAGGCAAGCGTATCTTACAGATATGCTATCCGGGTTGCATACGACGAAGAATGCGAATTTCTAGAAAAGTACCTAAATCGTTAGAGAAAAGATTTTTCGGCAATTTATTTATTTGCGACGACAAATTTTTATTTAAAGGACGATTTTATTATACGCTTGGCTAAAAGAGTAATTTTAACTTACACCTTCTGCATATGTTTAGGAACCATTTCTACCAATCGAGAAATTAAACATGAAGTCGGAGCTTTGAACCATCTCTCGAGATCAATACACAACAACTCACACCTTTTTGCTCATCACTACCATTTTTCCACCCACACACTTTATGGGACGTCAGTGTCTCCTTACGCGCTAACGTAATATGCGCTTCGCCATCTTCTTTGGAGCACGTCCGGCCGTCAACCGACGGGTGTCATAACGACGTGTCAGCGTGGGACAATGCGATGTCCGCCCTCACTCCTGCAGACACATAATTCCGCGCGAATTTCCGAGGGAGAGAATGGTGGAAAAGAGATAGAGGGTGGGAGCGAGGGAAGAGAGGGAGGGAGAAGGGTGTCGGACAGAAAAAAAAGACGGAGGATTGAGAGGGAGAGGGCATAAATGAGGTGCAATATTCCACGTCCCTCGTTTGTTTGATCAGGGAAAGGGGAGAGGGATATTTTAACAAGTGCGGAAGGCTACGCCGGAAAGGGAGGAGGGGGATGAATGGAAAAATGTGAAGTTGGAAGGAGATTAGGAGCCGAAGGAGTGGAGAAGATTAAAGTGGTCGGCCCCGATGGAATACTATAGAGTCGGATTAAAGAAGCCTTTTCGGGATTTATTTAATACTATGGAAGGTGAAACAGAAAATTTATGCAATTCGGTATATACTTGCAGAAACGGCTTTTGTTTAAGAACCTCTCAGCCGGATTGATCTGTTCTTTGTTAAATTCGACGGTCAATGAAATGGTAAGTTGATTTAAATTATTATTATTATTCGAGCTTATATGGTAGGATAAAGAGTTCTTCTAAATTTAATTTTTACACATTCAATCCGAGCTTTAATTGAATTTAAACGTTTAAATAATTTAAGGAAACGGAAGAATTTATAAAGTTAGTAGTATTATATTTTCATTTTTCATAGCAACTACATAAATTATTTAACATTGTGATTTTTCAGGACTAACTATTAATGGCAGGCGTCTCTTACAATAAAAGACCACGGTTGTTTTATGAATGCAGTTTGAAGTCAACTTGAAAGGTTGCAACAATTAATATCGTACAGTTTATACTGAATAATAAGAATACAATATATTAGACATTATACAGAATAACCACTATTATTATTATATTTTATATAGTTTATATAGCTGTGCTCTGAAATTTAATCTTCACAGGGTAAATTACTTTGTAAGTTATTATGTCTGCAGTTAGTCCAAATATGAAGTAGATTTCCTAATCTAATTCCTCAATCATACACTAAAATATTTATTGTAAGGCGAGATGATTAACTGATTATGCATCACCCTGAAAGTTTCACTCTAGATTAGGAAGTTAAGCTTAGGATCTCAACAAATAAAGCGCGTGATGGATTTGGTCGTTATTTCCTCTGTTAATGCCTGACTGATGCGACTTGCTATTATTTATTAAAATATTTACTAGGGTCTAGCTCGACATAATGAAAAAGTATATGGAATTTTTTCAATGCGTACGCCTTACTCTTCTTTAAACCGGCACAGATTATTTCTGTTATTTTTTCCACCTAATCCTATAGCCATTTGCGAGTTCACTTTACAATCGTGTTGAGCCTTTGAGAGCATGAGATGAAAGAGGGGTAATGGTGAAACTCACTGTTAAGAGTGGAAGTAATTGAGTGGGCAAAAATGACATGCATCTGCATAACAGAAAAAAGCAATAAACTCACAGTTTCTATCAAAGGGCAATTATGAAAATGCGTACAGAATGGCATCGTGTGAGATAAGGAGGATATTTGTAACTTATGAGAACTTACCATCGAGATATTTGGAACATTTCTTGTTTAAGGATACAATTTTAACCATAATATAAAATGTAAAATCTTTTCGGTACTTTCTTATCTACGTCAGTGTCTTAAGTGTGGAACAGAGAATTGAAAAAAAAATCGAAGCATATCATTTTCGACGTAATTTATTAGTCCATAAATAAATAAATAAATAAATAAATAAATATATATATATATATATATATATATATATATATATATATATATATATATATATATTGAAGTTTATTATAGGCACATAGATTGGAATGCTCTTGTTACTTATCACCAGCCTTTTTCTCCCGAACGACATGAGATTGGAAATTTAAGGGTGTCGTTTGCCGTATATACGTATAAACCATCCAACTCAGGGTTTTTTCTCTCGTCTTCCCTCTTTCCTCCATTCTTCTCTCTATGCCTCTTTCTTCTCTCCCTGCTCTCTCTCCCCCCTTCTCTCTCTCTATTCTCCTCTCACTCTTCTCCCTCTGCCTCTTCTTTATTCTCCTCGGTCTAACACCCCCTCGCGTCATACTGGGCAGCTTCGGGTGCGTCACTCGCGTTGGTGGCGCCCTAGTTGCTGTGAATAAGATATCGTTACCAAGTAGCCCCCAGTGTTCCAAGGAAAGGTTGAACATTTTCGTTATTTGAACTTTTTCATGGACGACCAAATTAGGCTGAAATTCTTTAAGCAAATCGATAACGTGTACGTGTCCATTTCAATATAAAGGTAATTTTGCAAAATAATTAAGTATTACTCTTATTTAAGTAATTAAATCACAGATTTATAGGAGACGGTTTTGGCAACACAAGTATTTTTTGATTGATTTGTTATCGTTTTCAGTTTGATATTCAGTCTGGTACATCGAGAAACTCCGAGTCGGCGCTCTATAACGGATTTCAACTTGTAAAAGAATCGCGAAAAAGCTGGTGACAACAATGGAAACGTTTTAAATTTCTAGCCCCAATTAAAATTCATGTGTTATTAATACCGGAAAATTAACAGGATGAAAATTTTTCAACAAGTTTCGTCCACAGATGAAATTTCTCTAACCATAAGCATTTTCATTTCGGAAATTACCGTTATCAATTAAACACGCCAATGAATACGTAATGCGGAAAACCTTGAGAACATTTTTTCCCGAATCAGCCTCTCTCGCTCGTATAATTTTATTTTTAATTTCACGCGTACATCTTTTCAAGCATGGTGGTTGTATTTATATATTCCCGTTACGTGCACTCGCGCATTCATTTGTACGTATATCAATACATGCATTGTATACACACACACACATACACACCTTACTCCCTACGACACAGCTATACCTACTCCTTTTTTCTTTCACCGAAACCCAACCCATCCAAGTTCTATACATGGCAACAGGGGCGTCGTAATCCAAAACTTTCTCCATTTTCCTCCGAGAGGGGAGTGAGGCGCCATCACCCTACCCCCTCGCCGTCATGTCCTTAGGGGGAGGGTTCTGATCCGCCGAGGGCTGTTCTTCCGCCGAAGAGCAAAAGCCTCACGACCCCGGATCTCGACGAGAAAGAGAAAGAGAGAGAGAGAGAGAGAGGGGGGAAGGAGGAGGAGAAAAATGTACTGTACTAGAGGTTGGTCGTTGGGATTTTACCAGAGAAGGCACTCTTATGAGGGCAGAGAGGGGATAAGTCCGGGAGAGAGAGAGAGAGAGACAAATGGGGTTGCGGGACAGAGAGGGTTAGGGTGGCTATGGGAGGGTCGATGAGAGTGGGGTAAAAAGGGACCCATAACGTGTCCGAGGACCTGGGACCATTATGAGGCCTTTTTGGGAAGGAGAGTCTAAAAAGAAGAGGGTCGTGTAGGTGGGGAATGGATGGGAGGGGCTTAGAAGGATTAAGGTGGAGGATTGGAAGAAGGAAGAGGGGGTGAGAGTTCGGACGGAGAGAAGAGGAATAGGCGGAAAAAAGATGGAGAATGGAGGAAATGGAAAAATGACGAGAATACGGCAATTTTAATTATATTTTATATTACGGGTCATCTCCCGGTAGGCTTAAGATTGGGATAATAAATTCATAACGACGAAAAAATTAGGAGGCAGAGTGAAAATTAATAGGGATTAAAATTAAATACAGATACGCTAGGAAAATATTTATATATAGGCGCATTGATTGGCAAATAAATTTTTGTTAAATGTTTGTCCATTGAATTTTTACCTTTTATATGATAACTTTTTTCATTAAAATAAATATCGGAATATTAAATTTTTGTCCATTGAATTTTTACCTTTTATGTGGTAACTTTTTTCATTAAAATAAATATCGAAGTTTTTTATTTAAGCTGAGAACATTTACGGAAGAGGTACTATTTGGAGTTGAATATTCCTATCGTGTGAGTTGATATAATAATTGTTTCGATTAGTTAAGAGTTTTTTATTCAGACACAATTTAAACTACAAAATTAATGATAGAGAACGACATTTGAAATAATGTGTATGAAAATAATGATGGAATATTTTTCCTGCTTAGGAATGCATATTGTTATTCATAATATGTTTTGAATGAGGGAAAGTGGTCTAATAGATGTCATAAGTAATAATTTTAAAAAAATTCAAAAATAAAATCTTTTTCCTTTATAAAATAGGCGGCCTTAAAAGGATAAAACATGAAAATTTTCCGATTATATGTTCGTTATGAAAATTTTGGTGTCATATTCTTTTCATTACTGTTGCTTTACATTTCATTTACGTAATAATTTCGCTTTCATAGGAAGTTTTCAAGGTATACTTCATTTTAAAAATGTGTTTTGCTATTAACTTTATATTCAAAATCCATTTACTCCAGCTTATGGAATGAGATTATTACGTAAATGATATGTAAAGCAATAGTAATGAAAAGAATATGACATCAAAATTTTTATAACGAACAAATAATCTGAAAATTTTCTTGTTTTATCCTTTTAAGGCCGCCTACTTTATAAAGCAAAAAGATTTAATTTGAAATTTTTTTTTAAATTCTTACTTGTTTTCATCTTTTAAGTGCGAAAATGAATAACATTGAATGAAAAATAACGAACATAAATAATTTACCTCAATCGCTTTCTTAGAATGATTGATGTCAAAGTTCGTGATTTGTGGAACTTTGTGACCTCAAATGACTCCAGCGCTAGTAGGCTCGTCAGTTTAAATCACAAAGCAAATAAGATGAGAAACACGGTAGCGGCATTAGGCTACTCTTTTCGAAAAGCACCAAATAGGACCAACGGCTTTATGTCCCTTCCGAAGGATGAGGCGTTGATTCGCGTGCTCTTCTGTAAACACTCAAATAGGGGGCAGCAAGATTTATTGAAGTAATGCAACTTTCGCAGGTTTTCAACGGGTATGCTCAGCGTAGCAGGCCAACGCCCTCGCCACTACGCCACGGCACCCCAATTCGCAAGTTTCGAAATTTTGTAGATACTTTTCTACCCAGAAGCCATCTATCGCAGCGTGATGAATAACGCCTTCCCAAAGGAACCATCTTCTGATTACGAGTTGTTAATTGTTTAATGAAAAAGTTCAAAGTTTTTAAACCGATAGTGAACATTATTGAGGCATAAAGGGACATAATAGATATAAGCTAAAATTTTCGTACAATTAAGCGTTATAACTTCTCTCGCCATATACTATTGGTCAAAATGGAAACTCACGTTGAAATCCGTATTTCCCGCTGTCATTTATAACGTTGTGGCACAGATTGCTGTGAATATGTAGTAGTTCAATTTCTTGCTACTAAAACGCCCCTAGCCTCACCGGCAGAGCCACCGCAACCAAATAGACTTTTGAAAAGTTTGAATTCACAGTTTAACTTCTAGATGAGATACGAAATTATTATGGGCTAAAAACCATCTGCAAGCCATAAGCTTTCAAACAGTGTAACATTCTTTACTATCCGATCATTCGTTTAAGAGATATGAGGGAACAAATAATGGTCTACCCAATATATATATATATATATAAATGTGTGTGTGTGTGTATATATGCACACACACACACATAAATACCGGACGAACGCATATAAAAGTTTTTATAGAATGCTTCGAATAATACATTACATTTCTTGACAAGATTTCTTAAAATGGAAACAGTTTAAAATAAATCCCATATATTGCAGTGACGTAGATTGAATCTATGGTAATATTTTTTATATGTAAAGACAAATTGTACTGACAAATCTTTCCTCTATTTTAATGCATTTAAATGAGAATTTCAGTTGAAATAAGAGCCATACACGGCGGCGGAAATTATCAATATTTTACTTGTCTTAGAATTTCCTTTTGACGGCATTTCAAATTTATCATACCAATCAACAATAAGAAAATTTTTGAATCGTCGAATTAAAAATATCCACTCGTGCCGTAGCAATTATTATTGCGATTTAAGAGCAGAAATGGTTAGATAGTAAAGAGAATTCGCAATGTCTGGCATGGCTGCATTGATATATCATTGTACAATCCTGAAGATATTTATTAAATTTTCATCGTTCCCTGTATCGATGCTGTGACGTTATTTTTTCCACATTTTCCTACCTCAGAGTTCCCCTGTCTTCCTTCGCTTGGCTTCCTCAGTTTTTGTTTTGTAGTGTGTTTTCATATCTCCTGGAACAGTTTTCCTCACTTTATTATATTTTTCCCTTTCACAGATCCATTTCTGGCTTCGTGTCAGAAAGATTTCTCCACCGATGGTAAAATGCTACCCATCCAGTGTTTAAAGAACTTTCCATCCGATATCATGTTTTCTCACTGCGCTTGCCGCGACATCGACGTAACACGTTTCTCTTCCTGAATAACTCGTAATAAAGTGCATATGACGATTCTCTTTAACATCTTTGTCGCTTCATCTTAGAGTTTCCCGTATTCCACAGCGGCTTTAAGTATATTTCCACATTTATTTGAGCGGATAGTATTTCCTTCCTACAGGTCGACGAAGAGTGAATTTTCTTTCAGATCTCTTAAGCATGTCACCTATCTCTTTACAGTTCTCGAAAGAGTGGTTTTCCTGAAAATATATTTAAAAGAGGATCTAGCGAGGCTTAAATGCACACTGTAGACCATCATTTGTTTCCGTAGCCAAGAGTAAATAATCACACCACAAATAGACCATTCTTGGTGGTTATGTCCTTCATACGGATTTTGGCATTAATTTTACGTACTGTCCAGTTATCCGTTACGATCGTAGTTGAGTCTCTAATCTCAAAGTTATAAATTAAATTAATGGCTTATATCAAGGATTCCCAAACTTTTTGAAGCCACGTAACCTTTATATTCAAATATTTTTTTCTCGCGGAATCCTAACTAAGAGGTGGTAAGCCAAATTTTTTAATGATGCCTTCGCCGCAAAGCCAAAGGCTTGTCTACAGGTAAGGAAAAAACCCCAAGACGAATCACAACATCCATGCCCGAAGCGGGATTCGAGCCCGCGACCTTTGGGTTATAAAGCAGGCACACTGCCTACCAGTCTAACCCAGCCGAAATAAAATTAACATTACAATCATTGTAATGTTTATTTGGATAGCTTATGTATCTTACAGTTTACAAGTGAGGCTCATGCTTCCTACTGCAAATAAGAGAAGGAAGGACGTATCGGATCTCTTCCTCTGTTTATCAGGGAGTCACACTGAGTAACAACTTGTGTAGTATGGAGCATATCAAACCGTCATAGTATCGGCAAGCAGGGTTCAAGGGCTTTCGTCTAGAGTCCTGCGAGGATGCCCCTCGAATGTGAAGGAAATCGCATACTTTCCCCTAATTGTTGCGCAATCTGGGATCCTTTAGAGGAGGGTCTAACTAGGGAGCTCGAAATGGTTCAGCGTAGAGCGACTAGATTTTTAAAGGGAGAATATCGGTATGATACGAGTTTATCAGAGATCTTGAGTGACCTGAAATGGCAGACGTTGAAGAGTAGAAGAATTAAGTACAAAAGAAAACTATTTGAAAAGTTTAAAAGCTCCGAATTCGTTGAAGTCGTACGCGGCATAGTTGTATTCATCGGTGTTAGTGAACGTAACGTTAGATCAGAGCGTACAAGAAAATATGTCGAAACAATCGCTAGAATCGAGAAATACTACAGATCCTTTTTCCCAGACGCGATAAGACAGGCCAACAGAGGCATTAATTAGAGTTCATTTGGTGCTGTGACACCCCCTGCCAAGCGCTTCTGGCGGTATTAATGTAAATGTAAAACTCCATATAGCTACTGCGGGACCCAGTTTGGGAAACCCTGGTCTAGAGAGACACTGGATTATTCTTAGGCTTTTCGGATCCAACTTCCAATTTTGGGTTTTTGATTGAGACGGAATATATGACCATCGTTTACTACACATACACACACAAGCAGGAGAGCACCAATCATCTAGATGCCAATTTAAATAACTTTAATTTGATTTCAGCAGTAAATTATTCCTTCGTCAAAAGATGACCTGTTGCCTCGCTGCTGTCTCCCTGACGACAAATTCGACCATTTAATTCAAATAATTATATGTACTGCCTATTCTAACGATGACAACGACTAGTCCTGATACGTCAGATAAAGTTGCTAATGCGACTTGGCGAAAAATTCTGTCTCGCCTAACAGTCGCCACTGAATACTATGTAGGCTATCTTGGCGACATCGCGTTGACAAAATCGCCCAAGTCAAACCAGCTATTTTTTTGTTGGTGAAATGAGCACGGCATGGCTTCATGTGAAGTAGGAACTTGTAGTTAAAAGGGGGATATGTGGGGGGAAGTGGACACCTACTAAGTGGTTATTATTTGAGTATCGGCACATTTTGGATAATAAACGGAACAATCTGCTTCCCACTCCTAATATTAGTGTGTTCTGTGGGGATGCTGCGATGGCGATGATGTTGTTTGCCGCCTGTGACGAGATAAAATATGACGCCTCTTTAATTTCCTTCACAAATGTAGCTTTTTATCTCAAAGATAAAAAGTGGAAGTAAAATGAAAATTACCAGAATAATAGCATAGAGCACGTATAATGTATTTAAAGAAAATAAAGAAGTGTCCCGTCGTTTTGTAGTTGTTGCACTACATAAAAATATATTTATATAAATATTTTCATCGTAGTTTTATTTTGAGAGCCTTTTCAAGAGGCACCTGAAGCCTTTCCGTCTTTAGTCTTAATTTATTTATTCTTTGCTTTAATAATTTTAGATTCATCGATCTATAATCGGGACTACTAACGTATAATAATGATTGCTTATTCATTTTTAACGATGAAAGAATAGGAATTTATATATTTTGGGCCTTAAAAACTTCATAAACCCTGTATGTTTAGAGAGAAATTTTATTATTATAACCAAAAATACACATTTTTGCACGGACAAATTTTATTCCGCATATGCATGCAGAATTGCAATGGACTGTTTTTACACCATTACTCGCTGAGTGGCGAAGATAAGTGTTGGCATATAACGGAGGTCAGTGTTTTCAGAGAGTGAAATGGGGAAACGGAGAGAGACAGAGAGAGAGGAGAAGAAAGGATGAAAGGGTGTGAAACCCTTATAACATTTTCCAGTGCCGATCCTGGAATGGCACCGAAGCTGACGCCCTCGTAGCGGAATGACCAACCAAAGCCCTGTTGCCATGGCTGTAGTGGCGAAGGGTAATGGTCAAAGGGAAAAGGTGGGAAGCGGCGAAGAATGCCGCAGAAAGTGAAAGAACTGACGGTAAAGGATGTCGGAAGATGGAAGAAGGGAGGAGGGGTAATGAGATTGGAAGGGGGGAGGGAGAGGGAATTGGGCGAGGGAGTAAATGATACGGAGATTATGAGAGCGATAGGAAGGAGAAAAGATGCAGGGAAATGGATGTGGAGGAAAAAGGATTTCGTGAAAGTTGAAGATAAAAAGTAGCAGTGAAAGAGAAAGGCTGGGAGAGAGCGAGAAAAGAAGGCAGGAAAAAGAGAAAGGCAAGATGGACTCGAGCAATATCATGAATGACAGGAAGAGCAGAATCGCGGAAGAGAGAGTGAGAGAGACAGAGAGAGAGTGAGAGAGACAGAGAGAGAGATACAGTAAAGGAAAACGAAGGAGACGACGTTGGATATGAAGACGCCGGAGGCGTTGTGAATTGAAGCCGTCGAATTCAGGGTTGTAGGGATGCGCGAAGGAGTCGCCGAAAAATATGAAAATTGGTGGTTTTATTGGCGAACGGGAGCGAATGCACGAGAAGGGTAAAGTGGTCGGATGTGTTTGGCGTTGAAAAATAGGGAATCTCTTAGGAAAGGGAAAAATAGAAACGAAGAAAAGATGCGAGAGAAGGAGGCGGAGAAGAACGGGTCGAAATGGAAATGAAAAATGAGAGGAGAGAAGGAAGAAGAGCGAGAAGGAAGTTGAGGAAGAGATGGCGGAAATGGAGGTTTAGGAGGAATGTGGAGGAGGAGGGAGGAAGGAGGGGGGAAGGAGTGGGGAAGGGGGATGACGGAGGGAGAAGGGGGAGGGAGGGGGGAGTCGTGATAGGAGGAAGGAGGGGGGAAGGGGGATGACGGAGGGAGAAGGGGAGGGAGGAAGGAGGGAGGGGGAGTCGTGATAGGAGGAAGGAGCGAAGGGAAAAAGTATAAGGCGTTGTCCATCGTGGGAGGAGGAGGTGGAATAATGCAAGAGGAAAGACAAAGGAAATTAAGGGAAAAGGGTTTGTGGTGGTTACAAAGAGGCGAGGGAAAAGGCATGAACGCCGTAAAAGGGAGGGAGATGGGAGGGGAGGGGAGGGGAGAAGGGGGGGAAGGGGGGGGGAGGGGGAGGGGCGTAAGCGTGCGGTTTTAATGTGTGGATCGGAGGCGGAGACGCTTGAGTTTGTTGCGGGACATGTGGGATTAGGAAGGGGAAAAGCGCTCGCCCGAGGACGGGATGAAACCTCGAGATAAAGAATGAGGAAGTGGGATCCATCCTTAATTGGGAAATTAATGGCTTGAGGGCGATGTGATGAAGTAAAAGCGCAAAAGAAAAATGGCGTAGGCAAAGTTGTGTGGATTAACGGCGTTAATCGCCTATCGATGCATTGCGTAATTATCTTTTCGCAAGAAATTGCTAAATGTAGACACGTAGATAAAATCGATGCGTACAAAAGTACTTGGATTTTGTGAAAGAATTACTTATATTTAGCAGTGAATGTTATCCAGTCCACGCTTATAAATTCGGTTAATCTTAATGCACAATTTTTTCGCAAATTCTGAGCTGAAAGTCGAATATATTTTATGCATAGATGTGCGTTTGGGTGTAGGAAGCGCAAAAATTCTCTTTCTGTCTTTAATATTTAGCATAGACTTGGTTAAATAAATAATTGAAAAAGTATATTTTTCAATAGACATCATCATAAATATTCTATTTAGAAGAGGTCGTGTAATAACTCAGCATTTACGGTTTTAATGTTTGATTATTATTTGAAGACGTATACTCATTAATATGGATTTTTACCGAAGAATTCTTCCTTGGAGAGGTACTTCAAAAATTGCTACTAAGCATATATTTTGAAAAACCTTTAAAAATGCGCTTTGGGTCTCTCAGTAAAGGCTTGGGAGGAGGATGCTGCTCTTTCAGAGTAATTGAAAATGACGAAGGGAGGAGATGGAGGTAGAGGTGGAGGGAGGTGGGTGGGAGAGAGAGAGAGAGATGAAAGGGAGAGAGAGGAGAGGAAGAGAAGTAGGCAGTGAGGGAGAAAAGAGCGGGAGATTAGGGAGGAGGTACGTATCGAAGGAAGGAAGGAAGGGAGGGAGTCGCCTTCTTCTTCTGAGGACCTCGTACTTTCCGTGCGTTGGAGTGTGAAGATTTCGAAAAAAGTAAGAGAAAGTGGATTGCTTGCGAAACTCGCGAACGAAAAGGATAAAGATAGTGTGTGTGAGGGAGCGTGGAAGGAGAGATAGGAGGAGATGAAATTGGAGATTGAACACAAAACGGAAGAAGAGGAAATTTCGAAAAAAATCAATTCTCGAATGGTATTTTATACTTTCTTACAGCTTGGTGAATTAATAAAATTGGAGGTAGTGTGGGTCAAAATTTGGGTGAAGCTTGATTAGGCACGTATTAGAGACGCATTTGGTTGTGTAAGTGACGAATAAGGAAAAATTCCAGTTATCTATATAATACATCGCAACGAAATGGTATATACTCAAATCAGGAGCGTAAAAAATAAAATAACTATTTAACTATAATGTTGAAAGGCATATTTTTGCTATCGACAAGGCCGATTACATACGGTTTTCATTTGTCCAAAAACTAATTTAGAAAAAATAGGAATTAGGTCCGTATTAACAAAATTTATTTGCGTAATTACATGAATTTCGATTTTACATTTTTAGACTATGCAAAAGCTCCGGAGAGGATTTATCCGTAAAACTTCCTGTTCTTCTTCTGAAACCTGCTGTAACTTCTTGATTTCCCTCGTAATTGCTGTTTTTCATATATCTTATTACAAGAATCATCTGAAAAATATTCACTTTCCAAGTAAAATTTCTTATCTTCTTCCTCTTGAATGTTTTTCCATAAAATCTGCTGTTAGGATAATCGATTTTCAAAAGGTGATTTCACGAATGTAGTAGCGATTCTCTCTAACGTTTTTTTCATAATTATTGCTTCCGTTAAAGGACTAAATAGTCAACTACAGATTTACCGTCACTTTTTGTCCTTTGCTGTTCTTAGCACTACCAAATGGGTGGCGGTAAATTGAAATTCACTCACAGACTTCCAACGACTCTACGCGTGAGCAGAGGTATATGGCGTGGCGATAATCCGGGGGTTGACCTTGTATACTTTCAAGCCTTGTTTCACATTGCACTCTTGTTCAATTTTTCAATATATGAAAGGATATGTTTTATTTAATTGTTAAGTTTACTTGCCAAAACTAACGACACTTCCGACATGTCTTACACTCACGCTAACTGAACGTTAGCCGAAGTACCAGAAATATACAGAAGCATGAGAAGTATACTTACTCAGCAGATACATCCCTAAACAGAACCGAGTTGGTATTTTCTGATGTTTTTGCATGCATTCGTCCTGAATCGAAAGAAGCGATGGATCTTAAGCGCAAAAAAATCTGTTGTTTGGAAGGCTGTTCTTCGGACATTCCCACACAGCTTTAAGGTATATATGTTTGTATGTGAAAAGGAGAGCTTGGAAGGAAGATGGGAGACTAAAGAGGAGAGGAATGACAAAAGGCTACGCACTCTGTTGGAGGAATACAAGCTGAGAGAGAGAGAGAGAGGAAGAGAAGGAAGTTGGTGCGAGAGAGAAATGGAAGACAGAAGATGCGGAGGTTAAAAGGGTTTGAAGGGAGGAGGGGGAGGGAGGGGAGGTGGAGTGGGACGGTCACAAGGAGGAGAAAGAGGGAGAGAGGAAGGAGAGGGCATTGAGACAAGGAAGAGGGAGTGAGAGGAGATAATAGGGGTGGGGGAGAAGGGGAGAGCGAAAAGGAGTGAGAGAGATTACGTTTAGAGAGGGAATTGTGGCGGGATGAAGGGTCTCGGGTGGAGTGGGTGGAGAGAGAGGGAGAGAGAGAGAGAGAGAGAGAGAGAGAGAGAGAGAGAGAGAGAGAGAGAGAGAGAGAGGGGTTCTCATCAGCTTAATCGATTGCGTTGGCCCACGGGTGCGAATAGGTTGGTCGCTGTGCAGTCTCACCCGACCCTCCCTCCCCTCCCCCCTTTTCTATTCCACTCCCCTCCTCTCCCTCCTACCTCCCACCCCCTGCCCTTTGGTCCACTCCCTCTACCTCCTACCTTCCCCCCTCCCTTACGCCCGTTGGTCCTCTCCTCCCTTACGCCCTCTTTATTTCCTTCCTGGATAAAAACCGTTTCTTCTCTCTTTCTCTCTCATCCTCTCCGTCTTTAATTTCTTATTCTCTCTCTCTCCCTCCCCCTTTTCCATTTTCTCTCTCTCTCTCCCCCTTTGGGACTTTTTCTCCTCGCATTGATCGTTTGCTGGTTGTGCGGTGTTCCGTGGGACTGCTTTGCCGCCCAGGTGGAGTGCAGGGGGATTATATTACGAAGCGTCTTCGCCTCCTGCGGTAACCGTGTGCCATTTATTCGCCTCTAGCTTATCTTGGCTATGCGTCACGGCTTTACTACGTGCTCTCTCCATTTGCCATCGTCTAGCCGTATTTTTTAACCTTTTCATCCTCAAGATTGTCGAAAAATCGCAGGCCTTGAGTAAATATAACTTTTTCGATGATTTTACCGTAAACAGTTTTATAAAATTATTTTATAAAACAATTTTTTAATTCGCTTCTCATATGCTGGGACATGAGCTTCCGAAATAGTTGGTCATTGTATCAAACCACTCGAAATTTATGGATTTTCGTGAAGAAATTTTCATGCTATGTTTATGTCACATATCGTAGAATACATACGACATTTCGTTTGTGATTGTTTCTACTGGTTGTAAAATTAAGTTTTTGTGGGTTAAATCTATCATGAGATACAAATAAAATATGAAATTAATCATTTTAATCATTTCTTAAATATGCTGGAGGAGTAGAATATATAAATAAGCAGTTTAAACTATTCGGCGATTATTTTTTGTTTTTCCGATTTCAGTTTTCTTCGGAAATCATAAATGCCATGTTTCGCTTTAATGAAATTTTTTTGTGTAATGTAATGGTGTCTTTTGTAACATACGCAGCATATTTGGATGGCGAACACTAAATAGTAGTATTTTAAATCTGCCATCATTTGTCATACAAACTTTGCAATTCCACTTCTTAAAGCTGTCTGTTCATCGAGATAATTTATCCTATTTTTATCTCATTCACCTCTTTACTTTAAATTTCTATAATTATCCAGCCTTTTCGGCAAGAGACACTTCTTGTTAGACAAATTAAATGTTTGTAATCAGTATTGGATATAAATTAATCTTAATTAACTTGCTGTTTCAATTGGTAAGCGTGCTCTGTAGCCAAAGGCGTGGGATGCATTTATTTCCCTTACATAATATCATCGCTCACCTTTCAATCTCTCATGGAAAGTCATTCATTTCTGTTACTGCCGTGAAATTAATGCCTTTTTTGTTGAATAGAATTCTATTGTATTTTCATTTATATGAAAGGTTCCGCACAGCTTTATAATTCTTTTTCTATAACTTCCTTTGTCCTGTGAATTATTTCCTTTGAGCTTGGGTCAAAATGTTTGCTGTGAATAGATCGATTGGAATGAAGAAATAATATTTTGTAAATGATGCCTTAGGCTGCCGTTTCAAAAAGTTAAAAAGAGATAAAAATATTCGCATTCCATGGACGTTGATAACTACTAAGTTAACTCAATTCTATTAATTCCTTTTTAAAATTTACAAATCTCAATTTTTAATTTTCTAAGAGACAGTAATTTATAAACTTCGTTCCCTTGAGCAATATACCTGGCTCACGCCGTATATATGTATCCTATGGACCATTGCAATTTTTGAAATAAGACAAAACTATTGACGATGGATGTATTATTTGCACGGCTTCATCTCATTTGTATGGAATACTACTTTTGATATTGGGTGAAGAGTTAAACATCAGCAATTTTGTACGGAAATCCAATAAATAAAAACTAAGAGCTATTTTAATTAATAAAATATTTCCTTGACGTAAACAATTTTTGGAATGTGAAAGATTTTTGCAAGAATCTTTTGAGAAGTTTATTCACCTCGAATTTCTCAGTTTCTCTTTCTCTCTTTCTCCCTCTTCTCTCCCTCTCTTTCTTTTTCCAAGGAAACTCCGTCATTTGGAAACAGATTCCGTCGTCATTTTCTTTAGGGGCAGGTGGCTGAGACGGCTCTTCCACAGTATGCGCTCTGCCATCCTATTCTCTTCTCACTACTTGCCTTCTGTCTCATTCGTTATTGAATGGCATGATCTCATAGGAATACTAGTAGCATCTCTGGTTAGGAAAGTTGTTTTACACACACGCACGCACGCACACACGCGCACACACACATACGAAAACATCTGGGGCCATTTCAGTGGCAGTGCTATTGATTTTTCACGCGAATTTGATGCTCGAGTCACTATCGCAGTAAGTTAACGTCATAAAATAGTTTAAATTTTATTGCAAAAGATGTGGTTGGCTAGTGCCCCCCTGCTGCGAGGGTAGAGGTACCTGAGGTCGGATTTGGGGATGGGCCTCAAGGTTCGGGAGTATTAATCCGAGTTAATGAGGGTCGAGGGGTCTGCGGCGCGGTCAGTTTTTCAGATGGTCCCAGTTAGTCAACACAAGTCGATTTTTTTAAACATTCTTTTCTATTTTAAAAATGTAACCATAACTTTTTTGGGAAATGCAATAGGGAATTAATTTTATTATTTGTATAACTTTCGTTTATTTTTCTTTGATTATTTAAATTAATCACTGCAAATGTTCCCTTTTGAGTTTCTGGAATGGCAAGAACAATGAATTAGACAGAATTCATAGATCGAATATCCAATCTGCGGAATACGTTAAATATTTAGGAGTCACCATTTGTCGTGATCTATCGTGGAATATGCATATTCGAAGGATCGTGGGCTCAGCCAATAAGAAATTAGGCTTCGTAGGCAGAATAGTAAGAAGTAGCACAGAACAGGTACGTGAAACGTGTTATTTATCATTGGTCAGATCTTAGGTCGAATTCGCTTCCAGCATATGGGATCCTTGAGTTAGAAAGAATCCAACGTAGAGCAGCCAGATTCGTAAAGCAAAAATATGATCAAAAATTAAGCGTCGCATCACTCTTGAAGGGGTTGAATTGGATATCGCTAGAGGAGCGCAGACTTAACGCTGGGTTAAGGCTTCTGGAAAAATTCAGGTCGGAAGTTCTATTAGAGGAGGTTTCAGGAATATTAGAGGCACCTACTTACATGGGTCGGCATGATCACGAGGATAGAATACGAGAGATCGACTGTAGGACCGAGCGATATCAGGGTTCGTTTTTCCCAAGGACCATACGAGATCATAACAGGAGAATAATTCCCGCGAGAAATGTTGTTATGTAGGCTTTGGTGCGCTGAACCCCCTGCCACCCACCAATCTGGTGATTTGCAGGATATTATGTAGATGTAGATGAAAATCGACGTTCACAAACAAGAGATCTACCACGATGTTTCAGTGGTAGAATATCCGCTCGGCAAGTTGAAGACCCGATTTCCATTCGCAGTCATGGCAGAATTTTTCACCCGTTTCAAAATTATTTCCAACTTTCCAATTTATGGCTCTCTGCTTACGATATTATGATAAGTTAATTTCATAAATATTTTTAAGTGTTTTCTATTTGATATCTAAGAAAAAATTAATTATATGGTCATCAGATATCTTTTATGTAATCCACCTCCTGGGCTCCATTTTGGACCCCATATTAAAATTCTGTAAAATTAATAATGTTGTTGATTACATTGTATATAAAGATTGAAAATAACGGAAAATGTGTTTTCTTTAAACCAAAACTCATTTTTGGATACTTTATACTATAAATTTTTTAAAAAATCTAAAAATAATATCCATACAAGTAAAGGTCAATATTTCATGCTAATCCCATCTCAATTCTCTTACACATTTTGCATAGATTGCTTGATTTCTTTTTACCGGGTTACTTAAAAACGCACTGAGCACATATGCTGCTTATGTTTTCAGTTTTTATATCAGTTTTCTATCACAGAGGTTCAAACGGATATGGTTCAACTCAATTACATTGCTGAATTTAATGCTTGAAGTACATTCATTTCAAGTGCTATATGAATAAATTGTGGCTTCAGTATAATGATTAATCATATCTTGCTTGGATTTACATACTTGGGTTTACTATTTCTTCTTCTATCAAACGGAAGTACAAATGTCATATATGCAATTTCTTCTACTCAAATTCTGGATTTTGTATCATCCAAAAAATGAACGAGTTCAATCATGCTACGTCTTTTCTGGACACGTTGTATTCCCTAACCATGTTTTCAACGGTAGCTAGGTCTCCATCTGTTGCATTATAGTGAGATATCATATATGGTTTGTAATCCCCGTTTTTACCCTCGCAGGCATCATCGTGTTTCTGGGAAGAGAGTGAAATTACATTCATATTTTTCTTTGGGAAGTATGACGCCAATAGCATACACGGTAGATTTTTCAATACGTCTTTTTTATTTAGAATCCTTATGCCTATTTAAAAAAATTATATTTTCAGTAAACTTGAGTTTATTGCAAGTAAAAATACTGCCAGTGCACAACTTGTAAAGTCGTCAGTCGTGACACTCCGACCTCACACTTCCGCCAGTAAATCTAGTACCACTCCCATCGATTGGTTTCGGTATTGCACCTGTCCATGTTTCCTTCTATAAATTTGCATATTGCGGACATAATGCGTGTTGGCATCAGCATGGGACCAGATCTTCATACCGTACTTCGCAGGTTTGGATTTCACGTTCTGAATGGGCATCGCAATTGGAGAAAAACCAGCTGTTTATCAAATGCCATTTCCACGTTTAGAATGTAAGCCAACTTAAATGTCATATATGATTCAAATACGTCTCGTATAGTCGTAATTTTATCATCTTTTGCTCTATTTCTGGGTATTCTTCTTATGGTAAAACCGAGCTCGAGTCATTTTAACAAAGAGCATTTGTCTACCATAAGTCCAGTTGGTAGTTCACAGTTCGTTTATTGACTTCTTCCGTGACGTCAATCATCCAAAAAATTAGGAGTCCCTAAAAAGGCTTTTGTTTCGTCTGTTATAATTGGTCTACGCTCCTTACCATTTAACATAATTGTATTAGCTCCTGAATTCGTATAGACGTTAGTAGTGTTTAGTAGTATTCGGCAGGTTGATATTTAATTCAGTAGAAAATTATCGAGCTCGTCGTATGGCTGAAAATTTTCAAGAAGTATCGAAAATTGACAAAATAAGTATTTATCTTAGGTATCTACAATAACTATAGTCATTATATGAAAAACTATATTCTTATTTCGGCTACGATACAGCCGCCTTCAGTGCTGATTCACCTAAAGTAGATTCTATAAAAAAAAACCTTTTAGAATCATCACCGAAGACTGTAACCGAAATGCTAAAATCTGTTTTTATGACCTTGTTATGGCTGTTGAAAATACCAAAAAAAGAACTAGAATTGATTCCAGTTGGCCATTCAAAGTATATAATTAAAGTTATTTATTGCCTCTGTTCGTTTTATTTACCATAAAAGCATTCCCTATCGTGTATTTTAACCTTTAATGGCATTCACGCAGATCCAAAATTTTACCACCTTTCTCAACCAGCGTCCTGATTGATGATAACATTTATCGTATTACCTCAGTGGGGCAATACATGCGTCAAAGACAACGGCGATGAACTGGATTAATGCTCGAGGGAGCATTCTGGATGATCAGCTAAGTAGCCTTAAGTGAACGCTTTATCACACTTAGTTCACACAGTGTTATCATTTTATTCTCAAGTCTCATTCGAGGTACGTATCATTTCCTTTCAACACACTAGCAGGCTTTCGGCGAATGAAATAATTCTGTGCCCTCGACGCGGCGAATGAGACAAATGCTGGTCTCATTATTTTTTATTTAGTTCACACAACTTCTGCCGCTTCTGCATCCCCGAGTGTTTTTCCGCTGCAGGAGCGGAATTTCCTACATATGTATAGTCTTTTGAATTTCATCAATAGAAATTTTCCACCAATGCTTGTGGAGTATGAATTATTTAGAAACCACAAAGATGCAAATAAACAGCATTAGAAGTACTTGCCAAGACGAAAATACCGTCACAAGTATGTAAAGTATGCAAACGTTTATTTTTATGGAATAACTGCTAGCGGACATGCGTGAATGAATCTAGGATAGAATTATCACATCGTGCAGGCACGAAATATTCTTATTTTAACGGTATTTGATGTTCACGTCACCAAAAGTACATGTGGATTTGAGGACGGCTAGCAAAAAGATTTCGTTAATCCAGACCCGTTCATTCACGACAAGTGAGAGTGAATGAAAAAATAACCAGAAATATAACGACCGCGAATGCAAGAGGAAAGGGAAACGGCGGACGGGGAGGCAATGCGTGTGACGTGCGAACGTAAATGATAGGGGTCGCACGAAGAATGTGAGAGTGATTGTGGGGATGATGAAGGGCTTTCGGAGTGAGGAGAAATGAAACGAAATGTTCGTGCCTATAATACAGACGAAATACGGTGCCACCGCCAGCGTGTAAAAATTACGCTTTAACATAGTGCTTTTCTAAAAATTAATAAAAAGCTATAAGAACAAACGTAGACTGCTAATTTTACTAATATAGCCGAAACATCGGCAAATCGTAAAAATAATATTTGTTAAATACAGTAGAGTCTCGATAGTTCGAGGTGAACGGCTATCGAAAATCTCGGACTATACGGAATATGTCCTAAAAAAAGACAATTTACAATGTGTAGAATTTTATTGATAATAGTGTATTGTATAAATTTACTTATATTATAAAAAAATCAAAAAGTTTCCTTATAATTTAACGTACAAAACTTTTTAAAATGTTTGTTGCATTTGAAACTGCGATCGCTTCTTTGCTGCAACATCACGCCATCTTTTCAGAAGCTTCCTTTCAACTTTGCTGTGAAAACCACAAGAACAAAACTTCACTATTATTTCGTATTCAGCTTTCTTCATGGTTTTTCGCGAAATCGAGGCAGTTATCGCCCCTGACTAAACGGAACCTCGAAGGAACGGGACTCGAACTATCGAGACTCGACTGTAAATTGTATTGTTTTAAGAGCTTTCTCACTTCTTGTTTATTTTAAATTGAAAAATAAATACATATATATATAAAACAACTTTTTAAATTTAAACATCTTTTAGTAAGTGTAAAGCTGAAACACCAACCAAACCCAACGGTTTGATTTAATGATTTTACTGTCAATTAAAAATTTTACGGTATTTTCTTCGTCTCCAAAAATTCGCATAAATCCTTCAAGTCAGAATAGACTTTAAGGGTTGATAGTAGGACGTAGTTCGGTATGTGGCCGTTGCCATTTGCGGCGCCACAGTCAACAGACGCCATTTCCGTCGATCTAACAATAAGAAATCCATATTTTACTCTCCCTTGCCCTAATATTATCTTTAAGATATCAATTAATAAATTTAGTCGGAGAGAGGACAACACTTGCAACAAAAAAGTCCGCAAGAGCTTATAGTTACGACTTATAGTTTAAGAGAGAAAAAATCGAGAAGGTTCCGCCCATGTTATCCAGTTGGGGGAATTAAATGTCCCTGGAATCAAAATCGGGTCGTTATTTTGCATGGCGATTACAAATATGTCTTTATGTGTGGCTCTCTTTAAAATTGAAATAATGGCTAAAATACATGCTGCCGTTCTCGAGCTATTGGACATTATTTGTGGTGTCTTATAACATAGGTACCTTTCCTCATACATACTTATATATACATACTACCGCGGTAAGCTAATTTAGAAGTTGTTAATAAGTCCCTGGTGTGGTTTTCGTTTTAATTTAACCTTGCATACTCTAATATTTATCTCTAGGACGTTGTGTCTTTTATCTACTTTTCATTGACAGTGTCGGCGTGCATCTTTCGGCTCATTAAAGGAAGAATGGTAGTCATTACAATTGTGGACACAATTGTCTCGATGATAAAAATTAATTAATTTCTGCTGTGGTTTGCAAGAGGAAACTTTCTTACTGGGAAATGAAGATAGAATTTGATTCCAGTAGCGTTTTAGGAAAAATTTTCATTTGTGTGGCATAGAATCCAGCGTCATTCAATCACTTACTGAATGTTGAGTTTGTACATTTTTAGACCTCGGTAAAGGCGGCCTTCGGAGGTGTTTTTTAGTAGAGAAAATTCTCATGCAATTGAAATAGTTTTTAATAGGCGCTAAGCGAGGTTGGTGTTATATTAGGATCACTAAATCGGAATTTAGCCCTCCATGCTACAGATAACGTAGCCCCAAAGGATAAACACGGATCCACGCATAAAAATCTGACTTTTCTGTAAACATTTGAAAGAACTTTTTTATTGAGCATTTTCGGAGCTTGGTAGAATATAAGAAATGGAAAACAAATGCTATTTTGAGAATGAGAGGCATAAAATACGACAATGGGATAATTTGAGAAGACTTCAAAGTAGAATAATCCTTTTTTCCTCATAATGCAAGACTTGTTGGGTTTTCCTACTTTTCCGCCGGGTGGCGCTTCTCCCGAGAGCGCATTTCCTCTTTTAAGCTGCTTTAGGGGTAAAAGATTTAATCTATATCTTTTTTTTCCTCTTACTGAAATGTAAGCAGATTGTTTTTCTCTGGAAGCTTGCGTAATGAACTGCCTATAAGATATCCACTATGAGAGTATTGTATAAAGAAATTGGCGTAGCTAATTACGAGAGAGACTTTGGGTAAATTTTGCATCTTATTTTTCTCTCCAACTTTGCGCTTGATTTAAGCTCTGGAAATAATAAGGAAATCCTGCATCACTTTTATCAAAGCTCTGTTATAAACCAAAAAATGTTTCTCTAAAAGCTCGGGCATATTATAATTATGTTAATGAGTAATCTGCGAAGAAAGATTATTAGCCAAATGCTTATTCTGTTAGTGCGAGCAAACATTGTTGTTTCGTTGTGGTTTTATATTAAGTTATCAGGGTATATAATGAACATATAAATATATTCCACGTAACGTTTTCAGCACATAATAAGCATCCTCAGCTTAAAAAGATATTAAAATATCGGAACCAGGGCCGGATGTATGATTCTGGGGACCGTAGGCTGAAACTTTTATGAGGGCCCCTACTACCGAAAATTTTATTAACAAAATACATTAATTTTTTATTATTTTTAATACTATTAACCCTGCACAGCCACTGTGGGGTCTGTGGGACCCCAATGATTTCTATTTTTGTTCTTGTGATTGTCATCGTGGCGCTGCGAATGTGATACTTTCTGTAAATACATTGTAGACACCCCTTTTCAATGTGACTCATCGGTGTGATCATTTGAGTTCTGACTGCTGGATAAATTACATCTGTTTTCGTCGCGGGGTCTGTGGGACCCCACTGTGTCGTTTGTGCATCTGTTTTTGAAAGTAAGCAAATTTTAAAATTTTTAAATATTTGACCTTAATTGAAGTTTTCTTTTAACTTAATGTACTGCATCTTATTTTTACATTACCATGAGTCTGAATATTATTATTTTCATTAGATTTCAATGGCATCCAATAAAAAACGCGTACGTACAGAGGAGGAAATTTTGGCAGTTCTACAGGATGTGGCTGAAGATGAAATATTGGTAGGCTCAGATTCTGAAGATGAAGAGGACAACGTTATAGACCACAGTGATACTGAGTCTGAACAAAGTGCTGCTGATGACTCAGAAAATGAGGACGAGAAAATGCTCTCTCGCCAACGAAACATAGCCAGCATAATTGGTAATGTTTCCAAACAATCGCTTTCAATTTTATTTTCTGTACCATCACACATCACACTGTATTAGATTACAATCGCACGAAAGGGGGTACTGACTTATTTGACCAGCTTTGCCACACATACACTACTTCAAGAAAAACAAATCTCTGGCCGTTGCGATTTTTTTTTGGGATTCTCGACCAAAGCGGAATAAACGCTATGGTTCTTTACACTCTCAATCAGGCAACAAATAACAGAATGGTCCGACGATTCTTTCTTCAAGAACTATCTTGGATGCTAATTGAGCCGCATCTGAAATCGAGAATGCAATCATCCAGCCTGCACAGATCCCTGAGAGAAACGATAAGAGAATAGGGCAGGACAAGTTGCAAAAAGGAACGCATAATACAACGCGCCAGTTAGAAAAAAAAGTAAGGTGCAGCTTTTGCTCAAGAGAAAAAGACAGGAAAACAAAAATGCTCTGTAAATCATGCAGCAGAGCAATGTGCGAGGAACATCGCTCGTATATGTGTACCGAGTGCGGATCCTAAAGCAAGCTCAATTTCAACGCAGTGGCTATGATTCGGTTTTGATTATTTCCTCTTCTGATTTTGTTTTTTCTCTTCATTAATGTTAGAAGATTCAAAAAGCTGTATAAGATTCTATAAATAGTTTAAAGAAAATTTTTAAAATATACATTTAAAGTGTTATCCATTTCTATGATTTTTGGTGTACTGTTTTTGGAAAAATAAAGATTTCATGTATTTCTCATTCGAAAATGTTTATTTATTATTATTTCCTCTGTTCCTCATGGTCTTCCATCAAACATCCAATAAAAGAATAACCTGTAAATAAATTAAGTAATTGTTTATGCAAAAAAATATAATGGGGTCTCACAGACCCCAAGGTGACTGTTTCGTCTGTAAAAACAAGCGGTGACTGTTGAGGGTTAATAATAAAGAATTTAATTCTTAAAATAATATGACGTTCATTTGTGGAAAAATAAAATAAAAATAAAACGTGGAGAAAGAAATAGGTGTTTTAAAACGTTTTCCTCCGCAATTTCTGTTCTTTTAATACTGTAAATAATGAAGAATTTAATTATTAAAATAAAACCAAATTTTTATGGAAAAATCAAAGAAAAATCAGATAGAATTTTAAAAAGTTTTTCTTCGCGATTTTTCTGCAAAGTCGTTAATTATATTTTCAATCGATATTGTCCAGTGGCGTTGCGAAAATAATTTTTTATGCGAGATAAAGCTGAAAATGATCTTTCACCCTCGCAGCTGGTCGCCGTATTACTAAAATATATTCTTAGAGCGATTCTGACGTTTGGATATGACCCTAACATAGGTCCTCCATCTGCAAGAAGTTCCATCATATGCGCAACTTTCGTCTTTTCCTCATTCACAATCATGGGCGAAAATTGCAGAAACTCATCCACGAATTTGATTTCCAGTTCATCAGGATATGCCTCCACTAAGTTAGTACATTGTTTTATTTATTTATTGGCAGGAATTCAGAGACAGCACGGGGCCAATTATACTGAATATCGTAACAACAATAACAAGGACGAACACACACGACCATGCCCTCGGCAGGATTCGAACCTGCGACACGCTAGTCCCCCCCCCCCCTTTACCAAGGCCTAGGATGTTGAATTCCGTTAAAAATCTGAAAAGTTCTTTTATCTTCGAATACGTAAGTTGTCGCTTGCGCATTTCCATGAACAAGCTGTCAATGATTATATTGAACGTTTGAAATAGAAATCCATCACGTGCTAAAAATTTAATAGTTTCAACAACACGCCTAAGGACATTGCACCAGTACTTTTGTTCAGTCTGCTGTTGTTTGAAAATTTCACAATGAATTCTACCTGCAACCTTGGACATTGTGCTCCAATCATTAATGTTTTTTTATAGTTGATGTTGTTATCATATTCAGTAATCCGAACCTGGCAGTTTTTCCTGTCACTAAATCCATTCCGGAATGCAGACTCCCGCTGACGGAAAAGTTTGCTCGGTATACAATATACGTTACCCGTAGATGGTGAATACACATGCCTTTTTCTCCTTATTTGTTCTCCGTTGCTCATTTTCCGTTCGAATAAACTTAATGATAAAAATCGTGTTTGTTTTTTTCCTCTCTCGCTGAGCGTGAATAATCTCCATTTAAATTTTGGTTGATTGGTCTTTTAATGACTTGCTCACGCAGTTCGTTATTTTTTTATTAACCATTTTCGGATCATCTGTTACCAATCGACGATCGGTTGTTTTTAATGGAACTGCTGGACCTAGAACTTCCGCGGTACCCGTGGTAATTATTGGTGGTTGGATAGGTTGTGATGCTGATGAACTTTTCCTACATTCTCCGCGACAACTAACGACGATGACGAACCTTCATTATTAGAACCATCATCAGCTGATGTTGTTATCTGATGTGAAATTGAAACTTTTTCGATATGTGAAGTAATCTGTGATAATGATTGCTGGCCAGATTGTAATTCTGCTAAATCTCAGTTTCATGGACTGACGACGACGGAAATGATGAAAACACTATTGCTGATTTGGTTTGCTTTATCCGTTATCAAGTTTGTTGTCTTTTTGTTGAAATATTTGCTTAATTTTGGAAGGGAGGATATTGCTGAAACTTGTGCAGCTTTCCGTTTTCTTTTTTTTGCAACATTCGCATAAGATTTTTTAGGTGACATGGTCAAAAGCGGGGGCTACAAAAAGATTAAAAATTTTTCTAAGTATTATCCGACTTGAACTTGTTTTAATTTGCTGTTCTTATTTTTTTGGACGGGTGTCAAGTCATTTATAAATTCGAGTTACATGTGGATACTTCAGGGGATGAAACTGACGAGGAAAGTAAACTCTGCACAAGTTTTTTAAGATATCAAGCTTAATTTTCTTCATGTGCCATACTAAATTAATGTAATGTTCTAAAAGTGTTCGATTCATAATAGTTTGTTCCAAATCCTTGACACAGATATCCATTGATTCTTTATTTATTACATTATTAGTTCGGGTGGAAGGTTTGAACCTTATAAATCACCATCCTTAGTCAAAATAAGTAATACGAAATACGGAGATAAAAAGTTTGGATCCTTTTTTCTGGGTGGATACACAATAAGTTAATATATGAAATAGAAACTGTTCATTTAAAATATTTGGACTGACCTGTCGAATGAGGCTCTCCAAAAGTGTACACAGCTTTTAGAAAAAGTTAAAGTTAAATAACCTCCCTCAAATTAATCCACATGATAAGTTTTTCATTTCTCGTTTGTTTGACATGGTGGTTTGATTTTTTTCAGTGCAACAAATTTAATAATAGTTTCCAGGTTTATAATATAATTAAAGTTACATTTAAATTAATTTAATCAAAAATTCCCCTATTTACCATGATAAGTGCTTCGTATGAGTATGAGTGAATGTAGCCTGTACTGCGCATTCAGAATCCTGCCTGCAGTATGTAAGTCGCCATACGACGACGCCTGAACATACGTCGATCTTAGATTCAATAAGTGGAAGAGAGATAGTTTTAGAATCGAAAACACGCGTTGTATACATTTTATCGAACTGTTTGTTTACCTCTACATAGACGTGCACGATTGTCATAAATGAAGTATTTACAGTATGTATTTATTCTTATTAAGTCTTGTCCATTTTTAAACGAGATTTTCAAGGGGGCCCCGGCAGGCAGGGGCGCTAGGCTGCAGCCTCGACAGCCTAGTGGTAAATCCTGGCCTGATCGGAATTGTTCGTAAATTCATCTTAAATGGCAGAATAAATGTCCAATTTACTTTTTTGAAATGTTAGATGAAAAAAATGTTCTTCGACTTAAATTCTGGACAGAGAATAAAATTTAACGACGGATACTATCGAAATTTTAGTAAACGTATCATTATGAACCGATACAGTTCTTCTTATTAATCCTCTCATGCTCAAGTACATAATGAGAATACTGTATTATTTCGAAAACAATAATTGATATTTTAAATTTCGCTTTTGGACAACTTTCTGGTCACGCGGTTCAGAGCTTATCTTGTCTTCCCTCTGTACATTGGATGAATTTTTAATTTGAGACCAGATCAATAAAATTCCAAAATTTTAATACTTAGCTTTATTTAGCAGGAAATGATGCTTTTGCAACTTTTTCTGACAGTAAAAGTTTATTTCCGTAAATTATCGTCGTTCTTACAGAATTATGTTTCATCGCCACTGCTGGTAATGTAATCCCTGCCATCACTCAATCTCTATATCATCAGAAACGCTGATATCTTTGTAATATTACGCGGCATTTTGACATCAGAGAAAATGTTGCAGAGTTAGAAGTGCTAAAAGATATTTTTAATTATGTTACCGTAAATAGTCGTAGGCGAACTTTTTCTGATAACCTATCGATCTGTGCAAAGTTTTTTCCCTTCATTCATCAAAATACGTAAATATTGACCGATTTCTTTGTTTTTGCTTTACTCGACGGATAAAACTTGATACTATATTATTCTTGCGAAGTTTACATGCTTTTAGATATTTTGTGGATTTTTCGTACTCTTGCGGACGTTGCCAAGGCGACTCTCAATGTTGCCTCCGATTCAAATAGACGAATGAATAGCCATATTCGCTTCACGCTTTTGTTTAATCTTCGAAATTATTGTTGTAGCAAGGTCAGTCTTTATACGTAGTGACGTAAATATTTATTATATAACGATTTGAATCTCTTCTCATCAATTGAATGTTGAAACCTTAACTCTTTCGTAAGTAATATTATTATATTCTACATTTTTGTGTTTATTAACGTTTTGTTCTTTACCTCATGTATTGAAATTGTATACGGATCTATTAATCTACAATCAGAAATATTAATTTACAAATTGATTACCTCCTAGAGAATCAGAGCCGGTTTGAAAGCTATATAAAGCAAAGTGAGGCTCGTAGGGCCGAGCGGCGGCCGGGGGTTGGGCCGCGAAGCGGCCAGGGGGCGGAGCCTACTAGTATTTTTTGTAGTGTAACAGCTGTCCATATGTGCGGCGAACACTGGAGCCCGGATAATCGAGGACTCGAAACGCGCCTTAAATTGTGCAGTTTTTAAATAATTTTTTTGTTTAAAAACATTTAATTTTTAAAAATTCATTCCGTATGTCTTACATGCGTCTAAGCTGCAGAAATTAGTATTTTAGAGAAACAGGGGAGGCGGGAACTGCAGAGGAAAAATGGGACATTGGCCCAACTTCAATTCCTGAGATTTGGCCGACGATCTTAATACCGTCTTACCTTAATTTTACTATTAAAATATATATGAAAACATCCTTTTCGTCTTGCTTCAAAAAAGGACCGTGCACGCGGGCGGCCAAAATGGGACACACACACCCACACATTCATCCAATAACCTGTAACTCCTAAGTCATAACGTTACCGATGTTTGGAACGAAGTTGCTTATTAGAAACTTATAGGCATCACTGGGGAAACCAAACTTTATAAAACTTGCAAGGCGCCAGGCAGTCTCTCATTACGGACTTTCTTTCTCTTCTCTGATGGACCAATATTTATTTTCATGCTTTTACTTGCCTACACAGTTCCCCTTTTATGATCTGTGATAGGACGGCGAATCGTTTCCCACGCCATGAAATTGCAAGGCGATATTAACTCTTTAATTCATTCCTTTACTTGAGATAAAAGTTTCTTGGAAATATTATCAAGGACTATATTACTTAGAAAGACAAAGGAACGTCGAATAATTAACATAAAATCCATGATTGGTCTGTATTTCGTATTCGCTATTTCGAAAGAATAAATCGATAAAATACGATTATTTTAAAATGATAATGTGAAGAATTATACTGAAATAGTGAGTGTGTTGAGATGGGGAACGAAAGGGCTCGTTTGTCTAGTGCAGTGTAGGGGAATACCTCTAAATAATTTCGCTTTGAGAAATAAAAGGGCGGAGAAATTGGATTTATACGAAAAAGGCATTCGCTCTTTATCGGAGCGTGACGTAAGAAGAAGAGGCAAAAGAAAGTCGAAAAGAAAGACGGGAGCCCGAGTAAATACATTACTTACATCGTCTATGAGAGAGGAACGACGGAGTTGCAGAATCGAAAAAATGAGGTGAAGTCCCAAATGCTGCTTCGGAGAAAGCAACGATGGCTCCTCTGGCGGGAAGCCTTGGAAGCTAAGAGGAGAGGGAGGAGGTGACGCCACATTATAAAGTGGGCTCTCAGACTTGTGCGTAACTTCGGAGGCAGGAAAGAATATCGGGAAGGTTTTCTTTTGGAGGGAATAGTCGGGAACGAGAGAGGAAAAAAGAAGGGCCTTTGGCACAGCTGGAGGCTCCAGGTTTCGAAAAGAAACATGTTTTTAGACGTTGGCTGGTGAGATTGGGGGGAGAGGTGGAGTGGGGAGGGGGGAGGGGGATGGAGGGGAAGGGCTACAACAGAGACGCCGTTTACCTGCAATCGATGCCAGTCTTTCTCGAGCAAAAACCAATGAAATGTTGATTATTGAAAATAATTTATGAGGCGAGAAAGGGTTTTTTGAAGGTTTGGAATGCACGATATTTATCAGAGCAAACAACTGAAAAGTGGTTTGTAAAAGTCGCGTCGAGAATTGTATGATTAATGTGTAAAGAAGAGAGAGGCACTTCTGAGTCCCGTAAATGGTAGAAATGTGGAAATTTACATCTAAACAGCAAAGATATTAGTTCATTTGCTAAAATAATTCACCTAACTTGCGTTTCAATATTCGCACTCGTTTTTAATGTTTCACAGGGCGCCAATACGCAAATGATTTAAGCAGACAAGCGGCATATTTATTTTCAGTAAACTCCTTCTCTTGAATTCGCATTTAAAACAAATGCTTTGTCAGGAATAAATCACGGATGCGACTTCAATTTTGCCTAATCTTCGAATATTCCTGCGATGATCATCTTGGATCGCGACTCGCGATTATCTTGATTGGTCGTCCTTCCCAAAATGGAAATTTTACCCCTACGGCGACGTCGCCTTCAGGAGATCGCTCGGATGTTTCCTGGTCTTTTGACGCAACTTCAGCCAGCTTCTAATAAATAAAAGGTCCTCATTTTGGGTTTTTCTTTTGAGAATTCCGCGGGAAATACTTCGTGAAAGCTTGCTGCGTATCTCAGCGGGAAAGAAACTCGAATCCTCCGAAATTATTCAAAGCACGAGCGTCGACTTTGAATTTAATAACATTCCGCGTGAGGCGGAAGAGAGGAAAAAATAAATGGAATGTGAAAAGGGAAGAGGGAGGGGTTACTCCTGAATTAGGGAATGTATTAATGTGGATCCCTTCACGGAGGAATTGGTCGCCTTTAAAACTTACAAGTATTTAAAGGGATGCAATTTAGCGTGAAAATTATTCGCGCGTTGTTTTCTTAGATTAAGCGCAAAAAAAAACTAACGCATTGTCTTAAGCAAGTAAAAATTCTATTAACTACCATATTCATACAACAGTCTTAAATTTATTTTCTAATTTATTACGTGTGTCTGTGGAGGGGAAGGGTTACAACAGAGACGCCGTAGACGCACAGAGGAATGGGAATGTTTAGGTGTTTAAATGAAGTGTGGTGCCTGCATTAGCACTTGGTTCTTTAGTTTGGCATGGAACACCTTGATAATATCCTATGATGAGATGATTCCTACGTTCTCTCGCTCTGGATGTTGTCGAATCGTGGCGCTGGCAAATATCACCCTTTTCCAAGGCACGCGCCGGCGACTGATTTGGAGCACGCAACTATCTGTTGCGCTGCCGTGGCGAGCGATGGAGAGGTTCTGAGACGGGATGTTTGTAAATACAACGGGAGGGTGACGCCTCAGTCATATGGAATTCTTTCTAGCATATCGATGGATGGTCGACTAGTTTTAAACATTTAGGCATTTGGAAGATTTTATTATTTATTCATTTAATGCCTCCTTTATGAAATTTGTATTTTAGCTGACATTGTAAGAAAAGTTCCATTTATTTTATTCTCCCTTCTTTATTTTAAAGTAACAAAATATCTCTCAGTAATAAGATGGAAGAATGTAAATTAAATCATATATGCAGTTTTTTTTAAATCTAATTGTAAGCCATCTATTAGGGTTTTTTTCTTTGATGACGGTAGCTAACTCTAATCCTGTTTGACTTTTGTTTCGATTAAGTCAACAAGACTTTCTCCGATGTTACAATTTTCAATGATATATAAATGTCGAATTATCTGCGTCATACTTGTATGTTCCCAATGCCAGCCTTTTTCATTTTACGGCAAACACCTCTCCCCTCTGCATGACCCCTCTCTCCACACATACTTCCAAAGTAAGATCTAAGCTTGAGTGCGCAGTTGCTTTATTCTGGCAGGAATTGAATACAGCGAAATTCGGAACTCTTGCTCAACTGGTGTCAATCGCTATCTTTTCGTTTTATATGCAATTTTAAAATTGAAATTTTTAATACACAAAAATACTTCGAAATTAATATATACATACGCTTGCTTCCTTCCGGACTCCTATTGAATGCGGTACATAGTTTAAAATGAAATTACACCTAATATTTGTTTGGCAGGAAAACGTACCTTTAGCCACACAACAAGCCTCTAGCTGAAGTTCGATGGAAAATACGATAGAAAACGATTTTTCGCAGTTATGGTTTCCAACCATTGCTCACTGCAAGTAGCAAAAACGCGAAATCTTGTGGCACATGGCAAGATAAAAAGTTTGGTTAGAGCAAAGCCATTCCGATACGAGAACCGCTATAGAGGGTCTGGATATTTAGGATATATTTACATTTGATACGGGGTCTAGCCATTTAGCTTCTGATGATTCACAAAGTCCCTCCCTCCCTTTTCTTTTACCTCTCTCTCTCTCATCTTCGTGCGCTTATTGAAAGAAAGCGACTCATGGTAGGTAAATTTTAGAACAATATTTTTCGAAATATTTGAAACGAAACATAAACTAGCCTGTTAGCGCCCCATCCGCTTCGGCGCCCGGCGCTGTCGCCCCGCGTTGCTACGTTACTGTCCACGAGCCATAAAGATCGGAGGAAGAGCGTATGGGTTGGATCGCGCGATGTTTGACAGGTTTCCGCGGTGCGTAGTCCTCTTTGTAGAGACGGAAAGAAAAAGGAAGGGAGAAAGAAAGAGGGAGGGGGAGAGAGAGATAGTGGAAGGGAGGGAGAATGTGAGGAAGGTAGAGAGAGAGGGAGGGTGAAAGTGGGAGGGAGGGAGAGTGTAAGGGAGGAAGGTAGAGAGAGAGAGGGTGAAATAAAGGGAGAGAGAGAGTGGTAGAGAGAGAGGGAGAGAGAAAGAGGGAGAGTGTAAAGGAGGAAGGTAGAGAGAGAGGGTGAAAGAAAGAGGGAGAGAGAAAGATTGGGAGACAGGGAGGGAGACAAAAAGAGGGAGGGAGACAAAAAGAGGGAGGGAGACAAAAAGAGGGAGGGAGACAAAAAGAGGGAGGGAGACAAAAAGAGGGAGGGAAGGAGAGAGGGAGGGAGAGTGAGAGGGAGTGTGTGCGAGAGGGAGAGAGAGAGAGAGAGTGGAAGGGAGGGAGAGAGATAGTGGAAGGAGGAGAGAGGGATGTTTCAGGTCGAAGCGAGGGAAACAGGTCTCCTCGTTACATGGCGCTGTTGCTTCTCGTGTCTAATTCCTCCTCCTTTCACGCCCCCTCCTTCCTTTCCCACTCTCTCCTCCCCACTCCCTCTTACCCTCTCCCTCCCTCGCCTTTTTTAAACATCCAAGCAGAATCCCAGAACCTAATTGAGCTGTCGGAAGCAACCGCCTCTTCTCTCCTCTCCTATCTTTCTCCCTCTTTCCTTCCGTGCCCCCCTTTTCGACCTCTCTTCCTCCTCTTTATGCTCCGGTCAAAGGAAGGCCTTTTCTATCTCCCTCTCCGGCTAAAGGGAGTTTGGACGCCCGGATCTCGCCTCCGGATATCTCCGGCTGCTTTGCCTTCTCCCTTGCTCGTCGTGCCAGAGACCCTTCTTACCCTCATCGGCGACACGTTACTCTTTTAAAAGGGGGATTTCCCTTACGCGAAGCAATTTGCGGTCGCAATGATCCTAAAAGCGATCTTTTTTGAGTTTTCGCTTTCATCCCGATCAAGGTGGCTGTCCGTAAAGTTGTACGCGGTTGTGGATTGAACCAGATCGTTACGAAGTTGGTGGTTAGTTATGTTATGGCTGCGGCGATGTTTAAGGGATACTAGCAACTGCTCCGGTGTTTAAACTGTGTCATTTGTTTCTGCGTAAAGTAGGAAGTTAGTTTAAAGCATTGAAAATGTTCTATTTATAAGGATCTGACAATGACAAAAATTTTCAATGAAAATAGATGAAGTATTATAATAGCATTGATTTAATATATTTATTCTAATATGCTTTTCCATTCCCTTTTGGCCACAGGTTTCTCGCGCCACCATTAAAAATTTAACAGTTAAGAAATTAGTGGTATTTGAGCCACTTGGGACTTCATAATATGGTCACGTATTTGCCCAAAATTTGTGATTAGAGCTACTGATACCTTATTTTCTTAATCGAGTCTTTATTACTTTTTCCATATACGTAGTATAGAGAAAGTATTGTTTTCATGAAATAAACCTCGACTTCCGGTTAACCGTTATTGTCCAAAAACTAATCAGTTCTTTGTGCTCATGCTAAAGTGTTATACATGAAATTTGGTAACGATATGGCAAGTACTTTTTGAGTTAGAGCGCCCACAATCACATACACACACGCACACACAGACATCATTCCGAAAATAGTCTAAACGTGTTCTAGGGACTTCAAAACGTGTATTTCCGTTGAAATCTCGAAGTCGATTTTTTTCGTGATCACAATACTTTCCCATTACTACGTATGGAGAAAGTAAAAATCGACTTCGAGATTTCAACGGAAATACATGTTTTGAGGTCCCTAGAACACGTTTAGACTATTTTAGGAATAATGTCTGTGTTTATGTGACTGTGGGCGCTCTAACCCGAAAAGTACTAACCATATCATTACCAAATTTCATATATAACACTTTGGTATAAGCATAAAGAGCTGATTAGTTTTTGGACAATACCGGTTAACTGCAAGTCGAGGTTTATTCGAAACCCGATTCGGTTTTGGCGAAATATCTCTGTTAAAAGTTCATTATTGTATATACAATTTGGTACAAATCTTATAGAAAATGTAATTTCCTACAGTTTTTATTTGAAATACATTTCCATAGCAGTTATTATTTAGGCATTATTTATAAATAATCGGTTTTGTGGTTTCCGTCAAATATCTCCTTAAAAACGTCGTTATTGGTAATCTTCGTAAGGACCAAAGTTGTAGAGAATAATATCTCTTCTAATTTTTGTTTGAAACAAATTTTCGTAGAACCTTCCATTTAGTAGATAATTTATTCGTAAATTTCCAGTATACAGCGCCATCATGTAGCGTTGTGTTCTGTAAACATATTCAAAATATAATTTACGGCAATAAGGACTGTATTCATATAGGATACGAAAAAATAATTTTGCCTTTTAATGCTGTTCATAATAATTTAAATATCTTTACCCAAAATTTTTTGGAGAAAGTCATGTTTTAGCCACATCAGATTTTTTAAACTACGAATCTTTTTCTTAAAGGTTGTCAAGTTTCGGCGTTGATATATAAAGGATTATCTTTAAAGGGAGAGATTTCGAAGATATTATCCTATTTTCTAGAAGAAATTCAAACATTCACTTTAATGGAGATCTTCATGGGACAAAATCCCTGTAAGAAAAGTTGCTTAATTTTGGTAGAGAGGAAGTAATTAAATTGATGCTTCTAGCTCACATTTAATTATACTCAGTGATCAGTTGCCATATCGACTTACCTAAATAAAGACAGCTTTTTATTATTATTATTAATGGATGGCCATGGGAAATTAATTCGCAAAATTGCCGTTATAATTAGTCGCACCCATTATATCAATGTTATAAATGAACACGATGGAATTGATCACAACAAAAAGTTGGTGAAATAAGCTCCTGGTATTAATTTCATCTTTAAAGTAGTAAAATTGGCTCTTTAAACTTCTCTTATAAATCACTGGTTATAAACTATTCAAATTTACTTGTTGAATTTCGTATAAAATGATATTAGTGTTCGCAAAGAACAATAAGTATCTGAACCTCAGGTAATAACTTGGTAAATATTTGCTAATATTGGTACCATTCATCCTAAACAAATCATGAGTTATTTTCAGTAAATATAGTTTTCCATCATTATCCCAATACGTAATGTAGTCTCAATATTAATTTTGGCATTTTACGATATTGAATGCGACGAACTTTCTGTTCATGTCCATTGGGTTTGTAGGGATATTTACGTTCATAATACGTTCGCATGAGGCCACGCCTCATTCTGGAAATCCCTCGCCCGTGAACACGCCCAAGGTGAAAATACACTCCCACCCTTCCCCCGCGTAGTAACGCTCTCACACTTGGCTTTAGTGCATGGCTCTGTTATCTTTGCTCATCGTGTCTCTGTGGATCTGCACCGGTTCTCCCTCTCCCTTTTCTGCCTCACTCCCCCCTCCCCCTCTCCCTTAGAAAATGGGAATTTTTCATCCGTTGCGCGATTGAAATAAGAGGGGAGAGTGTTTGTATTCGGTAGAGGGGAAGAGGTAATTCACCGCTCCTCGCGCTCCGGGCGAATTACTGCGACCTCTGGAGGGAAGGATGTGTAGCTCACGGTCTTTTCATAAAACGACTCCTGCTGTTTTCTCTCTTTTATCTTACCACTTTTGTTATTTCTAAAAAAAAGAAAAGACAATTCGCAGTTTTTCATCTGTTAGATGGGAAGTTAAGTAAACATACATTGTCCGAGAGGTCTAGGCGAGATAGGCCTCAGAATGAGAGATACTTTACAGCACGAGGGTCTCGTTGAGCCCAAGGTTGTTACAGATTGGAGTTGTCGTCACCGAGTGTGGTTAATCATTCGGGAAAGAACAAAAAAGAGGAAAGTCGCTGGAATTTCGAGAAATTCTTTCAACCGGTTACGTGGTCGTATGGTAAAAGACACCTTGCTGAATAACCTTAAAATCGAAATTTTGTTTTTGCAAGAGCGTGCTAACACTATCTATAGACTCATATTATTAATGGGATTTCAGTTTGATTGCAGATGGAAAGTAAAGTACGGCATTTGAAAATATATTAACCCTAAAACCAGTTCGTTAGTATGAAAGTGTTGAATGTGTCATATTTTCATTTTAACTCTTAACAGTTACCATGAATATAATTTCTGTATTTTAGAATATTCTAACATGCTTTTTATTTTATCTTTACAGGTGAGTTCTCTTCTTCTTCCGCAACGTTTGCCTTTGAGGTTGGTAAGTTCATCAATATTTAGATGCGGTTCATAGCTTTTTTGCTTTATTTCAGTAGTTCTTAGTTATTTGAAAAATAGGTTTTTCTATTACCTTTTTTCTACGAATCATTACATCGTTTGAGTTATTTTTCGTCATATTGAATTACTACACTTTTTATAATTACACACTTTGTGAACATATATCGACATTTGTGGTTTATAGTTCGCTAAATTAAAATATAATTAATCTATATGAATCTAATGTTTGTTTTCCCCTCTAGAGAATATTGTCGCAAAAAGCTCGCCAATTTAAAACGAAAGATCTCGAACTTTAATCTGTTTGCTCGAATTCTCTTTCATTTATCTCATTTATCCCGGTGGCTTCATCCACCGCACAAATAACATTCTCTTCCATTATATAAATCTTTACTTTCGGAATTCCGTTCTCACGAGCTATCTCTTCTGCAATTCTCCCTCAGGGTGCGTGCCGAAGTAGTTTTAATCTCGTCGAGTTCTCTCGTCCCATTTTCGGAGGACGTGCGTCTCAATCAGGATTATGCGAACCAAACGCTTTGAAGGACTCTTCTCGGATGGATCGTGTAATGGCATAACTCGAAGCATCTTGCGACATCATCCTCTCCCGTTATTCAAGATGTCCCCCTTCCACACTCCCGCTCCTCCCACTCATCCTCCAATCCAATCATCTCCCACCCCTCTTCCCATTTAAAGGGTGGATTTTATTGAGGATTTCGAGGAAGAATCTCTCTCTCTCCCTCCGATGTTTGCCTCTACTCGCGCTGATGGGGTTTGGATTTTGTATCGGATGTTTTTAAACCCTAAATCTTGGGAAAGAGATAGTCTGGAGACTGAACATATCGAGACATTCTTTGTCATTATAGTTAGAAATTGACATTGAGAGATTAATGGCGATTTTTCGTAAATGTAGCTCCTTAGGAAAGGATGATTGTTTTGGAGTTTCTGTTTATCGGTTTAACGGAGACTTTTAGCTTCATTAATTAAATGCCTCTGCTTCAGTCATTCGAAATTTACAAAGGGTTTTCCATGTCCACGAAAGTAATTTTCTGCCATTTCTATTAAAACATTCTGTGGATCTAAAAATTCTCGTTCACAGGAATAAGGAATAAAAAACGAGGAACGCTTCTCTTACTTTTCATTTGGCCAATTAAAGTCCCTCAAGATCAAGCTCCTTCTGGTTGATATTTCATACTCAAATCCACTTGTTGATGAACCACGTGAAATTAAATCCTACAATCTACAGATTAACTTTCATTTGTTATGTTTTTAATAGTTAGCTGTCCATAGATATGATCAAATGTAATCTTTTTCCTCTTAAATATTTTGAGGTTTAATTATTTTTTAAAACACATTCTCTCTGAGTTAAGAGGAGCCAGTGTTCTACCCATTTCCGAGATATTTTAAGGCGTTTAATTAAATTGTTGATTCATCATAACGAAGTTAATGAAACTCTCGTTTTGAGATTGTGGTTCTTTCATTATTGGATTAAAAAATTCTCAGATGAAAAATAATTTAAAAGATATTTGAAGTTTAAATGATTTTTTACACTATATAATTTACCATTATGATCAAAATGAATTGAAAACTCTAAGGTAATAGTGAATTAAATCGGTCTTAGCTGGATAAATAAATGTCACAACGTTAAATTTGCCTATCTTGAAGGTTAAAATCTTAAAAGTAGCATTGGTATCTTTACTGCATAAATAAAATTTTTCCTCTATCTTTCTTGGTTTTGTCTAAAATCTCTCGCAATTGTTTTTCTATAAACTGTATTTATTTTTTCGAAGACAATTAAAAAAACTCTAACTTGGTATAATTTCAGTGTTAGCTCTCGCTTTGGAAAGTCAAATGGCTTTTCAGCTTCAACATAGCATTAATTATTTAGAAATGGACAAGCATTTTTCCCAAAGACGGTATTTCACAAATTGATCGAAATCTGTGTTTTAAACTCTTTTGTTTCTAGAATATGTAATTATTAGAAAACACACGGCTTGTTTTGTAACGATAATCTAAACTTAAACTTGAAATAAAACATCAATAGCTTTTCCAATTGTAGGACATCCCGAACTCCTATAAGAACTACTATATGACGGCGAACCTGTAAATTTCTGAAATATCACCCAAAACTCCGAGTTAATAATTCTTATGGTATCTTCGACGAGTGATTCGTAAGGGTGTTTTGTTTGTCCAAGGAAAGGGGACGTAAAAGTTACTATGAAACCAAATTGGTTTTCAGCGATTTACTATAATAATTACCATTTAATTTATTCTAAATAATTACTAAATTGGCCTTGGTTTATATTTAAAGTTTACATTTCGGTCAGAATGTACGCGTGTCCTCTCACCAAAAGACCCATCCGTCCGAGAACGTGCGTCGCGCGTGGTGGATTGAGATTTCGAGGGTGCGTGCGTGTGTGCCTCGTTAGATCTCGTATGCATGTGCGGGTTATGGAACGTTTGACCTCGCTCAAGGAAGTGCTCGGCTTAAAAAGTATGTAGGTTAGGTCGGATCGATGGGAGTAAGGCGGCCTACGAGAACAGAAAGAGATGCACGACATATTTTACGAATTTTAACGACGCATTGAAGTCAAAACGGACGAAGCATTTAATGGGAATTGTAGCAATAATGATTAAAATATGTAAAGTTGGAAGAGCTTTTAAGTGTCAACGGAAAACGGCTAAAACAAAAAAAAACGAAATATTTTACGAAAATTTGACCTGTAACGTGAGAGCAATAGTATTAAGCTAATCAGTTTATTAATGCTATCTTCTTAGACAGGTGTAAAAATGTGTTTAGAAATAAATCTTAAAGGGGGTTTTAATTAAAACTTTATACATGGATATTTTAAATTACACGCACTTGAGGTAGAGCAAAGATATTATAGTAGATATATGCAATCATATTAATCTGTATATATAATCTTCATATTTACTTAATACATTAACAAACCGATTTATTTTGCAATCAATTTCGTTGTTTTGCCTGTAGCAAAAGCAAATGAATCGTAAATATTTACGGAAGTCAATCACATTTCTTCAGTTGTAAATGAAGTATTTTGAAAAATGACTGAACTAGTTTATTGTTGCTGTTTATGATAATAGCGCCACATGAGGATCGCAGGACTCACGTATCTGCGCTTAGATTCATAAATACAATTTATATAATTTAAAACACGAGGATGAGAAAAAAAATGAATACCTACCTCATCAGTTTCGTACCGATTCTCTTAAAAGTGACTTTATGATTACGTTCGATATCGTTGGTAATGTATTTTCTCACTTTTTTCTCTTTCGTTGCTTTACTTTCTTTTTCACTACCACGTTATATATGTATCGTGTATATGACACGCATTTTCACTTCATTTCCTCTCTCTCTGTTTTTCTCCTGCAGCGTCTGTGTACTTCTGTATATGTGTCTCTTTTACGTAGATATATTCCATGCAGGTACAAGCACCACTTTCCTCTTAGCGGAACATTCTCTCTCTACACTCCTCTCTCTCCTTCCCTCTCCCTCTTTCTCTCCTCCTCTCTCTCTCTCCTCTCTTTCTCTCCCCTCTCTCTTTCTCTCCCCTCTCTCTTTCTCTCCTTATCTCTCTCTCTCTCTATCTACACACTCCCACAATTCCAGGATGATGCACGAGGAGACCTCTGGAGGTAGTAAGTAGATGTTTAATTCAGAGGAAAGACTCGCCTGACAGAGAAGGTTTCGGAGGACGCGCCATGGGATATTTGGATTTTGGGCTCGCAGAGTGAGAGAGTGACGGAACACGAAATGCATTTTAGAACTTTTTGAAGTGAATATTAAAGGATTTAAAAAGTTCCATTTCACTCCAGGATACTCCTTTCGAACAAGAACTCGACGCTTCCTCTTTCATTTATACCTACTTTATCTCCTTCGTTACCTACCTCAGACGAATAAATTTTTAACTTACCGTGTAAAAATTATACACTCTATGCGTGAAAGCTATATTCAGTAATTAAGGGCGGCCACATTTCATCCCTTTATTCCTTACATATATGGAGGTGCGTTTGTAATTCTTGAGATAGTAATTAGAGGTCGCTTTTAATTTTTAGGAATAGGTTCAGAGTGAGAATATACAAACTTAATCATAACAATGCTAATGAATAGGACCCTGTCTTCTGATTTTATTAGTATAATATGGTCATCAAAAATAATTTTTGTTTGAAATTATCATCCAACTAAAATGGTACAGAACTTTATTCTGAACGGATGTAAAGAGAGATAAAAAAAATTGACTTCCAAATAGTATAACTTCCCGCTGAACGTTAAGTCGATCTCTCATACACACGCACGAAAAAATATTTTTTATTGTTACTGCTGACGGTTCTTGTTTGTATTTTGTAATATTTATCATTATTATCAAATTATATTATTAATTATTTTGGCAATACTGATTTGTGCTAAAATTCCCCTCTTCCACTCAATCCACCTGCTTCCTTCCTCTCCTAACCCAAATTTCTCCCACCTCACTCTCTTCTAACTTCCATCTCTCTCTCTGTGGAAAGACCTTAACGTCTGTGACCATAAGCGGCTTTGTGTCGAAAAGCAAGAGAAACGACTCAAAGAGTCCACTACTACCTTGTAAGTGAAACGGCTAGCAAAACGGCTGACACAAATCCTCGAGATACTGCCCATCATTTTTCAAATCACAGACTTGTGGTCAAGAGAATTTCAGCTTAAAACCTTAAAGATTATTTCTTAATGCTACTAATTTTTATTAACAAGCGACGTGATACTTCCTGTTAAACGCCGCTAAATAGTATATTGCATCTCTTTACTTGCCCTTGTTACCATTTTTACTTTCTCCATACGTAGTAATGGGAAAGTATTGTGATCACGGAAGAAATCGACTTCGAGATTTCAACGGAAATACACGTTTTGAGGTCCCTAGAACACGTTTAGACTATTTTCGGAATGATGTCTCTGTGTGTATGTGATTGTGGGCGCTCTAACTCAAAAAGTACTTGCCATATCGTTACCAAACTTTATACATAACACTTTAGTATGAGTAAAAAGAACATTAGTTTTTGAATAATACCGGTTAAACAGAAGTCGAGGTTTATTCGAAACCCGATTCGGTTTTTGCGATATTATCCGTTAAAACGGCATTATTGTATATAAAATTCTATACGAAGGTTATAGATAATGTAATTTCCTACAACTTTCATTTGAAACACTTTTCCATAGCAGTTATTGTTTAGGAATTATTTATAAATAATCGGTTTTTTCAGTTTCCGTCAAATATCTCCTTGAAAACGTCTTTATTGGTAATCTTCGTATGGACCAAAGTTGTAGAGAATAATATTTCATCCAGGTTTTGTTTGAAACAAATTTTCGTAGATCCATCCATTTCGGAGATATTTTGCTTATTCGTAAATTTTCAGTATACAGCGCCGCCAACATGTAGCGGTGAATTCTGTAAACATATTCAAAATTTAATTTACGGCAATAAGGACGACTGTATTCTTTTACGATACGAAATGATAATTTTGCTTCATAATGTTATTCATAATAATTTAAATATTTGTTCTTTTCCGATACGAAACTTATGCGCATGTTTAATAAATACGAGATCACAACGATAGCTATACATTTACGCGGTGAATATTTCTGTTATTTTCGCTCAAATATTTGCCATATTTTCTCGCAGGTCCTGTCTTCTCTCATATTATACGTAAAGTCTTTTAACCTAACTACATTATCTTCAATTCCTTGGTCGCTTTTATTTCCCCACTACTACTACTTGGTCAATTATAACTACAAAGCGTAGTTGCAGATGGCATGCTGCTGTAGATAATTAATTTTCATTTAAAAGAATTTAACTCGTCGCCATGGTAGTAAACCTTTTCATTGTTGAAAACCGGAAAAAAATCTTTTTCACATTAAAATCTTTTTTACATTAATTCAGAAGGGATTTTAATTTTGTCTTATGAAATTCAATTTATTCTCTCATATATAGAGTCTTTTGTGTTCATAAGTCGTGTCTAACATATTTACTAATTGGAAAATGCAATTTTAAAAGTCCTGCGCCAATCTAAATGCTTTTCTTATGGATGGTAATAATGAAAGAATGGTGTCGGGAATAAACTGCTAAAAATGAAAACTTTTATAATTTTACCGTCATTTGTATCCAATTACATATCATCATCCGAATTTAAGATCTATATCTCTTCTAGAAGCATTTTAGGCTTTATGTGAGTTGCAGAACACGGTCCGCGGCCCAAATGCGGCCCTCTAAGCAGGGAGTAACTAAATTGATTCATTCCTTTTTTATCGAAAATACAATTAAAATTTGTAAGTCCGTAAGTAACTGACATTTGCTTGCCACCAGGGGCGGATCCAGAAACTTCTCAAGGGGGGAGCGATCGCCCCTGCACCTATCGAATCCACCCCTACCAACTGCCCTATATTTTGACTATCCCTACCCCTATCAGAATCCTTCTTTCCCTTGCTATACAGACCTAATCTGCAGCGTATAATTGAGGATTTTTGCGCGGAAAGAATTTCAGAAAGCGCCCAGTGGAGTGCAATGGAGTTATCCAAGGAGGGGGGGACCCGCCCCTGCTTGACACTTCATTTTCGTCACATAACAATTGAAAGTAAAATTTGTTATGGTAACTTATAAATCCACAGTTGTATACTTACATTTTTATTATGGACGAAATTTTCACAGTGCTTAGGTACGGCGATCAAGGTCTATTTTGGTCCGCTGCTCTGCTCAGTTTTGCTTGCCTACGCCATGTTATTCCACTACATTTATGTTACTGCGTATCTCCAGGCCAATTCAATATTATAAAACACTTAAAATACCGTTCTTTCCAACATGGTTGAAAAAGGTATCCTATGAGTAAACGATATCGAAAAAATTATGAATATTTACGGAAAGATTTTCATTTTGAGAATCACCTGAGGCAGTCACCTCACCACATCATCTATCGGCTCTCTTGATGACGCAGTTATTGGTAAATGTTATTCTTTCGTCATTTTACTACAGCAAACAAATTGTCTTCTTTTTTAATCGGTAATTTTCCTTTAATTTATTTTTACGAAATAGAACTACATATTTATGGTTATTTTGTGTCTCATACAGGTTTAAACTAGCAAGAATTAGATTGTTCTACAGTCGGTGAATGATCACTGAAGACGACTGTGTTATATTCGAAATTCGCATGTGATTTTTATAAAATTGCTATGGCTGTTGATATAAATACTCGTATTTTTCAAGTGCTTATTGTTGAATTTATTTTCAGTCATTAGAATAGCTCGATAAATCTCTATTTAATTTATATGTAGATGTGGACAAATTTCCTTCAGAGGAGGATCGATGTAAACATTTTAGGAATACGTTAAGATTTATTTTTTAAATTCCTTCACACAAACAGGAAATACAAAATATAAAGTAAAGAATAAAATGAAGAAAAATGTTATATGGCCCCTCTATGCGCCCGGAATCCGTCGAGCTCTAGATGTATATTTTTTCGTCGACGGTTTTTGTTCGTTTTATAGCCCTGAATAGAAAGAAAAATATGTTCGTGACTTTCTCGGAGCAAGAAAAAAAGGTTAATTGGGTTTACAGTTCGTTATGTAAATTGCATTAATGATTTAAGGAAAAAACAACAATAAAATGATAAGGTAATAAATACTAATTTTTTTTTGCGGCGAAGGATTTCCTTTATTTTCTTTTCGGCCTGTCTAAATTAACGTCTTCTGGTCGGCGTCGCATCGATTTTCTTCCCCGGCCCTCTTCCATTCCACCTTATCTCATATTATTTCCCTTTCCATCTCGCCCTCATTGTTCGGCGCTTGCCGAGGCCCATGGCTGCCCATTTCTCCGTTAAAGCACTTTTAAGCTCCCGTTGCCGCATCAACTCGTTAAGTTCGTTAATCGATACCTCGAACCGCTTCTCCTGACTGCGTTGCCCCAGGATATTTCCGTTTTGGCTCTTCTGTTGATTATTCTTTCGAAATTTCACACGATGATGTTTGCTCAAACGCCCTTTCTTTTTTGCTGTACCTACGAACGTGAAACATATGGAAATGTTAATTTCAATGAAGTTTATTCAATTTAATCAATACATTAGTTAATTAAATTACCACGCGTCGCTGTGAAACAATGATATTATATGGAATATAAAAGGATATAATGAAACTTTTAATTGCATTAATGCCAGTATTTTTAGTGAATGAGTAATTTTATTAGCTAAATACATATATATTATTGAGAGCCTTTTAGTACCTACTTCTATGGAAGGAAAACTTTCATTTTTCTGTTTCAAGCACAGAAAGTCTTCGTTATTCGTTTCTGCGTTGTTCTTCTTTTCAATAATACGTCGTAAGAAAATGAATTATATTATCTGTGCAATTATTTAAAATATCAACAGAAAAACAACAAAAAATCGCACGCTAAACACTACATGACCCTCTTTCTTGAATGAAACTCGTTATGGGATTTTAAATTTTAATCTAGCTAGTTTAAGATTCGAAAAATTCGCGATAACTTAAGAACTATAGCTAGCCAAACCGCCCCTTAGTATGCGATTCAAACAGTAAAACATTGGTTACTCAGAATACTTTTCTCAAGAGTGGTTCCTAAATTTTGTCCATTAAGCGGTATTTTAGTAGCCATGATCTTTCCAATAAATCACTGTTAATCCTCCAAAATGCTCCTGATCACCCAATACATGAACGAGTCTTTAACAGTAAACATTAAAGATGAATTCGCGTTTCTCAATGTGCTTAGGAAGGTATTATTGCTAAAATTGTGCAATGTAATACCGAATAGTGTATTAGGGAAACAGTTTTGTATTTGGAACATATCTTCCATGTATTAAATGTAGGTCTTATGGGTAAGTCGGCCCACTTGTTCGTCGTTACACTTAGTGACGCATCTGCGACGCATTAAGAGAATTTATTGTATTTATCTAGTTATGGAATTTAAAGAAGACAAATATCTACACTTGAATATATCCAACATCAATTCAATCACTATATTTTCCTGAAAACACTTAAGGCTATTTCCTTAATACGTCCTACCGTGGGTGCAAAGTATTTCACTAATCAGCACGGAGTACAATTATTATATTTTCTAATAAGTGTGCCAATAATGCAAGGCATCCACATTTACAATTGAAATCGGAATCCAATTTTGTGTTTTAACATGCTTCCCCAATCTTTAGCGATATACATCAAATCATCTTCCTGAATATTAGCATTTCTAATTTTATTCCTACTTTTAAAAGCAACGTCAAAGGAACTCTAGCATATGCATCCTGCTGAATCTGTAGTACCGATTAAGTGTTGAATCTTACAAATAAAACCGAAAGATCTTTACAACTTTTTTGGTCGTAAAAATATCTTCGTTCTTTGGGGAATAAGTCTGAATATTTCATGGAACATCCCTACATAGCTCTCTCCCGCATCTCAGAATTTTTTATTTCACCCTTAGGGAGCATGATTTCAAAAATTCAGAATCCTGAATATACTTATATCTCACGACATGAATCTATATCGATATTTTTAGAGCAATCTTGGTGAAAATTCTCTACGAAGCAGTTTCTGTTTTATGAGATCTTTTTTTTTTTAAGTATTCTAGGACACGGTTCAAAATGTTAATCAAAATAACATACACTCACCTAACACCGTCAGGGTTTTTCTCAAACGTGCCTTCTTTGGTATTTTTCCATATCGACGTTTGCAATACCTCTCTCATAGATTTACGGTTTGCGATTCTGAATCTTTTTAACAAATGTTGTTTCACAAAATGGTCCCTTACTGTAAACCCCCTGAAGAGGAATACAATGACCCGAAGACACTCGAAAAAACTATCTAATTATGAGCATTTCTATTTTAATTGAGCAAAAAAATGTATTGCGTGTATGAATAACAGTCACTAGACTCATATGTTGGATAATTTTTGAATTTATTGCATTTAACGCTCATGCAAAGAAGCCTGTGATTACATATTCGTGTGTATTATAATTTTCACGGTTATATCAAAGTTCATAATTACGAATGCATTAGTATGTTTTAAAACAACTCATTCGGCATTCATAGTGGCAGTGCCCCAAGGATGTAGCGAGAATTTTCTTATTCAGTTGCCTTACTCGAGAAAGTATGTATTTAGAAAAGAATTGAAACCTTTTTCCTTGGGATTATTTCCATTCTTTTCACGTTCGAACTCCGCTTCCAATAGCATCTCTCTCCCATCTTCAGAAAACTCGCGTTAACTTACCCGCGGAATGCGCTCCACACGCAGACCCGAACACCAAAATGGCGAAGGCCTATCGGCCGAACTCGTCAATATCAAGAAAACGCGAAATCCTATGGCGTCTTTCGCAATTATTGTTTCCACGTCTTCTGTTCTCTCTTTTTCTTTCGTCCTCACTCGATTTCTTCTCCCTCGCTTTGGTTCGTTTCGGAGTCGCTTCGAGAAAATTCACGGGAACACAAGAACTCTTAACTCGGATATAATTCCACCTGTTAGTATCCTTCGCCGCGTTGAAAAAAAACTCTCCGAGCCTTAAAAGTCTGCCAAACATCTTCATCTTTTATCAGGCAACCTCCTTCCATTCTCTTTATCTTCCTCCCCTTTTCATCTCTCTTCCCACCTCTCTCTTTAACCTTTGAGTTTCATCTAAAAGGGAGAAACTTGTCTTTCTGAATCCCTACCTTCATAAATAAGGTCGTATTTATTTCGTTCACGTTCGTCCATTCTTTCTTTCTCTTCGGTTCACTCTACCTCTTTTTTCATTTCTCTGCCTCCTCGAACCTTCCCCTCGTCATTACCTGAGGCAATACGGAATTTTTATTTTCAATAGCCATTCTTTCTTCTGGCATTTTTGCTTTTTTTCCGGTTCGTTGGTCGAGTCTGTCTGTACAAAAGATTGGCTTGGAGCGGGGGAGAGCTCCATTGAAAAATGTATTTAAAGAATTGTTATATGTTTAATATAAATCGAATGTAACCACAAGCATTTGTTGCGTTTTGTGAGTGCTATGTTTGTCATTAGCGAGACTTTTAATTTGGAAGTTTTAAAGGTATGAAATTCGGTACTTTGGACATAATCACCTTAGTTCCAATGTTAATTAGAATTCTTATAGTGGTCCTGGCACCTACATTTTCTAGCTTTTACTGTGAACTAATCGTGATATTTAGTCCTGAAGTACATATAAATTAAATACATTTCATAGAAATTATTATTTTTTTATTGGATGTTTATTATTTTTGACGTCTCTATTAGCAAAATTGAAACTTTTATTTTACGATCTTTTATCTTCACAGGGAGGATGAAGTTTAACTCTGAAATGTGCCTATGTATTTCAGATTCTAATCCCCTAAATAAAAAATCTGATGTGGCCAACACATGACTTTCTCCATATTTGGGGTATAGATATTTAAATTATTATGAATAGCATTATGAGGCAAAATTATCATTTCGTTTCGTAAAAGACTACAGTCGTCCTTATTGTCGTAAATTATATTTTGAATATGTTTACAGAATTCACCGCTACATGGTGGCGGCGCTGTATGCTGAAAATTTACGAATAAGCAAAATATCTCCGAAATGGATGGATCTACGAAAATTTTTTCAAACAAAACCTGGATGAAATATTATTCTCTACAACTTTGGTCCACACGAAGATTACCAATTACGACGTTTATAAGCAGATATTTGACGGAAACCGAAAAAACCGATTATTTATAAATAATTCCTAAACAATATGGAAAATTGTTGTAGGAAATTACATGTTCTATAACATTTATGTAGAATTTTATATACAATAATGATGTTTTAACGGAGAAATATCGCAAAAACCGGATCGGGTTTCGAATAAACCTCGGCTTCCACTTAACCGTTATTGTCCAAAAACTAATCACTTCTTTGTGGTCATGCTAAAGTGTTATATATGAAATTTGGTATTAATATGACAAGTACTTTTCGAGTTAGAGCTCCCACAATCACATACATCCACACAGACACACACACACACACGCACACATCATTCCGAAAATATTCTAAACGTGTCTAGGGACCTCAAAACGTGTATTTCGGTTGAAATCTCCAAGTCGATTTTTTTCGTGATCACAATACTTTCTCATTACTACGTATGGAGAAATTAAAAATTACAAAAGGTGATCCAGCGACATTTCATAAACTTCGAAGTTTGTTTTGGATTCAGCCGATTAATCGGTAAAATTTAATTCATAGTTACGTCATATACCTACAATTTGTGGTAAAATAATAAAGGAATAGAAGCGTTTAAAATGTTTTAGTGCTTCATAGAATAATCTTCTTGGTAGAAGTTTTAAATTCTCGCGAGGTTTCCTTAATTATTATTTCTATAATAAGTTGGATAATGTGTCATTTACAGTGTTACGCGGAGGAATTGTTTTGGCATATACGGATAAAAGTGAACCTTAGTGTCCCTTAGACTTCATGCTTCCAACGTGTGTAAGGGCATTCCATATTGTTCCATGCGTTAAAAGCTCGGTGTCTTTTGCGAAAGAAAGGGAGATGTTTTGGGTTACATGAGTCGTTGGATGTTCCATATAGGTTGGAATCCATCAATCATGGCTGTCGAACCTCTCTCTCTCTCTCCTCGCCTCTCTTCCTTCCTTCCTTCCTTCCTCCCCCTTTATCTCCCTTTAATTTTTTTCACTACTTGCTCCACCTCTCTTCTTCTGTCCATTCTCTTAGAAAGTTTGTAATACTTGCTGCATCATCGCATTAGCCAACATCGAAAATAGATAGTATGTACTCAATAAAGTGATTGAAACAATTGCCAAATACCCATATTTGAAATGATTAATTAACGCGCACCATTCTGATTTTGAATGCACTAGTATCTAGTTATTTATTTTTTTAAATTTTAGCAATGCTTGTGATCAATTCTTCTTGAGATAATTACGATGGTTTTAATGATTAATCTCATATGATTTACTGTCACAAGAAATTATTGAAATTAAAATTTTCCGAGCACATTAAATATAAATATCGCTTATACCTAATTTGTTTAATCTTATTGGAATGATAATGGTTTCGCTTTTTGTAGGAATATATTTGTTCAGATAACGTGAAATTATATTTTCTCGCTGATGGGATTTCGTATGAAAAATGTAAGTTGTCATCGGTCATTAATATTTTATTAATTCATTTAATATATAAAAGGAAAGGAAACATCAATCATCTGTGATAATTTAGAATGTATATTCCATATCATTTACATAACTTGACTTTTAATCTAATTGCTCAATCTGTTTAGTCTCATTTTAATTAATACTAAGATGTTTGCCCCTGATCCCTTAACGGGGGCTAACCCCATCCAACAACTTACTTCGCTAGCTTATTATTTTCAAGCCTATTTAACATGAATTTAATAAATATTTGAAGTACAAAATACATAAATCTGGCTTTCCTATAGCGCGGGTTTTTAAACACATTTATACGCTACAACAAAGTTTGTTTTTAAATAACAATGTTCAAATACCGCGGATTATGCTTCGAATTAACTTGTTTTGATCGTACATGGGATGTGGGATGTCAGATTGCTCAGCGGGAAATAGAAGTTTTGAAGGACCCGAGTGCTTCAGAGAGAAGTTCGGGAATTTTGGGTCTGGGAGAGGGCCACTGAAAGGATATGGAACACAACCCTTCTTTCGATATGTAAAAGTAGGTTCACGTAACATGAGTTCTCATTATCCAGCACTTTTCCAAACCACATAGGATATAGGAGGATCGGACGAGTATATTTTGTAAAGTAACTAAAAAGAGTAATTTTTAGAAATAAATACGATATATCTTGTTTTAGAATTATGATGCCATCATATGTTTACGTAGTTGGTTGAAATCAACGTGATCATAATGTAGTTTATTAATTCTCTTTTTCATAAGCACTCATTCACATGATATGCTATTTGTAAATGATGGAAAATAAATAATAACTAGAAAAGACCAAGGTGTACTACAAATGAGCAAAATATAGCTAATTCTATACAGTTATACAAGATTAATATTGACGTTATACGAAGTAGGTGTTTTAAGAGCCATTGCATGATATAGAGAAAGATTCTCAGTATCCTAATATTGAAATTACTCACGATTTCCAAAGAATTAGGCTTGTGTAGTATATGTACAAATTTGCAGAGAATGGTTATTGAAATTTACGTTACAATGACAAAGTAACATGCCAGGGATGAAGAAGAGATGTAAATCTATAGTTGCAACTAGATAAGATTATTCAGTCAATAAATGGTACCCCCTTGGAAATAGGACAAATAAAGAAAATGATTGATCGGCATATCTTGGAATGATATAAAAAGGAGTAACTGAGACGCAAGGAGTGAGTTGGGAATCATTCCAAAATAAAAAGTGAATTAATAGGAGAGCGAGGAGCAAGGATGATATCTAGGTTGATTTCGGTATAAGGATTAATAATCGAATTTTGTCATGAGAAATGATGAAGAACCTGTTATTAGGGATGCAGTAAATGAACCCTGCGAAATTTCAATTTACGAGTAGAGTTGAAACCTAATGCGATGCTTTGTCTGAAGTGCCATTAATATCTTACCGAAAATATTGTACTATTTTAAATGAACTCAAGACTGTAATTGTTCACATTAAGTTCCTAGTAATTAATATATGATACTGCAAAGTTGGGTAAAATGACTGTTGATAAGGTTTGGTGGAGACCTCGCGAGGCATATGAGATGTGTTTTTTCCATTAGTTAAAAAGGGGACAAAATCAACCTGGTGATATCCAACATTTCTTTCCGCTATGTTTTTCATCTTTTTGGCGTCTTTGATATTCATTAATTTAACCGCTGGATTGAGCTTTTAGCGTTGGAGGAGATTTACTTTACGCTGCCACCCTTTAGAAATTATCAAAATTTATCTCCGCCATTAAAATCGTTTTAGAGCATTTATGAAATGCGATTCTTATTATTAAGCCGTCTTGAACATTATGGAGAATAGTTACAATATGGACCGTAAATAAAAATAAAAGCAAAGTTATTTTAATATATGTAACGTTTTGTGCAATTTTTCTGTGAATTAACGTATGTACTAAATAAAAGTTAAAATTACTTCACTTACCACGTAGCGCACATATTACCGACTCCTTCAGAATACCGAGAATCATTGATTGGAAATCTGATGTCATTGTGTTATTATCATGAAAATCGGGTGTTTTTATTTTCCTTTAAAGGTGTTGAATGTATATTGTACAAGTATTGTGCATTTACCTCTTTATAATCGGTTTATCAACTTTATCCCCTTTCATGTTCCTCATAATCTGTCTCTAATTCTGATTTACTTCTTACCCCAATGGATTTTTCGGAATTCATATCCCCGAGGAATAGGTATATGTGTTCCTCTCTAATATTCTTTTATTTGAATTGTTACTTTATAATTGTGAAATTAATCTGATTTGAACTTCCTAAATCCCTAACTCCAATTCTATAAGATCCATTTCATAATATTGTAAAGCAGATTATTCTCGTGATGACTTATTTGGATATTTTAAATTTATCTATCCCACTGCAATTTTTATCGTAATATAATTATATTCGTAATACGATTAAAATATATTTAAACACTTTTTTTACAGAGTTTAATCAATGTCAGTAACTTAATCCACTGGAAAATTTCCATTCTATTTCGGGTTATTGGATTGTAAAATTGATATTTCAAATATTGAATTCCAAAAAATATATAAACCATAAATAATGTCATTTCATATGAAACACGAAGCACAGTGAAACGAAATCTTTAATGCCATCATCCTAATTAAAGAATTTAAAATGTTGTACGTGAAGCTAAAAAATAAATTCATTCAATCGCTGGGAAAATGCAGATATTTGACAGTAAATTGAAAAACGCATTTCGGCTGAAAATAATCCCAGGCCGAGCGTTTGTATACGTATTCGTAAAATGTTTTTATTCGTTCAAAATTCGAAGCACTAAAATTTTATCATGCGGAAATAACGTTTTTATGGCTGAAAAATGCCATCCAAACGAGCTACTGAGATCGCTAAAACTTTTACCCGATATTCCGTTGGTTTTAAATGTTAAAATTGCATTGTTGAAGTTATAGCTTAAGGACAATCAAAAGGTATTATTACTATATTGACTCATGAGATCGTTAAAAATAATGTTAGTCAACGGGTTTATTTGTTTTCATGAATTCTGTAAATACCGTTTTTACTTTGTCATATACTAAGTATATTGAGAAATTATTGTAATAGCAAAAAAATTCGACCTCGAGATGGAAATATACGTTTTAGGTGTACCCGAGTTCGAAATAGTGGTCTTCTCAATGCTGGCTGTCTGTTTATATATATATATATATATATATATATGGACACACACAGGGCCGTGCCGATGGGTGAGGCGGCGAGTCAACCGCCTCAGGCGTCTCTCGAAGGGGGACGCCAAAATTTGACAAAAATGAAAACCTATCAAAATAAATTCATAAGGCCAGCCCGCGCCCGAGGCATCAATATAGTTAGAGAGTTTAAACGACTTTTATATATCTATCCATTATTGCAAATTTCTCTTTTGTATTCCAAAGTGAATCACATATTAACGAAGCGGCAACTTCGTATTTATTACAACAAAGCGTATAGTTGAACATAAAAATTGACGGTATGTTTTTGAAATTTTTATATGCAAAAGGGGGCGCTGTTTGTTTGATTGGCCGGGCGTCAAAATATGATATCTCGAACTGAAAATGTATGTTCATGATCTTTTCGATATCGTTTATTCCCTTTTAAACGATGCTGCAAAATCTCGTTTTTATATTTAGTTGACCATGAGTTGGACAATAGCATATTCGTAGAAGAAACCCTCAACCTAACCATGAACGACTTTGTTAAAAAAATAAAGGCGCAATATATCTCGGCTCTTATGAAATAAATTCTGGCAACCTTCCTACGAAGATTAAAAAATCGGTACAACATACATTGTACAAACTTTCTCATATAATAATGCGTCGTATGAGCCGGTTTTTAGAAAATCCAATTTTTGTTAAATTTGCCCATGAATAAACTAGCCTTCTACACATTCATTGAGAAAAATGAAATTTGTAGTATTATTGCAGACCTATACTCAAATAACGTTACGAAATTTTATCAAAATCGTTAGAGCCGATTTTGAGAAAATCAAATTATTGTTAAAGTTGCCTAGAATAAACTAGCCTTATATTCATTTTTGGGAAATATGAATTATTTAGTATTATTGAAGATGTAAACTCAAGTAACTGTACGAAATTTGATCAAAATCGTTAAAGACGTTTTTGAGAAAATCAAATTGTTATTAAAAATACGTAGAATAAACTTCCCTTAATTATTAAGCAATGCCAACCCTTTCTTCATAGCTTCTGATCAGGGCCGCGCCTAGGGCGTTTCGCGCCCGGGTGCAAGATATATCTGTGGCGCCCCCCTGCTAGCGAAATTTCGTGGTATGATTATACACGGCTTTTTTCATCGATAGGGTGTGGAGACAAGTTAATGCTATTCTGTCGATGTATCCCATAACGAAATTATTGAACAAATTAGTTGCATAATTATAAATATCAACATTTCATTTAATATTTGCTTGAAGGAAAATTATAAAACTCGCTGCACATATGATTATAATTGTGCCGTTACTTAATGATGATTCAAAAATTCCTATATTTCTGTTCATTTACAAGTCAAATTAGATTCGATATTTATTCTGACAGTAAGAAAACAAAACTTCAATTATTTACGCATTCCTACGTCCAAGTCCGAACTTCGTATTTTCATTTTAAGATATTTTAAAATCCAATGAAGAAGTAGATGTCAATAATTCTCTCATTAATTGGAGAAATTGTTTCAGTATTTGAATTTGGAACTATTTAGAAACGAATATGAACGTTAACGTAGGTGGGAGATCGTGAAGGAGTAAGGAAAGCTAGTTTTTGGAAAAGCCATAACAAGCCGTTTCAAAACAGATTTGGGATTTCCAAGACTCGTTAAGTGGGAGAAAAAGGGTAAGCACATAGTATTCTTCCAGCGAAAGGATTTGTGGAAAGGTCGATGGTATTCCTTAGATGAGAGGTACGAACTTTCCTACCTTTGCTGTGGTTTAAACGTTCCAGCGGTGGAAGAAGAAATAAATACCTTTCCTCCAGACATGAGAAAAATTCCTCACACTCAAATATACACGGCACTTCCTCACAAAATGACCATTACACGTGCTAAAGGGGGTAAATGAAAACCACTTTGGGGTTGACGAATGAAATAAAGGGTAAAGGTTTGATATTAGAAATTGAAGAAATTGGTGGGTATCACAATTCCATATCACCTGTAATGGCAAGAGAAAAAATTCACTGGTACTACCTAAACACGATAGGAGATGCGTCTTAAATAGACTTAAGGCTAGGAAAACCATTCATGTAGCTTATATTGCAATAATTCTCCGTAGACACCATGAAACTGCTTCGATTCTCGCGAGATTTTAAAAATTATATTATAATTTTACAAAAAGAACATTTATTTAAGATTATATATTGCTTTTATTCTCGCCAGAATTTAAAAATTATATTATAATTTTACCAAAAGAGCATTTATTTAAGATTATATATTGCCTTAATTCGGCGAATAAATTTGCCAAACGTTCATAAAATACATATCTTTAGAGACTGCATGGCCATCTCTTCGAAAGGAGATCGCGTAAACTTCCTTCGTCACATCCGAACACTTTCACATCTCAAAGTAAACTGAGCATTTGCTCTAATGGATAGAAAATTTCCCGCCAATATCAGAAGACGTCACGACGACGTCACTTTGGACTGTTAAATAATCAATAATGAAGTGCTGGGAGGTGGGGGAAATGGGAAAAATACCTTTCCTATGACCATAAAGGGTATCAGCGTAGACGAGGAACTCGGAATGCCCTCCACTAAACCGTTAAAGTGCACAGGGGCACGCACTGGCCTACTCACAAGAAATGTCTTTAAAAAAAATCCTCCCAATATCTGGGAGTTGAGGGAAAATTCCTTTCCTTTGGTTCTTTACTTTTACACCGTCAAATGAAGACAGATAGGTTTTTTGAAAGGCATTTCTTGTGAGTAGGCCAGTGCGTGCCCCTGTGCACTTTGTTCCCTCCCTCCCTCTCTGTCGTATTAAAAGCAATCAAAGCACGTTTACACCATAATGATTGTGTAATAGTACCGATTACTTACCTTTGATATTACTCATGTTGCGCTTCGTTGATTTGTATACGACAAGAAATGTCTTCAGCCTTGATATCCAGATTAATTGAATATAACACCGCCTCCACCAGTAAAAGGCAACTTATGCAGGTAATTTAACCAAATTTGAAGTAACGAGTATAATAAGTGTTAAAATATAAAAGTTATTTATAAAAATTTATTTTTATACCCATTACTTGTTTAGATTAAAATTAGAAAGAAACTATGTATGTACAATCTTCGGATATGAGCCAGTCTGAAGAAGACATTATAAAGTTTCTTATTCTGTTCATCTTTTTAGGTGCGTTTCGCTTCCAGCATGAGCACCTATTGTCGTCGGCCTGTCCGTCCGTGTGTCTGTTTGTCTGTCCGTCCGTCCGCATGTTCGTTCTCGGCTTCTACCCAACGGATTTCATGAAATTTGATATTAAGGGCTTAAAATCAAAGTTGATAAGAAAATCGCAAAAATTAATGGCGTAAAACATTCAGGGGTACCACTTTACTGGTGACAAAAATGAACTTTCCGTCATATCTCAAAGTATTGCTCATATCAAAATATTTTTCCAATAAAACTTGTAGAACTATTAAATTAGAGTATTTCTTTCCCTATATATTTTTATCGTAGGAGTTGCCGTTATCAAGAAAATCAAACCAGAATGTCTTAATTCGAGTTGAACGTTGCAAATTACTTTCATGGTTACTTCTTCATTGTTGCTAACATAAACAACCTCACAAACAAACGTTTAATTTCCTTACATGTGCATGCAATATTTTAAAATAGGAAGAAAATGGATTATTTATGATGAAGAAATGAACTTTAAAACGCTGTTTCTCTTACGTATAGGTATATCATTTCTTCATAATACTCCATTGCACGAAACGCGCCCATTTGTGATACGTTTTAGACTTTCCTAACTTGTTAATTTACTTTCTGAGCCCAGGGCCGGCTCAACCATACAAGCAGACCAAGCGACCACTTTGGGCGCCGAATTTTTTGGGGCGGAAAATTTGAGTCACAAATATTTGGAAAATATCTACATAATGTTTTTTCGATAGATATGGTTAGTGTTTTATTCTGGAAAATATAAGTAAAAATGCGACCTCCAAACACTGTTCAGCGGGTAACAACAAGGCGAAGACTTCCGGAGATACCATTTGGAAAACTAAGCCTTACACAAGCGGATAAGGGATTGGAAAATCTGACCAGGTTCCAAAGACTCTTTGATCTTGGCAACCCTTGAAAATATTGCCCACTGATCAACTTTCGAATCTTAGGGCGAGGGCGGTGAAGCCGGTTTTCCTTTCCTGCCTCTCCTTTCTTAATCACCTTTCTCCCACCCTCCAAGGGAATGCATGCATCTCATCCATCCCGCGCCTAACTATGGTCAAAGAGTGCATTGCCCCCGAGGGAATATCCCCTGGGGCGCAAAACGAAGAGACAATCGGCAAGAAATATTGGTAGCGGCGAGGTCTACTTTCATCAAGGCGGCAAAAACCCCCGGAAGGGCTTCGCGTCCCTCCGTGTCTTATATTTCTGTTTCATTGTTTTTCCTGGAATATTCAAAATGCTTAACCATTCTGGGGAATATCAATCTGCTATGAAACGCGCCCTATGCTGCATTCTCACCATTCTCACTTAGTAATGCGAAAGAGGTAGATGACACTCTGTTGGCCTGTGTCTTAAATTAGCTCGATATAACTATTTTGTGCGATTCCAAGAAGGAAGGAAAGTGATACGTTCTACATTTTCTACTAGCAGATCAACGAAATACCTTTTACTGAAAGGAACAGGGTTTATAAAGGTGTCAGTATTTCATATTATATTAAACATTTATTGAGAGACATAGGGAAACCATTTTCATTTATTTTTGCAGTAAAATCATGTATACTTTAAATCCATATTTATTAATTTTATTTTCGATAAAATCATGACAAAAACTGAAAAATAAAACAATTTTGCTTGATAGGTGGTGGTGCAAAGAGTAATTTTTAATGCGCGACTGACTAACATCATGTTTTTTATGTTTATAAATCGAACAGAAGATCTGAGTCCTGTCAACTTGCGTTATTTTATGAGCTAAATTCATTTCAATTAAATAGATTTATTCCTTTCGAGTTTCGGGTTTCTTGATTATGAGCTAATTGGAAACCTTTGCTTATTAATATTTTATGTTGTTTTATTGTTGAAAATAGTAGATTGAAAGATATATTAGTTGTATAACGTCAAAATTATCGCTTCCCTTTTTAATTAAGACAGCCCACAAAAATACGGAGTAAATGTATTCTGCTGTACAAATATCAATAAATACTATAAATAACTGTTAGTGTTAGTATATTTTCAATATTACTCTTATAAAAAGTTAAGAGTTACTATTTTACAGTTTTTAAAGCGGACGATGATTGGCCATAAAAAATTATCTGGTGTTGAATATCACAAAAGAAAGGCTACTTTTAAAAAAATTGTCTCAAAATTACTAAAAAGTCCTAAACTTGACCTTTCAGAATGTATTAAACCTATTGATCAAACTATTGATTTTTTTAAGATTATCGCATGACAGGATTCAACGACATAATAGTAGCAGCAGAAAAAATCGCGGAAGAACTAGAAATTGATCCAGTGTTTGTTACAGAAGAAAGACTAAGAGTACGGCATAAGCAATTAGATCACGAAGAAAATAATTTTTTCATTGATCCCAAAGAAATTTTTAAAATAGATTCTGACTCAAATTCTATGAAAATTAAACTATGTATAGTTGAGATTTTTCATAAATATAAGTGATTATGGATTTGAATAAATATATTTATATTATTTCCTATCGCTTTCGACTTACATATAATAAAATTACTTAGTAAAAAAATTAAGGGGGCGCCATATTATATCTCGCCTCAGGCGGCAAAATATCTGGGCACGGCCCTGTGTGTGCGTGTGTGTGTATGTATGAGAAAGTTTGTACCGATTTTTACTCTTGTTCTACATTAATAAAACTGTCTCCAAAATAACTTGATGTAAACGAGTTCTGTGTATTGTGTGAATCTGTAATTGTTCAACATAATGATCCGTCGATTAATTTGTATTATTTCTTTGCAATTAATATGTATCAATGTCGGAATAAGCGTTTTTATCCTCACCTTTTCTCTATAATGGTAGAACATTCTAATCAGTTTACTCGACACAGATGAGCCAATATAAAGCATTTTCCCTTCCACCGAAATTGCTGGCACCGAAAACATTCATCCCAACGAAGCAGCTTAATTGAATCCCTGGGAAGGTGTAGAGATGGCACGCGAGAGAGGATCGGAAGCGATCCGTAAAGGGAATGAGAAAGGGAGAGAGACAGACAGAGAGATGTATCCTGTTTACGATACGGCATTTTAGCAGCTTAAGAGGAGGACAATTCTCGAAAGGGAATCGCGTCTCTCTTCTCAGCCGAGTGTATGGGCAACTTCGTCACGATCAGGGCTTTTATTCTCTCGGTCAATTGTGAATGGAAGAAGTAGAAAGGGGGATGAGAGGAAGGATAGGGGATGAGAAGGGGAAAGTGCGAGGTGGGGGAGAGAGAGAGAGAAGGGAAGGAGGGCTCGAGGAGATAAGGTTTGATTAGATATGGTCTTTATTTGTGGCGAGATAGAGACTAGCAAGTCCCATCTTTTACCTAACACCTCGTCACGATAAAAATATATAAAATTATATATTAAGCGGAGAGAGAGAGAAAGGGGAGGGAAAGTATAGGATCAGACCTAGGAGAGCAATCTTAGATATTTCGAGAGAATTCCTAGATACTGCTTCCAAATTTTTCTTTAAATTTTTAAATATATTTTATCCTGGCCAGGGCCTTTCTCTACACTCTCATACAAGGCGCATAGAAAGTTTTTTGGAAATGTGTGTAATATTTTAAATGATAAAGCTATCCAAAATTTTGAGTTATGATAAATGTACTTAGTATTCTCGTGCCAGTTACGGCAGACCTTTTTTAAATTATTAGTTTGATTCCAAAAAGAAATATCTAGTTTATTATGTAATATTTTGTTATTGAATTAGATCAACTAAATTATGAACGACGTTTAAGACTAATAATCAACAGTGAAATGAAAAATTATAATGCAGTACCTATTAAACTCTTTTCACTTTAAAATGATTTTTTCCATATATTTTTTGTCGTGTTAACATTTCTGACAAAAAACAAAGATGGATAGGCTATTTGAAAATATTTAAAACTGAGTCATAAAAAAATTGTCAGTTGGTTGAATTTTTGGCTGTATTCGCATTTGTAGACTTTGTTTTCAGAGTTTCATAGTCTGCTGAGATTTCGTCATAATTGGTCGTTTTTTTCATTCTACCCGCACCCCATCGGCCGCGCTTGCTCAGAACAGCTAATTTGCCAAATTAATTGGATCCACGCTCTGAGAATATCCTCTGAACCGCAAAATTCTCCCCTCGTTGTGCCCCACTCGATTAACCAAAGACATGAATCCGAGCTCCGGACAGGAATTTTCGGTATTTCCGCTGCGCCTTTTGCTCGATGTCATCTTTTCGATTTTCAAACAATTGACGAAGCAACGACGCGTTCAAGTGTCGCTAATTAGTAATGTCATAAAGATTCGAAAACAGATGAATTGGAACCTCTTAATAGACAGAATTTCCTTAATGAGGAAACAAAATATTCTCTCTGAGACATTTTAAGGTTAGCAACTTGATAATTAAAACAGCTTAAAGCCTTTCATCCTGTTTATTTTGTATTTGCGCATCAGGCATATGGTTAGGGGAAGAAATGCGTGTTGTCAGATCTGTGTAGGTAAAAAAACGCGAGATAAAAATATTAACTATACATGAAATGAAGCGGCTTTTTATTGGCAACGGTAGTAATACTTTTAAATGGCCTCTGAAAAATGCTCTTTACGGTGCTCAGGATCATTGGATGCAAGTGCAAGGCACCATATAACTCTGCGTTATACAATAAGATTACGAGGTTCGCAAAACTTGTGGCGAACGGATCAACATATTCTTCAAATACGTAATACCAAATGTATGAAATAATAATGATGGAAGTGATTATCTTTAAATAGGTTTCAGAATTTGTTGTTTAGAATCAACTGCTATTTCTCATATATTATCCCAAAAAGCGTTAGCAGTAGCATCGCTGTACTGAAAAAATATGAACACCATAGTAAACATTATTAAAATAAAAATAAAAAACCGACAAACTTGGGAAATAGAGCTGACCAGTTTATGAATTTTTCCCTTTTCTGTACAATTTACATTTTTATATCTCAGGGGGTTATCGTAAATTAACAGGACTGAATTTTTATCACCAGAATAATGGAACATAATTGTTCACTGCAAGTCGTAACATGAATTATCATCTCAGTAGATATCTGACATATTTTTGAGTTTCTATGCAACGCTCATAGAGTAAAGTTTTGTTTGGCACCCACATAATATATTTACGAATAGAAATACGATATGCAATGCCGTTTTATTCGCTTTTAGAGAAACAGGTTCAGATATGTTTGAAATTATGAAAATGCACTCAATAGTGATTGTTTGTTCGCAGAAGAGTGTTCGAGAAGCATAAATAACGTTCGGAAAGATGTAAATGAATCTTGCAGCGGTCGATGGCCTACACTACGAGGTGAATCAAAATTCAAGTAATCCATGTTTTGATAAATAGTAATCCGCTACAGAAAAATATTTGCTGTTATGGGTACATATATGTTATGAAGTGGAAGATGAAATTAAAGTGAATCATAAAAGGCAAACTAAGTGGCATTTTGCGTTAACCGTAAGCTAAAGTGTACATTAAACTATTTTTATTACGAACATAATACAGTTTATGCAATGGCTAAATATTTTTCAAATACTCTGCCGCCTAACAGAGCGCAAGTTTTGTCTCGCTAGGAGTAACTCTTATATGAGTCACTCCAATCAATAAATATCAATGTAGTATAGAAATACAAAAAAATAATCTAACTTCAAATTACACATGAAAAAATTAACCAATTTTTCTCTTGAAACGTATTATACAACAACAAAAGACAACTGATTTTCTGCAAATCAAATTACACTGCCCATACAATGTATACCACTAAATACTTATTTTATGCAACACACATAACACATTTGCGCTTAAATTTAGAATTTAGACAATCTAACACGCAATAAATGCTCCTGATTTTATGCCACTAACTAAAACTATTGTGCCCCTTAAACGTATACCACCGCACTTGCGAAGGACAGCCTCTTGATTTAATGCAACCAACAATACACCAGTTTTCCCCTGAATCCTATAACACCAAACGCACTAGATACCTCCTTCATTTATATTTATAACACATTTTACGTCTAAAAATCTATAACAGGCTGTATATGCTTCCGATTTTATACAACACAATTTACATTAGGTTGCCCCTGAAACGTATACCACCAAATGATCACCATATAGCCCTTGGATATAGGCCACCCAACTTACACTAGTTAACTGTGAAAGGTATACCACCAAAATATCACCATTTTAAGCTGTTCAATTTTAACTAATATTCTATAACGTGAAACCCTCTGAACTTATGCCATCTTACTTGTTCACGGATGCTCCTACAACATACAGAGTCAAATTTACACGGAAATGCAACCTGTTCTTAGGCTACTTTGTCTTTGAATCGTTCCATCGCACACACTGGATGTCCCTAAAAAATTTGCTTTCCTCCTACTACCATGCCCCTGCAACATACGTACCAAAATCAGACCATGATCTTCGAGTGTCTTTTATTTTCCGATTGTTTTAAATTTGACCCCATAATGACCAAAGGCGTTCCGATAAGTGGTGACAACTAAGGAGGAGGAAAAACGCAGACGCGTGCAAATGTGGGAATTTTATTATACACATTTTATAATAAGATGACTTGTGTATGTTTTCTTTTGGCTACTTAACAAGCAGACTATAGGTGAATAATTACCCTTACTATTAAATATTACGTTAGTTCACTAAATTTCCAAAAATCTTTGATTGTGCAACATACTTGTAATAAATGTATAAAATATAATGCATCTATCTTCTTCATCATTTCTTCTTTCGATTCCCATCAAAAATCACCATGCGTGATGACACTGACCCCATGTAAAAATTTAATTTATTTTAGTTTTTTTTTACTGCCATTAATATAAAACTCGCATAGCGTAATTTTTTAAACTTATTTTTTCTTTATAATTAAATGCGTTTTTTAGCATCTGTGCACGATTGCAGTTTTTCGATAATTTTTCTTTATCTCTTACCGAATCAGTGTCCTCATTTTCGATATACCTTGCTGAATCTCGGCTATCCCAGTCTCCTAAATCCTGTGTCTCGAGTCTTTAGGGAGAATTCTTCCGCCTCGGCCGTAATTCGGAATCTATTTCGCCCGCCTTACAAATCCCGTCGTCGACACAATACTTGCAACTCCCAGCAGCGCCATTAAAAGAACCCTTCGTGATGATCTCTCTCTCTCTCTCTCTCTCCCTCCCATTCGGTCTTTCCGAAAGAAGAAAAAAAAGAACCCTCTCATTCCGAACCCCTCTTCCCTTTTTATTTTCCTGTGACCTCTCTATTCTATTCGCATAAACACTCTCCTACTCGCAGTTTTCTCCCTTCGCCTAACACCTACAACGAAATGTTTTCTTCCATTTGGGGAAATTGTAAATTTCTCTCCTTATCTCCTACTCCTTTCTCACGTTTACTCTCTCGCCGTTCCCATTTCACTTTCACTTATTTTTTCTAAATATATAAGCTCCAGCGCCACTTTTATTTTATCTTTTCATTGTTTTTCTAATTAAACGCTGTTTACCTTCGATTTTATCACAAATCGCGGTCTTAAATTTCCTCCTTTATTCAATTCCTTGTTTTCCTTCCCATTAAATTTGCTTCTTGCTGTCGTTTTCGTGCTATTTTTATATTAGTACTCGTAGGTTTCCGCATTAACTTCACCTGTATTATATTTCATATAACTTATGAAATATAACTTCACTTTAATGGATATATACTTTCAATTATTACCATCTGACATTTGATGAACTTTGTTAAAAAGTTAATTTTAAAAATAAATTTTGATAAAAATGGGATATCAGAAATCGATAGCACGCGTGATCGAAAGAGTTAACCATATTTTAGAGCTTTTGTCACCTTGCTCCTAATAAGTAGAAAATTTATTTTAGAAGCCGATAAAATCATGACATTCGAAATAGCAGGAGAAAAACTCTGCCTTGACAGGGAACCGAACCCGGGTCTTCCGGGCTGATATTCTACCCACTGAACTACCGAGGCAGACTAAATATCTTGCTTCAGAATCGGTATCAATAAAATCATGTTTTTAGACATTCGATGACTATAAATCTAATTACCATATCTGCGGTTCAACAATCAAGTCCGAGTGCTGGAACAATTTTTTATCGCTTACACGTTCAATTCCACAAGCAAAAAGGTAGAATGGAGCTCATTATCACATAAAAAGTATGAAACTCATCGCATTTGCACAGTAACAATATCAGATGTTAAGAACCCAACATTGTCTCTTAAAAGTTTTATATCTACACTTTGTTGGAAAGTAATTAAACAATACTTCAGTAAAATGTTCTTGAATTGTGAAAATCATCAATATTTTATTTAAAAAAAACATGGTGAAATTCGCCTAAGCCAGTGGTTCTGATTAATGATTTGCGGCCCAAATAAAGCTAGACTTATCATTTTTTCAATCATTGTTTGAAACTGTTTTGCTCATGACACCTTTCTTAATAAACAAATCCCACACACCCGCATCTTATAGTTCTTGAAAACAAAAATAATTTATTGATTAATAAAACCTCATTAGGTTTAGCATTATATTCCTCGGGCCAACATTTCATTTAATTATATGGGTATACAAAAAGATAATATATTAATATACAAATATGAAGCGAAATATACTGTTACAGAATTACTTCTATTTATCAGTATGAAATAATGAACAATTTTTTATTTTCCTTTCGTATTTCCATAAAATATATTTGTAAATTTAAAAAAAGTTCTGCCTCTTATTCGAGTTTTTCTTAAAGCATTGTATTTATATTTTTGTTGTGACTCGAATGTAACTGTTTAAGGTACGGTAGAAGCGCCGAAGCTCTTCGCAGATCCCGAGATATTCGAAACCTCCTGTTATAAAAACATTAAGTCAAATTATATCAGCTTCTTTGTATTAACTTTCCAACTTTTATAAGAACGAATCGATATTATAAATATATTGCTAAATTTTCATCTAATATCAGTTAGTGAAAGCGATTTTATTATCCTTAAGGAGAGTTAGTCTGTCTCAGTAGCTAAGTGATTATAATATCCGCCCGGAAATTGGCAGATCCGGATTCGATGCCCGGTCAAGGCAGAATTTTTCCATACATACACATTACATATTCACACAGGGTCCGACATTAAAAAAGGAGACCCTCTACTGTATCCCATAAAATCTATATTATTAAAACGATGGTAATTTAACTACTCTTGTTAAAATATGTAGTCAAGCAGACAAAGTGCTTTTTGTAGATTTATGAGTTTGATGACAACATTGAGTTCATTTGCAATGAATAAAAATCATATTAACAAAAGTTACCCGTTTTTATTTAATGTTATTCAAAAATTCTATGGGTTTCAAATCCGTTCATAAGATTACAGTGAAATATATTTTAACGTGTACGAATTAAATTAGAATCGTTTCTCAACTATAGGTATTATTGAATATAGTGTATATAAATGCTTAAGGAAGATGAAAGGTAAATTGATATGTTGGTCGCAATTGGATGTCGAGGGTGAGAGCCAAGTGAACACTTTACTGGTAAGAGATAGAGAGAGAGAAAGAGAGAGATGGAGAGAATAGGGGGGATCTGTGAGATACACTTATTACTGGAGCTGTCGGGTGATATCCTTCGTCCGCAACAGTTATATGTGTTTGTGTGTATAGGTGTACGTGTGATATATTATATATCTGTTCACTCTTCTTGCAGCTATTAAGTAGATTGTACCGGATATGGCTTATCTTTTTTTTATCTCGCTAACTTTCTGACGTATCTTCAAAGGGGGGATACATTTCATTCAGCTGACATGCACAGCAGCATCTGGTTTCATCGTTCTCTTTTAGACCTCCTTGCAGAATTTTCCAATTTTGGATCAAACGTATCCTCCACCATTATTTTTGATATTTTAAATTTATTTCCATCTCTCCTCTTAAAATACTCGTGTAACTTTGATGGATTAGAATGAAGGTGGTGCTTGAATCATTTTCTCTTGATGTATATATATATATATAGAGGAGGACTTTTATGAAGATCATTTCGTGAGCAACCGCCCTTACTTAAGTTCCCTTTGGTAAACTTCCTTACTTGCCTTTATATCTCCTTTTAATTTTATTATAGTTAAACACACAATGGACTACAATATAAATCCACTTTATCTTATACAACTCTTTCAAGCTGTTTGCTGTACCCCTGCGTTTCCCTCTTTGAACTCGAAGTTTCTCTATCTTTTACCTTTTCTCTTCCTCGCCTATCTCTCTCTCTCTCTGCTATAAAATCTCTCCCATACTCGAATCTCTCTCTCTCTCTGTGTCCCTTCTTCCATCACATTTACCTTTCCTCCCTCCTTCAACCCTTCTTTCCTTTCATCCCTTTTTCATTCCCACCCTCTCTATAAAAACCTCCGCCTTTTATCTCTGACGTCCTCCCCATTCGGCCCCCTCACCTCGCACACTGGCTCCATTTTCTGCGCCTCTCTCTCTCTCACCCTCTCTCGCACCCCCTCTATCTCCCTCTCTCGCATTCCACCTAACCTAGTCTATTTCTCTCTCTCTCACTCTCTCTCGCTCTATCCATGCACTCATTTTTACTACACCTTCCTCTCTCTCTCTCTCCTTTACTTTCACTCTCCTTCTCCGCGTTATCTCAGTTTCACTCGTCTGTCAACACCCATTTGTTTCTTCGCGTGGCTTTTTTTTCTTTTCGCATATGCGGCATACCAAGTTTGAAAGTAAAGTTTCATCACGATTATCTTCTCCCCAGTATTTACCAATCGCTTTGCGTGCGTTCGTTAGAAGCAACGTAAAAAAGTAGGCTGGCACATTCGACTCAACTCTTTAGACGAGTTAAATCGAGGTTATTATTTATTAGCGCGCTTTAAAATAGAAGGAATATCTTAAAGAGATTTTTTTAATTGATACAAAAATTTATATAAAAGGTTTGACTAGGTTAATTGGGAATCCGTTGTCACAATTTTCAAATTTTGCATCTTATTAGTGAATGGAATGTAATGCATAAGCTGTTTCGCTTTATCGTGGATTCATCAAGTTTATGGTTTTTATGATTTTCTCTTTTAAATTTGTTTTGAATTTAGTTTCTTTGTATATACTCGATCTACTTAATAATATGAAAAGTAAGGCATAAGGGCTTAACAAACAGGATTCAATTATAACAATTTAGCGTTATGCACGACACATCAGATATCAGAAAATGGTAGAAAAAGTGATATATTTAATGGAAGTTAGATTAAGCATTCGTATTTTAATGAAAATTACGAACTGGATACATTGTTAAACTCGTTCGGCAATTAATATACCTGGAAATAGTTTCCTATATTAAAAGTATTTCTATAAAGATTACTTTAAGGGGGAAAAAGTCACGATTAGTCATCTGAACGTATTTAAAGACCAAGTCTAATTCCGCCGAAAAATATCCGAAATGAAGCAATCGTGAAGAATTCACATGTCGATGACCTCGTAGGAGTGTCTCTCCGTTTCGCGTCCGTTCGTTCTAACACGCTGCAATTAAGGGACTACTTAAGTACCCTCCGAAAATCACAATATCCCTTCCCTTAATGTCCCATTTAAGCGCCGTTTGAAGCTCTTCATGCGGTGGAACGTATCGCTGTCGCACACGCATCGCCTCCGCAGCGATCTTAGCATCCCAGTATTCTGCGCGTTTTATCGAAATCTAAGAGAGGAGTAGAGAAATCCACCAGGGATTTCTATTTTTTTTGCTCTCGCCGCATTTCGAAGGACGCTAAGCCGTCGCTTCCTTCTCTCCGCGGCGGACTATGTTTTAACGCCCAACGTCATCCTCAATTTTAAGCTTCCTGCGATTGGTCCTCTTTTTTTTAAATCGCGCACGCTTTTTCCGCGTTAACACTTCACTTTTCTCTCCTTTATCATACCCGTTCCCCTCTTTCTCCCTTTCTCTCTCTCTCTCTCTCCCTTTCCGCTCATTTTCCTTCCGTTACCCTCCCTCGAGCGCGCTCTCTCGTTTCACAAGACCGCTTCGTTTCACTCTTTCCTCTGTTCCCCTAAAAAACAATCGCTCTATACTCCAGGGAACGTAACGTCGCCTTATTCTACGTCTTTGTTTTCCTTTCTCTCTCTCTCATTCTCTCTCTTCCTCATCACACTCTAACTGCGAAACACAAAGCGAACTTAAAAAAAAAAACAGAATATCGAATGAAGCCGAATAAGATCTTGTGTTTGTGTTGTATCCACCTCGCTTTTCTTTCCCTCGCGCGCAATGAATAACGAACTTCTCTCTTCCTCTTTTCTTTCCTTTGTTTTCGCCTATTATTTTTCTCTTTCCTCGCGGCTTATTTTATCGCGAATCTTTCCTTTCTCTCAGTCTCCTCTTTCCTTCGCCATCTCTCCCTCCCTCTTTCCCCTCCTCCTTCACTTCGCTGCTACCCCCTCCTATCTCTCTCTTTCACTCTCTCTATCTCTCTCTCTCTCACTCTATCTCTCTCTCTCCCTCGCCCCCCCTCCCATGCGCTATCGGCTCCTATCGATCCAATTTTTGCCGGCACAATGACTAAGCCGGAGGCGGGAAAAACCGCTACCGTTCCAAGGAAATGTTTTCGAAGCGGCGTTACCAGGGGTAGAGAAGGGAGGGTTAAAAGGTGCAGAGAAGGGGTCAGAAGGGAGGGGGGTGAAAGGTGTTTGCATTCTTTCTCTCCCGAAAGAGGTATGGAAGCGAAGATGGAAGTTATAACGGAATTATAGGAGAGGAGTAAGTACGAGGAAGTAAATATGGGAGGTAGGGCAGGAAGCGATAAGAAGGTGAGAGGAAATGCGAGAGGAGGTGAAAGAGGAAAAGGCGGATGATAAAAAAATGCGAAGATGAAATGGATGCGAAGGAGGAAGAGGAGGGAATAAAGGGATTAAGAGAGAGAGAGAAAGGGAGAGAGGAAGGGGAAAGTTAGGAAGAAAGAGGATGCGGAAGATGCCGTGAGGAAGAAAGGAGGGGAATGGGTCGTAGGAAGGAAGGAGATATCATCGGAGGAGAATGGGATACGGATCGGCGAGAAAGACTTCAGAATGCCAGCGAGAGAGAGAGAGGGAGGGAGGAAGAGAGAGGGAGAGTGATAGACTACCGTCGGCGCCAAAAGTATGTAGACTCGAGTTTGAGGCTAAATATCTCAAAAGCGGCTTGGTAGATAGGTAGGTTTGGTGGAACGCCAGTGAAAGGGAGAGAGAGAGAGAGAGATAGAGATGGTCGAAGCGAAAGAGATCAATCAAAGTAGGACCCATTCGAATAAAAGCTGAGATTTTATAAAAATCAATAGAATTTCGATCGTTATGTAAGCCCTTTTTACTATTTCCGAATTTATACATATGAATGAAATATGTAACTATATATCCACGCTTTTTGGAATTTTCATAATTTTAAACCTTCTGTCAACGTTTCAATTCGAGCAAGTGCACGACGGCCGACTTTTCAAAGGGACCTTCCAGAAAGAAACCGAATGTTTGATAAATGAGATCACCATTCCCCATATAATACGAAAGTTCTCCCTCTCTCTTTCTAGGCCTTCTTGGTCAGCCAAAACTTCAATTAAGTAAGTGCATGACGGACGGACTGGCGTAAAAGTTATACCGAAAACTTTTAAAAAAATAAATAACGCGAGGAAAAATTGGAAGAAAGATGGACGGGGTTAACGGCAGGTGAACGGACGCGAATCGAGATAATGCTGAATATCGAAAAAGATTTTTTTTTAAAAGACGAGGGAATAAGATGGATTAATAGGCCTCGTAGTAAGCGAAAGGGACCGTGACTGTCTGTTAAAGGGTAAAAGGAATGCGTCAGCGCGAGATGATGAAAAGGAGGCGGCGACGGGAAGATGGAGGAGGGGAGTGTGCGTGGATGAATGGATGGAGTGCTTTATGGGGCGAGGTTATGTTTGTATGGTCCATCTCCAAGCATAAAACCCGGAGGAAGAGAGAGGGAGAAAGGGATAGACGGGCAGAGGTTGGAGACGCACGGTCTGACGGAGTGGAGTGATGATACGCGTAGTGGGTGAAAGAAAGAGGAATTTGAAGGGAGTTTTAGGGTTTGGGCAGGACACGAAAAGAGGCGTGACAGAATAAGGAGATGAGTTTTCCATAGAATCCGTCGTAGGATGGCTGTGTGCAAAAAAAATAGCCGGAAAGTTTAATAAATGCTCCAAGATTCACTTCCGCATTGTGGCATTTAGCAGAATGTTAGTAATTCCAATGAGTAAATCTGCATCTTAAATGCAAGCTTTGCTGGAAGGACTTAATTCGTTGTTGCTGCGTGAAATTGATTCCATGTTGTAGTACGAACAATTTTTTTTTTGAAAATGGCATATTCAAATTATAGAGAACCTAAGTCCCTCCGTTTTTTTTATGTTCGTGGGTAAATATTTTTTTAAGTGAGTCAGGGAACGAGAATTGTTTAGCGTTTAATTTATCTTTGAATTGTATCTACCAAAAGTTGACAAACCATTTGTGGCTGCTGTTCGATGCAAATTATAAGATACTAGGCGCCCGTTTAGCTCCGAAATCGGAGCTCTGTGCAGAATTATGGTAAGCAGGCTCTCCGCTGCCCTACTCGCACACCCTGAGTTCTACTTCATGGCATTAATTATGTGCGCCTTTGTGCCTCCAAAGAACTATGAATTTTGACCAATGAGAGTCTATTTCTGGTAATAAACGGAAAAATGTAACAAATATATATCATTTCAGTTTACAGAAGATCCTCTGGATAAATATATTATGAGGTTGCTGCAATAATAATGTCGTTGATTAAACAAAATTACGAAACGAATAACGCTATTCTTACGTACATTTTCAGTTTATTTGACGCTAATTTCATTGGAAAATGTACATAGGCTCAGAGACATGATCTCAAACTTCAGTAAGCATAGGTTACGCATTGAGCAAATGTCAATGAATACCTTGGTACTTGGCGCGTTTAATCCAGAGGCCCAGATGAGCCAATATTCCGTAGCTTAGCTGCCGAAGGTCAGGTTACTTCGACGGAAGTTATCGTTTATAACTAATCTGTAATCTCCTTACGATATTACACAAATTACACGAATTTTGAATTGGTAAATTTAAGCCTGATTCGTAGGCATGTTTTAGTTAATAAACACAAAAAATGTACAATAGCATTATTTTATTTAAGAAATAGTAGGTACGGTTTCAATATTCAAATTCAACTGCTTTGGCCAATACTTGTAGTTATATAATAAATAATCTTTTAATTCGCTGCCGCCACCGCGCACTAAGGCCCGTAGACCTATTCCAGGTATCCGCGTGCCCTTCTAGCGCCCCGAGCATATCCTTCCCCTTCACTTCCCCTCAAGCGTGGATGAGTTAAATTGAATGGAAGATTTTACTTAAGAAATTGGACGGTTTCAGTATTCAAATTGAACTGCTTTGATCAATACTTTTACTTACATAATAATCATTTTAGTTGCTGCCGTCGCCGTTCACTGAGACTCGGATCCATTTCCCAGGTACTCGCAGGCCCTCCTTGCATTACCCTCCACTCCACATCCACTCAAGCGTGGCAGAGTGAAAGGGATGTTCGCTTTGGGTTGTGACGGACATGGCCTTACCTTACTCAGTTAATATATACGTTGATCTCTGTTTCTTATGACAACGTGACGTATAATGTTTACATTTCCATGGATGACGTAACATGTCAGTCATGCGAGAAGAAAGGCCACGTGGCTTAAAACTGCCCGGAGCGACGCGCCGCCACCGGCAGCGTTGCCTACGGCCCCTCCACAGATACCGCCTTCTAATCCCGAGACGGCAAAATGCGGAAATGCCGACTTAACGGCCACCACTCCTACAACCAGGGTTACCACCTCTCCGGGTTTGACCCGAAGTCTCCGTGTTTTCGGACTTGCCTCCGCGCGAGAGAAAAAATCTCCGGGTCAACATGAATATTTTCGAAATTGGCATTAAAGATTACGATTTATTTTTAACTTCTCCAAGAGAATAAAGATTTCATTCTAGGGAGGCTGTGCCATGCAATTAACCTGGTAGGACGTACACAGGGCCGGTCAAAGGGAGGGAGGGTGGGGGGGGGGGTGCAGCGGATGCGAGGTATCTGGGCCCCCGAATAGACATTCGTTTATTGCCCCCAAAATTTAGTAATGTCAGTTATTTATTAAAGAATCTGCCGAAAATTTTGTGCAAACTTTTATTTAAAAATTGCGATTTCTCCAAGCTCATAGAGAAAACGGCATTAAATAAATCAACAAACATTGATCGAAATATTTATAGTTAGTATACCTCGTTTTTTTTTGCTTACTATACTGCTGTTTTCACATTATGATTATTTTAAATTTTAGGAATTAGTAAATTTTATTATTATTTTATTAAAAATTATATTTTTCGTCGTTTTTATATCTTTTTTGTGTGTAAGAGGTGGAGTAGGGCCCCCAAAATTATTTGTATCCGGGCCCCCTTAAATGCTTGATCGATCCTGAATAATCACGAAAATATTTTTTTTTAAACAGTAATGCAGTACCATTAGGGATTGCAAATTTACCGACTTTTGAGTTACCGGTAATTCGGCAAACATTTTCACAAATACCGGTTTACCGGTAATTTATACAGTTTCAAAAAATGCTAAATTGAAAGAAAAATGATAGGTAAATATTAATGGAAGAGAAATTTTATTCAAATCAACTATAAAACTAATATAAATATAAAAAAATGTATTCAAAACATTTATTCCAAACAATTTTAACTTTAATATTATTATAAACAAAAAACACTTATTTTTTATAGAACAAAATTGTATTCCAAACATAAGTATAAGTTTAATATTAATATAAACAAAACACTTTGAAAGCCTTTCTTGTCTTTTTGGTTAAAATAGGTTCGCAGAAAACATAATTTATCGAGACTATGGTCACCTAACTGCAATATTATTTTAGTACATATAAACCCAGCCTTTGAAAAAGCTCGTTCAGATTAAAAGTTTTATCAAAATTGTTTTGTTATATGAACTATTAGTATTTATAATTCATCCCATCCTTTCAGCTTATTTGTATTCATACCATTCAAATAAAAAGTGCAAAAACATTAACATCGATCATGGTAAAATGTTTGCACTACAGGTGTATTATCACTCAAATTACAGTTAAATTCCACTGGCACCTTATTCTCTTTTCGCAAAAGTAACTGCAAATGCTTTTTCCTTTCATCTGCATAGTGAATTTTTTTATTCATTCATCTTCTTATGATGGCACCTTGACTGTCAAAATATGTGAGACGATTGATATTTAGAGATTAAGAGTGCGTGATTGATCAGGTGTGTTGCTGTCTAGTAGTTCTCTATTGAATTAGACTTTGACAAAGAGGTTCCGTGCGAGAGATAACTGTCCAGTAAACCTGTAAATTTATATTTTAAGTCTAATTTTGTTTAATCTATTTCTCTCCCGTCTTTTGATTTCCCAATTATCGTAATTCACGACATAGGAGGTATTAGTAAAAATTTCATTACTTGGAAATAATATTTTAAATTTTATTTAATAAAGATAGATGATATGTTTCAGTCTTTAATACAAGGGGTGTTCAAATTTGACCTGGACTTTATTAATTATAAAATCGTAAAAATAACCCAGCACAATAATAATACAGTCACTTTTTTATGTACTCTCTCTCCTTCAGAATACACTTGATCCAGCGTTCTAGTACTTTTTGTATTCCAGTTTCATAGGAATCTTTCGGTTGATGTCGTTGAGGACTGTATTTTTCACCTCGTCATTCGAACTGAATTTATTGCCTACTAATTGTAAGTGCCCTTTCAGCGGCGTAAACAAATGAAAGTCACACGGTTACAAATCAGGAATATAAGAAGTATGGGAAAGAACGTCCCACCCCAATTCAGCCAATATATTCACAACCAAGTTAGTCTTATATGTTTGGGTGCTGTCGTGGAGAAAACAAATTCCTGTGAACAGAAGACCTGGTCGTTTCTTCCTTAGAGCTAGTTTCAGACTGTGTTTAGGAGCGCTGAGTAATAAGCAGCATTAATTGTATGGCCTTGTTCCAGGAAGTCCACATGAATAATGCCTTGAGAATCCCAAAACAGTGGCCATCACCTTTTCTGATGCCATCGTTTTGGTTTTTTTCGGTGTAGAAGGATTTGTGTGCCACCACTGTATACTGGAACAGTTCTTTTCTGAAGTAAAGTGATGGAACCGTGTCCCGCCCGTGGTTATGATACGATTCAAAAAGTCAGCCCCTTCCCTCAAAAATCGTTTACTCAGAAGCCCTGAAATTTGAACCCGCATCGCCTTTTGTTCTGGTTACAGCTGTTTGGACACCCATCGAGCGGTGACTTCACTGTATCGAAGGTTGTAATGAAGTATAGTCTCAGCACTACCAATACTTATGTTAACTTGCAACACTAATTCACGCACTGACATTCGTGTGTCACTCCGAACGAGCTCATCAACATACGTAATTGTCACGTCATTGACTGCAGTTGCTGGTCCTGCTTTGTGTTCTTGTTCTCCACGCATTTGCGACCCTCTTTGAATGATTTTTACCACCCAAACATAGAAAACCGAGGCAGACAGGATTCCCCATACTGTATTCGAAGTCATCGATGAATTTCAGTCCCTTTTACACCTTCCTTAGCGAGAAATTAAACAATAATGCGTTGTTCCACTGAATTAGAAACACGTTCAGATGCTATCTTTGTTAGTTCTGATATGGATTGCTATGGCAAGAAAACATTTTTTTTGTATTGCCAACATTATAATGATAATTTACACACCTCAGCAGCTCATTGTATTATATATAAGATTTTAATAAAAAATACATTTGAACATCCCTCGTATTTGTAAAGAATTTTTCTGTCATCTCTCTTGCATCTCAGACTTTTTGGCAGAGGCATCACAAATTCCCCCTCTCTATCTACAGTCGCTACTCTTCCGAATTCCTTCAATACATTTGTTATTCAAATGATTCTGTTGGAGTACAACTAATCAAGAGTATTATCGGTCTTCACAAAATCATCAAACGATGCTTAAATCTGCATTTTTTTCATTCAGGATGAACACCTAAGCCTTCATCGTTCATCGAAAGCGTTTTTAATTCATACATACGCGTTTCCTCTGCATTACATAATAATTTGAATAATTTTTGGGTTGCGATCAAGATTTATAAATTGCTAAATTTGCACATACGTGTAAATATGTAAATACATATATGAAATATCCCTCAAACTGCTTATTCCCTCACCCTAGAGCTCAAACATCGATTAAAGAAATTATTGATAACTTGTGAAACTGTCTCACAATTGAAATCAGATAAATAAACACATCATGTTGCGGTGCACTAAAACTTCGCACTGAATCCTAACTTTCATGAAGTGTAGTTGTGAACATATTTTCGTATTTTTTAATGGTTCCAATCGAGTGCGCTTCGTATTATTGGGTAACTACGAAAAAATATGAGTTATAGGTGCTCTTGGGGACACTCGGGTGCTACAGATGTAAGAGGAAGACGATATGAATATCGTAAAACTAAGACGCGCATGCTGTTAAATATCAGAAGATACAAAGAGTGAAACAATGCAGCTTCGCCGAAAATGATTTTATCTGCGCAAGGGAAAATTCAACTGCAAATGTAATTTCGAAGATGGGCCCCGGAAGATATGTTGAAAACAGAAAGCAACTTAGAAGTGACCGCAACAAACTCTTATTTTTCCCAAAAGCTTCGTGGGGTTAATTCTAAAAAATTCGCCGGCGTCGTTTTGGCGTCGTGTAACAAGGTAGTGAGGCTTAGCGCAAATCCTCTCGCGCGAACAATCCTCTTGGTGGCCCTCTGGCAACGTCCATTGATAATGAACACTTCTGTAGAAGAATTCGAAATTCGCGACCGATTCTTTGGCATTAAATGGAGAAAATAGCAGAATGAGAGAAGCAGGTGAGTTAGGATTAGGGAGCGAAGGAAGGTGAGGAAAAGATTGGTCCATAATTCATCTGAGCAAAGCTCTGGTGTTTATTCCCCTTGAATTGGATCCATGGTTACTGATTGGAATTCAATTCGGTCGAAGAAAAATTGTGACGGAAGGCTCTACTCGGATGAACTGCCTCTCTGGTAGGAAAACGGTTTTCTCCCTTCATTTATCGTCCAGGCGACGATTGGGAAGAAAGAACGCAGTCACCTAGGTGACGAGTGAATTTGTAATATGAGTAAATTCATAAAAATTTTCATTAATGAACGTAAATTTTGCATTTCAAACTAGAAGTCATCGAAAGTCGCCCATTCATTTTAGTAGCCTTGATATTCAGCGTTCTCGACTTCAGTATCTTCAAACCAATGAATTGCCCAATATAAAGATTTTCCACCAATTCCACTTCGACAAATTCGATAAATAATAATTAAATAATAGAAAAATAAGTATTTATCTTATGTATCTCCGATATCAATTAAAAACCAGATGCGCAATTTGAAAATATTTCAGCCACATTCGGGGGTGATTCACCGAAAGTACTTTGATGCTTATATGCGCATATGGTTTTTCAGAGCATTGTCATAGATATCACCACTTACTTAAGTTGCAAATTTTTAGCCATAAGACGAGTTCGATGGCTCTCAGTTTGGATGAGAATTGATGGTGAATTTATATGAAAACATTTATCGCATGTATTGGTGATTTTCACTGTGGCTCTAATGCACCGTAGTGGCACTTAGGGATCGCAGCCATATCCGCTGGCAGGCAGATGTTGAATTTCAAAACCTTATGAAGAAATCAGTCGTTTGGTGAGAAACAGCTTTCTTTTCGTTTCTTCATTTCACGATATGAAATGTATTTTTTAAATTCACTCTTCCTATCTACCTCCCCCTCTCTCTTCCCCTTCTCATTCACCATAACATTGGTCTCATTTCCATTCTATCACAATTTCTCATCGTTAATGCCATGGATATAAATGACGATGTGATGTGTTTACTATGGGAAAATTTTTATTTAGAAAATTAATTAATTCAAAATTATTCCAAGTTTTTGGCTTTCCTTGTGCTTTTACATACCTGTCAAGTTTCATATTCGCGCCTGTTCCAGATCTATCACTTACACACCGCCGTAGCGCACACACACACACGCCCGCAGGTACATTACAAAATTAATGTATGCATAGGATAAGGTGACTGTGGGCCCTTGTATCCACGCCGTGCACAGTATGCGCCCAACCTCCATCTCTAACCCTCCCGTTTTCATTATTCCCTTTCCCCTCCTCCATTCTTCCGTGGCAGCGTGTGCCCCAGAAAGAAAAGAACTCGAGGAGCCGGAGGAAATTTATCACAAAAAGCCATTACTCACGGCGTTTTCGTGTAGGTCGCTCCCCTTAAATGGAATAAAGATGCATGATGTAGGAAGAAGAAAATTCCGAGGCGCGTTAATATCCACAAATGCATGCATTTACTTAGAAACTATACCAAGAGAGCACGCTACTTTATAGGTTCTTTTTCTGAATACTTTTTTAATCTGACGAGTTAAGATATATCAGCGTTGACCACTTCTTCTGATTTTTATCCTCTGGCACATTTGGAGTAATACTTCTCTGTCTTATGCGAGAGTAACGTATTATTTTAACCACGTCAGAGGCAACCAATACTCTATAACGTACACAAGGTTCCGTCTTATTTACCCGATAAAATTTCAACCAAATTGTTGAGTAAATGTGATGAGTTTATGTTTAATATAATGGTGTCATTCGTTTGACTGAAAAAATATATTTCACATATTTTTATTTATGGCTCCTTATTTGGGTTGCTTTTGAGGCGGAGATCTCCGTGTCATCGCCCTAATCTCCGGTCTCCGGGTGAGTAGCACAAATCTCCGGTTCAATTTGGTTTAGTGCGTTTTTTATAAACGGGAAAGGACTTGTGAGCTGATATATATTTTAAAAGTTTTCCCTATTCTGTGTTTAAAATCATTCATGATAAATTCTACTTCATATCTCCGCTTCTAATGAACGAAATGTAATCATTTTTTCTATGTGACTTCTGCAATGATTACGAATGATATGCATAACTAAAACGTTTATATTATTTATAAAACATCTTTTAAAAAATCAAATACAACACTTAGTTAAAAATTTCCAGTCAAGACATGGAAAAGTTGACATTCGACTAACTTTTTACCTAATTGGTTTAAATAGGTACATTCAGCGAATAAATGTTCAGTAATGTTTAATTGTTTTTTGAATAAGATTTAATGTCAATACATTTCATAGTTCTTGCGATTCCGAAACTTTATATAAACCGTGAGCGCGCACCGGAAAATTAAGCGTTTGGTGTTTATTCGCTTCTACTGCAGCAATGTTTGTGTGCGACATATGATGTTTTAAATGCTACTATTTAAAACTTTCATCGTTTATGTATATTTACAAAAAAATTCATCAAAATAGCAATAAAATATCAAAAGTTTTGAATTTTTGAAAAATTTCGCAAATTTTCTGACCTTTACCCGTATTTAAAAAAACCTCATTCGGCGAATAAGGTAGGTTTTCATAAATCTCATCCGAGCTTGAGAGGTTAAATACATTAGTATTTCATTCTCTCATCATCATCATAGGTAGTCTGTCCGTTGACAGGTCCGTGATTATTCTAGGTTAAACTTGGTTCTCCATATACTCCTATTTTCCGCAGTTTTCTTCATGTCTTGATAGCTCTCTTTCCCTTTCGTCTACCAGCTGAAACCTTTTCCTACCTCTTTCTCTTTTTCCATCCAGTTTTCCTTTTAGCACTTCTTTAATCATGCACTCTCTCCTCAGGTAATGCCCAATCCAGTTCGCCTTCCTCTTTCTGATAGTCTGTATAATCGTTCGCTTCTCTCCTATTCTTCTTAGTACTTCCTCATTTTCACCCTATCTGTCCTTTTTATCTTCAGCATTCTTCTCCATGTCCACATTTCGAAGCTTTCCAAGTATTTCTCTATGGAACGTAAAATACAAAATTTACTTTCTCACAGCCTTTTACATATGTATGTACTACTAGGTATTAAACACGTAGCTCCTGCTGCGAACATCACCAAATAGAGTTTCATGTAGGAGAAATACGTCTCTTCCCTCAAAATCTTCACTAGGTATTCTTTCGTTTTTCTATATTTCAGTGGTAAAACGATATATTTACTCGATTAAAGCAATTCTCTGCATTGTTATTCCATAATTTTTAAGGTAATGTTCTGCGGTTTTTACTCTTTGTAGCAACAGTGCCTTTTCTTCCAGCCAGAATAAGTGTAGCAAGACCAAACGCACTCGCATATGAGAATGTCTGTGCGATTTATATTGCACAGATTTTCAACTTTCGTTATGGTTCCCATATTTGGGATCGACAATTTATTTTTGCACGCACCCCTTTATTGTAACACCATGTATTTGGGAAAATCACTTAAGGTTTACGAAATTTCGACTTTAGAACTACTTTTCAGGAGCGCATGTTGTTAGTAAATCAGGAAATTACAGTAGTGGAAATGCTTTGCGTCGATAATAAGAAATGCAGTTATGTATAAAGTTATTATATTTTCTATTAATTTGCGATTCAAATAATGATATGACCGAAAACCTCTCGTCGCCGATAATTGCTGCTTTATTTCTACGAGGAGGAAATAACACCGGATTCATTATTTTGGTTTCGCATCGTTTTGACATAGTCCGCCGCGGCATCGTTGTGAAGCTGAGTGTTTATAAGAGGAACAGAGCGCGAAGAAGCAATTTAACCACAGAATGCTTTTCCCCTCCCCCCCATCTCTCTCTCTCTCGCTCTTTTGCAGCTTCCATAAGAAAGCATCACCAAAGCTTTTCTCATATCGTGAAATATATTTCGCAATTCATTTGTTCGTTTAATTTAGCTTGCTCTACATCTGTCCACTGTGGGTTTTTCTTTTTAGAGATAAACTTTCCTAGTAATCTTCTCAGAATAAATTAAATTTCGTTCAACCGGTCAAGAGTGCGACCTTCTTTCAGGGATGAGTTTGGGTACGTGTGCGCATGCGCACGCACCCAAGTATTCCTACATATGCTTCATAATTGCGTCTTTGGATGCGTGTGATTACATTTATATATTTTTCTATTATCAAGTGCTAAATTTCATCAAGTCGGCTTTTATGGAATTTCTTATTTCGTTTATCCTTGTTTCTACGATATTTGCAAATGTTTTGTAATCCTAATCTTTAGTTTAGGAGAGTATATCCATAAAATCTGATAGCACCAACGAAATATGAATAGTTAAACTGTTTTATTCGCGTCTAATGAGTTAAATCAAAATATTTCATGGCTGGGGAAATTATATGTCTAGTTATGATATCTAAAGTTTACAGTCGTACTGTCGTTTATTTAAGAACTGGTTTTTCTGCTCTTCTTCGTTTCTTTAAGTTCGTTTATCGTTTTTCAGAGAAGGAAGCCATTATCGTTAAAGCAGATCGGCAAATATCGAATATAGTCTCTTTATCTCGTAGCTTCGTCCGCTTTCCTTACGGATTATTCCTTGAGCCTCCTAGATTGAACTCTTCGATTATTCTTATAATTTAAGATGTGTTGCGAATATGTTTGTCTAGAAACAAGTTAGTTTCCCTTCCATTTTGAATAAAATTTATTCGTGAAACAAAGAAAAATGGCGTGATTCAACTGCTATAATACATTCCTTTTTTCCATACATTCATTCGGTACTTCAAAATTCGTCATTAATTAAACAATCATTACCAACTTTAACACGTTCGTATGCAACATACATTTAAGTGTTCAATTAAAAAAACCTCACCTGCAAAAACGCTATGAAAGAAGAAAACAATGCTAAAATGCAATTCCCTTTGAAGGATTTCAAATTTAAACGACCGAAAGCAATGAAATGCTACTCAAATTATTTTCGGCATTTCATTATTATTTCCATTCCCCTTCACCTCCCTCCCTCTCTCTTTTTCTGCCATTTCCTTTGACTCTCCCCTTTTCCAACCGCCTTCCCGTCCATTTACCTCATTCCCTTGTTGCCGTCAAAACTTCCTTCGACACTTTCCTCTCACCGTAACCATAATAAGTTGAGCTTTTCGTTTAAAAAAATCGCTCCTTCCATTATCCTAGAAACTTTTATTTATTTCGCGCTGGAAGATGTAAGGAAGATAAATGACTTTATTTAGAAGCCATAATGGACAAGAATCATATTATTATAATGAGCAATACGGTTAGGGCTAGGTTAAAAAAGGGACATGATTCATCCATTGCTCTGATTGATCAGCAGCAAGTTTGGCTTTTCAGCCTAAAATATCGATGGTTTTTAAACCGTTGCGCGGAAATTATAATGTTACTTTCATAAAAGCGTGGAAAATTTCTATGGTGTTACTCCATTTTAAAAGTTATCAAATATGTTTTCAAATGGCCAAATGCATATTTTCAAGATTGCTACAAATAATCTCTTTGTAATATTACATATTTGATTGTAAAAAAATTCGCAAATCGTGTTTTGGTGTCTTTGGCCATGAAGTTTTCCTGGAGAAATTTTATTCGGGATTAATTAATTTTATTTCGGTTGGTATTAGGGCTTCTTACAAAAGTTTTTCTATTCCTATTTTTATCTAACTGCAATATCGGTATCCATTAAGACTCGTTTATTCTGGAGCTAGTTGCATTTTGCTCTAGTCTTTGTTTATAATTCTTCGAACCAATTAAATCGTGTGCGTTGGATCAGTCTCTTGGACTATTATCGCGAATCCATTAAAGATCGTGTGACTTCATGGAAGAGGAGTTCATAATAAAGAGCTTTTATTTAAAAACCCAATGGCCCATTTTCTTATATCGCCTTTCCCTTATGAGGTTTTCGAACTCGAAGACAAGTTGACCTCTTTCCTTTTTGCACCAATTGCCGCCTTGGTGGTGCCTATTATATGTATTTCGCTGTGACAGGCGTGTTTATCTTCATGCCGTGCTAACGTTTCGCAGGAAGAGGTTCCTCGGTTTCTTGAATCCGAGACAAAAGAACGCTACTGGCATCAACCGGATCAAACGAAAAATGAGGAGGACTGAACGTTATTCGTTTCAGTGGAGCTTTTGGAAGTGATTCACGACGTCCCGCTGAGGATGGTTTTTTATTCGATGCTTGTCGATAGAAATCAATAACTGCAGCATATGGCATTCGATTCGGAAGCTTCAAGAAAAATATTGTTTCGTTGATGGATGAAAACTGCGGTAGTGTTTTGTTTGATATGTGTGTCGGCATAAAATAATCAGAATTTCTAGTTTTATTTTTTAAAAAATTATTAGTGTTAGATTCCTGAAAGAGGAAAAACTAAATTCGTGGAACACGTGAAATACTTGTGCTGCTTTGTCGATCACGTGTTTAACCCACTTAAGCGAAGATCGTTCCCAATCATTGTCACGGCGCATCACGATCTCTATTCTGTGACGTCATCGCACTTAAAATTCCCATTTCTACTAATGAGACACCCTTTCAAGTTTGATTTGCTACGATAGTAAAATAGCTGTCATTTATCTTATACCCAATTTGTTTTATTAAGCGCCGGTTAAAATGTTTTAAATAAAACGCATCGAATCTACTTTTTACAACAGCGGTATACACACTGGAGAAATCACTTTTTAACCTAGATTTTAAACTTTATTATCGGTGGAGTCTATGAAATTTTAATTTAATGGAAGACGATAAGATAAATGTCTGCCTCATGTAAAACACATTTGCTGAGTAGGCATAAATTCAGTCGACGTCAATTATTTCAAGTTAAAATTTTCTCCCTTGTATCGTGAAGCGTATCTTATATATTTCCTCCCTATACATTGCGGGTTTCGTCGTATCAGCGAGTTGCCAAATAAAGTGGCTCGAGCAAACATCTTTATTGCGTCATCCTTCATTCTCTCCGACGTTTCGGAACTTAAATGAAATTATCGCTTCCATCGTTGCTCGTCCATAAACTCCAACATTTCAGCCGACGGAATTCCACGCTACTATTTCCCCTCTCGTTTGCCTCGGGATTTTGAGGGAATGAAAAAATATGGAGAAAATGTCTGCCGTTTATCGTGCATTCATTTGTTTTTCGCGCCGCGTTCTTGAAATGCACCGCACGTGCTAGTCCTCCCGCATTAGCGCACTCATTTGCCACCGTGGCCCACATTTCGACTATTCGTACTTCCGCTGTCTCGAATTTTTTCTCATATCCCATTTTCCCATCGTCGAAAACATTTCTCTTATCTCGCAAAAGTAATTTATCGTTGCTGATTATCCACATCCATCACAAAAATTGTACGATTAGATTCGATGGTTGATTGATACGCCGCCAAAGTTTCCGTGAGTTCTTTCCGAGTGAATTGGGAATCAGAATCAATCGATATTATGATTTAAAATGCTAATATCTTGGAAATTCTTAGAAAAAGATGTCAAAAGCTGTCGATGGATTCGAAGTCGTTGCTCGCCTATCGCAAACTGACTTTCAAAACTCTGATGAGATGTTAACATCGAATCCTTTTTACGCGATCCTTTTCTTCGCCTTGTCCGCACTCAAAACTCTCCCGTCGAATATCTGGAAATAGTGCGGCGCACGACGTGATTGCGTCTTCGGAGTTTTCTTCTCTCATTCTTTCTCTCGTCCCGCAGATCGACAGTGTCTCATCCCTCATTCAAAGTTCATTTTTAGCTCCGGGAACATTGGAAAAAAATCATTTTTTGTGTCGAGGGCTGGAGAAAGGCAAGGGAATGGGTGTTTAGGAAATGAATTTGCCGAAGGGTGTTCTCGGGAGTGTTGAGAGAATGGGTTGTTGTCGATGGGATGGATGGGAGGGGGAAATAGAGGAGCAAGGGTGGAAATTGTTTGGGGCGATTTTATTTCTACTACGTTTCTTCTTTTTAACGATGGCGACACGAGAGAGTCGGTGGGTAGTGTGGTTGGGGTAGGATGTGAATTGGGGGAGGGGTGGAGGGGTGAGGGAGTGGTAGGGGAAGGACGAGGAGAAAGAGGCGAAAAGGGAGTGGAAAGGAAACTGGTTGGGGTCATTTTCGAGTCCCCGTCTTCGATTTTCAGTGGCGTTTTATTTTTTTCGTATTACTTCTTCCCGAGCGACAAGTCTTCCGTAATAACTTCCCTAGCGCCTCAGGGCAACGTGGATCATGGCTTTTTCAAAAGTAAGGTACATGAAAATCGTGGAAGTTTGGTATTGAGAGTAAATACTCTAAAGTTATTCATGATAAACACTAAAATGTTAACTAATTCGTGAATGCATCACTTATGAACCCATAGCGACGAATTCATGAATGCGGAATGAAGCATCTGATAGCTAAAGTAAATATCCAATGCTTAAACAGCTGGCGTATAATTTGATCATATATTTAAATTTCAAAATTATACCGCGTTGAAGTTGTACCTGACCCGGCGAAATAAATCTATTCGTGTATCCGTATAAAGAATCAATATGCATGGTATATAATGTGCTACCAACTGTAAATTGATTCAACTAATGATTACTTTAAAAAAATAATATTAGTACCAGCAATATTTAATATTGACTCTACGTTTATAAAATATTATTGTAAATTTTTCGTTATTTAATTTTATTCTGATTTTCTCAATAAACCCATATATTAAAATGAACACTAGTCTTATGTAATTCGTAAGTCCTGCGAATGCTATTACCATTATTTTATTGTCGCTTCTTTACTCTTGAACAAGATGAGGAAAGTAGGATAACAAATTTCGCACTCACTTCTCATCACTCTCGATAGGCAAACGAACCGATAAATGCGAAATTAGAACGCACGCACCTTCCAGGGTTATGTAAAAGACGTCGCACAAACCGCGGCCAGTGCTTTTAGCACTCCTCCCGGATATTGAAAGAATGATATCATTGCGATGGAACAAATGTGAAAAACTTGCCGAAGGAGTAGAAAAAAATGAAAACTGAATGTCAGTCTATGTAGGAAATGCCTACTTTGATTGATAGACCATTACTAAAAGCGTTTTCGTAATAGCGACGCAGTGTGGTGGTCTTTTGTTTCCATTCGGCTACCAACGCTCAGTTGAAGTGATTGCGAAAAGTCACTTACCGGCACCGTTTCCCAAATGCTTGGATAAAAGGAGCGATGTGGAAGTAACGTCTGAGTTATTTGTGGCAGTGAGGTTCTCTGTGTGGTAAAGGGCGTGTGTGACACGTGACTGGATCGAAGCAAGTTTTTTTTATTCACACAATTTCTACCCACTTAGCGTAAAGTTGTTTATAAGTATGAAAGGTGTTTCGAGTTAGCACTTCAAATACGATTGGAATTTTATATAATAATAGTCGTCATCCGTTGGTTGGTTGGTCACGCTATGCAAACGCTAATAACTCGAGAAATGATAATGATAGAAACTCGAAATTTGGTAGGAATGCATGCTTGATTAACACTTCTTCAGAGAATGACAAATTTAAATCGCGAAAAAATTCCTTGGTTCGTCTCCAAGAGAGGCATTTCCATTTCCCATTACTTATCATGTAAAACGCGATTTTTCGACGTGCAGGCTTTTATTCATTTGGAAATTAAAATTAGAAGAAATTAACATACGACCTTCGGATTTGAACCATTTTGAAGAAAAATTTATAACGTTTCTTATTCCGTTCCTCTTTTTTCGCCCACAGTTCGAAATATTCCATGTTAAACGTTTAATTTGCATATTTTATGGAAATCTCGCCATTTTAACGTGATGTTGCTATGTCGACCATTATCATTGTTACACCTCAAATTACTATTTTGTATACATACTTCTGGGAATAAGCGTGCCTTGAGTGCTTCAATACGAGAGAGAGAGAGAGAGGAAGGAAGGGGAGAGATTGGCGTGTTTTGTGGAAAATAAGTATATTAACGTAAATATAAAAAATTTCAAGTATCAACAGTGTCATTTTATAAAAATTGGAAATAAAAAGCATTCTTAAATTAAATTCTTTGTAAAGCATACGTGCTTACGAATTTATATTGTTATTCCTCGAATTAATTTCGTAACAATGGCCGAAGTCTGGAAACGAATATTAATTAAAATTCAATTAAAATTAAAAGGACATTTAAAACTGTTAACAGGTAATTTTCGAAGAAACAACAGTGGATCTTTTAATGAAATGATTTGTCTTTATAAAAGGAATTTTGGTGTTTATTTAATACAGAGTAAGTTCTAAGGCTTATAATCCATTTAAATCTAATAACAGTGGCTATTATAGTTTTAAAAAATAACTTCATTTATTCACTTTACAGAATGAATTAATTTTAGGCTAGCATTGTCTATAATAAAAGGAGTTACTTTGGAATTTACAGTATGTAAAGTGGAAGTTGTACCGAATTGACTCAAGTATATTTCAAAGCAAAAATCAATTCAAAACTATTGAAAGTTGTTGTTTCGGAAACTGAGAAGGCAAGAGTGCTGAGCGGACGATAAACGATATTGAGGTACATTATATTCCAAAATCTATTTAAGGTATTATCGGAGGCAATTGAAGATTGAACCAATTTTTTGGAACCGGAATTCTGCTTATTTAATGAAATTGAAATCCTAATGCTATAATCAGTTTAAAACGGTACTTTCCTGTTAACGGGAATACCTCAAAATTACGTTACAGTCTTAAGCGTTGTCGGTTTTGGGTTATATAAGGTTCCAGGTCGGATTATATACCACTAGCAGAATTTCCCGTTGAATTTCAACGGATTTAGTGAAGCTACTACAGCACAACACACATACTTTTCAAAATATATAGTAGATACTTCTTAAATTACAATTAGCTTTTATTAACAATTACTCATAATTGCTTGTAACAATCCGTTTCCTAACGTATTGCATTCAAATATAACGATAATTGTGTTTTCTATCATATCACTTTCGCCAAATCCAGCTTCATTTCTTGTGTAATTATGCCTCGCTGAAATATTTACTTTTATGTCTTGTAAGGAAGAAACCCGTGAAAAAGCAACGTACAGTTGTCCATGATTGAACACTGACTCCGGTAAATGTACACCAGATACATGAGATTATTTACATTAATAAACATTATAATGTAGAACATACTGATTTTACTTACAAAAGATTCTAGTACTCAATAGACAAAAGAAGGTTCAATTACTTTCATCAATAAACGCTTCCTGAATAATAATATCTATTTATGTTGCTATCCATAAACATCGATCACTTCTTTGCTTAAACAAAAGTGCGAATCGAATAACGCTAAACTTTTGTCTATTTATAAGCTTCATTGAAGCTAATTGAATCGGAGGTAACAATGACGGCCGCCTTGGCAACGCCCGGGAGGGGTACGAAAAATCCAAAAAATTTCGAAACAAATAGCATATTTCTGAAAATTTCGACCGTGTAACATGTAAACTTCGCAGGAATAAGATAGTGTAGAGTTTTATTCGTCGAATAAAGCAAAAACGAAAAAAATCGGTACATATTTACGTATTTTAATGCTTGAAGGAATAATACCTTGCAAGTCAAGAAATGGTTTCATGCGTGTTATCTTATGGGAAAAAGTTAATCCCCTATATTGGCAGCACTGATTAATCCCGGTTATACAAACTTTGACCATTCACTAAATTAGGATGTAAGGAAGAATCGTAGCAAATTTGGTTATTCTAGCTTTTATCGTTTGGGAGTAGTTCCATGAACAAAAACACAAACACACGCTTCAAAATATATTATAGATTAAAATTTCAAAACAAATTAATTTTAATTCTGACAATGAGATCTGTTTTACCAAACTGGACGTGGAGACAATTATTAAAATTGTAACATATTTAATAATTACACCATTAACCGTTAAAATTACCATCTCTTACACAAAATTAGAAATACCGAACAAGTTGACAGGAGGTAATGCATGTTTTACCTTTACTGAATGCAAATCGTAGTCAAGACAATTCCAAACAGCAACGTAAGAAAACAAAACTTTAATTGGCATTACAGGCACTAATGTTATATTAGATAATAACATTTTACAATCGCAATACAATAATTCTTCTTCAATTTAAAATTTTTGCGACTGTTGGAGTAATTCCTCAGCCCATATTTAGGTCATAGCCACAATTCTGAAATTATTTAAAATAAATAACAATATTAACAGACAAAGGCTTTTGTTGCGGTTGTTGATTGCCATTGCAAGTTCGTTACACGTTATATATTTCCTCTGATTCTATTGCTGATGTTCCCGCAGTTGTTTTTACTCGCTATCTCACTCGTTATGCGGGTGGAATGTAAGTATATGCCTAAGGTTTCTTATGTGTTTCGTTTTTGTGTTTTTGGTGAACACACAATTTGTTTATTTTGCTGCTTGTTTTTGCTCTCATTATTCCTCGTGATATTACTCGTTATCCAAGTGATTGTGAGCACATATGTGGCTAAGATTTCTCAGGCGTTTCGTTTCTGTTTGCTTTTGGTCCTTTTGATTCTGTTGCTGGTGTTTTTGCTGTTATTTTTTGTCGTGATTTCATTCGTTAAGCAAATGGATTGCGAGTATGTGTCTAAAATTTCTTGGGTGTTTCTTTTCCTCCTGTTTTTTGTGAACACGCACATTCTGTTGCTGTATCTTTGCTATCATTTTTCGTCTTGATTTTACTCGTTATCTAATTGGATTGTATGCGCTTAAGATTTGTTAGATGTTTCGTTTCTGTCTATGTTTTATGAACACAGAGTTTGGTTCTGTTCCTATAATTTTGCTATAATTTCCTTTGTGATTCTAATCGTTATCCAAGTGTATTATATGTGCTTAAAATTTGTTAGGTTTTTCGTTTCTGTCTGTTTTTTGGTGTATATAATTTTATTTTGTTTCTGGTTTTTATGCTGTCGTTATTCCTCAAGATTTTACCCGTCATCCAAGTTCCTATTTGTAAATGCACAATGTTTCTTAGGTATTTTGTTTCTCTCTGGTTTTGGTGAACACCCAATTTGATTCCGTAGCTGGTGATTTCGTTGATATTTTTTCTCGTGATCTCCTTCGCAAACAAATGGAATGTATGGCCTAAGATTTCTTAGTTGTTCTATTTCTGCCTGTTTTAGTGAACATAGAATTTGATTTGTTCGCTGTTTTTTATGCCATTCCACTCATTATCCAAAGGATAATATGTTCAAATGATATACATGGTTGAGGTTCAAGTGCAGGAGCTATTAACTTTGATGAAGACGTAGATGTTGATGATACAGGGACTTATGATGAAGTAGAAAATATCACCTGCATAATGTTTTTTGGAATTGCTGTTGTTGTTTCTTCCTGATACTCTTTATTGGCTTTTACTTTTGCCCCTGCATTATCCGCAATTGCATATGCATGATCTGGTATTTTTTTTGGATCGTATGGGTAAATGCAACATGCTCTTAAGCCTGCAGTAGACCCGGTCCCAACGGTTGCTGAGCTTAACAGATCGCCAAAATGAAATTTACTCAGGCGTTTTCCAGGGCTACGATGACTCCAGGTTGGAACAGCAGGTTGCCAGTAGACCTTTAGTGGTTTGAAGAATGATCTATTTGAAGGTTGCATGTATTGCGTTGTATGACTCGAGAGGAAGAGAAACACAATGTCATTTTCAAAGGCATAGTCCAACACAGTCACATCAGAGCAATGAGAGCTATGGCTATCCAAGATGTGGAGGATTTTATCATTTTCCCTCCATGATACAAAATGTTCTCTCACTCATCCCATAAACATATCTGTGTTAACATATGCAGAGGTATCTCCCATTACCACTCGTGAACCAGTGGGCATTCCTCGTTCAAACTCATCACGTTTTCTCTTTCCTTTGAAGATGCAGTATGGCGGAATACAGCACGCAATAACACTGATTGTTTCTCCTTTTTTAGCCGGTGTTATGTGATGGACGTCCCTTGCACCTACTATATAATAAACTTGAGTTATAATATAGTTTGGGGAAGATGCCACTGTGTGGAATTTTACCCCTCACAATCTTTCATTCCAATCTTGATTATTTATTACTATGTTTAAGATCAAAGCGGCCACTACAAAGGTTACCAGCTTACTAGCTATTACCCATTTTATGATTTCAGTTAGCAATAATTTTACATGTATTGGCTACTTACCAAAATGGGCTTATATAAAAATGTCCTCATCTTATAGCGCAAGTGCATTCACGGAAATATCTTGCTCTAGTTGCCACAAATGTATACGCACTCTGCTGATACGCTTGCACTACGATCACTCGCATGTGTTCAACTATTCCCTGTATTCGCTGTTGCTCTCATCTAATAAATTTTTGTACTACATCATCTGTGGCATCTTACCCACATTGGCATCTTACCCCCACTTACCTTATACAAGAAAGCTTTACGATTTTTTTAGTACTACACGCATGGGGTTATAACAGAAAATAACTTTTCAGTTACCATATCAAGGATGCATACGACACACAGATATTTTATTTAGAAAATGTTGAAAAGGAAGTGAATATGAAAGTTATTTTTCAGATCATAAACCAGTATATTGTGAATTGTCTTAAGATGAAAGTGAAACAATAACAAAGGTACTGTACTGTTATACCCCCGCAAATTTATTGTCCCTTAAAAACTCCCAAAAAAGGTTTTCCCACAAATTATTTCTTGCAATTATCTAGAACTCGACTTACCCAACCCACCCAACACAACTCAACAATACAAAATGTATTTATTTTATATGAAATAACAGTAAATTACGTTTTGTTAATTAAATCACCTTTCTATTATTACACTATAACAATGAAAATAAATATAAACTGTAATGGCTTCGCTGAATTATAAGTATTTGGTACGTTTATTAAGAGACGAAGCAAGTTGTATATCTTTTCTTCAACAACGCAACATTTTGCATAAAACTCGAAGATGCAAAAATGGACATGAAATGAAACTTTATATCTCGAAAATGCGATGGCGTTGTATGAAATCCCAGTGTCGCCTAGAAGTTGGTGTTCGGAAAGGAACTTGGATGTTTGGCTCTAAAATATCCTTTGAAAACGCTATACTTTTCATTTATTCTTGGTCTTTAGAGATGTCCAGTTTGAAATGGTGTTACAGGGAATTAGGAATGAATAGAAAGATGACCGTGGATTGGAACAATTACATGATGCCTTACGTCATTAGAAAGTGAAAACATCAAGATTGGTGGTGAGGGAATGCCCGTAGAAATAGATGAGACCTTGTTTGTTCGGCGGAAAAACAACGAAGGACGAGTCTTTCCTCAGGTCTGGTTGTTCGGAGGAATCTGTCGAGAAACTAGAGAATGCTTCGTAGTCGAGGTAAAAGATAGGAAAGCGCAAACCTTATTGCCTATTATTAATGATAGAATTCGACTTGGATCAATAATCACATCCGATGAATGGAGGGCATACAGAAACATTCAAGGCGAAGGATTTTGTCATCAAACTGTGAATCATTCGCTGAATTTTGTTGATCCGGACAGTGCACTGCAAATACTCTGTGGTATTTCTGAGTTTTCCACTAGAACAAACAGAACTAGATCATTATTTTTATACAAATTAATTTTAATCTTAAATATTGAGAGCTTCCGATTATTTTAGACCTGTGAAATCCGTTGAGTGCCTCTCTGTCCACTCATACTTAGGACCAATTAAGCACGTTACGCCATTCCTTCTTCATTTCTCCCTAGTGTCGTTTCCTCTATGAGGCATTGCACGATTCCAATGTAATACAAAATCCCTGTTTCCGAATAGCAAAGGAGTTTCTCCATTGCGTAGCCCTTACCATTTTCATCGTTTTCCTCTATATTTGGTTACTGTTAAGAATCATCAGCACCCAGACCATTACATGAACGATGATATTCAGTGTATCGTGAATGTTAATGTCATTTCTGATTCTGAAATGCGGTGAAATCCATCGAATGATTGCGAACAATAAGATGGGAAATTTTCACATCCCTATAAATAGGTCATGGTTGAACAATTCCTGTCATAGAACAAAAATAATTACCTTGATGAGAATCGAATTCGCATCTTCTTCCATCAATCTACAGCGAACCCTGAAGGGTTGCTAATCTATTGCTCACACATAATACGGCGTCGGTATTTCATATTGTCCTATCGCTAAAAATATTTCTACGTTCTCTTTTCCTTTTTTAGGTATACTGCCTTCTCAGCGTAAAGTAGCAGACTGATTGTCTTTGGTTATAATTACCAACCGGGTCACTCTAATCATATACTTCTACCATTTGATAATATGTACTATGTTTTTGGTATTATGAACAATGATGCCGGATGTTTTATTTTGAGTTAAACAAAATATGCTAAGCCAAAGGAATCTTTGATTTTTGTCGCCTTTTAGAATTTAAAAAAAGGGAAATATGGCAACGCTTTAATATTATTATTATTATTGATTTATGTGCCACAAACAATGCTTCTGTCATCCAGATACTTTTCGTGCATAAAGACTGTAAGGAAAATTGCCAGAGGAGAGATTAAGACAAATGTAGAGCATGGAGCGTGGCCCATCAGTAAATGAGTGTGAATTGTCAAACCAGAAGTGTAATGAGGTCAGACGCATATGTGTATGAGAGTTTGTCCAAATGCATATTGTACCGATTTTTTGTATTTTCATGCAAACGAAGCAGCCTAGTCATGAATAATTATGCCCCGAAACATTTGTTTAATCTACTTAGAATATTTGTTAACATTTCACAATTTCCGTTCATAAAACGATCCTGCTAAGGACGCAAATATTCTTGCTTCGCTCAGGAATGCTATAGTTTTCGTAAAAATAGCAGAAGCTTCTCTAAGATAATTTCATTTCATTAGTGTATGGCAGTGACGATCTTATTTAGATAACTCAGAAGTGCTGTCGCTTGATATAAATCTTTAGATTTATATCGTTAAAAAGGATTAACAAGTGCCATTTGCAGTGAAGTAGTGATTCTAAAAACTTTGCCCTTTAATGAGCGTGGTGACCTCCGTTGTCCTTGTTAGACCGGAAAAGTGCAGTCAACAGAGCCAGAATGCACTAAACGAGCACGGGGAGAATTAGAATTCGACGATCCGGAATCGGTCGTTAAAAAGCCACACAAAAAGCACAATGGCTACAATTTCCATTCGTAAGTGTAACGCAATTAAAGAGCAGTAATATTGGTACTTATTTTATATCGTAAGATTATATTAGTCGGTCAAATTATCAATGCGCTTAAAATTAGTAACTGGAAATTTTCTGTGCGTTGGTTAGCTTATTACAATTCACCGTCATTAACTTCATTCGCACCTAAAAAAAACTGTATGGATATAAATTTTACATTAATATACGCAATTATATAAATTGAAAAATAATATAGAGTTGAAAGTAAAAAGTATGATATGCTTTATTTTTTAAAATTTATTGCTAAATTTTGAATTTTTTGTGTTTAATAAAGTGTAGAGTTTAAATGTGTTTGATTTCAACTGTATTGGCAAAAACTGTTTCCCAGTTCTTTGTTTAGATTATGAATATCAGTTGTGAATGCTTTTACAATACACAAGCAGTAATGACTGACGATTAGTTACATTATAAACTACTAAGGAAGTGGCGCAGGAAAATGGTTGCCTATGGCGTTAAAATGTTATTCGCCATCCATGCGCTGACGCTGGGTTGTTTTATTTCGTAAAGCTGAAGGAAGAGTTAGATATCTCTGTGGTCTCATATAAGTGAAACTCATACCTAAATGATCTGCTAGCGTTAAAACTTCACCGTTAAAGTTTCCTAGACCAAAATCTTAATGAAAAATATGAAATTGTCTGTATTAAATTTTGCCGACCACTTTTTCATCATATCTTCGCGGGCCGCATGTGGATCGAGGGCCTAAGCTGTCTACCCATATTCTATAAATTGGCTTAGTTATTTTTAACTAAGAGTGCGTAGTTAAAGGTGAAATAAGATCAAGGATTTGCGTAAGGTATTTTTTAATTAGGCAGCAAATAAAATATTCGATGATTTGGATTATGCTAGTGTTACACAGTTGCTCGTTAGAGATTCTACTTCCGGCAGGTACACAATTTTACATCATACGTAATCTAACTGGAAAATGAATTCGCAAGAGGTGAACGATAAGAAGAATAATCACACATTTGAATTAAAATATTTATTATATAATTATTATATAAGTATTTCTTACATTATTATACACTAAACTGTAGAAAATTCTTATTCCTAACAAAGAGCATCATCTAAATATACAATATTCTTAGGTACGTCCATATAAAAGTGCTTAAAAGATATATAAATTACAAAAGTCTCCTATTAAATTATTAATATACAATATTCTTAGGTACGTCCATATAAAAGTGCTTAAATGATATATAAATTACGAAAGTCTCCTATTAAATTATTAATATACAGTATTCTTAGGTACGTCCATATAAAAGTTCTAAAATTTTATTCTATGAAATATTGTCGTTATTTAATGCCAACTGTTTTTTAAATGATCAAGTGATATGCTGCTTAGCATTTTAATGGTACAATAAATTTTTGTGAGATTAGTTAATTAATTTTTCGAAACAAAAGTGAAATTACATAGGTCTAAAAATGTATTTACATAATTAATGCATTGAATATTATTGAACATGAAAAATTTTCGACATAGGTTGGTCTGCAGGGAAATGTTTTTATTTTAGTAGTATTAAAAAAAGCGTATTATGTAATTTTGCTGCGCAATTCTTTCCTTTCTTGTTATTTTACATACACATTGATTCCTTCGTTGTAAATTATCCATTTATTTCTATTTTCAAAACATGTTTGAACGAAAGGAAGTAAAATTTATTTGAGCAATTATAGCAGATCTTGTTTACCTAAATTGCTGCACAGATTCTTTTCGTGATTAATAATAATTTTTATTGACCTTACTAGACATATTTTAAGTTAAACGAGAATTAAATTCTTGTTGTATTTTCTTGAATACGGTCACTCCTTCGATGGAAATGTATGTGGAAGGAAATATAAGGAATATAATTCTATAAATTTTACTCAATGATTTTTTGTGTATGACTAATATTTTACGGGCTATAGATACCATTGATATAATCTAGAACAGGGGTCCCAAACTCGCGGCCCGCTTGTTCATTTTATGTGGCCCTCTCACTGATCATATTCTAATTATATAAATCTGACCGGCTCAGTGTCGTAGAATTTTTTTACTTTAAAGTTTAAAAAATATTTGTAGTCCTTTTGAAGTGTAATTTTTTCGTTTTTGGTCCGCGTACCATTTGAGTTTGAGACCTGATCTAGAACATCACCCAAAAATGAGTTATTTTTCTGTAATTTTTAACTTTGTATTCCTCATACTATGGGCTCATTATCTGATTGAGAGTTAAATGCAAATATCAGACTATTATTATAAACATTTTCCTAGCATATATTTACCAAACGAAGGCTTTGCGTAGGTTTGCCATAATTTCGACTTCACAGCAGTAGTTTCAGTAGAGAGACTCGGAGTGCGACTAGGCGCTCGCTGCTTGCTCTCATCGCTACCTCTTGGAATTCTAAGAGATGGATGATGGGAGAGAAAATCATAGGAATAGATTGGTGAGTGTTAGGGGATTCATCTTTAGGAGCTCTTTTAATCTAAAGAGAGTTTGGAATAGGGAATCCCTCTGGAGAAAGAGAAAGAAACGGAAAGGAGTGAGAGTCTTGTACATAAGACCCATCTGTCGCACAGTCTACGTTCTCTTTCGCTCCAACTCGTTTCTCTCTTTCTCTCTCTCTCTCTCTCTCTCTATCTCGTTTTGTCTCTCTTCGTCACTCCCTGTAAATGCACGTGCATGTCGTATACAAAGGTTAGCTCTTTTTATATGGATACCAGCTTTTATATTTTCCGATATACGAAGTTCGAATTCGCCATTTTGATTCATTTTCACCTTTTTATGTTAGTCCGTAAAAGTGAGTAGTGTCTTTTGTCTGTATGTTGTTCCAGAGTCTAAACTGTTTTACAAATGATGATGAAATTTTAATGTAGAATAGAAGGTTTTTTAGATGAAGAGCTTCCCGTAAAACTAAAGGGTAATTTAATTATATTAATTTTCATTAAATTTCATTTTACTATAAAATGTCTGGTTGTATTTGGATTACAATTTGTCTTGGTAAGGATCTAAATAACATATGCAGAGCATATTTTAATTGCACCGGCTTTTTGTGTGTGATCATTATAGTTGTACTCTTGTAGCTTCAATTAACTCAACCCTAATTCTCTTTATACAACTCTTCATCAAATTAAGGAAATCAGCATTCATTGTCAATTTTACTCTTTTAATATCTCTTTGATGCACTGCACCCGTGGTCAGTCGTGTAAGCGTATCGTTTATTCTGTGATCTCCGAATTGTAACCCTACGGTTTTAACCATATCCATAACCAGCCTTTAGTTAAATCTAATACTGTATAACCTATGTTTCCTCTAAGCTGCGCGGGACCGCGCACGGATATTTTCCCTCCGCGAACAGCCACTTTCTCGCCTCGCGCAAATCAGAAAATATCATATGAAAAATCTCGGAGAAAATTGCAGTCTTCCTTTTCTAAATAGGAATGTTTCCCGTGACGTCACTCGTAGACAAAATTCCCCTTCCACTACGGGAGGAGCCCATGAAACCCTTGACTTTTGGATTCGCAGTTTTCTTGCTCACCGGCATACCACTACTACTCATGAAGTTAGGCCGGCAGCGCAGGACTTGAAAAAAATAGAGGGAGAAATTGCTGTAGAAGAGGGGTATCCTAACTTTCAGCACCAAGATCTACTAATCATTTTTAAATTGGCCGAGAATCGATCCAGCCTTGATACGAGAAATACTGTTGAGCATAGGGATAGGAGGAATCCTCGCAAATTTCTCCTCAACTTTAAGAGACAGAAACCACGTCATAAAATAAAATATCCTGCTTAACACGTCAATCCAATTTAATTGCAAAAAGACTTTTTATTAGAGTTAAACAAGCACGAATAAAGTTATTGGATTTTTCGTTTTGTACAAGAGAATATTTTACTTCAAATAAATTTGATGAAAATATTATCCACCAGGATAATACAATGTAATCCTAAGTTTTAAGCTATTAGAAGTTGAAGAAAAAGGCTATTAAATAAATATACAGACGGAAGAAATCAGCCAAAACAAAACTTCAGTTAGTTAATCAAGTTATATATAAAGTCGCAGTTAGTCTCAAACTTTTGACTTTTGCAATAATTCGCCATTGGAACACCACGTATCGAGCCACACTTAAGCATACTTAGGGTCGATAAACATCGATACGCTCGTGTCTCGCTGCGAGAACTGATATCGAGAGATATCTGCATTATTTGATTTACGTTTTAAACGACTATAAAATCATCTGCGTAGCTTGATAAAAAAAGTTCCAACTGTAATTCAAAATCTATATAAAATGAGAAATGTGGATTTCTCATTTGATTCAGTAAAAAGTAATAGCGCTGAAGCAAGATTCGGCGATCGACTTTAAAAGGGCCAAAGATCGCGATCGACTGGCTGGAGACCCTCTGCTGTAGATCTATGCTCGTGATAAGATATTTGTCTGTTAAGCTGCTGATTGCTTCGCAGTTAAGAACACCTGTTGTCTCGGGAGCTCAGTCTTGCTAATCTTCGCAGTGGTATTTTTGCAAAATGCACATATTTGCTGGAGATAACATCATGCGTGAAGCAAACAAGTCTAATTCCCTTGCAGGCAGCTGTCGTTTCTCCTCGACGGATGTATGTGGCCTTCACTGAGGATTCAAAAGAAAAAAACCTTTACCAACGAAACGGTGAATTCTTCCTTTTGACTCTGTAGAATCAATAGTTGTCTCGGTTTTCATGGGTACTACAGTAGGTTCCGACTAATGTGACCAGTGGTTATTGTTATCAGCCGCTTATTTTAATCAAAATTGAAATTCCAAAACCAAACATAAAGGAAAACATGCAATTTTCTCCGCCTAATGTGATCACATCCGCCGTTTAATATTATATAAACTTTATTTTATCTCACTTAATCGAAAATAATTATATTCATAAAACACCAAAGCTGAGGTAATTACGATGATGTTTTGACTCCTTGCAATTGTTTATTTCGTTAATAATATGTAACTATTCCATAGAGGTTTACCGCTATACAATATTTCACGTAAAACTTAATTGTAATAATGGTGTTTCAGTTAGTGTCACGTATATTGAATGATTTATTTCAACATTTTGCATTTTTATTTGCGTTAAATAGGCAATATTAGAGTAAAATTATCAACACATAATTTACAATTGCATGATTAAGTATTGTTTATTATAATGTCACCTCACTTTCTGAACATGCCGTATATTGTTATCATCCGCTTAATGTTATCAATTTCCATGGAACCAATATGATCATATTAAGTGGAACCTACTGGACTATGTTCGAGCATTGACCTGTTATTCTTCGTGTTAATGCGCTGATTTCAATGAAATCTCCATTTTAGTCCTTAAATAAAATGACGGAATTTGTTAATACAATCGTGAAACCGAGGATATTTCAATACATTTTATCGAGGTGTATGTGCACGTGTGAGCATTTGAATGTAAACATACTGGCGAGGAATTCAGTGTTCCGTCTTGATTTGGCGTTTCGTCCTAAACGCGTTTTTTTTCGTTCGGTTGAATGAATCTAGCCGAGAGAGGTTGAGGAACCAAAAACGGCGGAGGAAGGGGGCGAGCAGAAGTGATCTGGGTAAGAGATGAAGCCGGTACATACTCATTCGATTCTTTTCTGGGCAGGAGAAATGGTAAGGAGTGAAATGGAGTCGCTGCCGGTAATAGGGTTGCGTGACTGACTGCGGAATTGAGTGGGTCGCGGGTTCGACCTCCTCGCCGGGAGTAAATGGACGCGCTTCCTGTAACGACCACGACCGAAGCGAGGGCGCCACCGAGAGAAGGTGGCGTCACCGTGATTTTATCAATTTCCTCATTTCCTCGTTGTGATGGAGTCGCGTTTGCTTCGAGCTCCTTCTAAACGATATATACAGAACCTTCCTGCTTTGATTCACAACTTTAGTTAATGACGATATCTTAAACGTATCCTTTCCGTGTGATAGGTATGCATATTCATGCACGGGGTTTTCTCGAAAAATTCATTTCACAAAATAATATTAATTAATATATTCCATTTCTGTAAGTTAATTTTTAATATAATTAAATTGAAGCATCGCCAACAATACAAAATGAATTTCCTTCCCGACAACTAATAAACACCGATTCATAGTTTGTATTCTTTGTGTAGTTGAAAAAATAATCGATATTTTTATTTAACTATATTAATTTTGGTGGAACCATTTGCGTTTTCATAGTCTATTGGAATACTATATAACCTCTACGTTCTGCGTGGGCGAAATTCTGATTTTCTCCTCCATATCAACGCCATAGAATAGAGTAAAACTTGAAATACTGTTTTGTGAGGTTTCTTCAAAGGAAGAGCAGTGACGTGTGTCAGGAAAACAAAACTTTCTAATAGCTCAAAGGTAAAATTCTTTAAGGCTCCTGAATTGGATATAAGCGAATAAGGTTTTGCTCGAAGGCAAAGTGCGTTCTTTAGCACCATGAAGTATACGGAAAGTAGCGGAAACGTCGGCATAAAAAACTCTCGTTTTGTGATAATGTGAATCTCGAGCAAATATAACACAACGACTTAAATTAACACATCTTAAAACGCCCGATTAAAATATTTCCAAACGCAGTCGATAGCATCGGAACAGAACAGACGACATTTCGACGAATCATGATTTGTTAAAAAATTATTGCGCCATATTATAAGTACAAGTGTCACAGAACGAATATTTATTGCAATGCAATGCATTTATTAAGAAAACATCACATTGAAAAGAAACGACAAGGATCTCTCCGGATGGATTTTCAAATAAGCCACGGCGCCGGTTTATACATCTGGAACGGGTGCGCATTTTTTCGTAAGAACTAGAGCGGTTTCTGCTGAAGAAGGGAACGATGGAGAAGAATTATTGAGGAGAGAAAAAGAGAGAGGGTGGGAGAGAGAGAGTGAGAGATGGAGAGAGAGAATACCACGGGATTGAACGCTGGAATGGAATTGGATGAAGTATCCTTGAAAAGATCTTTTATTTTCTCAGGAATGGAATGAAGACGTACTCGGCCGTCTCTCTCCCTCTTCAAAAGAATTTCCAGCCAAGACTTTTCTGGGGGAATCTCGCATTCTCCCTCTTCATTGTCACTTTTCTTCTTCTTCTCCACCGCCACCTCCACTACTGTTGGTCTCTTTTCATCTCTCTTTCCCCGTTCTCCTCGCCACCTTCCTCTCTCTCTCTCTCACTCTTTCTAGTCTTCCTTTCTGAATTCTTTTCTTTTCTTACCTACTTGGTCTTTCTCCCGAAAGGTGATAAATAATTGAGAATTTTGATTTCTCGATGTAAATTTCATGCGAATCTACGACATCGAAAATTCATACTGGTGTGTGTCCTGTATAAAACGTCTGCAAATGTTAGTTTTATTGAAATCTCGTCAACATAGCCACGTTTTGATTCTTTTAGTACTAAAAATACTACGAAACTATCAAGCCGTTCTTTTTATTTTGAGAACTTGAAAATTTTCCGCGTTGTATGCGATTGACGCTTTTTATGATTTAGTCGCGATGTTTTCAGATTATGTTTAGAGCCACTTTACATTTCAATTCAAATAGTCATCTCGCTAACTATATAACAATAAAAATGGCAGTGATGCGAGCTTATTTTAAAATTTTGATTGAAATTATTCGTCGTGTTTTTTCATCTTTCTAAAATCTAATGACCACCCGAGTTACAGATTATATTTTTTTAAATTTAATTCATTCCACGGTCGGAAAATATTTCCACAAAGGGGATTTGTCACATTCTGGGAAACAAGACAGTTTATTCACAAGACGAGGGGAATAAATATCGCTTTCGTGACTTATTGGTATCTAAATCCGTCTTCTTCTCTAACATTGAAAATTCTATAGGCAACATACCGTGATTAAACTCTATCACTGCTCCAACCATATTGCCCATTTTCTTTGAGGTATCTCTTTCACATTTTTTCATTCTCTTTTTAATATGTAATTTTCTTTCCCATTATTTTTCTCTTCTCATTATCTTCCCTTTTTCATCGCGTATTAACCCGTATCTGGACTGTGTTGGATTTAAGAAAGGCTGTTTAGAAACATTGCATGAAAGCCGAAGACCAAATAGTGAGTTTCAAAATCTTACGAAGCGTTGAACATTTTTGAGACAGTTATAAAAAATTATGAGATTTGAGAGTAAAAGTGCGAAATTATTTTGAGTTAAAAAACGGAGTTAGTCCAGTACCGAACTGCGAGTGACCTAAACCTCTTCGTTGAGGATGATCGAGAAATTAGGTTTATATTCAGAATATGGAAGCGGTAGCAAGCGTAATCGAGTTCGAGGTATTTAGCATCGGATATTCGTGTCAACAACAAGCTCTTACAGTTTATTCCTACGATTTAAAGCGAAATATGCCAGAGACCATGTTTATCAGAGCAGTGAGTGTCTCTGGGAAAATATCCTCCCCATTTCCCCCTCCCCCCCTCAGATCTTCCAACCCTCTCTCACCCCATTCCACTCCCAATTCCCCCTTCTTTCTCCCCTCCCACTCCTCCCTCTCTCAACTCCCCCTACCATCATGAGCATCGATGTACTCTTGCGCTTTTTCATTGCACATTAAACTTGTGCTACGAACTTGATTACTGAAGTCAGTGCTACATTCAGATGTAGCATTTCGCAGAAAAATATAGCTGTGGATTTATGGTCCAGAATAAAATCCTAAGATTTTATGCCAAGGCTCATTAACGGTAAATATCCTTAGAGATTACATTGAAATGTGTATTCCTCATTACGCAAACTAGACTCTTAGTTACCATAGGATAACACGTAGCGAAAAAATAAGAAAGTCAGAAGGTCGCTTCACTTCAGTTTAGGGTTTCTAAAAAAAGAGGTATTATACATATAATAGTGTATTTTCCACCAGAAAATTCACATAATTTATTCTGCTACATATGACTAGGTTTTGGACTAACCCAACATAATCCTCAGAATATAAAGCCGTTTTACATGACTTTCATTCTCCAATCCCCAAATCCTCTATCCAATTGGACCATGACATCTAGTCCTCACATCTTATACATACCTATTTCCGCAATCGAAAGTTTTCCTTATGTAAGTATCATGGTATGTTTTTTCAGTGGCTTATAATCAGGGATGTGCTGCATCCGGCTGCGTCCGGCTTGCGCGAGCCGTTTGTTCAAATTTTTTATGCTCGACGAGGCGGTTGTTGAGCTAAGCATTCCACATTATCCGGAGGTTAGCGACGCATCACGGTCTGATAATAATGGGACGCCAAAAGTTTAAGGGCGCTTTCTAGATTGTGTTACGCAGCAATTTATTATCTGAAAGACAGCAAACAATAATTGTATGTACATGGAAGATGCTTATTCGAAGCCGTCACCCTTGATATATTAGTCATTAATTATATTTAAACATTTTAAATAAAATTTTTATTTTTATTTACAATATTATCTTGAAAAAGGATTTCAATCTTTCCCGGCGAATGCTGTTAGTGAAGAGTTCTCGGGTTTTCCACCGGGTAAGGTCTCGTATTATCTTGTTTTTTATTTAATTCCCGCAAAGATCAGATAACGCGATCTCAGGGCCCAAAAAAAGGTCATGAATTCGATGCTGAATGGAATTCCTAACTGCCAGGGTCGGCATTAATAGCGACCTGGTTGTTATATATTATGCACCACAACCCTGACTATAATGATGACTATAGTTTATGATTTGGATTACATGAATAAGCTAATGCTAGGTTCAATAATAATAGCTCAAATTTTCAACATTAGTTTAAACGTATTCTAATAAAATTTAGGAACTATGTTGCAAAAATAGTTTCACTATATCCGCATTGCACATCATTCGCATTGCCTTCGCCGCGATATGTCTGCACACGCATAACCTCGACGAATAGAAAATCAAAAATATGCGATTCGAATTTATGATAAATTTATGAAATATTAGCGAATTTATAAAGGATTCGGCTAAATTTTATGGAAATTTCTTTTTATCGTAGGAGTCTCAAAAGAGTTCAATTATACAGTATTTTAAAGAAGTACTTCTCTGCTCATCGTTTCACGTGTGCGTCCTCGATGAATTAATAATTCTGAACTTTTATTTTATTGCCATGAAATACAAAAAATTGTTTTAACTTTATGCATTTTTGTTTTTTATTTCCTTACCACCGCTCTCAAGTTCTTTCCCATTGTTCAGAGGCCGGTTCGCGCAGTTTTGAGCTTTATTTCACAATTTTCAGGATATGTAACTCGGAAAATACCTAACAGTATTTTACAGTTAGCCTATTCTTCACTAAATACCAGTCTTATATTTACTAATCTTGCTTTTCAAAAGGACAGTCGGTTTTCTAAGACATATTTAGTATAATTTGTTGATTTCGTGATGAGTTCGCATCCATCTCCAGATTCAACTGGAACCGCTTATCCATCGCAGCTCAATTTCACTGACGCAAAACGCTGCACCTTCGGCAGAGGAAATCATATGTCTTTTTATTCATACCGACTTCAATAATAAGTATTCTGTTATTTTATTCTCGATTTGACGTTGAATTCCATGCAAAAATTGATTAGACCTCGGGAAGCGGCTTAGTCTACTGTTACGCATCCAAAATCATATGCACATTGCGTCCATTCGCAATCCTATTTTATTTCCTTCTATATTGTCTTCAGTTTCTATTGCTTCCCTTGTTTTCCGCACGTGTGTAACGCTGAATTTCCACCTACCTCCCTTTGTCTCCTTCTCCCTCCTTCCATCCACCTTCCCCTTCTCCACCCTTTCTCTCACTTCTTTTATTCCCCTTGTAAAACTATTTCATTTTCTCTCTCTCTCTCCTGCTGTTCCTCAGCTTACTGCGCTCTTTCTCTCTCTCACTCACTAACTCTCTTTCTCTCTTTTGGCCTCCAGTAATGAATCCATCGCTTCTATCCCTCCATCTCTTCCACTCTCTCTCCCTCTCTCTCCCTCTCCCTCTCTTTCTGTCTCTCTCTTTCTCATTTCCAGGGAGTATTAGGGCTTTCAATGTGATCCTGAACAGTAGAGTAGACCTAACGGCTGAAATGCGTACGAATTCTAAGAATGCACGCAGATACACGCAAACACACGTAATTTTTTCTTTTAATTCTTAAGTTATGCTTTTGGAACTGCACGGTCATAGATTAATCTTAAATGTAGATCTTAATTCTTTTTTGGAATTTAATTTGGGCGAATCATCGCTGAAGACGGACGAATTGAAGCCTATAGTAGCATTTGGTTTTTCATACATTTTTTATGGCTATTAGGGATACCTAGGATTAGTACTTTTGCCAATTTTTTTACATTGAACTGTTCTTTCTTGAAACCAAAATATGATATTTTTCTGGATGAAAGCAAATTGAAAATATTTTGAAATACATCAATGTAAATGAATTTTTAAGGCTACTTTTTTAACTGACTAACGTAGAACTCGTAAGAGTCGCCAGATATTTTTTGAGCGTGGCAGAAAGAATGAAAAAGGTGAAAAATTATTTATTAAGAAGATTGCTGATATAGCCTTGAATTTAGTTCTCGCATTCATAAGTCCAGTTATTTTATGCTTCATCGCGATTTCAGCCGTTTTGGAAACGCCTTAGAAAGAATACAAATTAAACTACCAGAACTAGAGCTTACAGTAGTAGTGGCCATTGCTTGGCTCTTACTCCTAAGGTCTTTCTTTCTTTCATAATTACAAACATCTCGTTTTAAGGACGCTTCGACATCTTTCACTTCGAATGAGATCGGTAACGTGTGACTTGAACCCAATGGCATTCCCTCTAGATTACTTCGAATAGTGCATGTATGTACATACATCTATATAGACTGTGCGAGTTTTGCGCCTCCCGAGCTTCCAAAGATTATCAAACTCGGAACCAAGGTTCGATGGATTTAGTCACTCCTGTACTACAGCTTCATGCATTCTTTTAGATGTTGAAATACTCTGTATTTATTAGCATGATGGTTTACAATTACACAATTGCAGCTTCAGAATCGTATATTGTAGTGTAATTTTGTGTACTTCTTGAAAATGAGACTAAAAACAACTTATATATTTAGGGTGACCAAATCGTTAAGAAAGCATTTGTAAACTCCATTTTTCAACACGGGTTGAGGCACTGGCGATATTCTTAGGAGGATTTTTTTTTGGTCTTGTTTCCAAATCCTTATTAGTTGCTTCAAATGCTGCGATCCGGCAACTTGGATTATTGGATAATGATTCTTTAGCAACCGAGCTCGCTAAAATCATCGCAATCATTTACTGCTTCCCTTTACCGTATCCTGTCAATATCGTTTGCATGAGATAATCATAACCATTATTTTCCTACAGATTTCTTCCATCGTGTCCTTTTACATTACTAATTCATTTTAGACCAACCTCGACGTTACCATTTCACTTATCTAGTGACGGTCTTTTGTACTCAATCGTGGATATAATTTAACGATACTAATAGTATCACACTATGCTTTCTGTCCTGAGGGACGTTACGTAACTTATTAAATTAGGCCTAAATTTGGTCAGTGCTTAATTTTTCATATTTTTTTCAGCGAAGCAGAAAGCAGTTTATTTACTTCACCTCCGCTCGTCTGAGGTTTAATTAACATTGCGAAACTTAAATAAAGTCTCTCTGCGAAATAGCTTATACGGATGTCACAGTCCAGTGGAATAAAAGCTATCCGCCGCGGAAATGGAAGCCCTGTGTATTCTGTTTCTCTCTCTCTCTCACTCTCTCTCTGACTCCATTAAAAGCTCACTGACTGAGTCCTTTTTCGGTTAAGCAAAAACCTTTTCATCTCTCGGTTCTGGCGGAGAGCAACTTTTCGTTCTTGGTACGGTGTGCGTAAAAATGGCATCAAAAAGGATGGAAGAAAATGGAGGTTCTTCTGCATTGGGAACGAGGGAGAAAGAAGAAGAAGAGAGAGTTGCAGGTGGAGAGAGAGAGAGAAGGAAGGAAAGAGGGAGGGGGACGCAGGGAGGGAGAGGAACGAGGAGGAGAGAAAACCACATTCGGTGAAGATCTGACGGCGTGGGGGTCGCCCGTGGAGATTGAGGGATATTCCCGGTAATCGGATCAGTTGAGTGAGGGAGTTTCCGACAGAAATGCATATGACGGAAAAAGCGGAGGTATTTTTTACGAAAACGAAGTTATTTCCATTTCTCTGGAAAGAGGCCTCATGAAACGGTCAAACGGTTTTTTTTAACGTCAGTCTCTTTATTGAGCGTTTGACGGGACAACCAATTATTTTTCCCCCGGATTCGTCGTAGCTTGTGAATTTCGAGTGACTGGAGAGCAAAATTGCCCCTAAAACTATCTAATCCAGAAGGTTCGTTGGATACGTCTTATAGTTTGGCTTATAAATTACCTATACAATTCCAAGAGGCTGATTAGCCAATAATACATAGTTATCAATTACCAAACTAGGACCGGTGGCGTATTCGAATGGGACTTGGTGATATTTTAACAGAAGCGTCGTCAATCATTCCTGAATAACTTACCTTGAAGTCATAATGATCGACTTTACTAATGGTGTCTGAGTATATCATTCTGTTTTTTTTTAGAAAAATCAGTCATTTATATTAATCCAAAATAATGCCGCCTGTCATTAAGTGGCTTCTAAAATTAGAGAATGAAAATATGTGTATCATTTACGTTATATTTTAAATTTTCTTTTGAATTATGTTCAATTACTCTGATATATACAAAAGAACGAATAAAACGTAGGTTTGTATTGAATCGTCAAATAAAGCAGTGGTGTTTGTTGGTGCAGCGAAGATTTTAAGGCCACAAGTGAGAATGTGCGTGTCTTGCACTGGCAGGTATCGAACGAAGACAATGCATCAAAAAGAATCACAGAACAAAAATAGATAACAGAGATGACATTTTATGAAATCCCTCTCGAAACTATCTTCATTCCATACGAAACACGATCATTTTTATAATTATGTCATTATAAATGTGTATTATACTATTTTAACATATTTTGTGGCAGTTTTTATAAGTTTCGTAATGATTGTTTTCACGATTACTTCAATGCAGTTTCCAATTCATTAAATCCATTACAGTAATAAAATTTTATCAAAAACTAGTGTCACATAATGAGGAATCTTAAAGATGAGAAATAAGTGCATAGGATTTGACCTTAATTTAATTTCAGTAAAGTGCTTAATCATCTAAAAGTTTTTCAAAGTGTGCTGCTTAACTACGTGTAAAGTATTCTGTAGAAGTGGAAATAAGCCAAGTGTGAACAAATATAGCAAACGTGTAATACTAGGTGATTACAAATTGGATCTAGATTTTAAACATTATTTAAAAAACTAAAAAAGATTCATTAAAAAGAAAGCTATAATTGCAAAGGAAACTTAAGGAGTTTTGTTCAAGCTGTTGACAGTTGCCGTTTTCTTCACAATGAGGTTACAGCATTCCTGAATGTCCAATTGCTCAAATCATTGGAGGGCTCGTTCCTTGGCCGTTTCATTCGCCTCGGCCTTTTCCTCTGGAACTACGTCAAAAAATCTTCCACCGATTCCAACAACTTTGGATAATTTGAAGGAAAGGATACGTGGGGCTGTTGGAAAAGTTGAGCACGATATGGTATGAAATGTCTTGCAGAAAAAGAATACCTTTTTGAGGTTTGCAGAGCCACAAACTGCTTGAAAAAAGTTTTATTAATTAATGCAGCTAGCTATTTACTGTATCTCTGTTAGTGTTTTTATTTATAAATTTGTAAAATAGGGAAGAGCATCTGCAACCGCCCTGTATATCTTAATTTTCCAGTGACCAGATATAAGACCCGGTTGACTCTCGCTAATAAAGATAGACTCTAAACTTTCTCATTTAATTAACCCTTAACTGTGCTGGTGGTCTTAACTTACACTTACATGCCGGTGGGGTCTTTTGGACCCCAAGACGAAGTAAACGACTTTACATACATTAAAAAATTTCATTTACACTAAAAATTCTTATTATAGTTTAAACAACATGTTAATAACCATTTTACCATGAAATAACACCAAAGCAAACATTTAAACGAGAACAGAAATTCTTTACATAAATTATTGTACATAAAATAAAGTAGCTTTTTAAAAAATAAGTAATAAGACATTTTTCAAAATATTAAGATATAAATGGTGAAAAACAGTAGTAATTAAATCAAATTAACTGAAAATAATAATATAAGACACTGTATGTATTGTAGAATTTCAAATTTTTAAGGGAATATATATGTATAAAAAATTGTTTTTTCCGAGATAGAATATTTCAAAAGTCTCATTTTACATGTTTCATTCCACATGTTTACAAACAATTACTGCAAACAACATTGCCGTGTTCTTGCCTTTTTCCTGGGGCAGAACTCGCATCGACCTTTCCTTGGCAAAGTATGTGACGTCGAAGGTTCGATTGGCTCTTCTTTGCCTCCCATTCTCCCTACAAGTGATTTCAGTTCACGTGGAAGGTGTGTTGTGTCTCTCCGAGAAATATGCTCTTTGATCAATTGTTTCCCCGACTCTATGACATATTCTCTTCTTGGTAGTTTCATATCTTTGTTTTTGTAATGGAATACGATGAAACTGTTTATTCCAGCGATGTCAAGCATGGTGAAGAAAAGAGCCATAGGCCATCTTCATGTTCTTCGAGATGTTGAAAAGTTTCTACAAAGTTGGTCTAATGTATCAACGCCACCTTTGGTCTCGTTATAATTCATTGTCATGTCAGGCTTGCCAGAAGCATGAATTTTTTGATCTGGTGCATGCTTGACAGTAGTAGTAACAAATTCAAGATTTCATCATCACGAAGTCCTTTGTAACTTGCCATGTTGATTATTCACCAATAAAAATCAAAACAGAAAAAGTATAACAAAAATTTTAAAGAAATATGAAAACAGCACATTGAAAAAATACGTTAACGTGCTGGTGGGGTCTAAAGGACCCCAACCACGTTTTTTTAAGCAGCACGTAAACACGACCGATTCACTCTGTTGACTAACAAGTACTGCCTCTTTGTGTGGAGGAATCTACATCTACATAATACCCTGCAAATCAACAGACTGGTGGGTGGCAGGGGGTGCAGCGCACCAAAACCTACCTAATAACGTCCCTCGTGGGGATCATTCTCCTATTATGATCCCGTATGGTCCTTGGGAAAAGCGAACCCTGATATCGCTCGGTCCTACAGTCGATCTTTCGTATTTTATCCTCGTGATCGTGCCTGCCCATGTACGTAGGTGCCTCTAATATTCCTGAGACCTCCTCTAAGAGAACTTCCGACCTAAATTTCTCCAGAAGCCTTAACCTAGGGCCAATTCTGCGGTCCTCTAGCGATATCCTATTCAACTCCTTCAAGAGTGATGTGACGCTTAAATTTTGCCATATTTTTGCTTAACGAATCTGGCTGCTCTGCGTTGGATTCTTTCTAACTCAAGTATCTGTACCTTTTCGTACGGATCCCATATGCTGGAAGCGTATTCGACCTGAGATCTGACCAATGATAAATAACACGTTTCTCGTACCTGTTCTGTACTACTTCTTACTATTCTGCCTACGAAGCCCAATTTCTTATTAGCTGCGCCTACGATCCTTCGAATATGCATATTCCACTATATATCACGACAAATGGTGACTCCTAAATATTTAACGTACTCCGCAGATTCAATCTATCAGTTCTTTACTCCGAGTCTAATTCATTGTTCTTACTCTTCCAGAAACTAGACAGGGAACATTTGCTGTGATTAATTTCGATTTTCCAATCTTGATACCATGCTGAAAGGGCGTTTAAATCTTCCTGGAGCGATTTTTGGTCATCCTGGCTCATTATCTTCTTATATAAAACGGTGTCATCTGCGAAAAGTCTTATTTTGCAGCGAACTACCTAGCAGATGTCGTTTATGCTGAAGGTCAACACAGTCTAGTGGCAAACGAAACTACAAACAAAAGCAAATAGCTTAGGGTCTTTTGGACCCACCAGCATAGTTAAGGGTAAAATAAACAAATGGGATTTAGTTAAATGAATTATTGCATTATATTTAATATTGAGATTACTTTTTAAAGCAACTTTTTTTTACTATTTTGTGAATAGCTTTCAATAACTTGCATTGAGTTCAAAGTATTTCCTGCCATTCATTCAATATTTATGACAAAAAATTTAAATTATTATGCAGTAAGTTATACGTAAAAGTCTGCTTGGCCATGGATCCTTTGCATTGCTCGCATTGCAGCCATCGCTATTCCGATATAAGTGACGCATAATACCTTTCCGTGAAAGACGAGAATCTTGTAAAGACGGTGAGCGCGGATTGTTGGAGGACTATCTCTCTTCTCCCGAGAATGTCCGATATTTTTTAAGAGAGGGAGTGCGAGACTGAATTTTTATTAAGGAGCTTCGCATGAAAGGCCAAGTGGATTCTGTCGAGTAAGGGAAATCGATCGATCAAACTTACTTCTTTGGGGCGACATCCCCGGTGTGTGTCACCCATCCATTTCCCCCTTTCAAACCTCTTTCTCCCGAGTTTCCTCTTCACCGCTCGCCTCCGCTTCTCCCCTCTCCTCCTCCTTTCCTCCCTCTTTCCTCCCCTCCACCCCCTCTCCCCCCCCCCCCCATTTTCCCTCCACCTTACCCATCCTCGACATAATTTTCCATTTATAAAACCCGTTCGTCCCGCACAGTGCAGCGCCATTCTTCACCGTAGGAGTTCTTTTTAACGCATCCAAGCGTTTTTAGCCTTACTTGCGACAACTGAATAATCCGTTGAAAAATAGCATAAATTGTGCTTGTGATTATGCTCTGATTATGAGTTCTATGTTGAAATTCCCAACCATTTTTCTGCCAATTATTTATACGATCAAAAATCGAAAATAATAATTAGGAAAACAGAAAAGGATTTTTGAAGGTGTTGGAATGCTAATAGTATGGTTAATTACATTTATCTTCAGTTTAAATTTGTAGGAAAATTTCATGAAACTCGTGGTCAGTTTAAATGGTGCATGCCTTCCAGTTTATTAATCATACTTTTGGCCAGATTGCATTTACTATTGGCCTGATTTGAATCTAACCTTTACTAGGTGTAGTACACGTGAAGTCGGAATAGAAATATCATATTGTATGTTTTAATAGGGGCATTACTTCATTCAACTTGCATGCGATAGGTTATGAATGTTATTCTAATTTTTATTCCAAACTACTTATACAAGCACGCCGTAGTTCTTAACACATTTCTATGAGACATTCTCTTCAGCTTAGTTCTAACGGCGAATAACGAATAACTCCATGCAACATCCGCTGTAATTTCGAAATAAATCTCTTATATCTGCATTAAAGCATTGCAGAATCCACGATAGAGTACTCTGGGAGCGAGTAATTTAGGTAAGTTATGTTATATGGAGGGGAACGAATACCTTACGCAAAGCGAATGGGTCGCGACATTCAAATATTTCACGAGCGAGTGAATGCGACGCGAGCAGGAAAATTTTTCGCTCGATAAAATTTCAGGCAATTAAGGCGTGGGCGGTGATTCACGGCCTTAATGCGTTCGGCAATAAAAAAGAAAGGAATGGTGGGATCCTCTCGGAAATATTTGTTTTCGACGCTCGGCGCTTTTATTTCCATTTCGACTTCCTTGTTATTATTCTGCGATGCGATAGATAAGTTGCCGAGTAAGTACTAAGCTACCACGAACGCGAAAATTACCAACGAAAAATGCATTCTTTCTCGATTTAATTGGATGAAATTGCTGCCAACTCTAATTTTTTTAAATGCCAGAGTTGGGATAATTGTATTATTTTTGGCAAAAAGATATATTTATCAAACTGATATATGTGTGAGCCTCTCATTATTAAAAGCATAATGACGTTATACAAGTCTGCCATTAATTATGTGTCTCCAATTCGTTTGTTTGGTTTCCATCAACAAACAGTCGCCGTTATTAAACGTGAAATAGAATACAGAAATTGATATCACAGTTTTTGTTGTTTAGTTAATTAGTCAATGTTTGTAGCTTTGTTATTCGTTTTTTTGTTTCTTAAACTAAGAATTTTAAATTTTAGAAGAAGTCAATTTATTTTAGTCATTCCGGTTATGCAATTTGTAAAAGGTAAATATAATTTGTCTTTGTTAAATTTGTTTAATTAGTGATTTTAATGAGTTAAATACTCATTTTTGTAATAATATATTTGAATAATTATGAAGTTGACTACAAAATGATTAACAATCTATTATTAGTATAGATTTATTTACAGTTTGTCTGAAATAGCGTTAAATTTATGCGAAATTAAGTGCTACCTTCTTCCAGTGTAAGGTATTAAATATAAATCTGATGTTGCTTAATGTATTTTTTACATCACCAATGGAATATATTTGCATATACATTATTCAGTCGAAACTAATTTTATAGCAAAGACAATGAATGGTTTTAAACGTTGCATACACTGAGACTTGAATGCAAGAGGCCACGTACAGGATTTTCACAATGCGCCTCTGCCACTATGTTCAACAGCCAGCAAGTTTTATTGGCTCCCCTTAGTGGTCCACTTCCTCTCCATATGGATTGAGTACATAGGTTTCACGAATACATTTTTTGCAGTTAACGAAAGTTGTGAAATTTTTGCAGACAACATTAAACTTTGCGGCTTATCTTCTGAATACCACCCCCAGCAGTTAAGGTACCGCGAGTGAAGAGATTTTGAAACTGAGGCACCACTAGCAAAATTAACAAATTGTACTACTACTAAAACTACTGTAGTTGGGTTGCTCGGAAGTTTGGGGGCGGAGCTCCCATAAAAGAATAAATATAATAATTATCTGATTGGCCGGTCTCGACATTTACAAACCCAATCTCCGGACAACGTGGAGGGTTTCTTTGGTTCCGGGCGAGGCGAAGGGCGCGGTAGCGCCCGGAGACGACAACCCATTACAACAAAGCGAGCCGAAGGCTCGTCAATATATCCTTTCAATGTGGGAGAACGATGAAACTTAAAAAACTGCAACATGGACATAGTAGTACTACAATTTGTTAATTTTGCTAGTGGTGCCTCAGTTTCAAAATCTCGTCACTCGCGGTGCCTTAACTGCTGGGGGTGGTAGTTCCAACTTTGCAATCATTGCTGCAACGAGCAGATTAGTGCATTTTATTCTGCGTGAAAGTTGGTCTCTTTTTATGCAGCGTAATTCCGAAAATAACTCTCGATTGACAGTTTTTTCCTCTATGTCCGTGAGATCATACTTCAATGGAACACGGTTTCACTGTTGCGAATGTAATATTCAAACCGTTTTAAATGCAACTCATTCGAGGTCGTGCGTAAATAGATTAGCTAATAACATTTAATGTACGAATAAAATTATATTTTCCACTAAGTTTTTCCCTTGATTTACTGCAGTTTCCGCGTCGAGGGGGCGAGAGGGCGGGGAGGAGGCCTCGTCTTCTTCCCTTCCCTGGCCCTCCCCTAGAGAAGAAACAGAGGAAGGAGAGCAACACCAGAGCTATTAGCCGCCATGGAGGTGGACGACATGATCCAGGAGGTGCTGAGGGGGAGCCTGCGCGCCTCCAGATGGCCTGCACCCAAAGTGGTCAAGATATTTGTCGCCTCGACCCGCAACGGTGAGTTGGACGTTCTGGGTTCTTGGTGCCTATTTATAGCCATTTTCCTCCGAAGATGGAAATGCTGAGAAATTTCTCGCACTCCTCATTCTCGATGAGCTCGGATTGGACTGACCGAAGTGATGCTGAAATGAAATTGATTTTGATTAAAAATAATTCAGTTTAGGGAAAATGTATTAAACTGAAATGCAGAAGTTTTTAAAAAGTTATAGTTGCTTCACATCTTTGTCGCAAATTGGCAAAAACCTTTCAGGATTTTGAAATCATTGTTTCGTTGTGGGTAAAATTATACGGTACACTTTTGCACCGTGCTAATTTACAGCTTTAATTTTAATTCAGTTTTAATCTGTATAACCAACCCTGGATATTCCTTGATGCACTTGCGCTTTTTTGTGATTTTTCAAGTTTGTGAAAAGTGAATTGCTAAAACAATATAATACCGTTAAGGCTAAAATAATTTATAAATCAGGGATTACGTCTGTATTATCTTTGGAAAATAAACTTTTAGATTAAAAAAAGTTGCATGTACTAAATCTTTGAACATAGTGAACTCTTTCCGCTCATTCGCTGTTTTATTTTAAATTTTCTGCATCGATATCAATCTAATGTGCATATTTGTTTCTCTTCTCTCTGTTAATATCCTCAGAATTAATGTGCATGTTCATTTCAAGCTCTGATGTAGCTTAATTATCACTTTCATATAACGATTTAAGTACAAACAATTCAGTATTTAAAAATATGATCTATATTCCTTTATTTAAAACATTTACGTGATTATTTGGTAAAGTCATCCGAAATTTGAAAGCATTCCATTGATGTTTTTGTGTGGTTTATTCATCGCATCAAGTCTACGTAATAAAATCATGATAAAATAGGCAATCCCTAAAAAATAATATTATGTTAACACTTTTTATCTTAATAGGATTTTACCAAATCTTGTGGCAATAAAGTGGTCCAAAAAATCTGAAGCACTTTTCTACTAAAGAGCACTTGTCTTCAGCTGAATTAACCAAACATTGATTCCAATGATTCTAACTATAAACACAAATTGCCTATCCTTCTCCAATATTTGATGTAATTATAACTCAAGACTTCTGAATTGCAATTAATTTTCAAATGATACGCGCATTTGGGCTGCTCAGTCGATTCTCAGATGATTTGAAACGTTACAGGAGTAGTTTATATCGTACGTCGTACTAGAGGCCTGAGGTGAGCTGGATAATTCATTTTTATAATACTTCATTTCACGAAGCAAACCTCTACTATCGTTAAAACTAAACTTTTCTCGGAAGCGCCTTTGAATTATGCAATAGGAACCGGTTGGGTAATTTCGTCTCAAACATCACAGTAGGCCGCAGGGATGGTGTTTTGTGTCAGAAAGGGAGCGGAGTGTGGGGTGGTGAATTTTTTAAGAGCTCTTATTCAAATCTCTTCATGTGGCGCTAGAACCGCTAGACCAAGGCCAGAAAACACATAGCGTTTCATTGAAAAAATATCTTCACTTTTAAAAGATAATAAATTGCTGGCTGGCGAGTTTCAAAGCAAATTTGCGCTGATTTGCTGAAAATATCGAAGTGCAAATATTTTGATTAATTTCCTTACCTCAAGGTAACAGCCAAAAACAACGCCGTCACTGACCGGATATTGATACATCGAGCCCCCCTCTAGGGGATAAAAATAAAACATAATTAGGAAAAAAATTTCCCTTAAAACAACAGGAGCCATAATCTTCCCACACGTGACGCGGGCAAAGAGAACAGTCGCTGCCTGCTGCTTTTATATGGCCCTGCATGCATGCGTACGAAGGCGTATTTGGGCACATGCATGCACGCGCGCATAAATAAACATTATACGCACTCACACCCTTGCATACATAATCAAACATAGTTGCTAGCTAGCGCATGTGGTGCGTGTTGCTTCGTAGAGGCGAGCATCGTCAGGTGCGCACGGGCGAGCCTTTCTTTCCTCCCCCGCCTCACGCGTTACCCTTTAATGGCTGCCGCCTGTCAAATCGATTGCCTTAAATCGCTGTTCCGTTGCCGGAGAGAGAGAGAGAAAGAAGGATGTTTGGCCGCGTTATCGATCGATATTCGCGTGCGCCCTCGCAAAACGTAGCTCGATTTATCGGCACGGGGGCTGACCGTTCCATTATTTACGGACTTCCTCTCTTTGTTTCACCTCGTAATTTGCGATCGTCAACCGTTTTACTTCTTTTCGCATCTCCTTCGACGCGTGGCCATACGCCGAATAAGGGAATTGGAACGAACTTCTATCCATTCAGGCGCTCGCGGCATTTCGACCGATTCCCTGCAAAGTCGGATGATTTTCTTCGTAGAATACTTACGCGCTAATAAATTTAAGCGCGAAATCCTGTTAGATAGGAAAAATTCCATCAGATTTTTTAGGCGTCTTTTTCGACGGCGTGTGCTTTATCCACTCTCTCGTCGGTATAGGATTTTATTCCCTAAATTCTTTGTTCACTTTTTCAAATCGAGTAATTCGACAGAGTAGTTTCACTTAAAGTATAAGGGTTAAATCCGATAAATTTTCTTTTTGATCTTCTATCAGCGAAAAATTCGCTGAGTTATTAAGAAAGAGATTTTTGTTTCGAACTCAAAGCCCACCTCAGAGTTTTATATGATACATTTCAAAATTGAAACATTTTTGCAAATCGAGGCTACCCAAGAATATTGTTTGCTTCAGTACATTTTATTAATGCATCCTAATGTGTTTTTGTTTCCTATTTTAAATGACTAGTTCATTGTATTTATTTCATTTCATTATAATTTACGAAAATAATCGTTAAAAAACAAAATAAAAGCTAGTGATATGTTTATAATACTTTAATTTTTTTCTATTGTGTAGAACTTTAAAATCATCCTATATGTGGAACAAGTAATCCCATTAAGCATTCTTTCGTTTTATTGCCATTATGAACTTTAAGTTTTATTGTTGTTTCATAATTACGTTTCGAATATTTACTGCCTATATTTCTTCGCGCATGTTTTTCATAAATATTGTGTTTTGATAATTTTGTTGTGGTTTAATTTTTACAGTATTTATGAAGTAACTTCTGAAAATATAATTCTGTTTAGACAATTTAATCTATTGAAGCTTTAGTGTTGCATAAGTCGTATTTGTTCTTATTTTAATCATTACTAAAGTGTTTCGTGACCTGAGCTTTAGAGATATTCCGTATCGCAACCTTGGCAATAACACGTGAACTCGCATGCACATATCCACATAGACATGAAATACACTTGTGGTGGAAATATCATTCCCAGTCAACTGAAACCTTTATTATACAGAGCTTTATTCTCTGCAATGTTTTTCTTTTATCAGATACCTACATTTTATATAATTATTTTCTCATATTTATTATATTTTCAGAACAAAACTTTAGTAAATAGAATTATTTTTTTGTAGAGTGATATTTTAATTAGCATTTACTAGTTAACTATAGATATTGACAACAAAAATGTTTACAACTCTAATTAGTTAACTGAAACGGTGTTTTCATATATACGGGGAAAATGAAACAGCTTTAATTTGGAGAAATAAGAGGCATACAGGTTCCATTTTAATATATCCATTCTGATTCGATAAAAACAGAAAAAAACTTTTTCTACCGCTCAAAATTCATTCATTTCTTTTTTTTAACAATTTGAATAAATACCGAAATGGTGAACAGCTTGTCATTTTACTTTCGAATGTTATAATGATAATCATACGTATCGTAATTACTGTAAACTAATCGTGCCCCTCGGTAATATATACTTGGTTGTTCATATAGCCGAATACCTACCATCTAGCATCATTTTCGATCATGACATAAAATAAAAAACTTCTACAACAAGCGACGCTGTCGTCATAAACTCAGCCCTCTATGAGGTCACAGTCAAGGTCCTATCCCGTCGAAAAAATCTCCATTCTCGGCCAGATTACGATTTTATTGTCCGCTCCTCCCGAGTCAAGTGCGTCACAAAAAATGACCCATCGTTTCGTATGCCATGTCTTTGAAATGACCCAGCAGTTTATTCCGGCAGTCAAATAATCCTCAAATCCGTTAAAATCGGATCAAAACAGGAAAAAATGAACAGAGGGTGGCCTTGACGACAGATCTGACTTTGAGGCATGCTGTGGCTGACGGTATATTTTTTTATGCAAAGCACTAAGTCTAAAGGTTTATAGGTCTGGGAGTGGTTGAGGGAAAGAGAAGAGGGACGGGAAGAATTGAGACTGGCAAAAACGAAGTTTAGAAAAATTGGCGTTGAAAAAAATCGTCACAAACACTGGCACATATTATAGGTATGTGGCTATTAAAATTTATGTTTTGTATAAAGTAGATATTTTAACTTGTTCATTGTAGTTCGTTCAAGAAATGTGTGTTTTATTTAGATATCATATATAGTTAACGATTTTATAGAAGTGCCTGGTAACATTACCGAAATACAAAGTTTGATCGAAGATTTGTTATAAAATTCAAGGAGATAAACGTGAGTTTATAAGGCTTTGTAATTATTGGTTAGAGTATTTTTACGAAGGCAACTGGAAATGGTTTGAATAACGAGGTAGAAGCGTAGTACAGGAATATTGTTCTCAATTTGGATACATTTAAAAGATAAAGTGAAGAAGATTGTTATCTAGAAATCTTAACGTCACCACAAGCTTTGCTGTGTCTAAAAACTTTTTAAAATGTTGCTAAAATAAACGGTGAATTTATTTTTTTGTTAAATTTGTAGAATTAGGACATTATATTGATAATAAGAAAAAACTCAAAAGAAAACGAAATGTCTAAAATTGGATAGTTTTTCAAAACACTTTGTTATTAAACTTAATAGTGTATCTGTTTTTCAGTTGCATATAGTTTTTTATTTTAACAGTTATTTAAAATTCTATGCCGTTAAAATATTCCTTTTATTTTTAAAGCGTTTACATTTTAACAGAAGTAATAAAATATTTAATTTATTGTGATTGTTTATATATATATATATATAAATGACATTTACATAAAAATGATTAATTATTGGTAGATAATTACCTTTTTCGATGATTGAAAGTATTTAATACATTCTTTAATTTTTATGAATACTGAAGTAAAGGAATCATATTTTCTAGTTAAATTAAATGAGTATTCTATCTTATAAAAGCTCGAAATATAATTCGGTCCCTTGAGGTTTCGTCTTTTACAGAGTTTTCTGTATATTCGTGTCATAGTTGAGCCGCTAATGTAATATATTTATTCACCAATTGACACCACCATCACATGCAAATATTTGGGTGTTCGGCTGAGCGTTTGTATGAATGAGATTTCGTTTCTTTCATTTTAGTATGACGGTATAATTAAAATAAAATATCAAACAATCAGGTAATTGTATTACTTTTCGAATGATTGATGATCAGTATGCGATTTGGAGTTTCAAAAACGTTTTGGAAAAACTTTGACTTTACCAGTGTATAGTGCAAGTTTCTGTATCTGTCAGAATAATCATTACATGACATTGCTAAAAAATCAATCCGAAATATATCTTGACGGGTAACTCGAAATTAATTTTTCGAAATTTAACTATTGGGCTCCCTTTTGGCTTGAATATAATTGTTTATCATAGTAACACCATTACCTATAAAGCGGTTGAGCAAACCAAGTGAGCCTGTGAGACTAATTAATCGTTTTTATAATCAAGGATTTATTAATTACTACTGAAGATGCATTTTGTAGGTAATATGGTTTACGAAACAGTTTTTTGCCTTTATGACTCGTATTAATTACGATTGGATTATTTTAATCCTACATGATATTTTTTGGAAAGTTGAATGATAATACTGATATTTTCAGTGTTTACACGAATTTCTGTTTAAAAGGACAGACATGGTTATATTATTAGCAGATTCCATCTCAATGAAGTAAAATCTATTTCCATGGATACATTTGAGCATTATTTGTTAGAAGTCATTGATCAGTTTAAATCACAAACACTCATCCAATAAAAACTTTAAGACTTTCTTTGTCTTGTTCCTATGCAGACTTCGCTGAAGAGCGGCGCCAACTGCTCGAGGTGATTGGTCCTGAGCTGCAGAGGGAGTACGATCACACCGGCATTGAGGTGAGTAGCAGATCCTCCAATAGCAATAGCAATCTCCACGGTGATTTTTTTCGTGGAAACCAGAGTACACACCTCTACTATTTCGTTTTTTTGGGGAATTTCCTCTTAAAAAAAGAAATTTATTGCTATAAGATAAATTTGGGAAAAAATCAAGGAAAATTCCTTTTTTCGAATATAGGGAAAATGTCGGTCGAAGTTAATCGATTCACTTCCTGGCAATTTGGCAATAGAAAAGGGAAGAATAAATTCTTACCGCCTATTCGGATGAATTAAAAAATCTTGATCCATCAGTTTTAATGGGAATATGATGAAGATGTTGTGGTAATATTTTCGATTTTATTGAAGAAGTTGAACCAGAAATATTGCTCACGGTGCTTTGATTGCGGAAACTAAAAGAAAATTGGCCCTTATCGTCCGTAATTACAGAAGCTCGAAACTTTTATCGGGACGAGGAGTAATATTTACGTATTTTTTTTTTGAGGTTCCTTCAAATGTGAAGTTTTGTTCTTCATTTCCTGGTAATCATCGTCACAGTCCATTCGCAAGAGAATCTTAAAGCTTAACAATCGGTCGACGAGATCCTTGGATTAAAGCTATAGGATCACATGTCGTTAAACTGTCCAACCTCCTTTATATTGATCGACGGAGACCAAACTTAATACCTAGGCAGTACTAAGTAAAGTAATTCGTGAAGACCGTTAACCTTGGTCGGTATCGAGCCAAATAAAGTGTTCCTTCGCCTTTATTCGCTTTTTGTTTGTTTTCATACAATATAGGCTCGTATAGCTGGAGATCAGTTTATGCGGGAAACACTCTATAACCTATAAAAACGTAATTTGATTGCATGAGTAATCATTTCCGTTTAATTGAAAATAAAGCATTATTTGAGTTCTTCAATATACAGAAACCATCGTCATCATTATTATTCTGTCCGCAGTCAGGTTCGTGATTGTGTAATTAAAGCGAGTTCTCTACATTATCCTATTCTCCGCAACTTTCTCAATTTCTTAATGCCATTCCCCTTCCTTTCAAATCGTCCTATCAGCTGAAAACTTCATCGGCCCACTTCGCTCTCGAGGTCCCCTTCCATTAAATCTTTAACACATTTAAATTCAGGAGTAAAAAAATTCCAATAATTATTTTTTACTCAACTTTTAGTATATTTGCAAATGGTTATGAGTTTTCACGAGTTGTATAATGTGTTCTTGCAATATGTCTGCTGAACCAGAATGTAAAAGGTGATGAATTCTTTTCGGTTCACCTTAATTCTTCGTTACTTTTACAACACATAACTAAATCACCAATTTACGTTTCACAGATAGTCTTTGACAATTCCTCAATGCGAAGTTAACTATGTTAAATTTAACGAAGGGGGATTTTATTTTAGTAACCTCTAATGGAATTATATTTATCAATCTAAATATTCGATTATGCAAATACACTTTTAAAAATGTAGTAGCTACACGCATGCATTATTAATTTATTGTTTTTTCGTTCGTTTTCGTTATCATCGCGACCACTTGTCGATACGTCAAATTGATATTCTAATTGTGAATCCAGATTGGACCTCTCAGAGCTTTGCAATCTATTATCGGCCGCAGGGGGACTCGGGAGACACCTGTGGATCGAATAAATATGAGAATGACGAGGTCAGAGCAGAATTGCAATTACGTCAGATATTGCCATGTCGCGTTTCTCAGCTACGTTAATATAAATTCCTCCAGCTTTTTTAATTTGCAAATGACTTGTGCTAAACAGATTTTCAATAACATCACCTCATTACCAGATGTCGAACTCATGAAAATTTATGGTGAAATATTGCAGAGTATGTTAATTTTATCCGTAAATATTTTCCAATAATTTCGATTATTTAAAAAAATAGCGGAAACGATGATTTTCATTTGATGATACGCGATGCAAATGGGAATATTGGAAACATATATTACACGCTAGATTTGATTTTCTATTATTCTTTTGTTCCTAATTAATTTTTAGCTGTGATAAATATTCGAGCAATTCACGTACAAGAGGTATTGGTATTGAAGTTATTCTTTCTGCCGTAAAATATCAGGATAAGAGATCATTGTTATTGAAAAAACCAACATGAAATTGTAAAAATGAATTAGGAGATAATTTCTTCATGACATTTAAAAATAATAATGTTCTAAATCATCACACGATTCTCAGAATCTCGCTTCTAAACTTTGCGGACAGTGGCGTAGCGTACATGTAGCAAACCGGTGCAGTGCACCGGAGCCCCCAGCCAAAGAGAGGCCCCAAATGACCCTGGCATCCTATATGTCTCATGATAAAATTAATGACAGGGGCCCCAAAATCGAATTTTGCACGGGGGCTCCATAAGAGTTTGCTATGCCACCGTTTGCGGGTATCCGGAAACTTATGTTTCAAGATTAGTAATTTATGCACTTCTGTTAAATAATGATTCGCAACATAATGAGATAAATTCTGAAATGTTAACACGTTTTATGTTAATCAGCCATAAGCATGTGAGAATATTTGAGTGTTACCTAGGGAACTATAATCAACTGAAACGTTTGTGAAAACGATGACGTTGCGTTAACTAATTACATGTTAGTAATTACACCTTCACATCAGTAGTCTTAGGTAAATTCTTTCTCATCATCATCGTAGGTAGTCTGTCCGTAGACAAGTAGGTTAAACCTGGTTCACCATATACTCCAATTTTCAGCATTATACATCATGTCTTGATTGCTCTCTTTTCTTTTCAAGTCTATCACCTGAAATCTTTTTCCTACTTCTTTCACTTTTTCCATTCAGTTTTCCCTGTAGCACTTCTTTAATCATGCTCTCTGTCTCTCTTTCCTCAGGTAATGTCCAATCCAGTTCGCCTTCCTCTTTTTGAAAAACTATATTACTTTCTTTAAAAATAACGTTATTAATCCAGAATAAATATACAAAAGGGGCCGTAAGCGTGAATTCCTAGTACTTTTAGAAAAAAGAATATCTGTGAACACTTTAATAACAATTGGAGGATACTTTGAAGTCTAAAGTAATATTTATATAGATAACTAATGATCTATCCATATAACAACAGAAAAAAAGTAAAGAAGTGAAGTTTACTTTGTGTAAACATTAGATTAGCCTGTACAATTTCAATTGTTGCAAAGTGGTATCAAATAGTTATGAACATATAGGATTTAGAACTTCAGCTGAGTTGTTAAACATTCGGAAGAATGTAAACATGGACATTAATTTTTCCATATATTCCGTCAATAGCGGTAATCCTCGAATCTTAGTCAAAGCGTCTTGCTTTAAGAAATCTCGAAACTATGTAATAGGAAGTCTTTGATGAAATAGAAGATTTCAAATTTCTTAAATGTATGAGAGCATATTCCCGATTATAAAATCAAAGGGAGGAGGAATAAACTTGTACTTGGCCAGAAATGGAGCCATGCTATAGCACATGCTGGAGAATTTTAACCTGTCTGTGTTATTTATCTGGCGTAATTTTCATTATCAAATTGTGATATTTCTGGTAATGAAGTAATAAATTTTTGTCTCGGTGAGGCTAAAAAAGGAATTCACTTGAAGAATCCGTCTGGCAAATGGCATACTGGGGCTCAATTTCTGGTCAACTATTTAATTTTTCTCCTATTCTCGTCAGCATATATTGTAATTCATTTGAAACTGAAAAGTTTATTAATGTAAAGTCGTAATATTTATGAAATATCGCCATGTAAAATATACCCAAAAGGTAACATAAGAGATTTTATCAGTACCTAAAATTACGATTTTTCAAGCAGGCGAATTTTCAAAAGTAACGAAGTTTAGATCAACCGATCAAAGTCGAGGTAAAAATTTAATCACTGCATAAATAAATATTGTTCTTATTCAGAAATCAAACATTTTGAGGACGGCATCAATCAGTCAGAATTGGATTTTCATGTCGATATTCGCTTGTCAATAAAATATTTCTCTGAATTGATGAATAAGGAAAAAATCTTAATAGAATAAATCAATCGAGAGAGGGAGAGTGAGAGAGAGAAGCAGAGAGAAGGAGATGTCAGAGGGAGAGAAAGAGAGAGAGAGAGGGATGGAGTGGAGTGGAGGGGGGAAGGGGGGAGTGGTTAACTGATGTACGAGAGAGGTAGACGGACAGATAGTAGTCTTTATTAGGTCTAGTTCTAGACTAGGCAGCTTAATGGACTGAAGATAGAGAGGTTGAGAAAGGAAGAAGGTTGATGGATGGAGCGAAGGAGGTAGAGAGGGTGTCGAGAAAGTAGGACGTGGATGTGAGAGGAGAAGTGGAAGAGAGAGAGAGAGAGAGAGAGTAGGGAGAATAAGGAGCATCTTGTGACACAAAGAGGCGCCTGATTGGAGGAACAGTTCCATATTCGTGGAGATGAAAGGGTTCGCGGGGGTTGAAATGGAGGGAGAAAGGAAGGTTTTGAAGTATTGAGTGACAAGGCAGCGTGGGGTTAAGGGTGGGATGTGGGATGGAGGGGAGAAGGAGGAGGAACATGGAAAGGAAATTTGCGGTTTTGAGAGAGGAGAGGAGAGAATAAGTAACGAAGGGAAGAGTGAGATGAAATGGTCTCGTAACATCCATCAGCGCTACTCGTCCTTTGAAAAGTTCCTCCGAATTCATTTATTTTTCAGGATGCTTGTGTAGTTGATGTGTAAGTTAGGCCACACTTTGCTGGTATGAATTGTTCAAAAGCTAAAGTTACTTTATAGATCATACGGGGAATTTTTGTTCGTTACAAACAAACCTACACGGTTATATTAGTTTGAAATTTCTGTTGTTCATTCAAAATACGTTTTTTAAATAACCTGTGAGTGTTAGCAAAAGCTTCTTCCTGGATTCGAATTCAATTATTTATTACACGTGAATTAAACCATAATCGATATTCTACAAGCAAATACCCTTGTATGTTGTATGCAGAGTGTTTATAAACAAAATATAAAAACTGTAGTTTTATTATTATTTTGAAATCATTACGAGAATTCTCTTATTTCCACTTTGTTCTACTAAATTATACTTGCCTCATCAAATAGTGGGCGTAGGTAATTTACACTTTATGCTATGGACATTAAAGAGAAGCTAGGATAAATTAAATGACGCCCGAAAAACGAGAGGACGAAGATTTGCTTCTAATTGATGTTCGATTAATGGTATTACGGTTGGAGCTGGGTGAAGATAGATATGTGGATGGAAAAGGTTTGCGCTTATAAATGATGGCCGGAGGAATCTTTATAAACGAGTTGATGGCCTATTAAATGAGGAGATTAGTTGAAACGGTCCAAAGCTCCAAAAGGATGCGAAAACTGGTCGAGTAAAAGAATTCGGATCTTTAGTAGCGAGTCGGCCAACTTTTTTAAGCGGAGTCGTAAAATGCGACGCGTCAGATTCGTCAAGGTGTTAATCAGTTCAAATTGTGTGGCAAAGTACAAATTGCGGATTTGGAATTTCATTGACGATGAAGTTAATTTTTTCTATCTTCTTCATAATTAAGGAGTATTAGAAGCGCTGATGTTACAATTTCTCGATAATTTATTGTATTAACTTTTACAGTTAATTTAAATAGAGTATGGCATTCCATTTTGACTTCAAATGTTTTGTTTTTGCTCAAAATCATATTCATATAATCGCTCGCAGCATATTATCGTTCATTGTGTAGTTAAAGTGAGAAAAAAATCTAAAATTTAGAAATTCACATATTCAACTTAAGATAATTCGCTCTAGATGTTTTGTCTATTCGTAACCAGAATCGCAAGTATACAAAATAAGTAGCTCGGTTACATAGCTCTTTAGAAAAGTATGTTATCAGTCTTTGAATTTTTTTAATTCTGTAAATAGTAGTAAGAATTTATAATTAACTTTTCATAACTTGAACAATATCGAAATGTTAGAATATTTTCCTATTCAAGGGACACGATCTCTGAATTCCAATGGCGGATTAAGACCCTCTGGGACCCCAAGGCACAGGCATTTTGGAGACCCTCGTAGTTTGTGTTGATATAAAGAATACTATGATATGTATACTGAAAAACGTTTTATTGACAAAATAATGCCATCTTATTTTTTTCTTTGCCAAAATATACGAAAATAAGCCTCAAAAATTCGCCTTCCGAACTTTTGAGGCAAAAAATTTCTGTATCAATAAAGAAAAATGGATTTAAAAAAAACAAAATCATGTTCCTTGCATATTAGACTCAATGCATTTAGACGTTCTTGACGCATTTTTGTTATTTTCTCATTTTTTATATGAGAAGGTTTTAAAAGGGATCTCTCCCCTTTACACACCGAACAAGGCATTGTCGCACGTGTATCACATAACCATAAAATCGTAAGAGCCGTAAACGCACAATAAGCCATTATATCTTTGTCTCAAACATGCGATTCCATCTATCTCTTTCTAGCATATGTGCGCTAAGTATAATGCTCTATTCTTTGTGCAAAGAATAAAAGAGAAAGAAAAATGCCTTTGGCAAGATGTCTAAAAAAAGAAAGGAATTTCTATGAATCACTTTCTATTTCCCTTTGTATTCGGGTTCTGAAATAGTTTCCAAGGAAAATAGATAATAGAACATTGCTGCGATTGGTTAAAATATGAATATGATCGTGCCTGACTGAACTAGATCAAACATTTACCCTTAGACCCTAGGGCGGTGTTGCCGCGTAACAACATACGGAAGTAAAACGCATAGACGTAACAGACGAGTAGTGTACGGAGCAAATGAACTGCACCGGTTAGATCAAACGTCGAAATTACATACAGAGATTACTGTATTAATTGCTGTATTTCAATTCTTTTCTTTCTTTGGAATAAGAAAAACTGCTATTTTTACTTGTTAATTCATTTTTTATTAAAATTTCTTATTGCTTTCCATAATACATAGTCTTTATAACTGCCAACCTACTGGGTACGTGCCTACTGTGCCTATCAAGTAATCCGGCACTGGCGGGAGTCCTGTCAGTTTCAAATAAGTTAGGGATTCTGATTTCTGACCTTTTCTTATTTCCCGGGACTCGAGACATACTTTCTGAAAAATGCCGAGAATTCCAGAGACTCGGGAACTTCAATGAGTTTTCAAACTAAATCATATAGAAAAATATATTTTAATAGTTTTATTTCATAACATTGTAGTAAAAAAAGAACTGCTACATAAGCACATTCATTTTTGTTTTTGCAAAGAAACTTCTCAAAAATACAAAAGCGTTGACTGATGCATCGGCCAGCCAGTTTCAAACTTTTGTGACAATATTTCCTGCTATAGAAAAAAATTAAATTTTGTTTTAGCAGTGATTACACTCTTCGTTTTTATATTTTTAATGCGCTTCCATACCTCAGGGTGATCGCTCTACATTTTAGGCTGAAATGTTTTATTCAAATAATTTTAAAAAACCCATAGAAATCATTACAAAACTCATTTTGGTAGAATTTTAAAACTGCAAATTCGCTTTAACGTGATTCACACATATAAATTACATGTGAAGATAAATGCAAACATGGAGATTTTCCACAGAACTTAAATTATACAGAGCGCCAGAATTCATATAAACGCGCAATTAAAATATTTCCTACCAAGCGAATGTTTCGATATTAAAGACATCTTCTAAATCATAAGCATGTAAAAAAGAGATATATGTATTATAATAATTTTTTCGTACAATTACGTTTGGTGCGGGTGTTGACAGCGACAAATGTGTTGAACTAACGCGAATAGGACGCCGTATTGCTGTTTGAACTTGTGTTATTTTGTACGGCATTATTTTCTAATTGTGTTGATACTTGGCCAAGTATATTTTGAAAACTTAAAATTGACGCAATTAAAAAATAATGTCTTACAAAATATATCACAAAATATAGTACATAATTTAATAATATAATGGCCCAGGTCTGTTGGTTGGTCACGCTTTCACCATGGCCGATATAGAGCGTTTTAACAAACTTCCCGAATAGGTAGAAGATTGAAATTAGGTAAGAGTGCTTGATTAACATATTTTAAGGTAATGACGAAAATAAATCTCCAAAAAAGTCCTGGGTTCGACTCCAAGGAAGACATTTCCAGTTTCCGTAAGGTAACATGTAAAAATCAATTTTTTGATGTGCAGGCATTTATTTTTTTGGAAATTAAAATAAAATTCTGTTCATGTTTTTCCGCATACAATTCGAAATCGCTCATGTTATACTTTTAATTCACATATTTTGTGGAAATATTGCCATTTTAACGGAATGTTGCCTTGGCTACCAATTATATTGTTAGACCTCAAAATCCTATTGTTGTATCAATCCTTATGGGGGTAAGCGTGCTATGTATGCTTTTAATACGAGATAGGGAAGGAGAGACAGAGATGGTAATGGAGGGGGAGAGAGGGAGGTGGAGAGAGAGAGTGAGGGAAGGGGGGAGAGGGAATGAGGGGGAGGGGTGGTGAGAGTGAGGGGGAGAGAGGGGAAGGGAGGGAGGAAGGGGGAGGGAGGAAGAGGGAGGGAGGAAGAGGGAGGGAGAGAGTGAGGGAGAGAGAGAGGGAAAGAGAGAGAGGGAGTGAGGGGGAGAAGGGAAGAAGAGGGTGGAAGGGAGGGGGAGAGAGAGAGGGGGGGAGGGAGAGAGGGAGAGGGAGGCAAATATTTTAAGGTTAACTAAAGATATCCCGTCAGATTGACGGGCAATACGCTAGTATTAATATAATATATAGAATATAAATTTATTGGTTTACATCACCAATAATGCGTTTAATATTTTACCAATAAGGCATACTGAAGTCAGCATCGGACACGCGCGATACATTTGTTCTGCAGGGGTACACAGTGTGTCTTTATAACGTGAATGAATTTTTATTTAAAAACGTTAGATCAAGAGTATTTCCGATTTTAAATAAAGTCTCGATATCTGGAATGTAAATTTCCCTGGACTCGAGAAATTTTTCGATTTCACGGGAAATTTTTGTCGATTATTCTCGAACCAGAAACCCTAAAAAGAAGTGTCAAATCAAATATGAATCTTCTCGTAGTAAATGGCTCGCGAATTTTATAATTTTTCCATGGTTTATCGTGCCACACGGAATGGAAAGCTACAAAGCGAAAAAGAGTCCTTAGGAGTTGAGGTAAGTGAGGCGACAGAAATGTCCAAAGTGAATTCGATAAATTGAGCAGAGAATGATAGAAATAAACTCTATCGATGCGAATTGTCGCAATTTGGAATCTTATTTCACCAAAGGAGGTTAAGGAAGAGGATGGCGAAATAAGAAAGAAGCATTATATAAAGAAAGATGTAGGAGAGAAGAAAGACTTAAAAGGCAGGTGGCGAAGAAGTGAGGGAGAAGGGAATAGGAAGGTGAGAAAGACGAGGAGATAATTTGGAGAGAGGAAAGAAAGGATGGTGGGCGAAGTATCGGCGGAAATGATAGGAAGAGAGAATGGGAGTGGAAAGAGAGAGAGAGAGAGGGAAAAGTGGGTGGCGTTTGTATGGAGAAGATGAGATGGTCGAGCGACAGACTGTCTCTCTCTCTCCCTTTCTGCGGAGGACGCGGTGATAACGAGTGCGAGAGAGAACTGAAGGAGACAGAAAAAAAATTAAAAAAAAAAGAAATATTCCTAAGGCGACCCGCGGCTTTAACTACGTCTTTGGCCCACTTCGACAACTGCGACTGCCGCCTATTATCTCCGCTCCGTCGAGTCATGAACGGCTCTTGCTTGCCGCTCGGTTTTCACTTCCAGCGAAATGGGTCGTTTTTTTTTGTGTTCGCTTCCCATTAGTGGAAAATAGTCTTGGGATTATTCTCGAAGAAAAAGAGGGGTTGCGTGTCATAGCTGTTAATATGAAGAGAAGATAATATAATTGTGTTATTAATATTGATAAATCAGTAGTCCCATTGGCGTCAATGCTAGGCTTCCATTTTTTTTAATCATACACTGAAAGCAAATTGAATTTATTCTATTTATATAATTTAAGCTACTTAACTTTATAGTTTAGGCATTAAACGCTCTAAGTTTCTAAAATGTTATTTCAGTGCAAACAATGGAAATAATACAATGTAGAGATGATAGTTTAGCATATACCAGAAGCATTTCTTAAGGGAATTGACCGCACCGCATTGACTGTAATTAATACACTATATTTAGTTAATAAATTTTCTCGTAAAATTTATTTGAGTTCACTGGTTATTGTTTTAAAATATAACGTCTTAAAATATATACCACTGTGAAGTTTTAATCGTTACACTTCTTCTATATTCACACTGTAAAGGTATCCGCAGTATGTGGACATATGTGGATGCATAAAGAATGTAATGCAAAGGTAATTGATATTAAACGGGCCAATTATGTTTATTTTTTGTAAGTAATACAAATTTCCAGCGCTCGAAACTTTTAAGGGTAAATTTAGCCATTAAATTTCATATTGGTTTCATATTAGTTTAATGTCGATAACTCTCTCGGCTAAGCAGGAAAATTAACGCGCAATATTTGATCGTTTTTCGCAATTAAACCACGCCAAGAATTTACATAAACTTTCGGAAGAAGAAGTAATCTCAAAGTTACCTTTCAGTATTTATTTTAGGAGATGAGAATTTTGGCATTTGAGTGGCGCAAAGAGTCACTGTATATAGACTGAACTGGAAATCCCAATCTCCTGTTCGCTGGACCGGAGATTTACTCTCCGCTAAGACTGGGCGCCGCGATTGTATCGGAAAAGGATAAGACATCTCATAAAAGAGCTGTGTAATTGCATTTGAGTGGGGATTACGAGCACTCGATCTAATAAGCTCCAATTTACCCTTGAAAAGACGTTCTGTGGTTATTCTCCACTGAATTTGCGAAATAAATCTATAATCCTCCTGCGCCAGTACGTATTCTACAAATCGTGACTTAATTGAACCTATTTGCGCGTAAGATAGCCCAAATTAAAATTTTGATTAAACAGCTGTCTTGATATGAAGTGAATTTTAAAGTATGATTACTTCGGTAAACTTACTTCTATATAATTTTAAAGCAGTTCGCGCTTAATTGTAAATAAAGAGCAAGAAAATGTGAGTTAAAGGGAGAAAGTGAGAGAAATGTAAGAGAGAGAGAGAGAGAGGGAAAGAATGAGAAAAGGCTTGATGTGAAGGCAAAGAATTCTTTTCGGGTCTGTTGAGTAGTTTGATTAAATGTGGATGGGATCTCGTGTTGACGGCCTATAGAGAGGGAGGGTGGATGGCGTGTTGGAAGAGGCATTGCCGGAGGGCGGAAATGCTAGGAGGAACTACAAGGAAATATTGCGGAAAGATTCGTTTGGCGGTGTCGTCACTAGCAACCGCACATGCGTATATGTGCGTGTTTTAATGTTAAGTGTGACTTTTAATCCTTTTATTGTTAAGGGTTAAGATGACAATAAATTGCGTGAGTTCTTTTTCATATAATGAGTACTCACTTAGGTAAGTCATTGAGAGAATACAAATCCGCTTAAGATTTAATGATCCATATTTATCTTACTTGTGGATCGTCTGTCTATGGTCTAAGTATTTAGTTCACTTGTGTTTCTGTAACATGCTTAGATGAATTGAAACTGCAGAAAAAACAAATGCCTATAAGCTGCATCTTTTGGAGACCTCTGTTTTTATGAATTAGTCAAACTCCAGTACGGCCTTGGAGACTTTAAACGTGTGATTCATTTCTTTTACTCAAATTAGAGGGGTATAAATTTCCTAACTTTTCTCTGATGATTCAATTTGTATTTGCTACAACGCAAGTCGATTCGAGTCTGTGATTGAGAATATGTTCAAAGCTGCCAAACTCATTTGAGTATTTCTTCTAAAGTATATAGGTTCAACTTTCCTCGTTAAACTGCTTGGACTCCTGTAAACCTGTTTATTTTGCGTCTCGGAAAGATTTCACGCATGAAATGTGGTAAATTAAAATTTTCCTTCTACATTTACACGACTGAACCTACGTATGCCTGTTTACTTCGCCGCTCGTTATATTCGTTCGAGGCTGAGATGAGCGCAGGACGGAAAATAAAACTAAAAAATTTCACTAGTTATCAGGTAGAAAATTCCTATTAGAAGAATACACAAATTGTTTGAAGGGAATCGATTATTTTTCCGCTCGTTATCTTCCTTTCGCGTTGAAAAGAGGACATTTTATTGAAGTTTTTCTTCAGATTATGTCATATTATGTTCACCACGTTTCCTTTCCCAGAGGGGAAATCAATCTGACGAAAGAAGGGAGAGAGAGGGAGAGAGAGAGAGGGAGGGAGGGAGGGAGGGAGAGAGAGAGAGAGAGAGATGGTTGAAAAGGTGAGATACGTGCTAATTAAAGGGAGCGGCATGTGGGGGCGCTCATTTTTACTCACTAATTAAAACTCTCAGGACCTCCTCCTCCTTCCACGCGACCCGACTACGGGCGCAGTGTTTACGAGCTGAGGGGATGAAGAAGAGGGGAAAAGAGAGGCAGGGCTTAAAAAATACCCTTTTTTTTAAAGGGTATGCGATGGATGTTTTTCGTCCACTCGCTCTTTAGTCGGGTCCATCCTGCGGTCTCTTTGTGTCGAAGGAAACGCGGATACCGCGTTCCAGCGTTCGCCGAATTGTTCGATCCATCGGACCGGCGGGACAATCGATTACCCGCTCCTGTAGCTCCGGGCGCACAGGCCGGACTCCGGCGATATAAATTCCCTGGATACAGAAGGAAAGAGATTCGATTGAACGATGTCCCGAAGCGTAAATCTGTTTACAATAGTTTTGTCGTTTTTGCGGATGTTGATGACAGGCACTGGACGAGAAGTGTCAATAAGTCCGACGGTATCGGAGAACGTTTGATGAAGCTCTTGTTCGATCTATTTATTTTTGTTTTTAGCTTTAATCAGTGTTTGAATTTAAGTTGATGAGATATATTTCGGATCTGTTTGCTTTAAATTTCTGGAACCATGTTTGCTGAGATAATTTTTCGCTTACCAGGACGCCAGACGGAATCTATTTTTTTAGTATTTGTTTATGATGATATTCCGAAGCGTTACCAGCGTAACTCATCATTTCAGTGAAGAGTTGGCGCTCGAATGACACAGGATATTAGGCATTTGAAACTATTTCTTGGTACTGTGGGTTTACCTCACCAGTCACCTCAATAGTTGCGTAGATCCACTGTGCAGGAACGAGAATTTTCTCTTTTGTTTCCGTGGTTTTGTCATTTATGAGGGAAAAAGTTTATTCTTTTATGGATTTACCTGGCAAATTATGTGTTCCAAATATGTAGTCCGTCAAAATGACGATGATTACGTGTCTGCCTACAGGAAATTCTGCTGAAACGGATGGCTCTGGTTTCATCCGATATTTGAACCATGCTGAAAGTCCTTCCTTGAATCGCTTTTGAGCAGTTGCACTAATTCACATTAGATAATTAGCCGTTATTCAATCGATTTTGTTGCTCTCATATAGTACATATAATTTTCCGGTACAGTTTCCTATGAACATTTCTCTAACATTCCCCATTCAGTAAAAGTTTGCCATCCATACGATTTGTGAGTTAGTTAACTAAGTAAGGACTTCGTTTTATTGTCAAAAGTTTATCAGTTCGTCATTCTGGAGAAGTGAGTCAATCCTTGTGAAGTTCCCCTGATTTTTTGGGAACCATCCCTAGTAGATGAGAGTCTTGAAAAGTTCATCATGCGACCAAATTAAAACTTCTCTTGCCAAAGAAAGTTATTGAAAGTAAAAATTGATTATGGATCAGGATGGGAGCGTTAGGAAGGTAAAATGATATTGAGAATTGGACACGATGAAGTGTTATAATGAAAAATATAAAAAAGTAAGCAAGGCGGGTGGAAACATTTTTATATGGAGGAAATAGTGGGGAGAAGTTAATCTAATAGTAGAAAAAGAGTTATGGCAAAGTAAATAAAATTATAAAAATAAAATTTCGACAGGTATGGTGAGAGTGGGATAGATCAAAGAAATTATGTAACCCGTTATCTAGGGAGAGGGTAGAAGAGGGAGCGAGAAGTATTTAATGAAAAATTTTAATCACTAATTATAATTATGGTATCTTTTAAGTATGTCCATTGACGACATAAAAATATACGTAAGTTTTAGAACTTGATGCAGACGATGAAAATATCGGTTTAAAATTCTGATAGCAAAAAGAAAAATCAAAGAAATTTTCTTCATCTTCGATAATGGTATCTGTGATCTATTAAATTTACTGATTTGAGAAGTTTATTTTCATAAAAAAATAAATAGACCTATTCCTGCATCGGTATCATTTCTAACGTGATAAAAAATCTGCGCAAAAATAATCAGGGTACCATTTATTAACGTGCGTAATACAGAGGTTCATCAAATGCAATAGGTTTAAATTCCTTCATTTGAGTTGGCTATAATGCTACTTACAATTAGAGAGTAGAAGAAATAAGAAACTAATTCATTTTAAGTAGATTAAACATCTTGATAAAAAAATAAGGAAATGATAAGAACGGCCCGAAAATAAGAAATCCGACTAGGATTAAAACTAGGCTTAAATCGATGAGCCTTTGTAAATGTGAATGTGATATAGATAATCACGCGATTAATGTAAAGAAAGTGAACTAATACTTCGTGAGGTGGCGTGGTTAGCAAGAGGGAAATATGCGCTGGAAAAAGGAAGGCGTAAATTACGGAAGAAGGAGTGAAACGGGAGAGGAAGGGAATGAGAATGAAGGGAATGAAAGGAATTAAAGGAATCTGAGGATCGCGAAGATAGTGAAGGGGAAATGGGAAAAAGGAGAAAGGAAGAGAACGGGAAGAGCATTTTTCGGGGGAAAAGAGAAGTGTATATATCCGAAGCGATAAAGTGTGGGCGGAAAGATGAAGATTGAGACGGGTTCTCCCTCCGAGGGAAAGAATAATTTCTCGGAGACGCACTTCGCAGAAAGTGACACGTCGTTATGGGAGTCATTACTCGCCGGAATCGCCACTCCGCCTCCTTCCTCTCTTCTTCCCCTCACTCTCCGCTTCCCCATCTCTCGCTCTTCCTCTCATTTCCCCGATTTCCTTCTTCCTCTCTCTCTCTCTCTTCATCTATCCCTGGCTCATTGAGTCCCTCTCTCATCTCTCTCCCTCACTCTCTCTCTCTCTCCTCCCTACTCCCATGGGTACCTCAACCCACGACTATTCCCTCATCAATGGTACGTCCTCGAAGTTTCCAAATCTCCCATAACTTTTTTGGATATGGCCAATCCGTCTCTCTCTCTCCCTCTCTCATTGGTTGGACTAAAACTCATCTATGTTTTTTACCAGGGGGCGCTCGTTGGTTATTCCGACCTAGCATTGTGATGCCTCCCTTCACGATGCTCAAAGCGCGTCACTCGCATGCGCAGTAAGATATGATATTTAATTCCATTTGATGGGAGCGCCAAGAATTACGTTTTCTGTTAATACGAAAACAAACTTTTACAGTGACGTTCGTTTTTATTCTGAAGTAATTTACGCCGAATATCGACGTAGTTTTCCCACACGGTTCATTTTTCAAGTGATGCCTGCGGTGTCTTTAAACGTTTATCCGGAGTTGAAAGGCGTTAAGTGTTGGCATGGGATGTTGATAGTGCGTATACATATAGACAGTATGATAAGTTGAGTTGCGGCAAAAGGAGCGCATTTTTAATTATAGAACGTTAAGTGCAAATGTTTTTTTGTAAAACTAAGATTTTCCTACACTTAATATCCTAATTACATTAAAAGAATGTGTATAATCGTATATATATATATATAGAGCAACTAGGTGTTGAAGGAAACCCAGTGAGCACTTACCGGAAGGAGAGCCGCTGGGGTGTCGGAGAGGGACATCAGCACAAGACAGAGTTGTGTCTCTCTTGTGTAACAGTCTATTAAAATTCCAGACGTCACGCGCGTTTCATTGGTTGAATCTTTAAAAAATTATATTTCATATTTTTATCGATGTGCAATTATTCCTGAAAAATATCAGACCCGTCAACGTTCCATAGTTTTGACGGCTTCCTTTTATAACATTTTTTCCTTATTGTCATGATTCATCAACTTGTCTCCGACGACACCAAAATGAATGCCGCAGAAATATCCGTCCGATTGATTCCCAAAAGGCATTGTCGATGGAGGAAATGGTTGTGAATCAGTATCACAGGATTTCCCGACGCTCTCTAGAAAGCAATCGGATGAAAGGCTAGGTTCGTTTCTCTGTTTCTTTATCGCGAAAAGGATATTGTCCACTTTATAGGTCCGAGTTATATTTGAATCGAAGGAATCCAATAGCAATGAGTGTGAAATAAGACGAAACATGACGCTAAATTGCCAGACGGTGTTGAAAACACATATCCGACAAACCATTCGGGCTTCACTCTCTGGGGCTCCAAACGATAAGATTGTAACGAAAAAAAAGACATCGTTAAGCGCCTATTTCGGCTGATGCGCGTTGGATTTAATGAGTGATTTTCTCTGCTGTTTATTTTCCTCATTAAGCGTACTGGGGCGCCTTTATCGCCGCTTTAACGGCCTATTAGACGCGGATGATTAATTACTTTATGGCCGAAATTACTTCATATTCGCTCGTTATAAGGCTTGATAAATTTTTCGTCGGAGTAGTTTGAATTCCAGTCATGATTTTTTTCAATTTTAAGTCAATTTCTTATCTCGCGATGTTTTTATATAATAATCGAAATAGAAGTTTACTCAACTTCCATGTAAATAAAATTATTACAGTGGTAGGCTAAGTTCACCAAACCATTAGATAAAGAAAGATTTAAGATTAATACAGAGACAAAATATTAAGAAAACAAAGAATTGTACATTAATGAATGTTTCATGTACATACTGATATATTCATTAGTTGAACGAAGAGATATCTTGTATTGTAAACGTAATTTTTTAATCGAATACCCGAGGACACTTTTTCACTCACGAAAGTGTAGCATGCATTAATGATTTCAATAAATGAGAAAGGTTTAGTTTTACCGAATTCCTATATGTTTTCATTCATGTTTTGTTTGAAAAAAAAATGAAACGCGTCTCCTTCCGTGATGTGGGCCGCGATTTTGGATAGCAGTTCTAGAGTATTGCGCTCCTATAATAGACCGGCGGACATCGGCGATAGCAGCGGCAACGATCTTTAAAAAAGCGAAATAATAATAAAAAACACGATTTCGATTGTTTTTTCGGAAGGAAAAGAAATACCGCAGTGAAATAAAATCTTCCTTCTCTGCGAAATTAAATCTCTAGAAATCCAATTACGGAATTGGAATCGAGTTGTGGGCCAAGGGAGGAAAAGGAGAGGGTAAAACTAGAACTATCAGGATTTAATTAATGCGGGCGGCGGCCCGCATCCCCAAGTGGAAGGGGGTTGGCGAGGGGAGGCGGAGAAGGAAGGGGGGAGGGAGGGAGGCGTGTCGGGAGACACGCGAACGCACCGTGGATGACAGAGAGACAGAGAAACGCAGAAATGCAATGGCGATTGAAGACCTTATGTTTCCAGCAAACGAGCTTTGGGTCATAGCGACACGCATCGGCTCTTTTGTTTTTTTTTTTTTTTGAACCTTCGTGTGTTTGAGCAGCTATTATTCAAAATGTCACGGTTGTTTTCTAAGCAGAAGGAGAAGTCGATCACTAAGAGAAGTAATATTTTTAATGGGCATGTTTTCGGCTAATCAATCCCTTCTTCCTCCTAACCATGGAGTAAGCAAGCAAGAAAATCGAACAAAACAAAATGAGATCGAACCATAAAATAGAAAGTAATCAGAAAAATAGTTTACCTACTGTTGAGGCGTAGGAAATTGTTTGTGTATAAGTAAATAAATAAATATAAATGAGGAAATGTAGACTAGTAATAATAGATCGGTGTTAGTTGAAATAAAAATAAAGTAAGTCCAATGCCGGATTAACCGGGGTGCAGTGTTGCAGTTGCGCCAGGACTCCAGGATTAGAGGGGCCGCACAGAGGCCCCTAGACACTTTATGTTGTTTAAGGTGGGGACGGTCTTCGAGAAATTGTGCATTAGGGCCCCAGATAACCTTAATCCGGCCTTAAATAAGTGTATGTGAATGTGGAAGCAGAATAAGATACTAATGGTCTATGTGTGTTTATTTGTATTAGGAAGATTTGTGTGTGTGCGCGCGTGTGTGCGTGCGTGTGCGTGCATGCGTTTTTTTAAAAGTTTTGATACGTTATACCGGCTGAGGCTACGCTGGCAGATTTTCATCAAAAGAGGGGGGAGAGTATTTATCATACCATGTGCAGTATGGCTTATGATGGAGGGATGGGGATAGCTCTGGCAACCTTCCGATGGCGGGTTTCATTGGTGCATCCGAGTACCTAGGCCAGGGCTGGGGAACCTTTTTGAGATCGCGTGCCCAAATTGTCGATAATTTTCGGAGAAATTCTTTCAGGTGACCATGGGAATTTGGAGCAACAAAATAGTGTCTTCAAGTCTTTCTTCATCATTATTAATTATTATATTATATAATAATAATTATTATTATATATTAAATATTATATATTATTACTCTTATTGTAAGAAATTAATACGGAAGGAGAGAACAAAATACTTGAAAGCATTCTTATAAAACCTGTTAAGGCAACAAATAACGTTTCTGAATTGTTTTAAATGAGACAGGTTTAGAAATTTCATGTTATTTATAACTAGTACTTCATAAGAGACCAAATTAGTGACTTTGTGACGATAATAAGGGACAAATAATAAATTTGTAAGAAATAAAAAGAATCATTAATTTCTGTAATTTTTATTTGATTTTATTTTAAAATTTTATCTACTTGTATTCATTTTGTTTTACTTATACAAATTATAACAGAGATAGATTCAAATAAATGTAAGCATTTTAGGAAGCCTGTTTCAATAATCAGTAACATATCTATATTGTTTTAAATTAGATAATTTAAAAATAACAATATTTATAAGTAATACCAGATTAGCTACAGAAGAAATATCACTGTGGCAGTAATAAAGTAACTATGATAAGCCTTGGTTCATATTATATTACATAAAAAATTAAGGAAAAGGAAATAATATATTTTACTATAAATGAGACTTTTACTACTGTACCAAGGATGACAGATATTTTATATCAGGTTCGTACTTGGTTGTTTGGAGAGCAATGCATGCAGCACTAGCTTCTTCGTTAAGACTACTCCTAAAATTAGACTTTACTATGTTCATTGCTGAAAACAATGACTCACGTGAATATGTAGATGAAAATACTGATAGTACTGCCATTGCTATATTTTTCAGACATCCAAAGTTTCAGGAATGGAATTCCAGGACTTCATTTTCTGCAATTTTCAGTGTTGATCCAACTAACCGATCTCTTTCAATATTTTCTAGTTCAGCTCTTAAATCGACAAATTGAGCTGCTTTGTAAATCAATCAACTGCATCTCAAAATTATTCAAATCAATCCATTGCAACCTTTCTAAATTCAGTTTGTCTAACGTTACACTGTCTGCACATTTTATGAATTTTGCGGTTACTTCAAATGAGCTGAACTGAGTAAATCTTGAAGAGAATTGTTCTATAGTTGAATCAATACTGCTTGAAAATTACATCTGAAGGCTATGAGTGTCTGGTTTTTCATGATTTTCAATATAATTTGTGTGTTTCTTGAAAGTTTGGGAAATATTTATAAGTGCCATTGTTGACATCAAGTTTTAAAATTTTCAGTTTGATTTCAAACGCTTTTATGTTATCAAACATAACATCAATTGTTTTGCCAAACCCCTGTAATTTGGTGTTCAAGTCATTTAAATGCAAGGAGAAATCTGTAAGAAACATCAATCCACGTAACCTCATATAATTCTTGAACTGGCAATTTTTCATTTGCCAAAAACACGAATTTCATCAAAACACCCAACAAATCGTTGAAGAACACAACCTCGAGTAAGCCATAGAACATTATTGTACATAAGTAGTCCTTTGTACACCGAATCTACCTCGCTAAGCCAATTCTGAAATTGTCTTTTTGTCAAAGTACGCGCAGAAATAAAATTGACTGCAAAATACGCCTCCAGGGGATCCGTGCGGTAGATGGACTCGTCCGAACCAAAATTGTCTCTCGCGTCTCCAACTGCCACCGTGAAACGCGCAAACTATAAAACGTTTTTTCCAAAGTCACGCGCTCGCCCAGCCGGCGGCCCACTGAGAAATCTCCTGTCAACGCTTCACAGTACTCCCGGTTTGTATAAAATAATTATTCACTCGCAGCATCATTTGGTAGTTATGTTAATCAAATACAATTTCTACGGCTTCAGAGAGATATCTCATATATATTTATGAAAGTTTGCTTGTTTGTTTCTTTATTTGCGCATCTGTACATTTCCACACCGTTAAAGCTAGAGTAATCAAACTTTCAACAGATACTTTCTTCACAAATAGGAAGGCCGTAGGCTACTTTTTAATCCCAAATGTTTTATATTAATTGTACGAAAAGCAAAATAACTTTGTATGCTAATGGCAACGAGTGAATTCTCGGCTCCTGCCTTTGGCCTCTGACCGACAGCGCACGACGATCGCTTTCCCTGCTACTGGACCGGACATGGAAGGACCGTGCTTCCGGAGCGCGAAGCGATCAGTGACGCCGAGTCATCAACGCGCGAGCAGGAGCTTCCGAGCGTGTAGCAGCGAGCAGGGACTTATTCTGTTTTCTTTCTCTTTTTATCATTATTGTTATTTGTTACTCGTTACTAAATTGTTGAGTTGTTATTCGTTACGTTATTCGCGCCCCTATAACTTGTGACCTCTAAGTGATCCGGGAAGACAGCGGGTTTTCTTTTTCGTCGCGTGCGGGAGAGAGAGTGACGGAATGTGAAATAAAACATTAATTTTTAGTAGAACTTTTTTTTGTGCTTTCCCCGGGCAACGCCGGGTACTGTAGCTAGTGTGTGTGTGCGTGTGCGCGAGCGTGCGTGTGTACGTGTGTGTGTGTGTATTCTTCATAATATAGCAAGGTTGGTCGGGCAAAAAACGTGGTACAGCAGTGAATGACGCGTGCCAAATTAATCTTCTCGCGTGCCACTTTGGCCACGCGTGCCATAGGTTCGCCAGCCCTGACATAAGCATTTAAAGTCGCGGTTATTCCGAATGGCCGTGTCGGACTTAAATCATTAAGTGGTCTTGCGGTATTTTGCAACGTAAGAGTCAAGCTGACCGCGTTGCAAAACTTTATTACCCGTTTAAAAATATAATGAACAGTTCGTGGACAGGTATTGTAAATGAATTGTTGGTCTGAAAATAATTACACAAGTACTTCTCATTTCCAGCAACTTTACCGATAATTGCGAGCCAAAATCAAGACTCAAAAGGGCTGTCCTAGCTGGAGAGAGCGGAGGAAGGGGTTGCTCGGGAGGCGAGCGAAAATATCTCGCGAAGCATGGCATGAGGGGTTGGGGGCCATGAGGCTCTGATGAAATTTGTTATGCATTTCAAATCGATTGCAGCAATAAATTTAATGCCCGAATTTTTAATTAAAAATTTGCTTAAGGATAACCCAGAATACTTATATATCGGACATTAATATGCTTATTTATTTTGTTTTTAAACTAATAAACTATCAATAACGATTTTTCTCCAATAATTTTGGATGGGATATGATGAAGTTCGAGTCCTCGAAGAATATGATTTTTGTTTTGATAATTTTTTGACAGCTATTTATTTATCTTATTAGCAGAATTTCCCGATGAATTTAAACGGATTTAGTGAAGCTACTACAGCACAACATACAAACTCTTTAAAATACCTATATAGTAGATACTTTTTAACTTACAATTAGCTTTTCTTAACAATTAATCATATTTGCTTGTATCAATCCGTTTCCGAACGTATTGCATTCAAATATAACGATAATTTTATTTCCTATCATATTACTTTCGCCAAATCCAGCTTCATTTCTTGTGTAATTATGCCTCGCTGAAATATTTACTTTTATGTATTGTAAGGAAGAAACCCGTGAAAAAGCAACGTACAGTTGTCCATGATTGAACACTGACTCCGGTAAATGTACACCAGATACATGAGATTATTTACATTAATAAACATTATAATGTAGAACTTACTGATTTTACTTACAAAAGATGTAAGATTCTAGTACTCAATAGACAAAAGAAGGTTCAATTACTTTCATCAATAAACGCTTCCTGAATAATAATATCTATTTATGTTGCTATCCATAAACATCGATCACTTCTTTGCTTAAACAAAAGTGCGAATCGAATAACGCTAAACTTTCGTCTATTTATAAGCTTCATTGAAGCTAATTGAATCGGAGGTAACAATGACGGCCGCCTTGGCAACGCCCGGGAGGGGTACGAAAAATCCATAAAATTTCGAAACAAATAGCATATTTCTGAAAATTTCGACCGTGTAACATGTAAACTTCGCAGGAATAAGATAGTGTAGAGTTTTATTCGTCGAATAAAGCAAAAACGAAGGAAATCGGTCCGTATTTACCTATTTTAATCCTTGAAGGAATAATACCTTGCAAGTTAAGAAATGGATTCATACGTGTTATCTTATGGGAAAAAGTTAATCCCCTATATTGGCAGCACTGATTAATCCCGGTTGACCAAACCTTGACCATTCACTAAGTTAGGATGTAAGGAAGAATCCTTCCAAATTTGGTTATTCTAGCTTTTATCGTTTAGGAGGAGTTCCATGAACAAACATACAAATACACAAACACACACTTCAAAATATATTACAGTAGATTATTAAAATTTGTTTCTACTTTTTGAGTAATTTAATTTTGCCTTTCGCCTTCTGTGTAAAATAATCTCCTGTTCTTGATAAAGAAGAATTCCGACTGAATTTAGCGCTGTCTATAATGCATTTTGAGATTTTGTGCGTTCTTATCTATTGTTTCGCTCTTCCAAAGTTCCATATTTATAAAGCTTCTGTCCATTTTTTTCAAAGCCCCTTCATCCTTAAAAAATCATAAATCCTTATTCTCCTCTTAATTTTCCATTCTCCTCGCAACCTTTTATGGCTTCTTTCAACATCCCGTCGCCTTTCGAAATCTGACGCTCCCATTTCGCTCTAATTACCTAATTCTCCCTAATTACTCCAATTAACCTTCCATTTTCTCCTTCTTTCTGTAATGTCATCACATTTTTCCTAGCAACCGAAGTAGCTTGCTCTAGTCTACATCGTACCCACATCTCAAATGTCTCCAACTCCTCACGCTTCTGCCTTCAGACTCACATGACACCCATATATTGCTACATCGTATGTCAACTTTTTCTTTGGTGTATTTTCCTGTGCTTATTCAAACTCCCTTAACCTAGTTTAACAATTCCTCATCCACTAGTTCATTCAACTTTTATTCTCATCTCTTTTAAAAAAATCTCAAGTTTTATTTATAATTTATTTCCATCATGAATGCCTTTCTCTCTTAATTTAAGGATTTTACTGTCATTTCCAGGATCATCTCTGGGTTTTTCACCAACCCTTTCTCATCTCCAAATCTATCTGATTTAAATGTAGTACATATTGCATTCATCCTTTTATGTACATTTTCACATGCATTTTTCACCCTTACATGGCATAATAAGAGTGGGATATTGTACTCTCTTGTGATGCCTAATCTGATATTTCGTAAGGTGCACTTAACATTTCACGTTATAGCAATTTTTAAATAAATAATAATATAAACTGTAAGTGTACAAAAGGTTTCTTTTTAACCATTTTTTGGTCGTTAAGTTGAATTTTCTTGTATTAGAAGCAATATGGTAATTATGCTTAGCATAATTTACAATCACTACAGCTCCCTCGGGCTCACTGTCTTACTTTATTTAATTTCTATTATTTTAGTATATTTTTACTCGAAGATGTTATTAAACTAGAAAACGCAGTTGACGTAGACCAACTCAGATAAAATGTAATGCATGCAAACCGCAAGACGATACGTTATGTTGTATATTAACGCAGCAAAATATGTAGTGCATATGTGTTTATTTATCTCCTACATTTTTCCAGCAGTACCATATAACGCACATGCTGGGTATTTGGCAGTGCCGGATTACATGATGATGGATAAAAGGAAGTTGAATATATATATATATATATCTCATCATCGTCATCATCATCAGCCTTTTTCAATCCACTGACGGATGCAGGCCTCCCCCAGACTCTTCCAGTTTTCCCTGTCATCTGCCTCCCTCCTCCAAGTTTGCCCCAAGAACTTAACAAGCTCTCTGTCCCACCTGTCTTTCGGTCTCTTGATGTTTCTTGGGATCCATTCGATGACACTGGACGTCCAACGCTGGTCATTTTTTCTAGCAATCTGGCCCGTCCACCGCCATTTTAGCGCCTTCACTCTACTAATCACGTCACAGACTCCCGTCTTCTTTCTTACCCAGTCGTTCCTCTTGCGGTCTCTTCGGGTGATCCCTAACATGCATCTCTCCATGCCCCTCTGTGTTGTTTGCAGGCACTATCATTCTGGCACTCATGGTCCATGTTTCACAACTATATGTCAGAATAGGCAGAACGCATTGTTCATACAGTCTACTTTTTAGGAAGACTGGAATATTTGATTTAAAGATATTTGCATTCTTGCCAAAAGCACACCATGCCATCTTCACTCTCCGGTTGATTTCTCCAATAAACGAACCATCATTAGTGATGAGTTGACCTAAGTAAACATAGCTGGTTACTTCTCCGAGTTCTGCTCCGTTGATATGTATCTTCTCCGAATTTGTGAAGGAGTTGTACATAACCTGTGTTTTATTAAGATTCATATATATATATATATATATATATATATATATATATAGGTTTTTTATTTCTACACTTATTATAAGTAAAATTTCCATGAAAAACAATTTCATCAGAACAAATACCTCGAGTTCGTTCTTGGATATAAGTTTCAATCACTCCATTTATCCACCCGTTTATTACCTAATTATGAAAACAAAATAAGGTTCTTTTCTCTTTCGTATGTAATCCGTACAAACCGCAACATTTTTAGTTCACCAAAATGCATAAAATCTCTTTCCTTTATTTATAAGCGTTTCGAATGAAATTTTTAAACTTTATCCTTTATCTATCAGATTAGTAATAGGTATATTTGCCATAATCTGTGGTTGCATACTGACTTCTGTATAATGAAAGAATTCTTAATTTCAACAACTTATAGTGTAAATTTTTGTGAAAGTATGACATAAATTCCAATTTGGGATGGCTTGTAAAATTATGATTGCGGCAACACTCGACTTGATTCCACAATTTGGAGTTTTCCGCCGTCACACTATCCTTGGAATGAGGCTCTCGGTCAATCTCGCTCTTCCCTCTGGCTTTCTAAATTCGCTACAGACACAAGGACACATTAATACATTTCTATTCTAATTTCGGACAGATAAAACGATGGATGCGCGAGTTACGAAAATAAGGAAGATGTAGCTGTGGACCGAATGGATTTGGAGCCGTAAGTCTGATTCTTCTCGGAGATAGGAAACTAAAATGCCACGAGCGATCGAGTTTGGATAGAGTTTTTGTTAACTCACAAAGATTGCCAAAACGGATAATAACATTTAAAACAGGGAAAGGAAGGCGAGAGTGAAAAAGTAGGGGAAGAAGGCGAAGGAAAGAGAGGGCATGGAGGAGAACGTGGAAGGGAAGGAGGAAGGTGAAGAGTAGCGAGGAGTTAGTATGGAGGAAAAAAGAGGAGACACAGGGTAGGTTGTATGTTGGGCGGAGTGAGGGATAAGGTTCAAAGTAGAGGTTTCGCGGCTCTCGGGATCTGGGGGACTATACATAGGTGAATGGAAGACAAGTTTCTCTCCCGAATCTCGGGCACCGTAACGCTCCATTCCCATCTAGCCTATCCGAACCCACTTCCCTCACACTTACCGCCAGCCTGTAATTGGAAAAGGACCTCGGCTGAAGGCCCTGCGACGGGAATCCCGCCCCCCCCCCTCCCCCGAGGAAAAAGATCCCGAAATCCCTCTCGCTCTGCCCTCCTCCCATTCGCCCTTCCCTTCCCTCCCTCCATCCACCCAACACGCCCCTCTAGAGGTCCCTGTTCCCGCGCCAAACCGTCCCGGATTCGCCTCTCTAGATATTCTCGCTTTCATCCCTTAAAACTCTCTCTCTCTCGACTCATCCGCTGCCTCTCCAAACATTCCCAAACCTCTCTTGCTTCTCCGCGCGTTTTCGCTTACTCGGCGGATTCACTTCTAGATTACTATCTCTGCACCTCTTTTTTATTTACCCTCTCTCTCTCTCTCCCTCTCTCTCCCCCTCTCTCCCTCTCCCTCCCTCTCTCCATTTCTCCCTCTCTCCATCTCTTCCTCTCTCCCCCTCCTCTCTCTCTCCCTCTCTCTCCCTCTCTCTCCCTCTCTCTCTCCCTCTCTCTCCCTCCCTCTCCCTCCCTCTCCCTCCCTCTCTCCATTTCTCCCTCTCTCCCCCTCTCCCCCCCCCCTCTCTCTCTATATATATATATATCAACTTCTCTTTTCCTTTATCTTATGATTCTCATTTGTGTCGTATTCTTTTCCTGTAAATTATTTAATCGCCCAAAACCTTCTGAATGTTTTTAAAAATTATTTTTCCCGTCTTCTGCCTCGTTTCTCTCGCCATCTCCATTATTTTAAATGTATTATTTTTTCCTAATTTGAATGGTTGGACCATTTGGTTCCGACATACCATCTAGTACTACTATTCACTAGAGCAGGGCTTTTCAACCGGTGGTACGCGTACCCCTAGGGGTACGTGAAGAGTTCTGAAGGGGTACGCGAAAGTGTTAAAGATTAAATTTTCTATCGTGCATGACTTCGGTAACAAAAGTTGCGATGTAACGTCAAAGAGTATCGTCATAAAACAGAAAAATGCGTCAAATACGTGATGAATATCGATCTGTAAGATTTTATATCTATATCTATAGTTCACCCTGCAAGCCACCGCAATGGTGTGTGGCAGGGGTATAAATCTCATCAAGTTATCTATCGTATTACAAGTGCCATTCATATCATTATCACGTTAAATGTACTTGGGGGTACGCGGCCATAAAAAACTGATCTAATGGATAGTCTACCATTAAAAAAAGCTCTAAAAAGTACGCAAGTAAAAAAAGGTTGAAAACCCATGCACTAGAGCAAGGGTGTCCAACATCTTTCCCCCATTGAAAATTTTCCATTTCCGTTGGTTTTTCCAAATCTACCCAGAGGTGAATATGCCATATTAGAACAGTCGAACGTTTTACTTATAAATAAATTTAGTATTACTTTAATAATGTTGACTAAAAATTCATATGTAACAGTTAAAATGGGCTGTATTTTAAGCGTCAAATGACCGCTGCGGCCCCCGGGCCACAAGTTGGACACCGCTGCACTAGAGAATTATCGATCCCGTCTTACAGCTGAAAAAATTAAATATAAGCGCTTAGGTATCAAGAATTAAAAATAATTCACGTACGGAGGTATTTTTGTTGTTTTTTATACATGTAGAGGGAGTTTTAGGTGCGCTTGGGGATCTGTGGCATGCGAATTTTGGAAAGGAAGGTTTTGAAACCTTCGGAAGCTGGAAGATTATTGCGGAAAGAGGGTGCCTTAAGATTTTTATAAGAAATCGCTCCCATGTGTTATGCCAAGAGATAGGAGTGTGGAATCTGGCCGAGATCGCTCCTCATTGACTTGGTTTGATATACATATATATTGTCTGAGTTCTCTGGTTAGTTTAATTTTATTTTTGCGGAGGTTATCAATTTCAAATTATTAAAAGTGATTAAATGAATTTTGAAACGCAAGATTTTTTAAAAAATCTACCGTGTTTCAAGCGTGCATTGTCTTTATGTCTGGCCTGTATAACATTTTCTACAGTTTATTTTGTAAATTCGATGCTTGGAATTTTATCTTTCATATTTCGCAAAAAGGTTTTATGCTGTTGTTGCTGGAGTAAACAATTGTTTCTCCGCTCGTAGAATTGGATTTTGTTTAGTGTTACGATTGTGTTATTTTTATCGGCGTTTTTGTAGAAGCAGAATATGTTCTTTAGGATTTTGAATACCCTTTGGTAGTTTGGTTGTCATCTGTAATTAATTTTGTTTATGTTGTTTTTTAATTGCGCAATGGAGTTTTCAAATATCGGTGATGAGGTTCTCAACAGGGGTCTCTTGGGTAGGCGACCAAATTCAAATCCTTGATTCGGAAACGAGGTTTCTTCATTAGAAAAAGGTTTTATTAGAATAGATTAATGAAGTTATCGTTTTTTTTGGGAGAATGGTTGGATTGGATTTTAAGTTTATTGAATTATTTTCTTCAAGTTTTCTCTAACTTAGTCCATTTCTTGTTAAATTTTTGTTTTTTACGGTTCGTAATTTGTTTCAAAAATTCTCGTTTTGAATAAAGTGCATTGGTTTAGAATTGAAGCACTTTCTTAAGAATGAAGTCGATACTCTTCGAGTTGAAGTTGTCTGTTTTTACTTTCTCATATGAAGTATTGAGAAAGTATTGTTATCGTGAAAAAAATCGACTTGAGTTTTTTACGGAAATATACGTTTTAGGAGTCGCTGAATCCGAAAAAGTGGTTTTTTGCAATGCCGTCTGTCTGTCTGTTACTGGCTCTGGAGCCTAAACGGTAGAGGTAATTCTTTTGGTGGTTCTTAAAAACAACACTTAACAGTTTGGCCGGAGCCGGAGCTGGAGCTAAGAAATTAACCGGAGCTGGAGCCAGAGCCAAGCTCCAAGACCTCGGCTCCAAAGCCCTGCTGAAGACGGCTGAATTATAGATGAAATGCGCATCTGGCTTTTTTAACCTGTTATGACTATTGCAGATACACAAATTATTATTTACCTATTCTTTTAAGTGTTTGATACTTAAGTGCGTATTTTTAAATACTCAGTGTCATAAAAACTTATTGCTAATCATACCTCTTTTTGTATTTAATCATTTATCTCCTTTTTACCTATCATCTGTTTGCTATTTTATTTGAATTCTTTTTATTTCCCTCTCTTCTCTCACCCTTTATGTTTGTTTCCTTAATTTTGTGAATATATTTACTTACTAGTTATGCGTTTCCTTTGTTTCTTTTCTTGTGCGTATTCTAGAGTTCAGGTGACGCATTTCCTGTCTTGTTGCGAAATCGCATCTCGTTAGTTAGCTGTATTTTTAATTTAAACTTAAATTTGATCAGCATAAATATCATATCTGACAGAGTAATTATTGTTATCTTTCGGAAACTTTTCATTTGTTTTGCTTCGCTTCTTCATTTGTAGCCACCGATTTTAATTGCTCTATCAGGATACTCTACTGACAGATCTTGTCTTTTGTTACGATTTCATAATTTTTTCAGTTCCGCGCCTTTTTCGCCTCGGTAAAAAGTCAACTATACTGCGAGCCACGGTCAAATTCGTTTGTAATCTCACGAAAAAACCGACTGTTTTATTCCTCCACCCCTTTTTCCAACCATTCATCCCCGCTGAGAAACGAAAATCGTCCTCACTCTTCTCCATTTTTTCTTATTTGTTCGTCCCCTTTTTATTAATGACTTTTATATTAACCTCACTCGATATATATATATATAAATACTACGGAAGAGGAAAGGTAAGTAAGGATATTTAGGGCAACTAGGTGTTGAAGGAAATCCAGTGAACACTTACCGGAAGTAGAGCCGCTGGGGTGTTGGAGAGACACATTTGTAGAGGTTAGAGCTTTCGGGATGATCCCTTCGTCAGCACAAGAGAGACACAACACCTAGTTGCCCTTCATGAAGGCTTGTATCACCCTAGCAGCCCACGGGAACGGTGCAAATACATCCGGTGACACTTCCGACGCGACTAATTAGATAGGGATTAATTATTTATTATTTTAATAAGTCAGAATCAGTAATATATCCTATTAAAATGACAATAGCTGGATATACACTAGCAGATTTACCGGCCGATTGAAACGATTTATCTGCAGAATTATAGAAATCGTCTGATAAAACTGTTGGTTAGTGTTGCAGGAAAAATTGATGTTTTGATCGATAGATCGCTAGATGAAATCTGTCGGATTAAATGGTGCAACTTATCGGTTGAACAATGCACACTGAGAGATATTGTAGAAAGATAAATCGTTCGTGAAATATCGACCGATTTAACGAGTGTGGACGGATCGGATGTGCGTCAATAAAATCGGAACGGAACCCATCCGTCTGTTCGGACGAAAATTCGTAACTTTGTCATTTTTATTGGATTTGTATGAAATTTTTTGAGGATTTTAGTAGAACATAATATTTATAAACATTACCTTTTCCGTTATCTTACGTGAAGCACACTCTTTACAGGAGAGTAGAGAAATACGTAAATCATCTCGATCGCCAACCAGTTAGCGTTCCTGAAAAATACCCCGTTACTTAAACACAGGACAAATGAAAATGAATTTCCAATAAGATTATATGAATGATAGAATGCATTTCTGGCCAAACATTACTACGCATATAAATTTTAAAACGTGTTTTATGGTGTTAATAAATGAAAATCATCAAATACGCGTTACTATAACTTATTTAAAATAAAAAATATACATGGAAGTGACATAATCGAGTTGAGACTTTGGACTTGTATTTTGTTTTGTCAACTTGTCCTTCACTAAGGATAGTAGCTGAGCGGTGCTTCATCCATACGCAAGTAGTTTTTGAAATCGTGCTCCTGTAGATGTTTCAGCAACATCATATGATTGAGGTCTTTTTTAGCCAGCCATGTTCTGATCCATTTTTCTCTGCTTTTGCCTCTCCTCCTTCTTTTGTTCAACACATGTCCCATCATCGCGATACAGACAACAGCTTTTTCCACTACGTTCATTTTACTAACACACCTCAATTCACAATTTCCAAATGGGCACACTGCTGTTTGCTCGATAAAACTCTCATCTTTCGAAATGGCGAAAGATCAGCGATGAGCAATTTATCTCTCAAAACTGGCCGATACATCTGTTGAAATAGCACACACACGCCAAATTATCGTTAAGATAAGCTTATTGGCCGAAAAATCTTTGTCTTCGAATTTCTAGTTAGTGTGCTACGAAAGATTTTTCTGTACGATTCATCGTCCAAAAAATCGGTCGATGGATCGGTCCAATTTATCGGCCGATCAGATCGGCCGATAAATCTGCTAGTGTATATCCAGCTAATAACTTGTAATTTTTACTTTTCCTCTTTGTCTGGCATCTAGCGGGTATCCGAAAAATCTGAGCTTCCTCAGATGGGCGATAGATGACGAGGTACAAACAGCGTAGTTGAACTATGAAAACATTTGAGGAAATGTTTGTATATTATATCGTATATTTTTACAAAGTAAACCATTTCGTAGTTTGACACTTTTTCTAATATAATTAATAACTGAGAACCAGTAAGGGATAGAGCAACGATTTCTTACGTATAATTAAGTATACCGACACTCGTAAATGTAGTTATTCCGTTGTCTTCATTCATTTGTTTCGGGTTGTTATAGAGATTTTAACTTACACTTTTAATTATGCTACGTCATACTGGTTTAGAGGGCTTGAATGGTTAATGTTAACATTTTTAGTTACATCAATAATTAGAGATAAAATTTGTAATTTAACACACTTGCCTATAGAAACCATGGAAGAATGTGAAATTTCATTGCTTGAGGCTAAAAAGAAAAAATTAATTAATTAAAAAAAGGTTTTTTAAAAAATGACTTTCATATTATGCACTAAAAAGGAAAAAATAAATTTTTATTTATTTAGCGATCGTGAGTTCGGCTGGTACGGAGGAACAAAATTTACAACAATTTCAGTGATTCCTTCTTGCTCAACAATGTTGATTTACTAAACTTTATTTAGAACTGGCGCAAGATAATAAAACCTGTGAGGCGCCATATAACTTTTACAAAAGTTCTAAATAAGGCGTAGTAAATCAACATTGTTGAGCAAGAAGGAATCACTGAAATTGTTGTAAATTTTGTTCCTCCTTACCAGCCGAACTCAGGATCGATAAATAAATAAAAATTTATTTTTTCCTTTTTAGTGCGTAATATAAAAGTTATTTTTTAAAAAACCTTTTTTAAATTTATTTAATACAAGTATCCACCATCTAGTCGCAACCTATCGCCTGCTATAAACACAAACCCTCTCTCTGTCCTCTCTTCTCTCTTTCAATTTCTTTTCTCTCTCTCTCTCTCTCTACTCTGTCGAACGACGCGGCTTAACCCTTCCATGTGCCAACAACTTTCACGACTTTTCTTAGTATCTTTTCGATATCGGGCTGAAATGGAGTAGTAGCTGCATTCGCCACTTTTCTCCTTGGATCTTTGTGGACTTTTGGACTACTTGGTCGCAGACCTGTATACAAACCGCTTTTACGGCAGTCATAAAGGTTCGGTGGAAGTTTGCCATTCTGGTCACTCTTTAAGTCGTGAAGTCTTGCTAATAATTGACGAAATTCCTGTAATTTAAAGAAAAAATCGGTACAACATACATTGTACAAACTTTCTCATATCCTAATGCGTCGTTTAGTTATCTTTAGAAAATGAAGATCGCATCAGCCGGTTTTTAGAAAATCGAATTTTTGTTAAAGTTGCCCAAGAATCAACTAGCCTTATATTCATTCATTGAGAAAAATGAAATATATAATATTATTGTGGATGTATACTCAAGTAACTACAAAATTTGATCAAAATCGTTAGAGCCGTTTTTGAGAAAATCAAATTAACGTTAAAGTTGCCTAGAATAAACTAGCCTTATATTCATTTTTTGAGAAATATGAACTCTATGGTATTATTTAAGACGTAAACTCAAGTAACGGTGAAAAAATCCTTCAATAAAGCTTCTATTGCGTTAATTTTGTTCACAGATGTTCCAATATCAAAATTATTCAGTTTGCCGATACGAGTATTTTCATTTCACGCTAGGCAAAAGGAGGTGTGAGGCATTATTATTTCCGAAAAACGTCCACACGATGCGATATTTCAATTTTTGGCGCAAGGACCTTTAAAGTTAAAAATGCATTCGAAAATTTCCAAATTTTTCGTATTATACCGGTCAACGGGGTGAATGGCGTCTTTCAAAACGTAGTTAACTTTCTTTCGCGCACGTCTATTGCGGAAACATACAGAGAGGATTCCTATGAATTATCCATTTATTTCTATTTCGATTCTCCTCCAACCCGACGATCTCGCCTTCCAGCATAGCCGCTTTAAAAGAACAAGGTCACGTGACGCCTCCGCCCGCATAGCACTATATTCTCTTTCACCATTTCATCGCAATTCCCCTTAATACACACACACACTACGTATGTCTCGCGGCCGCAGAGTGAGGAGATATATATGGCGGACGTTCCAAACACCAGTCACACACGCACGCACATTTTTGCAACGCTTTCCCGGTGGCAGAGAGAGAGGCGTTCGCAAAGTAAATCGACACGCCGAGGTTTCCACTCTACACAAAACGTCTTTTTCGTGAAAGCAATTCTGTGGATTATTTTTTTAAGGAAATCCTTCTTTTTTCCCCACTCGCAGCCTATTCTTCACCGCGCGAATTCTCTCACAAAAAAAATATAGTGATTTTTAGACGTCTCTCTCATCTTCCTCTGTTTTTCTTCTTTTCCCCAAATGGCATTGCCTTTTCCTTCTTTATCGCTTCGCCGCTCCTTTTTTCTCTCTCTCTCACTCTCTCTCTCTTTCCTCTTCCTCCTAATGGAATCCACGATACAAGTTCTTCAAAGGTCCCTTATCGCAGGAAGCCCTCATACCGTTTTCGTTTCATCTCCGGACTCCTCCGAACCCCAGAACTCTGCTACCATCTGCCAACACCATCTATAAAGCCTCGAGCACACACACTTGTTCATTATTGTATATGTAATATATGTCAAATCGCCTCGAATATCTAGCGCCGAGGACATTGGATGTAGGCACATCAACATTTTAATTTTTGGGATGAATTTTTGCGACATTCCATAACATTTTTAATTATTGTTAAATTGAGTAGTCAAATTTGTATATAATTTGTTATTTGCCGAATTTTCTTTCGGATAAGGAAGAATAATCTCCATCGAACGACAGTGCCATGCCCCAAAACCGTTGCCATTGTTTGTTTTTCATTCATATTTTCAAAGGCGAGTGTAGTTCATTTTAACTTGATGGTAAATACGCAACGAAAACTATTTATAATTTTTTTACGGTTTATATTTATTTCAACTTTCAAACTTCAAGATACATAAAACAAAGAAAATTACATCAAACACAAATATGTAATTTTTACAGAATTTTAACCTAAAATTTACATTCAGGTCCTGCTAAGCCTTGTAAATACAAAGTTCAAGGCTTGTCAGCAGGTTCCCATCATTAATTGTTCATTCTGCCAGTTTGTTAATGTCAGAATACTAACTTATTTATCCTCTACAGCTAAAAACTGTATGCTGAACTTTCTTTTTAATGTACCAATCCTCTTTATATTCCTTAATTCTTTAGGCAAATTATTAAAAATCCTTGGTATCATTACGTTAAGCCTTTTTTCACCATTCCTATTGATAAAGTATGGTATATTATACCTATTTGTTTCTCTTTTGATCATATCATGTTCAGAGATTTCCTTAATTAAATATATGGAATTAAAATAATTCTCAGTTATTATGATATATTTAATCAAACTGTCAAAAGGAAACACATTAGCATTTCTGTAAATTTCTAACTTATTGGTATTGTCACAACTATTATTAATTACCTTAACAATCCTATCTTGATTTCTTTTTAGACATTTCAGATAACATGCACTCGCATTATCCCACACTGTCAAACCATACCTCGGCATACTTTCACATAATGCAAAATATATCACTCTTTTAAGATTTTTTGGAAAACAAGTTTTCTAAATATGACATTTCATATACAATTTTCCTTAATTTGTTGTTGATTTTGATAATATGCTTGTCAAATGAAAAAGTGCAATCAATAACAATACCTAAGTACCTATGTACATTCATAAACTTGATCCAAGACATTACAGTAACAACTCGCTGAATCAGTATCACAATCTTGTACAAGACACATGTAGTCATGTAATTTTAAGTTTACATTTTTTATTTTTATATTCTGTTAGCTATATGCATTATCTTGGTTTTCTTTACATTAATTATAAGTTCATGCTCCTTAGACCATTTTACAATATCATTCAAAGCTTTCTGCATCATAACACAGGCAGTGTCAAAATTTACACCTCGCACAACAATCACAGTATCATCTGCATATAACAGAACTTTGACAACAGCAAGTGCCTTAAATATACTGTTTACATATATTAAGTACAACAGAGGCCCCAAGACAGATCCTTAGGGAACTCCCATTTTGACAGATTTTATTTCACTGTATTCATTACTACACTTCACAAAAATTTTTCTTTCAAATAAGTACCATTTAAACCAGTCCCATAATGAACCTCTAACATCAATTTTATACAATATCTAACAGTATTTCATGCAAAATCATATCAAATGCCTAGGTATAAGCAATGTAAGTGATGATAACATACCTATTCTTATACAATTATTTATTCACAATATCTGAGAAGTTTTCCAAAATGTCCTTTGTACCCTTTTTTCTCTGATAGGCGAACTGATTTTTTGACAGCACATTATTCTTCTCAAAGAATTTAGTCAATAACAGAGCAACATACTTCTCCATAACTTTTGCTATTGGTGACAGAATCGAAATAGGCCTATAATTACTAAAGTCACGATAAGTATCTCCTTTGTGAATCGGCTTAATCACAGCCAATTTTAGCCCTTGCGAAACATAACCTTCAAACAAACTTAAATTAGTCAGTCTTGTTAACAGAGGGATTAATATAGTGTTGCTTTTCATGTCCTTAATTCTTATGCCATCAAACCCTTTACCTGTGTTTCTCATTGACATTACTATTATTAACATTTCTCTGTCAGTGCTGGTTTCTGTACTACTGATAATCTCTTTTTTTGTGTCGCTGGTTGGATTGTTTTTTAACATTCTAAATAATTTATCCCTTTCTTTCATCTTATCATATAATTCTTGTGTTAACCACTGTTTTTGAATTTGTTCCTATTTTCCTCCTTTCTCTTCTCTATCATTACTGTTGATTTCTCATATAATAGGGATATATTCCTTACCAGTTCATTGTAAACATCCTCAGCTCTTTCTCTATTATAAACATTAATCCAATTGGTCTCCTTTATTAACTTATTTAATTTGCTCTGATCAGTGTACATCAGACTATTACTATCAATCACTAATTTATTTTTACCAGTATCATCATCAATAGTTATTCCAACCAAATAGTGATCTGACAGTTTCAGCTTAATGATGAATCCCTCTTTAACCTACAGTTTACCAGCATACAGTATATGGTCAATACGTGACTTACTAATCTTATTTGCAACAACTTCTCTGGTGTAATCAGTAATCATTTCTCTTAGTCCATAACTAGCAACTAAATCCTTATATTTAATTGTATGAACATTTTTCTTATCACTTAGATTAATGTTAACATCTCCCATCAAAATTATGTTTTCACAACTAGCATTACACAATTTCATTTCTAGTTCATTAAGAAACAGGTCATTGCTGTTATGTGGTGGTCTATAAATACAGAACACCTTCATTGATATCTTATCAAATTTTAATGATCCATAAACACATTCAAATGAATCATTAATCTCATTTAATTCTTCAAAATACCAATCATCTTCAACAAAGAAAATCACACCACCCCCTCTCATACCACTTCTCAAACAGAAGTATTTATTATACCATTTAATATCAAATACTTCAACCATACTACAAGTTAAATTCACTTCGGTTAAACAAATCAAAATAACCTTCCGTCTTTTATAAAACTCATTAATCACAAGCAAAAACTCATCCCAATGACTTTTAATTGATCTTATATTTAGGTGAATAACAATAAAACTTTCTTTGTCTACAGAAAGATCATCAACATTATCCACAACATTACAGGTGACCGTATTCAATTTTATATGTAAAGTATCCATCATAGAGAATACCTCACACTACTTTTTAATACAATAATCTATAATCTATGCAATTTTACATAAATCATCCACTTTACTTATCCTGAGCACCCTTTCATTTTCATTCTTCTTAACAAATATTTTCCCGTTTCTAACCCAAACAAACTTAAAGTTCATTTCTTTACGTTTCTCTTTAGCTTTCCACAGCAGTTCCTTAAAATACGGAGACAAAGCTTCATTAATAAAAATTCTGTCATTATTAATCTGTAACCTTGGAAAGTCTTTATTGAATAACACCTCCTCTTATTGATCCACTCGTCTTTCATTCTTTTTGATTTAAAAGTAATTACAATCTTTGTTTTCTTACTTTTTTGTGACTCATAACCAGTAACCATATACATATCATCAGTATCACTCTCATTGAAATCTCCCAACCTTTTTAGAGTCGTGGCACCCTTAAGTGACTTTTCAGAATTTGGCGGCACCCCTCCCTATCCACCATCAGTAATAATCGTGCTGATGTTGAACCCGTAACTCCAATCTCCATAAATCTCCTTTCATTTCGAAGTCCTTTGTGGCGAAATGAAGGTCGACTTAACTCTGGTTTGCATTTTTGAAAGCCGACGATGCAAAATGAGACTAAAAATGGGAAAATAATATTTTTTGCGGCACCCTTCAGAACACTTCGCGGCACCCAGGTTGGGAAACACTGCATTATACGATATCAATAATTTTGTCTTGAATCGCCTAAATGAAATTCACGATCTAATCTTTCAGTGGAATTCCTTCTTAGTTGTGAGAAAAATTTTGTCGATCAGTGCAGTGTTTCTGAACAGGTGGGACGCGTCCCATTGGGGGGACTTGAAAGCCCTCTAGGTGGGACCAGAGCCGGCTGAAGACATTTTGGCGCCCCAATCGGTTACACTTTCTCGCACCTTCTCCTTTATATAGTTAACAGTCTCCGGCGTAACCTGATGGAATTTCTCCATATTTTCGATATAAAAAAGATTTACTTGGTAATTCCACAAAAATTAATTTAAAAAAATAAACGAATAAATAAATTTTAGTGGAATTACCAAGTAAAACTTTTTTATTTTGACCTTCTCCTTCGTGTCTACCAATTGTTAACGTGCTAATTATGTGCCTATAAACGTAGAAATAAATTTACTAGAAAAAGTGGGGTTTTTCTTTATATGTATCATGGTGGGGCCAAGGTTTCTTGAAAAGGTGATAGGTGGTACGCAAGAGGCGAAAGGTTGAGAACCACTGGATTAGTGCGCTTTGTATATAACAATATATATTTTTATAATCATACTTATTGCTTACATTTTAATCCCTTATTTAAACAAGAAATGTCCCTCGGCTTTCTCCAAAACCGTATTCCAATATTTCCTCCTTAATAAACTTTCCTTCCTCCTCCTTAGCTTACATCTCTCCTCCCCCTCGGCCTTCTTCCTAAGGTTTCCTATGAATCTTATAGTCTACTCACCCCTCTGGAGAGCCACTTCACTCCTCCATTATTCCATTTTCCCGGACGCTCTCCCAACCTGCAGGGACCGTGAAAGAGAGAACTCTACGTACAGTGACGCCGTACAGTCACCCGCTGGTTCGTTTCCTCACCCATCCGAACAATCGAGATGGGGTCTTTTTTACGTATGGCTCGCTTTCAAACTATTCCGTTGCTAGTTTATACTGCGTCGACCATAATTTCTTTGAAGGAGTTCAAATTATGACATGCGCCGCAAATCAACGGAGTATTGCGTCTTACGCAGCATGGATACGGATGTTTGCCGGCATAACTTTCATTTTGACGTTCCAACTTCGAATTGCGACTAATCGCTTAACGAACGATTTTGTTTGACAGTAATAGCACAGTCTATAATATACAGTCGCGTCATGAAGCGCACTTTTCATGCAGCTAACAGTCTAGTGGCGCCACGAGTGTCAAACGTGTAACACTACGTTTTCGTAACCCACGCCTGTGTAAATTGTACGAAGTTAAGAGTTGGTTCTCAGCCCTCGTGGAGGTTAAAGAATGCCTATGCAAGATATTTGTTCGAATTAGGTTATATTTCATTTTAGAATTCAATAACCAGAATTTGTCATCAAATTTTAATAAAAAATGTAATAAATACTTTAAGGTTTGTAATCTGGGATACTAAATTATATGTTAAATTTGTTGAATAAATGTCATTGGTGAAAGATATATGTATACCTTTCAATTCTACAAAAATATTTTTTTAGTTCTGTAGTGTTCCGAAAAGATATGTATATTTATCCATCCTGCAAAGGTCTTGCTGTTTCTCCTTGTGTTGTCTGAAAATCGACAGCTTACAATCTTTCCGATGTTGTTGCTCTTAACAACCTTGTTTTCTGACATAAAATGTACCTTAATTCTTTGCTTAAAAATAAAAATTCACGCAAATAATATGGTATGAATGAAACTTCGCAAGTTTGCAGCAAAATTGAGCACGTAGATTCCATTGTAATGAATTATAACTTTTGTAACAACACGTTTAAATGAAGTACTATTAACTTACAGAAAAACAGAGTTACGTAGTCTTGATGTAAAAATTAAAATTTTGTAAGAACTTCCAACCGCACGTCTATAAAGATATGTCCGTACAGTGTCTGTGCTAATGTTGCGTAAATTACGAATATTAACTAACGAAATTTACAGATTAGGGAACAAAAACAATAGATTAACATTTATCCTTGGTTCCGAACAGAGAACAAAAATGAAATATCCAATTACAACATCAAAGTACGATTACTACCTATACGCCATAGGACTCAACTGTAATTGTACACGTACGCCACTTGAGGCTCTGCGATCGCCGAGCTGCAAGTCGGGATAGGGAGAAGTACATGGTATGACGCGACTGTATATTATAGACTGTGGTAATAGCGTGTCCGCGTAGATTCGTTAAATTTATTTCTTATTTGAAATAAACTTTCTTCCAAAATAGTTTAAGCATGCATAATTATCGAAATTTTCATATTTTTCGAACAACGTAAATATATTCTACCTAAACTGAGTCCTGATTACCAAATCCTGCAAAAAGATTTGCCAAGAAAGAAATAATAATGCGAATGATAACCGTGATTCGTATTTTAACATCCCAATTCGTGTATATAACTCTTCAATAAAATATCTCGACGCTGTAAATCAAAAATTAAATTACTTCCTTTAAAAGAATAAAGAGCAATTCTTATCGGCGGCATCCATTATGATCAATCTTTGCTAATGCTCGTTCATCACCTAACGTATTTTGCGAGTCTTCTCATCGTTCTCACAACCCCTTTCGCTCTCTCATCCTTCCCTTTGCCTTTCCTCCGTTTTTCTTACCAACCAAGGCGTGCTCCTTCCTCTTAAAACGTCACACGTCCTCCATCAATTACGACTTCCTCTTCCGTCCTCCAACTAATCCGAACTCCCCCACCTGTCGCGAGTCTTTCCTTCCTTCCTCCTTCGCTCTTTCCTCTCTCCCCATCCTCTCTCTCTTTCTCTCCCTCCTTTCTCTACTTCCCTTCCTCATTTCACTCCCTCTATTCCTCCTTTCCCTCCTCCATCCCTCGTCTTTCTCTCTCTTCTCTTCTCTCCGCATCCCCTTCCCCACCCCTAGCAGCCTCATCTTTATTTCACAACACTAACCGCACTGCAATATCTCTCCTACTCGCATCTCTCCAACTGTCGCCCTCGTATCTTCCCTAGCACTCCCTTTTTATACGTTTCTTTAAAAGGTTCAGTTTCGTTTTACTCTTCAGTTCTCAAGTTATAATGTTTACTTTCAGTACTTTGCTAAACTATCTATTGAGTTATTTACGAGACCACGTGAAAATCGAAATTGTTTGCGTAAGCAATGATAGTAAAAACATTTGGTATCCGTCTTCTTTGTGTTGATGCGGACTAGTTTTCCAATTTTATCAATGGAGCTCTCACGAATCGATTGAAAGATATATTTGTAGAGATCTATGCAAGTTATTTTAAAAAGTACTATATGGATGATAACTGCTGTAATTGATGACGTGCCGTGTATAAATTATTACATTACGTTAATTATCTCATTTGTATGTGTTCGATGTATAATTCTTACGTTGGGTGACTTGCTTTATACCCACATAACCTCGAGTGTCAGTTCCATCCGGCTACAGTGGTAGTTTATGGAGACACCAAGCAGTGCACTTGTGTTTCCTGTCTTGGTGCTTCTCACTGAGGGAAAAAATTTAGCCAGTTGAATAACGTTTTACTTAAAAGTCGAGTTGTAGCTTTGGGGATATTTTAAGCTTTAAGTAGATTTACTTCGGATAACTAGGGTTTTTTAATTAGGTCTTATGGCACTCCGCTTCGACGCAAGACCAGAAAGTTTTTTGCCGAGATGCAAATTGCGCATACTCTTTGGGAAAACTAAATACCGTCGGTGTTGAACTTCAGCAAAATTAAGTTACGGCTATGACGAAGATAGCTATCACAACGTAGGGGTTTATTTATTCTCGTAAGTCTCCTGCGGATTTCACTAGAGTACAGATGTCTTTAGTACTTTTATTTAAACTTCTGCTTCTTAGATTTTGAAACTATATCGTAAACGACGTCACACTTGCTCTCGCACTTAAATGGACATGTAAACTTGGTGCAAAATAAGCAAATTCAATTTGGCTTTCAGACTTTTTTTTAACAACTCATAGGCAGCCAGACGTATAAAATCCGTAAAAAACACTGTGTTTGCCTGTTAATTTCCGAGAAAAATTAATCTGATTTATATAAAGCTGCAAAACCTTTAACGATATGATTCTTACTGTCCTGATCAATTTTCATGTATTTTTATTTTATTCAAATGTCTCAAACACGCGACTGACCAGATAGGATGTTTCGAGGCCGTCTATATGAAAGTTTGGAATGTAAATCATGATTTTTTAAAAAGCGGAACGAAATTTCAGACATTTATTAAATCGGGACGGGTGATGAAAAAGAAGGACCCTCTAAATTTGAGACGATTTTTCACCCTGTCGTAGGAGCAAAGCTAAGGAATATATTTACACAACCAATGACTTGTCCAAACGTCAATCTTGTGTATTTTCTCGCAGCATCATTTTTCGCTTCAGTGATTAAGATTGAAATGTTCCGTTCTTTCAAACATACGGGAATTGACTGTTTCCATCGTCCCTCTTCTTTGCTGCTCCGTATAATCTTATTGCTGATCTACTTCCGTTGGTAGAGTGCCTCAAGACTCCGTGTGGGCTTAGACTTCACTTTGCTCTTTTGAGATCTTACTCTCATCAGGAGAAAAACGTCGACCTTCCACAAGAGGAGACTCTCCTGAGGCACACACACACTCCTCAATATATATATATATATATTTTCTGCCTCTCCATTTTCCTTTACATCGCAGGAACCATTAAGTTTAAATTCTCAGCCTAAGTGAGTCTTATTTTAATCTTATATGTCTAAAATATTTTTAAGGAATTATTTCCAATCAAATTATTCATTTCATTATCATATTTTTTTTATTAGAAAGATATCATAAAATTGTTACATAGATAAATCGTTATGACCTTTATATTCTCCTTGTTATATTTATTTATAACTTTATTTAGATATGTCCATCATTTTGCTGTTAAACATAGAAATATGAGTGACATATTTCAAGGTCTCTGAGACATACCAATTAGTTATACTTCAAGGATTGACCAAAAGAAATTATTTCATTTCATCCTGAAGTTTAGAAGTAAATATGTAATAGTGACTAGAATGCTAAATCTTTTTTTTTCTTGTATTTATAAAGTACCGGGTGTTTGTAACGAGGTCTTTGGCAGTCAGTTAAAAAAATAACCTACAAATTCTTCATCATTGAGGTACTTTTAACATTTTAACTAGTTTACACCTAGAATGAATTATAACTTGCACTTAAGATAACTTTTTATTTTTATTTTGAGGAGCTATTTAAATACAGGAGATATCTATGAGATATTAAATTGTGTATTCCCCTCAGTGATTTACGAGCAGAGATTTCCTAATGTAATCCAACTATAGCAGGTAAAATACAGTATGTCTGGACCCTATGTTTAGTGATTTGACATTTTAAATTCTTACAGTCTCCTCTTGTAGCTAAATACCATTTTGTACGAGTAGTATTTATAATTTTCTACGTTAATTAAAAATATTTTAACGCTTACGGAGCAATATCTGAGGTTAAGAAACTGAGACGGGACAAAACCTTATTCGGAAGGCGGCTTCGCCCTCTTTTGTGGTGTTCCAGAAGACTTCCACGCATTCCTCATCTTGGAGAGAGAGGTTGGATATTGGAGAGGCGTTCGACTGACGCCTTCATCTCTTCTTGATCGATTTTCATCCGGTTACGCCCCATCCATCCATCCGACCAAACTCACTCCTCAAAATCCCCATTTCGGCTGTGGCACCCCACGAATTCCATGAATTCCTAGAAATTCATCCCTTCCCAACATCCCAGCGAGACTGATCTTATTCTGCCCGCTATTTCGGTGAGCAACATTCATCGTCCGGGTGTGTGTGTGTGTGTGCGCACACATGCGCACATACATACATACATACATACATTTAACAAGCCAGTTTTTACGCATTTACGACATATTAAAAACAAGTTATGTGTATATCATTGGGATGTAAATGTGTGATACTTATCGTATTTCTTAGCGTCTCTCTCTATTTATTTCATATATGGATGCAGGATTAATCAAATTCATAGCCACATCAGATGAAAATTAGTCATCGGTTATCCCCTATGCGGCCGAGTGGGTGAGGGATGGATGGGAGGACCCGACTGGGGAGGAGGGCGGAGGGAGGACCCGAAGGGGAGGGGGAGAGGGGGGGGCGGAAGGACGATCGCAGGCGCCCACACACCCATTCGCCGGCTCATAGAGACAGCAAACGGGATCACTGCCTGATATCGCAATATTATATTCCCTTTGGCGAAGAAAAACGCCGCCTTATATCATCCTCTCTCGCCCGACCTATATATGCACAGCAAAAAATTGACCATTGACGCAGAATGCATTTAAAATCCTTTTTTTGTGGACTCTACCACATGCTGGTGTTATTACAAAATGCCATATCTCTACATAAAAACGTAGTGGTCGTCGTCATCATGCATTCGTTTGCATTTTAAAGTTACTTAGAATCATCGCACAAACTCAGGACTTGCACCAAAGAACGCCTAGAAGAATGAAAAAGCATGGGAAAATAAAATATCCCGGAAAAGGCCCCAGGTTCGATTTCATAAGTTTACGCGGGATTTTTGACTTTTCGAAGTGCAAGGATTTTTTCCTTCATTCGTCAAAATACCTAAATATAGGCCGATTTTCTTCATTATTACTTTATTCGACGGTTAAAGTGTATACTATCTTATTTCTAGGATATTTACATGTTATATAGCCGAAATATTCAGAAATAGGCATCCTTTTTCGAAATTTTGTGGATTTTTCGTACTCTTTCCAGGTGTTGCCAAGGTGAACCACATTGTTGCCTCCGATTCAATTAGCCTCAATTAAGACTTGAAATAGACGCTTCGGAATTTTATTAAAGCATCGAAGATATCGTCGTAACAACTTCCATCTTTATACTCGTACATATCAACATAAATAGTTACTGATAATTATTTACGAAACTGCTTGTGGAAAGCATTTAAAACGATTGCCCAATGCAATTGAATCTTCTTTCATCATATGGATTCTGGAATCATACCTTTTTTATAAGTGAAATCATTATATTCTACATTTTTAATGTTTATTTACGCAAATAGGCCCACGAATCTGGTTTACATTTACCAGAGCCAGTGTTCAATCATGGACAATTATACGTTGACTTTTCAAGGGTTTCTTCCTTACAAGACATCAAAGTCAACATTTCAAAACGCTAAGGACAAGGAAAAGTAAGAAAGGGCATAATTACACAAGTAATTTTGGGTCAAGTACTTTTGGATGAATATTCATTGCAAAATGATAATCTCTTTATATCGAGCGAAACGGGGGTTGGTGAGCATAGCGTACAGAGGCGTCATTTTGAAAGATCAATAAAAAAAATCATTTAATAGTAATGACATAAAATTTGTTTACATCTTTGTTATCCATTTCATTCCATTCTTTGGATTAGTTCATTGCCAATTATTTGACAGATTTCTTCGATAAAGGATTTGCTCTTTCATAACGTGTTACGCCTGCAAATAACAAGAGACATACGTCCTTATTGTCATAACCCAACATAGACCAATTTTTGGACATGGCCAACTTTATGTAGCTACGATATATCCAGAGCACAGTCACGTCAGGATGTGAAACTACAGATAACTGGGAGTGTTAGTAAACAAGAAAATAACAATGAATAATATAGTTTATAATGAACTGTTAACTTAATTTTCTATTCAATTTACTATTTTTAGCATCTCTGAAACGGTTTACCTAGAGAGACCAAATTTTCAGGGTAAGTTACTACAGCGAGAAAGGAAAAGCAATTGTAGAAAAAGATAAATAGACTTGTGATTACAGGTAGAAAATAGGAATGTAAATAAATTTTAAAAATCCAAGGTTTTGCGAATATAGGAAGAAGAAGAATTGGAACAGACATTAGCTGCTGAGGGTGATTGTGATAAAAGGATCCTTAGAAATAAAACTGGAAGGAAAAAGAGGAAAAGGTTTATTAGCTGATAGGCGAATTGAAAGGAAAAATTGACCACCATGATATGAAGGAGATTGCGGAGTGCAGCAGTATTAGGAGAGTCAGGTTTAGCTAATAACATTCAAGGACCAGTCTACAAACGCATTATCTATGATTGTGATGATAAAATAATAAGGGTAACGAGTCACCGATGGGAAGTTTCATACTTAAAGCTGAATATGCCAAAAGATTTCGCATAAAACGTCAAGTGGTTTGTTTCCTATTAATCAACCTTTGGGCTAATGGCTGGCTCGTAGCGAACGGGAACGAGATGGAATACTAAAATACGTTATTGAATTTCCTCGTTCAAAAAAAAGAAGTCAAGCAAACAAAGAGCAAAAACCACTATGCATACATCCCCTTAAGCGAAGAAGGTTTCAACGCGGAGCCCAAGTAAATAGAAATGAGTATGAGTTTCTAGCGATTTTTTACAAATCGCTTATGTATTCACTTTGCCTGTCTGCCGTCCGACCGTCCGATTGTGCAAACGATATCTCTAAAACGGTTCAACCTAGAGAAACCTAAATTTCAGGATAAGTTACCTACTATATATGAGGGCTACATGTGGCAAGATGATTTTATGTACCTGGATCAGCTACTGGCGGATAATTTTTCCCCATTATTGCCCCAAATAAGCACGTAAATCTGTGATGAGGTTCATATATTTGTTTTTAAATTATTTCCCGTAAAATTCTAACTCAGGACTTGAACTGCCGGAAAGTTTAGAAATTGAAGTTTCTTATTTTTGAAGACGGAATTAAAATCCTTGTAGTTTTAACGTACATTTTTAGTTTTTATCGGAAAAACGTGGAAGTTTTTCTGGGTCTCAACAATCGACTACCATGGCTTCGAACTAAATTCTTTTATATTGGTATATAAGCTTTTAATGGCAATCAGAGGGCTATATCATAATGTCATTAATATTAAACAACGACCAAATGGAAGAAATTAATTTATTATTTATTTATTTTTAATTAACAGTAAAACCATTGGATTGGTGTTTCATCTTTACTCTATGCACTTCCTAAAAGTTGTTTAAATTAAAAAAGTTATTTTCTATATATATAGGTACTTGTTAAGATACGTTAGTCATAAAACTGATATCAACTTTAAGATTAATGAGAAGTCCCAAGCGTCCTCCGTCACTGCGGTGTCTTCATCCCTATTACACTATTACCCAAGTTTCTAGCGCGCGTCCGCCTCTTGCCCCCTCCCCCCCCCCCCCCCTCGCCCCCTCTCGCCCCCACCCACTTCATCCGCATGTCGCCTCTCAGAACTCATAGCACTAACCGCAGCACCCTTCATCCACCATCTTTGTCTCTTCCTCTACCCTCAATAATTCATCCTCCACTCTCAGACCTCTCTTTATCACGATTGTGTCTCTTAATCGGGAGAATGTTTCAAAGTTGGAATATTTATGGGGTTAGATGTGATTTTGATAACCAGCCTTTCGATTCAAAATTAATTGAAACCGTACTAAGACGTCATTCGATTTTTATTTAGCGTGCCAAGTAATTCCGCGACTTCGCAATTCTCGGCTGGAAGATGGCACCTCTAGTGTGATTATTCTTCAGAACACCACACCAAAGTTGTAAGAGTTATCCTATTTTTGAAAAGAAAATTTCCTTTATTCAACTCGACTAACATTTATTTTCTCGGATCGACACTCACAAGGTTTGTATTGACTCGATTGACTTGCTTCCTCTATTTTTAATGCTTTTTTCAACCTTCTATTCCTATCTTTCTCCCAATGTCTCTCTCCCTTCCCTATATCCCTACAAGCTTTGCTTTGTACAAGCACGAAATTTACGTCCCATTCCATAACCGCTAAAAGTGGATATAATTTCCATTTGCGTCCATTCAAATCCATGGAATCTATTTCGTTGTTGTTTGCACAATTTCAAGATTGAGTATTGAGACAAAGAAACAAAACTGCCCCTCGAGAATTTATTGTTGCGAAATAAATTTTAATTTATTGTACAAATATCGCTGAATGAAATATTATACATTTTTATTCCTTAAGTGGAGAGGTGAATTTAGCAAACATAACTATCAACTAGCAGCCCGTTGCAGCTACGCTTGCAAATAATCTAAACAGTTCGGCCGTAGGTTAGATCTTCTTTGTTCCCTATTCATTTGACATGTTTCCCTATTTCTTTGTATTTCTTGTACTCTCCGCTTCTCATCTACACGGGCAATCCTATGAGCTTCCGCATCTCTTTCTCTCTCTTTCCTACAATACTCATCCTTTGATCACTGGCTCCTCTTCCTTTCTCTGGCAGCTGTAGCTGGGCTAATAGCTCTCCTTTTCACTGGTCTACCCCTTGGCATTTTTTAATTTTCTGCGATTTTACAGCAATATATTAGAGCAATTACTTGATCACAATGTCACAGAGTTACTCAATGCTAATTTAATATCGCGGCATATTCAAAAGAGAAAAATTTTTAATTCTACCTTACCTTAGTTCCAATGATTATACCCTTATAGACGAACTCACAAACAGTTGCTTTCCTTCAAGTGTTTATCAACGACTGCTTTTAACTTCTTACAGGACGTACTATAAAGGCGACGTCAGTGCAACCGTTTATTTAGATTATCAATGAAGAGAAGATAACGATAACACTTTTCTTTCGTCTATTTGAAGGTTTAATTGGCTTCAAATGAATCGAAGGCAACAATGAGAGTCTCCTTGGCAACGTCCGAAATGAGTACAAAAAATCCGCAAAATTTCGAAAATGAATGCGTATTTATGTGAAATTAGGCAGCATAACATGTAAACATTGCAAGAATAAAATAGTATAAACCTTTAGCCTTCGAATAAAGCAAAAAATAAGGAAATCGGTCCATATTTACATAAAAAAACCATGCACTCTTAAAAATTGAAAATCCCGTGTAAACTTATGGGAAAATATATTTGTCTCCTGGATTCGAACCCGGGACAATTTAACAAACGAAAATACTTTTCCAGGGACCTCATAGTCAGTAGAAACAAAACGCCGTTTACCGCATATCTTTACGACGAACGGTTCTCGAGAAATACGCCGATATCATTGCGCGAGGCCTCATACGCACGCAGCTTCACTACGCGCATAATATATAGGATAATGCGTAGTATAATTTCACAAAGGAAATACATATATATTGGTTAGTTTTATCCATTGTCAACCCGAGAAATGTATTATGCTAATATCTCACCTGGTTGCCTCTACTTACTTGTATTAATAACTTTGTTCCAATATTGGGAATAAAATATTAATTCTGTCGTCATAACTGAAAAATTTAAATAACTTGTTTGCGTATACACATTTTTATTCTCTTTCTGCCCTCGTCAATTTCATTACAAATTTTGCCGTAACAGTCCTCCAGCTTTCCATTAATTGCATAGGGCAATTAATTTTAATCCATTTATCCACTCTCCTCCATTAAAATTCTGCAAACTCGGTGTTGCTCCTACACTGCGCATGCGCACATCCCATTGTCAACTTCCCCCTTTAAACTCCGGCCTCCTAAGCTCCTTTTCAAAGGCATTTGGGTGATCCTCTCTCTTTGAGTCCTATCTATCCTTACTCTAAAACTTACTATTCCGCGAAACAAGGCCTCTTAATCTCGCTCCCTTTCTATCTCGGCCTCTTTCTCCCCGTCACATTTCCGTCCCAATGTATTTTCTATCTCTGTTGTTCTCACCGTAATCCTTCTATTGTCGCTCGAATAAGAGACTAAAATCAAGTCAGGAAGGCAGATATTATAAGACGATTTTTATACAAAAAATAAATTTCTTCCATTGGTAGTTGTTTAATATAAATGGCAATATAATATAGCACTCTGATTCCCATTAAATGCTTACCCATATAAAAGCATTGAGCTCGTTGCCATGGCAGTGGATTGTTGAGACCCAGAAAAACTCCCACTTTTTACTTTCTCCATACCCAGTAATGGGAAAGTATTGTGTTCATGAAAAAAATCGACTTCGAGATTTCAACGGAAATACGTTTTGAGGTCCTTAGAACACGTTTAGTCTATTTTCGGAATGATGACTGTGTGTGTGTGTGTGCGTGTACGTGTGTGTGTATGTATGTGATTGTGGGCGCTTTAACTCAGAACATACTTGTCATATCGTTACTAAACTTCATATATAACACTATAGCATGAGCAAAAAGAACTGATTAGTTTTTGGACATTAACGGTTAAACGGAAGTCGAGGTTTATTCGAAACCCGATTCGGTTTTTGCGATATTTCTCCGATAATACTTCATTATTGTATACATCGAGCATTACAAAAAATGTAGAAAATATAATTTCCTACATATTTTATTTCAAACAATTTTCCATAGCAGTTATTGTTTAGGAATTATTTATAAATAATCGGGTTTTTCGGTTTCCGTCAAATATCGCCTTAAAAACACCGTTATTGGTATTCATCGTGAGGACCAAAGTTGTAGAGAATAATATTTCTTCCAACTTTTGTTTGAAACAAATTTTCGTAGAACCATCCATTTCGGAGATATTCAACTTTTTCGTAATTTCCCGTATACAGCGCCACCACCATTTAGCGGTGAATTCTGTAAACATATTCAAAATATAATTTACAGCAATAAGGACGACTGTATACTTTTACGATACGAAATAATAATTTTGCCTTATAATGCTATTCATAAAGAGATTTTTAATATCTATACCCCAAATATGGAGAAAGTCATGTGTTGGCCACATCAGATTTTTTCCGATAAAAACTAAAAATGTACGCTAAAGCTACAGGGATATGAATTCCGCATCAAAAAACCGGATACATTCTACAAACTTTCCCATATACTAATGCGTCGTTTAGTTAATAGACTTGGAAAATTTCTCCAAATCACCGTAAAGGCGGTACTTACGTGTCAAGGCACAGAAGACTCGCAGGTCCTGCGAGTCTTCTGTGCCTTGACACGTAAGTACCGCCTTTACGGTGATTTGGAGAATTTTTCCAATTCTATTCATTGTCTTCACCGTGTCTCGTGAGTTCTTTATTTTATTTATCGTCGTTTAGTTATCTTTAGAAAAAGTATGAACTATGTATAATTATTATAAACGTCAACTTAAATAACTATACGAATTAAAAAGGGTTGGGGACTAAGGCAGGATGGATGTTTCAAAATTAAGAAAATCTCCTTAACGTACAACGTATTTAGAGGCTTTAGAGCGATTTGTAAAAATATCGCTAGAAACTCATACCACGTTTTTAAAGGATCCGTGGGATTTCGGATGTTCCAATATGGGTCCGCAGGTTGGAAAAGATTTAAAATCGCTGGTCTATATTTAATTCTATCTTCACTGTTGGCGTTTTTCCAATTTCTTCTCTTATCCACTTAATCAATAATTTCTTTAGTTATCCATTGTTTTATGATTTTCTTTACGTATTTACCTTTGTTTATAGTTTTTTTGATAGTGACTTTAACTTCCTCTCATTCTTAATTCACTGGTTTCTGTATTTCACAGCGTTATAAGACAATCTTCCGACTTCATGCTGAATACATTCCGCTTTTCTTTCAATTTGTCATTATCAAAATTCTCTTTCTCTTCTCACTTTCTTCATGCGCTTTGGCTTTGTATGTGTTACTACATATGCTACTAGAATATTGAGATATGAAAAAAATCCCCTTCTGTTAATATTTTACATTATTTAAGCTATTCTTGAATCTGTGTTTTACTAGGATTTAATCTATTGAGCACCTTATCCTTTCTCCTGGGATCTTTCACGTTTACGTTCTTTTATGGTTTTGAACCGTGTAGTAGTTATTACTAGATCGTCAATTATACACCTTTTCTCTTTTCCCAAGCCCACATTGACTGACAACATTTTCTCCTTGTCCTTCTTCTAATCTTCCCCTTATTATTTAGTATACCTTTCCTCTTCTCTCGTATTCGTAAATGTCGTTAGTTTGTTCATATATCTCGATTTCTTCTTCATGAGTGGATGTTAGCCTATACACCTGGATTATCAACGTATCCGCTGCGACTACCCTCATCTTTATTGCCATCAATGTGTCGTTCGTTACTATAACCTTAATATTGCTTTTTATTATCTCTTTCCTAACTACCAGAGCTAATCAATCCTCTTGAGTAAACCACCGTGAATTCTTCCGAGTCAAACTGTTCTTCTTTCCATCTTACTTTACTTGGACCTATAATTTTAATCTTGATTTTTCTCATTCCTTCTTTCAGATTACTTAGCTTTCCTGCATTTTTCTTGGTTCTTACATAACAAATACATAACTTACCGTCGGAAAATACTTTTCTTAAGGTAATCCCCGAATGGGGTGCTATTTCTGGGATGTTTTACCTCGAGAGAACTCATGTTGCCCAACCATGTAATAAATTCTCAAGTGAAAGTTTCTTCGTTCTTTCCACGTCACAGTACTCTAGCTATTCAAATAGTTCCGATAACGCCTACAACTCTAATCAGACCGAGCCAATTGCATTTTTCGGATCTATTTCACACCGAAAGTAATGCTGGTCACTGCTAGGCACAGGTGATTGTTGTTTTTATTAACAGCCATCGCACCTCGGAACTTTGTATATAATGGCAAGGCGATATTCTGCTGATACTACGGTGTCATCGCGTCATCATACGGTTGGACATCTCTAATCCGGAATGGTCTCGGAGTTGTTAGTACTGCGGGAAAACATGGCGTGGGTGATGTTTCGAATTTCCCATTCTCTGTTTCCACAGTTTGAGAAAGAATTTTTTAAATTTAATCATTATATGTTCTTTAATTCGGCTTTTGCAAAATCTTCTACATATTAAGATTCGTGTTGACGTATGTTAGTATTAACTGCTGTCAAGTCTGTGTTTATCTCAATTTTGTTTGAAGTCATTAAATATTTGCCTGTCTTTCACGTTAAACATCGCCAATGTACTCCAAAAGTGTTTCCTAACGAAATGATGTTTATTTATGATGCGCTTATTTTCTTGTTTGCTAATACGTTCGTCGGTCGCATTCCATACAAAGTTCGAGATGAAAGCTTCATTTCGGAATATTACCTCCCGTTAATTATATCACTGAAACTATTCTATAATTGCCATATAGTCGTCGTTTTAATGATTAATTACCGCTCTCTATTCATATCGTGAAAGGGCACACATTACCTTAAAATATTTGTTTGATTCAGAAACATTTCAGGACATTTTAATGCTATTTTTCGTGCAATGTGAGAAAAATTATTATACTGCAATGCCGTTTTCACACGATTATCTTAGGATATCTCAAATGAATTTCCATTCTTTCCTCAATTATATTATAGGAAGAACGTTAAGTTTAGTTCTTGACATTTCGGCAGTGATGACGGAACTCTGGTGTATTTTTAAGTCGAGAGTTAAATTTTGGAAGGGAAATTTTTGCTGTATTAATTTCTATATTGTTTTAACATTTACGTCTCCATCGTTAAAGTTCGTTGTCACCTAATGGAACAAAAGGCGGCACAATGGAGTGGAGTGCGTGGGAAGGTTTTGTGGGAGACGTGTTTGCGGAGAATATGAAGATAATATGGAAGGGTTTAAAGAGAGTGAGGCTAAAGGAGTTGAAGAGGGAGTGGAGCGGATCGATGGAGTGTATGGTGTACGTGTGTATATAGGATAGGCAACTCTCATCGCAGCATGCACCGGGAAACTGCCGTCTTCATTGGTTATCCATCTATCGTTTTCCGGGCAATGGAATTATACATATATCGTCTACGACAGGATTCCCAAGCCATAGCTCGAGAACCACATCTGGCCCGCGCAGTGATTTCATCCTAACCCCATCAATATTTTTTTAGGCATGCATATTCGTTTATTTTCCAGCAGAAGGTGCAACTAGATAACAGAAATGGAAGTTGAGCGATATTCTTCGAGCAGGTGAATGCTATGTACTTCTATTAAGGGCGCGTAACACGTCAAAAAATTTCAAAACTAATCAGCACTTTGAAGTTTTCACATGGCCAGATCACTCGTTTGAAGCTACGCATGTGGTCCGCACAGTGATATATAAAGCCCCATGTTACACTTTTAGTCAAAAAATTTGATGACCTCTGGCTTATGAGATACAAAAATTGAATTTCGGAGCTCGCCTCATCGCTGGAACCCAACTTTTTCGCTGCTCTTGTTACTGTCAAAATTATCAATCGTTAATTTCGGAATTACTGTCACCGTGTTCCGTATTATGTGAACTGAAGCTCATTTTATTTTGAATGCTTCTTCTGCCATCATGAAATATGTATTTCTTGATGCATCCGAAGTTATCCATCGATTTTTTTCTACTTGAAAATGTTCTTTCCCTCTCTATGTTCTCCATCTGCCGCTCCATGTACCCGTACTCATCTAATATCTCCTCCTCTATCTCCATCTCTCTCTCCGTTTTCACGTCCCCCTCACCACCACCACCACCAACCCAACCCACCCTCGCATGCCAACAATGACCCAGCCGTATGTCTCCATAGAGAGCTTCCTCGAGAGTGGGCGTGGGTGGACACACGAGTGTCGGTCGTCCCACTCTCCAGTCCTCCATACGAGTGGATCCTTCTCCTTCGTTCCCTCCTACTACGTCGACGCCCGCTGATGCTCTTTTGTCAGCGGATTGAAGGAGAGATGTGTCGCTCCCGCTGCCTTCGCTTGTTTGTGAGAAGAGATCCGAGATAAGGAAAAAGCGACTGCGAAACATAACGATGTCACGGTCCCCTCGTAAGAAAAAGCCACCCTTGAATGTTTCATCTCTATTACGTTGGTTTCCGTGAATTCATGTAACAAAGAAAGCATGGTTCGTTAAATCATAAAACATATATATATAATACTGTCACTTTGTCATGTAATGCTTTTTGAAGCTTAATATCTCGCAAACGACTGAACCGAATTTGATGAAATTTTCAGGATAGCATTATGATATAATAACAAAACGTTTTAATACATCGGTAATATATAAAAACCTTATTCTGTCCCTTTGTCCTTTTGTCTCCCCCTCTGTCACGCTATGAAAAACAGAAATATACCTGGCAAGAGGAGACTTAAGGTCAGATTTTAAAGCACAATAGATACTCGCGGCGAGGGTTTCGAACCTTCGCTCGGATCGAAGGCAACCCTCTCAGAAGGAGGTATGATTTCAGGTCAAAGAAGACTGCCCCAGTTTCATTTCAGAATAATAGATCACGCCCGTCATTTTTGACGGGCACTTTATAGTAATAGTTATATATTATTCACGTCTTTGCTGTCAAGGCAGTGTATTCTCTCTTCATCTTTCATGCGCATCAGGAGTAAGTTCAGATTATTATTACACGATTAAGAAAAAATTATTGAAATCACAGTAGAAAATTTCACGAGATTGATGTGACTATCTGATTTGTTTTTCCCTTATCGTCGGGTATTTTTATCTTGTTACTGATACTAATTTGGTGCTCGGTAATTTATATTTCATGATTTAGAAATCTCAATCGATGATGCTCGTGATGAACGAATTTGAATTCTGATATTTTCCTCGCTTGTCATCTTGAGAGTTACCACAGATATGAGTAAATAGTCAATTTTTAGCACGCATGCCATAAAAATGCATATCATTACCAAGAACGCTGATGCAAATGAATAATTATACTGCTAAAACGTTAACCTAATGTGATATAAATTCATTTATATTTTTTAAAGTTATTAAAGATTATAATACATTTATGAAAATTCGTTTGCAATGGAATCTTCCTACAATTTCTATACCTATTTCATCAAATCTATTTCCTTAGAATGTAATTCTATTGAAAAGGATAAGCATTAACATTGAACTGCTGTATAATATCTTCCGTGGACGTTATTCAGCTAATCTAAAGTAGATAGCTAATACATTTTTTCTATTATTATGTTTCTCCTGATAAGATAAAGCAAATTGTATATTTAACTGAGGTAAGCAGTCAAGATTAATGGGTTTTTTCAGTTCTCTGCATAAACGATTAATTTTTCTCGAAGGCTAGTCATAGAGAGGCACTTAGTTTTGCTGTTCAACAATGCGGATCCGAGTGATAAATTCATGGAAAGCACCTCAGGAAGGGATACACTTGGAAAATAGCTTCGTAAATTTTTATCAAACAAAAATTCAAGAACGAATGGTAATTGGTTGTTTTTTCGTCTTATAACTGACTAGCTGAAAGTACCCGGCGATGCCCGGGTTATGTCAGACGTCTTAGGCGAATAAAATTATGTATTATACGGTAATACAATCATTTCTCCCTTTGCGCACCTCAAAACGTGTATTTCCGTTGAAATCTCGATTTCGATTTTTTTTCATGAAAACAATACTTTCTGTGTACTACGTATATTGGAGAAAGTAAAAACTAATTCTGAGATATCTCTGATACCTATGAATTGGCCGGGAGGGTCCATGGAGGTCCGGAGAGAACGTGAGCATACGTGAGAGTAATAGGATTTCAAGTGTAACAATGTAACCTGTTGGCAAGGCAACTTCATGTTAAAAACGCTAAATTTTGTCAAAATATGATATTAAAACGTTAAATTCGAAAAACCACCAAGAAAAAAGAAACGAATTAAATGCTAACCAATAGCCGGCAGAAAAGGATATAAACCGACAAATAAATAATCGTGGAACATAAATTAAGAGTACAACCAAAGAATATAAGTTCAGTGTAAAAACCACCAAGAAAAAAGAAATGAATTAAACTCTAACCAATAGCCGGCATAAAAGGTGTAAACCGACAAATAAGTAATCAAGGAACAAAAATCAAGAGCACAACCATAGAATATAAACAAATAATACAAAATGAACAACTAAGAACGAAAACAAAGAAAACAAACAAAGAACACAAAAAATGGACACGAAACGAAAGCAAATGAAAACAACAAACTAACCGAAACCAACCAACGAATAATTTCCTAAAGCTCAATGTATCTGATTATGGCGACTGACGCTTTCTATTCACTTGCTAAATAAACAACCAACATTCACAAAATAGCATGTCGTAGTGATGAGTAAATATTCATTACGCGGAATATGAGTTTGTCAACATAATAACAGGAGAAACTAAATAGAATACCTATTATTACTCTAAATAGATATAAAATTATTGATCTTAATTGTGTTTTCCATCGTAATTAATTGAATAATAGATTGCGATATTCGAACGAATCGATTTTAAATAACGTAGTAAAATGTTTTACTTTTCTAACGTAATTAATTACGTGAATGTATCGGTAGTGTTTACCTTTTACCCATGGAACCGCAGACACGAATTCTTAATTTTAGTTCAGAAGACATAATAAAGTTCAACAAAAGTATTATTCAAATAAAATCTTTCGAAATTCACTGCGTTACGTGTTCAAAATGTTAATCTAATTTAGTTCTCGTATTAAAATAACAATTATTCAAGAGTGAATCTTATTTCCAATTGATAAAACTCTCTTTTAATTCAAAACGATGTTATATCTTACAAAAAAGTATCTAATTATTATTGAAACGCAAAATGGATGAGCATAGGAAAAAACTTCCGTGTTAGCATGAAATACTCGATTCCGTTTTTATTGATAAACTGTTTCCATGATAAACAAACACCTTAGCGACCCGTGTTTTTAAATAAAATCTACATAAAACAAAATACAAAAAATTTAACGTAGTAATTGAATTATATATCTTCAGTAATTTTCACTTATGTTAGAATATGAAATAAAATAAGACAAAAGGCATATAAAAACAATTTAACTTATATCCAAACATACCTATAATGCGAATGACACGATTACAGAAAAAGAAACAGTTCACTAATGTTTATTCGCAGAATTAACCTGTGTATAGAAGACCGTAGATAATGAAAGAAAAACATACAATCAAATCAGAAGATATTGAGTATTTCATCAACTATTTCTACGTTTACGATATGTTTATAGTTCAAACGTAATTTGTTTACATCGGTTGCTAGGTATATCCAAATGCTGAGCAATAATTAAAAATAAGATTTTCCCTTCAGTTCGTCTTATTTGATCTGTAAGCCCCTCTTTTAAAAGATTATTCCAAAAGAGGAGATAATTTACCACAAAAATGTCTGCGAGAGCATATGTCTGCGATATATATGTAAGGAGTTAAAAAATTAGAGAAATTTACGAAAAAATTTAAAATGGAAATCCCATATAAAGGAAAATATTTTATTATAACTAAATAGTACAACGAATCGGTTTAAAAACCTTACTACACCACCGTACACATGATAACGGTTAATATGACACCTTCCTCATTTTTCTTCGTGTTGTAGTTTCTGAGCCTTAGTAGAACATACATACAAACACCTTACTTTATATATATGTATAGATAGATATCTGAGTACGAATATGTAAATGCGTATGTTTAGGTCACGATGAATTGCAAATGTTTAAAATTTCGCCGAAATATTGAAAACGCCATATTTGAACTAGATGATAGGATAAATTTTGCACTTTAAGCATTGCCGTGATCTATATCCAGTTCAGTTAATCCTTTAAAAATATAGTCTTCATGTTCGAGAATATTTTTAGTCTACTATATAAATCTTCAGACGCAGAAAGTATCTTCGATATTTGCCATGTTATCTATTGGAATATTTAATTTGTGTTTCAGTTCCAATATATATATATATATATATATATATTTGGCTCAAATTCAAACAAAATTTAAATATTGTGTCTGCGTCAGGTGAGACAAAAATTTAACGCAGAGAAACGTGATCGCTTTCTATAACGCGCGCGAAAAATAAAGACGGCGATTGAAGAAAAATAAAGCGAAGTTAGTATATATGTGTGTGTTTGTCACTCCCTATTTTCAAAGCAATAACATTTTGAAAATGGGGAGTGACTTATCAGACACCCTGTACACACACACACACACACACACATTTTCAAAGCAATAACATTTTTAAAATGGGGAGTGACTTATCAGACACCCTGTATATATATATGTATGTATGTGTGTGTATATATATATATATATATGTGTGTGTGTATATATATATATACACACACACACACATATATATATCACACACACATACATACATATATACAGGGTGTCTGATAAGTCACTCCCCATTTAAAAATGTTATTGCTTTGAAAATAGGGAGTGACACACACACATATATATATTAACTTCGCTTTATTTTTCTTCAATCGCCGTCTTTATTTTTGGCGCGCGTTATATAAAGCGATCACGTTTCTCTGCGTTAAATTTTTGTCTCACCTGACGCAGACACAATATTTAAATTTTGTTTGAACTTGAGCCAAATATTTCATTTTTTAATTTTACTTCTCACAGCGCTCGAATTCCCTCCGACGGAAAACACTCCGAACGAATAATTTAATTTCTTAGTATTCCCACATAATATTGTTTCCTGCATCGTCCTTACCGTTGGACTCGGGAGTTCTACCGAAACGGTTTTACGGTCCACCCATACATTATTAAATCGTCGAGGGATAGTACGGGCCGTAAATATTTATCTTCCCTTTGATTAATTTACTCTTTACGGCTTGGCAGCAATAACTGAACTCCCATTTCGAGGAATTGTTTTTAGGTCGCCCTGAATTCGGAGAAAGTCGAAACCCGCTTAATGTTAAAATGGGACGAAAAAGACTTTACGTGTTTTGCTCCGAGCAGTGAATATCTAAGGGATGTGAATTACATATTCATCGCGTTCCCCTTTCACCCCTTTTTGTTCACGACAAAGATTCGCGGGTGAGCTTTTTTTTAGGCCTGCGTGATCTGCTCCGGATTCATCAGACATCCCGGATAAATCCTTAAAGGGGAATAAATACTGAACGACCAGACTTCCGAAACATTTTTTGCATCTATTTATTTATAATTATGTGTTGTTATTTGAAATAATCGTAAACTTTGACATATTTTTATTTCCTCGAGCTCTTTATTCAACAATGAATCTTGCGTTAAAATTTAAATCTTGTTTCTTGGCGCTTTTCTGGCTGCTGGAGAAAATCGTTTTTGGTCTTATGTTAGTCGTCAGTTAAATAATTTCATCGGTCTAATGCCAAACGGAACTCCTATTAAGTGACCTCAGACTGCTCCGAGGTAGTAAGGTCGTTTAGAGCTTTAGAGGATCGGTTCCTTACTGTTAGAATATTTATTTTTTTAAAGTTTTTCCGGTAACGCCTTTATGAAAACTTGAAACGATGCAATAAAAAAAATTTAACAGCGCCGATGTGTATAATTCTCAGACTGATTATATATAAAGTCACAGGTATGAAATGGAAAGATCTAAACCATTGGTCTCCAACCAGTCGATCGCGATCGACCGCTCGATCTTTGGGTCTTTTGAAGTCCTGCCTCAGCGCGATTACTTTTTATTGAATCAAGTGAGAAATGTTGATCCGATATAGATTTTGAGCTTAGAGTTGCAACTTTTTTTATCGAGATATGCAGGTGTTTTAAAAATCGTGCAAAAATTAAGAGCAAGTGGAATGCATAAAATAATACAGGTACAGCTTGTCCGCTTTACGAAGGCAGTGCGCAGTACGACATACGCAGGCAGGACGAGTCCATCCTCGAAATGGGGCCGCTTGTATGTGAGGCCGTGTTTAGGCCCAGGGAAGATATCATCTTCCAAACCAAAACGGCGTTACTGGGCATGTCGTGTGACGTCGTCTTTCCCCTTACGGTTTCCCCTCCTCCTACCTTACCTTCCCCTGTCAAGCGTCGACGGCTGCCTTCACAAAACCGACAAGCTGTATCTCTCTATATCAGTTCTCTCAGCGAGACAAGAGCGTATCGATGTTAATCGACCCAGAGTATGCTTATGTATAGCTCGATACCTGACGTTCCAATCGCAAATTATTGCAAAAGGCAAAAGTTTGAGGCTAACTGCGACTTTATGTGTAACTTGATTAACTAATTCAAGTTATCTTTTGGTTGATTTCTTCCGTCTGTATATTTATTTAATAGTCTTTTTCTTCAAATTCCAATAGCTTAAAACTTAGTAATGCATTTAATTATCCTGGTGGATAAAATTTTAATCAATTCCATTTTAACTAAAATTTCTCTTGTACAGAACGAAAACTCGAATAAAACTTTACTCGATCTTGTTTAACTCGAATACAAAGTTGTTTGTGATTAAATTGGATTGACGTGTTAAGCAGGATATTTCACGTCATGATGCTGGTTGCGATGTCACTTAAAGTTTGGGAGAAATTTTCGAGGGTCCCCCCCCCCCTCCCCCCATTTCCACCTCCCCCCTGCTCAACAGTATTTCTCCTCTCAAGGTTCACTCGCGCTGGGTCGATCCTCGGTATAATTACAAAAGAAAGTAGATCTTGGGTGCTGAAAGGTTGGAGACCCCTGATCTAAACTTAGTTCTCTATTAAGATGATCTCCTTGCCGAGCCATATTTTTTCCAGCGGTTTTTGCACGCCTGGAAACATCTTTAGAAATTTTAATGTTAATCAAACGATTTGTAGAGACTTTTGTATAATGCTGTCACAGACGTAGATTGTTATCGAAAGCACTCTTGAGTTTTTTTATTTTCTTAACCTTTCCTTTTTCATCCAATGATTTCTGCTTATTTGAGTTTGACATAAATAGCCTCGATCACTTTCTTTTCGTATTTTTCCACTCTTTTTATAAACTAGACGTCCTTTTTAACTTCCCGACGCTGTCATAACTTCCTCTATTAACGACTCAGAACAAGTTGACATGCTCAGTTTTCTTTCCTCCTCACCAGCCGAGAATCCTATATCGTTCAAATTTGGTTTATTTTTTTAAATCTCAAAGTTAACAACGTATTCTCCTATTATGGTCACTACTCCCGCTCCTTCATATAACTTATTTTATCGTATAGACATTTTCCCGACACCATTATGTCGGCAATACGTCAATAAATAAATACTTCAAAACAGCATATTTCACCTCGACGCGTCGAGTTGTTCTGAGTCTTTAATAGAGGAAGTTACGACAGCGTCGGGAAGTTAAAAAGGACGTCTAGTTTATAAAAAGAGTGGAAAAATACGAAAAGAAAGTGATCGAGGCTATTTATGTCAAACTCAAATAAGCAGAAATCATTGGATGAAAAAGGAAAGGTTAAGAAAATAAAAAAACTCAAGAGTGCTTTCGATAACAATCTACGTCTGTGACAGCATTATACAAAAGTCTCTACAAATCGTTTGATTAACATTAAAATTTCTAAAAATGTTTCCAGGCGTGCAAAAACCGTTGGAAAAAATATGGCTCGGCAAGGAGATCATTTTAATAGAGAACTAAGTTTAGATCAGGGGTCTCCAACCTTTCAGCACCCAAGATCTACTATTCTTTTGTAAATATACCGAGGATCGACCCAGCGCGAGTGAACCTTGAGAGGAGAAATACTGTTGAGCAGGGGGGGAGGTGGAAATGGGGAGGGGAGGAGACCCTCGAAAATTTCTCCCAAACTTTAAGTGACATCGCAACCAGCATCATGACGTGAAATATCCTGCTTAACACGTCAATCCAATTTAATCACAAACAACTTTGTATTCGAGTTAAACAAGATCGAGTAAAGTTTTATTCGAGTTTTCGTTCTGTACAAGAGAAATTTTAGTTAAAATGGAATTGATTAAAATTTTATCCACCAGGATAATTAAATGCATTACTAAGTTTTAAGCTATTGGAATTTGAAGAAAAAGACTATTAAATAAATATACAGACGGTAGAAACTTAACTTCTTCTCTCCAAGGAGCGCTATCTGCTTCTCAAAGAGATCACATTCATGGGTTGATGAATCATGATTATAAACAGGGTGGTGAAAAAAACCAAAAATTAATCAGCAGTATGAGAAATGGCACAAAACGAACTCCTTTCGACAGAACTGGTCTCTTCCTTCTCAGAGTTCCTTGCAGGGAGTTTTTAGCGCATATTATTAGCAGTAAACAACTTTAATTGTTTCTATGATACATAAATCCATACGAATATCACCTGTGGCCAGAAACGTACGTATGCGATATGACGCCTATGGCAAAATTTTAGGAAACAGCTTGGTTATGTAGGGCATCGTTTTTCTGCGTTTTATTAAAGAATAATAGCGTATTTATTACGTATACGTTAAATTAACGTGTGAGTATTAAAATAATACTTATTTATGGTAAAATGAACTTTTGGCACTTTTTTCGGGAAAGTTTGGCGCATTTTGCAAATGTCTTCTTCGCAATAGCCTAGTTATGGCACTTCCTTTGGCACTCCAATACGTTGGAACCATCTCTTTGTTTACCGATGCGAAACCTTTGTTGAAAGAAAAAAGGTTTGTCACCACTCCATACTGGAGCGTTTGTTTTCTGAGGTGAAATGTTTAACGCACATCACAATCACATGATAAATCCCAAAACAAAAAGTTACCTTCCGAAATCTGACATTGTATATTCTGATAAACAAATTGAATCTTTTGCTCTGCCTATATAAGGTTGGTCATTCACCGTGCGCTTGCTTTAATTAATCCAAATTTATCGTAGACTGTGGTTTCAAACCTTCCCACTAAAGATATTTTCTTGAGGAAACCTCAGGAAACGTATTCCTTCAGTAGCTCTGCAACAACCTATGCAATCACCGTATTCCTTATATAAATTGCTTATCCTACTTTCTTGGACGCGCGACAAATTGACTGCGACGAGTTGACGGTATACCTACTTTCAGTGATCTTTAGTAACGTGTCCATGGCACTTCTTGAATGAATCCCACCATTCAAACACTGATGACCGCTGTATTAAATTATATCTATTTATAATAATAATGAGCTATATTTGTAATTCCGTACCTATTTACCAGCGGAAGCATAAGATGTAGGAATATCAAAATAAGTAAAATACTTTATTTATTCGTGTAATTTTCCCACATTTTTGCACGATATTTTATTCTAAAACAAGTGGAAGGCATATATGCGGTTTTCCCTTTCCTATGGAAGTGGTCTTTTAAGAAAAAATAATCTTTCACTTCCTCATATTTCAGGCGAGGCAATTACGCGAGTAAATACGGTATATACGCCTTTTTAAATTTAAAATTATACTACCGAGCAAGCCTGCCAGTAACAGAAGGCGAATAATTGCGAAATATCAAATGATAGACTTAATTGTAGGTCTTTTTATTAACCTTTATACGTCCAATTTTAATGCCAAATTTCGGCGTTGGATGCCCGGGTTTAAACCGCGTTATTTAAATATCGTACCCACGAGCATGAATAAAATTAGCACGATTTTTTCCTGTTATTAAATTCGGTAATATTTTTTGTTTTATTTCGCTATGGACGAATTAAGAAGAATTTGGAATTTGATAACCTGCTATATGCGGAAATTTAGCACATATTAATTTATTTCTTTTATGGTTATAGGTAAATACACCAAGGCCCCGATTTGCGTTGGGGTTACGACGCAAATCGGAATGCAATTTGCTATACATACAAAATTAATCGTTTAAATTAGCAAGATTGGTTCTAGCCTTCCAAATATCCGTATTTAAAATTCTGAAATTACATTTAAATATGCACATACCATCATATAAAAATAGATGCATTGTAGGAACAGCAACACGATATTAAGTTAAACTAATACTTATGTAATTTATTCAAGTTAAAAAGGAGAAAAATAAAACTGTCATAATACACAAATTAAGGATTATCGAAATGTTTATTATTCTGATAATGCCAAGTTAAACTAATACGTAATTTATTCAAAGTAAAAAGACAAAAATGAAACTGTCTTAATTCATACAGGAAAAATTAACGAATTTTTCTTATTCTGACGATGACGGCAACTCATGTTCTGACTCAACCCCATTCTCAGACCTTACACAAACAAATCTATCCAAGATTTGTTGCACAACTTTTTTCTTATCTCAGTATAGATTATTTTATAGCAATTTCTTCCATCTGTTACTTTCCTCACCACTCTTGAGCTTCTTTCCTCGTCAGGGTCATCTTCAGTGAGGATCTCCATTGCTTCCACTGTCAACTGAAAGGCTTTGCAAAGTCTTTTTTAGTCAGAGTACCTTTCTCACAGTCAGTTGTTTTCGCAGGGTTGTCATCTTCAAAAACTTTCTGCAAATCTAGATCTATCAATTCCTCGTTACTCAGCTCATTATCATCAGAGGCAAGTACTAACTCGTTGATATCGGCCTCTTCCATTCCCTCAAAACTCACTTCTGTAGTTATGTTAGAAATCTCTCGTAACACTGCAGGCACGTTATCAATTTCTGGTGAAGCCTCGATATGAATGCGTTATGGCCATATTGCGCGCCAAACACCATTCATACAAGAAGATTGAACTCCCTCCCACGAATCGGAGATGTTGTTGAAAGCCTTCATTATGTTATTGTTCTTCCAAAACTCTATCATGGTTGGTTTATCTTTTCCATCAGTAGCAATTAGGAGCTGCTTAAAGGTACGCCTAAGGTAGTAGCTTTTAAAGTTTGATATAACTCCTTGATCCATCGGCTGAATCAATGATGTGGTGTTTGGCGGCATTAACACCAATTTCACGTTCTTCGACGACGCAAGAGCGAAACAAGTCAAATCGAGTAGACGCAAACCGCAAAATTTCAGCTTTCCATATTTTATACTTTCGAATATGTTCTGAGATAAAAATTTTTAATTGGCCCCTATGCGATCCTGTATACTTTTCAAAACTCAAATATAAAGAAAAACAAATGGCAGCAGTGCATAAATCTACGTTCCAAGCTTCCGTTCTCTATCATTTACGATTTTGTCACATTTTCAACTTGAGAATATACATATTCAGGTAGACGCTTAAGTGAAACTATAAGCATATTTCAAAAACACGCTAAATTAATATGTTCTAACCTGAGATATTCCGATAAAGAGCATTTTGACCTAAAAGTTATGTTGACGATTTCTGCGGAAGTATATTTTTACTTTCTCATATACGAAGTATATTGAGAAAGTATTGTTATCGCGAAAAAATTCTACCTCGAGATTTTTACGGAAATATACCTTTTATGTGTCGCTGAATCAGAAAAAGTCGTTTTCGCAATGCCGTCTGTCTGTCTGTCTGTTACTGGAGCTAGAGCCTAAGCGGTAGAGCAAAAATGAATGAAATCTCGCACTTAGACATTTTATCATACTGAGCAGAGTATATGAAGAAATGGTTGACATTGCTCAATAATTAAGGGAAGTTTATTCTACGCATTTTTAAAGACAATTTGATTTTCTCAAAAACGGCTCAAACAATTTTGATCAAATTTCGTACAGTTACTTGAGTTTACGTCTTCAATAATACCATATAGCTCATATTTCTCAAATAATGAATATAAGGCTAGTTTATTCTAGGCAACTTTAACAATAATTTGATTTTTCCAAAAGCTGGCTCATACGATTTTCATTTTATAATGACAACTAAACGAAGCATTAGTATATGAGAAAGTTTGTACAATGTATGTTGTACCAATTTTTTTACTTTATAATAAGAGCTAAAACTAAGAGGCTAGCAAGATTCCTTGGATATGCAATCAGAAAATTCCCTTTTGACTTTTAATTCCTTTCTAAATGGGTCAAATACTACGCTTCCTTGATTTTCACTTCAATCGGACCCAGAAAAATCATTGCTGAAGCGGCTGTTGAATGGAGAAATGGGTTAGTAACTGCTTACCCGTGAATTTTTTGATAGAATGAGTCATGAAACTTATTTTTTTTCGATCCTTTAGTTTCCTGTTTGCAAGGTATTTCAAAGGAGAGACATGATTTCATTATCTAGAGAGTATTGAAGTTAGGAGTAACTCAGTATACTATACAAGAGCGTAGAGCATCTCTGTGTCACTCGCTGTTCCTCAAAGCGTGTAAAGGGCGCTTTTTATGGGTACATAACCTTGTTCCACAGGGCTCTAAAAACTTAAACTTAAAAGCTCGTTTTTTATTATATTTAAAGAAATTCTTCAATAAATCAACTAACAGGTTTATTCTTAAGGCTGACATTTTATGTTAGCTATTTATTCCATTTTGGAACCAGCTTACTACGACAGTTTTCGGGGTACTCACATATAATTAAATACCTTCCAGTATCCCTCAACAGTGAATAATACACCAGGTTTATTAAATGAACATTCGATTTATACAATTTCTTAATATTGAATTCAATTTTTACAGAAGAACAAAATTTATGAAAGAAAACGACGAAATTTGCTTCATTTCATAAATTCAACCGTAATTTCCCAGTAATAATAGGATGGATAAATTTTATAAGTTGTGATTTTTCACGATATTTATAAAACAACTACCTAACAAGTATTTTACATGAAATATTCATTCCATTCTTAACTAAGAAATCGGTACAACATAAATTGCACAAATTTTCTCATATACCTACTAATGTGTCGTTTAGTTATCTTTAGAAGATGAAAATCCTGTGACCCGTTTTTGAGAAAATCCAATTTTTGTAAAGTTTCCCAAGAATAAACTAGCCTTATATTCATATTTTGAGAAATATGAAGTATCTAGTATTATTGCAGACGTATACTTAAGTAACTGTACGAAATTTGATCAAAATCGTTTTAGCCGTTTTTGAGAAAATCAAATTGTCGTTAAATATGCGTAGAATAAACTTTCCTTAATTATTGAGCAATGTCAACCATTTCTTCAGATACTTTGCCCAGTATGATAAAATGCCTAATTACGAGATTTCATTCATTTTCTCTCTTTGGTTTAGGCTCTAGCTCTAGTAACAGCAGACAGACGGCATTGCGAAAACTACTTTTTCGAATTCAGCGACACCTAAAACGTATATTTCCGTCAAAATCTTGAGGTCGAATACTTTCTCAATATACTTCGTATATGAGAAAGTAAAAAATGAAAACGATTTACAATGCTGTTTTGTAAATATGTAATTATTAATCTAAGCAAATTTTTAATGGCGATCAGCGTTTAAAATAACTTCAATAAATGTAACTTGATTTCAATAAGGGAACATGTTAACGTTTTAAGCGCTTTTTATTCAGTTATTTTTCATTCAGGAAACCAACAAATAAACCTTTTATTTTATATTAATTCTGTTTATGTTATATAAATAACTCGGTAAATAATGATCGACATCACCAATATTTCTTGGATGATATATAATATTAACAAATGCAACCTGATATTCACAGAAAGTTAATGGGGCGACGTATTACATTGTTAGAGACATGAAAAAATCATTCTTTTATTAGTTCGCTAGATTTCTTCAAATTATTTATGTTCATTCAGGCACTCTAATGTCCACATTTAGCGTTTTTGTTCCAAGTATATTTTTCTTTCAGCTGCGTATTGAACGAAAAATAAATTTTAAGAAAAACTTAAGGTAATCAGGGACTTAGTTGTGAGTCGAAATTACCTCATATGTTTTAAATACATTTATCTATTATGAGATTAGAAAGGTAAACACAAACTATATTGTTTTCAAAATTTTCTATTTTCCTTTCTTACATTGTGTCCTTTAATTATTATACTAATGGCGGGCCGAATGAAGACGTTCGGCGGGCAGGATGTGGCCCGCGGGCCGAAGTTTGGTCACCACTGAATTAGAGGATCAGTTTTCTCAATTATCGTGAGAATTGGAGGATTTCATCGAATGCGGTCTCCAAGCGCTGCCAAGGAGCCTTGGATCGAAGTTCGCCCTCGAGAAAAGTCATTGACCTGTTAATAAGCAGTTCGCATCTTCATTCAAGGATATAAAAATTATATTCCCGGTTTATAAAGGCTGAAGGACTTTAATTTTCAGGAGAAAATTCGCTTCATGGAAACCTCAGTGGGAAGAAATAGACATTACGGCGAAAGCGTGGGACTTCACAAATCCGGCAAAGTAGTCAGTTGGATTAATGGCACGGAGGCAAGGGATAGAAATGTCAGAGAGGGGTGGCAGAAGAAAAGGGAGACAATTGAGAGAGAGAGAGGGAAGGGAGAGGAGAAGAGAGAGAGAGTCAATAAGGGATTAAAAAATATAAAAGGAAAAACCAAGGGGAAAATCTCACGACGGGTTAATAGAGAAAGATGAAGGTAAAAATCTGATGAGATAGTGGTCAAGTAGCGAGGAATAGGAATGGGAGAGAACTACTCGCTGGCGATAGAGGAATAGAGGAAGAATATAAGGGAGAAATAGGACAGACAGACAAACGACTTTATTTAGGGCGAGAATAAGACTGTGAAGTCCCTTCTTAAATGTAACCCTTTCGTCAGGTTTGAATATTAGTATATGCAAGTTTGTTACAGAGTTTCACATTACAGATTTTGTCAGTTGAACATAGAGAATTAGCATAGAATGATGTTAGTTTTGTAGGACGGAGAAGATGAGAGAGAGATTCGAAGAAGTCACAGAGGAGAAAGTTAGGATGGCGGTGTAGGTTTAATTGAGGTGGAGGGAGAAGAGAAAAAACGGAGGAAGCAGAGGAAGGAGAGAAAGAGAGAGATGGGAGAGAGCGATGCGGCAGAAGGAAGAAGCGAAGGGTTGCGTAAATTCGGATGGGAATAGGCCTAATCCCAACCGTTAGACATTCGTCTGTCTATTGGATGAAGTTTGCTTGGGATGGAGTTGGCATTGGAGTGCTCGAGGTTGGGATAAGAATCCCTGGATCTGAAATGGGGCCTTGATCCTTTCGGGGTCCGACTGTAACTCTTACTTTTCTTCCCCTTTCGCCTTCTTCCTCCCCACTACCTCCTCTCCCCTCCTTCCCCCTCCCCTTCTTTCCTTCCCTCTCCACTTTCCCTCCTCCTGGGGAACCCCTGTCATTCCCTTTATTCCCCGAATCTAACCGTCCCTTCTTAATCTATCCCTCTTCTTCTCTCGCTTCCTGCATCTCGTTTATTTTCTTATCTTTCCCTTTCGGCGGCGCTTATACACGGAAAAGTTCTTTTTCATCCGATTCTTAATTGAAATCAGAGGCCACACTAATTTCGAAGAAAAATTCGCGTCGTAATTAACTCCAAACTCTCGGAGTTCAGGAGGGAATCATCGGGAGAGCTTTCTCGAAAATTTCCTATTAATTTCCCCCAGAAGTGACGGAACTATAGCTTCTCTTTTCTATATCCATAACTCTTTGGACTAATAATTTTTGTTGGCAAAGGAATTTTTCTTTTGAAACATGTTAATCTCTAAATTTTTATTTTCAATGCCAGTAGGAATAAAATAATTTATCTGATGCGACCAAGCGTTTTGTTTTTTCAAAATTATAGCGGCCATTCCTGAATAAATTTCTTTTATGATAATTTTTTAATGTAAAGTTATTGGTGCGAATTATTAACGATTTTATTCTTTCCACAGAAAAAACGCTAAGACTATTTTTATAACCTTCAATAACTGAATATGACTGTAAATCAATTTTAATATTTATATATGGATTTTTCAGTCCTAATATATGGAAACTTGAATGAAATGGGTAGATTGGAGTGATACGCCTTGAATCATTCTGCACATATAAGGGTAGTTATTATTTCTGGTAATATGATAAAGAATTGGTAGCAGAGGTTTGGGAAACTCTACATACAAGGCGAAACGAGGTAGCTCAACGACATCGGTTACATTTGCAAGAGATTCATAAAATAACCACTCTGACACACTTGTTACTTTCTCCAAACGTAGTAATGGGAAAGTCTTGTGATCACGAAAAAAATCGACTTCGAGATTTAAACGGAAATACACGTTTCGAGGTCCCTAGAACACGTTTAGACTATTTTCGGAATGATGTCTGTGTGTGTGTCTGTGGATATATGTATGTGATTGTGGGCGCTCTAACTCAAAAAGTACTTGTCATATTAATACCAAATTTCATATATAACACTTTAGCATAAGCACAAAGAACTGATTAGTTTTTGGACAATAACGGTTAAACGGAAGTCGAGGTTTATTCGAAACCCGATTCGGTTTTTGCGATATTTCTCCGATAATACTTCATTATTGTATACATTGAACATTATAAAAAATGTAGAAAATATAATTTCCTACATCTTTTATTTCAAAGTTTTCCATAACAGTCATTGTTTAGGAATTATTTATAAAAAATAATCGGTTTTTTCGGTTTACGTCAAATATCTCCTTAAAAACGTCGGAATTGGTCATCTTCATGAGGACCAAAGTTGTAGAGAATAATATTTCTTCCGAATTTTGTTTGAAACAAGTTTTTGTAGAACCATCCATTTCGGACATATTTTGCTTTTTCTTAATTTCCAGTACACAGCGCCACCACCATGTAGCGGTGAATTCTGTAAACATATTCAAAATATACCTAATTTACGGCAATAAGGAAGACTGTATTCTTTTACGATACGAAATAATAATTTTGCCTTATAATACTATTCATAATAATTTAAATATCTATACCTAGGGTGACCATCAACTTTTTGAGTGAAACCGGGACAAAACATATTTCAAAAGAAAAAATCCGGGACAAACCGGGACAAAACGAGTATTCCAAAAAAAAGGAAAACGGGGACAAAACCGGGACACTGTGAAAATTCGTGTCTTTTTAATTACATGTAATTACGCGCGCCGGAAACCGTCCAGTCGCGACCCGCGGTACGTCGCGACGTAGTGCGGAGACTTTGTAAAACTTGTAATTGATGTTCTATACACTTGTAAAAGGTACTACTCATTTCCATTCTTCTTCAGTGTTACAAAGCGTGACCAAATTCATCAGTGAGAATAATCTTATTAAAAAGAGTTAAGCCTTCACAAGTGGATTTAGTAAATAATAGGTACATACATTTTAATGGCCAATATTTGCTCTGCGGGTGGCTGAAAAAAGGTTCGCAGGTTGCCAGGCGCCCAAAGGCTACCGTTTGGTTTAGCTGGTTCAGTGTGTGATTGCGTAATAGACAGTAGTGCTGAGTGGCCAGATCTTGCACAGCGCTGTAATTTATTTATTCCATATTTCTTCTTTGCGTAATATTCTAAACTTGTGAATAAATCCATTATAAATTAACTCGGAAGCCTGAAATTTCCTAGGTTATCAGTGTTAATTAATCTCTATGTAATACTAAAAATAATTAAAAAATAATTTTGTTGTAATAAAAATAATTTTTAACCGGGACATATGCTAAACCGGACGGCAGGCCGGGACAACATCTCAAATCCGGGACTGTCCCGGTGAAACCGGGACGTATGGTCACCCTATCTATACCCCAAATATGGAGAAAATCATGTGTTGGCCACATCAGATTTTCACTTAAATGAAATTACAAAGGTATTGATATGTATATATATATATATATATATATATATATATATATATAAATAAAGAAATAACGCAATCATGAGTCTTCCTAAAAATGATAGGTATAAATGTGTAGGAGAAGCGATTTACTTGTCTGGAGAGGATTTTGATTCATGATGGTAGAGCTCCAAAGAGATCACGACTAGAAAAAGATGAGCAAAGGATGCTTTAATGTGGTAACAAGAATTAATGACAGGCAGTTGGAACGGAAATTAATGATGTGCGAAGCATCATTATATGGTTGTGAAGCGCGAAAAAGGAAGACATGAGCGTATTGGAAGCTTTTACGATGTGGATTTGTAGTAGACTACGAAAAGCTATTTGGATTTAATAGACTTTAAATGAGTTATTAAATACAGTCGGAGATAAGAGAGAACGAGAATTTGAAGAAAAAGGCTTTACGTAAGCTAATCTGGGAAGAGTAGGCTGATTAACTTCCAAGAAACAGACAATTTGAAATTATGAATTTTAATCTGTTCAATTTATTATTTCCAAGACTGGATTTAGGTTAAATAAAATGATAAATTAATAAATATCCTATTTGTTCATAGGATTTTTTTTAAATAGGCAAGATTACATTTTATTATTCTTTGTATAACGGAGACTACGATAACCCAAAGTTATGCACACACCCATGTCGTTATATATATATATATATATAGTATATCCTTAAAATAATATATAAAGCGTATGTTATGTTCGTTCAAGATAAGTTTCTTTGATTTCCTGAACCTCTATTGTTTTCTCTCTAGAGATATGGATTGAGAGGAGTGGGTGTATCTGACGCCAATGATATCTCATCTAATCCAAAATGGGCATTATGACTTCGATCACAAACATCTGAAGTTTCTCTCTTGCCCCCTCGAGTCATTCCTCTCTCTCTTTCACACACACACACACACACACACACACACTCCCTCCCTCTCTCTCTCTCTGCTCTCCACTAACCCTCTTAGATTCACTTTTGCAACTCCGTTTCTCTTCTCTTCTGATAAGCCCTCTCGTACTTCCTTCAGGCTGCCAATTTGATTTTCCATCTCTCATTCATCTCGAGTTGATGCTTTAATTCATCTTCTTTCTCATGCTTTGTACAGAGCACTTCGTGAGCATTCATTCCGTTCTTTCAGCATTTTAATTTTATTCTATATGTATGGTTCTATCGTATTTGGTTATGTTGTTAACTATTTATTTATGAAAAAACAAATGCCGTTAGTTATGCAGTGAAAAATTAAAAGCTCCATCCCGCCTCCCTATTTTGCACTGCATAATTAATCGTTTCTTGAAAACCTGCTAACATGAAAATAACATTTATCATGAAAATTATTTTCAGTTCTACCAATATAATTCAATTTTCTCCTGGCTCTAAATATAGCCACATCAAACATCTTAATATATCCAATATGAGCCTCTGGATGGAGAGCGAAATGAGAAATAGGTGAAGCGGAAAGTATATATCATTAGGATAAGGCGAATCCCGGTTAAACCAATTAACAGAGAATAAATTTTCTAGAATATGTTGTGGTTTGTAGCGATATGTCCCGTTGTACCCTATTTGATGTAACTTCATTGGGTGACTTTATTTTGTCTTTATATTCCAGTGTTCCAAGAGTTTAAGTTAATTTCAGTTTGCAATAAAATCAATCTACGAATCGTTTTCATTCTCATTCTGCATTAAATTCGTCTTGAAATTATAAAATATTCGGTTTAATCATTCGGTTTTATTTTTGAATGGGAAAATAAACGCCCGAAAATATTAAAAATCTCATATACACTTTTAAGTTCGGAGATTTTTCTGCTTTGACTGAAAATACAAAAAATCTCGATGATTTGCATTATATAGTCTAATACATATATTTCCCCCCTGTTATTTGCTGTTGTTTCCTGTTTTTTCTTTTATTTCTTTATTAACATTGAATGCGAATTCATTTAATTTGTGAAATTATTTGCTATCGCTTTAAAAAATTAAACTTAGCTAAGACAAATATATAGCATATGAACGAAAAAATGTTTTCTTAAATCTGTATTTAATTAATTCCACATTTTAACTGTTAAAATTTTAGTATCGAACTTTCAGCTCCAAATTAGTATAAAGTTTTGTGTTAACATGTTTTGAATTACATTGAAACTGTACAAAAGCAAATATAAAATATTTATGAAGCATGAGCTTAGTCGCTTAATCATGGTAGTTATGTATTCCAGAGCTTTCGTGTTAATGAAAATTTTGTGGTATACCTTTCATAATTGACGACCAACTTTACAGAAAAACCGTTTTGTGTATCGTTTCTTGATTCCACTTTGATGATTCATTATCTGGATTAGTGGGTTCTTAATATTTAAGCGCTCTTAATGGAAGGATATTTCTGGTGCAACTTAGTATTAGTGAAGGCTAAAATCATATCCCAATGAAAGTCACAAATTCATATTGATTAAATTACTGAAAATGTCTTCATCTCTGTTTAAGTTTAGCTTCGTTCAGTAATGCCGCGATTTACATTTTACTTTCTCATATACGAAGCATATTGAGAAAGTATTGTTATCGCGAAAAACTTCGACCTCGAGATTTTGATGGAAATATACGTTTTAGGTGTACCTGAGCCCGAAAAAGTGGTTTTCGTAATGCCGTCTGTCTGTTACTGGCTCTATAGCCTAAACGGTAGATCGAAAATGAATGAAATCTCGTACTTAGGCATTTAGCATGCAGAGTAGAGGCTTTGAAGAAATGCTTGACATTGCTCAATAATTAAAGAAAGCTTATTCTACGCATTTTGAACAACAATTTGATTTTCTCAAAAACGGCTCTAACGATTTTCATCAAATTTCGTACAGTTACTTGACTTTACGTCTTTAATAATACTGCCTAGTTCATATTTCTCAAAAAAATTAATATAAGGCTAGTTTATTCTAGGCAACTTTAACAACAATTTGATTTATCAAAAACGGCTATAACGATTTTGATAAAATTTCGTACAATAACTTAAGTATACGTCTGCAATAATACTACATACGTCATATTTCTCAAAAAAAAATGAATATAAGGGTAGTTTATTCTTGGGCAACTTGTACAAGAATTGGATTTTCTAAAAACCGGCTGATACGATTTTCATTTTCTAAAGATAACTAAACGACACACTATTATATGAGAAAGTTTGTACAATGTATGTTGTACCGATTTTTTTGATTTGATGGGACAAATATAATTTTATAGACCGAACAAAATTTTGTAGAAAATACATCCGTTTTATCTCTCTCTCACTCATTCATTCTCTGCTATACTGTCTCTGTAGCTCCTCAAAACATTTCTCAAATGGCTTTGCGCATAAATACAGGATGGTTTATGAGAGGGAGTTTGGTTTCCTTCACCTCTGCTTCAGAGCAAATCAGCTGATTTGTCCAAAGGTCACATCCAATCGAATGATGACTGCGCTTCAGTAGTTCGCGAGGGACACACTGAGACACCGTCTCGGTAAAGAGCGCTGGTATCTGGATTGCGAATTGCGGTGCGACATTGTGGTTTCGGTACACATGCATAATGATTACTCGGTTGAGCGCTCTCTCTATCTGATATTAGAACCACAGAACCCATTAGAAAGGGGCAGTTTGCGGATTTCGTTGCATTTTGTATGACCGACGGAAAGGTCAACCACCTGTCGTTCGAATAAATAAAATCTCTCTCACTGATATTATCTGCAAAGTGAGCCAGTTAAAATCCATAACAAAATACGATTAAAGTTGAATATGTGTTTCTGTTGAATTTTTAATAAATATGCAATCTCTATCACATCAGATGACGCGAAGAGAGGCTTTTCTGTTATAACAAGTAAAGGTCAGAAAAACTTACTCCTACAAAAAACGTAAATTAAATTATTATAGAAAATCTTTATCCAAATCATATAACTAAATACAAAGCTACAGTCGTTTAAACTTAAGAGGGGAAATAGCTATCCACCTCGAGACATTAAGTTAAATTAAATAAATAAATTTCATTTCAATTGAAATAAAATTATACAACAAAGTCATATATTTTAAACAGCAGTCACCTTTTGGGAGAGAGAAGCTTAGGTGTATGGTTCCCCACTTAGTAGCATTTCATCTTAAAACACGAAAAATTTTAACTTTTACAACACCAAAATTTGTTTTTAAAACTCACGAGCTGGGTTTCGATGCTTATCCGCATCATCAGGTGAAAAAGGGGTTAAAACAAAATTGCTTTTAAGTCCTCTGTGAAACTTAAGAATTTATTGAGTCACTGTAAGAGCAGTGTAGACAAAATGGACAGAAGTGGAGTCTATAAACTTTTTGTAAAAACTGTAATGGTGTTTATGTTGGGCAGACTGGAAGAATATTTAACATATAAATAACACCCAAAGGCCTTCCAGAATAAGGCAACTCCCTCTTTGTCAAGCATTTATTACTTTTTAAACAGTAAATTGTAGCTTTAATATGGAAACTTGTCACTTTGCCCGAAAAGGGCTCGAAATTAACGCTTTAGAGCAATTGGAAATTTTAAAATGTAAAAGAGATCGCGTACCCCTTAAAGCAGATATTTATGGTCGCGTACCGCCAAGTATACATTTATAAAGTAACATTGAAGTGGCCACTTGTATTAAGATAGATAACTCATGTTTGTAACGTTAAAATTCAAATTTTGTCTTATTTTTCTGTTTAATGACGTTATTCTTTGACGTCACCTTGCAACTTTTGATTCCGAAGTCTTGCATAAAAGACAAATTAGGACGAAAATTTTAAATCATTAACACATCCGCGTACCTCTTCAAAACCCTTAGGGGTACGCGTACCACCGATTGATAACTCTTGCTCTAGTCTATAGTTTCGTCCTCATCTCTTCTTCCCATGACTGCCTTAACCTCCCCGTCCTATCCCATGCTTAACTTATAGTTAGCGTCTTTTTTCACCCCTTTGTTGCTTGATGATGATTATTCCAAGCATCAAAACGCGGGTCTTGAGTTAAAAATAAATAAATTGTTAACGTATTTAGAAGTTAATATGTCTATACAGCTAATAGCCTCAAAAATGCCTTACGGCCGCCCGCGTGCAAGTCTCTCATTTGCCGCTCTGTTTAGGAGTCTTTACAAAAATTTTTAAAAAACGCCTTATGGTTTGATAAATTTCCATAGTCAATGAATATGAAAAAATATGCGACACATTTTAATACCATGCGAATTGCTGTTAAAAATATTGTACTTGTCTGACGATAAATCAGCGCCCCCGTTGTTTGGCCGCCCGTGTGCATCGCACATATGACCTTAGTTGACCCTGAGCAACGATAGAAACGGTTGGTAGGTAAATTTATAGATAAAACGTGGAATTGTTTTTACTGTGTATCGTATGAATTTTAAGGCATTGAAAAAATGGTTTCTAAGAATAGCCGGCGGCCGTTTTGTAGCAAAGTGGAATTATTCGATTAATATTCCTGTTGAATTTTTAAATATCTTAAATCCTTCAGGTCTCCCTCCTCATTCACTAAACTTGAAAACGTGTGCCATTGGAATGCCCTTGCGAAATATATCAGTTGTAAATAGATTTTACAATGGCACATGCATGACTATAAGAAATTTTAGTGATGTGTGTCATCCAACATACATCCCTACGGTGCATGCCACTCAACATACACAAATGTCTCTTGAGTTTATGCCACTCAACACACGGCAATTCTTTTGAGTTTATGCCATCCGACACACGCCACGTCACCTGACTTTATGCCACTCAGCATACGCAACCCCATTGAGTGTATGCAACCATGCATGGCCATAATCCCTTGAGTTTATGCCACCAAACACATCCACACACACACAAAACTCCTCTTGAATTTATGCCACCAACATATATAAAACGTCCCCACCAATCAATAACCTAATGCCCCTGGAGTTCACACTACCCAACATACACCAACTGCGCCTAGCGTTTATGCTACCCAACAAGCATAAAATTCCCCGTGGGTTTATGCAGTTATGCAGGCGCAGAATCCCTTTGAGTTTATGCCACCCAACCTACTACAAACCGCTCCTTGAGTTTATGGTACCCAACATAGTATGTATTTTTGTCCTTCAAAAGAAAATTAAAAAGGATACAAAATAAGCTTAAAAACAGCATTTTAAATGCCGAGTTTTTCAAAGAAATCTTTCTCCATGTTCAAAAATTTAAGAGCTAAGCAGTATCCAATTAAAAGTTAAATTGTAAATAGTTAAAAATCTTACATTAAAATTTTTATTCTTTTGGTAAGTAGTAACGTTCATTATATTATATAGTTACATGAAAAGAGAAACGGTATAAAGTAGGAGTTGGAGGAGGAGAAGAGAAGGAAAAGGGTATAAGAATGAGTAAGGGAATCGAGAAGAGGGAAGAAGAAATAAAAGGCGAAGAGAGATATGGAAAAAAAACCGTGAATAAGAACGGAGAAGAAAAATAGAATAATGGGTAAAGGTAAAGATAAAGAGGATGAAAATACACAAGAGCTAAAATAATGGGAAAATTGTAAGGGAAAAGAGAAGTGTAAAAAGAACTTAAAAGGGAATATAAATGAAAATAAAAAATAAGTGAATAAGGAAAGGATTACAGAAGAGAGATAACGGAAAAGAAAATATAAGGGTGAAGAAAAGTGGAAGATAAGAAAATATATTAAAAGAAAGCAAAAATTTTGCGGGCCGCCTGCTATATATAAATATCTATCACAGAGAAAGTAAATTCGAAGTAGTTAAAAATGTTATTTTTAAATTATAGTTCTGTTCAATATAAAATTATAAAGCTCGAAAGGGGGTGCCAAAATTTGACAAAAATGAAAACCTATCAAAATAAATTCATAAGGCCAGCGAGGCCAGGGGGCGCCATATTATATCTCGCCTCAGGCAGCAAAATGTCTGGGCACGGCCCTGTGTGTGTGTATATATATATATATATATATATACATACATACATACATATACACAAACACATATACACAGGGCCGGTCCAAGGCGTGGGCAACGTGGGCAAAAGCCACAGGCGGCCGGTCAGAGGGGCGGCCATCCAGCGACTTATTTGCGAACATGGATAGGGAACGGCGTGGAAATTCCTTTACCCGAAATTTTTCCATCTGTCCAACCGCCGACATGGTTTTTCCCATGTCGTTGGATTATTGTTTTGGAAAAGGCGTCGAAGAAAAGAGTTGAGGATGCAATTATGTGCGAGAGCAAGAAAGTGGCATTGTCCTGTGGGGTCTGTGCCGCGTGCCGTCCGCTGAGTTATGACCCATTGAGCCCTCTCCGCGACGGCTGATGTTCTATGGTGCTTCTAACCCGCTGACATGGGTTTTTTTCCAATTGTTCTATCCTTCTCGGATTTTGGAGACGTCATGACTCCTGTAAACAAACGACTTATCTTTCGGTTCCCATATTGGCACCAAACGGAAGTAATACCCAGGTTGAGATTACCCATACCCAATGTCGACTCCTCTTCTGCTACCATTCTCGGCCTCTCTAACGACCTTTCCAACAGTAGGACAATGGCAAACACGCATCGCTACCCTTCTGCAGTGATTAGCCGAAGAGGCTAGGTTTCCTTTTCAGAGGTATTTCTCCTTTGTCTCTGTTCTAGTGCAGATGCCTCTGTAGAGCTGCGCATTCTTTGAAAGGTGACGTCCATCATCTCCGCGATTTCGGAACGGGTTTTCCCTAAAATAACTGGAAGTTCCTCCTTCCTCTCACTCCTCCTATACGACATTTTTCATAATTTCCGCCAGTCTTTCATTGTCAGTTGTGGAAGAATTATCTCAATATTTTTGTGCTCTGGACGATTTTCTTCACTCACTGAATTACAGGTTGGTTTCTTATCATTTTACTATATATATATATATAGAGCCAGCGATCGATTTACGCGGATTTCATTTACCCGTTTTTGGAATAACGCGGAAGTGATATTACTACTACATATTTTCAGATTTACGCGGTCATTAGTTTAGAATTGACTAAAATTACGTACCAATGAAAGGAATCTTCTTCTGTTCTCGCGCAACCGATGTCGTGTGACACACTTGTGTATGGAGAAATCAACACAATACACGATCAGGAGAATTTGCAAAAGGACCTTCAGGCTATTACGAAATGGTGTAAAGATTGGCAACTCGATCTGAATATAAAGAAATGCGCCGCAATGAACTTCACGCGCTCCACGAATTTCAACCGTTATCCGTACCAAGTATCTGAACTAAAGCTAAAATACGTCAATAGCTACAAATACCTAGGAGTAATTCTCAGTAGCAATTTGTCTAGTAGAGAGCATATCAAAACCGTTATAGCATCGGCAAACAGAATTCAAGGGCTTTCCTCTAGAGTCCTGCGGGGATGCCCCTCGAATGTGAAGGAAATCGCATACGTTTCCCTAATACGACCCATCGTGGAATACTGTTGCGCCGTCTGGGACCCTTTCGAGGAGGGCCTAACTAGAGAGCTCGAAATGGTTCAGTGTAGAGCGACTAAATTTGTAAAAGGAGAATATCGGTATGATGCGAGTGTATCAGAGTTATTGAGGGATCTGAAATGGCAGACGTTGAAGAGTAGAAGAATTGAATACAAAAGGAAACTATTTGAAAGTTCCGAATTCATTGAAGACGTACGCGGCATAGTCGTCCCCATCGGTGTTAGTGAACGTAATGTTAGATCACAGTACAGGAGAAAATATCTCGAAATTACCGCTAGAACAGAGAAATACTACCGATCCTTTTTCCCAGACGCGATAAGACAATCCAACAGAGGAATTAGCTAGACTTCACTTGGTGTTGTGACACCCCCTGCCAAACGCTTCTAGCGGCTTGCAGGGTATTGATGTAAATGTAAATGTAGTGTGAGTGATATTTTTTCTCTTGCTATTATTCGTGTTGTTTTAGTTTGTTGTGAACTATTTTCCCATATTATGACTGGAAAACGCCCATCTACATCGCATCGGAAATTATTTTTGATCGAGAGCTGGGTGTATTGTATCCTGAATATAAAAAGATTACAAAAAGTGCAATATTTATTTATATGTATGTAATTTGGTAAGCTATTTCTGAAAAAGCGATTGGCAGAAAACTTTAATATTTCTTCAGTCATTACATCAGGAATAATTCGTGGTTGACATATACAATAATCAAATAATTTTGCCGGTCAGTATTAGAAGTGCAATATTTATTTATATGTATGTAATTTGGTAAGCTATTTCTGAAAAAGCGATTGGCAGAAAACTTTAATATTTCTTAAGTCATTACATCAGGAATAATTCGTGGTTGGCATATACAATAATCAAATAATTTTGCCGGCCAGTATTAGAAGCGTATTTCTATGAAATGAGGAAAATACCGATCATCCAATGCGGAAGAAGTAAATCTCATTCTTATCTAATAGGTGTCAAGTTAATTTTATGATCTTTAGTCCAACGGAAAGTTAATACGAAGTGATTCAGTGATGCGGATTTGATTCGACGATGTGATTCTTTCCTTTATCACTTGGATTCGAGAGTTGTTCTCCCAAAGTTGTAATTACATTACTTTTTTGTTTTCAGTGTTTATTTAATTATCAAGGTACGTTTTCATAATATTTAACTGTAATTGTTTCTTTTGCGAATTATTTGAGGTATTAGATATGCACTATTTTTTGGTTTTGTTATGTGCGGTTATGAAGATTTATTATTACGTCTACATCAAGTAGGTTCGCTTCCTTCGAACGAAATTGTAAGATAACTAACGGCGCTCTCGGAGTAAGTAACGCATTTCGCATGTCACCATTGTCCTTTATCTGCCGGATAAAAAGTTTTTCTTGGCCTTCTAATGAAATTACGTGCCTGTCTCACAATCCATTGGTGAAAATGTTCTAATTGAAAGCATTCTTTTCTTAATATATGGCAGTAGATAATTGTCCACTATCTGCAGAACCTACCGTATTCGCTTCCCCTCAGCTGCGAGTAGATACATTTATCGCATATGTGACTGTTGGCAGATTAAGCATAATATCACGATTAATCCTCCATAGTCTGAAGGGTAACTGCTCGATGTTTGACAGTTTTCGTTTAAGTCGAGTGTGAACTCAACTGGAATTCTGCATGGCCGGAGAAATAACATTTTAATATTTAGTTTTCTTAATTATTAATCATTACATTTTCCACTATTTCGGCTACACATACTATTCAAAATACTTGGTAATGATTTTTAATAATACTACACTTTTGTAAAGAAATTAAAAATAATAATTAAAAGTGAACTTATAATAAATCTCTTAATTTATTTAATTTTAGAATGGCGGATGGAATCAAAAAGAAGTTGCGTTTGTCTGGGTGTGAATATAAAAAACGGAAAGTGGAAAAAGAATGTATTTGCACCAAATATAAAGGCGCTTTCCTAAAATATTTAAAACCAAGAGAAAGTTTTGATAGAGGCACTCCAGGCTCATGTAGCCGTGATGTTGAAAGAGATTCCTGTTTCGGGGAAACTCAAGATTTTGAAACATTAGGATTAATTGAAGAAAGTGTTTCGGAAGATGTTGGCGTTCCAACAGCGTCAGAACAATCTAGTGATAAAAAAATTGGTGAAATTGATTCAAAAGATTTTAGTGTAAATGTTTTGGAGGATCCAGCTTTATGGCCAAAATTGGACAGTGCAGTGATAGATATTTTGGTAAAAAAAGGACCCCCTGTTAAGCGTACACAGTGTAATTTTCCAAAAGATAAGAACAAAAGATGTTTTAATGTATCCTATTATATTAGAGTATTGAGTAACGGTGAACAAATTAATAGGCAATGGTTGGTTTATTCACATTCGAAGAATGGAGTATTTTGCTTTTGCTGTAAATTATTTTGCAATTCAAACACTTCATTAACATCAGAGGGAAATAACGATTGGAAACATATTTCTTCAGTTCTTCAACGCCACGAAAGGAGCCAAGAACATTATAACTGTTTCCAAATGTGGTTAGAATTAGAGAAAAGGCTAAAAAATAATTTGACCATCTGTAAAGATTTGCAAACTTTAATGAGGGCTGAAAAACAATATTGGATAGATGTTCTAAAACGCTTAATAAACGTAGAGAAAAATCGACTGTTTATGAGCTCCTTTTCTCGTGTGGTTACGGATAGGAAATTGAACAATAGTATGTACTTCGCTAACCAAGAGTTTCCTTCCAAGAAAACAGCGCCATCGGGAAAATTTAGTAAAATACTAACATAATATATTGTGTATGCCCGTGCTTGCAATGAATAAGAAAATAAAAGTAATTATTACAACTTTTTTTGTGTTTATAGATGTTTTTCGTCAAAAAGCTAACAAAATTGGTAGGATTAAATAAATTTTGCATTGGAAAATAATGAATGTTCCCTTGAAATAGCGTATTCTCAAAACTTTGTACGGTGTTGGTAAGACATGCATACATATTTATATTTCGCTAACCGTGGATACTAGAAACCGCGGTTGGTTAAGAATTCCTTTATTAGGGGCGGCCAAATAAATTCTTGCCCACACTCGAAAAAAGGCTTGGGCCGGCACTGCATATACATATACATAGATACGACACACAGATATGACACATCGATATTTTTGCAAGTTTATAAGTACGACAAATATTTCTTAGAGAGTGCGTGTCCTTTTTAAGTGCGGCGGTTAGGTATATATATATATTCATACAACTAAATAATGTGCAATCCAACTTCATAAGAAATCCACAAGATAAGTTTACATTGGATTTAAACTGTCCTAACTTTATCTTTCATTTTTTCCAATGAAGAAATATCAGGATCGAAAATTTAAAAAATCAGTTATTTTCGGTTTATCTTTGGGTCTTTTTACATAGCATCGCCGGGGATCGAGGAAGCGTTTCCAAGGAGCCAACACATACACTCTCTTCCTCTTTCCCTCGCTACCTCTCACTCCCTAACTTTCTCTCCCTCCCAATCCACAAGCCTTCCCTTTTCCGTCCTCCCGTCATTATTCTTCGGTCCGCAATTTCCTCCGATTTCCACCCAACCTTGAAATAGTCCTTCCACCACTCGCTCGAAAGTATCTCTGTGGAGACGCACCTTTTATCCCTTCCAAAGATGCTGACGTTCACTCCCCCACTCTCTTTCTATCTCCACCTCCTTCGAGGTCTCGATAGATGTCCCTCCACGGCTGTGCCCTCAGTTTTTTCTTTCTCGAAAGCCGTGATTTCTCGACATCCGCGAAATGGATTATTCCACTAAATTCGATTTTGGTCATCTTTTTTTTTAGAGATTGTCTATCGAACTTTATGAAAAGAGTCTTCTTATTTTTTCGTTGTTTAAAAACAATCAATCGTAAGACTTGAAATACATAACAACAAGGAATTTCGAACGTTCCGCGTGCCTTTAATTATAATGAATTATTTTTATTTTATGAATTTGAGAAAAAAAGCGAAACCCAGTGAAATTGACGCTAAATTAATCACAGTGCACCATTTTCAAATCCGCGATATATCCTCTTTCCTCGCAACCACTCTTCTTCATCGGAGTTCTTTTCTGATAGAACTGGTTTTTGATAATCCATGTACCTCGTTATCAGTGGCATGTAGGAATCGATCTAATCTCCTCGGATACCTTGAAGAAAATGTCCTAAATCATTAAGCTTCACCACTAATCAACTCCGCGTATCTATTGTGTGTGTATATCATCATCATAGGTAGTCTCTCCCTTGTCAGGTCCGTGATTATTCTAGGTTAAACTTGGTTCTCCATACACTCCTATTTTCCTCAGTTTTCTTCATGCCTTGATAGCTCTCTTTCCCTTTCAAGTCGTCTACCAGCTGAAACCTTTTCCTACTTCTTTCTCTTTTTCCAACTAGTTTTCCTTCTAGCACTTCCAATCCAGTTCGCCCTCCTCTTTCTGATAATCTGTATAATCGTTCGCGTCTTTCCTATTCTTCGTAGTACTTCCTCGTTTTTCACCCTATCTGTCCATTTTATCTTCAACATTCTTCTCCATGTCCACATTTAGTGTATGTATATATATGTATATGTATATATATACGTACGTAGATAGATGATAAACTTGGTTGAAACAGATTTTTTTACGAGAAATGTTTCTTTCTTCATTTCAATTCCTTCTATACATTGCTTAAACCTATGTCCCATTTGTTTCACGTACCTCACGCCTCTCTTCACCACATCTACTGTGTGCCTCCTTCTCCGTTAACTTCTTCGAGCGAGTCATGCGATATGACACAGCTGTGAGTCAATATTACGTCAGAAGACGAAGAACATATCATTCATTGTGTTTAAAGCATTTTGGCAAATTTCGCCAGTTTTAAGCGCTGGTCGGTTTGTTCCTTTGTTCTAGTCATGGAATTTTACTTTTATTCTGAGTTCTAAATAAATTTTTAAAGGGATTTGAAAGTTATTGTAATTTGTTCATTATTTTCCAATTAATCAGTTCAATTTTTTTTCAGTGTTACGCAAAAATTAAGGAAATTATCATGGTAAAAATTTTGTGAAGTCTCAGAAAAATGTAGTTCTCTAATGAAATAATGTTATGTTCTAGTTCATGTTTTTGGATTTTCGTAGGAAGAATTCGGCACTCCGGTGATAAACCCGGATAATAAATTGTCTGTTTAAATCAGGGTTGTTAAATGAAACCGAACCTAAAAAATAGTTTCGGTTCGGAACGAAACTATATCTTTTCTCTTGCCGTTCCGGAACGAAATATTTCGTTCCGGAACGGTTCCTTTTCTTGAATGGGTTCGGTTTCAAGTTGAGAGTTATTGGGAAATACCTGTTCAATAGTTTCGTTCCAATCAAACTGCACCATTATTCTGGTCATGGAGCGGAGAAGAGAGCGAGGTACTCGCATAGAGTAGAAGCCTTAGGGGCATTCTGTTATTTTTTGCGGTCTGGGTCGCAAGGGCTTTTGAATGGCCGGTGTAGCTCGGTGTCCGCTGTACGCAGCTGAGTGCCCCCTATAGTGATATCGCCATAGCGGTATCACCAGCCATTATCACAGCTGGAGGAAGGGGAGGGTGTAGGAAAGGTTGTATGCACGGCGAAGAGTGGAAGGGAGCGAAGGGTGGGAGGTGAAGGCAGGAGGGCGTAGTTCGCTTCACTTCTTATTTCTGCAAAGAAAGTTATAGGTGCAACATGAGTGCGAGTGAAGATGGTGAACGAGGACACGAAGAAATCAAAATGCATCATCGGGCAGCGTACTGAATACGTCACGGTATTCTCTTTTTGCCCAAACGAAGGCACTCTACGTCTTCCCGGTGGTGATATTAGGAACTAAGATCCCCCTCCTTTCCCCGACCTCCCCTCTCGCATTCCCCTCTCGCCCTCTCCTCTCGCCGTTAGACGCGAGTAAAAACCATTGAAAACTGGCTGGAACCAAAGCTGGATTGGTGTAGAAGGAGCCGGAACGAAACTATTTCATGTGCGAACGCGATCCGGAACGGTTCAGTATCGTTCCATCGACATTTCGTTCCGAAGATTTCGTTCCACGACTTTGGTTCCTTTTTCGGTTTGGTTACTGTGAACCGTTCCTTGAACCGGAACCAATTTGGAACCGTTCCTTTTCAGTGGGTTCGGTTTCGTTTAACAACCCTGGTTTAAATGCATTTCTTTATTTATATTGAATATCTAAGCAAACAATAATTTAGGCAAGCTGTGTTTCTTTCTTGACTAATTTTATTCTTACGTCTTTGCGAAAATAAAAGGAGTGATGACTTTAGTTAACTGTTAAAATTGTCAGAAATATAAAAATAAAAGCGAGAGATTGAGTTATCAAAAGTTTCATAACTTCCAGAATCCTTGGTACCTAAAGTAATCTAAGGCTTCTATGACCATAGAATCAAATTAAAAAATGCAATTATTGATCATATCATTCCGGGCTCCTCGTAATTATAGAATAAATGACCGAGCAAAGGAACTCTACAGGGTGTGCAGTAGTTATTCCATATTTAGAAATTATCTTAACCGCTCCATTTATTAATCAAATTTAAGAAACAGACTATGAATTATGCACCCATTAGTGAGTTTTTCATTCACCCACACGTCTTATTGTTATGTATGCTCCTGAGTTATCATAACATTTCTACAGTCGAACAGACATGTTTCCCTCTATTGATCAGACCATGTGGTGAGTTATGATGTTATGAAACTCATCGATTCTTTCTTAATGTTCATTCAGTTGCTGATTAGTAATGGCTCGTCCTAACAGAAAGCGGTCGGAAGGTTAGGACTCGGCGTAGGCTATTCTTTCACACTTCTCCTGATCATGCAAATGCGTTTCCATGATGTAGAAAAATGTTATGTCCACCCTATGAAATGAAACGGAGAATTATCATTGCTATCTCTTGTAGAAATGATTGCCCAAACTTGTGGCTAACATTAACGGATACCTAAAAGCAGCCATGGTGTTTCGAATGTCGAAGGGCTCGGTGACATCACAACACAAAACTGTCACCTTTGATCGAACCGAAACTTTCTTCACGCACGTGTCCGGGTTTTATCGTGCCCACCAGTGACACTTTTGACGTTTGACGATCCCACCAACGTGGAAGAGAACCTCGTAATTTCTCGGGATGTTATCGAACAAACTGTGGTGGCTCAGCATGTCAAACCACCTCGATTTTAGATTATTCCATTTTTCATTCACAGTATTCCCGAATATCTGATGGACGTTGTGTGAATTCCAATCTTTGAATGTAAAGTTTATTTTATGGGAAGTGAAAAATTTTATATAGCTCTCACGGATGTTTCTTCGGACTGATTTTCTAGAGCTTCACATAAACATTGTGTTCACTGTAGCGATATTTTGCGGAATAAGCGAGATGGATGCTCGTTCTGGTTTTATCATTTCTGTTATTGAGCCAGTTTTCATTAACATTCTACCTAGGTTTTTTATTGCTTTAATATAAAACGTTTCGAGAGGTTCGTTTCTTCCACTCTTTATGTGTTTTAAAACTTTTAACGGTGTGCAATTTTATTTTAAAATTTATAACTTAACCATTTTTAATCCGAAACAAAAGAAGTTTTTAAATATGAACCCAATAAATTTTGAATAAATCATAGTTTTTCATTAAATTCTTCTGATAAATGAAAGACATATGAGTTATTCTTCAAACAACCTTTAGATTATAATCACTGGAAATTTTGTGTTTTGTAATAATTTCGAGAAGATCGGAATTTTTTACCTACCGCTTTTTTTTTTACAAAATGACATTTGCACTCTGTTCTTCATGGAATATCGTTTGTGGGATTACCGTTTCTGAGTTGTCAATACGAACACAGGAATTGATGAGAGCCGATGTGAGGCTTCGGTTGACAGAGACCCAAGCTGAGACGACGACGCAGTACTCATTTTTCGCGGCATTGGTTTCTGCAGAGCAAGAATCTTCACTGTTCATTTCATCTTCTCCGTCACACTCTCGGTCATTTCTCTTTTCCCGAACGTTTCTTTTATGACGGAATGTACGTAAAAGCACAGGAGATACCACATATAAAAATACTTTTCAGAAATATCTCATGAAAGGATAACATAGCATCCTCCCTCGTACAAGAGGAGATTGGGGAAATCTTTCCTTTATAAGTTATTGAAATATCGGGAGAAATTCTCTGTTCATCATAGTGAATTTCAGGCCATATATTTACTACCCTACATCGATAGGAGAATTTTCAAAAGCAACAATTTCAATTGAAGGCAAAGATTCTTATTCTCTATTGGAAAATATTCTGTCTGCAGCTTTCTAATATTATTCTATATTCATTACGTGACTGTTCATTGTAGTTCATTTATTGAAAAATGTTCTCTTTGTTGTAAAATCGAATAGTAATTTTGTGCGGTTTAAATTTTTTATGAGTAGATACTGATGAATGACACAAAATCTTTTAAAAAATTTGCTCGGTGAAAATTACTTAACCAAACTCGATTTAGTATTTGGTCTAAACTGTCTAAATACGCGACTAATATTTGATACTTCACATTAGTCAGAAATTTTTAAATTCATATAAAGGCGATTTAAAATTTATGTATATAGTCATACAAGTAGTTTTTCGTATATTTTCATCTCTCATCATGTATCTAAAGCGGAGTCGCAATTTTATTGGTTATATTTCCACGCTAAGGATTGCGCAACATGGTTATTTTTCTCGGAAGAGAAATTAAAAATGTAAATAAATCCATTTTTAAAGCAAACTGCTTCCATTTATTTCTTTCGCGATTTCTCGACTGTTATTCAGTTCCAGAGATTCGTTGGAGCCAAGAACGCTTTGCGGGCAATTTCTCTCACCGAAGCCTATTTCACGCTACTTAGGGAATGAGAGAAAGATAGAATGGGCATCAAGGACGTTTTAGAATTTTTTCCCGAGATCCACGCTGCAGGTTGTCTTTTTTTCTTTCCTATTCTCGAAACACCATTGGGTTGGCAACTCGTGTGCATTTTCTCGCTGTGGCTGCGCGTGTGGCGTGACTCCCACTCCAGCCGGAGCGCACGCACCTTTCCATCGGCCTAATTGCCGCCTTTCTCTAACTCTCTTCCTCTCCCCCCTTTATCCTCCTCACCCTTTCTCCTCTGTCCACTCTCCTCCAGCACCCTTCCCACTTCCCACTCTTCCCCGGCTTCGATCTTCCCGCAGCGACACCAAATTCTCCGCGCGTCGCATATAGGAAAACCGCCTCGCGTCTCCATCCTCCGGTGCCGCCCCACTCGATCGATTTGGCGCACGAGGTGCACATTTTCAGCGGGATCACCATAAAGTGCATAAAATCAACCAAAATGTACATTTTTGCTCGTCTAGGTTATCTTTGTTTATCACTCGATATAACTCTTATTCCTTCCAAGTGAATCACATTTTTCAGCCTGGGAGGAGTTTTTCATCCACTCATTTCTTCCATTGCAGTGTTTATCTTCACGTATTAACTCATTATTATTTCATTAGTTCCATTTCCATGTGGAAATATGTGGCATTAGTTAGATTTCTGTTTTATAATAAACGAATTTGGAATTTCGACTCCCTTATGTCTTTATCTGTATTTAGTTATGTCTGTCTGAGGGCAATTCATGGATTGTGCTACGACTTCCAAATTATAAATGTACCTGATAGAAATAAATAATAGAAAGTGGATAAAATTAATTTTAAGGTTTTAACGGCCGGTAGTGTGCCTGCCTTCTAACCCAAAAATCGCGGGTTCATATCACGCTTCGGGCATGGTTGTCATGATTCGCATTGGGGTTATTTCCCTACCTACAGACAAGCCTTTGGCTTTGCGGGAAAGGCATCATTTAAAAAAATAAACAATATTGTAAATTTTAAGCTAATATATATTTTTATGAAATATCACTTGAGACGAAATCCTGGCCACAAGTTTCATTCCATTTGTCTTCTCGCTGAAAACCTTTTTCTTTTACAATCGCGTTGAATGTCAAATGTAGATGGGTTTGATGAATGCTTCTTCAATAGAGAGCCGCCAGAATTTTTAAAATTTTCCACGAGATTCTCTTGTGAAAAAATATTTAAATTCTGTCAATTTTTCCCTCCAACTTACAATCTAGACTAGGGGTCGGCAACCTATGGCACGCGTGCCACTGGGTGGCACGCGAATATATTTTAGTTGGCACGCGAGGAGATTTTGAGATGGAACCATCATCTAATGATGGAAGTACACAAAATATATTTTTAAAGAAATATACAACAAAAAAAAGAGTGCGCCATACAATTCTCAAAAAATTAAATAAACAGGTACCTATCCATAACTTAACGTCGTACTAATAATCCAAAAAATAGCTTAAATTGAAAAATAGTTGTTTTCCTGCATGAAATAACTAAAAGAGAAGGTATGTATGCAGCCGTAAATCCACGGATATAAATGACATTGCCCGTTTGACATTATTTGCACGATTTTATTTGGAAAAGCGTGACTGTGATAGAAGTAGTGTGTGCCGTTTCTCCGATACTCGGAACTACAAAAGGGGAAGATTTCTACATTCATGGATTTTGATTTAAAAAGTAAACAGTTTTCTGTGATTATCCATGAGTTACCTGCAATGATGAGTAAAAATATTGGTTTTGTTCAACTACTACAAAAATAGCTAATTGGCCTATTTTATCCTTATCGGTGGCTGAGTAGGGGCAATGTTCTCTCGTTTTGTCAATTGCTTTGATTAAAGTAAAATCTTTCTCCTTGGAATTGAAAAAGACTACCATCAGTTGGAGAATAAAGAATGGTTTGTAAACCTTATGTTTCTATCCGACATAAAGTCAAATTTGAATAGGTTGAATGACAAGCTTCAAGGTAAAAGGTCGCCTGAACACGTTTTGACCATTTTCTCGATGATGTCTGTGTGTATGTCCGTATGTGTGCGACAGAAATTTTGTGGGCGCTCTAAATCAAAAACTATTCATCAGATCACCATTAAATTATATATTTGGTATTATATATATATATATATATATATATATATATATATTCATAAGATTTTAAAATATTTTGATAACAATCGGTCAGTCGGAAGTAGCGGTTTACCCCTGTCAAACTTTCGTTTTTCTTAAATATTTCGCCTAAAACTGAAGTTTTGATAATATATATATATATATATAAGTTGTTGATATTATTTTTTCTACAACTCTTTTTTGAAATAAATTTTCATATGAGAAATACTTCAAGAGATATTCAATTTTCTTCAATATTGACGGTTAGTGGGCAGATCTCGATAGTGACTGCAAAGATGAATTTACCTTCGTTGTTGGCAGTGAGGCGCGGAAGTTATGTATGGAGAAAGTCATATGTTGGAAACATCAATTTATTTGTAGTTTAATAAGTAACATACCTGAATAAATTCCGCATGTTTTTAACAGATCGCCAAAGAAGTATATAAATCCATCGAATACGCGAAGAAAATTTCTCGTTGGTGAATAACTTCCTCTGTCGTAACGGTTAGCGACGCGAAACTCTCTTTGAAGTGCAGGTACGCAATTCTGGAAGAAGTAACAGTCGCTGAGAATAACGTACATGGATCACCTCAAGGGGAGGGGGCGAGATACCGTACGCCGGATGTTTCCTTCGCAACACACTGCCTCAAGTTTTTGGCACGGTGCTCGTTCTGCGCAGCGTGAATCAGGGAGGGAATGTTTGGATACGATTTAGAAGAAGAAGCCGTGGGAAAACAGAGAGGATGCGGGTGGAGGGAAGTGTGAGGAGGGGTGGGGGAGGAGTGGGAGGGGGGAGGGGGGAGAAAGAGGGGAGAGATAGACCGCGATCGGGCGGAAAGAGAGGATTAAGGGGAGGCGAATATCGAAAGAGCGAAAGGGGAACGAGAGAGAGAGAGAAAGGAATGAAAACAGAACGATTTTCCGAGGGCGAAATTGGCGTTCGAAGAAGAAAAAAAGAAAGCGATGACGTAGAATTTTTTTGCCAGCTACGGATCGAGATAATATTTTTAGCTCTGTAGGAGGGAAAAAAATGAGTGATTTATGCGATCTCAGATAAGAAGGTTGTCCCGTGAAAATTTGGTTTTAAATTTGTATGGAAAATAGGGGAAAGATAATTCAGAAATCAAAGGAATTCCAATATTTTTCTTAAACGTAGGAAAAAGAGCACATCGTTCACATTAGGAGATTTAATCCTTCCTATTTCCTTTCATCGTCAAATCTTTTTTTGTGCTGCTTACATGATTTCATAAAAAGAACTCTTCCAAATGACCTTCATGACCGATGAAAATTTTTAGTTTTTCGCATTCTTTTTATATAAAAGGGCTTTTTATGCTGTATATCTTTGAATTTTATTGGAAAAATAGTACTTGTTTCTTTTTACTTCATCTCCATAATCTGATAATTTCTGCATTAGAATAAGAATGTAGAGTGCTAATGTATCAAATTTATAATTCATATATAGCACGCAACACTCAGCCGCATTCATCTTACATATTATATGAAAAATTTGGTGATAGATATATACTATATATTTTAAAGAGTTTGTATGTATGTGTGTGCGCGCGCATGCATTTTTTTCGTTTTTGCTTTATTCGACGAATAAAACTCTATACTATCTTATTCCTGCGATGTTTACATTTTACACTGCCGAAGTTTTCAGAAATACTCAATTTGTTTCGAAATTTTGTGGATTTTTCGTATTCTTTCCGGGCGTTACCTCCGATTCAATTAGCTTCAATGAAGCTTACAAATAGACGAAAACTTAGCGTTATTCACTTCGAACTTTTGTTTAAGCAACGAAATGGTCGATGTAGCTACGTCAATCTTTATTCATAGAAACGTAAATAGATACCTACTGATTATAATTCAGGAAACTGAGTGTGTGAAGCATGTATAACGAGTGACGAAGGCAATTGAACCTTCTTTCGTTTATCGAATACTGGAATCCTACCTGCATTATTCCTAAAAGTATCAATAAAAAATTTATCTCTTCTTATGATGGGCATTAACATCAGAAGATATCCGTTATAATGATTATAATATTAAACAAACTGCATAACATTAGATTATCTCATCCTTTCGTTGATTTCAATATTAATTTACGATTCGCTGTGTTGTTGACCGTGTGGATTGTTGTATGAAAATTGAATTTTATTCTGACTGTTAAACTAGCCGTACAGCGTTAGATGAAGTTCTAAAAAAAAGGCCAAAAAGTCAAAATAAAACCAATAAAACTAAAAGTCGCGAAGCTAAGGAATGCCCATCGGTTAAACGAAGGAAAAGAACAACTGAGAAAGAGACTGGCACATCACATCGTAAGAAAAATAACAAGGTACATATATATACGAGATGCCATAATTTATCATCACAGAAAATTACTATGACCTTACAGAATACTTATTTAGAGTATGCGGATGTATTATATTTGAAGCGTTTCGCTTTCTGTATGATTCGAATAATCGTAATTATCCCGTTAAATTTTAACCGGAAATTCTACTAGTATAATATATTTTTCAGGTACGTTATGATGGGGATCATAGCAACCCTTCAATGTTTCTGCATTAAAAGACTAGAAAGGATGATTCGAAGATCCTTATGCAACAGGCATAAGCTGTTATAATGACAATTGAGAAAACAGGTGAAAAAATCTGCCATGACCGGGAATCGAACGCGGGCCTTCCACTTGCCGGGCGGATATTCTACCACTGAACTACCGTGGCAGACTAATTCTGGTGTTTCAGAATGGGAATATTTACTTAGGTTGGGACCAAGCTAGCGATGCTAGTATCAATCAGCCCCAACAGATGTCCTCCAGGAGATACACCAAAGAAACCCCCTACTCTCTCAAATGGTGAGAATGCCATGTTATAAATTGATAGAAAGGATGATCCGAAGATCCTTATGCGACAGGCATAAGCTGTTATAATGACAAATGAGAAAACAGGTGAAAAAATCTTTTGGGGCTGATTGATACTAGCATCGCTAGCTTGGTCCCAACCGAAGAAAATATTCCCGTTCTGAAACAGGAGAATTAGTCTGCCACGGTAGTTCAGTGGTAGAATATCCGTCCGGCAAGTGGAAGGGCCGGGTTCGATTCCCGGTCATGGCAGATTTTTTCACCTGTTTTCTCATTTGTCATCAAAAGACATGTTTGTTTGACCACCAAAGTTTGGTCAAGCCGATTGAGGTAGCGCATGGAAAAACATTCTTACTCTTACTATTATTTCGCGCCTTTAAAATTTATCGCTCCGAGTTTTTCATGGAATCGCGTAAAAGCAATCCATTAAGATAAGACGATCGTTAATAGAGAGCGTGTAGGGTGAAAGGAGGAAAGAATAGAAGCGGAAAAATCTCGCCACTGATGTTTTTTAGATATCCAATTCAAGTGGAACCGTCTTCTTCATCTTGACCTCTCCCCCTCCCCTTAAAAAAAAACATCCACCTCTCCTCCAATCCCCTCGCCGCATTCGTCCTCAAAAAAGATCATCACGTAACGGCAATCGAAATAAAGTATAAAAAAAAGGAATTGGGGAGGGGGAGCAGAATGGTTCCACGGTCGTTGGCGGAGGTTAGTGCGTGTGGCGGGGAGAGAAGCGGACCGTGAGCCACCCCAAACTTCAGTAAATCCTATGGAATACGACCGGAATGAGGGGAATTTGGGGAGTAGTGGATGGATGGAGGAGGGGCGGTAAAAAGCGATGCGTCTCCTCGAGGGTCGTCCTCTCTCTCTCTCCTCATCCTCACTCCGTTGGCCAACTCCTAAACCACGATCCGAGCAAACAATCTCCCTTACTACACATAGCTTTGGATTTATTTCGCCCTGGAAAAGTTTCGGAAGTGAATGCAAGCATAAAACAAACAAGTGGGCCTCTATATTTCCCTTCCTTATCTAATTCCTTTATCGTCCCATTACCTCCCCCCCTTCCTCCCATTCTATTTCACCCGCAAACAAACATTTCGCAAGTACCGATTCAGAAGTGCTGTCACCTACGTTCTATCGTCCATAAAATCAACCGCAAGAGGAGCAAGAAATGAAAATCGATTTTACGCCATGCGATTGATACATGTCAATATCAATTCTACGCTAATGGCGTTAATAGCTAAAGATAGTAGGATTTTTAAATTAAGTTCCTTCCGATATTGGGGGTTACTCTTGTGGTCGTATAGTTTTATTGTGTCATATAGACAAAGTAATGTATTTTACCAAAGGGAAACGATATTACTTCGTTGGTAGATATTGAGGTACTTCATTAATGCTGCAGCACTGGTAAAAAGTCGTTAGGCATGGAAAATTAATGTTGTAATTAAGACAGTTTTATAGCTATGTTAATATGAGGGTATGTTTTACATAGCTTTCTTGAATTATTCCTGTAAATTGCATTTTTATAACGGTTACATAAATCCAAAATATTCGATTATATTATTACATGAAAGTTTAATGAATAAATTTTTTTGTTAAAGTACATTTTATACGGTAATGCAGCCTGCTATATCTCTTCGATTTTTTTAATATCCTCATATAAAATGTTTATTGCCTGTCATGATGTGTTCGAATTTCCGTTTAAAATTTATAAGGTTTATTTCTGGTCACGAACCTTGTTCCAATTGATGATACCCATCATATCTGGATCCATTCCATCAAGAAGTATTTTTATATGCATTATATATAGAACTCTCTATAATGTTAGCGTTTTTACTCGATTTTTTGAATTGCGGATGGTTTTTAGCATTTACTTGTGTTCTTAATAGTGGGCGTATTAAGTTTTGGTGGTTTTTCTCCCTCGGATTTTTCAGTTTGGTTTACATTTTCCATCCTAGTGAATGGACGGAATATGTGCTTGTCTCTAAGACATCACTGAATAAAACTGACTCGCCTGTACCTTACGTTCAGAAGAGCTCTTTTTTTGTGAAATGTCATTGCACCAATTTTAATGCTTCGAGATTACATTTTTTCCCTCTTACACAAGACTATTGGTTTTTAACGATTTTCCGACAAGTGTCTTTTGCCCCTGCAAATTTTTCGTCAGCGGAATCACCAATTGTTAATAAGCGCTGTTTTTTTTAAATCTACTAACGGTTATTCATCACCAATGACGACAGATTTTCAATCTATCTGAAAGTGAGACTGCCTTAGTATGGCAAGGAAATCTCTCCTTCATTCAAGTCCAACACTAGTTTGTAGTTATGTAAAAATTGAAACCCTTATATGTATCTGCTCAAGTATCTCTGAAATATGTTCTGTCATCCAAAGTAACAATATATTTAGTCTGAAGTATTGTAGCATTATAAAAAACGCGGTTAAACCGTAGTTTATAATATAATATTTCACATATTACATTAAATCCATTCCATTACCTCATAATGTAGCTAAATTTCGTATGTAAAAATATATAACGCACACACGCGTATGTGGGCCATATTACAAGGACAGCCTCTTCGTACGAGAGGAATAATTATTAAACTTTCCAGCCGCAAGAGGATGTTGGGAAAAACGTTTCTAGCTTAAAAAATATTTAGGAAAATACGAGTGAGCAGAAATTTCCGTTTTTCAGATGAATTCCGGCAAAACACTCTTAAATCGACGAAACGGTATCTGGAACATTTTCCATGCCCATAAAAAAATAAGCTTAGTGGTGAGAAACTTAATTTTACTGTATTTACCTTTTGACGCTTAAAAAAATGTCTATTTTGGAATAAGTGTAGTCATCGCCTCATGTAAGATGGAGAGGAAAAGTATTGCTGCGAACAGCATAATGCCAGAGCAAGGAATGCTAGAAATGTGACAGAATGAGAAAGGACGGTATCATTTTCATTTTTTTATCGTTTGCGATGACGTTGGCTCAAGAGACGTGGTCCGCTTTACAAAAGGCAAGAAAGCGTGAGAAATGTACAGAATAGCGAGAAATAATGGTGCGGTGGGCAGACTTTGCCAGGGGAAAAGAGATTTATCTGCGGATGGCGAGAGAAAAGCATAGGAGGGGTCTCTCTCTCTCTCTTTTCGGGAGTTTGATTGGCGGAATCGGGGATATCGCGAGATAAGAGGTGACAGGAGAGGTGAAGGGGAGGTCAAAAGAAGGTGTGGGGGACGGGGAGGGAGAAGGGCATGATGGGGGGTGGATGCGAGGGAGAGCGTGATAGGTGCGCGCCTTGGGTGATATAATGTGAAATGGCGTGGTGGATGCCTATTCATGTCTGCTTAGAGTTTTCCGCTTCATAGGATAGGCCTTTCGTGTTTTTTTTCTTTCCGCCAAAACCTTTTGTCCCATTCAAAGAGTTGAAATACTAAAAAAAAAATGAAAGGATCCGTGAAATTTCGTCTGCGGAATGAAAAGAGTTTTTTGGGAAAATCAGATGGCGCCATTCGTCCTACCGAACTGCTTCAGGATTCTACGCTATTGACTGATTTGGAGTTGAGAAATATAATTTTTCACGGTGTTTACGGCGAGAGAGGAGGAATTTGTTTTCAGAATTATCTATTTTTTTAAAATCATTAATATCGTTCTACCGTAAGTTGGTCTTTTGATCTGAAATGAAAATGCAAATTTTTATGCCTAAAAGTTTAATGCAATTCAATCGTGAGAAGAACAAATATGTGAGTCATCTCTTGGAAATGTTTTAATTTTCATTTTTTTTTAATTTAGGCCATTTATTTTCTGTAAAGAACTTTATTTATGATATTTGAGACCTTATTTGTTCATCGGCTTCTCTCATTTCATTTAAATTTCTTACGTTAATGGTAAAAGTGAAATTTCTTTCACGAATCTTAACTTACATTCTTTTGTGTTTTCAGGTGAGTCAACGCATTGATGAAGTGGTTTCCTTAACACGCTGCAATCGGTGAGCTTTTCGATTAAGAATTTACGTATATCTATAGTAAAAAATCTAATTCATAAAAATGAATTCCTGCATCCTACATAACATTATCAGAACATTTTAAACACGAAAGTAAGTACCGGTTGTGTGGAATTTATCGATTAACATTCATTATATTTAGAAGGATTTTATTCATTAGCGAGTTTAATTTCCCGTCAAAAGTGGCAGGTGGAAATTGCATGAAATATTAAATTAATATAAAAAGAGTTGAATATAGCTAAACGTTCATACAAAATGGCAACGTAAGTGAACAAATTCATGGTTTATTGTCAACTTTTAAAGAAAATCACAAAACAAAAGTCAGTTAATATCGCTATAATTATACTTTGATAATTTTAAACGTCTATTAAAATTTTCTAGACTGTTAGCTTTGAACAAATTAATGCAACTATATATGTGGGTGTGGGTGTGCGCGCGTGCGTGCTTGCGTGCGTGCGTATGTGTGGATGAAAATATAATTAAAATAACATTGAAACCAAGCAATAACTAAATTGCTTTCAGAATTTTAAAAGTGAATTCCGATGAACATTTCCAATATGACGGCACAATAATACTATATTCTTAAGGTATTTCCTATCAGTTTAATCATCCTTCTTCATACTCTAAGAATTTGGTTATTCAAGGCGCTTAATTAACAAATCAACATACTGCAGTCAAGAGTTATTTATAAACTGCAACATAAATAAATTAAATGCTCTAAAAAATTCTTATGCATTTATTCAAACTTTAGTGCAAATACTTTTCTTTATATTTTGCCAATATAGGATGCGATACGTATATACTGTTGACACGGCTCTAAACAATATATAAATACACTCATTACGATATTATTTATTCAGCAAAACTGAAAAATATCATTCCTCGCTGAATATTAGAAATTTAAGTAAAAACGTGACGTAAGGTCTGAGCCCAATTTTGCATTCATAGTATCGAGAAGGTAGAAACAATACTTTTGCACTTAACGTCGATGAATTTTCTCAGAGTAAGAGAATCATATATAAAGACCATTATTTTAATAGAGATTTTGTCGACAGCGGGCGTTATAGATGTATCAGTCGGAAACTATTTCGGTTTACGGCGAAATATCTTTGAGGACATAAATTATCCAACTCCAACATTATTCCCACGTTTCCTTTGAATGGAGCTATTCCAATGAAGGATGACCATAACGATATCAAAAGGCAATCGAAAGAGAGGCTTCGCGAAGCGATACCTACGACGACGCAATCGTTATTTCTCTTTGAAGTCATCGAAATGACTCGGAAAGAGGGTCACGGTGAGCGCTCCATCTCAAATTGCGCCATAAGACTCCGAAATTTCCGTCATTCGTCGTCCCTACTAAACTCTTACGCAGCTTTCCGAGCGATACGCGGTAAACTTTTCTCCTTGAGTAGAGAACACGGTCCTGCGCTCTGGAACACCGCCTTTCCATTGTTTTTTTTTTAAGTACAGATCTTTTGTTCTGCGATAAATAAGAGGGAGAAGCACATTCATTGTTGAAGTGGCGCCCTCTATTCCACATGTGACGACTCGATAATTTCTCCTCTTTTTTTATTTTTACGTTTGCTCCTGAAAATGTGTCGGGACTATATTTTAAAATGGAATTTCTCATATTTCCACCTGATATGAGCAGAAAATGATACTTCTACTTACGGCATTGACTGTGCTATTTTAAAAATATATTATGCTGAAATAAAGACAGTATTTCAGTGACGTAAGATAGGAATGTAGCTTTTGTCGATAGAAAGCCAAATTAAGAATTTCTTCCAAGAAGAAGCACTTAAAAAAGTACCTGTCTCTGCTATCTCCATTAGCCACAACAAGGTTATATGGAATATATTTCTGGTGATTTACCAATGAATACGGCTGCTTTGTAGTCAAAATGCGCATCTGCATTCATGTAACCTTTTTCTGTCTATTTGAAATACATGTGGCAAGCACTTTTTAAAAGTTAATTCTTAAAAATTTCAGACATAAGTGGAGCTAGATAATTATCTGTTGAATGTGTGTCCTATAAAAAATTTGGTAATTCTTACTCATATTCGCGCTGCTACATTGTTTATATTTATTTAAGGATCGTGGATTCTATGCTATTCAGGTTTGTATAAAGATAAATGTAAAACCGTAGATGTAATTAGCATATGTCCCTTGTAGCCATAGAATTCTGCTGTATAAGCGTTTGTGTCACATTTAGTAATACAGGCTTTTGACAATGATAATAGAGATATAGGTACTGCTAGCTAGTTATAGTTCAAATAATAATACGCAAAATATGTGGATGTTGTAAAAATTATTTAAGAATATTTTCATAAAAATGATTATGAAATGATCAAAGTGCGAAAAAGGAATAAAATTTTATATAATATTGAATTTTTATATTTAGATAATAAACAAGATGAATAAAATTTACTTGGGATAATTAATCGTATAACTTTGATAAAAATTTATTACGAGGAAAATAACAATTCGTCTTATCTCTACATCAACCTTTTCATTACTTATATCCAAACGCCTAATCTCTCCCACAATTCCTGGATTTTAATCGGGAAACAACAGAAAAGAATTCCTCTTCCGTCTACATCTCGGCTATGCGAGAAAACCCTTTAAAAAAAACCAGTCCGTGCCTGTCCGGCACCCACGGGACCATTTCTCCATAAACTCCGCACCACTTTCGTTCACGTGCTGGAAAAAACGCCCTCGGTTCCAGACGCGTACACTTCGGTAAACTCTAAATTTGCATCCGGAACAAAAGGATGAGCGCTCGATGAGAGGAATGCGCATGCGCCGTACATGATTTTTGCGAATGGCACGGCTAGAGTGGGATATGGGGGGAGACGAATGAGATGAGAGAAGGAGGAAGACGGAGGGAGAGAGACGGGAGGGGGGTGGGGGGTGGGGGGGGGTGAGATGGGGGAGAGGGAGAAAGGGGGAGAAGGAGAGAGGTGGAGAGAGAGAGAGGGAGAAGGGGCTGAGGGATTCTAATTCTCATTCTGTGGAAACCTGGCCTCGTTAGGTGATGCGGTGGCATAGCTATTCCTTCCTCCCTTTCCTTTGCGTGTCCTCCACGTCGACCACCTTAATCAACTCCACCTACAACCCTCGCTATGTAATGTCTGTCTAACCTCTCATCTTCCCCTACATTTCTACAGCTCCTTTTCAGAAATGGATCTCCGTCATATTTCTCTTGTCCTCCTCCTCATCTCCTATCCTATGCCCCCTTCTCTCTCTCTCTCCCTCTCTCTCTCTCTCTCTCCCCTCCCTCCCTCTCTCTTCCTCCTCATTCCATCTCTCTCGTCTTCACATATCCCACTCTTGCCTATCGCCTTTCTCTCACAGTTGACCAGAATTATCTCTAAAACTTTTCAGATGAGATGTTGGCATTAAAGACGGTACGATGTACATTCCTTAAAAAACGAAGTTTGTTTCGATTTTTACTTTCTCCATATACATACGTAATATAGGGAAAGTACTGTTTTAATGCAAAAATCGATTTCGAAATTGCAACGGAAATACACGTTTTGAGGTGACTAGAACACGTTTTGAATATTTTCTCGATGTCTGTATGTGATATAAATTTTTTGGGCGATGTAACTCAAAAACTAATGCTCATATCAGCACAAAACATTATATTTAAGATTTTTATTTGCAAATAAAAATTTTAAAAGGTTTTACTAAAACTAGTCTATCGGAAGTAAATGTTTATTCTAGTCGTTTTTTTCGTTTTTTCCCTAACATCTCCTTTAACACACAATTTTTGTAAATAGATGTTATTATAAAAAATATAGATACTGTAATTTTCTAAAGGTTTTTATTGAAACAATTTTCGTAAAAGCGATAGTTTAAGAGATATCTTGATTTTCATTTTAAATTTATGTTAAATACGTCGCTAAGTGAAACCATTGTTTCCGCTGCTATGATAAATTTTCTAATTGCTGATAGCGTTGCATACGCTGCCAAGGGTCATGTTAATTGCGCATCGAAATTTTGTTATTCATAGGAAAAGTTAACAATTTTCTTTACTTATTGTTTTTTAATAAAGATATTGAAAATGTTTTAAAATTAGTGGCGAGGGTAATCGCTGATAAATATTTCTGAGAACGCTGATATCATATTCAATGCTCTGTATGGAGAAAGTCATGTGTTGACCACATCAGATTTTTTTCCCTTTCTTAATTAAGGATGAGGCTATAAAAATTTAGATGAAGAATTAAAGACTTTGCATCATATGGTGACTGATCTTCTCTCTCCCATTTTTTCGTGCTCCTCCATCCTGTTAAAGTTTCCACTTTGATGTTCCTCTCCTTCTACACTCGTTCTCTCTCCCTTCCTCCCTCCATCTCCCCACTGACATTCTCTCCTAGAAATTTCTCTCTCTCTCCCTCTCCCGAAACTCCTCCCATGCTCAATTTCACTTTTGTGCTCGAGAACACATCGGAGCGTCGAACTTCTCCTTCAGTCCTTTCGCTTGTTTCCGTGTGACGGTGCAAGCCTCTTCCTTTCCCTCCCTATATTCTCCTCTCTCTCCCTCTCTCTCTCTCGGTATGTCTTAGCCAATCCGCGCCAACCCCTTCTCCTCCTCTCCCCTCATTTTCGGCTCATTCGCCCGACCAAAGGACTCCGCCGCCAAAGCCATTTATTTAATCTCGACGACCACACTAGACGACCTTTCACACTATGCGGCAATTAGAGGAAGCGAAATGATTTCGGAGGCGGGTTATGAGCTTTGTCTTCGAATTCGGCGACCGCGATGTTGGTTTTAGCTACGCTTTTCTCGGTATTTATCTTACTAGGAGCGAGATTGCATTTTTATTTTGAGAGGACATAAAAATTGTCGGCGCTTAAGTTTTCGAATTTATTTATATGAAAATTCCCTAGAGTTATTAAAAGTTCTATTATAAAAAGGTAGAACAATCGGGGTTTTACTGTATTTATTTTTGTTAGTACGTATGATCCATTTTCAATAATTTTTTTAGTGTAGCAACGATGAAAGAATATTAACAGTTCAAAATGAGTAACTAATATCCGTCCATAGTTCTTCCGAATGAAGATAGAACTTAAGGATTAAAATTTTTAAATGGAGGGATAAAAATGACGGTAAAAAGAAAACACGGCAGGGTATTTGTTATATTTTGGAACTACCTATGTATACCAATAGTCCCAAGAGGGCATCATTTGAAAATCTAAACTAATATCATTATCATTTAATCGATAGATGTATGAAAATAGAGATTTATTTTATATAATAATTTCACCATCCCAATTTTGTCGTAGCCGGACATTAAGTCGCGTTAACCCATAATTAACAAAACTATAATTCTTGAAAATGTAACATAACTAAAAGACGAAAAATTCCACCAAATGCAAACAAACTATCATCAGGTGACCATTAACCGAATAGTTAGCATGCGATTTGACATTTTCCAAATACACAGAACATGGAATAGAATATCTAAATTAATTCAAACGTAAATCGTATCTACTATCAGCAGTATGTGACGGGTGTGAAAGAATTCCGAAATCTATTTAATATGAACTTATTGGAAGAATTCCAAAAAACAAACGCGATGGAGTTATAAATGAAATCCAATGAATGCCATCTAACTGAAAAATAGAATTTATAAATTAATTGCTGTAACGTGGCGCGAAGATTATCTTCATTCTTCGAATAGGCTGAATTCTTTTGGTCGAGACAGCCAGCGAGAACTCAAGTCCAAAAAAGCACTGTTTTCAGTAGCACTTATATTCAAGGAGATTAAATAGAGAAGCACAAAAGCAAAAGTATTTTATCAGCATATAAATAATTTTTGAGTTTCCAATAATAAAACTAATCATTTGCTTAAACATTATAATTGGTTAGCCGTCAGAATTAAAGAATTATAAAACCTTTTAAGAAAAGTTATTTCAAGCGATCTATTAAATTTACTTAAAATAGTCTAGTTTTGAAGAATGTATTTCCACATTCAGAATAGTATATCGTATTTTTCAACTTAAATAAAGTATTATATTTCCGATTTTTATTTTATACTTCCTGAAGCTTTGCAACTTTATCTTTGACTTTTGCGAAATCATTCAAAGTAGACGACGAATCTAAAATTGCACGCAACACGGCGAGTGTGACACCTGAGAAACTCGTTCCTTGAGATCCGCTAGTTTACAGAATAAATATATTTTCCAGAAACGTGAAGGAAATGTCGCACTCTGTCCTGAATATTGCGCGAAAGTGCGAATTAAATGTCACCGCTCATTGCCTCAAACATCCTCATCTTTACGCTTTTACCCTACTATTCTCCTGAGTATGCACTGTCCTCGATGTATTCTCGTGAGCAAAATTGCCGCTGACTTGACAAGACGGTTATGCTGGGCGATATATGGAGAAACGGAGAGGTTTGTTTCCATCGAATCGTAGATGCAGGGCAAACACTGCCAGGTGCCTTCCGTCACTCTTGGCAGACGTTGTACGTATTAGCAGAGCTATTAGCATCGACCTCTCTCTCTCTCATCTTCGTTCTCTCTCTCTCACTTTCCGCCCTCTTTTAACGCGCGCTTCTCTCTTCTCATTCGCCTCTCCATCTTCTCTTCACTCTCCTCTTTCATTTCTTTGCGCGTTTTCCTCCCCTTTCTCCAGTTTTTACTCTCAAATTGAGTTGGATCTGTCCCCCCCTCTCTCCCCCCTCTCTCCCCCCTCTCCCCTCGTCTCCCCTCCTCTCTCCCCCCTCTTCCCTCCTCTCTCCCCCTCTCTCCCCCTCTCTCTCACCCTCTCTCTCACCCTCTCTCTCACCCTCTCTCTCTCCCTCTCTCTCTCCCTCTCTCTCTCCCTCTCTCTCTCCCTCTCTCTCCCTCTCTCTCACCCTCTCTCTCCCTCTCTCCCCTCTTCCTTTTCCTCTCCCTCTCTCTCTCTCTCTCTCCTTCCCTTCGCATCTCATTTTCCCCATATCCTCTCTCTCTCAGGCACCCTTCTATTTCTTTCCCATAAACCCTATCTCCTTCCTATCTCTGTAAACGCGTCCACCATCGTTGATTTGATGTCCGTTGCTGAGATATAGTATCGAAGGACTTAGCGCCTAAGATAGGCCGACGGATTGGAAAACAAGGAGGACATTTTGGTTGGAGGTCGGAAATTTGGCTCGCGAAGGTATTTATTTTTGACACGCTATTTTACGGAAATTTGTTTTTTAATGTAAAACATTTTATTTTATTTAAACTGTGTTCTGTAACTTTCTTTTGTCACATCCAGTATGTCATGCCGAAGGAGAGAACGCTTCGGAAAGGCTAAGGATGAATTATTGGTGGCCCTCATCTACAACTTCTTTAGTATTGATAAAGTAGGCTCGGTGAAAAAACGTTTCCGATCTCTATTAATGGTATGAGATGACTGAAGTGTCTGCTTCCAAAGCAAATACAGTGTGTAATCCGGAAGCTCGAGACCTGAGACGTCTCGGACAAGGAACTTTCCGAATCACGGGTAGTTAGTAAATAAATAATGAATGTACCATTCACACGAACTACATACTCCACAATTATGTGCCTTTAACTCAAGAATATTAGTAAATAAAGCGAGGGAACACATAAAATGATATTAAAAATGAATGTTTCCAGGCCCGCGCCGGGCATATTTTCCGCCCTGGTGCAAGCAGTTTATGCCGCCCCTTACGGACTTATAAGAGCACCCTGGCCCAGTTATTTTTCGATTTAAAATTTGTATTTAATATAAGAAATAAATTGTGAAAAACACATTGTGCAAAATTTCTCTTATACGAATCATCTCGATATATTACGTAAAAGTACTTTATTTTAGAAGGCGGTCTATCACAAGTTAGGCTCCGTTTGTATGTTTGTAAAGAAACAAATTTAAGAGAGGACTTGCTTCAGCCCGTAAATTGCATCCCCTAATATGATGCCGCCCGGGTACGATGCACCCCTTGCACCCATAGGCCCTGAATGTTTCTATATATGAGGTTTCTCATACAGCTCTGTTGGCCAGATTCGAAAGGAATCATAGACGAAACGGACAGCTTTTTCCGTTTTACGGGCATTTTAAACATTCTTTCTTAAGTTGTGGAAACACAGAGAACTGTAAAATAGAAACATTATCCATGCCATATTTCAAGACTAAGGATGTTTTTCCGAATTTGTCAAAATTCCGGAATCATTCCGAACCAGGGTTAACACACCGAATTTCGGTTGTGAGAGGTTAAACTGCGAAGCGGATCTGGAGGCGATTACTCGGCATCGTGGACCTACGTGTTAATATTTAAGACTTATTTTTAGTTTCATTGATAATCAAGAGTATTAGTACAGGCGACGAACACTGCAAGCGTTGACCAGTTTTCACATAACTGTCTATCTTGTGACAGCTGAGAGCTATGTCGCCTAGACAGCAGGCTTAAAGCGCGCTGACATCATTATATTCATAACACAATTTAAGTTCGAGAAAAACATTGAAGATGACAAAATGGAGTAAAAAACAGTATATGTATTGAAAAACGGCTAAATAACTGTAGAAGCAGTTCTCGGAAACAATCGTGTGATTCGCTGTATAAGTTGACCTAAATTACGAGTCGACCACATATTTATGATCAAGGAAAATTCTATAAATCCTGTAAATTGATGGAAAAAATGATACGAAGATCCTTATGCGACAGGCGTAGGCTGTTGTGATGGTAAATGTGGAAACATGAAAAATTTACCGTAGTCGGGAATCAATCCCGAGTCTTCCTATCTGTACGGGCGGATATTCTACCGCTGAACTACCGTTCAGTGGTAGAATATCCGCCCGGCAAGAGAAAGACTTGGGTTCGATTCCCGGTTATAGCAGATTTTTTCATGTTTCCACATTTCCCTATAAATCCTGTGTTTAAGTCTACCTGCATTATATAATGATAGATTCGTAAAACTTTCCGTTAATATCTTCTCTTGCGACCGTTATAATTCAGAGCAATCTACAATATCTACTGACATGCAATGCACCCAATCATTCCCTAAAATTTTGATGGCTTTCTTTAGCTCATGTCGAGTGATTTAAATTTCACTGCTAAACAAACTATCAGTGAAGGGATGTGGATTCGGACACAGCAAGGTTCGAGGAGTTTAAGTGAATTAATAATTTTCGATGGGAAATAGGAATCTTTTAACAAGGGCCAGGTAATTGGTGCGCTGAGTCTTATTTGGCACAAGCGTCTTACTAAAAAAATCTGCGACCAGCGAAAATGGAACCGAAAATATGCCGATGTCGGTAATTCCGAATTTCAAAGGCTTTAGTTATTATTTTGATAGCGAGATAAATTCATTAGGGGAATATTTTCGTTTCGCTGTACGGATATCCTGAGGGGATTTGCGTCGTCGTTAGGGGTTAGGCGTAGGAGACACGGGATCCAGCGAAGGTTTCTGGGTCGTCATTAGCGTCGGCAGAAATATTTTTTTAATGAGCAGTTTCCGTGATTCGCGTACTGATTGGGGAGAGAGAGAGAGAGAAAGAGAGGACGCCATCATTGCCGCTGCTTTCCTGCCGTAAGGCGGTAAATGAATAGTTGAGCCATGTTTTCATTATATCGAAGAAAGGGGACGAGAAACAGAGGGAAATGATGGCGTGAAGGCCATCGAAGATAAAAGTTAAAGAAAAAAATGGGTGAGTAACGTATGTTCAATCAGAAACTTATTCGTATAAGAGTATTTAATTAAAGTTATTGGCATCTTTATGAACGATTTTAACATGACTGAGTCATGTGTTATTGCCTACATAATAAATAAAGAATACCTAAATTAAAAGAAAGTGAAGGAAATGTATAGGTTAATTATTATGGACCTAAAGCACAATGCTTTTAGGAACGTAGCAGAAATAAGTGTAATGTGAGGAAAATTTTACAAATGTGGTCATAATATTCGAAGCTCAATTTCTCGAGACTTAAAAGTAAGATAAAAATTCATCTTAAAGAACGTAAAATCGACGCGATTGAATACAAACTATTTAAAGTCGTTTGTTTATTAGATGTTCCACTATTTAAAATGGAATTTCTCCGCAAATCTTGGTATACATATAAGGAAGGTATTAATTCATAACATGCTTGCTTAAGAACCATAAATGAAACATGTTTACGAACAGTTAGCATTTTTCAAATAGCCATAAATGGGTCGATTATAGCTATTAGAGAGATATTGATCACAGTAATTGTTCAAACTCGTAATTAGTCTTTTGAATCCTTATGAATGGTTAAAAAAAAGTGAATTAGGGAAAGAATAGGCAGAGATAGCTAATTCAAGAGGTGAAAAATTAGAGTTCGTAAATGCTTAAAACCAGTTCGCATCCTGATAAGATAGATAGACGATCGTCTTTATTTTTGGAAGAGATTGAGACTGGACAGTCTCTTCTACCATCTAACATTCTAACCCATTGTCAGTTACAAAATATTTAAAAAATACAAAAATTTTAGATAAAAAATACAAATAAAATACACGAATGATGAAAAAACACATTAGGCAGAATTATATATACACACACACACACACACACACACACACACACACAAAACCGAGTTAAGTGGATATAGATAGTTGTTTGTGGGGAAAAACTAAGATTAGTTCACATAATGTCATGGCTCTATATATTCGTCTTTTTTTTAGCTTTATTAAATTACGAGCCAGTTAATATAAACAAAATAAATAAATAATTCATTTTAATGCTTTTTCAAAATTTGTTTTAAAAGTTTGAGTTATCCCGGTAATTATATCTTGTCGTGTTTTGTAACAAAAAATGATAGTTTGTTCAAAAAGTCTCTATGCATTAGATAGATAAAAATTACAGGTTGACAACACTGATGTTTACTATTGTCACTTGCAAAAATGGTTTTGTCTCTAGAGGAAAGGGTTTTTTTTATCGTGAGGTTATGACAATAGTAAACATCCATGTTGCCAATCTGTAATTTCTATCTACTGTACACAGACTTTTTGAATTTGAATTTTAGGAAATGCCTTATAACCAAAAGAAATAATTGACTGACCTGAGACCGATATCAGGGTAGACAATGAAGGCTCACCAAAATTATGGGCAAACATTTGTTTGAATAAGAAAAAGACGGAATTTTATTAGATGCGCCTCTCATCTTTACGCTATATTTTTGCGCTATATTTCAGTAACAAAGCTTGTAGCCGACTTTTTTAATTTAACAAATTTCGGACTACGATTTCCTTGCTAAGCACCTGATTTAATGCACTGAACGGAACAGGCCGATTTAATTTCGCTGCTTCGCTGTTCTGCTTCCATACGCTCTCGCGTTGAACCGATTCGAGGAAATTCTGAATTAGGTACGCTCTTCGCGCTTTTTACCCGAAAAAAAATTCCGTCGCAGTTATCTTACTGCTCCTCCTCGACTCACAAATTGCATTTCAACCGGGAATCGATCCCCCGCCACTTCCTCGAGGCGAAATTTATGACCTCCATCTCTACATCGACCCAGTAGGGAATCTCAGTTTAATTCCGATTCTCTTGTCTGGAGATCTGGAAGCGAAGCATTTTTCAGGGCTTAAGTATTTTATTGCCGTTCCGAGTTGAACAATTTCCAAATAGTTTCAGTGATCAAAAACGTGATACTTTAATATTATGCAGTTAATACTGAGTTGTGGCATAAAGAGATGTAATGACTGAATTCTCTGATAAGCTAAACGTTTTAAGTTCTCCAAAACGTTTTAACGCAGGGGAAAATTTAATGAATAGGTATAACCCGAAGGTTAAACGGCAGCAGTAACAATGGTGAGATATTAAAAATTGCTAGAGCATGACAAACAATAGGGATGGAAGCGCTGGAGAAATAAATGGGAACAAGGAATCACTGAAGGATTCCGTATAAAATTGAAGGGATTCGAGATTAGAGAGAGAGAGAGAGAATGGGAGAGAGAGAGAGGGAGGGAAAGAAAGAGGGAGGCGAAGCAAGAGAAGGATGAAGTGGGTGTGTGCTGCCTTTACCGACAGTGGAGTCTCGAAATCCTTCCCATAATTCCTTTCTCTCTATCTTTCCTCTCCCTCTATTACCCCTCCCCTCCATTTTCTCTCCCCTCCCCTCCATTTCTCTCCCCTCCATTCCCCCCTTCCCTCCATTTTTCTCTCCTCCTCAACCTCCCCTCCCCCCCTCCCCACCATTTCCCGATTTCCTCCTGCCGTATTTCATCCTCCGTCTCGGGCGACGCAAACAAGGAACACTTTATTCACCGCTTGACGTTCTTTCTTCCTTTCCGTTATTTTTTATTTCTCTCTCCCCCCTCCCCCCCCCCTCTCTCTCTCTCTCCACCTCATCCACTTAACGTTCTCCTTTTGCATTCCGTCTCGCGAGAAAAAAATCCCCCTCCCAAATTTTTGAGTGGAAGGAAAATTGAATGCCGGAATTCGAATTGATTTTCTTTTGTTTTTTTTTTATGTTTTTCCGTTTTTTGTATTTTTGTTATAGGAGCAAACTTTGGAAACTATGAGGAAACGGCTTATTCTACTGATTCGATCGTTGTTCCCTGTTTGAACACTGGTCGGCTCTCGAATATTTGGACGACCGCTTTCCCTCTGATATTGTCTCCTCCGTGCTCTAAAATGTTTTTCGTCTTCTCGCCAGTCTTTGCAGGTCTTTTGCGCGTTTCGCCGAAAATTGAAGTGAAAAATAATATCAGTATAGATTTTGGTTATCATTTGCGGATACTGCGGTACCGAAACTCGCTATACTCTCCAGAGTATTGATAAAAATACTAAAATTATCGAATTAACTTTTAGGTTACCAGCTTGTAGCCCTATCTGCTGTATTTATGATTAGCGGTCAAAGAGAGGAATTAAAATATTGCGATAAATACATGAGTGTTCCCTCAGTTTAAAACGAATAATGCTTAAAACCGATGATGGACCTTAAGAAATATTATTGATGACGGTCAATAATTATATTTAAGCTTGGTTTATTTTTCTTGAACTTCGACGACTAAAATCGACGTTTATTTTTACTACAAATCTACTGCTAATATCAACGTCGATTGATTTTTTATCTAGAAAATTTTATGAATTTAATTCCTTCTATTAAGATGTTACTAGGAGTATCTACTATAATATATTTTGAAGTGTGTATTTGTGTGTTTGTGTATTTGTGTGTTTGTTCACGGAACTCCTCCTAAACGATAAAAGCTAGAATAACCAAATTTGGTACGATTCTTCCTTACATCCTAACATAGTGAATACTCAAGGTTTGGTCAACAGGGATTAATCAGTGCTGCCAATATAGGGGATTAACATTTTTCCATAAGATAACACGTATGAATCCATTTCTTGACTTGCAAGGTATTCTTCCTTCAAGCATTAAAATACGTAAATGTGGACCGATTTTTTTCGTTTTTGCTTTATTCGACGAATAAAACTCTATACTATCTTATTACTGCGAAGTCTACATGTTATACGGTAGAAATTTTGTGGATTTTTTGTCAAGGCGGCCGTCATTGTTACCTCCGATTCAATTAGCTTCAATGAAGCTTACAAATAGACGAAAGTTTAGCGTTATTCGATTCGCACTTTTATTTAAGCAACGAAACGATCGATGTTTATGGATAGCAACGTAAATAGATACTGATTATTAATCAGGAAGCGTTTATTGATGAAAGTAATTGAACCTTCTTTCGTCTATTGGATACTGGAATCTTACATTTTTGTAAGTAAAATCATTATATTACACATTATAATGTTTATTAACGTAAATAAGCTCACGTATCTGGTGTACATTTACCGGAGTCAGTGTTCAGTCATGGACTGCCATAAAAGTAAATATTTCAGCGAGGCATAATTACACAAGAAATGAAGCTGGATTTGGCGAAAGTAATATGATAGGAAGTAAAATTATCCTTATATTTTAATGCAGTAGGCTCGGAAACGGATTGTAACAAGCAAATATGATTAATTGTTAAGAAAAGCTAATTGTAATTTTAAAAGTATCTATGTTCGTATGTTGTGCTGTAGTAGCATCACTAAATTCAACGGGGAATTCTGCTAGTATATATATATATATATGTATATGTGTGTGTGTGTATATATATATATGTATGTATGTGTATATATATATGTATATAGAGAGAGAGAGAGACATCTCTCACACCGGGTTGTTTGTTGTTCTCTAAACCAGTGTTCCGCAACCGACCTGACGCTGCACGGTAGTTCGCTGAGACGAAGTATTTGATGCGCTACGGTACATTCGGAACTACACGGAAGAAAAAATATTGGTTTTGTTACTCTCCAGTCAAGACTGCTATAGTGAAAGTTTTTTTAAGTAACTTAGTAGTTGAAATTGTTAAACTAGTTTCAGCTACTTGAATTTGAAACAGTTATTTCTCAAATGGATAATCTGAGATTCATATCATTAAATTGTTTCGTAATCCGGCAAATTACTTTATTGACTTGAAAATGAAGCTTCTAACTATTATTGATTATTTTATTTTTGCTGACTGCATTGTGACAAATCTGTTCTACACATTTTGAATTGGTGTGCCGCAATGTTCGTGTGAACCGAAAAGAGTGCCGTGAAACTAAATAGGTTTCGGAGCACTGCTCTAAGCTTTTGTGAATGTGTTCTTGTTGACTTCGACCACAAACCGAGAGACAATAAATCAGAAAGTATTTTTACTAATTAATCGCCCTCATTCTACAAGTCGTGACTAGGGATTGCAATCCCGGAGGAATTTCACAATCCCGGGATTTCGGGATTCTAAATTTCCAATCCCGGGATCCCGATCCCGTTTTATTAAATTTTATAAAAATATTAAAACCGTGGCTTTAGCTACAGAAAATAATGTTTTATTTATCCCATTTCCATAACGCATATAAACTGCTTCACTGTAATAAGTGAAGGTAGAAGACAGCAACACAGGTGAAACAATAATAATAAAACATACTATTATCTTATAAAACGCCAGTGGTTATACTGTATTCTACTATACGAAAACGAGTTCAATTTACACTTTCACTGTATAATCAGGTGCACTTATAAAGCACAAGGGACGAACAGCAACAAAGATGTTGGGCTGAGCAACACCAAAGAATGCCACCAACTAGCCATAGCAAGCGTTCTATCTTAAATGTGAGCAAAGCGTTTGAGAGAGTAGGTCCTTTTGTTTATACCGACATGCCCGGCCAATCTTTCTCCAACCGGCACAAGAGTGAAAATATTTTCAACTCACTAGAGTTGGAGCAGATTTTTGACTGTGAAGTGCGATGCTATGGGAACCCAGTGAGAAAGAAAAATGAAAAAATACTACATTATATTCACAGACATCTCGAAGCCACATAACCAATAAAGAGGATACGAATTCGTTAAGGGTATATGAGAGATACAGCACTTGAGCTCAAGAGCTGAAAGAAATATTAAACTGCCCCAACTGCCTCGAGGGTAAAATTAGAATATACCTTAACGTAAACAAAAACATCTTAAATGTAGTCGGACTAAACTGAAATGAAGAATCATTGAGGGTACTCGAGTATGACTGTGATTAATGCCTAAAGATAAGCAAAATAGCAAAAGATCTGGCCCCTTTAGAATGGAATTTGAGAGTGGTGCAACGTAGATCTCACGACTAGGACAAAAGTGATATTGTATCAGCCAAATCTTACACGCCCCAGTTTGGAAACCACTGACCTAAAAAACGATGTTTGACGGAATTCGTAGGACCAACTAATTTGTTGTATAGAAGCAGAGAAAGATCCGAATGACGAAGCAAGGGATTATGAATGCTCATTCGTTAAAAAAAGTTTTTCGGTTCATTTATACATAAGCTTGAAGCCGAACAATGCCGGATAATTCTTTATTAGCAATTAATATAAATACTATAATAATATTTTCAGATTAGTCTCGCAATATATATAAAGTTCTTACAATTAGTGTGGTAAAACTAATTCATCAAACATGACGCATAATTTCGTAGAAAATATAGAGGTGAAAAATCGACGCTTATCGATGCCAGTCCATTTCCGTCAAATTTGATAATTTTGTGAAGCCAATGTTTGTTGAAATTTATAGATTTAAATCGAATCCTACCGAACCAAGTTATATTCTATTCAGACGCGTGGTCATTAAATGCGGAAGAGACGGGAATTCACAACGATGCGGTTAAACTGTTTTAAGTGCTTCATTACATATAACCTCCGCTACAATACCATCCAATGCATCATGCGTAAATTTTTTGACTTGCTATATGAAAGTAGCCATGACAACTTCCTATCAAGGAATATTTATTTTCTGCACGAGCTTATCAACTTATGTCCGAAAGATATTTAGAAACTGACGAGAAACCGATCAATTTAACACGGGATTTCATCTTGCATAACGCTTTGAAAACTTTTGCGCAACTACAGAATTAATCTCCTTATTCAGGCACGGTCGAGAATGTTGCGACATTTGTGTCCGCACGCCGCAAGATTCATACAAAAGCACATATTGAATGAAAAGTACGGATAGCTTCTGAGTACAAGTAATTCGCTTTGTTTACCATTATTAATTATCTTTAAGGCAGAAGAACGATCTGAAATATTTTCAAAGAAAGCTTCATACACATATTAATAAAATAATTTTTTTACTCGGAGATCGTAATCTTTTTGCTGATAAATTTGTCTTCGCTAAAATCTATGCGAAGATTCACTATCCTAGTTCATTGCTTGGAGTAAAATGAAGAGAAGCAAAATAAAAAACAAATTGACGTTTCGCACACTATTCATACGTCTCCAAGTGGAATAGTTCTACAGAGGACAGCGGCGGAGAGGATCATCAAGGCAGCGGCGGACGTGCACATGACGTAGATACGGATGAAATGAAATTTAATGTAGTCCAAACTTTAGCAGGGAGAGGCGAGCCTCGGCTAAGTGGATTCCGCTGGTTTTCGCCCACGAAGCAGAGAAAGGACGTCTCCTTGGCGGTGACAGCCAGAGAAACGGGTGTTTAAGGGAGAAGGACCTCCGACATTATTGAAAATCCGAAGAAACCAAATTGGTCATGGAATGGTAGGCGTTGCAAGGGATTAAAGAGATTAAATTCGAAGGGAACAGACGCGACAGAAGAATGGAGGTGGAGCGGAGTCGAATATGCGGTCTATGAAGACGTTTCTGAGAGAAAAATACTTGAGCTCTGCTATAAATTGAATTACATTGTTAATCCCGCAAAGGATTTCTGTAATCATTTCTCATATAAACACCGCCAATTTATGTCAAGAAGTACCTTAATCTTTAAACTTACTTTAAACGGATTCCCCTTCCTGCTTCCTTATAATTGTCGATGTCTCAATTTCGCCCTGATAATAAAGGCATCTATCTTCTGAGGGAGTTAGTCACTCAGAATGTTTACAAACGAATACCGATTGAGTATTTTTTGTGTTTATCACTATAATTTATAGCTCGTTCAGCTGGATGGCATAATCCTAGCCGTATAATATCTCTTTGCGTTCACTCTGACTAAATTCATTTTCTGTTTTTTATCGCTCGTCATTTTCCCTCTATCCATTCCTCTCTCCTTATCCTTTTCTGCCTTACTTCTACTTCTTCGACTGCTCTCACCTCCTCTCCTCTCTCACGCCCTTTCATCCGTTCACTATCATTCTTCTCTCTTTTTATCATCACTTTTTTATCTCTTTCTATATTTTTCGATCTTACTTCCTCCCTCATTCTTGGTCACCGAAACTGTCTTTCCTCCTCGAAATTACTTGCCTCACTTTCGTTTCCGAAACACTCCGTCTCCTATTTGTCCTATTCTATTTCCATTTCTCTCAATCGAACTTATTCCATCGAGTTCCTCTTGTGATCTTCCTATTATGATCCGCAAAGCTCATTTCCATTTTCTTCAGTTCCATGCCTCCTTTTACCCTTCCTACCCTTTTCCCTTTTTTCATTCACTCCCACGCACTTTTCTACTCCCTCCACATACTCCTATTCCGCTTCACCTTTCTTCCATTTCTCTCTCTTCACCCGTTCCATTTCACTAATTCTACCTTTTCCCATCTGCTGATTCGCTCTTCTCTTCCCATTTCAACGTCAAACCTTCCGACTCCGTCCCCTTTACCCCCACTGCCTCTCCCTTCAAATTATGATCTCCGTCCTTCCTTTCCACTGTTACAGGGTCCTTTATGATTCCCTCCGGCACTTGTTAATCCGCCTCCGCTCCCTCCACCCCGCTTCCCCTTCCCTTCCCATGGGAGAGCAAACTCTCCCTCTCTCACACACACACACATGCTACGCAGCCTGCCTGCCTACCTATTCGGGGTCGAACGTGGACAGGCATGGCGGTGGTAGAATTACGTCGGGTTGCTTGGGTCAAATGGGCACGGGTGATTTCGGTGGGAACTAGCGGGTTGGGCACCTCTTTCCGCCCACTTTCTCTCTTTCTCTCTCTCTTTCCGTGCTGACAGTGGTTGGTGGTATCGATTCGCGCCGTGGCCATTAAGGGATAGTGGTCCCGCGAGGGAACAAGTGGTGTCCCGCCAAGGGACTAAGCCATATCCATGCATTGCTTGTGCCGGAAGATATATATATATGAAAGCTCAACAACTCGCGTTTCCACAAGAGAAAGTTCAAAAATTTTAATGTGTTGAATATATTTCTTGAGGTAGATTTATTCGGAACAAAAGCGCTAGTTATGATAAATTAATGCATCACCAAACTCATTCTGTATCACTAAGTGGAAATTTATGAGGTGATGATTAATTTCTTAATTAATTCGGTATATATCCCTTTTATTAATTTTGTGGTGTGCCTGCGTGTGTATATGTGCCACACCGGTGCGGAAGTAAAGAGGAACAGGTAAGAACCTGGAGCTTGGCAGGTACTTGCATCCGAATTTGAAGCAACGCTACAATAGGCGGAGTTGTCATGTTTTAATTTCAGATGTATCATGATGTACGCATGGCAACAAATTTTTGGTTAATTGTTATTATAACAAGTATTACCATGCATTTAAGATTAAATAGAATTTAATAGTACTTGTGTTGAATTAACAGCCGTTGAACAAAAATACCATTAAACATGCGAAATAGCACCGCGAATCACTCTGAAAGATAATTCCGTAGCCGTGGAGATAAATAAGGATGAAGTGGTGCAAAGCAGGATGCTTTTCAGTGATAGCAACATGTTCTTCATTCAATCGGGAAACATTTATTATCTGCTAGACTTGCCACTGATGCGCGCAAAGCGATTTCCGTGACTAAAATGCCTCAAAGATTTCCAGAGTAGATTCGAGCGTCGAAATCATCCCAGGAATTCGGAACATTTGAAGCATTACGGTAATTACTCTGAATTCCTGTTAACCAGCAGTGCATTTTCTAGAAGAATTGCATATAATGATTCCTTTTTCAACTTACTGCATAGCTCGTTGAAAACCACGCTATAAATAGTATATATGCAGACACATATAAACATACCAACTTTCATTTTTCTTCTCAGTGATTAATATTTCTCATAGTTGTAGTCCGTAATATTTTACCACTGTCTGTATTTTAAAAAAAAACTACAATTGAATTTCGCTAGTATATGAACATTTTCAGTAAAATATATTACAATGTTTGTCTCTTTGTTTGTCTTCCTCGTGACATGAACGTAAAAAGAAGGTTGACTTTTAATCTAATACTTTTATTCCAAAACAACCTTGTTTAACTTATAAATGTTTAATTTTATTTCAATTTATATCGTTTTCTTTCATTTCTACTTTTCATCTAGAATTTTAGCCCGGATTGTAATCATCAGGACGGTCTGTGAAAATATTAATCTTAATACCGTCACTCAAACGGACACACTGTTGTTGTCTGCAACTAACCATTTATCGATAACCAAATTTCTATTTTTCACATGAATGAGGTGAGTTTCACCCAACGTTCATTTACATTTCTTTAGAAAAAAACAATAATGACGAGCAGTGGCTTCTCTTTTCACGCAGGGAAGTAAGCTACGTAGTTCTCTCTGCAACAATTTATTTCCCTTTGCACATCGGGATGAAGGCTATTTCGCGGCTCGCAATCCGGCAGATTAACATTCCGCGCTCTCGCACGAGCGCTATTTCCCTGCCTTTCTTTGTCAGAAGTTCACTTTCTGCTTTCCGAGGCATTTTTTCGCCAGACTGGAAATGCATTCCTTTTTTTTAACGGTTGCCTTACATTACAGCGAAGTCACGTGTAAAGTTGAAAAAATATTCTATCCCTGTGGTGGTGGTGCGTTGGTGTTAAATGCGATTGAGGTATAGCCTCCCTTATTCAATAGAAAAACATTTCGATTACATAGGTTTGATATCGTGCGAGCCGGCCATTAGAGAGATTAATACTTACACGTCTGTACGGTTTGGAGAGAACGTGTCGGTTAGAGATGGGTAATGCGCCATGGAGGGAGCGTGGGAGGGGAGGGAATTGGGGGAGGGAAAGAGGAGGAGAGGACGTTGATAGAGGAAGGCTGGAGAAGGCGGACGAGTTGAGGGAGGGTGAAAATGGTTGTGACAGCTCGCTTTGACTGCGAAAATGCCCGTCAAAGGAATACATTGCTCTCGCTCGACGCTAAAATCGGATATTTAGTGGTAGAATTGATGACTTTAATGCGAAATAAAGTTCAACTTTTCCCCAAATGACTTTTAAAGAAAATATAACCAGTATAACCAGTCAATGAAAATTTTTCCTAATAAGAGCAAATGAGGAAACAAGTCGACCTGAGTGAGAAATTATGTGTTAGATGTTTGCATAAGATTGGCAATATAGTTTCAGTTTCACTCGATCAAAAATTTTTATCAACTTTCTGATGTATATGAAGAATTTTCTCAGATATCCAGCAATATTAGATTCCTTTCGAATAACCTTTGTCTTCCTCGTATATTTCTCCGTTTCTCAAATTGATATTACGATTAAATTGTTAGTATTAATCATAAAAACATTCATATTCCGTGCCCGCAGAAAATATGCTCTCAAAGATTAAAATTAAATGAACAGGAACATTGCCTCTTTTTTTACACAGAATGATTTGTATGGCAAAAGGATATTATGCTTTTTTGTAAAAGGACCTCGAATTTTTATCTTATCGCGATAATGGAATGAATGCGAAACTATCTCGATTACCTGAACACGTGAGTTAAAAGGAATAGGGTTTTGATTCTGCATGTAGTATTTATGGTTTTTAAAGACTGCATATCACCATACTTGGATAAATCCCACCAATGATTGAATTTTTAAAAGTAGCCTGGTGGTGATCAACCTGAAGAAAATATATTTCAGAAATCACAAACGGAGTAGTTTAGATTCAGATTTAATCAGCAAGTGTAATGCGACTATCATGTGTTTTAGCACCTTATTGCTTCCGTTTAGAATGCGCGCAATCAAATGCTTCGATGCGCGTAGATTACAACGTAAGAGTGAATCAGTCAATCACTTCTCAATCTATAATTTAAATTGATATTACTGGTACTTAAAAAGAACTCAGAGTTTTAATGTGGATTCCGAAATATTTTATTTTTAGTAATGACATCAGTATCCTATTCAGATGGGGATGCGTTGCTTAAGAGACGATCTTCGAGCAGCCGTACATAGGTTCTATTGCCATCACGGTCGGTTGGTTCCCCGCTGGTTCCCGGGTTAATAGAAGGGGTCCAATGGAAAAGCGCCCGCGTTATGACGCAGAACGGAGGGATGTAAAAGAGTGAACATAACCGTCGGAGCAGCGACGACGGTGTCGTCGTGCGCTCAGATCGCAAGAGATCGCGGGCTCGTCCGTGCGGAACGAATTGTTCTCGGGGAGCGTTTGTTCGTACACGAGGCTAGACAATCGACGGCCGACCGCGTTCGACAAGCGTTTTGGGCGCGGATTGAAACGACACTGGGAAACTGTTGCCATTTTGGGGGATTCGGGTTGGGTCGAGCGGAAATTTGGAAGCTCCGAGAATCCCGTAAGACACGTTACACTGGCGATGCCTGCCGAGTTTGGTGGATATTTCATAGTGCATTTTTACCTGTGAGAATCTACCTTCTAATGATTTAGGCGTGTTACTAATGAACTTAAATGTATTACTTGAAAGATAGCTGTGGGAGTACCATTGCTTATCTTTAAAATAAATTTGACGCAAAATTGTATGTTTTGTGTTCAAATATTGCTTTTAAGATTTTACCCTACCTAGAGTTTGTCGCATCCCGCATCCCTTCCAAACCTTTTAATGGACCTCTTTAGGTACGGTTGCCCTTTTCCCTGCAACATAATTCAGAACATTCATAATTTCGTCGCTACCTCAATTGCTGTTTTCTGGTACACCGTGCCTAACACGATTTTTCTAACAACGGAGGGAAGATTGCGTAGTAATCAATGGTTATTACATCAAATCGTTATGGCTTTGTTTTACATTAGATCTGTAAAATTCTATCTAATCCTAAGTTTTTGCAAAGTTTATACGGATCCTTTTAGTTATAAGCTCTGTACAAACTGCAATACATAGCTATAAAATAGGAATTAGACGGTTTACAGCTAATTAAAATTTCGTCCTTTCTTTCTTTGCGCTTTTTTTGGTTTTATAATGTTTCGCTGGGAATTGTTTTAGAAAAATTTACAAATTTTCAAAGTAATTCGATCACTTTATATCCAAATTACTCAAGTTAAATAGAATAAATATGGAAATTACTTTGAATCACCAAAATATAAATCATTACCATTGTGGCGAATATTTAACCTTAATACCATTGCCTATGAAGATTTTCAGTAGTAATTACTTAATATTCCAAGAAAAAATCGATAATCGTGATTCGCATTTGTAGCATTACATAAAATCAGAGTCTGTACGCTCTACTTTAATTTAAGTAACATTTGAAGGAAGGATAATGATTCAGCTCAGCTCATAAAGGATATAAAGAGGAATATGAGCTATGAGGGACTCTAGCAGCTAGAGTAAGAACTGTATTTCGCTAAATTGAAAAAATTCTACTTAATTATAAATATACGTTATTTTATAATATGTATTTGAAAAAATAATTTTAATAATAATTTTAAAGGCGAATTTCGGTGCAGAATGGTTGTGTGAATCTCAACGAAGTTAAAGTATTTTAGGAATATTTTCCTATTAATTTCATTTTTTTAAGTGACAGATAATTAAAATAACTTAGCACTGCAACTAAAGCGGAATACCATGGTACATATATTACAACGAAGCTATTTATTAAAATGCGTATCCTTAATCTTATGCAACGCGGGTGACATACTGCATGGCCGCCAGATGGATCAAAAAACTGTTTTGTGGAAAGGGCTACCAGATAACTAGGGTTGCCAACTTTTAGAGCTTCGTGAACCGGAGATTGTGGTAGGGTTGCCTGCTTTAAGATATTCATGAACCGAGGTTTGCTTGAAACTTGGATACTTCAGAACAACGGTTCTCAAACTTTTTTCGCGTACCACCGAAAACGTGAGAAAATTTCTTCGTACCACATAGTATTAGGTAAGTATGAATGTAGTGAATTTGGTATTGAGTGCTGGCACTAAACTCGCGTACCACTGGCAGAAACTTCGCGTATCACTAGTGGTACGCATACCATACTTTGGGAACCGCTGTTCTTTAGTATAAACCCAGGAGGAATTATATCTAATGATAAATATATTCAATAGTCTGAAAGATACTCATGATTTTAGGACAAAAATCGTTATGAGTTTAATTTTTAAATATTGCTAAGTAACGAAACTGTAAGAGCATCATCAACGTAAAATAAAAACTATCAAGTGTATGCAAAATATTTGGTTGTAGAGAGGTCGAGTGTCAACTTAATCAATTATTCAAATGGAACAGAAAATATTATAAAATGCATACAGTATACACTATAACATTCGTACTTATGTTATATTGCTGATCCAGAAATAAAGCAGTTAGTAGTGTATGGATGATCAGAAAACACGCAAGGGCTTCAAGTTTTTTTGTCTAAAACAAAATGTAATCGAAATTAAAGCGCAAACTATCTTAGTTCAAACATTTATAAAAAACGCAAAAAAGCCATAGAATGGACTTTCCACTGCATTCGAAATTGAACCGGAGATTTGAGCTCACCCGGAGACCGGAGATTCCGGCGATGACCCGGAGATCTCCAGCCCAAAATCCGTAGGTTGGCTATCCTCCATAACACAAGTTAAGGAGGATAGCGAAGAGTAAATACATGGCGAATGCCATATTTACAAGCACAACCTTCTCTTTGGCATGATTCTCACATCGCGCCGTCTACAATTTCGGAAAATTTCAGCTCACCAACTATTGTAGTTTAGGCTTGACATTTGTATATTCCTAAGTAGGGCCCGTCCATATTTAATAGATACAGGGTCGTCTGGAGTCGAACCAAAGACACTTACGGTAAAAGTGATAGCGGTTCCTATAGACCTCGTGTATACCTAACAAACATCCAAGTTTCAGTTCTCTATCTTATTGGAAAGCGCCCGAAATTTATTTTCAAATTATACCGCAATTCATTTCTTATAGGAAAAAACGCAAATTTCGGAATTTGTGGAGTCGAACCCAGGTCAACAATGTATGAGATCTCAATTTTTCTCGCGGTGTCTCTATGCACCCTACATTTCCTTAAAATTTAAGTTCTCAAACTATTGTAGTTTAGGCTGGACATTTGTATCCTCCTAAGTAAGGCCCGTCCATATATAATAGATACCGGGTCGTCTGGAGTCGAACCCAGAACACTTGCGGTAAAAGTGATAACGGTTGCCTATTGATCTCGTGGATATCTAACAACCATCAAAGTTACAATTCTCTATCTTATCGAAAAGTCCCCGAAATTAATTTTCAAATATGCCGCAATTCATTTCTTATGGGAAAAACGCAAATTTCGGAATTTGTGGAGTCGAACCCATGGCACTAATGTATAAGATCTCAATTTTTCTGGCGGCTTCTCTATGCCGCGTCGTGAGAACTAAAAAAATTTCAACGCTGGGGCAACATTTTCCCTTTAAATAGGAATGTAATATTGATTCACTGTAAGGCAAGGAGTGATTTAAGATATTAAAAGTGGTATATTATAAGAACTTCGTATTTTGGCAATTACGTGGCACTGTGCATGACTCGATGTATCTGCAATGTTTATACTTCGTTCTCATTTCCGGCAGATTGGGAGTTTTCCGAGTCCAGGGATCGCCACAACCCAACCATTACTTTGAAACCCTTACGTGCGACAAGAGCGCAGTCACAATAACGTGAGGCATAAAAGCTATTATGGGTGCCTTTAATGGAACCCATCCCTCAGTCCCGGTTTGCAAGCAAAATTGACTTGCAAGCTACATTGGCTTGCAAGCGAAATTGGCTTGCAAACTTTTTTTATAAAAATTACGTTCTGCGAAAATGTTATAACGATTGCCTAAAATGGGAACTTACCCCTCATTCCGAGTTTGCAAGATAAATTGGCTCAATTTGCGGCGCAACAGTCAGGGGAGATATTTCGCATCTTAGTAACCAATTCTCCTTCGCAAATAACAAAAGAGTAGCGAAAAACGCAGTGTCGCGTGCACTCGGGGAACTCCCAATCTGCCGGGAATAAGAACGTATAAACATCGCAGAAACATCGAGTAATGCACACATTGGCCACGTAATGGCCAAAATACGAAGTTCTTATAAGGCAGACCGGCGCTCATAAGTAGTACCATCTAGTGGGGAAACGTTGAACTACATAGTGTGGCCCGGATATATTATCTGTACCCACAATTCATATAAAAGTTTTTCTCATTTCATTTGTCTAGAGCACGGGTTTACTGCCGGCGGTACGTTGTTTTGAAGGGGTACGCGAAAGTGTTAAAGATTATAATTTTTCTTCATACTTTTTCTTTCGTGCATGACTTCGAAATCAAAAGTTAGTGTGAAGACTAAGAAAAGATCATCAAACAGAAAATTACGCCAAAACTGTTAATTTTAACGTTATTAACATTAGTTACCTATCTTAATACAAGTGTCATTCACTTCATTATCACTTAAAATGTACTTGGGGGATCATAAAAATACTGCACTAAGGGATTAAAAGGAAGCTCTAAAGGATACGCGAGTAAGAAAGGTTGAAAATCCGTGGTCAACATATTGACTAATTTTCCATGACCTTTCCAAACAACGGTCTGCTATACGATGCCTTAAGCTCTGAATACTACATTCTTTTCCATGTACACAGGTTTTGGTCTCAATGCTTCGCGAAATCTGGGATTTTCGAATCATTAGAAAAAGTTTTCGCCCCAGTTCTCCGAATGGTAGCTCGTAGGTAAGCGGCCAAAACTGCGTAAAACTTAGAAGGTAGTGCACGATCCGAATCACAATACTTAGGGATAGGCTCTCAATTGGTGATATTCCTTGCATAGAAATTTTAATAGTGGAAGAATGTGGTTATTGAGAATATGGAAATCGAGCCATTTCTCCTCGAGATTACTTTTTCAACTTCTCTCAAAGGGTTCGCGAGGCCTGGCAATTAGCGTAAGAATAGGAAGTTAGGAGAAAGGACACAATCAACTTAAAAGTCGTACAAAATCAACATATTTTGAAATTGAACATAGGGAAATAGCTGGACATGACAAAATTTTTCAAGAAAATAAAATTCATAATATATAGAAATGTTTATTATGATTTTTGTCAAAATTAATGCATCGGCTAGAATTGCAAATTTTATGTTAGATCAACTGACTTTAAAAATTGGCATTGTTGCCACTTTTATTAACTCTAAAAAAAACCATACTGCATATTTATTTGTCTTCATACAGTTACTTTTATTTTATAAAAAGTCTACGAAAACGAAATTTAATTATCGTTATTCTGTATGTTGCTGTTATATTTGCGTAACAGAGTATCGAATATGTCGTCATGGAATATATATATATAATTTTTAACAATTATCCGATAAATATACGGTTTATATTTTCATCAAAGTTAGATATAGTACATCATATGCATAAAAAAGCGTCGATTCTCTTTCTTGTATAAATATAAGCTTTAAATATTCAAAATAAACTTTTTTGTTCTAATTGGCTTACGAGTACTTAATTCATACCTTATAACTTATTAAGTTTCCATATTCTTGAACACACGAACACATATTTGACTGGTAAAATAAAGAATCAAAATTACATTGATGCACTCATTCATTAAATTAAGCCAAAGTACTTTTCAGATATGGTTTCAATGATTCCTATGAGACCTTTCATAAGATTTTACTGCATGGTTCCTAATCTTTGTTGTCAAATTTCAAATCTAAATTAGTATAACGGCTCTTGAACTGAAGCTATCCTACCGAATTTAATGAGGTGAGACAAAAATCCGATTTTTTTAATACATACTAACATCCACAGTTACAGGTTTTGCTGATAAACAATAATTTTATTAGTACATACCAATATTAATAATCGGTCAAGGAGATTTAATTCTCTTTCGAATTTTTATTTTAAATAGAAGAGAATATCGTAAAAAATGTGAGAGTAAATTCACCACTTCCTCCATTTATAGTTACAAGAGGTTCGCATTTAACGTTTTACCATTATAGTAAAAAAATTTCCTCAAAAATCTTTGTCTGATCTATTTATTCGTAACTATACTGGTATAATCCTTGCCGAGTTGCTCATAATTATTTAGTTTTCCCTTATCCCTGTGTAATGTCTTAATCTTTTGCGACAAAAAATTGAATATCTTCAATACTCGAGATTGAGTAGAAGCGGAAGATTCAGAAACATAATCCGAAATAAATAAGATAATGAAGGTATTTCTGGGGATCAATGAAATACACTGAGAAAGAAATCGAGGCAAAAGGATTGCTATTGATTCCTATAATCAAATATCAAAGAAGAACTCGAATGGAGATGATTCTCGGACGATGGAAGTTTTTCGATATTGAATGCGTTCGCTTGATAGAGTGGGTAATAATGGACCCGTTGCAATGAAAGGATTAAGGTAATTGGATGCCTCCCCCGCCCCTATTTTCTGCCGGATTTTTATCGGCGTGAAATTGCGAATTTGCGAAGTGAGTGGTTTCCGAGAACGAGAGCTTTTCAATTCGCAGTGGAAAGCTTTCATCAAAAAAATCATAACTTCGTAATTATAATTATAGGAAACCGTACCTGGAAGTGAAATCCGCTCGAAATTTTCAAACTTTATTTGGGGATTTGGAGATTGAGACGAACGGTTTACAGAGAAAGGAACTCGATTAACGGACGGAGTCTAGTTTGAGTGCCGAGTTTTTCTAAATACTACGGAAAATTCTTCAAAAAGGGTCCTAATGAGTACCTGCTTCTTTAACGCTCTAGTAATCTGCTTTACGTCTGCCGCACATCTAAATGTATGCGTGTGACTTTCAGTATTGCAGTATTTGGTTCTATTAATAGTGTAGAACGGGGGTCGGAAACCGACGACCCGCGGGCACTTATGCGGCCCGCGAGGCTGTAATGAAAAAGTAGTCAGTCAAATTTGATAAGACAATTTTATATTTTTTCTGTAATATTACGGTCTCATAACTTTTCTGGTCAAGTCTTAATGCATGCCATGCAGAAATGTTGTCGACCGCTGGTGCAGAGTTTACTAATTTTGAATTGACTGGGTTTAATCGACCAAAGTAAATCCTTCATTCGCAAATCACAAATTTCAGTGATGATGCAAGAACCTATAAGGTGTAATGTATCAGTTCGGTTTTTTCTGCCTTCAGTCTAAAGTTTCGGAACAACTTAAACGCATGACGCAGTTGTTGCTTGGGTCAAACTGATCGGGTAACGCACCACTTATTTCCATGTCATATGGCTACGGTTAGAATTTCTCCAGTTTTACTGAATTAATCCGAATATCTTGTAACTAATCTCCTACATTAATATTTGACCTAATAACTTAAAGATTATATGAAATAAACTAAGGCATTTCAGTTGGAGTTTTGGTAGCAGCACATGAAATTAAAAACTTATTTTACATGATAGTCATTGTTTTCATGCTTGCCCGATCAAAAAGGATCCATTAGCATTGACTTAACCTCTTTTTCTACCAAAAAATCTTGTATTAGTAAAAATAATCGATTCAAAACCCGAAGTTTTTAATATGCAGTATTCTCATCTTCGAGCTGTTTAAAGATTCAATGTTCCGTCAAATAACAGGTAGGGGAAATCTTTCCCTCGCGAGTTTTTCAAAACGATAAAAACAGGTGATATGATCATAAGGATATGCAGGTAGAGAACTCGTTCTGGGCGGCGCGCCGCGGCGTCTGGGGCTATTTAGAGTCGCAGCGGTGCATTCCACGCTCCCCACTGGGGAATTGCCTTCCCCATTTTACTTCTCTTCTGCCTCCGTACGCTCAAATCACACCTCCCGACTCCTCCCCCGCTTCCATCCGCCTCCCCATTTGCCCAACCTTCTTTTAACCGCTCCTATACCTTCCAAGAACCTTTAACTGTTATAATCCCACGAACAATCCTTTTAATACCCAGTCCTTACCTCGCCAAACTTCGCTATCCCATTTCTCCCGCCCTCCCGACCCGCCATTCCAAGACCCCGCAAACTCTCTCCCTCTGCCTGTCTTGCATTCACCCGCTTACCCTCTCCCACTCCACCAACTATTTACCCATCTACTTTACCTTCCGTTTCACTCTACCTCGAAGCTTTCCAACTCTCTTCGCCTAACAACTCCTGAGGATTTCTAATTAAGACTGCCTTGAGAGAGGAGAATATGGGGGAGGGAGGGAGGGGGAAGGCGAGGAGTTGAAGAAAGCTAACGAGAGATGGGACATGCAGACGAAGCATGAGGAGAGATTATAGAAGAGTGCGTGTGTGTGTGTTTTATGTACAGTCACATTTATGTGTATTCAGTTAATGGAAAATATGAAAATTTCTCTAGAGATTTTGTTTGCTCATAATTATTGTGTAACAGTCTTTAACGCTCACAAGAGACTTACTTAGTACCGAACCGCTTTATAGATTTTAAAGTTTCCTAAAGGAATATAAAGAATATATGAAATAATAGGATAATAACAAGAGATTAAAAGTGGAACTGTGAGAAATAATAATAGTTGTAAGGGAAACAGGTTGAAAGTATAAAAAAATGTATTTTTAAAAACCAACTTTTATTTATCTTAGCACCAGGGCCGGCTCTAGGGGCGAGCACTTGAGGCACAGGCTCGGGGCGCCGAATTTTAGGGGCGCCAAAATCAAAAAGTCAGCTGAAGTTAATTCTTTAAAAAATCTAATACGTCAGCCCAAAAAGGCGCGATATATATATGTGTGTGTTTGTATGTATGTATGTATGTAAAAAGATGACATCAGTGATTAAATGAGTTGCCGGATTTATATTTTTACTCCTTTCAAGGCAAATTTTCATCCCAATTTTCAGCTTGTTTTCCCATTAAAAATTTAAAAAAATGATCATATTGTCTATTATAGCATGAAAAACCTTTATAAAGTAATAAAATTGATCACGACCAATCTGACGGTACAGATGCGATTGTACCCGGTAGTGTTCCCTAAAGAATTTCGATCTTTTTTGTTATCGCTACGTATGTATCTTTATGAAAGCAGGGGCGGATCCAGAAACTTCTCAAAGGGGGGGTGGGAGGGGAGGGAGGCGGGGGGGGGGGGGGGGGGGGGACGATCGCCCCTCCACCTATCGAATCCGCCTCTGCCAACGGCCCTATATTTTGAAAACCCCTACCCCTATCAGAACTTTTCCTTTCCTTGATATACAGACCTAGTCTGCGGCTTACAATTGAGGAATTCTGCGCGGAATGAATTTAAGAAAGCACCCAGTAGTGTGCAATGGGGTTATCCAAAGGGGGAGAGGGCGATCGCCCCCCCCCCCCCTCCCCGTGGATCCGTCCTTGTATGAAAGTGAAGCAATTTCTTCTGAAGTGGCAATAATAATCTGCTTATGATAATTTCAATATAATAATGTGCAAAAATTTAAATAAAGATTATTAAAAATTCAAATTTTGAGACGATAATTGGCAAGCCTTCAGCTTGCTGTAATTTCATTTTCTAATACTGGCTATGTAAGGTGTATACCGCTCGGGCAGCTCACCTGCCCCTTGCAATCCCCAAGATAGAGTATTCCTCACCATGTGTGCAGTGATTGGGTGGGTAAATGTTTGTAAAGGAAATAATATATCGCATGCGACAATTGTATTTTTCCCCTATGTCCGCTGGGTAATTCGGCAGACAGCTTTGGCGGAAAAACAGAAGATCGCATTTTGCTAGCGAACTCGGTGACCGGGTACGATCGAATCAGAGCCAACCTGACTAACTAGCAAGGGAGCACTTCTTGGGACTTCTCAAGATTGATGCTAGTACTGGCGCCGGAATAACCGATGAAATACTTGAGATATTTAAAGAATATGATCTGTTGTTATGTGACTTAAGGTCATGACAATGGCTCCAATATGCGGGGCAAACATAATGGAGTGCAAAACAGAATTTTGACGATGAATCCACGAGTGTTTTTCATTGCCTGTAGGTCACATTCGCTGAATTTGGTTGTTAACGATGCGGCAAACTGTTGCATAGAAGCGGTTAACTTTTTTGATACAATCCAGCACCTTTATGTTTTCTTTTCGTCGTCCACACAACGTTGGGATGAATTGATAAATAAAATGCCTAAGTACGAGGTTTCACTCATTTTCGCTCTACCGTTTAGGCTCCAGAGCCAGTAACAGACAGACATACGGCATTGCGAAAATCACTTTTTCGGATTAAGCGACACCTAAAACGTATATTTCCGTAAAAATCTCGCGGTCGAATTTTTTCGTTATAACAATACTTTCTCAATATACTTCATATATGAGAAAGTAAAAATGTGAGAAATTTGACTCTGAAATCTTGAAGTGCTACGAGGTGGTCTTCTAGAATAGACGCTGTAAAACCAATAAAACACAAATGCAGGAAATTATTAATACTCTTTATGAAGTTTCTGAAGAAGGTACAACAATCACAAACGCTACTGGAACAAGAAACCGGTCAGAAGCATTGACTTTACTTTCAAAACTGAATTATAAGTTCATATGCTGTTTGTATATTTGGTATGATATACTAAATGAAATTAACATCACGTCAATATCTCTTCAACAAATGAGCTCAAATTTAACCAAAGCTGCTGCACAATTGATAAATACACTAACAAATTTACAGAAGTATATGTTAGATGATAATTTCTCTAGTGTGCTGATTGAAGCAAAGTAAATGGCTCAAAGCTTAGTTATAGAACCTAAATTTGAAAAAAAAAGACGGATTCCTCTACGAAAAACAACTTCTGAATATGAACAATGTGATGAACCGATAGATAATGAAGTGCAAATATCCAGTTAATTTTTTCTATAATATTTCGGATAATGCAATTACCTCCTCAAAAGTAAGATTTGGATTAATGGAGAAACATATTAGTAGATTCAATTTTTTGTTCAATTTTAAAAATATATGTAAAATGAGTGATAAAATTTTGATTAAAAATTGCATGGAAATGTTGCTGATTGATGGAGATCATAAAGATATTTCACGACTAGACTTGGTCGAGGAGCTGAAATATTTTTTTAAAAATAATCTTGATTCTGAATCACCGTTGGAAGTTTTAGAAAGTATGTGTGCAGATTATTTTACCAAATCATGTCCAAATGTATTTTTAGCATTAAGAATATTCCTGACATTGCCAATTAGCGTTTCTATAGCGGAAAGGAGTTTTTCAAATTTAAACCTAATCAAGACGTACCTCAGATCGTCAGATTTAAGCATGGATGCGTCATATACCATCAACCTTAAGGCTTCAAGCAGAAGTGTTGATAGCGGAACCTTTCCAGCTGCCAGTATTTTTTTTCATAAATTTTCTGAAATGGTCTGTATATCTATTTTAACTGGTAAAATTGCATTATTATTATTAATATTATTATGTTTTTATTGTTTTTTCTTTGTTTTTTTACATATTTTTTATAATTGTTTTTTTATCTTTTTTCACGTACTTTTTTGTACTTGATTTATTTTCATTTCCCACATATAATTGTAACATTATAATTATAAGTAAATATAATTTAGAATGTTATAATCATTATTTGATTGTTTATTAAAATATCAATTCTTTAATACGATGTTTATGAAATGTTTATTATAAACAATTACCTTGTTTTTTGAATTGTGTCATGCGAAATACTGTAATCCTGTAGAAGTGAGATAGAAGAGGAACACTCCGATTGGAATTAACCATAGTAATTGCAAGTTATAATTATATGTGGAAAATGAAAATAAGTACAAAAAAGTAAATGAAATATGACAAAAAAACCAATTACAAAAAAACGCGAAAAAACAAGTAAAGATATAGTAATAATAATACAATTTTACCAGTTAAAATAGATATACAGACCATTTCTGAAAATTTATTTTTAAAAATGCTGGCAGTTGGGAACGTACCCCTGCCCATCAGATTACTAGACATTCACTTTATCAGTTCGGCTATCACCAATTCTGATTGAAGCCGTAAGGTTGATGGTATATGACGCATCCACGCTTAAACCTGAATTTAAATTGTTAATATCTTTTAAACAAAGGCCCATTGGCAAAAACGCCGAGAGATATATTTGAAATTTTAGTTCTAATTTCACCTCCTAAAAGGGTTTTACGAATTTCAATATTAATGTTATGGCCTCCCCTTGTTAGTTTTAAGATATTTTAAAGAGTAAAAGAATGAAAGCCTTCAAACCAATAAGTTGATTTTTACGTGTTATCTTATCCTCTGGAGTCGAACCCGTGACCTTTTTCAAAATTTTTTTGTCATAACGTGAAGATTTATCAACACTGTAATCCTGAGAAATTTCAGACTTCTGAGTTTATTTATAATCGATTTATTCACAAAATTAGAGCGTTACGCATCATAATGACCAATACGATTTTATAATATAGAGATATACTCTTATATATATACTGCTTTCGAAGTTAATATAAAAGTTGGTAAAAATAGATAGCGGTAGAAAGGGAAGCACATAAAGATCAAATATATTGATTTTTAAAAAGAGAGGGATAAAAAGCGGGATTGGAAGAGAAAGGGATGTGAATGGGAGAGATTGATCCGCTGTTTGTTCGAGGAAGGAAAGATAAATGAAAGGAAATATTCCGCGTGACTTTAAAGTCATTAATGATGCGGAAATTATCGATTATCTTTATCGCTCTCCGATTGGAAACCCTTCAATGGAATATATATAAAAAGATAATATTGGGTGAGAAAAGAATTGAATGAGGAAACTGATACACTGAATGACGGGCGAGTTTTTGTTTTTTTCTGCGGGATAATTGATTGATTTAGTGGTGTAATATACTGGTTTTATATGGCGTGATATTTTAAGCGGAATGGATTTCTAGGGAACAATGGAGGTCAAACGACGATGAAGTCAAAGATTTATTCCTGCTTGGAAAGTAATGGAGTCAAATCCTTTAAATGAGTCAAAAATTTCTTGACTATAAAAAAGTGAGCATTAATCAAAACGGCTAAACTCTCCAGGTACTCTAGATTGAATTTTCAGTCTTAATGGTTCTTGCAATTATGGTTGCAAAGAGATTTGAAACTAAAGTATCAAGGTAATTTTCAGTTCGGTCCATCAAAGTCATGGATTATGCGAATCATACCGAATTGATATTTTATTTCATTTTGTTTTCTATAGTATTGTTGCAATGTACGTATATAACATGTGAGAGCCCAAAAACCACGGTGGTTTGTGGCCAGAAGAATTTAACGACATTCTCCTACTGCGGGAAATGACAATAATTTCCTGAGAACACTAATTATAGAGGGCTTCGGGTTATTGGCACACGCCATACGACACACGCTATAATCACATATTATATTTAGTGAATTTAAATTAATACTTGACATGGGTAGAAACTAATGTAAACCGTTTCATACCATAAAAATTATTTTTGATTTTGTATTATATTTGAACAATTATGAGCTAAATGAACTGTTTGTAAATTGAAATTCTCGTATTCCTTCTAAGCAGTCATTTCAATTATAGAGCTTTACATTTATTTTTGATCCATCAAAACTTATTAAAAGTTTGAAACTGTTGCAATCAGCATATGAAAATGTCGTCATTCGGCTCACTTCAATAACATTTTTATTTTATTAGTATATTCGATTAAAGAAAAAGCTCTTTTGCATTTATTCCCGTCATTAGCATTTATTGACTTCTTCAATAAAATCTTATCATCGGTAATCGGCCAGGAACCGACGAGTTTAGCGAAGCGTCGCGAAATTGATTTGAAGAATGGACTGGATTAGCGGGATGAAGCGGTTATGCGCGTGGAGAAATTTCTTTGAAAGAAATGCCATTGAAGTTCAAGTGATTTATATACCAGTATGAGAAGGAAAGAGAGATATTCTGGAGATAATATACTATAGATTATGAAATTGAATACCCAATGTTATTTCCATTCTTATATTTTTCGACAATTTTTCATTATATCAGCTCTCTTTTTTCGATATTTCTGTGCATCGCAGTCATATAAAGCTACGTACTTGGGAATACTTAAGAGTTCGCACCACCTACACGCTAAAATCATTAGAAAAATCGTAATCTATTCAATATTAACCACTTTTAAGCAAAAAGATGACCTTAGGGAACGGTTTGCATTACATTTTCAGGGCCAAATATTTTTATCTTAGAAGGTGTTATAAGACATTTTAAAGGTTAGGTTTTAATCAAGAAACGTTTTAACGTGTATTTCACTCATTTATTTTTTAATAAATTCTCCGAATGACTTAGTAGTTCGATTTCCATGGTTATCAATGAAATATTTTAACACTAAGGAAAATGTGGCCAAAGGTAACTCAGATAAATATTAATGTCTAAATATATACTTCCCTGTACTTCGAACTAAAATTTACAACAAGAAAATGTCGGCTTAATAAAGGAGCGACGATTATTTGATATTCAAACTTCACGTTTTGGCCAATATAAAATCTAACGAAATTAGGGAATGCGAATCCGACCAGGATCACCGAACCCCTTAATCCCAAAAGGCGGGAGTAATCATCTTTCCCTTTCTCTCTCTCTCTCTCTTTTCCTAATTTCTCCCCACTCCTTAACCCCCAACCCGAAATTCCCAGAAACCTCTCATTTACAAATCCCTCAAAAGGTGTATTTTACTCTATTTAGTCGAGGGAGTTTTGCGGACAAAGGGCAGGAGAAGGGAATGCCGGGAAAAGAGGATAGCGAAGGGAAGAGAAAATAGCGATCGAGTGGAGGAGAGCGGATAAGATTTCGTCGGCAGAGGAGGGGCATAGAGGTGGGGCCGAGATGGGGCGGGGTAGAGAGGGGGTGGAGGAGAGAGGGGGTGGGGCGAGAGGGGTGGGGACGAGAGAAATAGGTTGAAAGGGCAGTCGGACGGATGGGGATTAGGGAGGAAGAAAGGAACGCTAAAGGATAGATGCGTAGGAAAAGGCACCCCCGCAGAGAGAGAGAGAGTATAAGTGGGGGAGGAAGGGGGAGGAATAAACCTATTAGAGGAGGCGGGGTCGAACAGAATTAGGGGGGAGGAAATAAGCAATCGGCTTTATTTTTGGGCGATATTGAGACTATGCAGTCTCTTCTACCATCTACCACATAGTCAGCTACCAAAAATTTAAAACATACAAAAACTTTTTTTAAAGAAATACAAGTAAAATACAAGAATGATTAGAAAAACACATTAAGCAGTCTGCTATATATATATATATATATATATATATATATATATATATATGTATATATATATATGTATATATATATACACTTCGAAGATCATCACGAGGATTCTTAACAAAAGACTAGAGAAAAAGGCCGAAGAAATGATAGGGGAAGATCAATTCGGCTTCAGAAAAGGACGAGGAACCAGAGATGCTATCGGTGTAGTGAGAATCATATCAGAAAGGGCAATAGAGTACAGCCAAGATTGCTGCACATGTTTCGTCGAATGGCAGAAGGCCTTTGATAGAGTAAATGGGGTACAGCTGATGAGGATAGTAAAGGATATAGGTGTAGACTGGAAAGACAGGAGACTGATCAGGAATCTATATGTGAATCAAGTTGTAAAGGTCAGGTTGGAGAATGCGGACACCAGCGTAGTAAATATCGGTAGAGGAGTAAGACAGGGCTGTTGTCTTTCGCCGAGCCTATTCCATATATATGGAGAGAGGCTAATGCAGGAAGCGTTGGAAGGCACGGGAGATTTCAAAATGGGAAGAAGGATTATAGGAACAGTGAAATACGCGGATGATCAAGTACTTATAGCAAGAAAGGAAGAGGAACGCCAGAAAATGACAAATAGACTAGTGGTAACAGGTAGAAAATACGATGTGGAAATTAATACAGAAAAATCCAGTGTTATGCGAATATCAAGTAAAGAAGGAGAAAATTTGAACATGAGTATCGGAGGAAAGTCATTAAGACAAGTTTCAGATTATAAATAATATGGAAGCATCATAACGAGAGAAGCAAAATGTACCGAGGAAATCAGGACCAGAATAACAAAAGCAAATGCCGCTTTCAGAAGAAAGAAACTCCTATTAACGGGAAATATAAAGCGGGAAATCCGCAAGAGGTTGATAAAATGCTATGTATGGAGTATAGCTTTGTATGGGACAGAAACGTGGACGCTAAGGAAAAATTATATAAAATACTTGGAAAGCTTCGAAATGTGGACATGGAGAAGAATGCTGAAGATAAAATGGACAGATAGGGTGAAAAATGAGGAAGTACTACGAAGAATAGGAGAGAAGCGAACGATTACACAGACTATCAGAAAGAGGAAGGCGAACTGGATTGGGCATTACCTGAGGAGAGAGTGCATGATTAAAGAAGTGCTAGAAGGAAAACTGGATGGAAAAAGAGAAAGAGGTAGGAAAAGGTTTCAGCTGGTAGACGACTTGAAAGGGAAAGAGAACTATCAAGACTTGAAGAAAACTGCGGTAGGAGTATATGGAGAACCAAGTTTAACCATGAATAATCACGGACTTGTCAGCGGACAGACTACCTATGATGATGATATACTCTAGCCAAATGTACCCGGCGATGCCCGGGTTATGCCAGACATATTTGGCGAATAAAATTATGTATTATATGGTAATACAGTCATTTCTCCCTTTGCGCGCCTCAAAACGTGTACTTCCGTTGAAATCTCGATTTCGAATTTTTTCATGAAAACAATACTTTCTCTATACTACGTATATTGGAGAAAGTAAAAACTAATTCTGAGATATTTCTGATACCTATGAATTGTGCCGGGAGGGTCCATGGAGGTCCGGAGAGAACGTGAGCATACGTGAGAATAATAGGATTTCGAGTTTAACAATGTAATCGGTTGGAAAGGCAACTTCACGTTAAAAACGCTAAATTTTGTCAAAATTTGATATTAAAACGTTAAATTCGAAAGATTTAGATTTGAAAACGATAAAAGACGATAAGAATAAGAATCTGCATTGATTTTTCTTTAATACAGTGCAAGTCCAAAAATCGTAAGTCAAATATGTGAATTTTAATAAGCAAAATAAAAGTAAAATAAGGTTGTAGATCGAAATATTGATTTTTCCATGTTATCTTATGAGGAATGGAAATCATTCTCGAGAATCGAACCCGGGTCGATTTTGGAAATTTTTTTCGTAAATGGCTTTAAGAACTTTAAGAACCAAACATTCCTACCAAATGTCAATCTTCTAGCTACTGGGAAAGTTTGTTAAAAATAGCATTACAGAGTTCCGATTTCTCACTGACGACGACGTCTATATTATATACAGTAAAATTTGGTTAATTCGAACCTCTATATTTCGAAATTCGACGTAATTCGAAATTTTTTAACACTTGAAAGACCGAAAAAGCCAATTTCATACAAATGTGTTTCAATAATTCGAAAATCTCTATAATTCGTAATTCGAAAAACATTTTTGCCCGATTCTCGGAATATCAACGCATTTTTGTCGACATAATTCGAAATAAAACTTACCAAAAAGAAACTAAATGAAATTTACTAAAATATTTCTGGCACTATGTCGGTTGGTTTACAAACATTGTGCGATCGTGATCATACCGACTGGGCGTTGGGTATTGTCACAAGTTTCGGTCCATCCCCTCAATTTATCTACTTTTTGCGAGTTTTGTGTGGAAAACGCGTTCCAATATTCCTTTGGTTCGTTGTTTGATTCGTATTAGATTGTATTTTTCATCATTGTTAGTTACTTGTTTAAATAATATTCTTAGTTTAATAACTGCAAGAGAGACTATATTTAAATTTATTGCTATAAAATATTTTTTTTAATATACCCTCCAATCGCTCCGGTTCGTGGTGCATATAAGACTCTTACTCTTGCTGAAAAAATGTCTTTGCTGCAAGACACTGACAAGAAGTTAGAATCGAAAGGAAAGCTGGCCTCAAAGTATGGGATTCCGAACTCGTCTTTATCTACAATTTTAAAGAATCGGGCGACGATTGAAGAAAGTTTTTATAAATTTAAAGGGAGCGCTACACGTCAGCGTTCACGGCCTACGAAAAACGAAGACCTCGAAGAAGAATTGTCCGATTTTTTTCACAAGTATGAGCGGCGAATTTAACTGTGACAAACATGTCATGACGGCAAACGTAGTAAGGAGCGTCTCACCGCCGCGCCGTGCTCTGCACAAATATGGATGGGTCGAATAAAGAAAAACTTGTAACCATCGGAAAATATGGCAACCCACGCTGTTTCAAAGGTATTAATCGTGATTATCTGTCGATAATTTACGAGCATAACAAAAAGGTGTGGATGACAACAGATATATTCAAAAGTTTTTTAATAAGAATGGAAAGACGTGTGGCGGTGCAAAATCGTAAAATTTTGTTGACACTAGACAACTGTCCTGCTCACCATGTGGCTCAGATAAATATGCCCAATGTTGAGTTGCTGTATTTTCCGCCGAACACAACCAGTGTTCTGCGGCCACTCGACCAGGGCATCATTCAAAATTTAAAGAGTCATTACAGAAAAAAACTATTGTCGTCATACTTGGTGCAAATTACAAATGGATGTTCGCAGGATGATTTACGAAAATGGACGATTTTAGACGCGTGCCGGGCCTTGTCATCGGCGTGGCAATTGGTGACTCCTCAAACCATCGCCAACTGTTTTAAGCCGGCAGAAGTGTTCCAAGGTACAGAAGTGGAGGAAGTAATCGACAGTAATGTATTGGGGCCTGTCAGTTTCGGAGACTTTGTTTCCTTTGATAATGACTTGGTTACGTCGGTTGTGTATGACCCCACGATCGACGAATCGAAAACCGTTGCGAGTGATAGCGACGAAGAAGACGATGTGGATAACGTCGATGCTAGGGTGGATGTGCCATTGCCATCTAAGGAGGATGTTTTAAAAGCTTAAGATACCCTTCAAAGGTACGTGTCCGGGATGCCAGACGTGCCGATGAATATCTGTGAAAAAGTTGATGCCATTACGCAACACATTGCGCTAGGGAGTGTCCTGAAATTGAAACGGGATAATAACCAACTTTTTCAAATAAATTTAAATTTATATTTTATTACACACTTTTGTTTATTTACTTTTAAGTAGAAATAAGTGAAAGACATTATTAACATTTTAGTGGTTTAATTATATGTTCATATATGTTTCAGTGTTTAAATGAGTAATCCTAAATTTGACTTTTATTCATCGACATCATATTTTGAGGTATGCATGTGTAGTACATCCTTTTTTTCTGTATTTTAATATAGTGTCATATTCTTTTGTTTTTCTGTAATTTATATTTGCATTTTTTAAATTTGGTAAATCACGCTTTTTTGTAAATTTCGAATTATAGAGGTTCTTCGTAATTCGAAATGCTTTTTATTTGGTCCCGTGAATTTCGAATTAACCAGGTTTTACTGTACTAGCAGAATTTCCCATTGAATTTCAACGGATTTAGTGAAGCTACTACAGCACAACATACAAACTCTTTAAAATACCTATATTGTAGATACTTTTTAAATCTAACTATATATTAATTTTACGTTGACGTCTTTAGACATTTGTTTACAATTTATATCGGCGTATTTCTCGAGAAACGTTCGTCGTAAAGATATGCGGTAAACGGGGTTTTGTTTCTACTGGCTATGAGGTTTTTGGAAAAATATTTTCGTTTGTTAAAGTTTCCCGGGTTCGAATCCAGGAGACAATTATATTTTCCCATAAGTTTACACGGAATTTTCGATTTTTCACAGTGCAAGGTTTTCTTCCTTCGTTCGTTAAAATACGTAAATATGGACCGATTTTTTCTTTTTTGCTTTATTCGACGGCTAAAGCTTGATACTATCTTATTCTTGCCATGTTTGTACGTTACACTGTCAAAGTTTTCAGAAATACGCATTCATTTTCAAACTTTTGAGGATTTTTCGTACTCTTTCCGGTCGTTGCAAAGGCGACCGTCATTGTTGCTTCCGATTCAATTACTATCAGTTATACGTTCAAATAGGTGAAAGAATAGCGTTATTCGCTTCGCACTTTTGTTTAACATAAGTATCGAAATTAATGAAGCATAGCAACGTAAATATTTACGGATAATTATTTTGTTACTGCGTATGGGAAGCGTTTCTAGCTGTGTCAATAACGTGTATAACAAACAAGCTCCCAACGTACTGAGTTGTATTTTAAATTGTGCAATTAATTTGTTTTTTGTTTTGTTTCATCGTTTGAATGCTGGAATCTTACCTTTTTGTAAGTACAACCATCTTATTACACATCTGTAATCCTTATTAACGCAAATAGGCATCAATTAAAAATTAGATGAGAATAGGGACGCACGTTACTTTGTAAGCACATTATATGGTTATCTTCTCTTCATTGATAATCTAAATAAACGGTTGCATTGATGTCGCCTTTATAGTAGGTCCTGTAAGAAGTTAAAAGCAGTCGTTGATAGACACTTGAAGTAAAGCAATTGTTTGTGAGTTCGTCTACAAGGGTGCAACGATAATCACTGGAATTAAGGTAAGGTAGAGCTATTAACCCAGCTACAACTGCCAGAGAAAGGAAGAGGAGCCAGAGAAAGGAAGAGGAGCCAGAGAAAGGAAGAGGAGCCAGAGATCAAAGGAAGAGTATTGTAGGAAAGACAGAAAGAAATGCGGAAGCTCATAGTATTGCCCGTGTAGATGAGGAGCGGAGAGCACAAGAAAGACAAAGAAATAGGGAAACACCTCAAATGAATAGGGAACAAAGTAGATCTAACCTAGGGCCGAACTATTTAGATTATTTGCATTTCATTTATTTCATTAATTATTCAATCAAAACTCAGTTTATTTAAATCGCGTTGAGGATCGGAGATCCGGGGCTGCCCTACTAGTTACAATTAGCTTTTCTTAACAATTAATCATATTTGCTTGTAACAATCCGTTTTCGAACCTATTACATTCAAATATAACGATAATTTTATTTCCTATCATATTACTTTCGCCAAATCCAGCTTCATTTCTTGTGTAATTATGCCTCGCTGAAATATTTACTTTTATGTCTTGTAAGCAAGAAACCCGTGAAAAAGCAACGTACAGTTGTCCATGATTGAACACTGACTCCGGTAAATGTACACCAGATATGTGAGCTTATTTACGTTAATAAAATGTAAAATATAATGATTTTACTTACAAAAATTGTAAGATTCCATTATTCAATAGACGAAAGAAAGTTCAATTACATTCATCAATGACGGCTTCCTAAAAAATAATCAGTATCTATTTACGTTGCTATCCATAAACAGCGATCGTTTCGTTGCTTAAACAAAAGTGCGAAGCGAATAACGCTAAACTTTCGTCTGTTTCTAAGCTTCATTGAAGCTAATTGAATCGGAGGTAACAATGACGGCCGCCTTGGCAACGCCCGGGAGGGGTACGAGAAATCCACAAAATTTCGAAACAAATATCGTATTTCTGAAAATTTCGACCGTATTACATGTAAACTTCGCAGGAATAAGATAGTGTAGAGTTTTATTCGTCGAATAAAGGAAAAACGAAGGAAATCGGTCCGTATTTACCTATTTTAATCCTTGAAGGAAGAATATCTTGCAAGTCAAGAAATGGATTTATACGTGTTATCTTATGGGAAAATGTTAATCCCCTATATTGGCAGCACTGATTAATCCCGGTTGACCAAACCTTGATCATTCACTAAGTTAGGATGTAAGGAAGAATCGTACCAAATTTGGTTATTCTAGCTTTTATCGTTTAGGAGGAGTTCCATGAACAAACACACAAATAGACAAACACAAAAACACACACTTCAAAATATATTATGGTAGATAGATTAGATATGCACGCACATACATATATATATACACACAAAACATTGAGTTAAGAAGATATTGCTGTTTGTGGGGGAAACCTGAGGTTAGTTATCATATAGAATACCTTAGGAAAAACCCCACTGCAGGAAAAACTTCCCTCATAAGAAGGGGTGTGCGAAAAAGCTGTGAAACCTTGACAAGCCTGCGAGAGGGGCGGCGGAATAAAAGACAGGGAGATTATGAGGAGTTTGAGTGTAAGTCATAGTAGTTGGGTAGAGGTTGTCAGAAAATGGTTTAGCCAGGATTTCCAGAATAGGCGGAGATAGGTTAAACTGGGAAAAGAGATAGAAATATGGAAGGATATGGGCGGAGAAAGGTAGTTTGGGAAAGGATTAGAAGGGAACGTTCCGAAGGAGGAAAGCCGGATAATGATTGGTTGGAAGGATTACTGTCGGCGTAGGCGTGAAGTCAAGGCGGCATTGCGACGGCTATCTGGTAAGGAACGAGTCAGGCAGAAGAAGAAGAAGAGAGAGAGAAAAAGAAGACTGGGTTTCTCTAGGGTGAGAGAAAGAGGCAGTGTGGAAGAGTGAGGAGTGAGAAATAAAGAGAGAGATAAGGAAGGTGACGGAGAGAGAGAGGGATAAATGAAGGGGTAAGGGAAACGAGGTGAATGAGAGGTGAGGAAGAGAAAGGGGGCGAGGTAATGAGTGGGGAGTGGTCGGAAAGTGAGGCGGGGCGGAGGAGAGGCGAGAGGAGGAGGAGAGGCGAGGGGAGGGGGACCGGAGATGGATGACTTGCGAGCGGTGCGCGGGTGAATGAAAGGACAGGCGGCAGAGAGAGGAAATGAGCAGAGGAAGTAGGTTGAGGGGGGAGTGGGGCGCCGAGAGGGAGGGTAGGAAGGGCCAAAGAGGGGAGGCGGAGAAAAATGGAGGAAATTAAAGCGCGGCAGCAGCAGGAGACGTGTTTTTTTACGGATGGAAATTTTGAAACATGACTAGCGAGAAAGGGTGGCGTTTAAGAGCATATATATCATATACTATACGTGTATATATATATATATATATATATATATATATATATATATATATATATATATATATATATAATGATGATGATGATGAAAAGTAAAGTTTCTGCTCCAAAGGAAAACAAATTTAACGCCCAAATCTAAGTAACGGCGCCTTAGCACGCAATTTTGTGCTAAAATATAATCTATAAATTGGTCTTGGGGTCGTCTTTGCAAATGAATGAATGAAGTCTTAAAGTGGTTCTTGGATCGAAACATTAAAATATTAAAATCGCCGTTACGCTAATGACGTTCGAGGAAATTTATAGGTATACATACTTTTAATGGCGTCGGCGTGATCGCACGCTAGCGCCGACGTGGCAACGACTTCTGCGAAAGCGAACTAAACGGGAAATATTTTGTGTAGTATTTAAGAGCTTTTGGTGTTTTTTTCCTCGATTTAAGAACTTTTTACGCCAAAGTGATGAAAAAACGAAATGTCCAGTGACGTCGCATAATCGATAGATCGAAAGAAGGAAGAATAGCCGGCGGCCTTTTTCATCCATTTTTCATAAAGTCAACTCGAATAATTTTCGATCCCCTAAATTTCCTAAATATTGTTTAGCAAGGGCGCTTTCTCGCAATGTTTCGGATTAACGTCCATCCATCCCTCCGAAGACGCCGAGGCACCTTCATATTTCAGGGAGCGTACATATAGTATACACATACGTACGTACATAGAGGCGCACTTAACGCGTTTTCGGCACCGGCCTGAATTTCCAGTGGAATATGTGAGAGGGAAGCGGAGAGAACACACCCACGCTCGACGACCAATTTTATGATATTAAAAGGGAGATAACGAGCAGATACACGCCGGAGGAGGGGAAATGCGAGGTGAGAGAGAGAGAGGAGGGGAAAGGGAGAATATGGTCGAGATAGGACGGATGAAATGGGATTATTGAGGAATGAGCGAAAATGGCGGCGCCTCGGGATGGAATGATTAAAGCATGAGACGGGAGGGAAAAGTGAAGGGTGGAGGGGCGGGAGACAAGGGGGAGGGAGGGGGGAGTTGGTTGGGTGCCTAGATGTGTGGGGTGACGTTGGTGGGTGCCATATTGATGGATCGGACGCTGCGGACGGTTTTAAGAGGCTGGGGTTATGGGTCTGAGACGCGCTCGTCCACTCTTGGTGTATGGGATACAGAGCGTGGAAGAGGGCCATTAAGATGAGCCGTGGGTTGCACCGGTGAAAAGGTAAAGAAGGGCCACACTGTGCGGCCATAATATCCAGGCAGCAATTTATAAAACTATTTTTATTTTGAAAATTTGCCAAACAATTATGAGGTAATGTAAGTGCAATCATTCAATAAAATTAAGACTTTAAAGAGAAAGTGTTGCAATCTTACGAATCCGTAACTTGGCGAAAACTTGTACACCCTTTTTAGGAGCGTTTTGATTCCAGCAGTAGCTCCTATTAGCGTCCGTCAGTCCGTCCGTCCGCATGTTCGTTCTCGGCTTCTACAGAACAGATTTTCATGAAATTTGACATTAAGGACTTAAAATCAAAGATAATAAGAAAGTCACGTAAATGAATCACGTAAGATAATCAGGGGTACCACTTTACTGGAGATAAAAAATGAAAGTATTGGTCATATCAAAATAGTTTTCAAATAAAACTGGTATAACTTGTAGAGTATTTCCTTACCTGTACATTTTTTATCGTAGAAGTAGCCCTTATCAAGAAAATCAAACGAGAAAATTTTTAATTTGAGTTGAAAATTTCTTGCATGGTTACTTCATTATTGTTCCTAACAAAAACAATCTCATAGAAATACGTTTATTTTCCTTACGCGTGCTTGCAATGTTTTTAAATAGGTAGAAAATGGATTATTATACTCTTTTTATTAATTCACTCAGATATATACATGCTTTCAAATCCGAAATATAAATGTATATTAATAAATTTTAAACAAAAGTTGTACATAATACAAAATATTAGGACGTCCCACGATTAAAAATATTTAAACAGTTTTAACGTTCTCGGTATTTTCATTTTATTTTGGAATTTATGAACAAATCGATTGCTGTAGTTATCGCTCACCTAGTGACACCAAGCGGCGAGAGAATGCGATACAATTGAAAACAAACTGCGCCATAATAGTTTGATTACAATATCGTATTAGTTATTGTTATTGACTTCATACAAGCCAGAGACACGAAAAGAGAAGTTACCCATGAAACGGAGGAAGAAACGCAGAGATTAACGAGGCAAAAAGAATACTACATGAAAAGAAAATAAAGGGAGACATCGGAGCAGAGAAAAATAGACTGGAGCGAGTGAAAATCGTGACAAGTATAATGAGAGAATATGAAAATAAAAACAAGCATCTTGAACTATTTGAAAAGTTTAAAGTAAATGATGAAATTCGTATTAATAAAGAAACAAAGGAACAATGAGAAGCACGTTTAGTTAAGTTGAAGGAAAATCAAACACCACGTTTGGCTAACGAAACAGAAGGTGAGCGAGTTAAACGTTTAAACCAGTTAAGTTTAAATGGATCTCGAAATATTAACAATACCGACAAACATAGTAGTTTTACGGCATACATTCACAAATTCGCCGATCAAATTTTTGCATTTGTAAGAAACGGTGTTAAAAATTCCAATTTAGCTATTTCTTATTACCAGTTTTAAGAGAAAATAATAGAGTGAGCTTGTATAACGTATTCCCACCTGAGCTTATTGAGACAGAGAAACTTTTGTTATGCAACTGATGTAAAACATTTTACAAAGTAATCCAAAAGAATGCCCGTCAAGAGCTTACTGGAATAACATGGAACCTGGAATTATACCAGATGAACTACTAAGTTTGTCGGAAGTAGAAAACCGCTTGATTTCCCGTGTAATTCCTTTTATAAAAATTATCAAATACAATGACAGATTTGGGCAATAAAGGACAGGCAATAAAGTTTGCTCAATATATATTTGAAATTACTGACAAACTTCCAGTAATACTGCCAAGGCCATTAGATTCAAGTGGTTTAGTACTTATAGTAGGATCATTGGAAGATATAAATATTGTACGGGAGTTTGACATAAGTAAAATTCGAATTGAAAATGCTCTTAAATTTATAATTGCTAATGATAATCTTTATGAACTTTTGAAATTGTTTGCATTTTTGTTAAACATCATTTCTGCACAATTTTGTGATAGGCTATAAAAATACAGAGGAAATTTTCTGTGAGTAGAAGAACTTCATTACAAATATGAACTCTGTCAGTTTTAGTTCCACAGTGATAAATTCTTACGATTTTTATTAATGAATTGTTAAAAGAATTGTTGAGCATAAATTAATAAGAATTCTCATGCAGAATCAATGCACAATTTTTTAACATGAGATGAATGTGTTTTTCATAGCCAAATTGATAGATTTTATGGTATGCATGAGAGTGAAAAGTAATTAATTTAAAATTATATTAAAGCTTGATTTCAGTTGATAATTTACTGGTAGACAGCACCTCCAGTTTAAGTTTTATATTGTGTTAATAGTCTTATCTGCTATTTTAAAAGTCCAGATATATTTAAATCATTTCAAGGCTATATATTTTCTTAATTCAGTTCTGGGAAAAGCATTTTGAAAGGGCTGCATAGAGCACAGCATAAAATCATAGTTTGGCAAAATGCTACCATTAAAAAATTTTCTTATGAATAGTACGATATATAACAATATTAGCTACAATATTAATTTCAGTACTGAATAGTAATATTTGATGAAAATTAATATATAACAATTTGTTCTCATTGTCATAATTATAAATTCATTTAACTAAAAAGTATAAAATAAATATATATAAGGCTTTTTTAAGTTATACTCTTTTTCTAAAGCGTACTGAAAAATATATTTTTGGGTTCAAGAAAATATCTGAATCTTAAGGAAATTTTTCATTGTATATGGTCATGAATCTCTTTTTTAAAAAAAGAGGTATAGCATATGTTGAATAAACAAGAATTTTGCGAGTTCGAAAAATGCGATTTCATTTTAACGCGCTCAACCGATTTCAATTAATAGCACTCGCTTTAATGCGAATTTTCTGTTTACTGTCGTTGTGAGGTCTACCCTCCTTTCGCCAATCTTTCGAATCTACATTTTTCTTTCCTTCCTTCTGAGTGAGAGAAAACGCGTTCTCTCTCATCAGCTTCAAGCGCAGACTTCACTGGCGGTCAACACCATGTTTTACTCCAAATTTCTTAGCAGTGTCTAGCGTTCTGTTTCAAAGTAAATAATTATAAACACAATTTAATCATACTAAAATTACGTAAATATTATTAAAATAAGAAAAAGGATATACTGCACTAGACAATCAATTCAAATAACTGCAAGAATATTCTAATACTTCTTGCTGCAGATCTCAGACCTTTCCATTGATTCTTATATGGGAAAATTATATTCGATTTACGCGATTTCACCCTATGCGACTTTTTTTAAACAAAACTGCCGCATAAATCGAGGAGTAACTGTACTTTATTTTGTGTGCATTTGTTTGTAATAAATTACTGCTCGTTGCAAGCAAACATACAGGGGAAAGTATATAACCACTGAATCCCGCTTATTAACCTTTCATATAACTTCGAAGCATAGAAATATCGGGACTTGATTAGACTTGTCGAATCAAATCTTCTCGTCTTCGTAGGATTCAGTCAAAATGTTTGTTCTTCTCGCGTACATATCGACAAGATTTCGAGACCATATGGAGGTTTGACAGTCTGTTGAAATGCCATGTTTGTAACCTATTCGAATGAGATTTCAGTTCCGTTTCATCGAAGCTGCAGAATGGCTTCCACTATCAAACTTTTACTTATTTATTATAGCACGAGAAATCGACTCGTAAACATTTTTCAAGGGGTGAATATTTTGCTTTGCTTTTATTAAATTTTGTAAAAGGGCGAAAATTGCGTCTAAATTAAGGTACGTCAACTTTCATCAACATACGTTCTTTAGATAGTTTTAGAGAATTATACTCGCGCAATGAATATGTAAACAATTCGACAACTAAGCGGAAACAATCATAATAACGCATTTAATAGTTTTAGTGATTTTATTGAATTTTAAAAACTGTACAAACACAGCGTTTAGCGACCGTTTTCATTGAAAAATATAAGTTACTAGCAGAATTTCCCGTTGAATTTCAACGGATTTAGCGAAGCTACTACAGCACAACATACAAACTCTTTAAAATATGTAGTAGATACTTTTTAAATTATATTTGGATTTTCTTAGCAATTAATCATATTCGCCGGTAACAATCTATTTCCAAACGTATTGTATTCAAATAAAACGATTAATTTTATTTCCTATCATATCACTTTTGCCAAATCCAGCTTCATTTCTTGTGTAATTATGCATCGCTGAAATATTTACTTTTATGTCTTGAAAAAGCAACGTACAGTTGTCCATGATTGAACACTGACTCCGGTAAATGTACACCAGATACGTGAGCTTATTTACGTTAATAAACATTATAATGTAAAATATAATGATTTTGCTTACAAAAAATGTATGATTCCATTATTCAATAGACGAAAGAAGGTTCAATTACTTTCAATAAACGCTTCCTGATTAATAATCAGTATCTATTTACGTTGCTATCCATAAACATCGATCGTTTCGTTGCTTATACAAAAGTACGAATCGAATAACTCTAAACTTTCGTCTATTTATAAGCTTCATTGAAGCTAACTGAATCGGAGGTAACAATGACGGCCGCCTTGACAACGCCCGTGTAACATGTAAACTTCGCAGGAATAAGATAGTGTAGAGTTTTATTCGTCGAATAAAGCAAAAACGAAAAAAATCGGTCCATATTTACTTATTTTTATGCTTGAAGGAAGAATATCTTGCAAGTCAAGAAATAGATTCATACGTGTTATCTTATGGAAAAATGTTAATCCCCTATATTGGCAGCACTGATTAATCTCGGTTGACCAAACCTTGACAATTCTCTAAGTTAGGATGTAAGGAATCGTGCCAAATTTGGTTATTCTAGCTTTTATCGTTTAGGAGGAGTTCCATGAACAGACACACAAACACACGCTTCAAAATATATTATAGATGAACAGAACCAACAGGTGGTTCCTGCATAAGTGATAGTCACGAATGATAATGAGATGTAGAGTATGGGGAAAGGGGGAAAATATTAGGGGGTGAACAAGAAAGAGAGAGAGAGGATGCTGAGGATGAGGGATATATTGAGAAATGAGGAGTCATAGAGCGAAACATGTGAGTGCCGATTGACCTTATATGGAGATATATATTAGATCAGCGAAATACGTAGTTTATGTCGGAAAGTGGGCCGTGATGAGACCCGGAAGCAGAAGAAAGGAAGAAGCAGTGACGTAACTAGGGGAGTATGGCATAGGCGCCGATTGCAAAAGGCTCCAAAAGTCATTTTCCCATAAATATTATTTTAATACTCAAACGTTAATTTATATGCAATAAAAGCGCTATTATTCTTTATTAAAACGCAGATAAAATTATATATCCCACATAACCAAGGTGTTTCCTAAAATTTTGCCATGGGCGCCATATCGCATCTCTGAGAAGAAGATCGAATGATGTAGTTTTAGGATCGAAGGATATTCTAACGCCAGGTGTAACAATTTTAGAGGTGGCACATTTCTCTTCGGGCATTGAATTCGCTATTATATGCCCGTTTGATAGGGCTCACGCGTTTGATAGGGCTCTTCATCTTCAGGTGGGCGAATTTTATTCCTGCATTGGAACCACGCATCAACGGGAGAAGGATTTTAAGACTTAGATATCCTTAACTTCAGTTTATCCTCAGAGTGTACCAAGGAGAGGTATTTTATTAAGTTTTGGAGTAAAGGAAATTCTTAATATCGATCGCCATATAAAGCGACGGATGTGAATGGAAAGTGTAAGAGAAATTGTGAAAAGAGAGGAATTTTATTCATATTCACGCTTCCAGGTTTTGCGCCATGCGGAAAGAGCTTTGAGAGAATACATGAATTTGGAGTTATCTATTTTCTGTTTTATATGCAATCTGCAACTAAATGTAAATTTAAAACCGCAATTTACCAAATATCCATAAGTCATAACAAACCCTTCCGATCTGTATTTCGCTGGTGATATTGATGTAGAATTTGCCAGACGTTCTTTTTAAAGACACGCGGTATAAGTCTATCGGAAAAAACGATTTCATCCGACGTTTCAGTTCGATTCGCACGGTCCGAGTTTGATACCATTTGAAAGTTTACGAATCGATCGCCCTTCGTTGGAGATTCAGACTCCATGAATCTGTTCGAAAGAGCCAATTGTCGCTTACGTCAAAGTCGTCGAGAAGAATTTTTTTAACCCTTGAGGAGATTAAGTTTTCAAAAACCAACCTACGACATTTTTTCTAGCTTTCTTGAGTTAAGTTGAGAAATAAATTCACGGATCCAAAGATTTTTTCAGTCCCCATTTTTTATTTATTTTCAATTTTTTTCTATTTTCCTTCGTCTTTTAATCCTTTCATTCTTTGACACATCTTAGTTTTTTTCATTTCATCACCCCCTTGAAAATTTCACATTTCCTCTCCGTCTCTTTATTATTTCTTTAAATATCATTGAAAACCTTCCTTATCTTTCCTCGTATTACCTTTTTCAGTATTTCATTCTTCTTTTCCTCAGTCTCCCTTGGCCCCATTCGACCCCTTTGAAGCCCTTACTCATTACGCCCTGATATCTGACGGATCTCAGGGGATTCCTCGAGCTTTACCCTCATAAGGCCATTATCAATATTACAGAGATTATTCCGTCGACATGTACGTCACTAGCTACGTCGTCGAAAATGAAATTGATAGCGATAAGCCATTGGTTGGCTGGCCGTAAAAGGGAGGGAGCGGAGCCGGGCCAAGAAGATCGTATCCGATTGAATTGGATTGGATTCCGCGATGGCGTAGGTGGACTGAGTATCGCAAAAACCGGATGTAGATTAAGCAGACCCGGGGCTTAGTCTTCGGAGATATTTTTAAATTGGCCTCTTATCTTATCGCACCTAATAATTTCAAATCACCCATTTGCGTTGTAATTGCAATTTAAAGTAAATCATTTCTAAACATAGATTTTCGTATGGAAGGATAAAATAATGGAAATATAAAAAATATTCATTTCTACCATTTCTACTAATTATACTATGTGAGTATGATCGTATGACTTTAACATAATACCCCTTTCGAGAATGATAGAAGAAATGCATTTGCTGTTGAATTTTCTTATAAAATTTATCCTATGCTTGTTACCAGAGAGTTTTACATACTCGTTACGATTTGAGATGATTTTTACAAAACAGTAATTCTTGCGCTAGTATATTAGAATCTTAAATATTACACTGTCGAATTGTCGGTGCGAATATCTGTTAGAGATGACGATGGATTCACCCGATTCCAGATTCAGCGCTTTTGTCCACCAGGGGCGTTACTACGGTTTTTGGGGCCCCCACGCAAGTCAAGTGTTTGGGGTCCCCATTTATATAAAAATATATGAAATTATTATAACGTTTTGATTTTTATCGATATTTTTTACGTTTTAATTACAAAAATACATTGAGACTTTTATAATTCTAACTTTATAAGGACAGGACAAAACAACTCCAAACACTTGAGATGGGTATTTTCCTCTTCATTTCGAGCGATGAAATCCATAAGGATACTACTACTTCGAATACCTTACGGCAGATTATACTGGAAAAATTCTACGTATTTTTGTGAGGCCCCAAATATCTTGGAGCCCCCACACACACTGCCTGGGCCTGTGCCCCCAAGTTACGCGCCTGGTGTCCACGAGTGTGTACTTTCAGTGTTATAGATGAGATAAAGAGAGGAATGCGTAAATTTCAAAAAGGTTTAAATCGGGAATGCATCGTCATTCATATTTAAAGAGACAACTGAGCAACTTTATAAAGCTGAAGTAAGTTGCAGAGTTTATCATTAGAATTGATGAATATGTTCGAAGCACATTCATTATGTTTACCAGCAAGTTTATAATGTTATTATTTTCTGAAGAAATTTTTCGAGATCACCCTGTTACTTGATTCCAAAAGATGGTCTGCATAATTCTTTTAAAGTGCAAAGCAATCGATTCTCCAGTGGATATTTCCTTTTCTTGGACAGATTATGTAAATTTTTTATTGTACTTACTGTACTTTTACTATACTACCAAAAATGTTTATTTATCATCTGTTGCTGTTGGACATTTACATAATGCAGTGCAATCACCTGGCAGTTGCCTCAGTTTATTCGAACCTACGCGCAGAACGATTTGAGTCCTCATTCGTTGGTGAATGTTAAGTTTCTTAAAACCTTTCGTGTTGCCATTTTTTCTTTTATTTATTCTTCGAGTTTTATGTCATAAATGAGAGGAAAAATGCGTTACTTTTTTCAGGGCCGGATCTACCATGAAGCGGGTGAAGCGGCCGCTTCAGACCCCACTTTTAAAGGGGCCCCATTTTTTCAATTTCAATGTAAATATTTAACAAAAGTATATTTGTGAAGAACTAATATTTTACTAAATATAATAAAAATGTCTGTAATTTTAATCCTATATTAATAAATATAAATTAAACAACGTGTTTTCTTTGTCGTCAACATTTTCAGGAAAGGAGGGGCCCATTTTAACCCTTCCTCTTCAGGCCCTGACTCTTTTAGATGTTTGTGCAGATAATATTTGGATTAGATATTTTATTCCTTCATATTCATGTATTCCCGCAATTATACCTATGGGCCTCTTTCTTTGAGGTTCTATTCGTTTTAAATATTTTTCATAAGCAAAATTATACACTTATTTCTTCTAACATTTCTATGTCAACTATTTTTTATCTTCTGTCCATAAAAGAATGTATTATTAATTAATTAATGTTTATTTTTCTTAAGGATTATGGTGTTTTTCACCATCTGGAGAGCTGCTTTATCTTTGATCCTAAATGCATTTTCGTTTTTCTAGGATCTAGGAGGCTAAGAAGTGAATCTTTACGATTCCCATTAATCCCTTACAAATCGATATTTGTGAAACGGAACTTCATTGAGCGAGTCTTTAGCACGGCAGAATTTTGTACTAATATTTCGACTGATTAATTATCCTGCAATTGAGACTTTTAGTTTTGGCGAATGGCAAGATGTAATAGGACCACTGGCCCTTCGGCCCTCCATTCTGACTCGCTTATCTCTCTCCCTTTTCGCTTTTTCCCCTTTACCTCCTCATTTCAGTCCTCCAGCCTCCATACAGTATACGAAACGCATTTGAGAAATGAAATGATACGGTTTTAACTGCCTGAGATAGCCATTATCGAAAGGCTTTGCCAAAATAAAGGGTTGAGACCATTGTCAAACAAAATGAGGCTATTCAGCTTTCATTTCTTTGCCATAGACTTACAAACAAGATGCGGTGGTTATCGTAATTTTACGGTGTGATTAGAAGGTCTGGTTTAAATATTATTTATCATATTCTTTTCATAGTAATAATATTTGGTATAATATTCAAAAAATTCTTATTTCCTTCTCTATCTTGAGAATAATGGATACCTCATAGTCTGTAAGGTAAACACCGAAATGTCATAAAATATAAAATCACTTTGTGCTGTACCACTACTGCAGAATGTATATATGCATCTGTTTCTTTTCTCATTCTACAAATCACCACGCGTTTATAGATTATTGCAGAGCTTCTCATCTGGTGTGCCGCAAGGAAGGCACAACTCTGGCATTCACTAGGCATTCCGACGATTTTTAACTATCACTAAAGCGTTTGAAACAAAGAAAATTCGCATAAATTTCATCATCCAATGATCGTGTCCTTAAATTGCGAGAAGTATTAATAAATGTTTAATATTTAATTCATTTAAAAATATCATATTTTATTCTTCTTATTTAAAGACACGTATTAAAACAGTACATAGGGTTGGCTTATTGTGCCGCAATGTTTATTAAGCGTTCATGAAGGTGTGCCGTGGATCAAAAAATGCATGATTAAAATGAATGTCAATAGATGGCGGTTTCGGAAAGGCCATTATAAACGGATATGCATACATAATATATTAATAAGCCTCTAAAATACTGAATATAACTTATATAAATCAGTTACAATCGTCCTACCGAAGATGGTATTAATCAATTTCTTGGAAATGATTAGTTTTCACTTTTCACCAGTAATTTTGGTTAATATGTTTCGTACAATGCAAAGAAATATCCGCACATTTCTGTCAATATTTTATCAATTTATTATTTCCGTGTCATTGACGCAACGTAGTTAAAATGTTTTCATTAATAAAAATTATTGTTATGATAGTACATATTAGTCTATCTTGGTCAAGGGGTTGATAGTGTGTCTGTCTACCTCTACTACGGTCCCGTTTTCAAATCCTGCCGTGGGAAAGGTCATATTCTCCTCCTCTCAGCTAACATTTTCATTGCAAAATGCCATTGATAGGTGCTTATGAGATAATAATTTTTTAAATGAAACACATAAGACCTGAGATTAGTTAGTTTCCTTAGCATTATGTCCACAAAATAATTCTAATGTCAATGGGATCCGTGTCGCAACTCAATGACGCAGTGAGACAGTCGAGTACAGGTGACGCGCATTTCGGTAACCAAGTCGCCGGCCGTCTTCCGAGTCGATTCACGGATCGTTGATCACCCGAATTCAAGAAAGATTTTTCGGAACATTTCTACTCTCTTTCTCTCTCCGATACCCTCTTCGGACTAAAATCTTTGCAATGACACTTCTATAGGATGGAAAGGACATCATGCTACGATTTAAATTTGGCGATCCGAGCATCTATTCGCCTTGCTGCGTTCTATTTCGGGAAACAATGCCCGGGAACGGCGATAGCTGGAGCCCGGAATTGAGAGAAAGCGGAATAGGATGGAAAGGTAGGGAAGGGAAGTAGAGAAACAAGGGTCAGTTGTTGGGATATACTCAGCGCACGCTTCAATTGTTTTTTCCTCCTCGCAACCCTATACGCCCGAGTTCTCGGAGTTAAAATTATGTTTCGCTTAAAAGTGAGACGAAAAGCATTACCTAAACGTAGGAGTCACTTGTGAGTAAACATTTTTTATGGATTTGTTTCATAACTTATGTTTAAAATAAATGTGGTATCGCTTAAATTAGTACCTACTTAATAAAATTTAGTCTTAATGAAGGTAAACTCCTGTGAATGCTTATGAAAAGCGTTATATTTTATTTGGACATAGGGTATGTTAAACCCAAAGTATTATTCGGTCTTTGAATTCAATAAAGAATCTGAATGAAACTCGAAATAGCACTTTGATTCTATCTCAATAAAGTAGGATACGTTCCATATGTATTAAATGGTATTGGATACTTTCTAGGTATTAGGTAAGGACGGCAATTTCTACACTATTCCCATCCCATTCACTAACTCCATTCAGTAAGCAACTGAGTGTAATCTGACAATGAGAACATATTCCTTCGTCATATAAAAGAGAATATTCCGTGTTAAGTGTTTCTGGCCTTAATCTTTAATTGCGAGTATCTGAATAGAATTTATGATAAGTCGAAATTTTACGTTTGGATTTGTTTCAACTTGTATAAACGGAGAAAATGAACGGAAATGTTTATTCTGCTTACTTTTGTCTGTCACTAAGCGCATTAGAGTTGTGGGAAGAGCGAATTTATCCTCTTTGTATGAATTAATCTCGACAAATTGATCCGAATGGACGCTCTGCTCTTCTGACGCCCCCGCGCTCTTCTCCATGACTTCTTTTCCTCCTTTTTTTTAAATCGTACGCCATGCTCACCGGTGGGTAGAAGCGGCGTGGATTTGCGTGCCCTTTTGACCTTTCGACGCGTGTCATTCCGCGTCGGAATTTTCCAGTCGTCGTGCACGCGAGGAATAAGGAATCCGAATCGAATGGCATACCATCTCTTTTTAGCTTCATGTCAACAGGTTGGATCACGTGCCAGATTGGAAATTAAACTTATTCAAATGCGATGCCTGCATATGACGCTTGATACCGTTTCTTTGGAAACGCCGCCGCCGATGCGAGGAAATCTTTACGTTTGCAGAAGGCGGAGCAGATTTAGAACGGCAACCACAGTTATTCATCTAGATTGATTTTATCTCAAATGTGTTCCGTTTAAATAATTATTTTTTTCACTTAGCAATTAGGTCTAGAGATTGTTTAATCCATCAAGTGACCTCTTACTCTGGAAGGTTGTCGGCCTACAATCGCATAAATCCCCTATTTATGCAACATCTCCGAACTGTTTCCTATTCCACACCATTGAGTGATGTTGTCCAAGTGTTGTTCCCGTCTTTTCCATCTCCTTGCTTTTTTCTTCTTTAATTTTCTCCGAATAATAACTTTAAATAGGTATGTTCTTTATCCTCATCATGCGTCCAAAATGCGTTACCTTTAGTTTCGTAACCTTCCTTTTCATTCGTTTATTTTATTCCAAATTATTCTCTGCCATTACAGTCTTATATTACATCACGTCATATTATATTTTTACCCATTTTCTAATCGCAGTTTAAAAATGTTCCCGAATAATTATATGCTGTAAGCACCTTCTTCCTGGTTCCTTACTGCAATGACGCATTTCACTGTCCGTTTATTATGAAAAAAAAGTTTGGAATGAGTCGAAAACATTGGCTTGCACAAAACAAAAGTAACCGCTCAACATTCGGTATCACTCTAATATTCAGGAACAATAAAAAGCTGTAATTAAAAGTACCATAGATAGCATAAAATAGCAAGTTTTCTCATTAAGTATACCTACTTTGTACTAAATAATTTTAATGTTTCATCTTTTTTACGTCTGTCCATATCCCTCAAAATCGTTTTTAAAATCAATTCCGCTAGCTGAATCGAATTATGGGAAATAATCTACATTCACTATAAAAATATCCTGCGACAATGACGCGCTCTTGACTATTCAATTAGTCGTGAATGAGAATATTTTTTGCTATTTTTGGAATTTAAGTCTATTTATTCCACCCGCTCCATCTCACCTTCTAATATAACGAGACCGGGCGTACTCCTTATCTCCCGAAAGCCTCTTGCACTTTTAATCAACACCTATTTGCTCTCTCAAAAGATTTTAGCTCCAAACTGTGTTCTTAGGCATTAGAATTTTAACGGTAATGGTTCCCCTTTCACCGTTCTGCTTTGCGAAATTTCTTTCTTGACAGTGCGCTCCAATATGCAAACGAAATTTCGAGAACAATTCCCCGCTAACCATCCTTGCTTTCTCACAAAAGGCCTTAATTACGAGATACACTTTGCACATGCGAGGAAGAAAGTTTGAGACAACACCTCTTCTTCAACTTCCGGCTCCTCATTTCGCATTCCTCTTTATCCGGCTGCGTTCGATGGCGTACCCCGATCTTCCTTTGTCTCGGGAACCCTTGCGACTACGGCGTCGCCGTTGAAATGACCTGCTCCAGCAGCTATTACTGAAGCACTTTCCAATAATTAAGACCTAGGTGAATGTGCCTTCGGTATCTCTATTCTATCCCTTGTTCCTGATTCCATCGAAACGAAACCGTTTTTCATATTGTACCTATTCACATGACCACGGTAAATATAAACAAAAATTTATTTTAAAATAAGGTTCACCTTGAACAAAGTCAAATTTCTTCAGTTTCCGATTTTAATTTTTCTCTCTTTCCGAATTGTTATCCCGGAAACCACAACGAAGGTATTAGTGACAATCCTTTAAGAGTAGTTTAAGTGATTCTGCTATCCTCTGTCGTATTACTGTCGGCTATTTTTCTCTGAGTTACTAAAAAGATAAAATCTTTTACAGGATTTTTACATTTTAATGTTTGTTTGATGATATTAAGAATATTAAAAATAATTCTTGAAAATATCAAGAAATTAATGAGTTCATATCGGCACCTTACGTAAATCTTCGTCAAAATTTAATATTTCCGCTAAAAAATTATAATGATTCTTATGATAAAAAGTTCACAGAAAGTTGCATATTTAATTCTGCTTCAATTATAATGACATTTGATACAAAAGTATCGGAATTACTTTCGAGGAATTTGAGTATTTATGATCGTTACATATTTACATGCATATATGAAAACACGCTTTACGCGCTTTCACACTGTCACGGGGATAACGAATACCTTACCGCATATTCCTCCAATACTAGTCCTTCAAATCCACTTTAGTTGTTCATTTTTAATCTGGGAAATTTTCATCTATTGAAAGATTTTCTTTGGAGAAATTTAACATTTCAGGAATTTTAAAAAGGAAACTCCTTAACCGTGACAGTTTTACGGTTAAGGAGTTTCTTTTTTAAACGTCCATTTCGCCGTAGTCTCCAAACCCCTTTTCAATTATTTCAGGAATTGATTAGGAGAAATACTCAATTTACATATTTATTAAATAATAATTTCCTTTTGTTTGCTCTCTCTCTCTCCATCTTATTCTGTAAATTTATCTAAATCCTCATATTCAATTTTTCAAACGCTCGTTAGCAGATGATTATTGTAAAAACAGCGGCCACAATTATTGTGATTTGTGCCGAGTCAAAATTCTTTGTTAGAAGAGTTAATCTGTTATTGAAACAGTTTCCTCTTCGAAAAACGTGATGAATCTTAAAAATAATAATAGATATTACACGCTGCAATAAAAATATAAGGTATATTACGTGGAGAATTGCACGGAAATAATTACGAAATTGGTTTGTTTTGAAGGTTTCATCGCCCTTAAAGAAAAAGACACACCCGCGACTAGATGCTGACCACCATACAGAAACATTTTTTAAATTTAAATAACTTTTAGGAAGTGTATAAGCGTAAAGATGGAACACTAACCCACCCCAACGGTTTAATTCAATGATTTTACTGTCAATTAAAAATGTTACGGTCTTTTATTCGTCTCCAAACATTCGCAAAAATTCTTCAGCAGTCGGAATCATTTTTAAAGGTTGATAGTAGGGCGTAGTTCGGTATGTGCCGTTGCCATTTGCGGCGCCATAGTCAAGAGACACCATTTCCATCAATCCAACAATAAGAAATCCATAATTTACTCTCCCATGTCATTATATGATCTGTAAGGTATCAATTAATAAATGACGTTGGATAGGGGACAACATTTGCAACAAAACAGCAAGAGCATATAATTGCGACTTATATTCGAGAAGGTCCCGCCCATTTTATCTATTTAGGGGAAATAAACTTTCCTGGAATCAAACTCGGGTCGTTATTTTGCACGGTGATTGTATATAAGAGTCTTTATGTTGGGCTCTCTTTAAAATTGAAAGAATGGCTAAAATACATGCAGCCGTTCTCCCGTTAATATACATTATTTGTGGTGTCTTATAACATCTACCTATATATATCGCGGTAAGTTAATATAAAAGTTGATAAAAAAGGCCCCATTCGCGTTCTCTTTTCTCCACCGCATCCCGCCTCTTTATGTTCCATCCTCTCAGTTCGTAGTCATTCCAGTTTCCCTCGCCCACCTGTACCCTAGCTGGTCTTATCACTTCGGAATTGTTTCATACGATGCTGTTTCCCTGCATCCCGACCACGTTCCAATATCCTCCTCCTGCCAGGCTTATCTTTAGACTCTTCAATAGGCTCTCTCCGTCTCTGTTCCTCTCTCTCTCCCTCTCTCTCTCTCTCTCTCTCTCCCTGTCCCTCTGCGATGGCCATTTCGTCTCCCCTTCTTTTCGCCTCTCGTCCCCCATTTTCTCGTTGCATGAATTATGCATTCGTCAGAGTCGTACCTACCGAGGAAGGTCGATGCTCTGTATATGTTTCACAAAAGCCGTTCTCTCCTCCCTCTTCTTCCGCGTCCCCATTGCAAACCTCCCCTTCCTCTCCCTGTATTGACCTCACCCATCCCATTTCCCTCCCATCCCCCTCTCCAAAAACTTCCTTCCCCTTCTTTCCCATTCCTTTCTCCCTCGCTGCCGCCTTTCCCTCCCACGCAATACGCGCTCCGGAGCACAAAAATCCAGCAGCTTAAAAATATGAAATAACGGGAAAGTCGAAACGATAAAAGCATTTTTTATTTTATTTATTTTTTGTTCATTTCAATGTAATCTCACCGATATTCTGATAGGTAACTCCGTCGCATTTCTAAACACTTTCCCTGTATTGGATTGTTTTTTTGTGTTTTATTTCCGCAGATGGAATTTGACGCATTGGTTATCCATTTGTATCATCTGGCTGCTCGTACACTTTTTAATATTATCTTTATGTAATGAAACGTTATGTTCCTTAAACACTATGAACTATTTTACGAATAGATACACGCCCCTCGCTCCTGAAAAATTATATGCTACATATTGTCATATTTCTGTAGTTGTAATAGTCGTACTCGCATAATGGTTGCAACCTTGTTTTACAGTTGAAAATTTGGTTATTTTGATTTTCTTGCATAATAGTCGTATCACATTTTTATGTATCAACCTTGATACATTAAATGTCAAGTGGATTAAGATTGTTATTTATTAATTTCTTTTACCTAGAAATATAATCTAGTTCACGATGCTTTTTGTCGAGTGAAACCGAAAGACTGGGAGCAAGTCCATTTCCGCGACAGTTCTTTGTGCTACTATATAGCCTATTTCATTCTAAAAATAAAATTTGTTTGTTTTGAGCGTTCCTACAAGTGCAGTAAAACCTCGCCAGTCATAAATATCGGAAATAAGATATAGAAAAATGCATTACATATGTAAAAAATGTATTACAAAATTATGAAATCCAGTTCAGTTTTAAAATATTTTATTTCCATTCATTTTTAATCAAATGAATTTTTGACAATATCAGATTTCTTATACGTACATGGGTCTGGCCAAAAATGCCGTTTTATGCTTAAGGCCTATTCAGGTCTAGTTCAGGTTGCAAATTTATAATATTTTTATTAAGACCCGGCTCATGAGGAAACTTTCCTCCCTTTGCGTCAAACACTTCCAGATGGGTCTTCCACTACCCTTTACCACTCCCAACCAGGGTAATAAACCACGCCCTCCGCCACCCCTGCTCGGACAGAAGAAGTCCAGCTTAACCGATGTTTTCGGACTTCCCACCCCACCCCCTCTATGCGTAGCAAAACCCCAACCGAGGTGCGGTGTTCCTAAACTAAAACATCACTCAAAAACGCCTCCCCACTCTCGACACAACCCACACCTAGAGGACATATTTAACCTATCAACGCATGGCCTCAGCCCCCCAGAAGATAAATTGCTCTCCCTGGGACTCTCTTTCTCTCCAACTCCGAAGTTCGACCACTTCCGCCTCCTAGCGGACACAGTCCTACGCCCGTTCCCTCCGACTCAAGTTAACATTCAACACCTCTACACCATCCTCCGTAAACCCATCCACACCTATCAACCAAGCCGAGCCCTTTTCTCACTGTAAACTGCCATCCCAACACATACCCCCCACCACCCCCTACAACAATACATCTCTTACATTTCGAATGCCATCTCTCATCCGGACTTCCCAAAATCCCTCGACCTCCAAGACAACCTTTCCATAGATGAAAGACACGCTATGGCTCAGGTCCAATAAAAATATTATCATTTTACTCGCAGACAAGGGCTCCACCTTGGTCATCCTCCATAGGGAGGACTACAACCAAGAAGCCCTCCGCCAACTTTCGCACCAAACGTATTACCGCTCCCTCGACTCTAATCCCACAGACCTCCACGACTCTGATATTTCCGCTTTCCTCCACACAAGAATGGCCACGGCCAGAATTAACTCGATACCAAATACACTACTTTCTTCCCCCCTTCCGGAACTACACCAAACCCAAACCCACCTACTCAAAGCGACACCCCCTGACTCACAACCTTCCTCCCGGCGCTACACGAAGCCATGAAAATCATCCTTGCCGCCGCCCACCCCATTCTCACATACCTACCACTCTTACACTCTTCCCCAAGCATCCCATTATATCATTCCGTCGACCTAGGAATCTCAGCGACATGCTGTGGCGCAGAGAACTCCCCATAGGTACAACACCACCCTCCGCAGGATCTTTCCCATGCGAAAGACCGCGGTGTCTCACTTGCCCCATCATAGAGACTTCCTGCTCGTTCAACGGCCCGATAACTGATATCACCTACCCAATTACGTCCCACGGAACCTGCACCTCCAGAAACATAATATACATATTAAACTGCACACAATGCCCGGCGTTTTACGTGGTCCTCACCACCACACCATGAGGAAGGCAGGAAAGCTAGAGAACCTGAAAGAAGAAATGAGAAGAAATAGGATTGATATCATAGGGCTGAGCGAAGCTAGATGGGAAGGAGAAGGGCAGTTCGACTCGGAAGAATTCACGGTAATTTACTCAGGAGGAAATAGTGGGGCGAGGGGAGTAGCTCTGGTATTTAGGAAAGATATGATGAAGAGCGTGACAAAAATAACAGCAACGAACGATAGGTTGATGGAAATAAAGCTAAAAGCAGTCCCAGTGGACATGTTGATAATCCAGGTATATATGCCAACGTCAACTCATGAGGACATTGAGGAGATGTATGAACAAATTAACGAGATTTACGAAGAAGACGGAAGAGGAAAGGTAAACTGCATAATAATGGGAGATTGGAACAGCATAGTTGGTGAAGGACATGAAGAAAATGTTGTCGGTCAATACGTGCTTGGGAAAAGAAACCAAGGAGGAGAAAAACTGGTAGAATTGTGTATTAATACCGACCTAGTAATGACTAATACATGGTTCAGAAAACATAAACGAAGGCCGTACACATGGGAAAGCTACATACTTTATAGCAATTTTGTGAATGATAAATATTAAACACATTTAGGTTTTTGAAGGTTATGCATGGTACAACTACTACACTGCTTAATTTTCTGTAACTACTCTACTATTGACTAGAATATTTCTTTTAATAATTATTTTTTAATATTTGTATTTTTTCTTGCAATCTTTTGATTTTTTTTACACAGTCACTCTCAAACATTTACAAAAGTAGACCGGACCTGATCTATATTTACCTAAGTAAATAATCAACTTGGATTCCATCGATATTCTTCAAATTTAAAAGGCAATATTACACTTTTTACGACTAAGCACCGCTTGATTTAATACATTAATTTACGTGCCTACATAGGAGGCAAAAGTTGAAATTTCGAAAATGGATTACATAGTAACGTGTAGCGTCAGTTTGCATAAGGTAGACCCACGGTAAACAATCAATAAAGTCGCTGCGCTTATATCGAGTAAAATTCCCCGCATATCGCTAATTAATCGAGTCGGTTTAGACGATAATTCTGTTTATGATACGATAGATGCGTTAATTTCGTCGATAAAATTTTGGCCACGGTAGAGAAGTAATCAAATATTGGAAATTATTCTTCCGTTATTTTGGATGGGGCAATTTACTTGGCGCGAAAATCGTGAAATTACGAGGAACTTGTTGAGTCCAGTGGAATAATATGGGCGATTCAGAGTTAATCGGATTCTGAAGTTTTAATGACCCAACTCTCGGTTTTGGTGGCGGAAAAACATCTATCAACTGGAGCGCGACGCAGCTATTTGTTTATCTTCTTACAACATAAAATCAGTAAGCAGCTTAAAGTGGGCATTTGAGAGCGTGTTGTAGGAGTTTCCAATCGGTCGATAGGAAAAGAATCTGGTTTTAGGAAAGTAATTTTTGGAGAATATCTGCGTGAAATATCCTAAAAATGTTTTCTTATCGTTTCACTTCAAATAAAAATAACACACTGAATTGGAAATGTTGAAAATAATATTCATCGGATACTGTTAAAATCTGAAGACATAAATGAACGAACGAGAAGAGGTAGTCATTTCTCACGTGAGCACATAGCACGCTGAATGCCCTTAGCGTTTTGATTGGTGTCACATGGGGAAACGGGTTAAACAGATAATAATGTTTAATTCTGTTTAATCACGAGCGCCAGATATGCCTGTGCCAAGCATTATACTCAGTATTTATTACATAAATTATAGATCGTCGAGTTAACAGCGGGTTGCAATTATCGAAGTTTTATAATGAAACGATTGAGTTTTTAAAGTGTGTTAAATAAATGAAATTACTATATTAGGAAATAATATAATACAGAAGCAAATTGTCATGATTTTTATGCGACATATGGCAACATTCGCGTGCCGTCCTATGCTGGTATGTATACCTCGTACATGGCTCATCAGTTCTATGCAATGCACTCGATTGCAGATCAAATTTCTGACCAAAAACAATTGAGTCTTGCATCGTGACAATGCTCCTAATCTTGAGGGAACATCTGGCAAGTGAACAACTCCTCGTACTGAAGCATCCGCTTTATCTCTGGTTTTACTAAAATGCGATTTTTAAAAATCTAGAGATTGAAAAATACAGTTTAAAAAAATTAAAAGCGTCTATTTTGAGTCCGTTTAAGACGTTCATTAAAACGCGAGGGGGATGCTGGACAGTCTCCCAGAAAATTACTTATTTCGAAACATATTTCCAGTCACAGCAGAGACGCTAGGACCAGCACCGTCTTCAGACGGTAAGCAAGTGAGGCAATCGCCTCAGGGCGCACTCTCGAGGGGGGCGGCCTGATGCCGTTTGTGGTCACAATGACGCCCCTCCCTCTCCCAACTTCGGTCTTACAGCAGGAGCGTCCACCCAGCTCATTTGCGAAAAATGGAGGGAAGTATAAAGCAAAACAAAGGCAACATGTGCGGGTCGGATCCGCGAGGTAGTTTTTACAAGCTTTCCGTCTCCTTTGTCTCCGAGGGTGAAGGAAAAAATCTGATGTGGCCAACACATGACTTTCTCCATATTTGGGGTATAGATATTTAAATTATTATGAATAATATTACGAGGTAAAATTATTGTTTCGTATCGTAAAAGAAGACACGTCCTTGTTGCCGTAAATTACGTATATTTTGAATGTTTACAGAATTCACCGCTACATGGTGTTGGCGCTGTACACTGGTATTAAGATAAAGCGAAATATATCCGAAATGGATGGTTCTACGAAAATTAGTTTCAAACAAAACTTGGAAGAAATAATATTCTCTATAACTTTGGTCCTTACGAAGATTACCAATAACAATGTTTTTAAGGAGATATTTAACGGAAACCGAAAAACCTGTTATTTATAAATAACTCCTAAACAATAACTCCTATACAAAATTTGTTCAAATGAAAGTTGTAGGAAATTACATTCTCTATAACTTTTGTATAGAATAGTAAATACAAAAATGATATTTTAACCAAGAAATATCGCAAAAACCGAATCGGGTTTCGAATAAACCTCGACTTCCGTTTATCCGTTATTGTCCAAAAACTAATCAGTTCTTTATTCTCATGTAAGAGTGTTAGATACGAAGTTTGGTAACGATATGGCACGTACTTTTTGAGTTAAGCGCCCACACTAACATACACACACACACACAGACATCATTCCGAAAATAGTCTAAACGTGTTCTAGGGACCTCAGAAGATGTATTTCCGTTGAAATCTCGAAGTCGATTTTTTTCATGAATACAATACTTTCCCATTACTACGTATGGAGAAAGTAAAAACGGATGTTTTCAAGAAAGTGGGGGGGGGGGAAATTTCCCACCATGGACCATCGGCATATTTGACCTAAAAGGACATGCGGCATCCCTGATTCCAGCGATTCTGTTTCCCTCTTATTTATATTATGAAGACAGAATTTTCCCCTTTCCACTCTTTGAGAATCCACGTGAGTTGAGAAAATATTTTAAAGCACTCTTTCGGATGTTTCTAAAGGAAAAGAATAATTGGAGGACAGGAACCGCTGTACCGTCTTCGACGGCTTAGTTCTGTATGGAAATTCAATGACCACCCGCATGCGCCTGTCTTCTGAATGGGAGGACACGTATGCGAAGATCATAAATGCTACTGCTGGCAATCTTTCTTTCTTTTTGAAGGTTTTAGATTTTATGACCTTACGGGTGGCTAGAAAGAAATCTTACCGACGCGTCGGCAAACGTCGCGACGTTCCCAAGAAAACTTTCCGACACGTGTTTTACACATTGGTCTCTTCATCCTCTCTCCTTTTTCTTTTAAAATTTCTCGAAAAAGAAATTACTTCAAGACCTCAGATTTTCTTAGTTTGTGGATGAAGTAACATCGCAGAGAGAGCGAGTCGTGTCGTATTTTTGCAGTAACAGTGTGAATTTTGCGTAAAAATTAATAGGACTAGTTAGTATTTTAACTCGTGAAACATTTTAATTATTTGTTTTTAATTTATTTGATTTCGCTTTTGGAGTTTTTGTGAGAGAAACTGTTTTAATTTTGGTAGAAGGATATCCTAACGATCCAGATCTTCTCATCATTACGTGGGATATCTTCACTCACAACATTGTCACTACATCGTCTTCCATTGGAGAGGTTAGTTTGAATTTAATGAATTGCTACGGTTTATACTAAACTTCTTTTTGTAATCTGATTTATTTCGAGAGATTTACTTCAATTATTTCTCGGAATAATTAATATTATTAATATTAGCCGATGTCGGCATTTTCGCCTTTTCATAATGACCCCTATGTTATTGATGATTCCTATAATAACTTGCAAGTCCAAATCAGTCATTCAAGTAAAAATCTCAAAAGTTGAAAAACTATACCCTAACCCTAATATTTAGGATGATCGTTTTTCGGATAAATTTCCCACCCCGCTATTCGCTAAACCCTTTGTTGTGAGGAAACCCTACCGGCGTCTATAACTGGAAAGACCTTACTGAATATAACTATCGCTGCTCTCAGCTTCAGAGCAACTCCCATGAATTCTCCTCCATACTACCCCTACTAAATTACACCTTTTCATTGCTTTACTTTTTGGTTTGCCAAAACAAAGGGAGAAGGTGTGAGTATAATTTTTATATAATTCTCATATCGAAAGTGAATTCTTGAAGTTGCGTAGTTATGTTACAGTCGGAATTAATAATGTTACTATTTCTTGATTCTTCGAATTAAGTACGGTTGAGAGTAAAATTAAAATTTGTAACTTATTATAATTCTCTTGTTGGATTTTATTCGTTTATCTAGCCCTTAGATAATAATCATTACTTGTATTTAGTATCTTTCCATTATTGTACGATAAATTCTATAAATCTCTTCCCCAGTGCTCACAGCAGCTAGTTCTTTTCTCCTGTAAGGATTTTCACGAAGATAGGTATAATTAAATAAGTGAGAAAATTTCAAATTTTCAGATCATTCTAAGATATCAAAATAGTGAATAACATTTTGTTTTTGTGGATATTACTATTAGTTGCTGTGCCTATGACCATAACTTAAGAATTCTCGATGAGTGAATTGTTTCTCTTTAACTTTGTTAAAATGATAGAAATGACAAACGTGCGACGCACATTTCCTACAGAGACTTCAATCAAGTGCCTTATTCCTAGCGTCTCTAATTCGGAATGGCTTAATTCTGACGTATATAGCAGTTTTTTGTTTCATCTCATTTTAACGTGATGTCCCCACTGGGATTTGCATTGTTGGATTGCACTGTCGCCCTCGAGTCAAATCGACTCGAAAAAACGCCTAAATTGCATTTCACATTTAAACACTAGCGGATATTTTCTTATGAGAAATAGTTCAACATGTGCTTACATTTCATTCTATTTAATTAAGCAATTAGTTTTTATGTATGCATTTAAAAACTTTTCATTTTTATGTCTTCATTAAAACGAGTTTTACATATTCCGACTTAATTATGTGGCACGATGTATTAACCTTTTCTGTAAGAGTACGCAATTTTGTAATTTGATATATTTTTTCTACTGGATATTAAATATGTTCATAGCATCATTAACTTACACGAGATTTATATTCAATTTTTCACTGGCAAAATAAGAGTATATTTTCTTCCCTCTGTCTGTCTGTTCTTTCTTATTCAGTTTTGATCCAATGGGTGAATACGAATCCACTGTAAATTTAAATATGCGGTAGCCTTACAAATACTGTTGTTTAATGGACGCTCGTACAATAATGAATTTTGTTTAATATAAAATTAGTATTATTATCGTTTTTATATTATAAACTAGCAGAATTTCCCGTTGAATTTCAACGGATTTAGTGAAGCTACTACAGCGCAACATACAAACTCTTTAAAATACCTACATATTTTGCGATAATTTTAGATATTAATGGTTCAAAAAAGTTGAATTCTCGAACATTACGGGACATGAGGGTGGGAGGGGGGCGGCCAAAATCTTCCCGCCTCAGGGCGGCCAAAAGTCTGAAGCCGACCCTGGCTAGGACAGTTGAATAAAGTCGCAAAAGGATAACTTTGAAGGCGATTGCAGTCCCAAACTATTAGCTATTGTTTGAAAAAGCATCAAATCTCGTAACTATAATTTCAAATCTCTTCTTGTTGGCCAATTTTATATAGCGTTTTAAATTTTGTAGCAAAGTCCTCTTTCCATAAAGCGTTTAAATACAAAGTTAATTTGAGGATTTGGAATTTCATAGTGCATGTTGAGAAAACATTAAAGTTATGTTTCCTCGGTTACAAAGAGATATGAATTATACTAAAAAGGATAAAGTTATATTGATTTACAAATTGGGGATCCTTTGCATAATTTATTTAAAAACATAATAAATCTTCGATATTCATGGTTAAACGCGATTGGCCGAAAAAAACACGTAAATTTCATTCACGGCATAAGCAGGTACAGACAATAAGTTCAACTCTCGCTATTATCCTAAAAAGATATATATGAACAGTGGAAGTCAATATGTGGTTTATTTGAGTCAGTTTCTTTTCCACCAGAGGGACCGTTCTATGTTACAATATTCTAAGGGTTACCCGAAGAAACCGTTCGACACGAAAGAAAACGGAAGGTTACGAAATGAATTAAAATAATGGAGGCTTTATAAAGATGAAGGCTAGGTCACATTGCAACAAAATATGATCAGCACAGGAACAGGAGCGAGATGGAAAAATAGACCAAAGGTGAGATCGGAAAGAGAATTTGTGAATCCGTTGGTTGAAGGAAGGCATTAGGAATAAAATGGAAGTCGGGGTAGATCCTTGAATGGATATAAATGGGATTACGTTCAGGAAAGAAGTATGTTCTCGACATTCCATTGAAATAAATTGAGATATTCCATAATTGTTTTATTATTGGTGCTATCTAAACTATATAAATGACAGTGCCACTTTGTCAGTAATGCTTTTTGAAGCTTAATATCTCGCAAACGACTCAACCGAATTTGATGAAATATTCAGGATACCATTATGACATAATAACAAAACGTTTTATTGTATTGAACTCGAGATCAAAGACATGAGTTCGACTCCAGGGGATAATTTTTATATCCAATAAGATAACACGTAATTTCACGTAAAAATGAAATTTTAGACGCGCAGACTTTCATTCTTCTTTATATTAAAATTAGAAATAATTGACCTACGAACTTTGGATGTGAACCATTTTGAAGAAAACATTATAAAGGTTCTTATTCTATTCATACTTTTCCTCCTACAGTTCGAAATCGCTCAATTTAAACGTTTAGTTCACACAGTTTGATGAAATCTAGCCATTTTAAGGGGATGTTGACTTGCCTACCAATTCCGTTGTTAGACCTCGATATCATATTGGGCTTACGGACAATTCACCGACCACAATACACCGAAGGAAAATTCACCGACCACAATTCACCGACGGAAAATTCACCGAAACCACAATTCACCGAATCACAATTCACCGAATCACAATTCACCGAAAGGTAAATTCACCGACCCACAATTGATCGAGTGCAGTATTCACCGAAATTTCCAATTCACCTTATGAAGACGGGGAAGAGCTGAAGTAATATAAGCGGAATGTTGGCAACAATGACACGTAACAATAAACCATTAACGTTTAAGGAGGAATGGGTATGGGGAAGATAGAAGGAAGATGGAATAGTATGACAAAATGAAATAATGGCATCATGGATATCCTTCCATTACAAATAACTCGTACATGAATAATAAATAAACAAATTAAACTCACGGGAGTAGGGGGAGAAGAAGGGGAAGGTTAAACATTAAAGAAAGTAATACTGGCACCATGGGTGTCAATCGATTGCAAATAACTCGTAGATGAATAATTAACAATAAAAAAACAAATTACGCACTCAACGCTTATGGTAGGGGGAGGGAAGGGGGAAGGTTAAACATTTAAAAACAGAATACTAGCACCATGGGTGTCATTCGATTACAAATAACTCGTACATAAATAATTAACAATAAATAAACAAATTACGCACTCTACGCTTATGGTAGGGGGAGGGAAGGGGGAAGGTTAAACATTTAAAAACGGAATACGAGCACCATCGATGTCATTCGATTGCAAATAACTCGCAGATGAATAATAAACAATCAATAAACAAATTACGCACTCAAGGCTTAAGGGAGGGGGAGGGAAGGGGGAAGGTCAAACATTTAGAAACGTAATACTGTCACCATGGGTGTATTTCGATTGCAAATAACTCGTAGGTAAATAATAAACAATAAATAAACAAATTACGCACTCGACGCTTAAGGTAGGGGGGGAGAGGGGGAAGGTTAAACATCTGAAAACATAATATTAGCACCATGGGTGTCATTCGATTGCAAATAACTCGTAGGTGAATAATAAACAAATCATGCACTAATGGCTTATGGTAGGGGGAGGGACGGGGGAAGGTTAACATTTAAAAACAGCATACTAGCACCATGAGTGTCATTCGATTGCAAGTAACTCGTAGATGAATAACAAACAATAAATAAACGACTTACGCAACCAAGGCTTATGGTAGGGGGAGGGAAGGGGGAAGGTTAACATTCAAAAACAGAATACTAGCAGCATGGGTGTCATTCGATTGCAAATAACTCGTAGGTGAATAATAAACAATAAATAAACACATTACGCACTCAAAGCTTATGGTATGGGGAGGAAAGGGGGAAGGTTCAACATTTAAAAACAGAATACTAGCACAATGGGTGTCATTCGATTGCAAATAACTCGTAGATGAATAACAAACAATAAATAAACGACTTACGCAACCAAGGCTTATGGGACGGGGGGGGGGGGGGGAAGGGGGAAGGTTCAACATTTAAAAACAGAATACTAGCACCATGGGTGTCATTCGATTGCAAATACTCGTTTGTGAATAACAAACAATAAATAAACAAATTACGCACTCAACGCTTATGGTAGGGGGAGGGAAGTTGGAAGGTTAAACATTCAAAAACTGAATACTAGCACCATGGGTGTCATTCGACTGTAAATAACACGTAGATGAATAATAAACAATAAATAAACAAATTACGCTCTCAAAGCTTATGGTATGGGGAGGAAAGGGGGAAGGTTCAACATTTAAAAACAGAATACTAGCACCATGGGTGTCATTCGATTGCAAATAACTCGCATGTGAACAATAAACAATAAATAAACAAATTACGCACTCAACGCTTATGGTAGGGGAAGGTTAAACATTCCAAAACAGAATACTAGCACCATGGGTGTCATTCGACTGTAAATAACACGTATGTGAATAATAAAAAATAAATAAACAAATTACGCACTCAAAGCTTATGGTATGGGGAGGAAAGGGGGAATGTACAACATTTAAAAACAGAATACTAGCACCATGGGTGTCATTCGATTGCAAATAACTCGCATGTGAACAATAAACAATAAATAAACGACTCACGCAAACAAAGCTTATGGGAGCGGGAGGGAAGGGGGAAGGTTAACATTCAAAAACAGAATACTAGCACCATGGGTGTCATTTGATTGCAAATAACTCGTATGTGAATGATAAACAATAAGTAAACAAATTACGCACTCAACGCTTATGGTAGGGGGAGGGAAGTTGGAAGGTTTAACATTTAAAAACAGAATACTAGCACCATGGGTGTCATTCGATTGCAAATAACTCGCATGTGAACAATAAACAATAGATAAACAAATTACGCACTCAACGCTTATGGTAGGGGAAGGGAAGGGGGAAGGTTAAACATTCAAAAACAGAATACTAGCACCATGGGTGTCATTCGACTGTAAATAACTCGTATGTGAATAATAATCAATAAATAAACAAATTACGCACTCAATGCTTATGGTAGGGAGAGGAGAGGGGGAAGGTTAAACATTAAAAAACGGAATACTTTCACCACGGGTGTCATTCGATTGCCACTAAGTCGTAGATGAATAATTAATAATAAATAAACAATTTACGCACTCAGGGCTTATGGTAGGGGGAGGGAATTGGAAAGGTTAAACATTTAAAAACATAATACGAGCACCATGGGTGTCAATTGATTGCAAATAACTCGGAGATGAATAAGAAAGAATAAATAAGGAAAGGGACGCATGCAAGGCTTACGGTAGGGTGAGGAGTTGGTAATTTTTAAACATTTAAAAGCGGAATACTAGCACAATGGGTGTCATTTGATTGCAAATAACTCGTAGATGAATAATAAACAATAAATAAGTAGATGACGCATTCCAGGCTTATGGTAGGGGGAGGAGAGCGGTAAGGTTAATCATTTAAAAACGGAATACTAGCACCATGGGTGTCATTCGGTTGCAAATAACCCGTAGATGAATATAAACAATAAATATACAAATGATGAACTCAAGGCTTATCGTAGGGGGAGGAGAGGGGAAGGTTAAACATTAAAAAAGGTAATACTGGCACCATGAGTGTCATTCGATTGAAAATAACTCGTAGTTGAATTATAAATAAACAAACGACGCACTCAACGCTGATGGTAGGTGGTGAGGGGGTTTATCGTAACTTACAAGTTTTTATAGAAAAAGTTGAATCAAAGCCAATGTTCAATCCTGGATAACATGGGCGTCAGTAAAAAATCTTTCAAGGATGGGCAAAACACAAAAATGCCTATTACCCACGTGCGGACGCAATTTTTCCCAATCCGGCAAAATTTTACTTAACCGGCCCCCAACTGACCACAAATCCTCACCACTGAATCACTATGAATGAATTTATCACAGTGTTGAATATCCTCTTGAAATTAACTCAAATTATATTTTAAATGGCTAATTTATTTCCTTTAAAGCAGCTTAGAATCAGATCTCGGAATGAGCCGGAACGCACCGGTACGCCGCTCCGTAACATTTTACATTTCGAGCACTGGTTAAAATCCACTCCGATCTGATTAATACTTTGACACAAATACCCTATCTCCCTACACCCGATCTTTCTTCCCCTCACTTTCCTCTTCCCGTCTACATCTCGGTGATATTCAACCCTTTTGATCAGCGTGCCCCTTGGAAAACTTTGAAGATGTGCATACCCACTGGTATTATCACATAATACGAACAATTCCACAGAAAATCTTTAAATGATTAGAATTAATTTTGGTGGACTAAGTTTGTATTCACTGCACCTAATCGCAAAGGTTATGAAAAATGAATCTTTTGCGTATCCTGAAAAAACCTCCCGTATTTCCGGTTGAATACCAATATTTATCTCCTTCCTCCTCGCCATCCTCCCTCTACATCTCTTTCGAGCGCATATAGACACCGCATTGACACTTTTGCATTACACACGTGAAATAATACAACAATTGGCATGGTTAGTTAAAAACGCGGAATTACGCCCAAATTTGAGCGAATCCGAATAGAAGGATAAATTGACTTTCAAATTAAGAAATGTTCCTTTTTTTAAAAAAATATTTTTGGTCTCTAGAACGCATGTCAAATTTTCCAATTTTCATTTGCAATAGGAACAAGGGTTGCTGAGCGGAATTTTAAATATTACATATTATCTTACGAGAAATGAAAATAATTGCTAGAGGTCGATCTCGCGACATTTTTCGAGATATATTACGCCGTTACCTTCATATATCCCATTTAAATATCCTGTCAAATTTTCGATCCTCTGTGTACACCATTTAACGAATTGTCAGAATTTCGATACAGCGTGACACACGGACCAAACAAACAACCAGTCAGAGGACAAACCAATTAATACTGCCTTTTATTATAATTGGAATCTTGCACATCAGCAGACGGACGAATAAGGTGAAAACAGAACTTTAAAAAATAACACGAAATAAATCCAAAATCTAAGAAATCGGAATTACAAAGTGGTCATAGGATAAGTATGTATGTACTTCGATTTTTAAAGACGCAAACATAAATGAACAGAGAATGATAACTCTCCTAAAATTCGAAACAACAAGGCAAGCTTCATTTATGACGTTCAATAATCATAATAAAATTCGTTGTATAATTTGTACATCGAGAAGAATACCTTAATGGTTTATGTCTCAGATCCGGGGCCATGTTTTGGAAGACTACCTGCTCTTCCATTTCGACGCTCATTAGAGAGGATCAGCGACCGTCACTAGGACTCGGTGTAGTCTATCCTCACAGCGGGTGGTGAAATTCCCGATCTATCATTGCAAAATTGCAATACTTTTTGCAAATAAGACGATTGAAAGTTACATCATTGCATTGCGGTGAAAATCCTGATTATTGGCGTTTTTTAAACGAAATTCTACGATACATATTAACGGAATTAGTATTCTTTTCACGATTACAATACTATCTCTATACATACGATATACTACATATATAGGAAAGTAAAAAATCAATTCATAATTTCGTTACGTTACGTATAACTTTTTTTTTAGCACTTTGCTGTACGAGCATACGAACTTATACATGACGCACTTGGTCGATTCGTGAATGTCTGATTTTTTTGGGGTTTTGCTTCGCCCCCTGGATTCTCCACTGATTTCTATATGAGAAAGTTTGTACAATGTACATTATACCGATTTTTTCATTTTGTACAACAGTGAGCTCTTGGAAATCTGATCACTTAAATTTTGCTATTAAAAACAGTTTCTAATTTCCTTTCACGTTCCTAAGAATCCGCTAGGAACAAAAATTTCTCTCTCATACCATTATTTTCGTCTCAAACTCAGGGGCAGTCGAATTTACGGCCCCTGTTACCACAAGGGAAAACAAAAGAGAGGGATGGGGGAGGAAAGCGAAGGATGTAAGAGGGGTGGGGAAAGAGCCCTAGGGAAGTGTAACGAAGCCCGATGCGGTGGAAATAAGAAAACCCAAGTGCCGCCTTTTATTATCGGTCGCCGGGGTAGGTAGAAACTGGAGGCTTGCACTGATACCGACTTTCGTGTTTGCATCTAAACTTTAGCCTCGCCATATTTTTTCGTATTCGACGGATATGAAGATGTTGTCTTTTTTCAACGAAAATGAGTTATGACTAACGCAATTTGAGCGAATACGAGACCAACGCATTTGTCGCACCCAGTGAGGTGCCGCCCTAAGGCGGTGTCTTACCTGCTTACCGCCTATAGACGGCCCTGGTGGTATCAATAAATAAGGTATTTGTTACAATAAAGTGACGTTTGAATGGCGAGAATTCTCGCCATCCGTACGCAACGTGATAAGTTTTTTTGCATGTATAGTTTTTCCACGTTTTAAAATAATATCTAATATAATATTTACATTTTTACACATTTCCGTTGCCTATTCACGGGTTTCATGCTTATAAAACATAAAAGTTAACATTTCTGAAAGGAGTAATTACACAAGAAATGATGCTGGACTTGGCGAAAGTGATACGGTCGTAGATCAAATTATCGTTATATTTGAATGCCAAACACTTGGAAGCGGTTTATATACAAACAAATTTGGTTGGTAATTAACTACTAATGAAAATATTACATTTGACGATTAAATCACGTTTTAAAATGTTTAAAATTCCAGAACAATAGAAAACTATTAACGGTAAAACCACAGGTGATTTTCGTTCCAACTGATTGTGAGGTGAAAATTCACTTAAAAGAAAAGAACGTTCTCTTTTTTACAATAATGTTTTAATTATTTTTCTTAACTATATGGCCACCTTATGGTATATCGTCAATTCGTCGCAGGACAAACTCGTCGCACGTCACTTCGTCGCAGGACAAACTCGTCGCGCATTGCCCCATAAGGAAAGGCCGTAAATCAGTGTAGGGGTTTTTAAGTTTGCTTTTTAAATTATTTCCCGTCAAGTTTCGAACTCATTTAAATTATCATAAAGATTTAGCGTAAATTGTTAGTTACTATCGGAAAAAGTTGAATCAAAGCCAGCGTTCAATCATGGACAACGTTACCTATTCACGAGTTTCATGCTTACAAAACATTTCAGAAAGGCATAATTACACAAGAAATTAAGCTGAGTTTGGCGAAAGTGATACGATAGGAAATGAAATGATCGTTATATTTGAATGCAACACACTTGGAAGCGGATTGTTTACAAATAAATTTGGTCAATTGTTAAGAAAAGCTAAGTGAAAAAGTATTCTTTATAGGTGGTTTCCAGTTTTTAGTAGAATAAAATGTTTTCGTATATATTGCATACGCCCTAGAACTGATAGCGAAACTAAATTCACAAAATCCATTGAAATTCAACGAGCACTTACACTTCCTTAAACATTAAACGTCATATCTCAGCTTCAATCACTCCAATATGAACAATTATTTTTATCGTCATATAGCCTATGTTACCCGCGGGGAAAAATTATAGATCTATGCGAAGTGTGGTCGCGATATCTTCAAAGGTGTGGAAATCACAATCTGTGAAGTCTACGTCTAATTATTTACGTTACTGATGCAGTTTTAAAAACTGTTTGCTTATGAAGAACTCTATTCAACACGAAAATATCATTGAAACTATTTATTATTAATCCTACACCAAGCATATTTCAAATTCAGAATTTTTGCAATTTCGAATTTTTCGAAACGGTTTTATCCAAAAACATATAACCGTTACAAATTTCAAGTTCAGCTGAAAGTGCCTTATAATTTTTGTTCTCGTATGGGACAATATTATCATTAGAAACCTTTTATTAGTACTACTTCAAGAAATCAGCATATATTTGGTTTCCGTGTAAACAAAGCAAAATTAAAAAACAACATACATTGTACAAACTTTCTCATATATGGGTACTAATGCGTCGTTTAGTTATCTTTAGAAAATGAAAATTGTATGATCCTGTTTTTAGAAAATCCAATTTTTGTTCAAGTTGCCCAAGAATAAACTAGCCTTATGTTCATTCAGTGAGAAAAATGAAATACGTAGTATTATTGTAGATGTATACTCAAGTAACTGTACGAAATTTGATCAAAATCGTTAGAGCCGTTTTTGAGAAAATCGAATTGTTGTTAAAGTTGCCTATAATAAACTAGTCTTATATTCATTTTTTGTGAAATATGAACTATACATTATTATTGAGGACGTAAACACAAGTAACTGTACGAAATCTGATCAAAATCGTTCGAGCCGTTTTTGAGAAAATCGAATTATTGTTAAAAATGTGTAGAATAAACTATTCTTCATTACTGAGCAATGTCAACCATTTCTACGTATACTCTGCTCAGTATGATAAAATGCCTAAGTACGAGATTTCATTCATTTTTGCCCTACCGTTTAGGCTTCAGAGCCAGTAACAGACAGACGGCATTGCAAAAACCACTTTTTCGGATTCAGCGACACCTAAAACATATATTTCCATAAAAATCTCGAGGTGGAATTTTTTCGCGAAAACAATACTTTCTCGATACTTCGTATGAGAAAGTAAAAACGATATTACCTACGTTAAATGTTTTACCATTTTTAATGCATTGGATTCAAATCCGGCGGAAATGGGAGTTGTCATGGCTGCTTTTAATTGGTGTTGTCATAAAACTAATAAAATCGCGTATTTTTCTGATTCTAAATGTATTTTTACGATAATTCGATCAGGATTCGGATTCTGAACTATTAAGTCTCAAGTTCGAACTATGTTTCTAAGTAATATTAAAATTCAAATGAAAAATAAGCTGCAGTCACCCCCATGTTATTCAAATGGGGAAAATTAAAAAAGGGAATATTAAAAAAAAATTAGAATGATCAATCAAATCGGTTTAAAACCCGACTACACCACTTAACTCTTTATTCCGGTTAAAATGATACCCTTTTCTTGCTTCTAAGTGCTGTCAATTGCTGATTTATAGATAAACACACACACAAACACTTTTCTTTATAGATATCTATAGACTATAGATAGACTAGAGATAGGTAGATAGATGCAGATTACTATTTAACCACTAGCAAAACTGCCCGGCGTTGCTCGGGTTGATATGATATTTGGCACTTTCCAATGTTAAAAACTTAAAATAAATACCTTTTTTCATGATTAAATACTACATTTTACCGGAAATCGGCTTTGATGGGATTTATGTCTTTTAGAAATATAAAGTTGATTTTTTCAGATTAATAGGTTTTTATCCCGAGTTCGTATATTCATTTTAAGAAATATAAATTTGCAAAAGAATAAAATTTTGCGAGTCAAGCAATCGATTTTTACTTGTTATCTTATGGAAAAATGTCAATGCCCTTTAATGGCAGCACTGACTAATCCCGAATTCACTAATAAAGAAATCGCAACAAAATTTATTTTATAATCATTATAATTGTTATTTACATAATATATGTATCTTGCAATATACAGTTTACAAGTGAAGTTCAAGTTTCCTGCTGTAAATAAGTCTATCGCGGAACCCTTGGATTTCCTCGGGTCACAGTTTGAAGACCTTTGTCGTAGAAAGCGTCGAAAGATTCTTTCAGGGATAAGTACATACATGAAGGAGCGCGTCCCACGTCAGGAGGCAAACCTTCCTCCACACCCTAATCACGGGGGGGGGGGATACACTTCGAGGTTGAAAGGGTAGAGAGTGGAGCTTCCAATGGTATATGGTCAGAATCGAAAATGTTCCTTCCCGCTGAAACGGAAAGGAAAACATTTAAAATAGCCTCCTCACGGGTAACACTAATTTTTATTGAAGACAGAAACCGAATCTTGACCGAATTAGCGGAAAAATGCGTTTAGAACAAGGGTCTCAAATTCGCTGCCCGCTTGTTCATTTTATGCGGCCTTCTCACTGATCTTCTTCTAATTATATTATTCGGCCCGGCTCATTGTCGAACAATTTTTCCAATTTGGAAATATTTTTAGTCCTTTTGAAGTGTAAGTTTCTCATTTTTGGCCCGCGAACGATTTGCATTAGAGATCTCTGGTTTAGAATCAGAAAAAAAGAAGTGATTTCATCAGTTTTATTACAACAATTACAAACTACCTTTGGTGGTTGACAATTTTCGTGGGTATGTCACTCTAATATCCTTATGTTTCATTCTTTAATCATATAATTATTTATTTATTATGCATATATATTCCGAGTCATAAAAACTCCTCAAAATATTTTTTTAAAGATTAAATTTGGAAACTTTCCTTTAATAATATTTTGCATTTGACAACTTATGTATGGAAGTCATGTGTTGTACACCTCCGTTTATTTATTAGTAAGGTCGGCGAAATTTCGTCTAATTAATTTTTACCCGTTTTAAAATAATTATTAAAAAATGTATAAAATTGTCTTAATTTTCAAATTTAAATATGTATCAATAAAAATAATTTTAAAATTTCGATTAAAATAAACATCGAGAAAAATGTTGTTATAAAGGTAGTTAAATATAATTTTTATATCTTGCATTAAACGTTTGGACCAGACGCCAAAATTTCCGATAAAGTGATCAAGTGCCAAAATTTCCGATGAATATTTTTAAATCCTATGGGAAATTTATCGGAAAATTACTTACCACTCATTCAAATTTAGTTTATATAGTTAATTTGTGTTTTTATTTTTTAAATTAAAAATATATAAAACCAAATGCCAAATTTCCGCCCGCTCTGAATATTCCAATGAAAACAATATGAAATAGCATTTAAATAACGTAAATCAAAATAAGCATTATATTTCTTAATAAGTTCAATTAGTTTTTTTTTTTCTTTTCTTAATAGCGTGTTCTTGTTGTTAAATTTAGATTTGCCATTATAAACTGGAAATTATTCTGTAATAAGCTTTGCTTTGTTCTTCATACAATGATAAATCTAATAAGGAAGGTTTTGTAAACATTTTACGAAGGTTTATATTGAAAGCTTCAACCGAATTTGTTTATGGAGGAATTTTTTTGTAACAACTCTTCAAATGAAATTTCTCTTTTTACAATATACATAAAGGTTTTAACCTTCTTTTACAGTATTGGGTAACCAATATACAATAACGTTCCTTTATTTTAAATAACTTATTATTTTAAATTTCTTATCTTAGAGCATTTATAAGAATTAGGCAAAATTTCGCAGCGTCTTCATTTCTTATTTCTAGTAATACTGACAGATTTTGAATCTGCAATGACAAATGCAATAAAACGCGAATTCCCCCAAACAAGGAATCGCGGATGTTATTTTCACTTCTCCCAATGCATATACCGTAAGATTCAATCCCATGGACTTCAAAAAAGGTATGAAACAGAGGCAGCATTCGCCTTGCAACTACGCCTATTACCTGCAATAGCATTTGTACCTATAGCACACGTCGTGGAAGCATTCGAATCACTTTGTGACAATAATCTCCTTCCTCCAGAAGCACAAGCTGTAGTGGATTATTACGAAGATACGTGGATTGGTCTTCCACAAAGAGGTCACCGTCGCCGCCAACCACGTTTTTCTCACGACGTGTGGAACTGCTTTGACGGAGTAGTGGAAGGTTTGCCAAAAACCAATAATTCAATTGAAGGATGGCATCGTGGTTTTGAGCAGCAAATTTCTGCCGAACATCCTAGTATATGGAAATTTATTGCTGCCATCCAAAGGGAACAGAGCTTTCACGAAATCCAAATCGAGCAATATATACGCTGCCAAGAAGTTTCTCCTAGCCGTAAAAAATATAGAGATTGTGCGGAAAGAATAAATCGGCTTGCTTAAAATTTTGATGTTGGAAATATTTATGATTATTTACGTGGTATTGCACATAACATAGGTTATTAAACTGATATGTAAAAATGAAAGAAACGTATTAAACAATACAGAAATAAATTGTTAAATTAATGAAATTACAGTTGTAAAATTTAAAAAATATCTATCCATCAAAAGGCTTGGGAATGTTTCCATCCTTAACAACGAAATTCTTGCTTGTTATGTATAATGTAATGAACAACTCAACGTATAAGATTTTTGCTATATCTGCGTTTGCTTATTTGCATTTCATTGGAATAAAATTTAAAATAGTGTATTGTTATTTACTTCCATTGTAGATGAATATCTTTTTGTCATTTGGATATATATTATGAATTTTAGAACTAATAGATAATGATTTAACATGAACAAATTAATTATGCGGTAAGATGCTTAACACCAGAGATTGCAATCCCGGGATTTCGGGATTCACTTTCTCCAATCCTGGGATCCCGGGATTGGCCTTTATTACGATTCTACGTATAAATAAAAAGAAAACGTTCTAGATGAATGAACTGCATAATAAAATATGACTTTTAGAATTAAAGGACTCCTATTATGTTCTACTGTAAGATTGTGAAATGTCATTATTGTTATGCACACCTATGCCATTTGAGCTATAAATTCAAACCAGAGCTGCAAACCACTTCAACATTTGGGAGTGGTTCGGTTCTAAATTTTTGGAAGTGGTTCGGTTCAGACGAGAATTTTGACAAGTGGTTCGGTTCAACTAAATTAATCATTTGAAATACTATTCAGAAATATTTTATCCAATATAAACAAATTACACATTCAGTATCAATCTGTAAGTAAATCAATCCGCAGTCATTATTATTTTAAATGAAAGAAGAATTTACTTAAAGAAAGGAAAATTTTATAGTTTAAATATATTACAATACCATCATCATCTTTATTTCTTTTTTTTACCTGTAATACAGATTATTTAGAGGAAAAAAGATTTATAACAATGGCCTTACCGTCCGTCTCCCAATATTTAACCTCTTTAGTTCTACCACCGGCACTTGCCTTTATTTTCCTTATTCCCACACACACACACCCAGTGCCGCATTGATAATTTCCTCCCTCCTCTCTCTGGGGTTCACCCTCTCTCCGTCTTCCACAAGACCTTTCTTTTAGTCCTTCCCCCGTCTTTCCCAGAACCCTCCCGAGGTGGTCCCCCGCCTTCAGCCTTTCCTTTCCCCTCCCCTTTATCCCTTTACAACCTACCGCAATAACCCTCTGAGACTGGTTCCTCCTTTCCCTCCCCTCCATTCCTTTCCGTCTTACACACTACCCTCCCTCCCCCCTCTCCACCCATTTTTCTCAGTATATACTTTCTATTCTCACCATATCTGCATCTGACGATAGCATTGTTATGCAGTCGTAAGAGAAATAAAAACAATGGAAGTTACAAAGCGTTATTTCTTTGGTTCATTTATAAAAAACAAAATAAAAATTCTTCGCTATATATATCAACGGTCCAGGAAAATTCAATGACCACAATTCACCGAAACACAATTCGTCGATTAGGAGAACTCTTTTCCGTGAGCCTCTATTAAGAGTTCCTTGATTGAATGATAGATTTAATTATTGAAGTAGACAGTTTCTTGCTTTCCAATGGCGATGATGCACGGCGTGGGGGGCAGAGAGAGGGAGGGGAGAGAGAGAGAGAGGAGGGAATTAGGGGAGAAGAAGGGTTATGCAGGAATGTAATAATAAAGAGGGTAATGGGAAAAGGAGACAGGGTGAGGGAGGGAGGAAAGGAGAGAGGGGAAAGGGGAGAGACAGAGAGAGGAAGATGTATCAGTAGTGCAAGATGTCATTTGCATCATTATTATTAATACATTAAAACATTATGCGGGTACAGCCAGAATGCCTCCTCATGAACTGAAGCCATTATCATGCTTCTTAGAAACCTAATGCCATTGAGAGGACTGTGTAATGGTACAACACTTACTGTTACTCGTTCAGGTAAGTTAAGGTAATCATGAACTTTAGTCACTTTTATTATCGAAGGAGTTCCAAGCTAATGAAGTTTAGTCACTTTTATTATAAAGGAGGTTTTAGCACTCAAGAAATCCCTAATTCAATTTTTAAAACCTTTATTACTTTCATGTTTAATAAAAATTCAAGTGAATCACAAAACATACTCCTCAATAACATGGCTTACGGAAAATTGAATTGTGGTCGGTGAATTTTCCTAGATCCCAATAACACAAAGTAAAAAGCTATTGAAAAGATCTGAATCACGAAATGCGTTTCGACAAATAAATTACATTGGTTCCATTTGCGGCGCAACAGTGAAGAGAATATAACATAGAAAGGATATATTGACGAGCCTTCGGCTCGCTTTGTATTAATGGGTAGTCGTCTCCGGGCGCTACCCGGAACCAAAGTATCCCTCCTCGTTATCCGGTGATTGGGTTTGTAAATGTCAAGACCGGCCAATCAGTTTCTGTTAATGTTGTCTAAAATTTTCCATAAATAAAACATTTTGGTCATCGTGTATTTTAGTGTCTTCATCATGGAATGTAATATGCAGGAGGATAACCGACCAGTACCGAAATATATTATTTATAGCAACATGAACTGATTGTTGTTTGAAGTATACATATCAATTTACATAATAAAAGTGACTGAACTTGAGCTTGGAAACCCTTTGTAATAAAAGTGACTAAACTTAATTAGTTTGGAAATCCTCGAATAATAAAAGTGACTAAACTTCATGATTACTTAAGTTACTTACGTAGTTTTAAAAACAGTTCGCTTTGGAGAACTCTATGCCACACTTTGTGTTTCTTTCTTCGCAATTCTTATCGCCATCATTATAACCTATGTTACCTGCACGGTAAAATTATATACCTATGCGAAGTTTTGTGACGATTTCTTAAAAACGAAAACTAAGTAAAATCAGCAAGAACACAATAATCATCAAAAAATAAATCACTAAAGGAACTTACGAAATGATTAAATTTAATGAAAGACAAAAAAGGAAATAGGGAACGTTTAAGAAAAAGAGTGAATATTACCCTCAGACCATTAGCTCGATTCTCTCATCCACGAGTTCTGTAACAAGAAAATTGTCTACATCAACAATATTTAGGAAACAATGAAACTGTTTATCCTATCACAATCTGAGGAAAATCTACGTCCAAATATTTAAGTTATTTACGTAGTTTTAAAAATATCTTGCTTTGGAGAACTGTACGCCACAATGTAATCTGGCACCGAGAAATTGAAAAACGACATTACGCTAAAACATTTTCAATATAAATGCTTTGGACTGTCACTTTCGGCGACAAAGGGAGTTGTCATGGTAGATTATAATGGGTATTCTAATAAAACTGATAAAATCACGTATTTTATTGATTCTAATTGCATTTCTATGCTAATTTGATAAGAATTCGAATTATGCCTCCGATAAAAATAAACATTTTTCTATTCTTCATAGAATTATTCAAGTCTCAGGTTCGTACCATATTTCTAAGTAAATTTAAAATTCAAGTGAAAAAAAGCTGCACAAGTCCCTTTGTAATTCGAATGAAAAAATAAATTATTGTCTTTTAATTCGGCATTCCAATCAAATCGAAATAAAAACCTTACTACACACACGTATTCGTTCATCCGATTAAAATGTTACCTTACACTTGTTTCTACGTAACGTAGTTATTGCGCTTTAAAATTACATACAAACATTATATATATATATATATATATATATATATATATATATATATAGATTATTCATCTACGAGTTATTCGCAATCGAATAACACCCATGGTGACATTATTACGATTTTTATTGTTTGACCTCCCCCCTCTCCTCCCCTCCCATAAGCGTTGAGAACGTAATTTGTTTATTTATTATTTCTTTTTCACCTACGGGTTATTTGAAATCGAATGACACCCACGGTGTTAGTATTCTGTTTTTAAATGATTAATCTTCCCCCTTTCCTCCCCATACCATAAGCTTTGAGTGCGTAATTTGTTTATTTATTGTTTATTGTTCACATACGAGTTATTTGCAATCGAATGACACCCATGGTGCTAGTATTCTGTTTTTGGATTTTAACCTTCCCCCTTCCCTCCCCCTACCATAAGCCTTGGTTGCGTAATTTTTTTATTTATTGTTTATTATTCATCTACGATTTATTCGGAATCGAATGACACCCATGGTGCTCGTATTCTGTTTTTAAATGTTCAACCTTCCCCCTTCCCTCCCCCTACCATAAGCCTTGGTTGCGTAATTTCTTTATTTATTGTTTATTATTCATCTACGAGTTATTCGCAATCGAATGCCACCCATGGTGCTCGTATTCTGTTTTTAAATGTTCAACCTTCCCCCTTCCCTCCCCTCCCCCTTCCATAACCCTTGGTTGCGTAATTTGTTGAGTTATTGTTTATTATTCATCTACGATTTATTTGCAATCGAATGACACCCATTGTGCCAGTATTACTTTCTTTAATGTTTAACCTTCCCCTTCTTCTCCCCCTACTCCCGTGAGTTTAATTTGTTTATTTATTATTCATGTACGAGTTATTTGTAATGGAAGGATATCCATGATGCCATTATTTCATTTTGTCATACTATTCCATCTTCCTTCTATCTTCCCCATACCCATTCCTCCTTAAACGTTAATGGTTTATTGCTACGTGTCATTGTTGCCAACATTCCGCTTATATTACTTCCGCTCTTCCCCGTCTTCATAAGGTGAATTGGAAATTTCGGTGAATACTACATTCGATCAATTGTGGGTCGGTGAATTTACCTTTCGGTGAATTGTGATTCGGTGAATTGTGATTCGGTGAATTGTGGTTTCGGTGAATTTTCCGTCGGTGAATTGTGGTCGGTGAATTTTCCTTCGGTGAATTGTGGTCGGTGAATTGTCCTAGATCCATCATATTGTTATTTCAATCCTTATGGGTGTAAACGTGCTTTGATTGCTTTTAATACGAGAGAGAGGGAGGGGACAAAGGTTGTGGGAGGGAGGGAGGGTGAGAGAGGGAAGGTGAGAGAGGAAAGGAGAGGGAGGTGGAGGAAGGGAGAGGGAAAGGAAAGAGGGGAAGAGAGTGGGAGAGGGGGAATGAAGGGGAGGGAAATGACTTTCAATACAATTTATTTTTCTGATGCACATTTGATCTCCATAAATAGCTTGAACGATCGGATCTTTACTCCCATCATTTTTCACGGGCTATACACTAGTACTAGTATAACACGTTGCAGCATCTCTTTAAATATGTTAACTGCTATTTGCTCTATCTCTCTCTCTTCCATTTCAAATTTAAAAGCATTTCACGCTATCAGAATTTCTCACGGCTAAAATTCTGAAAATTTCCCTCTTTTTTTGGCACCAAATGAATTTTTTAAAGTGATTCGGCATGGATTCGGATGACCTCTTCTAGAAAAAATGCTACATAATAAAGTTTCAAGTTTATATCATAATTGTAACTAAGTAAGCAAAGCAATTTTGTGGATAAATGACAACGCGGTATATTTCTTATAGGGAAATTTTTGTTTTTAAAAATCTATCACCTCATAACTATTCCACGCTTCAAGGTTTTCAGATTTTTCCGGATGCTTTCACGTGCGATAATCCCGCTCAATGACGCATTTGCCAAACTTGGTAAAATTTTATAAGAATTTCTCAAATATTGATTCTTTTACGTAGGATACTCCCGCTAAATGACTAGGCATTTTCCAACTCAAATAGTATCCTTCTCCCACCAGATCACAAGGCATTTTGCATTCTTAAGAGCATCATGCTTCTGGCGGATGACGAGGCATTTCGTAAGTGCTGAAATGAAAATTAAATTGCTTTTATTATGCAACAGCGTACTTGATTTTCAGTTAAATAAATTACAAATCTCTTATATTTAGATAGACTCATACTAGATATTTCTTTTCTTTTTTTACTTTGAATGATGAATTTAATTCGGAAAAATATGACTAAATGCAAGGATTTTTAACAAGATTTATTTTCCTAACACTTTTCCTCGAAGAATGTTTACTTTGTAAAATAAAACGATAACTTAATTTAAGATCTAATTCTATAAAATCGCATTAGCATTTAAGTAATGAAGATTAGTTTCCTATAGGGTCCTTTATTTTTCATTGTAAACTCTCTCTCGGAGCGATTTATTACAACTTTTTGACATTGTATTCATGAGCTATTTGCCATAAACTACGTTGTTTTAATGCTTTAGTTAAGGTGGAATTAATGGCCTCCCTCTCTCCGTCACATCCTAGCGATCTTGATACGCTTACGTGATTATCTCTGGCGTCCAAGAGGAGGAAGAGGGGGAGGAGGAGGAGAAGAGGGGAGACAGGAGGAGGTAAGGAGGCTTCCGGGTCGGTGTCGATGGAACTACGGCCCGGGGAAATTGAATTCGCAGTCACGCTGTCCGCCTCCTCCCCGTCACATCAGACTCCCTTACATAAGCCATTCATTTCTCCGACACTTTCCGACTGCTCTCGCTTGCAAACGTTACTCAAACACCGGCGCGCTTGAATTCCGACAAACGATTACGACAGCTATAGTCGTCTATTGGCTCAACAAAAGTCGCTTACATGTTGAAACGGTATACATAAACTTTTAATCACATGGGTGCCTCAACCCTTCTGTGTAATTTCCTTCGTTATGCGTTATGGTGTAATGCTCAGTCGGCATTTTCGTTGGTTGAATCAGGGTTCGGAATATCACTTATGTCTGCAGCGCCGTTTCTAAGGTGTGGAAGAAACGCGAACTAATAGAATTTATGTGATAATATAAGTAATTTTCCACTAGAATGTTGAATAAATTTTTGATATTTGAAAGATACGAATAAATTGTTTATAAGAATAATAAGTACGAGATTTTAAGTTAGATAATATATTCCTTGCCGTCATATTGATGGGTTTATAAACTATTTAGCTAATAATTTGATCACGAATAAATGAACCTTATATCTCCGTGAATTATGGATCTAAAATTAAATATGCTAACACTCTATCTGGCTGAAATCCTTGCAGAATCAACAATCGGTAAATCGCCACTGAGGACGGCTGCTCTGGGAAAGATAAACGCATCTGCTGTTCCAAACCGTTTTATGGGCAATTGACATCTTAATCATCAATTGCCATGGTTACATTAACCTTTTATAAAAGTTATATTTTTCCAATTAGAAATCAATTTATAAATATTTAATTGGTACGGACGCTTTTTAAATTTCCCTCTAATTTCGCTGTGCTTTTCAGATAATTAATCAGATTCTCCTATTAATGCGATTTCCTTCGCCGGATTTTTTCGGAAAAGACGAATTCCTTTTACGGGAATCGCCATATCATTTTATATTTCTTCATTTAATGTCAACTGAAATTCGATTTGCTCTTTTAGGTTACCATTTCTCTCCCTGCCTATTTGAGTCTTTCCTAGCGTCCATCTCAATCAATTTCCTCGACAGTCCATTGCGTCCACAAATCTTATCTATCTAATTCCCCTATTTATGCTATAATTAATTTTCTCCATCACATTTAACGCCTTCTCATTTATATTCTTTTTAGAAATGCTGACTTTATTTAGCGTATTTCACGACCAAGTCTGCATCTCTTTCAGTTTTCCCTCTTCTTTTTTCATAGCCCATGTCTCACCGTATAGGGTACGTATTCTGCACATCTCAGATTTGATGTAAGATATAAGACATAAAGTTTTATTTCATAAAATCTCTTTTATGCGCAAAATATTGGCGGTTAAATTTGCGATGCGCTCATTTCGATTTACAATGTGACGCTAAACGGTACGCATGCATGGAAATGCTCAGTTACTTCGAAATCGAAAATTGGAGAAGCGGCGGTCGGATGCGGCTTCGTTCCGCTATCTATGTATGCAATATATTTACACGCGTTTTCAAAAACAAGTACTTGTTTTCCCTACAAACCGAATGCATATCTCTTGGAACGATGTTTGAAACTTTTGGCATCCAAATCGTAGCCCTTTTAGCAAGGATCTCCCTGCGAAGTACATAGGTACTTCAAATGACAGAAACACATGGCACATAATGCTTATTGATCCCTTAAAGGAGGGTAAAGGATTCCTCTTTGCTACTCATGGTTTCGCTGAGAAAACTGCGTGGTTATTTCTGTCACATTTTATATCTGCTTGTTATTTTTACTATATCTGTTGTCATGACAAAAGAAGAAAAAATTTTCCTTATTTTGTAACTCTCGTCAGGAATATTATTTTCCAATAAAAGGCTTAGGTACGTGTGCCCACTCAACTTTTCGTCGTGCAGCCTTTCATTCATTTGCTCATATAAATTCGAAATATTGGAATACGAAATTTGGACCTAGACCGTTTTAAGGAAAAATAATTAAGGATTCTTATTGTTATCTTCGTTTTTCGGATACGATTCTAAATCGCCCGAATTTTAAGTTTGATGCACATAATTTTCACTAAATTTGCCATTTCAACGCTAAATATTTTGACGATGGACATTGCCGTGCTCGAAGTCCTATTGTTGTAAAACCGTATATACATAGCTTATGAGCATAAAATTAACGTGTTTTGTAAGCAGTTTAAATGAAGAGAGTTTAAGGGGAAAAGGAGAGAGGGAGAGGAGAAAAGGAGAGAGTGGAAAAGTTAAAGGGGAAAAGGGAGAGAGAGAGAGAGTGGGGGAAATGTTTCAATAATGCAAGAATATAGTAGAAGACGCCTTTAATATAAGTTTTCTATGGAGATATCATTTGCACCATTAATTGATTCACATTATTATTAATAAATTAATTTAAAACAATCCACGAAAACATTGCCTGAGTACAGCTAGTATTTTTCATTTCCACAAAGTAAATCCTCAACTTAAAGGTTGTCAAGATTTAACTACTCATAAATGCCTTATTTGCTCTTCCTTTGCTGGCCCTACCTTACAGAGACCAAATGCTTCTGAATAGGTATAATTTTGCACGTTTCAATTAATTTCCCTTCCGCTTTAACATTTACGTTCCATTTCCTCTCTTAAGACATCCTTGAACACGCTATTGGAAATAATTTCTCCTTCAACAGGGAATAGCTGTAATTTTTTGAATACTTTTCTTAGATAGATTTTTCAACAAATTTGAAATCCGCTCTTGATTCGTGGAGATACCTTTTAGGATTGCTAAACTCTTCCCTAAACATCAAATTAGGCCCCCGTTTTATAACAATGTAAATCTCAAACGACTCCTCTGTAAAAATAAAGACAATTGTTTCTTTGAAAAAATTGGGGTTTCTCATTTACACTGTAACGACTGTAATGCTATATAGTCCAAACGGGGCGAAACTTTCAAATCAGAGAAAACGAACATTTTAGTTCATTTAAAGCAGGATATTTTGTTTCTCATTTCGCCAAACATATTTTAGATTGCATCCATTCTTCCTCTTTTACCTCAAAAATTCTTCACATAGCCGATAAAGGTTTTAGGTTAAACATTTTGGTAAAAATTGAAATTTTACATGCGAACACCAGTTCCTCTCCTATTCTCCTTTACTCATGTAAGCGCTTCCCCTTCCTCCAACAACCACAAGCCCTCCTTCCTCCCACCCTTCCCCATAGGTGAATATATAAGTAGGGTCGCCATCTGTGTCATTTTTCACCCGGAGACTCCGGGTGAAGTAATGTTTCTCCGGTTTCAGGGTTTTACATCAATTTCTCCGGGTCAGTTCATTTCATTAGTAATCGCAAAAAAATGGAAACTCGCCCTAAAGCATAAATGAACTAGAGGTTTGTGATAGGTAAATATAGGTTTATATTTAATACAGTTTACTCTAAATGAATGATTTTTTCGGAGGGTATTTTATTTAGCGAAGATTGAAGGCCCGAGTTCGATTCCAGAAATTTCTTTCACATTTGATTTACACGGAAATTTTGAAATCCGCAATGCAAGGTATTTTTCTTTTCTCAGTAAATTATCTTAGTATTAATACATCGAAACAAAATTTGTACTATTATTAGCCAAAAAGAATGAAGGTTCATATTCTCATCCCACTATTTTGATTATTAATCGCATTTCTTCGAATTTCGTGTAAATAATGACGTTTTTACAGTTTTTATTGCTTTAATTTACAGTGGGAAATTCGTGAACAATAGAAAAATTGTGGAAAGCGAAAAAACATTGCTTCTTTCAAAGTCTCCGGGTTTCAGATCAAAATCTCCAGATCATGAAAGTCTTAAAGATGGCAACCATTAGCGGATTTGCAATAAGGCCAAAGTAGGCAATGATCTATGGCGGCGGGGTTTTGGGGACGGCAGTATTTCGAGGCGACGGGTTTTCGTAGCGACCGGATTTCGTGGCGGTCGGATTTATACTCATTCGCCAAGTTGCAAGACCGTCAATATACGTAGTGTGTGAGCAAGCATTGTAAAGAGGGCTTTCAGTGTGATTTTCAAAATTATGGAGATTGAGGAAGATTACTTTGATATCAGGAAAGACTCTTTGTACTCACCTAAGGAAGCTTTTCAAGGTAATAACCATAAATACCCAGGAAAGAACGGACTGTTTCTCTTGTATAATGTACAAATTAAATCATTTTTGTGAAATGTTTTAAGGGGGTGGAAAAATAACTTGACCTAGGGGCGGAAAGGTTTCAAATCCGCCACTGATGGCAACCCTATAATATAAAAGCCTTTCTTCTAATTACTTGGTACCTGATGATGGTGATTATTCACCGAAACCGTTCGTGTTTTTTTAAATTGTGTGGAATCTGTAAAAGTTTCACTAAAATTGTTTTGTTATACGAATCATTCGTATTAATAATTCATCCCATTCTTTTATGATGGAATTCCACGAAGTCCCGGCCTCGTCTATTAATTTTATTTTAGGATTATTACGAACTTCCTATTGGCTTCTTCATAAAACTCTTTTCTGCCTTTATTTCGTATTAATGAGACTAAATAAAGAGTTCTCGGATAATAGAACTTACGTTCAAGGATATGAACAATGCGGGTCGAGAAAGCTACTACTCGACATGGAGCCCTAACTGGCCCATGCAATTATTTCCGTGTTACGCATTACGGTGAAGTTTCTCGAATGACATGGTTCAGCCTTATATGACAGACGGTGAGCCATTGTGATGTATATGCATGAAGTTTTGGAACATATTTTGAGAGATATAAGCCACAAAATGTTATAGTTGTACTCAATTCAGCATTTTATATCGAGATTCGTTACGCGAGGGGTTTTCATAATTTTATTAATTAAAATTTAACGAATGAATGAATTCTCTCTTAAGATTGAATTCCTGGATTTGGTTAGCGTGCCAATTATTTTCTCATCCGTGCGCCATGCGCACTCATTCTAACTCGATGAAACATGTGGAAAACCAGGTAATTCGAATCATTTTGGGTCTGTTAAACGATAACATACGGCCATCAGAAACAAGCATTCCTAATTCTGTTCACGGGGTAATTGACTCTCAGACCAATGTATGAAGTTCCCGCGCTGTTTCAAACTACTTCCGTAAATGTACGAGCCATAATTAAAGCAGGCATAAAAAATTACCTCCTGCGAAATGCAAACAGTATTCGAATTACGAGGCTCTGTCGAGGAGCCGGGGGAGAGTTTCCGAGCTACCAGTTTTTTTCAGTCGAGGTACGCGGCAACGGGAGAGGGAAGCTGCGCGGCGATGTATCGACGGCGGTGTTTTGTGCTAGCCTTCGTAGGGTAGCAGGTGACAGGCTTTAGAAAGGGGGAGGAGCTATGGCAGCTAATGCAAATGCGTAGGCCGGAGGTTTACTCGGAAGGGGACCTCGCGATTTGATCTCCCGGCAGCCCGGTAGCTTAGCGACGCCAAATTCCATCGCTTTTCCGCTCGCCGTAATGGAGCCATAATGAGGCAGCCCGCGAATAAATAAAACTGCCGAGGTAAACGAACAAAGTGACTGTGGAAGTAAAATGGGACCGGGTAAAATATGTATTAACGTCGTTCGTCGAGAGTTTACGCCCGCCGGAGCCAAAATTTTAGCCGTTATTGGGCGAAGCGGCGAAATCTGGCATCGGTGATGTTGCTGCTCGAATGTTAAACAACGACCTATCGTTCTGGAAGAGTGAATTTGGTGTTTCTGCTTGAACCCCGACCGAATAACAAATGGGAGCCTCCTTATAATCTCCCTGAGCAGCCTGCGTCAAGAGTAGCTTCTGGCCTTGTGGTTGTAAACGAAAGAAATATGTCTTGACCTGAAAGTATTTTTTAAACATTTTGCATTATATTCACCGAAAAACTCAGTATCGCATAAATTTTCGACTTCGCGGAAGAGGATTTATTTTTATTAATTGAGATTTATGGAGTAGGCAAAGGTTAATTATCCACAATGTAAAATCAGAATGGAAATTAAAGCATTCGTTCAATGGAGAGCATAGAATTTAATATGAAAAGATCCTTTTCTGAACACGAATATTGCTCTTTATGCCTGAACATGAATTGTTATGATATTTCATTTTAACAGTAATTTTTATATTTTATTTGTTTTCGTTAAAGTTATTGTGCATTCGTGTAATTATTTAGGCATTCTAATGTAGGATTCATCTTTATCCAGAGGCATTCTGGATTTTATATACATATCTAGAGCAATTAGGTACTGAAGTTGTCTTGTATATCTTGTTCTAAAAGAAGGGATCATCCCGATAAATGTCTCTCCGACACCCCAGCGGCTCTCCACCATGTTTCCTTCAACACCTACTTGCTCTCGATATCCTTATTTACCTTTCCTCTTCCCAAGCATTTATATATATATATATATATATATATATGTGGGCGTTCTAAGAACCATTTCATCATGGGGAGTTGTAAAATAGAATTACATTTTTTGTTCACCTAGTAGGTATATATGCTTAATATACACAAGTGTGATTTATTTTTATTAGTAGCTTATTGGCTTTCCTCATTGCCATTCGTCAGCAGAAAAATATCACGTGTAATTCCTTACACTTTGTGGCGCCTTTGAGTAACACACATTTCTCACCATAGAAAGTTTTATCCTAATTTTTCTCATACTATTCTCAGTTTCCGACTTGCTTAGTTTCATTTATAATATAATGTTTAAGTTTGAAGTTCCAAAAACCTGAAATAATACTGTTTTTCTTAAGATTCATATCACGAATACGAAACACGAAGGGTGCGATATTTACGAGACAGGAAGGCGAGAAGAAGTGTGTCATTACGGAAGGGTAGCGCGACATAAAAAAACGCGACTCGGTGAGTTCACCAGGGGCATTCCAACATCGGCGCCTCTTCCAGCGCCAAAGAGTCATGTGGCCGTCTGTATGGAGACGCGGTGAAGGAGCATTCTCGAACCACAAACGACGCGCGATGAAAAATTCATGAGTTTTCCATTTTTAACTTAATCCACCTTTCCTCCTCTCTCTCTCCGTCTCCCTCTCTCTCTATATATTCCTCTCCTTCTCCTCCCTTATCTCCCTCACTCTCCTCCCTCCCTCCTCATCTCCCTACCTCTGTATATCTCTCTCTATCTCTCGCTTCATCTTTCCCTGCCACCAAATCCCTCACTAAGTCTCTCATGAAACCTCGCATCAATCTGAAGCCGCCCATGTATCGCGAAGCGTGGGAGAGGGAAGTCGGAGAAAAGGGAATTCGAGCGTAAGGTTTGGAGTAAAATGGTGAGTATACTGAATAGGAACAGTGTAAGTGAAAAATGTCAGGATGAATATATAGATTTTTCCGGGAGCTGCAAATTAAAACCAAGGGTAATTTAGATAAAAAGGAGGATGAGATACAAAGCGATGATGGACAGAGAGAGAGAGAATAAAGTAGTCCGTAGAGGAATGACATCGGGTAAAGAGGATGAAGTGGTGATCGATTGCTTTATCGTTGAGTTTAAGCCTGCTAAACTTCGAACGTTGGCATAATTTGATGACAAACGATACGCAAAGCCCGTCACGCAAGCTAGTTCTGATAAAATAGTATGGTAACTTCCGATGCAGATGAGGGAGAATTTGGGAGAGAGACGACTAGCTAAATTAGAAAGAGAACGACTGGTAGTAAGCACAATATTTCAATTAAGAATGGCATATTATAGAAACAAAAAATTAGAAGTAATTAGAGGTTTAAAAAAATTAAAGTTTAGATGGTCTTTGATTGTCTTTTGTGTATGAAAATGTCCGAGAAGAGAAAATGACATTGTAAAGGGTTTGACTTTTTAAGGTAAGAGCAATACTACTCAGAAAATTACAGATAAAGAGGCCAATATTATAAAAGAAATTAATTGAATGAGTAAAAGGTAAATGAAATTCGAATTTTAGAAAATTTTTTGACTTTTCAATGGGAGGAAAATGAAAAAATGAGAGAATATATTATATCTTCTAGTATAAGTCGAGAAATTTCTTCCTTTTTTAGGCCGATCAAACCCTACCTTCGACTTATATTCGAGTCGCAAACTAGATGGACATTTTTCTGGGTCAATAATTAAACATAACTGGCGAAAAACAACATTTTACTGACGTTGAAGCGCATTAGAATGAAAAATTCACGCTTACTAGCGGAAAATTCGAAGACTAATGATAAAATAATACAGCATCGCCTTACTTAGTTTCAAAGGAAAACTTAAAATTTATTGAGACCATAAACATGACCAATCGAAGCAAGCGATAATGATAATTTAATATATTTATAACCTCATACATACAAAAATTAAACTTCATAAATACTTAGACCATATATAAATACAAAGAATTATATGGATTGGCGAAGCCACATGGGCTCTGAAGCATCATTTTTGGGACGAAGATGGTTGAGAGAACTGACTAGAACTGGACATAAAACTCGATATATCATAATGTCGCTGGACGCTATATATTAATTTTATCTTTGCCTCATTCTTGTTTCCTTTGTTTCTGCCTGATACCATTACTTTTGTCTTGCTTTAGTTTATTGTCATACCATATCTATTCTCTAGTATGTCTTCCAATTCCATCAAGCATGTTGACGATTCTTGTTCACTTTCAGCCAAAACAGCTATATCGTCTGCATATCGCAACATGTTTATCGTTTGCTCCTGTATTTTTATTCCTATATCTACCCTTTCTCTAAGTTCTTCTAAAGCTGATTCTATATAGGCATTAAAAATGGCGGATTACAAATTACACCCCTTTCTAACTCCTCCTTCTTATTCCCCTCTGCATCTTATTATTTCTCTTTGATTCTTATACTACATATTCCATATGATCCTCCTATCTCTAAACTACAACTTCTTTCAACACTGCAAACATTCTACTCCACTGGACATTACCGAAAGCCTTTTCAATATCTATAAAGGCAGTATATGCCTCCCTGTTCTTTCTTATGCGTTTCTCACTGATGATTCTTAGTGCTAATATAGCTTCCCTAGTTCCAGTTGTTTTCCTAAAACCAAACTGATTCTCTGCTAAAATAAATTCTATTTTTTGTTCGATTTGCCTATGTATAATTCTTGTTAAAATTTTCGCTGCATGGCATATTAGGCTAATTGTACGGTGGTCCTCACGTCTGACAGATCCAGCTTTCTTTGGTATTGTTGTTATAACACTTTTCAAAGTCACAAGGCATTTCTTCGGTTTCATACATAATTTTTATCAGAGTGAAAATTTTATGTAACATCACTTCCCCGGCAGCTTTATACAGTTCTGCTGGAATTTCATCTATTCCTGCCGCCTTCCTCTGTTTTAGATCCGAAATAGTTGTATCAAATTCACTTTTAATGATCGGATCCCTTTTTTCATCTTCAATTCGTGCTTTCCTCATTATATAGATTTTCCATATATTCTTTCCATCTCTGAACTTTCTGGGTGTCTTCTGTCATGATCTTACCATCTTTATCAGTAATTCCTCCTCCATGTCTCTTATAGTCTCCAAAAAATTGTTTTATTACTTTATATGCTATATCTATTTTGCCATTTCTCATATTATCCTCTATTTCTTTACATCTCTCTTCTGGATAATAGTACGAACAAATGCAAAATATTATTCTATTTTTAGTCATTTAGACTCTCGAGTCGCACACATACAGACTACATGGCGAAAAAACGCTTTTTCGGACCTGATGATACCTAAAACCGTGTATTTCCGTCAAAATCTCATAGTCGAATTTTTTCATGATTAAAATACTTTCTCAATGAACTACATATACGAGAAAGTGGATATCGTTCCATGCCTCCATAATGCACATAATAAAACAATAAACAATAAGAAAGATTATTCAGGAATATCTCATGCTTTAGGCCAGTGGTCGGCAATTAGATTTAACCAATACCTCATGTCAAAAGCTCGGCGCATCGCCGTTACCCCGCCTACAGGAACTACTTGTTATATTGATGAAAAAAATGAAAAACCAGGTTGTTTTATTTATATACAAGACAAACTGGATAAAACTACGGAATCTAATTCTAATCCTAGCTAGTCTAATGGCTAAAGTGACACTGGTTACTATTGATCATTTCTTCAAACTGCGGCTTGTGCTGAGTCAGTGCACATCTGATGTCGCTTTCCGGGTTGAGTCTTTTTCGTGCTTTCGTCTTTATCACCGTTAGTGCCGAAAAGCCCACCTCACACAGGTAGGTAGTCGCAAAACGTAGTAACAACTTGGTCGCCTCATGTGACAATGGTTGAGCTCTCCCTGACTGACTAATTCGGAAGGACTCCAGGTCCAAAGCTTCGTATTCCGCTTGAGTGGCTCCGTCCGCTTGCAATTCCAGCAGTTGCTCTGCCAGCCCAGATGGCTTCTCTGACATATTTTGCAGAGAACATCTGAACGGGTTGAGAACCCACCCAACGCCTTCTTTCAGCATAGCTGCCTCCGGGAAGTATTCTTCAAATCGCTGCTTCAATTTTTCCAAGTGCTGAACTACCACGTCTTTGATTGACTCGAAAGAAAGTTTGGTGTCTTTGAGGTTCTTCGCGAGACAGCTGAAAGATGCAATCTTCCCTTCCGTAACCCTCATTCGCCAAATCTCGAGTTTTGCTTGTAATGCACAAATTTTCTCTCTGGTTGAAATGATGTTGTGTCTTGGACCTTAAACATTCATGTTCACTTCGTTCAAATGCCCGAAAATGTCCACAAAATACACCAACAGAGAGAGCCAATTGGTGTCTTGAAAGTGGGTGGCCAGACAATATTTCTTTTCCGTCAGCAAAATCTCAACTTCAGTCCTCAGCATCCATAATCTCTCCAGGGCGTTGCCGCATGACAGCCACGGTGTCTCGCACTATAAGAGCAAGGTGCAGTACTCCGACTCTGCTTCTTCGCGCAATTGGCGGAACAGTCGGGTGGTCAGCAGCTGGGTCTTGATGAAGTTGACGATCTTGATCACATATTTCATCACTTGTTCCAGATCAAGCTCCGATGCGTTTACGGCCAACGAAAGTCGGTGAATGATGCAATGCATAGACAAGATTCTGGGATTTTCTCTCCTAACCAGGGTGACAAACCCGTTGTGAATCCCCACCATGGCTGGGGCTCCGTCAGTGGAAACCGCAACGCAGTCAGTCTAGTGCAAATCGACACCTGGCGATGTAAAAAAACTTGTCGACCTTGTTGAAAATATCGACTCCACGGGTTGTAGTTTCCAGCGGGCTGCAGAATAACATCTCTTCTTCGATCCTGCATTCACCTCGATATCTGACATATACCATAAGCTGAGGATCGCTCCCGACGTCCGTAGTTTCATCCAATTGTATTGCGAACTGCCCACTCTTCTTTATGGCACTTATCAACTGGTCCTTGATGTTCTGTGACAACTCCAACCTCCTCGAAACCGTCCTTGCTGACAATGGCACCGTCCTCAGTTTCGCTGCTTGCTCCTTCCCACACATAATCTCGGTCATTCTTATCGCAACCGGCTTGATTAGTTCCTCACCATTGTTGTGCAGCTTTATTGCACGAGCTATCAGCCATGCGATTTCCAAACTTTCTTTTGCAGCGTCCCTCTGATCAAATGTCGCTTTTACCATGAAATCCAGCCTCTGTTTTTTCACTTGGCTTCCCTTGTGGGCGAAGAATTCCTTTGGCTTGTCCGAAAGTACTTTGTATGTCGCTGATAAAACACATTGCTGAGCATTGAAAATAAGATCTATTCACAGCAAAATAAATGTCAGACATCAGGTTATATTTCAACATGAATATTACAAGAAAATAAATTAAACGTGCCAACAAAAATGTCCCAAGAAGTAAAATAGCATATGTACATCCGGCATCGGGAGCCCCGTCAGCGCGCCAAAAATTGCTTCTCTCACATTTTCTAGGCATAAAGCTGCGTTCACACTACTGTAATCCGGATATTGCTCGTTACCCCTAGAAAACTCGAAATTACCCCTAATTGCCGACCACTGCTTTAGGCAAAAGATCAGGGTGGAGGAAAATGTTTCAGCTGAAGGACGAATTGAAAGGGAAAGAGCGATATCAAGACTTTAAAAAGACTGCAGAAAATAGGTTAAAGTGAACAGAGCACTATTTATTATGATGATGAGGGATTTATAAATTTGCAGTAGACTAGAAGGTGTTTGAGAAGAAAATGTAAGGAGAGAGAAAGAGAGAGAGGAAATAAAATAAAGAGGAAGTTGGATAGATAAAGATTCGAGATTAAGTGTCCTGCTGTATCGAGAGAAAGAGACAGGAAGAGAGGGGAGAAGTGAATGGAAAACGATATTAAGTGGCGAAAAGTTAAAAGTGGAGAGTTTATGAGTGGTGACATATAAAACACGAGTTGAAAGGTTGGTATCATAAGAAATTATTATTCCTATCGACCAGCATAAGGCTCGATGACACACAAACATTTCAGTAAACCTATTCTTTCCAATAATTTCTCTTGACAACTGTTCCTATTAAGCATATATTTATAAATAATTTATTTGTGTATTGGTAGAAGTAAATTCTAAATTGTTAAGTAAGTGTTCCAAATATATGAATCTCAATTGGTTTAAGAGTGACGCATTGTTTCCTCAAGAAGAGCTCACATTGCCATTGGAAATTGCATAACAAGTATATTAAAGTATTTCGGTGAAAATGGCTGATAATTATCTAAGCCAGGGGTTCAAAAATATTTTGAAGCCACGGAACCCTTATATTCAAATATATATTTCTCGCGGAGCCCTAACTAAGACGGGATAAGCCAAATCGCAATAAAGTTAACTTTAAAATCATTGTAATGTTTATTTGCATAGCTTATGTATCTTACAGCATAAAGTTCACAAGTGAGGATCATACTTCCTTCTGTAAGCAAGAGAAGGAAGAGCGTATCGGGGCCCTTCCTCTGTCAATCACGCAACCCCTTTGAAATTCTGCGGAGGCCTTTGTTTCCTCGGAACACAATTTGGGAAACCCTGACCTAAGTTATGGATTGTTACCAATTAAAGCATGCTGACAGTGGCGTAGCGTACATGTAGCAAACCGGTGCAATGCACCGGGGCACCTAGTCAAAGGGGGCCCCAAATGACCCTGACATCCTATATGTTTCATGATAAAATTAATGATAAGGGCCCCAAAATCGAATTTTGCACTGGGGCCCCATAAGAGTTTGTTATGCCACTGCGTGCTGATGCTTCCAACGGCGAGGAGATCTGAACGCGGATGCTCATCAATCTCTCTGATTCTATTTCCTATTCCATTAAGTCTGCCTACCCTCGCTAGATCCTAATCTCCCACTCTCTCTTCCATTCTCCCTGTTTCTCTCCTAATCTCCCTCTCCCTCTCTCCTACTTTCTCCATTTCCTTCCATCCTCCCTTTCTGCGACACCGAATTCATCGAATCCTTTTAACCAATTGCCATTTCCATCGCTGAGATTCGTCGTCCCCGCGAGGCACTCCCCGTTTCCTGATTAATTCTCACCCTCTCCATTTTCCCCTCATTCCTACTCTTCCCTTCCTGAAATCTCAATAAAACGAAGCAGAAGTACACGGAAATTATCGCTAACGACCAATAAAAGGACCTAATTTTTTGGTGCAAAATTATTTCTACAGTTCAGCAGTCACAATAATTTTGTCTCTCCTGATTTATCTGTTGGAACAGTTGCATTTTGATTTAACCCAATAATAATTTTCCGACGGCTTTGTCAACATTTTAAATTCTATAGATTACCTAACGGCGTCTTCCGAATATGTCGAAGCTTGGTACCGGTTTGTTCGTATTTTTTATCTGCATGGCAATGAGGAATTCTTTCCTCTAAAAAGTATCTGGGTTCGAGTCCAGGCAAAAATATCCTCCTTTTTGCCTGTGTATGTGACGACATATTGGATGGGGCTGTCTCGAATTTTATCTCCGAAATAGTATTCAATAATATGTTTCAATATAATCATAAGTAAATAGTTGGAAAAATATGTAATATTTGCGTAAAATAGATGGAAGAAATTTAAAAAAATGAGTATAGGTAAAGCCGAACCTAAAAGCCGATCTCTCGCGACCCCTCGAAAACGTTTCGCTACCAAAATAAAAAGTCTGATGTGGCCAACACATGACTTTCTCCATATTTGGGTTATAGATATTTAAATTATTATGAATAGCATTATAAGGCAAAATTATTATTACGTATCTTAAAAGAATACAATCATTCTTATTGCCGTAAATTATATTTTGAATATGTTTACAGAATTCACCGCTACATGGTGGCGGCGCTGTATACTGAAAATTTACGAATAAGCAAAATATCTCCGAAATGGATGGATCTACGAAAATTTGTTTCAAACAAAACCTGGATGAAATATTATTCTCTACAACTTTGGTCCATACGAAGATTACCAATAAAGACGTTTTTAAGGAGATATTTGACGGAAACCGAAAAAACCGATTATTTATAAATAATTCCTAAACAATAACTGCTATGGAAAAGTGTTTCAAATGAAAGTTGTAGAAAATTACATTCTCTATAACCTTCGTGTAGAATTGTATATACAATAATGCAGTTTTAACGGATAAATATCACAAAAACCGAATCGGGTTTCGAATAAACCTCGACTTTCGGTTAACCGTTATTGTCAACAAAACTAATCAGTTCTTTATGCTCATGTTAAAGTGTTATATATGAAGTTTGGTAACGATATGGCTAGTGCATTTTTAGTTAGAGCACCCACAATCACATACACGCGCACACACAGACATCATTCTAAAAATAGTCTAAACATGTTCTAGGGACCTCAAAACATGTATTTCCGTTGAAACCTCGAAGTCGATTTTTTTCATGATCACAATACTTTCCCTATACTACGTACGGAGAAAGTAAAAAGGATCGCGACCCAAGTTTGCGCACATCTAGCCCAGACCATTCCGTTAAGTAGACGGCGATATTCCTGCATGGCACCCATCAAAACTCAACCCTCGGCAAGAAGTTCAGGAAAGAAAAGAGGAATACGGAGCGCCATGGCTCGGGAGCGGAGGAAATCGGAACTCAATATGCAAATGCGTTCGAGAAAAAATGAAAAGCATCATGTTCTGCTCCGTGGGGAAGGAAGATAGGCATCTAAAAGGGAATAATACGTAATGGGTGGTTTTTGAGGGAGAGGGGCGTGGAGGAAGAGAAAGGGAAGAACCCTTTCGGGGCGGTGGAATGGAAAGGAGTTCGGCTCAAGGAGCTCACAATAAGTCAGCAGAATTGAGTTTGGAGTCCTCTTCGCTCCCTTGCCTTCAAATTGCTCCCTCCATCACCCCGAAATACTGGGAACCATGACGTCAGCTTCAGACCTGACCGTGACCATCCTCCAGTCTCACTCAATTACCAACAACGAAGTTGGCGACCCTGTCCCCGACGTTGTCGTCGTTGTTTTCCCCGTCTCATACTCCAATTGATTTTTCAATATACTCGAACAATAGATGAAGTTCCACGGGTGCGAAAGATCTGGCTTTATGATAACAAACTTCCAAAGAAATCCCTTTTTAATACATTCCTAATATATATTTATGATACCAATTTACATAAGATATCTTCATTCTAAAAATAGTTGAATAAGTTTTAATTCGATCATTCTGCCGAAATTTCTCAGGATCTGTTAACTTTATACTTGTTTGTACTAGCAATATTTGAAGAGTGTTAAACCATGGATAATTTCAGATAGTGAATTCCATTTACTCATTTATTCTCTGTCATATTCCTTGTTATCTACATATATATTTAAAAGGCTAAGGTACGTACGTAGTAAAGAATACCAATAACGACCGAGCGTGGCAGCACTGGTTGGTGCTGCGCGTTGGGCAGCGGAGGACCTTGCTTACTATATTACTCACACAGCTACAGACTCACAGAGCTCTATAGGCAGCTAACACAGTTCCGATTTCGGAGCTAAATGGGCAGCTAGTTTTTCTATAATTAAAAACATAAAAATAAAATTATTTAAGTTTCCTTTATAGTAATCAAACATTTTTAAGGACTTATAAAATGAGAAACGAAAGTTCAATCGAATTATTTTGCTGTTCCACAGCCAAACGTCCAATAGTAGAAAATAATTTTCTGTAAATTTTATAGAATCGGAAATAATGTCAGTTTTCATTTTCAAGTTGAGCGGCAGACTTCGGATCATCGTAAACTAATAAAACTCGTAAAATTTTCAAGTAATTAGCCGACGGAGATTTATCATATGTTCTGAGAATTATATCGGTTAGTTCCAACCTCTCGATTGCTCCGCAAAAAAAACTGAATAAAACAAAAAAATGAAGAATCGAGGTAAGCAAAATATGGATCGTGGCAGGTGGAGCAAGGTTTTTTATTTCAGAGCGAAAGAATCCTCGGCGTTTCGCTGAATAGGTAGGCGCCTTCAATGGACGCTCTATCCGCATGCCACGTTTCCCTCTAGGGGTTTCCCTTGACATTTATTTATTTTTTATTTATCGTGCTATATAAACGCAGCGAAGTATATGCCATGGAATATTCTTTAGAGCGATATTCTCTCCTCCGTAGTTTTCTCCTACCTCGTCGTCTCATAGGTACAAGAAATTAGTAAGTTTTGCTTATTAGGGAGGAAGCGGATGAAAGCAATGACGTCAGAAAGAACAAGTTTTTCGAATTATTAATGTGAAAAAGGTATAAGGTCACGTTTGAAATTTGACAAAATTAACATATGAATTCATTGAAGAATAGAATAAGTTAGAATGGGAGATTGCAGTTATAGAAGCCTAGTCAAATGGTAAGCAATACGTAAAAATCTTACAATACGATATAAATTAGGTGTGAAAATATCTTGCCTTATTGCTGAAAATACAGTGTAGTTTCTTGTTGATAAGTTATTTATAGATCAGGTGAAAGTAAGTTCTTTAAGTTTATGTGAACTGTGTTATTAAAAAGGTTGAGGCACTGATATAGAGGAAGATTGGAATATGATAAAAAAGTATCAGGCAGAAAAAACGAGATAGGAACTTTGAAGAAGCATTGGTTTTTGTTAAATATGACGAAATTAGCTTCATACAGAACTGTAACGGAGTATAGAAATAAACAAACTTGGAATGGGAAATGGAAAGAAACATGGAGAGAGCAATGTGAACACATGTAGGAAAAACACGGAAATATCTATTATATATATATATATATGTAAGTATGTATGTATATGTATATATAAGAGTGAAAGACAACAGGGAAATACAATAGATAAAATGTAAGAAAACGGTAAAATTTTAGCTGAGCATGAAGAAATAATGAGAAAATGGAAGGAGACTATTGAGAATTTATGTAGGAGAATCAAGGGAATTGATTGATAATTGATAAAAAAATAACATGAGGATGATGACGTAGTAACAGTTGGTTAGTGTGAGATTGAAATACCTTTGACAATATGAAGTAAAAGAAAACATCGTATATAATTCCCCAGCAGAATTCTTCAAGAGATTAGTAGAAGCGGGGACACGGTTTAAATGAATTTTATAGGAAAGCCAACGAAGAAGAAGAGGAGCTAGATGTGTATACCAGATCAACTTTAATACAATAATAATAATGCACCTTTGAAGACGAACCGAGTTTCAAGATTATCGGATAGTTAATTTTACATGCTTCTTTAGCGATTCTCATGATTTTGCGCAGAAACTAAAGCAAATTGGAAATTGTTTTGGATTTCGGAAAGAGCAGGAACCAGTAGTCTTAATGAAAACTTAAGCAGGAAGAAATATTGGCTGTTCTGAGAATATTATGGTTAGGAATAGTTTGTACACGTGGAGGTATTATTTATTTATCCTATAATAGCCCAGGTCAGTTGGTTGGTTGGTCACGCTTTCACGATGGCAAATATAGAGCGTTTTAACAAACTTCCCGAATAGGTAGAATATTGAAATTTGGCAAGAATGCTTGATTAACATATTTTAAGGTAATGACGAAAATAAATCTCAAAAAAAAGTCCTGGGTTCGACTCCAAGGAAGACATTTCCATTTTCCGTAAGGTAACGTAAAAAACAGTTTTTTTATGTGCAGGCTTTTATTGTTTTGGAAATTAAAATTAGAAGAAACTAACCTACGATCTTCGGATCTAAACCATTTTGAAGAAAAAATTACAGTGTTTCTTATTCTGTTCATCATTTCTCGCATACAATTCGAAATCGCTCATATTATACGTTTAATTCCCATATTTTGTGGAAATCTTGCCATTTTAACAGGATGTTGCCTTGCCTACCATTCCATTGTTAGACCTCTATATCATATTGTTCATTCAATCCTTATGGGTATAAACGTACTTTTAATGCTTTTAATACGAGAGAGGGGGGGAGGGGAGGGAGGGGGAGGGAGGGGGAGGGAGAGAGGGTGTAAGATGGGGAGAGGGGTAGAGAGGGGGGAGGGAGAGGGAGGAAAGAGAGGCAACTATTTGAAGTTTAACTATAGATAGCCCGTCAACAACAGAATATTCAGTAGAAATGTTGTATATGGCAAAATATTTCATGTAAAAATATTTCATATGTAAAAGTGTGATATTAATTATTTTAAATGAAAATAATAATAATCTATCTATCTAACTATAATTCTTCCGTTGATATTTCAACGGGCATTACACTAGTATACAAATAATAATCGGCAACCGATGATGATAGCAGATAGATTCAGATTAGACAAAAGTACCCTATATGCACGGATATAAGGCGAGGTTTTTTTCCAGAATTGTACCTCAGATAAGGGGGTGTCGCCTTATATTCGGACCCTCGAACTTCGATTATTCAAGTTTTGATCAAATAATTTTTTTCTGGTTTTCTCGGTTGGAAAATTGGGGGTCGCTCTATATTCGTGGTCGCCTTATATTCGGGCATATACGGTAATTAAAAAATTGCACTTTATTCACCGCTACTTAATATTCAGACCGAACAGATGTTATGATCAAGCTACCGAAGGTGTTGATATAGGGATAATTGTAGGGCGTAATTTTAGCCTAATTGCGTTTACGGATTAAAAGAAATTTGTTTGCAATTCAGAAAAGGGTACCTATGGTAAGCACCTTAAGCGAAAGGACAGAGCTATAAGTAAATTATGAGATTGGCAAAGAGAGTAAACTCAAAGGTAAATATGGGGATTAGGAAAACTCAAAATAGGAAGAATGTTTCACTTATTTAAATCTTATTTTGACGCAGGATATAAGGACATAAGATCTAGCGTTGGAATAGCGAAGGAAGAAACTGCGAGAAGAGAATCCGGGAATTGACGAAAGAGAATTTGAATAAATATTATAACACAGAAAGTACTACCTATTTAGTGAAAAAAGTGGATTTACAGTTTGCCAAAATACGGTTTTGAGGCACGGTCTCCGAGGAAGGAATATTTTAGCAAACATAGCTTTTGCAATGTTATTATATAAAAAAAAGTTAGTTGGAATGATGAGAAAATGTTTAATTTATAATGAGGATATTAATTAGAGAAACGTGACTAAAAGAAGGAATCAATTGGTCAGATTTGTGAAGGCGATGAGTCCATCGCCGTCGAATGAATTCATAGAGAGTAGGTTGAATGCTGGGAAATAAGGTAGAAAAAGAGTTCATAGTTAAATATACGGAGAGAGCTATGAGTAAAAGTGCGTTGAGCGGGTTAGATTGATAGGGAAGATCCGACGTAATCTCTTGTCCGCCTCCCGACGACCCACTCGCGATTTCGAATGCATCAATGCCACGTGAAATGGTCGCACGCCCTTGATTTAAGGAACACTCTCGCAGGCTCTTTTTTTCTTTTCCAGAGGAATGGCCTGTATTTATAATCATTTTAAGTATAACCAATGCTTTTTTTGTAAAAAAAAAATTGGTGCCGGTACTTCCCTCCCCCTGCACCTCTTCCTGCACCCTCTCCCCCTTCTCTATTGAATTTGTTATGAAGTTTTAATAAAAAAGTTGATAATAAAAGTCAAAATGTTTAACATTTATAGAAGTCGTTTATTGCTTTTAGTTTTAAAGAATTAAAAAAATGAAAACGTACCGAAATTAAACGTGGGTCAACATCGCTCTGGAAAATGGTGCCGGTACACCGTACCGGCGCGAAATACCGTCACAAAAAAGCACCGACAATGAGTATAACAGTTTATTCATAAAGGCGTAATCTATATTAATCCTCACCAAAGCCTCCACCATTATTTATTGCAGTTTTTTCTGATAAAAATTCTTCGAAATTCGAAGTGAGGGATACAAAATGCGCCCATTTCTACCCTTTCCGTCAAGAGTTACCCCTTTCTCCTTCCTAACTCTTCCGTCCTTTAATTTTCGACTCCATTCATCTCTTCTCCTTTGGCTTACCGCCCCCCAAGGGTCCCGTTCCCTCGAATTCTCGCCCGTACCCTCTCGATTTGTACACCCTCCGACTGCGGCTCCTCCTGCCTCAAGGAGGACGAAACAGATGAATCCTCTGCTGCCCATATTTTCTCGGAAAGGTAGCTAGAGGGAGTGGACGAGGGAGAGAGAGGGCGGAGAGGGGAAGTGACGTATTCTTCCCTAAGACGACTCCTCTCATCCTCCAAACTACCTCTCCTCTTTCTCTCACGCTCCATCCCACCTCTCCTCCCCATCCCTCCTTACCTCTCCCTCCCTCCTCCACCCATCCCTCCGCCTCTCACCCTCCTATCTCCCTCCCCCCTTTCTGTCTCCGTCCATGCCTCCCTCCCCTTCCCTCCCCCTTGTATCACTCGGATCCGCAATACTTTTCTCTCTGCCCTCCGCAAATGTGACTGGAAATGGACGGGACAAGACACTAATATGTCCGCCACTGGGGCAATGTGTGGCCTCCCTCTCCTTTGTTCTCCTTATCGTGCCTATCCCTTTTTCTGTTCACTGCTGCCCTCCTCGGGTGAGCTACTTATCGTATGGCCCATTCGTACACTCCCTCTCTCTCTCTCACTATGCATCTTCGCTCTTTTTGACCGCGCCATCTCTCTTTCTCTATGTTTTCCTTCAATCTCATTTTATTGTATTAATTATCTTGTTAATATTTCATAATTTTAAAATGTATTTTGTAAATATTATATTTTAAAAATTGTATGTATTATTGTAATTCCACTATTGTTCCTTCATGTATCTAGAGTTTTCGCAGGTTTATTTCCACCGCCTCCCCCTTCCCTTCGTGGGTGTTTTCCTGCGTGGTCTTTCACTAGGATGGTTAAGTCAGGTCTTTCCTAGGTTTTTACCACAATTACTTTGCCTTTTTTTTTAGAATTTTTCCGAATTTGTAATTTGCCATTTTGCTTGTGTGTTTTCTTTTTTTATTTTCAGGTTCTTTTCCGTGAAATTATTAATATTATTATTTTTATCCTCCTTTGTAATTATTGACGCAGGGTTTAATGTAAGAAGGGAGTATATAATCTCAATTTCGCCCTTATAAAGTCGTTTGTCTGTCTCTGCATCTTTGCTCTTTTTGACCGCGCCATCTCTCTCTCTCCCTCAATCGTCTGGGAGCATCATCCATTCGTTACGCTCTTTCTAGCTCGTGTTTTTTGTCTGTATTACGCTAACATGTTTGTGCTTTTACGGAGACATCCGCTTTATCTGCTAGGACTAGTAAGGTCAAAGGTTGCAGAGAGTTAATGATGCAAGCCCCTGGGTTGTATGGGGGGCCCGGGGCAATGATTCGCTCTCTGCCTTTCAGAAATTTCCAGCGCTGGCCTAACGGACGAAGGGAAATGGGAATATTTGATAGGCCGAAAAATTTGCTAACTATTCTTCGTTTAGAACGGTGCATGCGTTCCTGGCAAAGGTCTTGAAAAGTTACACAGGTTTTTCCATATGAATATATGATATAGGGGACGCGTTCACGGTTATGAATGATCTTAATGCATATATAAGCTTTAACAGATTTTGATGACATTAAATAAAGATACATGCTTTAACCCTTCAAAGAAGGACAATTAAAATCAAATAATTAAAAAAGAAAGAAACGCTCAATCCTTTAACATCTTTATAAGTCATGACCACGCAGTGGATTGAATGATCTCGGCATATTCCATTTTGAGGTGCAGATGATGGCGGGAGAGTAAACGATAAGCGGCATCGGTGAGTTAAATAATACCCTAAAATATTAAAGAATCTTGAAAATAAAACCTAAGTAGATAATAAAATCTAGTACAAATTAATTAACACAATTAAACACGCCTTTACGAGCAGAAATTAAATATAGGCATAATTAACACGCAAAAGTTCCTATAGAAGTGTATAATCTTCGAGTAGAGATGGAATTGTTGAGAGCTTAGCTTTTGGAAGGAAAATGATAGGTCGAATTTGTAAATGGCTCACAACTATTACCATCAAGAGACACTGCAGAAAGGCCGTCACCTGGAGGAAGTCACGGCTCCCACTTGGAAAAGGGTTCTTTGCTATATACATGCACATTTACATCTGCAGATATTCTTTCATTCTGTCATCGTTTTCTAGCACACCAAATCACGATCTAAGTTTCTGCAAACTATCCAACTTCGATTTTTGGAGGATGATGTCGTAACTTGGGCTCTAGCAGAACAAGCATCGAGTCTAGCATGAAACATTGATGACTATGAACCAAACATATATTGATGATACACAAACCCAAAGCAGAATTTTCTACATCACTTCAAAAATAACTTAAGGATATGATTTCCATATTAAAGTATTTGTTCCCACGATATCTTTTGGAAAAGCTCATCAACACGTATTCCTAGCATCTACCTATATCAGGGGTGTGCAACCTTTTTACGTAGCGGGCCGCATTCATATATTTGAGTGTTTGAAGAAGTCAGGAGTGCCTCGGCGGGCCGGATTAGAGATTACATCGGAACTTACTCAAGGGATTATATGCGATTTTAAAACTCAAAATAAAGTTTTAACCATTTTTAGCGTAAAATCTTTGCCAGGCAATGTATTATGGCAACAATTGAACTTAAAATGTACAGAATTATCTGTAATAAATATCACAGACCATATCTTCACCAAAGCTTCGCGGGCCGCATAAAATGCTCTCGCGGCATTAAATAAATGTGATTTTAAAAAATGAACAGTATCAATCCCTGTGGGGGACCCGATATTGGAAATAATTTCTAAACATGTAGTCATGTTTCCCCACGAATCTTAATTCATTATAAAAGGACTTCGAGAGCGAAAATGATACATTATTTATTTTCATCGCTCTCTTTCATAAAGTATTATTTTACCTATTATGAGAACCTATTGTTTATTATAAAAACGCGCAATTAAAAAAGGAGATTGCTCCTCATGGAAAACTGGTATACAAAAATTGCCGTTTGCTGCTAGAATGTTGTCTTTTATGCTATAAAACTACAACAAATAGGAGAAAAGGGCTGTAGAAAAGAACTATTTCTTTTACAAATTAAATAAATACTTCTTAATAAAGTTATAAAATTCTCCGGGAAGATTAAAATGGCGACGCTTAATTTTCCTCTTATATTTTTCTCTTCCTCTGTTCTTCTTTGTGCAAACTTATCCTGCTTTGGCCTTTTTTATTAATAAAGGTCTGTCTTTGCCTTCCTTTTTCTAATTATCAATATTGCTTAATAAAGACTGAGGAAAATGCAACCTTAAATGTCCCCACGAGGGTCAAAAGTTAATTCACGAGTTTTCAGTGTACCAGACAGTCGTTGCGCCATTATTTTCTCAGAAACCGCGAGAGAGAGAGAGAGCAAACTTTCAACTTTCGTCTTTCAACATTTGCACGCCCTCTTGGACAACCCTAAATCCTTTGAATAATGTTTCATTTTCAAATACTATCACGATTTCTATAGCTTATTGTAATTTATATCGTTTGTTTCGTTGGGAATACATATTTCTTTAATCATACAAATAAAAGCCTTAGCAAACGTTCTGTGTAATTCTTTTTGAAGCTTAATATCTCGCAAACGACCGAACCGAATTTGATGGCATTTTCAGGATAGCATTATGATATAATAGCAAAACGTTTTAATATATTGGTAATATATAAAAGCCTTATTCTGTCCCTTTGTCCTATTATCACTCTCTCTGTCACGCTCTAAAAAAAACCAGAAATATACTTAGCAAGAGGAGCTAAGGTCAACTTTTGAAGCACAATAGATACTCGCGGCGAAAGTTTCGAACCTTCGCTCGGATCGAAGGCAACCCTCTCAGCAGGAGGTATGATTTTAGGTCAAAGAAGACTGCCTCAATTTTATTTCAGAATAATCGATCATCCCCGTCATTTTTGACGGTCACTTATACTAGTCTTATATAATAGTTATACCCATTACTTTGGCAAAATTTAATACTCGTGCGCATAACTTCACAAAGCGTGGCACTCCGTTGAAAAATAGGATATTTCACGAAAAAAATGCAACCAATAGTTAGCTATTAGCAATATATCTTGTATATGTCGCCATAAAAAAGGCTTTTGTTCATTCATCACTTTATATCAAATTTATTTTAACTTATCGAATTACATTATGAGCAGTTACGCCGAAAGTATTATTTAATCATAGATTACTAGCAGATTTTCCAGTTGAATTTCAACGGATTTAGTGAAGCTACTACAGCGCAACATACAAACTCTAAAATATATAGTAGATACTTTTAAAATTACAATTAGATTTTCTTAACAATTAATCGTATTTGCTTGTAACAACCCGTTTCCGAGCCTATTGCATTAAAATATAACGATAATGATTATTTCCTATCACAGTATTTCCTTCAAATCCAGCTTCATTTTTTGTGTAATTATGCCTCGCTGAAATATTTACTTTTATGTCTTGTAAGCAAGAAACCCGTCAAAAAGCAACGTACAGTTGTCCATGATTAAACACTGACTCCGGTGAATGTACACCAGATACGTGAGCTTATTTACATTAATAAACGTTATAATGTAAAATATAATGATTTTACTTAAAAAAAGTGATTCCAGTATTCAGTAGACGAAAGAATGTTCAATTACTTTCATCAATCGTTATAAACGCTTCCTGAATAATAATCAGTATCTATTTACGTTGCTATCCATAAATATCTATCGTTTCGTTGCTTAAATAAAAGTACGAATCGAATAACGCTAAACTGTCGTCTTATTTGTAAGCTTCATTGAAGCTAATTGAATCAGAGGTAACAATGACGGCCGCCTTGGCAACGCCCGGGAGGGGTACAAAAAATCCACAAAATTTCGACCGTGTAACATGTAAACTTCGCAGGAATAAGATAGTATAGAGTTTTATTCGTCGAATAAAGCAAAAACGAAGGAAATCGGTCCATATTTACATATTTTCATGCTTGAAGGAAGAATACCTTGCAAGTCAAGAAATGGGTTCATACGTGTTATCTTACGGAAAAATGTTAATCTCCTATATTGGCAGCACTGATTAATCCCGGTTCACCAAACCTTGTGCATTCACTAAGTTAGGATGCAAGGAAGAATCATACCAAATTTGGTTATTCTAGCTTTTATCCTTTAGGAGGAGTTCCATGAACAAACACACGCTTCAAAATATATTATAGTATATAGATTACTTTCTCCCAAATTAGTAGAGTAGAATTCATGGAAAATGTCAAATTCGGGAATTCAACGGAAATACACGTTTAGAGGTCCCCTGAGCAGTGTCGGCCCGAGGTCAAAGTCTTGGGGGCGCTATACCGGTCATATATCAAGAAAATAAATATTATCAACTGATATCGCGGAACATGCTATAATCTTTATGTTATCCCTTTTATTTTTTTCTTATCAATAATTTTTACATAGCGATGAATAAATTAATATATACTTCGAAAATATCTCAAGTATTTATGGAGGGAGCTCTGGAGTGTTATCTCGTCCGGGTCGCCAAAATTCCTCGGGCCGCTCCTGTACCTGAGTACGTTTTGACTATTTTCTCGATGATCTCTGTGTGTTGGGAATTTTGTGTAATCAGATCAGCACAAAATTTTATACTTAAGGTTTGTATTAGTAAATGAAGGCCTGAAAAGGTTTTGGCTGAAACTGCTGAACCGGAAGTGGAGGTTTATTCTTTTCGTTTTTTTTTCAAATAGCTATCTTCTTTAGAAAGAGAGATGAAAATTTGTTTGCAAAAGAAACTTACATGTGAAGTTAGAAATGTTTGTACATATCTGATCTTTAGCCGCGAGATGGAATGGAGGTGAAGCGAATTTATTGCATTGATTTTAAATGACACTATTTTTGCTAAATTAGCAACAATGAGGGTTTTCCTTGACGACGAAAAATAATTACACCGATAAAGTTAAAATTTTCGTGCTCAAAATCAAAATGCGCTGCACTCCCATGTTATTCAAATGGATGAATAAAACTTTAATAGGGAGTGAGAAAATATCAAACAAAGAAATGTCTCTGACTAACCGATTTCCCTCATCTTAGCCATCTATTGAATAAATCAAATATACTTTATTATTATTGTTTTAAACGAATTTTCGTGCTCAAAATCAAAACACTCTGCACTCCAATGTTATTCAAATGGAGGAATTAAACTGTCCTGGAATCGAACTCTGGCTTTTCTTTTACATGGTGATTGCCCGTAAGTATCTTTAGGTGTCGGTGTATTTGAAACAGAAAGAATGATTTCAGCCGTTCTTCAAATATTCATTATTTTTTTTGTCATTCTCCTCGAATGCCGTCAGCACCGTGAATCCGCATGATTACCAAGCCCTTTCCTACCCCACGGAATACAAATTTAATTTCTAAAGAGATATGCACACTGCATTTACCCGACTAGAGGGAGATCTCGAATAGGAAACGAATCCCTTTTACTAGAAGTTAATTTTGAGGAAAATTATTTTATAAGGCATTCTTGCAAATAAATAAAACAAGATTGTTGAAGTTATTTTATATTTAAATCTCTAAAACTGGTGATCGCATTGTTCAGTGCAAAGATAAATCTGATTTAAACAATATTAGATTAGTCGTAATCGCTGTCACCCTTATTTATTTATTTGTTCGCTAGTATAAAATGACTCCTAACTTTTGGTTGAAAAGAAAACAGAAAAACCTCTTCTTATACCCGAGAAAATACGGTATACATGCATACACAAAAACAAATGTAAGGTATTTCGTTTTTCGTTCCTCTTTTGATAAATGCTACTACCTCTGAATTAATAATTTAGGGAAAAAATTGTCTCGCCAGTGTAATATGATCCGTATTTCAGTATAATACCGGTTGATAATATATTCTTTCCCGGTAACTTTAATCTATAATCGTCTTTTTTTTGTTAAGATACTTCACTCTTAACTAATCTGCTTTATTAAATCCCAGCTGCAATTCCCTCGATTCCAGAAAGTAACTCAAGAGCGAAACCCTATTAAGACTTTGTTTACATTGAGACGACAGAAGACTTTAATCCTTCGGTCTACAGCGTAACAATAAGATTCCGTAGAACTTAACTTTGTTAAAGTTTTTATGGTGTTATTCTCTTTATCTGATTTAATGCACACTTTTGAGTTTATTAATAAGACTTCTGGGGTTCGTTTAATAGGGAATGAGAAAAGATCAAACAAAGAAATGTCTCTTACTAACCCATTTTCTTCATCTGAATAAATCAAGTATACTTATTAATAATTCATTATTTTCAAACGAATATTTTTTTGCAATTGGAGTCTCTTTAATACACTTCTCTAAGGATGAGGAATTATAAGTAGGCATATTTTGGATTTGAGGGCCACTGCTTCAAATTATTATTTTTGTCAGAATCAACATCAGCCGAATGTGTTTTCTGATGATTTTATTTCTACCCTAAGCTAAATATCAATGCCATTAATTATCTGAATTTTTCTAAAGCAGAGAAATTGGTGCGAAGCCTCGAATAGTACGGTTGAATAGGATTAGTATTTCTTGTTGAAGAATCGCACTACCCCGAAACTAAATTGAAGATAAAGAAGTATAGAAGGAGTTTGATGTTTCCTCATATTAAGCGTGATCTAGCAGACTAATACTATTAACATTTGTTCGTTTATATGAGGCTCTCTCCAAAATAGTTTGCAACGAATTAAATTGAATATTTTGCCGGAAGCATAATGTTAACCATTTCAAAACTTCGATTAGTCTACTTTTCAGTTATACGCATACCAAGAGAATGAAAATAGATACGACGTACTTCTTAAGCGAAGTCAAAAATTTCGACTTTGGTCAAAAAGCATTCATTTGCATAATTTTCTCTTGAGATCTGAGCATATCAAAGCAATACCCGTCATAAGCAGTAATAAATTTTATTTTTTATTAACGGTCAAGTTTAAGCTATCTATTATAATATTATATTAAATGTCGTTCCACATAGCAATGGAAACATTGTTTGTGTTATTGATGAATTCTAGCGAAGAAATTTGAATCGTAGACGATAATAGCAATTTAAACATGAAAGAAGTTTGTCAGTTATTTGAAGATTTGAAGATAATGTTAGTATACAATATTTAGATATTATTAATTAATTTTGATTACTATAATATTAATTATAATTATTTTTTTAGTCGAGCAAATACGTTTGAAGAGATTTTAATATGTCATTTCAAGAGCCGAATATTCATATTATCGTGATAGGATCAATGCGCAAAGAAGAGAACTTGATCAGTAATTTAGAGAAGGAATTAATATACACAGAAGATCTCAAGCTCAAGAAAGAAGAACAAAAGGTGCATTTTTCAAAGCGGCTGTCATTTGGTGTAAACTTATGACGTCATAGTGGCGTAACCCACTATTTGATCATAGACGATAATAATAAATGATAATATCGTCAATGTTAATAATAATATTCAATACATAGATTTTAATAATGTGTTAAATGATTTAATGTAGATAATTTATGTGTAAGTTATTAATAATAAGCGAAATTGTTTTATTCTCGCGTCCCTTATGACGTCATGTAAAATAAATAGATTTGTTACCGCACATAAATTATCTCCTTTCTACTATATTAATTTGCAAATAACTCGATAAAGAATCCAGATAGAAACTCTAAATTTAGTAAGAATTTTCGACTCGTATATTGTATGGTGGCGACAAAAAAAAATCTCGAAAAAAGTCCTGGGTTCGACTCCAAGGTAGGCATTTATATTTCCCATTAAGGTATGAGGGAGGGAAGGAGAGGGAGAGAGGGTGAAAGAGAGGGATAGAAAGAAGGTGAGAAAGCGAGGAGGAGAGAAGCAATTATTTTTAAAGTTTAACTAAAGAGAAGTAGCCGCGTGGCACGGGGTCAGGCGCCAGGGGCGGAGCCTCTAGTTTTTTTTATATTTTAATGAATATTTTATGCCGCATAACGCTCTCGTATCTCTGGATTCTGATGGAAACGACGTTATTACTAAGAAACCTCAATTGATATTCCATAACCTTAAGCACCGAATGCAAATCGTGTTTTCTCCTTTTCGCGAAAATATTGTGCTCTGCAAAACCTCGGACTCCTCCAGAGTCCCAGCCTCTCTCTCTCTTCATTCCTTACCTCCGAATTCACCTCCTTCTGCCCTCATACTATCGCATTACGCTATCTGTTGTACATGCAACAAAAACGCACTCTTGCGATATTGAGCCTCCTCACCTCTCTCTCTCTCTCCTCCTCCCCCCTCATTCACCCACCCCCATTCCTTCCCTCCCCCTCCTTCCCTCTCCCCCTCATTCCTACTCTCCCCCTCATTCCTACTCTCCCCCTCATTCCTTCCCTCCCCCTCATTCCTTCTCTCCTCCGTTTCCTTCCCTCTCCTCATCCTTTCCTCTCTCTCTCCCTTCCCTCTTTCCTTCTCCCCCCCCCCTCCTCAACCTAAACACGTACCCGAATCCCCTCCCTACCCCTCTCCCTCTCTTCCTTCCGCCTTCATATCTCTCTTTCTCTCATTTATCTTCCTTTTCTCCTTTCGCTTTTTCGCATTCCCAGAATCCCACCTTCTCTTTTTTCTCCCCCGAAGCCCTTTTTCTAAACACAGAGCGCCTGCGTCCCATCAATCACGCCGCGTTAAGGCCGTGTTTTCAAGAGTGGCAGAGCCGCCGTAAGCTAACGCGTCAATTTTCTAATCTCTTTGCGCGTCACTCCGCGCGTCATACGATGGCGGCTTACAGCCAGGAGCGCCTCGAGACAAAACCAACGGACCGACGACACTTGGAGCTGCTTCGTCAGCGAAGCTTAAAATTGATCTCCGCTTTTCCAATTGCTGCGAATCTCATTCATCACTAAAAAAAACGTCGTATTACCCTTGGACGCCTTTTCTTGTCTATCAAAATGTTACTGTTTCATTGTTATCACAAAAATTTCCATTACGAAATGCAGGTATGGCATTATAACGAATTTAATCCTTAATTGCTCTTATGGGCTTAATGTGATCCCACCCAATTTTTGCTTTAGATGAAAAATGAACGTACTTTATTTTATTACAGAATTATCATCGATTTATAGTACGTGGTTTTGATAAATTTATTTAGTGACGTCAACACACGTTTATACTGTATTTGTTCCCGTTAAAATAAGAAATTTGTGTTGGAGCTATACCAAACTCAACAGGAAATAAGCCTTCCAATACCCCATGTATTCATTGCTTCATACATAAAAATCTTGTATTTAACATTACACTTTAAGTTCAAATCAGAGGATAATTTTTTTTAATTGTTGCTGTTTCTTTCTCGTCAGGTGGAGTTGGTGGATATGCATTATGGGACCGGATATGACGCTTCGCTGGACTCACATCTCTTCGCAGATCACCTCAACGAAATAACAGAATGCAGGCGCGTATCCAAAGGATGTTTTTTCATTGTAAGTACTGCTTCACGGCTTTCTCTCGACCCTTCGCCCATGTCCATCTTTTTGGAAATTCGATTAAATTATTCTAATGATTTTTTACGCGTATTGTAGACTCAAATTAGGCAGAAAATACGGAAAAACGTATAACTTAAAATTTTGTTAGAGGATTACTCTGGATTTATTTGCAATTTTATTTAAATGCTAATCATTCAGAATAATCTGAAGTGGGTGTCGCAATGAGGATTAATATCTCATTCTTGCAGTATACCTATTTTTGACGGGCTTTTAACATGTTTTATTTGGATGAATAAATTGATGTGTCCAACACATGACTTTCTCCATACGCAAGTTTTCAACAAAAATAAAAAAATACGGCGATAGGAACAGTTCAGCTTACATGCTTTAGCGCTAGCGATTTAATTGTTGTCACTATCACACGCGCGATCTGCCCACTAACCGTCAATTTCGAAGAAAATTGAATATCACTTGAAATATTCTTCATATGGAAATTTAGTTCGAACAAAAGTTGTAGAAAATAATAATATCTACAACTTACATATAAGTATGTGTGTGTGCGTGCCTGTGTTAAAAAAATTCAGTTTTAAGCGAAATATTTAAGAAAAACTAAACTTTTACAAGGGTAAACCGCTACTTCCGGTTCACCGACTGTTATCAAAATCCTTTTAAATCTTAAGAATATATATAAAATCACAAATATAAAATTTCATGCTGATCCCATGAATAGTTTTTAAGTTAGAGCGCACGCAAAATTTCTGTCACACACATACGGACACACACACAGACATCGTCGAGAAAACGTTCAAAACGTGTTCAGGGGACCTCAAAACGTGTATTTCCGTTGAAATCTCGAATTCGAATTTTTTCATGAAAACAATACTTTCTCTATACTACGCATAAGGAGAAAGTAAAAATGGAACATTATTTCCTCAAAAAGTCCGAAGAAAGTAACTCATGCTTTTTACATTCGATATACGGTAAAATTAGGTTCGTTAAGTCTTTTTGTTGTACGTTGTAGTACTCAGGAACGCATTTCCGACGCATAGCGGTGACTTGCTGTATTCTCCTTTAATTAAGAGTCTTTATAAAATTATGATTTTTTTCTGATCTTGCTTTAAAAACATGTCATTATATATTCATCCATTTCATATTTGATTCATTTAAGTGTTTACTCTTGATTTTTAAGAGACCTATTAAACAACATAGTCCACAAATTTTTGGATTGATGGAACAGTGAAAATAATTTTTAATCGCATCGAACAAGTGTTTCGTTAAATATGTCAAAACAAAAATCTTATTTCAATGGTCCTTATTAGAATCAATGTCTGTTATAATGTTTTGCGTAAACAAACGAACCGTTTTTATTTTGCAGTTTGATGTTTAGAATATCCTTAATAAGCGGAAGTGTTTCGACTTCAGGCCATTCTTCGCCCATTTTTATGTATTCTCGGCATTTTAAAATGCTAGTGTTACTTGCAGTAATTCGAGTGTACGTATTACATCCACCTTGAAAACTTAGCCTCTTTCCCGTAATAGTAAGTGAGCTGAGAGAAATTGGACTCACATTTCATAAAAAGCGAAGCGGGAGAGTGAATGCTCCGGTGAGAGGTCCGAGTCTTGATTTAGAGTTAATTTAAGTGGAGCCATTGCGTTTGAAGAGGAAAGGATGTGAGGAAGAGAGAGAGAGAGAAGCATCAATAGGGAGAGGGAGAGAGAGAGAGGGAGAGAAAAGGGCATAAGTATATCCGAGGGAATTAGGGGACGAGAGGGAGTGGGAATATACCGGACAGAACGGAAGGATCCGAGAAGAACATTAAAGATAGAAGAAAATGGGAACAGAGTATTTTGTATACTAATATATCGGGTAAGCCTCCTTTCCCAAACCCTTATTGCAGAAAATGTTAGTACACTAATATAAGCGTTATTTAAAAAAAGGTCTTCTTTCTGCAGTTTACATATGCGTGCATGCAATGACGTCATATTTCAAGTATATAGTTAAATCCTTTCTGATAGTATCGAACATTCCGTGTCCGTCAATAAAACGGCATTTTTCAAATTTATTCCCGGTACAAGATCCAATAATAACGATTAGTGTGAAATTTTGGGAACAGATGTTTAGGAGGAGACTGAAAAATTGAAATATTAGTGAGTGGTGCAATAAAAGTTAAGTTACAACGCAATTCTTCCACATATTCGATTAAAATAAATTTAATCATTCCAGTTCTATGTTTTCGAAAAATAAATTGGGAACACATAAATGAAAATGTTGAACGGTCCAATAAAATTATAGATAGGAAAGGGAAACGACATTGTGGAATATGGAGATAAAAGAGCGATGGAGAGAGAGAGGAGAAAGAAAGAGAGACAGAGAGAGAGAGATAGAACTCGCTCACCGTAGTGAGGCAAACGAGGTTGCTGGAAGAAGTAAATTGTAAAGGGACGATATGAGAGAGATTGTGGTCGAAAGTGAATGGAAAGAGAGAGGCGGTCAGGCGAAATGGGAAGCGGTTGTTTGATATTATAGAGGGTAAGTGGGCTCAGAAGGAGAGAGGGGCTCATAGGGTACACCGTGTCCAGAAGGCACAGCTCGAGAATCTTGTAGCTGACCTCAAGGGCTTCCTCGTTAGCGTCGAGGGTTGACCGAGTTCTTCGGTCGTCTCCCCCCTTTCCCCCTCCCCCTCTTTCACTCTCCCCCTCTTTCACCCTATGGATCGCGCACTCTGCACTACGCCTCAACCTCAAACCTCCCTCATTCCTGCTCTTTGATAAACTCGGCAGAGTTCCCGAAACCTCACGGCCACCTGAAGAAGTTGAAGAAGAAGAATATGGTCGAAGGCGATTCGATGTATCGCTAATCGATATGAATTGAGCGGGTCAATTATTTTTTCTCCGCAATTAGACGACTTCCATGGGGTTTGTCGAATTGGGAATTCGTGAGAAATTCCCCGACTAAATTAATCGAAAAAGTGGCGAGGAGCTTTCCCAGAACACCGCTTTCGCTTCCGGTTTCGTATCGCCCGAATGGCTTTTATCTTCTGCGAACGACATCCCTGTGACGTCCATTGCACGTCGACAATTTTGTGGAAGAATTTGACGGCGACGCTACGTTTTACGGTGCCCCTGCGCAGTGTCAACTCTTTGTCAAGCGCTGAATCTGTTTTTACCGTCCCCGAGACACGCCCTTTTAAAGCGATTTAATTTTTCAACGGATGGTTTAATGACAACACTTTCCGCAAGCGCCATAATATACGTATATTCGATTTCTACGCCCTTTTTCTTCCAGATTAAATATACAAAATCTAAACAAAATCATTCGAGATGTCGGGGTGAGATTCGCGTGAAATCTGTGATTTTCTGACAAGCGATGTAAAAAAAGTCTGGAATCGTTGTAAATTTTCACATTTACAAACTCGTGTTTTGAAGGTGAAAGTGCTTGGGATAGAAATTTTAAAATCGTACTACATGTAATTATGAAAAAAATATTAAAACTGTAGCATGTAAAGCAATACGTTTCATCTTTATCGTTATGTTTTAGTTATTTTGAATTTAAATATTAATAAATACAGGTAGATTCATAGATTCATTTAAAAATATTTTTATAATTTAAAATCTGAAGCTTAACTTGAAATTGACTAATACTGATTCCGAAAAGAATGAAAAATTTCCTTCCGCCATTTTCACCACACCAGTATTATATTTACTATTATATTTACGCTATAGGTGTCTCCAATGGACATAAAATGTTCATGAAATCCAGATGCACATTTTTCAGCTACAAAACCGTCATCATCAGTGGTGTTCGCCAATAGTAGCTTCTAAAAAACGCTAGTATTGCCTTCAGGTCTAGAATGAATCTGTCAAGCTTAGCATTGTTTTGTGATCACATGATTTAAATCTGCAAATCTACGAGGTACAGAAGTTTAAAATTCAATTTCTTCATTTCTTGCGACTGAAACCGACCTTCCACATCACGCAGCTTAGCCATTTACGTGAATGGATACGGATATAAATAACATAAACTTAATGGAAATATTGGTAAAATTGTTGTAAATGTTTCAGTGGATTCACTTTATCGTCTGGAATGCGATTATTAAATAATCTTCATGTTCTTTTTATAAAAATATCATACAAACTCCTAAAATAATAATAAAAGGTTCACATAATGCTTTATGTGGATCGAAGAAAAATGACATTGACATATCCTTAATCGTTGCCAATTGACTGGGAATATAAAAACAATGGATTTCAGTATACATCCTATTCAAAGATATATATGTATAAATTATTAAAATGTTTTAAAAGGGAATATTTTGTTGTAAAAGTTTAAAATGTTTCAAGTATTGTTCTTTAATTTCTTTTTATCTTGTATATAGGTAGAAATATTTAATGCATTTTTACCCTTGGAAATATTTATCCGTCGAAATGATTTACTTCCGTCTGGCTAAATTCATGCTTACCAACAGAGAAAACGATTAATTTTGCAGCTTCGAAATTTTTGCTTGAATAGCTCAAGTCGTTTGAGATTTCATCATTTCCATTGCTCCAATAACGCAGCTGGTAAAAAAAATTGAATTTTTTTTACTCCGAAAGAGATTGACGTCTTAAGTTTGACTTCCTCGAACGTCTCTTTTTCCGCTCCCGTAATCTTCTTCGGGATGTTTTATTTCGCCTAAAGAAGACGCCGGAAATGGAGGGGAAGGGGAACGGGAGGGTAAATCTAAGACCCGCACTCTTGAAATCGATCTCTTCCTTGGAAATCGTTACGAAGGCTTTCACCGACCCACTTCATGGATATGGTCCAGAGAAATATTATTATTATCATTTTTTTTAAATCTGTGCTTGGATTTTAATTGGATTGGAACGCACGCAGAATTGCGTATTTATCGAACACTGCATTATTATGAAAAAGAACTTTAAAATTCACTATAATAAATTATATAATTGATATATACCATTTATTATTATCATTTTTTTAAAATCTGTGCTTGGATTTTAATTGGATTGGAACGCATGCAGAATTGCGTATTTATCGAACACTGCATTATTATGAAAAGGAACTTTAAAATTCACTATAATAAGTTATATAATTGTTATACCTATGCCATTTTGATTTTGAAAATATAGCGATCCGTTTCACAATTTTCTCTAAATCACCAGAAAGATTAAGAGGTTAGTTTAGTGCAGGGCTTCCCAAAATCTTTGAATCCACGGAACCCTTATATTCAAATATTATTTCTCGCGGAACCCTAACTAAGAGGTGGTAAGCTAAATAGCAATAAAAATAACTTTATAATCACTGTGATTGTTATTTACATAGTTCATATATCTTACATTATACAGTTTATAAGTGGAGCTCATGTTTCCTACTATAAATAAGAGAAGGAAGAACGTATAGCTTTTCTTCCTCTGTCTATCGCGGAACCCCTACAGAATTCCGGGAAACCCAGTTTGAAGACCTATGGTTTAGTGCATATAGTACAAGCATATGATCCGTGTAGGGGAAAGATGAGCGAGGTTTCTATATTGTTAAACCTTATTTAGCAACGTGCATTCTTTAAAATAGTTTACTTTTATCTTAGCGCACTTGATCTATGTAGATGTTTCAACTTTTGAGAATGCTCTAAATGTTACAGTTGGTATTATTTAGGTACTATACATTTTTTTGACACTCTCATTTCTTCCTATTCATTTTCATTAAAAAAGTAGAAAATAAATGGTTGGCTTTGCTCCCTTTCCTAATTTATTTTATCGGTATATGTTTTGCCCATTATAAAGTTTTTAAGATGTGACAATATATATAAAAGTATAGCGTATATCCTCGTGAGTGAGGATTGTGTTTGTACCAGTAACTTTTCTAACTCATAATTTTATCCACTTCGTTGTAAAACATTTTTTAACCGAGTCCTCCCTTCATTTTCTATACTTATAAGCAGAGCCGGGGAAGTTCCGGATCTGGAACAAGGAACGGTTAGAAAATCGTTCCGCTTCCTGGAACCGGAACGGAAATATTTATCGGAACTGGAACAATGATAGCTCCGGAACGGTTTCGCAATGGTTCCCTTGAAATGAATAAATGATTTTTTGTATTTTTTTAAATTCAAAACATAGAGCTTTTAATTTCTACTATTATATTTTTTATACGAAATTGTTCCTTGTTAAGTTGGTTCTAGTGTTTGGACCTTGGTATCTAATCGATCTATATTTAGTTTCCATATTTTGCATAATAGATTCTGGTAGAAACCTATTCGAAGATTGTATAAAGCAGGAAATAGCAAGTAATATTCTATTATTTACTCGAATATATTGTAAGAGCTCACTTTCCAATCAGTTTTATCATCTTTCTTTGCTTAGTAATAAAAAAAATATTCTGTACAGTGAATACAATGAAATTGTGGATTTGGAAGATTAGTCTTTTCTTGATATTTTAATATCATCCGTAATCGAAAGAAAGGAACACGTTTGAAGAATAGTATTAAGAATTTGAATTTGTTGTGTAATTGATCAAATGTTTCTTTAAGACAATGATTCTAGAAACGCTTTATGGAGTTGAAGATGAAAATATAAATTCAACGTCTTGGTTCTATCGTCAAGATAAAACTATATACTAGTATTCATCCGCCAAATTCAATTTTCTCATACGATATTTGTATTCATTGTGTAAGGAACCAAAAAGGTCACCCATAGATCGTTTCATGAACTGCAAGCTTGGGCAAATGGCGGCAATTTTTATCAAGCCCCAAGGTAGCAAACTGTCTGAAGGCAACCGTGGCTGTAAATAATGAATGGTGTAACTATTTAACTAGTAAATGTTAAAGTTGGGTAAAAAAGGGAAAGGTTGGTTAAATCCATATGATACACTCCCAATATAGTCAAAATAACGTACAGTCGATGTTGACATTGAAAATAGTTTATCTTTGTAAGGATTGGAAAAGAAAAGTACACACTTTCTATATAGACCCTTGTTTCATACGGATGACTACGTATTTCGCGGAATGGTCAAGAGTAGGGTGACCAGATGCTTTTGGTAACGACCGGGACGAAACAAGTTTTGAAAAGGAAAAAACGGGACATTTTCTAAAAAACCGGGACAATGGGTATTTTGATTTTTTTCTTCAATATTCAAAAAATCAAATAAATATGTTTACAAAAGAATATATACATTATAATTTATTGAAATAACAATTAAATTACATATTTCGTGATTAATTAAGCAGTATTACAATAAAACATTAGATGAAAATGGTGTTTTCAATCATATTTTAAAGTACTTCTGCCTGCCTTGATCAAATTTTCATCATTTTTAATCATGTCATAAAAACTATTACAGATCATATTAAAGTTGAATGTAAACATCATTATGTAGTTGATGGTTTTCATATCCAAGCGGTTTCGTTCATCAGACCACTGAATGTCTATTTGTGAAAATATTCTTTCCACACCTCCATTGTGTGCCGGAATGGCAAACAGAAAGTTATATAGTTTCTCAATTTCTGAGGTATGTTCTAGAAATACAAATTTTGAAAAAAAATATGGACACCGGCCGTAGCAAGATCTATTAAGTCACTCATCATTCCTTTCAGCTCCTTTGAAATCAAATTTTTAAGCAATGAAAATTGAGTAAAGCCAATAATAAACTTTCGTCAACTTGAAAGCCCACGTCAATAACATTTTTACACATACTTTGCACTTCTTCCCAAACTGGGGAACTTTTTAATAGCATCCATTCCATATCCTTCAATTTCATTAAGGGTTCAACCCATTTTTACTTTCTCATACGAAGTATTGAGAAAGTATTTTTATCGCTAAAAAATTCGACCTCGAGATTTTTACAGAAATATACGTTTTAGTTATCGCTGAATCCGAAAAAGTGGTTTTTGCAATGCCGTCTGTCTGTTACTGGCTCTGGAGCCTAAACGGTAGAGCGAAAACGAATGCAATCTCGTACTTACTTTCATTTCATCATACTGAGCAAAGTATATATAGAAATGGTTGACATTGCTCAATAATTAAGTGTAGTTTACGCATTTTTAACAACAATTCGATTTTCTCAAAAACGGCTCTAACGATTTTGATCAAATTTCCTACAGGTACTTGAGCCTACGTCTTCAATAATACCGTACAGTTCATATTTCTCTAAAAATTAATATAAGGCTAGTTTATTCTAGGCAACATTAACAATAATTTTATTTTCTCAAAAGCGGTTTTGATCAAATTTCGTAGTTACTTGAGTATACGTCTACAATATTATTATGTATTTCATTTTTCTCAATGAATGAATATAAGGCTAGTTTACTCTTGAGCAACTTTAACAAAAATTGATTTTCTAAAAACCGGCTGATACGATTTTCATTTTCTAAAGATAACTAAACGACGCATTGTTATATGAGAAAGTTTGTACAATGTATGTTGTACCGATTTTTTTAGATAGTCACAGGTTGTTATGTACATGTCAAATATTTCCTCTTTAAAGGATTCTATTTCATCCTTCTGAATATTATTAACAGATAAAACTCTGAGGACACTCAAAGGAACAAATTTTTCGTTAATGCGTAATGTAAGCGTGCCAATCGTTTCATGCACGTAATTCATTACCTCTATTACACAATTTTGCTAACATTCAATTTTTATAATTTGTTTATAAAATAAACCAAGAATATTAAGCATTGCATGGAAGTATGCTTCATTTACTGGTGATTCAAAAAATTTCACAATACATTTTGCGGGCTTTTCTTCTGAAAAGAAATATGCTTTCAGTGCTTCGATCATTTTTAATTCTCTATCAACCGCATTGTATAAACTTAACCAGTGAATTTTTGGATGGGTAATAACTTTTCATACTTCAAATATAATAGAGAACAAACATTTTTCAGTCGCTCGGTACGTACTGCATAAGCTGAAAAGTATGACAGTATTTTTACCATGACCATTTCTACATCGCAAGATAATCTCTCCGCTCCCGACTGCATAGTATTATGCAAAATATGTGCCAAATATCCAACATCTAGTAAATTGAGATTAATTTTCTCGTGTAATTTATAAAGGACATTGTTTTTGCCTTTTCTCAACAGTTTGGCACGACATTCTATTTAAGATAAATGGAGTAAGTAAATTGTTGCAAAGTCCAATTATGAATATGAAAGCTTCAATAAATTCTCTTGAGCAGATTCAGCAATATTTCGGAGCTTGTAGGTCAGAAATAGGGTTAAATAAATTAATTATAGATGCTCGAGAACTGGCAACAGAACTAGAGGCTGAATCGAAATTTATGCAAGAGACCGAAATTCTGCCACGAAGAAAGGACCACAATTTTGAATCTGCACAGGCTTGATGCATGTTTTCATAATCCCCAAGATTATTTCAGAGTAATTTTTTTTATCTTGTGTTAGATCAAACAATTGCTTTGATAAAGAAGAGGTTTCAGTGACTCAAAAACCACAGTGAATATTTTAGTTTCTTATATAACTTGAGAGAAATGAAAGTCATAGATAAGAAATTCGTATTTTCTTAGAATCAGCCGTTAGTGAAATACCGTGAGTCTTTGATTTTCCAGCACTTAAATGCAAATGCTTTTTATAAAATAGTATTTGGAATATCGTTTGGTTTTCAAAATAATTTCGTATAAGCGGGAATAAAAAAAAACTACAGCATATACCATCACTATTACAAGCAAAAAACCGGGACATTGATGCGTCCCGAAAAAAAACGGGACACCGGGACAAAATTCTGAAAACCGGGACAAATCCGGGGAAACCGGGACGCCTGGTCACCCTAGTCAAGAGTAATGTTTTATATGTGTTGAAAGCTTGTTGTTATTTGCGGGTGGTAATATAGCAATAATGAAGAATTATCAACGGTTAATTCCACTTTTATTTACATACACACAGGCATCATCGAAAAACAGTCAAACATACTAAGGGGACTTCAAAACGGGTATTTCTGTTGAAATTTCCAATTCGATAATTTTCACGAATACAAAACTTTCCATGCATTGCGTATGGAGAAAGTAAAAAGGAAATTTTCTTTAAAGATGACCTTCATCATTTTTGTAATTAAATTGTAATTGAAAAAATCGTAATGCTTGTAAAATTTTGCCAATAAAAAAACATTTTTTTAGAACCGGATCCGAACCGTTCCTTCTTTTAATCACTCGGAAACGAACCCGGAAAGGAACGAGTTGGAAAATTTAAGGTCGGAACCGGAACGCTCGAAACCGGAACTTCCCAGCTCTGCTTATATTTATAGCAGTTGAATAATAACAGGAATTCCAGCTATGCGAGTAGTCTAATTAACAGATATTTGTTAGTAAGTTTTAAAGATGCTGAATTATCCTACATGGTGATGAGTTAATCAATTAATCCGAGACCATGGTCCTCCTCAGGCTATTTTTACCTGTTTTATACTTTTATATCCTTAACAGATATTATTATCGCTTATAAATAACGCAGGAATGCATTAATATCCTTGCATCTGTTTCAACGCCATCTTTCGAAAATATTTCTAGGATTGGACTCATGGCGACTAGCTCAAAGGATGTTAATATGAGCCAATAAATTTTTGTTTAAAATATTTTCCTGTAATGGGTTAATGTTTACTATGATATTTTTGTCATTTCTAGTAACGGAGAGGTAACATCCCATTTCATATTTTCAAGTAATTTCTTTAGTGACTTAGTTAGTCCCATTGCTCAGAATGTTGTTTCCATGTTACAATGCATAAATATTATCATCTTTGGTTCGTGCAAATTCTACACTTGACTCAAAAATATTGGATAGCTAGCTGAAGTAGCCTGCGTGCCCGTGAAAATTCAGTATTTCGTGCATGAGAACCTTGTAATCTTAGTTACTGATTTTATGTATCACAAAATTCGCTCGGTCGCTTTTCTCTTGTTTAACATTGATTGTGTTAAAACACGAGCATTGATAAAAAATGTAACCACAAAGAGCATTTACTGAATAATTAAGTAAAAAAGTATTAATAATAATATCACCGTATTTATTAATAGATTAAAAGGTTACAATAATTTTAATGCGTTGTTACTGTGTTGAGATGCGCATCTTTAAAATATGCAATCCTTAATGGGGTAGACCGAATTTAAATGCCGCTTCCACTACGTGCTAACAAGGTAATATCCGACTTCTTCACTATCTAACACGCATATGATTTCGCCGGAAGAAATTATCGTCGTTGTATGCAGTAAAAAACATGACGCTTTCCATCGCATTACTCTGAATCTATGATAATTTGAAAAACCGAGGCATGTACTTTAATTAATTGCTTAAGTGTCAGGATAATGTTATCGAGAAGCTAAAACTTCTATCAGTGCTTATGGAACATAATTTTTAAATCCATTTCTCTGAGTATTTTCTCTCCATTCTAACCATTCTTCAACTTCCCAAAAAAAAAAACTTTTCGGCAACTTCTCTAAAGAAATTCAATGGAAAAAAATAAATCCATCTTCCACGGACCCGAAGAAAAACAAAATCTCGACCGTGGATATTGCGATTCCCTACTATTAATAATGTTCCAGACGCATTTTACCGCTCCACACACTAAGTTTTCCCGGCCTTTAAAACCCTTTTCTTCTGCCTCTTATCCTACAACCATGTTTGCAGGGCCCCCTCCCCTCCCCTTCCTCCTCCCCCCCCACCCCCCTTCTCCTATCCTGCGTCTCACCTCGCGCAACCTCTCCCAAAGTGCCCTCGAAACCTTATTTCGATTCTGCTCCAGAGCACTCCTCGAACCCCTCCCCTTTCACCCGGTCTTCACTCCCCCCCCCCTCGACTTCAAATAACCCCTCCCCTGTAACCTTCCTCGCACCCAATCCTCCTTCAATCTCTCTCTCTCTCCCTCCCCCATCTTCCATTCTATCTCTCTCTTCTCCTTCCTTCATCTTCTCCTCTCTTGCTCTCCCATCTTCCCATCGATTTCCGCGGAGACCTCCCCTTTTTCCTCCTCTCTCACTCACTCTCTGTCCTTTTGAGTGCTCCTAAGGCACTCTTGCTAGGATGCGATTCCGTCAGCACATACAGATTTTGAATGGCTTCCGTTTGTTTTTTCGGCACGAAAGATTAATTTCCTCAAACTTTTGCCTGCCTCGGTGCAGCAAGGTGTTTCTTGGTATCCATCCGGGTAGATAGCCGTTTGCCGCCCTTTTTCTCTGTTCAGGCAGTCCCCGCTTTATACGTTAGGTTACGTTCCTGAAAACTGCGACGAAAAGCGGATCGCTATTATCCATATAGGTACACAACATCAAATTGAGGATTAAAAATTCACCGTTCCTGGGGTAACTATGTGAAATATTTCCATTGTAAAAAAATATACACGTAAACTTTGTAATTTTCCACTTAATTTTTTTTATTAATTACACAGTAAGCGTATGGACGCATTGCGTCATCATAAAGTATTAAAAGCAACTTACATATCAGGGGAAGGTATTGGCAGGGCACGTGCAGATGGGGGGAGGAGGGGGGAGATGGGGAAGAGGTGTACGGTGTCGGTTTTGAAAAAAATAAGTGTTGCGGGAAAGGATGATTATAAGTGACAATGTGGCAAGGACAGTAAATTCTAGCATGTCTGCCGTTCGGTGAACGAGAGAAGATATGAAAAATTCCAAGAACGAATATGCAGAGATGAAAAAAACAATTAAAAAGTGGTTGCGGACACCGAATAAAACTTCACCGCGAAGAAGCAAAACATGAATAATAAAAAAACCGAGGGGAAAAAATCGAACGAAACCGGGCGCGAACTCCTGTCTTACATGTTCCTAGCCCAACTCCCTAGTGCTGGTTAAGGCTGGTGTTGGATAACTCTGCGGTCGTTTGGGAAATTATCGGGCGCGTCGCAGACTTGCGAACTTTAAACGCAATTTGCAGAAAAACTACTGCTCACATACGCCCAAAATGGGGGTTGGCTGTCATCTTGGAGTCTAGCGCTACGCACCTGCGAAGTTTCAGCAAAATCCATGACACCACTTCCGGGTCCTCCCCTTGTAATATAATATATTTTTATACTGAAGTGCTTATTCTTGAATTTTATATTCAGCCATAAGGCGATCTCGATAATTTGTTTAATTCCATAACGAATTACAGAGCTCTCATTATAGCTCAAATAAAGAATATATCTCCAATAGACTTAAAAGAAAATATTTATTTTTTCCAAACTTTTTGTGGCTATTCGAACTGCACAGTTTATATATTTGATTCATGTTTAAATTATTTCTTACGTGCTAGGATATGGCCAATTTAGTATTTCTATTAATATTCGGACTCAAAAATATTAAACCAAAGTAAATTTGAAGCCAGAATATCATTTAACTCTCAAGACACGAAGCTCGAAAGATCACACAAAATGAAATATAAATTGATGTTTATTAAATTTTAATCATATAATTTGTATGTATAAACAACGTAAAAATGGATGACACCCGATGCAGGTTGGTGTTCAATGTTCAGTCCATTAGAGGCCGCCAATTTTTTCCGATGGAGTTTCAATCTCTAAAGTGTTTTAACACATCACGGATGACGTTCGAGAGCGAATTGGAGAAGAAGAGAGGCTTCAGATTCTTCGAACTTTATTTTGTCGGTTGATGAAGTGAACGAGAGATTTCCGACGAACATGAGAAGATAAGAGGGGAAGGAAATCGAGTTTGGAAGTCGCGAAGGGATCGATGGGAAGGCGACACGCATTGGCGCACACTCGCACCCTTCCGCCGCGGGGATGACTTCCTCCGTCTCCGTAATCGGATCGGTGTGTCACGTGATTGGCCGAGAGTGATGCGTGGCCGGAACGTGGACCCCCCCCCGACGTATGACGGACGCGCATATCACCTCTCCAAAGGAAAGCGCAGAAATGGACTTCGACATCTCGTGGGGCGCCACTGTGTGTGGGAAAAGTAGTCCATGGAAAGTTTTCAGGAAGCGCCTAATGTCTGGGGAAAAACGAGTGCTTTCACGATATATTGGTCGAAGAAATCTAAGTTCAAAATTTTAACCTCAAATGGTAAATGCGCACATGATATCCAAATCGCTTATGACGTCGGCTTATGCAGCGTGAAATCCTAAACACGTGTAATATATTATATAATATTGAATTGTCGAGATTACGTTTTAAGGCTGGCATCCGGTTTGTTTCAGAAAATTCCGTTAACATTTACACGGTTCATAAAACTAGATACGCATTTACGCTACAAACCAGTCATCCTCAGTGGTAATTCATCGATCTTTGATTCTAACTGGTGAATTAAACACCGAGGGTGTACTTGCTTATTAGCTGATGTATACATGTGATATATATATATATATATATATATGGATTTTAAACATTATGTTTGTTGCAAATTGCAAAGAGAAGTTTTCTTTTTCTTCGTAAATAACTCCAAACGGTAGAAAAGTTCTCTTCGGCCACCAATTAATCCAGCTTTTCCCAGTTAAAAGCGACGAGAGTAAATCTTTTTCTCGGAAGAAATTGGAATGTGAGGATAAATATTGACCCTATGAAACGTTAAAAGGCTTTAAAATATCGATCGCGGTTAACGGTTTCCATTCGGGAAAGCTTTATTTCGGGGGTAGATTTTGGTTTCCAAAACATTGGAGCTGTGTGGTTTCATAAAATTAATTGAATTTTAAAATCGCCGCCGTCCCCCCCCCCCCCCCCCCCCCCCCCAGTCCTCCTTCGCGTAGAAAGTTTTGGCGCGGATAAGAAGAGTGAGAAAGAGAGAGAGAGAGAGAAAGTTTTGGGCGTTTATTTTTTTTATTCTCTCCTAAAGAGACGATTTCCCCGAGCGTAGCATACCCTTGGGGGAAAAAGGAGAGAGGGGGGGGAGGTGGGGGTGGAAGAAGGGGTGGAAGAGGGGGGGTGGAAGGTAGAGCCGGAAGATGGGGGTGTAGGAGAGGGTGTAGGAGAGTGGATGAAGGAGTGCGCTATTGGCAGATGGTGGAGGAAGGGATGGAGGCCCTGGAGATGAGAGGGAGGGTCGCTAGAAGGACCATAAACCCTCGGGGGAGAGAAAAGGAAGGGGGAAAACGCCTCTCGGTTGATTTACAATTTCTAAATAAGAAAAATAGAACATTTTTACCTTTTTAAATGGGAACACATTATATTTGCGTTCTGGCAGTGTTCCCTCATTAAAAACGAATTGCTACAACTAAAATGACATATTAAGCGGTATATTATAATGGGACGCTGTGAAACAAGGCATTCAAACTGAAATTGAACAGATAAATATATTTTTCGACATTATGGTGAGCCGCATGTATGAGAATAATAATTCTAATTATACAAACATAAGACTCAAATTGGTGTATATTTTAATTGAAAAATAAGCTAGCATACATTTCTTAAATGTCAGACATCCTTATCTTGTTTCATATATCTTTATTATTTCATTATTGCCTCGTCCTCGACGTCTATTGCACCTAGATGCGCTGCGATCAAATTATTGAGAGGGCCGCACGTATTGAATTGGTGGGCCACGTGCGGCCCTCGTGTCACGTGTTTGAAGCCATTTCTGCTATCTTCAAAGAATCAACGAAAGAGGAACGAAAGTACTTTTAATTTTTCTACATTTTAAAAATCGAACTTGGACATTTATATGAACAGAGTATATTTTCACCTTCACAAGGGATATTTGGCATATAAAACTTGAAGATGACTTCCATATATATATATATCTGGCATTTGAAACGAATATATTGGACCATTAAAATTAAAATTTGCTGCAGAAAAATGTTATGACAAAGATACAACCGTCAAGTTTTGAGTCCCTTTAATGTCTTGCTCTATTTCTCACAATGCAGATATGTTAGCCGATTTTTACGCGCATTTCAACTTTTATTGTGCTAAGAAGTTTATAGTCGAGACTCACATTAATCGCCAAGTAACGTTTTAAAAAATACAGCGTTGCTATTTCCCCGAGAAAACTTTGAAAGGAGCAGAACTTGAGCCGCCATTATCCGTGTGTTGGTAAAAAAAAAATGGTTCGCCTTCCACAACAACATAGAAATGGATATCCTACGCAAGTCTAGGAATTTTATTGCCCGCCATGGAACGCGAATTACTCTCGTAAAAAAATACTATGCCGCAATAAAAACCCGTTTTAAACTTTGTTGTTTTTTTGGCCAAGGTATTACGCGCTCGGATATAGGTCAAAGGAAAGAGCGAGGGAATAAAATGGGTGGAGTAAAAAGCGCTTTATGACTCGTACAATATATCTCGATCTGCCGTGTGCCCATATACATACACACATGCATATACATACATACATACATACATACATACATATATATATATATGACATTTTGTGACAAGAATAGAGCGTGCTTTTCTCGACTTCTTCTTGCTATCGTGTATTCGTCTATTTCCCTCACTCTTCTATTATACCCCACCCGTGCTTTCCTTATCCCTTAACCAAGCATGTTCCCTTCCCCCACCCCCTCGCCATCACATTTTAACTCTCCGCTTAAGCGCATGAACTTCCACTCCCATCCATCAGCTAATCCCTCCGTCCACCATTTTCCCCTATCCTTCCGCCACAAAAGCTTTCCGTGGAAAATAAAAAAAACTCTTCGGTCCGCCAAGAGACGCTTTTATGGGACACTGGAAAAGATTATCCCTCGAGCGGAGTGAATCAAAAATCTCTCCCGTACTCATTTTTTTTTCGAAATCGTAAAATGTTGATCGCAACATTTTTTTCCGCAGGAAGCAGGATATTCGGGCGATTTCCGCGCTCTCCACAAACTGCATTACCTTATCTGTTTAGCTCGAACTGTTGTATTTTGTTGGTATTAGTTCGTTGCTACTTTTAATAACAAATATACGAGAGAGTATAAAAAAATAGGATTCTCTAATGTTTTACCTCAAGCTGGTGTGTTTCATCTAGCAGTACATCGCATTTAGGCATGGCCGTACACATAAACTACTTTTCAATATAATTTCCAAACTTACTGACGCACATGTTATGTCGTTCAATCGATTTATCTAATCCGCTGCGATAGAAAGTTACGTCCTGTCTTTTACACATTTAATTTACTTACCTCGGAGATGTTTATTAATGTTGCCAAGGTGGACTGGCAAGAACCTCCAAATTCCAAATGTCCACATGATCCATATGATGCCGTGAGTTGTCTTGCAGCAACGAAACACCTTTCGAAATCAGACATTGCCTCTTCTGGCCAATTGCAGCCTTCTGCTTGATCGACATTTTTTTTGGTACGCTGCTGTGTTGTCAATGTCTTCCCGAATTCTATCCTAATGACGCCACGCATTCCCCTAAAGACTGTCGCCAGGGGCGGATCCAAGGGGGGGAGGAGGGGGGGAGGCCATCGCCCCCTCCTTGGAAAACCCCATTGTACTCCACTGGACGCTTTCTGAAATTCTTTTCGCGCAAAAATCCTCAATTATACGCTGCAGATTAGGTCTGTATAGCAAGGGAAAGAAGGATTCTGATAGGGATATTCAAAATATAGGGCAGTTGGCAGGGGCGGATTCGATAGGTGGAGGGGCGATCGCCCCCCCCCCTCCCCCCCTTGAGAAGTTTCTGGATCCGCACCTGACTGTCGCCGTTATCTTTCCTGCATATTGTGACATATTGAACTTATTGGGGGAGGGTTATTTGGAATGTTACCGTTTCATCGATTCTAATTTCGATTCCGACTAGTAGCGGTGAAGCCATGTTTCAGGTGTGGCATTTACTCGTTAATATCTGTCAGAGTGGTGACTTTGGCACACAAAATATAGGAATAACTGCACCATCCCCTTCCTTTATCATTATGGTGCATGCTCTAATGGGATGGTTGACCGTGCCGACAACTATAAGCCTATCCTAAAACCGTGTAATTGTTGCAATGGCCACTGTTACAAAAAATGAGTCTTAGTTTAGGATACCCTCTCTTAACTTGATATGAACTTAGTTGTTAGAATTAAACATAACGCATACGAAAATTAATTTTTAATGAACATATTTAATAAAGGTTTAATATGTAACCAATGTCATAAAATGCTCGATTAAATTCTATGCTTAATCTCTTGAATAAGATAATATTCTGGGGCCTCTACGCTCTGGTGTCTCCTAAAAGCTCATATGTGTTTGCATAACGTATGCAAATGCGTGTGGTAGCGGTCGCTTGCTTCGCTTTTAGTGACTTTGGGTAAGTACATGCGTGCGGGTTAGTGAGTGTTGTCACAGTCGTAACACATCCTCCTCAATTGCCTCCAAACAGCATGTCTTCCTCTCGCCCTCTGTTGCGCTCCTTTTTTTAAAAAATGCACGCGTTTGGTGGCGCCACCTGCCCTTCGCCCCTCTCGCATTCTTTGGAGACCTTTGGGTGAGGCATTGCGAGAACACGCAAGCTCACATGTTATGCGTGCTAGAAAGATACAGGTCAAATGCCTTAGACTCAGAATACATTGATAGCTACAATATTCATTTCACAGGACCAATTTTGTTTGAAAATGTAAAATATTAATGTTACCCGTTATTTATTTTGTAGTTGTTACGTCCATATTAGTTTTGCGTTTAAATTAAAACTTGTCAAGAGTAAATATTCTGAAATTTGTAAATTTAAAATCTGACACAGTGAATATTAATAAATACTATTCAAATAAATTTATAGGAATTATTTTTATTTATAGCTCAAATACTAAAAGGAAAGGTAGCGAGTACCTGTTATAGTGGTGTCATTTCATTGAACTCATTGACAGGTAGCTTTTTATCTTTTCATATTAAACTTTCCTAGTAAGTAGCATAGTAAAAATCATAATTCCCGTTTTTAAATTCATAATTGTGGCAGAGGCCTGTTACGTTTACTAATATAAGAAGCAGATTAAAAGTGAAAAAACTCAAATTTAGAAAGATATTTCCCAAACTATATCATTGGAATAATTCTCATTTAAATTCCTTAAAGGTAAGGTTTGTTCTCTTTATCAAGTATTAAACATTTGCTTGATGGCTCATCCAGGGGTAATATTATAGTCCTGTTTTTAATGGTCCTGCGCTGCAGCGAAAGAAAGCCTTTTAAGCGTTTTTCATTAAAAGGCAGCTTTTTATTCTTCGTATCTTTACCAGTCTATCTGGGGCCATTCAACTTTTTTAATAATCTATTTCCCGAAGGCCATTTTTATTAATCCTGCACTATAATCATTTTAAACATATTATTGTTTTATAAATAACCCATTTATAAACTTGATGCTGGTTGCTGAGATATTTGAATTTTTCAAATAGTTTAACAATAATTTTAAAAATTATTTATCGACCTCGCCTATTGACTGGAAAGCAATTGATTATCTATATGGCCCACATAGAAATTAAACAATCCAGCGAAAGAAATAACAATACATGCCGCAAACACCTAATTCCCCTAGCGTTGTTTCTGTTGTTTTTAGAACCAACGAACGATGAATCAGCTCTAAGGCTGTGTTGTGACTGAAATCGTTATTTGGTTCGTTTAATCGTTTTATGTATGTTATGATGACTCGGCCTCGGAGGCTTTAAAAATTTAATATCGGCCATGATCTTCCTTCCTCAAAGAGCGATAAAACTATTAGTTTTTCGGAAATTCTGCAAAAATGAGTCCTAGAAAATAGGCTATTTTTCACGAATTTTAATATTTTGCACAAACAATTAAGTTTATTTTTCGTCCATTCTTTCGTCGGCAGAGATCCTTTTCCGTCGTTCCTTTATTGAGAAAACCCTTAAAATTATTCCTCTCCTTTGGGAGGGATATCCCTCTTTTGAGAGAGAGAGAGAGAGAGAGAACCGACGCTCATAACCGTCACTCCTTTGTTATCCCCTCTTGCAAGAAGCACCGGCAGCTACTGCCTCGCCTCCTCTCTCTCGTTTTCCATCCCTCTCTCTTTCTCACCCTCTCCACTTCTCTCTCTCTCTCTTCTTCGCCACCTCCATGTGTGTCGCCAGTGCCGACGCTGCCATCTTTTGGTTATAGGTGGTACTTCCTCAAGGCAGGTCAAAGATTGGGAGGACATTCGCTTTATACGCGAAATATTCTTTTAAAAACTGACTCAGATAATGCATGAGACTGTAGCGAAGGCAGTCCCAGTGAAAACTGGATATTCATAGAAATATTGTATTAAACTGGCCTAAAAATATGGAGGTATCTTAAAATCGTATCGTGTATTACCTATGTATGTAAAATCCCTATGTAGACCCCCCTTTCTGTAAATGCATACGTATAGAACAAGCCCTCGTTTTACGCGGTTTCGAATAACTCGATTTCGCCATAACACTCTTTTTACTTTGGTACCCATAATTCGATTAACGCTGTCTATCCTCGCCATAATGCGGTTCCTACTAGTTTACTCCTGAAAGAAGATTCCTATTTTATGCAGAAATTACAAGCTGTAGATGTAAATTTATTTTGCCTAGTATCCGAACTGCCTATTAAGAATCTTTAATCCGCATTACGAGAGCATTCCATGAGGCGAACAATAAACTGAGCGAGGCAAAATGATAAATCACTCTTTAGAGCAAATGAAGAGGAGTGATATTTTGGGAAGGAGGGCTGGAATAAAACAGATAAAAGCACAGGAATAGCAAAGGAAGAGAGTTAGAGAAGGAAGAAGATAGATGGCCTTGTAAGGGATGCTGAGCAGAAAGAGCGTGTAGAGAGAAACAGGGTCAGAGAGAAAGAAGGAATGGAACACAATAGGCGTAATATAGAGTCCAGATTTAATAAAGAAATCCGAGTGTGTTAGTGGAGTCCAATGGACATTGCGCGTAAGCAGAAATTCAGTGGGATTCGATTGTACAGGTGTTGTAAGTGGAGAGTTGGAGGAGGAGAGTGGGAGAGATAGAGAGAGAGAAGGGGGGAGGGGGAGGGGGGAGGGTAGAGGGAGTGCCCTCTGATACCTACGTCGCACGCTCTTCGTAGAGACAATCATTGACGAGATATTAATCTTGTAGGTGCTATACATTTGTCTGCTATTTTTTTTGTTTCTTAATAATTTTTTAAAAGGTTTTAATGCGTTAAATCCTAAAGAAATGAAACATCGAAATTAGGGAAGGAAGTTACTTAGGATGTTAATAATTTATTTTTTTAATTCTTTGATTTCCACACCCCAATCATCTCCTTGTGGAATGACAGTCGAGAACCAAAATATAGCAGTTTCTTATTCTTGGATAGAAGATTAAAAATTTCTAATTATCTTACACAAGTTTTGCTAAATCGGCAGACATATTTTATACTGGCCGGCGACCTGTGTAGTATAAGAATTGTTTTCGTAAGAGCGGTGAAAACGACGCTCTTTTGAATAGCAATGAATTTCCGATTTCCCTAAAAGAAATTCAGAGAACTTAAAATTTTAAAATTCTTCTAGAAAAGTATTTTTACCGAATGAAAAAATTGCATAACTGTAAATTTTTGTGAACATTTTATTTTCCTTTAAATAAGCAACTACCTTTATTTTTATGCAGTATTTTAGAATTAACATACGTCGTTTTTATACATTCTGGTGCTTTATTCGTCTCTACATAAAAATCAAACAAATCATGTCGTTATAATGTGATCTGGTGTCCATTTTATTTTCCCTTCTTGCGCTTTTTGCGTGCTCACTGTCTCGTAGAAAGACAAAATGACTTGATAAAATCACTTTACTAAAATTACATTCCACATCGGTCCAAATTTTGTTTCACTCTTCCATCAACGGAGTTAATATTGAAACTTGAATTAATATCGATAATTCATTTTTAGGCGCGTTTCGCTTACAGCGTGAGCGCCTATTATCGTCGGTCGGTCGGTCCGTCCGTCCGTCTGTCCGTCTGTCCGTCCGTCCGCATGTTCGTTCTCGGCTTCTACTGAAAGGATTTTCATGAATTTTGATATTAAGGATTTTCAATCAAATATAATATAATAAGAAAATCGCAAAAATGAATCACGTACGCCAATCAGGGGTACCACCTTACTGGGGAAAAATTAAATTTTCGTCATATCTCCTAAAATATTGCTCATATCAAAATATTTTTCAAATAAAAGTTATAGAACTGGTAGAGTATTTCCTTTCCTATACATTTTTATCGTAGGAGTAGCCGTTATCGAGAAAATCAAACAAGAAAGTCTTATATCGAGTTGAACTTAGAAAATTTCTTGCGTGGTTACTTCATTGTTGCTAACATAAACAATCTCCCAAACAAACGTTTAATTTCCTTACGTGTGCATGTAATATTATTAAATATGAAGAAAATGGATTATTTATGATGAAGAAAAGAACTTTAAAACGCTATTTCCCTTACGTACAGGTATATACTAATTTCTTTCTAATACTCCATTGCACGAAGCGCGCCCATTTGTGATATGTTGTACACTTTTCTAACTTGTTAATAACTGAGCCATTTCTGACATGATATTGCTCCTTCTTTTTCAAAGAAAGTCTGGACATTTTCCAAAAGATCCTCGCTTTTATTAAATAGTCCTTTGTTCCTTCAATGTTCCTTTTTAGTTCGAGACAACCGTTACGTGAGTCCTTGCATCTCTCTATGAGAACGCTTTTCGCTCCTCAATAAACGGAAGCTGACGATCGGAACGTCTCGTCTTTCCTTTGCCACCACTCCACCTTCCTGCTCTCTCCCCCCTCACTCCCTTCCACTCCCCCTCCTACTCTCCCCTCCTCCTAACGCTTCACCTTCCGCTCGCCCAAACTCCGCTCCCGTTTCGCTCTGATTCGCACATATCCTTCGCCCACGACTCCCTCTTTGAACGTCGCGAACATTCGCGTCTTATATCACCCTCTAGCCGAGTGACGACAAAAGAGCAAATCCCAAAAGAGCAAACGACATAAGAGCGAGGGACAAAAGAGCAAGTGTACATAAGAGCAAGTGGACAAAAGAGCAAGTGGACATAAGAGCAAGTGGACATAAGAGCAAGCGGACATAAGAGCAAGTGGACAAAAGAGCAAGTGGACATAAGAGCAAGTGGACATAAGAGCAAGTGGACAAAAGAGCAAGTGGACAAAAGAGCAAGTTGACAAAATTGTAAATGTAAATTGACTGAAGGAGGGCGTAACAAAGATTTATAAAACAATTACTGATATTTCAATCAACTAAAGATTTTATAAATATTGCGAATATGCAGCAACAAATGAAACTAGAGAGGATAGAAGGAGGGGGAGGGACGGGGGTGTCAGAATTCCTAAGGAAACACAGTCGACTATGATATCAATCAACTAGGGATTTTATAACAATTACGAATATGCAGCAACAAATGAAAATGGAGGGGGTAGAAAGAGGGGGAGGGAAAGGGGGCATAAGAATTCCTAAGGAAACAGTCGACTATGATATCAATCAACTATCAAATGGGTTTCGAATAAACCTCGACTTCCGGTTAACCGGTATTGTCCAAAAACTAATCAGTCCTTTGTGCTCAGGCTAAAGTGTTATACGTGAAGTTTGGTAACGATATGGCAAGTACTTTTTCAGTTAGAGCGCACACAATCACATACATCAATCCATTTACACACACACATCATTCCGAAAATATTCTAAACGTGTTCTAGGGACCTCAAAACGTGTATTTCCGTGGAAATCTCGAAGTCGATTTTTTTCGTGATCACAATACTTTCCCTATACTACGTATGGAGAAAGTAAAAATAGAAACGATCATGAAGAAAACAAAACCAACATCTAAAGTATTCTTAATGATCCTGAATGCGCCTACAAAGAAATCAACCGAGCAAATTAAGCTATTGTTTCTAAGAAATGGGTTATTAAGTAACGTAGAAGAGCACAGCAGTGCTCGCGAGCACAAGGTTGGGAACCCCTGGGATAAAGTACAGTTTTTGTGAAAAAAATTGAGTTCGAGTTTTCAACGGAAATGCACGTTTTAAGGTCCCCTGAGGACAGTTTCTCTTTTAGTATTTCACAAATTATTTTCACGACATTTAGGACAATTATTCGAAAGCACAAATGGAATTCACAGTATTGAAGCAGAATAGCTAACTTTCGATATTCAGTTATGTAACATTGGTTATGAATCGGTAAAGTTTTTATAACGATGCATTGCGGAATCCTCATTGAGGAACATGGGTGACAATCATACATTTTTCATATTTGCTTTGTCTTTTAGTAATGCTATAAGAGAAAAGTTCGACCTATCAATGAATATTTTAAGCTAATTAAATATGTAGGTAAGAAAATAGCGATTAAAATGATGGCAACAGAAATACCGATAAGTGAGATAATTTACCGTATTAAGGCAATGCAGCAAATAATGAATTATAATATTCGTAAATCAGTACAGAAAGTCTATTGTTAAAAATGAATTATAATATTCGTAAATCAGTACAGAAAGTCTATTGTTAAAGTGCGGTTGGTCACTTTAAGAACAATAGACCATAGAATAGTCTACGGTGAGATGAAATTAAAAATAGAAAAAAGTAAAACCAAAGCAAGAGCTGTACTTATTTCATAAAGACGATTTCGGTAGTTTTTAATTCAACTTAAATGAAGCTTACCTGCATTTCTTTGAAATAACTGAAGACGCTTGTTTTGAAGATACATGGAGTGTATCTTGAGGTGTAACGTAAGAGGTTCTAAGTAATTTCGTACCAAGCGAATACAAAAGATAGCAATGAACCTCGGTGGTTTAACCAGAAAGTGAGGAGCGCTGTTAGGGTAAATTAACCAATTTTCGGGAAGCTAAGTAAGGATTTTTGCAAATATTTACCGAATATAACGAGTGACATATTTCAGAGCCTATTTATGGTGCATTTGTCGATGGGTCTTCCTTAGGTAGATGTCAGTGACCAGTCAGGATAAATGTCGAATTTGGATGCAAATCATGATTTTTGACAATGCGGGACACAAGTTGGGACATTGGACAAAGCTGAACGAGCGATGAAAGAAGGATAATTTGGTACGGTTTGTCACCCTACCTGAACCGGCAAATAACATTTCACAAATACAACTCACCGTTTCTAAGAAGTGGTTAAACACAATTTTAGAGAATTACGTTGCAAAACCGGTGACCATGTGTAAAGAACTACTATATGATTTTTAAAGTGTAATACAACTTGCCACGTGTAGCGTAGTCACCGTGAGCAGTGGCGTTGGTTCAAAAACAAGCACTTGAAAATCAAAAGATTCAATAATGTACTCAGAGGTCTCCAGTAGTCGCAGCAAGTTTATGAAAAACCAGATGCGCATTTCGGCTACAATGCACTCATCCTTAGCGGTAATTTACCGAAAGTAGGCGGTAATTCTCTTGTGAACTATGGCGTTGTTGGTTTGTGCAGATTGAAATACTTAATAAAAAACAAATGCAAAACATATATTTTTAAACAAAATGTATGTTGTGAGGGATAAGCCAACTAAAAACAATTAAATAAAGGCTCAAATAAACTGAGTAATCATTTATATAGAGCGTAGATTTTTTTGTGATGTTAGTAAAACCGGTCTATTTTTACGAAAATTGCCCATTAAAAAGATATTGGTGTCAGTTGAATTTAATTGCGAGGAAATATAGTTAGAACTAGCACCAAAATATTGCTGCTTATCTTTTAAAACAATGATTCGGTTTTGAAAAATATTCTTTGCATTTGTTTTTATTTTGACCATTTTGCGTTAATGTTACGCAATATGTATATGTCCATATCATTACTTGCAATTTTAATATCTTTATTAATAACAAATTTATTTAAAAATAACATATATATTATATATATATATATAAATACTTAAGGAAAAAGAAAGGTAATAATAAGGGTAGCAACAAGTATATGTTTCTCCGTCGCTGAAGAAGGGCATCAGCCCGAAAGCTCCATTTTTGTGTAGTTTTTGTTCTTTTGTGTTTTTCGTGTGTCCTCAGCACCCCCAGCGGCTCTTCATTCTAGGTAAGTGTCCACTGGGCTTCCTCCAACACCTTGTTGCTACCCTTATATATATATATATATATATGTGTGTGTGTGTGTGTGTGTGTATACAGGGTGTCTGATAAGTCACTCCCCATTTTTTAATTTAAAACAATTTAAAAATACGGAGAGACTTATCAGACACAATATATATATATATGATATTTAAGTTAAAACAGTTGAAAGGGCATAGTAAAAATATTATTTTTTCTTCAACGAACCAACCTTATGTGAGATTTCGTATTCTTTCCATATCCGCTAATTCTTATGGCTCAACGTATGTTATGCTTAGTTTACTTTGGTCTAAATCACTAAACAGAAGTTTGTCCAGTACTTTGCATCGGCTTAACATGGTAGAAACTGTTGAGCCAAATCAACAACCACGCTATTTATCCGTGCTCCTTTTAAGCTTATAGGACGTAATAGCAAATGCTAAGATCAAAGGAATTTGCGAACTGCTAATTTTTCCGTATGGAGGATTGGCATCGTAAGAGATAGTGCTTAATCGGAGTAATTCAACGGAATGTATTACCTCTCGTTGGAGTTCGGGAAGGCCATTTCCTCTCTCTCTCTCTCTCCTTGTGCTCAGGGGCGGGCGCTACGGGTCGATCGTCCTCAAGCCCCCAACTCCCATAGACCCTAAACCCCCTCCACTCTCGCCTTTGTCTAAAACGACCAGACATCCCGTTATGCGGAGTTTTATCTCGCTGTTCTGAAACTATAGAAAGCTCATTCGCTTATAAACGAAATAAGCGAGAGAAGTTTAAACAAAGATTTTGAAAAAAGTAAAGATTGTAGCGGTGTACATCGGTTACCAATGACATTGTGCCTCCGACGCAATTGCAGTTGTCCATTGTTAAGCGCGCGCTTTTTACGCCTGTTATGAAATCCGTCCGTGGCAGTCCGCTATGATATAAAATGGAGTTTTAATGTACACTTATTTGTAACAGTCGCTTTAGTCCTTTTTACAACATATTTTCTCTTTAGTCAATATTTGGTCACGCGTCTTTGTCAATTTTTAATGTTTATCTTTTTCATATGAAACTGCCATTATTTCAAATATTTTATCTTTAACGTGGCTCGCGAAATAATTAATTAAAAGATACCGACATTCAGGCCAACTTTTTACCTTAACTTCCTTTTACTTCCCTTAAATTTCATTTTCCCCTCCGTGTAGAAGAGTTGCGCTACCACCAGCCGCTATGTAAAGTTCAACAGGTGGAGGGGGGCCTCCGTTGTCCTTAGTGGGAGAAGAGTGGGGAAGAGGGGATGGGGCTCTAAATAAGAGTAGAGGGGATTAAGATGGGAGGCGTGGGGGTGGAAAGAGAGGAGGCATCAGAGTGTGCGGCCAGGTGCGGACCCTGGCGGCAAAGAGCGTAACGAGAGAGAAACAGAGTGATTGGTTGACATTCGCAACCCTGGAATACATATACATTATTTTAAACCATCCGAAATGCTTTGGATGGTTGGAAGCGAAAAGTTATTGTGCTGCAAAACGCGATCTTCGTCCTTCATACCCGTTACGATAGACTATATACCGCGAAGCAAATAGTGCATTAGGCGAAATACAGTGAAATCCCGATACATGGCATGTTTGCGAAACATGTATCGTTTTTTTTCTGCGTCACATTGAAGGTACGCTGTACTAAAAATACCTACGTCAGAATGATCGAAAAAAATGAAAAATATCAGTTATACGTAACACGCTTTATCGCTTCTTCATCATCACCATAGGTAGTCTGTCCGTTAACAGGCCCGTGATTATTCATGGTTAAACTTGGTTCTCCATATACTTATATTTTCTGCAGTTTTCTTCATGTCTTGATAGCTCTCTTTCCATTTCATGTCGTCTATCAGCTGAAACCTTTTCCTACCTTTTTCTCGTTTTCCATCCAGTTTTCCTTCTAGCACTTCTTTAATCATGCACTCTCTCCTCAGGTAATGCCCAATCCAGTTCGCCTTCCTCTTTCTGATAGTCTGTATAATCGTTCGATTCTCTCCTATTCTTCCTAGTACTTCTTCATTTTTCACCCTATCTGTCCATTTTATCTTCAGCATTCTTCTCCATGTCCACATTTCGAAGCTTTCCAAGTATTTAATATCATTTTTCTTTAGCGTCCATGTTTCTGCCCCACACAAAGGTATACTCCATACATAGCATTTTATCAACCACTTGCGGATTTCCTGCTTTATATTTCCCGTTAGTTTCTTTCTTCTGAAAGCAGGTTTTGCTTTCGTTATTCTAGTCTTGAATTCATCGGTACATTTTGCTTCTCTCCTTATGATGCTCCAAGGTATTTATAATCTGAAACTTGTCTTAATGGCTTTCCTCCGATACTTATGTTTAAATTTTCGTCTTCTCTACTTGATATTCGCATGACCTTCGATTTTTTTGTATTTATTTCCAAACCGTATTTTCTACCTGTTATCACTAGTCTATTTATCATTTTCTGGAGATCCTTTTCCTTTCTTCTTAGAAGTACTAGATCATCCGCATATTTCACTGTTCTTATAATCCTTCCTCCGATTTTTAAATCTCCCGTGCCTTCTAACGCTTCCTCCATTATCCTCTCTCCATACATATTGAATAGGATCGGCGATAGACAACAGCCCTGTCTTACTCCTCTACCAGTATTTACTCCGCTGGTGTTCCGTATTCTCCAACCTGACCTTTACAGCATGATTCATATATAGATTCCTGATCAGTCTCCTGTCTTTCCAGTCTACACCTGTATCCTTTAATATCCTCATCAGCAGTACCCAATTTATCAAAGGCCGTCTGCCATTCGACGAAACATGTGCAGCAATCTTGGCTGTACTCTATTGCCCTTTCTGATATGATTCTCACTACACCGTAAGCATCTCTGGTTCCTCGTCCTTTTCTGAAGCCGAATTGATCTTCCCCTATCATTTCTTCGGCCTTTTTCTCTAGTCTTTTATTAAGAATCCTCGTGATGATCTTCGAAGTGTGTGACAATAGGGATATCGTTCTGTAGTCTTTACAGTGCATTGCCTTTGGCTACTTCTTTAGAGGGATCATTGTTACATCTAAGAAGTCGTAAATCTTGTTAATTAGTTTCGTAATCACTTTTAGACATTCCAATTATATATAAGTACCTTTGCCGGTATTCCATCGCTGCCTGTAGCTTTTCCTTTCTTCAATTCCAGTATCGCCTTTTCAACTTCGCTTTTCATAATACTTGGTCCCAAGTTTTCTTCAATGTTATCCTCTTCTTCCTGCTTTCTGTGTAGTTCCTTCATGTATTCTTCCCACACCTGTGCTACTTTCTTTGGTTTTGCAATCATTTTCCCATCCATATTCGCAATACCTTTACAACGTATTCCATTAGACTTCTTATCTTCTAATTGTAGTGCCTTAGCGTACATCATATCATATCATACCATCCTAACTTCTCCATCTGTTGTATTTCCTCTCACTTTTCTTTTATCCAACTTTCTCTCGCTTTATCTGTTGCCCTTCTCAACTCATTGTTTATGCATTTATAGTTGACTCTACCTTTTTCACTGTTAACGTTTTTCCATTTTCTTCTCTCATCCATTTTCTCCAGCATTTCCTTAGTGATCCATGATTTTCTGATTTTCTTCTCTTGTTTTCCAATCTCTTTGTTCAAGGTATATTTGACATTGGCTTTAATTTCCTCCCATTCTGTATCCACGGACTTCGGTTTGTTTTCCAAATTTCTAAGGCGATCTTCCAACTTCCTGCTGAATGCATCTTTCTTATCTTTCAGTTTTTCTAGGTCCCAAGTCTGTCTTTCTCTTCTGGTTTTCCTTATTTGTTTGAACTTTGTAGTTAGCTCGACTATTATCGCTTCTTATAAAACTCAAATATTTTATCTTGCTTCATTTTTTAATGAGCCAATTTAAATATTTGTCTACGGCATCAAATGACTTGAATTATGTGTTGGAATCTTTATCAGATCTCGAAATAAATATTCCTAATTTCTTCACATCCTCCAATGAGGTCATTGGATTTATCTCTACCTTATCCTAATCCTTATTCATATATATATATATATATATATCCTCTCCACTTTATGTATACATTTTTGTTTATATAAAGGAGAGATGATAGTTTGATAAGGGTAAAAGTACGGTTAAGAATATTCTTTGCGGGTTCGAAAACTCTCCGACTCACTTTTCAAAGCTCAGTAAAAGTTCATGAAAACTTTGTTCGAGTGTCGTGGTAATGCCTCTTCGTCTCTCACACTTCCGGATCACATCTCTCACTTAACTTTATTTTATAAAGAAAAGTCCATCACTACTTTTCAATTTTCTTAACTTTTTCTCGCCACTATTCCTCACTTGCTTCACTTCCTTTCCGCTTTCTGTAGAAGAAAAAAATATTAAGAATTTTTTCTGAAGTAGATAACAGAAATCGCTTTTCTACAAAAACAATACATTCCTCACTCTATAAAATATACACATATATATATATATATAGTATACAAACAGATATAATTGTATAATGATGATCTTCTTTTACTGGAGCTATCTAAAGTCTTAAGTTTTTTAAAACGAGGGTTACAATGGTGGAAGATCTGCGATTCCGCATTCTCGCGACACCTGCTCAAATAGCCCCAAAGGTGCTGATGAATCCGCTCCCGCAATGCAGAGGAAGCATATGAGATTTGCAGATACACTAATGGTGCACCCGCTCAATCTTACATTAAAATATCATTTTTTCAACAATATACTGGATAGGGACTTCTGTGCCATGCTGTATAAAGATTAAATTTTGATATAGGCATTGCGATGCCAAAATGACTCGATCGAACCGAGCCACAAAATAATACTGTTATGTATATACTGATATAGAACAGGAGTTTCAAACGGAAACGTACCAAATCCGCGGTCAGGATTTCAAAATTTTCCACACCTCACACCGTATTTTACTCTAATCTTACATTAAGGGGGAAACTGCCCCAACCATATTCTGTTGTCTTAAGCCCATTCATTATACATTCGGGTTTTGTCCTTCGTAAACCCAAGAAACATGCTGGTAGAAGGAAGAACATTCTTCTTTTCCCCAACTGTGCAGGGCTTTTATAAATGGGAATCATCAATAAACCGAGTATATTTTAAAAGCGCTGATTCCACACACTTCGCAAATGTCTTATATTAATTACAAGGATTCGCGTGAAATGTTTTATAAAAAACGCGCTTTGAGATTGAGCCGTGTAGTATAAAGTAAATTGCGGACCGAATAAACGTACCACGCGAGTCGCGAGTTTGAGTTCCCTGCTCTAGAACGACCGTTACAAGGTTTAAAATATTTAATTACCTATAAATTGCACTGTGAAATAAAGGGGAGTCTTGTTTTAATCAACCTCGCGTCTATTTGACGAACTCTCAAGATCGCGAACTGACCGGTTAAAGATCTAATGTTTTGAAGTCCTGGTCACCCTTCCGCGAGGTTAAGAAGTGCGCGCGTGTGTGGGAGAGAGGAGATGGGGAATTGAAAAGGAGAAGGAGAGTGGAAGGACAGCGATATGAGGAGGATGTGGAGGAGGAAGGATGAAAGACGTCTCCAAAAGATGCAAAATGTAGAACAGGAAGGAGAGACTTCCGTAAGAGGATCTCAGCTCCAGAGATAGAAAGAGAGAGAGAGCAGAGAGGACTACCTTATGTTGCGGCGTGGCTAGAGAAGTACATAGGTAGGCGCAATTAGGATTTGTGGGAGAAGGTTGCGGGGATGAAGAGGAGATACGTCGAACATATTTTCTTCACGTCGACCCTATTATCTTTTCCATCGTTCTAGGACTCGATTATTCAAATCCTTTTCAAACAGTGGTTCCGTCTCCGATATACCATCACGCTGTTTTATATGTAATGCATAGCGAAGTGATCAGATTCATATAAAAACGACAGTGCAGCATGCTAGTCATTCTGTTGTTGAATTTTTATGTGGTTATACTGTTTATCACGAATCCGATTTTTACTATCGAAATTCTATTTTGAAATATGTAAGCTATATATATTACACTAATATGTTAAAACGTAATTTTTGCACATTTTAAACATAGAAATAATGTATTTGAAGAGATTGGGGGGGGGGAATATAAATCGGGAATGACGAATAGAAGGTAGAATTAACTGATAATGAACAAAAAAGATCGGATGAGCAAAGGAAAATATGCGATGTAATAAAGGAGAAAAGAAGAGGAGAATGGAGTATAGGATTGAGAGAGAGAGAGAGAGGGAAGAGAGAATGAAAGGGAAGAGAGAGGGAAGAGAAAGAAAAAGATGGAGTTTTGAGGCAGACTCTCTCCATTATCCGCCGCCGCAAGCGGAAGTGATTACGAAGAGCCCATCTGAGATTCGATTGAGGAAAGGCTGAAGAAATAGAGAGGACAGAGGCGATAATGATTCAGAAGAGGAAAGGAGGAGGTCAATGCGAGCGGAAGGTGAAACGGAGAGAGAGAGAGAGAGAAAGGGAACGAGTGGGAGACGGATTATTTGAGTGGATAGGTGTAGGTGGGCGTGGAAGGAGGGAATACGAAATCTCCAAGGTGAAGGATTTAAAATGAGGGATCAAAATACGATGCGGGTTTGATGCGATATCGATATTTTAACAGTGGTCTGCCTCGGTGCTTCTATTTTGTACATCTAGTCCAAACATATGTTGTTTTTCAGAGTTGCGGTGTCATCATAATTCATTTCAATATAAAATGATAGAATCTTTGGAGAAATCTTTATTAGATCCCAATGCTTTAGTGTCGCAAAATTATTTAACATTTAACAATAATTCGGCTTATATCATCTCTTTATATTATTGGCGCACGTGAATTAGATACTAGCATATTTATATTTCGAAAAATTGATGTCATAGTTTCCAAGCACTGAAAGTTAAAGTTAAAAATTTCCTTTCGCTTTCACCAAAGAATTTTTGTAAGCAGACTTAATCCGTATTTCTGTAAATCAGCACGGGTATGTAACTATTACATTGGCAATAAGCGAAGTAAATAAGATAAGTAATATAAAAATGGGAGTCGTGGATAATTTAAAGTCGAAGTTGATAAGGAGACTCCGAAAAACGCCGTGGGACAAATTTATTTAATTATCAAACGCCATAGGTGATTTCAGCGAGATAAACTGAAATGATGCTGCTCTCGCACAAAATTCTTAAATAATCTTATATATATATATACACACAGAATATGATAGGGAGGGGGGGGCATCAGGGTCATCTGGCCCGGGCCCCGGGCACAGAGGGGCCCCCAAAATTTATTCTAAAGATTATGTGTTCAATATATTTATTCTAATATATTAAACAAATAACCCGGGCGCAAATAAGCACCGATCAACAGTAAAAGGGGATGGGAGGGTTGGACTATGTAGAAATAGAGAAAATTTTAGGATCCTTTCGGTAAAAATATTTTGTCGTCCATGTTAACGCCAGTTATAAGTATAAAGACAATTTTTGAATGATTTATTTTCTTTCCTATTTAAATGAATAGGTTCTCATTAAACAAAAATCCCCTCTGCTTTTGTTTCATTTTTTATTCATATATTTGTATGGCTTTCGGAGTGGAGTGGGGCCCCACATTTGTGACTGGCCCGGGCCCCATCTCACCTCTCTCAGGCCCTGTATATATATATATACACATATTTACAGGGCCGTGCCGATGGGTGAGGCGGCGAGGCAACCGCCTCCGGTGCCTCTCGAAGGGGGGCGCCAAAATTTGACAAAAATGAAAACCTATCAAAATAAATTCATAAGGCCAGCGAGGCCAGGGGGCCCCATATTATATCTCGCCTCAGGCGGCAAAATGTCTGGGCCCGGCCCTATATCATCATCATCATAGGTAGTCTGTCCGTTGACAGGTCCGTGATTATTCTAGGTTACACTTGGTTCTCCATATACTCCTATTTTCCGCAGTTTTCTTCATGTCTTGATAACTCTCTTTCCCTTTCAAGTCGTCTACTAGCTGAAACCTTTTCCTACCATTCTCTTTTTCCATCCAATTTTCCTTCTAGCACTTCTTTAATCATGCACTCTCTCTTCTCAGGTAATGCCCAATCCAGTTCGCCTTCCTCTTTCTGATAGTCTGTATAATCGTTCGCTTCTCTCCTATTCTTCGTAGTACTTCCTCATTTTTCACCCCATCTGTCCATTTTATCTTCAGCATTCTTCTCCATGTCCACATTTCGAAGCTTTCCAAGTATTTAATATCAGTTTTCCTTAGCGTCCATGTTTCTGCTCCGTACAAAGCTACAATGATTATATTGCCCTATATATATGTATATAAATATATATATATATAAACGAAATAACAAATAGGAAAAAATACATGAAACTTGAAGTTCATATTAGCTTATTGCGTATAGAATAATTTCTTTTTTCTTTAATTCAGTTTTACTAATAGACATTTGGGTAAAGCGGGATGAAAATTTTCCGTTGATTTGGTAATTTAACAAATATAAACTGAAAAGCAGCGATCACATGATTCAAATATCAGAAGTTATTGGTGTGTGCATAAATTTTTTTAAATTTAGCTTTAGGTGTTCCTTCCGCATAAATAATACAGGCTAGAATTTTTATAAATAAATATGAAAGCTCTGAATGACGCTCGATCTGGCACTTATTAAGTGATTAATATCAACGATTATCACACAGCTACAGTCTCACGGATCTCTATAGGCAGCTAACACAGCTCCGATTTCGGAGCTGAATGGGCAACTAGCTTATATTAAAAATCGCCGATTTTACTTTTCGCATCAAACGAAGCAATCTAATCAAAAAGCATCATTACACTACACTACTTCCGGCTCATCACTACACAATTTCTGGGATATACTTGCAAATTATTCGCGACACAGACACCGTTCTAATTTCACGATATTCCAGCAAAATCGTTGATCCAAGAGAAAGAAAGGCTTTTGCTGCCTTAAACATAGACTTACCAGGTCACAATTAAAGATTCCTCTGACGTCGGCATAAAACTTTAAGCTTATTTTGATTTTTATTCTAAAATGATATGGCTCGACGTTGGATGTTTTTTAATAACGACACACTCCTATTGCTTATGACGCATTTTTCTTTCATCTGCATCTTCGTTTGTGATGGTCATAACAAGAAATAAGGAATCCTTCGCTTTGATGTCTTCTTCGTTTATTAAATTTTCATTCTTCAAAGATTGGATGAGATCTTAGATTTTGGCAACCATGACAAACGCGCCTCCTGTTTGCTTCGATTCACGTTCGTATTAACAAAGTCAGGGACGCGGCAGCGAGATCCTCTCTCTCCCTCCTTTTAAATCCTTCCGTGCCCAAGTCATGGATGTACCTTCTCCTTTGACCTCAGGACGCTTGAGCAGTCTCTCACCTTTTTCTGTGTCTCTTGTACGTCCCGTTGTTCTTTTATATCGTTTTCAAAATTATCCGAATCGAAAAAGTATTTCTTGATTAATATTCGCATCTGTAACTCTTGCATTTCTTCAATGCCTTTGAAGTTTGTTTGACAAAACACACGCAATATATAATATTATGTCAGAGTTCAGCAAACTTTTTACTTAACATGAGGGTATACGCGCCACTGTGCGGACCACATACGATCTTTCAAATGACGATGTGTAAATTTGTTTCTCTTGTTTTAAGAATTTCATTGGTTGAGTATGAAAAGTATTTCTTATCCGCGTACAGGAAATGTATGTGTGTGTATCATAATTTTAAAACTCGAAAACTACAGATCGTAGAAGCAAGAGAAAGGTATCATTTTAACCGGAATAACGAGTACGGTGGTATAGTAAAGTTTTTATATCGATTTGATTGACCTGTCTAATTTTAAAAATATTTTATTTTTTCATTTTCTCCATTTGAATAACACAGGGACGAGTGCAGCTTATTTTTCATTTGAATTTTAAAATTACTTAGAAACGTGGTACGAACTTGAGACTTGAATGGTTCTACGAAGAAAAGAACAGTTTATTTTTATTGAAGACAGAATCCGAATCCTGATCAAATTAGCATAAAAATGCATTTAGAATCAATAAAATACGTGATTTTATCAGTTTTATTACAATACCCATTATAAGCTACCATGACAACTCCCATTGTCGCCGAAATTGAGTGTTCAATGCATTTATATTGAGACTATATAGTCCCTTCTTACATTTAAGAGAGGGAGGAAGAGAGAGAGAGGGAGCGAGGGGGAGGGAGGAAGAGAGGGGAGGGAGGGGGAGAAGGAAAGGAGGGGCTGGAAGGGAGGGGGAGGGAGTTTTTACGTTATTTTCGAATTTTCACCGTGCAAGATTTTCTTCCTTCTTTCATTTAAATAGGAAAATGCGGAGCGGGTTTCTTCATTTTTGCTGTATTCGACGGTAATAACTATGTACTATCTTATTCTTGCTATGCTTACATGTTACACGGTCGAAGTTTTAGATTCACTAAATCCGTTGAAATTCAATCACTCCAGCTAGTATTTCATAAATGACATGTATTGACACCTCCTGCCGAAATATATACAAACATGTTTGTCTTTAAATCTAAGAGAAGACGGGTGGAATGCAAACACTGCGCGAGCCAAAATTTAGGGAACTGCTATGGTACATCTATCTATCTATTTCCCAAGTTTTTTCCAACACGCTATTATCAGAAACACCAGGTTGGAAATGAGGCCTGGGTTTTTTTTCAGGAACGTCTATTCTATCCGTTTTGACTAACACGGGAACGAGTGTGGAATTTTTCAATTTAAATTTGATAAAAGTCTGAATCGAGATACGATTCTTTTACATCAGAGCGTTCAAGAGAGGAAAAATTATTTTTATTGTTCAGAGGATTAAAATTTTCAACTATGCTAAAATAAAATCAATTCTACATTTGCTTACTATGTCACGTGCATATAATGGCATCAGTGTATTAGGAATTACTTCAGAGTATTTTCATCACACACACAAACACATACGCTAGTTGATCATTTTGCAAAGGAATCTATGTTTCAATATATGAGAAGGATTTTTTCGAGAAGAAAATCTATGGGATGAGATTGAAAGCTATAAACCAAAAAGGAATTAAGTAGTCGGAATGGGAAAGAGATAGACGGAAAAATTTTTGTACGATCAAAATTTTATTTTTTTTAATATTGCCATTTTGTTTTAAATATAATGTTAACTCGACATCTATTAACATCACATTTCTGCAAATGCTTGGAATGTTTAGTTCTTTAAGATGAGGATGGCGGGGGCGGATTGAGCGGAGATGAGGTCCAGAGTTCGGAGGAGGAGGTTAAATGGACTGGGGAGTGCAATCGATCCTCGGAGGAAGACTCAAGGGGTTCGGAGGGTTGAGGGGTCACGCGGTGGCATTTGTGAAGATTGGACGAAAGGAAAGTTAACTCTAGGAAAATCAATAAATATATAGAAGCCGTCCTTTTTCGAGGTGGTCTAATAGAATAAACCGTCCTTTTTCTAATAGAATCGCTTTGGTCATATCGATCTAGACTCTAGACAGTTTGGCGAACCACTTCTTTCTTCCGAGAGCCGCTTTTCCACTTTTCTAATTCTTATTTCAGTGATGGATTTTTCATTTTATAGTGCATTCAAGGTCGAAAACTTGTTCTAATGTCTTTCCAACAATCGTTTTTTTCAAGTCTTCTTTTTTTCAGGAGCTACTATATTACGTAGTAACTTTTCCAAAATTTATCGTAACTAAATTTCAAATCAGTGTTCATTCTGAGTAATTTTGAATAATTAAATTCTTCTTTTTAATAATCCTTGTTTTTCATAACAGTGTCTCGTAGGGGATGAATATCTTCCTCGGGTCCTTCCCTCAATTTTGAGTGCCGCAGACATGTTAGCAGTGAAGGAAGCAGCGGCGGAGCTTGACCATGCAACGGCTGAAGAGCTGCTTTCCGCATGGTATGTTTCCATGGATGCGGAAGACGGAACTCAATGTTATCATCTTCGAAGGCCTCGACCAAATCCAGAGATTTCGGATGAGGCAGCGTAAGTTCAAAAATATTCAACTAAACCCGCATGTATCTTTCAATTTCCGTTATTTTTCTATAGATATAAGTTTATTAGATTACCATTTAGTATGAATTTTTAAAATGTTTCAATGGCATTGATTGTTTGTTTAGAGTTGAATGGACCGCAACGAAGGAAACCCTAGAGAACACTCTCGTGGATGCAGCTAAACATTTATTGGAGAAGGCAGATCAGGATACGAAGACAGCCAATCACCTGAGGCACACCTTCCTGCTTTCGGCAGTAGAGCAGCAGTTCTCTCGAGCAATCAGTAATGTTTTTTAATTATTTCCATTACTCTAATAATAAATACTCCAAAACCTTGTTAACCGTGACACCGCAAATCCGGTTCCCTTCTTAAATAAGTATAAAGTGGTTTTCCTTAATAGTCATATTAAAAAAGTTTCTACTTACATAAGTAAATCAAATATCCTAAAAAGAGTAATGAAGATGTAGGAGATTATCGTCTACCGGGCAGCTTTCATCAGTGTTGTAGAACATAGATCCCCAAACTTTTTCTGAAATAGCTACATTTTTTTCAAATGACTGACAGAGCAATGTGTAAATTTCATAGAGCAAGTTTTTAGAATTTTATTGATTGTATTATGTGCCATACAGGTATATTAAAAATATTTTGTATCCACGTACTGGGAAACATTGCTTACATTTTATAAACGATATGTTATGTCACCTCCTGGGTAGTGGTCCCTGGTGTAGTACTAGATGCTAAAAAGTGTGAATTGTTTCTATGGTACTTACTTGTCGCAGGAACATGTCCGTTACAGGTGCAGATGTCATATTTACACAGATTCGTTTTCGCTGATTTCCATTATTTACCGGCGACTTGAATAAACGAAGTAGTAACAGAGATAAAAAAGAGGCCACGTTAGAGATGGCCTTTGCTTAGCGCTCTTTCTTCGATCCAAAACTACTGAACGTTAAGCGAAACAGCACCAAATGGAACCTATTTTTCCTTCAGAATTAGGATGCTAGAGCCAAGTCCAACCTAGTCCATTGCTATCGAAAATTACGCTACGAAGAGCAAGATCTCCAGACAGTGTAGTTTTCAATGTCTACTAAAGCCGTTCTACCACGACAATATTGTCGTTCAAAGTAGGGTTGTCGACTTACGGCTCAACTTTCTAACCCGTGAAATATTCTGTGGAATATCTGTGAATTAATCCCATCGTGAACAGAAGCTATTGAACACCTACGATAAGAAATGCTGAATTGAAAAAATCTTCCAGAAATTTCTCGAATCCTCGAAAATATTCTGAAGGATAAAAGTTCACGTCTTAATACATGGTAGAGAGACTCTCGGTTACGTTTAATTCATTGCACATATTTGAAAGTAAAACGAGAAACAATGACTTATGCACGATGTTTGTTCAGTCAGTTATTTATCATTAAATTGGGAAATAAGTTCATTTGAAGAAAACGACAAGAAATGAGACAAATAATCTCCCATTTCTCTTATCAGTACAATTTTATCCTAAATTAAAACATATGTTACGCTAATGTAACTTATATCAAATTAGTAATTTAAACCAGTGATCTAGCAAAACTTATAACATATTCAGTTTTGGAAAAATGCATTCAAAAGTAATTAAATTAAAATATGATGTATACGAAACTTTAACATTGTTCACGAACTTATTTTAAAACTAGAATAAAATATTCGAAATGTTCGCCATATTTGCTAGATCGTTCTCAGAAATCGAAGTCTATGAATTACGTCGGTTAATTGTGCATTGATCTTCACATTCCTCTGCACCCTCTCCTGACACAGCTACGGACCCGCGTCAGAATGTTGCGCGGTCCTTTTTCATATGAACAATTCAATCGTAACAAAAGTGTAATTTTATTCTCAGTTTGAGGTTTGCATCCCTACAAAATTCGCACCATTTCTGTAAACCTTTCACTCTATCCAAATCGATCTAAAAGGACAAATGATCGCCTATCTTCCACCGATAACCGCATCCATTAGTTCTCTCCAGTCCTCCGTTCTCTTAGGAACATTTTCCGCTAAAATTGCCGATTTCTAGTCGTTTTCTTCCCTTCCACGTATATCGCTTTCAGTTTTTATTGCTCCCGCTGTTTTCCGCATGTGTGCTACACTGAGTTTACGTCTATCTATCTCTCTCCTTTCTTATTCTTCCCTCCACCTATCTCATCTCCCTTTCCTTTCATTCTCCCTGTGAACTTATCTCACACTCTCTCTCTCTCTCATTCTTAACAGTGTGTGGATAGAACAGTAAGTATACGAGGCTCTTATACTTACTGTTCCATTCGCCCACTGTAATGGATCCATTCTACCCAACCTCCCCTACGGCGTCACCTCTCCCTCCCTCTTCCTCCCTCCCTCCACTCCCCCGCCATCCTCTGCCTCCCCCTTCCTCCTTCCCTCCCCCTCCCTCCTTCCCTCCCCCTCCCTCCTTCCCTCCCCCTTCCTCCTTCCCTCCCTCCCCTCCCCCGCCATCATCTCATTCTCCCGCGCCACTCCATGCCATCATCCACTTCCTTTCCTCCAACTTACTCTTTCTCATTTCCAGAGAGTAGCAAGCAAGGCTCTCAGTGGGATCCTGACTTATAGAGTTGCCGTTCGAAATGCGAAACGAGTCAATTGTCTCGGCTGAGGTGGCGATAAAAATGCTCAACAATTCTCCCACGGACACATCCAAACGCTGCTTTACTTCCATGCGTGCTCGTTTTTTCATTATGCTTTTCATCCTTCGGTTATACTTTGCCGCTGCTTAGTCATCGCTTGGGTTCGGTTTTCTGTTTTCCCTTTGAGTAAGGTGACCACAGGCCCTCTTTTTGAAGATTTTGTCCTTTTGTCTTATTTTCGCGCATTTTTTTTTACTTCTGACAACGATGAAGTATTTAAAGTATTTATGTATTCGAGAAACAAAACAAAAACGTATTACCATCAGTCTGCTGAGAATATGACTGAAGATGTGGCGCTCTCCCATTATTTTCAAACCAATTTAAGATGAATTAAAAAAATATTTGAAGCATAAAATACATTTTCATTGTCTGATTTTTACATACCAATAAATAAAATTAATAATATGATAAAAAATAAGGTAGAGATATTATACTTTGGTATAATGTCGTCATCATACGTTTACGTTTGTTGAATTCTATGGTATTACAGTATAGTGTATTAGTTCCAAGTAAAAGCATTCATTAAATGCTATTATGAATGTAATTATTTTCATTTAAAAGGTTTAGACATGATTCCATAGTTGCAGATATTTTTCATTATTAAAAATCGTAAAAATCCCTCTACATATGTGGAGAGGGAGTTTTGGCGGTTTACCCTCCATCAGCCAATGAGCCGCTGTTTTATTTCCCTTTTAATATATCTATGTTTTCTTATCATGATTACATTTATTTATTTATTAAAACATCAAGAATTAGTAACTTTTAATATGCAATTACATTTTTACTACTTGAAAAAGGAGTTTATATATTTACATACGATTATTGCAATCTTCAGGCACATCCATTTCTTAGTACCACGTCATAAACAATTCATTAGAGGAAAAATCATGGACTTGATTACTTATGAACAGGTACAAATTAGCGAGTTTTGTGATAAAAAATTTTTCGGCTAAAAATCAACTGCGGCGTCCAATTTGGAAAATCACTGTAATATGGTTTTTAAAGCTATTCGAGTGACCTTTGATCTACTAATTTACCTTTTTATGTAGGTTTAAAATGGCATTTACCAGCCATATTGTTAAAACTTTTCTATCACGTTGCTAGACAACGGTTTGTCTGCATTCCGCCCACGGCATTGTAGATAATTTTTGGTCAGGTGAAAGAATGAATAGTTTCCATATATTTCATCCTTTGTTGTAAATTAGTAATCTTACAGAATAAATTAAAGGATTAAAAAAATCAAACTTTCTTTATCATTTATTCTGAATCCTCGATCAGCGTCGGGTGTATAGTATATGTAATATGATATATAGATATGCATTTTGTTGTTTTCTTTCACTTTACTATTTGGAACCACACTAACCTATTTGTTTCCTCCAATGATATAACCACAGTCAAACATTACATTGCGTTGTATGTTGAATAATATTGTTTTTATAATTGTCTCTCCAGATTATCGATGTGAATAAACGAGGTTGTAATGCAAACATTAAACATACTTAGCCAGCCACTCTGCAATCAATCTAGTCGAAAGAAACAGTTCACATTTTGACCGTTGCTTTCTGTATGTCTTCGCAGGCGTTTCACCATCGGCAACTAAACCAGGTATTTTGGCTTTCGTCCGAGACTTTGAGAACGGACCCCCGTCGCCTGCTGACGAACCCGATGCCCTTCAGAAAGCGAACCGTGCTCTGCTCAAATGCTTCCGCGATCGTATAGGAGCATCTCTCCCGTCGGAAAACCGCCTCTACCTTACGTAAGTGAAATCGTCTGCTTCCTGTCTTCCTTTTGAAATATTGGTCTATGCAATTAAATTCTCTTTACCTATTTGTTAAAAACTCACTATCCCTATAATGGGAGTTCGTCTTGATGATACGGCAATTTTTATCGCTTCTTGGAATAAAAATGCTGCAGTGCCCGGTGGAGGGAAGGAGGGATAGACCCAGAAGCCGAGGAGCACGAAATGTACTTGTACCGCTTCCGTTGTTCAGTTAAAGAGCACCTCAGAGTCATGATCTCCAAGGCTTTAGACGATGAACCGGACATGAAGGGAAAAAACAAAACCATAATTGTGAGTAGGATTTTTACCTTTCAGTTTAGCATTTCAAAACGAAATTATTTGTATTATTGGCGAGGTATTTCAGGAAGTTTGCGTATTGTACGGCCGAAGTAAGTGGTTGGTCTCAATTTATTAGACATAATCTCCTTATAGAGCATTTGATCGCGGAACCACACAGTAATTTTTCATCGTCATCTCAAATTCATAACCATTATCGGGGAGTAAAATGGCTTTTAAACATTTCACACTTTGTTCTTCATTAAAAGCTCGTTTACATTCTATTTTAATTCATTTTTAAAACTAACATATTCATTGCATTTTATATATTGTTCTATTTTTCTGTATCAGTTGTCCATATAATTTTTCCATAAGTTTAAGGTATCAGTAACCCCGGGTTCAAAATTCACGGTGAATTTCAAGTACGGAAATACCGCGAATGTTGAGATTATTCTTTTCTTTTGAAGTCAACTGCAATATCTTTTTTTTATCCTTTATGCTCCACTTATAAAGGCAAAAAATATAGCAACGTTGCTGTTGGATGCTTTCCAATTTTTTATGGTTGGCGCTGATATTGTCAAGTAATACTGTCAAATCTTTTGGCTTATGAAAAGACCGGTTTATGTTGCCAGAAATTCATTCACTCGGAAACTTCTTCATTCATTTCTGCTTCTTTTAGCGAACCATATTAACCTTAGTTTTACTTTTCACAACTCCAGTATAGTCAGCCGTATATTAAGCAGAATAATATAACATGTGCTATGTACGAGTATAGATGTAAGTTATTGTGCTTTATTATTTACATCTGCAGAATCGTTTTCAAAATTTCATGTGATATTACCTATCAAGCGAAGTCAGAAGTCCTCTTTCACATTTTTACCGTTGGCGATCTTCATCAGATCGGTCCCATCATCAAGTATTGAGCCCCATTTTCCGTGTTAATCGAGCTCACGGTTCACATCAGCATATTTAGCCCTGTTTACACCTGGCCTTAAATTTAAGGAAGTATTTGAAGAAGCAGCCTGCCACCTCGCCCTGTGCCGCGAACATCTCAAAGAATCCAACAACAGATGGACGGCCTCACCCGAATTAGAACGATTGCGCACCATCTTGGTGGGTGCGGCCGATGCCGGCGCTTCCGTTCGCCACGCACCCATCCTCATCCACGGCCCCCCGGGAAGCGGCAAGAGCTCCCTTCTGTCCTCGGTCGCTCAGGCGGCCGAAGAGTGGTTCGCGGACGAGGGCAGCCGTCCTCCGCCTCACCGACAGCTCCTCCGGGTGGTGCGCTTCTGTGGTGCCACCCCGCGCTCGGCCTACTCCCTCGAGGTGCTGCGGCTGCTCTGCCAGCATTTGGCCATCCTCCTTCACACGGAGTTCCTACCCAAGGATGCCAGCTTCGATCCCCTGTACCTCAACACTTGGTTCCAAAGTTTGGTGAGGAGGGCGGAGAATGCGGCTCAGACTCAGCCCCAATGGCCGCCTCCCCTTATCCTGCTCCTCGTGGACGACCTCCACGGACTGCAGCCGACCGAGTCGGATATCGTGGCAGCGCTGTCTTGGTTACCGGTTTCCCTCCCGCCCAACGTCCTTCTCGTCGCCACCTCTGTACTGCATCCAGATGCACTCAAACTGACGCCGCTACAGAAGGAGAGGCTCGCTGCACCCGAGTCTCTATTCACCTTGAGCGGGCATGCACCTCTTAGAACGAGACTGCTGACCTTCCTTAAATCTGTTAAGTAAGTCTACTTTCAAACTTTATTACACGTTGAGCTAGGTATACGGAAAATGTCGAATTTTCCAATGAAAGAAAGTTGCACGATCAAAATTGGTTACTATGTAACACGTTTGGCTGTTTGGTCAAAATTGTAAAGAAAAACTGCCACTTATTCAACAATATTATATTCAGATGCCTAAATGTTTTTACAGCAAGCATTAAAAAAAACAAAAGATTGAAAATCTTGCGTAGTCACCTAATGCCATATATTGCTTTTCTTTCTTAAAATCTGTTCACCCTAGTTTATGATATTTAATTCAAACCATAATTAACGAAATGAAAAACAGTACTTGGTAATACCACAGCCAATTATTGTAGGTGGAATTACCAGGTGCTCTTTTTCATTTCGTTAATAATGAATAAATTCCACAAAATTCGCCAGAAACCATTACCTATATCAAATCATAGTGCTCACTTTTGTGTAAACCAGGAGTCGGAAATCAAATTTACCAGTAAGACTGCTTTTTTTTCTATTTTACATAAAATCCAACATTAGAACATTACGTAAAAACTAATTAGCAAAAATTATAAGGAAAAATATTAGTTGAACAAATATTTTAAGGATTATAATAAATGTTAATCACAACATAGGCGGACTGGCTACACAAATATGCCCGGGAAGTTTGTTGAGAACGGTCCTCAAGATTTTTTTACGTTATAAATTTTTTATAGATTTTGCTTTTTGATGTTAAATCGTTAATGACGTCATTGTTGTTTATTTTGAAGAGTACGCCTTTCTCGCACGACATAACGTAAACGATTAAAGATGTGACTATGAGACGCAATTTCTTAAACTATTTAGAATATATTTCATCTTCTTCATCTCCAAAAATGAAAAGTAATTAAACTGATGGGAAGTATAGAATTTGGCTCCCATCCCAACAAGAATAGACCCGAGCGCGATTTTATTTTCGCTGTATTAGCGACCGCAGAACAAGAGAAAGAAGTGAATGTCGAAGAAAGAGCCATAGTCAAGATAAAGACGGCGCGAAGAAAGTGAAAGAAAATAAAATGGTTTAAGTTCCGAAATAGCATCCGAAAAAATTAGTGATGACTGTCTAACTTACTGAGCTATTTACACAAATTGTGATGGTTTAATTAGAGTACATAGGGAATAATTCCTAACTACTGCAAGCGAAAACAGAAACTCCAATGCTGCTGGGACAATCAAGAAGTCGCCTTGCTTACCTGATGTTTTACCCCTCGCGACTTTCATCGTACAAACGAAGTAAGTCTCATGAGCAGTAATCCCAAATTCGGGATCTTTTCGCTGTATTATCAACTCTTCTCGTTTCAAAAGCGGAGTTACACAATGGCGTGGTAGGAATGCTCGCAATAATATTTCAAAGTGTAAATAATTAATTTTAAATTAATGTCTTATTAGTCATGTGTTTATTATTCTATTGTAGTTAAGTAAATCATATTTTATATAAAACATCGCAGCGGTATTTTTCAGGAAAGCGAGGCAATCCAGCGCAATAGAAGACTTGCGTATAGAACAGTTGTTAACTTCCTCAATTTACACAATGCAGTACGAAATCCCAAACCCGGAATGATCCGAAATCCGGACATTTTTACAAAATTTTCCATTAAAAATTCCAATTTCATTTGATAAGTAACGACTTAGATAAAGTTATGATCGAGTGTATAGCTTAGTAGTGAGAAAGTTCCATTGTCCGGACCGATGCTCATGGCACAAGCTCTAATTTTCCATAACGACATGAAAATTGCAACAACATGTGATTATTCTACTGGTTGGCTTACAAAATTCAAGATATGGCACGGTTTTCGGCAGCTAAAAGTTTGTGGCGATATGGCTTTTGCCGATCATGAAGCTGCCGAGAACTATATTGACGAGTTTTTAAAATTAGTTGCTAATGAAAACTTGACACAGTACCAGGTATATAATGCAGACGAGACTTGTCTTTTATGGCGTTAACTTCCTCGAAAGACACTATCTGCAACTACACCAACAAGAATGTAAGATTCGAAAGATAGGCTGACTTTGCTCGCTTGTGCGAATGAATCTGGAATTCATAAATGCAAGTTACTCGTCATAGACATTTTATTTTCGGATATTTCCTGTCCATTATCGTGCTAACAAGATGGCCTGGATAACTAGAGAAATTACCATTGACTAGTTTGAGAACCAGTTTGTATCCGAATCCAGTACCTTTTGTAAATCTGTAGGACTACCGGATGACTGCAAGATACTTTTGATTTTAAACAACTGCTCTGCACAGCCCAATGCTGAAATTTTGGTAAAAGACAATACTTATGATGTATTTTTACCACAAAACTGTACAAGGTTCGCTTGTACACACAATCATAAGAATTATTGCCAGTGAATTATCTATAACAAGCTCTCACCTCTCCTTTTTGCGCCGACCCCCTCCCTCTCGGTGGCCTTGTCTTGGGGCAAATTCCACTCCCCCCACCTGGATGCGTCATTGCAAATGGCATCACTTAAAATAAATAATAAATCACTTAAATGGTATAGATGCGGCATTTTTCGGTCTATAAGACACGTTTTTGTCGCAAAAATGTGTCCTAAAATCATGTTGTCTTTTACAACGAAAGTTTAAATGTTGATTAGTTTTTTCAATTAAAATTTAGATATACATACTTTTCAAATTCTCGCGACACTGTTTTCGGTATAGAGGGAGTTTTTCAATATAGTGAATTCAACTTCAAACACCTGTGTACATTCTGTAGAATTATTATTGTTATTATCTAAACTAATATAAAAGAGAGTGTCACTTTGTCAGTAATGCTTTTTGAAGCTTAATATCTCGCAAACGACTGAACCGAATTTGATGAAATTTTCAGGATGGCATTATGATATATGTAATAACAAAACGTTTTAATGTATCGAACTCGAGATCAAAGACCCGGGTTCGACTCCAGGGGATAATTTTTATCTCCAATAAGATAACATGTTATTTTACGTAAAAATGAACTTTTAGACGCGCAGGCTTTCATTCTTTTTGAGATTAAAATTAGAAAGAATTGACCTAAAAATTTCGGATGTGAACCGTTTGGAAGAAAACATAATAAAGGTTCCTGTTCTGTTCGTCTTTTTCCGCCTACAGTTGGAAATCGCTCACAATCAGTTTAAACGTTTAATTCACACAGTTTGAGGAAATCTAGCCATTTTAAGGGGATGTTGACTTGCCTACCAATTCCGTTGTTAGACCTCGATATCATATTGTTATTTCAATCCTTATGGGTGTAAACGTGCTTCGATTGCTTTTAATACGAGAGAGAGGGAGGGAAGGATTGGGCGATGGGAGAGGGAGGGTGAGAGAGAAAAGGAGAGGGAGGTAGAGGAAGAGAGGGGGAAAGGAGAGAAGGGAATAGAGTGGGAGAGGGGGAATGAAAGAAAGGGAAATGACTTTCAATACAATTTATGTTTCTGTTGCCAATTTGATCTCCATAAATAGCTTGAACGACCGAATCTTTACTCCCGTTGATATTTCAACAGGCATTACACTAGTTTATAATAAAAAGTGTTTATGTAAATTATTTGCAACCGATCAGCAATATATGTACTCATTTCGCGGTATACGAAGGTCAATGTTGTCGATAATCGCGGAATGCGCAGCTGTTTCTTAAACATGCTGTACGTAGGAAGTGACAAAATATCGCAACAACTTTCAAACTGAAATAATAAAATACTACTCGCGCAATATCGGATTCACTTTAAGGCAGGCAGAATATTAGGGAGGCGCATTTTTTTTTTATTTTACGTAATATTTTCTATTTATCAATTGAATATAGTAAAAATATCTTATTAAAAACTTTTAATGGAAAAGGAGGGCGTAAATCTCTAAATGCTTAAGGGCGCAAGAATTGTAAATCTTGTTCTTTTTCTAGCGATGAATTTATTGAAATATGAGACTTGATAATGTCTTGATATCCGTCAGACTGCAGCATTTTTCTCGCGGACCGCTCGCGTTACCGAAGCGATTGTCTGCAAAAAATCTTACGTTTGTAACTCCGTCATCAAAATAATATTTCTTTCGCTTTTTTATTTGTTGCTGTGATTATATAATGTTTCACACGTCACATCTTGCGCATTTAATCACTGAGGCATTTAGCGTATTATTCCTAGTGATTTTTAACGATTATCTCACATTTTTTGAGTTTTTCGATTTTTTCCCTTTCATATATACTGCATCCTCGGGGATGGAAAAGTCTGGCTTATATGCAGGTAAATACCGTGTATTTTCAAAATTATTAAGCTAATACATGCTTTTCAACCTACAATTAACTTACTTGATGCTGTTTTTTAACCACTAAGAAATGTAAATGAGTGAAGAGACTATCCCGTAAATGCTATAACTCGTTTATACAAAATATTGAATACTCTGTCTGTAGTAACATCAAATCATTCTGGAATTTTGTAAATATTTATAGGAAGGATAATTGTTTCCCTAACCTAATATATTTAGATGACACAAGTTGTTGTGATATTAATGATATAGTTAATTTATTTGTTAAGTTTTTCTCAGGAGTTTATGATAATAATGTTTTGGATAAATTTAACCTATTTTATGAACATGACATCAAATTATCATATCTAAAAATCACCTATGAACAAGTATCTTCTACGATTAATGATTTAGACATTAACAAAGGTATGGGTCCGGACAATATCCCCGCTATATTATTGAAAATGTGCAAAGATCCATTATAATAACAATAATAATAATGTTTTATTGTTCATTTGGTCATATACATGACATAGAACTCGTCATTGATTGTTCCTTTTTGTACTCTGTTTAATTTATCACTCCAGCAAGGAGCTATTCCACAGCAATGGAAAATGAGTTATTTTGTTCCTGTATTCAAATCTGGGGACAGATCAAATGTAAGAAACTATCGCCCTATATGTATTCTGTCTACTATTCTCAAGATTTTTTAAAGCATTGTATGTGATATTCTGACACCTCTGTTGAAAAGTATAATCATCCCCAATCAACATGGTTTCTGTTCTGGTAGAAATGTAACAACTAATCTTTTGGGGTATGTGTCTCACATTATTAAAGATATGGATAATTTTTCCCAAACTGACTCTATATATTTCGACTTACATAAGACCTTTGATAAAGTCAATATTTAGTTGCTTCTGATGAAATTGAAATGTTATGGCATTAGTGGTGATTTGTTAAATTGGTTTACGAGATATTTGTGCAATAGATCACTTTGTGTAAAAGTTAAGGGTATTACATCCCAGGAATCTGTAGCTACCTCTGGAGTCCTGCAGGGCTCACATTTGGGTCCTTTGTTGTTCTTAATTTTTATTAACGATATTTACACTGAATTTGGAAGTGTCAATTACACTCTCTTTGCTGATGACCTCAAGGTCTATAAGACTGTTGTTACACCCCGTGCCCCGTGACTGTATACTGTTGCAAGAAAATATCACTAATCTCAAAACTTATTTTTAAAGAATGGACTGCAACTGAATATTAATAAATGTGCCTCAATTACCTTTTCACGATGTAAGAAAAACATTCATTTTGATTATACTGTTTGTGGTGAAAGTATTCCTAAGGTAGACACTATCAGAGACCTTGGTGTCTTATTAGACTCAGGTTTAACATTCATCCCTCATATTAGCAAATCGTTAAAAATTTTAGGGTTCATAAACAGACATGAAAGAATTAAAAAATTTTCAGGCTATGAAGACTTTATATTGTTCCTTAGTACGTAGTAACTTGTAATTTGCTACTGTCATATCATCACCTTACAACATAATTCATATTAATTGTTTAGAGAGAGTACAATACAAATTTTTTAAGGATGATAGCATTTAGATTAAAAATTCCTAAGGATGAAATAAATTATAATGAATTGTTGAACTTCCTTAATTTAGCTACCCTTGAAATTAGACATGAACGTTTTGACCTAAGTATATTGTTTAATATTTTTAATTCTCATTATGATGCTAGTGACTTGTTAGGATTAGTAAATTTCTATGTACCTGTCTATAATGTTAGAAATAGTGATTTGTTTATAACTGAATTTTATCGAACAAATTATGGTAAAAACTCTCCAGTAAACAGGATTATGAAGACTGGAAATAAATATAGTAATCTCAATATTTTTAATTGCACTAAAAATGATATTAAAAGACTTTTTATTTAATTTGTTTCCATAACTATTAAAGACAACATTTGTATAATGCTTCTTATTGTGTATTTTTAGCTGTATATTTTGTTGTAATTGGGTACCTTGGTGCCCATGTGAAAGACTAAAGTAAAATGTTATGTCCGTATTCAAACAAATCTCTTTTTCTGAGTAAAAACTTTTAAAGATGGAAAAATGCCCTTATTTATAAGGGAAAAATACCGCAGATTGTTTTGTAGTTTTAGGCCATTCACCTTAACTTGCCACTTATATAACAACAAAACTAATTGTAATACAATATTAGTTTTCTATCTATAGTATAAGCCAGGGGTCTCCAATCTACAGCCTGCAGGCCACATCTGGCCTGCACTGTGATTTCATCCGGCCCACCTTACCCTTCAATTTCTTTAAGTATGATGTACTTACCTGCAGGAGTTTTCATTAGATATTAAATATATTATGTTTGATATCTAAACGATATTTTCCGAGTACTTGGATGCAAAATATTGATAATATAGGCATATGATATATTTATTAAAGAATTTAAAAATTCCCAAAACTTGCTCTTTGAAATTTTCACACAGCCCTATCGGTTATTTGAAAGGTCATATGTGGCCCTCACAATCGTACATGAAGGCATATGTGGCCCTTTGAGTCAAAAGTTTGGTGATCCCTCGTATAAGCTGTAACAATGAGAACATGCCGCTATTCAGTATATTCGCATAATAAACTTTTAGTCGAAAAGTGATTATGCTAATGAGAAATTTTAGTTTTTAAACATGTTTTATTTTGTTGAAGTGCAATTTTCTTTTATCACACAACAGAATGAAAAATTTGGACTGTACTGAAAATCACGAAGAGGTTGAAGAAGGAGAATCACTGGAGAAACTGGCTGTTGCATGTTTAGGAGCATCGGAGCAGTTGGTATGCCGTCCTGCTATAGCTCGCCTCGCCTCCCTTTTGTCAACCACTCAATTTGGTCTCACTGAAACAGAAATACTTGAACTAACCATGCCAACGAATAGAGGTGAAGATGAAGCATTAAGACTTGCAAATGCCAATTTCACTTTTTCGTCTTTATGCAGTATTCGTCGTACAATGAGTAAGTATACTCTGAAAGAGAGATATCCATTTTGTATTTATATTAAGGTTCAAATTAAGTTTTATATCATTCATCCGTATCGAAAATGTAATGTGAAATGGAAATTTAGAAGTTTAAATTAGCTAATAACATCACTAAATATTGTTAATTTTATTTGACGATTTTTCTTGCTTATTAAAATTCCAAAATCTTAGGTGATGATTGTGTTGGATATTCCATTCAGGCCTTCTTCTGCGAGAAAGGGTACAAAGTGGAAGGATAGTCATGGCTTGGCGCCATCACCTGCTGTTGGAGGTCTCCACCAGGAGATATCTCACAACACCGGAAAGCCAACACAATTTACATGCAGAATTGGCAGCTCTATTCTTTCAAGAAGATGAGGATGAAGATGAAGATGACGGAGAAGATGATGAGGTTCTGAACAACAGAAATGTCATAGATATAATAGAAATAAGTTAAATGCATTAAATTGATGAAAAATTTTAATCAAGTTACATGAAAGCATGATATGAGCATAATAGTAATACAGTAAAATCTCGATAAAACGTATCTCTACAGAGCATGAAGTTTAATACTTTATACTGAAAGTACAGTATACTGAATATACTCATAAGGATTACAGTATTTTCTCTGGAAGCATCTCAGTGGGGGATCAACATTCTCGCAGATTCGGTGCAAACCGAAACGGGCAATAATTAGTGTAACAAGAGATAAATTTCCTATAACCTAAGATTTTATCTCAATGTTATTGTGAAAATAATGATAGGGATAACTGATCATCGGTTCTACATTTTTCAGCTTGGAAAATTCCTTCTTTGTGATTTTGGTGGAATTCCACAAATCTTTTCATACTAAAGACAAAAGATGCCTTTAAAATTGGTGTAAATGACTTGAATGTGAAGGAATTGGTTATAGTTGCCATTTACGGATGAAAGAATACCTTAAAACCACAAAAATTTGTTTTCAGGATCTCTGAATTTCATATGTAATATTGAAAAGTACGTTAAGCTGAAGTACATTATTTTGAAATATTTATACAGTATTTATATGGAAAAATTGATGGGGATTAAAAAAAGTACATTAATTTGAAATATACGTAATTGTGAAGTACGTTGTAACGAGATTTCACTGTATTCAGTGCTTGGCTAGTTTTGAGAAACAGTGTTTCATTTTTCCCATAACTTAAGTACTCTCTTTTTGTTGGACAAGATGTTGTTAAACAAATCACATAATTATTCTAAAAAATTGTTCTTTTAAATGTAATGCAGAAAGTTTTCTAATTTTTCTCTAACTGTTCACAGCTTTAGTATGGCAAGTGCAGCAGGTTCCTAAGGGGTTGCTGGAAACACATTTGCAGTACTGTCACCAACTATAAATTTCTGCTTGCTTACTTAAATAAAAAACAGATCATTTGCATACAATTTATGTAAAATTTGTTTAATAAGATATCACAAAATAACTAGTTCATCAAGTATTACTTGGCTTACTTTTAAATCAAACAATTAAGTTAATGATATATGAGTTAAAAAATTAATTGCTTCTCTTTAACTAAGGAGGGAGAAGAGGAGAAAAAGGAGAAGAGAGACCAGGAGGAAGGTGATGAAGAAGGAAAGCGAAAGGAGACACCATTTCAAGCAACAGCAGCACCAGATGTCACATACAGCATACGACATGTAGAAGAATCTTGGATTCATTTACTAAAAGCAGGTAAATTAAAACAGTACACTATTTGGTAGGTTTTGATTCTTGTATTAAATGGAAGATACAACAGGAAAAATCTCACATGATTATTTAAAGAAACAATAAAAACAATCTCATTCATAGAATAAGGTTACTTTCTCCTTAAAATATAGTTTTGAAAACTATTAAAGGAACTCATACAAATAATAAAATCTTGACATATCCTGATTAAGCTTTTATTACAAATATAATTCACAGATCATGATAATTCTAATAATTTCATTATGTTATCCCTTCTAACATAACATTTGTTAGAGACAAAAATTAATCATTAATCACACTACATTCACCATTTGATTGAATTCTTTGTTTATAGAATTAAAATTCAAAAACAACATTTGTTGTCATCATACTATAAAAAAATTTACAATTAACTGTGCACTTATAAATTTGTTTGGTAGACTCACTACTTATAAAAATGATATATCCTATATATTATTTTCATTACATCTGTTAGTCACAGCCATACATAAGATTCAGTGGTGAGTTTCATTTGACATGTATTATCTAGGTTATATGAATAATTTATCTTTACTTTATCAAACATAAAATCATATATTATAATTAGCTGATTTTTATTTACTTATTAAATACTATAAATGCCCATGTTTGTGTATCATGAATTTCAGGATACGTTTGATAACTGCTACTCCAGCAGTGAAGCAAATTGCTATAAATTATGTTTACGTAGCAATACATAAGTTGTTAATTTTTAAAGCATATTTTCATGTTACATTAAGTTGTCCTGAGGATGCATTCTGGGAAATTATGTAAATAATTTAATCATTGTTTAAAATCATTAAGACAATAATATTGCTGACATTTATTTTTTTTAATTCAATAAATTTTGACGGTGAGTCATAGATTTGTTTATTTGCTTTGCTGTTTTGAATTAATGTTTGGATAAATAATGCATCTTGGTGTTTTTATTTCCATTCAATAACTTTAATTCATGCATACCTGTTATTTTTTATGGTCTGTAACACTAGTAGTCATATAATGATAAATTTTTCATCATCATGACAACATGAATTATGATCACATTTGGAAATCCAAAGGTTGTCAACTGATAATATGTATCTTAGACATTATCATCATCTTAGGTAGTCTGTCCATAGACAGGTCCTTGATTATTTATGGTTAAACCTGGTTCTCCATATACTCCTATTTTCTGCAGTCTTCTTCATGTATTGATAGCTCTCTTTCCCTTTCAAGTCGTCTATCAACTGAAACCTTTTCTTAACTCTTTCTCTTTTTCATCCAATATCTTAGACATATGTAATTTGGTTTTTAGCATGTTCCGTTTCCAGCCTCCATCTGTCCGTCCATATGTTCGTTCTCAGCTCCTACCAAATGGTTTTTCATAAAATTTTATATTAAGGACTTAAAATAAAAGATATAAGAAAATCACACAAATGAATCACGTAAGTCATTCAGGGGTATCACTTTACTGGTGACAAAAATGAACTTTCCATCATATCTCGTAAAGTAAAAAGTAAAAAATTCTTTTCAAATAAAACTTGTAGAACTATTAAAGTAGAGTATTTATTTTCCTATACATATTTACCATAGAAGTCGCCATCATCAAGAAAATCATACATAATTGTTAATTTAAATTAATTTAAAATCATGCAAATTAGGAGATGCTGATCGACTGAAGAGGCTAACAGTATGCAACTTTGACTTCCTGCTGGCTACTGTGCAGACAGCATCCATCTCATACTTGAGGTGTGTCCTTGAGCATTCTCGCTGCTATCACTTGGACAGACATCTCGAATTAGTTTATGGAGCTGTGAGAAAGTCAAGTGATGTTCTCTCCCGTGATCCACTCCAACTGGCATCTCAAATCATTTGTTGGCTTCGACCTGTTGCAGGTTAGTCTTGATTGTTACCTGGAGACATAAATATGTTTCATTGAATGTAGCTATAACCAGGGCCATCTCTAGGCATGTGCAGTGTGTGCAAAGCACACAGCCGCCACAAGCGTATGGGTACCCAGAGGGCGATCATGATTTTTTTTTCATCCTGCTGATTCCCTCTTGCCTAAGCCCAATGTGAATTTAAGTAGTAGTGCAATGAATTGTTAGGCCAGTTCCAAAAGTAAAGGAAGATAGGTGACTTCGTATTTTTTTCGGATACATCGTAATTTTTTAACGACTGGTGTTGTATAAATATGTACAGTAAAAGCTGTGTTATCCAGCTATACTGGGGATTGTGGATAGCCGATTAGGATAAATAGCCGATTAGGGAAGCATTTTTTGATTTTGACATCGCAAATTTAGCAATATCTAAAAACATTGGGCTATCACTATCGTACTCCCCAAACATAACTATGCATGAGGTTTGCATTTTCAGTTTTAATTCTTCCACACATAGTTAGATCAGGATACTATTTACCCATTATTATTTCATATATTGCTATTCTTACATGCGAAACAAAAGAATATTGAGAAATTTAGGGCATCCGGGAAGTTTGGGGAGTATGACAGTGAACCTGTTCCCAAAATTGAATTATTATATCTTTCTCATTTATCTTTATTTACTCTATTAGAAAAGGACAGAATTATTTAATTGTTTTCAACGTATTTGTGAAAACCAGCCATATAATATTTTATCCAGTTCCTTCATGTTTGGCTTATGAAGCATATGACATTTATTAATTGTTTTACTCGTCTCAGAAGATGACATAAATTTCATTAATTTAACCTTCTGAGATGTGATATCATAGAGCATGGAAGATCTGATGTGGAATTCTTTTGCTATGGCTGCTCTACTTTTTCCTTTTTACTTTCTCCATACGTAGTAATGGGAAAGTATCAGTGCTGGCAAACGAAAAAAAATCGATTCGTTGTGTTTTTCGTTACGGCCAAAAAAGCAATTTCGTTTTTCGTTACGATAAAATCTACATTTCGTTTATTGTTATGTTTAACGTTATAACGAAATAATTGCTTATGAGTACTTTTTATTTGATATTTATACCTCGTAAGTTTAAGTTTTTCATTTAGAATTATAGTTAAAAATATTTTCTAAACATATGTTGCATATAAGGAACATTTTTAAGTTTTCTAAGGAGTTGCAACAGATATCGTTATTTTTTGATCATATATACAAATTAGAATTTTTATATCCAACATTAATAATCAAGGTTAATTGCCTTAACCCACATTAAGTACAAAAATAATGTAATAATTATAATAAAATACTGCAATGCTCATGTCGCATCGCAGAATTTTTTATAAGTAACTCGGAAAGTACACCGGCTGTACCAATTCTAATTCTTGCAACAGACCTAAAATTCGACGAAAACAAAGAAAATTGTCGAAATTTCAATTTTTCCTCTCTGGGGTTTATTTTTGATAGCTTTCTTCCTTCTCTTATACCCTATAAGAAATACATGTAAATCATCCATGGGTTTACAATATTGCATTTAATAACATTTTAGATATTAACAAAAGGATTGTTTTATTAAGTACATATATGAAAGAAGAGAAAGAGAAATGTGCATAGTTTGATAAACATTTTATCCACTGTTAATAATCATCAATATAGGTAATTTTTCAGGTAAAACAGAAATATTAAATGCTTAATCTGGGTGGTTTACTCGATTCAAACAGCGATATGGTATATGCGAAACTTCGTTAGATTATATGAGAGAAAATGATTTTGATTGCTGCGATGTCATAGCAGCCAAGAAAATACCAACAATCATAATAGAAAGTGTAAATAAGTCCTCAAAACAAACTAAAATTACAAACTTTTTGAACGGACCATTATAAAAGCCTTGTTTTCTTACCTTTTTGTTACCATTTTAACGAGAATTTAAGCACATATTTTGAAATAAATCATTTTTGCATTATCCTTGTTTTACATTTATTTGTGCTTCCTCCTAAGTAGGTAAATATATTGCTTTTTAGGCGCGTTTCGCTTCCAGCGTGAGCGCCTATTATCGTTGGTCTGTCCGTCCGTCCTGATGTTCATTCTCGGCTTCTACTGAACGGATTTTCATGAAATTTGATATTAAGGACTTACAATAAAATATGAGAAGAAAATCGCAAAAATAAAACGTACGCCAATCAGGGGTACCACTTTACTGGGGACAAAAAATTAAATTTTCGTCATATCTCGTAAAGTATTGCTCATATCAAAATATTTTTCAAATAAAAGTTGTAGAACTGGTAAAGAAGAGTATTTCCTTTCCTATACATTTTTATCGTAGGAGTAGCCGTTATCGAGAAAATCAAACAAGAATGTCTTATATCGAGTTGAACAGAAAATTTCTTGCATGGTTACTTCTTCATTGTTGCTAACACAAACAATCTCACAAACATTTAATTTCCTTACGTGTGCATGCAGTATTTTTAAGTAGGAATAAAATGGATTATTTATGATGAATAAAAGAACTTAAAACGCTATTTCCCTTACGTACAGGTATATACTAATTTCTTTCTAATACTCCATTGCACGAAACGCGCCCATTTGTGATACGTTGTACACTTTCCTAACTTGTTTAATGTTAGCGAGTTTCATGACAATATCACGGGAAGCAGCATGAGACTTTGGTCAACTGGTTTTTCTTCAGAGCCGGCGGCGCAGTCGCTTCTTTTCTAACATTTTTTCATGAGAATTGTAGCACGTATTTTTAAATAAATCATTCTTGCATTATCCGTGTTTTTCGACTATTCATGCTTCCTCTTACATCCATTAAGCCGGATAATCGAGAGTTTACCGTATTTCCAAATGTTTACATTGCCCTTAGAATTTTGCTAACCATCCCAATAACAGTGGCAAGTGTTGAAAGAGGTTTCTCTAATAAGAAAAATTAAATGGATTGGCTATAATTTCAATTGAGAATGAAGTAGGTAGCACAACAGTTGGATATTGATGATCTAAGAAGGGATTTTGCTCAAATGAAAGCATGAATTGAAGATTAATTTTATGGTAAATAAAAGTTCTATTTAAATATTATTTTTATATTTAAGTAATTTATATTCTAAACAAGAATTAACTCATTTTATATTACTTTATAATTAATATTTGATATTTATAATACTTGGCAGGGTGCCGAAACTCCATCTTTCACACACCAAGATAAAACCTTGAGCTTGCCCTGGCTATAACTACATTTTTAGCATGATAGTTTTTGTTGTTGCTTTCTGAAGCAGAAATTTGGATAAATTTTTTCATAACGTGTTAAACCCTTTCTAATCGAATTCCTGAAACTGCCCAGATCAAAATTGATGCCTTGGGCCAAAGCTCCTGAGAGCATCCTTTATCCAACAGCATTGTCTGCAAGAAACATGAGGCAGTACTTTATGGCCTGTCTTTTTAATCACTTTGGTAGCAAACCATGCAAACCATTCTTTGTCAATGCATGGTTGTTGGCTCAGGAATTAAAGTCTAGATGTTGTTTTTTTCAGCATTGCCCCTATGTTGATGACCTTGGCTGGTCTGAGTGATAGTGCTGTTGAGAAGGAAGTACATCTTAAAATAATAAAATTGCCAATCAATGTAATTTTGTAACGTCCAGTAAAAATTTGAGTTAGCAACATAACATAGTTCTTGAGTAATTATAAGATACCTATATTAAGCAGTGTCCGAGGAATAGAGAATTTTCAAAATTAAAGGGTCTTATAAGAAATCTTGATGCTTAAATTTGGCTTGGAGAAAGTCAAACTATTTTCAGAATGCTCTTTTTTTGTTGGTATACAAAACATCATTCCATATAACTGAATTCATATATCAAATTGAACTAAATGCTTTTAGCATAAGTAAAATCTGGACCAGGGTAAATACCGTATTTAATCGATTGTAAGCCGACACCGATTGTAAGCCGATCCCCACTTTTCACAAAGCCACGCAAGAAAAAAATTTGATTTTAACCCTCTTGCGACCGGACCGCCCGAGAATGCCCGTAAATATTTATACTCCCGATCGCGGGACCGCCCGAGACCACCCGAAAAATACGCTTTCAAATTTACCTCTGAAAACGTTGACTGGATGGCTTCTCTCTCTGAAATTACGTAGTATACCATATAAACACGAGATTTAGATCGTATTTGGCAGATTTTTCTTAACTTTGTATATGAAGAATTTTTAAAAAATATTCTATCGAAATTCGCTATTTTTTTGGACCCTGAACAATCTAATATGTCTCGCAGTAATTCTTCTATTTCGGAGATTTTTCAAAATATATATTTTTGGAGATTAATGTATAATTGTTTTATTTAATGTTTCCCATTTGGCGGCCATCTTGAATTTCTCCGGACTTTTAATGCCAGCAGGTGCCCCACACCTCATGACGTGAGAGGGTTAAAGTATTAACTAAAGTATTAACTAAAATTACGGTGACATAAAATACATTTTATTCACTTATTCATAACAACTTCTAGGAAAAAAGTAATTTGACTTCGCGGGATCTTAATATAATAATGCCCCGGGAATAAATTATGTAGGTAAATAATACGTGGTGCGTCAAAGTCTTAAAGAACGCAGCGATAGCACTCGTATCCGTAAGGAGCTAACACAATGTTTCATTTTACTCGTGAATCGAAGCATTTACCATCCCTTGCCCTCCCTCCTCCACCTATCATGTTTCAGTGTTAGCTCCTTATGCATACGAGCGCTATCGCTGCGTTCTTTTTCGACTTTGACGCGCCACGTATTATTTACATAATTTATTTCTTCGTAGGTGTTCAGTCAATTTGATTCCTTTTTTTTTGCATATATTTAAAGATCTCGCGTTATATTGTAACTACGGACATAAATTCATTGACTACTTTTTTTTGCCCCCGATTCTAAGCCGAGTGGCGATTTCTGAGATGGCAAAAAGCTAAAAAAAGGTTGGCTTACAATCAATTAAATACGGTAGTTACATTAAAGGTAAATGGTTAAAATTATATAAACAAAATAATTAAGATTTCAAGGAACCTGTCATGTCAATTAACTTTTTGATTGCCTCCCCTAAGGAGATAATTTTCATATGATAGAGCTACATCAGCTGAATAGCAGCAGGTATCACTAAATACTGATTTTAGCTCCCATATCTGCCACATGGCTTCAGGTAAACATAATGGAATGTGCACAAGTTTTGAGATTGTTCACTGTTATATGATGTGAGTTTTCTTGTACTTGACAGAAAATGAGTCATTTTACTCCTAATGTGCTATATGCTGCACATATCAGTAATATTTATTATAAACCTAAAATTAATTATGAAAAATATCTTTTTATTATTAATCTCTGAAAAGTCCTATTTCCATTATTTTGGCTTAAGCTTTTTCTTTTTTACTCAGTAAGTAGGTCTTATGACCATGATATCATCTACTACATATTTGAAAGTATACATCGTATTTTATCTAATTTGACTGAACCACATCCAATTACTGATAAACTCATTAACCTTATCCAGCAAGTGGGAGGAGAGAGGTTAATTTCCTTATTCATTCATTGTTGAAAAATCTTCGTTCTGAAGTCTTCCTGATGAAGATTTTTGAGCAGTTTTTTTACCTATCAGTTTATGCTTAATTCCTTTTGTATTAATTATTGTTATTGCATCATAATTTCATACTGTGCATTATTTCTCCATCCTTTATTTAAGTGACTCATTTTGCAATTATGTTTTCCCAATCCAACACCTTCATTCATGCAGACTGAACTCTTCAGTGTATACCATTGCTCCTTCAATTACTATTATTTTTATTTGCTGTTGTCACACAAATTCAAATCTTATTTCATACCAGAGAGTCATCACCACAGCTGTGAATACCCCACTATCCCTTCCTCCCCTGGTTTGTGACTCTGTGATTTGTGTGCATGACATTTAGTGGCTTATGTGGATGTATCTGCTCAGAGGGCAGTGGGGACCTGGTTGGGGCCATGATCATGTCTGCCATGGCGTGGTGCGATGGTTACAGTGAACCTCTATTGGTGCCACTCAATGGTTGGCTACAGCCCCCTTTACCATTGCAGATTAAGAGTGAGTAAATATTTTCAATAATTATACCTAATTCTTTAAACGTGCTTTGCTCATGAAATACAAATAACAGCAAATAATTTTGGATTTGGTTGAACCATTTCTCAGTTTCATTCACTTAAAATCTTAAACACCTAATTAATAAACAAATTTAAAATATGGAACATTTACTATCAGGCATCAGTACTATGTTTAATACAGATTTTTATAATTTTTTCAATTGCAGAGTATATAAAGTAGTGTAAATTTAACCAATGTCTATAGAGTAATATTTTTTCATTTTAATTGTTTTATTACATAAATGCAAATTGTACACCCAAACAGGTGTTCAAATGCCATCTCCAATAAGGTTGATGGAGGCAACCCCTACTGGTCAACATGTCGTGGTGGTTTCGTGGGCCTCACCCAATGAACCCCAGCTCTGGAGCATCCCTTCTTGCATGTTGCTGCATTCCTTCAGGCCAGGACATTCTGGGCCTGTTGGCTGTCTTTGCCTTTGTCCTGTTGTGGTACCAGTGGCCTCTGCTGATCCTTCCAATACCCCAGCCCCCTCACCTGTAACATCTTCACTTACCCCTGATGCCCAATACCTTATCACTGGCTCAGAAGATACTTCAGTCATGGTGTGGGATTTATCAACATGTACACTGAAACTCAGAATAATGTGAGCATATTAGTAATATATATGCATAATGAATCCATTATTACTTTTTTGCTGTGCATTTATGATTTCTCTATCTTCTATATTATATAGATGGATAAGTTAAATTACCGTATATCTCCAAGTATAAGTCAAGAAATTTCTTACTTTTTTAAGCGAATCAAACCCTGCCTTTGACTTATATGCGAGTCGCAAACTAGATGGACATTTTTCTGGGTCAATAATTAAACATGGCTGACGAAAAACAACATTTGACTGACCTTGAAGTGCATTAGAATGAAAAATTCATGCTAACTAGCGGAAAATTCAAAGACTAATGATAAAAATAATACAGCATCGCCTCACTTAGTTTCAAAGGAAAACTGCTTTTTATCATGATTATTAACGTATATGGTCATAAATTCAATTTGTTTTAAATTAATCTTAGCAATTAGCTAAGAGTAAGATGAAATGCAATTGAATCTTCTTATAAAAAATTTACTATAGAATAGTCAATTTTTGACCATATTAAATGTTTATATGCATTCATGTAATATTTTCATATATCTTATGTACAATTCAGGGAACACATTGCCCCAGTTCTTTGTGTGACAAGTGCTCTGGGAAACACAGTGGTGGCATCTGGTGGTGAAGATTCCCGGGTCATATTAACTTCCCTTGTAACTGGTGAAGTTATCATGAAGATTGATCATCATCGAGGTCCTGTAACTGCAGTTGCCGTGAATTCATCTGATGATGTTTTGGTCTCAGGTGACAATAAGATTTTCATTAGTTTTTTTTTACTGCCAAATGATCTAAAGTTATTCTTTATAAAAATAGTTTTATAGCAGTATGATCATTAAAGAAGTTATAAAACAAACAAAAAACTTCAAATGATTATTTTTAAGAGCAATTCTATATGTTTTGTCATCTTTACAGGATCTTCTGACTCCACTGTCTGTATTTGGTCATTGGATGACTTTGTACTCCTCAACACAATACAGTTACCATCACCCATTGCTAGAGTCTGTATCTCCCCCAATTCTTCCTTCCTTCTCGCTGCTACTGATCTTCATCGACTTTGCCTACGATCACTTGCAACGGGTTCTCAAATTCACTATCTGAAAGGCCTCAAAGCAGATGTAAGCAGTCAATTTTAAGTGTAATATGGATAAAAAATGAAGTATTCAGAGTTTCAATTTGAAAATATGAAGTTTGGTTGTAAACAAATCTGATGGGATCAAAATCATTTTGATCAACCAGGTGTGCGCACTGAGTATAGCTCAAGATAGCCAACGAGCTGCAGTGGGAAGCTCAGATGGACGTGTTTACGTGTTTGACATGCTTGGTGGTTGCCTCTCACGAACACTCTCTTCTCACCCAGCAGCACAAGTGACAGGAGTCAGCCCAACTTCCCATGATGACTTTCTCCTTAGTGCTGGTATGCCAGATTTTTAATAACTTTTTATTAATATAGCCGCTTTTTTACAAATATATTTTTTATTATTGACATTAAGCCTGTGGCTGTGTCATTAGATTTCAGGGGGTGCCCTAAATAATATCAGTTTAAAGGAAAAAATGAAAGTGGCATGACAGCACTAAAAGGTGTTAGATGCTCATTTTGAAGAGCTTTGAATGTTATACTACAACTCTATGGTTGTGGCATTTTTGCAGTTTTTATGTTTAAGGAAAAGTAAAATGTCGGTCACATTTTTTCATATTATGCAGCAAAAGGGATAACGTGTGATTGTTCAAGAGGTATTTCCCCAACTTTTACCCAAACAGTAAAGTTACTGACTTTTCAGAAACTAAGGAGGAACATTTGCAAATACATACTGACTATAAGAAGAGATATATTACAGTGGCAACCTTATGATGCATTTATTAATGTATCAACCTTGGATATACAGATGTAATAGCTTAGTGCAGTGCTCCACAACCTTTTTTGCACCACAGCACATCTTCAAGCATGCTTAAAAACATCATGGCATACCAAACCACCACTAATTAATTTCATTGTATAAATACACATTTTAAAAGAAAAAACTAGCATAAAACAAGTAGGTGGCATACTAATTTTAAGTTGTATGATCACTGCTAAGGTCTATCAGTTCCTCTCATATTTTCAGGATGAATTCCTTGCATGATAAAATTTATTCAAATTTGTTTGTTCCAAAACCTTTTGTGAAAATTAAATATCTACAGAGTGTGCAGCACACTAGTGCCTTCCTCACAACACACCAGTTGAGGAGCACTGGCTTAGTGTGACCATTGTGGGTATATTGGGATGGTTTAAGTGACAATTTCATATATAAATACAGTAGAACCCCCAAATTCATGGGTGTTACATTCCTGAAAACACCGCGAATTTGGAATCCGTGAAAAGAGAAGCAAAGGCCTTATGAGAAAATGGGGGTTAGGTTCGCGGCTCTCCATTATTTTGACAACAATAAATGATGAAAACGTAGGCTAAAAGTGGTTTTGAACCAATACAATGTGACATTTAAATCTGCCATAGCCGTACAGTTTATCGCATATTGCCTGCCCACTGATGCCACACTTTGGCCACTAGCATGTTTATTTTGCAACTCAATTTTCTCAATTAAGCTTCACTTTTATCCATAATATCACAAATATCCCTCTCAATCTTCTGAGAATATTTCTTCACGTATGTTTTGCATATGAAACATTCACTGCAATGGAGAGGAGTATTTTATTGCTCCATTTGCCTAGAAATATCCTATACAGTTAGAGGAAAGTCACACCTCCGCTTTCACTACCGCAGGGGCAGGTATAGGCATCCCCGCATTACACATGCAGAGTTTTCGTACTAAGCGTATTTTTTCTTAGCAAAACGAAGGAAACACCATCTATGGGCTCTAAACTGTAATAGAAGGACACAGTTAGATACCGGAGATGCTTCATGACGGACTATTTCGGCATACCCATAGCGGATGGCCCGAAAAACAGCGTGACAGATATATACAGCATACAGATTACGACAGGCCATGACGAATATATACGGCATACCTACTCAACTGCTTAAAGTCAACGTCTTCTTTTTGCTTCTGCTTTCTGTATTATCACTTGCTTTCCTCTTGGTAGACATTTTTGGAAAACGGGGTCACAGCATGATAAAAAAACCTCACGGATGGGGAAATTCATTTGTTTAGTGCTTTTTCTCTTCACTTCAAAGATGACAACAGTAGTCCAAAACCGCGAAACTGCAAAGCACGCAAATTTCAAAGCCGCGAATTTGTGGGTTTTACTGTAATGATTTTTCAAAAAGAGAGACAAAGCTGAAACATTTAACAAAGCACAACAAGTTTTGAAATGGGGGGACTGGCCCTCTAAATTTGGGATGTTTAGTCATCCTACTAAACAGCTACAATAAAATACTGTACAAGACTGATGTATTTTTTCTTAGCTATGAAACGTATTCAGAAGATGCCAAAGTCAAAGAATGCTATAGAATATATATAAATATCATTCAAGTTTAACTGAGAATGGCATGCTTCCTTATCATAACCAATTATTAAGCATTTCTGACAAATTTTCTGTCACTGTTTTTTTAAAAACTGCCACCACAAACAAAATATATGTTTATATGTGGATCTTTTATAAATAACATATCTAAGGTATTATAAAGCTAATCAAATTTTAAGTGACCTTGAGGTTCCAACTATCCAGTATTAATGGAATAATTTCCATATTGGCATAAAACATGTTTGCAAATTTTGTAATAGAGTGGAGCCCCACTATAACATGCTTCGGTATAACGCGAATTTGGATATAACGCGATTGTGACATATCTCCCAAAATGATTCCAAAATAATTTCAGAAGAATCTCATAGAAAAAGAAAATACGATGTAACAAAACAAAATGACAAAAATAACCGAAAAAAGAGAAAAAACATAACGTGAAAATTACAGAAAAAACAATCCGTAAACAGTAACAAAAATTAACAAGGATAACAATAGTAAACTGTAACAAAAAATAACAACGAAAACAATAATAAACGGTAACAAAAATTACCAACAATAACGATAGTAAACTAAAAAAATTAACAACTTAACTGTTTTTGTTGTCATATTACACAATTCATCCTCACTTCACTTTTTTGAGAACGTATTATGTCCCAAGGCCAAGCTTCACGAACTAATATTTGTTCATCTATGAATGGGAGCTTCCCTACGCAGATGAGGAGTTTTTTCACCACTCAGAATTCCTTCAAGTGGAAGAGGGAAAAGGACCAACTTGATCCTACTAATTCTCTTGCCTGGTTTCCCGGCGGCCAAATCTCCTGATAGACCTGTGGAAAAATTCCACGCATTTCCATTGTAATTTAATGTATGAGTTTAAAAGTAGCTGGTATTAGCAATGTTGCTGCAGAATGTGATATTGTAACCGGTGCTCCCATTGTTTAAAAAGACAGTTTAATTTTTATCACCGCTACAATTTTGTGACTCTAACGCTTGTGTGACGCGTTCAATCCACGGTGGCGACGCTGACCCAATCTTTGTGCCTATCGTTATACACTTAAAATTTATATACAAAGAACAACAATGCCTGGTATGTTCGAGTACAATGTGGTATCATAACATAAATGAACAATGCATTTACAATGTAACAAGTATCTTGTATTCTCTTAAACAGGCATGTGGTTCATGTTCTGGAAAAAAACATCACACTATATTCGGATAAATATGGTACACTGGAATAATGAAATACACGTAATAACCTATCCACCATTGTTTTTTACAAGACTTAACTGACCAGCTTGACATGGTAAATTGTCGTAACCTCTCTATAATGCGACCCTGCATTTATCGCAATCGAATTTTTTGGACCCCAATTATAGCAGGGCTCCACTGTATTATAAAGCTAGATGTCATTGGTATATGGTTTTTAATTCACATTTACAACTGCAATGCATTCCAAGTTTTAAATTAATTTTATAACATATGGAGCAAACATTTATAGAAGGATAAAAAATCATTCAGCTTATTGTTATGTCATAGGTGGCAATAAAATATCAGTCTGGAGTTTCCGACCTAGAGATGGTCTTCCAAACATGGGCACACCACTTGGAGTTTTCAGTGCAGCTAGAGCAGGTTTGGGTGGAGTGGCTGCAGATCCCGAAAATCCGGCTGTCCGTACTGGTAAGGCAGCAATGGCAGCACAGCGACCACATGATGCTCCTACTACTTGTGTTGACATTTCTAGAGATGGGACAATGGCAGTAACAGGTGAGTACATCTTTGAATTATTATTTATGAAATTATCATTAACAGATCCTTAGTAACTGAAATACATCTCAAATGTGCCCATACAGCTGGATCTCATTTTGGACATCATGAATCATCTTTCATCTAATATTTTGTCATTCTATAGCAATATTTCAAAGCTTTTCCTGCCTGTAAAGAGATACAAAAATCATGCACTATGTGGTATCTTATTGCTTATAGAAATTGCACAAATATGAAAGTGAAAACTGGATAAAATTTCTGCACCATTTATTAGTAAGCAGTGTTGAAACTACTGCGTGCCACTCAGACCTCAAATGGAGTCTTGCAGACACAGGAATCCACTTTTTACAACCTCATATGAGGCCTTCTAGCTCCTGTTAAATATATTTCTCTTACTTAATTTGAATATTTAGGTATTTTTGCACAAAAACCTTTATTCTTATGCTGTTTAGTATATTAACTTACAAGGTCTTCTTCTAAGATTTCTTGAAATTTTAGAATATTCAGTGCTAAGTTTGTCAATTAGATAATATAACGGAGAATTAATCTCTTCCACATGAAATATTTGCATTATATGAATAATCATCACATTCATATTTACTTGTATACTAGCTGAAAATACCCGGCGATGCCCAGGTTATGCCAGATATCTTTGGCGAATAAAATTATATATTATATGGTAATACTATTATTTGACCTTTTGTGCATTTTTTACCAAAGGGTGAAGGCATTATAAATTAGAAAAATATGTTTTAATATTTATTTCAAAGCTTGCTTTTAAACATGTATTTCCGGTGAAATCTCGATTTCGAATTTTTTGATGAAAACAATACTTTCTCTATACTACGTATAGTGGAGAGAGTAAAAACTAATTCTGAGATATCTCTGATACCTATGAATTGGGCCGGGAGGGTCCATGGAGTTACGGAGAGAACGTGAGCATACGTAAGAGTAATAGGATTTCGAGTTTAAGAATGTAATCGGTTGGCAAAGCAACATCACGTTAAAAATGCTAAATTTTGTCAAAATATGATATTAAAACGTTAAATTCGAAAGATTTAGATTCAAAAGCAATAAGTCAATAAGAATAAGAAACTGCATTTATTTTTCTTTAATACGGTCCAAGTCCGAAAACCGTAGGTCAAATATGCGAATTTTAATAAGCAAAATAAAATAAGGTTGCAGGTCGAAATATCGATTTTTCCATGTTATCTTATGAGGAATGGAAATCATTCTCAGGAATCGAACCCGGGTCGATTTTGGAAATCCCAGGTACCCTATGTTACTCATATGAAGTAAATTTGCAAAGTTTGGTCCCATTAGCTCAAAAGGCATGGGAATGTATAAGGAACAGACAGATAGATGGACAGACATTCAATTTTATATATATATATATGTGTGTGTGTGTGTGTGTATATATGTATATATATATATATATATATATATATATGTATATATATCATCATCATCATCATCAGCCTTTTTCAGTCCACTGACGGACGAAGGCCTCCCCCAGACTCTTCCAGTTTTCCCTGTCAACTGCCTCCCTCCTCCAAGTTTGCCCCAAGAACTTAACAAGCTCTCTGTCCCACCTGTTTTTCGGTCTTCTTTTTGATCTCTTGATGTTTCTTGGGATCCATTCGATGACACTGGACGTCCAACGCTGGTCATTTCTTCTAGCAATGTGGCCCGCCCACTGCCATTTTAACACCTTCACTCTTCTAATCACGTCACAGACTCCCGTCTTCTTTCTTACCCAGTCGTTCCTCTTGCGGTCTATTCGGGTGATCCCTAACATGCATCTCTCCATGCCCCTCTGTGTTGTTTGCAGGCACTGTATCACTCTGGCATTCATCGTCCATGTTTCACAACCATATGTCAGAACAGGCAGAACACATTGGTCATACAGTCTCCTTTTTAGGAAGACTGGAATATTTGATTTAAAGATGTTCGCATTCTTGCCAAAAGCACTCCAAGCCAGTCTTAAGAACTCCATAGTATTGTTCTTTTTTGCTCATGACATCCACCTTTTTTTAATAATTACAACTTAATTTTAATTAGAAGACATAAGTATCCTGAATAACACTGATAATATATGATCTTTTTGACATGTTCCTTTTTAATTAATGTTGATAATGTTATTCGTTGTGTGTTATTAGATTTTAGAGTGAAGAATCAATTTAAATATTATGACTGAAATTTTCATGGCCTTGTTTTTGGATCAAATTAAAGATACATCCCGATTTATGTCGGAGATGTGTTCCTGGAAAGTGTGACATAAATCGAATCAACATAAATCGAATCAACATAAATCAAAGCAGCTTTCCTCATAAAAATCAATGATATGAAGGGGGAATGCATTCAGAAGTTATGTATAGTTCAGAAAAACCAATTGCTGTAACCCATCAAGTCAGGAACAAGATATTCATCAAATTCAGTCTGAGTTTGGTCAGGAAAAAAATGCAGGTAATAGATCCAATGGAAACAGTATTAGGTGACCACGCAAATGAGAATTCCTGGTATGGATAAATAGAAGTGCTGTGTATCAGGGTCATCTGCAATAGGATGGTAACACTTCTGCATTTATAATATGAATTAGGACATAGATGCCTGACTGCACAAGGCAATTCTAGCAATGGCATTGTTTTGTTATCAGGAGACATGTACATCTTATTTGCAGAGAAATATTAATCAAAGAAGTAGGAAAAGTACCTATTATTTTGGATAATAGTGCACAATAACATAGAGGCAGAATTAATAAAGTGAATTAAAATTATTAATATTGTTACTGTGCCGACATTTTTAGTTTGTTTAATACTAAATACTTTTATAGAATTTTTAGAAAATTATAATATACCTATGCAGATTCAATGTGAAATTTACCACGAATGAGTACCATAATTTCATTTAAATGACATATTCACCATAATCACCACAAATTCTAGAGGAAGTGGCTAGTATCTAGTTGGATGTCATGTGATTCCTCTGACATCCTGGATGTGAAAAAGGTGTAGTTCTATCTTTAAAATTTGGCATATGCTTGAGGAATCCTTTGGTTAGGTGTACATAGTAACTTTAAGCTTTTTGGTAATAGAACCGAATTCGTATGAAAACAAGCTAATCTTTCTCTTCGTTCTCACTTTTTATGGGCACAGTTAAAGCAAAAAATTATTCAGCAGACACTTATTTAATAAAAAAAACAAGTGATAATAAGCAGGTTAAGGATATCCTTTGATAAGATGTGCAGTAATTAGCTCTGTTGCAGTGTTGCAAACAGCAACTTGCAGATCAACATACCTTTTTTAACCACCAAAAGTCCCCAACCTAACCTATATCCAAAATCCTATACATTTATTTTATGATGCCTAGTTTTTACCAACTTAGGCCGACTTTCTGAAGAAGTTATTCTGCACAACCTTATCAGCATATACCCTGTTTTGTTCTTGAGAAATTTGTTATATGTTGATCAGCAACATTAAGAAGTTATAAGCCATATACCCTCGACTACATCCTTGATTTTATGTCCGAATTCACCAATTTTTTCAGATCACTAGGTTCTCTCGATAAAAAACCCCTCAAAGGTAACATATTAAGCAGTCACCTAGACAGCATTGGCCTGAGTATGAAGTTAAGCAATATTTTTAAGATCATTGTTTATTTAGATATTATCTCATAGGATAGATATTTAGATCGCAATATGTGATTTTAGTTTAGTATTTCAATTATATAACTGCTCCAGGAAGGTGGAATAAAAATTCTAAAGAATCTTAGACCTCTAATGATGTAACTTCTATTCAAAACAATGCAAATCGGTACACAGGTATCAATTGATCGGTAACATAACTTTGAATCGACGTAAATCAGGATGACGTAAATCAGAGTATACCTGTACTGGTAAATTGGTATTGGTAAACCAGTATTTTTAATCTACATAATGTAATATCTTAATTTAATAGGTTCAGTGGATTGTTTAGTTAATGTTTGGAGCGTCAGAACCACACCAGAAGTTCACTGCACTTTAGAAGGACATACAGCTCCTGTTTCAGCAGTGGCATTTGCTCCTAGTGGTCTTTTTGCTGTGTCTGGTTCAGAAGATCGCACTGCTCGTGTTTGGGGTCTTACTCTTGGACTTCTTGTTTCATGCTTCCGTGTAAGTACCTCATTTCAAATCTTTACTAAATTTTATCAAATTCACCTATGTTGATGAATAACATTATTGACAACATTACTCCAAAATATCAACTAAGATTATTTTCAATAATATTCATGTTTATCTAAGCATTTTTTGATTAATTTATTTAAAAATATAGTGAGGTATGCACTAACATGAACAAGTCCCAATTAAGTGCTAGGCTATAAACTGTTTTTTAGAGCAAATTTGGTTAGTACAAAGACCTTTTGGAATGCATCCTTTGCACTAGACAAGGCATGATTGTATTCTATTTAACTGGTTTTTATCGATTGTTAACATGGAACTATTTTAAATTATCATTTTTCTAGGGACATGGCTCAACCATAACTTCAGTTGCAGTAATGATGGACAGCAGAAGGGTTGCAACAAGTGATAGAAGTGGTGTTTTAATGGTCTGGGCAGCAGATAGTGGTGCTCTTCTGCTCAGTCTGACTGGTGTGATACCAGGGGTTGGTTCCAATGCACCTAACCCTCTTCCTTCCACCCCTGGTGTAGGAAGTGTTTCAAGACTACAGTTATCTGTCACTAGTGACATGAGATATGCAGTTTCTGGAAGTGGAGATAATAGGTTGGCTGATAAATAATAATATTGTATTCTTTGTGATATATTTGTCAACTCGAAATTAACATAAACTGATTTATGATGATGAATTCATTAACTTAATGTTAGCATACACACACCAAAATATAGTATTTTTAAATATTTTATGTTGATTTGTGTGATTTTCTAGCATTTATAAGCAGCCAATAGCAGAAATTTGCGCTCCAAGGCCATATTAATTTTTTACCTCCTTTTTAAAATGTTTTATTGCATAAATTCATTTGCTTTATAAATTATATTTTAGTACTGCATATAGGTAATTCCAAATCAATCATTTAATTTGGCATCAAAATATTTATTTTAAATATTAAAAAATTATTTACAGTTTTCATCTTGCATTCCTTTCTGTACACAATTTGATTGTGTTATAGAAATCAATATCAAATCACTCCCCTTTTGAATGTGTATGTAGGCTAATTGATAAGGAGGACTGCTAAGTGGCATGACTGAGTTGCATCTGGTCACAAAAGTCACTCACTATATTTTTGTGTTATATTTGTATTTCTTAATTGTCTGATCTAAGTAGTTAATTGGAGTGATTTTTTTTATCGAAAGCTACTGTATTACCAGTTTCTTTTTATTCTTGCCCAAAAACAATGTATGTATTTATTCCCACTTCAAAATTAGTGTTACCCTTATCCCCAGCGCTTTTTTGTCACTGAGTGTTTAATTTGTTTATTTTTCAGCTAAATTGGCATAGATTTTTATAAAGAATATTGACAATGCTTCATAATGTTCACAGAAATGTATTTTGAAAATAATTTTTACAGTTATCTTGAAAAATAATGCTAAATATTTAGCCACAATTAGACTATGTAAAAGTGCCCTCAGAACGTGTGACCCTTAAAGGATTATGCCATTGCCTACTTTGGCCTTATTGTAGGTTCATTAATATAAACAATTAACACCAAAATTCCACCTCATGTTTGGAATTTTCATGTCAGTTTTCTGGGAATATTTTAAAAATTGTCACTACAAATAATTATTTTTATATAATTACATATATTTTTTCCTGTTGGTTCCATGGCTGTTGTTCCATACAGTCTTCGCATATGGAAATTAACAAGAGAGAAAGAGGAGCGTGATTTAACTGTGTCGCATAGTGAAGAAATCACCTGCTTTGTGCTTACTGCAGACTCAAGGCATGTCATCACTGGCTCTAAAGATGCTTCCCTTAAGGTCTGGCAGGTAAGCAAAATATTGGTTTTCCATCTGTGATGCTTTTTACTTTTTCCATATACGTAGTAGAGAGAAAGTATTGTATTCATGAAAAACGTCGAATTCGAGATTTCAACGGAAATACGCATTTTGAGGACCCTAGAAAACGTTTTGACTATTTTCTCGATGTTGTCTGTGTGTATGTGATAGGAATTTATCGAAAAACCAATAGTTTATTAGATATTTTGATCCCTAGAACATGTTTAGACTATTTTCGGAATGATGTCTTTGTGTGTATGTGATTGTAGACACTCTAACTCAAAAAGTACTTGCCATATCATTACCAAATTTCATATATAACACTTTGGTATGAGCACGAAGAGCTGATTAGTTTTTGGATAATACTGGTTAATTGGAAGTAGAGGTTTATTCGAAACTTGATTCGGTTTTGGCGAAATATCTGTTAAAACATAAGTATTGTATATACAATTCGATACAAAGTTTATAGAGAATGTACTTTTCTACAACTTTCATTTGAAACAATTTTCCATAGCAGTATACCAAATATCAGCAAACTCTGTAATATGTAAACAAAGAAACACCTAATCTGGGGGAGGCATCACACTACTTTGCTGCTGCTCAACGTAGTTACCGTATTTAATCGATTGTAAGCCGACCTTTTTTAGCTTTCTGCCATCTCAGAAATCGCCACTCGGCTTAGAATTGGGGGCAAAAAAAAGTAGTCAATGAATTTATGTCCGTAGTTACATTATAACGCGAGATCTTTAAATATATGCAAAAAAAGGAATCAAATTGACTGAACACCTACGAAGAAATAAATTATGTAAATAATACGTGGCGCGTCAAAGTCGAAAAAGAACGCAGCGATAGTGCTCGTATGCGTAAGGAGCTAACACTGAAACATGATAGGTGGAGGAGGGAGGGCAAGGGAGGGTAAATGCTTCGATTCACGAGTAAAATGAAACATTGTGTTAGCTCCTTACGGATACGAGCGCTATCGCTGCGTTCTTTAAGACTTTGATGCACCACGTATTATTTACCTACATAATTTATTCCCGGGGCATTATTATATTAAGATCCCGCGAGGTCAAATTACTTTTTTCCTAGAAGTTGTTATGAATAAGTGAATAAAATGTATTTTATGTCACCGTAATTTTAGTTAATACTTTAGTTAATACTTTAACCCTCTCACGTCATGGGCACCTGCTGGCATTAAAAGTCCGGAGAAATTCAAGATGGCCACCAAATGGGAAACATTAAATAAAACAATTATACATTAATCTTCAAAAATATATATTTTGAAAAATCTCCGAAGTAGAAGAATTACTGCGAGACATATTAGATTGTTCAGGGTCCAAAAAAATGGCGAATTTCGATAGAATATTTTTTTTTAATTCTTCGTATACAAAGTTAAGAAAAATCTGCCAAATACGATCTAAATCTCGTGTTTATATGTTATATTACGTAATTTCCGAGAGAGAAGCCATCCAGTCAACGTTTTCAGAGGTAAATTTGAAAGCGTATTTTCCGGGCGGTCTCGGGCGGTCCCGCGATCGGGAGTATAAATATTTACGGGCATTCTCGGGCGGTCCGGTCGCAAGAGGGTTAAAATCAAAATTTTTTCTCTTGTGGCCTTGTGAAAAGTGGGGGTCGGCTTACAATCGATTAAATACGGTAATTTGATATTCGAAGAATTATAGAGATGCAACGAATAATCTTTGAAATCTTTACATGGAAATAAATGGATTAATACATACTGAATAAAAAATTTCCTTTTACTACACCTGAAAAACTGGGGTCGACTTATAAATGATATATTTTTTTAAAAAGTTTTTATTAAAAAAGTTGCAAACAACCTATACACAAGATTGTCCTATACACGAGTATATACAGTAATTTTAGTATTAGGAATGAAGGCTTGCCTAGAAGATGAAGTGTAAAGTATTGACATTTTTTGTGCTTAGAAGAATATACCTTATTATACTTTCCAAGTTAGAGGAGGAGAAAAATTCTGCACTTAACTGGAACATAACCCACTTGCTGGACAGAAGTTTTAACCATCAAATCAATCAAGCCAATATATTTCTTCTCTCTCTTGGAATTTCTGAAGAGATCCTTAGCCCTATGTTCCATTGGTAGAGGGGCGGTTAGTTAGGGTCTTGTTTGAATATTGCCAAGCCAGGGTTTGTTTCTGTTTGTCTTTGTTATAGTGATTATGGCCATCATAAAAGGCTATTTATGATCAAAGTTAAAATAAAATAAAGTCTACAGTTAAATATTTAAATTTCAAATTCTCTATAAAATCAGTTATGGTGTGGAAATGGTTGAATATGTTATATCCTGTGTTTTAAATTATATAGACTATAAAAAACTATACATAGGTTTGTCATAATGCTTTAAGTCTTGTAACTTGGATTTCCAAAAATCAATTCATTTATTTATATTCATCCCATATATATGATCAAAATAACGCCAATGCATGTAAAAAATATATACTTCAGTAATAGACTACATGTTTAGATTTATTGAACTTAATAATGGAGAAACTATATCTCCCAAAAACTCATGTGTGCATTTTTTCCACAAAGTAGCCATTATCAGTGGCAGCCAAAATGCAGATGTGGTTTTACCAGCATTTTAATGCCTAATGCCATAGTTTTCCAGTTGGATTTCAGCCATAAAGTTAACCCAATTATTCATTCTGGAATTTATGTACCATAATGAAAAAATGTCCATTAAAACTGCAATTACTGAAAATTCTTGAGAAAATTAACTTGGATAAGATGAACACCAGGCATTAATTTTGAGTAGAAATGAAAACATTAATTTATTCCATAAATAGCTTTTCCCAAAAAATTTCTTTTGTATCATATTGCCTAATTTATTTTAAAGGTGGCTGGAGGCAAGTTGGCGCAAGTTTTAGTTGGTCACTCTGATCATGTAACATGCGTAGCAGTATCCATTCAGCCCCCTCCTCCACTGGTACCGGACAGTACCAGACCTGGTGCTAGGCCTCCAGGTATTTTGCCAAGGTCCCCAGGTTTGCCTGGCCTCCCTGCGCCCCCTCCAGTCATCGGTGAGAAAGTGGCACCACCAGAGGCTCCTCCTCCAGTGCTGGTTGTGTCTGGTGCTAGAGATGCCAGTTTAATTGTGTGGGACATGGCAACTGGAGCTGACCTGCGTATCCTCTCTGGACATCTAGCTTTCATATCTTGTGTCGCTGTGGCTGCAGATGGAACAATAGCTGTTTCAGGTACATTTAGGTTTTGCTGTTTTATAAATATCAAATTAGAAAGAGTAAATGATAATGGCATATTGCCAGATTCAGCAAGAAATTATTCATACTTCACATATTTATTACATTATTTAGAGGAATTTTAATGCTTTTTAATTGAGTTGGCTTTGGAAAAGGCTAATGAGTCTTTAAGTTGAATTCAATTTGAATTTAGTCAGCATGTTTTCCCATGCATTATTCATATAAAAATTTTGTAGGCATTGAAGTAGATTATCAAAGAAAAGGAAAGACAATTATATGGAGTCAGCAGCGGAAAAGATGAAAGAGAGTTTTAAATAAATATGATCAGTGGTGTTGAGCCATGAAACTACCTAATTACAGGCAGAAAATTGATAGTAATATTTTATCTTAAAAAGATGTTGAATTTACATAGAGGAAAGGAGTATGTGAAAAAACATCAAATTCTTCAAATATCCACATTTATTCTCCATAACTTATTTGTTTTAATTTACTATTTATATAAAGGCTCTGAAGACAAAAGTGTCATGGTTTGGGACACTCGTCGAGGTCTTCCATTGTCTTCTCTCTCAATGCATGCTCCCATATTGGGTTTATGCATGTCAACTGATGCATCACGGATAGTTCTCCATCTCCAAGACTGTGCAGCTGTGCCAGTGGCCTGTCTCCATAACACCCCTGCTACTTACGTCAAACTTCCAGCCTATGTGCAACCTGCTATGGAAATCGAGGGTACTTAAAAATTTATGAATATCATTATCAACTACAAAGCTGTTATATCCATATCCAGTGGCTTAAGAGAAAAACATGCTTGAGCTGAATTTTTATAGTTCAAAAGTAAAACTAATCGGCTTTTAACTCTTTTTACTAACCAAATCTAACAATATACTGGATATTCAATAAGAATTATTGCACTCTAAATGATTTTTACAATATTATGAGGCATATTACCATTTGCTATGAATTGTTTGGATATAAGACCAATTTTTCTATTTACCCCAGACTTGCGCCCATCAGCACCTAAGCGTCCAATGCGAAGGCTATTGAAGAAAGAGGTTTCGCTTGACACTTACACTTGGCAAAAGAGATATGGCCATTTGACCTCATCAGCTATGGTTGCTGCTGTTGAGGAGCGCTTAAAAAGGCGATTTTCTGTTTCTGCATCAATGGAAGAGATATCAAAAATTCCTGGATCCGCAATGGGCTCTCAGGTAATTTTTCTTTATCACCAAGAAACCTCAAGGTTTTCATTTTTTAAATGCTGCTGCTGTTGTTGAAAATGGTACTGGTTTTTCTCAAACATTTTATAATAATGCATTTCAGGTCCTTGGGCCTGAACAGGCTGCCTTGGCTCAGTCACAGCATTTTGAACATCTACAGGCACTTTGGAACAAGAGGTCCCCACCACGGAGGAGACAGAATCCAGTAGGTGTTCCTATTCCGATGTTTTTAGAAGGATCTGAAAGTCATTTTCTTTCCTCTCCGCTATCTAAATTTTATATTGCCAAAACATCCTCTTTTCCATAATGTCATCACAATTACCACAAGTGCAATTGTTGAGTCTCCCTCTTGTCCTATCTGTCTCCTAATGTAAAATCTTATTCATTATCACATCTACAATAAAAATTCATTCTATATAAGCACACGTTGCAAAGCATTTACCGTATATACCTGAATATAAGACGAGGTTTTGTTCCAATTTTTATGACTGAAAATTTGCTAGTTGTCTTATAATCGCACGGTGCGTAATAATTTGACTGACAGAGGAACCGAATGCAGAGTATAATCGAAATATTCGATTCTTTAAATCAGTCGAAACAATCGATTATTAAAAGTAGTAGTAGAAAATGAATCGATTCAAATGTATTTGAATACAAATACTCTTTTGAATTTAATCCTATATATTATGCGCATAGTGAAGCTGCGTGCGTCCGTGAGTATGAAGCCTCACGTAATTATATCGGCGTATTTCTTGAGAACCGTTTGTCATAAAAGATATGCGGTAACATGGCGTTTTGTTTCTACTGGCTATGAGGTCCCTGGAAAAATATTTTCGTTTGCTAAAGTGTCCCGGGTTCGAATCCAGGAGACAATTATATTTTCCCATAAGTTTACACGGGATTTTTGATTTTTCAGAACAAGGTTTTTTTCCTTCGTTCATTAAATTACGTAAATATGGACCGATTTTCTTCTTTTTCACTTTATTCGACAGCTAAAACTCTATACTATCTTATTCTTGCAATGTTTACACGTTACACGGTCGAATTTTTCAGAAGTACGCATTCTTTTTTGAAATTTTGCGGATTTTTCGTACTCATTCCGGACATTGCCAAGGAGACTCTCATTGTTGCCTCCGATTCATTTAAGGCCAATTAAACCTTCAAATAGATGAAAGAAAGGCGTTATTGTTATCTTCTCTTCAATCATAATCTAAATAAACGCATTGACGTCACCTTTATAGTAGGGCCTGTAATAAGTTAAAATCAGTCATTGATAGACACTTGAAGGAAAGCAACTGTATATGCCAACTAACGCTACAAAATTGCTTATTTCAATTGGTTCAATGTTTATTAGTCAATGGTATAATAAACCTCTGTCATGGTGTGTATAATAAATTTTTTCCTTTTATTAGGAGTTCAAAATGGGGGGTCGTCTTATAATCAGAGTCGTCTTATATTTGGGTATATACGGTAATTATCTACTATACTACCATTTGTAATACAATTTATTTTATGCAACATTTATAATAAATAATTCATACCATATTAATCAAATTTTTGTAAAAATTATATACACAAATGTAAAAACTAAGACATTACTGAAATTCTTTTCGTTATTCAGGCATAAGGTAACAATTTGAATTTTTCGTATAAATAGCCTTACAAATCTCAACTCTGCTTCATGATAGCTCCATTCCATATCATTTGGCATTTGTGATAATATAAAATATTCTATGATATGAAGAAAGTGATATGGTAAAAAAGGCATAGATAATAAACTTAAAACTTAAGGCAATCAATTACCGTATATTCCGTCATATAACACCCACCAGTGCATTAGCCGCACCCTGATTTCAGGAGGGATTTTCTTGGAAAAAAACTATTTTTGTGTATATTCTCATACATGTATTTTCTATTTACTATTACCACAATTATTGAATGAAAAAACAATTTTTCGTTCACCTTGTTGTTATGTTTTCGTCACTCACAATTGGAGTAGAATGTTTAATAATAATCTAAATATTCTTTCAAGGTTTCAGATGTATTTTTCGGCTATGGTCTGATATTACATATGATAACGCTATCCTACAGTCTTTTGCAGTGATGCCAACATTAGAATTTTGATTTATTGGCTAACTTAATTTATTACTGTGTGCATTTAGTGCATTATTATATGTGTGGTCGATATATAAAAAGGCATAGTTATTCGAAGCATCAGTTTTTATGCAATCAACACATTTTCAGGTTCACAAAGTTTCCATTTAAGGGAATCTGTAAATGAAAAGACATACAAGACTACATATCAAGAGTGGTGTCGAAATTTCCAGGATCCCTCGGTATTTTGTGTAACTGTATTCACTGTGCTCCCTTATCTTTAGTTATTAATTATTTCATTTGTCTCGTAAAGATTTATATTTGTTTTTAGTAACACTGAACTATAATAAATATCTTTTAGGGTTCTACTGGGGGTTGAATCAGGCCATAGATCTATCTAAACATTAAAAATGATCATATTTTCCTTAGTAATATTTTTGACTTTCACCTCAGTAGACACAGGTTGAATTTTGAACTTAACTTTTTTTAAAAAATCGTGTCCTATATGACGGAAAATACGGTACTTCCTTCCTCAAAGCCAAGAAGAAAAAATGCCTCTAAAGATTATGGTAAATAAACTTTATTGCATCTACATTTTCCTTCATAATAATATCAATTCAAGCACTCTGACCATTACTATCTATAAAAGAAGTCCATTCCATTTTTTCCTACCATATCTTCCACATGATTTTGAATATTTTTTCAGGATGGTTTGCTTGATGTTTATAACTAGCAACTCATTACTCTAAAGGGTAATTAAAATTTGACAAAAATCACAAACTCTAATTTTTGTGCAATGTCAGGCAATCATTCTCACTCACTGTTGCAGTCGCTGTCCAAGCAAAATTCATGTAGCAGTCGTCGAGACTCAGCTGATCCAGGAGAGGATGATGGAATGGAGGAAGAGGATGAGGAGGCAGAGGAAGAGGCAGGCAACAATAAGAGGCACGGGATCCCTGCAGGCTCTGGGGATAGGGTATGCGTGTGAAGAGGGGCAATAATTTTCATACATTAAGAGACGGGGTAAAAGGATGAGTAAGTGGATCGTAGGTCATGAAGAGATGTGGGAACTCAGGGCAAAGATAGTTCAGGGGGAATTGTGTAAGATAATTAATTGATTGGTCAAACCATAAATTTTAGGAACAAAGCAAAAAAGAGGTATGTGGTTGGTAAGAGCTAGGCAAGAGGAATCTGATAGAAAAATTCAAGGCAGGCACTGTATGGGGGAAGAAAAATGGGACTGGGTAATATGGCATTAGATGGTATTATTTGTAATGGTTGATGGCCTGTAAATTGCTGTTAACCTATGATTGGTGTGTCTTCTCAAACGATTAGGATAGGCTGAAGTTTCTTCCCTCTCCTTGACTATCGAACCACCTGCACTCTCTTCAATGGATCTTGTTGCATCTCCCAATGCTCTCAATCTGTGAATCTCTTCAACTTTTTGTCTACCTCTAACAGCTCTCTTGTTAAAATAAAATCACCTGGTATTTTCCTATCTTGGTTGACCAATCATTGCTACCTGATGGAAAAAATCCCATTTGCATTGGGAAGGCGTCTAGCTCTAAGAAAACTGTTATCTCTATTTTTCAAGATGAATATTTCTATCTCTATTGACAGTATGTGAAAACCATTCTGTTCTGTTTTTACTTTTGAGAAAGTGTGTCCACTCATTCTTTTATCTGACTGTTTCTTGCCTAAATAATCAAGTGATTACAGAGGTGTTTATCCTCTTCATGTGAACTGCAAGTATGTTTAAGCACAAGAGGGCAATAATAGCATAAAACATTCCATAAAAATCTGTTTGTAACTTTTTCTACTACATCTAAAAGGAAATAGAGATGCACAAACATCATTTCTTTGTTGTTGTAGAGGCTTAGAACTGTTATATATTTTATCTAAAATTTAATGTAGATAAGTAATATTTATTTACAATGAATATATCTCCAATTTAATTTATTAATTGTTAAAAATACATTCCATTTCTATATTTTCATTGTTTTCAAGAACCTTATAAAGTTATTATTTTTCAAACAACAAATTTTAGTATTCTTTGTATTTTTATATCAGACAATCGTGTTAAGAAATATTTTGAAATTAAACTATTAAGTCATGTTCAGAAATTTGTTGACAATGGAATTTGTTTTTTGTCCGTGTGAATTTGTTGACATCCAAGGCAACTGATTCCTACATCGGTACATAGGAAGAATTATTCTTTGCATTGCTTGCTGAAAAAATATAGACTTGTTTACTACACTAATCCCTGAATTTGTTATTCAGAGACTTAATTGTAAGAAAACGTAAATAGAAATTCTTCAATTCAGAACTGGTAAATGTTGTGATGAATTAATTTATTGTCAAATAACCTGATTTGTTTTCAAATGCAGCATTTATGGCTAAATGTGTGTACTGTTAGCCATTAATATATGTAGGTAGGTTGTTGATGGCCTTACATTTTTCTAACTAAATGCTGTGTCTATTCTTCCTGTGGGAAGGACCTTAAATTCACCTTTTATCAGGCTGTCATCTTATTTCCTCATTTTTGTGGCTCACACTATCTGCAGCATAGTTGTGAATGTATAAAATTGTAATTGGACAATCAAACTCATCATTTCACTTCATTCAACTGTGAACATTCTCTGTGACTTGTTTTCCTTTTTGATAGGCAACAGATTGTATTTTCATTTCCATACATTCATTGACCATAAACTTCTCTCTCCAGTGCAATAAGTAAATTAATAAATTGCTTCTGCATCTATGTGTTTTTTTCATATACGGAGTTTATTCCACTGTGTCACATCAGATCAAGTATGTGTATGAGAAATTATGTAAAAATGTATCTTTATCTTCAGTCTGATGATGTCTGATTAGAAATTTATTCACTTCATCAAATCATTATTAAATTTAATATACAGGTTGAGCACCATTTATCCGAAATCCTCGGGAAAGACAGTATTTCGGAATTGGGAAAATTTCGGTTTTTGGATATTACACATTAAGTTAGTATGCATAGCGTTCTTGCATAAGTGTATCCTGTACATTATTCTATGAGCACTACACCACTCATTCTACCTTCTACAAGCTTGAATACAGATGAACAATTATTAAAATAGTTGTATTATAACACGCTATATTAAAATAAAAAATACAAACGAACAATTACCGTAGAGCTGTTAATTTCCACCTTATTAGATCTCCATAGTGAATTTTTATGGAATGGCTCACGGGATGAAAGAGTTTTAGAATAACTGCTACAGTCAGTACACTATCCACGATACACAGTACAAATACATGGTGGTGATACCCACGCCATAGTCCTCACTTAATCTCTTCACAGACGCACCACAATCAAGTTTTTGCAATAACTCAACTTTCTTAGCAGTTGATCATGAATTGCGCTTCCTTTTTGTTTTCATACTGTTACCCATAAGGGCATCTGATGGTCTTTTTGTCATGTTCACTATCACAAATACGATAAATAAACACAAACGTCTTACAGCATGTTAGGAACCAACCACTACGAACTGCGATGATGAGTGATGCAGTGCCGATGGTGTCAGATGTCAGGTTACATTGTAACTTAAGTTCGTCAACAAAGAATTATTTGAGCAAGTCAGATCCAGTGATGACAATTTAGCTATTTTGTCGCTTGATTTAGAGACATCATTTCGTCTAGCAAATTTTTTTTGCGTTTAGCGACGTGGCGAAAAATTTGAAGATTTAATTGTACTGTGATTTAATGATTTAAACGTGGTTAATAAGTAAGATAGAGTGCATTTTATTATTTATGTATTAGTTATTACAGGTATTATTTTGAAGTAGTTTTGCACTTATCTGGCGGTAGCAGCATTATAGCGACATTCATTTGAGTATACCACCTTTTTGAGAGCAGACCATTTTTCCTAATCTTTGGTGTTGACAGATCAAAATAATTTTGGATAATTTCGGTTTTTGGATTTACGGATAAAGGGTGCTTGACCTGTATAAACATGAAATTTTCATCACAATCATCATTGTCCAAATGATGCAAAACTCATTTCAATTGTTGTAAATTCCTTGGAAAACTTAATGATACTAATTTATGAAAACTCAAAATGAGTACATATCATGGCTTTTATATGCAGATGATTGTGGTAATTCCTGTAACTACAACACCTCAGATCAAACCATGTCAAATGCAAAGCAGCTACTCTAATTGTAAGTAGTAATTAATCCATTTTTATAGGCTTTGCCAAGCACTTGAAAGATTATGGATTTGAGCCTATAATATTAACCCTTTTCCTGATATTATTTAAAAAACATTGTGTTTATTGATGCAGCACACAGTTTTGATAAACAAGAAATTGTGAGCTAATTACCAATAGTGGTTTATTAAAAATAAATTTTATCTAATATATAAAAACAGAGCTGCAAACCGAACCGAACCGCTGAACCAAACCGAACCACAGTCATTTTTCTGAACCACGAACCGAACTGAAACCACTGATTAATTTTTCAATGAACCAAAAACCAAACCGTAATTTTTTCCAAAAATGGTTTGGTTTTGGTTCAATCTCAATCCACAAAGTACGGACCAACGAAAAGACGAGGAATTTCCATTGGAAAAACCAGCGGGTTTGCTTCAAAGGAAAGAGTGCCTATCTCTTTCCTCTCTGCTACTATTGTTATCCACAGACAACATTTATGGTGAGGGTTATGGGGACACCAACTGCGACAATATCCGGGTCAACCACTGTAGGCAGAAACCGAACAGAATATAGAAAGATCTTTATCTGAACGCAGGCAAAAGGATCGTTTTACAATGGCCTAGAAAGGAACTGTAATCTGCTTTCGTGCCGAGAGAAAAATCCATGCCCTTACCATCACCCCCTTCAGCATTGTAATTAGCAGACCTGAGAAAATATGCCCCGCTGTGTCTTTCTTAGAACACCATAACTCTCCTCATATCTTTTTCTTCGGAAAAATTCAAATTGTAGCTCTCAACGGCTTGAGCTTTCAACGATATCATTCCTTTTCTAACTTTCATGTGGTGTTCTTCTATGATATTTCCATTACTTGGTGGTTTATATTCCAGCAAAAACAGGCGAGGACTTCGGCAGATCCCTTGGATCGGAGGCATTCATTTCCCGCAGAATTCCTTGAATTATCTAAAGTGTGTATTTTTAATAATATTTTAGTAAACTTTATTTAAGAGAAATAGAATTAATTAACATGTTAGTGTTATTTAAAGAAGGTCACTCTATGTTGTATAATTGTTTGTTTTGAACCATAAGTGTCCACACTTTGTATATTGAATAATCTGCCTCGAACTGTCGATTAATTTTAAATTATTCTTGTAATGTAATTTTACTATCATACTGATTTTTTGATTACTTTTCTAAGGTGGCAAAAAAAATTAGCAATATATATATGTTTTTAATCGAGCTAAGTGTCTTTTTGAATTTATTATATAATAATAAGAATTAATAATCGAATTTATTAGAGTTTTACATATCATAAATTCATTCGGAGTAATATTTTATTCCATATTATTTAACCAATTAACTAATTAACATATTTTATTTACATAAATTTATTATTGAAAGTTGGAAAAATTGAGACGCCGTGCATCATCGCCATTGGAAATCAAGAAACTCTCTACTTCAATAATTAAATCTATCATTCAATCTAGGAAGTCTTAATAAGGGCTTACGGAAAAGAATTTTCCTAGACCCTTGATAAATATAGTGAACATTTTTATTTTATTTGTTATAAATGAACCAAAGGAATAACGCTTTTAACTTCCATTGTTTTTATTTCTCTTACGACCCGGGTTTCGACATTACAATGCTATCGTCAGGTGCAGATATGGTGAGAATAGAAAGTATATACAGAGAAATGGGTAGAGAAGAGGGGAGGGAGGGTAGTTTGTAAGATGGAAAGGAATGGAGGGGAGGGAAAGGAGGAACCTATCTCAGAGGGTTACTGCAGGGGGTAGGTTGCAAAGGGATAAAGGGGGAGGGGAAAGGAAAGGCTGGAGACCATCTCGGGAGGGTTTGGGGAACGACGAGAAGGACTAAAAAGAAAGGTCTTGTGGAAGACGGAAAGAGGGTGAACCCCAGAGAGAGGAGGGAGGAAATTATCAATGCGGCAATGGGTGTGTGTGTGGGAATAAGGAAAATAAAGATAAGTGTGGGTGGTAGAATTAAAGAGGTTAAATATTGGGAGATGGGTGGTAAGGCCCTTGTTATAAATCTTTTTTCCTCTAAATAATGTGTATTATAGGTAAGAAAAAGAAATAAAATGCTCAAGGAACTAATTTTCTTTGATTTTTAATGATTTCTTTAAAATACTTTTATGTTTTTGGTTTTCCGTCCATCCAGGGATAATCTCAAAAGTGGTTTAAGCTAGAGGCGCATTTTCTTTCTGATTATGTATGATTGTGTACGTTGGTAAATGAATTTGAAGTGAATCCATTCGGAGAATTTTTAATCGATATGTAAATAACAATGACATAAAAATCATGTTAGGATCAAAAATACCATTTTTAAAATATAAGTATATGAAGATGATGATGGTATTGTAATATATTTAAAATATAAATTTTTCCTTTCTTTAAATAAATTCTTCTTTCATTTAAAATAATAATGACTGCTGATTGATTTACTTACAGATTGATACTGAATGTGTAATGTTTATATTGGATAAATTATTTCTGAATAGTATTTCAAATGATTAATTTAGTTGAACCGAACCACTTGTCAAAATTCTCGTCTGAACCGAAACATGAACCAAACCACTTCCAAAAATTTAGAACCGAACCGTGAACTGAACCACTCCAAATTTTGAAGTGGTTTGCAGCTCTGCTACACAGTGCCAAGACCACTACTTATCTTACTAGGTAATATGTTCAGACCTAATCTGTTCATACCAGAGTTTTGACTGCAGTTATCCTGGGGAATTTAGAGGATTTCTGGTCAAATAGCAAAATAAAACACAATAAATAAAACAATACAAAAATAACGGCTTTAATTAAATTATATAAAAGCAAAAGTTTTATAAAAGACATAAAAAGTAATTGTAGCTGAGCTATCATGATGACACCAAGTTTGTACAAATGAAGGAAAAGAATACTCATTTCACAAGAATTTTTGTATAGAGATTCAAATCCTACACACGGTGGGAACTTTTTGTCTCGCTTATAGCAAATGTTCACATTATTCAAGACCTTGGCCGGAAACGAGACATATAGAAGTCACAGTCTGGACAGTATATCGCTGGAGAAAACACAAGTTTTTTACGACACAAGTGACATGGGTTACCCAAAGAACTGGGAATACTTGTTCTATTTCCACTTTCATCTGAACCAGGAGATGGCGATGAAATATGGCGTGGCGGGATGGACCCTGAGCCAGCTGCAGGCATCGGAGGTGCCCTGTAAGGAGGGAGAGAATGCCTCTCTAGATCCTTATGTCCATGATGCCTTTGACCGTTCCAAGCACTCTCTCCTTGCACGGGCCACGGTGCACGTGAATACAAGTCTCTTTCTTGTGAAGGCGTTATATTACCTCTCCACTGTCCCTGCTGCGGCAGCCCCGACCCATCTCTGAAAACTGGAGAGCACATATTCCGGTTCCGTGCCATCATTCCAGGAGATGGTGGGGTAGCACTGACATATTCAGGATGTTCATGCTCGACAGGAGGAGTTAGAGGCACGGAGCCAGTTTGTGGATGGGAAGTGGTCAAACTCTGATTGGGAGGTTGAGTCGTCCAAGATCCTCCCATAATGGAGTCCATTGGAGGGGAAGAGAGGGGAACTGAGTTTGCTATGGGAGTCGTGGAATTCTGCCTCATCTGCAAATCCAGCGCAGAACGGAGAACACGTTCTAAGATGGGATTTGGGACATAGCAATCTGCATCTTCATCCTCTGCAGTTGCCACTAACACAACCCTATCACAGAATGTTACACTCTTCTTTGCTCTCTGAGGCCGCTTTTGGGAGGATAATACATCGCCATTCTGTCCAGATGCATCAACACCACCATTTGAATCAGTCTTTCCATTGACGTCCTCTCGAGTTTGTAATATTGATTCTCTGTTTGACTTGTTCACCCCACCACAACTAGTCACCATGGGTTCTAATGTCCTAGCATTAACCCACGTGCTTTGTGCATCTATTGAAGATGCTCTCGTATTTGGAATACCATCAGGCTCATCACAGTCAATGTTTTCCTCCTGAACAATCATTACAGGAGAAAGTCCCTTTTCACTCTGGTTAACTCGCATAGACTCAAAGCAGGATGCCAAATCCCTGACAGAACGTACTTGTTGACTACCCGCTGTCACAACATTATGTTTGGTCCTCGTCATATTACACTGAACAGAACTGGGACCATTATTAACATTTATACCATATTCAGAGTGAATTAATTTATCTTGCAGTGGCTGTGAGGAAGGAACTTCTTTCTTAATGTCAAACTGATTGTTCATAACAGGAACATTTTGAATAGGTTGACATCCTGATGAGAATGGAGATAATCTATTTACAGTCTGATTTTGGGGATGCTGATTATGAATATTTAGTAAGTATGATTGAGCAAGTGACGAAGGATTGGCAGTGACATCACTACTTCTTTCCATTCTTGTACCCAAAATCTGCTCCCTTTTACGCTTGATTTGATCAAGAAAAGAATTTCCTTCAAAGCCCTTTGCCTCATCATTAAGAGAGGCAACAAGGTCCAAAGGGGGAGGGGGAAGTGGAAATTCATCCACCTCTACTGGAGGTGGAGAATCTGGAGGGCTTGGGTAAGGGGGCAGTGCAAGTTCATCATCTTCCTCAGTGCATCTCATGGGCTCTGAGGGCATTTTACCATCTAAGCGACCATTGGCAGAATCAGTACCACTTATACTTAGCTCTTTACAAGGACCATCAACTTCATCATATGATACCAGATGTGAGGAGGGCATTAACTGATGAGGAGATTGGGTCTGCTGATGAGGGGATGGGTGCATCTGTTGAGTTGAGTTGGAAATTTGATGTGACAAAGAGACCTGATTGGGAACAGGACATATTGTCTGGGGTGAATGACGAGCTGAATCGGAAGTTCCGATTCGAGAATTTACAGAATCGGAGGAATTTATGTAGGAATTTGCAGGAGCTCCTCCATCTTGAAAAGTGGAAAGAGGTTTGGTGCAGAGGCGTGAGGTGGTGCGTGGAGGTGGTGGTGGAGGAACTCTGCCCATACTTCCATGGAAGCTTCTCCTAGAAGGACGACTTCTCTCAGAATCCATTCCACCATTAACACTATATTCAAGATGTCCTTCAGATAAATATCCACTACTCCTCGAAGTACCATCCACTGCGGTCAAGACAGATGTGGATCCACCATCTACGATCCCATTGCTGCCAGTTCCACCGCCCCCATTTCCCCATCCACCATGCAGGTCAGGCATGCTTCCATTTCTCCTCCTAGTAGGTCCTCCCAAGAGCTTCCTTCTTATCCTATGCTGCTTCTTTGAACGGGTGTTCTCCACAGCTGGATCACCGGGCACATCCACGACCACAGGAATCCCAGGTGGACCTTTCCTCTCTTCACTGCGTGCTCTTTTCTCCCTGGTCCCCGACCTCAGGCGTTGCGTTTCTACTGTGGCACTACGTGTTGGACTAACCACTGCCTTTCTTCTGGGCAAGGTGGCATACATTCTGGCTGAACCATCCTCCCCTTCACCAGATCCTGCTCCTCTAGAACGTGACCTTCTCGTGCCCCCATTGTTCCTTCCATGGTAAACACTCTCTGCTGTGGTGCCACCCTGTGAGCTTTCTGTCCAGCCTCTGTTTTGTACTTCTTCACCATTGACCACTGACCCTTTAGAACCACCTGAAATAACTGAGGTATTCATAGCCGCCAGTCTGCGGTGTAGGCTGCGAGCCCTCATTATACATGCACTGTGCTTCATCCTAGCCACGGTCAACATATGAGGGTTGTTGTAGGGAGCATCCATGGCTGCCCTGGCTTTTGAGGCAGCAGATCGACAGAGGGCAAGGGCAGTTTCGAGCCCTTCTCCACAGCTCTGAGGATTGGCTCCCTCTTCTGCACGACGAGATCCCTCCAAGAGGCGGTCTGCCTCAAGACAGAGGCGCTCACAATCATCAGGAGTTGACGTAGATAGAGTATGGGAATTGTTTGTTCCGGAAGGTACAGGAGTGGTAGATGGTGGAGATGATGAGACCATTTTCGCTTCCCAGCCACATGAGAGAGATGAAGGGCCAATCCATCCATTTCTTACACCTGCTACTCCACTTGGATGGGTTCCTTCAGGAATCTGTGCCAGCTGAAAGAATTAAAATGGTCGCTCAAATAAAATATGAATCAGTAAATGGTTGTGATGATAAAAATTTAATGAATTTACCTGTGTATAGTCAAAACAATATTTTAAAATATAGTCTGTCCAAAAAGATAAAACTAAGGCATAATTAGGTAATTCATATTTAACACACAAGAATAAAATTGTTATAGGTATGAAATTCTGGCAGGAGAGACATAGATAGATAGTAAACTCCAGGAGAATTACTTTAATCTTTAAATATTTGGAACCTGAATCCACTCATATTGTGTGTAAACAATATTTAATCAAATGATGTTACTATGATGAAACAATTAAAAATACATCCAGATTTTTCTTTTTTGTAATTTTGGCAGACATTTCCATAAAAAATACTATAATACACTTATTGAAACTAGAAGTAACTTTTCAAATCTCACAACAATCATTAACAGTTGAACCAACTGTACAAAACTCAATCATTAGAAATTCTTGTCAACTGACCCTAATTAATTTTTTTAGCTGCATTTCTAAATAATTTTTTCTAGGCAGTATGTTTTGAATATTTATCAAATTTTATCTCACCTGAAGATTATGTCTAAGATTCTGCTGTAGTGGCAAGCTGTCTGTAGATGACAATGAGTATGAATCATAGCCTTGGTCACAAGGACCACTGCTTGAACTAGAGAGCTCTCCAGGCCTTAAACCAGTGGGACTTTTAGGTACTCCTGAGTTTCCAATGGAAATTCCAGGTAACCTGAAATATAAAAAAACAAAGAAATAAATTATATTTCTTTTAATTAAAAAAATTTAATGTTTATTTTATATATATATATATATATATATATATATATATATATATATATATATATATATATATACACACACCCACACACACAGTGGAACTTCGATTTTATGATCTCCGATTTTACGTTTTCCTCAATTTTATGCTTTTTACTTTCTCATACGAAGTATCGAGAAAGTATTGTTATTGCAAAAAAATTCGACCTCGAGATTTTTATGGAAATATACATTTTAGGTGTCGCTGAATCCGAAAAAGTGGTTTTTGCAATGCCATCTGTCTGTCTGTTACTGGCTCTGGAGCGTAAATGGTAAAGCTAAAATGAATGAAATCTCACTTAGGTATTTTATCATACTGAGCAGAGTATATGTAGAAATGGTTGACATTGTTCAATAATTAAGAGTAGTTTATTCTACGCATTTTAACAACAATTTGATTTTCTCAAAAACGGCTCTAACGATTTTGATCAAATTTCATACAGTTACTTGAGTATACGTCTTCAATAATACTGTATAGTTCATATTTCTCAAAAAATGAGTATAAGGCTAGTTTATTCTTGGGCAACTTAATTGGATTTTCTGAAAACTGGCTGATACAATTTTCATTTTCTAAAGATAACTAAACGACGCATTAATATATGAGAAAGTTTGTACAATGTATGTTGTACCGATTTTTTCTTTTGGTCCCGATGAATGATACGTAAAAGCAATGCTAAACTTTAACAGATTTTATGTTTCCCTGATTTTCCATTTTCCTCAAATTTAAGACACAAAATTGAAGTCCGGGTAATACATTTTGCACCAGATTTTCCATCCTTAAGAGTTATCTTCTTTTCAAAATCCCTCAAATTTTTAATGTATTCATTTTTTGTTAATTCATTAAGTGAAAATCTTTAATAAACTTCATTTTCATACATTTCTGTTGCAAATTTATAGGAGGATAAAATATTTATTGTTTTTCGTCCGCTTTTATGACAGGTGTGAGGCGTTATTATTCAGTAGAGATAAAACTAAATCCCCACTATGCGTCTACACCGATAACAGCATTAAGTCGTCACAGATGCCTGAAACATAACTATTTTGACAAAATTGCAAACATTCTGAACATCAAATTTATTATATTTGTAGTTTTTCAAAATTTGTTAATAACCTTTAATATGTATAACAGCATGAAAAACGCAAAGTATTCACTATGCGCGAGAAGATTAATATTTTAGCAGAAGTTGACGTGAATATGGGAACACGTGTTCAATTAGCATCACGCTTAGGAATTGCCGTGTCCACACTAAACACGATCGTGAAGAAACGCGAGGATATAGAAAAGAGTTATTTACAGTGTGGACATTTTTCTAAACAAAGAAAATCTTTGAAATTTTTGCCTCTAGAAGAGCTGAAGACGGCCCTTTCTGTTTGGTTCAAGCAGGTACGTGCAAGTAACACTGCCGTTAATGGCCCTCTTTTGAAAGAGAAGGCATTACATTTGGCTGCAAGGCTTGGTATAGACGATTTCACCGCATCCAACGGCTGGATTGACAGGTTTAAGAGGTGCTATAATGTTGTCTATAATACTGTATCTGGTGAGGGAAACAGTGTTAATATAGAAACATGGAAAAAAGGGGAGTTATTGGAAGGGATAAAAGGTTATGCGCTCTGTAACATTTACATGATAAGCTACCACCTTTGATTATTGGTAAATTTAAAAATCCTCGATGTTTTAAGAATGTTAAGAAGCTGCCTACTAAGTATGTGGCTAATAAAAAATCTTGGACGACTATTCTAATATTCGAAGACTTCTTAATAGCACTCGATGCACAAATGAGAGCTAAAGGCTGCAAAATTATTCTTTCTGTCAATCATCCCTGAGACACGTCATTTGGCAAACATCAAAGTTATTTTCTTCCCACCAAATTCCACCAGTCGTCTCCAGCCAATAGACCTGGGAAGATTCCATTTATATTATTTTTATTACTGCTTTCACAATGTAATTGCAATCAAGGATTCTTTTGATTCTTATGACAGACAAATCGTTAATAACTTTGTTGATAGTAAAAAATTCTGAATGATATCGTATACTTCTTCCTTTGAGCAATTATCGTTAAGTATTCGAATAAATAATCAATAATATAGTTTATAATTCATTTGCGTTCTATAAATTAATTTCTAAAGTGCTAGATTATTACTTTTATTGTAAAATTATCATATTTAAATGATCATGTTTTATATTACATTGCTGAGTCAATAAGACCATCAGTACACAGAAGAAGGTCATTATGGAATAAGATATTAAAAAAGTTCACATATACTAAAGAGTGTAGGACTTTTCTTCAGAGTAAAGAATTTTAATTATCTCGATGTTACGTTTTCCCTGATTTTACGTTTTTTTACATCGGTCCCTTCAAAAACATAAAATCGAAGTTTCACTGTGTATGTATATGTATATATATATATATCCCTTCCAACTGCCTCAGTTCACTGCCTCAAAGTCGGCGGAAGGGTGTAAACGGAGGCTAAAGGGCGAAGAACAGTGGTGTCCTCGGACACCGGTAGGTTCAACCATGCTGTGAAGTCTTTCTGCAATATCTCCGGCCAAAGTGAAAGAGGTACTCACCAACCCGCTCTGGGCCAGCGTGGTGTTTTAAGGCCCACAATCCCCCCATGACATGTACACCCATAAAAAACGGCCCTCATTCTCCGGAGGCTGGATTGCCTCTGACCGTGGCAGTGGTCAGGAACAAGGCAGGAAGGCAGAGGGTGCTAAGAATCCCCGGAGGTTAAACGCCCACTGCCACTCTTTCTCATCCTTACCCAATTCCTTTAACCTCAACCTAACTACCTTTAACTGCCGGACTTTGTCCAGTGAAGATAAACTTCAAGAGCTCCAAGAACAACTGGAGAAGATCAAGTGGGACATTTTAGGACTTAGTGAGGTGAGAAGAAAAGGTGAAGGCCTATTGGAGTTGAAGAGTGGAAATATTTTTTATTACAGGGGAACTGACACAGGAAGAACAGGAGGTGTTGGATTCATCATCAACAAAAAATTGAAGAATAATATCGTGGAAATGGAAAGTTCATCCGAGCGGGCAGCTAGACTAGTGCTTCAAATAAATAAAAGATATCAACTTCAAATAGTCCAAGTTTATGCGCCAACGTCATCATACTCGGATGAGGAAGTGGAAGATTTTTACCAAGAAGTTGGAGAACTGCACGACAAAGGAAGCTGCCATCTAAAAGTGGTCATGGGTGATTTCAATGCCAAGGTAGGAGAACAAAAGGAAGACGACAGCGCAGTTGGAAAATGGGGCTATGGAGACAGAAATGAACGAGGGGACCGCCTTGTAGACTTTGCTGAATGTACTAGTCTATATATAATGAACACTTTCTTCAAAAAGAATCCCAATAGAAAATGGACCTGGAAAGGACCCAATGGTACCAAAAACGAAATTGACTACATACTAGTAAATAAGAAGCAATTGGCTGAAGACTGTTCCGTCCTCAACCAGTTTAAAACTGGAAGCGACCATCGCTTGGTAAGATGCAGAATAAAATTCAACTCAAAGTTAGAAAGACAGAAGCTTATAAAGAAGAAGCCTAAGTCTATTATCAACACGCAGGTGCTAAAAGAACGAAAAGAAGAATTTCAGCTCCAACTGAAAAATCGATTCAGTGCACTGGAAGACCAAGAAGTTGAATCCCAATTTATAGAGATACTCAAGGAAACTGCTGAAGAAATAGGCGGAACAGTTAAAACAAAGCCAGAGAAAAAGTTGACTGAAAAAACAAGACTGCTGATGGAAAAAAGAAGGAAAATGTTAATTACTAATGATCCTAAAGAAATGATCCATTTTGCAGAACTAAACAAAACTATAAGGAAGTGCATCAAGGAAGATGTGAAAAAATATAATTATGAACTAATCGAGAAAGCCATAGAAAACAATAGAAGTTACAAGAAAATGAAGCAACATCTCTCGATCGGAAAGAGACAGCTGGTGGCCTTGATGCTAGAAGACGGCTCCATAACCCATAGTAGGAAACTGATCCTGAAACGGGTACAAGAATTTTACACCAAGCTGTATGAGGATCCTCTAGGAAATGATGAAGTAAATGATGATGCAAACATGCCCACCGAAGAGGTTCCAGGTATCCTTCCGGAAGAGGTGAGACACGCAATCAGAAGTATGAAGAATGGAAAAGCATCTGGAATGGATGGTATCACAGCGGAAGTATTCAAAGCAATGGGGAATCATACGGAAACAATTCTCGCTAAGATTTTTAATTCCTGTCTGAGGAAGAAAAAGATACCAGAAACATGGAACCACGCATGTATTATCCTTCTGCACAAGAAAGGTTCCAAAGAAGACTTGAATAACTACAGACCGATCAGCCTACTCCCAACAGTCTACAAAATATTCACCATAATACTCGCTATGCGCCTTCAAAACCATCTTGATGCTGCCCAACCCAGAGAGCAAGCTGGATTTCGCAGTGGGTATAGCACGATGGACCACATCCAAGTCGTGAGAGAGGTAATCAGTCGGACCAACGAGTATGAATTACCTCTATGTATGTGCTTTATCGACTACGAGAAAGCATTCGACTCTGTCCGAACTTCGTCGGTGTTACGTGCACTAAAGAAACAAGGAGTAGAAGAAACGTACATAACCTTGATCAAGAATATCTACGAAAATGCGACAACATCTGTCCAGCTGCATGAAGAGACGAGTGCCTTTAAGGCCGAAAAGGGAGTGAGACAAGGAGATACTATGTCCCCTAAGTTATTTACAGCAGCTCTAGAGGAAGTATTCAAAAGGCTAGACTGGGAGGAAAAAGGCATAAAGGTAAATGGAGAATATCTGAGTCACCTGCGCTTTGCAGATGATATCATACTGTTCGCAGGAAGCCCAGAAGAGCTCCTTAGAAGAACTGAAGAGCTTGAGCAAGCAAGCCGAGAAGCTGGACTTAAGATGAATCTTAATAAAATAAAGGTTATGTACAACTCCTTCACAAATTCTGAGAAGATACATATCAACGGAGCAGAACTTGGAGAAGTAACCAGCTATGTTTACTTAGGTCAACTCATCACTACTGATGGTTCGCTTCTTGGAGAAATCAACCGGAGAGTGAAGATGGCATGGAGTGCTTTTGGCAAGAATGCGAACATCTTTAAATCAAATATTCCAGTCTTCCTAAAAAGGAGACTGTATGACCAATGTGTTCTGCCTGTTCTGACATATGGTTGTGAAACATGGACCATGAATGCCAGAATGATACAGCGCCTGCAAACAACACAGAGGGGCATGGAGAGATGCATGTTAGGGATCACCCGAAGAGACCGCAAGAGGAACGACTGGGTAAGAAAGAAGACGGGAGTATGTGACGTGATTAGAAGAGTGAAGGTGTTAAAATGGCAGTGGGCAGGCCACATTGCTAGAAGAAATGACCAGCGTTGGACGTCCAGTGTCATGGAATGGTTCCCAAGAAACATCAAGAGACCAAAAAGAAGACCGAAAGACAGGTGGGACAGAGAGCTTGTTAAGTTCTTGGGGCAAACTTGGAGGAGGGAGGCAGTTGACAGGGAAAACTGGAAGAGTCTGGGGGAGGCCTTCGTCCGTCAGTGGACTGAAAAAGGCCGATGATGATGATGATATATATATATATATATCATCATCATAGGTAGTCTGTCCATTGACAGGTCCATGATTATTCATGGTTAAACTTGGTTCTCCATATACTCCTATTTTCTGCAGTTTTCTTCAAGTCTTGATAGCTCTCTTTCCCTTTCAAGTCGTCTACCAGCTGAAACCTTTTCCTACACCTTTCTCTTTTTCCATCCAGTTTTCCTTCTAGCACTTCTTTAATCATGCACTCTCTCCTCAGGTAATGTCTTCCTCTTTCTGATAGTCTGTATAATCGTTCGCTTCTCCTATTCTTCATAGTACTTCCTCATTTTTCACCCTATCTGTCCATTTTATCTTCAGCATTCTTCTCCATGTCCACATTTCGAAGCTTTCCAAGTATTTAATATCATTTTTCCTTAGCGTCCATGTTTCTGCCCCATACAAAGCTATACTGCATACATAGCATTTTATCAACCTCTTGCGGATTTCCTGCTTTATATTTCCCGTTAGTAGGAGTTTCCTTCTTCTGAAAGCGGCTTTCGCTTTTGTTATTCTAGTCCTGATTTCCTCAGTACATTTTGCTTCTCTCGTTATGATGCTTCCAAGGTATTTATAATCTGAAACTTGTTCTAATGGCTTTCCTCCAATACTTATGTTCAAATTTTCATCTTCTTTACTTGATATTCGCATAACCTTGGATTTTTCTGTATTAATTTCCATACCGTATTTTCTACCTGTTATCACTAGACTATTTACCATTTTCTGGAGTTCCTTTTCCTTTCTTGCTAGAAGTACTTGACCATCCGCATATTGAGTAGGATCTGCGATAGACAACAACCCTGTCTTACTCCTCTTCCGATATGTACTCTGCTGGTGTCCGCATTCTCCAACCTGACCTTTACAGCATGATTCACATATAAATTCCTGATCAGTCTCCTGTCTTTCCAGTCTACACCTGTATCCTTTAATATCCTCGTCAGCAGTACCCAATTTATCAAAGGCCTTCTGCCATTCGACAAAACATATGCAGCAATCTTGGCTGTACTCTATTGCCCTTTCTGATATGATTCTCACTACACCGATAGCATCTCTGGTTCCTTGTCCTTTTCTGAAGCCGAATTGATCTTCCCCTAGCATTTCTTCGGCCTTTTTCTCTAGTCTTTTATTAAGAATCCTCATGATGATCTTCGAAGTGTGTGACAATAGGGATATCATTCTGTAGTCTTTACACTGCATTGCCTTTGGCTTCTTCTTTAGAGGGATCATTGTTACATCTAAGAAATACTGAGGCCACTCTCCCGAGTTGTAAATCTTGTTAATTAGTTTTGTAATCACTTTAAGTCCTTCGGATCCCATGACTTTAAGTACCTCTGCCTGTATTCCATCGCTGCCTGTAGCTTTTCCTTTCTTTAGTTCCAGTATCACCTTTTCTACTTTGCTTTTCATAATACTTGGTCCCAAGTTGTCTTCTTCAATGCAATTCTCTTCTTCCAGTTCCATTTGTACCGATCCTGCCCGCTTTTTGTATAATTCCGTAATGTATTCTTCCCATACCTGTGCTACATCCTTTGGTTCCGCAACTATTTTTCCATCTGTATTAATAATTCCTTTACCACGAATCCCATTAGGCTTCTTATCTTCTAACTCCTAGCATACATCATATCGTACCATCCTAACTTCTCCATCTGTTGTATTTCCTCACATTTTTCTTTCATCCAAATTTCTCTAGCTTTATCTGTTACCCTTCTCAACTCATTGTTTATGTGTCTATTATTGGCTCTACCTTCTTCACTGTTAACATTTTTCCATTTTCTTCTCTCATCCATTTTCTTCAGCATTTCCTTAGTGATCCATGATTTTCTGATTTTCTTCTCGTTTCCCAATCTCTTTATTCAAGGTATCTTTGTTGCTGGCTTTCACTTCCTCCCATTCTGTATCCATGGTCTTCGGTTTGTTTTCCAAATTTCTAAGGCGATCTTCCAACTTCGTGCTGAATGTGTCTTTCTTTTCTTTTGGTTTTTCTAGGTCCCAAGTCTGTCTCTCTCTTCTCATTTTCCTTATTTGTTTAAGCTTTGTAGTTACATCGACTATTAGAAGAATGTGATCTGAATCAATGTCTGCTCCTGGTAATGTCTTAGCATTTTTTATGCTGTTCCTGAATCTTTGTTTTACTAGGATGCAGGGCCGGCCCAAGGTACAGGCAAGCCAGGCGGCTGCCTGGGGCGCCGAGGCACTGGGGGTGCCAAGAGGGCACCTGGAAGGTAAATATTATAAGGATAGTTCTCTAAACAATACTCAAACATGAATACTCAGAAACAATGTATCACTATTTATATTTATAGTTCTTGTATAGTTTGATATTTAGTAATTTTCTTGTATATCTTAACAGTTACAAAGTTACAAAAAACTAGATTTGGCTTTGTTGTCACTTAATAAAGATGAATTCAAAGTATTTCAATGCTGAAAGTCATAGTCCTTAAACCTGAGTACAATGAAACCTATTCAAAGGAAGTTCCTTATTCTGGATCTGTAGGAATTCTGAGAAGGAGAAAAGGGAAGTGAAGGTTACTGGTAAACAATCTTCGACAGTTCTATGGATGAAACAGAATAGAAAAGTGTTCTTTAGTGAGCAGATTTTTATTGTGTAGTGTTCATTAGGTGATAGTGTGGAAGAATATCAGTGAAGTTTATTGTTAAGTACATAGCTTCTTTTTTGTTTGTAAATTTTTCAACAAAAACTCATGTAACAACCAAACATTTTGCTTTTTTATCTAAAGAAAACATTTTCTCTCAACTTTTTTACTGAATCAATTAAAAATAGTTTAAAATATTTAAATACCAAACGGCCAGCACTAAGCAATTTATATTTTATCGGTTATATCTCATCTGACTATATACATTTGAAACCGAGCCCGATAATATTAATCTTCATAACATTTTTGTACCCACATCGTTTTCTGCAAAACTTTATGCAAAATTACTCATAATTTTTATTTTTTTTCTGTAATCACTCTTTCCCACGATACCCTCCCACTCCATCTTCGATCGACGATCGCCTCTCACACAGACAATCGCTTGTTTGTGAATGCTTAGTGTTTTCACTCGGCTTCCCACGCTCAATTTCGCCCCGACGACCTGCATCTCTCTCTCCATCTTCCGTCTGTCTCTCTTCTTTCTTTTTCTTGTTCTCAATTGTAATCCTCCCCAATAATAAGACTGTTAAAGTCCCCTCCTTCTAGTGAATCCAGTCATCAAATTTCTTAAATGTATCTGTCTTACGATGAGTCGATAGATTAACTTACTCGAAAGCAAATAAAAATTTCGAATCAGGAAGAGCTCATGTATTTGTGTAATCGATTTATATGCAACGAGATGAGTATGAATTTGAGTCAAGGGACAAGGTTTTTGCATTTTTTATCAAATTCTTTTGGACTCTATGGGGTATGAGTCAGTCAGCTTATGGTTTAGCTTAGGCAGGGACGGCCCGAGGTACTGGTGAGCAGGGCGGCTGCCCGGGGCATCCAAGTATTGGGGGCACTAACCCTACCATCTATGTCTGCATTACTTGCAAGTGGATGAATAATGGATACCAATTTATATCGTGGGGCAGGTGGGAATCTATATAAAATTCCTTTTATTTTTCATTATCAATCATTTTATGAGGCAATGAATAAATTAACAACCTCTTTTTAAAATATCTTAACAAAAATTTACAGGGGGGGGGGGGGGGGGGGGGGCGCTGAACTGTTTCTCGCTTGAGGCCCAAAATACCTTGGGTCGTCCCTGCTAGGATGTAATCTATTTGGCATCTCATTCTATCTCCTGGGCTTTTCCATGTGTACAGCCTTCGTTTATGGTTTCTGAACCATGTATTAGTCACTAATCGGCCGTTATTAACACAGAATTCTACCAGTTTTTTTCCTCCTCGTTTTCTTTTCCCAAGTCCGTATTGACCGACAACATTTTCTTCTTGTCCTTCACCAACTATGCTGTTCCAATCTCCCATTATTATTATTCTGTCTTCTTCATAAATCTCGTTAATTTGTTCATACATCTCCTCAATTTCTTCTTCTTCATGAGTGGACGTTGGCATATATACCGGGATTATCAACATGTCCAATGGGACTGCTTTTAGCTTTATTGCCATCAATCTATCGTTCGTTGCTATTTTGTCACGCTCTTCATCATATCTTTCCTAAGTACCAGAGCTACTCCCCTTGCCCCACTATTTCCTCCTGAGTAAACTACCGTGAATTCTTCTGAGTCGAACTGTCCTTCTCCTTCCCATCTAGCTTCGCTCAGCCCTATGATATCAATCCAATTTCTTCTCATTTCTTCTTTCAGGTTCTCTAGCTTTCCTGCCTTCTCATGGTTTTTACATTCCAAGTACCTATGCGTAAGCTACCTTTGACAAATGCTTTCCTCAAGCCTCAAAGCAGTCCCTGCCCAGAGATCCGATTGGGGGACTATTTTACCTCCGGTATATTTTACCTCGAGAGAACTCGTATTGTCCAACCATATAACCATTACTAGGGAATTTTAATGTGGTAGTTTCCCTCTTGCTTTCCACATCGCAGCACTGTAGCCGTTCAAATCGTCCCGATCACAGCTCTATTGGATATAGACCCAGCCAACGTAATTCGTTTTCGACTCTATACCATACTGACAGTACTGCTGCCTACTGTCAGGCGCCGATGATAGTTTTTGCCAAAATTTTAACAACCGGTTCCCTATTCTGATTCGCAACACGACCGTGGCGCTGTAGTTACAAGTTTTGAAGTTATTCAGCTCTTATATCATTTCGTACCGAAACGTTCATTAGGGAATAATAGTCAGTAAAACTAGCGCAAGAGGCAAGGAACTAACAAAAAAGAAGCGTTAAATAAGAAAAAAAATTCTATGAACTGAGCTAATAAAACAAATAAAGTAAAAATATACGCTTTTTATCTTTTTTCAATAAATCACCTTTTTTACAACAAGAATCCAACTCGATATTAGGGATTAAAATGAATTCAACACGATTAATTTACACCACATATTTAATTTGTCACTAGAAAAAATCCATTTAGCTAATTATTGTGCTAATAAATGTCACAGAACAAAAGGCTCTAAATTATTAATACACTGCCGAAATTTTTCTCGATAATTTAAATCGTGTATTTTTATTATATCTCGAAATTATCGGCATACTTGAAGATTACAAAGGAAAGCCGACATCTTTGCAGGTGTCGTCTATGTGTGTCAAAGAAAGACAGTATTAAGACACGTATAAAAAGGATCAATATAAATTCATATACTAAATTTGTAAATCATTTTCAAAATTAACTCTTTTTGCTATATGTGATTAATTTGTGATATTTTAATGATCTGGATTATATTTTATTCAATTGTAATATTATATTACTGTAACGAAATTCAACACTGGGAAATAATTCTTATGAAACAAAACATCCATCGGGTTCGAATAATGGATCGAGCGGACTCGGCTTTCTGTAGAAATTTTTAACAACCGGTTCTAAAATTGCTTCAAAATTTAACAACCAGTTCGCGCGAACCGGCTGCAGCTCACCACTGTGTTTGTGTATGTATATATATATATATATATATATATATATATATATATATATATATATATATATATATACATGTATGTATGTATAAATGCTTAAGGAAAAGGAAAGGTTATAATAAAGGTGGCAACAATGTGTTGGAGGGAGCCCAGTGGACACTTACCTAAATTGAAGAGCCGCTGGGGGTGCTGAGGACACACGAAAAACACAAAAACAACACAAATATGGAGCTTTCGGGCTGACGCCCTTCTTCAGTGACAGAGAGACAAATTGCTTCAATGCCATCAGTCTTCGAATTCAATTTTTATGCAACCAGGATAATGCCTTATTAGGTACCACAGCTCTTCTTATTAGTTGTTTGTATTACAATATTAAGTGTATTAATTGATACAAAAGTAAACAAATAAAACTAAGTGAATTGTGAATTGAATTCTAGTGTATCAAAAGGTATTTTTCAATTACATTAGCAAAGAGATATTACACATACATAAATATTTATCTGGAATTATGAGACTTGCAGACCTTAATAAAATACTGATTTAATTAATTCATGGAAAAACATTATACAAATGAAATCAAACACCATGTAAATTTCCACTTTGTTAAAGTAGAAGTTTACATAGACTGATTTCATTTGCATATTGATTTACTTACTCATTTATACCTTGTGAAATTAGAAATATAAAAATTTTCATCTTAGTCATATTCTCTACAGTTTATTAACCTCAAGTGAGCTATGCTAGATTATCCTAAAAAAATGGCACATTTAAAAAAAATTCCATTTTCTGTTGACGTATACTATAAAAGTTTATAGTTTCCCCATCGGGCAACCTATGCTAATTCTGATGTAAAATTTTATTTTGGTTTTTCAAAGCAGTGACTTAATAGGATATAATTAAGGGATTATTGAATAAAACTGGCTAAATTCACCTTGGTCACAGTAAAAGGAAATTTTATGTCCTTCCACACATGACTCACACCATGCCTACCAATTGTTCTTCACCCTCCCCAATTAAGTATTATATATAAGTATTTACAAATGATTGGCATACTCCGATAAGCTCATCGAGGCCACATGGTCTCTCCCAATTACTAAATTCAGCAACCTCTGAAGCACTCATCCATGTAACATATTGGAGTAAGTAAGAGATAAAACATTTGCAAACTAACCTCTGCATCCCTCCAGGTATGAAGGAGTAAGGATTCTCAATGGTCGTTGATGATGAGGAAGAGGCACTGTTCCTGTCTCCGCTCCAATTTCCTGAGTCCCTCCGACCTGGATTGTTAAGGTGATCTGGCACCACAGGATCCAAAGGGTAGCCGAGGTCCCTCCAGCTACCTCCACCGTCATCCCATTTTGCCCTCATCTCCCCACTGCCCTGCAGGGGAGACGGAGGAGCCCTGACTGGGGTTCCCGACTGCACTTTCTGGACGTGGGGTACAGCATCTGGACCCGGGGTCATCGCCCTCCGCTGTTGCTCCAGTCCCTGTTCGCCGCAGCCTCCCAGCCCACCAAAGTTCCTCTCGGAAGGCCCTGGAGTGACGGACCTCCTGTTAGGCTGCGGAGACTGCGCATTCGCCGTCGCGGCAGATATGCCGTCGTCGCAGGCTCTTATGGGAGCAGCGCCAGGATCCGCATACAGCAACAGCAGTGGCTGGAACCTGCCCCTCCTGCACTTGTCCACGACCTGCTCCCACCTCGGCCCCACTTCCCGCACCGAGGCGTCGTCCACGTAGATCCAGGCCCGAAGTCGCGAGTGGAAGAAGAAGGTGGAGTAATGGCGGCCGTAGTAGGCCACTAGGCCTACGAGGGTGTGGGTGGCGGCGGCGGCCCACCTCGCGTCGACCACCGCGTGGAAGAGGTCCTTGGGACGGAGAGTGGTGCCCACGGCCGACAACACCGCGGATATCGCCTCGGGAGGGGGACGCTCCGAGTCCCAAACGATTCCAACGGAAACGACGTCCGGAGTGCTGGTCAGGGCTCGCCTCGGGGATACGCCGGCGCCGCAGCCTCCGGGGCAGTCTCTGAGCTCCCCGACCCCCGCGGTGAGGCGCAGGAGGCGACCGAAGGAGCGGCTTTCGATGCCTCCCTCCGATAGGGTGCGCCTCGCAGTCGCCGTCAGGGCGGAGGCGGAGACGTAGTGCACCATCTGCGTGAGCATTAATTTTTTCATATAATTCCTGATTTTTTGTTTGTTATTTTAATGAATTAATCTAAAGAAAGATATTAGATATCCCGAATTTCATTCGGACTGCATCAGCATTCATTTCCTTTGACTGCGACGTGAATATCGACGGTAACCGCCGTCTTGTATGAGTATTTGTTAAACGTATTTTTTTTAAGGATCCCATTTCGAACCTTATCGCGCTTATAAACCGCACACGTCTTAACACGGCCGACCCCTTTAATAAAAGCAACCAGAACCGAGACGGAACCCCGGATGCAGCGCGTGCCTTCCTCACCGTGCGATATCGCGTTACCGGGGCGACGCGAGGCTGGAGCGCGCCGCAGCCCACGCCTCTCGCCCCGCCCCCCAAGAAAGCGGAGAAGGCGTTTTCCGTTGGCGTAAGAGAGAGGGAAGGAAAGAGGGCAGCTTAAGAAAGAGGCGCCCCTTGTAGGGTAAGGGAGAAAGGGAGAGGAAAAGATTATCTGACCTGTGTGAAGGGCAGCGGTTCGGAGGTGGCCCCGCACGACCCGCACACGCTCTGCTCCACGAGCGTCATGGCGAACTTCCGGTGTGGGATACAATGCTTGGCGCTGCACGTGTCCTCCGTTTCTCCGGCCGCCAGATGGAAGTGTATCCGGAGAAGAATTGTCTCCTGGGGAAGAAAATAATAAGGGGAAGTTAATAAGCAAGTCCAATAAAACTATAGCTAATGTAAGATGCACACATGATTATGGATGATCACGATAATCACTGTTGACGTATACTAAGATTCTTATTATAAGAATCAATAAACCAAAGACGCGTTTTGACCACAAGGTTCTTATTGGATCAACCATTGGGGATTAACTCGGAGGATGGCTGCTTTGTGGTGGTATCGGTGCTCACCATCTACAGCATTTCCCGTGCGTATTCATTTTTTGCCAACAATTTAAAATTAACAATCATTTAGCATCTACCGGTCAAATATTCCGAGTTTTGCTCGATTTATGAAGAATAATGAAATTCTGCTTCAATGGGAACTTTTGAACTTTTATTTATTGACTCTGTTTTACTTCACTATAAAAATTCTATTAATATTATTTAAAATTCATTATAAAACAGGTCAAACTATAAGATACACGCTATATTGCTCGGAACAAGGAAGTATTATTTGTAAAGGTTTCTAATGGCGAATCAACCGATGAGAGATCACTTACGAAGCATTCCGCAGCGTCGTCCATGAGACCTAGTTGAAACCTCCTCCTGTCGCAAAAGGTGCGAGCGAGGGCGCTGCGCAGGGCGTCTGGGGCAGGAGCAGCCTCCTGGCTGAACTGCAGTTGGGTGAACAGGTCCTGCGAAAGAGAGCGTCCGATGAAGACAATGACGAAAACGCCGTCTGTTTGCGGATTCATGATGTGGTCCTTTTTGGACTCTGGTATCCGATTTTCTTAGCCTGTTTTCTATTGCCCAGATTGCTGAATATTTCTATGCCTTTCATAACCAGTTGAAAGAGTTTCCTCTTATGTATTTCAATTACATTAAGTAAATATGTACTATTATTTTCTGGGATAAAATTGATAAATAAATAAATTTCATGTTAATGGCATCAAGAAATGGTATTTAGTATTATGACAGATTCATATTATCCGAAAAAAAACTTTAAAACCTGCCGGAGTGTACAATTTAGATCATGTTCTAATCGTATTAAATAGCGCCAAACGATGACGAATGGAAAAAGTCTTTTTTTGTCATCAACTCCATCGCTTTCGATTTCAGCTGAATGCATCGTGTCATAGGGAGAGTGCGGCCGAGTGATGGTTGATTAGACAGCGAGCAGAAGGCATTTAAAATTACGTCGCACGATTGGAGATTAATAGCTCGCCTTTCGCGGCGGCGCGAGCTTGTTCTAGCAGACCCACATAACACACTCGCCGGGGAACGAGTAGAGAAAGAGTATATCCAACTCACCTTCAGAGCGCAGAATATGCACGACTCCGCCATGCACGCGTGCACCGTCAGCTCCCTGAAACTCCTTCTGAAGACGTCCACGTGCCACAGAACCTACAATTCAAGGATGAATCGTGTGGTTAAAATAAAGCTTTCCATCCGTTGCAAAAAAATACTGACGATTTTGCATTCAAACCAGTATGATTGGTAAGTGGAGAACGTTCTCGCAAACCAAGCGAAATAAGGATGCCGGAAGTTTTATTTAAGTGATAAAAAGCAAGTGGTCGAGATCCGTTCGTAATCACAACTATCAGAGAGAGGTTTGATTTTAATATGATTCGTGAAATGAAATATTTTAAAACTATAATTTCAAACCTCATACCTTTAATTTTACACTCATGATCCAACTCTTACTTAGAAGATAGAGAAACACAATTCTAACTAAAAATTTCGTGGCTTCTTAATTAAACTCTGCCTTATGTAGACACTGCATATCGCGAAGACCAGCAATCAAACTCTTCGAGAGTGATTCTAACCCATCAACCATTTCAGCGATATTTCACATTTAGCGCCTCTTTGCCTTGAAATGTTTACCTCATTGGTTATATTTATATCATATCATATTATATTAGAAGGAGCAAATATGCAAAAACCGAGTAAGGTGATCGCATGCCCCAAGGAATAGTTATTCTCGAAGATTTTAACTGTGTATTAATTTCAATTGTGTTTCACATTTACATGTTAGTGTTTCCTCGACCTGTCCTGTTACAAGAGTAATGGAAGAATCTTTCATCTCTGAGATGCAACATTTCTCTTTGTAAACTTATAAGCAAGAGTAAATGGCAGTATTACTCTCATATTGGCTGCGGTGAGCAGAATGTGGTTCTCCCGCAGTCTCATTCCGGCGGGATTCTTGTTAAACAAAATTAGAATAACTGATGATGCTTAGCTGATCTACAGACTAGTGACCTCGCAATTTGACGGAAAAATCGATCGATATCTTAAATATCTGGGTTAATCTTGAGTTCGAAAATTAATAATAAATCGGCTATTAGTGTAAAATTAATGAAATGTTTAAGCATTTAAACAATTTTGGATGTTGATGTAATCTTAAAAATTATGTATAAATGTTCAATACAGCAGTGGTTCTCAACCTTTTAGCATTTTGGATCCATCAACCATTTTGATAAAAAACCTCGGTACCACCATAACAAAAACAAACTCCGGCGTTTCTAAGCAGTGGATTTTACGTCAAATGCATTACAGTATTATATTAACCATTAATGGGAAATTTTAAAGATCTCAAATATTGCAGTAATTTTGTTGATAAGTTTTATTATAATTATCTTCGAAACGTTGCGTCCCACCAAGACGACCTTCGCGTCCCAGCAGTTGAGAAACACTGCAATAGAGAATTGGCGATCTCGTCTTATGGGTGAAAACAAAGTTATAACGTTGTTATTGGAGATATTTATTCCATCTTTTTATTATTAAGTTCTTATTTTTCAATACGTAAACCCTGACGATATTTAACCGCGAAACAGCCACTCTTCCTAGTACAAGGGTGGGAAAGTTTTCCTAAACAGCGAGCTGCATTGATTGGTGGTGGCGAATTCTGTGTTGCATTGAAAGTTGTCAATATTTCGATGGGCTGGTTTATCATTTCATCGGAAGTTACCTAGAGATTTCCGAGGCATCATATATCAGACTAACAATAAGTAAAGTTCATAGGTTTAAAATTTCAACATTAAAGGTTTTATTATCGTAATTTTATTTTTTAACTATGAATTTGAGCGTTTAATTTTACGGATTGCTTTTTCATAATAGATGCACGGGCCGCATACAATTCTCTCGGGACCGTTTCTCACCCATGTCCTCATATATATGCTAACTCAAATCCTTTTACAATTTTTAACACCTGGCATTTTGATTTTCATTACAAAAGACTTCCATTACATATGTAATTAAATTTTTAATCTCAAGAGTTCGTCGATAAAACATATCCCAGCAGAATTGTTCTTTTCGACGCTATCGATTGCGTAAGAGTAACTTTCTAAACAAGTAAATTTCGAGGTAAGATTAAACATATTGCGCATGAACACGTCACTTACGCGGCGATTGACTGAATAAATTCAGCAGACTTGGAAAAAAAACCCAATCGACCACAAAAACTAGATCATCCTAAATCATCTGGCAGCCATCGACTTCCTCGAGGGAAATGTACCTCCTTAATTAAAGCAAACTAGATATAATAGCGGAACGTCGACATGCTGAGTGGATTTTATATTCTAGCATCTCCTTTCTTTCAGAGAGTAACGGAAACGAAATCAGCAAAGGAAACGAGCGAAAAGAATCCGTGGTTACGCTGAGACGGAGCCGTTTGAATAGCGGTAGGCCTCACAGAGGAGATCAAAATGTCTAGAGATTTGAAAATTGACTCGATCGATGCGATTCGCACGTCACGTTATATATCTAATTCGGAACGCGTCTTTAAAATACTTTTTTAAAAAACGCGAGAATCCCTTGAAAACGCTACCGATAACAAATTCGTCGGCATTTAAAACGTCAAAGAGAAAGGCGAAGCGTATATTAAATGTAACAATAATTCGCCGACCGCAGAGCAGCGCAGCGATCGTAATGCAGCCTTTCGGTTACGCTTCCTGCGATCTTTTTTTTTCCTCGCGACATCCTGAACGTAATTCGTTGACTCAATTTGGAAAGTTTGGGAAAGTGTCCAAAAAGTGAGAAGGATTAAAGAAAGGCCCCGAATGCGGGAAGCCATTCAATTCCGTTGTTGTTTACCCGATGTTATTAAGTTAAGAATCGACCGAGGAGTATCGAATATGCTTCCACAATGACCGCGATATTTGTGAAAATAATATTAACCGAAGTAAGATCTTTCACTGGTGGTCGGGTGGAGGTCCGTTCGTTCGGATGACGCCTTTTTTCCGTGCCTTTCCGTCGATCGACAATGTTCGAAATCATCGACCCAACGGACGTTCAAATGTCATAACGACAGTGCCGTAAATAGGGTATGGCGAAGGTTGCATTTCCCCTAGGCGCCGATTGAAAAAGGCGCCAAACGTTCCCGCAAAATGTGCGAAAAGTTAATTTTCACATAAATAAGTGTTATTTTAACACTCAAACGTTGATTTATTTATAATAAAAACGGTATTATTCTTTATTAAAACGAAGAAAAAATTATATCTACGTAACTGAGGCGTTTCCTAAAATTTTGCCATAGGCGCCATATCGCCTAGGTACGCCTCTGCGTAACGTCAATCCTCTCAAAGCTGCAATTAAGTTACACGAAAGAAGCGAAAGTTAGCTTCAGCAAAGAACTGCATCGACTGCAAAGCGCGTTACGGCGCTTCGATTGCAGAGCTCAACAGCGGAGAGCCAAATTAGTGGAGCATGAAACACGATGCAAGAGACTAGATTCACCCTCTCCCCTCTTACCCCCTCCCTTCACCCCCCCCCCCACCCGTGGACTCCCGAAGAAGAAAGCAACCGCTTAAGTCGGTTGCGAAATTAAACTCTTGAGGATTTTCTTTAGCCGCGCCGCTCGCTTTGATCTCTTTAGCCTCCGCAAAGAGCTGAGTTGCAGCAAGCTGCATTAAGGTTCCATTTGGAATGGCTCTGAGCGCGGATTTAAAAAAAACGGACGGATTCTATGGATTGCAGGAAATCGCCCAAAAAAGATAATTCGCGGCGTATATATTCTTCGGTATTTCAATTAAATGATATCTGATAACGTTGATGCGGTTCGACGGAGAAAGGGAATAGCGGGATGGAAAGGGCTGCTTCTCTCTCCGAAGCTAGAGGATACAGATGCATACAAATTAGTTAATTTACGATAATATTCTTATATGCTCGTTTTCCTATTCTTATTGTGTGATAGAAGTAGTAGAAGGGTGCCTGATGGGGCGATAAACAGCGTGTACGGGAAAGGCAGTCGCGAGGCCAAGCCGAAAACCATCAATTAGTAGCTTTTTTGCATGCTTAATTTCATTCATGCAAAGTATTATTCGTAAAGATCTAAGTTTATTCGTATCGGCTTTAATATTTCGATAATGTGCGTATATTCGTAACATATAATGTCGCTTCCTGGCCGACTCCTTTTCATTAATTAATGGCTTCAGGAATGGACACGACGCGTTGGCAATTGCGGTGTCGACAGCGGGATAGTTCTCCCCTCTCTCTCTCTACCCCCCCCCCCCCTCCCCCCCCCGTCGCAAACGACGCAGAGGCACGTATGAATTCCGTCCCGTGCAAATCTTCCGCGGACGGTTCGATATGCACGCTCGGACGTGTCCTGAATGGCACGGGGACGCCACGAGACAGACGGAATGAGGCGTCCAGAGGGTAATGGGATTTCTCGGCGTTTCGTTGTTTTCGTGGGTGCGGGTGCACGTCGAGGTTTCCTCGGATGCAGCGATAAATAGTGCAGAGAGAAGGGAAAGGGTCGAATTCGGAGGTGGCAATGTTCCAGCGAGCGGCAAACGTCGTGACTGCTGAACAGACAAAGAAGCCGTAATAGATCGAAAGCGATGACGGCACTTTTAAAAGAGATTCGAAGCGAATGCGCTCCGGAGATATTGTACATCCGAGAAAACGCGGGAGAGGCGACCTCGATGTATATACGCGTCAGATTTCCTGAAACGCAGCATTGAGAGAGGCGCGATTTCGTCGCCGGACGAGCGAAAGGATATCCGCAACTGCTCATCGAGAGAACTCACGCGTTGCGTTCCGTACTGCTTTGAAAATAATTTTATCATAAAATTTATTTGCTGTTAGAAATTTAATTTAATTTCGTTGACTTCCTGCGTTTCTGTATAAAGAGAAAAATTGGGAGAAATCACAAATGAACGCAAAATGAATCCAAACGCTCTCCGAGTGTACAGGCGATCCGTTTTGGGCAACTTTTTTATCTATGCGTTTCAAAATGTTGACATATTTTTTTAGATGCTCCTTATCCAATTAGCCGGATTAATACTCATACATTGTGAGTAATGGAACTAATTTATATAACATTTTTATCTTCCTACCGAGCTCGATGTTTGATTAATAAAACTCCAATAGCCACAAAATGGCTGGAAAAACCACATGCGCATTTGGAGTATGAAGGAGTCGACCTCAACGACAATTCGCCGATAATATTTTCATAGAAAGACAAACTTTTCTTTTTTAGAGTCGAATGCCGGCAAATCCCCACTTAAGGGATTTCAGCCTTTCCCGATAAAGTATATTGAAATTTATATATGTTAAAGTTTAGTACTTCCTCTTTCAAATGGTGTAAAAATTATATGGTGTCACCAGGCTCTAAAGCGTGATATTTCAATTCAAAAACGAGTCGTTTCCGCGACTGAAAGCATTGCCATAAATGGACGTTCATTGTAATTCATTCACTTATGATTTTTTTTCTAAAAATCGGCCCGAGCGAAATATACTAAAAACTGATATAATGTGCTTTAAAGATTAATAAACAAAATATATTTTTTTCAGGATAGGTTACCATATTATTTCGAGAGATAATTATGTGTAAATACTGATGTACTCAGTTTTTCTATCTTTCGGTAGCCATTACTGGAAAAATTTGGCAACGCTGCGAAGGAAGTTCCCGGGAAATTTAAATCGACACTATTTCGTTAAGCGTGCTATACACAGTACAATTTATTGTCGATCTGAAGTTGATAATCGGTTGACGATCTGTTGACGACACACACATTAATTCGGATTCTCTTCAATCGTGAAAATGAGTTAGTTGGACAAAGCAGCTAAACGAATAATAATCTCACGTGTGTTTCGAAAACGAAAATATTATTATTATTATTATATGATTAAAGTTTGGTTTTGATAAAATATTATCAATTTACGTTCACCAATCTTCATGTATTATTTTATAATTAGCCAACGAAATTGTAATGATATTCTGTTTATATATATCTTCTACTATTTCTACCTTTTCAGACTTTCCTTGCAGTTTTTCACACTTCTTATGTAGGAATTTTCATACCGTAGTTTTTTAAATGATCATTTCCCCACATTGTATATATTCTTTTCTTTCACAACGTATTGCAATAATAATTGTTATAAAATTACCAAATGTACTGACAAGGGGTTAGGTGGAAAAGGGAACTTTATAGACTCAATCTCACCTTAGTAATAAAGATATTAATAAATCAACTCCAAAGTAATGATTAAACCCCATAATAATTTCATTTACACAAATCAAGACAAATGAACAGAATTTTAAATTCCACTTTATTTTATAAAATTACAAAAGAATTTATAAAGTGGAATTTCAAACTATTTTTTGTTTTCATTTCTGATTATAAAAAGTTTCTTAAAAGCAAATAGAGGTATTATGTATATAAAACTGATTAACTTCATCTTTAAATTAGTACGTACTTGTTTTAAATGATGCACATACAGGCAGCAAAGAAATGTTTCATCATTAGAACTTACTATTGGAATTTCAAATACTTCAGTAAATGTAGATATGTTAATTATAGAATAAGATTTTATTAGGGAACAACATTTCTACAGCATACTAAATATCTCTAATTAGTTTCCAACAGACAATAACACCATTACATTAATTATATTTTCACAATTTTCAACACATCAGATAAATGAGACATATCAGAATTTTGGCATATATATATTTTATTTAAATTTATCAATTGAGTTACAAATTTTTGTAATTATTACATTGTTTTTGATAATATTTTTTAACATTTAACAATGTCTTTTCATTTCATTTTAGGAATTACCTTAGTTCATCTTTATAAAATTCGATCCAATTAATACATTTATACTCGATGCACGAAATGATTTTTCAAATCAATAATGTATTTCAGTTCCAAATGTAGTGTAACATAATGCAGTTCTGTATGCAAGGGTTGGTATACCTTCTTATTTGGTTAAACCATCCGCCTGGTTAGTAGAAGACTTGGGTTCGAATCCCGGTCCTTTTCTCTCTAGCATTTCGTATTTCACATTTAATAGAAGGTTTTTAATATAAAGTTAACAAAAATCTAAACTAAAAGCAACCGCCTTCCTTGATTTATTCAAGAGAGCGCATGATTTTTTCTTCGCGACAAAACTCTTAAAGCGCTTAACTTTACCCTATGTTAAACGCAGTCATTAAAGCGTGCGATATCACGGCGTCGAAGTGAAGCACGGACGCCATTACTCTAATGCACCTGCTCCGCTTTAACTAAATCTGTGCGGTTAACGACTGTGACGAAGCTTAAAGGTGGTCCACAAAAAAATGACAAAAAAGAGCGAGTAGACGGAGCATTTTTCTCCCTCCATCCCGACGGAGATCATCCCGGAAAGTCGGTTTCTCAAAGCGGCCGACAGGAGGATGCACGGAGAACCTGTTGCCTGGGTAACTCCAGAGAGGGCAGGTGGTTTGGCCCAAGTGGGAGACGCGTAAAAAAATGAACGCTGGAAGGAAGAGCTCGGGGAGTGGGTATACGAGGGAATCACTCGGTTGTGGGTTTTTTAAAGGAAGGAAAGAAGGCTTCGCAGGTGAGGAAGCGAGGGAAGGGGAAAGCGTAGGGAAGGGGTTAAAAAGAGTGGGGAGAGGCAGAAGGAAGAGGGGGGGGGGAATTCTCGTCTTGCAGGTTGTACGGACTACACTATGAGGCCATTGTCTGCTAACCATCCCTCCGCCAACACCGCTGCCCCTCAACTAACTCTTACCCATCACAACACTTCCCCTCTGTCTCCCCTCCCCCCGTGCTTACGTCCATTCCCCTCCCCCTCTCTTCCCCCACGCCCTCCCGCCAACCCTTCCAGTGTCTATTGGCCCGTGCGCTGCGACCCGCCGCGTAAAAGCTCTCTTCCCGCGCTCACAGAGATACGAAAGAGACTCGAAAACTCTTTTTTCCCGCGGGACGCGTAGTGGACCGTGACCACTAAAAAAAGCAGCGCTCTCGCTGGGGCGCACGCGGCGGCGACAGTTCCGGGGGCGGTCTAATCCTTCTCGCCACGAGGCCCGCCTCCGGGGGAGGAGAACCGAAACAGTGATAGGCCAGGTGCAGGCGCCCGAGGTTTTTTCTATTTCCGACAAAAAATAATACATGCGCGAGGCCTCATCATGCTAAATCAGTAGACCTTATCCGATCTTCTAACTTAATTATGTAATGGGTTTTGCTCTCGTCCAAGGCTGTCGAAGACTTATAGGTCTGATTCACGCTTCCCGCTCTTCACGAATCTATCTCGCAGACTGACGCCGGGGATAATGCATATAATATATACATATATAATGAATGTATATTATATAATATAATGAACATTTTGCCGAGTAAAGCATCTTTCTTTCACTTTATTTCCAGATTAGAATCAAGTACATTTCCACATATACATATATAGCAGGAGAACTGAGATCTAAGAGTTAACGCGACTTCATCGCGATGTAGAGATTATGGTAAGCGAGTAGTTCAAAAATCACATGCTTTTTCGCATAATACCCTCACCGCGCTTATATGATATACGTCGGTTGCCAAAGATTGTGGTGTATTTCAAGAAAACAGATATAGTTTTTGTTACATGACAGAACGTTCACTTATTTTTTTAATTTATGTTAAAGTAAAAATCAAACTATAGCCTTTTCCGAGCGCATATTTCTGTTACGAGCGAATAGATTTTCTTAGAAGGGAGTTCCAACAGTTTTTTACTTTCTTGGAAACTTCAAATCATTTTCATACAACCGGCAATCTTACAAAAATTACGAATACATACGTCCTCGAATTTGAAGAAATCTTCAAAACGACTAACCCCTTGTTTTTAAAAATTATATTTAGAATAATCAACGAAGAAGATCTAATAATTCACCATTTTCGGTCGAGCGCTTCGAAGCATTCTGCCGGAAAAGTGATTTACAATTTTTTACATCTCATCTCATAAGGAAAAGAAAAAGATTTTCGCCCTTTCGCTGTATGGCTCCCGGTATTTTTATGCAGCTTCGCTAATGGAGCGAACCACGTGTGAAAGTTACTAAGGAGAGGAGAAAGAGCAAAAAAAGCGATTCCTTTTCTGGCACGCGCGCTGCTCGTGTTCCGAGAAAAGAAGATCGTGAATTCCATTTCTTCACACGTCAAACGAGATTTAAGTCGACTGGAGATAGAGACGTGATGCCTAGTTTTGAATAAACTGCAAATCGTCATTTGTAAATTCATTTCACCTTAGAACTAGAAGGATTTTTAATGGCACCGTCTAGTTTCTATCCCGTCCAAGTAAATATCGAGAAAAAAAAACACACAACATGTCTCAGAGGAATTTCATTTAGCATGAGAATGAGGTAGTTCCTCGGACCGTAATATAATCAAGTCATCGTATTCGTTTAATGAATGTTCATAAAAAAGTTGAGCAAATTTTGATATGTGAACAATAGAAGGCACTTACTGAAATATTATTACATGACGATATCATATTATGGTCATTTACAGTTTATATAGCAAAAATTAATTGCATAAAAATGATTTAATGGTACTTTTACGTGAAAATCTTGTATATTTTAGTCTTCGTTTTGAAAAGGGTGAAAATTACACAAAAAATAAATTTAGTGAAGTCCATATTTTAGTCGGATAATTATACAAATTTCATGATAAATAGAATTCCATTTCATCAAATTAATTCTCTAGTAGGTTTAACACGATGAAAAAAATCGTTTTACTTGCAATTGTGTGAATAGCGTATCTACTCGAACAGAATTGCTACTTTATTTTTTACAAGAACTCCTCGAGAATAACGTATAAGTTACTGGAAAACAACTTTCGTTGTACGGAATTCGCGGATATTTAAGTGAATTACATATGTGAGACTCATAAAACTCGACGTTCTAACATTTTTAAAAATGCGTTTCTCTTTGTAGTTTGTATGGCGTTCGGATGTATGCGGGATAAATTATAATAAACGTAACGCCTTTGGCTATTTTAATTTTTATCTCGTATGAAGAAAAATTTTCGTTTAGGAGAAGAAACGGCCATGAAAAGATAAAAAACAGGAGCTCACGTCCGGCGTTTTCATTCGGAAATCGAGCGTAGGAGTTGGGTACACGTCATCCCTCACACGATGGTCTAAACCTCAAAACGGGCAATCTGCTAAGGGACCCTTACAAACATTTCCGGTCTCCTACAGTAAGGTGTATCCGAGTCTTGAGTAGTCCCTTCTTTCCTACACACCTGCACTGAGCGTCATCCTGATGGAAGAGTCCATGTCGAGACGCCCGCCGAGGTAAGGAAGGAAGGAAAACGTGAGGTAAGGAAGACTCCCAAGGTTGGAAACGGAGGTGTAGCTTCGCAGAAATCCCGCGTGGAGGCGCAGCGTGTGCCGCAGTTACGGCTACGGCCTCCACGGTCTCCATGGTTCTCGATTTAAATCGCTAGGATCACGCTGAGAGACTATATTAAAAAGTTCACACGATTTGCGGCGCTGGAAATCCATGGAGAGATATGCGTGGAAATGATAAAAACGCCGATTTTAATGTCTATTACTCTCACGCAAACGGATAAAAGCAGACTTTCCTGGGATGGTATCGCTTTTTCCCAGGTTAACCTTGACTTTCCATTCTCCCAACCCTCTTAATATTTTAACCATCAGCGAGAAATTACGAATATGGTTGGCAAGACGACAAACTTTAAGAAGACTTAAAATCTACTGCTCGTTTTAAAGCATGAAGTGTGCCTTTTAGTCCAGTAGAAAAGTTGTACATAGCGAAAATTTATTCTTTTAGTTATTTTATTTCCATTTAAATATGATTTTTTTATGAAGAGGATATGCAAAAACTGTATAGGGAAAAAAGGGACATTTACCTAAGTACCTTTCTAATCCACCGTTGAAGTCTCCGTAGCTTCAATGAAGATAGCGTTCACTTGCGGCTTCCAGGTTTTTACTGGCTTTATAAGTAAATCTTCCTCGGTTTCTAACAAGATAAAAGGCCGAGAAAAATGGAAAGTCGACCAAAATAATTCTTTCTTACTCTGCGCAAATGAAATTACGTACCGAAAGAAAGTCGGCTGGTTGCCTTATATCCTGCGGACGGCCCCCACATCCCCCGGGGGCAGTAGAATACTCGTTTCCGTTCCAAAGCCTCAAGCGGGTCGAGCGTAACGCCACTCCCACGCGAAAGGGTCGGAACCCGGGACCGGAAAGGGGAAGTTGGGGTGGCAGTGTGGGAACGCGTCTGCACGGACACCCTCACGCTGCGTTTCCCCCACGCACTCTCTTTCCACGAGATGATCATAAGAGACTGATGTGTGGAAGGGGGAAAGAGAAAGAGAGGGAGGAAAGGGACACAGATATGCTCGAGTGAGAAGACGCGCCATTACGTGCCAAAACACTTTCGGTCCAAAGAGAGTGAAACCATAGCACATTTTCAGTTTTACCCGATAAGTTGCAGCACTTTTAAATGCATCAGTAGAGATGTCGTAGATTTACGGCAGATTTATTGTCTATATTGCTGTCTATGTTTTGTTTTTTGTTTTTTTATACAATAAATATTTTTCACCAAATCTTACGAGAGGAAGCTTGTCACGTTAATCAAAAGTAAGTGGAATCAGCTTTGTTTGTGAGATAATTCTCGTCTTTAGAAATCGCTGAATGCCTATAATTAGAGACGTATTTAATGATTCTTCACACGAATCTTTACTGCTACTGTTGCACGCCGAACGACCTATTTGAGAATATCGAGGTGACTGATTAGTGACTTTCCGAGTGAATGAGTAGCTAATAATAATTATGATGATAAAGATAATAAGTCCCATGGGGATACCATGAATGACAGTCATGTGCTGAGTAAATTTATTCCCGCGCAGCAATGCTTAATTCTGTAAGCTTTAGAATGGGCGCTTAATTTAAGCGAAGTCTTTTTTGCATGCAGCGTTTAATAAATCTCAATAAGCCTTCCCATATCTACTGTTCGAACTTCCCGGTCGCACAGACGAGATTCAGACATTAAATCGTGCCGGCAGCCGAGACCGGCTTTTGCTTTCGTCACGGACGTGTGTACCAAATAAACCGGTTTCGAGGAGTGAAGCAAATACCCATTCACAAGTTAAAAGTTCCGTTTAAATTGCGAAATAGGTCGTAAGTTCTATTATTGAACATATATAACAAAGCAGTGTTTTTCACTTCGTCAATCGATTCGCAATCAAGGTAGTAAAAATTAAGTTCGTTCAACCTGCGCCAGTGATTTATAGTATAATACGAAATGCATCCGTAAAACCTTCCAGTATTTGATTTCATTTTTAAATGGAAAATATTAAATGGTCGTTTCAGAAAAAAGGAAATGGAGTCATTTTTGAGTAAATATTTCACATGGCCAAAAACATTGATGGCGGAAGTTGAGGCGTTAGGTTTCTTCGAATGACCCCATACTGGTTTTCGGGCCGGTAAAGCGGTGAGGCTTCTCATTTCAGCCTCGAGCTATTTTTTTTTCATAAACAGGGCCTCGATTTTGAAGCACGTTTATATATTTTCTTCGAGCCCAACGTAGGAAGCTTAACATACGTCACAAAACCAGCGAATCTAGGGAGAATAAAAAAACCTCTGTAGAGCTTATGAAAGCGTTGACACATCACTCTTCTAATTTGCTATTTTCTTAGAAGGTATCACGTGATATAATTTGAAGAACTTTCTTTCAAAGTAGTTTATATAACAGGTAGTAGAAAATTACTGGGAATACATGGTTATTCTTATTTCTCGTAAATTATTTGGTTCAGATGTAATGGATTTATTATTAAAAACATTTTACTGACAAAACAAAAAGTCAATGTATTTAATTAAGAGATATTTCGTGTCTGTTTTCTTACAAGGCAAATGTCCTGTTGCGAATTCTGCGTGCTAAATAAACATTTCATCATTAATATTACGATATTACGAACGAATCTTCGATCCTCTTTTGTGTTTATGAGCAAATAAGTATAAACTTGCGTATCTAATTATAATGACAAGAGAGTGAATATACTTAGGAGCACGGCCGAGTTTCTACAGGAAATTTATGACTAAAAAAGAATAAATATTAAAAACCACCAAACCAAAAGTCACTAGCTTGTCAATATTTCAGGCAGCAAAAATCCGGTAAAGCCTTAATATGCTGGATCACATTTTAAAAACAATTTACAAAATTTCACGCTCGTTCCTCGAAGATACGATTCCTTTTCAAACACGCATCTGTAATTTCTCGAAAGACAGGCCACAAATTGGCGCAGGAGAATAACAAGCCGTGAAATTTCTCGACTTCCTCGAGACACAAAGAGAACCTTATCAAAGTTTATTTCCCATGCAGATCCTTCCGTTCCCACCGATCTCTCAAGGAGGTGCGGGGTGAAGAGGGTTCAACCAAAAGGGTCAGTCACGCCCATGGGCACAATTTCCGAAAGTCTCATCATTTCCACGAATACACAGGACGAGAAAGAAAAAATGGAAAGGAAAGAATAAAAGGAGGAGGTGGAAGAGGATAGAGCAGGGATATATATATATATATATATATATATATATATATAATATATATAGTACATGTCTCTCCGTCGCTGAAGAAGGGCGTCAGTCCGAAAGCTCCATATTTGTGTTGTTTTTGTGTTTTCCGTGTGTCCTCAGCACCCCCAGCGGCTCTCCAATCTTGGTAAGTGTCCACTGGGCTTCCTCCAACACCCAAATGTGTCTCTCCAACACCCCAGCGGCTCTACTTCCGGTAAGTGTTCACTGGGTTTCCTTCAACACCTAGTTGCACTAAATATCCTTACTTACCTTTCCTCTTCCGTAGTATTTATATATATATATATATATATATATATATATAGACACACACATACATATATATATATATCGAGGGCAATTAGGCGTCGAAGGACACCCAGTGAGCACTTACCAGAAAGAGAGCCGCTGGGGTGTCTGAGAGAGACATTTGTAGACGTTGTTGGAGCTTTCGGGATAATCCATTCGTCAGCACAACAGAGTTGTCTCTCTTGTGCTGACGAAGAGATCATCCCGAAAGCTGCATCATGTACGCCTACAAATGTGTCTGTCCGACACCCCAGCGGCTCTCCTTCTGGTAAGTGCTCACTGGGTTTCCTTCAACACCTAGTTGCCCTCGATATCTTTATTTACCTTTCCACTTCCACAAGTATATATATATATATATATATTTATTTTTATATATTTATATAATATGAATAAACGGGGTAGGGGCTCTCATGACCAAGGATTCAGTGGGGCTTTACGAGACGAGGGCTCCGTTCCGCACCAGATCACTCCTTCGGAGTCGCTCACGCCTCTCAGAGGTCCTACTTTCCCTAGAGAGCTCTTGTGCAATCGCTAATACACCCACGAAGCCTGCCTTACCGCCTCCTTCCGCCTCCCTTCCCTCCACGCTTCCTCCGCACTAAAGAGAGATTTTTTCCCCTTCTCTACTCAACCGGGACGGAGGCTAAGAGACACGTCAATATACGGAGAATAGAGAAAGAGCCGCGCCCACATACGACACCTCACGCTTCTTCCATGAAGTCCCGCGCCGGGCGGCGATGGGAGGGAGGTGTAAAGGGGGAGGGAGAGATGTTAAGGGGGAGGTAAGGCGCCCCATTGAGTCGCCCTCCTTTTCTAAGGAACAATCATTTTCATTCCGTTTGAACCGTTTGAGAATCATCTTTCACGCAAGGGAGATCGCTAAACTGCATAAAGGAGCATAGTTGGAGCTTATGAATTCTATTTTAATCGTAAAGCGTGTCATGTATTTTTTCCCTATTAACCCTTATTCCGTAGAAAGGAGACGAGAGGAAATGTTAGGCCAGAAGATTGATCATTAACAGTTATAAGCAGACCCGTGACCCAGACGTTCCCGGTGACTAAGTGGATGATCAGGTGATCACTCATTCAAATCTTTCTAGTACATCGAAACCGCCAACTCGTATTTACAGATACTCAATAAAATTGAAACAAAATAATTAAATTTCGTCGAGTATCACCAAATAAATGGGATGCCGTGCGTTAAAATCTCCAAATTAACAACCAAATGCGAGATCTCTACAAAGAGCTGTTCGTAAAAATGACATTTTTTGTGATTCTATACAACTGCATTTCTTCCAAGGAACACATCTGTGGATGAATTAATTATAATACCATTTTCATTTGTATTATAACACAGGAGCAGTAATAAAGCGAGAGAAACGATAAGTAATTCAGAGGCGTCTCGTTTTTTCGCACCGCACAAGGATAATTTATGAAAAGTAGCGATTGTTTCATTAATATTCGTCCTTATTTTTTAGGTCACGGGTTTACCGTCATTGGCCGAGTCCGCGGCATGACTAATGAGTGTTCGGTGGGAAAAATGCTGACCGTGGTAAGGTTAGCTAGAAAGAACCAGTGTAATTAACGTGAGAATTTCTCCTGCGCGGTCGCGACCACTCATTCGCAAAAATGAACGAGGAAAGCTTAAAAATAATAATCTATTGATCGGCGGTATTAAATGCCACACGTCAACAGTTTCACCGATGTTCATCCTCAAATTGTAATTATTCTGTAACGTGTCTCGTAATTAAATGCATTACGTCGAGAAAAAAAATAACGAGAATTCAGAAGCGAGCAAGAGATCGGCGCTGATAGGACACCCTACAATTTCGAACAACGTTTTAAGTTCTTTTTTTAACTCGCCTATTCCTGATCTTATCGGCGTGGTCTTTTTTCTGGGAGAGTGATTTCTGCATAAATTGCATTCGTGAACGCAAAAGCCGTCACACCTGTTGCCCTCTACGCGTACGAGTGTCACTCCAGCGGCCACGTTTGCTTTTATTTTGTAGAAAGGAGAGGAGAGGCGAAGGAGGGGGGAGGAGAGAGGGCGGAGGGGAAAGGAGATAACTCCTTTGCATGGATAGATAGGGATGTTCATCCGTCTCCTTCGAAAAGGGATAGGCATCACTTGCACGAAAACTAAGGTTGACTCTCTTGTTTCATCGAATCAAGTGTCAAGGATACGTTAGCTTGAATTATACCTCTGCATCTGTTTGTGGGTCTAATACATGGAAATGATACACACAAAAATGAATGAAACGCCGAAAACGTGTATTGATATATGGAGAACGATAACGTTAGTTTTTTTTATGACTTCAAACTAGTCTCAATTCAATAAACCGAAAACAAATAGAATTTTAAATAAATATAATGTTACGTGAATCGTGCGAATGAAAGAATAAACTGCAAAACTAGTAGGTTCGAAATAACATGCAACTTTAATAGATTTGCTGAATTAATTAAATATTCGACTGCTTCACGTGGAATTTCTGCAAATATATATTTCTATAATCCGAACATTTATTTATCATAATACTCACAAATTAACTCATTTTACACTCAATTTATAAATTTTTATTTAGTACAAAGGCACTTACGTATAAATTTTACTCGGAGAGAGAATGTTGAGCAGGTATAGGATTCATCACGAAAAAATTTTTTAAAAGGGCTCACATCAGTCACTTCCTCGATGCCAAGCTTCCGATATGTGAAGGGAATTTAAGTCATTTCCGGACGATATGGCCGGGTTTTATCGGAAACTTTCCAACCTATGGACGCATAACGAAATATACTGACCGTAATTTCCTAAAACTTCGGAAATGGAAACGAAACATTAAAATTAATGTTCTGAGCATCATGTACGATATGTAGATGAGTTCAAATAAGACGAGAAATTAACAAAGGAAAACTTTTAAATTGGATAATTTTTTCCATTGGATAGTTTTTGGGTACACAACTAAAGGTTTAAGATAAAACGGGAAACTTTTAAAGTAACTCGGTTCTTGTCCTTGAACTTTTCCGCCTTAAAAAGTTGCCGATAACGGTAGACGAAAATCTTCCAGCCGCCAAGCGCAGGACCAGTCGTGGACGTAAAAAATACACCGCGTCTCGCTTGCTGTTTCTGAGTGCGAAACAACTGTTTTGTTGAATAAAAATAAGGGACGAAAGAGAAGGAACTTTCAATAATGAACAGACGAAGTTATGGCTGCGTTTCTCTCATTTTTCCAAGAATTTAAATACGTCAACTCTGATGACACTATCTTTCAAATTCATCACGCATTCATTATAGATGGAAAATTAGCTATTAAAAATTAACGCGTCTATTCAGTGAATCTTCCGCCGCACAATTAAAATAATACGAGCCAGAGTTGCAAATACTAATAAAACTGAAGCAGCACACCGTGATTTCGACTTACTGTTCAGTGAAATTAATGCAATCGTTGCTGAATAGCGTGAATTTTCATTGCCGAAAATTGTCGAGGTGTGACACTTAAAGATTATTAAAAGGTAAACATTTAGCAAGAGGCATCGAAAGAGGAAAAAAATGCGTTTTCATGTCTTTGCTGTAATGAACTCTTTTGAGGTTGTCGGGAGAATAGAAGTTCATGGATTGAATTTGTATTACTAATTCACTGAAACCCTTATACCGCGACATAATTTACCCTTTCTTTGAATGTCTCCGCGATATAAAATGAACAAAGTTAAGCTCAAGAGGTAAGGCGGACAAGAGCGTACCGAGCGCCAACTCCGTGTTGACCAATCCTTTTGGTTTCAAGTTCGAAACCATATAAGGAAAGTCGCATTTCATATCATTCAGGCAGAACGCATTTCATAGTAATCGCGAGCTCGACGAACAATCCGTCGGTGACCGTGAGCCGCAGCAACATAACGCAGGAATAAATTGCGCCCTGGGACAATTTGCCTTATAAAAAGTGGAACGCCTGCATTACACAAGAATTCTAGACGTTCGGGCGTTCTTCCGAAATTAAGGTTAGTTGTCTGGGATAGATGGGAGCGTCATCGAGTAGAAAACCGTTGCCTTTAGTCTTAAAAGAGGCCTCGTATCTTTTTCCCGGGAGAGCGAAGAGCGGGCCCTCTGTCGGACGAATCCAGCATCACGGAGGTGAGCCCAACGCTGGCGCGAAAGGGCGCCGCAACAACGCTGCTAGGCAACGCCGCACGAGAGGTCACGCTCCCATACGTAGGGTACGCCGTGGATATCTGGCAACTGGGCAAGCACGAGGGCAAGGGAGTGAGGGCCTTGGCCGCCGGTAGACGTGAGTAGTGGATGGGTGGGTGAGTGGAAATGGGAAGGGGAGAGGGAAGGGAGAACCGAGGTTTACTTCAGGTGAGAAGCAGAAGGATTGGCTTCGGAAGATCTGACCATCTGGGGAGTAAGATAGGCGGGAGAGCAGCGTCTTCGCAGTGACGCAGAGGAAGGCACACGAGATTACCGTAAAAAACAGTATACTCAAATGCGTCACGCGGTTTCACGATTAAGCTGAAATGACGGATAAACTGCCGGCGTGCTTGTGGAATATTCGCAAAATTATTTTGAATACAAAAAAATCGATGCTATGCTTACGATACTTCGGGAAACACTGGATTTTCCCGCTAAATGACGCCGGGTTTGGAAAATAAAACATTTAAGCAATATTTTTGAAATAATTGCAGGAATTATATTTGTTATTTATCCCTCGCACTGTTAAAATATATTTTAAATTAAATATAGAATCAAACATTTCAAATGCCTATATTTGACGAAATTATAGCTATTTTAAATCATTTTCTGAAACTGGATACTCTTCCATTATCTTAGGAAAATTGCCAAAAAATATTCCTTATTTCATTTTATGAAGTTAACGCAATCGATGTAAATGCATAACGTCAGGATTTGAAGAAGCCATTAAACTTACCTTAAATGTCGAAATAGTGGCGTTATTTAATTATTGGATACGGGGAGCCGTGGCGTAGTGGTGTGGGCGCTGGCCTGCTACGCTTAGCAAACTCGGTGCGAACCGGGTTGCCCGGCTCCCTATTTGCGTGGTTATGTGGAGAACACGCAAATCAGCGCCCCGTCCTTCGGAAGGGACGTAAAGCCGTTGGTCCCCTTGGTGTTTCTCGTTAAGAGTAGGCTAATGCCGGCACCGGGTTTCTCTCCTCCCTTGCTTTGTGATTTAGACTGAGAAGCCGTCTAGCGCTGGAGTCGTTTGAAGTCACAAGGTCCCCCCAATTGATTGATTTAATTATTACAATAAAATAGAAGAAGGCTTTTAAATATATTCATCTCCATGCGTCAGATTTTGATTAGCCAGATACACATGATAAGTTCGTGATGAAAATAATTAATATTTAAATATTTAGTAATTGATATTTAAAGAAACACAATCGAATGGTATAAAATGACGTCCGGAGTTAAATTTTTAAAAGAAATAAATGGAATTCAAAGGAGAAAACGGGGTTCATAAATCGATAAGTTCGAAACTTGCATAAAGGAAAATAGCGATATGAATCGGCAATGACCTAAACTCGCTCATGTTTGTTATTTCATCTGTTAACAGTAGGATAAGCATAGGCTGCGAAGTTGATAACGTCATGATATCCATTAGCGCTTGTTATTAGATGAAGACGCCCATCTACAATTCGAATTAAGGCAAGCTTAAAAAAAAGAATACCTGAGTGATATTTGGCTTCCATATCAATCGAGGCGTCGATACAAGAAATTTTTTCCTCGCTAATTCCTATCTATGTTCAACTCCAGCTGTAATAAAAAAACAGCTGAGAAAGCTTAGAGGCGATTTCAGATACATAGCAGTCGTCATCTGTGGTATTTACGTTGTTAATATAGCTAATTCTCACTAAGAAAATGAGGGTGAGTTCTCATACGTACATGATTTTTCTGAGCCCATTCCTAGGATAAGCTTGAATACGGCAAACACCCAATTGTAAACCAACAAAAGTGAACTTTTAGATAGTTAATGGAGAGAGATTATTTTGTTCAACGTGGGAATGAGCTGTCAAGAGTTTTTCAAACCGTTATTTATTACAAAAATCTACGTCGTATCGACGAAACGCTTAGGCGAGTTTTTTGCGCTTGTAAAAGTAAACCATAAAGTCCCCTTTGTCTCATTTTAAGGAACTCCTCGGGATATCAATACGAATTTATCTGGGGAAAATTGCTGTGCCCTGATCTTACAGTAAAAGGTTTTCCAAGGCAAATTTTTTTGTAAACGTGGAAATTAGAATATGAGCATCAGTAACCCAGGTGACAACGATATTTGATTCCATAATTATGTCTCTTCACAGAACCAACCCTCGGGGTGACTGGAAAGTTAATCTAGCGATGGATGCGTTTGTTACATCCCACGAGAAGGAAAATGACTACGAATTAAGTCAGACCCTTCTCTTGCTACCGTCTGAGCACATGCATGAATATCTATGAGAGAGAGAGAGTGGAATAAACAGCCTCTCTCTCCCTCACCTGAAGGGAACGGCGATGCCGATGAGGAGAGTGGTATATGAAATGGGAGACACGGAGTGGGTGGAGGGAGGGGAGGATAGGGGGAGAGGAGCTCACAAGACGCTACGGAGGAAGCATACAACGAGTACAAAAAAAGTGGTCGAGTGAGTGGTGGTCTGGAGTCGCACGTGCCCGAAGGTCCAAAACACCTCGAGGGGAAACCTCCGGAGCCGTCCGACCGCTTTGTCTCCTCTCTCTCAATCCTCCCTCCGTCTTCCTCCCGACCACTTTCCCTCCCACAAGCCATCCGCCTATCTGCATCCCGCCTTTTCTTCTTACCCTTCCCTCCCTACTATCCTCCCCTCTCTCCTTCCCCCACTCCTTTTTCCGCGTCCCGCACGCTTCAACCTCCTTCCCCACATCCTCCTCCGCTTCTTTGCTTCCCCCCCCCGACACCCTCTTCCTCCATCCCGCACATCCCTTCCCGCTTTCTTCCCTCCCTCCCTCTCTCCTCCTCCTTCCTTCCTCCCTCTTCCTTCCTGCTTCACTTTGTTCTTTGCCTCATCTAAGGCGTTTCCTCTTCCCCCCCTCCCTCCCTCCATCTTCCCATCCCTATCCTTGCTCTATTTGCACCTTGGTCCACTACTACTACACCCGTCCCAAAAAAGGGTTTTGTTTATGTTTACAAAACAGTAAAGAAAAAGACGTACAGACGCCCAGCCCTTGCTTTATCTTTTCCATTCATACCTCAATGCAAAACCTCGGAACGCGATGGTGGACAACACCCTTACCTTTTTTGTATCCTGGCGGTTAACAGGATGGCAATAATTATTTGGTGATGGCGAAGTTCACCCTTTCGCGCGCCACCGAACAAAGACATCGATTTTAATTTTTTCACGCTCGGATACATCTGCGTCTTCGGAGGTCATCTGCGAACGTTAATCTTCGTGGAAACCGATTCGTTCGTTCGAAACTTTCCAAATGCCGTCTTCCATCGCTTAAGCATTGAAACAAAACAAGGGACTTCAGAAAAGCGAATTATTATTTTGCGGTTCGATTAATATTTCGTTATGTATGTCGAGGTACGCATTTCGACAAACTACGGGACCAAACCGAACTTCGTTCTTTCGTGGAAGCGAGCCTCCGTTCGCTGATGTTACCTTCGCCATGACAACGGGGGAGAAAATTTCCACTACAACCACGATCATCGTTTGAAAGTCGAATACATCTATTCGTACACCACAATGAATAGGAGAACGAATCAAACAATACATGCGGTGTCTCTCACAGATACCCTCGTCCCATTGTCTTTTTTTCCTAATCCCCTTTATTCCCATCCATAGCTGTCTCCTCTCCCTCCTTTTGCTCTCTCTCCCCTCCCACCTCCTTCCTTCGAACCTCCTCCTCCGACGAGTCACGATCAAACTCTCTCCCTCTCTCTCTATCCCCTTATTTTTCCGGAAAAAGAATACGGCGGGAAAGCTTCCCAATGGCAGAGAAAGGCCATCGACTTTGGATCGCTAGTCACGTGTTCGCAATCATTCCCGCGTCGGGCTATTTAAGGCGCCATCGCGAGAAAAAGGCCGCGACATTAATATTGCATCTGAAACTGATTTTAGGTAATAATTCCGCGTTCGATATAAAATATTACTTTCGATCAATCACGGCAGGATGAAATTCGGTTTCCGTCCAACGCCGTGGAAGTTTGTGTGTGCGCGCGCGCGTATATGCACAAAAGGGTAGGTTGTTCGACTTTATAATATTTATATGCTTTTGAAGACGAAGATAAAAATGTCAGCAAAGGTTGCGCTGTTTCAACATTTTAAAACGTTATTTCAGTGAAAACTTAAACAATTTCTTTTCCGATGGCTCAAACTTATAAACAACATATACAATTTCTATCGCAAACGTATGCATAAGATACGCTGTTTATTTGTGACCTTACAGCGCTTGTACGACAAAATCCGTTGCCATTGAAATTCAGCCGATTATTATTTGTACGTCAGCCTTGGCATCGTTTTCTGGTTTACGAATTTAGTACACTCGGAAACAGGACGCACGTAATTGTATCTTTCGCTGTTTTACTTTTAATTTTGATAAATAAAAACGCATAAAAAGTTATCGACTATAAAAACAATGATTCTACCTTTCTCTCAAAATTCGTGAGATTGATTTTTAGATAAAGTTAGTTCATCGAATGGATTTGATGTTTCATTGATGCTCCTTCCACACTGTAGCCTTTCACCCATTTTTTGTGAGCATATAGGGCGCCTAGCAACGAGAGGTAAATTGATCGCTTCTCTTCTGCGCAACTTAAACCGGTTGTCAGAGGATTTAGGCAGCTTGTAAACGCTTTTACCTAGCAACGAAATGAATCGACCACAACGTACGTATAACATGGAGTATTTCGGAATCGCTGGCGGTCTGGGAGTTTTTTTATTTACCAACCTTTCGAGTTTCTGCAAGACCATTTATGAGAAGTTTGACTCCGATTATATTTCCTCCAACAAAACTTAAAATCTTGAGCGAAGAATAATCTTTAAGCTAACCATATTTACGTTCTAATGTCAGACCACTTTCTATATGCATCACGAAAAGTCATTCGTAAATCACCGAAAACTAAGGAAAGCTTTCCAGACAACATGAAATGTCGCGGATTTCACACCCTCACCTCATTTTTCTTTCTGATTTTCATCTAACAGACGTGACATTGTCTTTGGTTTTGGCAAAGAGATCGACTGGGTTTCACATTGCGACACGCGTTTAAATACAAACGCCGAAACCCCAGCGTGTAAGATTCACAATGGTCGCGTAACACAGAACGCTCTCAATGGGACTTGTGAATAAAACCCACTTCCCCTTTTCTTGTCACCGGAACAAACAGCACGCGCCGGTTTCACAGCAGAGAGAGAGAGAGAGCAAACTTCCGAAAGCCATAAATACTGGTCGGATGTGAGCGCTTGTTTGGTAGTCTTTTACGGCTCATCCTCGGACAAATCAGAATCTTTCATATAGTTTTCCAATTCTGTCCTTCTGTCTATAACGCTCCTTGAATCTTTCAATATCTCAGCACTGGAAGCAGCTAGAGATATGAAATTGGGTGTGTTCTTACATGACCACATTAACTACTGGAAAATGTTATTACTTTTACATAAAGTATCCTATGTTCGACTCCAGATATCCTTTCGTATTGCCATTTAAAAGCACGGGAAAAACGATTAAGACCGTGCAGACATTTTTTTCTTTTGCTCATTACAATACCTAAATATTAACTTAGAAACTTCAAACAAAAACTAAAAGACAAACGAAATTCTAAATTATTTTATTGTAACGGTCTTTTATTGTATCTTGCCCTTTAAAATTTAAAAAATACGTAAAAGTGCGTATTTTTTTGTGATTTTAACGCTTAATCTAGCATGCGTTATTAATTAATCAAATCACTACAATCTTCCAAAGCTTATTTTTCTTGAAAGAAGCAAGCAAGAAGAAGTGCATTCAATCTTATCAATTAGAATAACCTGATTAAAGCATTTAACTATAGGCAAAGTGCACAAAGTGTTATCTATTATTACGATATTAACATAAATATTATATAAAAATTAATTTTAGTGTTTTTAGTATGTTACAGTTTTTAATGTTACCCGTCATATGACGGGTTATTATTCTAGTAATGAAAGAGAACGCTAAAAACCTTGGATAAACAATGAACGAACGGAGAAAATAATTATCGAATCTCTCTCTCTCTCTCTGGATTCGATTTTTCCCGTCTTTCCAACCAATAGTTTTATCGGTTGAGCGCTCGATCGAATATCGAAATGAAGGGGAAAATGATGAGAAGAGTTAAGCGTGCCTTCTTGCTTGCTTGGAATTGTCATGGTCAATATTTTAAAATCTTTCGAAAATATACCATTCTGTCTAATGCAGAACAGAAACAAGCCCCTTAAACTTTCAACTGAGCATCCCAATCCCGACTTCTTTAGAGATATAAGACGGGATTGCATGTTAAGAGAAAACATATCGTGCGCTTTTCCATCTTGACGATCCTTTGTGAGAAATTTCTCTGAGAGAAAATAAAAACGAAGCTACCGATAATTTTGCTCGTGTAATACATTGCAAGCAATGGCTGCCTCAGTAAATTCTTATTGTCCCATGAGGCTGTGAAGCAGAATGACGAACAAATGTACGAATCCTGCGAAAGAAAGAAACATAATACGAAATAGATCGGCGGAAGATCAAAACCACCGGATTGACATGGAAATTTCAGGCACAACATAATTCAAAAAGAGGCTGCACTATGATTTTAAGAACGAAAGATGCAATGAGCAGCTGCTGTTTGTAAGAGCATCTTCTATCGAGCAATACCCATTGTCACCCGGCGTTTATTCCTTCAATCAGAAAATAACGTATGGCGGAAAAATTTGTTTGACGCATCTTCGCGGCAATACATTCTTTTGCTCAGGCCAAATATACTCGATTATATTACCGAATAACTTAAGTTGTTTATATGGAATATTCCCTTCATAACAAAAATAATCTCGATGCCAGGATAACTGCACACAATACGCTTTATATAATTATATTTTTTAATTTTTTCTTCACAATATATATATATATATATATATATATATATATATATATATATATATATATATATATATATAGAGGTTGTGTCCCTCTTGTGCTGACGAAGGGATCATCCCGAAATCTCCAATAACTTCTACAAATGTGTCTCTCCAACACCCCAGAGGCTCTCCTTCCAGTTAGTGCTCATTGGGTTTCCTTCAACACCTAGTTGCCCTAAATATCCTCTACCTTTCCTCTTCCGTAAGTTTATATATATATAAAGCGTCTCTAACTAACCAATAAAGGATTGCAGCATTATTAAACTTCATATATTTACAGTCGATGCTCTTCCAATGCAAGTCTCACAAAATAGATAAATTCCTACAGCTTAGAAAGGATTTAATTAGGGGTGAAGTTATAAAAAATATAATACAGATTTTTCCAAGCAGAAGAGCGTGAACTAATGGCTACCGAAACGAGGATGTTATTCATAAAAGAGTGGCAATCCGAAGTAAAAAAATATAACGACATGAAGAATCAGTCGATTCCCTTTTCGAATGTTACCATTAAAAGCGGCAGCAATATGGTGCGGTTAATGAAGCATTGACGATGGACCGCCACACAAAGAGGAGAAACACCTGGACGTCTTAATATGCCGCATTACTTATTTTGAAAAATATTTTATGGCGAAGGAAATTAATTATTAGAATCACAGGAAATTTCCACAGACGACTTAAGAATCTCAAACCGAAATTCGCAAATGTGGCGCAAATATCAAAATGGCTACTGCGAGGGAGGGAGAGAGCGGGAGAGAAAAGGGAGAGAAAAGGGAGAGAAAAGGGAGAGAGGGAGGGAGTGGAGGAAAAACGGAGAGAGAAGGACAGAGTGAGTCTAGGCATTGGTTAAAACCTGGATCTTCTCGGGGAAGAACTCCAAGACACATCAGATTCGAAGAGGAATAGTTTATATTTCCCAATTACAGCTTTTTTGACGCACTTAGCGCGCCAAGAAAATAAAAACCAACCAACCCCACCCGGAATGTTATCTTTTTAAACGATCAGTATTTCGTTTTTGGTTATTATGTGTGATAATAAAAGAAAAAAGCTCGCAGATTATAAAATTGTTACAGCTTATTCTATTCAGGCAATTCTGAGGTATAGCTGCCAACAGCCCTTCTCCGGAAAGAGGTTTTTCTTGCGAATTTTTTATTAGGCGCATTTCAAAGCATCAAAGAAAGAATCGACTAGTTTTTTCCCACAAACATCGATTAATGATGTGATTCTAAGAAATAAAAATGATAAATAACTCTTCGAAGTATACCTATTTTCTTTAGATTAATCGCCATTTCTTATTCCTTTTTCCTTAATTATGTTTTTCATAAATAATTTCCTTTTAAGATGAAAAAGTTTCTTAAAATTAGTTAAAGGCAAGCAATTCGGTCTTCAATTGATGATGCGAACTTGCAAATAATGTATTAAGGGTTGGGTTATTTTTATAGAAAATGAATTTTCGATTCACTATACAAATTTTCATTTGGATTGAATGCACGACTTAATAATTTAGTAGAAAAAGACATAACACGCTTCCGAAGGCCAGAAAGTATTTTTTTAAACGCTTCGAAAAATATGCATTTTGTCCTTCTCTGACGGTTTTAAGAGTTGGCAGCACTGCGCTGAAGTGCATTTCTGCTGCATCGACTCGAGCGGACTCGATTGCGCCACAAGTATTATAAATCAAAACCGGCAATAAAACTCCCGTGGCCCAAAAAAATCAATTTCCTCGGAAAAGAAACTCGGCGAAACTTTTCGAGATCGCACGTTTCTATGCGCTTAGAGGTAATTTCCGAGACTCGTGGGCGCAGCCCAAGACACCCATTCGTCCATCGAAGACGTGACTGAGATCGAGGTGCACGATCTATGTATGTAGTAGCAGCTGTTGCTACGGGAGACGGCGCGACGCGACGAATCTTCACGACCCGCGCGGATTCGCTGCATCTCATCGTCTCCGCGCTCCCTCCCGCCCCGCCCCTCGTTCTCCCCACCCGCCACCCCTTCGCCCTACACTCCCAACCCCCCCCCCCTCCCCCCCCCGCCAAGCCGTGCTTTTTTGGCGGTCTCCCATGACGACGTAACAACGCAGAGAACCAATTCGAGAGCGCCGTTTTGGCGGGTTCGTGAGTCAAGCCACTTCTCTTTCTCCCTCTGCTTTTTCACTCCCCCAAGGACAACAACTGCACGGCCGCCGCCGCCGTGACTACCCACGCTTTATCTCTCTTCGTGGAGATATAGGCAGGGAAAGCGACCGCTTGGTTTTATTTTTTTCGCGAGAGACGCCGTCGCGTCGAAGGGAGTGATCGCGCAAGGCGCTACCACCGGTTGGCGGGGAGGTGGGTGAGGGGGGCGGGTACGGGCGTGGCCTCCCCTTGTTTCTCCTTACCTGGACCGCGCTGTTCAGGAAGCAGTTGTTCTGACCGGGGGCGTTAAGAAGTCCTTTGGCGCCGGAGGGACTCGTGTTGTTCGCCGTCGACGAATTCGGCGCCGCAACGTCCCCTTGAGGGCGCCTCTGGTGGAGTTGGTGGAGGACGCCATCCTGCGTCGCCCACGCCGCATCGTCCCTCTGGCGCCGGAGTAGAGAGCCCGCAGCGGACTCCGTGGTGCACTGCGCCATCCTGATCTCGGTCCTGGCAAAAGACGAGAAAAACGTATGAAAGAGACGAGCCGTGAATTCGAATCGGGGAGACTATAAAAAGGGTTCCTTATAGGTGTACGACGCACGTGAAACGACGCCTCTGGCGAATTGCTTAATGTTAATCCCCACGACCTCTGTAAAAAAAACTGAAAATTTCCCTCCGTTTGGGCAGATGGACGACTTTGCCGATAAATGGAGATGGCGTCTATACTGCTTTCGCGTTCCATTTTCTCACGATCGCTTGCTTAAGCTTATAATCGCTTTCTCCCGAAACGATTACGAGAGGAAAAACTATTGGATACGCGCCGTTGGCACATCTGCGAAAGTCTGTCCCGCTTAAAAATTTCCGCCCGTCGCAAATCTAAGGTTCTGTCCCTTAAAGCTGATGCAGAGAATAAACATCGACGTTCAATGGCGAAAGAAAAAAGCAAATAGCAATAGCGATCATTTGTCGCAGTATCATGGAATTATACGAGTGTCCAAGATGCTGTTTTCATAAATGACGCTGTATATCCTGAAAATACCTGCCAATCCTCGGCATTCATTATTTAAAGCAGTCTGAGACAGTAAAAACTAATTCATTTTAATGCATCACTTATTTGCTGATTCCAATGACATAATGTATCCAGTTTGGAACTAAATTTCTGGAGGAATCGAAGAGTCAAAAATGGAAATTTGCAATTTTCGAAGGATAATTTGAGCGAGCATATATTTTATTAATAGCTACTACATATATAGAAATTTTTGGAGATTAAAAAAACAAAACGCCATATCTAACACGCAAAAAATCCAAAAACTTGACGGAAAAATCGTAACGCAATCATAAAATTAAAGCATTTCTCGCGAAGTGAAATAATTTAGCTCTTAGCAAAACATTTTTCGCGCCAAAAATAAGTTAATATCCAAACTGCACCAGATAGAGCGAGATGTATCCTCAGATTAACTGCTTAGCAAAGTTTCATCTTTAAACATTTGAAATCTTTTCATCCACACGTTGCCTCCAGCACTCATTCCGAATATTTGCAACGATTTTATATCATTCTTAATGCGCAAGAATAAACGTTTACGTGAATCGTTTCGGGGTGCGTATACGACTTGCTCGGATGATGAGCGCGCCAATGCTAAGGTCGCGGTTTTGAATTCATCCGGGGGCGAGGGCGTGTGACCATTTTGGCAAAGGCAGATAAACCGATGTCGTTCTAGGTGGGCGTAAACAGACGTTTGATTTTACTATAAAGCGAGACGCTACGCTCGAACTTCGAACCGCGACCATGAATATCGAATTCACTGCTTATTCACACGAATTTTCGACTCCGACAACTTGAGGATAAATAATTCGAAGAAAGTAAGTTTCCTATAATCTTGGCGGCTTGCATAACAATTGTATGAATGATAATTCTATTGCTATCCAAATAAATGAGATTAAAACGAAAAGTTTCTTTCGAGAGATTTGTTCATTCTATTCCGAGAGAAGCTTCGAAAATTCTTAATAGCTGCTATACACGATATTTCGGAGAGTTAATGAAACACCACAGAGTCAAGTTTGGATTCTCTTACGAATTTACGCATAATATGCTTATTTATATCCCCAATTATCGTATGAAATAATAATTACGAAACGAAAAGGTTTTATTCGAAGCTAGAATAAGTAAAATTTGGAAATAAAATGTCAGCAGACAATTTAATTTCTTATCCTCGATCTTATGCATCACTAACGACGCTTATTTTTTGATTCAGCATAATATTCATAGTTAGATTTGAAACCGTGACTTTCACTGCGTTGCACAATAGTTCTTTTTTTTTAATAAGGACGCTATCCTTCTTCGGCTTCGTCTTATCCGATAATAAGTTTGAATGGGCGTGGTGTACTCCACTTTGGCAGTCACACCGCCACACCATTTTATTTCCGCAGGAGACCGCTAGGGGGTGGAGCGATCGGATCGCCTCGTCGCATTCGCGGCACGGGAAAAGCTCGTAAGGAAGAGCGAGTGGGTGTTTATGGATGTGCGTAGGGAGAGGGAGGGAAGGAAGGGGAAGGAAATGGAAAGTGGCCAAAATATTCACCCTCGTGTGAGTAACAGATAGAAAAGAAGCTGCAATCTGGAGGGAGACTTCTATTTTTTCCTCCGAAGGACACGCGTTCCAGAAATCCTCTCTTTCTCAACGGACACAGTTTTTCGGGCACCGTTTCACACTCGCCCGCCGTTTTCCCTCGCAAAGTACTGCTCCCGAAAAAGTTATAATTTCGAGCGGCGTGGGATTTTCTCGAAAAACGTCTCGAGACGAGTTATTTCCACGCGGAGTTCTAAAAGTCCAGTCTTCTGTTCTATTTCGGAAGTTCGTCCCTAAGCGCGGTCGAAGGAAAAAGAACCGTTTCTTCCGCACGTTGACCTACACGCATTTCTGCAACACGTGGAACAGACATCCATCTCTTTGTAAATCTGTAATAAATTGGCAGATCCATGGGAGTGAAGGAGGAGGCTATGGGACTCGATCTGGAAGTCTCGATTAATACTCGTGATGCGAACCCTTCGGTTTCGGACCTTATAAGGACCTCCGCCGCCCTCAGTGGGGAGTTTCTAAAGGATTAAATACTGTACGGAAGAATAACGATCGATTCTGCGAAATTAAGACAAATAGGTAATTAACGATAGCGATGTTACGCGTCGCAAAGGTTTCGATTGGAAATAGCGAAGAAAAACGTTTTCTATGATGACCTAACCCCGATCCGTGTAACAAAAAAACGTTCGCGTAGAATCGAACGGGGTGATCTTGATGGCGGTGCCAACGGTGTGACCGCTTACAGAGGCCTTGCACGTCATAAAAATATTTGTTGTACTTATAAAGTACATACGTAAAAAAATCGGAAAAAATATCGAAAACTGTCATAGTGAGAGGTTGCTTTATCTATTTATATTTTCTATCAAAAATTTGTGACGCGTAAAAAGGCCAAGTATGCAGACTTTGCACCGGGCCCCGCGATTTTCTTAGCCGGCCCTGTAATCGAATATTGGCGAATCGCCGCTGGAGACGGCTGTTATGCTCCTGCATATCTTAAGAGCCTTCGGGAATTAGTACCTTGCATTCAGATCTTGTAGTATGATCCCTAATTCATTTCTGAATTGCATCAATTCGCTCCTTGCGCCAGGATATTCGTCCGCTAGATATTAATTTATTATCCGTCGCCGGGAGAAGTAGAAAAAATAGCCGCCATCAACAGCCACATGAATACACGTGGATGAAAATTCGAAAATTATAGCGGAAGCAGTCAATAATTTAAATAAATAAGTTCGCTCGCGTCGCATTTACCTTCCTCAGCTCTTGATATTACCTTTGAAACTTTGTGATGCGTTCATTAAAAGAGTGCGGATATTTCCGAAGAGTAATAACGGCATTTTTACGAGCCATTATTAAATTACTGTCGGTTCGAAGGCTTGGTGCGCGCCTCAGGCTCGTCGGATTAATATCACGTAAAATACGACAGTAATACATATTGGTCTGTGAAAACGAAGCGGTTTACGGTCGAGGCACTCGTTATTTTTCTCTTTTTTTTAAATTGGACGCGGCAAAAACAGGAATAATTGTCGCGTCACTTTCTCGTATTCATCTTCTCTCGTTTTTCTCACTCATCGAACATAAAAACGTCGAAAATTGGCCGTTGCCCAAAATGTTTACCCGTGCCTTTGTTTTTAATTCCGCAAAGGCGTCTCTCTCGTCGAACCGCTCTCCCGAGAAGCAAAAAAAAAACGCTTAAATTTCGAGGGTAAAAAAAGCGAAACTTTCCGCCGCAATGGTGGATCCCTTTGGAGGGTGTAGGGTTCCCATCACCTTGCATACAATACCTCCACCTGCCTTGCACTCCGACGCTCTCATTGGCTCCTACGTATTCCCTCAAAAGGATACGGACAATGGATAGCAATACAAGCCGAGGAGGAGAAAAAGGAGGAAGGAGAAAAAGTGGGAGGGGAGAGAAGTTTTCTGGAGAGAATTAAAAAAAAGGCGATCGGCAAAGCGGGGGTGTTTCCATGGAGTCGGGAAGGAGTTGTTGTGGTGGGACGAAAAAATAAAAAGGCTCAGGCAAAAGAGAAGAGGGGGAAGGGGGATGCCACGAGGGACGGCCGTGAGAAGAGCGGAGGGGTCAAGCCACGTTGCCACGTCTCGCGCTATTGCCGATACGTGCTCCTCCATCAACTCGGAGGCTTGGCACACAGGTAGACGTGAGGATAGTCGGAGGGAGGGGAGGGGGAGGATGAGGGAGGAGGCGGTGGGAAGAAGGGTGGACGTCTACCCTTAACCCCTCGGTCCTCCCGGATTTGCCTTCTCACCTGCAAACCCACCCTGCCTCACTGAAAAACCCTTTCTCTGGGGAACAGGTGAGGAGGGGGTGGAAGAGGTTTAGACAGAGTCGCCTCTGATGGTAAACAATGCGCGGCTGCAATTTCGAGGGTTATTTATCACCTTTTTCAAATGGAAGGCGAGATTATGAAGCATGAAACTATACACGGTATAGTCTCTTTCTCGAACGTCGCAAACGAAGTTCTGGGAAAAAGAGCCGCGAAGAGGAAAACCCAGCAGTGGCTGAGAAAGCACGCTCGCCATAGAATCGTGCTCCGTGGGCGAGAAACCGTTTCACGAGTCGCGTCTCCTTCATCGAAAGTCGGATGCACAACTAAAGAGGAAGAGTGAGAAGCGGTAAACAAGACGCACGCGTGACGAAATGTAACGTTTTAAGCGACGGGTGTTAGGAGAGAGGCGTTCCGGCCGAATGCAACGAAATCGCACGCGACACGTTCATCTCCTGAGATTCGCATTTACAATTTCGTTCGGAGGGAGAAAAAAAATCGATAAAGAATGAGAAGGAAAGCCGTTGAATGCTTCAGTTTTTTTTCGCAAGAATCGAACGATGATCGAGAATACGCCCGGAAAAGTGTCGCGAAAACATAAAACGATCGCGTCGCTCTGGGGATGAAACTATGTTAATTAGGAGCCATTGGTGAGTTTATTTCGAAAATATGTATATTTCGGATCATCGTTCGATGGCAAAAGAAATGTTTCGCGATTGCTTATTTATTTATTCGTCTTTGTTGCATTGCGTGTTAAAATTCACCCTGCATTGCTCGATTCGCGTGCTATTGTTTAAAGAGCGCGATGGCGATCCTCTTACTTTCTCTTAACAGCTTTTATTTTTCGTGGAACAAGCGCAGCGGAACGGCGACGATCCGGAAATCTTAAAGAGGACGAACCTTTTCCGGATCAAGCGATTTTTGGATCTAATACTTTTCTTACAAATATTTTAAATTAACGTAAAATAAAATTCCATCTATGTGCTTAATAAGATCTTCGGTTTTTGTATTCACTGTGAAGAAAACATATTGCAAGCGTAAGAAATTAAAAATTGATTCAGTTCGCATATAATCACTCCATTGTGGCTTTTCGTCGGAGAAATGCCTCGGAAGTCGCGAGAAAATGTCGCTAGAAGTAAGAATGAGACTAATAACGCGGAAAATATCTCACTGTATAAGTTCGGGGGAAAATATGGTGAAATAATAGAAATTTGGAGAAATGGCATATAAATTGAGGCTTTGAGACTATCTTAATCATCGCTAAATGACTATTAAAAATAAGAACCAGCTGAATCATAATACATATGTATTTATGTATTCCAAACATAATCAACATTTAAAGTCTAAATAAATGTAGGAAAATAATTTCGCGTTTAAATTAATAAGGGAAGAAAATAATGTTTTCCCAAGAAACAATTGAAATCCCGTGAAGGTGAGGCAGGAAAAAATAAAAGGGCTCGTGGAAACCCATAAATATCGCCTCTATTACAAATCCTGAAGACTGAAGAGCGCATTAATTTTTAATGCCAGAGCAACCGGCTGTAAATAAACATTTCATTGCGACCAATTATATAAATCGATATAAAATGTCATTTCTGCAAATATAAGAACAGAGATCGCATTGGGAAATTCCGGAAATGTCATATTTTTAATGGCCGCTCATTAAAGACAGACGATGAATCTGTTGGTTGATCTTTCGCGGGTGAATAAAACACTCGAATACCTAAACGCTTGTTCGAAATTAGCCAAATGCTATGCCCTTGAGTTTAACAACAAACCAAAAGTGTTTGACTCGAAATATAAACTCGCTATGTCGTACACAAAGGGTGAAGCAGAGAGAATATCTCATTTATCTATAATATATAGACGCTTCTTACACATGATATATATATATATATAGGAGGATACAAAATTATGAGGCACTTCCAGATGTGCTAGAAACTTGAAATTTGGTAGGATTATAGGTTTTTGGTCACAACCAAAGGAAAAAACAGCCTTAATGCTTTCATATGGGTAAGCTTTTAATGGGAATCAGAGGCATATATTTTAATGCCTTTAATGTTAAACTATGCCTAATGAAAGAATTCAGATGTTGTAATAATCCATGTTTTTGGGACTGTTTTGCTCCAGTATTGCTCCATACGAGAACAAAAATTATGAGGCAGCCCCATATGACGTAGAGATTTGAAATTTGGCCTGGTTATAAAAATTTTATTGCAACCGAAGATAAAATAAAACACTGCAAAAATTCCAAATTTTAAGGGCGGTTTTGCCCTATATATGGCCCATACCAGTGTGAAAATGATACGGAATTTCTTAATGAGATACAAACATGAAATTTGGCAGAATTATGGGTTTTTAGTTACAACAGAAGGACGAAATCCAATATAGTTAAAATTCGAAATCTTAGCGACTGTTTTGCCAAATAATTGTCCTATGCGACGAATAAAATTATAATGCACTTCTAAATGAGCTACAAAGTTGAAATTTGATACAGTTATATGATTTTGTACAAAATTCATTGGGAATAATTTAAAATTGTAAATATGCTACACTTTAAAAATGCTTGCAGAATGCAAGCACACATTAACTAGTATACATATATAAATGCTTGTGCAAGAGGAAAGGTAAATGGGTATATCAAGGGGAAGTAAGTGTTGAGTGAGGGAAACCCAGTGAATAATTACCAATAGGAGAGCCTGTGGGGTGTCGGAGAGACACATTTACACACGTCAATTGGAGCTTTCTGGATAATCTCAACTCAACAAAACGTGTGTAAATGTGTCTCTCCGACACCCAATCGACTCTCCTATTGGTAAGTGTTCACCGGGCTTCCCTCACTCAACACTTTCGTTGGATACGCAGTATGACTTTTATTGTGCGGTGCATTTATTTTTTACATAAATTTCAGATTTATTTGATAAAAATGCCAATATTACATTCGGTTTGCTACTTGTGATATTTTTGGAGGAAATTTTCAGTTCTGCAGAGTTCCTAATGTTTTTTTTTCATACCAGCAAAGGACAAGTTTACGTACAATTAATACAAAATAAAAATCGCCGCGTCGGAAGAAGCTGGCTTTCGCAGGTCAAAATCTCTTCGACGCTTCCAGCGATTTTAGGGATCGTAAGAGAGCGGCGTCTCTCCACCATTTCCTCCATTTTCTTTCTCTCTCTCTTTTCTCGCCTCTTCCTCCTCTTTTCTTTCTCTCTTCCCCCTCCCTTTTCTTTCTTTCTCTCTCTCTCTCTTCCCCTCTCTTTGTCCTCCCTTTTCTCTCTCTCTCTTCCCCCCCCTTTCCTCCTCCCTTTTCCTCCCCCTCCCGATTCTCGCCTTTCCGTACATATGTCCGACCACACCCGACGGCCAATATCGCAACTCTGCCAATGGTCATGACGGATACTCTTTACTCTCAGGCAGATACGGAGTTTTTTTTCCGCGCCACGCCCAGCCGTAGAGCGAATAAAGAAAGCACGTCGTGCGCGAGCTATATAGTGAATGCGTTTCCATCGAGGTTTCCTTTCACGACGTTCCGCGCGGTTCCTTTGTTTATGTGCAGTCGATGCGTTCGTTCTGATTACTATCAGCGCTCGCCGATCCAAATATCGGTGTTCGGAGGAACGAAAACATAACCCCGCCACTGACGTTATTTTGTCTCTTGAGGATGGATCCTTTAATGCTGTTTTTATATTAATAAGTGCAGCCATAGGCTCATTTAAATAGACCGCATGCCTAAAATTTCATTGGCACTTTTTTTTCTGATGGGTGATATTTTCATTAGTGATGGAGAAAGATAAAACCTTTCGCCATACGCCTTACTTGTCTCCCGAGAAAAGACAAATGCTTCTGCTTTCAGTCAATGGAGAAGTCGTCAATCAAAGCTTTTTATTTCAAAGCAGGATTATTAAGGAACTTGCCCTTTGTACCAAAAGACACCAGAATAAACGCGTCTTCAAATTTAATTTAATTCAAACTCTGTGCAAAATACTGAGTCTGAACTCTTCGACTCGAACCTATGAATCGAAGCGAAAAATGTTCTGTAGCTGAGAAGAAAATATAGGCGTATGACGAATACATTAAATATTTTAAAGATAAAAATGATATTAACGCTACATCATGATTGATTCTGAATGCAAAATTACGTTTTGTGTCAACTGATTCGCTTTCATCATTACCATCAGAACAGTGAACTACGTGTCATAGCAAGAATGAAGTTAATAGACATATACCCCACCAGACTTTTTTTTAATCCCTCAATGACAAGATAAAAAGGGCAAATCCGGCACCAAAAATATTTACTCAGTTAATTTATCTAGCTAATACTATTAAAAACAATCAGAGAGTTTCACTCGACACGAGAAAACGAGCCTCCAGGCGCGGCATAATAATTACGCGAGTTATCCAAATTTGGAGTTGTACAACTTTGTTATTTAAATGGATTTCCAATGTTAACATTTGTGTTATTTCAAAAATATTTAATTCGAATTTGCAGATATAGACGTTTAAGTAATATATAGTATATTTACTCGACTATAAGACGACCTCGTTTACAGAAGCTAATTTTGAGGAAAAAATGCTTGACGAGATATCATATAAATTAAATAATATTATTGGTCATTTTTTAATTAAATCTCTGAAGGTTGCCATCAGTGTGCAGCGCAAAGACGATAGTGATTTATATCAACTGCAGTCAGAATCAGTCACTATTTTTTAAAATTTCTTTGTTCGCGAATAAAAGACGACCCCCGACCTTTGATTGGGAGAAGAAAAAAAACAAAAACTTCGTATTAACATCGGATAAATACGGTATATACGTTCTTTTGCGTGTTAATAACAACATAATAAAAGCAACTCAACTAAGATTAAATGATAAAATCACCAAATTTGTAACGTTAGCTTAATGATAAGGACATATTACAAGAGGAATGCAAATGATATCAACTGAATAAATGATAAATAAACAGAGAAGTCTTATATAAATAAAGCTTCCATCGTATCAACGAAAAAAAATTTTTTCCGTGGAGCCCGCATGACAGCGGTTCGCGTGAGTGGGGTTTGCCGCCTGAATCCTTACGTCGTGAAGTTACTCCCCTCTCACAGGAAGGACTTCTCTAGAACTATACAAAACGCTAATTTTGTCGTATTCGCTTAAAAGATACAGGCGTTCTAAAGAATGAATTAAAGCCCTCGAACAAGACTTCAAACTACCCCTCCGCGATACATATATTAGTTTAGTCCAAAACAACAATCCAAAAGAAAAAAATAACTCGAACGTAACGCTCTTCGCTACTAAAATCGTTTATTACAATTGCTGAAAATGTTATTTTAGAGAAAACTCATCTCAAACTAACCTCTCCAAGAGCTACTATCCAGTCACATTGCCGCAGGGCAACCTCAGAGAAGGAAAGGCGATGGTTTCCGCAACTCCAGAAAGCCACATATCCACAGAAGTGAACACAAGATAGGTTGTGTCGATTGTTAAAAAAAACAAAACTCGTAAGAAAAACCTTTCTGTAAACGGAGACACAAGTTTCCGGGATTGTTTACGTAAACAAAACGAAGACCGATGAATACAGCGTCGACAACATAAACACCCTCTCGGACTGACGCAGCCTCGTCGTCTGAGCAAGTGTTCGGGTCAGCAGGTAGAGCCAAGCTTGGTAGGGGCGGGCCGGAGGGGAAAGATAGAGGGGAAGAGGAGAAATTACCCGCCAAGTTTGAAATCTAATTTACTTGCCAAGAATAGCATACACATACGATATCGGACATGCGACTCTTTCGTACCTAATTGAGCAAACATCCTAAACTTTAAAACATACTGTGATAATGCATGGGATATCTCACTTTTTAAAATTATATCGGGAGTAACATCAGATGCGAAACATAATGCTTGCGAAATGGGAGGGCAATATTGTAATTGCACGGATCAGAATATTCGCATCATTTCATTATGTAGGCGCTCTACGATTTCACCCAGTAATACGAACATTTTTATTTCGTGATAAGTTAAATTCACTTTTAGTGATTAATTGGAGGTTTCTACGAATTTGAAACTTCAGAAAATTTTATTCTGAGGCGATATTACGCTGTGGGTAGTTATAATCACTTCTTTATGAGAACATTTTCTGAATAATTCAATATTAATTCACAACTTATAATGTTTAGTTTTATTGCAATAATATGTATGTTACTTAAGATACGCCCGGAAACAGGGTTGGACTGGGAAGCAAATTCATACCGGGAAATCGAGATCAGCGACCCCACCTTCTCCCCCCCCCCCCCCCCCCCCCTCCCAATTTTTGCAATATTGGCCATAAAAATTTCCTAATGAATAAGATATGTATGAAAGGGATAAAAACTAACTGTATTTATTATGTCATTCAAGTACAACATACAGGTAGATATAATAAACGAATACAGTGAACATTCTGTAGTCGTTATTAATTCGTAACAAAACTTTAATTATTTTTGTAATAAAAAAGTAAACTTTTTTACACAATTGCAAGAAATAAATAACATTTACATATTATTTAAACAGATTTTCCAGAATATACGTACTGTTTAATGTGTACAATATTGTGAAAATAGTAACAACAATACCTTATTAAATTGATAATTCCTTACCATTTTCGCATAATTTTTTTATTATCAGGTCATTTTCAAGTTTGAGCAGAATAGCTTTGTTCGCCGACATAGTGCTAAAAGAGTCAACATTTTCATCTCCTAGTCTATTTCGTAATTTATTTTTAATATAACTTAAAATGTTGAAACTTCTCTCACAATAAACTTGTGTGACAGATAATGTATGTAAGTATAATTTTATATGCTTCATAAAGATTGTTATAAGCAGAACTGTATAAATTATACTCATTTAATACTCTGAAACAACAAAGTAAACAATTTTTACGAGATTTACGCTCTGTCATTTTATCATAATGTAGAAGTTTCAAAATTAAGAAAAAATATCATCAAGATTAACTTCAAGCTCATTTTTTTTCATTAACTTCTAAAGTTAAATAATTATCAGGGTCTGTTTTTTTAAAAAGGACCATTTATGCACAAAATCGGTGTACTCATCAACTACATCTGATACTTGAAAATCTTCGTAAAATTTTTTTATTAATTTTTCAAGTTGAACCAAGTCCGCTTTCTTCGCATCTTTATTGAAAAAATCTGGATTAAATAAATGAAATTCATTTATCAAATCGTTATTATTTAAAAATCGTTTATAAAAGTGCAATTACGGTGGAACATCTTTTTTAATACGTTTTCTTCGAAAATTTTAAGATTTTCCAAATCAATTTCTTTAAAACTTTTGTCTTTGTTGTTTTTGTTTCGGGTTACCTGAAAATGTTGTTGAACTCGAAGGCATGAAGGATTTTCAGAATCATTTTCTAATTCTTTAATTATAAATTAGACGAATTTATCACACACTACTTTTATATCTGTAAATTTATTAACATCCTCAGATATCGTTTTCACGGTTGCATGAACAATTGAAAAAGCACTTGATAATACCATATTATTAGTTTGAAAATATTTAGAAAGATTTGTTGTACTCGAAAATAGTTTCAAATAAATAAGAGCCGTTAATATGGTTTCGTACTCAAAGAGATTTGCTTTAAGATTTGATGCGGTGAAACGAGCTTGAGATGGAAATATTGAGTTTTCACTTATATTTTTAAAGTTCTGTAAATTTGCATGAAAATTGACGATTGAGGATCATCATAACTGCCAAATATTTTCCTTAAAGCTGCATCGGTTGACCGCCAACTTGTTTGGCCAATTGCAGAAATAACTATTTTCGTATGTTTACGAATAGCAGCCAGTCTTTTATAGCCACTGCGTAAGAAATTAACTATTATAGTTCTGTTATTAATACAAATAATGAAATTGATTGAATTGTTTCTGATGTAATTTCTTTCAAAATGAGATTTAATTTGTGGGCATAACACCATACATAAACATGTTGAAAAGAAATTTTACCCAACCAGGCTTGAAATCCATTGTATTGACGACGCATGTGGAACTTCCAAGGCATCGATTTCGTAGCTTTGAAAAAGTAATTCAATTACATTACATAGACCTGCCCAGTAGTATCATCAGAATATTTCATTGCGAAGAGTCGTTCATATATTCGACCTTCAAAGACATATCTTACGATTATCGAACATTGTTCTTTGATAGAAACATCCTGAGATGTATCAAGTTGCAATGAAAACATTTCTGCCTTTTTTATTTCATCGGCAATTTTCTGTTTGACTAATGTGTTCATTAGTTCTAATATTTTTATTCAATGTAGATTTCGAAACAAATGTCAAATTGTTTCCGCGTCCTCTCATTTTCTTACTTTTAAACTTTTCGGTATTAATTAAACTCTCTACATAGTTTCCCAAAGGTTTGTTGTGCTTTTTTAATAACATCAAAATTTCTAAAAAATTTCCATGATCCATATCTGATCCAAGGTCTGAAGCATTTTCGAGTTTTCCTCTAAAACTAATTCCGCGCTTGCCAATCAATTTTATATCAATAATTATGTTCATGATTTCAATATTTACTTTTATTTTTTGCTTTCTTAAATTTTCCATTTTTTCAAAGAGCAAATAATCTAAATTTTTTGATTGGCTTAACTGAAAAAACGATTCAACTGAAGTGTTATGGCTTTTACTTTTTTCATGTTCGGCAATTCTTTGGCGAATATGCTTCCAGTCATTCATGCCCTTTTCAAAATAACTAATTTTATCAGAACATTGAGAAAAAGAAACTACAAAACAAAGCTTTTTTTCAGTGGAATAGCTTATCCATTTTCTTTGCGTTCCATCACTTCTATAATAAACTTTGCTACACTGAAAGAAATCATTTTTAGGAGGCTGTATTGAATATGACTGCTCAAAAAGGCTTTAATGTAATGTCGCGATGGTCCTACAAACATATCTGGTAAATTTTCCTCGTTTAAAACCGAATCCGTTTCAACTGGTTTATCTATATTTCGCCCTGAATTATTTTCTTGGTCGATTTACCTAATTTAATTGATGAAGGTGATTCATTTTCATTCGATTCAATTGCAAAATTAGAAGAAGAATCTGTGGGCGATGTCATTACTTGTTCATGTCACTCCTAGGCAAATAAAGGCTTTCATTGCAGTAGAAATGGGAATGGGATTATTGCACAAGCCCAGTCTTGAAAGCTATTTTAGCGACAGCAATTTTCTTTTAGATACAGCAGGCTATGGGGTAGTATTTGCAAGAGATACTTATGAATTAATACGTTCTTGCTTTCATTTTCATCATAATGAAAAATATGATGATAGGTTGTGTAAGATAAGACCAATCAGAGGCGTATCCAGGGGGGTGCGTATGGTGCTAAAGCCCCCCTCCCCCCCTGGATATCAAAAGCAATCAATTTTTCTACTTTAAATACAAAGATTTCAATAGATGTATAGAAGAGATCAAGACGACAGCATCGACTCTAGTGTAATAACCGCTTTAGTCGAATCGAATTGTTCCGCTGAGCGTTCAACTGAGCTGATACATTTAAATCTGCTTTTACCCAGTGGTGTAGTCGAGCCAGGGCGCTCTAGGGCATCGCCTCGGTACTTTTTTAAGCAGCCAGGGTGCGCCCTGCCTCTTTTCCGTGGTGACCATATGCTATAAAGATTTAACTAGCGTCCCTGCTAGCATCCATAATATGGAGAAATGCGAGCATAGTCATGGTCACCTAAACTTAACATCCGAAAATATGGGTCGGCGCTAAATCTTTCATTTCCCTTTCGCTATTCCTGTCTGCCACTGTCGGATTTACAGCCTCACTTGTGACTCCTGACCCAAGCAGCAAAGGGTCATACTACCCGGGCGGCAACCCATGTGGCGAAAACTCACGCAGGGCGATGACAAGAAACTTAAACTGGGTCTTTCCATCGCAACCAAGGCTTTCATAGGTAAATTGGGTTCGAAAGGCCGACAGCTATAAAATACTACCAACGAGTCCGGGTTTCCTTTTTGAAGAATATGACCCGACAAATGGCTCACCTCCCGGGTTCTTGCACCCCTGGTGGTCGACCGTCCCTTCCAATGGCCCTGATTCTACTCTGACCACTTCTGATTATCCTTGAGGACCTGTAAAGTCATCAATTATGCCTTCATGTTTCAATGATTTCTTAATATCACTTTCTATTGACATAAGTTATAAATAGGGCATCTGTTTTTCGGGTTTTACCTGATTTTACCTAATTTTTACCACCCGAATAACTTTTTCAAGATTTGGGTAAAACCCTAAATAACCCCAAAAACACTGGGACTCTGGACAAAGGATTTGATTCTGTTGGTAACCCTAGTTTTAGTATGTATACATTTTACAAAGTTTCATTGCTTTGTGGCGACTCATTTCTTGAAGGATCGATAGATACTATACAAAGTATATAAGTCAGAGCAACTTTGATATATACAAACAATCGTTAACCTCCCCCGCGGCAGTGATGAAGTCAGTCAGTCTTTGTGTTGTGTTCGCCAGAGTAAGTCAGCGTTTTCTTTCCTAAGGTTTAATTTGCAGGTGACGATTCACCACTTGCTGGTGGGTTTGGCGGCTGGTTTAAAAAACTCTGTGTTCCACCATTAAAAGACATCGTTGTATTTCGGTAATTTGGGTAACCTCCTAAAGCTTAGAAACCGAATTTCAGGCAATAGGTGGCACTATTCTGTAAGTTTCATATTTACTCTGTCTTTTAAAATTGTCTAATAGGGAGCTTCATTTTTCAATAATATTTAAAACCAGTGAACAGTTTGATATATTAAAGTTATTTTGTCCTTATGAAATTATTTTTCAACAATCCTTTTTTTCAAATTTCAATTATATTCATTATCTTTATTGCTGAACTGTATTTCATAGATTTTTTTTACAAATCATAGTTTTCTACAATAAACGTTTTTTAAAGCTTCATCATTTAGTTTACCTCTATTGAAAAGAATTGCCTTTTGCTTTACTCAATAACATGTATTCTAGTTTTAAAAATGTTGGTTATATTTTATATTAATTATATTTTACTAGTTAATTCCTATTATAATTTTATTCGTTTATAAAAAAGAGGTATTTTAACGGAAGTCGCCCCTTACCCCTGAACCCTCAAATCCTTCCTCCTCTCACCCACCTTGTAAAGCAAAAAAATCCTCTCATCGAAATTTTCTTGTATTTTAATATCGCTAAGGCATACGCCTATGTATACATAGTATTATTTATAAATCTGTATAGCTATTACATGTATCTATTCACTTGGACCTAATATGTCACAGTTTCTGAAGTTGCGAGGGAGAGGCAAAGAGTCTTAGTTCTTCTACTGACACTGACAGGAGAAATTGACGTAAAACCCTGAGCCCGGAGAAGCACTGCTACACCCAGAGTCTCTGGGTCAAAATGACCCAGTTGACAACCCTTCTGTGGACTGTTTTTCATTATTGTGTGATAGTGATGTGTTTTTATTTAAATAATTCTGCTCTGTATAGGTAAGTAAAATTTTATTTAATATTTATATCCTTGCAAAGTCATTTATCTGGTGTTAGCCCACTTGCTCTAAACCCACATGCCCTAAGTTTCACATGTCCTAATTTTCACATGCCCTAATTTCCACATGCCCTAATTTCCACATGCCCTAATTTCCACATGCCCTAATTTCCACATGCCTTAAACCCACATGCCCGAAATTCACATGTCCTAACTCCACCTGCCTAAATTTTTCTTTCAATACCATTTCACTTCTGTTTTTCCCAATACCTTATCTAGAATTCATTATGTTTCACATAATGGGCTTGAAGTTTCGAAGTCCTTAATGACCTTCACGTGGTAATTTTTTAAACATTTGTTTGATAAACTGATTATGCATTTTTGAGATGACTCTAGAAAGAAAAATTTTTTTCACAATTTTTATTGAAAACTTTGCGAATCAATGATTATTTGTCTTCTTGCAGAAAAGGGGCAATTGTCAAAATTTGTGAACACAAAATCAGAAAAAACTTGGCTAAATCTATGCATTCGGAAACGAAAAGATTTATGTTAGTAACCAGATATTTAGAAAGTATAAGACATTAGCATATACATAAGTGCTTAATTCTGACTTTGTAATATATTATATGTAATATATTAGGTTGTAACATAATTAATGTTTTTTTACAGTGTTAGCAAATTATTGGTAAAGTAATACAAAGTATCACAATTATAATTTACATTATAATTAAACTTTAGAACATTATAATTACGATCCTTTTTAGGTGCGTTTCGCTTACAGCGTGAGCGCCTATTATGGTCGGTCGATCCGTCCGCATGTTTGTTCTCGGCTTCTACATAACGGATTTTCATGAAATTTGATATTAAGGACTTTCAATCAAATATAATAAGAAAATCGCAAAAATGAATCACGTACGCCAATCAGGGTTACCACTTTACCGGGGACAAAAAATTAAATTTTCGTCATATCTCGTAAAGTATTAGTTATATCAAAATATTTTTCAAATAAAGTTGTAGAACTTGTAGAGTATTTCCTTTCCTATATATTTTTATGTAGGAGTAGCCGTTATTGAGAAAATCAAACAAGAAAGTCTTATATCGAGTTGAACTTAGAAAATTTCTTGCGTGGTTACTTCATTGTTGCTAACATAAACAATCTCCCAAACAAATGTTTAATTTCCTTACGTGTGCATGTAATATTATTAAATAGGAAGAAAATGGATTATTTATGATGAAGAAAAGAACTTTAAAACGCTATTTCCCTTACATACAGGTATATAATTGCTTTCTAATACTCCATTGCACGAAACGCGCCCCATTTGTGATACGTTGTACGCTTTCCTAACTTGTTTATTAAGTAATTAAATTATTTCAAAGAGTCTAATCTAAACCCTCGTTAAAGTTTCAAAAATGAGTGGTGACGACTTGCACATAGGCCATTTCATGTTCTACGAGTATATTATGGCAAGTGGAATTAGGGCATGTAAGAATTAGGGCAGGTGGGTTTAGGGTATGTGAAAATTAGGGCATACGGATTAGGGCAAACAGGGCCTGACCCATTTATCCACCAAAAATTGAGGATTAAAGGTCAGTAGCATTTTTGTCAGGTTAGGGACTGTGTTGCGCTAATCGCAACGTTCATGTTTCTTGCTATTTTTGCATAGAGGGAACCATATAATGAATTTTTACCAAAAATAACAGTTCAATGTCCAAATACCAAATATATTTCTTATTAGAAACATAAATGATTTGCAAAACGTGTATTGTGTATTTTAAATTAACATGTGTTTTGTTTTAAATTTTGTATATTTACAGATTTATTTATATTTATTATTTATATTATAAATAATATTTATATTTACAGATTTTACTACCCACAATTAAAATATGAAGAGAAATACAAATAATAAAGATATACGTAGCTTTTTCAAACGAGATAAAACATCAGATGCTAGCACAGGCGATACGGAAAATGATTATAGTTCCAGTTCCAATAGTTCTATTTTGTTTCCGGATCCCACCATCAGCAATAATATCAATAAAGAAGCTGATACTTCTGATGAAGCTTCACCAAATTCTCTAGCATCAGCATCCGGAAATGATGTTTCTATAATTTCTGTAAATAAATCTTTATTGGAAACTAAATATGACATCGGCTTATATACTGATATACAAAGACGATCAATATTAAGCAATAAAGAAAAGGTGCAATTGTTAAGCGAAGAATGGCGGCCACCACCTAAATATTCATTTCCAGCTGAGCAGGATGGAAGTTATAATTGCAGATTCCAAAATAAATGGCTGGAAATCTACAAATGGTTGAGTTATTCCAAATTAAAAGAAGGCTCATTTTGCAAATATTGCATACTGTTCCAAGAATCCACTCCATTTGAACTTGGTGCATTAGTAAGCCAACCATGCAAAAATATTTAAAAAATCGTTAGAATCATTCAAGAACAAATGAAATATCATAAAAAATCGATGATCTCTGCTGAAAACTTGATTAGTGTTGTAAATAAAAAACAAACTACTGTAATAGAACAACTTGATTCACAAAGGAAGCAAGTTATAAATCAGAACAGGCTTAAACTTTTACCAATAGTACAAACTATTCATTTCTGTGGTAGACAAATGCTTCCACTTAGAGGCCACAACGATTCAGGGCAGATAACTCTAAACAAACCACTTGAAAATAATGGTAACTTTTGTTCCTTATTGAGATATCTAACTAATAGCGGTGATAAGGTTTTGGAAGAAAATTTAGTTACAAGTGCTGGTAATGCAATGTATACTAGTTCTGTAACATAAAACTATTTAATAAGTACATTTGGTAACCTTATTCAATCAAAAATTGTATCAAACGTTAATAAATCCAAAGTTTTAACTGTGTTAGCAGATGAAACAACAGACATTGCACAGATAGAGCAATTATCACTTTGTGTTCGATATGTTGAGGAAGTTATGAAACTACGAGAAGATTTTCTCACTTTTGTCCCAGTAACTGATATGGACGGTGCTTCACTCGCTCTAACTATTGAAAAAACTTTAATAGATCTTGGTTTTGATTTAAGAAACCTTTGTGGACAAGGTTATGATGGCTCAGCAGCTATGAGGGGACAATTTTGAGGAGTACAAACAATTATTAGACAGAAACACCCAAAAGCTTTGTATATGCATTGTGTAGCGCATTGTTTGAATTTATGTATATCAGACTTTGCAACAGTTTCTGAAATCCGTAATGCATTTGGTATTATATCAGTTTGCACATTTATTCATTTATCTTCAAAATGGACAGCTGTTCTTAAAAATACAATACAGGAAATGAAGCCAAATTCAAATGTAACACGATTAAAAATGCTGTATGAAGCACCATGGAATTTATGGCACGAGGCAGTATTATTATTTAAAGAATTTATCGAGCCAATTATTTCAACTCTCAAAATCATTCAATTGGAACACAAAGACCATTCGTCATATAACTTGAGTGAACTGAGAATCATGGATAAGAAAATTCGTATTTTCTCAGAGTCAGCTCTTAGTGAAATACCATGAGTCTTTGATTTTCTAGCACTTAAATGGAAATGCTTTTTATAAAATAGTATTTGGAATATCGAGTTTGGTCTTCAAAATAATTTTGTATAAACGGGAATAAAAAAAACTACTGCATATACCATCCCTATTACAAGAAAAAAACCGGGACATTGATGCGTCCCGAAAAGAAAAATCGGGACACCGGGACAAAACTCTGAAAACTGGGACAAATCCGGGGAAACCGGGACGCCTGGTCACCCTACCATAATACCACAGTGCCTAGGAACCTTAACTGATATAAACGCTCCACCGTACCTCCACATTCATCAGCCTTTAAATTCTTGTAACTTAAACATTTCTTATTCATAACATTTTAGAAACTTCCTCCCAAATAAGTGAGGGATTGCAGTTCCCTTGCATTCCCCCAGAAATTAAGCACTGGTCATTTCACCCCCCAACCTAACTTTTCTCGCCCCAGTAAGCTTGGCCTCAACCTCATGATTCCAAATTCTCCTAATTTTTTGTTTTTATAACCTTATCATCATCCTTGCATCTAAGCACAGAATAAGTAGTGATGGGATCCCAAGCTCCATAATAAACCTCTGCTGTGACAAAATCAAGACTCCTCTCCTTTATCTAATTAAACAATCTCTGCAGCATGGCATTTTTCTTTTATCTTTAAAATCCTCGAAACTAAAACCTATACAGGTAAACAGGATATTAATAATTACAGACCTATTGAAATACAGAGCTGTTTTTCTAAAATTTATGAAAATCTTTTTTATAAACGTCTCATCTTTTCTCAAATTGCATTTTGTCCTCTCTCTTCATCAACATGGGTTCATAAAAAATAAATCTACTGTCTGCAATTTATAATGCAATAAACTTCATCTTAACTTCACTTGATAATAAAAAAGAGTCACTAGAACTTTTCTTTGACTTTTCAAAAGCCTTTGATAATGTGTCATACCAGCTTCTATTAAGCAAACTGTACAAATAAGGTATAAGAGGCCCATCTTACAGCTGGATTACTATTGTCAAGAAGGCTGGACCCAGGCAGTCATTATTACCTCTAATGGTGCAAAGTTTAATTCACTTTCTGAAACAATGTATGCCCACAAGGATCCAGTTCAGGCCATACCTTATTCCTATTATATCGTACATAAATGACCTACCAAATAAATTTTGTGAAATTTCTGGTGTAAAGTCAATTCTCTATGTTGATGATTCAAATATTCTTCTCTCTGCAGCTTCTCAGCATACTTTGCTACATAATATCCAATGTGTGATTCAGCAGCAGTGAGCAGCAGCACAGGACAGGAGGTGGGGGCATACAATCGATAGCACCTGTGGAACCGGGGGTATGTGGTCAGCAGGGCCATCCCAAGGGGTGTACGGGGCCTGGGGCAATCATCATTTACGGGGCCCCTTTACAATATAAAATTATCAAGGTATAATTCGTGCACTAAAAAATAATTCATATTTTTCATATTTTTAGATATGTATATTTTATTGTATAATTTAAATATACATATGTTTCTTATTGTATTTTTTAAATGAGTAATCGCTTCTGGGGTTCAAAACAAAAACAAGTCCTTAATTATTTGTGAAAATTCGGGGCAAGCGGAACAAGTTGTACGAATTCGAAACATTTTCTGGGACTCCTCACCATGCGGAACAAACTATCGAAATCCGGGATTGTCCCACCTAATCCGGGAAGATTGGCTGGCTTAAGATAACTCCGTTCTTCAGGAAAGTACTCCTTATGTTTACATAGGTTGCTTATTTTGTGCAATAAACTGTAATAATTAGGTGTATTCAGATGTTATACATTTCATTCCTGTGTTTCATACAAGATACAGTAATATACGCTTGGTTGTGGGCATATCGTTCATATAATTATTTTATTTGATTCTGCATATTTCATTTTATCTCTTATTTAATACACGTATTTTTTGTTTGTGACATGTGCGAAACGCCAAAGCGCGGGGCACGGGGCAGAGGCCCCCCTTGCCCGGGTCAAAGGGCGCTACTGGTGGTCAGAGTGCACGGTTGGGCAGTGGAGGGCCTGCTTACCATAATACTTCAACAGAGCTCTGATTTAGGAGCTGCATGGACAGTCTATATATAGATTTCTATAACGTGTTTTCCAGTTATTGAAATTGTGAGTTAACAAAAGCACCTATGAAGGTGTTCTACCACTCATTTCGAAACATCTTATTTCAGGAAATTAAAGGTTTCCTCTGATATTCTCCATAGTTAAAAACATTAATAGAAACTACTTTAGAGAACGCCATTGGGCAGAGCCAGGACTAGGTATTTGGGTGCACAGGGCAACGAACGTGAATCACATCCCTAGCACAAACCCTGTTTTATGACATGTAAAAAATATTAATTATAATTACTGTCTACTCATTGCCACCAATCTCACTTTATCATGTCATTTCAATTAATTTTATGGTTGCAAATATATGTTTATATAAAATACATATACATACAATCACAATTTTGGCACCCCTAAAATAATGCGCCCAAGGCAAGAACCCCGCTCACCCCACCCTAGTCCCGGCCCTGCTAATGGGCTATTGTAACAATAATTTTGTTGATACTAAAGGCACATGCAAAATAGAGAATCAAGACATTGTGCCATACAACAAATGTTTACTCTATTACTACTTACTGTAGTATACAATTAAGATTTATGCATTTTTAACACAGCAGCTTTTGCTGCTACAAACAAAACGATTATATGGAATTCACATTCTTGCCCTAATTTCGGAAAAAACAAACTTTGTGTTTCCAAATATCATTACTCAACAAAATTCAAAAATTTAATTAAAATTGTCCTCATCCAGTCAACAAAATTTGTATCAAAGGAAATTTTTTTCTTAATTCCATTAAACCAATAGGTTAAGGACCCCTGTCTTAGGTGTGCAGTAAGTATGTATTATTATACCTATACTATGGTCTATTCCATACTCATGTTCAATATAGCAGTATCTTCTGGGGAAATTCAACTCTAGCAGGTAAAATATTTAAAACTCAAAAGAAAGCAATAAGAATCATAGCACATAAACATCTTAGAGCCCCATCTCGTCCTTTTCCTTCCACTTCCACGTCTTTACATTCCATCTCCATTATGTTTCATTAACTCACATAATGATACCCAATAACTCACTCCATCATGATCATGACACCAGAACCCATAACGACCTCCACATTAACAGTTTCATAACCATATCTGCAGGTCTTGGGCATAGGGGGCGTATGGGCTTACGCCTCTAAAATAAACTACCGAACCCTTATAAAAATATGTGTTATAATAAACTATTCCAAACTAAGATAAAACTGTACATTCAAATTAAACTCCATTAATGAATTCTTAAATGACACCTAACGTCTCCTGTCTCTCATTCAATAACTCCACACAGATCCAAGAATAAATTATTGATTGCATTATTCTTATTATATTATAAAATAATATAATTGTTGAAATGTACATGCACCAAACTGCATTTCTCATTTTTATTTATTTATTATTACTATGTAAATAGAGTGAAATTGTAACATCTTCCTCTGTTTCTTTCATATACCCTATACATGTTTTTCTCATGTCCTTAGGCTAATAAATAATAAATAAATAGCAAAGTTTGCCATATCTGTATAGTTAAATTATATTTTGAATCTTGTTACCTATGTATGACCTAATAGTGCCTTAAGTAAATTCTCGTGTATTTTGAACCTTGTATTTGACTTGTGTATTTTGACTTGTTTTGCAGTTTTAACTTCACCAATATTATTATTTTTGAGTGAAAGAGTAGTACACAAGCAGTGCCGGATACAGGCATGAGGGGGGGCCCAGGAGTGAAATACAGGGCTCTGATATTTCTCATGCCCATTACCATCCTTGTCCTCCAGCATAAAAAACGTCACACAATGGCATTTAATGATGTATAACACGTCATAGCCTTATTTAGGAAGTAGTTAACATAAACTTTCAGGGAATAAACCCACTTATAAAAGAAGGGACCTCTGCACTATTAATTTTCCTTTGGAGATTGAGAGGTTGATAGATAAAACTTCAACTCAAAATGGTCCCCTAATACTAAAGAATGCTCCCTCAAAAAACACTACTGATATATTAAAAAGTCCCCTTGATTTGGGGATCAGGCCATGATGGGACCCGCTAATCGCAGCGCACCTTCCCCCACCCTCATTGTCGGGGTTGCGGGGCCCATCGAGATGCTACTGTGGAGGAACAATGGCACAAAGTCCCTTTCGAATTCCAAATTCTATATTTAAATTATCCGTCCATTCATCCTCCAGATTTTAAAATGGAAAAATGAATTGTATGAGCCAACAAAATATGCTTCCATAGGAGCATTTATTACAGAGAGAAAGAGGAGGATGGTTGAAGTATTTACAAAATCCTGGGACTATTTCTGGGTTATTTTAATTTTCAATGCCATGATTTGTTGGAGTTTAAGTGTATTGAAAGTTTCTGTTATAAATTCCATTTGGAAGTGTCCTAAAATAGTGTGACAGACAGATGGACGGAAACACATATTTGGACACTCTGACGGACAGCTCTCGTATTATAATAAGATTATTTTAATTAATTATGTTATTATTATTAAGTAGACTGTTATTACATAGATTATTTCATTCGATGTATTAAATTAGATGTATGGGTGGATCCAGAAACTTTTCAAGTGGGGGGCGGTCGCGCCTCCATCTATCAAATCTGCCCTTGCCACTGGCCCTATATTTTTAAATCCCTACCCCTCTCAGAATCTTTCTTTCCCTTGATATACAGACCAAATCTGCGGCGTATAATTGAGGAATTCCTTCGGAATGAATTTAAGAAAGTACCCAGTGTTGTGCAATGGGGTTAACCCTTAGAGTGCCAGGCAATTATTTCTAGTCGTTTCATGCTCGTGCCAAAAGTGCCAGCAACTAAATATAGTCATGTTGCAGTCCACTTTTTTTTCTTCAAATGGTTCATCTCATTTGTCAGATGGAAGCACCTTATGGTATCCTGTCATAGTAGATGCATCGTAGTCTCCAAATCTACCACCAGCTGGTAGTTTTGCCACTGTTTTCTGTGAAAATTTATTTTAGCAAAGTCACGTTTTTTCGTATTTGATACTCGCAAAATGACGTCGAGCTCGAAAAAAGTTTTTGTACCAGGCGATGATAATGAGCTTTTAGCTCAGTATATTATTTCTATCAGTGATGATGACAATTCAATTGAATTAAGTGAGTATGAGGAATCTACGACAGGTAAGCCATGCCTTACAAATTCGTCTTCTGAGTCAGAGGACAGCGTTGTTTTTCAGCCACATTCTGTTAGATGGAATGTTATTGAAAGGGAAGGTACGAGTGCTGAGAACATGGGAATGAACAAAGATGATAGCAGTGAACGGTCAATTAATCATCCTCCTCAATATGAAGAAGTGAAATCCGGTTATGACCATCCGCCTTCTCATTCATTTTCCTTTATGGAATATACTGGAGCCAGGCATGCTCCTCCACCTGAAGCACAAGCAATTGCCTTTTTTAATTTGTTTTTCACCATATCTCTCTTGAATCTGTTGATACAAAAGACAAACAGATATGCGGAACAATTTTTGGAAGTACACCGGCAGCAGTCTCCACATAGCAGGACCAGAATATGGCGGAAAGTAACAGTAACTGAGATAAAGGCATTTGTTGCTGTATTGCTTGAAATGGGTATAACCAGGAGGCCTACAACATTTTCATACTGGTCAACAAACTCACGCTGTATTCCCTGGTTTGGTAAGATGTTCTCCCGAAACAGGTATCAGTTAATTTTAAAGTTTCTTCATCTCGTAGATAATTCCAAAATTCCCCCAACTACCCATGAGAATTTTGATCCATGTTGTAATATTCAACCGCAAGTAGAGCATGCTAATAGTGTCCTTCGTTTGCACTATTCCCCTCATCAACATTTGAGTGTTGATGAGACTCTTGTAGGTACTAAAAGCCACACTCAACTGTTGCAGTATCTACCGAAAAAACAGCATCATAAGTGGGGAATAAAATTTTGGATTTACCATAGTAAATTATTGCCTGGCATTCTATTGCTACCGTGGGGCTAGGAGCAACGAGGAAAAAAAGAAGCATGGACTCAGCTATGTAGTAGTCAATAAGCTTTTGATTATGTATTGGCAACTACCTAATGAAAGATTTTTTATTTTATTTTAATAATGATATCACGGGTTTACACCCAATTACATTTGAAATACTTTACAAAAATTTAAAAAAATTAAAACACAAGACAAATAAATTAAAACAATTATAAACCTAAATAGTAAATACAAAATATAATATGCTGTCCAAAGGCTATGCTCAAGATAGACTGTAGTATAATATGAACAATGGCATATAAATACAATTTTGAAGTTAACTAATCTTAAAAACGTATGTTGTACCTTTTCAATGAGATAAGAGGAGTTTTGATAATATGGTGACCACACATGAGAGGCATACTCTGAGGTCTTACCAGAGAACAATGAAGTGTCTTTAAGGAAGTAACATTCTGAAACTTTCATGTGTGCCTATAGATAAACCCAAGCATTTGTAAAGCCTTTTTCCCAAAATAATTGACATGGCAAGAGAAAGTTATAGAAGAATCAAAGAGCACTACCAAATTCCTGATCTCAGTTACTCTATTCAGTAATATATCATTTATGTAATACGATTGTAAGATAGGATCTCTGCATTTATGAATGGTAATCACATTACATTTAGAAATATTCAGTTGCATTTTGTTATCATTACACCATTTGAATAAACGATTCACAGCAAGTTGTAATTCATGACAATCTCTTGGGGAGCATACACTTCTAAAAATCTTTAGATCATCTGCGAACAGCAGTACATTTATGCCCTGTACATAATTAAGGATATCATTAACAAAAATGTTGAATAATAGTCGTCCCAAATGGGAGCCCTGTGGGACAGCAGATGTCACATGAAATTTATAAGAGGAAATGGACTTAACTTTAACATAATGACTCTTACCTACTAAGTAGCTATGTAGCCAGGATAACATATTGCCGCCAAGGTCCAAATTTTCCAATTATTTTATTAATAATTCATGGTCAGCTGGTTCAAAAGTCTTGTTAAAATAAGTATAAATGGCATCAACTTGCAAGTTTTGATCTAAAACTCTATAAATGTATTCCTCATAAACTAATAGATTGGTTACAGTGGAGCAATTTGCCATAAAACCATGCTGTTGATTAACAATAAATTTCTTTAAAAGTGGAGTCAATATGTCAAAAGCTAACCCATCAAACAATTGGCAATACATGATTGAATAGATACAGGATGATAATTCATAATATTAGATTTATTGCCTTTTTTATAAATTGGAATAATATAGCTTGTTTTCCAATGATTAGGAAACATGCCTGAAGAGAGAGACAAATTGAAAATTATAAGTAATGGATAGCATAAAGCATTAGAACATTCCTTAATCAAACATGGTGGAACATTATGAGGGCCTGGACCTTTTTCAATATCAGTAGATTTCAGCTTTTTCAAGATAGCATCAGAAGATACTATGCAATTCCTTAAATGTGTAGTAGTGTTTTCACGGCTTCCTGTTCGCATCAGAGATTGGTGTGTAAACACTACTAAAATACTTTGCAAAAAGATTTACAATATCTTGTCTATCATGGGCTGCTTCAGATTGTAAATACATAATATTAGGAATTTCAATGAAGATTCAATATTGTCAGTATAGCTCCAAAAGCAGTATTTAGACAAACTCTTGCATCTAGCACGTAACAAAGAAAAAGCCCTATAGTCAGAAGGAGTTGACACCTTAAATACTCTATGGGCCTGTTTCTTCTCATATACAAGTGATCTCAATTCAGGAGTAAACCACCTTGGAAAAGACCAATTCTTAAATCTAATTTTAGGAACATACAATTCAATTGCACAGTATAATATATCCAGTGGTGAGCTAGACCCGGTTCGCACTGGTTCACGCGAACCGGTTGTTAAAGTTTTGGCAGCTCAGCGAACTGGTTGTTAACTTTTTTGCTGGATGCTGAAGAGAGCTCTTGGGCTCTCAGCAGAGACCTCAGAAAACATATGACGTCAATCACGTGATAGACGAATGACTCTGCCCACATGTCTTGATCAGCTAAAATGTGTCGACATATCAGTTTGCGCATGAATGTTCTCTATTGTCTCTTGTTTGTCTATTTTAACTTGGCAACCCTGTGCTCTACATAATTAGTTGCCTTTGATTTGTTAATCTGTGTGCTTGCAGTGTGTTGGTTCCTACAATTTTATATTTTAATATTATTTAACCCTCATAATGAAACGTCAAAAAAGTATTAGTGATTGGTTTCCCAAAAAAGTGACCAAGTCAGTAGTCAATAGTTCTAGTGTTGCAAATGATGAAACATCTGAAAATGTATCTTCAGTTGCCAAGTCAGTAGTCAATAGTTTTAGTGCTGCAAATGACGAAACATCTGAAAATGTCTCTTCAGTTGGGATGGGAGAGGATTTTCATGATTCTGAAAATTTAAATATATTGCCAGATTGTTGGAATTCCGAGCAAGAACAATATTTTATAAAAAAATATGATGATTAAAAACAAAAAACTCGGCTCTTATCATTGTGCGAATAAGTCACAATTGGGAATCTTTAAAGGAAAATCTTTTCATAATTCTTCTGAATGTCTAAAGTGCAACATTACTGCATGTGGACTCGAGAAAAAAGTTCAGCAAGCTTCATTACAAAAAAAAATGAAAACATTTTCAATCAAATTTTCATACTAACGTTGTAAATGTACTAAATGAAACAAAAAAGGAAACCCTTGTTACAGTTTTTAATAAAAGTAATGAAAAAGATATTGAAATAACAAGTAAAATTTTTAACATAGTTTACAGCTTAGTGAAAAGAAACCCACCAATGTCAGACATGGAGGATGAAGTAGAACTACAAATTAAGAATGAAATCAATTTAGGAAACTGCTTGCATTCGTGATTTTCTGCAATTAGAATTGTAGAGCATATTGCTGAATCAACAAGAAATGAAATTTTCAGTAAAATTATCGAAAACAAATCAAAAATTTGTGTTATTATTGATGAAGCTTCAACAATTTCAAGCAAATCTGTGCTTGTAATTTTTCTAAAATGTGAATTAGATGATTGTTCACCTACAATTTTTCTTGATACGGTAGAATTGGAAGCAACAACAGCAGAAAATATTTATAATGTGTTACGACAAACGTTAAATGATGCAGGGTTTGACACAGAATATTTAAAGAAAGATCTTCCTGCTCCAGAAACAATAAGGAAAGCAAAGCAAATTATGAACACAATTGCAATAAGTTCTGCAGAAGCAGAAAGAGGTTTTTCGTTGACGAATATTATTTGTAGTGATAAAAGAGCAAGTTTAACAACTAAACACATATCATACTTTATGATCATCAATTTGTTGGGGAAACCATTAAGCTTCTGGAACCCGTTAACATATGTCAAATCATGGATGAGAAGTCATCGATCCTCTTTGGATGCCAGAGTTTGTGTATCTAAAACGAAAGCTTATGGAGAAAACAAAGTAGCCATTTGGAAATTATTACCGTAATAATTAATAATAAGGTATGTAAAAGTGTTTAAATTTTTTCAAAAAATTAAATTTAAAAGCATAGAAGTACTTATATTTATGTTTTGCCTAATAATTCATTATTGCTAAAGTTGACTGAGCAATTTAATTTTAATCATGTAGATAATATGATTCGTTGGTTTTAATTAAATAATTCTTCTTTTCTGATTTTAGCAGAAACGTCTTTATTTTTCTAATTAACTATACTAATTAATTGTCATGCAGTTATTGATACCTAGCTAAATCATAAAATACAGACACTTGGAGAAGGTAAATAGCGAGATAATTAATTTAGTTAAAATTGCCAAAGGGTGGGAAGGGTTGTCAATTTTTTGTTGCTGAATTCAGAATTTTTTATACAGAACCCGGTGGTTAAAATTTTAGCAGCTCAGTGAACCAACCGGTTGTTAAAATTTTGGCAGCTCACCACTGAATATATCATAAAAATAATTCACAGCACTGTTTGTATCCACAGTAATCAAAATATTCCAGTCAACTGAAGACAGATAACTGGACATACGACTAAAGTCACCTTTAGGGAAATTATAAGATATGGAATCAAAATTAGTACAGGCAAATCTACCCTTTATCTTAAAATCACAGTCAAGAGGTGGATGCAGGGGATCAGGTTGAATGAGAATGTCACAGGCAGGAGTTACAGAACATGTTTGGATGTTGGTAAGCACAAGATCTAAGCATTTTCCATTAACGTTGGGCACATTGTTGATCTGTGAAAGATTTAAATAAGTCTCTGTATTCACCAAAAGTCTGCTGCGATCATCAATTATGTTATGGTGAACATCAGTGCTACACCAAGAAAGGGAAGGTAAATTGTAATCACCACATATAATGAAGTAAGCATCAGGATATAACATAAACTCTTTCAAGTTCTAAACAATGATCTTCATAGGCCTTGAAATGACTACCAGGGGGAATATACACACAAACCAAAATTATATTAACTGATGAGCATTTTAAGGCCACAAAAATATGCTCGATACTATTACATTCTAAATCTAACACAACAGAATTAAGTGAATTCTTCACTGCAACCAATACCCTTCCACCTAATTTTTTATCACTAGTAATAGTAGATCTGTCAGTCCTGTAGACGTTAAAATCAGAAGATATACCCAATTCATTAGTATTAATTGAGTCACACAGCCAAGTCTCAGTAAGACAATAGATATTCGCAGTATGGGAAAAAGCAAAACTTAGATGATTAAGTTTAGTTCTTAATCCTCTTACATTCTGGTAATATACATTAAAATTAGTCACAACATTTAGTTTGTTGACCTTGATTGCTTTTCAACTATCTTCGGCACACCATTAAGGTAACTTATACTCCATTCCTTCTCACCAGATCTATTCTTCTCACTAAGTTGGGTTTGTAACATTTTAAAATAATTTCTTTCTGCAACTGTTTGATCGCTGCATGCTCTGTACTGGCTGTTCTTTAAAAGTTTTTGATTGTGCAAAATAACTTGTGCTTCGCTTACTCTTTCCAAAACAACTTTAATAGGCTGCGATTCGTTGTCACTTGGTCTGCCCAGTCTATAAGCCCGGATATTCTGTGTATTGATTTGAGGAAAGACTTCTAACACCTCCTTCACTTTACTAATATCGTCAGTATTGCGCAAAGATGCATCTACACTAGTACTTTCAGGTACATTAAATATAATTACATTTGAGGCTCATAGTTGCCTCTTCCTCAACTCAGAAATAATTTCTTCCATCATTTCCGGTTGTGACTGCTCATTAGTTTTCGTGCCCTGAGCAGACTTCAGAGACTCAACTTCTCTTTTTAGGGAGAGAATTTAAGTCCTGAGTTCTGCAATATCATTTGATTTACCTTTACATTTATCAAATCTGTAAAATATATGTCTATTTTGTATGCCTAAACATGCCACCTGTCTTGTTAATCCTGCACAAGCAGCATGTACAGGCTGCTTGCAGTCATCGCAAATGATTCCTTTCTCGCCCTTGATATCTTTGCCGCAATCCATCAAGCATTTGTCATCAGTGGACATGACTGGTGCATTCATATCTGTGTAGATGGCATCACAATTCGGTAATGGCCACTCACTGAGCTAAATAACTAATCTAAATTAATCAAAAAATCAGACTATTCGTCATATAACTTGAGTGAACTGAGAATCATGGATAAGAAAATTCGTATTTTCTCAGAGTCAGCTCTTAGTGAAATACCATGAGTCTTTGATTTTCTAGCACTTAAATGCAAATGCTTTTTATAAAATAGTATTTGGAATATCGAGTTTGGTCTTCAAAATAATTTTGTATAAACGGGAATAAAAAAAACTACTGCATATACCATCCCTATTACAAGAAAAAAACCGGGACATTGATGCGTCCCGAAAAGAAGAATCGGGACACCGGGACAAAACTCTGAAAACTGGGACAAATCCGGGGAAACCGGGACGCCTGGTCACCCTACCATAATACCACAGTGCCTAGGAACCTTAACTGATATAAACGCTCCACCGCACCTCCACATTCATCAACCTTTAAATTCTTGTAACTTAAACATTTCTTATTCATAACATTTTAGAAACTTCCTCCCAAATAAGTGAGGGATTGCAGTTCCCTTGCATTCCCCCAGAAATTAAGCACTGGTCATTTCACCCCCCAACCTAACTTTTCTCGCCCCAGTAAGCTTGGCCTCAACCTCATGATTCCAAATTCTCCTAATTTTTTGTTTTTATAACCTTATCATCATCCTTGCATCTAAGCACAGAATAAGTAGTGATGGGATCCCAAACTCCATAATAAACCTCTGCTGTGACAAAATCAAGACTCCTCTCCTTTATCTAATTAAACAATCTCTGCAGCATGGCATTTTTCTTTTATCTTTAAAATCCTCGAAACTAAAACCTATACAGGTAAACAGGATATTAATAATTACAGACCTATTGAAATACAGAGCTGTTTTTCTAAAATTTATGAAAATCTTTTTTATAAACGTCTCATCTTTTCTCAAATTGCATTTTGTCCTCTCTCTTCATCAACATGGGTTCATAAAAAATAAATCTACTGTCTGCAATTTATAATGCAATAAACTTCATCTTAACTTCACTTGATAATAAAAAAGAGTCACTAGAACTTTTCTTTGACTTTTCAAAAGCCTTTGATAATGTGTCATACCAGCTTCTATTAAGCAAACTGTACAAATAAGGTATAAGAGGCCCATCTTACAGCTGGATTACTATTGTCAAGAAGGCTGGACCCAAGCAGTCATTATTACCTCTAATGGTGCAAAGTTTAATTCACTTTCTGAAACAATGTATGCCCACAAGGATCCAATTCAGGCCATACCTTATTCCTATTATATCGTACATAAATGACCTACCAAATAAATTTTGTGAAATTTCTGGTGTAAAGTCAATTCTCTATGTTGATGATTCAAATATTCTTCTCTCTGCAGCTTCTCAGCATACTTTGCTACATAATATCCAATGTGTGATTCAGCAGCAGTGAGCAGCAGCGCAGGACAGGAGGTGGGGGCATACAATCGATAGCACCTGCGGGAACCGGGGGTTTGTGGTCAGCAGGGCCATCCCAAGGGGTGTACGGGGCCTGGGGCAATCATCATTTACGGGGCCCCTTTACAATATAAAATTATCAAGGTATAATTCGTGCACTAAAAAATAATTCATATTTTTCATATTTTTAGATATGTATATTTTATTGTATAATTTAAATATACATATGTTTCTTATTGTATTTTTTAAATGAGTAATCGCTTCTGGGGTTCAAAACAAAAACAAGTCCTTAATTATTTGTGAAAATTCGGGGCAAGCGGAACAAGTTGTACGAATTCGAAACATTTTCTGGGACTCCTCACCATGCGGGACAAACTATCGAAATCCAGGATTGTCCCACCTAATCCGGGAAGATTGGCTGGCTTAAGATAACTCCGTTCTTCACCAAAATTCACACCAACAATTATTGAAGAACTACTCATATTCACAAATCACTACACAACAGTTAGACATAACACTGCAGTCAAAAAACATTAAAATCTTGAGGAACTAATGGACAACATGCATGACACGTTTGAACAAGATCAGATCAAGTTTTTTCATGTTGTTATGGACAATTTTTTCACAGTCATACAGCTTGCTTCTGATATTTATGAAAAATCAACCTTCATGAAAGGAACATTGAGAAGGAACAGAAAGGGTACTCCAGAGGGTCTGAAGAGGAAATTTCGTGTTGGAGAAATAAAATATTTCAGAAGCAATGAGATACTTCTGGCTGGATACAGAAAGAAGAAGTCACACCTCCTTTCAACAAATGCTGAGGCAGATGAGGAAACAGTAAAAAGGGAACGACATGGGCGTGTAAGGGAAACGGTTAAACCAAAGGTTGTGCAAATGTATAATAATTTCATGGGAGCTATAGATTCATCAGACATGATGGTCTATACCTATTTTGATGAGAGGACGACATTAAAATTTTAGAAAAAAGTTATTTTAAGTATTTTTGCTAGAATGGTGTGTAATGCTTATATTATATACAAGGAAAATTCACCTGGGAGGAAAATGATTCGACTACAGTTCATTACTAGTATAATAGAGTTTATAGAAAAGGAGTGGCTTGAAGTGAAAGATGAGAGTAAAACAGGTATTCCACTTTCTGCAAGGAGTGGGAATGCTGCACCAACAGGAGCGATAGGTATCCGTAAACTGCCAGGACATCTACAAAATGTATGCATTGTTGCAGTCATAAGGATGGGAGACCTGTGCACAGAGCCCGATCAATTTGTACTCAATGTGAAAAGAACCTTCATGGAGAATGCATAGTACGCCACCACTGCTGAATATGGAAAGTATAATTATAAATTGTGTTTTTCTTGTTTTTTCATAATTTTTTTATTACCTAATTAATGAAATCAATATCTTTAAATGAATTAGATGACTTTCTTTGATCATGTTTAAAATAATGCATCATTGTATACACTAGGAATATTGTGGACTGCTATGCATGCCAGTGTGGAGATCAAAACATCAAAAGCTGAAAATGTTTAATGTCATTCAAAAAAACCAAGATTTCATATGAAATCTTTGTAACTGTTTATATATATGAAGTAATTATTGTTCTAGGATTAAAATTGTGTTGTAAACATAATTATTTTTTACTGTAAGTATTTTTTTCAAATTTAAATTTTCTTAAATTTTACTAAAAAATGTAAATCCAATCTTCTGTAAAACTTGCTGTTGTGAATTTCTTCAGTTTATTCATAATAAACCTGTAATTAAGGAAATAATAACTAAAATTGGTTGTCATTAGCAGGGACGTAACTAGACTTTTATACTTGCAGGGGCCAAGGAGGGCCAATGAAAATTGAGGGGGTCCCAGGTTGGGTGACCAGATTTCTAGTGCCAGAGAAGAGGACAAATAAGGAAAAATTAAGACTAAAAAGAGTATAAAAGAGTACATCAACTATTAAAAAGCAGAAGTGTTAAATGTTTATACATTTATTATGAAAATGTTATGACAACTTGCATAAAGGAAGGCAATTACATTATTTTTACAAACACTATAAAACTATTGCACTTCCTAAACACATATAAAGATAAAAAATATAGAATACATGTTTATTACACATTAATGAATGTTTTTTTTTCAGAAAGCCTTTTTGTATAAAGATACATTTTGACCCTAAATTTAAATTAATAGAAAAATCACAATTTAGCATGAGTCACTAAATAAACAATATTAATTATATTTATCGGAGTTTTTAACTTCATATAAAATTTTTTTATTTCTCAAGCAATAATTATAGAACTCAACACAATTAACGTCCTTAAAATTATATTGAACAAGCAATAAACTTTTAACAGACTCGGTTAAGAGTTTATTTCGTTCTTGAGTCCATTGCGCTTTCATCAGGCTGAATATTCTTTCTATGCTAGCATTATGTGAGGGAATGGAAAAGAAATATTTGCAAATTTTTACAAACACGGATGAACATTCTTCATTGCGATTATCAAAATACTTAACCCACTTCATACTAGCCAACATATTTGAAAATTCATCATTTTTTCCCATTTCATTTACAAATGATTTTAAATTTACGGCCTGATCAAACAATTTTGAATCATTTATAGTCAAGCCCTTTTCGTTAAGAAAATGGACACTTTCTTCAAAATCTGTCCAATTAGGCACTTCATTTAATGCCATCCATACAAATAAGCAGAATTCTTGAAAAGATTGCAACCATTTATTCAAATATAAAATGCAGCTATCGTAGGTTTTTAATAACGTACTAATGACCTTCATTTCATCATTATTTTCAAAATTGATTTTCTTGATAATTTCTTTAACCTTCATAGGTAAGAATCGTTCGACTTTTCGTTCACTTAATTATTTTTCAAGTGTGTACAAAATTGACATCACTTCTATGAGGGAATTTCTTTCATTTTCCATGGCCTGAATTTTACGGTTAAACATACATGATAATGAGTTTAAAAACCATAGATAACACCCATTCACTGGATTTTCAAAGAAACACGGTGATTTTCTGGAGTATTAGATTGAGAGAGAAAATACATCCTCAAAGCTGGAAATATCTCTAACAGACGTTGGATTGCTGGGAAAAGAGACAACCATATCCTTTTACAATGACATAATAAAGTTTTGCATTCCATAACTACAGAAGCACCGACAATATTAACGTAACTTCTACATAGAGACTCATCGTATGCTAGCCCAGGGATCCTTAAACGTTTTATTGAAAGGGCTACATTAGGCTTTATGTACGACAGCGCGAGCCACTTGAGACTTTTCAAATGACTGAAAACTTCAAAGAGCAAGTTTCGAGGAGGGGAGGTTGGTTATCGAGAAACTTCACCGTTAAAAAATTATTACGAGGGGGGAGGGGTCGGTTGGGTTGGGTAAGGCAGGCGGGCCGGATTAAATCACTGCACGGGCCGGATTAAATCACTGCACGGGCCGGATGTGGCCTGCGGAGCGTAGTTTGGCGACCCCTGTTCTAGCCCATTGGCGTCGGCTGGGGGGGAAAGGGGGGTGGCAATTATTTAAAATACATTCATGGAAATCAAGAAATTGCATTCACACTTCTCACGTTAATAAAAAATAATTGTCATGTCTTCCACCGAGATGCACAGTTGATGGATGAAATTTGCATTAGATGCACTTTCGTGTTCGTTGTTGACTTACTCGGCGTAAGTGGCCTTTGTTAATAGCATAGCTGCTGTCAATCTTAATAATTGTGAATGCTGGTATTATATTGATAAATTAAACCACAAAAATAATGTCATATGTAAGAACTCTCAGGAATAACGTTTACTTTACAGTTCCGTTTCATTTCGCATTTCAATTTCGACGTTTTCTCTCACTTTGTCGGTTTAAGGAACTATGGTTTGTTTAAAGAAAATTATTATTGTTATCATAAAATATTATTTTTAAATAAAGAAAACAATCATATTATTACAATTTTATATGAAAAATTATCTTTTATAATAACTTTACGGTATTTAATGTCATTAAAAATGAATTTCAACTGTCTACTATTAGACAAATGACTATCGCGCTGAGCTGCCATTGCTAGACCCGAGCGTAGGCTTTTCATTCAACGCCCGATGTTCGAGGAGCCCACTTCGTGGCGTCCAAGTGGACACTTCGAAGGTCAGTAACTTTCTTCCATTGCGATGGTGTTAGTGTAAAATTCACTGCATTTCTTTAAATGTTTCGCTTATCAAGTCTAGGTATATTCGAAATTGTCGCCTACGTGTAACTTTTCATATACTTATTTACATACATTAAGACTAAATATGGAAGTTATTTAAATTGCAGTAATATATAGAAATGTTGCCTTCTGAAAATTTTCTACGTATCATCTCCGACGCGATGTTAATAGGCATAGTTGATCGTAGTGTCGTTATATTGTCACCCACCTTCCAGAAAGTGACTATTCACTCTTGTACGTTGAATGCCTTCAATGGAAATGTGTGCGAAGATAGTGGCATGCTCTCCAATTTAACCTAAGGCTAAGTCATTTCTCCGAAAATTTTCGGGGATTATATTAGAGACGGCTGAGAGTTGCTATATTGAATGCAAACGGGATGACTTTAAAGAACCCATTTCATTGAAAGCGTTGTAACATTACAAACAAGTTTTTAATACTACAAGTTGGTGGGATAAGTGATTCTCCAGCTCATGCGAGGTACTCTCTCTATAATAATAAGTGCAACGACGTGGTGATGACTATTTTTTTTGTTCGAACGGCTGGACATGGAAACAGCCGTCCGAAAGCGTGTGTTTACTTTTTGTATAAGATTTCCGTTCGTTATTTGATATTTTAAGTACGTAATTACCGTTGATGAAACAGTTTCTTACACATCGTATGTATCTAAGTTTATTTTACGTGTTTAATTACTGTTCGTCGATTTCCTTTTTTATCGCCATTCTGTATGTAAGATTGTCCTTATTATACGCTGAGATGGCGATGGGGATTGAGAGGGGGAATAGGTAACCGTCTTAAATTTAATTTATTCATGTATACCCGACATTTTGGACGGGCAAATTACACTAGCCTTTCTTATATCCTAGTATTTCTATTAATTTCAGGGGCTCCTACGCACACGTCATGAAGAGGACTCTCACAAACCAGGCAAACTTCCCCAACTCCACCCTACCTATTCCTTTTCCTCCTTACTGTTTTTAGTACTATGGTATTACATTTGTGCATTTGTCCATATATATTTATTTGCTTATGTATACATTGAAATTTCATTTTTTACAACCATCGCATTACATATATGCATTTCTCGATATTTTTTAATTCGTATGCTTACGTATACAATTCGAACGATTTTTCTATGGCATGCCACGTACCCATTAATATAGTATTTTAAGGTGTTTACACAACACAAATGCCCGGCCGTGGCATAGAGAGAGCTCTCACTAAACCGTCCCTTTCCCCCAGAGGTCGACCTCACTGGCCAGTCACACAAAATCCCCCTGACGACGATTCACGTTTCGATGCGAATATTTACGTACATGCGATGCGATTGATACACTTGCGAATATTCTGTATTGTATTTTTTTGCCTTTATATGTGTACCATTAACCTCTTTCCTCCTCAAACAGGTGCTGCAAATTTCTTTTCTAGGGAAAGAAGAAGAGGACTCACGGACAACTGCATTCTATAGTAAGTCTCCTTCGATGTTATTCCCTCCGAATTGGGTTATTTCCTCTTTTTAATTGCTATTTCTTTTTCAGAGCCATTTTCCATGACAGGGTGCAGTGGACAGAGGGCCGTGGGACCGGAGGACCAAGCACCGGAGGACCGATCATCGTGGGACCAAAGGACACGCGGCACAGGACACACTGCGCGGAGCTGAAATGGGTAACAGGTGCTCCGTAGGTTGAGGTATACGATGTACGGTGTTAAATTATAGCTTATATTTTACGACTTTTATTATTTATGCTTAATTTACTCGCATTTCTGTCTGAAATAGTATTGTCCTTTTGATGCTACTGACTGACTACCCATAGCGCTATGTGGTTTGACAGCACAGGCCTGTGCAGACGTGACATTTACATTGCGTGACGAGACGTTTGTTGCTCAGGACTGATTGTATTGTTTCATCGATTTCGAGTGTCTTAGTGTTGTTTGTCTAATGTGTTTCTATGACATTGTTGACTGAATTGGTGTTTTTTTATATTTTATGTGTTTGCGTTGACAAATTGCATTTCTGACCAATTTTTATATATAGAAATTTATTTGTCTATGTCCTGTATTGCTGTGATATGTTTTATGCCAGTGCTGACTGTTTTATTTGGACTGGTATGTGCTACTACTGACGTTTCTAATGTATATAATTTTTACGTGAATTATTTCAGATTTACATGCATTGTGTAAATGTGCTAATGAATAATTCATTTATTACTTTGTCCACTCATTTTACCCTTATGGCTCTTTTTAGGCGCGTTTCGCTTACGGTGTAAGCGCCTATTATCGTGGGTCGGTCCGTCCGCCCGTCCGTCCGCATGTTCGTTCTCGGCTTCTACAGAACGAATTTTCATGAAACTCGATATTAAAAACTTACAATCAAATATAATAAGAAAATCGCAAAAATGAATCACGTAAGACAATCAGGGTTACCACTTGTGAAAAAAAAATCAACTTTCCGTCATATCTCGTAAAGTATTGCTCATATCAAAATATTTTTCAAATGAAACTAGTAGAACTAATAAATTAGAGTATTTCTTTTCCTATACATTTTTATCGTAGGAGTAGCCATAATCGAGAAAATCGAACAAGAATGTCTTAATTCGAGTTGAACTTGGAAAATTTATTGCATGGTTACTTCTTCATTGTTGCTAACATAAACAATCTCTCAAAATGTTTAATTTCCTTACGCGTGCATGCAGCATTTTTAAATAGGAAGAAAATGGATTATTTATGACGAAGAAAAGAACTTTAAAATGCTATTTCCCTTACGTACGGGTACATATACCATTTCTTTCTAATACCATTTGCACGGAACGCGCCAATTTGTGATACGTCGTACACTTGCCTAACTTGGTTCAGATATGTAGGAGGAAAGTGTTTCATTTCTTTTCCATATATGCAATTCTAAATTTTTTATTATCGTTTTGTAGGGTTCTCGTGAATGGAATAGGCCTCGATCATATCGGGGGAAACGCCATTTCAAAAAAAGGTTAACGAATGGAGTGCATTACCCCATTTGGGTCATTTGGAAACGTGCACAAAGTCATTGAAGTCATTCGGCAGCTTTCATTTTCAACAGAGAGTGTGTGGTGGAAGGCATATTATGTGAAGACTTGGAAGCAGCTCCTCTGTCTGGCAAGTGAATTTTTTCTCTGATGGATGTCAAGTTTCTTATGTATTTCTTGGAAATCACCTTTATGATTTCTTCCAATCATTCATAGAACATTTGTAGGACTTAATTGTTTTCTCATCTTATACATATCTTTATGTTTTATAAATGGTTTATGCGACTGTGACAAGGATAAATGTTTGTGTTATGAGTATATGTTTTTATTGAATATTTATAAGCACCCGAAATATCTCTGTATATTTTAAAAATTTCACACGACGATTTTATTCGGAATTTATAACACAGTGAGTTTTGCACGTTCGTTTATTAGATTAGAGGGAAATAAAATCCTAAGCAATAATTTATAAATCCAAAGAAAGGTATGCTCCTGTTTTGTGACTGCAAGAATATTACCATTCAATTTCCTGCTGGGAGAATATGTGAAAGCAATTTCAACTGATGTTCTTAGTTTTCCAGGAATAGAAGGCAGTGCATATTTTTATTTATCTGACATCGATGTTTCCGATGGATGCATTCTCAGATGTATATGTAATAACGTTTCGCTCTTTCGTAATGATGTCCCGAATTTTCCTGCGATGGCTCACTGTGGCTTGGACGAAACGGGTCGACCGCCTCTTTTCGAAATCACTGCAGTTGATATTAATGTTAAAGGGGTATCACACCGACACCCCATTTCACCCGATCCTTAAAATCGTCTGGTACCTGCGGAGTTTCGTGGTTTCCTACCTTATACGTTCCTATTTTCATTGTCAGGACATGGGAGGCATACGACCCATTCCGGCTGGCATCACCACCACCATCGAATACCGCAGTAGCTTTCACTATTCAGTTTCATAATAGGCATAGAGAACAGTTGCTCTGGCTTCATATCTATTTTCATTTATAGTTAACCTTAGCTTCCAATTTTTTTATAACAAGCAATACATAGAAAGGACGCTTTCTGCAAACTTCTTAGAGCATGACATCATTCCCTTTAATTATTACTAACATCGCAGTTCGCATCTGATTCTATGTATTTCCATCAGGCAGTGGTAGGCGAAAAGTTAATAAATTTACTTTAGAATAAGGCGCATTCTGGTTAGTATTTAGCTTAGATTATCTTTACTAACACTAACACACCAGTCTGTGCCTGTTTCTAAATTTCTCTCATTAAGAGGTTCCAGTATACGCAAATTTTCTCGTTCTATTCTCTAAATTCAGCATGAGGGGTCATCACCGTTCACTGGAGTCCGGGTTCAAAGTGTATCGTAATAAGAGAGAACGATACAACGATCTAGGCATCTTCCTAGGGGAAGTCTAAAGAAGCTATCCGTAGGTACATACGCCGGCGGATAGTGTAGTGTGTTTCACTTGGAATAGAATTCCCTGTTCGGCCGATGATTCTATCGGTATTCAAGTAAGAATCCGTTGTTTTGATATTTTCCATCTACTTCCATTGATGCAAATTGCCTTTGGTAGTTTAGTGTAATGTAGACTGACTATACCTAGGCATTATGCATCTTTGTTTATTTTAAATTTCTTGAGTTTGCTAACATCAGTAAATTTCACGTTAAAGCTTTTCGTTTAGATAGCATAGTTTTTCAAAGAGTTGGGGCTGGAGCAAATTGTTCTCCGATAGGGAATCGGTTTTCTATCAGCGACAGTTATCGATGGTGTGCCAACTGATCCTTTGTGCCTACCGCAAAGCAGTATCGGTAAGATAGCTGGATTTCCCTTCACGATGTATTCCCTTACAAGTTATCCTCAGCGTGTCTTCTCGGTATATTCGCGTTGCCATGGACAAATAAATAGTGCAAGTGGCCCTACTTCTGGGCATCCGTGTTGAAGTTATGATAAAAATTTGCAGGGTGTGTTTCAAATTAAAATACATCAAAAAATTTACTCAAACTCTCTCAATTCATGATCCTTCAAAATGATATGTTCCATACGTTATACTTTCACGTGCATTGTTTCACATTATTCATATCTCCGGGTTGCTATAGCGAAACAATGCGAATAATGGAAAGTTGTTCGGACTCATAAAAATACAGCCAAATTTCATTAATGCATGTGTGACATATTTGTCCTGCACGGACAGATAGTGCTCTAGCACATTTCATGAACTGAGTTTGAGATATAAAAAGCTAACCTACGTTCAACGTTGACTTGGAAGAAATTGGTTTACAGGCGCCCTTGTACATCTGTGCAGTGGACAGAGGGCCGTGGGACAGCAGGACCAAGCACCGGAGGACCGATCATCGTCGAACCAAAAGGCAACGCGGCGCAGGACACACTGCTGAGGAACGGGGCAACGGGGATGCTGGAATGGGTGACAGGTGCTCCAGAAGTTGAGGTATACGATGTACGGTGTTAAATACAAGGTGATATTTTATGATTTTTATTATTTATGCTTAATTTACTCTCATTTCTATCTGAAATAGTATTGTCCTTTTGATGCTACTGACTGACTACACATAGCGCTATGTGGTTTGACAGCACAGGCCTGTGCAGACGTGACTTTTACATTGCGTGATGAGACGTTTTTTGCTCAGGACTTATTGTATTGTTTGATCGATTTCGATTGTCTTAGTTTTGTTTTTCTAATGTGTTTCTATGACATTGTTGAGTGAATTGGTGTTTTTTTATATTTTGTGTGTTTCGTTGACAAATTGCATTTCTGATGCATTTTTATATATAGAAATTTATTTGTCTATGCCCTGAATCCTATGCTATGTTTTATGCCAATGCTGACAATTTTATTTGGACTGTTATGCATCATTACTGACTTTTCTAATGTGTTTAAATTTGAATGAAATTATTTCAGATTTATATGCATGTTGTGAATGTGCCTAATGAGTTATTCATTATTTACCTTGTCCACTCAATTTCCCTCTTATGGCTCCTTTTTCTGAGGTGCAGGAGGAATAAATGTTTCATTTCTTTTACGTATATGCAATTCTAAATTTTTTGTTATCGTTTTGCAGGATTTTCGTGAATGGAATAGGCCTCGATCATATCGGGGGAAACGCCATTTCAAAGAAAGGTTAACGAATGGAGTGCACTACCCCATTCGGGTCATTTGGAAACGTGCACAAAGTCATCGAAGTCATTTGGCAGCTTTCATTTTCAACAGAGAGTGTGTGGTGGAAGGCATATTATGTGAAGACTTGGAAGCAGCTCCTCTTGTCTTATGTATTTCTTAGAAATCACCTTTATGATTTCTTGCAATCATTCATGGAACATTTGTAGGACTTAATTGTGTTCTCATCTTATACATACCTTTATGGTTTATAAATGGTTTATGCGACTGTGACAAGGATAAATGTTTGTTTTATCCGTATATGTTTCTATTGAATGAATTCATTCACTGTGCCCAGGAGAATTTTTTCATCCTTTAGTAGCATCATGTATTCATTTTGATGGAACTTTAACATAGCTCTAGGAATATGGATGTGTAATTTCAATGCCTTATGTAAAAAGAATTTTTTTTTCATATTCATAAATTTCATTCCATTTCTGTTGTAATATTTTCTAGTTATTTACATGGCATGCTTACTTTCCTCGCACATGTATTTCAAAATGTGGTAGTAAGGAATAAGACACGACGTGTGCGCGTGCACGTCCCATCAAACTACTAAAATTATCATTTTGCATAAATTGCTAATGTACTCATAAAATGTATTGATGCAATCTGAATATTGTTGTATAAATGATAAATAAATTCCTGAAGCAACAATAACTTGTATTTTTTAAATGAGTAATCGCTTCTGCGGTTCAAGAACAAAAACAAGTCCTTAATTATTTGTGAAAATTCGGGGCAAGCGGAACAAATTGTACGAATGCGAAACATTTTCTGGGACTCCTCACCATGCGGGACAAACTATCGAAATCTGGGACTGTCCCACCTAATACGGGAAGATTGGCTGGCTTAAGATAACTCCGTTCTTCAGGAAAGTACTCCTTATATTTACATAGGTTGCTTATTTTGTGCAATAAACTGTAATAATTAGGTGTATTCAGATGTTATACATTTCATTCCTGTGTTTCATACAAGATACAGTAATATACGCTTGGTTGTGAATATCGTTCATATAATAATTTTATGTGATTCTGAATATTTAATTTTATCTCTTATTTAATACACGTATTTTTTGTTTGTGACATGTGCGAAACGCCAAAGCGCGGGGCCCGGGGCAGAGGCCCCGCTTGCCCGGGTCAAAGGGCACTACTGGTGGTCAGAGTGCACAGTTGGGCAGTGGAGGGCCTGCTTACCATAATACTTCAACAGAGCTCTGATTTAGGAGCTGCATGGACAGTCTATATATAGATTTCTATAACGTGTTTTCCAGTTATTGAAATTGTGAGTTAACAAAAGCACCTATGAAGGTGTTCTACCACTCATTTCGAAACATCTTATTTCAGGAAATTAAAGGTTTCCTCTGATATTCTCCATAGTTAAAAACATTAATAGAAACTACTTTAGAGAACGCCATTTGGCAGAGCCAGGACTAGGTATTTTGGTGCACAGGGCAACGAACGTGAATCACATCCCTAGCACAAACCCTGTTTTATGACATGTAAAAAATATTAATTATAATTACTGTCTACTCATTGCCACCAATCTCACTTTATCATGTCATTTCAATTAATTTTATGGTTGCAAATATATGTTTATATATTTTTTTTCAAAATTTTTTTTCAACATTTTTTTTCAACATTTTTTTTCAAAATTTTTTTCAAAATTTTTTTTCAAATTTTTTTTTCAAAATTTTTTTTCAAAATTTTTTTTCAAAATTTTTTTTCAAAATTTTTTTTCAAATTTTTTTTTCAAAATTTTTTTTCAAAATTTTTTTTTAAAATTTTTTTTCAAAATTTTTTTTCAAAATTTTTTTTCAAAATTTTTTTTCAAAATTTTTTTTCAAAATTTTTTTTCAAAATTTTTTTTCAATATTTTTTTTCAAAATTTTTTTTCAAAATTTTTTTTCAAATTTTTTTTTCAAAATTTTTTTTTCAAAATTTTTTTTCAAAATTTTTTTTCAAAATTTTTTTTCAAAATTTTTTTTCAAAATTTTTTTTCAAAATTTTTTTTCAAAATTTTTTTTCAAAATTTTTTTTCAAAATTTTTTTTCAAACTTTTTTTTCAAAATTTTTTTTCAAATTTTTTTTTCAAAATTTTTTTTCAAAATTTTTTTTCAAAATTTTTTTTCAAAATTTTTTTTCAATTTTTTTTTTCAATTTTTTTTTCAAAATTTTTTTTCAAAATTTTTTTTCAAATTTTTTTTTCAAAATTTTTTTTCAAAATTTTTTTTCAAAATTTTTTTTCAAAATTTTTTTTCAAAATTTTTTTTCAATTTTTTTTTTCAAAATTTTTTTTCAAAATTTTTTTTCAAATTTTTTTTTCAAAATTTTTTTTTCAAAATTTTTTTTTTAAATTTTTTTTTCAAAATTTATTTTCAAAATTTTTTTTCAAAATTTTTTTTCAAAATTTTTTTTCAAATTTTTTTTAAAATTTTTTTTCAAAATTTTTTGTCAAAATTTTTTTTCAAAATTTTTTTTCAAAATTTTTTTTCAAATTTTTTTTTCATAATTTTTTTCGAAATTTTTTTCGAAAAATTTTTTTCCAAAATTTTTTCGAAAATTTTTTTGAAAATTTTCGAAATTTTTTTTCAAAATTTTTTTTCAAAATTTTTTTCAAAATTTTTTTTCAAAATTTTTTTTCAAAATTTTTTTTCAAAATTTTTTTTCAAAATTTTTTTTCAAAATTTGTTTTCAAAATTTTTTTTCAAAATTTTTTTTCAAAATTTTTTTTTGAAAATTGTTTTTCAAAATTTTTTTTCAAAATTTTTTTTCAAAATTTTTTTTCAAAAGTTTTTTTCAAATTTTTTTTTCAAATTTTTTTTTCAAATTTTTTTTCAAAATTTTTTTTCAAAATTTTTTTTTTAAATTTTTTTTTCAAAATTTATTTTCAAAATTTTTTTTCAAAATTTTTTTTCAAAATTTTTTTTCAAATTTTTTTTTCAAAATTTTTTTTCAAAATTCTTTTTCAAAATTTTTTTTCAAAATTTTTTTCGAAAAAAATTTTTTTTTATATTTTTTTTTGAAATTTTTTTCAAAATTGTTTTTGAAAATTTTTTTCCAAACTTTTTCGAAAATTTTTTTCAAAATTTTTTTCGAAATTTTTTTTCAAAATTTTTTTCGAAATTTTTTTCGAAAAATTTTTTTCCAAAATTTTTTCGAAAATTTTTTTGAAAATTTTCGAAATTTTTTTTCAAAATTTTTTTTCGAAAATTTTTTTCAAAATTTTTTTTCAAAACTTTTTTTCAAAATTTTTTTTCAAAATTTTTTTTCATAATTTTTTTTCAAAATTTTTTTCGAAAATTTTTTTCAAAAATTTTTTTTCAAAATTTTTTCGAAAATTTTTTTGAAAATTTTTTTCGAAATTTTTTTTCAAAATTTTTTTTCAAAATTTTTTTCAAAATTTTTTTTCAAAATTTTTTTCTAAATTTTTTTTCAAAATTTTTTTTCAAAATTTTTTTTCAAAATTTTTTTTCAAATTTTTTTTTCATAATTTTTTTTCAGAATTTTTTTTCAAAATTTTTTTTCAAAATTTTTTTTCAAAATTTTTTTTCAAAATTTGTTTTCAAAATTTGTTTTCAAAATTTGTTTTCAAAATTTTTTTTCAAAATTTTTTTTCAAAATTTTTTTTCAAAATTTTTTTTCAAAATTTTTTTTCAAAATTTTTTTCGAAAAAAATTTTTTTTTTTATTTTTTTTTGAAATTTTTTTCAAAATTGTTTTTGAAAATTTTTTTCCAAACTTTTTCGAAAATTTTTTTCAAAATTTTTTTCGAAATTTTTTTTCAAAATTTTTTTCGAAATTTTTTTCGAAAAATTTTTTTCGAAAATTTTTTTGAAAATTTTCGAAATTTTTTTTCAAAATTTTTTTTTCAATATTTTTTTCAAAATTTTTTTTCAAAATTTTTTTTCAAAATTTTTTTTCAAAATTTTTTTTCAAAATTTTTTTTCATAATTTTTTTCAGAATTTTTTTTCAAAATTTTTTTTCAAAATTTTTTTTCAAAATTTTTTTTCAAAATTTTTTTTCAAAATTTTTTTTCATAATTTTTTTCAGAATTTTTTTTCAAAATTTTTTTTCAAAATTTTTTTTCAAATTTTTTTTTCAAATTTTTTTTTCAAAATTTTTTTTTGAAATTTTTTTTCGAAATTTTTTTTCAAAATTTTTTTTTCAAATTTTTTTTTCAAAAATTTTTTTCGAAAATTTTTTTCAAAATTTTTTTCGAAATTTTTTTTCAAAATTTTTTTCGAAAATATTTTTTTGAAATTTTTTGCGAAAATTTTTTTCGAAAATATTTTTTCGAAATTTTTTGCGAAAATTTTTTTCAAAATTTTTTTCGAAATTTTTTTCGAAAATTTTTTTCGAAATTTTTTTCGAAAATTTTTTTCGAAATTTTTTTCGAAAAATTTTTTTCCAAAATTTTTTCGAAAATTTTTTTGAAAATTTTTTTCGAAATTTTTTTTCAAATTTTTTTTTCAAAATTTTTTTCAAAATTTTTTTTCAAAATTTTTTTTCAAAATTTTTTTTCAAATTTTTTTTTCAAAATTTTTTTTCATAATTTTATAATTTTTTTTCAGAATTTTTTTTGTGTTTTTTCAAAATTTTTTTTCAAAATTTTTTTTCAAAATTTGTTTTCAAAATTTGTTTTCAAAATTTTTTTTCAAAATTTTTTTTCAAAATTTTTTTTCAAAATTTTTTTTCAAAATTTTTTTTTGAAAATTGTTTTTCAAAATTTTTTTTCAAAATTTTTTTTCAAAAGTTTTTTTCAAATTTTTTTTTCAAATTTTTTTTTCAAATTTTTTTTCAAAATTTTTTTTCAAAATTTTTTATTTCAAAATTTTTTTTCAAAATTTTTTTTTGAAATTTTTTTTTGAAATTTTTTTCAAAATTTTTTTTGAAAATTTTTTTTCGAAATTTTTTGCGAAAATTTTTTTCAAAATTTTTTTCGAAATTTTTTTCGAAAATTTTTTTCGAAATTTTTTTTCAAAATTTTTTTTCAAAATTTTTTTTCAAAATTTTTTTTCAAAATTTTTTTTCAAATTTTTTTTTCAAAATTTTTTTTCAAAATTTTTTTTTAAATTTTTTTTTCAAAATTTTTTTTCAAAATTTTTTTTCAAATTTTTTTTTCAAAATTTTTTTTCAAAATTTTTTTTCACAATTTTTTTTCAAAATTTTTTTTCAAAATTTTTTTTCAAAATTTTTTTTCAAAATTTTTTTTCAAAATTTTTTTTCAAAATTTTTTTTCAAAATTTTTTTTCAAAATTTTTTTTCAAAATTTTTTTTCATAATTTTTTTCAGAATTTTTTTTCAAAATTTTTTTTCAAAATTTTTTTTCAAAATTTTTTTTCATAATTTTTTTCAGAATTTTTTTTCAATATTTTTTTTCAAAATTTTTTTTCAAAATTTTTTTCAAAATTTTTTTTCAAAATTTTTTTTTGAAAATTGTTTTTCAAAATTTTTTTTCAAAATTTTTTTTCAAAAGTTTTTTTCAAATTTTTTTTTCAAATTTTTTTTTCAAATTTTTTTTCAAAATTTTTTTTCAAAATTTTTTATTTCAAAATTTTTTTTCAAAATTTTTTTTTGAAATTTTTTTTTGAAATTTTTTTCAAAATTTTTTTTGAAAATTTTTTTTCGAAATTTTTTGCGAAAATTTTTTTCAAAATTTTTTTCGAAATTTTTTTCGAAAATTTTTTTCGAAATTTTTTTTCAAAATTTTTTTTCAAAATTTTTTTTCAAAATTTTTTTTCAAAATTTTTTTTCAAATTTTTTTTTCAAAATTTTTTTTCAAAATTTTTTTTTAAATTTTTTTTTCAAAATTTTTTTTCAAAATTTTTTTTCGAATTTTTTTTTCAAAATTTTTTTTCAAAATTTTTTTTCACAATTTTTTTTCAAAATTTGTTTTCAAAATTTTTTTTCAAAATTTTTTTTCAAAATTTTTTTTCAAAATTTTTTTTCATAATTTTTTTCAGAATTTTTTTTCAAAATTTTTTTTCAAAATTTTTTTTCAAAATTTTTTTTCATAATTTTTTTCAGAATTTTTTTTCAAAATTTTTTTTCAAAATTTTTTTTCAAAATTTTTTTTCGAAATTTTTTTTCAAAATTTTTTTTCAAAATTTTTTTTCAAAATTTTTTTTCGAAAATTTTTTTCAAAATTTTTTTTCAAAATTTTTTTCGAAAATTTTTTTTTTTAATTTTTTTCGAAAAAAATTTTTTTTTATATTTTTGTTTGAAATTTTTTTCAAAATTTTTTTTGAAAATTTTTTTCCAAACTTTTTCGAAAATTTTTTTCAAAATTTTTTTTGAAATTTTTTTTCAAAATTGTTTTCGAAAATTTTTTTTCGAAATTTTTTGCGAAAATTTTTTTCAAAATTTTTTTCCAAATTTTTTTCGAAAATTTTTTTCGAAATTTTTTTTCAAAAGTTTTTTTCAAATTTTTTTTTCAAATTTTTTTTGCAAATTTTTTTTTCAAATTTTTTTTCAAAATTTTTTTTCTAAATTTTTTATTTCAAAATTTTTTTTCAAAATTTTTTTTCAAAAGTTTTTTTCAAATTTTTTTTTCAAATTTTTTTTTCAAATTTTTTTTCAAAAATTTTTTTCAAAATTTTTTTTTTAAATTTTTTTTTCAAAATTTTTTTTCAAAATTTTTTTTCAAAATTTTTTTTCAAAATTTTTTTTTCAAAATTTTTTTTCAAAATTTTTTTTCAAATTTTTTTTTCAAAATTTTTTTTCAAAATTCTTTTTCAAAATTTTTTTTGAAAATTTTTTTCCAAACTTTTTCGAAAATTTTTTTCAAAATTTTTTTCGAAATGTTTTTTCAAAATTTTTTTTCAAAATTTTTTTTCAAATTTTTTTTTCAAAATTTTTTTTCAAAATTCTTTTTCAAAATTTTTTTCCAAATTTTTTTTCAAAATTTTTTTTTCAAAATTTTTTTTCAAAATTTTTTTTCAAATTTTTTTTTCAAAATTTTTTTTCAAAATTCTTTTTCAAAATTTTTTTTCAAATTTTTTTTTTAAAATTTTTTTTCAAAATTTTTTTTCAAAATTTTTTTTCAAAATTTTTTTTCATTTTTTTTTTTCATAATTTTTTTCAGAATTTTTTTTCAAAATTTTTTTTCAAAATTTTTTTTCAAAATTTTTTTCAAAATTTTTTTTCAAAATTTTTTTTCAAAATTCTTTTTCAATATTTTTTTTCAAAATTCTTTTTCAAAATTTTTTTTCAAAATTTTTTTTCAAAATTTTTTTTTGAAAATTGCTTTTCAAAATTTTTTTTCAAAATTTTTTTTCATAATTTTTTTTCAGAATTTTTTTTCAAATTTTTTTTTCAAAATTTTTTTTCAAAATTTGTTTTCAAAATTTGTTTTCAAATTTTTTTTTCGAAATTGTTTTTCAAATTTTTTTTTCAAAATTTTTTTTCAATTTTTTTTTCAAAATTTCTTTCAAAATTTTTTTTCAAAATTTTTTTTTTCAAAATATTTTTTCAAAATTATTTTTCAAAATTTTTTTTCAAAATTTTTTTTCAAAATTTTTTTTCAAAATTTTTTTTCAAAATTTTTTTTCAAATTTTTTTTCAAAATTTTTTTTCATAATTTTTTTTCAAAATTTTTTTTCAAAATTTTTTTCGAAAATTTTTTTAGAAAATTTTTTTTCCAAACTTTTTCGAAAATTTTTTTTCAAAATTTTTTTTCAAAATTTTTTTTCGAAAATTTTTTTCAAAATTTTTTTTCAAAATTTTTTTCGAAAATTTTTTTTCGAAATTTTTTTCAAAATTTTTTTTCGGAAATTTTGTTCAAAATTTTTTTTCAAAATTTTTTTCGAAAATTTTTTTCGAACATTTTTTTTATATTTTTTTTTGAAATTTTTTTCAAAATTTTTTTTGAAAATTTTTTTCCAAACTTTTTCGAAAATTTTTTTCAAAATTTTTTTCGAAAATTTTTTTCAAAATTTTTTTCGAAATTTTTTTTCAAAATTTTTTTCGAAAATTTTTTTTCGAAATTTTTTGCGAAAATTTTTTTCAAAATTTTTTTCGAAATTTTTTTCGAAAATTTTTTTCGAAATTTTTTTCGAAAAATTTTTTTCCAAAATTTTTTCGAAAATTTTTTTGAAAATTTTTTTCGAAATTTTTTTTCAAAATTTTTTTTCAAAATTTTTTTCAAAATTTTTTTTCAAAATTTTTTTTCAAAATTTTTTTTCAAAATTTTTTTTCAAAATTTTTTTTCAAAATTTTTTTTCAAAAGTTTTTTTTAAATTTTTTTTTTTTAATTTTTTTTTCAATTTTTTTTTTCAAATTTTTTTTTCAAAATTTTTTTTTCAAAATTATTTTTCAAAATTTTTTTTCAAAATTTTTTTTCAAATTTTTTTTTCAAATTTTTTTTTCAAAATTTTTTTTCAAAATTTTTTTTCAAAATTTTTTTTCAAAAGTTTTTTAAAATTTTTTTTTTTAAATTCTTTTTTCAAATTTTTTTTTCAAATTTTTTTTTCAAAATTTTTTTTCAAAATTTTTTTTCAAAATTTTTTTTCAAAATTTTTTTTCAAAATTTTTTTTCAAAATTTTTTTTCAAAATTTTTTTTCAAAATTTTTTTTCAAAATTTTTTTTCAAATTTTTTTTTCAAAATTCTTTTTCAAAATTTTTTTTCAAAATTTTTTTTCAAAATTTTTTTCAGAATTTTTTTTCAAAATTTTTTTTCAAAATTTTTTTCGAAAATTTTTTTAGAAAATTTTTTTTCCAAACTTTTTCGAAAATTTTTTTGAAAATTCTTTTTTCAAAATGTTTTTTTAAAATTTTTTTTCGAAAATTTTTTTCAAAATTTTTTTTCAAAATTTTTTTCGAAAATTTTTTTTCGAAATTTTTTTTCAAAATTATTTTTCGGAAATTTTTTTCAAAATTTTTTTTCAAAATTTTTTTCGAAAAAAAGTTTTTTTTATATTTTTTTTGAAATTTTTTTCAAAATTTTTTTTAAAATTTTTTTTCAAAATTTTTTTTCAAAATTTTTTTTCAAAATTTTTTTTCAAATTTTTTTTTTCATAATTCTTTTTCAAAATTTTTTTTCAAAATTTTTTTTCAAAATTTTTTTTCAAAATTTTTTTTCGAAAATTTTTTTAGAAAATTTTTTTTCCAAACTTTTTCGAAATTTTTTTTGAAATTTTTTTTTCAAAATTTTTTTTCAAAATTTTTTTTCGAAAATTTTTTTCAAAATTTTTTTTCAAAATTTTTTTCGAAAATTTTTTTTCGAAATTTTTTTTCAAAATTTTTTTTCGGAAATTTTTTTCAAAATTTTTTTTTCAGAATTTTTTTCGAAAAAAATTTTTTTTTATATTTTTTTTTGAAATTTTTTTCAAAATTTTTTTTGAAAATTTTTTTCCAAACTTTTTCGAAAATTTTTTTCAAAATTTTTTTCGAAATTTTTTTTCAAAATTTTTTTCGAAAATTTTTTTTCGAAATTTTTTGCGAAAATTTTTTTCAAAATTTTTTTCGAAATTTTTTTCGAAAATCTTTTTCGAAATTTTTTTCGAAAAATTTTTTTCCAAAATTTTTTCGAAAATTTTTTTGAAAATTTTTTTCGAAATTTTTTTCAAAATTTTTTTTCAAAATTTTTTTCAAAATTTTTGTTCAAAATTTTTTTTCAAAATTTTTTTTCAAAATTTTTTTTCAAAATTTTTTTTCATAATTTTTTTCAGAATTTTTTTTCAAAATTTTTTTTCAAAATTTTTTTTCAAAATTTTTTTTCATAATTTTTTTCAGAATTTTTTTTCAAAATTTTTTTTCAAAATTTTTTTTCAAAATTTTTTTTCGAAAATTTTTTTCAAAATTTTTTTTCAAAATTTTTTTCGAAAATTTTTTTTCGAAATTTTTTTTCAAAATTTTTTTTCGGAAATTTTTTTCAAAATTTTTTTTCAGAATTTTTTTCAAAATTATTTTTCAAAATTTTTTTTCAAAATTTTTTTCAAAATTTTTTTTCAAAATTTTTTTCGAAAATTTTTTTTTTTAATTTTTTTCGAAAAAAATTTTTTTTTATATTTTTTTTTGAAATTTTTTTCAAAATTTTTTTTGAAAATTTTTTTCCAAACTTTTTCGAAAATTTTTTTCAAAATTTTTTTTGAAATTTTTTTTCAAAATTGTTTTCGAAAATTTTTTTTCGAAATTTTTTGCGAAAATTTTTTTCAAAATTTTTTTCCAAATTTTTTTCGAAAATTTTTTTCGAAATTTTTTTTCAAAAGTTTTTTTCAAATTTTTTTTTCAAATTTTTTTTGCAAATTTTTTTTTCAAATTTTTTTTCAAAATTTTTTTTCTAAATTTTTTATTTCAAAATTTTTTTTCAAAATTTTTTTTCAAAAGTTTTTTTCAAATTTTTTTTCAAATTTTTTTTTCAAAATTTTTTTTCAAAATTCTTTTTCAAAATTTTTTTTCAAAATTTTTTTTCAAATTTTTTTTTCAAAATTTTTTTTTGAAATTTTTTTTCGAAATTTTTTTTCAAAATTTTTTTTTCAAATTTTTTTTTCAAAATTTTTTTTCAAAATTTTTTTTCAAAATTTTTTTTCAAATTTTTTTTTCAAATTTTTTTTTCAAAATTTTTTTTCAAAATTTTTTTTCAAAATTTTTTTTCGAAAATTTTTTTCAAAATTTTTTTCGAAATTTTTTTTCAAAATTTTTTTCGAAAATATTTTTTTGAAATTTTTTGCGAAAATTTTTTTCGAAAATATTTTTTTGAAATTTTTTGCGAAAATTTTTTTCAAAATGTTTTTCGAAATTTTTTTCGAAAATTTTTTTCGAATTTTTTTTCGACAATTTTTTTCGAAATTTTTTTCGAAAAATTTTTTTCCTAAATTTTTTCGAAAATTTTTTTCAAAATTTTTTTCAAATTTTTTTTTCATAATTTTTTTCAAAATTTTTTTACAAAATTTTTTTTCAAAATTTTTTTTCAAATTTTTTTTTTCAAATTTTTTTTTCATAATTTTTTTTCAGAATTTTTTTTCAGTTTTTTTTCAAAATTTTTTTTCAAAATTTTTTTTCAAAATTTTTTTTCAAAATTTGTTTTCAAAATTTGTTTTCAAAATTTGTTTTCAAAATTTTTTTTCAAAATTTTTTTTCAAAATTTTTTTTTAAAATTTTTTTTTGAAAATTGTTTTTCAAAATTTTTTTTCAAAATTTTTTTTCAAAATTTTTTATTTCAAAATTTTTTTTCAAAATTTTTTTTCAAAATTTTTTTTCATAATTTTTTTCAGAATTTTTTTTCAAAATTTTTTTTCAAAATTTTTTTTCAAAATTTTTTTTCGAAATTTTTTTTCAAAATTTTTTTTCAAAATTTTTTTTCAAAATTTTTTTTCGAAAATTTTTTTTCAAAATTTTTTTCGAAAATTTTTTTTTTAATTTTTTTCGAAAAAAATTTTTTTTTGAAATTTTTTTCAAAATTTTTTTTGAAAATTTTTTTCCAAACTTTTTCGAAAATTTTTTTCAAAATTTTTTTCGAAATTTTTTTTCAAAATTGTTTTCGAAAATTTTTTTTCGAAATTTTTTGCGAAAATTTTTTTCAAAATTTTTTTCCAAATTTTTTTCGAAAATTTTTTTCGAAATTTTTTTTCAAAAGTTTTTTTCAAATTTTTTTTTCAAATTTTTTTTTCAAATTTTTTTTTAAATTTTTTTTTTCAAATTTTTTTTCAAAATTTTTTATTTCAAAATTTTTTTTCAAAATTTTTTTCAAAAGTTTTTTTCAAATTTTTTTTTCAAATTTTTTTTTCAAATTTTTTTTCAAAAATTTTTTTCAAAATTTTTTTTTTAATTTTTTTTTCAAAATTTTTTTTCAAAATTTTTTTTCAAAATTTTTTTTCAAAATTTGTTTTTCAAAATTTTTTTTCAAAATTTTTTTTCAAATTTTTTTTTCAAAATTTTTTTTCAAAATTTTTTTCAAAAGTTTTTTTCAAAAGTTTTTTTCAAAATTTTTTTTCAAATTTTTTTTTCAAAATTTTTTTTCAAAATTCTTTTTCAAAATTTTTTTTCAAAATTTTTTTCGAAAAAAATTTTTTTTTATATTTTTTTTTGAAATTTTTTTCAAAATTGTTTTTGAAAATTTTTTTCCAAACTTTTTCGAAAATTTTTTTCAAAATTTTTTTCGAAATTTTTTTTCAAAATTTTTTTCGAAATTTTTTTCGAAAAATTTTTTTCCAAAATTTTTTCGAAAATTTTTTTGAAAATTTTCGAAATTTTTTTTCAAAATTTTTTTTCAAAATTTTTTTCAAAATTTTTTTTCAAAATTTTTTTTCAAAATTTTTTTTCAAAATTTTTTTTCATAATTTTTTTCAGAATTTTTTTTCAAAATTTTTTTTCAAAATTTTTTTTCAAAATTTTTTTTCATAATTTTTTTCAGAATTTTTTTTCAAAATTTTTTTTCAAAATTTTTTTTCGAAATTTTTTTTCAAAATTTTTTTTCAAAATTTTTTTTCAAAATTTTTTTTCAAAATTTTTTTTCGAAAATTTTTTTTCAAAATTTTTTTCGAAAATTTTTTTTTTAATTTTTTTCGAAAAAATTTTTTTTTTATATTTTTTTTTGAAATTTTTTTCAAAATTTTTTTTGAAAATTTTTTTCCAAACTTTTTCGAAAATTTTTTTCAAAATTTTTTTCGAAATTTTTTTTCAAAATTGTTTTCGAAAATTTTTTTTCGAAATTTTTTGCGAAAATTTTTTTCAAAATTTTTTTCCAAATTTTTTTCGAAAATTTTTTTCGAAATTTTTTTTCAAAAGTTTTTTTCAAATTTTTTTTTCAAATTTTTTTTTCAAATTTTTTTTTAAAATTTTTTTTTCAAATTTTTTTTCAAAATTTTTTTTCAAAATTTTTTATTTCAAAATTTTTTTTCAAAATTTTTTTCAAAAGTTTTTTTCAAATTTTTTTTTCAAATTTTTTTTTCAAATTTTTTTTCAAAAATTTTTTTCAAAATTTTTTTTTTTAATTTTTTTTTCAAAATTTTTTTTCAAAATTTTTTTTCAAAATTTTTTTTCAAAATTTGTTTTTCAAAATTTTTTTTCAAAATTTTTTTTCAAATTTTTTTTTCAAAATTTTTTTTCAAAATTTTTTTCAAAAGTTTTTTTCAAAATTTTTTTTCAAATTTTTTTTTCAAAATTTTTTTTCAAAATTTTTTTTCGAAAATTTTTTTCAAAATTTTTTTCGAAATTTTTTTTCAAAATTTTTTTCGAAAATATTTTTTCGAAATTTTTTGCGAAAATTTTTTTCGAAAATATTTTTTCGAAATTTTTTGCGAAAATGTTTTTCAAAATTTTTTTCAAAAAAATTTTCGAAAAAATTTTGGAAAAAAATTTTTTCGAAAAATTTTTTTCCAAAATTTTTTCGAAAATTTTTTTGAAAATTTTTTTCGAAATTTTTTTTCAAAATTTTTTTTCAAAATTTTTTTCAAAATTTTTTTTCAAAATTTTTTTCTAAATTTTTTTTCAAAATTTTTTTTCAAAATTTTTTTTCAAAATTTTTTTTCAAATTTTTTTTTCATAATTTTTTTTCAGAATTTTTTTTCAAAATTTTTTTTCAAAATTTTTTTTCAAAATTTTTTTTCAAAATTTGTTTTCAAAATTTGTTTTCAAAATTTGTTTTCAAAATTTTTTTTCAAAATTTTTTTTCAAAATTTTTTTTCAAAATTTTTTTTCAAAATTTTTTTCGAAAAAAATTTTTTTTTTTATTTTTTTTTGAAATTTTTTTCAAAATTGTTTTTGAAAATTTTTTTCCAAACTTTTTCGAAAATTTTTTTCAAAATTTTTTTCGAAATTTTTTTTCAAAATTTTTTTCGAAATTTTTTTCGAAAAATTTTTTTCGAAAATTTTTTTGAAAATTTTCGAAATTTTTTTTCAAAATTTTTTTTTCAATATTTTTTTCAAAATTTTTTTTCAAAATTTTTTTTCAAAATTTTTTTTCAAAATTTTTTTTCAAAATTTTTTTTCATAATTTTTTTCAGAATTTTTTTTCAAAATTTTTTTTCAAAATTTTTTTTCAAAATTTTTTTTCAAAATTTTTTTTCAAAATTTTTTTTCAACATTTTTTTTCGAAAATTCTTTTCAAAATTTTTTTTCAAAATTTTTTTCGAAAATTTTTTTCAAAAATTTTTTTTCAAAATTTTTTTTCAAAATTTTTTTTCAAAATTTTTTTTCAAAATTTTTTTTCAAAATTTTTTTTCAAAATTTTTTTTCAAATTTTTTTTTCAAATTTTTTTTTCAAAATTTTTTTTTGAAATTTTTTTTCGAAATTTTTTTTCAAAATTTTTTTTTCAAATTTTTTTTTCAAAAATTTTTTTCGAAAATTTTTTTCAAAATTTTTTTCGAAATTTTTTTTCAAAATTTTTTTCGAAAATATTTTTTTGAAATTTTTTGCGAAAATTTTTTTCGAAAATATTTTTTCGAAATTTTTTGCGAAAATTTTTTTCAAAATTTTTTTCGAAATTTTTTTCGAAAATTTTTTTCGAAATTTTTTTCGAAAATTTTTTTCGAAATTTTTTTCGAAAAATTTTTTTCCAAAATTTTTTCGAAAATTTTTTTGAAAATTTTTTTCGAAATTTTTTTTCAAATTTTTTTTTCAAAATTTTTTTCAAAATTTTTTTTCAAAATTTTTTTTCAAAATTTTTTTTCAAATTTTTTTTTCAAAATTTTTTTTCATAATTTTATAATTTTTTTTCAGAATTTTTTTTCAGTGTTTTTTCAAAATTTTTTTTCAAAATTTTTTTTCAAAATTTGTTTTCAAAATTTGTTTTCAAAATTTTTTTTCAAAATTTTTTTTCAAAATTTTTTTTCAAAATTTTTTTTCAAAATTTTTTTTTGAAAATTGTTTTTCAAAATTTTTTTTCAAAATTTTTTTTCAAAAGTTTTTTTCAAATTTTTTTTTCAAATTTTTTTTTCAAATTTTTTTTCAAAATTTTTTTTCAAAATTTTTTATTTCAAAATTTTTTTTCAAAATTTTTTTTTGAAATTTTTTTTTGAAATTTTTTTCAAAATTTTTTTTGAAAATTTTTTTTCGAAATTTTTTGCGAAAATTTTTTTCAAAATTTTTTTCGAAATTTTTTTCGAAAATTTTTTTCGAAATTTTTTTTCAAAATTTTTTTTCAAAATTTTTTTTCAAAATTTTTTTTCAAAATTTTTTTTCAAATTTTTTTTTCAAAATTTTTTTTCAAAATTTTTTTTTAAATTTTTTTTTCAAAATTTTTTTTCAAAATTTTTTTTCAAATTTTTTTTTCAAAATTTTTTTCAAAATTTTTTTTCACAATTTTTTTTCAAAATTTTTTTTCAAAATTTTTTTTCAAAATTTTTTTTCAAAATTTTTTTTCAAAATTTTTTTTCAAAATTTTTTTTCAAAATTTTTTTTCAAAATTTTTTTTCAAAATTTTTTTTCATAATTTTTTTCAGAATTTTTTTTCAAAATTTTTTTTCAAAATTTTTTTTCAAAATTTTTTTTCATAATTTTTTTCAGAATTTTTTTTCAAAATTTTTTTTCAAAATTTTTTTTCAAAATTTTTTTCAAAATTTTTTTTCAAAATTTTTTTTTGAAAATTGTTTTTCAAAATTTTTTTTCAAAATTTTTTTTCAAAAGTTTTTTTCAAATTTTTTTTTCAAATTTTTTTTTCAAATTTTTTTTCAAAATTTTTTTTCAAAATTTTTTATTTCAAAATTTTTTTTCAAAATTTTTTTTTGAAATTTTTTTTTGAAATTTTTTTCAAAATTTTTTTTGAAAATTTTTTTTCGAAATTTTTTGCGAAAATTTTTTTCAAAATTTTTTTCGAAATTTTTTTCGAAAATTTTTTTCGAAATTTTTTTTCAAAATTTTTTTTCAAAATTTTTTTTCAAAATTTTTTTTCAAAATTTTTTTTCAAATTTTTTTTTCAAAATTTTTTTTCAAAATTTTTTTTTAAATTTTTTTTTCAAAATTTTTTTTCAAAATTTTTTTTCAAATTTTTTTTTCAAAATTTTTTTTCAAAATTTTTTTTCACAATTTTTTTTCAAAATTTTTTTTCAAAATTTTTTTTCAAAATTTTTTTTCAAAATTTTTTTTCAAAATTTTTTTTCATAATTTTTTTCAGAATTTTTTTTCAAAATTTTTTTTCAAAATTTTTTTTCAAAATTTTTTTTCATAATTTTTTTCAGAATTTTTTTTCAAAATTTTTTTTCAAAATTTTTTTTCAAAATTTTTTTTCGAAATTTTTTTTCAAAATTTTTTTTCAAAATTTTTTTTCAAAATTTTTTTTCGAAAATTTTTTTCAAAATTTTTTTTCAAAATTTTTTTCGAAAATTTTTTTTTTTAATTTTTTTCGAAAAAAATTTTTTTTTATATTTTTTTTTGAAATTATTTTCAAAATTTTTTTTGAAAATTTTTTTCCAAACTTTTTCGAAAATTTTTTTCAAAATTTTTTTTGAAATTTTTTTTCAAAATTGTTTTCGAAAATTTTTTTTCGAAATTTTTTGCGAAAATTTTTTTCAAAATTTTTTTCCAAATTTTTTTCGAAAATTTTTTTCGAAATTTTTTTTCAAAAGTTTTTTTCAAATTTTTTTTTCAAATTTTTTTTGCAAATTTTTTTTTCAAATTTTTTTTCAAAATTTTTTTTCTAAATTTTTTATTTCAAAATTTTTTTTCAAAATTTTTTTTCAAAAGTTTTTTTCAAATTTTTTTTTCAAATTTTTTTTTCAAATTTTTTTTCAAAAATTTTTTTCAAAATTTTTTTTTTAAATTTTTTTTTCAAAATTTTTTTTCAAAATTTTTTTTCAAAATTTTTTTTCAAAATTTTTTTTTCAAAATTTTTTTTCAAAATTTTTTTTCAAATTTTTTTTTCAAAATTTTTTTTCAAAATTCTTTTTCAAAATTTTTTTTGAAAATTTTTTTCCAAACTTTTTCGAAAATTTTTTTCAAAATTTTTTTCGAAATGTTTTTTCAAAATTTTTTTTCAAAATTTTTTTTCAAATTTTTTTTTCAAAATTTTTTTTCAAAATTCTTTTTCAAAATTTTTTTCCAAATTTTTTTTCAAAATTTTTTTTTCAAAATTTTTTTTCAAAATTTTTTTTCAAATTTTTTTTTCAAAATTTTTTTTCAAAATTCTTTTTCAAAATTTTTTTTCAAATTTTTTTTTCAAAATTTTTTTTCAAAATTTTTTTTCAAAATTTTTTTTCAAAATTTTTTTTCATTTTTTTTTTTCATAATTTTTTTCAGAATTTTTTTTCAAAATTTTTTTTCAAAATTTTTTTTCAAAATTTTTTTCAAAATTTTTTTTCAAAATTTTTTTTCAAAATTCTTTTTCAATATTTTTTTTCAAAATTCTTTTTCAAAATTTTTTTTCAAAATTTTTTTTCAAAAATTTTTTTTGAAAATTGCTTTTCAAAATTTTTTTTCAAAATTTTTTTTCATAATTTTTTTTCAGAATTTTTTTTCAAATTTTTTTTTCAAAATTTTTTTTCAAAATTTGTTTTCAAAATTTGTTTTCAAATTTTTTTTTCGAAATTGTTTTTCAAATTTTTTTTTCAAAATTTTTTTTCAATTTTTTTTTCAAAATTTCTTTCAAAATTTTTTTTCAAAATTTTTTTTTTCAAAATATTTTTTCAAAATTATTTTTCAAAATTTTTTTTCAAAATTTTTTTTCAAAATTTTTTTTCAAAATTTTTTTTCAAAATTTTTTTTCAAATTTTTTTTCAAAATTTTTTTTCATAATTTTTTTTCAAAATTTTTTTTCAAAATTTTTTTCGAAAATTTTTTTAGAAAATTTTTTTTCCAAACTTTTTCGAAAATTTTTTTTCAAAATTTTTTTTCAAAATTTTTTTTCGAAAATTTTTTTCAAAATTTTTTTTCAAAATTTTTTTCGAAAATTTTTTTTCGAAATTTTTTTCAAAATTTTTTTTCGGAAATTTTGTTCAAAATTTTTTTTCAAAATTTTTTTCGAAAATTTTTTTCGAACATTTTTTTTATATTTTTTTTTGAAATTTTTTTCAAAATTTTTTTTGAAAATTTTTTTCCAAACTTTTTCGAAAATTTTTTTCAAAATTTTTTTCGAAAATTTTTTTCAAAATTTTTTTCGAAATTTTTTTTCAAAATTTTTTTCGAAAATTTTTTTTCGAAATTTTTTGCGAAAATTTTTTTCAAAATTTTTTTCGAAATTTTTTTCGAAAATTTTTTTCGAAATTTTTTTCGAAAAATTTTTTTCCAAAATTTTTTCGAAAATTTTTTTGAAAATTTTTTTCGAAATTTTTTTTCAAAATTTTTTTTCAAAATTTTTTTCAAAATTTTTTTTCAAAATTTTTTTTCAAAATTTTTTTTCAAAATTTTTTTTCAAAATTTTTTTTCAAAAGTTTTTTTAAAATTTTTTTTTTTAATTTTTTTTTCAATTTTTTTTTTCAAATTTTTTTTTCAAAATTTTTTTTTCAAAATTATTTTTCAAAATTTTTTTTCAAAATTTTTTTTCAAATTTTTTTTTCAAATTTTTTTTTCAAAATTTTTTTTCAAAATTTTTTTTCAAAATTTTTTTTCAAAAGTTTTTTAAAATTTTTTTTTTTAAATTCTTTTTTCAAATTTTTTTTTCAAATTTTTTTTTCAAAATTTTTTTTCAAAATTTTTTTTCAAAATTTTTTTTCAAAATTTTTTTTCAAAATTTTTTTTCAAAATTTTTTTTCAAATTTTTTTTTCAAAATTCTTTTTCAAAATTTTTTTTCAAAATTTTTTTTCAAAATTTTTTTCAGAATTTTTTTTCAAAATTTTTTTTCAAAATTTTTTTCGAAAATTTTTTTAGAAAATTTTTTTTCCAAACTTTTTCGAAAATTTTTTTGAAAATTCTTTTTTCAAAATGTTTTTTTAAAATTTTTTTTCGAAAATTTTTTTCAAAATTTTTTTTCAAAATTTTTTTCGAAAATTTTTTTTCGAAATTTTTTTTCAAAATTATTTTTCGGAAATTTTTTTCAAAATTTTTTTTCAAAATTTTTTTCGAAAAAAAGTTTTTTTTATATTTTTTTTGAAATTTTTTTCAAAATTTTTTTCAAAATTTTTTTTCAAAATTTTTTTTCAAAATTTTTTTTCAAAATTTTTTTTCAAATTTTTTTTTCATAATTCTTTTTCAAAATTTTTTTTCAAAATTTTTTTTCAAAATTTTTTTTCAAAATTTTTTTTCGAAAATTTTTTTAGAAAATTTTTTTTCCAAACTTTTTCGAAATTTTTTTTGAAATTTTTTTTTCAAAATTTTTTTTCAAAATTTTTTTTCGAAAATTTTTTTCAAAATTTTTTTTCAAAATTTTTTTCGAAAATTTTTTTTCGAAATTTTTTTTCAAAATTTTTTTTCGGAAATTTTTTTCAAAATTTTTTTTCAGAATTTTTTTCGAAAAAAATTTTTTTTTATATTTTTTTTTGAAATTTTTTTCAAAATTTTTTTTGAAAATTTTTTTCCAAACTTTTTCGAAAATTTTTTTCAAAATTTTTTTCGAAATTTTTTTTCAAAATTTTTTTCGAAAATTTTTTTTCGAAATTTTTTGCGAAAATTTTTTTCAAAATTTTTTTCGAAATTTTTTTCGAAAATCTTTTTCGAAATTTTTTTCGAAAAATTTTTTTCCAAAATTTTTTCGAAAATTTTTTTGAAAATTTTTTTCGAAATTTTTTTTCAAAATTTTTTTTCAAAATTTTTTTCAAAATTTTTGTTCAAAATTTTTTTTCAAAATTTTTTTTCAAAATTTTTTTTCAAAATTTTTTTTCATAATTTTTTTCAGAATTTTTTTTCAAAATTTTTTTTCAAAATTTTTTTTCAAAATTTTTTTTCATAATTTTTTTCAGAATTTTTTTTCAAAATTTTTTTTCAAAATTTTTTTTCAAAATTTTTTTTCGAAAATTTTTTTCAAAATTTTTTTTCAAAATTTTTTTCGAAAATTTTTTTTCGAAATTTTTTTTCAAAATTTTTTTTCGGAAATTTTTTTCAAAATTTTTTTTCAGAATTTTTTTCAAAATTATTTTTCAAAATTTTTTTTCAAAATTTTTTTCAAAATTTTTTTTCAAAATTTTTTTCGAAAATTTTTTTTTTTAATTTTTTTCGAAAAAAATTTTTTTTTATATTTTTTTTTGAAATTTTTTTCAAAATTTTTTTTGAAAATTTTTTTCCAAACTTTTTCGAAAATTTTTTTCAAAATTTTTTTTGAAATTTTTTTTCAAAATTGTTTTAGAAAATTTTTTTTCGAAATTTTTTGCGAAAATTTTTTTCAAAATTTTTTTCCAAATTTTTTTCGAAAATTTTTTTCGAAATTTTTTTTCAAAAGTTTTTTTCAAATTTTTTTTTCAAATTTTTTTTGCAAATTTTTTTTTCAAATTTTTTTTCAAAATTTTTTTTCTAAATTTTTTATTTCAAAATTTTTTTTCAAAATTTTTTTTCAAAAGTTTTTTTCAAATTTTTTTTCAAATTTTTTTTTCAAAATTTTTTTTCAAAATTCTTTTTCAAAATTTTTTTTCAAAATTTTTTTTCAAAATTTTTTTTTCAAAATTTTTTTTCAAAATTTTTTTTCAAATTTTTTTTTCAAAATTTTTTTTCAAAATTCTTTTTCAAGATTTTTTTTCAAATTTTTTTTTCAAAATTTTTTTTCAAAATTTTTTTTCAAAATTTTTTTTCATTTTTTTTTTTCATAATTTTTTTCAGAATTTTTTTTCAAAATTTTTTTTCAAAATTTTTTTTCAAAATTTTTTTTCAAAATTTTTTTTCAAAATTTTTTTTCAAAATTCTTTTTCAATATTTTTTTTCAAAATTTTTTTTCAAAATTCTTTTTCAAAATTTTTTTTCAAAATTTTTTTTCAAAATTTTTTTTTGAAAATTGCTTTTCAAAATTTTTTTTCAAAATTTTTTTTCATAAATTTTTTTCAGAATTTTTTTTCAAATTTTTTTTTTAAAATTTTTTTTCAAAATTTGTTTTCAAAATTTGTTTTCAAATTTTTTTTTCGAAATTGTTTTTCAAATTTTTTTTCAAAATTTTTTTTCAATTTTTTTTTCAAAATGTCTTTCAAAATTTTTTTTCAAAATTTTTTTTTTCAAAATATTTTTTCAAAATTATTTTTCAAAATTTTTTTTCAAAATTTTTTTTCAAAATTTTTTTTCAAAATTTTTTTTCAAAATTTTTTTTCAAATTTTTTTTCAAAATTTTTTTTCATAATTTTTTTTCAAAATTTTTTTTCAAAATTTTTTTCGAAAATTTTTTTAGAAAATTTTTTTTCCAAACTTTTTCGAAAATTTTTTTTCAAAATTTTTTTTCAAAATTTTTTTTCGAAAATTTTTTTCAAAATTTTTTTTCAAAATTTTTTTCGAAAATTTTTTTTCGAAATTTTTTTCAAAATTTTTTTTCGGAAATTTTTTTCAAAATTTTTTTCGAAAATTTTTTTTGAAATTTTTTTCAAAATTTTTTTTGAAAATTTTTTTCCAAACTTTTTCGAAAATTTTTTTCAAAATTTTTTTCGAAATTTTTTTTCAAAATTTTTTTCGAAAATTTTTTTTCGAAATTTTTTGCGAAAATTTTTTTCAAAATTTTTTTCGAAATTTTTTTCGAAAATTTTTTTCGAAATTTTTTTCGAAAAATTTTTTTCCAAAATTTTTTCGAAAATTTTTTTGAAAATTTTTTTCGAAATTTTTTTTCAAAATTTTTTTTCAAAATTTTTTTCAAAATTTTTTTTCAAAATTTTTTTTCAAAATTTTTTTTCAAAATTTTTTTTCAAAATTTTTTTTCAAAAGTTTTTTTAAAATTTTTTTTTTTTTAATTTTTTTTTCAATTTTTTTTTTCAAATTTTTTTTTCAAAATTTTTTTTCAAAATTATTTTTCAAAATTTTTTTTCAAAATTTTTTTTCAAATTTTTTTTTCAAATTTTTTTTTCAAAATTTTTTTTCAAAATTTTTTTTCAAAATTTTTTTTCAAAAGTTTTTTAAAATTTTTTTTTTTAAATTCTTTTTTCAAATTTTTTTTTCAAATTTTTTTTTCAAAATTTTTTTTCAAAATTTTTTTTCAAAATTTTTTTTCAAAATTTTTTTTCAAAATTTTTTTTCAAAATTTTTTTTCAAAATTTTTTTTCAAAATTTTTTTTCAAAAGTTTTTTTAAAATTTTTTTTTTTTAAATTTTTTTTTCAAATTTTTTTTTCAAATTTTTTTTTCAAAATTTTTTTTCAAAATTTTTTTTCAAAATTTTTTTTCAAATTTTTTTTTCAAATTTTTTTTCAAAATTTTTTTTTCAAATTTTTTTTTCAAAATTTTTTTTCAAATTTTTTTTTCAAAATTTTTTTTCAAAATTTTTTTTCAAATTTTTTTTTCAAAATTTTTTTTCAAAATTTTTTTTCAAATTTTTTTTTCAAAATTTGTTTTCAAAATTTGTTTTCAAAATTTTTTTTCAAAAGTTTTTTTCAAAATTTTTTTTCAAATTTTTTTTTCAAATTTTTTTTTCAAATTTTTTTTCAAAATGTTTTTTCAAAATTTTTTTTTCAAAATTTTTTTTCAAAATTTTTTTTCAAAATTTTTTTTAAAAATTTTTTTTCAAAATTTTTTTTCAAAATTTTTTTTCAAAATTTTTTTTCAAATTTTTTTTTCAAAATTCTTTTTCAAAATTTTTTTTCAAAATTTTTTTTCAAAATTTTTTTCAGAATTTTTTTTCAAAATTTTTTTTCAAAATTTTTTTCGAAAATTTTTTTAGAAAATTTTTTTTCCAAACTTTTTCGAAAATTTTTTTGAAAATTCTTTTTTCAAAATGTTTTTTTAAAATTTTTTTTCGAAAATTTTTTTCAAAATTTTTTTTCAAAATTTTTTTCGAAAATTTTTTTTCGAAATTTTTTTTCAAAATTATTTTTCGGAAATTTTTTTCAAAATTTTTTTTCAAAATTTTTTTCGAAAAAAATTTTTTTTTATATTTTTTTTGAAATTTTTTTCAAAATTTTTTTCAAAATTTTTTTTCAAAATTTTTTTTCAAAATTTTTTTTCAAAATTTTTTTTCAAATTTTTTTTTCATAATTCTTTTTCAAAATTTTTTTTCAAAATTTTTTTTCAAAATTTTTTTTCAAAATTTTTTTCGAAAATTTTTTTAGAAAATTTTTTTTCCAAACTTTTTCGAAATTTTTTTTGAAATTTTTTTTTCAAAATTTTTTTTCAAAATTTTTTTTCGAAAATTTTTTTCAAAATTTTTTTTCAAAATTTTTTTCGAAAATTTTTTTTCGAAATTTTTTTTCAAAATTTTTTTTCGGAAATTTTTTTCAAAATTTTTTTTCAGAATTTTTTTCGAAAAAAATTTTTTTTTATATTTTTTTTTGAAATTTTTTTCAAAATTTTTTTTGAAAATTTTTTTCCAAACTTTTTCGAAAATTTTTTTCAAAATTTTTTTCGAAATTTTTTTTCAAAATTTTTTTCGAAAATTTTTTTTCGAAATTTTTTGCGAAAATTTTTTTCAAAATTTTTTTCGAAATTTTTTTCGAAAATCTTTTTCGAAATTTTTTTCGAAAAATTTTTTTCCAAAATTTTTTCGAAAATTTTTTTGAAAATTTTTTTCGAAATTTTTTTTCAAAATTTTTTTTCAAAATTTTTTTCAAAATTTTTGTTCAAAATTTTTTTTCAAAATTTTTTTTCAAAATTTTTTTTCAAAATTTTTTTTCATAATTTTTTTCAGAATTTTTTTTCAAAATTTTTTTTCAAAATTTTTTTTCAAAATTTTTTTTCATAATTTTTTTCAGAATTTTTTTTCAAAATTTTTTTTCAAAATTTTTTTTCAAAATTTTTTTTCGAAAATTTTTTTCAAAATTTTTTTTCAAAATTTTTTTCGAAAATTTTTTTTCGAAATTTTTTTTCAAAATTTTTTTTCGGAAATTTTTTTCAAAATTTTTTTTCAGAATTTTTTTCAAAATTATTTTTCAAAATTTTTTTTCAAAATTTTTTTTCAAAATTTTTTTTCATAATTTTTTTCAGAATTTTTTTTTCAAAATTTTTTTTCAAAATTTTTTTTCAAAATTTTTTTTCAAAATTTTTTTTCAAAATTTTTTTCAAAATTTTTTTTCAAAATTTTTTTTCAAAATTTTTTTTCAAAAGTTTTTAAAAAAATTTTTTTTTTAAATTTTGTTTTCAAATTTCTTTTTCAAATTTTTTTTTCAAAATTTTTTTTCAAAATTTTTTTTCAAAAGTTTTTTAAAAATTTTTTTTTTAAATTTTTTTTTCAAATTTTTTTTTCAAATTTTTTTTTCAAAATTTTTTTTCAAAATTTTTTTTCAAAATTTTTTTTCAAATTTTTTTTTCAAATTTTTTTTTCAAAATTTTTTTTTCACATTTTTTTTTCAAAAGTTTTTTTAAAATTTTTTTTTTTTAAATTTTTTTTTCAAATTTTTTTTTCAAATTTTTTTTTCAAAATTTTTTTTTCAAATTTTTTTTTCAAATTTTTTTTTCAAAATTTTTTTTCAAAATTTTTTTTTCAAATTTTTTTTTCAAAATTTTTTTTCAAAATTTTTTTTCGAAATTTTTTTTCAAAATTTTTTTTCAAAATTTTTTTCGAAAATTTTTTTTCGAAATTTTTTTTCAAAATTTTTTTTCGGAAATTTTTTTCAAAATTTTTTTTCAGAATTTTTTTCGAAAAAAATTTTTTTTTATATTTTTTTTTGAAATTTTTTTCAAAATTTTTTTTGAAAATTTTTTTCCAAACTTTTTCGAAAATTTTTTTCAAAATTTTTTTCGAAATTTTTTTTCAAAATTTTTTTCGAAAATTTTTTTTCGAAATTTTTTGCGAAAATTTTTTTCAAAATTTTTTTCGAAATTTTTTTCGAAAATCTTTTTCGAAATTTTTTTCGAAAAATTTTTTTCCAAAATTTTTTCGAAAATGTTTTTGAAAATTTTTTTCGAAATTTTTTTTCAAAATTTTTCTTCAAAATTTTTTTCAAAATTTTTTTTCAAAATTTTTTTTCAAAATTTTTTTTCAAAATTTTTTTTCAAAATTTTTTTTCATAATTTTTTTCAGAATTTTTTTTCAAAATTTTTTTTCAAAATTTTTTTTCAAAATTTTTTTTCAAAATTTTTTTTCATAATTTTTTTCAGAATTTTTTTTCAAAATTTTTTTTCAAAATTTTTTTTCAAAATTTTTTTTCAAAATTTTTTTTCGAAAATTTTTTTCAAAATTTTTTTTCAAAATTTTTTTCGAAAATTTTTTTTCGAAATTTTTTTTTAAAATTTTTTTTCGGAAATTTTTTTCAAAATTTTTTTTCAAAATTTTTTTCGAAAAAAATTTTTTTTATATTTTTTTTTGAAATTTTTTTCAAAATTTTTTTTGAAAATTTTTTTCCAAACTTTTTCGAAAATTTTTTTCAAAATTTTTTTTGAAATTTTTTTTCAAAATTTTTTTCGAAATTTTTTTTCAAAATTTTTTTCGAAAATTTTTTTTTGAAATTTTTTGCGAAAATTTTTTTCAAAATTTTTTTCGAAATTTTTTTCGAAAATTTTTTTCGAAATTTTTTTCGAAAAATTTTTTTCCAAAATTTTTTCGAAAATTTTTTTGAAAATTTTTTTCGAAATTTTTTTTCAAAATTTTTTTTCAAAATTTTTTTCAAAATTATTTTTCAAAATTTTTTTTCAAAATTTTTTTTCAAAATTTTTTTTCAAAATTTTTTTTCAAAATTTTTTTTCAAAATTCTTTTTCAATATTTTTTTTCAAAATTTTTTTTCAAAATTCTTTTTCAAAATTTTTTTTCAAAATTTTTTTTCAAAATTTTTTTTTGAAAATTGCTTTTCAAAATTTTTTTTCAAAATTTTTTTTCATAAATTTTTTTCAGAATTTTTTTTCAAATTTTTTTTTTAAAATTTTTTTTCAAAATTTGTTTTCAAAATTTGTTTTCAAATTTTTTTTTCGAAATTGTTTTTCAAATTTTTTTTCAAAATTTTTTTTCAATTTTTTTTTCAAAATTTCTTTCAAAATTTTTTTTCAAAATTTTTTTTTTCAAAATATTTTTTCAAAATTATTTTTCAAAATTTTTTTTCAAAATTTTTTTTCAAAATTTTTTTTCAAAATTTTTTTTCAAAATTTTTTTTCAAATTTTTTTTCAAAATTTTTTTTCATAATTTTTTTTCAAAATTTTTTTTCAAAATTTTTTTCGAAAATTTTTTTAGAAAATTTTTTTTCCAAACTTTTTCGAAAATTTTTTTTCAAAATTTTTTTTCAAAATTTTTTTTCGAAAATTTTTTTCAAAATTTTTTTTCAAAATTTTTTTCGAAAATTTTTTTTCGAAATTTTTTTCAAAATTTTTTTTCGGAAATTTTTTTCAAAATTTTTTTTCAAAATTTTTTTCGAAAATTTTTTTTGAAATTTTTTTCAAAATTTTTTTTGAAAATTTTTTTCCAAACTTTTTCGAAAATTTTTTTCAAAATTTTTTTCGAAATTTTTTTTCAAAATTTTTTTCGAAAATTTTTTTTCGAAATTTTTTGCGAAAATTTTTTTCAAAATTTTTTTCGAAATTTTTTTCGAAAATTTTTTTCGAAATTTTTTTCGAAAAATTTTTTTCCAAAATTTTTTCGAAAATTTTTTTGAAAATTTTTTTCGAAATTTTTTTTCAAAATTTTTTTTCAAAATTTTTTTCAAAATTTTTTTTCAAAATTTTTTTTCAAAATTTTTTTTCAAAATTTTTTTTCAAAATTTTTTTTCAAAATTTTTTTTCAAAAGTTTTTTTAAAATTTTTTTTTTTTAAATTTTTTTTTCAATTTTTTTTTTCAAATTTTTTTTTCAAAATTTTTTTTCAAAATTATTTTTCAAAATTTTTTTTCAAAATTTTTTTTCAAATTTTTTTTTCAAATTTTTTTTTCAAAATTTTTTTTCAAAATTTTTTTTCAAAATTTTTTTTCAAAAGTTTTTTAAAATTTTTTTTTTTAAATTCTTTTTTCAAATTTTTTTTTCAAATTTTTTTTTCAAAATTTTTTTTCAAAATTTTTTTTCAAAATTTTTTTTCAAAATTTTTTTTCAAAATTTTTTTTCAAAATTTTTTTTCAAAATTTTTTTTCAAAATTTTTTTTCAAAAGTTTTTTTAAAATTTTTTTTTTTAAAATTTTTTTTTCAAATTTTTTTTTCAAATTTTTTTTTCAAAATTTTTTTTCAAAATTTTTTTTCAAAATTTTTTTTCAAATTTTTTTTTCAAATTTTTTTTCAAAATTTTTTTTTCAAATTTTTTTTTCAAAATTTTTTTTCAAATTTTTTTTTCAAAATTTTTTTTCAAAATTTTTTTTCAAATTTTTTTTTCAAAATTTTTTTTCAAAATTTTTTTTCAAATTTTTTTTTCAAAATTTGTTTTCAAAATTTGTTTTCAAAATTTTTTTTCAAAAGTTTTTTTCAAAATTTTTTTTCAAATTTTTTTTTCAAATTTTTTTTTCAAATTTTTTTTCAAAATGTTTTTTCAAAATTTTTTTTTCAAAATTTTTTTTCAAAATTTTTTTTCAAAATTTTTTTTAAAAATTTTTTTTCAAAATTTTTTTTCAAAATTTTTTTTCAAAATTTTTTTTCAAATTTTTTTTTCAAAATTCTTTTTCAAAATTTTTTTTCAAAATTTTTTTTCAAAATTTTTTTCAGAATTTTTTTTCAAAATTTTTTTTCAAAATTTTTTTCGAAAATTTTTTTAGAAAATTTTTTTTCCAAACTTTTTCGAAAATTTTTTTGAAAATTCTTTTTTCAAAATGTTTTTTTAAAATTTTTTTTCGAAAATTTTTTTCAAAATTTTTTTTCAAAATTTTTTTCGAAAATTTTTTTTCGAAATTTTTTTTCAAAATTATTTTTCGGAAATTTTTTTCAAAATTTTTTTTCAAAATTTTTTTCGAAAAAAATTTTTTTTTATATTTTTTTTGAAATTTTTTTCAAAATTTTTTTCAAAATTTTTTTTCAAAATTTTTTTTCAAAATTTTTTTTCAAAATTTTTTTTCAAATTTTTTTTTCATAATTCTTTTTCAAAATTTTTTTTCAAAATTTTTTTTCAAAATTTTTTTTCAAAATTTTTTTCGAAAATTTTTTTAGAAAATTTTTTTTCCAAACTTTTTCGAAATTTTTTTTGAAATTTTTTTTTCAAAATTTTTTTTCAAAATTTTTTTTCGAAAATTTTTTTCAAAATTTTTTTTCAAAATTTTTTTCGAAAATTTTTTTTCGAAATTTTTTTTCAAAATTTTTTTTCGGAAATTTTTTTCAAAATTTTTTTTCAGAATTTTTTTCGAAAAAAATTTTTTTTTATATTTTTTTTTGAAATTTTTTTCAAAATTTTTTTTGAAAATTTTTTTCCAAACTTTTTCGAAAATTTTTTTCAAAATTTTTTTCGAAATTTTTTTTCAAAATTTTTTTCGAAAATTTTTTTTCGAAATTTTTTGCGAAAATTTTTTTCAAAATTTTTTTCGAAATTTTTTTCGAAAATCTTTTTCGAAATTTTTTTCGAAAAATTTTTTTCCAAAATTTTTTCGAAAATTTTTTTGAAAATTTTTTTCGAAATTTTTTTTCAAAATTTTTTTTCAAAATTTTTTTCAAAATTTTTGTTCAAAATTTTTTTTCAAAATTTTTTTTCAAAATTTTTTTTCAAAATTTTTTTTCATAATTTTTTTCAGAATTTTTTTTCAAAATTTTTTTTCAAAATTTTTTTTCAAAATTTTTTTTCATAATTTTTTTCAGAATTTTTTTTCAAAATTTTTTTTCAAAATTTTTTTTCAAAATTTTTTTTCGAAAATTTTTTTCAAAATTTTTTTTCAAAATTTTTTTCGAAAATTTTTTTTCGAAATTTTTTTTCAAAATTTTTTTTCGGAAATTTTTTTCAAAATTTTTTTTCAGAATTTTTTTCAAAATTATTTTTCAAAATTTTTTTTCAAAATTTTTTTTCAAAATTTTTTTTCATAATTTTTTTCAGAATTTTTTTTTCAAAATTTTTTTTCAAAATTTTTTTTCAAAATTTTTTTTCAAAATTTTTTTTCAAAATTTTTTTCAAAATTTTTTTTCAAAATTTTTTTTCAAAATTTTTTTTCAAAAGTTTTTAAAAAAATTTTTTTTTTAAATTTTGTTTTCAAATTTCTTTTTCAAATTTTTTTTTCAAAATTTTTTTTCAAAATTTTTTTTCAAAAGTTTTTTAAAAATTTTTTTTTTAAATTTTTTTTTCAAATTTTTTTTTCAAATTTTTTTTTCAAAATTTTTTTTCAAAATTTTTTTTCAAAATTTTTTTTCAAATTTTTTTTTCAAATTTTTTTTTCAAAATTTTTTTTTCACATTTTTTTTTCAAAAGTTTTTTTAAAATTTTTTTTTTTTAAATTTTTTTTTCAAATTTTTTTTTCAAATTTTTTTTTCAAAATTTTTTTTTCAAATTTTTTTTTCAAATTTTTTTTTCAAAATTTTTTTTCAAAATTTTTTTTTCAAATTTTTTTTTCAAAATTTTTTTTCAAAATTTTTTTTCGAAATTTTTTTTCAAAATTTTTTTTCAAAATTTTTTTCGAAAATTTTTTTTCGAAATTTTTTTTCAAAATTTTTTTTCGGAAATTTTTTTCAAAATTTTTTTTCAGAATTGTTTTCGAAAAAAATTTTTTTTTATATTTTTTTTTGAAATTTTTTTCAAAATTTTTTTTGAAAATTTTTTTCCAAACTTTTTCGAAAATTTTTTTCAAAATTTTTTTCGAAATTTTTTTTCAAAATTTTTTTCGAAAATTTTTTTTCGAAATTTTTTGCGAAAATTTTTTTCAAAATTTTTTTCGAAATTTTTTTCGAAAATCTTTTTCGAAATTTTTTTCGAAAAATTTTTTTCCAAAATTTTTTCGAAAATGTTTTTGAAAATTTTTTTCGAAATTTTTTTTCAAAATTTTTCTTCAAAATTTTTTTCAAAATTTTTTTTCAAAATTTTTTTTCAAAATTTTTTTTCAAAATTTTTTTTCAAAATTTTTTTTCATAATTTTTTTCAGAATTTTTTTTCAAAATTTTTTTTCAAAATTTTTTTTCAAAATTTTTTTTCAAAATTTTTTTTCATAATTTTTTTCAGAATTTTTTTTCAAAATTTTTTTTCAAAATTTTTTTTCAAAATTTTTTTTCAAAATTTTTTTTCGAAAATTTTTTTCAAAATTTTTTTTCAAAATTTTTTTCGAAAATTTTTTTTCGAAATTTTTTTTCAAAATTTTTTTTCGGAAATTTTTTTCAAAATTTTTTTTCAAAATTTTTTTCGAAAAAAATTTTTTTTATATTTTTTTTTGAAATTTTTTTCAAAATTTTTTTTGAAAATTTTTTTCCAAACTTTTTCGAAAATTTTTTTCAAAATTTTTTTTGAAATTTTTTTTCAAAATTTTTTTCGAAATTTTTTTTCAAAATTTTTTTCGAAAATTTTTTTTTGAAATTTTTTGCGAAAATTTTTTTCAAAATTTTTTTCGAAATTTTTTTCGAAAATTTTTTTCGAAATTTTTTTCGAAAAATTTTTTTCCAAAATTTTTTCGAAAATTTTTTTGAAAATTTTTTTCGAAATTTTTTTTCAAAATTTTTTTTCAAAATTTTTTTCAAAATTATTTTTCAAAATTTTTTTTCAAAATTTTTTTTCATAATTTTTTTCAGAATTTTTTTTCAAAATTTTTTTTCAAAATTTTTTTTCAAAATTTTTTTTCAAAATTTTTTTTCAAAATTTTTTTTCAAAATTTTTTTTCAAAAGTTTTTTAAAAATTTTTTTTTTTAAATTTTTTTTTCAAATTTTTTTTTCAAATTTTTTTTTCAAATTTTTTTTTCAAAATTTTTTTTCAAAATTTTTTTTCAAAATTTTTTTTCAAAAGTTTTTTAAAAATTTTTTTTTTAAATTTTTTTTTTAAATTTTTTTTTCAAATTTTTTTTTCAAATTTTTTTTTCAAAATTTTTTTTCAAAATTTTTTTTCAAATTTTTTTTTCAAAATTCTTTTTCAAAATTTTTTTTCAAATTTTTTTTTCAAAATTTTTTTTCAAAATTTTTTTTCGAAATTTTTTTTCGAAAATTTTTTTCAAAATTTTTTTCGAAATTTTTTTTCAAAATTTTTTTCGAAAATATTTTTTTGAAATTTTTTGCGAAAATTTTTTTCGAAAATATTTTTTCGAAATTTTTTGCGAAAATTTTTTTCAAAATTTTTTTCGAAATTTTTTTCGAAAATTTTTTTCGAAATTTTTTTCGAAAATTTTTTTCGAAATTTTTTTCGAAAAATTTTTTTCCAAAATTTTTTCGAAAATTTTTTTGAAAATTTTTTTCGAAATTTTTTTTCAAATTTTTTTTCAAAATTTTTTTCAAAATTTTTTTTCAAAATTTTTTTTCAAAATTTTTTTTCAAAATTTTTTTTCAAATTTTTTTTTCAAAATTTTTTTTCATAATTTTTTTTCAGAATTTTTTTTCAAAGTTTTTTTTCAAAATTTTTTTTCAAAATTTTTTTTCAAAATTTTTTTTCAAAATTTTTTTTCAAAATTTTTTTTCAAAATTTGTTTTAAAAATTTGTTTTCAAAATTTTTTTTCAAAATTTTTTTTCAAAATTTTTTTTCAAAATTTTTTTTTGAAAATTGTTTTTCAAAATTTTTTTTCAAAATTTTTTTTCAAAAGTTTTTTTCAAATTTTTTTTTCAAATTTTTTTTTCAAATTTTTTTTCAAAATTTTTTTTCAAAATTTTTTATTTCAAAATTTTTTTTCAAAATTTTTTTTTGAAATTTTTTTTTGAAATTTTTTTCAAAATTTTTTTTGAAAATTTTTTTTCGAAATTTTTTTTCAAAATGTTTTTTCAAAATTTTTTTTCAAAATTTGTTTTCAAAATTTGTTTTCAAAATTTTTTTTCGAAATTGTTTTTCAAATTTTTTTTTCAAAATTTTTTTTCAATTTTTTTTTCAAAATTTCTTTCAAAATTTTTTTTCAAAATTTTTTTTTTCAAAATATTTTTTCAAAATTATTTTTCAAAATTTTTTTTCAAAATTTTTTTTCAAAATTTTTTTTCAAAATTTTTTTTCAAAATTTTTTTTCAAATTTTTTTTCAAAATTTTTTTTCATAATTTTTTTTCAAAATTTTTTTTCAAAATTTTTTTCGAAAATTTTTTTAGAAAATTTTTTTTCCAAACTTTTTCGAAAATTTTTTTTCAAAATTTTTTTTCAAAATTTTTTTTCGAAAATTTTTTTCAAAATTTTTTTTCAAATTTTTTTTCGAAAATTTTTTTTCGAAATTTTTTTCAAAATTTTTTTTCGGAAATTTTTTTCAAAATTTTTATTCAAAATTTTTTTCGAAAATTTTTTTCGAACATTTTTTTTTATATTTTTTTTTGAAATTTTTTTCAAAATTTTTTTTGAAAATTTTTTTCCAAACTTTTTCGAAAATTTTTTTCAAAATTTTTTTCGAAATTTTTTTTCAAAATTTTTTTCGAAAATTTTTTTTCGAAATTTTTTGCGAAAATTTTTTTCAAAATTTTTTTCGAAATTTTTTTCGAAAATTTTTTTCGAAATTTTTTTCGAAAAATTTTTTTCCAAAATTTTTTCGAAAATTTTTTTGAAAATTTTTTTCGAAATTTTTTTTCAAAATTTTTTTTCAAAATTTTTTTCAAAATTTTTTTTCAAAGTTTTTTTTCAAAATTTTTTTTCAAAATTTTTTTTCAAAATTTTTTTTCAAAAGTTTTTTAAAATTTTTTTTTTTTAAATTTTTTTTTCAATTTTTTTTTTCAAATTTTTTTTTCAAAATTTTTTTTCAAAATTATTTTTCAAAATTTTTTTTCAAAATTTTTTTTCAAATTTTTTTTTCAAATTTTTTTTTCAAAATTTTTTTTCAAAATTTTTTTTCAAAATTTTTTTTCAAAAGTTTTTTAAAATTTTTTTTTTTTAATTCTTTTTTCAAATTTTTTTTTCAAATTTTTTTTCAAAATTTTTTTTCAAAATTTTTTTTTGAAATTTTTTTTTGAAATTTTTTTCAAAATTTTTTTTGAAAATTTTTTTTCGAAATTTTTTGCGAAAATTTTTTTCAAAATTTTTTTCGAAATTTTTTTCGAAAATTTTTTTCGAAATTTTTTTTCAAAATTTTTTTTCAAAATTTTTTTTCAAAATTTTTTTTCAAATTTTTTTTTCAAATTTTTTTTTCAAAATTTTTTTTCAAATTTTTTTTTTAAATTTTTTTTTCAAATTTTTTTTTCAAAATTTTTTTTCAAAATTTTTTTTCTAAATTTTTTTTCAAAATTTTTTTTCAAAATTTTTTTTCAAAATTTTTTTTCAAAATTTTTTTTCAAAATTTTTTTTCATAATTTTTTTCAGAATTTTTTTTCAAAATTTTTTTTCAAATTTTTTTTTCAAAATTTTTTTTCATAATTTTTTTCAGAATTTTTTTTCAAAATTTTTTTTCAAAATTTTTTTTCAAAATTTTTTTTCGAAATTTTTTTTCAAAATTTTTTTTCAAAATTTTTTTTCAAAATTTTTTTTCGAAAATTTTTTTCAAAATTTTTTTTCAAAATTTTTTTCGAAAATTTTTTTTTTTAATTTTTTTCGAAAAAAATTTTTTTTTATATTTTTTTTTGAAAGTTTTTTCAAAATTTTTTTTGAAAATTTTTTTCCAAACTTTTTCGAAAATTTTTTTCAAAATTTTTTTCCAAATTTTTTTCGAAAATTTTTTTCGAAATTTTTTTTCAAAAGTTTTTTTCAAATTTTTTTTTCAAATTTTTTTTTCAAATTTTTTTTTCAAATTTTTTTTCAAAATTTTTTTTTCTAAATTTTTTATTTCAAAATTTTTTTTCAAAATTTTTTTTCAAAAGTTTTTTTCAAATTTTTTTTTCATAATTTTTTTTCAGAATTTTTTTTCAAATTTTTTTTCAAAATTTTTTTTCAAAATTTTTTTTCAAAATTTGTTTTCAAAATTTGTTTTCAAAATTTTTTTTCGAAATTGTTTTTCAAATTTTTTTTTCAAAATTTTTTTTCAATTTTTTTTTCAAAATTTCTTTCAAAATTTTTTTTCAAATTTTTTTTTTTCAAAATATTTTTTCAAAATTATTTTTCAAAATTTTTTTTCAAAATTTTTTTTCAAAATTTTTTTTCAAAATTTTTTTTCAAAATTTTTTTTCAAATTTTTTTTCAAAATTTTTTTTCATAATTTTTTTTCAAAATTTTTTTTCAAAATTTTTTTCGAAAATTTTTTTAGAAAATTTTTTTTCCAAACTTTTTCGAAAATTTTTTTTCAAAATTTTTTTTCAAAATTTTTTTTCGAAAATTTTTTTCAAAATTTTTTTTCAAAATTTTTTTCGAAAATTTTTTTTCGAAATTTTTTTCAAAATTTTTTTTCGGAAATTTTTTTCAAAATTTTTTTTCAAAATTTTTTTCGAAAATTTTTTTCGAACATTTTTTTTTATATTTTTTTTTGAAATTTTTTTCAAAATTTTTTTTGAAAATTTTTTTCCAAACTTTTTCGAAAATTTTTTTCAAAATTTTTTTCGAAATTTTTTTTCAAAATTTTTTTCGAAAATTTTTTTTCGAAATTTTTTGCGAAAATTTTTTTCAAAATTTTTTTCGAAATTTTTTTCGAAAATTTTTTTCGAAATTTTTTTCGAAAAATTTTTTTCCAAAATTTTTTCGAAAATTTTTTTGAAAATTTTTTTCGAAATTTTTTTTCAAAATTTTTTTTCAAAATTTTTTTCAAAATTTTTTTTCAAAATTTTTTTTCAAAATTTTTTTTCAAAATTTTTTTTCAAAATTTTTTTTCAAAAGTTTTTTAAAATTTTTTTTTTTAAAATTTTTTTTTCAATTTTTTTTTTCAAATTTTTTTTTCAAAATTTTTTTTCAAAATTATTTTTCAAAATTTTTTTTCAAAATTTTTTTTCAAATTTTTTTTCAAATTTTTTTTTCAAAATTTTTTTTCAAAATTTTTTTTCAAAATTTTTTTTCAAAAGTTTTTTAAAATTTTTTTTTTTAAATTCTTTTTTCAAATTTTTTTTTCAAATTTTTTTTCAAAATTTTTTTTTCAAATTTTTTTTTCAAAATTTTTTTTCAAATTTTTTTTTCAAAATTTTTTTTCAAATTTTTTTTCAAAATTTTTTTTCAAAATTTTTTTTCAAAATTTTTTTTCAAATTTTTTTTTCAAATTTTTTTTTCAAAATTTTTTTTCAAATTTTTTTTTCAAAATTTTTTTTCAAAATTTTTTTTCAAATTTTTTTTTTTAAATTTTTTTTCAAAATTTTTTTTCAAATTTTTTTTTCAAAATTTTTTTTCAAAATTTTTTTTCAAATTTTTTTTTCAAAATTTTTTTTCAAAATTTTTTTTCAAAATTTTTTTTCAAAATTTTTTTTCAAATTTTTTTTTCAAAATTTTTTTTCAAAATTTTTTTTCAAAATTTCTTTTTAAAAATTTTTTTTAAAATTTTTTTTCAAAATTTTTTTTCAAAATTTTTTTTCAAAATTTGTTTTCAAAATTTTTTTTCAAAATTTTTTTTCAAATTTTTTTTTCAAATTTTTTTTTCAAATTTTTTTTCAAAATGTTTTTTCAAAATTTTTTTTTCAAAATTTTTTTTCAAAATTTTTTTTCAAAATTTTTTTTCAAAATTTTTTTTCAAAATTTTTTTTCAAAATTTTTTTTCAAAATTTTTTTTCAAATTTTTTTTTCAAAATTATTTTTCAAAATTTTTTTTCAAAATTTTTTTTCAAAATTTTTTTCAGAATTTTTTTTCAAAATTTTTTTTCAAAATTTTTTTCGAAAATTTTTTTTCCAAACTTTTTCGAAAATTTTTTTGAAAATTCTTTTTTCAAAATGTTTTTTTAAAATTTTTTTTCGAAAATTTTTTTCAAAATTTTTTTTCAAAATTTTTTTCGAAAATTTTTTTTCGAAATTTTTTTTCAAAATTATTTTTCGGAAATTTTTTTCAAAATTTTTTTTCAAAATTTTTTTCGAAAAAATTTTTTTTTTATATTTTTTTTTGAAATTTTTTTCAAAATTTTTTTCAAAATTTTTTTTCAAAATTTTTTTTCAAAATTTTTTTTCAAAATTTTTTTTCAAATTTTTTTTTCATAATTCTTTTTCAAAATTTTTTTTCAAAATTTTTTTTCAAAATTTTTTTTCAAAATTTTTTTCGAAAATTTTTTTAGAAAATTTTTTTTCCAAACTTTTTCGAAATTTTTTTTGAAATTTTTTTTTCAAAATTTTTTTTCAAAATTTTTTTTCGAAAATTTTTTTCAAAATTTTTTTTCAAAATTTTTTTCGAAAATTTTTTTTCGAAATTTTTTTTCAAAATTTTTTTTCGGAAATTTTTTTCAAAATTTTTTTTCAGAATTTTTTTCGAAAAAAATTTTTTTTTATATTTTTTTTTGAAATTTTTTTCAAAATTTTTTTTGAAAATTTTTTTCCAAACTTTTTCGAAAATTTTTTTCAAAATTTTTTTCGAAATTTTTTTTCAAAATTTTTTTCGAAAATTTTTTTTCGAAATTTTTTGCGAAAATTTTTTTCGAAATTTTTTTCGAAAATCTTTTTCGATTTTTTCGAAAAATTTTTTTCCAAAATTTTTTCGAAAATTTTTTTGAAAATTTTTTTCGAAATTTTTTTTCAAACTTTTTTTTCAAAATTTTTTTCAAAATTTTTTTTCAAAATTTTTTTTCAAAATTTTTTTTCAAAATTTTTTTTCAAAATTTTTTTTCATAATTTTTTTCAGAATTTTTTTTCAAAATTTTTTTTCAAAATTTTTTTTCAAAATTTTTTTTCATAATTTTTTTCAGAATTTTTTTTCAAAATTTTTTTTCAAAATTTTTTTTCAAAATTTTTTTTCGAAAATTTTTTTCAAAATTTTTTTTCAAAATTTTTTTCGAAAATTTTTTTTCGAAATTTTTTTTCAAAATTTTTTTTCGGAAATTTTTTTCAAAATTTTTTTTCAGAATTTTTTTCAAAATTATTTTTCAAAATTTTTTTTCAAAATTTTTTTTCATAATTTTTTTCAGAATTTTTTTTTCAAAATTTTTTTTCAAAATTTTTTTTCAAAATTTTTTTTCAAAATTTTTTTTCAAATTTTTTTTCAAAATTTTTTTTCAAAATTTTTTTTCAAAATTTTTTTTCAAAAGTTTTTAAAAAAATTTTTTTTTTAAATTTTGTTTTCAAATTTCTTTTTCAAATTTTTTTTTCAAAATTTTTTTTCAAAATTTTTTTTCAAAAGTTTTTTAAAAATTTTTTTTTTTTAATTTTTTTTTCAAATTTTTTTTTCAAATTTTTTTTTCAAAATTTTTTTTCAAAATTTTTTTTCAAAATTTTTTTTCAAATTTTTTTTTCAAATTTTTTTTTCAAAATTTTTTTTTCACATTTTTTTTTCAAAAGTTTTTTTAAAATTTTTTTTTTAAAATTTTTTTTTCAAATTTTTTTTTCAAATTTTTTTTTCAAAATTTTTTTTCAAAATTTTTTTTCAAAATTTTTTTTCAAAATTTTTTTTCAAATTTTTTTTTCAAATTTTTTTTTCAAAATTTTTTTTCAAAATTTTTTTTTCAAATTTTTTTTTCAAAATTTTTTTTCATAATTTTTTTCAGAATTTTTTTTCAAAATTTTTTTTTCAAAATTTTTTTTCAAAATTTTTTTTCATAATTTTTTTTCATAATTTTTTTCAGAATTTTTTTTCAAAATTTTTTTCAAAATTTTTTTTCAAAATTTTTTTTTAAAATTTTTTTTCGAAAATTTTTTTCAAAATTTTTTTTCAAAATTTTTTTCGAAAATTTTTTTTCGAAATTTTTTTCAAAATTTTTTTTCGGAAATTTTTTTCAAAATTTTTTTTCAAAATTTTTTTCGAAAAAAATTTTTTTTATATTTTTTTTTGAAATTTTTTTCAAAATTTTTTTTGAAAATTTTTTTCCAAACTTTTTCGAAAATTTTTTTCAAAATTTTTTTCGAAATTTTTTTTCAAAATTTTTTTCGAAATTTTTTTTCAAAATTTTTTTCGAAAATTTTTTTTTGAAATTTTTTGCGAAAATTTTTTCAAAATTTTTTTCGAAATTTTTTTCGAAAATTTTTTTTGGAATTTTTTTCGAAAAATTTTTTTCCAAAATTTTTTCGAAAATTTTTTTGAAAATTTTTTTCGAAATTTTTTTTCAAAACTTTTTTTCAAAATTTTTTTCAAAATTATTTTTCAAAATTTTTTTTCAAAATTTTTTTTCATAATTTTTTTCAGAATTTTTTTTCAAAATTTTTTTTCGAAATTTTTTTTCAAAATTTTTTTTCAAAATTTTTTTCAAAATTTTTTTTCAAAATTTTTTTTCAAAATTTTTTTTCAAAATTTTTTTTCAAAAGTTTTTAAAAAATTTTTTTTTTTAAATTTTTTTTTCAAATTTTTTTTTCAAATTTTTTTTCAAAATTTTTTTTCAAAATTTTTTTTTAAATTTTTTTTCAAAATTTTTTTTCAAAAGTTTTTAAAAAATTTTTTTTTTTTAATTTTTTTTTCAAATTTTTTTTCAAATTTTTTTTTCAAAATTCTTTTTCAAAATTTTTTTTCAAATTTTTTTTTCAAAATTTTTTTTTAAGATTTTTTTTCAAAATTTTTTTCGAAAATTTTTTTAGAAAATTTTTTTTCCAAACTTTTTCGAAACTTTTTTTGAAAATTTTTTTTTCAAAATTTTTTTTTAAAATTTTTTTTCGAAAATTTTTTTCAAAATTTTTTTTCAAAATTTTTTTCGAAAATTTTTTTTCGAAATTTTTTTTCAAAATTTTTTTTCAAAATTTTTTTTCAAAATTTTTTTTCAAAATTTTTTTTCAAAATTTTTTTTCAAAATTTTTTTTCAAAAGTTTTTTTAAAAATTTTTTTTTTAAAATTTTTTTTTCAAATTTTTTTTTCAAATTTTTTTTTCAAAATTTTTTTTCAAAATTTTTTTTCAAAATTTTTTTTCAAATTTTTTTTTCAAATTTTTTTTCAAAATTTTTTTTTCAAATTTTTTTTTCAAAATTTTTTTTCAAATTTTTTTTTCAAAATTTTTTTTCAAAATTTTATTTCAAATTTTTTTTTCAAAATTTTTTTTCAAAATTTTTTTTCAAATTTTTTTTTCAAAATTTGTTTTCAAAATTTGTTTTCAAAATTTTTTTTCAAAAGTTTTTTTCAAAATTTTTTTTCAAATTTTTTTTTCAAATTTTTTTTTCAAATTTTTTTTCAAAATGTTTTTTCAAAATTTTTTTTTCAAAATTTTTTTTCAAAATTTTTTTTCAAAATTTTTTTTCAAAATTTTTTTTCAAAATTTTTTTTCAAAATTTTTTTTCAAAATTTTTTTTCAAAATTTTTTTTCAAATTTTTTTTTCAAAATTCTTTTTCAAAATTTTTTTTCAAAATTTTTTTTCAAAATTTTTTTCAGAATTTTTTTTCAAAATTTTTTTTCAAAATTTTTTTCGAAAATTTTTTTAGAAAATTTTTTTTCCAAACTTTTTCGAAAATTTTTTTGAAAATTCTTTTTTCAAAATGTTTTTTTAAAATTTTTTTTCGAAAATTTTTTTCAAAATTTTTTTTCAAAATTTTTTTCGAAAATTTTTTTTCGAAATTTTTTTTCAAAATTATTTTTCGGAAATTTTTTTCAAAATTTTTTTTCAAAATCTTTTTTGAAAAAAATTTTTTTTTATATTTTTTTTGAAATTTTTTTCAAAATTTTTTTCAAAATTTTTTTTCAAAATTTTTTTTCAAAATTTTTTTTCAAAATTTTTTTTCAAATTTTTTTTTCATAATTCTTTTTCAAAATTTTTTTTCAAAATTTTTTTTCAAAATTTTTTTTTCAAAATTTTTTTCGAAAATTTTTTTAGAAAATTTTTTTTCCAAACTTTTTCGAAATTTTTTTTGAAATTTTTTTTTCAAAATTTTTTTTCAAAATTTTTTTTTGAAAATTTTTTTCAAAATTTTTTTTACCAAATTTTTTTCGAAAATTTTTTTTCGAAATTTTTTTTCAAAATTTTTTTTCGGAAATTTTTTTCAAAATTTTTTTTCAGAATTTTTTTCGAAAAAAATTTTTTTTTATATTTTTTTTTGAAATTTTTTTCAAAATTTTTTTTGAAAATTTTTTTCCAAACTTTTTCGAAAATTTTTTTCAAAATTTTTTTCGAAATTTTTTTTCAAAATTTTTTTCGATAATTTTTTTTTGAAATTTTTTGCGAAAATTTTTTTCAAAATTTTTTTCGAAATTTTTTTCGAAAATCTTTTTCGAAATTTTTTTCGAAAAATTTTTTTCCAAAATTTTTTCGAAAATTTTTTTGAAAATTTTTTTCGAAATTTTTTTTCAAAATTTTTTTTCAAAATTTTTTTCAAAATTTTTGTTCAAAATTTTTTTTCAAAATTTTTTTTCAAAATTTTTTTTCAAAATTTTTTTTCATAATTTTTTTCAGAATTTTTTTTCAAAATTTTTTTTCAAAATTTTTTTTCAAAATTTTTTTTCATAATTTTTTTCATAATTTTTTTCAAAATTTTTTTTCAAAATTTTTTTCAAAATTTTTTTCAAAATTTTTTTCAAAAGTTTTTTAAAAAATTTTTTTTTTAAATTTTGTTTTCAAATTTCTTTTTCAAATTTTTTTTTCAAAATTTTTTTTCAAAATTTTTTTTTCAAAAGTTTTTTAAAAATTTTTTTTTTAAATTTTTTTTTCAAATTTTTTTTCAAATTTTTTTTTCAAAATTTTTTTTCAAAATTTTTTTTCAAAATTTTTTTTCAAATTTTTTTTTCAAATTTTTTTTTCAAAATTTTTTTTTCACATTTTTTTTTCAAAAGTTTTTTTAAAATTTTTTTTTTTAAATTTTTTTTTCAAATTTTTTTTCAAATTTTTTTTTTCAAAATTTTTTTTCAAAATTTTTTTTTCAAAATTTTTTTTCAAAATTTTTTTTCAAATTTTTTTTTCAAATTTCTTTTTCAAAATTTTTTTTCAAAATTTTTTTTTCAAATTTTTTTTTCAAAATTTTTTTTCAAAAATTTTTTTTCGAAAATTTTTTTCAAAATTTTTTTTCAAAATTTTTTTCGAAAATTTTTTTTCGAAATTTTTTTTCAAAATTTTTTTTCGGAAATTTTTTTCAAAATTTTTTTTCAGAATTTTTTTCGAAAAAAATTTTTTTTTATATCTTTTTTTGAAATTTTTTTCAAAATTTTTTTTGAAAATTTTTTTCCAAACTTTTTCGAAAATTTTTTTCAAAATTTTTTTCGAAATTTTTTTTCAAAATTTTTTTCGAAAATTTTTTTTCGAAATTTTTTGCGAAAATTTTTTTCAAAATTTTTTTCGAAATTTTTTTCGAAAATCTTTTTCGAAATTTTTTTCGAAAAATTTTTTTCCAAAATTTTTTCGAAAATGTTTTTGAAAATTTTTTCGAAATTTTTTTTCAAAATTTTTCTTCAAAATTTTTTTCAAAATTTTTTTTCAAAATTTTTTTTCAAAATTTTTTTTCAAAATTTTTTTTCAAAATTTTTTTTCATAATTTTTTTCAGAATTTTTTTTCAAAATTTTTTTTCAAAATTTTTTTTCAAAATTTTTTTTCAAAATTTTTTTTCATAATTTTTTTCAGAATTTTTTTTCAAAATTTTTTTTCAAAATTTTTTTTCAAAATTTTTTTTCAAAATTTTTTTTCGAAAATTTTTTTCAAAATTTTTTTTCAAAATTTTTTTCGAAAATTTTTTTTCGAAATTTTTTTTCAAAATTTTTTTTCGGAAATTTTTTTCAAAATTTTTTTTCAAAATTTTTTTCGAAAAAAATTTTTTTTATATTTTTTTTTGAAATTTTTTTCAAATTTTTTTTTGAAAATTTTTTTCCAAACTTTTTCGAAAATTTTTTTCAAAATTTTTTTTGAAATTTTTTTTCAAAATTTTTTTCGAAATTTTTTTTCAAAATTTTTTTCGAAAATTTTTTTTTGAAATTTTTTGCGAAAATTTTTTTCAAAATTTTTTTCGAAATTTTTTTCGAAAATTTTTTTCGAAATTTTTTTCGAAAAATTTTTTTCCAAAATTTTTTCGAAAATTTTTTTGAAAATTTTTTTCGAAATTTTTTTTCAAAATTTTTTTTCAAAATTTTTTTCAAAATTATTTTTCAAAATTTTTTTTCAAAATTTTTTTTCATAATTTTTTTCAGAATTTTTTTTCAAAATTTTTTTTCAAAATTTTTTTTCAAAATTTTTTTTCAAAATTTTTTTTCAAAATTTTTTTTCAAAATTTTTTTTCAAAAGTTTTTTAAAAATTTTTTTTTTAAATTTTTTTTTCAAATTTTTTTTTCAAATTTTTTTTTCAAAATTTTTTTTCAAAATTTTTTTTCAAAATTTTTTTTCAAAAGTTTTTTAAAAATTTTTTTTTTAAATTTTTTTTTTAAATTTTTTTTTCAAATTTTTTTTTCAAATTTTTTTTTCAAAATTTTTTTTCAAAATTTTTTTTCAAATTTTTTTTTCAAAATTCTTTTTCAAAATTTTTTTTCAAATTTTTTTTTCAAAATTTTTTTTCAAAATTTTTTTTCAAAATTTTTTTTCGAAAATTTTTTTCAAAATTTTTTTCGAATTTTTTTTTCAAAATTTTTTTCGAAAATATTTTTTTGAAATTTTTTGCGAAAATTTTTTTCGAAAATATTTTTTCGAAATTTTTTGCGAAAATTTTTTTCAAAATTTTTTTCGAAATTTTTTTGGAAAATTTTTTTCGAAATTTTTTTCGAAAATTTTTTTCGAAATTTTTTTCGAAAAATTTTTTTCCAAAATTTTTTCGAAAATTTTTTTGAAAATTTTTTTCGAAATTTTTTTTCAAATTTTTTTTTCAAAATTTTTTTCAAAATTTTTTTTCAAAATTTTTTTTCAAAATTTTTTTTCAAAATTTTTTTTCAAATTTTTTTTTCAAAATTTTTTTTCATAATTTTTTTTCAGAATTTTTTTTCAAAGTTTTTTTTCAAAATTTTTTTTCAAAATTTTTTTTCAAAATTTTTTTTCAAAATTTTTTTTCAAAATTTTTTTTCAAAATTTGTTTTAAAAATTTGTTTTCAAAATTTTTTTTCAAAATTTTTTTTCAAAATTTTTTTTTGAAATTTTTTTTGAAATTTTTTTCAAAATTTTTTTTGAAAATTTTTTTTCGAAATTTTTAATTTTTTTCGAAAATTTTTTTCGAAATTTTTTTTCAAAATTTTTTTTCAAAATTTTTTTTCAAAATTTTTTTTCAAATTTTTTTTTCAAATTTTTTTTTCAAAATTTTTTTTCAAATTTTTTTTTTTAAATTTTTTTTTCAAATTTTTTTTTCAAAATTTTTTTTCAAAATTTTTTTTCAAAATTTTTTTTCAAAATTTTTTTTCAAAATTTTTTTTCAAAATTTTTTTTCAAAATTTGTTTTCAAAATTTGTTTTCAAAATTTTTTTTCGAAATTTTTTTCCAAACTTTTTCGAAAATTTTTTTCAAAATTTTTTTCGAAAAAAATTTTTTTTTATATTTTTTTTTGAAAGTTTTTTCAAAATTTTTTTTGAAAATTTTTTTCCAAACTTTTTCGAAAATTTTTTTCAAAATTTTTTTCCAAATTTTTTTCGAAAATTTTTTTCGAAATTTTTTTCAAAAGTTTTTTTCAAATTTTTTTTTCAAATTTTTTTTTCAAACTTTTTTTTCAAATTTTTTTTCAAAATTTTTTTTCTAAATTTTTTATTTCAAAATTTTTTTTCAAAATTTTTTTTCAAAAGTTTTTTTCAAATTTTTTTTCATAATTTTTTTTCAGAATTTTTTTTCAAATTTTTTTTCAAAATTTTTTTTCAAAATTTTTTTTCAAAATTTGTTTTCAAAATTTGTTTTCAAAATTTTTTTTCGAAATTGTTTTTCAAATTTTTTTTTCAAAATTTTTTTTCAATTTTTTTTTCAAAATTTCTTTCAAAATTTTTTTTCAAAATTTTTTTTTTCAAAATATTTTTTCAAAATTATTTTTCAAAATTTTGAAAAAAAATTTTGAAAAAAAATTTTGAAAAAAAATTTTGAAAAAAATTTTGAAAAAAAATTTGAAAAAAAAATTTGAAAAAAATTTTGAAAAAAAATTGAAAAAAAAATTTGAAAAAAAATTTTGAAAAAAAATTTGAAAAAAAATTTTGAAAAAAAAATTGAAAAAAAAAATTAGTAAAAAAAATTTTGAAAAAAAAATTTGAAAAAAAATTTGAAAAAAAATTTTGAAAAAAAATTTTGAAAAAAATTTTGAAAAAAAATTTTGAAAAAAAATTTTGAAAAAAAATTTTGAAAAAAAATTTTGAAAAAAAATTTTGAAAAAAAATTTTGAAAAATAAATTTGAAAAAAAATTTTGAAAAAAAATTTTGAAAAAAAAATTGAAAAAAAATTTTGAAAAAAAATTTTGAAAAAAAATTTTGAAAAAAAAATTTTGAAAAAAAATTTTGAAAAAAAATTTTGAAAAAAAATTTTGAAAAAAAATTTTGAAAAAAAATTTTGAAAAAAAATTTTGAAAAAAAATTTTGAAAAAAATTTTGAAAAAAAATTTTGAAAAAAAATTTTGAAAAAAAATTTTGAAAAAAAATTTTGGAAAAAAATTTGAAAAAAAATTTTGAAAAAAAATTTGAAAAAAAATTTTGAAAAAAAATTTTGAAAAAAAATTTTGAAAAAAAATTTTGAAAAAAAATTTTGAAAAAAAAATTTTGAAAAGAAATTTTGAAAAAAAAATTTTGAAAAAAATTTTGAAAAAAAATTTTGAAAAAAAAATTTGGAAAAAAAATTTTGAAAAAAATTTAAAAAAAAAAATTTTGAAAAAAATTTTGAAAAAAATTTTGAAAAAAATTTAAAAAAAAATTTTGAAAAAAACTTTTGAAAAAAAAAAGTTGAAAAAAAATTTTGAAAAAAAATTTTCAAAAAAAAATTTGAAAAAACATTTAAAAAAAAAATTTTGAAAAAAAATTTGAAAAAAAATTTTGAAAAAAAATTTGAAAAAAAATTTTGAAAAAAAATTTTGAAAAAAAATTTTGAAAAAAAATTTTGAAAAAAAATTTTGAAAAAAATTTTGAAAAAAATTTGAAAAAAATTTTGAAAAAAAATTTTGAAAAAAAATTTGAAAAAAAAATTTGAAAAAAAATTTTGAAAAAAAATTTTGAAAAAAAATTTTGAAAAAAAATTTTGAAAAAAAATTTTGAAAAAAATTTTGAAAAAAAATTTTGAAAAAAAATTTTGAAAAAAAATTTTGAAAAAAAATTTTGAAAAAAAATTTTGAAAAATATTTTGAAAAAAAAATTTGAAAAAAAATTTTGAAAAAAATTTGAAAAAAATTTGAAAAAAATTTTGAAAAAAAATTTTGAAAAAAAATTTTGAAAAAAAATTTTGAAAAAAATTTTGAAAAAAAATTTGAAAAAAAATTTTGAAAAAAAAAATTGAAAAAAAATTTTGAAAAAAATTTAAAATTTTGGAAAAAAATTTGAAAAAAAAATTTGAAAAAAAAATTTGAAAAAAAATTTTGAAAAACATTTTGAAAAAAAATTTTGAAAAAAATTTTGAACAAAAATTTCGAAAAAAAATTTTGAAAAAAAAATTTTAAAAAAAATTTTGAAAAAAAATTTTGAAAAAAAAATTTTGAAAAAAATTTTGAAAAATAATTTTGAAAAAAAATTTTGAAAAAAAATTTTGAAAAAAATTTTGAAAAAAAAATTTGAAAAAAATTTTGAAAAAAAAATTTGAAAAAAAATTTTGAAAAAAAATTTTGAAAAAAAAATTTTGAAAAGAATTTTGAAAAAAAATTTTGAAAAAAAAATTTTGAAAAAAGATTTTGAAAAAAAATTTTGAAAAAAAATTTTGAAAAAAAATTTTGAAAAAAAATTTTGAAAAAAAATTTTGAAAAAAAAAATTTGTAAAAAAAATTTTGAAAAAAAAATTTGAAAAAAAAATTTGAAAAAAAATATTGAAAAAAAATTTTGAAAAAAATTTTGAAAAAAAATTTTGAAAAAAAATTTTGAAAAAAAATTTTGAAAAAAAATTTTGAAAAATAAATTTGAAAAAAAATTTTGAAAAAAAATTTTGAAAAAAAATTTTGAAAAAAAATTTGAAAAAAAATTTTGAAAAAAAATTTTGAAAAAAAATTTTAAAAAAAAATTTTGAAAAAAAATTTTGAAAAAAAATTTTGAAAAAAAATTTTGAAAAAAAAATTTTGAAAAAAAAATTTTGAAAAAAAAATTTGAAAAAAAATTTGAAAAAAAATTTTGAAAAAAAATTTTGAAAAAAAAATTTTGAAAAAAAATTTTGAAAAAAAATTTTGAAAAAAAATTTTGAAAAAAAATTTTGAAAAAAAATTTTGAAAAAAAATTTTGAAAAAAAATTTTGAAAAAAAATTTTGAAAAAAAATTTTGAAAAAAAAGTTTGAAAAAAATTTGAAAAAAAAAAGTTTGAAAAAAAATTTTGAAAAAAAATTTGAAAAAAAATTTTGAAAAAAAATTTTGAAAAAAAATTTTGAAAAAAAAATTTGAAAAAAAAATTTGAAAAAAAATTTTGAAAAAAAATTTTGAAAAAAAAAATTGAAAAAAAATTTTGAAAAAAAAAATTTTGAAAAAAAAATTTTGAAAAAAAAATTTGAAAAAAAATTTTGAAAAAAAATTTTGAAAAAAAAATTTTGAAAAGAAATTTTGAAAAAAAATTTTGAAAAAAAAATTTTGAAAAAAAAATTTGAAAAAAAATTTTGAAAAAAAATTTTGAAAAAAAATTTTGAAAAAAAATTTAAAAAAAAATTTTGAAAAAAAAATTAAAAAAAAAAAAAATTTGAAAAAAAATTTTGAAAAAAAATTTGAAAAAAAATTTTGAAAAAAAAATTTGAAAAAAAAATTTGAAAAAAAATTTTGAAAAAAAAATTTGAAAAAAAATTTGAAAAAAAATATTGAAAAAAAATTTTGAAAAAAAATTTTGAAAAAAAATTTTGAAAAAAAATTTTGAAAAAAAATTTTGAAAAAAAATTTTGAAAAAAAATTTTGAAAAAAAATTTTGAAAAAAAATTTTGAAAAAAAATTTTGAAAAAAATTTTGAAAAATAAATTTGAAAAAAAATTTTGAAAAAAAATTTTGAAAAAAAAATTGAAAAAAAATTTTGAAAAAAAATTTTGAAAAAAAATTTTGAAAAAAATTTTGAAAAAAAATTTTGAAAAAAAATTTTGAAAAAAAATTTTGAAAAAAATTTGAAAAAACATATTGAAAAAAAATTTTGAAAAAAAATTTTGAAAAAAAATTTTGAAAAAAAATTTTGAAAAAAATTTTGAAAAAAAATTTTGAAAAAAAATTTTGAAAAAAAATTTTGAAAAAAAATTTTGAAAAAAATTTTGAAAAAAAATTTTGAAAAATAAATTTGAAAAAAAATTTTGAAAAAAAATTTTGAAAAAAAAATTGAAAAAAAATTTTGAAAAAAAATTGAAAAAAAATTTTGAAAAAAAATTTTGAAAAAAAATTTTGAAAAAAATTTTGAAAAAACATTTTGAAAAAAAATTTTGAAAAAAAATTTTGAAAAAAAATTTTGAAAAAAAATTTTGAAAAAAATTTTGAAAAAAAATTTTGAAAAAAAATTTTGAAAAAAAATTTTGAAAAAAAATTTTGAAAAAAATTTTGAAAAAAATTCTGAAAAAAAATTTTGAAAAAAAAATTTTGAAAAAAAATTTTGAAAAAAAATTTTGAAAAAAAATTTTGAAAAAAAATTTTGAAAAAAAATTTTGAAAAAAAATTTTGAAAAAAAATTTTGAAAAAAAATTTTGAAAAAAAATTTTGAAAAAAAATTTTGAAAAAAAAATTTGAAAAAAAATTTGAAAAAAAAATTTGAAAAAAAATTTTGAAAAAAAAATTATGAAAAAAAATTTTGAAAAAAAAATTTGAAAAAAAATTTTGAAAAAAAATTTTGAAAAAAAAATTTGAAAAAAAAATTAAAAAAAAAATTTGAAAAAAAATTTTGAAAAAAAAATTTGAAAAAAAATTTTGAAAAAAAATTTTGAAAAAAAATTTTGAAAAAAAATTTTGAAAAAAAATTTTGATAAAAAATTTTGAAAAAAAATTTTGAAAAAAAAATTTGAAAAAAAATTTTGAAAAAAAATTTTGAAAAAAAATTTTGAAAAAAAATTTTGAAAAAAAAATTTTGAAAACAAAATTTTGAAAAAAAAAATTTGAAAAAAAAATTTGAAAAAAAATTTTGAAAAAAATTTTGAAAAAAAAATTTTGAAAAAAAATTTTTAAAAAAAATTTTTAAAAAAAATTTTGAAAAAAAATTTTGAAAAAAAATTTTGAAAAAAAAATTATGAAAAAAAATTTTGAAAAAAAATTTTGAAAAAAAATTTTGAAAAAAAATTTTGAAAAAAATTTTGAAAAAAAAATTTGAAAAAAAATTTGAAAAAAAATTTTGAAAAAAAATTTTAAAAAAAATTTTGAAAAAAATTTTGAAAAAAAATTTTGAAAAAAAAATTTGAAAAAAAATTATGAAAAAAAAATTTTGAAAAAAAATTTTGAAAAAAAATTTTGAAAAAAAATTTTGAAAAAAAATTTTGAAAAAAAATTTTGAAAAAAAATTTTGATAAAAAATTTTGAAAAAAAATTTTGAAAAAAAATTTTGAAAAAAAATTTTGAAAAAAAATTTTGAAAAAAAAATTTTGAAAAAAAATTTTGAAAAAAAAATTTGAAAAAAAATTTGAAAACAAATTTGAAAAAAATTTTGAAAAAAAATTTTGAAAAAAAAATTTTGAAAAAAAATTTTGAAAAAAAATTTTGAAAAAAAAATTTGAAAAAAAATTTTGAAAAAAAATTTGAAAAAAAATTTTGAAAAAAATTTTGAAAAAAATTTTGAAAAAAAATTTTGAAAAAAAATTTTGAAAAAAAATTTTGAAAAAAAATTTTGAAAAAAAATTTTAAAAAAAAAATTGAAAAAAAATTTTGAAAAAAAATTTTGAAAAAAAAATTTTGAAAAAAAATTTTGAAAAAAAATTTTGAAATAAATTTTGAAAAAAAATTTTGAAAAAAAATTTTGAAAAAAAATTCTGAAAAAAAAGTTTGAAAAAAAATTTTGAAAAAAAAATTTGAAAAAAAATTTTGAAAAAAAATTTTGAAAAAATATTTTGAAAAAAAAATTTGAAAAAAAATTTGAAAAAAAATTTTGAAAAAAAATTTTGAAAAAAAATTTTGAAAAAAAATTGAAAAAAAATTTTGAAAAAAAAATTTTGAAAAAAAAATTTTGAAAAAAAATTTGAAAAAAAATTTTGAAAAAAAATTTTGAAAAAAAATTTTGAAAAGAAATTTTGAAAAAAAATTTTGAAAAAAAAATTTTGAAAAAAGATTGAAAAAAAATTTTGAAAAAAAATTTTGAAAAAAAATTTTGAAAAAAAATTTGAAAAAAAATTTGAAAAAAAATTTTGAAAAAAAATTTTGAAAAAAAATTTTGAAAAAAAAAATTGAAAAAAAAATTAGTAAAAAAAATTTTGAAAAAAAAATTTGAAAAAAAAATTTGAAAAAAAATATTGAAAAAAAATTTTGAAAAAAAATTTTGAAAAAAAATTTTGAAAAAAATTTTGAAAAAAAATTTTGAAAAAAAATTTTGAAAAAAAATTTGAAAAAAAATTTTGAAAAAAAATTTTGAAAAAAAATTTTGAAAAAAAATTTTGAAAAATAAATTTGAAAAAAAATTTTGAAAAAAAAATTTGAAAAAAAATTTGAAAAAAAATTTTGAAAAAAATTTTGAAAAAAAATTTTGAAAAAAAATTTTGAAAAAAAATTTTGAAAAAAAATTTTGAAAAAAAATTTTGAAAAAAAATTTTGAAAAAAAAATTAGAAAAAAAATTTTGAAAAAAAATTTTGAAAAAAAATTTTGAAAAAAAAATTTTGAAAAAAAATTTTGAAAAAAAATTTTGAAAAAAAATTTTGAAAAAAAATTTTGAAAAAAAATTTGAAAAAACATTTTGAAAAAAAATTTGAAAAAAAATTTTGAAAAAAAATTTAAAATTTTGGAAAAAAATTTGAAAAAAAATTTTGAAAAAAAATTAAAAAAAAAAAATTTGAAAAAAAAATTTGAAAAAAAATTTTGAAAAAAAATTTTGAAAAAAAATTTTGAAAAAAAATTTTGAAAAAAAATTTTGAAAAAAAATTTTGAAAAAAAATTTTGAAAAAAAATTTTGAAAAAAATTTTGAAAAAAAATTTTGAAAAAAAATTTTGAAAAAAAATTTTGAAAAAAAATTTTGAAAAAAAATTTTGAAAAAAAATTTGAAAAAAAATTTTGAAAAAAAATTTTGAAAAAAAATTTTGAAAAAAATTTTGAAAAAAAATTTTGAAAAAAAATTTTGAAAAAAAATTTTGAAAAAAAATTTTGAAAAAAAATTTTGAAAAAAAATTTGAAAAAAATTTTGAAAAAAAAATTTGAAAAAAAATTTTGAAAAAAATTTAAAATTTTGGAAAAAAATTTGAAAAAAAATTTTGAAAAAAAAATTTGAAAAAAAATTTTGAAAAACATTTTGAAAAAAATTTGAAAAAAATTTTGAAAAAAAATTTTGAACAAAAATTTCGAAAAAAAATTTTGAAAAAAAAATTTTAAAAAAATTTTGAAAAAAAATTTTGAAAAAAAAATTTTGAAAAAAAATTTTGAAAAATAATTTTGAAAAAAAATTTTGAAAAAAAATTTTGAAAAAAAATTTTGAAAAAAAAATTTGAAAAAAATTTTGAAAAAAAATTTTGAAAAAAAAGTTTGAAAAAAAATTTTGAAAAAAAATTTGAAAAAAAATTTTGAAAAAAAATTTTGAAAAAAAATTTTGAAAAAAAATTTGAAAAAAAATTTGAAAAAAATTTTGAAAAAAAATTTTGAAAAAAAAATTGAAAAAAAATTTGAAAAAAAAATTTGAAAAAAAAATTTTGAAAAAAAAATTTTGAAAAAAAATTTGAAAAAAAATTTTGAAAAAAAATTTTGAAAAAAAATTTTGAAAAGAAATTTTGAAAAAAAATTTTGAAAAAAAAATTTGAAAAAAGATTTTGAAAAAAAATTTTGAAAAAAATTTTGAAAAAAAATTTTGAAAAAAAATTTTGAAAAAAAAATTTGAAAAAAAATTTTGAAAAAAAATTTGAAAAAAAATTTTGAAAAAAAATTTGAAAAAAAAATTTGTAAAAAAATTTGAAAAAAAAATTTGAAAAAAAAATTTGAAAAAAGAAATTGAAAAAAAATTTGAAAAAAAATTTTGAAAAAAAATTTTGAAAAAAAAATTTGAAAAAAAATTTTGAAAAAAAATTTTGAAAAATAAATTTGAAAAAAAATTTTGAAAAAAATTTTGAAAAAAAATTTTGAAAAAAATTTTGAAAAAAATTTTGAAATAAAATTTTGAAAAAAAATTTTGAAAAAAAATTTTGAAAAAAAAATTTTGAAAAAAAAATTTTGAAAAAAAAAATTTGAAAAAAAAATTTGAAAAAAAAATTTTGAAAAAAAATTTTGAAAAAAAATTTTGAAAAAAAATTTTGAAAAAAAATTTTGAAAAAAAAATTTTGAAAAAAAATTTTGAAAAAAATTTTGAAAAAAAATTTTGAAAAAAAATTTTGAAAAAAATTTTGAAAAAAAATTTTGAAAAAAAAGTTTGAAAAAAAATTTTGAAAAAAAAATTTGAAAAAAAATTTTGAAAAAAAATTTTGAAAAAAAATTTTAAAAAAAAATTTGAAAAAAAAATTTGAAAAAAAAATTTGAAAAAAATTTTGAAAAAAATTTTGAAAAAAAAAATTGAAAAAAATTTTGAAAAAAAAATTTTGAAAAAAAAATTTTGAAAAAAAAAAAAAAAAATTTTGAAAAAAAATTTTGAAAAAAAAATTTTGAAAAGAAATTTTGAAAAAAAATTTTGAAAAAAAAATTTTGAAAAAAAATTTTGAAAAAAATTTTGAAAAAAAATTTTGAAAAAAATTTTGAAAAAAAATTTTGAAAAAACATTTTGAAAAAAAATTTTGAAAAAAAATTTTGAAAAAAAATTTTGAAAAAAAATTTTGAAAAAAATTTTGAAAAAAAATTTTGAAAAAAAATTTTGAAAAATAATTTTGAAAAATAAATTTGAAAAAAATTTTGAAAAAAATTTTGAAAAAAAAATTGAAAAAAAATTTTGAAAAAAAATTTTGAAAAAAATTTTGAAAAAAAATTTTGAAAAAAAATTTTGAAAAAACATTTTGAAAAAAATTTTGAAAAAAAATTTTGAAAAAAAATTTTGAAAAAAAATTTTGAAAAAAAATTTTGAAAAAAAAATTTGAAAAAAAAATTTGAAAAAAAATTTTGAAAAAAAATTTTGAAAAAAAATTGAAAAAAAATTTTGAAAAAAAAATTTTGAAAAAAAAATTTTGAAAAAAAAATTTTGAAAAAAAAATTTGAAAAAAAATTTTGAAAAAAATTTTGAAAAAAAAATTTTGAAAAGAAATTTTGAAAAAAATTTTGAAAAAAAATTTTGAAAAAAGATTTTGAAAAAAAATTTTGAAAAAAAATTTTGAAAAAAATTTGAAAAAAATTTTGAAAAAAATTTTGAAAAAAAAATTTGAAAAAAAATTTTGAAAAAAAATTTTGAAAAAAAATTTTGAAAAAAAAATTTGAAAAAAAAAATTTGTAAAAAAAATTTTGAAAAAAAATTTGAAAAAAAAATTTGAAAAAAAGAAATTGAAAAAAAATTTTGAAAAAAAATTTTGAAAAAAAATTTTGAAAAAAAATTTGAAAAAAATTTTGAAAAAAAATTTTGAAAAATAAATTTGAAAAAAAATTTTGAAAAAAATTTTGAAAAAAAATTTTGAAAAAAAATTTTGAAAAAACATTTTGAAAAAAAAATTTGAAAAAAAATTTTGAAAAAAAATTTTGAAATAAAATTTTGAAAAAAAATTTTGAAAAAAAATTTTGAAAAAAAAATTTTGAAAAAAAAATTTTGAAAAAAAAAATTTGAAAAAAAAATTTGAAAAAAAAATTTTGAAAAAAATTTTGAAAAAAAAATTTTGAAAAAAAATTTTGAAAAAAAATTTTGAAAAAAAATTTTGAAAAAAAATTTTGAAAAAAAATTTTGAAAAAAAATTTTGAAAAAAATTTTGAAAAAAAATTTTGAAAAAAAATTTTGAAAAAAAAGTTTGAAAAAAAATTTTGAAAAAAAAATTTGAAAAAAAATTTTGAAAAAAAATTTTGAAAAAAAATTTTAAAAAAAAATTTGAAAAAAAAATTTGAAAAAAATTTTGAAAAAAAATTTTGAAAAAAAAAATTGAAAAAAATTTTGAAAAAAAAATTTTGAAAAAAAAATTTTGAAAAAAAAAAAAAAAAAAATTTTGAAAAAAATTTTGAAAAAAAAATTTTGAAAAGAAATTTTGAAAAAAAATTTTGAAAAAAAATTTTGAAAAAAAAATTTGAAAAAAAATTTTGAAAAAAAATTTTTAAAAAAAATTTTGAAAAAAAATTTAAAAAAAAAATTTTGAAAAATAATTTTTAAAAAAAAAATTTGAAAAAAAATTTTGAAAAAAAATTTTGAAAAAAAATTTTGAAAAAAAATTTGAAAAAAAATTTGAAAAAAAATTTTGAAAAAAAATTTGAAAAAAAAATTTGAAAAAAAATATTGAAAAAAAATTTTGAAAAAAAATTTTGAAAAAAAATTTTGAAAAAAAATTTTGAAAAAAAATTTTGAAAAAAAATTTTGAAAAAAAATTTTGAAAAAAAATTTTGAAAAAAAATTTTGAAAAAAAATTTTGAAAAATAAATTTGAAAAAAAATTTTGAAAAAAAATTTTGAAAAAAAATTGAAAAAAAATTTTGAAAAAAATTTTGAAAAAAAATTTTGAAAAAAATTTTGAAAAAAATTTTGAAAAAAAATTTTGAAAAAAATTTTGAAAAAACATTTTGAAAAAAAATTTTGAAAAAAAATTTTGAAAAAAAATTTTGAAAAAAAATTTTGAAAAAAAATTTTGAAAAAAAATTTTGAAAAAAAATTTTGAAAAATAATTTTGAAAAATAAATTTGAAAAAAAATTTTGAAAAAAAATTTTGAAAAAAAAATTGAAAAAAAATTTTGAAAAAAATTTTGAAAAAAATTTTGAAAAAAATTTTGAAAAAAAATTTTGAAAAAACATTTTGAAAAAAAATTTGGAAAAAAAATTTTGAAAAAAAATTTTGAAAAAAATTTTGAAAAAAAATTTTGAAAAAAAATTTTGAAAAAAAATTTTGAAGAAAATTTTGAAAAAAAATTTTGAAAAAAAATTCTGAAAAAAAATTTTGAAAAAAAAATTTTGAAAAAAAATTTTGAAAAAAAATTTTGAAAAAAAATTTTGAAAAAAAATTTTGAAAAAAAATTTTGAAAAAAAATTTTGAAAAAAAAATTTGAAAAAAATTTTGAAAAAAAAATTTGAAAAAAAATTTTGAAAAAAAAAATTATGAAAAAAAATTTTGAAAAAAATTTTGAAAAAAAATTTTGAAAAAAAATTTTGAAAAAAAATTTTGAAAAAAAATTTGAAAAAAAATTTGAAAAAAAAAATTTGAAAAAAAATTTTGAAAAAAAATTTTGAAAAAAAATTTTGAAAAAAAATTTTGAAAAAAAATTTTGAAAAAAAATTTTGAAAAAAAATTTTGATAAAAAATTTTGAAAAAAAATTTTGAAAAAAAATTTGAAAAAAATTTTGAAAAAAAAATTTTGAAAAAAAAATTTGAAAAAAAAATTGAAAAAAAAATTTGAAAAAAAATTTTGAAAAAAAATTTTGAAAAAAAATTTTGAAAAAAATTTTAAAAAAAAATTTTTAAAAAAAATTTGAAAAAAAATTTTGAAAAAAATTTTGAAAAAAAATTATGAAAAAAAATTTTGAAAAAAAATTTTGAAAAAAAATTTTGAAAAAAAATTTTGAAAAAAAAATTTGAAAAAAAATTTGAAAAAAAAATTTTGAAAAAAAATTTTGAAAAAAAATTTTAAAAAAAATTTTGAAAAAAAATTTTGAAAAAAAATTTGAAAAAAATTATGAAAAAAAATTTTGAAAAAAATTTTGAAAAAAATTTGAAAAAAAATTTTGAAAAAAAATTTTGAAAAAAATTTTGAAAAAAAATTTTGAAAAAAAATTTTGATAAAAAATTTTGAAAAAAAATTTTGAAAAAAAATTTTGAAAAAAAATTTTGAAAAAAATTTTGAAAAAAAATTTTGAAAAAAACATTTTGAAAAAAAATTTTGAAAAAGAAATTTGAAAAAAAAATTTGAAAAAAAATTTGAAAAAAAATTTTGAAAAAAATTTTGAAAAAAAAATTTTGAAAAAAAATTTTGAAAAAAATTTTGAAAAAAATTTTAAAAAAAAAATTTTGAAAAAAAATTTTGAAAAAAATTTTGAAAAAAAATTTTGAAAAAAAATTTTGAAAAAAAATTTTGAAAAAAATTTTGAAAAAAAATTTTGAAAAAAAATTTTGAAAAAAAATTTGAAAAAAATTTGAAAAAAATTTTGAAAAAAAAATTTGAAAAAAAATTTTGAAAAAAAATTTTGAAAAAAAATTTTGAAAAAAAATTTTGAAAAAAAATTTTGAAAAAAAAGTTTGAAAAAAAATTTGAAAAAAAATTTTGAAAAAAAATTTTGAAAAAAAAATTGAAAAAAAATTTTGAAAAAAAAAATTTTGAAAAAAAATTTTGAAAAAAAAAAAAAAAAATTTTGAAAAAAATTTTGAAAAAAAAATTTTGAAAAGAAATTTTGAAAAAAAATTTTGAAAAAAAATTTTGAAAAAAAATTTGAAAAAAAATTTTGAAAAAAAATTTTTAAAAAAAATTTTGAAAAAAAATTTTAAAAAAAAATTTTGAAAAATAATTTTTAAAAAAAAAATTTGAAAAAAATTTGAAAAAAAATTTTGAAAAAAAATTTTGAAAAAAAAATTTGAAAAAAAATTTGAAAAAAATTTTGAAAAAAAAATTTGAAAAAAAATTTGAAAAAAAATATTGAAAAAAAATTTGAAAAAAAATTTGAAAAAAATTTTGAAAAAAATTTTGAAAAAAATTTGAAAAAAATTTGAAAAAATTTGAAAAAAAATTTTGAAAATAAATTTGAAAAAAAATTTTGAAAAAAAATTTTGAAAAAAAATTGAAAAAAATTTTGAAAAAAAATTTTGAAAAAAAATTTTGAAAAAAATTTTGAAAAAAAATTTTGAAAAAAAATTTTGAAAAAAAATTTTGAAAAAAAATTTTGAAAAAACATTTTGAAAAAAATTTGAAAAAAATTTGAAAAAAAATTTTGAAAAAAAATTTTGAAAAAAAATTTTGAAAAAAATTTTGAAAAAAAATTTTGAAAAAAAATTTTGAAAAAAAATTTTGAAAAAAAATTTTGAAAAATAATTTTGAAAAATAAATTTGAAAAAAAATTTTGAAAAAAAATTTGAAAAAAAATTGAAAAAAAATTTTGAAAAAAATTTTGAAAAAAAATTTTGAAAAAAATTTGAAAAAAAATTTTGAAAAACATTTTGAAAAAAATTTTGAAAAAAAATTTTGAAAAAAAATTTTAAAAAAATTTTGAAAAAAATTTTGAAAAAAATTTTGAAAAAAAATTTTGAAGAAAAATTTTGAAAAAAAATTTTGAAAAAAAATTCTGAAAAAAATTTTGAAAAAAAATTTTGAAAAAAAATTTTGAAAAAAATTTTGAAAAAAAATTTTGAAAAAAAATTTTGAAAAAAAATTTTGAAAAAAATTTTGAAAAAAAATTTGAAAAAAAATTTTGAAAAAAAATTTGAAAAAAATTTGAAAAAAAAATTATGAAAAAAATTTTGAAAAAAATTTTGAAAAAAAATTTTGAAAAAAAATTTTGAAAAAAATTTTGAAAAAAAAATTTGAAAAAAAAATTTGAAAAAAAAATTTGAAAAAAATTTTGAAAAAAAATTTTGAAAAAAAATTTTGAAAAAAATTTTGAAAAAAAATTTTGAAAAAAAATTTTGAAAAAAATTTTGATAAAAAATTTTGAAAAAAATTTTGAAAAAAAAATTTGAAAAAAAATTTTGAAAAAAATTTTGAAAAAAAAAATTTTGAAAAAAAAAATTTGAAAAAAAATTTGAAAAAAATTTTGAAAAAAAATTTTGAAAAAAAATTTTGAAAAAAAATTTTAAAAAAAAATTTTTAAAAAAATTTTGAAAAAAAATTTTGAAAAAAAATTTTG